>OY728166.1:170080961-174880961 GCA_963277665.1 Viscum album | reverse complement strand
ATTATATCAATGAAGAATTTTACGAGAAAAGAATTAGAACAACATTTTTCATGCCATCTTCTCAATATGTATTTTTAATATATAGATTTAGTATGTACTAAATGAATACCTATAATATAGTATGTTTGACTACTTATTATTGAAAATATAATTTTCAAAAACCCCGAGTCTCTGTATGATAAGAGACGATGTTCGATTATGTTTCTAATTTTATGTTGTTGTGGGGAATAATGTTTTTAAGAGTACATAATTTAATCATGGAAGAATTTATGTTTTAGTAATGGTTGAACTTGTGGGAATGATAGTGATTCCACACTTCCTATAGGTAACTATGGATATTACAACATCACTAATTATGATTTGACTTTTGATTTAATTTCATACAGGTCAAATATTTGTCTATTGGCATTTTCATGAAGTTTCGATTCCTTGCTATTGGTAACTAAGGATATTAAAACATCAATAATTAAGATTTGAGTTGTGATTTATTTTATTGTAGGTAAAATATTTTACTATTTTCATTTTCATGAAATTTTTATGCCTTGATCATAATATCTTCCCATTGTTGATAGGTGTATTAATGGTCTATTTGACATCATTTTTTGAGAACTGCATTTTCCATAATGATTCTACTAAATGTTTCTTATGATATGATGTGCCTATAATTTCACAACATGTATTGAAGAGTTAGTATTATAATTTGACATAACCAGGTACCACTATATTATATTTAACTATTTTATCATTTTTGAAAAAAACACCACATTATTGTAATATTCATTTTTTTCTTTGCATGACTTGAAAATCAAAGCAGTGGATCTTTAGGAGTGTGTTTGAACACTGACAATCGATTTGATACAACTGGTACAACTATTTAATGTACTTTGGTATATGTTAATTATCTTCATTGAGTGTTAGTTTAATGACATCAATGGAACTAACTAAAATTCATTTTTTCATGTCATTTGCATTTTTTCAATGATTAGTACGTACAATCCACTTCTTCTTCTCGATTGGATATTGTAAACCATCAGATTTATATTTATATGATTTTAATTTTCACAAATATTTGGTATTTATTCTTTAATGTCTATTATTTCTGTAGAAATATATTTTCATTGAGTTTGATGCTGGTGATTCGTTGTTTTTTATGTTTTGATGACTAGCTTGCTTGTGCTGGAGAGTGCCTTTTGCACCCTGTTCAATGATCTGCTTGAGGTATTGATTCTATCCTAGAGTTGTTTCCCTATTTTGTTTGATGACAGGATTGAAGGAGTCCCTATGGATTGTATATTCCTTTTTGTCGATCATGGAAATAGCAGGTTTTTTTAATCAATATTTTCTTCTGGAGATTTTGTTGGCTTTTCCTTTTTTGGTTTGTAATTTTCCCAATCCCTACTGGTGTAAATCCAAGCTACACTATCTATTCTTATTGCAAGAGTATGAAAAAATCAAATGTGTTTTGACAAACATGCCTTATGACAACACCCATGATGGGGTAAACAAACATACCATCAAGGAAGAAAAATGGTATGTTTTCTGTTATACTCAGTCTGATGTAAGAAATGATGGTTCTAAAAGAGGAAAAAATTCCTATAGTTGTTCCTAGGAACCATGGATATTGGTATACTAGATACAAAATCCAATTTTTATATCTGTAACATCATAGAACTGTAGAAACTGTTGAAGATGAAACTTTCAATGCTCAATTTAATAACTTTTGTTCCAGTTCATCAGTATTTCTATTACATATATGTCTTCATTATCTACTTGATGATGGTCCTGGTGGAGGAAGAGAAGAATACTATTTTTCATAGGCACCCTGTATTATTGTATACTTGATACACATTCTAGTTTTGGGCTCTACAACATCTAATTACAATAGAAATTGCCCAATATGTAAATTTCTATACTCAACTTCTAAAATTATATTCCCAGTATTCAAGATTTCTGTAATATTTATTTCATAAATATGTAATTGATATATAAGGCTGATCATTATGTAAATTTTTTTCTTCAGCATCTGTTACTAATACTCCTACATTCTAGGTTCTGCTTTTTTTCCCACCTGTATGGGAACACCAAATCAGTCCACTCAGGTATTAATTATTTCCCTTCATTCTCTCTTATTATCATTAAATCATCAGTGTAGACATTTATTATTTTTGGGCAAGTTTTTGTTGAATTATTTTATAGTTTGATCATGTTATATGGCTAACAAGTGTGTTGTATTCCAGGTGTACATAATTGCAGGTTCTATTGGCATAGAAGAGCTTCTGTGAGGGGGCTGGGCAGGTTGGAGGGGAGGGGAGGGGAGGGGAGGATGAGGGAAGGGGGGAGGGGGCTACTGGGGGAAGAGCTTGGGAAGGGGGGGGGAGTGGTGGGGGAAGGGGTTGAGGAGGTAGGAGGGGAGGGGAAGGAAGGGAAGGGGAGTATGAGGGCAGGGGGGAGGGGGATGCTGGGGGAATATGTTGGGTAGGGGGGATTAGAGGGGAGGGGAGGATTAGGGGAGGGGAGGGGAGGATGAGGGCCAAGGGGAGGGGCAGAGGGGATGGGATGGGCAGGTTGGAGGGGAGGGGATGGGAGGGGATGATGAGGGAAGGGGGGAGGGGCTAGGCAGGTTGGAGGAGAGGGGAGGGGAGGGAAGGGGAGGATGAGGGTAGGGGGAGGGGGGTAAGAGGAGTTTCTGGAAAGTTGGGGGGGGGGCAAGCAGTCCAAATTCACCATTTTTTCAGAGATCCTACACATCCAAATATGTACAACAGGTCTGTGTTCCTAGATTCATAGATGTTTCAACCCTTCTGGATATCATTATATATTTGCAGTTATGATTTACTAAGATAATCATTCTCAATAGGGTTTGTGTTGGTTTCCTCAATGCATCAAATTGTGCTGCATTGTCGGTAAGTGTATCTGATTCCATTCAACATCAACTTTTTCCAATTTCATTCATGAAAACATATTTTTTTCGTTTTTTATTACATGTATGGAGTAGTATGGTAATAGTGAAAAATGATTTGTTTTATTTTTAGATTAATTATTTGCATTATAAGTTACAGTATCAACTATATTGGATATTTCAAATTACCTAGAAGATTGAAATTTTTTTCTAGAGCATTTCAGTTTCGCATATGGATTGAATATACTCTCTACAAAATCCAGAATACCCAGACTTTTTATTTTTTCAACCCATATTATTTATTTTTTCAACCCATATTATTTATTTTTTCAATAATATTCTCTGCAGTAAGTATTGTATTCGTTGTGAAACCAAAATACCAGACAAGGTGTCCACTACAACGAGGATTGTCTCTTACAGATCCACATCTTTGAACCAGGTACGTTCTCCTATTTTCCTATAAAATTTCATTCTACTGGCCATCGTGATTAGTTTGAAGTTTAATAAGATTAATTGAGACAATCATTCTAAGTAGGGTTTGTATTGATTTCCTCAACACATCACAGTCTGCTGCATAGTTTGTATGTTTATCTTATTCTAATAAATATACAATTCTTCATTGTTTGTTATCTCCATTACATAATTTAAATAGATAATACTAATTTTCTTTCATCTAATTTAATTTTTCCCTAAACATAACACACTGCATTTGTTCCTCTCTAATGCCAATTGTTAAACATATGCTTTCTTCTCAATGATTACAGTTGTCAGAATTTGCTGCTACTTGTCCTTTTAATTCATTTCTTCATGTAGAAAATTGTGATGATTGATTTTGATGCCAATGATGTGGTCCAACAATATGTTACAAGGTCTCAAGACTCTACAGTAACAACAAGCACTGCCAATGAACTGCATCCATGTATAAAGGATACCATTAACCAAAATACTGACAAGATTATATTATATTTTGTGATGCAAGTTCCAGGTATCACTTGACTACATATATGTTTCTGTTATTTCTAAATAGTGTTTTTTTACATTGATAACTTAAATTGTATATTTACTCCACTAATATAATGAAAGAACAAGTTCAAGTGTAACAATTTTCCTTTCTGATGCCTATATCATTTACACTAAACTGAATTCCCATTTTCAATTTTCTCACCTAAATGATGTACTGTATGGATCGATGTTAGTGTCAACCCAACATTCAGAACTGCTGCTCCACTAGGGAAATGTCTACTTACTGGGAATGCATGTATTTACCTACATGAATTTCCATTACACTGCCACTACGAATGGGAACAACAGATACATTTAAAACGTTGTGGTTATTGTTACTTTATGTCACCTTTTATTCAAAACATAATGGTTCTTTGTTTCTCTGTAAACATTATGTTATATTATAATGTTTTAAAAATTACCTGTTATGTTTACATTCACAATTTCCATGTTCATGTTTCACTATACCCATTTAAGTGACTTAAGGATTCAACTTTGAAGATCTAGGGGCAGATATAGCATATTTAGGAGTAGGGGTATAAGAATTTTTGTAGTGTTTACCATAGAAAACAAGAATAATGTTTTTCTTTTTCAGGATCAATTTTTTAAAAAATTTATCGAAGAGATGAGAAAATGGAAATTCAATGCTAAAAGAAAGTGATATGACAGAGCAAGTTAGAGGTTCATGCCTTCCATCACCCATCCATGGAGAAATTTGACCATCAATGCCACTCAAACCCTCAATGCCCGATGGCATGCAGTTTATGCCAAACTACGATGTTCTTGTATGCCAAGGAGGATTCTAAAGCTCTTCTATTTGAGAAATCAGAAGCTCTTCTATATATAGAGGGAATTTTTTATTCCTCAATTTCGGTAATTTCTATTCTTATAAGTTAATAATTTATGTAACTATTGTTCCTTCATTATGTATTTTATAGAGAAGACTACTCACAATGTAACTTTTCTTCCTCAATTTATGAAACTTTTATTCCATTATTATGTGGGTCGTTTTCTTTTCAAATATTTTTACTATTAATATGAACTATTATGTTTTATAAATAGTATTCAATACATAATAATAAGAATTATTTTATAGTTTCTTGCATCGCACGAGCGGAGTACTAGTTATATATAAATTATGGGATACGTATTCCTTAAATTAATCTAAATCAACAAACATTAAAGGATTTCATGGTAACTTCAATATAAATTTTAATTGTCAAAATTTTTAAAAAATGAAATGAAATTCAGAAATCATCAACTTTTCAAAATGAAATAATTTTTCAAAATAAAAATTTGATTTTAAAAGAAATTAAAATTCTGAAAAATTGAAAAAAAATCATCTACTATTGAATATATATATTCGAAAAATAAACAACACTTTTTAAAATAAAAAATATTTTGATATTTAGAATTATTTAAAAACATGAAGAAATGGGATCAATCAAATTCATTCCTATGAATCCCAAAAAATAATGATCCTAGTAATGGGGATTATGGAAGATAAAATTCTTAAAAGTACTAATAAAACATGAGGAAATGAAAAACTGGAAAACCATACTAACATCATGAAAGGAGTGAATGGTTCAAGAGAGGCCCAATAAAATTAACTTCCCCTAACCACTAATTATTTTAGGAAAACATGTGAGGATGTGTTAATGGATGGAATATACTAATATTTTCCAATAATATAGAAAGTAATGATCCTTGGAAATGTCATTAATGATGATGAGACTGTTATATATCAAGAGCAATTAGATGATTATTGGGATGAAATTTTTGAAAATAAAAGTTTGTCATATCAAACCAATTTTGGTAATGAAAAATAAATACCCATATTGAATTATAGGGTAAACGGTTTTCATAATTTTAGTATAAATATTTTTATATTAAAAATTTTGAATTAGAGGGAGTATATTTTATGATATTTATATTCCACATGAAATTGAATTGAATTTTTTGGAGTCAAAATATACTTATGAATTTTTTATAAAGAGTTATGTTTCTCTAGGTAGAGATGATTCGTAAAATTTTAAAATTTATAGTTTGCAAATATTCCTTCTAAAAGTTTTTATTCAACTTATATAGTCTGTTATTTTAATGTATTTAAATTTCAATCTCACATGAATTTTGAAAAAAATTATAATTTATGAACATGAAAATTATTTCGAAATTGAAAATTACTATAAATTCATTGAGTTCATATAATGTTTTTTAAAAACTATTTATTGAGTGATGGTTTCAATTCTAAAAAAAATTGTTTTTGAAAATAATAATTTGATAATGTTTTCTAGTTTAATGACCTTTTATAATGTGAATGATTTCTTATTTAGTGTAGATAAATCATAATTTGGATCACTTACTTCAACTGATATATCTTTTAATAAATTAAATGATAAAGATATTATGTGTCCTCATTTTAAAAATGTAATATCATTAGACATTAAGAATACATAATGGGTTTTCAATGATTATGAATTTTATTATTTTGATTATTAAATTAGATGGATATGTCCTGAATTTTATATTATATTTTTGACAGCAATTATAAATTGGGACTATCATTGTTTTAAGTGAGAAGATGTAATGAAATCTAACACTCTTTAATTGGAAAAAATAATGATAATTTTTAAAAAGGATTATTTTTGTGATATATTCTGGATGATTTTTTCCATTATTTTGGAAATTAATTTAATTATATGTTATGTGGATTAATATAGTTTCATATGTTTGGTTTATAGAGATATTTAGTTTCTAATGTCAAGATTTGTGTTTGGAATCAATTTCAATTTGACCCTAGTGTATGGTTTAACATATTCACTAATATAGAGTCCAATTTAAACAATTGACATTATATATTCTAGTGTATCTTTAGAGTCTCAGTAACCATATTTTAATAAAAAATATGATTTTAAATTTTGAATTATTTTTTTTCTTTTGATAAAACATATTTTCACTATATTTTTGTTATATAGATTTTTTTTGTGTTAATAAAAAATATTTCAAAATAATTTTCCCTAATTTTTTTAAAATTTGGCTATATATTGCCAAAAATTAATGTATTTTGGAAGTGAATACACTTAAAATGGAATGTTTTTTATCCCGAAATTATTCCCAATAAATTATGAATATGATGGAATCCATGACACCCTTTAACCACACACCATATCCTGGTTCCCTAAACACCAAATATACATACTATCTTCAATATCATAATTATATTTCTACAAATAAATATCCCAAAATTTCATGACATAAAAAAATATATCATTACTTATATTCCTAATACCTTTTATTTTTTAGATATTTAAGAAATTTTGATATTAAAAAAACATGCCAAACCCTTGTCTTTATAAACTAATGGATACTTCTTTTCCAGTGCCAATGAAACTACAAAATCATTAATATGTATAAAAAAATTTAAGATATTCTCCACATTACTATCCTATTATAAATAAAATGTTTAATAATTTTCATCATAACCTATGAAAATATAAACATAAGAAGGGGAGATACCAAATACATCATAATGGAAAACATAAAACTAAGGAAATCAATGTAAAAAACAGAATAAATCATAAGGAAAATATAAGTTATTGTCTTCATTCCCCTATAAAATTAAAATGATATTATAATATCTTCATGGATAAAAATGAAAATAAATAAATCGTATGAATAAAAATAAATGGGTTTTTATTGATGGAATAAATAATTCCAAATAACCAATTCAATATTATATTTCAAGGAATTACGAACATGGACAATATGATCTTATAGATAAGGAATTGTTTTTTTGGGTTGGCTGAAAAAGTCTAGCGAGACATATTTTTCTCATGATACATACAATTGCATGGAGTGGTTATATAATTCTTTGAATCACCCATGACATGTTTATGTCCCATAAATTAACCATATTATAAAATAAAAATCAATTCATAATCATCATTGAAGATGATTATCATAATTTTTAAATAAAATCTTATTGAATTCCAATACATTACTCTATTCCAAATAATGATATAACATGATCAAAACCCATATGGAGGAAAAATATGGATGGTTAAACAACACACTGTTAGCATTCAAATAATTATTCATATTGGGAGATAAAAATACCTAACACTAATATATTTAACTATGTGAATAAAAGGGATAACATTATCATAACCCATCCCAAGAAATATGGTTTATGGTTAATGCAATGATCTAAACTTTTATAAATAAAATTTCCTTTGGGATTATATTAAACACCCTTTTATGTTTATGGAAAACCCATGCACTTATTTAGGTTTATCCTATTGAATTTATAATAATGTTAAATACTATAAACATTGATAATATATCCATAAAATATCGATCATATTATTAATATAAATATAGGGATTTGATAAATGTAGTTTTCATTGATAATAGAAGTTATGGAATCAACAAATAGGATTATACCATATGAAGCCCACTAATCATATATTCAATTGGAGATTCCATTATTGAGAAGATCCTTTTCCCATTTCTGAGTTGATATATAATTACAAAATGTTCAAAATTAGTTTACCATAAAAGTTTAAGCTCATCGATATTAGGACCCAAGTCATGTTCTTTGAACCACATAATGAAAATCTCACCATCACACACATTTACCTTATAGAATTTACTCATTTAATAATCGGTTATTTATTTGGATACTAATCATATCAGTATTTATATTTTATTTCTAATATTTTAATGGTTATATTTAGTTCTTATTTTTGATACTTTTTAAATTATTTTGATTATGATTTCAAAAAATATTATTATTTAGTAATATGAAATTATAATGAAGATATTACTTTTTACGAATTCATGAATCATTAAAATAACATACATTTCCATAAAATAATTTGAATAATTTTTTTTTATTAAAAATAAATGATAACATAATTTTTATGAAGTCAAATGTAGTTGTTATAATTCTTAGAAAACCATTATTTTCAAAAAAAACCAAAATTTATCAACAACTAATTTCTCTTTTTTAAAAAGTGAAAATTATCATATTTAAAAATTATTTTAAGAAAATAAATATATTTTTTAGAATAATAAAGTAGACATTATCCAACAAAAAAATCCTTCATGATTTAATGATAAAATGAAATATTCGGGTATAAATTAAGTACAACATAAACATATAGTGTGCTATATGACATCATAATGACCCAAAAGTGATGTAAGAAATTTAATAAATCATATTCAAGACTACATCAATTTTTACACTTTAAAATAATGTTTTTATTATTTTTTGATTAATTTTATATACCCTTTACGAATCATCAAAAACCATTATTATATTTTAATGTTTTAAAAGCAATTCATTAAGAACATGACTCACTTCCACAAAACATAGGGAACATTTTTGTTTATTAAAACCCTTAAATTAATAAAAAAATAAGAAAAATACTATTCTTAATAAAATAGGGTAAAAACCATTGAATGGTTTATGATTTTGATTACTTTTTTATTTAGAGTCGAAAACCAATGTTTCAGAAATAAAAAATATATCTCCTATCTTTTCATATATAAAACCACACAAAGTCCACTTTTTATTCACTAAAAAAACATGGATCATGTATTCACTATTCCATACCATCTCTGCATTCCTCCCAAGATTCCTCTATTCTCTCCAAAATCTTCTCCCATGATTTTAAAATCACCCTATCAGGGTGTGGGATCCTCTCTTTCTCATTTTAATTCAAGAACCTTATTTATGTAATTCAAAATGTATTCAAATTACTATTGATGTGATTTTATTCTACAAATGTCTCTTGCTTCCCTAATGGGTTCCATGCTATGATTTATCACTTTGAATGTCATTAATCCCTTATATTATTTATATTGTACCCATGTTATGCTGCCAGTCATTTCATGGGATATATCCATTCCAAGTTTTTATTCAATAACCTTCCTTGTATTCTACCTATTGATGATTTTTTTTCATATTTTATTATATCATTACATATACATCTTAATTTAATTTTAACTTCCAATGGATTATATACAACATTCTCTCTCATTGAACCATTTTTTGAATCTTTATGTACTGTCGTTAAGCTGTTGAAATTTCATTCTGATTTTCCATGAAAAATATTATTAGGTGTATACACATAACCATTTTCACTCAATGGTGTTTAAATATTTATTAATATACTTCATTAATTTATTAATTCCATATATGTAACCCAGAATTCTTAATTTTGGGATTAAATGAGATAAAATATGTTCTTTTGTTACGTGATATGTGTGGAACTGTTATGCATGTAAATGATATGATTACGATGGGTGTGACCATATAGTATTTCGATGCATCAGTTATTCATTTAGCCTCATATAATCCATTTATTTTGCATAAGAGGTAATCCCAAGCACATTATATTATTATTTATTCGTCTTTAACAATGAATTATGCTTATTATGTCAGGTATGATGTTTTTAAACATTCCCATGATTATTTTATGTTATCACGATTCATCATGCCCCATTATCCATGATTATGAGTCTCACAAACTTTATATCCCATTTTAATGACTATTATCTACAATTTAATAATTTCTTACTATTTTTCTTCATTTATTCCCTTTCATGTATTTATAGCTCACCTCATTCTAATGTGTGTCCCTTGGATAGTTGATGAATTTTTATAATAATGTAATTTTATAATGATGTTTTAGAATATATCAATAATACCAATTTACACTCAATTTAATGTTGTTATATAATGTACATAATTACCCAATGTCACAAGAAATATCAATATTCAGGGTTATATTAAGTGGAATCTTATATAATAAATCATGTAATGATGTGTAATAAAGACAAGGGTTTTCATAGATGGTATCAAATTAATATCTAGTTATTTTTTGGATTAGTATTAGGAAATATAGAAAAATTCTTATGTATAAGACTAAACATATGAAAAAATCTAAAAATTTAAGAAAAGTATAGAGTTTTTGGTATCCAAGAAAATAAATCCTTGTTTGAAAACTACAATTGGATGTACCTATATTATAAAGGATTCATAGTGTCATAATACTAAAATTAGTTCATTTATAAGGACTCAATATCACCTAGTTCCTGACAATCAGCCTTTCTTTAGACCTTGTTTCACATTCCTAGGTAATATTATTTGGTAAATTCATGAACTCTTTACAAACCATTTTTAAGGGGAAGAAATCCCCACAAGAGTGAATGATTAGAAATATATAATGTATAACATAGATTGAATCCAAGAAATTCATATGATAAATAAATATATATCATTTATAAATTATCATGTAATTTTTATTGGATTACTATTTGGGTGTATAATAACTTTAATGTTATGAATCTAAATTTTCCTTTTACTATTGCGAATAACAAAAAATAAGGGTAAATGAGTAGAAAACCACTATGAAGGGAAATGTGATGACAACAAAAATGAGTTTCCAAACCCGATGTGAGAACAAATCATGCAATTTTTTTCAACTATCTCTTAGATTACTTATATTGTGAAAATAAACCAAAATCAGGAGGAATAAAAAATCACCTTATCAAAGAAAAATATACATTGAAAATATTTATATGAAACAGACGTAGAATTTATATGGATAATCTGAACACTTAATCAAGAAACAATGGATAAGATCTATTAAAATAATTATCTTCATGATTCAATTGTTTGATAATGAGAATGTTATACTGTATATTGATCGTATGATGTGAGCAGCCGATCTATGGTGGAAAATGATCTAGAATATGAATCATAAGGAAGAGATCGATGAAATGGGTTGTAAGGAATTATATAAAATATTTTTTAAAATTATTTCCCTTTCAAACTATGATATAAATTTTAAAGTTATTTACATTAAATTAATAAAAAATAATATGAATCAATTAGGGAATATGATGAAAATTTCACATGACTTTCAAGATACAATGTTATCTTTTTTGCTAACTTGAATTAAAAGGTGACTGAATCTGGGGGGGGTAAATGAGTCTATGAAAATCCTTGGATATTCAAGAAATTGATTTCTATGGGGAAATATTCTGTTTTTTGGTGAAATAAAAAATAGAGACTAGTGAATCCAAGGGCCTTACATGGAGAATAGGTGGAAATTGGATTTTTAGTCTGGTGGTGTGATGGATATATATAATGCTTGCTATAATATTCAGTATCCAAATTATCAAAAGATTGTATAAAATCACTATAAAAATTTTATGAAGTGAATATGGAATTATTTAGGTTTGGAAGGGAAGGGAACTTATCTAGTGATTGAGGATGGGAGAAATGAACCAATTTAATAGATAATAGTAATGAACTTTTCAAACCTAATTCAACTGTATAATTTTTATATTGCATGGAACAAGGTCACTATGTGGACCACATCCATTAGCCAAGTGTTCTAAAATAAAATCAACAAAAAAACATCCAAGGTATTATGGGAGATCACATACCATCATGACCAATAATGGATATCTATGAAATTATGTAATGACAGGTATGATATTTATTTATTCAACAATATCAAACTTGTTTATTGAATCTTGTTCAATTTATTCCTTTATATCACACAAGCTAAATAGAACTATCCAAACACCCCCATTGATCATGGAAGTAGAGATATCAATGATGATCAATAGTGTGGAAATTATTGTATCCAAATTATATAAGTCCTCACCTATCAAAATATGTGGGTTGACCTTCCCAGAGAAACTTATGTTACACCCTTTTGTGTTATTTGATGAAATTTTGTGTATAGATTTGTTCTCCATATATCGATCGAACATAAAATATCAGGAGAATGAATTAAATCTCTATATCATGAATAATCTTTTGATTCTATACAACTGGGAGGATGATGATGATTGTTCATTAGAATCAATATCTCAGGAATGGATATTATTTCCATATATGAAAGAGTATTGACCTCAAATGATGGTGTTGAAGTAAAATATAATCCTTTAATACATTACCATTATGAGTTAATGTTCTACTGTGTTTCTCAAATAATTTTATAGTTATCCTCCTATCCAATAGGTTGAATTTTAAATCGATCTCATAATTAAGGTTTTTCTAATGTGTAGGAATCCCTATAAAATGAATTTTAAACTTGGGAATAAAATGGTGAAACAAAAAGAGAATATATATAATGGGTTCATACACCCATGGGATTTAAATAGGGTGTAAAAATACTCATCATCAAGAAGAATAACAGATTGATATGCATAAACATTGATTATCATGAGCTAAACAGGATCAAGATTACAAATATGTATGTTATGCCATGAATTTATGACTTATTTTACTATCAACGTGGGAAAAAATACTTCTCCAAGGTGGATAATTGTTCAAGGTATTATAATGTAATGGTGAAGAAGTACGATATCCCCAATGATGTTTTAAATACAAGTTACTATCACCATGAGTTCATATTAATGTCATTCAGACTCACTAATGCTCCTGAAATCTTTATGGAATTGATGAATATGGTCCATAGGGATTACCTTGACAATTTTTTTATATTATTTGGTGATAATATTTCAATATACTCCAAAATTATGGAGGTACATGAGGAGAATCTAAGAATTGTGCCTAAGAACATATGAATGGATAATATTTTTGAAAAGAATAAAAAATATAATTTTTGGTTAAAGGAAGCCTCATTGTTGGGGAATGTTATTGCTAACATAAGAATTTATGTGGACCCTTCAGAAAATAAAATTGATATATTGAAAGGTCAAACCATTATAATGGATATTCATATATTCCTTGGATTATTTTGGTACTATAATAAATTTTTGAGAAATTTATTATGGTTTTTAAACACGCTGAACGTCAAAATACAGAAGGGATTCATGTTTTTTGGGAATAATTAATGTTTGGAGAGATTTATAGAGGTTAAAAAAGTATTATCACTACACATATACAATGATTCCCATAAGTTGGGAACATAATTGTTATATACCATGATACTTCTAATATGGTGTTGGTAGTTGTTACAATTTAGAATGAAAAATTAATTACAAATGTCTCAATGAATTTGAATACTTATGAAAGTAACTACAAAAAAAGAGATCCATACCTAGATATAATAATTTTTTGTTCAATATATTTGTGAATTATCTCTTTGGGGAGAAGTGTAAATTACACACATATCATAATAGCCTTATATATATATATATGAATATATAAAGAGATAAAGATGTTCTAATGAAAATGGTTAATGCTAATTAATTACTATAGATAATCTATACACAATCATTTTGTGAAATAAAATAATGTTGAAGACTCTCCATATAAAATTTATTTTGAAATTTCATCACTAATAAAAATTTTGTAAGACCCCATATTCATTGAATTGAAAATGATCAACATGGGAATCATAATAGAAGGAACATCATCAATCATTTCACAATTTATTCCCAAATGATATATTCTAGATAATATAAAGGATTCTCCAAGAGATGATATGAATATTCAGAATATGGTGGAATCTATATAAAAATGGAAACCCGTAGAGTTAAATATTAATGGTAAATTATTTATAATATTAGGGTCATGAAAATATGCACTATATAATCATTAGTTAATGATGGTTATGCTAGATGAATCACATAGCTCTACATTATCTATCCATCCAGGGAGAAAAATTATTTTTTGATATCTCTGAGATCACTATTGGTGAGAAAATATAAATAAGGAGATCATCAGATATAAATTAAGGTCTCATGTTGGATGGAAAGTGAATTTCTAATGAAAAAATACAAGGGGATGGTGCAACCCTTACCCATACCAACATCAAAATTGGAAAACATAACCATTAACTTCGTCACTGGTCTTATAAAGGCATCAAGTGTATATTATTCTATATGGGTTTTGGTGGATCACCTTATAAAAACTACTAACTTTATTGAAATTATAGAGTAATTCTTACTCGATCGGTATTCAAGGATGTACAATAGATATGTGGTCAAGCTATATGAAACAAAAATATTGGTTTTTCTAATCAAGATCCACGATTTACCTCCATGATCTAGAATAGTTTCCAACATGATCTAAATACTGAGTTAAACTTCATTATAAAATATTACCCTAAAAATGATGGCCAATATGATCAACCTATCTAGACACATGATTATATGTTGAGATCAAGCTAAATGGACTTCAAAAAAGGTTGGGAGAAAAATCATCCAAGGGGTGATTTTACATATAATAATAGTTCCAAATTAAGAATCCAAATTGATCTATATGAATCCCTTTATGGGATTAGGCGAAGAACACCTACAAGATGGGATGAAGTTGGAAAATGATGACTGAAGGGTCTAAAAATGGTTGAGGAAATTCGGGAAAAGGTCAAGACATTTAACCACACATAACAGCTTCTCAATGCTGACAAAAGATCTATGTTTATAATCATCAACAATATATGGATTTTAAGTTAGATATAACGTATTCCACAATATATCTCCAAATATGAAATTCATTATATTTTTTCAGAATGGACATCTTATTCCAAGTTACATTAGTCAATTTGAGATAGTTGAACACATTAGAGAGGGGGGCTATCAACTAAAATTCACACCTAACCTATCTCAAGTAAATTATATTTTCCACGTAAGCCACTTATGGAAGTACATAACTATAAAATTACATGTTCTGAATTAGGGGTTGGTAATAATGGAGAATTATTTGTCATATATGGAGTAGCCTGTAAATATCATAGATCATAGAGAGAATGTTCTATGATATTATACAATTAACTTTGTCAATGTGTAATGGATAAACAACAGTTTCAAAGAAACGATGAGGAAAATAGATGACGTGATCAAATAAAATTACTATAATAAATTTTTAATGTGAAATAAAAATTTAATGGGTGAAAATTTTGAAGGGGTGAAAACTGTAGAAACACAAAGTTTTATACGTAATGTTCCCTTTTTGATTATATGAAAGACCCAATTAAGTATATATAAAATAATTTCATTAAACATTTTTTATAGAGTTGAATTTAAAATGCCATTATGAATCATAGACATTGGTAATATAGGCATTGAAAATTGGATTTATTATTAGTATAATTATAGGGTTCTGATAAATCTAATTTACCTAAACAAAATATGTGATATCCTCGACTATTAAGATCATACACCAAGAAGCAAAATTTTCAAAACTTATAAGGGATATGAAATCTCAACAATTTTTTCTTATCTATTCCCAATGTAAGATCTAAAAAATTAAGCACAATAGAAATTATTTACGGGAGAAGCCGATTTTATCATGATCATAACCAAAACCGTTTACACCAAATTACCCCCTGAAAATCCCACCAGTGTGCACCTAACCATTATGAAATTTTTTGGTAAAATAAAGCGATATGTTTCATGACCCTATCAAAAGTATCATGTATATTTTATTTCTAATGTAATTATTTTTATTCATACTTCTAATTATTTTCACATTATAAATAATTTTTATTTTGATATGATAAAAAACAAATTTTAATTTTTATTAAAATTTAATTTTAATTAAGATATCCCATTTTGAGGAATTCATGAATCATAAAAATAAATCAATTTTTTTAAAAAAATAACATATTTAATCAAAACATACTAAATATACATGATAATATATTTTTTTAAGATAAATGTATTTTTTTTCCTGGTTCGAAAGCAGTTATTGTTGAAAAAAATAACATTTTTCATAAAGGTTGAATCTTGAATTGAATGTTAAAATTAAAATATTTTTAATAATAAATATTATTTTTTAAAATATAATTCCAATTGTATCCAATAATTAGTTTTTATAATATTATGATATAGTTGAATTTTCTGGTAAAAATTAAATAAGATATAAATATACTTTTTGTATTAAGAGAACATAACAAAAAAAATGATGTAATAAATTATATAAAGGGTAAAAATGATAAAATACATGTTTCTTAATTAATACAAAGTGTTATAGAGGTTATTTGAAAAATTATACAGAGAATTTATGAATCCTTCAAAAACCAATGGAAATTGAATTTTTTTCAATTAATAGATGAGAATTTTTATAAACTGAGCTTTAAAGTGGAAATCTAAGAGTTTCATCACATTTATGTGTTGTTTTTGGATTTGGTTCAATTCATGGGGGTGAACTGGGTGTTCCATCATATTTTTGGAGTGTTGGGATCTGAAACGTCTTCTCAAGATGAGAATACATGGGAATACATTTCGCATAAAACCATGGGGCCCTCAACCAAAAACTAAGAACTCTTTTATTTAATGAAATTAAATTAGTAAAATTAAATTTAATTAAAATATATAGGGAGTAAGAATAAATATGATTTCATAATAAAAAACATTATTATTATTATCATTATTATGGTTATGTTAATAACCCTCAAAACAAGGTTCTCTCACTTCTCACCCTCATAATCAATCATGATCATTCCACTATACCTTCCTATCTTGTATATGACACACCCCCTCCCTATGGCACCACCATGTTCATAAATATTTTATGTTCTCTTGTAATGTCTTGGTTGAAACTCAACGTAATACCTTTCGACTCCTCCTTTTTTACTTTTCCATCCATTTTATTCTATATCCATCGCCCAATGGTATGACTCATAAACCTAGGGTTTTTAGTTAATTTTTATTTAATTTTTACTCCATTGTTAGGGAAAATTTAAGGTCTCTCAGGACCCCTTCATTCATATTCCAGTAACCACCATCGAAGGAGAAGCTGATTGGTCCGATATGGGTCACCACTATCAATTGGGGTATGTTTTTCCATCATTCCTCATTGTCTCTCTATTTATTTTTGGGGTTTTTATAATTTCTGAGTTCCTAGTATTTTTTCATATGTGAATTCACCTCGGTCCCGATGGTTTTGTCTTGCTGTCATCACTTCGAGAGCGTATGGTGTCTCTTTGATGGATTTGACTCATATATACAGGTATTTGTATATATATCTCTTCTTTGTAAAAATTCCCTAATGGAGAATGGAATACGTAAATTATATTAAGGGGTATATATATTAATGTTTGTGTGTGAATGTGTAAAGGGGCTACAAGTTATAATGAAAAAGTGTTGAGGGCTCGACTTGGTCTTCTTCCCAGGGAAAGAACCCATCCCCTAAAGCATAAAATTTAATGAAGCATTAATTAATTATCTTCACACATTTCTAATCATTTAATTAGTTATGGATGATTAATTGAATAAATTATTAGTCATGATACACGAATTTTTTTCTATGAAATCTCATGGTTTTTATTAAAAAACCTCTCCAAATGAGTTAGACTTTCTTGGATAACTCATTTTGATAATTTGTGATTATTTATATTTCATGTCCATATTTATTGGTAGTTCTTTATGCATTTTTATCACTGTCGGAATGTTCCAATGTAAGAACATAGCACTCATATATGTTCTTTATTGGGGTTTCAAATTTTAAAATAAATTTTAAATTAACTAAGACACATTCAAAGTGCTTTTCGTCATTTTAATTAGAATTAAACATGTAATAGATTTACCTTTTCTAATGACACCTTCTAAGTACATGGATTATTTTATAAATAGAATAAAATGTTTAATTAATGGGAATACCAAATTAGCTAAATGTCCTTTTTTCAACGACACTGTATATGTGTCTCTTGGACCATGATAAATAAGTTTCCATGTTTGTTTAATAAGATAACTTTCGTTGTTAATGAGGTTATCTATATTTGTAGTTGCGCAGTTTACCATGTAACCTATTATGTGACACACATAGCCTTGTTAAATGGATTTTCATGTTTTTATGGAATAAATTAAATATATTTAAATGAAATGGAAGATGCCTGATTGGTTCCAATATTGTAATGAATTGAATGCTTTAAGTGGAATAATTCTAATGGAATTTTATTGGGTTGTCTAAAATAAAACCTTTTTTAGTTGATATAATTATTTTTAGTTATTGTGATATGTGTGATCATGTCATCATGTCATGGGCATAAATGTTTTTGTGTCCATAGGCATGATATTGAGATTTATAGACAAATAATAGGTGTAACAGCCTATGAAATTATTATGACATAGTGTAGTTGACTCTAAATCACAATAATAAATTGGATAAATTTTTTGATACCCATATTAAGATTTTAAATTGGCATAAAAATAAATTGTGTGAATTCTTATTAAATAATCACCTTATATAAATGGGTTCATTAATATATTAACGACTTTAGGGTCGAATGATTTATTAAATATGATTGATATAATTATAATGACAATCTGGAACCTGTATTTATTAAATGAATTGATTTGACTAATGGTAATTTTTATCTATAGATCATTGTGTCTTATTATGAGAAATAAGGTATCATTAGTACTAAAATTGTGATTTATCATTCTTGTCCTTTACAATTATGTGATATTGATGGGATTAATACCTGAGTGTTTGATAATGATTGACATTTTGAGTTTGTCTGGATACAAAACATGTTTAATGGGGATGCATGAGGTATTCATGTCCGTTATTCCATACAACATGAGGGAAAGATGTTGTTACATGATGCCTGGGGAAATATTACATGGTTATATGTGATGTATAATGACTCAACTATGGTGTTGAAGTAAAAGGGATTGGTCTACATTTTCATACAACCAGTGGTTTAGGTGCACTGGTACTGTATGCCCGAGGGTAGAGTAAAAGTTTATATGAGACACCTAATGACTAGATACACAGTCACATGATTCCATAGGGGGAGATACTAGTTATGTCTGAAGGTGATATTTTGGTTATCCTGAGGGAAGAGGATGAATGTTTATGATATATTTGGTGTGATTGATCATTGGTTGGAGAATCATTCACCGATTTTGGAGATCTATCCTATTGTACAGGGATCTACCTATAGTCATTATTAAATATCTTAGTGTTGAAGGAGGTATAGATTCCAGGTGTCCGTTTGGAACCTTAGTGGGTTATTCTTTAACTATTCAAAACTTGTTTTTATTTTCTTACTTATACCTTCTCATTGATTTAAATTATATATCATGCAATTTATTGGGATATAAACCACATGTGTCGACTTTCTGAGATTGTTACCTCACAGAACTCTTGGGAACCGTTTTTTACTTGAGTAGATCATCTTGCTCACTTTTCTTTGGATTCATTGATTGTGATGTTCTATATACAAGGGTTCCTGGGAGAACAGGACCATGCACTCAATTAAGATGCTCGAGGAGTCAAATATTTATTTTTTCTATTGTTTTGTTAATTTTTAATTCTTGTACCTTGTAGTAACACTTAACATTACATTCATCATTATATAAGAATTTCCATTGGGCATTTTATTTTAACCTTGATATTATTTGATTCTTCTTCTATTTATCTTCTTTTTATTATATTTCTTCTACTTTTTCTTGTTATTTATTATCTTCAATTACATTATTCTAATCTTAAATGAGGTTTTAGTCTCCCCGATATCAAATATTTAGACCCTCACTACTGGTCAGAAGTGTTCAACGTATGGAGAGGCGTGCTTAAGGCCTTGTGACCCATCATTCCAGCCACTGTCTTAGTGAAAATCCAAGTTAGGATGTTACATCTCCTTATTTTTTTATATCTATATTTTCTTATTTTTTATGACATTAAAACTGAATGGTATAGAGTGAAAAAACACTATTCATATATCACCTATAATTATGAATAAATTAAGTATACTGCTGAATTTTAATTAATATTATGGTTGGACTATATTTTAGAAAATTTCATCAAAAAAATCATTCATAATGATGGGAAAAATTAAATTAAAAAAACATAATAAAAATTATATTGATAAATAAATGAAACTAAACAAATCTATTAGAAAATGGGAACATGAATTTCATTAATAGAGTAAATTTTTATAAAAATATATTTACACAATGATAATAAAAATACTTAAGTTAGATGAACTGGGATTGTGGATTGGTATAAATATAGATATTGATTTTTTAGGATTCATAACGGTTGGAGAGGATGAGATGTAGTCATAGAATCAAATACTATATGTATAACTGCTTCTCCAATCACTACAGTAGAAGATGCAACTTCTACAAAACATGATTAATCTCATGATCTCAAGGATGGGGTTCCAAAAACCTTCTCAGTATTCACAAAATATATATTTAGTAATGAGATCCCAAAATTGTAAATAAATATTCTTCAGTGACTATAAAGATCTAGGTTTATTGTTTCTATACTCAACATCAATTACACCATTAACCATTTTTTATTCCTTTAATAAACCATATCTAGATCAATGGTATATTTTAATAAATTTTTAGAACCTCAATATGAATAATAAAATTACTTAATTATTCCTTAATATTCTCAAAGAGAATACTGAATATACACACATATAAACCCTCTTCATGATATCATATTTATAGAAGTCAAATATGATTATACAAGATTTTTGGTAAATTTGATAAATTGAGGATAAACCATTTTTAAATAATTATTTAAAGGATTAAATTTTCCTAGTTATAAAACTCATAAATTCACTGATTATGGTAGTAGGATATGACATATGTTTATTGGTCGGAGGTTATATATATATATATCCTAGCTTGAAGATGGTCATCATAGAGTTGCAGAATTATCATCCCCCATTCCAATGTGGTGGGATTGGGATCCATGATTTCTGTCTACTCAATCTAGTCTTGAATAACATCATTAATGTTAATAGCTAGTGGATGAGGCACTATAGTAGAGGCAGAAGATAGTACAAGATCACTATTTATAGATGAAATTCGAACAACCTTACTAAACAATTTTTATACTATATAATATCATCATTTAAAAGCATCTCGTGTAATAGAAGTTTCCTTGGACTCTAATAAACATTAATTTTCTTCTGAATTTTCTCTATACAAATATGTAACCCCCTTAAAAATCATACTAGCATAGTTATAAAACTCGAATGGTTTCTTTTGATTATGAAAAAAAATTAACCCATATCTCTTAGATTTTTGGTTACATCCATGGATTATTCTACCAAAGTACTAATAGAGGAAGTTGAATCCCAAACATAGCCATCCATTTCAATAAATGACACATTTTTTCCAACACTGTGTCTTTTAGTAGAATATTTGGTTTCTTGAAAATCAACTATCTACACATTTTTTTAATTCTTAAATATGTATTATGGTGAAAATTTTACACTATAAAGATAGGATCTGGGAGTTTATAGAATACAAATATGATAATTTCATTTTAAAAAGATTCTGAAAATCTAGAACCACTAATTGTGTAGAAGTAGATGAAGAACCTGGATGAAAAATCTTAAGGAATTGAAATTAACTTATAAGAACAAATTTTCAAAGTGTAAACGTTTTATTTAATTTATGTCTTGAAAAGTTTAATTTTATTAATAGAAACCAATAAATAATCTAATTTAAGAAGAGAAATACTTTGAACCTTATATCTTTGACATTCAATTTGAACTCATATTTTATTTTTCTCAAAACTGGTTGTAAAAATTGCAATAAAATCACTCACTTGATATTTAATATCCTTAATTCCCTTATAAGTTATTATAGATAAAAAATGTTTCATTGATTGGTGGTTCAAAATCAAAGTTTTTTAGGTATCCATCATCACAACCATCTTACCAAAAACCTCTTGAGAAAATCAAATCTCCTTTATCTTTCTAATTTCAACCACGGAATATATTATTTTATTATTAAATTCAATATATTATTCTTATATACTATGCAATTTATTCATTACACCAATGTAAAAGGTATTCATATTTTCCCTTATATATAAAATTTGTGAATATTTTCTCATATAAAAAGCACCATTATACTAATGAGGTAGAGATGAAATTTTCTTTGGATTATGGGAAAAAGAATAAAATTGTAAAAAAAACATAATTTCCAACTATATATTTATCATAAATATATGATAAAAGGATTGGATCAAATACAATATTATCGACCTAAAGATAAACCCTATCCTTAAAATGTAGCATACATGATGCATTATAAACTATCTTTTTACCTTCATATTGAACTCCAACACAAATCTAAATAGATATAATAACTATATGAATTTATTCGGTGGCACTAACATATTCATTATTATAAACATTATATTATTCAAAAACAGGTTTAAAATTCAGATAATCATTGTCTATACTATTAATAATGAAATCATGCACATTACTGGAATGAACCTTCTCAACAAGTGGTGCTTCCAAAGGAGTTGAGGTAGTTGATGGATATCATTAAGTTGGTGATGAAGGTGCTTTAACCACTTTATAATCATATTCATATTTAAAATAATATAAAGAACATGATGTAGTGTCCCATTTTTAACTAAACAATTTTAAAAGGACTACTAAAACAGTGTTTCTCATATGAAACATCGCAGCTTCTAATTCATTAGGATCTACTACATTCCTCTTCAAAACTATGGAGATAACCGTTATCCGTGGATTTTAATTCATCTATTCATTACAATGGATATAGTGGTTGATGAAGCAAATCATATACCAATTTGTAGTCAATTTATAGTGTCCATTAGGATATATAATAGGCATATTTCATGATAAAACACTTTCTATATAACACCATCCCTTTATAAAATTCTATATTAGATAACCATGGATAATACATTTCACTTTCCATACTTATCCTTTATAGATTACATTTCAATGTTTTGGACATGAAAAACCTAAAGAGATCAACAGGTCTCATGGATTTCGTACCAACTAAATTCAAACTAAAATGGAACTCAAAATGATGTGTACAATTTTAGATTACATGTATATCCATAAATGAAACTAGTAAGGATTTCCCATCTATATAAGTAGAGAGCACATCAATTATTCACCAAGCTATAACACATCATTCCACATAAACTCATTAATGCCATCCTGAAAAAGAAAACACAAATTATTCTCTTCAAAAAATGAATTATGATATATTTAATTCAATAATGTTCATAAACACATCCTTAATTCCTTTTAACTACGCCATGTCTTTAATTCATACAAGTACATTACACAGTTCACCGCCATTTTATTCCTTCTTTAAGAAAAAAACCACCACCATCTTCATGATTTGACTTCCCTATTATAGAAAGGTATGAATATGGTCGGGATAAATGTTGGAAATGGTTCAACTTTAGTGAAGAAGGGATATAGGGGAATAAAAAGGGGAGAGGATCGGTTTAGTACTTAGATCACGTACCCAATTTTTAAAGAAGATACATAAGGGATTTAGGGTTTTATAATAGTTTAAAATAATATAAAAAATAAAAGCGAAAAATTAATATAAGTGAAAATTATTTTCTAAAATTTAATATAGAATAAATAAATATAAAAATAAATTAAATTCATTTAGTCTTTATAGTGCATTCAAATACAATAAGATTAAAAATAAAAGCCAAATTAGATCATAATACAACTAAAAAATAATGAAATAAATTATAATAAAATAAATTAAATAATACTAATTCCGTTTTAGTGAAATCATAATTTTCATAATCAAGGGGCATTGTAAAAATAACCTCTAGTTGATTCTCATTAGAGATAAATTTAACTGTGAAGTCACCTTTTTTCAATATGATATCTCAATAACTGATTCCTTATATCTATATCCATTTTATAAATGGTTTATTATATTCCTTTAAATGTTGTTAAAAATAGTATTATAACATTTAAATGAAAATTTATTGTAATTTAATTCCAAATCCTATAAGGAGTGTCTTATCCATTGTACCTCTGGGAAAAAACTACCTATAACTATGTAATCTACTTTAGGAAATATATAATTAAAGAATGATTTTTTATAGCTATAAAATTATACCATGAATTTTACTGTAACTTTAATGGTTCCTAAAGTACTCTACATTTTTAGTCTAAAAGTACAAGAATCATAATAATAAAAATATGATGAATTAAAATCATTTGTTTATTGAAAAAAGTAAAAAAATTAATGTTGTTCCTTTAAGTACCATTAAGTTATTTTTCTAGAATTTAAAATAGGTTCTTTTGGATTATCTTTGAATTTTGATTCATGTCATGTTTTAGATATAATTTCATGTTACTATCATTCAAATATAGTAGAATCCAAAATATATCACTATATATAATAATGTTAACTAGTTTTCATCTTTATCTAAATAAATATTTTCATTATAATTCCTTAGATATTATGGTAAATTATTTTTCTCAATTCTAAACCTCTTAAGTATGTGTACAAAATATTTAATATTATACAACATATTATGAATTTTTTTTGAAAAGTATTAAAATAATAAAATATATTTAACTCACCCTTATTGATCGTTTAAAATACTTTTTTTCAATAGTTTTGAAAAATTATTACATATTTTTATGTTTGTAGAAAATATAAATACATAATACTCAAATATTTGAACTAAAATATATAAAATGATAATGTTTTCAGGAAAATAGTATTATCTTATACTAATTCAAGAAATCCAGTTTTTAAAAGAGAAGAACATACATGATCATTTAAATATTTAAGATATTTTTTAAGTCCATAAAGGTCATTGTTATTTTTTAAAACTATATATGGAAAATGGGGATTTTCAAAACCATGAGGTTCTTAAACATAAACATACTCCATAACAAATAAAATTTAAAAATGTATATTTCAATTAAATATAATATAGTAGGAAATTTATGTGTGATGAATATGCTAGGTGAATTATAATGTCTTCTAATCCAGCTACTAGAATAATGTTATCCTTATAATATATCTATTACACTTAGTTATTCCACATATCCATTAATGTATCATCATTCCTATAGATTAAACCATGATTATCTTGATTATTTATATAAATCCTTTTTATTATTATAATAGGGTGATCGTAGCATATATTTTCTAATTTCAATAACTTGTTCCAGTTAATTTTTTTTAACACTAACCATATAGCTAAAACATAAATTTAATCAGTGAAGTGTTATTATAAGTCTTTTCCCTCTGTTTAGATAAAATGATATAAAATTATTTTGGGTTTACAACAGTCATTATAGTCTTAAAACTTTTGTCCCATCATCCCATAATCGTTTTTAATGGATGGTTTTTAGGGTTCTAGACTATCTAGGTAAAACACTTTCAGATTCACTATTATCTATTCTTTTGGGGTTTGTATCACCAAAATGAATCCCAATATCATAATACATTATATAGTCAAAAAGAGGTTCTGGTTTTGTATATTCAAAAGTATCACATGTCTAATCAACTTGAGACATTTAATGAATAAATAAACCGCCTTCATTAAATTTCACAAGAATTTATTCTCTAACAATCATTTATCTTATGTTGAAAACCAATTAATAATTTAATGTTTTGGAATATTAAAAAATGATTTGTTAATCACCATATGGATCAAATTTCCCAATATTTTTTGTAGTGTTTTGATTATAAAAATCGCATCAGCACACTTGGAATTATCCAACCATTAGATTTAATTTATTCCATACATCATATGGTATTTTGTTAAAAATAATCCATATTAGGAGTCTTATTATTTAATAACATGATGTATTAATATATTTAACCAATAAATGAGTGGTAATATTATATTCTCACAACATTGTCATATAAATTTATTATAACGAATTATTCCTCCTTTCAACATGACCATTCTATTTAGTTTTACCGAGGGTAGAAAAAAGATTCATTATTTAATGTTTTGAAGTATAAGAATAGAACTCATGGATTTCAAACTCTTATCCATGGTAATTACATAATGAAATATATTTAAAATAATTTTAATTTTAAACCAATTTATATATGCTTATTAGAAGAGAACAAGAGTTACTTTTAATAATAAAAAAATAAAATCTATCTAAACAAACCATTAACTAAAACAAATAAAAAGATATTATTCTCAATCATGTATTTATAGTTAGACCCACCAAATCAATATGGACAATATCTATAGGCCATGATATAAAAATCTATTTAATTTATCTTAAAGATTAATGTTGTTTCTTTCATAATTATCCTGAATCACATTTTTTCTAAATTTTAAATCTTTTTTAGAAAGGTTTGAAATTAAATTCTTCTGAGATAATTTTGTTAATTAATAAACATTAAAATTAACACTTACTATATGAAAAAACTAGGATTAGTTTGTTTCAAAATCTAAAAATTTAAACATTTGTCGTCAAAAAGAATAGAGATATAATGTATAACCATTCAATTTTCTATGTGAGTTAAATTTATGGAATAAATATTTCAAAACATACCATGTATTATTTAGAAAATATATGAAATAAACTTCATCAAAATGATAATATATTCCTATCATGTTAATATTTAGTCCTTCAACCTATAAAACATTGGTTTTGAAGGATAATCTTGGATTTAAATCTAATATAACTCCCATAACTTGTCCTATACTGTTTTCACAAAATCTGACATTGCCTCAATCAACATTGAATAGTGAATGGATATTTGATAAATCATCACTAATATGAACCAATCATCAAATATCCATATAATCATTTAATTGTTATTGTTTAATTTTCTCCCAATAGAAAATGTTAAAAAAGAGTTTTTTTGATTCTGATATTCTCTTGGCTCCTGAATTATTAGAAACCAATAATTTGGGAACCCAAATATTCTTCTATTACCCCTAAATTACATCACTAAATATTGAAAAACCCTCTTTAAAAAATAAATCTTATTCACAAAATATAGTGTTTTTTATAGTAAAACAATTAATACTCTCTATGTTCTCAATAATAAAAAAATAACCATTAAGAAGTCATTATTCAATCAGTTAGGAAAAAATTATATCTATTTATTCTTTAGGTTTACATAATTTCTACCTACACCAAACTAATTGTTTTTTATCTTATTGTTTACTAAAATTTGATATACGTAATTTTTAATAATTTTCAAAAAAAATATAGGATTATAAAGATCATGGACTTATTTTTGTTGACATTCAATTTTATTTCCTTTTAATGAAAAATTTATGAGGTTTACATTATTATCTAAAATTTGTTTATTCATGTCATCATGTTCAATTGAATTTATTTTATAATAATTCTTGATTTTTTAGTCCTCCATTATTTAATATTTGTGTTTCAATTATGGCACACTATTCATTTAATTTCATCAAAAGAGAAGAGTTCATATTTATATTTATTTTCATGGAAGGAATAATAAAATAATTTTACACTATTGCAATGTGTTATATTTAGCATGTTATACATTTTATTAGAAATATAATATTCTGATTCATAAGAAGTATTATCACTAGAATATTTAGTATCTCTTCATGTGGAATTTTGGAAAATTTTACCCCAATTGTATTCATGATTCCACTAGAACTACTTTTTAGATTTATTTTTTCATGTAGGTCATGAAAATTTTGTTTTATATATATACTTTTTTTTCATTCATACAACATTAATTCATTAAAACATCAATTATATATATTTTACTAGCTAGATGATATCTTAAAACCCTATCTCTTATTGAAATCATTTTTGTGTTACTAAAAAATTTGGAAACTCACTTTCTAAAGTAGATATTTTTATTGAAATATTATTTGTTCAATTAACTATTTTCATTCCATTACAATTATTTAAATATTACGAAATAGTTAATTTTAGAAGAGAATTCTCCTTTATAATAATTATAATATCATGAGATTAAGATTCTCTCATTACCTCATACATTTTAACCATTCTAATGATATATATATTTTAAATATTTTATATTAACATATAGAAAATTGATGTTAATATTCCATGACACTTAGAAGCTAAAGCATTAATAATGATTTATGCTTGATAAAATTAAATAATTAATTCCCCAATATAAGAAATATTATTTAAATAATATATCAACCAACTATACATTTATGTTAGTGTATCTCTTTCAACCATTTTTATTGGGTTAAAATTTATCATATAAATATTGTATATGAGCTACCTTATATTATTAGTAAATATTATTGACAGTCATATAGTAGTCTACATTTCATGAACTCATCCACATTGTGAAAATCTTCTCAAAAAATAATGAAATAATAAACATATTATTGAACTAATGTTTTTTGAATTTATATTATGTTCTCTTTCCACACCTGCATCATACTTCTCTAGATCTCCAAGAAGAATAATATAAGCCTTAATGAATTGTAAATAATCCTTTATACAAAGTTTCATCATGTAGATTTTCATATGTTCCTTCTAATAACAACAATTTTCCCCTATTGAAGTAGGGATCCATTAATATAAAAATATATTCTCTATATTCAGTAATAATAAACATTTTGAATATAACATTACAATATAAACCCTATATAGTTGAGAGCTAAAATATTACAAACTCTACTACTTGTTCATGGTTGGAGAAAAACCTAAATAGGATTTAAGAATGTGTAAATGTATATCTCGAAATTTTATTCACTTTAAAAAAACCAAGAATATTGTATGGTATGTTCTAATATTTTGTTACCATTATTGAAGTAGTGAAAGATGATAATAATGAAAAAGAAAGAATTAAAAAGATATATAGTGTTTTGGGGAACCTTATTCTCTTATTCTAAACTATAAACACTCAATTACATGATTATAGTGATCTTCACTACCACCAATACATTACCCAAGGACTGCGTGACCGAGTGAAAGTATCCTTCACATGATACCAAACAAGTAGCTATTACCATCCCACATGGTTTTATAAAATAAATAGACATTCAGTTATTTTACCATGTTCCTTTATAAATTAGCATAGGTAGATTACATAACCAACAATTACAATAAAAATGATTTTTTTTGTGAAGGAAAAACATAGTTTTAATATTAAACTGATAAAAGAGAAGAGTTCTGTAGGAGAGGAAAATAAGTGTGAAGTGAAGATTAAGGAGAATCAACTAAAATAGAACCAGATTTATCATTGAAGAATAACTATAGAATATGAAGATTCTTCTTATTTTTTAACTCATATTGATGTATAAGATAAATATTTGATAGAAATAGGGTGTTTATAGTGATAGTGTTGTTACCTTTCTTATCATTATTTTCTATTATTTTGATGTTGTTATATATCATCATAATTTTTTCATAACCTGATATACTAAAAATTATTGTCTTGAAATTTAGTTTTTGTGTTATTTTCTAGAAAATTACCTTGGTAAAAGTCATGAGAAATTCATTGTTCTTTATTATTATCTTCTCTTTATACCTATAATATTTAGGAAATTAATTTTAGTATAGAGTGGTAATTTTATATTTACTACATTGATGGTAGAATTTAATTCACTTATTATACTATAATAATAATAAATATTTTAGTTTCAAACCAATATTTCAGATTCTAGACAACCAAAGAGCCATATTCCATATTATAAAATTAACATAGAAAATATGATCCACATAACAAAATCATATAACAGTTTTTCTCAAGAAAACCAATTTAGCGTTGCTAAATGAATCCAAAAATAGGATTTGAATGACTTAGAAAAATTTTAAATAGATACAATTCACATAACAGATTTCTAAATATAGAAAATTGTTTTTTTAATTTCATCGATGTTTGTATTTTCTAACATAGGTTATTCATCAATGTAATATATTTTCATGTATAGGATTTTGGGATGTAGCCGACTAATATATGAAATTACTTTAATTAGATAATTGATGAAGATATATTCGTGAATAGATAATTAACCATAGATATAATTTTAAAGACATATGAACATTTCAGAAAAAACAGAAATATAGAATTAAAAAGAAGTTGAATTAAATAAAATATATCCTAATGAACACACATAAAAAATTTCATCAGAATCTTTTGAAGGGGGTTTTTAGAAGAAACATAAAGTACATCAGATCTATTGGAACAACATTAGTAATAAAATATAATCTTGATAAAAAAAGATAATGGTGTTGTATTTAAACTATGTAATAGAAATTCAGGTGTATAAATGAATTTTTTCAAGGATTTGATATTTTAGAGAAACATATTTTTCATCGTATCTCGATTGTTATGTACATGGTGATATCTCAAAAATAGTGCCACTAAATTGGTGACCTGATCCAGTGAACTGCTTGACCTATTGCATGCCTCCCCATACAGTAGTGGATGTGAACTACCATTGAGGTTCAAATGAGGTACTTGGGGAGAATACACCCTCTTTAATTGAGTATGAGAAATAAAATGACAAGATAAATAAATAATAATCCATAATAATTTAACATATAATTAATTCCCAAATACTGTTAAATTCACACAATAATACGGTAACCATGAAAGGTCATGGTAGTGATATTTTCTTATAGAAAACAGAAATAAAGACACAATAAAATTAAAACAAATAGTCCATAATATCAGGTCTGATTCCCTTATCCATGATCCATCCTGACTCCAATTCGAAAAATAAAACATAGGGCCTTTTAAATTTTTCAGACACACAGTAACGAAGTCTAATCTGGTACCCAATGATAGCCCTAGCATGGTGTGAGTACATCTCATTTGGAAACCACCGATAATGTCCACAAAAAGTACTATATATTAATAGTGTATGAATTTTTATATTAAATATTATAAAATAAGTAGATAAAATAGGTTTCATAATCTGACAATATAACATTTTATCAAATTTAAACTGATTTCCATGTGACACTATACACAATAAAGATATATCATCCCATGATAGTAATTTAATCCATATAAATTTAGGGTAACTGATAACCAATCCATGTATCCAACTAGGATATGGAATTCCATGTCCGACAATCCCAACCATGATATGGAACATCTTGTCCATACCATTAGAGTTACAATCTTCAGTCCATCTTCCAAAAAATATGATTTACCGGTGCACATAGAGCTTCATTCTAGCCGAAAAAAGGGATATAAGAATTAGTGTAACATTCATATGAACCATTAGCTATCCCATTTCACCATTTAGACACACTAAAACCATTCATCAACAATTTGTAGTCATTTAACCACATTGACATGATTATTTACCCATTCATCACATTTCCCATTAACTCTTCCAAATAGGTTTTTTTTATGAAAATACACTTTAAGGGAAAAGTGTGAACCAAAAAAATTACGACTTAAAATTTCATAATTTAAACCTGATCCCAATTAAAAATTTGAAAAACGATAGTGTCACTGCAAGATCACATAAACCCCAAAATCCATCAATTGAAAACTCAATTTCCACGTAAAAGGGATTGGAACACACCATGGGTGATCATCATATTGGAATAATCATCCTTAACAGATCCAATGGGACCGTGAGGGGTCTAAAACATCACTTAAACACCTATATTATCCTTTCCATCCAATAAAATCAAATCATCAACATAATGAATACAAAATCAAAACCATATTGACAGGAATAAACATCTATTCTATGTGATATAACTTGTAGATGACCTACCTTAAACTCATAGACTAAAACTCACTTAAAAAATCACATGATTGAAGCTTAAAACCCCCAAAATCCAAACCTAAGAATCAATTAAATAATAAGCATTATGGATTCAGGATAGAAATAGTTACACCAAAATTATCCAATAAAATATATGAAAAATGAGTGGTATCCCCAAACAGATAATCGATTCACAAAAATCGATGCATAAAATAACAATAAATCCAGGGAGATTCACAGTTTGGTATCTTGTGAGGAAAGGGTTCACACCCCTCAGATGTTGGTGGATGAAATAAGGAAGAAATTAGTTAATGACTCTTGAAGACCAAGGGAGAAAATAAAAATTCTCCTATTTAATAGGAATTTTATTTTTGTTTAAAGGTTGCCCAAGAAATGTTCCAACGATGTGGAATCCCCAGTAAAGTAGAGGGTAAGTGCCACATGGTTTGGATGGGCTGACCCATGGTTTTAAAAACTGTGTTGTAGATGTTTGTCTATAAATTTCAATGTTTCTAGATCAAATGGAATCCATGTCCGTGTCTCATGAAATCTATAACCATTTTACAAATAAGTAATATACACTAGATAGACTATTTTATTCCTTTTTTTACTTTTAGAACCTCACAGGACACCCCCAAATTCCCTCATAATATAGAGAAACATTTAATTCAACATTTAAAAGGGAATTCAGAAAACAATTTAAATGTTACATACCTCATATGAATGTTAGGTATTATAAACCTCCATAGTTTATAATATATCACCATGGAGCTGCACTCCAAAGGATCACTAAGAAACAATGGTAAAAATATTGGGCAACTGAGCCCATATATCAAACACCCTATACCATGTTTCCTCGATAAAATTATCATTTTACCATGACCTTGGTGAAAAGTCATAATATTACCCCACAAAATTTTCTCATTATGATCCAAAATATGAACTAGATGCTCCTCAAAGCACACATGAACCAAAGGATCAACATCATCAACATAAATCACATGAGATGTTTTGTGCCCCGACATGGGATGTTATATATTATTTTTTATTATTACATTTTTGGGAAAATATTATTATTAATATTATTATTAGTAATATTATTATTATTATGTTTTCATTTTTATTTTTTTTCTTTCATTTTATTCTCATTTTTTCTCCCCTCCTTCTATCCTATGATTCACGTGGAAAACCCCTGACATTTTTCTGTGTGTCACGTGAGCCCCTCCACCCTTTCTTCTCTCAATAGCGTGCCACCCCTCAACCGGTCAGCTCCCATCTTGAGACCTCCTTCGGGTGATCCACCACTAATGCCCCAGTCCCTATCTCTACTATATGTAACCTCCTTTCCCAGCTCCCCCTCAAACCCACATGGCACAACCCTATGGATGAGACCATACTTCCATGAGACCCTCTCCCTCTACCCTCATTTTATCTAGTGAAACCATTGAATCTCCTTGGGTTTTGTGGTCGGCCCATTAAGGTGAGATTCCTCTTCTCTCCTCCATACTATTTGGCCGAATTTTATCTCCCTATCTCCCCACCTAGGATCTACTATACCTAGGGTTATGTAGTGTCCGATTGGTGATTCATTTTTGTGTATCTTCCTTTGACAGGGGGTTTTATTCATCTCTTAGGACCCAACCTTTCACGTTATGACAACCACCACCAAAGGTGATGTGGTTTATATTGACTCAGCCCTCCCTAAATGATTTTGGGTAAATGTTTCCTCATTTCATCTGATCAATTAATTTAATTTTGGGGGTTTTGTGATTTATGTGTATCTGAGGTTTAGTTTAATATTCATTTGATGGAATTGTTTTATTTTGGTCCATTTCCATTCGTCAATTGCCGGTAGAGGTAAGATTTCTATTGCTACCTTGTTTAATATGGTTCTATTTGGAGTATTTGATTAACTTTAGTCTCCCTTGATATTGTTGTATTGTGTCATGGTCATTATGGTGTGGGTTTGAGTAATTGGAATGGAATATATATATATATATATATATATATATATATATGGGCGGTCATGTATATATATATATATATATATCCTCATTGCACATGTTACCTCATGGAACGATGAATATGTTCTTGAATCAAAGTGTAAATATATAAATGAAAATGTATATGCATGTAGGTGAAAAAGTATCAGTCTTCCATCATCTAATTTTGTATGTCTTAAGGTATGTTTTTATACTTAGTTTATTATTATTTTCACTTCTTGGTTTTCAAACCATCAAATTTAATGTTCGTAATTGTTTAAAGAACCCTTATTAATTTTGTGAAGTGCATTGGACTGTTTGGTGTGTTTTTGAGTCACCGACCTAAGGGAGACTCTCCTATGTTTTCATATATATGTAAGTAAATATATACATATATGTTCCCCCATTACATGTATATTCATCCATGGAATTGAATGTAAATGTATGGGGCTAGGTGGGCCTATGTGTGAATATAAAAATGCATACACAGCTAAGTGAAGATAGGTATATTCATATAATAATACCTGTAAGTATACCAATTCACATGTTCATAGGCTATGAAAATGTTTTCATAAGGTCTTGGTGCCCTTTCTTGTTCTTGAAGGCACATATGCTTAGTGGGGGAGAAACAACATTTAGTTAAAATGAACCATGGTCCAAAGTGGACAGCTTGGTTCTACCTTGAGGTCAGTTCCCTATAGCTTGATATTTAATTTGATTTTTCATTATTGGTTTATTTTATTTTACAAATATTTCCTTGTTTTTTATATGAAACTCGAAAGCACTTTATAAATAAATGTTAAATGGTTTTAGGCCCTAGAACCACTATGTCAATTTTTATGCTTGTTTGAGTTGATAATTTTATTCTTTGAATTGATTATGTGATGAGAATGTAATTTCTAGAATGGATTGTGTGATGATAAGTTAGAAATGATTTTTTTATAATGAAAATGGAATCATTTTGTGTGGGCATTAATGTAATGTTCTTAATATTGGTTTTAGTGGTCATTTAGAAGATGTAAAATTCGTTTTCAAGGACTTTGGGGTGTGAGTATATTTTAATGAATATTTTTAATGGAAAATGAATCACTTTGGGTGTTTTTTTCTTCTTTTTTATTTTTTGTATAATTTTTCACGTGTTTGAAAATGTAAAAATCATGTTTTTAATTTTTTTTAAAGTATGAGTTGTTTTATGAGAGGAATTGGCCTGTTATTTTGGCTTGCTTTAAATTGGTATTTTGACTTATGTTATACAAATTTGAATTTAGGAACTTTTTAAGTGATGGAAAATTTATTTAAAGAAGGAATTTTCAAGGGTGGGCTTAAATTGGAAAAGGTGATGTTTTGTAAAGAGGGGTGATATAATGGAAGTGTTTGTACATTGTATGAATATAGAGGTGTGATCTGTGTTCATGTCAACATTAAATTTCGCACAAGGTAATCCTCAGTTACCTTGGTGGGTTGACTAAGACAAGTATTCTTGGTCATACATAAGTGTTTTATCTCATTTTGTCTAGTATGTTCGACATTATGATTCCGACTAAGTACTTGGGATGATTGATGACCACTAGGTTAAGGGTGTGTTTCTAACTAGTGGCTCGTGAATGAGAACCTAGACCGTTTTGGATCCTATTCATTGTTTTTACTAAGGAATGAGGTCTATACGGTCCCACATGTGCTTGTTACCTATAGGAATTTCCAATCGTGCTTATTTTTTGTATAATTTTTGTGATGTGATTTTGTTTTCCAATGGTAATACTTGAGGCCCCATTGTGAAAAACCATATTTTAATTTTCATTTCTCCCCTTTCATTTTAAATTTTTGATGCATGACTGTAATAAATTTTAAAAATATAGTCGATGATAAATTATTTCTATAAAAAATGAAACTAGTTACTCAGTTATTAATGGACTGGAAAACCTTATTTCAATATACATAATTTTCTAACATGCATGATTGGGTATCATTTTTTAATGAAAAGGCATAGGGTATTGTTATTTTGTAGCTTTCCTACTATGTATCACGGTGCTGACACATAATTTATTTTTAAGATTCGGGCTCTTGTCTTGGATCACTCTTAGACCGAGCATGGTTCTATGCTTGGTGCTGACCTATGGGGTAACATGAAGGTATGTCTAGCTTGTTATATTTATTTTACATTTCGTTATTAGTATATTTTTTTATTCTTTAGTTTATATTCAGTTATCTATCTATTTTATATGGGAAAAACCATTCCCAACTATATCATATTGATTCCTAACACTAGTTGCCTGCCCGTAGGGATTAGGAATTCCATTTGGGCCAAGTCACAGACCGAATGAGATGACCGGTTCAGGGATAATCTGAGATGGTTTTTGAAAAAATGATTGTAGAGGCAATTTGACCCCATGAATTTTGGGGATGTATGATAGTTTGTAGTTAGGTTTTTTTGAATTCAAGTTGTAAATGGTTGGTAGGTTTTTAATAACAACCAATTTTTAATGACTCATAAATTCTTAGCGTTGACCGGGATGGTCTTTTCTCACTGTTTGTGTTTGGATATTTGTTGTTTTTGAGGTCCTAATTTCTTTTTGGGTGTTTTTTTGGTTTTTAAATTTCGTGGTCATTTGGGGTGGGGTGCATAGTTACTACTCCTAGCTCGGAAAACAATGTATAGACCATGAAATTGTCGCTGATGACTTCCTATGTCATCACCCAGTTGGTGAACTCTCTACCAAATCATGTAACCCATTTGTGTATAATAGTTTTTAATTCATGAATTTGGTATCTGGATTTGTTTGGTAAATTGGTTGCTTTGGGATGATCTTGGTGTGTGTTTTAGTTTGTTTTGGGAGTTTTTCTCAGGCTGCAAAATTAATGTTTTCTATTTTGAAATTGGATTTCCAAAACGAAAATATTGGTTTGTTTGAAAATGTAATGAGTTGTTTTTCGGATGTAATGAATTTAGTAAATGTTTTGAGATCTTAAAATGTTTTATGGAAAGTGATATTGAAAAATGTTCTGGAAAGTGTTAGGGGGTTTTTGAATGTTATTGTGGAATTTAAAATGAGAGTTTCTTGGAAACAACAATTTAATGATTCTTATTTTTAGGATTGTAAAGGATATATTCAATATAGATTAGGAGTTTACCAATCTTGGTAGAATGCATTATTATATAAATGAAAAGGGTTTGTCTTGATTTGGTATTCCTATGGATGCCCACATGTGTAAAGAATTGACCCTAGTTGCCTAGAGATGGTTCCTTATTTTATTACATTAGCATATAAACAAATAATATGCATCCCGAAGGAACGAGTAATATAGTAGATTTAGAAACAAGATACCTACTTAACTTCAACATTACATCTTGAAATGAAATACAACACATAAGTTTTACTGGGAACATCCACAACTATTAGTTCATCCCTACAAGCCATTCTTAATAAAATTCTTCATTTCCTAAGAAAATGAATCATAAGAAAGGGGTGATCTCAAATGATTAGTATGGGTAAGTAATAAAATAGAAGATATAATCAACTTAATCATTAGGCATAGTGAATATATAAATCCACATGTCTTCATCAACAAACATGAGCATGTTATTCCATGAATAAGAGATGGATAAATAATTCAATAATAAAACATAATAATGGGTGTTTTAATAGTCGAATAAACAAATGAACAATCATTAATATTTTAATAGTGAAGAAATGCATAATGTGGGGCATCATAACCATACCATCAAGGCCTCGTGCCAATGCCATAAATGTCCATTTTGTCAAGGTCTCATGCAAAGACCATTCCATGTCTTATGAGACCTACCGATGCACCAAGGGGATATAACGTGCCCAACCAACACATAATAAGTCCCATTCATTTCTAATATGAATGGGGATAATAATAATCAACATATACATTAATATTAAAATTAATATATGAAATGTAAATAACTTTCTCTAAACATTAAGCATAAACACTAACCATTTGGAGTTAATTGGAGAATGGTTTTAAGATATCACATCCACAGTCTAACTAATAATAAACCATTCAATTATATATGTTAGATGATATTATCAAATATGAATCCCAATAATATATAAGAATTTACAAGAGTGTTTAAATAGATTAATATACACTTATGAAATCATCGAGCAATTCTTGAGATAAATACTCTTTTACTCTGAAAAGAAGAGTTATTTTGGAAATATCATTGTATAAAACAATAAGTTAATTGAGGTATTATTTTAATAATAAAATGATATATTTTTAAAATAAAATGGTTTCCAAAAAATAGAGTCTAGATTTCCCTTCATAATTGGTAATAATTTGAGAAATTCGTTTGAAACAGGATTGTTTATCTAAAAGGATTTTTGAATGATCATTATAAAACCTGGACTACCCCATAAAAAATGAAGGATTCCGGTTGGTACACACATATAGATTATTAAAAAATAATTTAGGTGGAATACATAAGAATAAATAATTATTTTATTTTTGATAAGAGAGATAAAGAGTAACCAGAATGAAAATGGAGGTTCAGGTAGAATACCCTTAACATATGTCTAAAGGTATTCCTCACATGATCTTAAAAACTGAATAATCAAATTTATGTTAATATATTATTGGTTAAAGAACCTCATATACATGTAATTTATTTATTATAACCATATTAGGTTCATTAATGGCCTTTTTATGGGTTAATATTTTAAATTTCATTGTTTGGGAGTGTTTTATTCATTGGTTTTCATGACTTGTTTCCCTATATTCATGTACAGATAAACATGTAAAATGAGAATGGTTGTCCAGAATAGTAGTTTTAGGTTATTAGTGAAAAAACAGAAGATTTCATGGTCATAAAAGTAATTTATTTATTCAGAGTGATGGTTAATCATTATATAATACATTATTGATAATTTTTTGGGTTAATTGGAAGTTCTTGATCACAAAAAACTTATTTTGATTTAAAAATTAATATCATTTGCACAAAAGGTTTCCAGAACATTAAATGAGCTACAATATATATATTATAGTCTCTTAATACCTTAAAAATGGTTTCATGACCATAATTAATGACATTAATATAAATTGAAATCTTTTCATCCTTGAATGTGATAAATTAACACGTCTTGGATGGCGTTTTAATTTCTAGTATAAAATAAAGGGAAATGAGAGATGATGAAGAATTATTCATTTATCATAACAAAATTCCATTATATGTAATGCACTAGAGTCTTCATAACATTTCTATTAAAGGAGGTGAGGAAAGAAAAGGAAAATAATAGAACTTTAAATAAATGAAATTAAAGGAGGAATTTACCTATTAAAGTGATCTTCTGTGAGAGCATCTTTAGGGATGATGTTTTGGACACTTTAGGAGACCAAAGGATTTTGGATGTGATGGAGGATATATAGAGGATATTTGAACATAATTTAGGCAAGGAAAAAAGGCTTGAGGGGAATTAAGAGGAGAGGTATTGAGGGGGGTTTTATAGTGGAGGAGGGGGATGATTTGTGAGTATCTTATTCATTATTTTATTATTTCCCTAATGACTACTAGAATTATTTATTCTTATGAGCCACAATAGTAATATGTGCATGTGAGTTTGAACCATGTGGTCTTATATCATCCTTATATTACATATGACTCTTTAAATCATGTATTTAGTAATTATCATAAATTATCGTATTTTACTATTCACATAAAATTGATTTATTTTAAAAAAATCCCAAAAATTCACCATATCCATTTTTTGAAATTTAGAATCAAAAAATTTAGCCCATTATAGACAACTGATTTTCAATATCTACGAAAATTAATTTTTATATGAAATCATTATTTACTAGAAAAATATAGATTTTAAAATTAAAACTGATTTTATATTATGTTAAAAAAACAACAAAGGTCCCGTAAAATTATCCTATAACCATAGGAAAAAAAATATTTATTTAGGGATAATTTTTATGAAAATTAATTTTATAAATTTGTTAATTTAAAATTGTAATTAAATATTTATCACACACAAAAATACCAACACATAATTATTAATTTCTAAGTACTCTATTTCATTTATAAGGCATCTAAATTTTATCTTTACATTAATGGGTGTGGTTACTATTCATAAGGTCCATATTACTATTCATTAAGGTCATGTCTGTATTTACAAAAAAATTATATTTATCTTATTAGGATATAAATATATTAACGAATTCAAACTTTTACGTAAGTATTTCAAAATTAAAATAACTAATGTAGAAAAATTATGTTTATTGGATAGGTTATAAAAAAGTGGCGTTTTCAATGAACCAATGTTTTATTAATGGAAATATGAATCTTGTAATTATGACACGATATTACAAAATGATGAAATACTACGTACTACGTTACTTTTAACATAATATTGTCACCTTTGTGATTTGAATTTCGAAAATCTGACATACACGATTGCGATCATTAAGATGTATGATGTTTAATGGAACAAACATAATTTTTGGTGAAAGTAACCCACCCTTATGAATATTAACCGACCCTTATGAATAGTTATATGATACATATATATATTATATCTTATAAAAGAATAGTAACCTCTTCCATGAATGTATAAATAATATTTAAGAATCTTATAGGTGATAGTATGACCATTGTAAAATTATTGGTATTTTTCTCAAGTCAAAAATAATTAATTGTTAAAAAAAGTTATTTTCCTAAAGGGTGTTAATTAATTAATTATTTTATGTATTCTAATTTAAGATGATTTTATAAGAGCTTATGTAATTTTTGAAATCATTATAAAATCAGTTATAGTTTAAAAATCTGTATTTTTTAGGTAATTTATGAGTTTAATTAAAAATTAAATTAATCAATTTTAGAAACTTATTTTTTAAAAATGAAGTTATATTTTGTATTATTCATGTTGAAAAATGTATAGGGTTAATTTTTTGGATTTTTATGAAACACTTTAATTTTTTATTATTAGTTAAATACTGTAATTTACCGTATATATAAACTGTAAGTTAAATGCACTATTACTAGCATCATGGCTGATGTAAGAAACCTCAGTTTGAGTTCAAATTCCCATATTACTATGTTTGTAGGATGAATAATTAATATTTCTTTTCTTATGAAAAAATAATAAACTAATGATTAAATTATTTTGAAAACTGCGATCCTCTCCACTATAAAAACCACCCAATCTCCCCTCTTCTCTTTACTCTTCTAAAGCATTTTCCTTCCCTAAATTATACCAAAATATCTCCCCAATATCCTCAACCATGTCTGTAAGCCCTTGGTCTCCTCAATATACAAGATCTTCTCCCCTTAAGAGGCTCTCAAAATAGATAAACTCAAGAGGCAAATTCCCCTTTTGGATTATCTAACTTTCATTCACATTATTTTCTTTTCATTTTTATTTCCTCATCTCCCTTCAAAAAAATAGTATAGTAACTCCCAAAACATACATGTACAACAATTCTATTATTATAATGGTATATTTTTTCATAATCTCTCATTACCCCTATTTGTATTCTATAAATGAAAACATCATTCAAGATGTGTGGATTAATCACATACAATGATGACGAGTTTTCAATTTTAATTACCATATTAAATTATGGGAATGATACTACTTTTATGGTAGAAATAGAGTATTAAATATTTATATTATCTTATGTGTTGTTATGGAATCCTTTTTCACATATGATGTAAAATAATAATACAAATAATGTTAATTGTGAGAATAATCGTCAAGTTAATCCAAGTGTTTATCATTAACATTTTATAAGATAATTCACCTTCACTCAAAATAACCAAATGAATTTTAAAACCATGTATACTTATGGATGATTAAAAACAAAATGTAACTTCAATCTGGACAACCACTCACATCATACATGAGTATCTGAACATGAATATATGTGAACTTATCACTTAAACCAAGGATACAAATGGACCTAAACAATGAAATTGAACCTCATAACCATTCAAAATGTTTATGAAAGAACTAAAATGGTTGTAAAAAATTATTTATAGGTACCAGATGTTATTGAATTATTAATTAATGAAACTAATTTTTTTATTCAGTTTATTACGATCAAGTAAAGAAAACCATCAGACATAAGGAAAGGGATCCTCAATATCTGACATTTATTCAAGAATCTCCCCTATGTTATGCCCTTTTAATTTAAATTCCTAATTATGGGGTATGATTTCTAACCATACCCATACTACCCCCATGATGTATAAAAGATAAGAAATTACATTCAATCTCATTAATCCCTATTAAGTACACCTAATACAATGTCGATAATCCGTAAGAGATTCTACCCTAACCTCCTTTGTTACTCAGGGTTTCCTTATATTAATTTTACCAAAGTGAAGTTATATTATATTTTTATGTGCTCATTCTGAAATCTTTTTACATGTACCAAATTCATTTATCAATACCGTTTCATCATATTCCTTTAGTGATATACATGTACTAAGTGATTCACTTATCAATAATTACCGATAAGGAAACTTGTTTTAATGGAACTTTCGGAATTCTTACCTGATTTCAAGTGCACTATATATTATTTTTTAAGCCACAATTGTCTTTATAAAATAATACTTTTTATTAAAACCTTATTGGTTGACTTTTGGTTTTATATAAATGATTTTCCTTTTTATATTTTAAAGACTCTATAGTATTTTCCTTAAAAATGAAAAAAATGTTATAATGCTAAAATTTTTCATATAATTTTCTTACATGTTGTCAATTCTACTTGAAATCCCTTACCATGATACATGCCTACTTTTCTTTATTAATCTCCATGTATGTTTCAGTTTCCTTATTTCATGAACACTTTTATGATATGCCTAACTGTTATGATTTATGACATTATTATGGTTCCCAATTCTTTACAAGGGTAACACTTATGTTTATGTAAGATTGATTATGCATGATTATTTATGTGGAAAACATATTCATGAAAAGTTATGATGGGTGCAGTCATATAACTCTCTTATGCATTGGGTAAATTTGACTATCATGTGACATTATGTGCAATGGTGTTGGTAGTTGTCCTTCACTCGTGCTGCCATGGGAAACAGTCCTGGTGGTTAACCTTTAATTGTGCTATTCTATGTGAAATGAGAACTGAATCATGCTGATGTCATGATTTATGTTTCTTCCACATTAATATGAATTCATTTTTATATGATCCCATGTTTATATATTGTGATTCTCTATTCTATTTTGAATAATTATGTCATGATATCTTACCCTTGTGCTAAAACTGTATTCTTATGTTTATTTACATATTGGGATTTGAGCTCATCCCTTCGTCCATGTGATCCCTAGGGTATCCTATATAAATGTAAGGGCTCAAAATAAGTAAGGATCTCTCTATAAATATAAAATAAATAATTTTTTAGTCCCATGTTTTATGTTTTATGTATATAGTCTTCCAAGACACTAGACTTTATGATCCATGGTGTGTATTAGGATGTATAATTATGCTTAAAGTCATTTAATGTTATATGTAAAAGGATATGGTTTCTATAGTTTGTATCAAAGGATGTTCTATTTATTTTTTGGGATTTTGAGTAGATCACTTTGGCAAGATCCTTAATGATGGTACTAAGTATAATAGAACACTCTTAAATTGTGGTATGTATAGAGTACGTAATTTATCAAGAAAATAAATTCATGTCTATAAACAAAAAGGTAGAGGTGGCTATGGAACAGATGTATCTAGGTGTAAAACATGAAAACAATTATTTGAGTCAAAATCAAATGGGAACTAGTGCACAGAAATGGGCCTTGATGCACTCTTAGTTTGATACTTATGGGGGATATGCTTTGTTAAATTCACGAGCTTGGTAGAAACAATAATTATGGGAATGAAAAAAATCCCTTATGAATTAATTTTATTAAATATATGAAGGATATCGTTGATTGAAATTTAAGGAATCACATGGTAGGATATACTTCTCCTTTACATGTTTTTCCTCTTATGTTAAAAGTTTCATTTTTATGTACAACAGCTAAGCATTGAAGCTCTGTATTTGAAAGTTATTTTTCTTAGTTAATGGTGGGAAATAAGATAACACATTCCAACAATCAATGTGATAGAGAATGTGAATATATCCCAAATGATATACCTAATATGATGGGAATGGATTCTCAAAACATCATGATAGAACATTCTCAGTTGGCTCAAGTTATGGATAATAATTTGAATCATGTAGAACTCACTCCTCCTCCATGGAAATATCAAGTATCCATTGAATCGTTCACGCGGAAAAGGCTTCCCATGTTTAGTGGATCTTCCGATCCCCTCCTCGAAGAATAGTGGATTAAATCCATTAAAAAGATATTCTAAGTCCTCCAATGCTAAGAATAAGTGAAAGTTGCACAGGCAGTCTAACATTTTGATAGGGAAGTTGATTAGTGGTGGGAACTGATCATGAATATGAATATATTAGAAGAAATTGATTCCATGAATTGTGAGGAATTCAAGAGAATGTTTTCAATAAATATTTTCCCAAAAATTCCCATCTCAAGATGGAAAGAGAGTTCATATCACTCAATAAGAAGGAAGATAAGTCCATTGAGGCATATAATGAAAACTTTACAAGGATTGAAAGTTATGACTTTAGATTTGTTATGAACACCTAATTCAAGGTGGATCACATATTTAGCAGACTAAAGTTGAGTCTATGAAAAGTTCAGGCAATTCAATACTTTGAAAGTTATAAGGATATTATCTTTTGTTCCCTTAAGGTGGAAATGGAGATCATAGACTCTCAATGGTATCATGGCCCCAATTAAAAATAAAATAAAATGGAATCCAATGGGAGCGGTCCAACAATTAAATTTAATGAAGGAAATAAGCATGATCATCCCACATGTAAAAATTGCGAGAAATGCATCCTAGGGCCTATCTAAAGAGAACTGGGAATTTCTTTAAATGAGAAATGATCGAACATTGGGATGAAAACTACCGATAGGATATGAAGAATCCTATAATGGTGGAAGAGGAAATAAAGGTTTAGATCAAAACTCAGCGTATAATATAGTGTTACAACTATAAAGATCATGGGAATTGTTCAAACAATTTTACTATGATGAGGGTTGTCAAAGGAAATAAACAATAATATCTAGGGAAACAAGGAATGGATTATGCTATCAATACAGCTGTGGTGGAGGCACAAAATTTTGTGGTGAAATGTATGCTAGTTATTCATTCAAGAATAGTGAACTCACAATTTTGTTCTAGTTCTACACATATCTTTCATTTTCAGTAGAATTATTCATAAACCACCTCAAAATTTGGAGGAAATGTTATATGGGAGAACAAAAAATAGGTAAATTACCAAGTACATGGTTTATAACTCCTCCCCAGTTAACTTTTGTGGACTGAAACTCCCAAAAAATACCCTCATTCTTCATTTAGTGGAGTTCGATGATATCTTGGGCATCGATTTTCTATCATTATACAAATATAACATCAACTTTCCGGAAAGAGAGATAAATCTTCACATATTGAAGCATCCTCCGATTCTTTAAAAGTTTAAGCAGGAAGAAGAATATTCTTTATAATAACTGTCTCATGTGTGGATATTAATTCATTACGAGCAAGAATTTATAGCCCAAATGATTGAGTCAAAAGATAGAATCATTATTGAAGTCATTCCCATCATGAAGGATTACACTGATGTATGTCCCAAAGAGTTTCCTGGTATCCCTCCAGACCGAGAGGTGGAGTTCTAAATTGACCTCATTCCTAGATCTCTGCCTATATCAAAGGCACCATATAGAATAGCCACTGTATAGCTGGAAGAGTTGAAGAATCTGTTATAGTATAATTTGGAGAAAGGTTTAATACACCATAGTGCTTTACCATGGAGTTCAACAGTACTCTTTATCTAGAAGAAGGATGGGTCAATGCGCCTTGACAATGGTTATCATGATCGCAATAAAATCATGATAAAGAACAAGTATCCCATCACATGGCTAGACGAATTGTTTTAATAGCTTCATGGGGCCAGTTATATCACTAAGGTGGACCTTCAGTTGGGATATCACCAATTAAAGGTGAGGAAGGAAGATATTCCCAAGACTTCCTTTGGAATGAGGTATGGACACTATGAGTTCATTATGATGACCTTCAGACACACTAAATCTCCAGTAATTTTCATGGATTTAATGAATAGTGTCATATGAGATGTCACGACCCGCCCTCGGGGTCCGTGCCGTGACTACCCCAAGCCCGCTTTCCATAGGCCAGGGGCTGGCGACTAGCACCAAGGCGTAAATCCCGGTAAAAAGGGAAGGCATTGCCTTTGCAAAGTAAAAAAACACCACAGAGTAAGCAAGCGGAAAGTAAACACTAAGCAAAAGAAGAGTACAACTGAAAGTGCGGAAAAGTAAATGGGCCAGAATACAACCCCAAACTGAAAGTAAAGTACAACTCGAAAGGGAAAACAGCAACTGAAAAGTAAAAGCCGCTACTCCGAGCTGTCCACTGGAAATCCCACCTGAAGGGTGGGTACAGATAGCTCCTCTGCTCCACGGGTCCCGCCATCCGCTCCGAGCACGTCCCGCCCAGTGGTCCACCTCTGGGTACCGTCCCGCTCTGCAAGCCTTAGCTAAGATCAACGCTGTCCGTCGTCTGCAACCAACACAACGTAGTGCGGGAAAAGCCCGTGCAGGGGTGAGTATAAGCTACTCAGTAGGGACCCCGAGACCCCTGAAGGTCTCTCAAATCCACAATGGATAACCACGAATAAAGGAACAATCACGAATTAATAACCGACATTGCTTAGGTATATGCCCATACATATACCTAAGTCATCAATTTCAAATACGCTCCAACCTCCGAGACCAAGTACAACTCAGTCCACACAGGAAAGTAAACGTATTCCACACAGGAAAGCAAAACGTAATCCACACAGGATAGCACAACACAATCCACACAGGAAAGCAATAGAATTCAGCTCACACAGGTATACTTTTTCAAAGGACGATAAAGATGATCTCTGATCCATCTAAGTCGTCGGACCCACGAAGGATCGATAGGTAACTAACCAAAGGACGATAAAGATGATCTCTGATCCATCTATGTCGTCGGACCCACGAAGGATCGATAGGTAACTAACCAAGGGACGATAAAGATGATCTCTGATCCATCTAAGTCGTCGGACCCACGAAGGATCGATAGGTAACTAACCAAAGGACGATAAAGATGATCTCTGATCCATCTAAGTCGTCGGACCCATGAAGGATCGATAGGTAACTAACCCCCGCAAAGACCCACACAGGATCGGGCCCACACAGGACCTGTAGCACTGATCCACGTAGGATCGCTGAGTGCTGAAGTCGTCGTCGTCGAATCCACACAGGATCGGGCCCACACAGGACCTATAGCACTGATCCACGTAGGATCGCAGAGTGCTGTAGTCGTCGTCGTCGAATCCACACAGGATCTCTGTACTGTCGTCGTCGCAGTCACAGTAGCAGTAGCAGCAGTAGTAGTCACAGTAATAGTCGCAGCCAGCACTAGGGTTTCCGCACACAGCAAGCTCGTTCGGAGGGTCCGCTCCACGAGCCGAGAGGCTGATACATCAACTATCACGAAGTCCAGAGTTGATGTATCCAAAAGTTCCGTACCGTCAACAGGAACTCAACGCAACAGACGGCGCGTCGATCGGACGCCCGGTCTGAGAGTTATTGGCATTTTCGTTCCCGAGGCCCGGTTGGTTTTTAAGGAAAAACCAACCCGACTGTAATCCACCTGAGTCCAAACGTCGGGCGGAGTATGCCAAAAGATTCTTCTCACTAAGAGGAACACAACACAGCTGGCGGCACGTCAATCGGACGTCTGTAGCTCAAGATATGAGCGTTTCCGCTCCGAAGGCCCGGTTGGTTTCGTGAACGAACCAACCCGGCCGAACTCAAAGTAATCCGAAACCTTGAGTGCGATATACCGAAACGACCGTCTCGATCCAAGGATCGCGTTTCCGCAGACGGTTCGTCGATCGGAGGTCCGTGGTTCAAGATATGGCCAAAAGACCGAAAATGATTCGAAACGGGGGGTCTGGGTCCGGGGCGACCCGGCCCGACCCCCCCGGGTCGGCCCGAACCGGGTCGACCCGAACCGGGTCCGGCCCGGCCCGACCGGCTGGCGGCGCGGCGGCCCGGCGGTGGCGCGGCGGCCCGGCGGTGGCGCGGCGGCCCGGCGGTGGCGCGGCGGCATGGCGGCGCGCACGGAGGCGGCATGCAGGGGGCAAAGCCCCCGCTTTCTTGGAGGCGGCGGCGCGGCTAATTTCCGCGCCCTTTGCAGTAGAAACGGCCCCCACGTGGGGGCTGGCTTGGAGAAAAATCAGGGGGCTTCTGCCCCCCCCCCCCCTTTCATGGAAACCGCCCCCCTCTTAAAGAGGGGGGTTTTGTGCGCTGGCTGGGGGATTAATTCCCCCGGTTTAATGCCATCCGGCCGGCCAGCTGGCCGGCCGGTTTTCTCCAACGGGACCGGAAAATCCGGTCCCCTCTTCGGGTTCCGACGCCGGCGGCCCGGCCGCCAGTCTTCTCTTTCCGCCGCGGCCCGGAACCGGCCGCGGTGTTCGTCGTCCGGTGCGGTGCGACGGCACCGCGCCCCTCCGCTGTGCCTTGATTTCTTTCAACGCGGCGCGACGGCGTCGCGTTCAAGATGTTTCTTCATGGTGCGCGCGCGACGGTGTTGCATAAAATAAACGCACGATTAACCGCGTGGTGCGACGGCACCACGCCACCTTGCTTCCACCCGCAAGATTAAACAACAAGAACGATGGAGGGGGTTCGGCCGTGTTCATGCGGTCCGGCCCCCCTCACGTTAAACAATAACACTTATATAAATTATCCATACGTTAGAAAAGTATGAACCACGAACAAGGTTAAATATAAACAAAATACAACAACCCCTACCTCGGGTATAAGGTTCGAAGATTTGACAATGTTCCGCGGAAGATAACGTCGCGGAGGTCGGGCGTCGCGGTCGTCGTTCGTCAAATTCGATGACGAAGAGGTGCGTCCGATGTGATACGTCGTTGGCGAATCCTTGTACGCCGACGAAGGTTGTCCGAGGAAGAAGCGGTGTTCTCTCTCGTTGACACGGAAGACGAAGAAGAGCGGAGCGGCGTTCTTCGTCGGAACTTGAGCATTCTTCGTCAAGTCTTGAGGAATGTCAAATAAAAAGAAAACAACGAACTCAAGAACCCCTACCTCGATAGTCGCACGTTGACGTAGTCGTGGAATATCGGTGTCGATTCCTTTGACGTCGGAGGAAGAGTCATTGTCGATGGCGTTCGTCGCGGAAAACCGTCGCGGAAGAGATGATGCGGAAGAAGAACGTCACGTCGTGGATATGGCGTCGCGGAAGAACCGTGTTCTTCGGCGAAGAAGTTCTTCGTTGAAGAACGGCGTTCTTCGTGTTCTTCGTCGAGGTTGAAGAAGATGAAGAAAAAGAAGAACCTTCCCAACTCTCTCAAGGAGACAAAACTAAACCCAAAATAAAATAAGACTCTATCTTATTTTATTAACACAATAACACACTAGAATTTCAAAAGTTTGAAATTCAAATAAGAGATAACTCTACATTAATTAACAAATTGTCATGTTAATTAAAGAGGGGTTAAGGGAGTTTGAGGGAATATGTAAAGTTATGTTTCGTGTGGGCCCCACCACACTTAATCCTCTCAAGGGAGGTTAAGTGGGTGTGGGTCCCACACCTAACTTCCTTTGATAGAAGTTAACTATTAAGTTTAAATAAAAATTGTGTTTACATATTTTTATTTAACTTATTCTAATCTCCCAAAAACTAACTCTCAACCCGAAACAAACGCAACTCCTGAAAAGGCCTCTTTAAGAGAATATCGCCCCTGCGAGTTCATCGGTGCCCTCGTATTTCAATTCCGAGCACCGGATCAAAAGTTAGGAATTCCCGCTCGTTCGTTCACTGAACGTACCCGAGCCAAACTTCGGAAATTAATTCCGGGCATTCCGGGCCTCGGAATCAGGTTCCGTCTGAAACCGCGCTCTTTAAAATTCTAAAGAAAATTAAGAAAAAAATTTCCTTGAATTTTACGGGTCTTTACATTACTCCCACCTCAGGGCTTTACGTCCCTGTAAAGATACAACAAAAACTAGGGAAACAAATGAGGGTACTGAGCACGCATCTGAGCCTCCCGCTCCCATGTGCTCTTCTGGAGATTCCCGTGCTGCCATCTGATGCGCACAAGAGGAATCGATCTCCCACGCAGCACCCGCTCCTGTCGATCCTCTAACTCCACCGGGACCTCCGTAAAATTCGCCCCATCGTCAACGTCAAGCTCCCCATGGTCAATGATGTGTGTCGGGTCGTGCACGTATCTCCTCAGCTGAGACACGTGGAAGACGTCGTGCACCCGGTGCAACTGAGGTGGTAGAGCCAGGCGATAAGCCACCACGCTAAACCTGCTGAGGACCTGGAAGGGTCCGATGAAGCGCGGAGATAACTTGCCGCCTTGTCCAAATATCCGAATACCACGTCTAGGTGAGACCCGCAAGAAGACGTGGTCACCACCCTCGAACTCCAGTGGCCTCCGCCTCCTGTCAGCATAAGGTTTCTGCCGGCTCTGAGCTGCACTCATCCGCCCCTGGATGACCTGGACCATCTCAGGTCCCACAAGAGCTGCAAGATTTCTTCTTTGCCGATAAGAGAAATCCGGTCTCATCCCCTGGATGAACCACATTCTTTGCCTAAAACAGTCAATCCTAACATGGATGATACTAATCCATACCAAGGATGACATCGTAAGGCCTCGACGCTACTACTAAGAGATCCAACCGTTACTCTCGCCTCCAAGGGTTGAGTCACACTGTCAGCATCAGTGTGTGGTAACTGGGTCTCCTCTAGTAGATGTCTCACAAGTGAGGGTCAAGTCAACAGCCAAAACTGGAAACTCTTAGTAACATCACGAAAGAGGACAGGAACGAAATATCACAAAGGTATGCGTCTTTTATTATTGCAGCTCATAATACAAGACGCTACACAAAAGCAACAAGGAACCACAAGTACAAAGGATGTATCCACTAGTTCTGCTCCTGTCCATCGGCTCCCAGAGCTCCATGATCGAAGGCCTCGGCTGCCTGAAGCTGAGCTCTCCCCTGCGGTCGGGGTGGACCTCCTGGTGGTGGTGGTGGTAGAGCCTCAAAGCGTCGTCCACCACCTGCTGCTCGGCCAGCTCCTATGCCTCGTCCGCCTCCTCCCTGCAGACCGCCACGGTCGAACCTCTGCCTCTGCCTAGGTGGTTCCTCAACCGTCTGCTGCTCCTCCGCATGGCGGGTCAGGCAGTCACGAGCCATGTGGCCTTGCCCGCCGCATGCAAAGCACTGTCTTCCACTCAAAAGACTGGCTCTGCACTGTGTGCCCTGCACAGCTGAGCCAGTGCCCTGAGGTCGTCTGCCTGAAGGTCTGGTCTATCTGGACCCCTGAGTCATCTGTCGGCTACCTGCTACCGATGACTCCGCTACGTGCCGCCCTGCGGTGGGTCTCTGTGCTGGTGTAGACTCAGCAAGGAAGCTATCGATCAGAAGGGCCCGCTCCAGTACTCATATCTGAGTCGGTATGCTGAGGGAGATCAGCGTTGCCCTGATCTCGTGTCTCAAACCCTGCTCGAAGGTCCGGGCCCGGAAGAATGGGTCTCGTACCATGTCGGTCGAGTAGCGCGAGAGATCGGTAAATCTCGCCGAGTACTGAGCGACCGTCATGTTACCCTGCCGCAGCTGTAGAAGCTGCTGGATGCGCACCGCACGGAGGGTGGCTGGGACGAACTCCGAGCGGAAGAGGCTCTCAAAGTCCGTCCAAAGTAGAGATGCCTCATCGTGCACCTGGAGCATCAAGCTCCACCATCGTCCTGCTGCTGCGTGTAGTATGCTCGCAGCGAGGATCACCATGAGGTCTGCTGGTGTCCTCACTAGCCTAAACACTCGTACCACTGCCTCCAGCCAGTCCTCTGCAGCCTGGGGATCCGTCTCCCAGCGAAACCTTGGCGGTCGCTGGCGCTGAAACTCAGGCAGTGCGCTGAGGCGACGTGCATCGTCAGCGGCTGCTGCTGGAAGCATCGGGGGCTCGGCGGGTAGAGCTACTGCCGGTGCCACTGCTGACAAAGGGCCCTGCACCGAGGCCTCGTCGCTCGGTGGGCTGTCGTCACGCTCGACTCTCGGAACCCTAGCTGGCTGCCGTCGTGGGGCCATCCTGAAAGGAAACAGGTGCGCCACGGTCAAACAGTATACCTGGTGAGCTGACACAAAGAAATCACAAAGAAAACTTTGAAACACACACGCAATCAATGTTTTCGTGCATTAAGTCGGAAATCAGAAGTCAGGGTCCTGGTGTACGGATACGTCGGCCGCCGCACCAACACTGGACTCCCTGGACTGATAACCACAATCAATACGCTAAACATTATTGCTTCACATAGAAAAGATCAGAGTTCGCGGTAGAACTGAACTCCTCTGATACCAATTTGTCACGACCCGCCCTCGGGGTCCGTGCCGTGACTACCCCAAGCCCGCCTTCCATAGGCCAGGGGCTGGCGACTAGCACCAAGGCGTAAATCCCGGTAAAAAGGGAAGGTATTGCCTTTGCAAAGTAAACAAACAACACAGAGTAAGCAAGCGGAAAGTAAACACTAAGAAAAAGCAGAGTACAACTGAAAGTGCGGAAAAGTAAATGGGCCAGAATACAAACCCAAACTGAAAGTAAAGTACAACTCGAAAGGGAAAACAACAACTGAAAAGTAAAAGCCGCTACTCCGAGTTGTCCACTGGAAATCCCACCTGAAGGGTGGGTACAGATAGCTCCTCTGCTCCACGGGTCCCGCCGTCCGCTCCGAGCACGTCCCGCCCAGTGGTCCACCTCTGGGTACCGTCCCGCTCTGCAAGCCTCAGCTAAGATCAACGCTGTCCGTCGTCTGCAACCAACACAACGTAGTGCGGGCAAAGCCCGTGCAGGGGTGAGTATAAGCTACTCAGTAGGGACCCCGAGACCCCTGAAGGTCTCTCAAATCCACAATGGATAACCACGATGAAAGGAACAATCACGAAGTAATAACCGACATTTCTTAGGTATATGCCCATACATATACCTAAGTCATCAATTTCAAATACGCTCCAACCTCCGAGCCCAAGTACAACTCAGTCCACACAGGAAAGTAAACATATTCCACACAGGAAAGCAAAACGTAATCCACACAGGATAGCACAACACAATCCACACAGGAAAGCAATAGAATTCAGCTCACACATGTATACTTCTTCAAAGGATGATAAAGATTATCTCTGATCCATCTAAGTCGTCGGACCCACGAAGGATCGATAGGTAACTAACCAAAGGACGATAAAGATGATCTCTGATCCATCTAAGTCGTCGGACCCACGAAGGATCGATAGGTAACTAACCAAAGAACGATAAAGATGATCTCTGATCCATCTAAGTCGTCGGACCCACGAAGGATCGATAGGTAACTAACCAAAGGATGATAAAGATGATCTCTGATCCATCTAAGTCGTCGGACCCACGAAGGATCGATAGGTAACTAACCCCCGCAAAGACCCACACAGGATCGGGCCCACACAGGACCTGTAGGCGCTGGCTCACACAGAACTGCTGAGCGCGGACCCACACAGGATCGGGCCCACACAGGACCTGTAGCACTGATCCACGTAGGATCGCTGAGTGCTGAAGTCGTCGTCGTCGAGTCCACACAGGATCGGGCCCACACATGACCTATAGCACTGATCCACATAGGATCGCTGAGTGCTGTAGTCGTCGTCGTCGAATCCACACAGGATCTCTGTACTGTCGACGTCGCAGTCACAGTAGCAGTAGCAGCAGTAGTAGTCACAGTAACAGTCGCAGCCAGCACTAGGGTTTCCGCACACAGCAAGCTCGTTCGGAGGGTCCGCTCCACGAGCCGAGAGGCTGATACATCAACTGTCACGAAGTCCAGAGTTGATGTATCCAAATGTTCCGTACCGTCAACAGGAACTCAACGCAACAGACGGCGCGTCGATCGGACGCCCGGTCTGAGAGTTATTGGCATTTTCATTCCCGAGGCCCGGTTGGTTTTTAAGGCAAAACCAACCACCGTACTCCACCTGCGTCCAAACCTCGGGCGGAGTATTCCAAAAGATTCATCTCACTAAGAGGAACACAACACAGCTGGCGGCACGTCAATCGGACGTCCGTAGCTCATGATATGTGCGTTTCTGCTCCGAAGGCCCAGTTGGTTTCGTGAACGAACCAACCCGGCCGAACTCAAAGTAATCCGAAACCTTGAGTGCGATATACCGAAACGACCGTCTCGATCCAAGGATCGCATTGCCATAGACGGTTTGTCGATCGGAGGTATGTGGCTCAAGATATGGCCAAAAGACCGAAAATGATTCGAAACGGGGGGTCCGGGTCCGGGGCGACACGGCCCGACCTCCCCGGGTCGACCCGACCCGGGTCCGACCCGACCCGACCGGCTGGCGGCGCGGCGGCCCGACGGTGGCGCGACGGCCCGGAGGTGGCGCAGCGGCCCGGCGGTGGCGCGGCGGCCTGGCGGTGCGCACGGAGGCGGCATGCGGGGGGCAAAGCCCCCGCTTTCTTGGAGGCGGCGGCGCGGCTAATTGCCGCGCCCTTTGTAGAAGAAACGGCCCCCACGTGGGGGCCGGCTTGGAGAAAAATCGGGGGGCTATTTCCCCCCCCCCCCCCCCTTTCATGGAAACCGCCCCCCTCTTAAATAGGGGGGTTTTGTGCGCTGGACGGGGGATTAATTCCCCCGGTTTAATGCCATCCGGCCGGCCAGCTGGCCGACCGGTTTTCTCCAACGGGACCGGAAAATCCGGTCCCCTCTTCGGCTTCCGACGCCGGCGGCCCGGCCGCCAGTCTTCTCTTTCTGCCGCGGCCCGGAACCGGACGCGGTGTTCGTCGTCTGGCGCGGTGCGACGGCACCGCGCCCCTCCGCCGTGGCTTGATTTCTTTCAACGCGGCGCGACGGCGTCGCGTTCAAGATGTTTCTTCATGGTGCGCGCACGACGGTGTTGCATAAAATAAACGCACGATTAACCGCGTGGTGCGACGGCACCACGCCACCTTGCTTCCACCCGCAAGATTAAACAACAAGAACGATGGAGGGGGTTCGGCCGTGTTCATGCGGTCCGGCCCCCCTCACGTTAAACAATAACACTTATATAAATTATCCATACGTTAGACAAGTATGAACCACGAACAAGGTTAAATATAAACAAAATACAACAACCCCTACCTCGGGTATAAGGTTCTAAGATTTGACAATGTTCCGCGGAAGATAACGTCGCGGAGGTCGGGCGTCGCGGTCGTCGTTCGTCAAATTCGATGACGAAGAGGTGCGTCCGATGTGATAAGTCGTTGGCGAATCCTTGTACGCCGACGAAGGTTGTCCGAGGAAGAAGCGGTGTTCTCTCTCGTTGACACGGAAGACGAAGAAGAGCGGAGCGGCGTTCTTCGTCAGAACTTGAGCGTTCTTCGTCAAGTCTTGAGGAATGTCAAATAAAAAGAAAACAACGAACTCAAGAACCCCTACCTCGATAGTCTCACGTTGACGTAGTCGTGGAATATCGGTGTCGATTCCTTTGACGTCGGAGGAAGAGTCGTTGTCGATGGCATTCGTCGCGGAAAACCGTCGCGGAAGAGATGATGCGGAAGAAGAATGTCACGTCGCGGATATGGCGTCGTGGAAGAACCGTGTTCTTCGGCGAACAAGTTCTTCGTTGAAGAACGGCGTTCTTCGTGTTCTTCGTCGAGGTTGAAGAAGATGAAGAAACAAGAAGAACCTTCCCAACTCTCTCAAGGAGACAAAACTAAACCCAAAATAAAATAAGATTCTATCTTATTTTATTATCACAATAACACACTAGAATTTCAAAAGATTGAAATTCAAATAAGAGATAACTCCACATTAATTAACAAATTGTCATGTTAATTAAAGAGGGATTAAGGGAGTTTGAGGGAAGATGTAAAGTTAGGTTTCGTGGGGGCCCCACCACACTTAATCCTCTCAAGGGAGGTTAAGTGGGTGTGGGTCCCACACCTAACTTCCTTTGAGAGAAGTTAACTATTAAGTTTAAATAAAAATTGTGTTTACATATTTTTATTTAACTTATTCTAATCTCCCAAAAACTAACTCTCAACCCGAAACAAACACAACTCCCGAAAAGGTCTCTTTAAGCGAATATCAGCGCTGCGAGTTCATCGGTGCCCTCGGATTTCAATTCCGAGCACCGGATCAAAAGTTAGGAATTCCCGCTCGTTCGTTCACTGAACGTACCCGAGCCAAACTTCGGAAATAAATTCCGGGCACTCCGGGCCTCGGAATCAGGTGCCGTCTGAAACCGCGCTCTTGTAAAATTCTAACGAAAATTAAGAAAAAATTTTCCTTGAATTTTACGGGTCTTTACATGAGATTACCTCAAATTTTTTCAGTAGTCCTTATTGACGATATTATAATATACCAGAAGAGAAATGAGGAACATGATTTGCATTTTAATACATTGTTAAAGACATTGTGGAGGGATATTCTATATGGAATGTATATTAAATATGATTTTTGTATAGAGGAATTATCATTTGTGGGAAATATTATCACTTGCAAAGGAATATTTGTTGACCCTTCCAAGATAATGGATATTGAAGAGAGTCCCATGCCAATTTCTCTAAAAGTGATCTGATGATTTTTGGGTCTAGCTAGGTATTATCGACGATTCGTGAAGAACTTTTCAAAATTTTAAATTTCAATGACTATGATTACAAAAGAGTGAGATATGTTTTTTTGGACTCAATAATGTGAAGACTGGTTTGAGGAGTTGAAAAAGAGTCTTATCACTATACCAATACACACACTCCTAACAAGTGGAGAAATATTTGTGGTGTACAATGATGCTTCAGAGAAGGTATTAGGCTGTGTGGTGATGAAAAATGATAAATTGATAGCCTACTCCTTAGTGAAGCTGAAAATCCATGTCTAAAACCATCCTACACATGATCTAGAGTTGACAGGTGTTATCTTTGTGTTAAAAATCTGGTAGCATTATCTCAATGGGGAGAAGTGTGAGAAATATATTGATCACATGAGTCTCAAATATATATTCCCACAAAAAGATATTAATATGTCATAGTGAATATGGATAAATCTCATCAAATATTATGACTGCTCAGTCCACTACTATCCCGATAAGGAAAATAAGGTGGATGATGCTCTAAGTACAAAATTTCATGCATATTCATCAATGATGAAAATAGAAAAGGATTTGATATTCTTAGATTTGAAGGGGATGGACATGGGAATAATTAAGTGAGTACCATCATAAATTCATTATCAAATTATTTCTCAACCATACCTCATGGAGAAAATAACGGATGCTCAATGAAAAGATTTGGAAATGCAGAAAAGGGTGGAAGCTATTAGAAATGGGATATCTTCTAAGTTCAAGATTGATAAGGAAGGAGTTGTACGATTTTGGTCATGATTATGTGTACCATTTGATTGAGATATGAAGAAGGAGATTTTGAATGATTCATATAGCTCAACCATCTCTACCCACTCAAGGAGAAGAAAGATGTATCGAGATCTTCAAGAGAAATTTTTGTGGGACAATATAAAGAATGATATTGCTAAATATACATCAAAGTGCCTTGTATGTCAACATGTGAAGGCTCAAAGATATAAGTATAAGGGGATGATGCAACCATTACCCATACCAACATGTATTTGGGAGTAAATCACATGGACATTGTCACTAGACATCCATGGCCATCAATTGAAAACAATGCTATATGGTTCATTATGGAACTTCTTACAAAGACAACTCACTTAATCTAAATTCGAGTGGAATTGTCATTTGATCAAATTTCATATATATATATAAAAGAGGTGTTAATTATTCATGTAGGAAAACTATATATTATATCTGATAGATATTCAAGATTCACCTTGATGTTATGGAAAAGTCTCTAACATGCTCTATGCATTGAATTGAACATCAGTATGACATATCTTCCTCAAACTAATGGCCAATCTGAGCGAACTATTAAGACAATGTAATCTATTTTTAGAGAATTTTATATAGAATTCAAAGGAGGTTAAGACCAATATCTTCCACTGGTTGAATTATCTTACAAGTACAGTTTCCACTTGAGCATCAGAATGGCACTATACGAAGACCTTTATGGGAAAAGGTGCATAACACCAACATGTTTGGAAAATGTCAGTTAGCGTATGATGCTAACACCTGAAATGGTTTAGGAAATGGTAGAGAAGGTTAAAACAATTAAGAAATACATAAAGAAATCCCAAAGTTGATAAAAGTGTTATACAGACAATTTCCGCCGAGACCTTGAGCTCAAAGATGGAGACATGGCATTTTCATGTATATCTCCATGGAAGAAGGTCATGAGATTTCAGAATAATGGAAAGATAAGTCCCAATTACATCAGCCCCTTCAATTATATTTGTCATTTTGGGGATATGACCTATCAAATGTCACTTCCACTGACTATGTGCAAAGTAAATGATGTCTTTCATGTATCCCTCATATAGAAATCCATACCCGATCCTTCACATGTACTCTCTTTAGAGGTGGTATAATTGGAGGATGATCATTATTATGAAGAGAAGAAAGTGATGATCATGGATTGTAGAGATAATGTTCTACATAACAATACTACTGACTGGGTCAATGTAATGTGGTGGAACCATGAGTATGAAGAGGAAATATGGGAACTGGAGGAGGCAATGAAGGAAAAGTACTGCACCTATTTGTGGATTCCACTGTAAAATGAAAATTCGAGGGAAAAATCTCATAAGGGGGAATAATGTAATGACCAAATGTTTTATCAATGTAAATTTTATTCTTATAATAATCACAAGAAATTATAACAAAATGAACTAACATATAAAATGTGAACTTTAACATAATGTTTTCACCTATGTGATTTGAATTTTGTCAATCTGACATACAAGGTTTCGATCAGCAAGATGTTCAGAGTCTAATAGATCTAACATAATTTTTGGTGAATAGTAACCTACCATTATGAATAGAATACTACAATTATGAATAGTAATAAGACACTTATGAATATTAAGTCATCCAAAAGAGCTGTAACATTACCTCGGAATGTACAAATAAAATTTAAGTATCTTATATATAATAATATGACCATTGTAAAAGTATTAGTATTTTTGTATGTCATAAATAAATAATTTCAAATAATTTATTAATTTAAATGAAAATTCATTTTCCAAAATAGTGTTCAAAAATTAATTATTTTATGTCTTTTGGTTTTATTATAATTTTATAAGAACTTTTGTCAGGTTTATAGGCATTATAAAATCAGTTATAGTTTTAAAATCTGCCTTTTTCAAGTAAATAATGATTTTAATTAAAAATTATATTAATCATATTAATAAAATTATTTTTGAAAAATGGAGTTCATTTTTGGATTTTACATGTTGAGAATTGGTTAGGGTGAATTTTTGGGGTTTTTCTAAAAACATTGAATATTTTATGAATTGTTAAATACAATAATTTACTATATATATACAATGTAAGTTAAATGAACTATTCCTAGCATCATGTATGATTTAAGAAAAAATAGATATAATTTAAATTTACATATTACTGTTTTTGGTCACAAGAATCATTATTATTTATTGTCTTATTAAAAATAATAAACTAATGATAATCATATTACAAAATCCCTCCTCCACTCCACAATAAAAACCACCCACACTCCCCTCTTCTCTTCACTCCGCTCAACCACTGTCTATTCCCTAATGTTTTCCCAAATCACTCCCCAAGCTTGTCCCCCACTTCCAAAATTCATTGGTCTTCTCAAAATATTAAATCCTCTCCCCTAAAGAGGATCTCAATGGAAATAAACTGAAGTGGTAAATTTATCTATCTAATTCTCTTATACTCTTCCATGTTATTTTATATTCATTTTTCTTTCCACATCTCCCTTAACTGAAATGGTATTATAACTCCAGTAACATAAATGTAATTTATTTATATTTATATTATATTATAGTTTATCATGATCACTCCTTACCCCTCCTTTTATACAATAAATGAAAACTTCATTCGAGATGTGTTGATTTATCACATATAAAGGCGGTGAGTTTTCAATTTGCTTTACAATCATCAATTCTGGTCATGAAATCATTTTTCTGGTAGAAAAAAATATTAAATATGTATTTTAACTTATGTGTCGTTCTAGAATCTATTTTCACACATGATATAATATAAAAAAATATAAAAAGTTAATTGTGAGAAAAATATCCAAGTTAATATAAGTGTTTGTCATTAATGTTTTATATAACAATTCACCTTCAGTCAAAATAACCAAATAAATTTTACGACCATTTAACCTTCAGAATTTTCAATAATAAAATAGATCCTCAATTTTGGACAACAACTGTCATCATAAATTTGTATCCGAACATGAATTAAAGTGAACTTATCAATAAAACCAAAGAGACAAACAGACCCGAACAACTAAATTGAACCTCACAACCAATCAAAAAGGATATGAATGAATTAAAAAAGGTTATAATAAATAATTTACTTTTAGAAGAAGTTATTTAATTATTAATTAATGAACCTAATTTTATTATTCAGGTTTTTATGATCAAGCGAAGAACGACATCAGACATAAGGTAAGGGATCCTCTCTTTCTCACATTTATTCAAGAATTCCCTCTATGTTATTCCGTTTTACATGTAATTCCTAATTATGGGGTAAAATTTATCACATTATCCATTCTTCCCTCATGATTTATAAAATATGAGAAATCACATTCTCTCCCATTAATCCCTCTTTAGTACACCTGATACTCTGTCGGTAATCCGTAATGGATTCTACCCAAATGTCCTTTATTACTTAGAGTTGCCTTATATTCCTTTTCCAAAATGAAGTTATATTATCTTTTTTATGTGAATACACTAAATTATTTTTACACATACCAAATTCATTTATCAATACCATTTCATCATTCTATTTTAGGGATATATAGGTTTTTCAGTGATTCCCTACCCAATACATACTGATAATCAAACCTATTTTGAGGAAACTTCCCGAATTCTTACCCAACTTTAAGTGATCTCTATCTTTTGTTTTCAGCCACCATTGTCTTTATGAAATCATCCTTTTTTATGAAAAAAATATTAATTAACTTATGTTTTATATGAAGGGTTTTCCCTTTTCTAATTTAAAGGCGCTATAGTATTTTCCTTATAACCGTAGAAAAATGTTTTAAAGCTAAAATTTCTTAAATAATTTTCTTACATAATGACACTTATACATGACATGGTATACCATGATACATGATTATTATTCCTTATTAATTCCCACTTATATATTAGTACCTTTCTTTCATGGAAACATTTATGATATGCCCATTTTTTATGCATCTTGCCACGACTATGGTACACAATTCATTCGATGGGTTACCATTATGATAATGAAATATTGATTATGTATGATTCCTTAAGTGGAAAACATATTCATGAAATTTTAATATGGGTGCACCCATATAGAGCTAAAATGAATAGGGTAATGTTTAGTCTTAAGGGATGTTATGAGTAACATTCTTGGTGGTTAGCCTTGACTGGTGCTACCATGTGCAATGGTTTTAGTGGTTAACATTGACTTGTGATTCTCTATGTGAAATGATAATTATCTCATGATAAAGTAATTATATATGTTTATTATACATTACTATAAATTCATGTTCATATGATACCATGTTTATATGTTATGATTCTATATGCCATTTTATATCATTATTTCATGATCTCTAGCCCATGTGCTAAAGCATTATTCTGATGTTTATTTCCTTACTAGGTTTTGAGATGATCAATTCATTCATGTGATACCTCGGGTACCCTATGTTGAATTAAGGGTTAAAAGGATGTTAGGAGCTCTCTATGATGATTAAATAATGTGGTTTATTTGTCCCCTTGTTTTAAGATTTATGTACCCAGTCTTCCAATAAACTAGACTTTACGGTACATGGATTATATTTTGATGTATAATTTTTCCTAAAATCGTTTAATTATATATATACATGGATTGGGTCTCTATAGGTTCTAGTTATATACCTTCTGAAGTGAGGATATGTGTTGGTCCTGGCATGTAATTTCTCAAAAGCAATTCATGGAATATATTGTGTAGTTTAGATAGGCTAGGTGGAAAATCCAAAAGATATGAAACTACTCTAATTCTTTGTTGGATTTAAAAAGGGCCAACATACATTGGGTTCAGTTTCCCTTTCTTCCCAAATCATGTAACAACCTTTTATAAAGATTCTTTTAAGAAAACATGATCTCCCACTTGAAACACCAAATCTATTCTACGAATATCATCATTGCCTTTTTGTCTTCTTTGAGGTTATTTGATATGGGTTTGAATAATATTAACCTTCATTGTTATTTCCCCTAAAATCTCTAGTCCCAAAATCATCCTTTCACTAACTTCATCCCAATAAGCTGGATTACAACATCACTTTCTAGACAATTCTTCATATGGTGCCATTTAAATACATGAATGGAAACTATTATTGTAGTCATAATCCACTAAAGGTAAATATTGGTCCCACATACCATGAAATTCATGTGAAAATGATCTCAACAGGGCCAATAAGGTTTGGGTTATCCTTTTTTATTTCCCATCAATTTTTCTGTTTTAGGTAGTTCTCGATCGAAGCTCAATATCCAATGTTTATGATGGATTTTCCATAATTTCAATCTAAATCATGGATCATGATCAAAAACAATTGAGATATGTTCTCCATGAAGTGTCACATTTTCATTGATATATATCTGTGCTTGGAACTCCAGTGGAATGTCTTCCCTTACAGTGAGAAAATGTGCAGATTTTGTAAGTCGATCAAGAATTACCCATATTGAATCATTCTTTTTTGGTGTTTTGGGTAATCCAGAGAAAAAATTAAAGGATATTTCAACCTATTTCCAGCATGAAATTATTAATGGTTACATGACTCTTCTAGGATGTTTTTTTCAAACAATACATTTTTATAGACCGAACTTCTTGATATAGAATTATCAATTTTCATCTTCATGTTATCCCACTAAAAATGTTACTTAAAATCTATATACATCATAGTTCTTATAGGATGTATAAATAAATTTTAGCTATGAGAATCATCCAATAACTCCCTTTTCTACTCGGGTAGAGAGAGAACATATAGCCTCTTCACAAATTTCATCATTCCCTACTCACACATGAAGTTATCCAACTTCACATCTTTCACAACATTAATTTTATTTTGAAGATTTTCATTATTATAGAGTGAAGAATTAACTCTTTACAATAACGACGGTTGGGAAACCATTTGAAAATGTGATGGTTCAACTTCTTTGATAATTACTATTTCCATCCTCACTAGATACACATACAAATGATCATTGTCAATCCTAATTTGGTTAAGAACTCCATGATCATTGTTGATCTATGAATAATCTACCTTTTTTCCCTTTCTTGGGAAGTAGTGTATGAAACAATCATAATACTTGATTAGTAAGAGGTTTTACATTGGCCTCATGTCGATTTCATTCTATGAGAATAAATAATTTAGACTTTTAAGATCTGTATATATTTCACCTTTTTTATTGAGATAATGTCTCCATATCATCAGAGCAATGATTACAGCTGCTAAATCAAGATCATAAGTAGGATTGTTTTGTTCATGAATATTTGACTTCATTGATGCACATGCAATAACTCTATCAGTCTGTATAAAGACACAACTAAATCCTTTCTTTGATGACTCACTATAGATCACAAACCCATCATTCCATGGTGGAAGAGTTAGGATTGGTGCATTCCCTAATATCCTCTTATATTATTCAAAACAGTCCTAACAATATTTTTTCCAAACGAACATAACCCCTTTTCATTTCAGCTTAATCATTGGGTTGGAAAATTTGAAATGTTCAGAACAAAGCATTGAAAATAACATGCTAAGCCAATAAAACTACATTCCTCAATTAAGATCATTTGAGTAGGTCATTCTTTCATAGCCTTAATCTTTATATGATCACCATATATTCCATACATAGAGACAATGTGTCTGTGAACGGAAACTTATTGAAGCTAAAATTCACACTTACTAAACCTCTACTATTATTAATTTCTTATAAGATTCATCAGAATAGTGGGCAGGTGATTTTTATGATCTTAGTAGACTTTGGAGTATACCAAGATTTCATCAAGAAATTCCTTCACAAATTCATAAATATATTCCTTGAAAACTCTATTAATTAGATCCATGAAATTGGTGTGTGAATTAGTTAGTCGAAAATGAATTATTGTAAACTCGTAATTCCCATTCCGGGTTTGAAATTCTATTTTTGGAATTTCTTTCTTCCTCACAAGCAACTAATGATATACAAATTAAAGGCCAGTCATTGAAAAATATTGAGGTCCATGATGTTGATCAAATATATCATCAATGAGAGGTTGGGGATACTTGTCCTTTATTGTAATATAATTGATATCCCTTTAGTTAATGAGAATCCTCATAGATCCATCTTTCTTCTTTAATGAAAAGTATAGGGGATCCCATGGAGAATCAATAGGGTGGATGAATCCTTTATCACTAAATTACTCAAGTGGTTTCTTGTATTTTACTAATTACCCATTGACCATTCAATAAGGGTTCTTTGATATGGGCCTTGAATCATGAATTAATGTATTAGAAAACTTAATTTCATTCTCTAGAGGTTGTCCAGGTAAATCCTTTGGGAATACATCAACATATTATTGCACAATAGGTACATCCTCAATTTGAAAATTATTTTCCTCATGCATAGTTATTGTATTCCCTTTGTCCCCAATAATTGAATTCAGTAGAGCTACTAGTGGTTGATATAGATGAGAATTACATGGTGATGTTTCTTCGCTAATGATAATGGATTCCACATCATCCTCAAAAATTGTAACCTCATTCTAATAGAATTAAATTTTTGCATCATGGTTTGAAAGCCAATCTATAAAAAGTATTATATAAAAGAAAACCATGGTCATGATAATAAAATTAGTAGATAAAACATGTTTATATTCCATAATTGGGACTGCCTGACACAATATTGTTGGAATGATACATCCCTCAGAAGTTTTTACTACCAACCCCATTATTAAATCAAATTGGAAATATCTTTTTTTTCATGGAAAACTGGGAAGATATGAATGAATGTGATGACCCATAATTAAATAACGCATTGGTTATATTAGAGAAAATGATTACATTAACTACCACCAAATCGTTAGGAACTTCAAACTCCATAGTTGTGACTGCATAAGCTTAGCCTAACTCCCTTATCCAACTTTTTGGAACGTTTATTTATTGTTTAGAACATTCATGCACATAATTTCTAATCTCATTGAAATTGTAGCAATAAATATTGGTATCTTTTTTCTTCCCATAACAATCACGAGATTGGTGTCCTTTTTAACCACCCAGGTAACAGACTCACATTCCCTTCATGCATATTCCAGGGTGTTTCTTCCCACAATTACTACAGGGTGTAGGCTCAACTCTTCCCTTCTTCAACATTTTCTTATTTACCTTTACGAAGTTTTTACTATCCCTCTTATTCTATTTCTTTCCATTTAATTCATTTGACAAAGAGAATACTTTTATTTCATGATAGCACATGAGATTTTATCATCATGTGATGAGAGAATTTGGGAGACTGGATCGCTTCAGATTAATGTTTTAAACCATCAAAGAGTCGGTCAATATTTCCCCTTGAATTACGTATGTTGTCCATAACATTCCATTATAACCTTGTAAAGATTGATTCATACTTGGAAACATTTTAAACCTCCTTCTTCCTGATATTGATAAATTTCTTTTCCATATCTTCTTATTTTTCATGGGGGGAAAATTCTTCTAGGAATATTTCCTTAAAATACCGTTATTCCATCTCTTCTATTTTTTCCTCATCCTTTGTGTTTTGAATTAACGACGACCACTAATCCTCACATCCTGATAGAGAATAAAAATACATAATAACCTTCTATCTTTCTTTAGATCAAAAAATGATAAATATCTTCTCTAGGGAAATTATCCACTACTCAAATACAAATGGGTTTTTAGTTTAATTGAATGATGGAGGATGTCGTCACATAAAGCTATCTAGCATAGCTCATTCATGTTGTGGATTTGGATACTCTATACTGGTAAGGTTATTGTTCATAACTTGTGTATGTTTTCCTAGTATAGTTATAAGTTTCTCCAAACTATTTGCATCTCCAAAGAAAACATCATTATCTTGCACAAGATGGAAATCCCTATATGGGATACATGAATTCATGTTGTTTCAATTCCTTTAACTAGGGGACATTTATAAATAATGTAATCCACTAGATTAGGTTATGAATAATAATTTATAATCTCAAATTAGAAAAATATAAAGCATAAGTTAAAATACTATGCATGGCTAATCCCATATTCAAAAACATGGTTTCTTTGAAGAAAAATTTAAATTTAAATGCTTCATACTAGCTTGTAATAAAAATATTAATTATTCTAATAATATACCATGAGAGCGTCAAACTATGTGAAATTTAAGGCATGTAGTTGTGTACTAGGATACCCCGAGACATGACCAAAACCCCATGTTAGAGTTTTCAAACCAAGCTACATTTGTGCCATAACCACATCTAGTTGCAGTATCCAAACTTGGATGTATTGGATAGAAAGATCCACATTTTCAATTCCTTACCGTGTTTCTAGGAAGTTAATTTATGTTTATCCCCAAAATTTATCTTTGGTTTTTGTTACCTAATAAATATTTTATTAATATAGTTTCTTTATTTTGTAATAAACTACCTCTGATACAAACTGTAAAGACTTGGCCCCAGTTTCCTGGAGTCGGTGCCTTATTTTATTAAATTGGCATATAAATAAGTAAAATAAATCTCAAAGGATTGATTAGTTTAATATACTTGGAAGCACGATACATATATAAGTTCAATATTACAACATGAAATGAAATACAACACATGTTTTATTGGGAACATCCACAACTATAAGATTATCCTTGTAAGTAATTCATAATAAACATTTTTATGTATTCAAAAAAAAAACACAACGAAGGGGTGTTATCAAATGATCACTAAGGTTAATAATTGGAGAAAAAGATATCATAAACATAAACATTATTCATGGTGAATAACTAAAAAAACATGCCTATAACAATAAATTTGATAATGTTATGACAAAAATAAGATATGAATAAACAATACAATAGTAAAACATAATTATGGGTATTCTACTAGTCAAATAACTACATGACCTATCAATACTATTTTCATAATTAGGGAATGAATAATACAGTACATCATAACCATACCATCAAGGCCTAATGCTAAGACCATAAATATCTATTTTGTAAAGGCCTCGTGCCAAGACCATTATTTTTCTCATGGGACACACCGACGCACCAAGGGGCTATAACAGGCCCTACCTGACACTTACTAAGTCAAATTAAATCCACATATGAATGGGGATAAACATAAATAGAATAAACATTCATATTAAAACAAATATATTAAATGTAAATAACATTCCCTAAACATTAATCATAAATACTAACCATTCAGAGTAAATTGGGGAATGGTTTTATTATAGCACATACAATGTCCAAATAATCATAAAACATTCAACTAAATATGTTAGATGATATGGAAAAATATTATTCCCCAAAATACATAGGAATAAATAAGAGTTTCGAAATAGATGAATACACTCTTATAAAATCATCGAGTTATTATTGAGATAAATACACTATTACATTGAAAGTAAGAGTTATTTTGGAAAATTATTTATATAAAACCCGATGTTAATTAATATAGTATTTTAATAATAAAATTAGTTATTTTATAAAGAAGATGGGTTCCACAAAAAATTATCTAGAGTTCCCTCTAAAATAGGTAATAATTGGAGAAATTCCCTTGAAAATGTATTGTTTATCATGAAGGATTTTTGAATGATCATTCTAAAATAGGTAACTCCCCATAATGGATGAAGGATTATGGTTGGTATATATATATATAATAATGAAAAAAATTTAAAATGAGTACATAAGAATAAATAAGTATTTAATAGTGGTTAAAAGATATAAAGAGTAACCTGAAAGAAAATGGAGGTTTAGGTGGAAAACCCATACCTTTAGTCCGAAGGTGTTCCTCACTTGATCTTAATGAACTAAAAAATAAACTTTAGGTTAATAAATTCATGATTCTAGAACCTCATATATAAATTATTGATTTATTATAACCATATTAGGTTTCTTCATGGCCTTTTGAGGGGTTATGAGATTTAATTTCATTGTTTGGGAGTGTTATCTTCCTAGGTTTTCATAACCGGTTTACTTATATTCATGTACAGATGAACATGTAGAATGTGAGTGATTTCCCAGAATAAAAGTTTTAAGTTATTAGTGAAAAAATAGATGATTACATGGTCATAAAATTTGTTTTGTGGTTGGGTTTGATGAATAATAAACATATAAAACATTAATGACAATTTTTTGGTCTAATTGGCAGTTATTGATCACAAAGAACATATTTTGATTTTTAAATTAATAACATGTGTAAAAAAAGATTCTAGAGGATTACATAAAATTTAATATATAAATTATAGTCTTTCAAACCATCAAAATGGTTTCCCAACTATAATTGAATATGGTAATAGAAATTGAAAACTCGTCGTCCGTGAATGTGATAAATCAACACAGCTCATATCGTGATTTCATTTCTAGTATAAAAGAAGGGTAAAGGATAGATGATGAATAATTATTCCTTTATCATAAAAAATTACAGTACATGTATGGTACTACAGTCATCACAACATTTGGATGGAAGGATGTGAGGAAATAAAAAGAAAACAAAGGAACATCAAATAGAAGAAACAAAGAGAGAAATATACCTATTGAAGTAATCTTCCTTGAGTGCCTCTTTAGGGAAGAGTTTTTGATCTTTTTAGGATACCAAAGGCTACTAGATGTCAGGGAGGAGATTTGGAGGAAATTTTAGTAGAATTTAGAAAAGGAACAAGGCTTGATAGGAATGAAGAGAAGACGGAGTGAGGGGGGCGATTATAGTGGAGGACAAGGGTGATTTATGAATTTCGTAATTCATTTTTTATTATTTACTTTATGAAAACCAATAATATTGATTATTTTGACAAGAATAGTAACATGTACATGTGAGTTCAAGACAAGTGGTCGTACATCATCTTTACATTACATATGACTCAATAAATCATGTCTTTAGTATTTATCTTAAATTAACATATTTTATTACTCACATACAATTGATGTATTTTAGAAATAACTCAAAAAACACCATAACAAATTTTCAACATGAAGAATTAAAAAATTAAGTCCATTTTATACAAATAATTATCTATATATGTGAATTTTTTTAAATAAAATCATTATTTACATGAAAAATATAGATTTTAAATTCAAATCTGATTTTATAATATGTTTAAAAAATACTTGATGTCTCATAAAATTATCCTAGAATAATAGGACAAAAAAATATTTATTTTGGGATAATTTATATGAAAAATAAAATTATTAATTTATTAATTTAAAATTATAATTAAATAATTATTATTAACAAAAATACGAATACATAATTATTAATTTCTAAAATACTCTATTTCATTTATAAGGCATCTAAATCTTATTTATACATTCATAGATGTGGTTTCTATTCAAATGGGTCATATTAATATTCATAATGGTATGTTACTATTTATAAGGGTCAAGTCACTATTCAGCAAAAATATAAGCTGATCTTATCAGGCACTAAATATCATACTGAACGCAACACTAGTCATTTTTTCTAAATTCAAACCATATAAGTGGAAAAATTATGTTTACTAGCTACATTATAACAAACTGTTGTTTTTTATAGACTCAGTTTTTCATGCATTAAATTTACATGCAAAATCATGCGGTGTTAGAACATGTGTGGATGAATGTAATTATATGTGGATGGTTATTGGTATGCATGTATGAGTTCTCAAGTTGGAATAAAAATGTATGTATGTGAGGATTCATGGAATACCAATGGTGGGTGCACAGTTTTTAAGGAATGTATTGTTTTCCAAAATCATGTTTTGATAAATGATGTGCAAGGACGAATTTGGGTTACGAAATCATTAAAAATTAAAATGGGTTTTAAAAAGGGGTATTAGTGATTGGATTTTATTAAAATTAAATGGTTTTGAAAATGGTCATACAGGAAAGTGGGGTTTAGGCTTGGTGGTGATGTTTATTTGGTATTATTTCGGTTTATATTTGTTTTTGTTATGGTATGGTTTTTTTGATTAATTTTTCTTTGGGAATGATTCTTGTTTCTGAGCTAGTGTTTCAATGATGAAATAATGTTTTGAGTTTGAGTTAACTATTTATGGTAAAATATTTAGGCTTGTTGTGTGATGTCCTTCAAGTTGGTTTGGTGGTTCTTGTTTAATGTATGCCACCCAAAAATGTCCATAGGATTCCAAGGGGTCAATTTTACTTGTTAATTTTACCCAAACACCAGTAGAATTTGATGTTTATTTTCTTTTCATTGTTTCTTGATTACTCTATGGTGGAAAAGGTTTGATAGGGGATGCGGTGTAACTAGGGGAAGTCATGTGTTTCTTTGGGTCATTAGGAAATCAAGATGTTTAGAAGGGAATGATGTCGTAGTTTTGTTTAATGTGTAATTTTCATGCTAGATAAGGGTAATTGCTACCCACTCCTTACAAGTTAAGGTCACATCGAGTGAACTATAAAAAATGGAAATATTTTTTTAAGGTTATAATGATGGGTTCCCTATATATTGTAGAGGGTGAACCAGATTTATATGTTCTTGGAATGGGTACTTTTTCAATTCTTGTTTCTATTTACTAAGACCACAAACTCATTTGATTTCAATGTGGTCTATTGGGCACTAAAAGAAGTTCATTGTAATATTTTGGAGGATTATCAATGGTGTGGATGTTTGGGTCACCTGGGGAAGTTTGTATGGGGTATTTTAAGAAGGCGGAGGCTTAATTGGTGGTTATTAGTTTCTGAATGTGGTCTGAATGATTATTCAATACATCAGAGCTCTAGCCATAAGACTTGGAGTGGATATTTTCATGCAGTCACCTAGTTTCTAGTTTCAGGGGATACATGTCCAACATGTCATCTCTAATGTTATAGAAGAGACGAATTATGTTTTCTGTTCATGTGGTTGTCTGTTGGGTGGGGGTGGGGGATTGTTTTGGACGTATTGGTGGACTCTTATATATGATTTCAATGGTTGTGCCTTATTAGTGTAAACATTAAATAGTTGGTCATTTTTTTGACCAATTATATCATCTGGGTGATTCTCAATTGAAGATATATATGGGTCATAGATCTTATGAATCATGGTTTGGATTGTAATTTTTCCAATGTCTCCTTTGTTTGGATTTTCCTTGGACTAGTGTTTTAGGCTGGTATGTGTTTATGTTTCTCCCTATGATTTGGGACGGCCCGTGTTGGTGAGTTCATGTTTGGAAATTCAATCTGCATTATGAAACTGAATTGAGAGTTACCATGTGGATTCCACTATACTGCTAAGTTTCTAATATGGCGAGGAGGCCCACTATGGGTCTCACCAATCTATTCCCTTAAGTTTGTCAGGTGTAGATCATGATGTTAAGGGGTCACACCAACATCGGGGGTATTGATTGGTTATCTACTTTGTTTCGATTATCAAAGGTCAGTATTCGACTAAATCCCTAACATAGTAGGGAGACCAACATTGGAAAAATTTGTAGTGAACATAGTCGTCAAGGTGTTCTTGTTGGGGAAACTCTTTGACTTTACCCTGGCTGAACTGGATCAATAAAGATGGTTAGCCTATATGATGGGTCCTATAGAGAATTCTCAACTGAGATCTTAAGAAAACTCAAGTGATTTCTATGTTATGGGTCGAGGTGTTCTATGTTTTGGTTTTATTTGGAAATGTGAGTCTCGTGTGATTTGTTCTTTCCCATGGAAGTTGGAATCTGGAGGTTTGATTTCTTGGGTAGAAATTATGTGTTCGATCCTCAAGAGGAAGGGTATTTATTTGAAGAATCATTGAGTCCTTATTTAGATCATGGAATAGTAGAGTCTTTTGGGACATTGGGGGATGAAATTATGATGGCGGGGAGAATTGTCAATCCCCAACCTGGCGCATTCTATTTTATTTTTCATTATAACATTTTTATGGATAATATCATTATTAATAATAATATTATTAGTTATATCATTATTATTATTATGTTTTCATTTTTATTTTATTTTCTTCATACTACTTGTTTCTCCCATCCTTCCCCCATGTGCTTCGCGTGAACCCCCTCCCCCTCTTCTAGTGTGTCGTGCGAGCCCCTCCTCCCTCACCTCTCCCAATAGCGTACCACCCCTCTGTCGGATATCACCCCCTATTCAGCCTTCTTCCAGTGATCCAACATTGGTGCCCCGCTCCATATCTCCCATATCCTCGGAATCCTATCCTGTATATCCCTCAAACGCACACAGTTCAAACCCATAACCAAGACCTTGCAGACACCCTTTCCCATTTCCCCCATTTTCGTTGGAGAAACCACCGAATATCCTCTGGTTTTGCAGTTGGACTGTCAATGTGAGAATCATCTTCTCTCTTGTATCCTATTTGGTCTAATTTTCTTCTCCCCATCACCCCTCCTAGGTTTATCCAAAATATATGATTACACAGTGTGCAATTGATGATGAATTTCTATGTCTCTTCCTTTGACATGGGGTGCAATTGATCTATCGGGACACATCATTGCATGTTCTAACAACTGCCATCGTAGGCGATGTGGTTCGCATCGATTCAGTCCTCCAACAAAAAAATTTTGGTACCATTTTCCTCTATAATTCTTGTCACATAATTTATATTTTTGTGTTTGGTGATTTATGATTCTATAGTATTTACTTTACAATGTGTTTAAAAGAATAATGTCGTTTCGGTCCGTTCAAATTTGTTAGTCACCGTTTGATGTAGGATTTATCCCAATACGTTGATTGACTTGATCTATTAGTATTATTTGATAATTTTTAGTCTCCATTGTAATTTTTGTAATGTTTCATCATATTTATGTTGTGGGTTTGAGTCGTCGGAAGTGAATATCTATATGTATATACATGTGTTGGAATTTATATATATATATATATATATATATATCCTCTAGTCGCATGTCCCCTCATGGTGTGTAGAATATGTGCTTGCATCAAAAGCTATATATATATATATATATGTATATTAGGGTATGGGAAGCAGTCTTGGGATGCCATTATCTAAAGATACATGTCTTGAGTTATGTTTGGATACTTAGCTAATTATTATTTCCACTACTTGGTTTTCACACAATTTAATTTAAATTCCTTAAATGTTTAAAGGTTCCTGGTTAATTTTGCGTAGTGCATTGAACAAATTGGTGCAGTTTCGAGTCATCATTCTAAGGGAGACTGACCTATGCATGAATATTTAAGTAAATATATACATGTAGGTCCCCCCGTTACATGTATATTCATACATGGCATTGAATGTCCATGTATGGGGCTAGTTGTGACTATGTGTATATAAATAAATGCCTAAGAAGGTGAGTGGAGACTTGTATATGCGTATAAGCATACCTATAAGGATCCCCATACACATGTTCATGGGCCATGAAAATGTATGCATAGGGGATAAGTGTCCTTGAATGTATTTGGAGGCCCATTTGCATAGTAAGGGAGTATTAGAGTTTAGTTATAATGTTCCATGAGATGAAGTGTACGACATGGTTCCACCTTGAGGATGGTTCCCTATGACCTGATATTGAATTAGAATTTCCATTATTACTTGATGTTTTTTAAACATATTTATTGGGTTTTATTATGAAATGCATAAGAAAAATATCTATAAATATAAATGGTATATGGTTATGTGCCCCAACAACAATAGATGAATATAATTATTCTTTTTTCAGTTTATAAATGTTTTCATTGATTTGATTATGTGGTCTGAATGGTATTTCTAAAATGGTTTGTTTGTTCATAAGTTAGAAAAGAATTTTTTATAAATTAAATGGAAATGTTCTATGTTTGATTTAATGAAATGTTTTTATGAATGGTTTTAGGGGTCGTTCAGATGGTGAGATATTCTTTTTTAGGGTCCTTGGGGTGTGTGTATTTTTTGATGGAGATTTTCAATGGAAAATGAATCAATTTGGGTGTTTTCGAATTATTATTCATTTTTTGTATTCTTTGTGAATTTTTTGAAAAGGTGAAAAGCTTGTTTTAAAAAAAATTGTTTAATGTATGAATGGTTTTATGAGAGGGAATGGCCTATTGTGTTGGTTAGTATTAATTTGGTGTTTTCTTGTGTTATAAAATGGGAAATTTGGTAACATTGTATGTGATGTAAAATGAATTTGAAAAATTTATTTCATATGGTTTTCATAAATTGAAAAAGTGTATGTTTTTTAAAGAGGTACGTTTTCATTGAAATGTTTGGACTTTGTGTGAATCTAGAGGTTTATTGTGTGTGCATGTGAACTTTAACATGAACACAAGGGAATCCCCAAGTACCTAGGTGGACAGACTAGGACTAGTACACTAGATGATACATAAGTTGTTATGGGTGGAGACCACTAAGTTAAGGGTGGGTTCCCCAAAAGTGGCTCATGTACGATAATGTGGACCGTTATGGATACTATGCCATATTTTCACCATGATATGAGGTCTTTAGGGTCTTACATGTTCTAGTTACTTATAGGTATTGTCCGCAGTGAAAATTTGTGGAATAATTCTTATGATGAGATTTTATTTTTTGTTGCTCAAGCTTGAGGCCCCATTATGAAAAACCATATTTTTATTTTGATTGCCCCAATTTTATTTTGAAAAGTTAACAGATGCTTGAATATATTGTGGATGTGCAAGAGAAAAGCTTTCCATAAAAAGTTAAACTTGTTACATGGTGGTAAAAATACGAGAACACCATATTTAAATATGTATTATTCTCAAAATATAATGATTGGGTTTGTATTTAAAGGAAATGGCCTAGGGCGTTGTTATTCCATGGCTTTCCAAATGAACATATCAGCGCATAAGCCAATTTTACTATTCATTTTCAAGTTCTAGTCATGGATCTTTCTTGGAGCGAGTGTGGTTCTATGTTTTCTAGAAACCTATGGGGTCAATTGGCGGTATGTCTAGATAGTTATATTTATTTTATTTTCCCCTAATAGTATTGTTTTTATTTTATTCATTTTATATTCATTTAACTCTCTTTGGTTTTCTGGCCACGCCATTCCCACTATATCATTTTGATACTCAAAACGAGTTTCTAGTCATGGGGGTTGGGAACTCCCTTTAGGCCATATCACAGACTGACTAGGGTGACCATTTTAGGGATATCCCAGGAAACTTCATGACAAGATGGATTGGGGTGAAAATATAATTTTTTTGAAAATAAAAAAATTATGTATTCCTCTATACAACAATGGAAATTCTAATTAATATGGAATTGGTATGATCCTCCCAGTAATATGAAAGGGCCACATATAATGGGGAAAGATCATGATGTTCTTATGAATTCAATGGTGACTCCATTGTTGAAACACTTGTAAGAACACATGGATTACCACTACAAAATAAAGAGGTCCATGCCATCAATTAACATAAGACTTATGTATATCATATTTTATTGCCATATGATTCTGAATCAACAATATATGCTCTGATGTTTCTTGCATGAGACTTAGTCCCAACATCCACGATCCCCCTTCTTCCATACATCATAATGGAGAGAAATATGAATTACTATAGAGAACCTTGTATGGTACCATCTAGATAAGATCATGATAAAAGTTTTAATTTATGAACTCAAAAGGCGCTAAATGTTTTCCAAATATCCACTTCTATCTTGGAAACAATTCTAAATCATCTCATATAACAGGTTGATAGTTTTTTCTGATTTTTTTGTTCATATTAATGTGGAAAACCATACCTGAAAACACCTGAGTATAGAATTCCTCTTACAAACCATTCACAAAACATGGGTCATGATTTTAAATAATAGATAGAGGTACCCAATGCATACATACTATCTTTTAGACAAGAAATTCATGGAACTGGTCAACTTGAATGTCTCCCATACTAGTATTAAATGAGTATCCTTTCTAAACTCATTGAAAATCACCTAAATAAAATCATTCATCAATGTCTTCATTGGGAGACCCTCCAAAAAAAATCCCTAGATATATCATCATACATCCATCCCAGAATGGAAAATGATGACAAAGTACCTATATTCTACTATATTTTGACCTTTATCTTCTGAAAGATGTTGCATCACATCATGAAACCTATAATATCCCTTTTCAAACCTAACCACCAATACTGATTCTAATGTTCATGGTAAAAAATTTTCGAACCATTTTTTCGAAGAATATATTGATCGATTAAACCCACACATCATCTCTTATTACATAAAAGTAGGAAAAAAATATAACCACAAACATAGTCATTCCCAACATCATTAATATTATAATTGGATGGTGGATCCACACCTTCAAAAAAATATCTCAAAGTCATTACACAGAATCCTCATATTGCCTCCAATTAACATGGATAAAAATACATCACTCAATATACTTGGGAATGTATTTCAGTAGTTTATAGTCCTCCTAAACCCTTATATGTGTATTAGAAAACAAAGAGACCATATTCTATTTAAAATTAGACTCATGAAACACTTGAGTCTATATATTCATACTCAAGTCATATACAACAATATTCCCCTTTCCTGCTATATATTCTAACTAAAATTTAGAATACTATATGTACTATTCACATATGTATATCTATATATTCAAATAAATCATTGAATATATATATATTAGTCTCTTACATCCGATTTAAATAGAAAAATTCTTGAACAAAATATAATACTACCTAAATTTGAATGAAAAAATAGTTGTATTCAACTCAAATTCCTTCATACGATTATTCAATTCAAATGTCCCCCAGTATTCTGATCCATACACCATGACCCAAATATCCTTATTTGAACACTATCCCAAATAAAATATAAGATGCATGAGAAAAAAAATTGTACTCCTTACATTGAGTATGTAATTTCCTAAATGAATTTTTATTCAAATATTTCCGCACCTACTAGGATGAATGTTTAAAATATTTGTACACTCAAACATTATACACTTCTTAGCAAAGAAAAATAGTGAATCTTATAAGAGAGAAAGGTCCCTTCTCAACCATAATTCTTAACCCTCAAAACACAAGAACCTTTGAATATATAAAAAATTATTTGGATTCTATAATATAACAATTACATGAACCTTTTTTGGGTCACTCACACACATTCCTCTAATATGATGTACCTATGAAATGCACAATGAAAATCCCAATATGACACATAGATAGCTTGGAATATAGCCTATGATATCTTAGTGTACACATGAAAATTTATAGATGTTTCTCATGATCATTATGAGTTTGGGATTACAATAAGATTTCATCCACAAAAACACCAAACAATAATCTAAATATGGGTTATATATTCAGTTCATCAAATCCATAAACATAGTAATTTCATATTTAAGGAAAAAAGGAATCATAAAGAGATCATAAAAACTATACCAACTTATAAAAGTATTCAATGATATATCAAAGGGTCTCACCATAAAATAATCATACAATGTTCTCAAATCAATTTTGGAAAACAGAATAGAAACCTTCTGCTAGTAAAAAATTATAATCATTACGTAGAATATGATATAAATTATTAATTTTCATCGGGTTCAATATTTGGTAATTAAAACCTAAATGAAACGTTCCTAATAAATTTTTAGAAAAAAACACCATTGATCCCCACATGAATGTTCACATATTGATAAAACCCTTATTTTCCAACTCATATAACTAATTCCTAATCTCTTGATTTTCTTCTGGTGATATTCAGTAAGACAGAATAAATACTACCTAATTTCAAAGAAATAACCCAATCATTAAATAAATCACAATATTGGATGAAATACCAAATAAGAGCCAGGAAACACATCTTAAAACCTATAAAAAACTATAAGGAAGTAACCATTATTAACTCTCCCATAATCATGTAGATGGCTATACACATGGTATGTGAGTTCAATAAAATTCAATTGAATTGTCCCAAAATGGTTTGAATTGATATCTCATTCCTTATGATGGAAATAAATGTCAACTACTATTGAAATTAAGCCCACTCAGCTATGGTAAAAATCAAAGTGATCATGAAATATAACTAACTAGTCCTTCCCAAGTATATAGTCAAATCCAATATATCAATCATTTACAATTCCTAAGGGAGTTGACACCCAAAAAACTCTAACAAAAACAAATTACATTGGATTATAAAATCCAATCACACCCCTAATGATGTTTCAATCATCAATATCCCAAACATATAACCCACCACTAGACCCATACCATTTACCAGCATTATAGATTTAAAATAATGAGAATCCCTAGTTTCAAATAATGCACTATCAATCATGGATGCTACAATAATTATATCTCAAATAGTTGATTGTTCGACCACACTACCAACTGGAGATATCCATTTCCCATACCGTAGGATCGTGTTTTTTTCTTACATGCTACTCATATCTACAAATATAGTTTCTCTTATTCTAAATTAACATTTTAAACACCCCCAATGATGTAGAAATTAGAAATCATTCTATAGAACTTATATGGGGAAACAAATTTTTACTGGTGCTCTATGCTATTTAAAATCCTACATTTCATCCCAATAACTAAGGGATCCCATAGAACCATTGTAAATGACCCATACTAACACAAGATAATTATTTCACTAGTGTTCATGAATAATAAAATTTAACATGTCCTGGTATGCCACACTGATATATGAGAAATTGAACATTGTGCTGTGAGATGGATCCAACCCGTTTGATACTCTGCCTACAACCACACTTGTGGATGTTCTCATAATAGAATATAAAAATATAAGAATGTGTACCCCTAGTTAAACAAAATTAAATTGTCTTACCACTAATAAAATCATTATGAAAGATATCCTAATTTTTTTTTGTCTTTATCGGGTACATCATCGAACCTCTTTAAATGGAATATATTTACCTATGAATTCGTCTCACATATTTTTTCCATCTTAAATTTTCAAGAGTCATTGAACTATTATATTTTTAATTTTAGGGAAACTTTTTTTTAATTCATTTTTATTTTCTATAAAATTTATCACCATCATAATTCAATATTTGTAACACATAAAATCCTTTTAATTTATTTTAATGTTTTTATAGGTAAAAGTGATCTATGAAATTATTCTTGAATCTCATAAAAACCAATCCTTTCAACTACAAATATGATGACTCTATATACCACTAGCACATAATTTTTCCTAGTATAATGTAATTTCCCATCACAAAACTATACTATATAGGGGTCTCTAAGAGAACCAGAATCATTTTTATAGACTCAATCAATAATTATGCTTCCTTAGCTTCACCCTGATAGGAAAAAGTCAACAAGTTATGCAGTTCAAATATTTCATTAGATCAATCATTCATATCATAGCCCATTGAGTCGTCTTTATAATTCCAATCACACCTATGAAAATAGTAAACATATGATTTTCAGAATAAATAAAATATGGTTCAATATTATACATAAAAACCCACTCCTCACACACTATCCCAGTAGATATTGTAAGTATCTATCACTAACCATAGCCATCCCTATCATGGACTTTGTCTAAAAGTGGTTAACAAACCATACATAATCACTTTCAATTCATTATAAATCATTTTAACCATGAATATTTCAAACAACATATATAGTTATCATCTAGGCTGAATTTTATAGATTTCAATTTTTACTTCAATTTTAAAACTAGTTAAAACACTTTATTTGGATGAATTTTCTAAAAAAACAAAAAATATTCTTTATTTCCCATAACCCAACAATAACCTTATTTTCTATTTGTGACTTATATAATAGATGAAACCAAAATATTGACAAATTAAAATGATTCATAGATATGAGAAAATCATTCCCTACCTGCATAAGAATAAAATCACAGAAAACTATGTCACAACACATTAAGTGTATCACGCAAGGTGAAATAACATATAATTTTAATAAGAAAATATCATCAAAAATAATTCAATACAAGGTACATAGATTTCCACCCTCACTTGGGTAAAATAATCCCATTAATTATTACATTAACAAGGCCCCACACGTCATAGAATTATGTATACCTACCCCAAATTTTAATGCAACTGAAAATAAAGAAACAACAAAACACTTCTAACATCCCAATCCGGGTGTTACAAAATCAGTGCCTCGATCTACTATAACACATGACCTCAACAGTGCCTCCCCATACACAAGGGGCTTCAAATTATTAGTGAGGTTCTATTGAATCACATGTGGAGACTATACCCTATTTACCGAAAGTTTAAAACTGGGGAAAACGATAAATAATTACATAAAAAATATCAACAATAAACAATGATAAAATAAATTGAAAAATATATAAATGCCAAGAACAACACAATAAAACAACCTTTCCATTTTATTTCCATATTATAAAATAAAACTAAAATAAATAAGAAATTAAATCACCAAATAGCATCAAAATTTCATGTCTCATTCCTTCATCAATGCTCCTAGACAATTTCCACACCATCAATGTAACATTGAGCCATTTCCTTTATCCTTACATGAAACCAGGAATTCCAGTCAGGAACCCAACATCAATTGATGAAGGGTATGAGTAAAACCCAATAAGCCACCAATAATGGCAGATATAAAAATATCCAGTATAATAATAGTGAATATAGGGGCATAAAAATCATTAAGAAATCTATATAAAAAGCTGGTTTATTTATTTAACAATAATTACATTTCTCACACTTATTCTCCTTTCCATGTGGAAACCATACCCATAAAACCTACTGAATCCTATTTTGTTCATCCGAACAATTTTTCATAGTGGTCATAGGTTGACATGAAATGAGTGTCAGTCCATGTATCTAACTGGAATTCAAAACTCCGTGTTCACCCCTTATAAAAATGATATATATAACTCCATTTTCATACCCTTCGAGTTAAGATCATCATTTAATTCTCTAAAACATTTTTCAATTACAGAAATTGGATGATTTATCTTACCCACCATAGGGAGTGGTGAATCAATAAAACATTCCAAAAAACAACTAATCGTGTTTGTAAAGGTCTACATCTGGGAAAAATAATCATAAATTCACAAAAATGGTTAAAAATATTCATTTTATCAAATTTTCATGGTTCATTATATTAAATAGGTTCTCAATTCCAATTGAAATATCATTTTTTCTTTTAGTCACTATACAAAGTTTCTTCACCCCTTTAAATATATTTAACCACTTTTAAATTCCTATCCCAACATTCATCACATTTACCCATTTATAATAAATTACTCATTAAACTATTTCATGTGAATAAAAAAAATCCCATTACGACTTATTTATTTTCCAAACATTGTTATCATATGTTTAATCTTATAAACCCATCAATGCATTATTTAGAGACTCAATTTAAATTTATAATGGAGTGGTACTGCCTATATAAGACTATAGGATTGGTATAATCATCTTAAATAGATATAATTGGATTGTGATGGGTCTGATACATCATTTAAAAACCCACCTTTCCATTTCTATCAATGAAATGAAATACACAACATAATGGTACCAAAAATAACAACCACATACACATGGATAAAAACCAATGATATGGGATATAAGATATATAAAATCTACGTAAATATCATAGTCATCCAATCATGTTGACATGTCCCTTGATTCATTACCAAAAAATACTACATTCTCAAACATAAAATCTTCTAGAAATACAATGGTATAGGGATTTGGAATGGGAGAAAACATTCCACCATTATTCTCCCAGAAAAATGAATATTGTGGAATGATAGACTCACTCGGAACTTCAAATTACAACCAATGGTATATAAAATTATTATGTATCAAAGGAGGATCACTATTAAGATGATTGGGGATAATGGGTTCAATCTCTCCACTATTTGTGGAGGAAATTTTAAAAAAATAGGCTAATAACTATTAATGTACATGCAAGGAAATTGACAATTTTCTTCCTTTTAATGAGGCACAATGTTTTACCAAAATATGTTTCAAACCATTCTCCAACCCTATGTAAACCTATTTCAAAAGTAGGGGATGTCTACATGGGCTTTCAATTACATTCTAATCATTTACAATCCTTTCTATATTGATCTGCTACAACATTCTAAGGGCCATTTTTCACAGTATCCTATCCCATTGAACATAGTTGTCTCTCACCATGTGCCAACCATGAACAATTCATGAGATGAAAATTTTACTGCCTTTTTCATTTTTATAACCACTGGGACAAGTCAAAATCCCTGAATACTCTCCAAATATATTTCATTAACTATTTAAAAGTGATTTGAACCAAACAGTAAAGCCTAAAAGTCATTATATTAAATTATTGATATTTTAATCGTACTTTCACAACCCATATATGAGGAATGAAAATAATAATAACTAAATTAATAACCCTAATCTTATATATTTATATATATAATATTCATATATAGTCATTCTGTAAATTATTCTAGATTGTTATTTCATATTTCTAAAATCAGTTGTATCTAATTGATATTGTTTTGAGCTAGTTTCATAGTGATTTTTTGTATTCATTATCTATAAAAATTTAATTGTTCAAATAATATTAAATGTACCATAATAGGTGTTGAATTATATTTATAATGGAATAAATTCAATTTTTGGTACTTTTTTACAAGAAACCACTAAGATAATATTGATGAAGATCATGTTTTGATGAAGCTTAACATATGAATGATGTTTTTATAATTAATGAGTTGAAAAATGATGATGATAATTAATGAAATAAAGAAATAATTATTCATATGTTTACATCAATAATATTCTCATAATTGAATTCATATAGTCATCCAAAATATTATTTCATATCATTATAATATTAGGTGGTGAAACTGACCAAAACGTGAATATAACATGATTAATGGATTATTATGTGATGGTTTGGTTGTAATTAAATTAAAATAGACAAATGATGATATTATTTATTTATTTAAATTTTTTATATATCATAATTTTACATATTATATATAGGATATAATTTATGTAAATTCATTTCAAAGAAAAAAGAGATCAATTTCCACTTATTATGAAAAATTTATAAGGTTCAATAAATGATGATAATGTATTTCTCAATCATTAGTAGGATCTCAAATTATCATTCCAAAAACATAATTTTATCATAAAAACAATATTTATCCTTCAATACCGTCCTCTTTACTATCCATTTATGTTGGTCATACAAAAGAAAATACATCATTCCATATAGTTGGTAGTCTACATGCACACAAGGATGATGATTTCATTTTCCCTTAATAATTTGAAATATTTAATAAGTTTTATAATTTTAAAATATATACTATGTTTTAAATATCAATTTTTTTTATTTCTTATTATGACATGACATATAAGTAAGTGAAGTAAAACAAAGTATATTGCAATTTGGAGGCGGTAATCTTCATAATTCATAAGTGGCAGTTTTGTTTCTCTAAGTAGAAAAAATAGTTGTTAATGATTTCAAATAAATTTTAATAAATTTATCAGATAATCATATTAGTAGTTTTATAATTTTTTTTATGATTTAATAAGTCATTTTTAAGAATAATAGAATATTATGAAATTTAAAATACGGATGTGTGGTTAGAAATATATACCTCACTACCTAAATTATATACTTTTAAAATGGGGTTACACCTTTGAGGGATATTTCATTGAGAAGATAAAAACATATTTATGTTGGATATGTCTGTTAGGGTGAGGACATGTCAGATTTTTGGAAAGAATAACAAGTTTTTTGTGTTAGAGGAGTTTATGAGAGTAAATCCACTTTTATATGTGAAGCAGATGCATTTTTTGTAAATTCCCAAAAAATTTAAATAATTGGAAGTCATTATAAATTTAAATAACTCAATGAATGAATAAATAATGAAAATTTAAATGGATAAGGTGAAACATTCCTCAAAGACCCATTACTCCACAAGTGATACTTATGTTTTAGGTATTTTATTCATAGATTCACTACTTTTAAATTTTTTTCCTTTACTATGGGAACTCGTTTTTTCCTATGATAACTTATCATTTACACTATAAAATAAAATTTTCCTTATTCCATAAAATGGAACTAATTATTAAAAATTATATATATATTTTATTATATTAATTTAATCAAAGTTATATAATTTTATTTTATAAAAATATATTCAAAATATTGTAAATTTTTTTTGATAAAATATAATGTTTTTTCTAAAAAGTCAAATATTTGAATAATAAAATAAAATTTTATTGGGAATATATAATTTTATGAATAATATCCTTTCTCATTCATGTTTCATATTATTCACTAATTTTAATATTTTTGAAAAAAAATTAATATAAAATATATTTTTTCATCATTAATAATAGGTTTCATGAAATAAAAATGTATATCGTATAGAAATGAAATAATTTTATAACTAACTTTATAAGAATAAAATAAATAAATTTGTAATTTCACCAATACCAATTGAATACCAATAATATTAAAATTATCATTTATTTTAATTCAATAAATGTTTGAAAAATCAGATACTCCTAATCTTTTCTTATAATTTAGTATCATGGTTTTAACAGTCCAAACAAATCATGGTTTTGTTTTAGTTCAGTGTTTCATATTTAGAAATCTATTAAACACATCAAAACATTTAAATGAATATTTATAGTAAAATTTAAGGGGGTTAGAAATCCGATTGTGTGAATATTATATCCCAAACATATTTTCAAATTCTAAAGACACTAATATATAAATATATTGTTATTTAATGGTTTATAATTAAATTTATAATTAAATTTTATTATATATTGTAGAGAATGAAAAGAAGAAATTATATTAGAATTTAGTTGTAAATAGAGAGTGATTATAATTTGAGGATTTCAGAAAATATATTCAAATTAATGATGAGTATTTATTTTCATTTAATAAATATATCATTTTTCCACTATTCATGTTGAACATAAGATTTTCCAACCAATTTTTTGATAATAAATTTATTGTGATACAATTTTTTCATACACTTTTACATGATTGAATCTCTAGAATAGTACTGAAATAAATTATAGAAATATATACACACCTATGGACGCAACATTAAGAGAAATGTAAAATATAATAAAAGGGTTGGCCTATCTCTATGGGATATACTATTTCAATCCCTTACCATTAAAATGAAAATATATTTTTTTAAATATTTCTTATCTTCAATAAATTTATTTTATTTTTTCAATAATAAATTTATGATATATTTTCATTCAATTTCATGATATTGGTAGATAATTTGTACTTATTTATCATATAGAAAAGAAAATACATGTTTAGTTTTATATCATACTCTCAATATTGAAATTTTTTATGAAAATAATGCAGTTTGATTCATACATTTAAATTACCTGTGAGGTGTTTCATGAGAATTAATATTTAATGTCTAATATCTCAAAATTATTTATGAATGTTATTTAAAAAATAATTTGATCTGGTGTGTTAAAATATTTAATAATTATGATGAATTAATCCTTGATCGACCAATACTCCACATATTCTAGCAAATAAAAATAGCTATTGAGGGAGTTATAAGTTTTCTAGAAATCATTTTAAGCATCAATGGTCATCATGATAGAATATGAACTATAATTATCAAGGTTAGTTATAAGTTATATATTTTATATTATTTGAATTATCTATTGTTCAAATGGTCGAATTTTTCAAATAGTGTGGGGTGAGGGGCGATAAATCACACATCATGGAATAAACTAAAGGGAAGACTAAATGAAATTAACTATTAGAATTAGAGTAAGATTCATACATAATCATTCAATATTAAATATAATAATTTAAATGATAAAATTATAAACAGTTTTATATTGGATTAATTACTCTCTGAGTGATAAATAATAGGGAAAATTTAATTTTTATTAAATATTTGAAATTGGAGTCAAATATTAAATACCCATCTTTCATCATAACATAGAACATTATATTTGAACAATAATATGGATATATTCAATTAATATTGATAGAAATAATGAAGAAAAACATTAACATAATGAATTCAATTGAAATTTGATCTTTTTAAAATTATCTATATTTATGAAATAATAATTTAATTTACCCCTATATTTTATTTCATTCAAGATATTATTGATTGATACTAATGGTTTTGTAATGACTATGTGTGATGGATGTTCAGGTGGATCAATTTTCTATGTTATCGACATAGTATTTTCCCCTAAATTTTATTTAGTTTTATTATATTTTTTGATGATAATAGTGGAATAACATAAATATTTAGATTTTTTTATGAATTTTGAAATTGGTATATTTTCACTAAACTAGTTTAAAGTTTGTGTTATAATTTAATATTATTCACTACATTAATATTTATAATGTTTTATGATTTTATTAAAATTTTGTCACTTTTAATTAACCTTTGATATATATAGGAGTGAATTTACTATTTTCACCAGTAAATTAAGAGCTAAGATGAGACCCTCAGAGGATTACATGTGACTAAATCAAGGGTGTGCAGAAAATCATGTTAGATTAACCTAGTCTCATTAATCTCTTATGTTTTTAAAACTATAACCATTTCTATACATTTGGTCAACTTGATTTTTAATTGTCCTTCCTAAAAATAATTTTACGATAAAAAGAAATAAATAAAATTAATTTCATGGATGAAACCATACGTGTGATGAACTCAATTGATGTGTAAACATGAGAGAATAATTTTAGACCCATGAACATTAATTTAGAATCCACCATAAATTAATGAGGGTATAAAATATAATATATCGAGGAAATCCACTACAATTGATTAAATAGATGGACACCAATTATATGAGGATAACTAAAATGATTAATTAATAAAAAAAGTGAGTTACCATATAAATGTGATATGTTATATGTTAATGTCTCATGATAGAGTAAAGAATTTTGATTCAAATAAAATTGAATAAATAAATCTATTTGAAGGATTAAATGAATATATTAAAGAATTTATTTTTTTGAACAAGTGAGAATTTATTTTTGGAATGATATTATTTGTTTCCAAAAATACTAATGATTGATGATGTGGATCAATAAATTCATTTAAGAACACTCTTGGATTATTTTTCGATCAATTATATTAGTGGTTCATAAAGGGAAAATGAATAAATTGGAAAATATTATTGGAGAATACAATTTTTTCTTGAGTTGTTATTATTGATGTACTAGAAAATTTATCCAAGGGATCTAATGAAATTGATTTAGCTTTTCCTCTCAACAAAAAAGGTAAACAAGATGATGAAACTAAGATGGGAGATTTTATTTTCTAAAGTCAATTAATTTTTGAATTTTCATAATTTAACTTCGAAAATAAGAACCATATTTTGGGGGACGTGTGCATGGATGAATATCCAAACCAGGGAATTTAATTTGATGGGGGAGAATGTTATTCAAGACCCATGTCTTGTTAACCCTATGGTATGTAGTTTCCTCATTTAATTATCTCCATATATATATTATATATATAACTAATGAAATATAATTTTTTATATATTGTTCACAATATCATTTCAATCTAAACTCTAATGGGATCAAACCATGAGTGTTATATTGTGATTTATTTTCCTTTTATTTCATTTTACCCTCTAGATTATATTTTTTAAAGTGTTTGAATACATTATGCGATAACTATTATTTTATTATAAAACTATAAAATCTCTTGAAATTCCATTTTATAATCCTTTTTAATTAAACAGTTATAATATAAATTTTAAATGCATTCTAGTGTGTTGATTTTGTATTTTGAAATAAAACTAGACTATAATGATATATACTATTTATTCATTACCTATATTTATCACATATCAGATGACTTTTTGAGTTTAGTGAATTTTTAGTTGAAAAATTAATCAATGTTTATCAAATTTATTATATTATATTATGGGAAAACATATTAACTTACTATGGTGCCATTATGAGTTCATCATCTCTTTAAAATTTTATCAGTTAGATTTATAGTTGTGATTATTTAATAAAAAACAAATTTATTGAGTGAAATTATTTTTAATGGAAGGAAGATTCACTAATATACAAACAAAAAATGTTCACTATCATAGATATAATTTCTTTATTTATGCAAACCATAAAATTTGAATAGTTTAAATATTTCATTGTTTTCAATTTCAAATACTATTATTTTTTTGTATACTATTAAATATAGTGACATAGGGAAACTAGTGTATAATTAGGAAGTCACTTTGAGATATCAACCTTGGATGTATAACTATTGAAAATTTTATTGACAATTTATTAATTTAATGATCATCCTAAAACATATTTTCATCAATTAGAAAAATTTATGGGTGGGGGGAAACACTTATTTTATATTATTTTTTAGTAAAAATTTGAATCTTTAAAAGGAATAATATAATTTTCTGATAAATGATTATTTAAAATAATTTTATATTGATTATTTTCACATTTGAAAGTATTGTGAATCCTTATTGTTGATCTTTGTGTGTGAATTCAACCACTAATTATTTATACTCATTGTAATATAAAAATTAAGAGTTTTTTATTAATGGGTTTCTAAATTTCCTTGTTAATATACTGGTATGTAATATTTTGTACCCAAACTAAAAATTAGTAATAAATTTTTTGGACAAAATAAATTAAAATTACTATTCTATTATCCAACATCAACTTTAAAACTTTACCAAGTTTCAATGCAACATTAATAAAAAGATATGGAAAAAATGGTTTCTAGATTTAGTATTTTTATAATTTAAATACTTTTAAAAATGATAAAAAATTCAAATGAAAATGTTTTTTCATAGTCAAACCCCTTATAAAAACCTAAAACCTTTTAAAAATTAGTATATTTTCTAAAATAAATAATTTTATCCAAACCAACCCATTGTTCAAATTAAAAATTATTTTTGAAATCAAATTTTCTTAAATTGAAAAACAATCAATTAAAAGAAAAACATGAACTGCCATGAAACTCAAAAAAGATAGGCACATGTTATGGGGCGTACATAATTTTTTTTTGAAAAATTGTAATTACATAAAATAAAAGAATACATTTTGAAACTGAAACTAATATTATAGAATGAGTTTATGGTGATTGATAGGATAACGAAAATAAACATTTCCTAACAATATATTCTAATATAGAAACTTGTGAGGATGATTAAATGGATGAATTAAATTAAAATATTCCAAAAATATAGACAAAAGAGGTCATTTGAAAAGAATTTCAAGACAGTGTCATTTGAAAGAGACCATGTTCCCATAGATGAATGTTGGAAAGAATTCATTAATACTGAAATTATTTTTAATATTCCTAACATTTTAATATAAATTAATTGACAATTTTCATTTTGTAGGTGTATGAGGATCACACATCTAATATTGAGATGATAATTATTTAGAAAAAGTTAATGGGCCTTAAATTTTTGAGTTAGTTGTTGGTTTATTTGAATTTGACTTATTAATTTATGGAATCTATTCTAAAGTATTTTTAACCTGGTTAACGAGATAAATTATAGATATATTCAATCCTATAATATTGTGAATTATTTATTTACTAGTGTGGATAAATGAATATTTTATTTACCACTTTACACTATTTTGGAATTTGAACAATCAAATAACAAATAAGTATTCTGTTCCAATGTGGTCATAAGATTAATTTTTATTCTACAATAAAACCTAAACCTTTTTAATGAGACTAAATTTGAGTGCTTTGAATGATAAAATTTATGAATGAAAATATTTTTTTTATATTGAACATGTGTTGAAATATGATATATATTTTAATATTCATTATTAACTTGAACATCCACATTTTTGAATTTTTTTGAAATATTGAAACTAAATAGTCTTTCATTGAAAAAACAACAGTGATAAATTTTTAATGATTTATTTTCTATCGTGTTTAACATTATTTATTTTATTTTTCTATTAATGATCGAAATTATATAATTTTTTATGTCGATAAATAATTTTTTATTTGATTATTAAATAGTTATATAATGATTTAGAGTTCAAGATACCTATATAAAATCAATTTACATTTTAACCTACTGTGTTTATTAACATATTCAACAATCATATATTTTCATCAACCCAATCCCATTTAATATGTGAGTTTTTATTTAGCAGTGTACAACCAATTTTTCAATTAAAATCATGGGTTTAATGTTTTAATGACGAGATTACTAGATTTTAAAAAAAATATTTTAATTTTTTTAGTTTTATTTAATTTTTTATTTGATTAAAGAAGCTTTATTCGTTCTATTTTACCCCTATAATTTTTATGAGTTCATACATATGTAGAAAAAATGATTTATTTTTAATCTGAAAACATTGAAGAAATATTTTTTTGAACCCAAACCATCTTCAAACCGGCTTTCAACATAACCACATATCTTTTTGGAATCATACATCTTAAAAATGCTTTTAATTTACATGAAATATAGTTTATAAACTGTGTTGGACTCACATGATATTTTAAGATGAAATTTATATTTGAAATTTATTTCATCCTATTGCTATTTTAATTAAACAACCATCAATAAGATTTTATACCAAAGAGAGTGGTTTTCATTTGAGGAATTTTGGAAGCAAATTTGAAACAATAGAAGATTATTTCATTCCTATAAACTATTTTATCATTCTCTTCCAATAAACACGAACAAAATCTCGTTTTTTAATAGTTTAATGGAATATATATTATGATACACAGTTCCTATTTTCCTTTATCTGATAAAAAAAATTATTGATATTCATTTGATAAAATCACTTTAGAAATACGTACCCACCCAAGGACTCGAAACTGGGAATAATTTTTTATGTAAGTGTACGAAAAACATTACGTGTGGGTGATACATAGTAGAATTTTTAAAAAAGAGTGGAGTTTTGGGTGATTGATCACATTTCATCATAAAACACCGAGAGTGTATTAGATTAAATTAAATATGGTAAATATATTTAGAATTATTAATAATCAACGACTGTAAAAAATACCAATCCATCTATTTAATATTAGAAGAGTTATTTAATATGCGAGTCATCACTCATGGGTAAAAAATAACATTTTGAATGAAATATTTGGAATTGAATTAATGTGTTTATTTACAATTATAATTTTTTCTTTATAGATATGATTGTTGATTACTTTATAAAATGTAATACTTATGTGTGGTTAATTTGGTTTGCATATATATTTTTTTATTTTACATAATTTATCATTCGAAATTTTTTAATTATTTTTTAATAAATAATATTATAATTTATTAATTCCATATATATTTTGAATGGTTCCTAAAATTTAAAATTTATATATATTTTCAAATTGTATTTGAATTTTATGTGTTTTAATTCATGACTAATCAACAATTTATTTTTATCATGTTTTTTGCATACCTTTTGAACACATTGTTTATTTTATTTTACTATTAAGATATGTTAGGGTTAGTTAAAATTTCGCAACACTCACATAATAGTAAATCTACAGCTCTCAAGGGATTTTGGGAAATCAAATTAGAGGGAAAATACTCCTGTATGATAATACACATATCCCATTTTAAGTTTATGATTGCAAAAATAACCCTGCCCTCACACTAGGTGAGAACTATTGTTGGATTTATTATGTGTGAATTATTTTAAGAGGATGTGAGATATTAAATTTGGAATCCCTGGAAAAACTATTTTATTTTATTAACTCCATGGATGATTTCTCATGTTAGAATAATTTTATTCCTATTAAACATGTTTTATATTGAACTAAAAATTCAACTAGACATGAAAAGTAAAGTAGTCATTACATAGTATACATGATATTTACTAAATTAGAATCATGTTATATAGGATTTAATCAGGGGGAATATATTATAAAAAACATGTTCTCAAGAAGAAATGATTCATTTATTATTGAAATATCACATGAAAATAACATTCCTATTCATAGTGAAAATTTATGAATGTGGTTGGGAAACAGATTATACGATTTTTTCAAAGAAACAAATTTGGAAGAATAATTGAGAATATATATATGTTGATAAATGAGTTTCTAGAAAAGGGTCATGAGATTGAAAATTAGGGTCATATAACTCTATTCAAGAACCAAAAAGGTTACATATTCCACTAATTTTATTGGAGATTCAAGAAGAGAATATATATGAGATGGTGAAGCCATAACGATGATTCTATTCTGATTTGGGGATCCATTACAACAATTTTTTTAAAGGATCATTTATAGTGGATTTAGGAGCGATTGATTTTATTATAATTAAAAGGTGAAGGGGTGATCATTTGAAGAGGGGATATTTAAAATTATACATTAAATTTTGGAATGGGATTTATATTCTGGAGAGGGGAACCTGATTATGGTAGGGTTTGATCTTAATGGATGTTATAGAATATGGAATTCAATTTTATGGTAGAGAATTTTTCATGAGACCCATGTCTCTATCATCTTAACTACAGTTCAATCCTCTTTTAATTAATTCATTTAATTTACTTTACATATACTATTAACATGTTATTAGTTTTATTGAGTTTTTTATTATATTGAATTCCTAACGAACTACCATGTGTCTGAACCTTGAGGGATCCATAGTTATTTATTTTCCATGATTGTCTTTTTAATAATGTGTTATAATTTTATCAATTGTTGAATTAAAACAACAATGAGTTACATATTTTTCTAATTATGGAAAATATAAAGAACAATATTTATATAATTATATTTCAATACATCATTTAATATATATTCAGTTTATGTACTGTATAATGTAAAATGTGAATTATAAATTAAAACTACAGAAAAACATAATAAACATTGTATATTCTTCATAAAATCTACATATCTAAATTTATATAATGATCATATTCTATTTTCTTTATTAACATTAAGTATTGGTTGTTGAATTTGAGGTCCCCTTTTTAGGAAAATGGATTAAATTTCAAGGATTTTAATAGTAGTTGTATATCTCTTAAAACTTTTTATTATTTGATTAAAAATTAGGATTAAAATATTAAAATTAAATTCATTAAGTGGAATTATTTTCAAATGGAAGGAAGATTCACTAATGTTCGACAAGAATTTTGGTCAATATTATAAAATCTGATTTGTTCATTCTAAAATCTCAAAATAAATTCTCATTGTTTTCACATTATATTATATTTAAAATACCCCATTTTATTCATGTATAAGTTTATAATATGATATAAATAAACTAGTCTATAATTATCCAAACAAATTAGGGATTGACCTAGGGTGTACTAATGGGGAACAATTTAGACAAAATAGTTTTATAGTATGATTTTCTATGAAAAAATAATATTAACTTTGGACACATTTATAGAGTTTAACAATTATCATTTTACAATATTTTTAATAATAAAAATTTTAATATTAAAATATAAAACACTTATGATAATTCATTAACTAAAAACTACTTTGTGTTTCTAATTTACAATTATTATATAATAAGGAATCAATTTTGGTGAAATTTAGGTCTTAATCTAATAACACATTATTTCTACATGTTTTATTAAAAAATATCTTAGTGTACTGCCCTAACTTTTTTGAATTTATACTGAAATCTTCATTCATTAACTAATGTTGTCCTTGTTTCAAAAAAAAATTATAAATTTTTAATATAATCAATAAAATTCAAATATCCATTCAATTTAAAATAAAAATTACAACTTCATGGTATTTTATGGTAAATTCAATAATATATTTTATTATAAAAATGGTTTCTAATGTCAGAAAAAAAAATTAGAACACAAATAATTTCGAAAATAAATAATTTTTTCAAAATCTAATTTTTTTTCAAAATTGATAGTGTTTTGAATGTAAAATCATAATTTATAATTTTAATAGTTTTTAAAATCAATAAATGTCTCAAAACCAAGAAAAATTTCAAAACAAAAATTATTTTAAAAGGAAATATTTTTTAAAAAAAAGAATTTGTTTAAATGATCAATTTTAAGGGATTCTACAACATACAATTTTAAAAACAAAAATAAATTGTAAAAATGATGAATAAAAGGGTTAATGTTTTTAATATGACGAAATAAGTAAATTACTAATAATTAAATGATGAAAAAACATTTTCAAAAAACATATTAAGTTGGGAATCATTTAAGAGATAAATTAATTAATGAATTAGGCTCACATTTTCCCATATAATGAAAACATTTTCCATAGATAATATTTTTGAATTCATGTGAGAATAGAAGCTCCAGAATATATTGAGTTTTATCAAAATAAATTCATTTTGAAAGATGTATATTAGGTGAATTCTTACCTTTTCGATGAATGATAATCAACTATACCATTTCCTTGGTCATAGAGGAGCACACAACTGATATGGTTTGTCTGAATCCAATCATAATGAATTATATTCAAATGTTTCGTTTTATGTTTCTTTATCACAATTGAAAATTAAGAGAATCATTTTTAGTCCGAAAAATTATTTTCATTTTTTATATAAATTGATTTTTTTGTTTCTATAAATTATTCAAATAAATGACACTTTCATTGATATTATTTGGTAGATTTTAATAAAAATTATAAAATCATCTCATTCTTTTTATTTAAACTATAATTTCACATAGATGATGAAAAAAATAACATTTTCAAAATTATAATTATTTTAAAATTGAGAGAAACCCATTAATTTTTGAGTTACATATTGGTTTATAAGAAACTGATTTCTCAATTGAGTGTACCTATTATAGTATAATTTTATTTGAAAACATATATATGATAAATTTTACTAATTATAAAAACATTACTAATTTGAGTGATTTATTATTAGTATGGCATATTATAATTTGAATCTTTTACATCAGATAATATACCATTTCAACCATTTAATGATAATGAATTGTATTATTCTAATTTTGACATATGTGTTGACTTTAAATTTGAATAAAAAATAAGTTTTTCTAATGAGACTATATTTGATTGTTTTGAGGATTAAAATTATAAAATGTATTACATTTATTTCTATATAATTAATATGTCATTAATTTTTATTTGTTGTTCTACATTGTATTTAAGTTGGTACCTTTATTGTTTGAAATTATTTATAATGTTAAATTTGTACTTTTTAATTAAAAAATGGTGATACTTATTTAATAGTATTATATTTCTAGGTATTTAGTAATTATTCTAGTTTTTAAAATATGTAAATAAATTATATTTTTGTTAACATCTTTAGAATTATGATATATATTTATTTTATATTGTGGTAATGAACCAGATGACATGAATCATATTAATTTCAATTATATTTTACCCTAGTGGGTAGTTTTATATATTAATTAATAATGAGTGTTATTTATGAAAATAATATCTAAAATTTTTGTTTTTCATTACAAAATTATTAACGAAATTTCAATAAAAATAATAATTTTCTTATTTGAACGATGATTTTAATTATATGAAAAAAATATAATCATTTCTGTGTCTGGGTTCTATATATATTTTTTTATAATAAATCATTATTTATTGTAATATTTTTACCCATGTAATTTGTAATTTTGCGAACTTGTGACTAATATTTGATATATTGTTTATTAAATCCATAGAAAGTTTCTTATTTTTGATCTAAAAAATTCTTCTAGATACTTTTGAACATGGAAAAATCTTTATTGTTAACTTGTTATCATATAAGTGTATCTTAATCATAAACTCTATGATTTATAATTTTCATCATACTAACTTGATATTTGAAGCCATAATTTAATGTTTAATTTTAATTTATTTAATATGTACTACATCGATTAAATATATATTGAATTTAATTATAAAATATTGTGGTTTTATAATATCAATTTGAAGAAATGAAGATACAATCAAAGGGGTCTATTGTTTTCTTATAGATAAAATTTACATTTTTCTTTAATTCATTTAGAAAATTACCGTGTCCTATGAGTATTTTAATAATTAATTTTTTATAATTATTTATAATAATATTTTTTTATATGATTGAGACCAAGAATTATTTCATAAATTCATTTTAGAAATTGATTTTTTAAATATGGAATAACTATATGACAGAAAATTAGGGACAATGTTTAAATGAATTTATGGGGAATGGTTACCATTGTGATGTAATATAGGTCAATTTATTTTCCACTCAAAATATCCATAAATTTTAAAAAGCTTATGTCGGAAATAATTATTATTTTTAGGTATATCTTATAGATATCCTAAGATTGTCATTAATATTTTCAGATAATATATTAGTATTAATTATCTCAATTAATAAAACTATTAAACTTTTCAGATCATGCATTTATGCATCAATTTATTATCATAATTCATGTGTAAATTATATTCCTTAAAAATATAATCCATGGTGTTTGATGAGAATTATCACTCATATTTTGACAACATATAAATTTAGATGAAAGAATATTGAACCATAAATTGATTTTTGTGATGTTTATTTTATAAAAAACATGATAAATTAATACATGGTTATAAAATAAAATCATTACTAAAATTAATAAAATATATTGATTAGTAATAGAGAAATGTTCTTGAATTCAATGCGAATTCCAATTGGACACCTAATATAATAATATGTAAATTGATAACCTAAATGTTTTTTATGTTTTTATATTATGGTTATGTGTGGGTCAAATATTTTCTCACAACTCTATAATATTTCATAAACATGGTAGACTCTATAAAAATAGTAGAGATGTGGGTGTAATATCACTTCCTGGAAAAATAATAAATAAATCCAGGATATAATTAAATATAACAATTAGTGTTACATTAATTGAGAATCATTGACTGTTAATCATATTAATTTATTAATTTGAAGGGGTGAGAGTAAATTAATAGTAAAATTGTCCTTTATTGATCAATCTATGAGAGAATTTGTTTTTTTAAAATAACTTTTGTGGATAAATACTACTCTTTAAATAATAATTATTTATATTATATTTGATAAATATTTTCAATAAAAAAATTAAAATTTTTATTCATATTTATTATTGTTATACACATGAATTTGAATTTTATGTTTTGAAATACAAATTCATTATGTCATGTTATTTAATTTTCATTTTTGATTTTATTGGTAAATTCATATTTTGTAGTGGTAATTTAAGAGAAAAGTTTGAACTCTAAAAGGGGTATGTGTTATTAAATATGACTAAAGAAACTCATGTGTGATTAACCATGTCTTCTTAATATGAATGATTATTAAACTATGGGAAAATACTTGATTAGTTAAACTAGATGGATATAAGTTTCACAATTGAATATTTTAAGGAATATTAAATCTATATATAATTAATACCATAACTGAAATAACACATGTGACTTACTCTACAAATGATAGATCACGTCAGAATATTTTCTCCCATGTGACCCTCACAATACAATGAACTGGTAATTCATTGGGAAAGGGTAGTTAAACCTCACATGTAATAATATTTATGAGAGTATCAATATAGACACCAATATATATAGGATTAAATTAATGTCTACATCATATTATTAGTAATTTATCACATAATAATATTTCAACCAATATTGAACTCACTTATGAAAATAAATAAACTATTAAAATATTAAAATGAAAATGAAATCTATATAATGAGTAAAAAATTATATAAATGAAATACATTCATATTAAATAATGAGAGTCCATATACTTTAGTGAATGAGTTTCTATTAGGGGTCCCTGATATTAATTTTTTGGCTTATACAAGGTTGTTTTTGAACATAAGGGGATTAATTTTTTGATGAATCAATTATAGATCAATAAGATTAATATAATTATGTTGATAAATCTTACTAAAAAAATCTAATCATGGATTGGGTTCTTTTGAGACCTAATTATTAGAGTGATCAAAAATAGATTATGAATGAGAGAGAGGTCCACGTATATATAAAAGGGGAAGTGAAAACTAATATGGAGTGCAAAGATTTTATATTCTATAATAAATTATGAATTTGAGAATAGTGGATTTATATTTTGGAAAGAGGTGACTATGTAAGAGGAATTTAGATTGAATTATTATCTAGGATAGAGAATTATATACTATGGGTAGAAGGGGATTTGTGAACAAATTATTTTTACTCTTAAGGGATATTATGAAATCATTTTATTATTTATGTAAATTTATTTTTTATGAAAAAATGACGTTCAATATTTTTTAAAATGTTATTTTTATATTTATTTTGGGTCCAACACCCATTAGATATAAGTTATAGAGATCCACAATGATATATTTTTATTGTATTCAAATTTAGTATGATCTTGTTAATTTCTAAAATATTAAATACATTGTGATGAGTGTACATTAATTATAATGTTTAAATAATCATAAACATCATTTATATACAGAATTTCCATTAAAACATATAATTTTATCATTGGATGGTTTCAAGTATGTTTATTTTGGGTTTTTAATTTTATAAGACAAGAATGGATTCAATTTTTTATTCACTCGTTGAATTTTTCAACTCTTGGTTGAGCTTCTGAGTATAGTGTGTTTTAAATTAATACATTAATTAGTGGTAACTATATATTAATATTTTTCTTATATGAAGAGGGATTAATCCTTACAGTATCAAAGGGATATCATTATCTATTTAAACATTAATTTTTTTATTTATTGTATTTATTATTACCCTAACAATAAATTTATTGTGATAAATTAATATGCATTGAATAGTGATTCACTTGTGGTAATACTTGGGTAGTTCCCAATTCCAAGATATAATTTCAGTCATTCGTTGAAAAATAAAAATCTCTATTATATTGTGTTACTTTTTTTAATTTCAAAATAACTTATTATACATATTTTTGTAAATAATGTGACTTATAAAAACTATTGTGTATTTAGGAAGACAACTTGGATGATCAACATATTCATTGTAAAAATAGAACATTTTACATAAAAAATATTAATTGAAAGTGTTTAATGAAAATTCTATTAATCAACATATGGGTCAAGAAATCATCTATATTATGTGTTTGATAAATACGAATTATATCTCATATAGATTAGAATCCCACACATTCATCATGAAAATAGATGGTTAATTTCAATTTCAATGAAGGCCTCATGGATAATAACATTCATGATATGTGATGGTATCTAATGGATTCTAGGATGAATATGTTTAGAGGTGAGATGCATGGTATTTTTTTGGTATATATTTAGTGGTTATTTTAATGTGGTTGAATGTCGATATTATTGTTTTTCCTTATTTTGGATAGTTTTTTAATTTATTTGCATGGATGTGCATCACTTACAACCAATATATTATTTTTTTAATGTGTGTTATCTCAAAATACACCCATATAGTATTTTATATCATTATGTTGATTTTCCATGATCCACCACCATGATATTTAGTCATTATGTTTTTCATGTCATGATTGTTCCTGTATGTATTTTTTCTATAAGAGAATATATTTTGTGATCAAAAACCGTGATTCAAATTGTTTTAAGTGTGGTATTTCAAGATCCATTCATTGATTATTTTTCACATCTGATGTATTTTAGTTTTCTACTTTTTCGATATTCAATATTTGAGTGTGATATGTCATGATATTACCCACACATTTTATTTGTGTTCTGATGTAGGTATAATAGTAAATAACTTAGATATTCATTCATTTAAGGGTATATTGTATATAATTTGAGGTACCATGTACAATTTTCTCTCACTAGGAATGTAAAATTGACCAACATAAGTTGAAGGAGGTATGTGTGAAGTGTATGGTGGAGTGTTTAGTCCAAAATTGTCCAAGTTTGGTGTTTATGAAGATTTATGTTTTTATAATAAATCGTATATATTATCTTATTTAATATAATTTTCCTTTGTTGCGGTTTTATTGGGATTTTTTTCACACCACACATTATTATCACAATAGATACTTAGATTTCATTTTTTTAGATATAGTTAATTATAATCAACAGTTGTACATTTTTTGATTTATGTTTTATATATTGGTAGATGAAGGTCATTCTGTAATTTTGTGGGGAAATATTTATAAACATGCCCCTAGTATTTTAATCTATGTAATTTTATTTGTATATTATATTATCTCTTTATGGATATCAAATTATATACCTTATAATTATTATCATTCCATGAGGTGTCATTATATTATTACAATGGTATATTATTTTTATATATGATATTTATCAGTTATTACATGTTATTCTATAGGTTAGTTTGAGTTTATGTCATTTTAAAATGGATAATCATCAAATGGGGGGTATAATGTCACCATTTTATGAATTAGGGTGTCACAACTAGTTAGTAACTCTTGATGTATATGGATTTGTTCTATTGAATAGTCAACATTCCTCTATGTTTTTTGAAATGATAAATGATATATTATAAATTTTTTTGGTGACACTATTTTTTAATATTTTTTAGGATCGTGGTTGAATATATATTAGTTTGTTGGAAATTAATGATAATTTGTGGTTGGCCTAGGAAGCAAAAATTATGTTGGACCCCTATTTTACTAGGTATGTGGGGTGTTTCAATTTATTTATCATAGGGATTACATATTTTAGTCAAATTATATTTAATATATTTTTTATTGATATACTATTGGTTTCTTTTATATAATGTGTGACTACATGTTACACCTATAATGAGATTTCTATATTTTATAATGAAATATATTAATTTATCTATATTTTCTTATTTTATTTCGGGAGTTGGATGTCAATAACCTCAGTTTCTAGGGAAGAAGTCCACATAACCTGGTTTGGGCATAGTTTGTATGGCCAATGTGGCTAACCAAGAGAGAGATAAGATTCATGGTTGTGATTGGAATTTAACATGTTCTGAGTAAATTTTATCAAACTATGTGAGTGTTTTTGGAAATATTAATGTTTTTTGGGTAATAGAGGCACTCATATTATAAGCCCACAAGTCATCTAACACTGAAAAAACTCAATGGATTATATTGGTAATAAAATATGGGATTTTATCTATATTTAATTGTTATTATTTAAAAAATACCCTCTTTTATCTCACCATCACATGTGCATCCCTTCCATTGGCCACTAATAATTAACCCCTAATTTTTGTGCGGCATTTATTCCTCTATTTGGTGAATTCCATCAATGTAATATTGGGTTTCCATTATTTTTTTCATTAACAATTATTCTTCCTTGTTTTCCCATTTACAAGAAATATATAGACTATAGTTGTTGAATTTTACATGGATATGATCTTTTATGGTGTGGGGGTTGTGTTGATTATTTAAGGTTTATGTGTTTGAGGTCCTCTCACTTTGGATTCATGTTTCATGTTATAAAGGTGGCATATTTTCATTTAGTTTCTAATTAGTCTCTCTATTTAAGGGAACAATTCTAGGGCTTATCAACGATTCATGAATTTCTTCTTTTTTCAAATTTAATTAATTTTTTTTTTTCTGAAGTCTCATTTAAACATGTGTGATTTGTTATTGGGAGTAAATTTTAAATTTCATATTTATAATAGTATTTTTAAATGTAATTTTATAAGATTCATATATTTATTTCAACACAATTCGTCAAATATAATTTATAATTTCCATTAGGTTTTTAATGTGATTTTAAATACATATTACCTTAGGTTAAAATCATTAATTCTTATTATCAAATATGAATTATTAAATTGAATTTTAAATTATCTTTAGTGATTGAAACTTGTTAATGATTTTGTGTTTCGAAAAGTTTATCACACGAGAGACCATGAGTGTGTATGTGGTGATAAAAACATTGAAAAATTATATGATTTCATAGATTATTTATGGATTGTTATCCAAGGGACAGGGAGAGAGAATTTGAGGAAGGAAGATGGAGGCATCTGAAACATTTCTATATGCACTGAAAGTGCCCAAGGAATCATGGTTGGGTATAGTTAAGACTGGGATACTTTCCAAACATCTTATAATGTCTTAGCTGACTAAAAAACATGTCTCTGACTAAGTATCACTTGACCATATTGGTTAGATTTCAAATTACCGAATTATTATTCCTAGATGGTTTATTGTATATTATTGTATTTTATAGTGACACGATTGATGAAGAGATATTACGCTTATTTATATTTCCATTATTTTATAAGATGATGGTGTTTATTATTATTCTCATGATATGAATTTTTTGGTATTTTTGATAAAATTATTCCAGGTGGGTTTAATTAATTTTATTTGATCCTTGGTTTTCATGTTTTCTATTGGATGTGATGCTTGATGAAAACAAGAGGGATACAAAAAATGTATTTTTCAATTGAGGTTATTTTAAATGTAAAATTGGATTTTAAATGGCTATTTCTAAATAATACATAATTATTTTCTTGTGGATGTGCCTTATATATATTTATTGTGTAATCATACTGACCTTTACGCCTCCAACCACTCATTTTCCTTTTTAAATATACCAAATTTTTTTTCTTGAACTTGGTAAGGTTAAGGAAACTATGTAGTATAATAAACCCTCTTTATTGATGAAATCCATGGGTTTTTAGGATGGTAGAGAAGGTGGTGCCATGGAGTTCAGCTCATGTGGAGCAGTTTTGTGATTTTTTTCTTATTGAGATATTATATATTCCCATTATTAGTATAATTCCATGAATTGATTTTTGAGTCTATTGACTTATGGATATATGTATTTAATATATTTTTAAATATTATATGATGACCATTATGATATTAGGATGTGTTTATACTATGTATAAATTTTTTTTATTTATACATATTTATGATTATTAATTGTTGGAATAGATATCTAATTTAGGAATGGGTCACACAGGTTTTTGAAGGGAGAACCCCATCCCAAATGGTTATCTGTGTTTCCTTGTTTCATTTCAATATCTCGTGGGGACCACGAATGCACTTTAGCCTTTGTGGTGAGCCGACATGGTATATGGGTAATGTAAACAATATGAGGTTAATTTAATAATGGTATTTGAGACCCTTAATTATTTTTGGTTCATTTTTAAATAAGTGATGTCCTCATTGGGACTTAAGATTTATTTTCATATGGGTTCTTGGATACCTCTTCGTTATGCCGAAAATCGTTTTCCTATTGGTGGTTAATAATTAGGTATAAAATTTCATCCCAATTGTTAGTTTTTTGCATGATATTCGATGTTTTTCATCATTTCATATGTTTTTTTAAAATATATCTTGATTAATTTTGAGAAAAATTTATTTTCAAGATTAAATAGGGGTGGGGATAAGGGATTTATGATTTAGGATCATTGTTAGTATAATAATATAGAGACCATGAAACCATATATACAATATTACATATTCTATTTAATACATTTTGTGAATGGTTTCTTAGAAAAAGAAGAGAAATGAATACATAGTGGATAAATGTTTATAATTTCTATGTTTTCTCCCTTTTTTCATTTGAATGTATTTTATATATCAGTTTTTCTTTTTTCAAACCTAATATAACGGTATCATTTTACATTATTGATTTTAATTGAGATTTATTTTTGTTTTTCGTGATTTTTATATTATGTTTTCTGGAAAATTTTTTGAAACATGGGACTCTTATTAACAAAGAGAATGACATGGGAAGTATGTTCTATTTGTGATTCATCTAGTTAATATTTCTTTGGTGAAATAAGTCATCTAAACAGTTAAATCCGTAGGTAAGGAAGTCAAATGATGTTAGGTATGGAAAATATACCATGATTAATAGTTTATTAAGTAGAATCCTCATGTATTCCATGAAGAAAAAGGAACCCATGAGACTGAGGAAAGAATCAAAATGTCAAATTTTGTCATCCTTTTTTTGAGGACCCCTCGGGCCACTCCAACTAGTTTCACCACATATTTTATAGGGGGATTGAGGGTAAAGCCTTTGAATCCTTGGTGAAACTGAAGATTCTTGAGGATTTAATCTAGAATTCCTTCAAGAAGAATATTATATAGTATTTATATCCTCGTTCATTGATATTGGTCATGTCTTATCACCACATGACAATATAAAAAGTGACTATTCAATAATGGAATATGATACCCGGTTCACTGATTTATTTTTTTGTCTCCGATTCACCCTATGACTGAATAAATTAGGTCGCAATATTTTCATATTGTCATAATGGCTAAGATAAGAATGACTCTTTTTCTCCTTTCCCATCTTATGTATTTTGAGGTGGTGGATAAAGCTTGAACAACCCATGATTTTGATATAATTTTTCTTTAAATAATGTAAAATATATTTGATAGCATTATCCATATGAAAAAAAAATAAAATGAAACTAGGAAATATTTAGACTATGAAAACCTAGGTTTTTAATTAGTTTTTATAAAAAAATAACTAAATAATGAAATATATATTATAATTATATAGATGTTATTTTATGTGAATATAAAAAATTCGTTACAGTATTTAAGAATTAGTATAAGATGTTACCATTTTTTTTAAAAAGAAAAATATATTTCATATTGTAGAATAATTATTTTAATACAATATAATAATTAATAAATAATAGATTCATTAGTGATTTATAGAGATTAAGAATATTAAAAACTACTAATTTATAAAATTAATTTTTCAATAAAAAAAATTTATCCTCGTATAAAATACATTTAAATATAATTTCTTATAAGAAACACAAAAAATTGAACTATAAAAAATAAAATTCATTTTTTTATTTAAAATTTCAATATTACTTTATGTTGAATTGATTATTTCTTATATAAATTATGTTTTTAGACCAATTGTGAAAAATATTATTTTTTTAAATAACAATATTTATTTGAAATATTAAGTATACAATATGAATATTAAATTCATAAAAACTTATAATAAGACTAAATATTTATTTTATAAGTTTCGTTATAATTTTTAAATAATTATTTATAATTTAAAATCACATATTTGAAATATTATAGTATTTTTTGGAATGATTATTTTGATTCCTTGTATGAACATGTAATTACATAAATATTAAATTAATTATGTAAAATGAATATAAATATATATCATCCATTTTTTTGTATTCATCATGTAAAAAATATCATAACATCAATATTTTAATTTTTTCTTAAAATTTTTATTTTTTAGATTAATACTGGAAATAAATTTCATTCCAAATTGATGACATTAAATACATTAAAAATATAGAATAATGAGTTTAATTTTTATAAGTAATTATAATTGATGAAATATTTATTTCAGAATTTTGATTTTAATTATAAATACGATATTGTCTTTTAATAATTCATTTTTGGATTTATTTGAACGAAAATAGTATTTTTTATATGAAACCTATATATACATTGAAAAAAAAATCATTACTGATACATATATTTTATGGAAAAAAGATCATTTTTCAAAGAAACGTGTTTTATACATTTTATTATGTTCTACTAAAACTAGATTCCTTAATTCATGTAAATTTTATTCTATAAAATTGTTTCTATAGTTGCAATCTGTATATTAAAATTTAAAAATAATATCAATTTCTAAGATTTCAATTAAAAGTATTTTATAAGGATGATAGTATAGTAACTACAGTATGGGTAAATTAGGGAAAAAGTTGTTTAATATAGAGAGTATGGTTAAATATTTTTTAAAATGTTACAACAAAAGACTTTAGGATATGTTTATATTTATTTAAATTAAACCTCTATAAAATCTTATGATACATAATACCCAGATCTTAAATTAATTTTATTATAGTATACCATTATTACATATCCATTAAACTTACGAGTATGAATATGACTAAAAAAATTAATAATCTTATAGGGTTTCCACAAGTATTAAATAAATTAATTTGTCATCAATTGATTATAAATGAAAATAAAAGTCATTTGATAGTAAGATAATATTTTTTAGAAAAACTATTTATTTTTTCACAAAATGATTATTTTTAAATAATTTTAATTAATAAGTATTGTTGAATAATTTTAATTAAATTTAGATATTATAAAATCATTATTTTATAACATTTCTTAATTGTTTTTTCAATTGGTGGGATATGAATAAATATAATTATATGATTAAAACTTCACCTTCCAAAAAAGTTGTTTCATAGAGCTTTCCCATCATGTTTTAAATTTTTTCACTACATTTTGAAAAATTATTTCAAAAAACAACATTCATTTTTTAAATAATTATGTTAAAATTATCTTTGATTTAGTTTTTAATAATTTATTGAAATGATTATTTTTTCGTTAATAGTGATTAAATATCAATTTTTACTAAAAAATGAATTTTAAATTAATGAATTTACAAATTCCAATTATGTTTAGAAATTGTATTAAATGTATAATTATTAAAACTATATTAAAATTAATCCAATATAGATCATTGGAATGAAATTAATGTTTCTATTTGATTAATAAACATGTTATATTGAAGAAACAATTCCCTTCAAAAAATCATTTTTAATTCTGTTTATGGGTTTTATATTAAATTATATTCTATAATTTATGTTTATTGTTCTAGTTAAAATGAATTAAAAATTTTGAATCATAAAAATATATATTATTTAATTATGTAAAATTAATTATACTAAAACATTAAAAAAATTATTTATCGTGGTTAAGAATAAAACAAGTTTATAAGGGGTTAATGAAAACAATAATGATATATTTTCAAATTATTAATTTATTAATCTTATTTTATATAAATATATAAAACCCATTCTATAAAAAATTGAATCTATGGATATTTGGAATAATTGTTCACTGAAATGACATTATCATCTTGTCTCTTGTTGGGAAATTACCAATTAATTTTCTTAAAGGATCCCTCCCCCACTTATAAAAGGAATTGGAGACTCATCTCTTATCACCTATTCAATATCATTTTTGCTCAGCCATTAAATTCTTATATAACTCCCTTATATTCCAAACCATTACATATAGTATCAGGTTTTATCAAATAACCAATATAGAGAGGCTTTGCATGTAATCCTAAGGAGGCTCCCCGCAGAAGAGGTGTAGTTCTTAATCATGAATCTTCATTTTATTTCTCCTAATAATCCCTCAATATATTATAAAACTATACTAAATTAATAAAATAAGTATATTCTATTCAATTATATGTTATTATTTTGGAGAAATAACACAAATCCATCCCACTTTCAACCACTAATCGCATATATGGAGGACTACCACCACACAAACCTATGTAGTTCATTTTCCATCACCTATTATCACATATATATATAATGATGAAATTAATATATATATATATATATATATGTCATATATATGACATATTATTTTGAATCTGAATTAATACTAACATTTCGGTCATTCCACCCATTGAGAAATAAAGACAAAATTCACCCATAGGTACAACCTACTGTCTCCATGAACAACATAACACATATTTCAATATATAATTTTAAGGGATTAATATAAATAATTTTATAACCAATTTATATCTTATTTAAAAAATTAGATACATTTTTGGACATTATTTTGTCATCAGAACAGTAGAAGGATCAAAACCACCGAACTGAAACGTAAATGAAAAACGAAAAAGTTTTCATTCGAAATAAGGTTTTAAATAATGAATTATTAATTATCAAGTGATAAAAATTTATAAGTAAATAATATATGGTAATATATATATATATATTATGGTTTTTTAATTAATTTTTAATAAATAAATATTTATTATACACAATGTTTGAACATTTGTGACTGAAATCAGAGATAAGGTAATGGATTCTGTCTTAATTTCCATTCATTGAGACATATATTAATGTTATGCACCAATTTTTTATATTGTGTATAAATATTACATTTTTCATTTTATATACTTAATTATTCATATTTTATGGTATTTATGTTCTAATTCAAATTATTTCATCCAAGTGGATTTTAATTTAATGTTCCTATGTGTGAATTAATTCTTAACTCAATATTAGTGGGAGATTATATTAATATATCATGGTATTTGACAATATATGGTATGTTCGTAATGAATTCATAATTGTTTATATTGAATTTAAAATTTTTATGTGGATTTAAATTATATAAATTGAATAAATTAATTATTTAATCCTTATTTTAATGGCGTGATCATTGTAAAACAGTTCGTCACAATTTACATACCATTGAGACATATTTTACATTATAAACTTATTTATTTTCATGATTATTATATGAATACTTTTTAAATTTATTTATAATGACTCTATTTATATTTATGGTATTTAGTGTTTCATTTGATGTTATTTGTTCATGGGTGTTGGGATTCAAAAATTACTAAAGATGTAAAGTATTATAGTCTCCCTTTTACTTTTGTGAGACATATTCAATAATCGTAACTTATTTATTTTTTATTCCGTATAAAATTCTGATGATTTTATTTTATGAGTAATCGCTTGAAAATTATGGTGTTTACATATCCTTATATTGATATTCCTTCCTTGGGGATTAAAAATCAAAATATTCCAAATTGATAAGGGTTTATTTTAGAATCCCATCATTTGTTAAGATTATTTATCATCAAGGCATCGGTGGGGGAATTATATTATCTCACATTGTTTAATATAGATCATTTTCCCCTTTGGTTTTTTTAAAATAACATGTTTTATATTAATTTTCTAATTTTATGTACTCCCAAGATGATAAAAAATAAAAAACGGACTGTGTTTTCACTTATGTGGGGTATCTTTTCTTCTAGGTCTATGTTTTCCACAAATAATTTAAAGAAAACATTTATTATTATTAAATGACTGTTAATTTGTTTTTACCCAAGATTGTATTTTAACAAAATTATTGAAAAAGAATATTCCAATCATTTTTCAAATGAGTTAATTTTAAATTTGTATAAAAGTGTTAAAGGAATGTATTATTTTATAATTTATTGTATGAATGTTATTTCACACCACAATTACCTCCCAATGGTTTTATGATTTCATTAGAAGTTTAGAAGATTCGTTTAATAAATTTTTTTCCAGATATTAATAAAATTTTGATTTATTGAAGCAATTTTGATGTGAACTCTGAATTTTCCTCATGAATGTATTATTGAAAGTTATATAGAACATCATTTCATTAAGGAAAAAAATCATATTTCACATTTTCTCCACTGAGGATATGATTCAATGATTCAATTCTCTCAATTTCCCAAGATTGATTCTTATCATTTTCAATACTTATGTTCTATGTTGATATTATTTTCCACATTAATCTGGATGATTTATTATTTTGATTATTTGTTCTCTAAATTAAAAAAATTTCATAGTCTATTTATTAAATATTAATGTTTACATTGATTATCTCTCTCAAATTTTACTTGAGGAATTCACTATACATATTACATGATATGCAGGGATGGTTATAGTGCCTATATGCATCAGCTGGTCGCATGAGACAAACATTCATGGGTATGTGGCTGATGAAATATCCATTAATATAAAATGTATTAGAAAGATTCATCTATGATATATTTTTGGGTATGAATTTATGAATTCCCTTATTACGAGATTATTTATTTAAATACAATGGAATATTTGTTTAGATAAAATATCCATGTAGCAGCTTTATGTTCATTTAATTATTTATATGGAATTATTTTACCATCATTTATTTGTATCATATTAGTTTTGATTCCCATTTTAATGATTAAATGACATGTTTTTTTTGGATATTTACCTTTCTATATTGAATAGAAATTATTTTTTCTAGATAAAATTCACTATGAGCATACCCATACTGAGTGTATGGTCTTACACATTACATATGTTTCCTTTCGCATGTCTTCCATTAAATATATTACAATGGATATTTATGGATATTCTAATCGGAATAATGGTGTCCTAGAGAAATTATTATAGATTATTTTATGTTTCAAATGGAATGTGAAATTCAAATATTTAACTAGTTTTCCAATAAAAGTAAATGATTTGATCTTTGGGAAGGGCTTGATTTTATCTAATACCAATGTTATAATGTTACTACTTTAAATAGGCCACTAAGGATGGGGAAATTATAGTTGAAATTAGACAATGTATAGTAGAATCCATGAGGCCTAGATTTATGAAAAAATAGATTAGGAAATATATCCCCATTGACGAATTTGTGGATAATTATAATTATATGATAAAAGTAAGATTTTTTGGAAGGTATGTATTTCATGGTTCTTAAAGAAATACATATTTGTTTATATAATAAAAATAGATGTGTCATTGCAACAATTTTACATAGGAATAATAACTCTGAAAAAGTTGAATTGGAATTTGACTCAATTTTCATATTGTTCCCGACAATGGGCCTGTAAGGATAACTGGTCTGGAACACTATAAGGATATTCTTAGGTTAATTGAAATTTTATTGATGAGTCATCAATATGGATTTGAATATATGATGAAAAATAACCATGAATATACCTAAAGTGACCCAAATTTATTAGAATGTTTTATAATTTACAAATACTATATATGATTATATAGTTTTCCACTATGATTATTGTTTCTCAAACTATGATTTTTGTAAGTAGTAAATGCCTCAAAACCAAAAGAGTCCTGATAACATTTAAAATTATTAAAATTTTAGTGATTATGAATAATTGAATTTGATGATGTCTTGAGTGAATGATATCATGGTTATTCTAAATCCATTATCATGTTATATGATTACCAACGTACACCTTAACACACTATTGAACTGAGAAAGGAATATATTAAAAGAGTTGATAGAGCTATCAAATGGTGAAGAACATGGAGGAAAGAAGTGTCAACTTTTTTTCATGTCAGATTGAAGAATGATACACTCAGGATAATGTATAAAATTAATAGGAATTTTTTGTGTGTGGAAATGAATGGAAAACATATATGAATTTATAATAAAAAATGAATAGTGTTATAGAAAAAAATAAATTTCATCATAGATAACTATTAATATTTTATTATATTAAATGTGGTGAATTAGTTAATTATCTAATTCAATGACCTATTTTAATTGTTGAATCCTATAATAAGGATGAAACATTGCTATACAAATCATTATAGTAAAAGGGTTGAAGTATTCATGTGATGTGATTTAGTGAAAAGGTTGAAAAATTATTTTTTCCAAATATAATCTTGTAATAAGAATCATGATTCATCTATGGACTGTGTTAATTTTAGAGGAATATATGTCTTCATGTATTATTAATATTTGAGGTCTGGATAATATCATGGGTTTAAGAGTTAAAGGTTGATCAGAAGTTCAATTTTTAAATACTTTCTATGAGAATTTATGTACATAGATTTTATCAACATTAAGTAAATTTTTATAGATATTTATAGAAAAACAACTCATTGGAATATTATATGTTTTACTATAAAAATAATTTTGGATGAATGAGTTTACATTTTATGGATATATGTTTAAGGGAATTAGAATCCTTTGAGGGTAATCTTATCATTGTGGTTTTATAATTTTTTTGTTATTTAAATTTTTGAATGATATATGAATTATATTAATATAGTTATAAAACTAGGACAAAAAATAGTCTTTGTGACAACATGTCACATAAAGTGGGGTCATGGGGCTTAAACTGACAATCGAACGATGAAAATTTTGTGATAAATACCAATATACTACCTAAAATATTTGTTAGTGTATTAATTTATATAAATACTTTGATGATTAGATTTTATGTTGATTTTATGAAAGAAATTATTGAGAAAATTCTTTTTAATTTTTACTTAGGTTTTTCACACTATGGAATAATCTCAATTGAACAATTTTTGTAAATTTGGATGTAAAAGGTATTGTTTCATCCTAAGAAAGTGTAAAAAATTTTATATTATCAATCATTATTACAATCACTTTATTTCAGTTAATAATTACTGATAGGTGGGAAATTTTATTATTATTTTATGTTCCTAATTATACATCACATTTTATATTTTGTTCTTTAGGTTTAAACATTCATATTGGATATTGAATAATTGGAGTAATATATGATGTGGAAATTGATCAACGAACAAAAAAAGGATAATATTATATTTAATAATTTTAAATATATCATGTATTTATATTATTTTTATATAGTAGAATAGTTAGTTGAGTAATTCTTCAACTGGAGTAATTTTTTATAGAAAAAAACTTATCATATTATAATCATATCTAATGAATGATTGATATTTTCACACATCATTGACTATTGGATATATGGTTATAAAATTTATCATAAGAATGTTCTCTACCAAACTATATTAGTCTTTGGGTAATAGTTTCCTCCCACATGAAAATAATTTTTATTCCAAATAATGTTTTCTAAATTGGAAAAATTATTATGTTTTATTAAAAACTACCTTTTTTATTTATCTTTCCACTGTTTTTAAGATATTGTTTTATTAACCCTTTCAAAATGTGGGCTTTTAATAATGGTAATTTCAAATTTCGAACCCATTATATAAAATAAAATGATAAAATTTGGAATTTTTAATTTATGAAAGTATGTTAGAATTTCACATTCCAATGCATGACTATTTTTAAATATATTAAATATATTCAATACATTGTTATACATTGATCCTCAATTCTAAATGAAAAATATTATTGTATACAATTTAAAAATATCCATTAATTTTTTTTGGTATTAATATGAATAAATATATCATAAAAATTAATTGGTTCAATTATTTATTAAATAAACTCATTTGCAATCAATTATTTCAAAATTAATACAAGGATCATTTGAAATTAAATGATTTTTTATTATAAAAAAACTATTTTTATGAGAACAATGTGTTTTAATATTAATAAATTATGATAATCACTATTGGTGAATGATATTAATGTAATTATTATTTTATATTTTTTATAAAAAAATTTATGAATCATTAAATGTTTTTTTTCTAATCAAGAGATTTAAATACATCCAATTTTATTCTTAAAAATGTGTCTTTCAAAAAAGTTTTTTTATTGTGACTTCCACACATATATATAAATAAATTATTTTTATAATTTTAGAACATTTATTTGAAATAAATATCTTAATTATTTAAATCATCTAGTAAATATTAACGTAGTGTGACAGTTTAAATTTTTTTTGAATAGAATATTTTTTTAATGAATTATGAAAAAATGAATATTATTATTGAAAATTTTGTTTCTGTTTAAATAATTTATAATGATCCATATTGACATAATTTTTTTAGTTGAAAAATTTGATAAATAATATTATAATAATTCCAATTTATAATACTCCAATGAATTTTTTATTTCTTTTTTATGTGGGTTGTTTAAATACATAAGAATGCATTCCCTATGGAATTTTTTTTTCAATGTGTTTACGTATGTAATTATAAATAATATCATACCACATATATGAAATTATAACACCACTACATTTTGTGAAATATTATTTAAAAATAATTTCATTGATAAAATTATTTTATATCACAAACAGAATTTATTTTAACTTTTATTACATACAACACACTGTTTATATTGTGTTTACCAAGTCACAAAATTTTAACATAGCATGATATATTATAAATTTTCTGATGAATAGTGAAAATAATATGGTTTATTTTGAAATTTTATTTCCTAAAATGAATTTCAAAAAATCATAATTATTTTGATATTATTTTAAAATTAAAATTATTTTATTATATATATATTACTCTAGTTTAGCAAATTATAACCAATATTTTATTATTTATATAAAATAATTAACAATTTTTTTTTGTAGCATTGGAAAGCCAATATTTTATCCCATCATTATGTTTAAGTTTAAATTAATATTTTCAATTTTTTTAAATTTTATTTGGAAAAATAGATTCTATATTTTTATTAAACATAAATTATATTATCTAATATGATAAACTTATTTTCTGATGATTATTAATCGTAAATGTAATATAAATTAATTATTGTGGTTAAGAGGATAGTAATTTTACTATGGGTAAAATTAGAAAGAAATATAAGAAAATGTTATTGGAAATTATCCAACACCCATTAAATTATCATATTAAGAGATTATATCATATTTAAAAGATAATTGCCCATTTTGGAATCTTCAAGAATGATAAAAACGTTTTTAAACATTTTATATTTAAAAATTATGTGTTTTCTACTCAACTATCTTAAAATATTCCACTACCCACATCTATTAATCAATTTTTTTTATTTTTTTTTATAAATTACCACCCCAAATTTCATCCCTACTCAAATAATATTATAAAATATCCCTTATTTTGGTCAGAAATATATCTTAGTAAATATTATCGTGGAAACCAAATGACGCAGTCTCAAAAAGAGGCAAGGTCCCTAATAAGGTTTTTTGAATAATTTTTTCATCCACCACATTCAAATAGTTTTAAATGATTTCCATATAAAAAATTATATATAATCCATATAATGAGATGTTATTACACTATGATAGGGACAAACATATATATCATCTTCCCTCAAATGGGAAAATAAAGCATTGCTCATGTGTCTGGGGGACTGCCACCTCGCAAACCATTTTAGCATGCTTTCCATCCACACCTATCCATGTTTTGTTTATTTGTGGCCACACACACACAAAATATATTTTTAAAATAAAATTTTTTGGAATAATAATACCACACACACCTTCTTACATTCCATTCTATGGGGGATATGATAATATTGTTCGTATGTATAATGAACTTCCACCTCTCAAAGTGATGTGATTATTTTTCTATAAAACATTTAAAGGAAGGTAATAAAGGAAATTATAAGGAATATATTTTATATATATGATAAAATATTAAAATATTAATTGAAACTTATCAGTTACAATTATTTCATTTCATTCGTCTAGAAAATGGAAAATTCAATCTTTCTTTTATTGACCTACCGTCTCTATAAATAAAGTATTTCATTTTATTTCTCTTCATTTTATGGACTAATATAAATATAAATATATATATATATATAATGAATATATATTATATTTGGATCTTATTAAAAATTCATATATAATTATTTAACCATGAAAAATGTATGAGGACAAAAAATAAAACATCAAAAAATACATGAAAAACAGAGTAGTTATTAGCTAAATCACGACTTCAAAATTGATTTTTTTTTATCCAAAAATAAAAGGTCATGTGTAAATAATATATGATACGATATATAAAATTATGGTTACGTATTGGTTTGGTAATAAAATTATATTTAATATATAAAATCTATGAACATGCATGATGGAAGTTGAAACATACAATAAGGTATTTTTCCCTCAATTTTTACTTATGTGTGACACATGTCACCTATTTATTTTATATGGTGTATATAATTCCTTTACATTTTTTTTATGATTATTATACAGTAATTTTTTTATATTCAAACATCCTTTCTAAGATCTATCTTTCACTAGGATTACGGTTTAAATGTTACCAAATTAGTAATAGTTTTTCGTTTCAATTTTCCTTCTTTGATACACATTTAATGATATGATCCTATATTTTTTATGAGGTTTATATAGTTATCCTTTTACATGATATATCATTAATTACATTCAATTCATGTTATTAAATGTTTCATTCGATTTTATTTTTAATGGATCTTATGATTAGATAGTTACCAAAGTTGTAAGGGTTTGATTTTACAATATAATTTTTTATCGGGATTGTTATTAATTATACCTTTAATAATGAAATATTATTAACAATTTTTCAAGTAATTGTTTTTTCTAATATGTAAATTTCTTGTGAATAAATTTCTTCCTTTCATTTTTTCTATTTATGTACTAATTAGTTCAAAACATTGTTTTTTTAATTATTTATTTGTCTCATTAGTCAAAAACACTTTTTATATCATATTCATGATTTCTAAAAATGTTTCGCATAATGTTACAATAATACTATAAGTTTTTCAAGTCAATTTTAATATATTGTGGATTTAAAAAAATTGGAAGGAATCTTCATGTTTTTTTTAAATAATCGAAATAAGGATTTTACAAAAAACATGAAAGGAATATTCATTTTAATGTTTTTGAAAATATTAGAATATCCCAACTTCATGAAAACATAATGTATTAATTATTCCATTATAATAATAAATGATTATTTTCATATAAACTTATTTCAATATTTTAATAAATTCTCTTTTTTAAAGGTTATTTTTATGGATGGTTATTTTTATGTATGGTTATTTTTACAAAGTAGTGTTCCGTGTTATTTTTCAATGAAAATGTTTTCCACCTATGGTTAAATTCACTAATGTCACACAATATTTACTAGGTATATGATCCAATAATTCTATAATAATTTTCCTTTTTTATGTGGTATGATTTTTTGAATAGTTGTTTTTTAATCCCCTTTCATGACATGGTTTTTACTATAATGAAATGTTTATAAAACTAATACCCTTTTAAAAAGTTAACATATAATGAATGTTTTTTGATTTTTTAACTCAAAAATGTAATGATCATGTAATGTGTGGGTTCTATATATCCCTCTAATTAATTGGGTAATGGTTAATTACAAATGAGTAAATATATAATGCATGAAAACGATTACCTGATAATAATATTATTCCTAAAAAGGTTACATTTCACAATGTTTTTCTTGAACCATATTTCATGTTGAAGATTTTATGTGTGGACCATTCTTTCATGTCCATAGTGTCATGTGTAGACCTAGTTTAATGTCCATAAGTCTATATAATCAACCTATTTCATTTACATAACATAATGACTAAACCTATTTTAATTTAAACATGTTCAAGCTATTATAATAATATGCGTATGAAACAAATATAGGTCCTGTTACAATGTTATGTTTTCATGGAACATGTGTTGTTATTCTATATAGATTAATGTCTTATAAACTACCATGATTTTTTACATGACATGTGTTTATGATCTGTGACATGTAGGGTATGGTTTTCAAATGTTATTCTCATGTTATTGTACCCTTATTGTCATGATATATCAGTATCACCCTTTATAACCCATACTGAGGTTATGAGATCCTCATTTATTATGTTTCCTTTCCCGGATTATGATGAAGGATATTATGTATGATATGTCTTATAAGGGTTCTAGTAATGATGCAATTTATGGGATATTATGTAGGTTAGTTATGAACTAACTGATTACATATAAAACATTCCATATTCACTAGGACAAAATGAATTTATCATGGATCATTATGTGCTTTAATTTGTATTCATTCATTAATAGATAATATATATATGATATTTTACTGTCGTTACAGTTGGTTGTATAGAAGTGTTTAGTTATCCTTTCGAAACTAGTAGATAAAACTTCAGTGATATCTCTATGGATATTTCTAATGATATTCTTAGGGATATGTATAGGGATAATTGTATACATTAGTAACTGTATAGGGAAATTTCATGAAATTTTGGTAAAGGATAGAGTGTGTTGTTTCCATGAAATTAAATCCCTATCTATGTAAAAAATGTTAATGTAGCTATGGAACATAGGTCCCTTAGGGTAATAAATTTGAAAATAATGATTTGATCTACACTCAATCATCACCTAATGCATGATAATTATTTTCATGACCCATCATAGAGAGGGCCATACTGTGATTACCACAAACCCACTACGGATAGGCAAATGGCTGGCAACTAGCATCGAGTAGGCATTCCCCCCAAATGGGAGGCATTATCATAATGTACCTGTACACACATACTCATATCCAAGACACACAATGTTAAAATGTAAATAAACTGAAAGAATGAATTCTTACATATAATATCCCATAACAATGTACAACCATGAAATTACTAGAATGTAAATAGGGGAAAAACAAGCCCACTAAAAATAGTTTTTATATAAGTTTAAATGAAACTATAAAGAGACCAACATGCTCAAAGGGTGAGGATGATGTAAAAGGTATGATATTGGAAAATGACTTGGTCTTCATTGATCCATCTATTCTCTACCCACTATTGTCTTCCTAGAATTCCACAAATAGGCCTCTAATTTTCACAAGACACGACATGTGTGAGAAAAGCCCTTACATGGCTGATTATAACAATACTCAGCATGAATCACAAAAAACACTAAAAATGAAGCACCATGTATTTTCATCTCAATAAAAGAGGTAACATTGTAAACCATATAAAATAATTAGTGGAATATAACATAGTTATAGTAAAGAGTGACATCACACCATCTGAGCGTCATAACCAACATCCATCTATAGGAATATGCTCGGAGCACACTCATTATGGGAGAAATAACTCCCTGAGACATGATATCACTAGAGACACTCACTTAAGAGGCCTACATTTTTTGGGCCCCACCCAATGAGAATAAATTAGTCATGTAATATTCAGATACATAGAGAGGGGATCACTCATAAAACCTCTTGGGGACACCACAATCCCAATCTAGATCAACCTATGATATTTAGGTCACCTTCCAATGATTCCATAAACACTACTGGTGTGGAACACTAGATGGATAATCATTGGCCTACTTTGGAAGGTTACACAAATTACAAAAAATCCATTTGGGGTGACATAGTATCACACTCTATTCTTATGAAGGATACAAACCTCTATCTGAGGCTCAACCTCTATATGGGATTATACTCAAGTGATGTTCATTTAATGTTGCACTACACCCTCGAGAAAAGGTAAAGAGAACACACTCATCCTATACTGGTGTATAATTAAAAACAACATTGGTATCAAAATGATCATATCTATGTTAAGGTCTGTATGCTGAAGATAGATCATCATTTTGAATATCTATTTAAGATTTATTACATTTTAAAAGTTTCTTAGGCCACTGGTCCCATGGAACAACAACCACATTTGATATCCTACTGCATCGACCAGCCACTGTGGTCAGCCATCTACGATCTAGCCACATAGTCACTACACTTAAGAAATATTGAGCTGTCAAGACCCATGGATGACTGCCAAAATTTCTTGTGACATATGGGTATTGTGCCTGCTGCAACTTGACCTACTACATACCTCGTAGTCGACCATGAACATGGTTGATCGCCACTATCGAGCACCTATCGATCGACTATACAACATGGAAGATCACACTTCATGGTCGACCTCCACTATTGAATGAAAGTAGAATCTTCGCTGGTTTCCCTTGATCTGATCGAGGTCTAACTTGGTTCTGATCCCGCCTATGATCCTGATGCTACCCTCTGACCTGAATCAGACCTTCCAGCCTGACCCAACTCGTTGGGCTTGACCTGGCCCTCTCTGAGTCATTCTCATTCACTCTACGTCTACATCCACCACTACCTCGTATGTTGCCTTTCCCATCCTCCCAAAACTCCACCACCATCATGTACTGCTATAGGGTGTCATTGGTCAATACCGCAGACCACAAGGCCACCTCTAATGCATGAAAATCAAAATGATCATAAATATATGATCCTTAGGTCCTGATATAGACCTATACATCCTTGGTTGTTTATTGTCCTCAAATTCATGGGTCCAATTTAGTTCTGAACTGCTCAGCATCATGGACATGGGAACTGTGATTCTCAAACATTGAAGAAAGAGAATAATGGGGGGAGGAAATCCATGAAATAAAAATGTGATAGAAAATCCATGGTAGTTTTTTGTTTGGGATCTATTCATTACAATATAAGTATAATCGATCAACAAACAAGAAAAATTATTAAATCTATTGAATTAAAATGTAATAATGATGCACAAAAAAATTCTTATTCATTTAATATTCTTGTATTCATATGGGATTAATAAAAGGATGAAAATAAAGAAATAAAACATACATCCTCAGGTTTTATCAATCATTCATGAATAAATATTTGTGTGTATCCATCATTAGTCAATAATCAATATGTTATTTTTTGTTGGGAAGGATTCTCGATATTTCAATCAAAAAAATCCCTTGTGGATTCTAGGGTTATATAGCTATCCCTCGAATCATTACATAACAATATTGTTAAATATTGTAAGAAAATAATATTTTGATTAAATAATATTATTACTTTTATTTCTGTGACCTCTTTTTTAATAATAACAGTCGCCGAATAATGATAATTCATGTATAGGGTAATGTCACCATTCTGAACCCAACAGTGTCTTCATATTCATGATTCAAGAACCCATTTATTAATAATTTCACATTTCAAAAAAATCACACACACATGTTATTAAATATTTTAAAACTTTTAGAACATTTGTTCTGGGAAGACTGGGCCTCAGAATTGGACTGATTCTCATTGCCGAATCTCGAAATAAAATCATATAATATCAAAAAGTAATACACAGAAAAGTATAAGACATTACATTCTCCCCAACCTAAAGATTTACTTCCTCATAATGTGAAAACATGGTCTAGTAATGTAGATGAGGGTAATGAGAATGAATCTGAACCTCCTGCTCCCATGTTCTCTCATGGGGATTTTGGTACTTCCACTAGACACACTCCAGAGGAATCGATCACCCATGAAGGATCTTGTCCTGCAGATACTCAATCTCCAATGGGTATTCAAAAAATGTTTCTCCATCCATGAGGTCCATTCTCCCCAATCGATGGCATGTTATGGGTTATGGATGTACCTCATCTGTTGCATCACGTGAAAGATATTGTGTACATGATCTAACGACGGTGGTAGAGCCAAGTATTATACAACCTTGTCAACTTTGTTCTGTAACTAAAAAGTGTTGATGAACCTCAAAGATATATTTTCTCCCAAAAAAATATCTATAATCCCAATCAAGGTGAATCCCATTTGAATACATGGTCCCCTTCCTCAAACTCTAAAGGAATATTTCACATGTCAACCTAAGACATATGATATCTCTATGCAATCTTGATTCACTCTGAGATGATCTACAACATCTCTATTATTTCTTACACAAACTATGGGCCCTACAGTTCTAACTCTTTTGGTCCATTTCGGAAAATTGATTACTTGTAGGTTCGACTGAAAAAAGACTCGAATGGTGTAATACCAATGGTGGAGTGGTAACATTTTGTGTACACAAAATCCAACGATGGTAGGTTCTCCTCCCAATTATGGCCAAAGGCTATCATGAAAGCCCGCCAAATGTCCTAAAAAATAAATGGTCCACTCAGTTTGGACATCTATCTGAGGTTGAAATGTTATGATCTAGCGTAACTAGGTCCCAAATAACAAATATAATCCTTCCACGATATGTATGTAAAGAGAGAATTATGATCAGAATCAATCACTGAGAAAACTCTATGGATATGAAAGATCTCATGAACATAGTGGTGTCTAAATCTCTTTACTCAATTATTTTATTAGATTGCAACGATGATGGATGACATGGTGATTCGTTCAGTGATCACCTAGATGTAATCTTGTCCCCTCGTTTTATGTAGTAAAACCTTCACAATTTCAATCGATATCCCATCACACTTACATTCTAGTGCCTCAAGGGGTTGATTTATTCCTACTGGAACCTCGTTCCCTACCTTCACTTGTGGACATGAAAGGAATCGATAAACACACTACATAATTCCTTTCTTCATCCATATCCACTTAAAATAATATAAGATGTGATGCTTCATCTTATACACACCAGGATTTACCTCTAATGTGGATGTATTGAACTCCATCAAAATATCCTCCAACAACATCACTTGTACTACTTTTCATCCTATGATAATAATGACGTGCTCTAAACCTTTAAAATTTCCATCAAGGGAATTCCTTGTTAATATCTGAGTGTGTATGGTATTCCAAACATTATCCCAAAAATGTGTATTAGTTACTCACTATAATAGTGGAGGGGTGACAACTGTAGATTTGAGATATATTTCTCCATCTCCATCCATAAAAATATCTTCTATGAAGCTAACTCCTTTAATGCCTCATTCAGTAACTGTAAAATGTATCTCATACTGAGAACATCTATAACCACATTACCCTTCCCAATATTATATAAAATCTAAAATTCAAAGCACTAGATGAACTCTACACATTAACACTATCTCATGTTTTGATCATTATAAGAGGATATATTCATGAGATAATTTTTAATAGGGTAGACGATAAATCACTCTCCCACCAATTAGTTCTTTCCAACTCTTCAATGAGAAGACTAATACTATAAACATTAGATCATGGTTCACATACTTATTCATGTATGGTATCATCTAGTCTGAACCATATGAAATCACCACTAGCCTCTACATCTGGAAACAACCAAGCCTAGTCCCTGATGCATTATATAACACAATGTAACTGACACCTTCATCTAGTATCTTCAGGATGGGATTACTCGCCAACCTTTCCCTATGCTCCTAAATGAACTATTTAAATTTTTCTATCCCCTTGAATGGATTCTCCTTTCATGTCGAATAATTCAACGGATTTTCCAATCTAGGGTAATCATGAAAAAACCTTTGATAGTACCCTACCAATCTAGGGAAATATTTCACCTTGGTAACACTATTGGGTGGATCCGAAGAAATAACTTCCATATCTATTACCGGATTCACTATAACTCCATCCTCTAAGATGAAATATCATGGAAAATGGAACTCTCAAATCCAAAATTGGTAATTTGATAGCTTCCAATAAATTTTGTTATCTTATTGTGATAGTATTTACATTTGAAGGTCATATTTGTTATATCCTCATCTCATACGTGTATATAGTGGTAGCTTAATCTTATTTCTATCATCAAGATCCATCATGCCCCTTTCGACTGATCAAAATGGTATTTGATCCTAGATGTGGATAATTTTTTTTCCAGGTCACTGGTTTTCAGTGCTTGTAATCAATAAATAACCTCAACCCCTTTTCTTCCTTGGGGAAAAACAAATCTAAGGATACAAAGGGTGAAAAACCAGGTCTTATTAATCCTTTAATATAAATGTTATCCAACTATATCCTTAGCTCATGCAGCTATATTGGAGACATCTAATATACTTGTGTAGATATATGTGTCCTCCTTGAGTATAGATAAATTAATATGTCCATCTCCCCATGGGAGGGTAAACATAAAAGATTTTGAGGAATGATATGCTCATAATCAGCCACCACAGTAAGAAACTAAGGACTCATATCATCTACTGCACTGAGGATGCAGTTAGCCATCTGATGAGTACTCAACTGAACCCTACAGTGCACGAGTCCATCTAGCACTGCCTATGATTACTTTTCACTAATAAAAAAAAATCAGGTTCTATCACTACAAACACAGTGTACACTTCACCTAAAATAGTAAATCTAAGAATGAGCTGTGGATAAACAATCCATTCGAAGAATGATTCCATAAAGCCCCTAAGACACTACCAAGAGATCCTAACTAAAACACTTTCCTCTATGATAGGTCACACTGTCAGAACCATTGTGTGATCATTATGTCTACCCGAGTAGGAGTCCCCAATCATAAGGGGAGAGTCAATCGTTCATCCTGTATCTATGAGTACATAATAATATTTTTGGTTTTAAAAGAATAACTAGAACTTATGTTTATCAAAATTGAAATTATGCTGGAAACGATACAGATCATACATCATATCATCATTAGAGCCTCAGGGTCACATGTCTCTACACCGTACATTTTGCCTTGTCCCTTACCACTTGCTCCAAAGGCCAGGTGGAGGTCTTCGGGGGTTGTGGTGGAAAGATGTTGAAACATAGACTACCTCTTACTCCTCCCTCGTATCCCCTACCACATCTCATGCCCTTAAGAACATCCTAAAAATGACTCTATCTATACCTTGGTGATCCATCAACCATATACCGATCTATTGTGTGATGGTTTGGCCAATCGAGTGACTTATGTCCCCGACTACTGTTTGAGTAACACCATCTGTCCCATGGCTGATTTTATCCACTTGAAGAGCCCCTTACCACTGAATACGAGTCCTGGGATCCCCTCATGACGAATCTCACCCTCTTGGATGCTTATTACTATCATCTTCCACCTTCTAGTAAAGCCATAGGTAACTGGTTCTCACTACTAGGTCCCACAACTAGGGTCTTATCTACTATAAATCTCTCCAAAAGTAGGTCTCCATAATGTACCCCTACAATTGTTGATATTATATGGGAGGCCATTGACTCCCTGATATCCCTATATAAGTACTGCTCAAATGTCTGAGCACTAATGAAATGGTCTCATTACATGTCCAAAGAGTAGTGTGAATAATATGTAAACTTCACAGAATACTACAACATGGTCATACTTCCATGCTACAGATGCAGAGGCTCCTATATACATACATATCTCAAAGTCACTGGATATAACTTTTTTCTAAAGAGAAGATCAAATTTTGTATAGGGTAGAGTTGTCTCATCATGTGACTATGCTACCATGCTCCACCATTTCCCTTCAAATACCTAAAAAAGTTTGGAGGCACTGACTACCATCTAATCAGAAGATATCCCCACAAATCCGAAAACATTAGTGACTGACTCTCGAAAATCCTCATGCTTATGGGGATCTGGTTCACCCAAAAACATGGGCTCATTGCCTATGAAACTTGTGTAATTCAGTCAACCGGCATGCACCCTCATCTATTATTTTTGTAAATCTACTACAAGTAGGGTGGTCGTATAGCTGGTAAGCCACATGGGGGTGATATCTTTGGTAGATTCCCCAATACCGATGCTTCATCACTAAGAGGATCATCCTCTTGAACACGTTCTAGAATCATGGATTATTTATTGCATGGAGGCATCTGGAGAAAAACATGATGTACCATGATCAATAGAGTATTTCTAAGGAGCTGACTCAAGAAGGATATGGAAGTCACAACCATTCATATATCAGTCATGTAGCATTGTTTTCCATGCACCCATTTCTTTCATATACCAATTTAAAAGGCATGTAATTAGAGTCTTGGTTTATGGATATGCCTACCACCACTACAACACTTGAGTCCCTAGATTAGACTATGAACTCGAAAACATAACATTGTTTCCCCAAAGAAAACTCACAAACTCATGGTGATGAAGAATAAATGACCACATTTGATACCCCTATTTCACAACCATCCCATAGGGACCCGTATCGTGACTACCCCAAAGCCCACATCTAATTTTCACGTGGCTGGTGACTGACACAGAGTATGAATTTCCAACATATTATAGGGATTATGCTAAAGAAACTACACACACATCTCTATTCCATATAATTAAGAAATATAAAAAACTAAAAGAATGAATCCATGTCACCAGGATCCCACAATAGTGTATGATAATGAATGTAATATAAAGTAAATAGGTCCAAAAAAATCCCACAACATAGAGTCTATACAAAAGTCTAATTAAAACTATAAATTTTCCAACTAGATAAAAGTGAGAGTAAAAAGTCAAAGGTATGATCCTTGAAAAAACCCCTGTATACCTATCTTCAACTATGATCCACATATTTCTAGTTATCCACGAACTCTATCATAAGGTCTCTCATCTACATAATATACAACATGTGTCGGAAGAACCCATGCATGGATGAGTATAAAAAATTTATGTAAGACACCTCAAAAACACTAAACATGATGAACTATGTATAGTCCTCTCATTATATTATATAACTGTGTATATTAGATATAATAATTAGAGGAAGATAACACATATAAACAGAGGAGTGACATCATGTCTTTTGGTATCCATAAAAAACATCCATCCACATGAATATGTTTAAAGCACACTCATTTTAGGATAACTCACTCATGAATCCATAATATCATTTGAGACACTCAAAAAAGGGGTCTACCTCACCCCCCCCCCCTTAGGATAACATACTAGACAAGGATTACAACGATAAATAGAGATGCAATCACACCCTACACCACTGGGGGACACCATGAACCCAATATGGATCAACCCACTATGTAGGGGATCATATTCCAATGATTTTACAAACAATACATATGTGGACCTCTAGATGGATGATCAATGACCTACTCAATGCGGATATACCAATTTCACAAACTCTACTAGGGGTGAAATAGAACTGTACTTTTCTCTCATGGAGGGATACCATACTCTAACTGAGACTCTTCTTCAAGAGGGGATTACAATACAGTGGTGTGAATGTTATGCTGCACTGTACCCTCATAGAAATGACCACAAGAATTCCCTACACATATACTGGCCCTAACTAAAAAACCATCATTGGTATCAAAATGAATATCTCAACATCAGGGTCACAATGCCACACTTGAATTGTTGAATGGATGCTCTATTTATGAGTTATGGCGATTCTAAAAATTGAGAGGTCATTTTTCCTATTAACAGTCTACTACGGTGTGGCAGTGTGGTTTCTACACCCAGATTATATCGAGATATCATGGCTTACAGTCGACTACCTTAGTCTATCATTCAGTGAGATCAATACGGGCCTGGAAGTTCCACCTACAATAGGCCTTGCAATCGACCAACCTACATGGTTGACCACACTACACAATTGATTGTAACTAGGCTCCACCCTAGTTGCCTCTGATCTGACTGAGGTCCGACCTGGGTCTGACCTTTCCCAGAAGTCTCTCTCCACATACTGAACTGAACCATCCCATATTTATCGACCTAGACTACCTGTCATGGCCCACTCATCATCCAATGTCACTACTTTTTATCCACTACCACTGTTACTTCATCCACCATTGGCACCACTGTATTCATTATTGCATTTTCCAGTTGCCCATGGCTTTGCCGCTGTGCGCTACCACTACATACTAGTGATCCCTTAAATGGACTATTGTTCCTATAACGATTCCCTATAATCAAAATTATCATATATTTGAGCTCTGTGGGTCATGATCCACATATACCCAACCTCGGTTGTCAATCCACCTCAAATTAGGGGGGGGTGATTATGTTAGAAACCATAAGAAATGTTGATCCAGGAACCATGGGGTTCCAACGGCGAAGAACACGAAGAATAGAGGGAGGAGATCTATAAACTAGAAAAGTTAGGAGCAAACACTGACCTTTTCTCATTTGGATTCGATTTTTTATCATAGAAATATAATCAAAGTGGGATATTAAATGAACTGAAAAAATAATTAAATATATTCCATTGAAATATATCATTGATTCATAGATCTTTTTATGTTCATTGAATTGACACATGTTATTCTAGGATTAGGAAAATGATGTAAATCACTAGATAAATTATCCAACCTTGAGTTTGGATCGATATTCGATGAAGAACAGTTGATTCATTATCATCGTTCATCAATCCATGATCCATCATCATTAATCTGGATGGATTCTCCATATCACACTCCAACATCTCTCCAGAGTATTCTTGGTTTATACCTCTTACCCTAGAATTACAACATAATAATATTTTTAATGATTTTCAATAAAAATATTATGAGATCATTTTATTCCTCTTACATCCGTGATTTCACTTTCACGAATAACCTATTCTGAATGATGTTTAGTCAAATCGGGCATAAAGTCACCATTTTGAAATATACAACAACCTAGGATTTTTTATCCGGACCCTCATTTTAGAGTTATTTAACTTTTCTTTGAAAACCATGCACGTGTGTTATTAAATATTTTAATACTTTTCCAAAATAATATACAGGAACACCATGACTCATAATAACATGATGTGTCAACCAATTTTCTAAAAATCAAACAATATAATTTCAAAGAAATAATTCACAAAAAAATCAAAGATGTTAAAATGACCCTTGATGCTAACCTTCTTTGACACTCCTGGGCGAAATATTTTGGAATTTGATTATATCTTTTTGAATAAATAGGAAGGTTTTAAATATTTACCATGAATGCCCTAGGAACATCTTAAGGTGTCTTACATCAAATAGAATGTGTTAGGAATTTGGCATCCGATATATTATTTTATTTGATTATATCATTTTAAACTGTGATTAATTGTTATCACACTATGATTTATTGTTTTTTGCAGTGGCTGCAACCTTAAGGAAGTGCATTAATGAAAAATACACTTAAAATGAAATGATTTCCTACCATATACATTGAATGTTTGGGGGGCTTGAATGAATTTTGTCATTATTTTGATCATACAAAATTCTCAATATATGAATCATACTAATCACTAAAAATAGAAAGGGAGGGAAGAACATTTTGTTGAGTCCTTCATGAGGCAATGCCCACTGACTTCTAGTGGGTCCACAATTCAATTAGTCATTGAGATGTCTATCAGTAATATTTAAAATATATTTTCAATTCTCTTGTGTTCAAATCAGAGAAAATCCAATTTCTCATTTCATATTGGGATGTGGAAGAATATCAATTAAGGAACATAATTATGAATTCACATCAAGAGGAGTTTATTTAATAAATATAATGTGATTATTTTAAGAAGGTATTTTTTCTATATGTACTTCCATTGTATTTTATTAAATGATACATATATGGAATTTCACAAGATTAAGTAGAAGGATTGAGAATCTATTGGTCAATAAATAAATAATTATACATGACATGCATGGTACGCATTTGGTATAATCAATAGTCCAAAAAGAAATAATGGTCGATTATATAGTGTATTAAGATAATGTCTTCAAAAAAGAATTGTATATATGATACAGATGTAGCTATGAAGAATTCATTTGACAGTAACAAATTAAAGAAATTAAAACTAGAGATTCCATAAAATACCATTTTTTATAAGAAAATGATAACCATGTCTCTTAATAACATGAGTACATCACATGACGTAATTAAATTTCATCCAACTACTTTCTAGAAATATAGGTAAAACCACTAAAGTGAATTAATGAAAGGAAAAATATTGTATTGAACTTGTGGGAAACAAATCCATTGAGATAAATATTGTAGAGGTAATATTAAGATTCCAGTAGTTGAAATGAATTGAGAGAGACAGTGCCTAATAGAATACACCTCACATACTATGATAATTTATGTTAAAGGATATTTTGAATTATGTCAATCAATTCCCCAATCATATTTCTAATTTTTATGATAAGATAAAATAGTCTATTAAGACAACAGATATAAATAAATCTTATGAAATAACAATTGTTTAAGTGAAACATGATAATTAGAGAACACTTATCCTCCCCTCCTTAGTTGGGGAATTCATTTTTTATTTGTTATGAATGATCCCTATGATAATTTCATTGGTCATCATGTAATATAATTTCATGGTATTAAATCTTTTTATATGGATTCTAGAATAATGAAATATAATTTGAAATTATATAAGTTTACGGATGAACCGAAGATTCAGATGAAAATGGTTTTGAATAAGATAAGAACATATATAAAAAACTAATGGCTAGTTAATATTTAAAATTTTTTATGTCTCCATGAAATTTTAACTTATGTGCTACACATACAATCATATGTTTATGATTTTAAGTATGATCATAAGATAAATGTAATTGGCACACATTTCATGGTTTAATGAAATGATATTTTATCTTTATTATGGATATTTTTATTTATACTTATGGAAATAAAATCATTTTTTATAATTATGTAGTAACAATGTTTTTTGATGAGTAATTCCCTTAAAATTAAAGAACATATGATTGATGGTAATAGTAAACTTTTATCACACTCATATATTTGATGTTTAGGTAATTATGGGATGTAATTGATCACATAATAATATCAAAACACTTCATTGATCTCAAATAATATTTCTCTTCAAATATAATTTCTAGAATATACATTAATGAAATTTTAACGTTGACTGGTTTATGAAATTCAGTTATATCTGACCGAGATATGATGTTTACCTTAATTTTTTAGAGAAGGTATTAGTAATATCTTGACATAGAGTTATGTTTCAGTGCTACATATCTTCTTCAGATATGTGAATAGTCTGAGAGAATAATGGAAAAACTAATATATAAAATAAGATATTATTCTCTAGATTCAAAATGAGTATGGGATCAACACCATCCTCTAATGTAGATTTCGTAAAAAATTATCATTCACTCGTGTATTCAAATGGATCATTATGAATCCTTTTATAGAATGAAGTGTAGATATCCAATGTCGTGGAATGTTTTTGTACAATGAATTTTATTGGGGCTAGAGCGACAAGATGAATTGATAGAAAATGATAGATCCATTCAGTAACATGTTTGGTAAGAAAAATTAATATAGAAATGTTATAAAGATAATCATGGACACGATCTATAATTTAATGTTAGTGAGATGGTGTTTATATAAACATCTCTTGGGAATAAATAATCAAAAACTAAGACCTTGGTTTTTTGACACCATCAAATTTATTAAAAGTATAGAGACTATAATATATCACTTGGACCTTACAACATACCTCTCTAATGTTCATGAGGTGTTTATTATCACTCTTTTAAGTAATTAATAACCCAATCCATCATATATACTGAACTCATTGGCCATTCTATATGAGCATGACCATTCTTATGATGAATAATCAATATAGATTCTATATCTTAGATATAATTTTCTATAAAACAATACCAATATCTTTTTCAATGTTATTTTGGTGAAACCACTAACTTTAATATGTTATTTGGGATCTTAAGGATTTAATTAGGTAGAAATATCCTCAGTTAATGGTACCATGGTGATGAATTTCGAGGTAGAAACTGAAATTTCATGGGGGGAGAATGTAATCCCATTAGGTCTTGTGAAATATTTTTTATAAAATTAAAATTTTCCATTTCATATCTTTTGTTACCTGAAAAACCTAGTTTAGATTCCATTTCATTAAACCTCACAATTTAACAAAACAAGATATATTATTAAGATATTATTACTTAATACAATAGTTATCTGCTAGAAATTAGAATGGAATATATAAATAGGATTAAATAAATTAGGAAAAATATAAGGTTTACAAATGTATATATTAAGAATTATTTCGTGGGAAATAAATTATAAACCAAAGATAAAAAACATTTTAAAATAACAATATTCATTTTCTGAGAAACTATTTTTATGCACGCAAACACTTTTTACCCCAATAAATTAAACAAATTACTATTGGTGAATTATTATAATTATATTTATATATTACATTTTGAATAAAAGTTTTATCATCCATCGTATGTTTTTCTAGGACTGATATGAGAATAAATACAATTTAATGCTAAAAAGTATATTTTTCTAAAAAGTGGTTTTATTACATCATGTAGAATTATATTAAAAAATTGTTTTTGAAAAGTTTATAATTTTATTCAAAAAAATTAAATGAACTTATCTACAATAATGTCCAAATTTTAAATGTGTGAATTTTATATAATTTTTTATGTATATAAATTTTTTTTGAATAGTGAAAAATAAATGTTTTATTTTTAATTTTGATTTTTTATTATATCCATTAAAAACGTACATATTATTTTCATATGTGTAAATATGTAAATATATATCAACTATATATTTGTTAATACAATTTATGTCATTTTATTCAATTTAATATTGATTTCTTATAAAAACATTTAAATATTATTAAGGTTTTCACTTTAGAAAAAAAACGTTTTCATCTCATTTGTAAAATTAATTCTATAATAATATTTTACAATTATATAAATTGAATTTGGGAAAATTTTTCAACATTTGAAATCATAATAATTTATATTTCACAATATGGTAATAATAATTTTTGACCAGAATGAATAGTAGAATAAGTAAAAAAATAGCCACGTTTAAGGTGAAAATTAGTTTAACATGGTGTTAATATAAAAAAATGTGTTTAAGTGATTAATAAACATGTAAAAAACCATTTTAATGGAAATATATCATCCTTATTTCATCTATCGTTGATAATAATCCATATTTAATCCTTTTTATTATGAAAAACACGGGTCAACTTTTTATTTTAAAAGATCCCAAATATTCAAAACACCTCACTTTCAAAATCCAACCCATATCCCCATATATTAACCTACCCAAAACACATTTTATTTACCAATATATACCCAAATTTATTCTTTAATAATTCTTTATCATCCTAGAGGTCATATTTTATCTAAAATACATACTATAATGGATTTTGGAGTAAACCAAAAAAATGTTTCCTAAAGAAGTGGTGACAACCCAAACCAGGAGTTTTATTTTATTTCTTCCTCCACCTCATTAAAATATTATTAAACCACAATAATATGACAACCTAGTTATCTTAAATATTCTGAGATGTTATTATAATTTTTAAATGAGCTACATCTATCTCATATTCCATTAAATTGGAAATGATAATGTTGCTCATGTGTAAGATGCAATACTATATTGCGAACTGATGTGACACATTTTCCATCAACATCTATAAGTTTTGGGTATGATGATTGATATAAGATATATATTTATATATTATATTATTAACATAAATATACTTCTATAATTATTACATCACATATACCTTATTACTTTTTATTTCATAGGGAATATGATAACGCCATTGCAGTTTACGACGGACTACCGCCTCATGAAGCGATGTGATTATTTTTTCAGTAATGAATTGTAAAGATGTAAATTAATGAAAATTTAATAAATATATGTGATATATATAAAATAAAATTGAATCTATAATGGTAATATTTATTTTTCCTTTACTTCATTTCATCCATCAAGAAAATGGAAACAACATTCATGCGTACATACAGCCATCTGCCTTCATGTACGGTGTAATTCATTTTATATATCTAAAAATATTTTATTAAAATAATTAAATATTTAGTATATATATATATATTATTTTTTATATCATGGTTAAAATTTTGTAGATCATTTAACAGTTATCCAATTGTGAGTACATAATATACAAGAAAAAATGTTTATGATAAAAAAGTAGTCCTTACATGAAACATGACTTTAACATGGAATTATAAATGAACCGCTAATAGAATTTCATAAGTAATTAATATATCTCATGACATATATATGTAGGTTTCTATGATATATTTACAATAAAATTATTTTTGTTATCTAGGATGATCCAATGTGCATGTCAGAAGTCAAGAATTATGGTAAGTGATTTCTATATCAGTTTACACTTCCATGAGTCACATGACACCTATTTATTTTATGTGATGTAAATATATCCCCTGAATATATTTTAATATTATTATATATAATATTATATGAATTTTCATATCCATTTGAGGAAATCTCTTTCCTCAAATTTAATATTAAAAATGTCACCAAATCATTAGGTATTTCTATCTCAATATTCATTTGTTTAGAAATATGTTATGATATAAATCTGTATTTCATTATAATGTTTATATAATAGCCATTTTATATGATATATCAAGAATATAAATATATTAATTTTATTATTTAATGGTAAATATGTGTCCAAAATTAAAATTTTTTATGGGTTTGATTTTAGAATATCATATTAATTGGGATCTGTTGTTATTATACATTCAAGGATAAAATAAATTTCAATATTTATTATGAACATCATGAATTGTATTGTAATATAGTTATTTTTTACAATACCTTAACCTTTTTTTTCTCTATATATCTAATTAGGGGTTCAAAAAAACTATGAAAAATTATTAATATTTCACTCATTTGAAAAAATATATTTTCATTTCATATACATGTTTTCTAAAAATGTTTTTATAAATTTTTTTATATTATTCCATGACTATAAAAATTTCGATTTACCCTTTTTAATTTTATAAACTAATAGAGGTATATTCATTCCTTTTTTCAAACTTGCCTCGTTTATCTTTTATAGAATATTTAAAAGGAATATTTATTTTAATGTGTACAACATGAATAGAATTTACCTGTGTTATAACAACTCAATAGTTTAAAGCCTAAATTATAATTTTCAATGTTTGTATTTGTATAAAAATAATCCTAAAATAAATTATGAAATTATATTTTCAAAATTTGTGTTTTCAAAGATTGAATATTTTACTCAAAAAATGTTCTATGTTATTTTTCTTTTAAAATCATTATCTATATAATATGTGTTTTTTAATGTTACATAATATTATCTATGATTATGATCAAATGATACCATCATTAGATTATTCTATATATCTGTTATAATTATGAAGAAAATATTTTTATGAAACCTATTTCATTATTCATGTTATAATCTAATGAAATGATTATTAAAGAAGTCCCCTTTCAGTATTTATGATACAATGAATGTTTTATGATCTTGTGCAACATAAATGTATGGATCATGTCAAAGGTGTAACATATATATCCATCAAATATTTTAGGTGAATACAAATATATCCTGAGTAAATATATAATTCATTAACTAAATTACATTTTCATAATGCTATGTGTGAACCCAATTACATATTCAAAATGTTATGTTTGAACCTAATTACATGTTCAAAATGTTATTCGTGAAACTAATTACATGTTCACAATGGTTTGTGTGAACCAAGATTTCATTTCCATTAGATTATGTATGGACCTAGTTGTATGTCCATAATATTATGTGAGAGATTTATTTAATGTTTTTTTCTTAACGAGGGAACCTATTTCTATTTATACATGTTCACAATGTTGTAATCTTATGTGTGTGTAAAAATGTATGTATTATGTAATGTTATGATCTTGTGGATAATGTTATTTGATTCAGTGATGATTAATGTCCTATAAATCATAAATATTTATTCCATGACTTAGTTTTATGACCAATTATTTGAAGGTAGTGATTTTCAAAAGTTATTATCATGTTCTCATATCCTTATGATCATGATATGTTGATATCTCTATTGTATACCTTTACTGAGCTTCTAATCTCACCCAATAATTAGATTATTTTCTAAAGTTTATGATGAATTGTATTATATAAAGAATGTATAAGAATGATTCTATTTGTAGTGTGGACTGATGTTCCTCACTTATGGATGAGTTCATTATGTGTTCATGTTTTTAAATAAACTATTCCTAAATGATTCTATCAGGGATTATTTTCTTATGTAATGAATATTCTTACATTAAAATATAATATTTATATATGATATGTTTGGAAAACATTGGAACTGAATTTTGTAATGTTTATGAAATATTATTAATTATCATGATTAATATTTTATAATAAGGAATACAAAATATTTGGTCTTAATGAATAGCCAGTACAATAAAAAATTAATTATAATTGGTTAGATAAAAATGGGTTTATGAGGGGGAGATGAGATTAATAAAAGAATAAGTGATTTTTTATCAAATTAAAAAATTTAAATTATAATTTTATAGAATTATTTAACATTGTTTCTATCCAACATTTGAATATAATTTCATTTTCCCTTTTAATGCCTTTCTCATTTTGAATTATTTTGGGAAATATCCATGTAATTTACAAGAAGGATACCTCCCAATTATAATTGGATACCACCACTCATATCGTCACCACAAATTAATAGACTCTTAGTTCCTCAAACCATTATGAAAATCCAATCTATCCATCTATCCTGATGGCATCGAGCCACTGGTTTTTATAGAAAATCATTCTATGATGGATTTACATATAAACCTAATGAGGCTTAACAATGAAGGGGGATTGTTATTAACTATGAATCATAATATTATTTCATCTTATAACCTAAAAAAGCTTCTCAATTTATCATAAAATAATAATAGTTATATATTCTTACAATTATATGTTATTAATTTTTTGGAATAACTTAAATAAATCCCATCTTATCTCCGATTGGAAAAGAAACCGTTGATACAATTTATAATATACTACCCCCTCGTGAACCTATGCATCTCTTTTTTCCATCACCTAATCTCAAAGATGGATATAATAATATATTTAATTAATTTATATGATACATATGATATGAAAATGATTATATGAAATTGAATTAATATTGACATTTATTTCATTCCATCTGATCAAAAAGAATACAATGTCCATACATATATACAACATACCATCCTCATAAATGATGAAACTCATTTTTAATATATATATTTTATGGGAAAATAGAAAATAATTTATGAATATAAATTTATAAATTTATCTAATTATAAAATTAGTGTTCATGATGGAATAATATTCATATTATTGTGATCCCAACTATTAAAGAGAAGACACTGGAAAAATATTGAATTTATCACATAGAATGGTGTATTCAATAAGAATTTTTAATAAACAGTTTATAAGAATATGTAAGTAAATAATAATTTATATTAAATATATATGTTCATCCTTCTATAATATATGTATAATAAATATCTATCTATTATGCAGGAGATTCAAATACATACAAATGAAATCATACCTAAGGTAAGGGATTTGGTAAAAAAAATCCTTTAATCTAAGCATATTTTATTGTTGCATATGAATTTATTATATGTTGAAAAAAAATATATTATTAAATGTTATATAATTAATATAGTATTAATAATGGTAATTCATGTTCCAATTTAAAATATTTTACCCAAGTTCATTTGACAGGAATGTTTACAAGTGAAAAGTGATGGATAACTAAATTTAATATCATTGGGTTCAATTACTTATTAATAACATATAATAAAATATGATTACCTTTCCATTGAGTTTTTATTATTTTATATTTTATTTACACATATTAAAATTTCATTTAATTTTTATAAAAACAATCAATACATTGGTTAATTATCTTTTTAATTGTATAATAATTCCATAAGATTTCAACATAATTTACATGATATTAATAAATATTTGGAATCATGAGAGTATTGATTTTTATGAGGTGTATATAATAACAATTTGATATGTTATAATGTGAATCTATTTATATTCATAGTATTTTATAATTCCTTTTATATAATTTCATATACTGGGTTATGATTCAAAAGTTACAAAAAATAGTACTAGTTTCTCGTCTTACTTTAACTTTTGTTATCCATTATCCATATACGACACATTTTTTGTGTGTGGTGTATATACATTCAAAAAAAATTCTTTTATAACTCTACTCATTAAATTATGGGACATAAATATTCATCTAAAGCTCTTTACGTCATAGGTTTTTCAAATAATTATTTCCATAGTGGTAAGGATTTACTTCTAAATCTCCTCATAAATCTAGATGGATAATTTTTGAGTATCCTCAGGGATAATTAAATGATAATTACATTATAATGAAAATATATATTCGTATTATAATATTTTTATTTTTTTAATTAAAAAATTTCCTTTAGTTTCTATATTTTTTGTGAACTAATTTTCAAATTTTTTTATTAAAAAAAGTCCATAATTCAAATTTATTTGGTATTATTTTCATCTAAGACTATTATTATTTTAAAAAAATTATTTTTTTTCTAAACCCCTATGATTATTTAATTTAAATTTTAACAATGATAGATTTTTTTTTAATTTTTTTAAAATGGAATATTCCTATCATTTTTAAAATGGGGTGGTTTCAGATATTTTACAAATGTGTGAAGGGAATGTTTTCTATAAACATATTCAGCTTGAATGGTATTCACACTATTCTAATTTCTTAATGATTAAAATATTACATTATATATTTCAATAGTCCATTTTAATGAATTTTTTTCCTAATATCCTGAAATGTTGAATTATTTAATTTGATTTTAAAAATGAAATGGCTATTTTCTCACTAATGTGTTGATGAAATTTTTATGTAATTTCTATTCATCATGGACAAAACCCCTTATTTATCATATTCATTACTGAAGATATTTATTAATGATATAATAATTATTATTTAATTTTATGATTTATGATTTTTTATTTTGTATGTACTATTTTGATACCATTATCTTTATTATTATTGATGGCTTAAGATTATAATTATTGTTTGGGAAAATTGTTAAAAATTTTCATTCTAGTTTTAAATTACAAATATTTACATTGATTTTTTTCTCCCCATTCACAAGTGGAATGTATTGGACACGTTAATGTGGTGTGAGGGATAACATTTCCCCTTGATGCATTGGTATCACTCAGAAAATGAAATAGATTCGGTATTTTGATGAGTCCTTATAAATTATAATGAGATGTATTGGTAGAATAACTTGATGATATGTTTATGTTATTAATAAATATTATTACCTTTGTTATGTGATTATTTACTAATGTTAATTTGAGTATTGGACTAGTTTTGATGATATGGATATGATTCAAGAACATGAGATTATTTATATGGAAATTTTTTATCACCACTTCTTCCTACCATATTATTCTTCATTCTCATTATATTTATAATATGTATAGTGAATTTAGATATTTACCGTTTCATATTAATTATTAATTATTTGTTCATGATTGATTTTTATTTACACATACCCTTATGAAACTTTTACTTCCACCCATTATTATCTTCACTCTCCATAGGATTTTAGGAAATATATTATCACATATATATCGGTATATACTCAAGGGAGAGCATTTTTGTTAAATAAATAACTATTTATTATTTGGAATTTCAAAATTGATGTGAAGATATAATTTTTTTATAATTTTAATACTATAAAATTATTCATCATTTTGGGATGTAATCCCATGTATTACATACAAATTAATAAAGTAACCATAGGCTCTTTGATACTATTGTTGTGGAATTTATAGAAATAATGTGTGATAATGGATTTTGGAGGGAATATATACATTTTATCTTCCCTAAGACCATTTTTAGAAATTTTGGAGCGTTTGACTATAAATAATAGATATAAATAATTGATAGGTAAAGAGATTTTAAACAAATAGAACTCTCATTATATATAAAAGGACGTAACATACCCATATTTATCCACCAATTTAAAACATTTTTCTCATAAAATCCACCCTACCATATCCTCATAAACCTAAAAAATTAATTTATTAATTTATCTATCTAAAGGAATAATCTAAGGAGCTTTAAAGAGTATCGAATAGAAAAACTATAATGGATAGATTATAATCTCAACACAAATTCTATATCTCCTTTATTAGTATACACCACTAAACCCCTCCTTTCATGAAGGTATTATAACAAAATCATTATCAATGTAATGAAGTTTTATTATAATAATAGAATATATATTTTATACATTAACATAAAATCATTGTGAAATATGGAAATTTTGTCATGAATTTTTGAATATGACCACTTCTTGATCAATATATTTACTTTTCCTTAAATATCTCCATTATTTCTACAAATTATTTATTAATTAAGGAAACATAGCAGTTATTTCATTATTAATATCAAGAACTTATAATTATATTATTTTTATTTACCAATCTTATTCTATGAATAAGATGACCATTGTAAATGTACTTATGGACTAGAGCCTCCATGGAATGACCTATTAAATTATCCCATAACTAATTTACATTGATGATAAATTATTGAATATTTTGAGTGAAAATATATTACAATATATATGTAATTACTATAATATTGATGTCATAACATTGACAACCTAAAATAGAATTATGAAGGAAATTTTATTAATTTTGGATTTTTCTAAAATAATTGAAATAATATATGTATTTTTATATTGGAATAATAATGGATATAATAATCCTTTATTATAGGTCTCAAGATTCTATTTTATTATTTACATTATGTGATACGTTTTCATAGAATTATAACACCAAATAATGAATTGTGTAATGTTTTATATCTCACGAGATGTTATGTAATTTATTAGGGAATGTACCCAATACACTATAGGTCATTTATTACTCTATAATGTTCACGAATATCATCATAAGAAAAATATGTTATCTGATGAGTGTGAAAATATTTATAATTACCTCTAATTAATTTGGTAAATATTTATGTAGCAAGATATTATATGTTAGGGATTATAGAGTGAACAAAATCCACCATTTTACATTGGCTTTTATATGATGATAGTCTCGAGGGTGACCCTTGAATTTTGTGTATGATGTTATGTCTTTCGATGTTTCCACATATTCAATGATTCAATAATATTTTTTTTTAAATTTATTATGAATATTTTCATTGATTTTGTTCATTATATTAATGATATGATGTTACACCACATAAATTTCATGTTATTATTTATTTTCATATTGACATATATACTAGGACTTCTAGATCCCAAATTTACTTGTGTATTTACCCCAGGTAATCCTATATAGTATTAAGGGATTTATTTTTTAAGATTATTATATAAATTATAAAATATTTATTATTTCTAGATTTTTGAGGATGTATGTTTTTCCAAATATTCCATTTTCACTGGTCCTTGGGATCATTTGTTTATATTTTTTGGAAATGTACGTGAAAAGTGGAAAAGAAACTATGTTTAAGGACATGTTCTTTGAAAAAGTTGTTATAGATATGGAATATTTATCTAGGAGGATAGTTCTTAGTGGGAAATCTATAGTAATCACTATTGGAAAAACGACCTATACCCACGGTTTTGGGAACCGTGGCCTGGAACGACGTCGGGATAGAGGTCTTGACCTATACCCATGGTTTTGTAGAACCGTGGGTATAGGTGTTTCACACAGAAACACATTTTTGTACAGCGTGGCAGGGAACATACCCCACGGTTTGAAAACCGTGGGAAATTTAAAATTTTCAAAAAAACACAAGCAGCAGGTTTTGAACCCACGCTACCCAAGCAGCGGGGCTCTGCCATGCAACTCAGCGAACCAACCGAGCTGACGTTATTTGATTTATATAATGATAATTTTATTATAATATATCAATAACAATGCTGTTATATAAAAAAATCGGAACTGGTGGGTTTCGAACCAGCGCCACACGTAAGGTCTCAGCGCCGCACACAGCAGTGGACCAACCGAGCTGGATTTTATATCTTTTATATATTCATCTATCTACCTATATATATTAATATTGTGTAGTTAAATTCCAAAAAACCTCTACAGAGGTTTCGATCTTGCGACTTATATGGAATCTCGCGGCCCAGCCCGCCCCAACAGACCAACCAACCTAGAGATTTTATATATTATATGTTCATATATCGGAATATATATGTTAATATATGAAAAAATGTCTACCCACCAATTTTTTCGTGACACGCCTAAGTTTAGTTTCCCACCATAATGCGGGAAAAATATACCCACGGTTCTGGAGAACCGTGGGTATAGGTCTCCAAAAAAAACAGTAATACCTACGGTTTCCAAAAACCATCGGTATTAGTCTTTGGAAAATACCCTATACCCACGGTTTCTCCAAAACCGTGGGTATAAGTCTTAAAAGAAAACTATACCCACGGTTTTTGGCTCAACCATGGGTATAGGTGTCCTATACCCATGGTTCTAGAAAACTGTGGGTATAGGTTCTCCTACTATCCTTATACCCACGGTTTTGAAAAAAAACCGTGGGTATATACCTATTTTCCAGGAGTGAATCATTGATATATTATGATCTTCCACTTTCTAGAAGAGGATGTGGGATAAACATCATAGAGTAGTGGAATGGGAATTTGGAAATCATTATGATCGACATTAACGACTTCTTCAGGATGTTAGGTTGATACTTGTTACTAGTATAGGAAGTATGTACATCCCAGAACTAGTTTAAAAAAGGTTTGGAAACATTCAATCAATGTGAAATGATGATTCATCTTTAGATCATTTGAAAGAGTACCCTATTGAGGAGTGGAGTTGGTTCTTTTTTAATGATTCACAGGTAAGATCAGATAATTCTAAGGGTGTGGTATGTATCCCTTAGTTTATTGTAGATTATCATTCACCTAGGATGGAATGGGTTGTTCTGGAATTATGGTATCTCTGTATATTAAATATTAAACTGTATTAATGTAAATCCGGCTGGCCATCGTGTGAGGTATTATGTTTATTTCTTATTTTATAGATTTTATCTTATTTATCCATTCTTCTCATATAGTTATCTCATTGATTTTTCGTTATGATTTTGGTATGTGAATGAAGTTTATTCAATTTATTATGTATCAGCGTATCTTAGTGGGAAGGGAAAAAAGAAAGGTTTTATGGTCACATAGTGTCATTATTTTGTTCATACCAGGACGTCTTGGGGGAATTCTTTATGGATAGACATGTATATTTTTAATAACATCAAAGATATGGATTGGATAAATAGTTTAAAACAACTGGTAGATTTATATTTTAGTAGTTATTAGTTTTTATCTTCTAATCAAAGCATTCATGTATTTCATGGTGAGTTGGACGTGAGGATATAGAGGGCATGTCTAACTACCTATGTTTTAACAACTATAATAATGTGATTTTTAGCATAATCAACTACTAATTTCCACCAAAATATCATTATTCTATGTTTCTTTTAAAAAAAGGATCATAATACAATAAAAGGTGGGTAAAATCAAACATTTTGATTTTTTTCTGTATAATGTGCTCCAAAATACATTATAGATCCTAATAATGATGTGATAACATTAGGAATACCAAGTCAAAATGGATGAACTAAAAATAATATTAAGGGAATAAACATGAATAAGAATCATAAAATATTAGTCAATGCTGAATCAGGATATCTTAAAAGAGAAGGATCAAGATTAATTAAATTGGAAAATAACATAAAAAACATGGTATCCTAAGATCATGGAATCATAGGAAATATTTTGACAATATATAATAGGATAAAAATATTATTAATGGTTATCTACTAAGAGAATATTACATGGTGGACAATGTCCCTTGATGGATTTGGTTTATTCCCTGATCTCATACATGATTCCTCGTGATACTAATGCTTTTCCGAATGCATTATAGTACTATATGGGTGAACCCATCACATAATCTAAATTATAATTTCCCAATAATATCTAGGCATATCCAACATAACATTTTCATTATTTATTTTTCAAAACAAATATAAATCAATCATAAGTCATAACATAAGAATTACCCATGGAATGAAAAATGGTTTCCAAATATTGTCTTATATAGCAATCAAAAGAAATTTCATAGATAAAGAATTTTAGAAAGATAATAAAGGATTTATTGAACCATTAATTTATGGGATAATATTAATAGTATATATGTGACAAACATATATACATAATTTTTTTCAAAAAAAATCATAATAATATCTATTATTGATTAAAATGTCTAAAAAATATTACACGAAATACATATTTTAAAAACAATCTTTTTTCATTGATAAAATTTTAAAAAATATAAAAAATATAAAATATTATAGAAAACATTTTATTTTTAAATTTAACTAAAAAATTATGCAGGAATCGACAAGGAGTTGGGTGGTCATAATGGTGGGAAATTCCATTAGTGATGTATACATTAATATGAACTTTTCTTGGACACTAGTAAAAAATGTCCAAAAGGTCTCTATTTTTTAAATGAAATGATGATTCTTTAAAATAAATTTGTTAAAAATTTAAATATGGGTAAAAGTAAAATTAATAAATATTTTTTTAATGTCAAAATTATTATTGTATTTTTAAGAAACATGGATATGAATGAAAAAAGATTTTCAACCCAATAGAGAAATTAAACCTTCTTTTCTAAATGAAATTTCTCAGTAATTTCATGTAATAAAGATAGTAATTTTTTTAATATTATATTAATATTTAATTAGTATCCATAGGAAAATAAAATTAATGTAATATTTTTTAAAATAATAAAATAATTTCATATAACATAAATTCAAGAAAAAACAATACTGATGAAAATGATATTGAAACATAAACCCTTACTTCAATAGTAACATTTGGATCTTATCTCTCGTGAATAATGTAAATGAATTGTGACATTAAATTTTATAAAATAAAAATTATTTATCATAAAATATTAAAAGGGGATTTATATGTCCTATTTAAAATAAATTAGGTTTATTAAATATCATGTGTCTCGAAGAAAGAATTTTATAGACCAAACCCTAACCGAAAGTCCTATAATTGCCGTGTATTTATTTTATCTCCTATATAATAAAATTATATCCGTTAATTTTTTTCCTAGGAAACATTTTAGTTATAATCTATTATATATAATTTTTTTTATTAATTTTAATGATTCATTTTACCAATTAATCATATATTTTCACATTATGTGTTTTGAGGATTCTCTATTCATTATTTCAATATGACAATGGTGTTTAGGCCATTGTAAAAGTAGAAAATGTTAAATGAACTAAAAACTATTAAATATTATATAATTATAGTTGTTATACATGAAATATACCTTTAAAAATAATCCATAATTATTTTTATGATAAATTAATGACATCATAGTCATGGAGACGAAAGGTCACACATACGCGTGTGTAATGCTACCAATTTTAAAATATCATCATTGAAAGATGGTATGCGTCATTTTATATTTCCATAATTACTATAATATCATTAGTATAATTTTTTTAATAAATATACTTACATATAAAATCCATGTGAGGTAGTAATATATAATGAATCGCATCACATGGCGAGGAAATAGTCCATTGTAGACACGAAAAATGTTATCATTTTTTTATGGATGGAAAAGCAAGAAGGTATATTATATATTACATTTAAATAATTGTTAACATATCATTAATATCACAGATAAACATTAAATCTATCATTAGGAGCTTCCATGAAATGTGATCATGAAAATTTATTAAGATCAGTTCGCAATGTGGTTGTCCTCCATAGACAAAAATGATGGATTCATTTACCATTTTTTTTGAAGAGGATATGGATGAATATATTTCAAAAAACATATAAATATCAAGTATTATAATCAATAAATGTTTTTAATATTTTAACTTTTATAAAATTCATTAAATAATAAGATGAAGAAGAAAACCGAATGAGTTTAGTAAAGATGATTGCCCTTACTTTGTAAAACGTAATTTAGATCACTTTTTAAGGACCGAAAAGATGATATTTGTGAATAAAAAGATATGTTTAATTATTATATGGATTTTGGGTAGAGATATTTTGGGTTTTTTGTGCCATATTTATTGAGAGGTGTGAATAAGTTTGGTGCGGGGTTCTGGTTTATAATTGAGGAGGGGTGAAATTTTCTAAAAAGCTAAAACTATTAAATATCTAGAAGTAAATCACAACCCATCTGCCAAAAAAATATAAAATTAAATTATTTGAGGATATATAAGGCTTATACATACCTATAGAACGTAAAATAAACATATTTTTAAAAATGTTATCCTATTTAATGCTATGGTTACTCACTTTGACCAGTTTTTATTTTCTGTCCACACTAACTATCTTTTTACAATTTATAACATTAATTATGCCAAAAAAATAAGTTTTTATTATTATATAATATAAATTATTATGATTAAAAAAATTTAATAAATTTTATAAAATTCAATTCATAAATTTAAAAGAATTTAATTGTAAATTAAACCTATATGAGTTTTGAAAAAAGTGTTATTGAGGAAATGAAATTTTCAATCATAAGATGCTCTATTAAGTGAATAAAAAATGTAATAATAATGAAATGAATATTAATTAAAAAATAGAAATATATAATCTAAAAATTGATTTTAAATCATTCTTCATTAGTTTATATTTCAATTATACAAAATAGGAAACATTATGTTGTTTAATATGGTTTTAAAAAATGTGTTTTAGAGACTACAAATAAATGTATATTAATATGATGTATAATGATGTTTTAAATGTAATTATATTTTTTACATATGATTATATTTTTCTAATATATTTATTTTTTACTTATGATTCCATGAAATGTATTTCAAGTAATAATGAGACATTTAAAAAAATTAATTTATGAAAAACAGATAAGAATTTTACAAAAAATCGTAATTATTAAATATTCTACAAAAAGTAAATATTTTTTAAAAAACCTAAAGTTTTATATTATGATAATAAATATATTATTATTTCACAAATTTTGTTAATTTTATTAAATTATATTTATTAATTTTCTAAAACATAATTATAATATTTGGTTACAATATCAATAAAATCATTTGTAATGGAAACATAGTTTTTTGTGGATTAAAATTTACTTATTAAATACAAGATTTTTTTATTATGAAATTTGAACTAAATTAATATCTAGTAATATATATATATCTCTTGAATAATTTTATATTATTCACCCCAAAAAATCTTATTTATATTTTATATGATTTGTGTTTAAATAATAATATGTTTATGTTATATCACGGTTTTTTCGAACTTATGGTTGTGTAATTAATATGATATTAAGAGTTGTTTTAATTTAAAACCATATAGGGTTATATTATACCATCTAAAAAAAATTTTATACATAAAATGTAAAATTGAGCACAATGATCATGTAATTGACATTCAAAACATCATATTTGGAAAACCTAAGTTGGAAAAATAGTTAACAGAAATTCAGCATAAAAGTGTGACAGAGAAATATGATGTTAATATATTATAACAAATGAATATTTTCCCAAGTGGGGGTTCATTTTTGGTATGTGAAATGTGTATTGAACACCCCATGCTTCCAATGTACATTTCTTTTTAAATTATTCAATAGCTTGTGCGGTACAGAACACTTTGTTTGAGCATAGTGTAAATTGTTTTTTATCTATAATTTATTTAGTTGGTAATAATTATGATTATAAATAATTTAAATAATAAATATGACATGATATTTATAATGTATAATTCATATTACATACAAATCTTTATATTTTACCATTATGGAATGATACCATCGCACATGCATAGGTAAAGCTTACCATCTCTACAAAATTATGAGATTAATTATCCAATACAACTATTAGAAAATAATTATAAAAATTTATATAATTAATGAATATAATATTTATGAACATAATATCATTTTCTATGTGAATAATAAATTTCCTATGCATAAGAAACAAGAAGTACATGACAAAATAAATATTATAAAATGAAATAGTTTACACCCAAAATAATTATAATAATGAAATATTATTAAGAAAGCGATATATGTAGGCTATATAGAAAATCATAAACAATGGATCTAGTTTTTGTATAACATAATATGATTATGTAACCATTATACAAGAGGTTATCTCACCCTTGAAAAAGTGGGAGTATGAGGTAAGTGTTAATTTCATAATCACTTTATCATCTGGGATTGACTTAATGTAAAAATTTACATCGATATATTTATCATCAATAACCATATTACTTATGAAAGAATTTCATAAAATTATTACTATAACATTAAAATTGTTCAAAGTCATTTTTACCCATGTTATATTTTATAATTGGAATATTTATTTTATTTTCCTTATGAGGTACTTTTATTACTTTCTCAACAAAGTATGAGAAGATTGTTTTTTAACTAATACGATGTGAGTATATTTTATGTAATCATGATTTCATAATGTTTTTTAAGATTCCATTAAAATAATTAATGAATAAATTCTATGAAAATATCATATTTTTAAATTTTATGGATTTTTAAATAACTATTTTCAATAAATGGGGGTTTTGTCTATATAAGTTTATAATGATTTTTTAATAAAATTTAATCTATATTCACATCCTTTATTGGATATTATGTTTAGTTGGGGTTAATTTCATATGATACAACCTATCATATTGAATTTAATAATTTATGAATAGTCTCATTGTGGATTTGTTACTTTTATAGCATTCTTGGTTTGTATATAATATATTAAGATTTTATTTACAAAATTTAATATGAATGTTTATGTTTGTAATGTTATACCCCTTCCATATGTGGAATGAATTTGACTTATTAAGAGATGGAAAGTGCCCACTATATTCCCTTGATGCATTGGTATGCCTCAATAGACTAACTGTTGTGGAGTTTTACCCATTTATGTATGGTTTTTTGCGAAATACAACATTGTATGTTTATGATGTATGGAATTAAGCATTCCCTCTTTATGAGATTAGTGTGGGATATTACATGTGGTTATTTAGTCACTAGAATATCCATGTGAATTTTTAAATGAAAATAATTGATTAATTCTTGCAATATCTTTCTCAATGTAATATTTAAAATGAATTCATTAAAATTTTAAGTATTTCCATAAATTTTTATGATTATTTATGATATGTTCTGCTATATTTTTTATCCTTAATGAGCAAATTAGATCACCCCATTATTATGTTTCATTATCCCCAGTATGTGAAGAGGTGTATTTAGAATGACCTAAAGGTACATTGTAAGAGATATGAGTGTTTTCAATGGAAATACTATTTTACTTCTCATTTCATGATGTAATCTGAAACTTATATTTGCATATAGTTTTTCCAAGGATATTAACGTGATTTTTCCATCGAGATTTAATTACTTATTATCATTAAAATTTAATATAATAATGCATTGGGTCTGTAGATTTGGGGTTTGGGTGTTGGAGTTATTATTAATGGAAATTAAATACAAACCTTGGAAACTATATCTATAAAAGACATTAATTAGGGAAAACTACCCAAGAGATACATTGAAGATATGTATTGAATAACATCTTCAAATTTTGGTAATGTTGAGATTATGTGGGTATTCCTAGAAAATACATCCATTTCTAGATACTATAAGTGGATGTGGTTCTATAACAAATGTACCTTAGAATAATAACTCTAACATGGTGTTTCAGGATTTACCTGGGGTAACCTAGTACATGAAAATGGTCTTTACTGCGCACCTAGTTCGACACTCTTGGGGAATATGATTAGGATAATTCACATTTTTTATGCGAACCATTATAATATAATTAAATGTAAATATGTCCCCAATGAAACAACACTTAGGATTATGAGATTGTCTGTGCAAGAATTTTTCAATTTCGGATACATATTTTTAAATTATGCACTATGAATCATTGCCTAATATGGAGAATGACATTGTATATAAATGGAGCGGAGTTCGAAAAAAGGAAATTGTATCAACACACATAATCCAGGTAGGGTTTTCCCTACTATGATAGATAATGATTTTGGAGCATGAGATGCAACTAGTGATATAAATTATTTAACTATACTAGGAAAACAATGATTGGTTATGAATAAAAACCGTACATTTATAAATGATACTTATCAACAACATGGTGGATAAACCTTATACCACTTAATGATACAACAAACCCCAACATTCAATAGGACTAAAAATCTATATGTACCTGAGAAATGGATATGTTCTGTGTGGAAAATATTTCTTACTATTAGGAATAAATAAAGAGAAAATATTGTCATTATAGTTTATCTTCTCTCTAGATATGCAGATCAATGATGGTCATTAATTCAAAAAATAAATGAGGATGAAGATATAGAAAATACGTAATGGGGGAATTTAAATAAATCATCCTTGAAAAATAATTTCCTCATGATCAACAAGTAGATATAGAGAGTAAATAATAGTGTGTTAAAGGAATATCTTGATGGTTTTTTTCATAGTATTTATTGATGACATCATGGTATACTCTAAATGCTATGAAGACCATGAGAACCACTTTATAAATGTTCTGATGACTCTTAGAAGAAATGAAATAAATGGGAAATTTATAAACTCTAAATTCTAGATTTAGGAAATTACTTTTCATGGCCATATTGTTTGGAATAATGGAATCTCAATTGATCTTTAAAATATAAATTCCATCCATGAATTTTCAGAAAAAATGATCATAACCGTGGTATGCAGTTTTAGTGGTTTAACAGGTACTATAAACATTTTATCCTTAATTTTTCCCATTGTCTAACTTGTTAACCAATCCCACACGTAATGGGGGTATATCCGTTTGGAGAGAAGATTGTAAAGATTATCATGACGAATTAATGAGAAGATTATCCAATTATCGTATAATGGATTTATAATATGGAAATGATGGTTTTGTGGTTTATAGAGATGCATCACGAAATAGACTCAGCTGTGTTATTATATATAATGATATAGTTATTTTCATTGTATCATGGAAATAAATTATTAATATAAAAAACCCGACTAATGATCTTGAGTTAAGTACAATAATATTTGATATGGAGATATAGAGACACTATATATTTGGTTACAGATGTGATATGTATTATTATCATAAGAGTTTGAAATATATTTTCTCATATAAATAACTCATCATGAGAAAAAGCTTATGGCTTGAGATACTTTTGGATTATAATTTCACCATACACTACCAATGAGGGAAGTTAAATATTGTAGAATATGCATTGAGCAGGAAGAACCATGGTGTTCTAAAAAAACTATAGTTGGAAGGGATCGAATGTTCATGGATCTATTAAAGATGGATTTAAGAATTATCATGGAATGGGAAACATAACTACTTTTTTAAATGGGTTCCAAACCATATTTACTATAAATAATACAATGTTACCATTTTGGTGATGAGGATTTTCAAATTAAAATTAATGCTTTGACTGATGGTAGATTTATTGATATCATATATGAAGATGGCATTTTGTAATTTGGGAAGATGCTTTGGGATTTTTATATAGTTGATCTTAAATTGGAATTACTGGATGATGAACGTAGTATACATTTCACTATAAAACCTTGTTGCACTCTAATATAAAGATATTTGATGGAACATTTTTAGTTGGAAAACTTGATGTGGGATATCACTAGTTTTGTGTCTATATGTTTGGCTTATAAATAGCTAAATTCTAGAAGTGAACATCATAGATGAAGCATGAAACCTCTTCCAATACCTGTATTGAAATGGGATGATGTTATGATGGAATTTCTATGGGGATACCAAAGATTCCTTGAACAAATGACGTTCTGTGGGTTATTATTGACCATCTTACCAAATCAACAAATTTTATATCTATAAGAGAAGATTTACCAGTTGAACATTTAGCAAGACTTTAAATTAATGAGTTATTAAGATTACATGGTGTACCCCTATCAATTTTTTTTGACCATGATACTCATTTTACATAACAATTTTGAAAATGTTTCCAGAACACCAAAGATACCAAGCTTCATTTGATCACATCCTACCACCCTCAAACTAATGTACAATCAGAAAGTAATATTCAAACATTATAAGGTATGTTGAGATCGTTCTCACATGACATTCAAGGTATATGGGATCATTATTTACCCCAAGTATAATTTTACTCTAATAATAGTTTTCATTCAAATATTCAGATGGAACCATATGACCTGTAATATGAAATGTGATGTCACACACCTACATGATGGGTTGATATTGGTGAAATAAAACCTATAGGTGCAAAAAGTATTGAAAAAACAACTGAAATGGTGAATATTATTCATTCCAATATCAAAGAAGTATAAAGTAGGAAAACAAGCTATGTTGATAATCGAAGGAAGGATTTGGAGTTTGATGTGGGAGGTCCTATTTTCTTAAAGGTATATCTATGGAATATTTATTATATGAATCATTAAGAATGGTAATTTATGTGCCATGTACATTAGACCTTTTTAAATGAAGGAACATTATGGAGATTTATCTTACCATTTTGAGATGAAAGAATGTATCTCCAAAGATCATGTTGTCTTCCAAGTATCACATTTATGGAAATAAAGGACAGACCCAAGGCATGAAATCACCCTTAAATATGTAGAACATGAACATTATCTATATTAGTGTGAAGATACTATTTAAAATTTTGAAAATATTTTAAAATTGTTGAGGAATTAGATGACACAACCGGCAATGGATCATTAGAGATCCCATATAATTGAAGAGGCCATATGGAAACCTGAAGAACTTATGATGAAGAACCACCCAAAACATTATATGATTTTATATTCTATAAATTTTGAGGATGAAATTTTTGATGGAGGGTATAATGTAACACCCCAAGCTTGCACATTGAATTTCTTTATAAATTATTTGATATCCTGTATTGCATGCAACTCCATGTTCAAGCGCACCACGATCTATGAAACAAACCATTTAAAAAGTTGTTATGAATAGTATGAACCACAATAAAATATTTATATATTTTTTGATAATATGATTAATTATTTAATTTTGAATATAAAAATTATCTTAGCATGAAATTTTTGTATTTTTATGAAAAGTTTTAATTTTTTCTGAATAGCGAAAAATTGAACATTATTATTAAAAACATGACTTTTTAATTTAAATAATTATTTTAATTTAAATTGATCTCAAAGTATTAATAGATAAATAATAGTTATCTTATTAAAATAGTGGTCATTAAAATCATCATCATAATATAATTATATAAAAATATTTAATCAAAATTTTAATGTCTTTTTAACTGCTTCCCCGCCACATCTGTATGATTAACATTAAAAGTCATATTCAAGTTTTTGTTAATTGAATTTATAAAAAAATACAAAAATAGTTATAATTACTATTTAATAAGATATATCATATGATCAACATAATTGTTTTGAATAGTAACTTAGAAATTTATTATTTATTTTCCACAGTTAAGGGTATATTGGGTAATTGAATGTAAAAATAAAATTATAAAATTAATATAATAGATTAAAAAATCCTATTTTATGACTAAATTATACCATTATCACCTATGGTTATAATTTGATTCATTTAGAGGACACTTTTCCACAAATATGACATAGATAATATAAAAATTCATGATTATGACAAAATGACACACTCTCATATTATATTAGTATATTAATTATAATATAAAGATAATGAGAAGATAAGATAGATTTTAATATTATAATGAGTACTATAATAATTGCTGACATCATTGTAATTTATTTTTAATTTTTTATAGAAAATAATTACCATTAATGATGACAAAATAGTCATAAAGAAACTATTTTATAAATTTAAATATCAAATATATGATCTGAATTTTTTTAAAAGAAATATAATTTTATTTTATTAAGGTGATACACAAAATTTATAGGTGAATATAAAATGTTAAAATAATATTCACTATTTTTTTGTAGGTATATTTCTTTTGGGATTTAAATTCAAGTCCAAGTAATGAATACCATCAAAATTGACACTATTGGTATTTTATTAAAACATAATTTTATTAAAATATTTTTAAATCATAAAAATTTTGAAAAACAAAAAAGTTATAATTATAAGGTCTAAAATTTCATAAAATTTCTATTTATGTGCAATTGAAAAAATATAAGAATATATTAATAACCTTTTAATATTTATGATATTTTTACCCAAAATATAATTTAATAGATTAATTATTAATAAATCAAAATGATATGTTTAAAAATAAATCCCAAACATCAATGACTTTAATTTTATGTGATTATTTTGATCTATTCTTGATTTAACCCCAAAATAACTCTCTTTGGATGTAATTTAAATTAGAAAGTAATTTATATAAAATTAATAATTTTTGAGTTTCTAGAAGTCCCCCCCCCCTCTCTTATAAAAGCGAACCTCACTATCACTATTATTCACAACTATAAATCTCTTTGGCTTGAACATAACCCAATTATTTCTCCTCCAAATAGCTCTCACTGCATCTAAAGTCTATAATTTTGACATAAATTTAACCAAATAAGTTATTTTTTGTAAATTAAAAGGAGACACACAAAGAAGATATATTTTTTTTACCAACTCTTTGAATGTTCTTTTCTTCTACTAACATTTCAAAAGTTATTTCTATACTAAGTAATAACTCCCGAATTTCCGATATTTTATGTTGTTTTTATGATTATCTGAAAACCATATTCCTCCTTTTACTAATCCTATAAAAACATATATCACCATATGTAAAAACACATGAAGTACTCTCTCTATACAATGGTATAAACATTTTTTCATCTATAATTTAATTTATGGTAAAAAATGATTAATATAAAGGATTTAGAAAATAAATTTGACATTATTTTGTTAATATATAATTCAGATTCCATCAAACTCCTTACCCATTTCAATTAAAGAATCATACCATTTCTCATGCGTACATACGACCTACCGTCTCCATGACACGATGATATTAATCCCTCAATACAACTACTTAAGAAAAATTATGAAAATGTATGTAATGAATGAATAATTTTATTTTGAACATAATATCATTCTATATATGAATAAGATATGTTCTATTTATAATAAAAAAAATACTTACATGACAAAATAAATATACGAAAATGAAAATGTTCACACTTGAAGTAATGAAAATAATAAAATATTACGACAAAAATGAAAAAAGTCTCTTTTATGATATCATAAGTAATTTATTTAGCATTGGTTTAACATAATAGTATTATTTAATCATTATATAGTATATTAATGTTCCCTTGACTAAAATAGATTATTAGGTAATGGTTTATTTCACAATCTCTTTATTATCATGCGAGTCTTTAATATATGATTTTAATGGGATATATTTATCATTCATGTCTATGTTTCTTGATAATGAATGTAAAAAGATTATTACTATTAATTTAAAAATATTGAAGAAATTTTTAACCATGATTTATTTTATAAAAGGAACATATTTTTTCATTTTCCTTATGAGGAACATTGTTTGAGGATTTTTCCAAAGTATGAGAAGAATGTTTTTCTATCACATACAACACGAGCAGAATTTTCCACCATCATGACTAATTAATGTTTTTGAAGAATCCTTTACATGTTTAAAATATTATTTTCTATTTAAATATTTTTTCATAAATTTTGTGTCATTTTAAATAATTATTTTCAATAAAAGGGTAATTATCAAAAGAAACATCTAATGATTTTATTAAAAAAATTTCATATATATCAACACACATTATTGGAACCTTTGTTTAATTGAGGTTTCTTTCATACGATACATAATATTATATTGTATTTAGTGGTTTATGAATAATATCATTGTTGATGTGATACATTTATACCATTCATGTTTTAAGGATAATGTATTAAGATATCATATTCTAGTTTTAATACAAATGTGTATGTTGGTTATGTTTTACCACTTATATAAGATTAATGCATTATACTTAGTATGTGATGAGTGAGGACAATTATAGCCACTCGATGCATCTGTATGTCTCCTATGACAAACAATTTTGGGGTATTACCCATTTATGTATGGTTTCTTAGATGAAGCCTTCACGGTATGTTAATGATGTCAGTAATTCTGCATTCCCTCTTTATTATAAAAGTTTTTTATTTTACATGTGATTATTAAACTAGTATAATATCCATGAGAATTTTTAAATGTAATTATTTGATTAATTGTTTTTCTATTATGTTAATTATTATATTGAAAATTCTTGTGTACCTGTTTTATACATTTTTGTACAAGTTTATTTTTATTTTTGATAAATTATGGTGTATTGTTTATCCTTACTAAGAATATGAGCTCAACCCTTTCTAATGTTTCACTTTCCCTCGGATGGGTAGCGGTATATTGTGAAGTAAAAACAATGATAGTCTATAATATATAAGTGTTTTCAATTGAAATTATATGTTACTTTTCATTTCATGGTTTAATTCAAAACTTATTTCTGTATATATATTTCCAAGGTTGCTAAACTGGTCGGTCAATCAAGATTTGATTTCTTTTGATCATGCCAATGTAATAAAATAATGCAGCAGCAATGGGGATCTAGGGTCATGACATTACAATTTACATAGAATAAAAGTCTAAATGATCATGGATAGAGATATATGAAAATTTATCTAAAGAATGTGAATGATCAATAGAATGATAAAAAACAAAACCAAATATCTTTGATGAATTAAATGACTACTAATTCAATGAATACGAACCTAGTAAGTTAAAATTTTCATTTCAAAGTCATTTTCCTATAGTTGGGGGACTCATTTACTATATATATTAAGAACCCTGTAATATATACTTTCTTAACATGATTTTATTTTATAAATATAATTTCATCCTTTTTTTATTGGATCAATTTCAAATTCACCTCTTACTATACAGATTGAATAATTCATTATCATATTTTTTAATGAAGCACAAAAATTATTATTTAATGGATCCTTAGATCCATAAAATAGTCACAATATATTCCTCATATCATTATTAAAACCAAAATTTATAGAATGTTTTTAGATTTTACCCATAATTAATATGAATATATTGATCTCCAAAATGTAACTGTAAAACAAAAGGTTTTAGAAAGACAATTTCTTAAAAAATTTACTCTTCATCATATATTACCTCAATAACCTCAAAATTAATGTTTTCTATAACCTCATTGTTTATCTCATACCCTTTAACATACATCCCAAAAAACATAATAACATTCTTCTCATATAATCCTTTATGTTTAACCCAATAGTAATATATATCATAAAATAACATATCATATCCTAAAATATCATTAATTACATTAAAATTCCATCACATATAACCTAAATTGGGTGCCTAATACTTTAAACTTATGACTATTTATAAACTATTAAACCCATTTCTGTATCAGTATATTTTATGTAAATAAAAAATGAAGCCATATATGCTTCATAAATTAAAACAATTCATAGATATTTCATCATACTTATATAAAAAATACCATTGGTTATACTATTTATACATCATAATTCCCGAATTTAAATACATTTATTTTTCAATCATTTTACTTCAATTATAGTTCTTTCCTTTGTCAAGGTAATAGCCTTTAGATTATGGAATTAAATCATATAATTCTATTTTTAATCATATATTAGAAATCTAATATTTGAAATTTTCCTTCATTCCATTTTTTTCAATAAAAAATCTTATACTCCAAATTTTGTGATATTCTTCAAGGTTCTTATTATCAAATATATGAAATGATGGAATCCAAGTATTCTATTATATGTTATCTTTTTCATTTTGAATCATATGATACATCATCCTTTTATTATTTTATTTTATTGGAAACACAACTATAATCTAGTTATAAATCATAATTGGTTATGATTCATTTGGAATGATTACAATACACCAAATTCAGTTTACAATACGGTTGATATCTAAATATAAAAATTATTAAAATTCCCCTTACAATATTTGTTGGCTGTATTTAAAATATTTTGTTCCATTAACTAATATGAATAATAGGAACATGATCATAATTCATTAACCAAAAAATTGGAAACTTATAAACATTGAAAAAATAACATAATATTCATAATTATATCCTTACATGTGAGTATATAAGTTTGATTCTATTTTATCCGTGGTATAATTTCTTATTTGGGATTCTAGAAAAACACATATAAAAGTCATTGATAATGTTTCATAATTGTGTCTCTAATTCCAAATGTAAATCCCCCACGAGTATGAATCCCATCTATGTAGAATATACTGTATTCATAGATCAGATAATGATTTAGTCCATCTTAATTCATTCCGTTCTTAAATATTACCCTAATATACATATATTATATATCTATATAAAAATTTAGTCTAAATATAGGTATTCATACTCACAAAGCACACATTTTATATAAATCTCCAAAATTTCATGATGTTTATTTTTTATACATATCCTTATTTTTATAATTTTCCTTAATCTTATCCTTTGGATTCTAACTAATGTTTTCAGATCCATGTTTTCAAAGGTTAACTGAAACTTTTCTATGATACCACATATAGCTATGTGAAACTTTTGAAAATATTATTACATGATTTTTAAAAATATATATATAATAATTTAAACCAAAAGGTCATGAATCCTAGTACCTTTTGTTTACTTAGTTCAAAATAACTCAGAAAGAGGATAAAATAAAAAATTATTGTTTCACCATATTGATCTCTTAAATCCTTGAAGATCCAAAATTACATGTGATAAAAATGGGAATAAAAATAGAAAATGGTTTATTTAAAAATATATGTAAGTGAATAAACATGATAAGGAAACATTAAAAATGAGTCAAATGAACATCATAATATGATAAATGTGAAGGGCCAAGGGAAATCACATGGGAGCATAACATAAATAACATGGTATCAAAAAATAATGGAATCATATGAACCAAAAAATAATCATATAACATGTCCTAAACATGAGTCAATGATAAATTCCTAGACAATACAACATGGGGAAGATTGTTCAATAAACTGATTATGTTTACTCCTTCATTTCATTCATGATACTTCATGATGCTAAATCATTTCCAAATGCATTGTAGTGTCATCTGGGAAAACCAAATGTATAAGCTATATCAAGATTTCCTATTATTGTTCAAGAAATCCCATCATAACATGTTCATAAATTTTTTTATATAAATAAAAAATCAATCATAATTAAATAGATATGATTTATTTATGGAAATAAAACTTCTTTCAAAATGTCGTCTCATATCATGATAAAAAAAATATTTCATAACAAAGGAATTTGATTGATCAAAATAATGTATGTATAACCCCCACAAAATGCATTTATAATAATATAGCTGTATTATAAGATGCATATATTTATAATTAATAAGTAATGCCCAATATTAAATTTTATTATTTTTGAGGAAAATATCTTCAAAATTTAACAAGGAATAATTTATGAGAAGATACTAAATTTTTATAGTAATCAATTCATCCAAATCTATAAATTACAAAAATATTATTAAAATTATTTTCATAAAAATAATTATTATAATATAAAAAATGAATCATAAATTATGTGAGTGGTCATGATGGGGGTTATATCCATATATAACACACAAGATCAGTGAAAGATTCCCTTTACACTATTGTAAAAATATTAAAAAATATCTCTTTCGGAAAATTTAAAGAATATTTCCATCAAAAAGTTTTTTGATAAATTCAAATATTCATTAAAATGTATTTATTAAATATTTACAATGATTTAAAAAATATGAAAATATTCTATGAAAATATGTATATTGAATATAAATGATTTTTGATGAAATAGAGAGATGAAGTCATCTTATCTTAAAAATATTTTCTCAAACATTTAAGTATGAAATTGGGGGAAAAGTTAGTAAATGTAAAGAACATGAATTTTAATGTAATTTTTTTTAATTATGTAGGATTTTTATGAGTCTGTGAAAATTGATGGTGCGTGATTCCGAGGCCCGGTGTGCCCGGAATCAATTTCCAATGTTTTGTTCGGGTACGTTCAGTAAACATACAAGCAGGTTTTAATAACATTTGAAATGGTGCTCAGAATTGAAATTCGAGGGCACCTTTGAACTCACAGAACATGTTTACACTTGAGACGTATTTCACCTCGATGACAGTTGGTCGAGGGTGGAAGTTATTTTTTGTGTTTTACGTGGAAATAATAAAATAAAATGCTCATATTTTATTTTATTTTGTTGTAACAACCCATCTGGGAGTTGAAATTTGGGGACCACCCAACCTTAACCTCCCATGACAGGTTATGGTGGTGGGCCCCAACAGAATCTAACCTCCCACGAGAAGTTATGGTGGTGGGGACCACCCAGGACTAAACACCCATATAATTGAGAGAAACTCTCAACTCCCCTCATTAATGTGGGATATCCTATTGACATCCTCTACCTTAATTTGTGCAAACCCATCCCTTAAGGGTGCCACCACCTCCCTTAATTTATTACACCACCCACCTTAATTAATTAGGATTTTTGATTTGTTTCCAACAAAATAATAGATGGTTTAATTTATTATTTTGGTAAACCCTTCATATAGGGTGGAATTTGGGGAGAGGAGAAGCTCTTGGGAGAATGTTTCTCCAACGAAGAATGATGAACTTCCTCCACGATGAATGTCGGTGAGGAGTGTCTTTGAAATCTTCCTATGAAGCTCCTTTTAGAGGAAACTGACATGGGACATCTTCAACAAACGACCTTCCCTCCTCATCATCATCAATGAACCGATGCACAAGCTAGGTATTGGAGGTGTGTGGCGGATGCGACGAATGACGACAACTCTGTCTTATTCCCCGTGAATCCCTCAACGAACAATGAACATGGTTGAGAATTTTGGTGGTTGATTTTATATTCCCATGATTCTTTCCATCTAAAACAAAGACCACAGTTCAAACTTCTAACTAGTTGATCTGTATATTTTTCCCCTCTGCGTGTTTTGGGAATATTCATTATGGGAGGGTTTGTTGTGCTTTGTTCTGGTGAGCCAACTGCTACCACCCTAAACGTGGAGGTTGTGGACCAAACCAACATGGCTCGACCCCTCCGATGTCCTCTATTGTTATGTTTTTCGAAACAGAGGAAGGTGACAATGTAGACAAAGGCGACGAAGGAAACAGTCATTCAACCCGCGACATCCGTAACCCGCACCGCTCCTGCGGCATTCGATGCCACCGTCGACCGAAACGGTTGTGCCCCCTCACGACAACCCTATCGAACTGCCCCTACAGTCACCGCCCTTCCTGCCGAGCCACCCCGAGGTGGGCCGAGCCGCCCTGGCTGCGCCGTTTGCCTGCTGATGTAGTCCCGGCCACCCTGGCCTCTCGACCGAATCAGCTACCGACCACACTGGCCTCCCGAAAGCCCCGACCATGCTTTCCCGCCGGCCCCGTGCCACCCCGACTGTGCAATCCTACCAGCCTCGTGCCACCGACGGCCGAACCGACCCAAGCCGTGACGCCCCCTTCCGCCCATGCCCGACCCACTGGCTTCTTGATCTGCCCTGGCCACACTAGCCAACCGGCTTCCCAAGACGCCCTCGCAGCGCCCCGGCCGAACCGGCCCCTCGTCGTGCCCTCCGTGCTCAGCATCCCTCGTGACGCCCTCCGGGCTGAGCCTCCCTCACGCCAACACACGGCTGGTCCACGCCCTCGCGGACCTCCCCGACCCGTCGCGGCCCGCTGGGTAGGGCCCAGCGGTCCGGACCGAACATAATGGTTTTGCCCATCAAATGGGTAGGGCCAGACCCAACAGGTCTGGCCGGGTCGACCCGAACTGGGTTGGGCCAGGTTGGTCCGATAGGGTGGGAACAAACCTGGGCCCACTACGACCCTTTACTTTCTTTTGGCCATATCATTGGCACCAGATGTCCATTTGAAAAACCGTCAACGACGATGGTAATATTGGAGCATGACGGTCTCTTTGAGTATACTCCATTAGAGTTTTGTCTTGAGATGGGTACGGTTAGGCTAGATCGATCATGAATCGAACAGGGACCCTGGGACTAAGTGGATAATATCCAAAAGACCAGGCGTCCGATTGGCGCTCCATTTTTTACGTTGAGAACACTATGACATGGACGACCTTTGAGTTACTTAATATTGGAAATTCACGATAGTTGGAGTATTGACCAGTTTCTCATGGAGTATATCATTCTAGTAACGAGCGAGTAGAGCACGAAAACCTAGTAGCTGGATGAGACCTGACGACTACTAACTGTTTGACTTAGAGTGACTCTACTTGCCTAGTGGGGAGTGCCTAGGTGTGGCGGTAGACCCATGGTGGAGGAGCACAATATATGTGATACGGCAGACCCATGGTACTCGACAAGAGGAGTGCCTTACTAGGCTACTAGGGGGAACGCCTGGGTGTGGTGGCAGACCAGCTGTGGGGAGCGCCTCTATGTGACGTAGCAGACCCACGGTACTCGACCAGAGGAGTACCTCAGTAGTACAAGGTTAGTGGGAAGCACACTTGGTGTCGTGGAAGGCCCACTGTACTCGATTGACCAGGAGTTCTCCAGCAGCTGAGGTTTCAACAATGTGAATAAAAATCCGAGTTGAGTTGAGTTATTACAATGTTGTTATCTGAATGATTGAGATGGATTACTTAATAACTTAGGAATATGTATAGTCATATACCTAAGTAAGGTTTTCTATTGATATTATGCTTTGTGGTTTATCATTTTTGGATTTTGTGAGACCTTGAGGGGCTCGGGGTCCCTACTAAGTATCGTTATACTCACCCCTGCATGGGCTATGCCCACACCATGTTGTGTTGGTTGCTGACGACAGACAACTCTGACTGAGGATGAGAGTACCCGGACTGGACGGTACCCAGAAGTGGACCCTACGATGAGTCAGTACATAGAGGTGACTAACAGACATGGAGTGATGAGGAGGCTATCTGTACCACCCCTTCAAGTAGGAATCCCATAGGATGACCCAACATCTGTTTTTTCTTTCTTCAGTTGTACGTGTACTTCCAGTTCCATGTACTTTATAGTTGGGCTTGAATTTCCGGCCCTTTTACATTTTAACACTCATTTTTATATAGTTTACTTTGTGTTTTTTATTCCGTTGTGTGCTCTCTCATTTTCCTTTTCATGTTATAAAGGTAATTCCTTCCCAGTTTCAAGGAATTATGCCTTTGGTTCTAGTCACTAGCCCCAGCCTTGTGGAAGGCGGGCTTGGGGTAGTCACATAATGGGCCCTTAGGGACGGCTCGTGACAAATTTGTATCATGGGAGTCAGATCATCTGCAGAATAAATGACTCCAATATTTTCTGTGAAGAAATACTATTTAGTGAATTGAGTGTGGTTCTTAGTTCACGGAGTACAGTGTTGGTGCAGTGGATGACCTATCCATACACCAGGAACCTGACTCTGATTTCCGACTCAGTGGGAGAAAACATTGATTACCTATGTGTTTTCAAAATATTTCTTTAAGTCATATCAACCAGGTCAGCTCACTAGGTATAAACTTTTGACCGTAGCACAACTGTTTCTGTTCAGGATGCCTCCACGTAGATAGCCGTCTAGAGTTTCGAGAGATGTACATAGAGACATCCCACTGAGCGATGAGTCCTCGGTGCAGGGCCCTCTTCCGGCAGAGGCACCAGTGGAGGCACCAGCGGTACCACTCCCCGTTGGGCCACCAGTGCCACCGGCCCTAGTAGTAGATGATGCATGCTACTTGAGCATGTTTCACGAGTTCCATTTCCAAAGTCCACCCAGGTTCATGGGAGAGATGGACCCACAGGAGGTTGAGGATTGGCTGGAGGCTGTGGTGAGAGTTCTCCGACTGGTAGGGACATCAGCTGACCTCATGGTGATTCTTGCTGCCATCTTTTACATGAAGAGGCAGGCAGATGGTGGAGCTTGATTCTCCAGGTCCACGACGAGATGACCCTTCTCTAGGAAGACATAGAGAGCATATTTTGGGTAGAGTTTGGTCCAGTGACTCTCCACATAGTGCACATATATGAGATACTTCATCTGCAGTTGGGAAACATGACTGTAGCTTAGTACTCAGTTAGGTTCATAGACAACTCACGCTACTCCACCGATATGGTGCGAGCCACATTATTCATGGATCAGACCTTTGATAAGGGGCTTAGGTGGGAGATCAAAGCATCAGTGATCTCACTTAGCATCCCGACGCATGTAGGGGTGTTAGAGAGTTCCCTCCTATTGGATATTTTCCTTGATGAGAATTCAACAATAGCAAGATCCACAACCAGTCAATACGTAGAAAAGTCTTTTGCAGCTGGCAGTAGACAGATGTCGTAAATTTTCAAGCGGACCGGACCTATAGGTGGGTGACCGTAGGACTCAAGATCAGTTGTGCGGGGAACCCGAAGTGAAGACAAACATGCTAGGAGTGGGAAATGGTACTCATGTGGTAGGCAGGATAACTTGGTTCATGACTGTCTGACCCGTCGTTCGGATGATCAGCAGATGGTCGAGGGACCTCCCAGGCAGAGACAAAGGTTCGATCGAGGCGGTCAGCAGGGAACATGCAGACATGGAAGAGGATCATGTCCATGAATCTGGCAGTAGAAGACGTTTCGAGATGTTACCACCACCACCACTAGAAGGTCGGCCCCGACCACAGGGAGCAAGTGGACATGGGAGAGCTCGGCTCTAGGCAGCTAAGGATTACGAGCATGTCACTTCGAAGATGATTCTAGGTACGATCTGTGTCTAATACACCATAGATGTAGTACTTATAGACATAGGTTCTAGTCACTCTTTCATTTCCACTTCCCTTATTCGGAGCTCAGAGATTATGACAGAGCTGTTTGCTCGATTATTATGGCTAGAGACTCCTATGAGAGCATATTTGACTATAAAGCAATGGTGACGGTAGTGCGACCTCACTTTAGGAGGCAATAGCTTCAGCTGGGATATCCTAGAAGTGGCGTCGAGGCCTTACGACATCATCTTGGGTATGTATTGGTTATCTATAGTCCATGCTCATTTTGATAGTATTAGGCGCAAAGTGTGGTGTGACCGCACGGATGGGACTAGGTTTACCTTATCCAGAAAGAATGGATCCATTGAATCACATGAAGGACTTAACCGGAAGATGGTGTAGTAGATCACTCATCAGCTGGCTTGTCTTACCCTCGGAGCAGTTTATGTGGACAGTCCAAACAATCCTATAGTGGTGGACCAGTATATAGATGTTTCATTTAATGATGTACCAGGTTTATCTCCTTGTAGAGAGGTGGAATTTACATTGAGTTGTACCCCAGGATGACACCGATATCTATACCAGTGTATCGAATGGCTCTGACAAAGCTTCGTGAGTTGCGGGTACAACTAGAGGACTTTCAGGGGAAAGGATTCATCTTGCCCAGTGTTTCTGGTCGAGTAGAACCGATTATGATCGCCAAGAAGGAGGATGAGAGTTTGCGGCTTTTTTTCGACTACTAGTGTCTGAACCAGGAGACTGTGAAGTACAAGTACCCTCTCTCGAGGATTGACGACCTCTTTGATCAATAGAAGGTAGCATGGTGGATCTTGAAAATAGTCCTCAGATCAGGCTATTACCAGATCAGAGTTCAAGACGAGTATGTGCATAAGACAGCCATCAGATGACGGTATGACCACTAAGAGTTCTTGGTTATGCCATTAGGCATAACCAACTCTCCAAAAGTGTTCATGGGACTCATGAATAGGATATTTACACCATAGCTAGATCACTTTGTCGTTGTCTTCATCAATGACTTTCTGATCTACTCGACTACTAAGATGGAGCATGCCTATCATTTGAAGGTAGTACAGGACACACTCCGAGAGCACTGGAATCATGTTAAGCTCTCGAAGTGACAATTCTGGATAGGAGAGGTTCAATTTCTAGTAAATTTCATATCAAAGGCTAGAGTTTTAGTGGATCCAGCAATGATTGAGGTGGTACTTTTTTGGGAGCCACCCAGGAGTGTGACAGAGGTACAAAGTTTCTTGGGTTTGGATAGAATATTACCAGAGTTTTGTTCTAGACTTCTCTAGAGTTTCATCCCCACAATCAGAATTGAAGAATAAGGGTCAAACCTTAGTGTGGTAGGAGAGATTCCAGCAGAGCATTCAAGAGTTGAGACAGAGGCTGACTAGTGACCCTATCTTTAGGATTCCAGAGGAGGGAGTAGAGTATGGTGTCTACTATGACGCATCAGGGGACAGAATCAGATATGTCCTGATGCAAAATCAAGTATTGATCACTTATGGTTCTTGAAAACTGATACATCATGAGAAGAATTATGCTACCCATGACCTGGATTTCGAATCTTTGGTCTTCGCCTTGACGATGTGGAGGAACTATCTGATGGGTGAACGTTTTATCATGTACTCTGATCACAAGAGTCTTAGGTATATCTTCTCTCAGAAGAACCTGAACCTGAGACAACATCATTGGCTTGAGTTCCTCTAGGACTATGACTTCGGGATATTCTATACTCCTGGGAAGGGGAACGTTGTTGTAGATGCACTCAGTAGAAGATCTGATATACTGCTCCTAAGCAAAGCAATCGTGCAGCTAGCCACTTTGAAGATATACATTGTTGATAGAGATAGAGAAACTATTCTTTAGTCTCTTATAGTCACTCCCCCTTTTCTTCAGTGAGTCAAAGAGGCATAACATGTGGACACGGACTACGAGGCTTGACATGCTCTGATATCTACAGGGAAAACACCTGATGGATTTTCTGAAGGTGGGGAGCATTTCATCCTCTTTAGAGGATGTACCGTGGTACAAGTGTCATTTCAGGAGGAAGTGTTGATGGATTTCCACAAATCCCCTCTAGAAGTACATCCAGGAGTGGTGATGATGTACCAGGACCTCCGACAACAGCACTAGTTTCCATGAATGAAGATAGCAATTGTATAGTTTGTTTCTCGATGCCTCACTTGTCAGCAAGTGAAGGTGGAGAATCAGGTACCAGTAGTCTTGGTTCAGCATTTAGAGGTCCCTGAGTAGATGTGGTATGGAATATTCATGGACTTCGTGACATGCCATCCACGTATATCTAGAGGACATGACTCAATTTTGGTGATTATCAACCAACTCACCATGCTGGCCCACTTCCTACCGATCAGTGAGTAGGGTTTAGTAGAGAGCTTCAGACACCTCTATGTGAAGAAGATTGTGTGGCTACATAGAGTACCTTCGACGATTATCTCCGATCATGAAGTACGATCTATTTGGGCACCGCCTTCCATCCTCAGACGGATGGTCAGACTGAGCGGACCATTCTGACCCTCGAGGACATGCTGCGTTCTTGTGTCCTCAACATAGGTCACATCTGGGAGGATCACTTTTCGTTTGTGGAGTGTGTTTACAACAAAATATATCACTCTACCATAGGGATGGCACCTTTCGAGACGTTATATGGGTGACCTTGCAGATCACCTTTGTGCTGGACTGACCCAAGGGAGTCAGCACTAGTGGGACGAGAGATGCTATGGGATACGATAGAGAATGTGCAGATCATCCCGGAGTGGATGAAGACTGCATAGAGCAGACAAAAGTTATATGATGATAGGAGATGAAGACCTCTAGAGTTTGAGGATGGCGACCACGTCTTTCTATGGGTACCACCTCAACAAGGTTTTCAGAGATTTGGCTGAGGCGGCAAGAAATTTCTAAGATTCATCGGACCATCTCAGGTCCTCATTAGAGTTGTCAAGGAGGCTTACCGCTTAGCTTTTCCACCTCAGTTGCACTGGGTGCACGAAGTCTTCCACGTATCACAACTGTGGAGTTACGTGCACGACCCTTCTCACATAATCGACCATAGCGAGTTGGACATCAACGATGGAGAAATTTTTATGAAGGTTTCAGTAGAGATTGAGGATCGACAAGAGAAAGTCCATCGTGGATGGTCGATACCTTTGGTACACGTTAGCTGGCAGTACAGGAACCTCCAGGAGAGTACATGGGAGCGGGAGGCTCAGATGTGTGCCCAGTACCCCCACTTATTTACCTAGTTGAGTTGTGGATTACAGGGATGTAGAGCCCTGAGTGGGGAGAATGTAAAGACCCAGAATTTCCATTTTTTTAATTATATAGGAATTTTACGAGTCCACAAAAATTGACAGCGTTTGATTCCGAAGCCCGGTGTGCCCGAAATCAAATTCTGAAGTATTGTTTCGGTACCTTCAGTAAACGTACGAGTGGGTTTTTATAAATTTTGAACTGGTGCTTGGAATTGAAATCTGAGGGCACCATTGAACTCGCAGCGCCAGTTTTCACTTAATAAGACTTTCCTCTCGATGGCAGTTGGTCGAGGGTGGATGTTAGTTTTTGGGTTTTACATAGAAATAATAAAATAAAATTTTTATATTTTATTTTATTTTTTTGTAACCACCCATGTGGGAGTTGAAGTGTGGGGACCAGCTGACCTTAACCTCCCATTAGAGGTTATGGTGGTGTGGAACACCCAAACCTAACCTCCCACAAGAGGTTATGGTTGTGGGGACTACCCAGGACTAACCCCCCAATTAATTTTGTGAAAATCTCAACTCCCCTAATTAATGAGGGAGGGCCTCTTGACCTACACTACCTTTATTTGTGCCAACCCCAGCCTTAATGGTGCCACTACCTCGCATAATTTATTACATGACCCACATTAATTAATTAGGATTTTTGAATTCTTTCCAAAAAAAATAATACATGGTTTAATATATTATTTTGGCACACCTATCATATAGGGTGGATTTTGGGATGAGGAGGAGCTCTTGTGAAAAAGAATCTCCAATAAAGAACGAAGATCTTCCACCATGAAGAAATCCATCAAGGAGAGTCTTCAACTTCTTCCTCGGAAGAGCCTTGTGGAGTAAAGCGACATGGGAAGTCTTCGATGACCGGCCATCCCAGCCTCATCATCGTCAATGAACCAACACACGAGCATGGTATTGTAGGTGTTTGGCAGACGTGACGAACAAGGACAACTCCGTCTTCTTCCCCATGACTTTTTCAATGAACAACGAACAAGGTAGGGAATTTTTGTGAATGATTTTATATTCCCATGATTCTTTCCTTCTAAAACAATGAACGTAGATTAAACTTCTAACTAGTTGATCCGTATATGTGTTCCTTTTTGCAGGTTCTGAGATTGTTTATTGCGGGATGGTTTGTTGTGCTACATTCTTGTAAGACAAATTCTACCACCCTAAATGCGGAGGGTGCGTACCAAACCAACACAGCCCAAAACCTCCGCCGTTCTCTTTTGCGGTTTTCTTCGAAACGAAGGAAGGCAATAATAGAGATGAAGGAGACGAAAGTAAAAGCCTTGTCACCCGTAGCCTTCCCAACCCGCGTCTCCCCAACAACATTCCGCGCCGCCTCCGGCCATACCGGCTGCGCCCCCTCACAGTTCCCAAGCTAAAATGCCCCCACAGTCTCCGCCCTTCTAGTTGAGTCAACCCGAGCCAGGTCAAGCCGTCCTGGATGCTCCGTCCGCCGGCTGAACCTGTCCTGACCACCCCAGCCTCCCGATCAAACCGGATCCTGACCATGCCTGCCTCCTGAGCTGCCCCGGCCATGCCGGCCCGCCGGCGCTGCGTCGCCCCTTCCACGCCGGCCCGCTGGCGCCACGTCACCCACGCCACACCGGCCAATCGGCCTCGTGCTGCCACTGGTCGAACCGTCTCAATCCGTGCCATGCCCCGACCGCGCCTCCCCTACCCACCGGCTTATCGATCTGGCTCGACCGTGTTGGTCCACCAGCTACCCGAGCCTCCCTCGAGGCACCCCGACTGAACCGGACCCTCGCAACACCCTTTGGGAGAAGCTGCCCTCACGACACCCTCCATGTCGGGCCACCCTCACGCCGACCCATGGCTTGTCCGCGCCCTCGCGACTAGTCCACGCCCTTGCGGCCCGATGGGCGGGGCCCAGCGGGTGAGTCCAGACCCAAAGGGTCAGGCCGGGCGACCCAAACTGGGTCGGCTCAGTCTGGGTCATGTCGGGTCAGACCGGACCTGGGCCCACTATGACCCTTTACATTCTTTTGGCCATATCATTGGCACCAAATGTCCGTTTGACGAATTTTCAGTGGTGCAGGTAATCTTGGAGCATGAAGTTTCCTTAGAGTATACTCCACTAGAGGTTTGGATTGAGACGGGATTTGGTCAGGTTGGATCGAGCACGAATCAAACCGGGCCCCCAGGACTAAATCGCTTATAACCAACAGACCGAGCGTCTGATTTATGCACCGTCTGTTGTGTTGATACCCTTATGATGTGGTGGACCATTGAGATACTTCTTCATGGGAAATAGTGATAGTTGGAGTTTAGACCAGTAGCTCATGATGCAGATCTTTCCAGTGACGAGTGAGCGAGTGCAAAGACCTAATAGCTGGCTGAGACCTGATGACTACTGACAGATTGACTCAGAGTGACTATACTAGCCCAGTGGGGTGCGCCTGGGTGTGGAAGTAGACCCATGGTGGCAGAGAACGATCAGTGTGATGTGGAAAACCCATGGTACTCGGTAGGAGGAGTACCTCAGCAGGCTACGAGGGGGAGCACCTGGGTGTCGCGTCATACCCGCGGTGGGGAGTTCCTCTCTATGACGAATCAGACCCACGATACTCGACAAGAGGAGTACCTCAACAGTCTCAGTTAAGTGGGAAGCATTCTTGGTGTTGCGGAAGGACCACTTTACTAGATTGAGCATGAGTTCTCCAGCGGCTAAGGTTTTTAGAATGTGAATAAAAATCCAAGTTGAGTTGTGTCAGTACTTTTGTGTTTTCCTCATGATTGACATGGAATACTTAATAACATAGGTATATGTATGGGAATATACCTAAGTAAGGTTATCTATTGATTTCATGCTTTTTGGTTTATCCATGTTGAATTTATTGAGACCTTGAGGGTATCGAGGTCCCTAATGAGTATCTTTATACTCACCCCTACACGGGCTATGCCCGCACCTTGTTATGTTGGATGCAGATGATGGACAACACTGACTGAGGCTGAGAGTACCAGGACTGGATGGTGCCTTGAGGTCGACCTTATGATGAGTCGGTACACGGAGGAGACTGACGTAAGTGGAGTTCTGAAGAGGCTATATGTACCTACCATTCATGTAGGAATCCCAGAGGACGACCCAAAAGTTGTTTTTTAAATTCTTCAGTTGTACTTGTACTTCCAGTTCCTTGTACTTTACAGTTGGGCTTTTATTTTCGTCCCCTTTTACATTTCAGCACTCTTTTGGTATACATTTTACTTAGTGTTTTGTATTCCACTGTGTGCAATGTTGTGTGTGTTTGCAGGTTATGAATGAAAGGCCTTCCCAGTTTTAGGGAATTACGCCTTTGGTGCTAGTTACCAGCCCCTGATTTATGGAAGGCGAGCTTAGGGTAGTCACGTCATGGGCCCCTCGGGACAAGTCTTGACATTAAACCATGAATCTATCATTAATAACTATATTAGAAGAAAATTATTTTTTTATTAGACAATGATCATTTAATATCAAATAATGGAAATTCAAGAATAAGAACTCTTGATTAATACGAGATTTATATATAAATCCTTAACGCTATGGGATAATTTGATTCTCAACACCCATTAATGATATAAATTAGTTGTATGTTAATATATCATGAATTAGCATGGATTAATTGTTTAATTTCTAAATTGAAGTTATATAACACATTTAAACCAATTGGGTGTATAAAAGAACATATGTATCAAGAAAGGATGTTTTGAAATGAAACCCAGACATCAATTGCAAAAACTTTGTGCATATATTTTTTGTACATTAAATAAAACAATACAATATTCTAATATGTAATTTTCCATTTTTAAAATTTTTTACATAAACTATTTATTCCCTTTAATTTGATGATATATGTAACGATATAATCAGTTATGTAAATGTTGTGTGTTTCATGGATGATCAGTTCATAATTTCAAAATGATACCATCATATTGAATTTATTCAATGGTGTAACTATTCCATCATCACCATAATAATAATAATGAAATTATTATCATTTTTATAAATAAATTATTCATTATAAATTACCAGGAATTATGGTTATGAAATATGAATAATGGTATAATCAAGGAGAGAGAAGTTTGTGAGTACACATGTGTAACATTTCCTTTTTTTTTTCAAATATCATGATAGAAAGAAGTTAGGTGTCATTATATCATTAAATAATGATAATAATATCATAATTACCTTATTATTTATTAAAATAAATTTTTATATACATTCCATTTGATTCATTGTTTAAAATCAAATGACATCACTTCATGAGGTGGTAGTCTACCAAAAACATGGATGATGTTATCATTTGTCCATGGATAGTAAGGTAATACTATATTTGATATAATAAATTTATATATCTAATAATAATTAAATAATAATAAATATTAAAATTTAATCCATCATCATGAACAACCATGGGAGCTGATGGTTGGAAATGTAAAATGTATGATCACAAGTGGGTTATTTATCATACACATGAATGACTATTTCATTTTCGATTTGATGGATATGGTGATGGAATAATATTTTTTTCATCAAAATAATAAAATATCAGTATAAATTATATAATAGTGTAAGTATATTGTATTTTTTCTTAAATAATTGTTGGTGTAAAAATAATAAGAAAAAATAAGGAAATCGATGAAGATGACTACCTTTGTTTAGAAAAACCTCATTTAGATATATTATTTAGGACACTAATTTTGGTTTTTTGGGAAGAGAAGAAGCTGTAGAATTTGGATATAGATATTAGGGATATATTTAACCAGATTTTATTTTATAAAAACGGATAGATATGTGTGAATATGTGTGTGAATGAGGTTTCCTTTTTAATTGAGGAGTTACATTTTTTAAAATACCCAAAACTTTTCCATAATGGGATGCAACTCTTAATGAAAGTGACACCAAAATTGAAAAAAATAATGTAAGAGATATAAGACTGATACACACATCTACATATAGTATTAATCAAATTTTTTGAATTTTTCTCCTTTATATATATTGACACTCACTTTTAACATTTTTATTCTTTACCATGGTAACTATAATCATTTTCAGTTTGCATTATTAATTATGAAAATATAATGTTCTGCATATTAAAAAAAATTAATTTAAAAATGGAAATAATTTTATCAAATTCAAATAAAATATATGGTATAATTAAATTTTAAATTAAAACCACATACCTGTTTAGAAAATGTTTTCTCATGAAAATCAATTTTCTAGTATTAGACGATCTTACAATATCTGTATGAGAAGTAATTATAATTAAACTAATTTAAATTAAATAAATAATATATATATTATATTGTTTTTTTGAATCATTTTTCAATATTTTTTATTTTAAATATATAAAATAGAGAAACATTATGCACTTTAGAGTAGTATTTGGAAAAATATGTCACAATGGTTAAAATTAAAAATATATTGATATAGCTTATAAAGAATATTTATATGTAATTAATTTGATTGAAACATACTAATAAATATATATAATACATTTAAATCATATATATAAATTACTTGGACTCTTATATTAATTTATTATTAAAATATAATGATAGATTTACCGAAAATCAGTATTTTTCACTCTTCAATAAAAAATAATTATTTTTTTTGAAATACCATATTTTCAGACAATTTTTACATCTATATAATCATTTGAAAAATTATTTTTAATTAATAATATAATATTTCTTAATTTTCTAACAAAAAATTAATAATTTTCCCAAAAAAAATAAGTTAAGAAGGAAAAAGTGTTTTTATATAATAACATAGAATATTTATTATTGAGTGGTTATTTATTAAAATATTTTAATTTAATATATATGGAGTATGACCTTTATATTTATTTTAAAAAATATATGACATAAAATTCAGACGTATAATATTATTTTTTATGTTATATCGATCATGTTTAATTGATAAAAATTAATATTATATCATGGTTTGTTAAAAGGTAGTGTTGTGTGTTGAATACGCTATTGATCATAGTGTAATTTTAAAACATGTGGGTGTTTCATGATGAAATATTACTTCATATATGCTTCTAAATTAATTCAATTCATTTACATTGTTCTTTTATAAGTGGGAATGTCTTAAAAATTGAAACTTCTAGTGGTTTCATCATACTCTTCACGATGTATCTAGATTATTTTTATAGGATTCCTCACTGATGAGTGCTCAAATTCACTCTCGATATATTCCCTATGATGAAACTCATTTTAGTAACACTATAGCAGATGGATCCGAAATATTTTTATGAGTTAATGGATTAGTTGGATGACATCCAAAACACGGGGTTTACTCATTTGAGTGTATCACCATGGACATCGCTACAAAATTTTACAAGTAAAGAATAAATTAGTCTTTGATATATCATAGAAAATCACATAATTAATCAGATGAAAAGTGAGAATAAATACTTTTTACCTTAAATATAAGATAATTTTAAACTTCATAGGGGATCTTGATGGTTTTTTAAAATAAAAAAGACTACAGGGTACCATCAGTTAAGTGTCTAATTGTAGTATATACCTAACAAAAAATATTAGTGATGGTATAAAAACATTGATTGTATTAATATGATTTTTAGAATAATGATTTCCAAAATGATATTTAAGGATTTGATGAACATGATCATTCCTCTCTTTTAGGACTCACATATGGTCAATTTTTTTTATATCAAGATGTATTCCCTGATTTTAGATGACCATTAAAATAATTTGAGTGTTGTTTTTATTTACTTGAGAGATATTCAAATGTATTCCAAGAAATTGAAATGCTATTTTTATATCAAATAGATTATCTTTCTAGATCAGGTTATTTATATGAAGGGATTATATAAGACACTTTCAACATTTGAGCGTTAATGTATTTAGAGAAACCAAATAATGTGTTTGAGATCCATATATTTTTCGATTTAGATAGGTATTACTAGTGATTTTTGGGGAATTATCTTGGAGAGATTCCATCTATAGAGAGTTGAATTGGAAATGGCGGATGTTTTTATAGAGTGATAATTTTCAATGTTCTTTTGACAATATAGAAGGCAAGTGGATATCCCACCCATTTTTCTTTCCACATATTCATGGGATGGGATATATTTTATATTAATGTGCCTCATGTTTGGGATTAAGGTATTATATTATACATGATGATCATGTGGTGGCCTATGTTTCTCTAAATTTTATTCCCAACTAAAGAAAATTACCCCACCCATGATATAGAGTTAGCACCCACGATTCAAGCATTGAAGAGTTACAATCATTACCTATATAGAGAGTACATTAAATTTTATTCACATTCTAAGATACTATATTATATTCTCAACAATATATACTTGAACTTTTGGTAGATATTCTTGGTGGACTGTATTTGGACCATTTATATTGAAATATCCAATACCCGTAGATAAATAGAAAGTGTTAATTGATTCCTTGAGAAGACGTTAGTAATCTAGAAAAATAATGAAAATTTGGTTGTTTGGTATATTATTGGTTTATTTTTCGGAATCATTTTATATTTATACAATAATATATAATTGGTGTCCTTGAATAGTGTGTAGGTTATTAGCTCTATTCATGACTGGGTTTAGCATGGGAAGGAATCTAGCCCTGACTGATAAATGACTATCATATTTTTAAATGCCGGGGAGACGTCGAGTGATTGTGCTTTGTCTATCGATGGTATCGTCTTAATCATAAGTGGGTGGTTATTCATTTCACCATGAGAAATGAGGTGATTTATGAGTGTAATTGTTCTAGTTTTCTTATTTATATGTGTAATATAAGAACAATTTATACCCTCAAGAGTCAGTATTGTTTCCTTGGGATGTGATTATTAGTTGAAGATTTAGTATCCCAATGTTTTATATTCCAATGTATCAATGATGAGTATTTTGGGAATTCCATGTTAATTATTCTTATTTCCGCTCAACTATGTACTTGAGATGATATCTCTAGGGAAATTTGTATTAGCTTGACTCATACTTCTAGTGGAGATGACTTAATTTGTGTGATTTTACATCACATGACTAAGTATTCTCATTTAAATCCCATTAGGAAATCAAAAAAGGTCGGGGAACTTGAAAACCAATAATTCTAAGCGATTTTTAGGTTTCATGAATTTCTTTGGGAAATAAAATCCAAGCATGATAATAATTTTAAATTTTGACTTTATAATAGTCACAATGTATCAATGAGTACATAGTTTAAGCCAACCATAGTTTTTCACCTATATAATGATTGATAGAATCTGTAACTACTCTAATTGTTTTTATATTTTGTGAACATTTTTTCTTGAAATTTTGGGTTTTTGGGAGTTATATTTTATATTGGGTTAGTTTTAAAAAAACTTCCATCCCAAAAACAACATGATCACTTTTGAGGCACTGTATTTGAGTTCGTGTTAATCCCCATCATGTTAGGCATAGCTAGGAGAGTGATCCATATTAGTACTAAGCCCCCTAATAGAGATAATGAAGAATTATATTTGGATTCAAAATAGGGTAGATGACCTAAAATTTATTTGGGAATATTATTTAAATTATTTGTCTACTTGTAAATTTTGTTGGATTGAGATTAGTTATTTCTTCATGTATCTATTTTCATGAACATCATCACTTGGGAAATCAGTGGATGCTGATGTCAAGTTATTTAATACCATATTAGATTGTAGATAATCTTGGGAACATATATTATACTTTTGACATTCCACCATTATTTACCTTTATCCATGTAATATTTTACATTTTCCAATTAAATAAGTACCACAAAGAAACTTTCCATGCAACTATGTGTAATGATTTGGTGGTATCACCGAACACTCTCTTTAGGAGGGGGGTGACTACTTGTGTCCTGGAATATTAGAACAAGTTGATCTCTGATAATTGAATATATATTATATCTGTTATTTGGTATAATAGGTGTGATATCCATGAGATATTGGAGTGGTATGTTTATATATGATATTAATAGCACCATCTATTTTCATTTGAGGAGACATGAGGAATATTTGGTGGATGAAAAGAATAGTGCACATAATTTTGAAACTTATTGGGTCATTGGTACATTTTATTTTAATTTTTTATTTAATTATTTACCTAATCTTTGTGATTTAATGTGTTTGAGGTTAGAAACATTGGTATATTTTAAAATCAACCATGGCACCCAATTAGGGCACTGTTCGTAGTAAATATTTGTCTAATATAGAGATAGTGTATGCTTAGAGATTGTGGTGGTTTGGCATAACATCAGCATGGGTTTTAAAGATATGTGTGCATTTTATAGAATATGGAATTTTTTACAGGGTAGTGGATCCCACATAGTTGACTCATGTTTTAACTAACAGTGGGTCCCAAACATATAAATATTTATGTAATTAAAAATGTGTTTTTACCAAAATTTACATTAGTAGGATTTAAACCAAGTACAATTAATTCTTTCTAAATAACATTACAATCCCATACCATTTATTTTTATGTTTATCCACTTTATTTTTGGAAGGATCAATTTTTTCCTTTAACATTTTTAGTATGATATGATTTATTTTTGTGGATTTGTTTTCATTAATTTAACACTTCTATAGAATATTGAAACAGTTGCTCTTAATTTAGATTATAATAATGTTGTATACGGGGGAGTGTTTTTTTATTATGGTGTATCCATGTGATTAGATTTCAAATTTGATTCATGTGATATTTTTTGAGGATACAATTTTTTAATTTTTTATATTGTATGGGTTTAATTGTTTGGAAAGTTCCCATGGATAAAATTTTACTGGTTATTTTTATTGTTTTATGTATATAAAATTTCCATTAAATTGTGATATTAATGAAAAATTAAAACATATGTTATGTGGTCCATATTTTTTTGGGTATTTGGGTTCTAAATACATAATTTCAAAGGGGAGTGGATTATATGCATATGATTTGTTTGTTAAAATTCCACAAGGAGGATTAAAACAATAAAATGGGTTTTGAAATGGGGTTTTAAAGAAAATTTTCTTGGTATTATATTATTGAATTTTTATGGGAATATATGGTTAATGAAATTATATTTTAAAATGGATTATGTGATTGGAACTTGTAAATGTTTTGTGACTTTAGAAAATTGTTTAATGAAGTTGACTGTGGGTGAGTGTGTTTGGTGACATACATATGGAAACCTTTGAATGTTTTTTATTATATTGGAATAGTTATCCAAGTGATTGATATATCTTATTATATGAGAATATATGGATCTTTTAAAACATTTACATGCATATTTTGATTGCTCATTGATTTATGGTTGGGCCAATGGATGATCGGGAGATGTTCCAAATTTGTTATAATTTTTTGTCCCCCCCAAAAAAGGAGGACATATGTTATGTCTATCTATTCCCTATCATATAGAGCCAATGATGGTTTTTTATTATTATTTGTTGGTATAAATGTCCTTGTGATTATCCTAGTGAATTTCTAGTTTGATGTATCTTGTGATTATGTTTAATTCATTTATTTTATTAAATGATTATGTTTCTTATTTATTCTATTGTTAAGAATTTTTTGCACGCATTGAGCATGTTATGTCGAGTGGTTTTAATTAAATACATTTGATACTTATTTACTCATTTTTTTGAAATGGAATAGATTCTTGAGATAAACCAGGGTAATTTAAAAATGGTAGGTTTTAGATGAACTTTTACTAAAAGGATACTTGATATAGAAAAGGGGGTTTTCAATCTAGACATATTTGTTTCCATGAGGAATGGAATTATATATATTTATGGAGTTATCCTGTAGGTAATTGTTTATGAAACCTTTCATATTACTTTGGACATATTTAGTCCATGTTTTCTTGGATTTGAGTATTGGTTATGGAACAATGTATTATAATGGACCCCCTTGATTATAGAAATTTCTGGTTGTTTTGAGATAGTAGAGATGATAATCTCATGGAAGCTATCCTGCGTCAAGTTGTTTTGATATTTTAAATAGTTGAGATTTTATATTTAGGATTTTTAATCCATGATTTTATTTTTTCTATGTTATCATAGGAATATCATGAATTTACTGTGTGAATTAATTCTTTGTGTTTGTATTTAGGATACCTTGTTTTTGTTTTTATTTATATAATCTCTTTATAAATTTATATATATTGAGGATTATTATTTTTAGTATATCCATCCAATTCATGGATGAATTATTTTAAATTTTCAAGGTTGAACCCTTACCTAAATGTTAAAATATGATTCTTTGGTTCATATCCATGACTTCAAATAGATTTAACACACATTAGTTCCAAATTTATTACATAAAGGTAAAATTAATACATCCCCAGAAGAACATGAGGTGAAGTGTCTTTTGGAAATTATGTACATAAAATAATAACATAAAACATGAGAACAACAAAACTATTTAAAAATTATGAGACATGACCTTATATAAATTTGATAATCTAAAAATGTAGAGGATAATATGTAGATGTATGTAATAAATGGGTGGCCTAGTGAGCCAAGTAAGGGAAAAATAAAGTAACAACATGAAGAAAAAATTATAGTTTTTTCAAGGTGCGTGAAAAAATGAGATAAATGGAGTTAGAAGAAAAATAATGAACCATGACACATGATAAACCCTAATAACAAAAAGGAAATAGAGGAGTGTGACAACAAAATAATATAAGAAATCATAAAAATAAGATATAAGATCATGACTTTTCTAGTGATGTATCGAGATCATTTAAAGGTATTAGTTTTCCTTATTTTGGTTATACATTGGTTGAGGCATGACTTGGGTTGACATGGGTCATATATTTATCTTTTTGGAGGGGTATCATATAAAGACTCGACCATAAACCTTAACATAATCTTGAATCAAATGAATAATTCACATTGGGGATCTTTTCGGGATTATAGTTTTAGAGAGTTAGGACATAACTATTACATCTCAAAAGATTTACAAAGTAGACACTTCTACTAGTATCCATTTTTTTCACAAAACATGAACTCCTGAATAAAAAGAGTCATGTCTAGTTCCATGTTTAAGACAACATGAATTTTCCTTGATCCCATCCTTGACCCTATTCCACATTATGTCCTGTGAAAAACATTTAAAAAACATGGGATGAGCATAAAAAGCTTAGTAAGGGATACATAAAGAAGTAAAACTGTTAGTTTTTCAAAACAAAAAATATACTATGAATACTTTAACATTAGTAATACTTTTCACCTTTATGAAGTAGTTAATACTCTCCACTGAATAAAAGATAATTACTTACCCTTTTGTAACCAAAATATTTCCATAAAACCCATATAAATAACACATAACTTATAAAGGTAACAAGGGACATAAACATACATAAATGGAATAACCATACGTTCGACTTCCAAACATATCACTAAATGGAATAGGCATATGACCAACTTCCATACCCAATGCATTGGGTGTTATAACGTAACCACCTATCCTAGTATTCATGGCACCACCCGTCAATTGGTTTATCACATAATCACCCGTCAAATGTCCAAGTACAATTATAAAATCATAACACATAAAACAATTATAAAGGAAAGAAAACATTCCCACATTTAGATGACAATATATAACTGAAATATATTGAAATAAAAAATCCATTATCAAAACCATTTTAAATACCAAAATACATAAACCGTATATGGTATTTACTTTCTTTTAAAAACATTATGGCTTGTTGAGGAATCCAAAGATAAAATAATACTCAAGGTGGTAGAAAGGTCATTATCACCGCTTACATTAAAAGAAACATTCTGTATTTTTGTTTAGTAAAACAATTAATAGAAAAAGATTTCCTTTGAAAATTCAAGGGTGTTTATACAATGTATAAAAGAAAGTAGTGTATTAAAACAAAATATGCCTCAATGAATGGAGATTGAGATGAAGTCCATTACCTCGTGTCCGACTTGACTCGATCGTTGTTTAATCTTCAGAATAATAAACTAAAGTTAATTTCTACATGATTAAGAACCTTTTTAATGTTTATTATTCCTTTTATATCACTTATTACCATGTTATAAACATTATGTAATCATTTAAGTAAATAATGTTTTTTTGTCGATATTTGGTACTTGAGTCAAAAATGAACTTATTATAATTACATGTTGTTCATGCGTTCAATAGTTCATTATATCGAAAATGACATTAATTATTTAGATATCATATATATCATATATATCCAGTATATACATATATTTATAATAGTACATAACATTTAGATGTAAGAAATGAAATATACCATTCATGGAGACGGTAAGTTGTACGTACGCATGAACGCTACATCCATTTCTATTTCATATTTAATGGAATTAAATCATAATGATACATAGTAGTATTATAATTCCAGTATGTTATCATATATAATATCAATAAATCTATCCTTTATATGTACCACATATAGTGTGAACGAGTCATATCTTTTTGAGGGGGAGGTAGTCCGCAATTCCTCTAATAAGATTATCGCGTTTACCCAGAATGGAAACCATAAAAGCATGCTATAAATGGAAATTGAAGAAGAATAAAGAAAATATAAACATTATATATATCATATATAAATACAGATCCATCATAATGGACACCATGAGAGGCTGTTGGAGATATTTGAACAATCATTGTTTCCTGAGGCGTTAGTTTTCCATCCACAAAAACATTATGTTCTTCATCTATTAGATGGAGGTGAGTGTAAGTGTAGTTCAAATCCTTATCATAAAAAATTACTAGTAAATTTAGTACAATTTTTTTGTTAGAAATGATAGGATTAAAAAGAGTTTAGGGGTTAGAGAAGTAAAATAAAAGAATACAATTTAAGAGAAACTGTTACCTTTAATTTGGGTAACTCCCTTTGGTTTGAACAAAAGGACTTCTTAAAGTTCCTTTTTCCTAAGTTAAGGCCTCTATGAGGAGGAGATGGATCTATGTAGCTTAATTGGGTAGATTTTGGACGAGACAAAAGGCTTTAGAGGTGTGATGAATTTGTTAGAAATGGTCTCCTTTAATAAGGGGGAGGAGGGTCTCTTTAAGAAAGTGTGAAAATATTATTTTATAATATAATGGTATTCGGTTTCTAATGGTCCAAAAATAATTAAAGTTGAAGCTAAAAAGACTCATATTAAAAATAAAATCATGAAATCAGAATTGGACATGTTTTGGATTATAATTTATTCATTATAATCATATTTATTTAAATCATTTATTAATGAGGTTAATACTGCATCATTATTGGGTCATAAAAAATTAAATTTATTTGATGTCTAAAAATTATAGAAAAACTACCATGATGTAGGAAATAGTTTTATCTTTACAAATAATATTTTTAGTCGAAATTAATACTTATATAACAACATTTTAAAATTAATTACTAAATGATTTTTGTTAATGTGTATTTTGTCTTCACATTAAATTAATTAATCTATATTGTCATTTTCACTCCCAATTGGCTCAATGAGGTCTCAAAACAGACCAAAAAATGACCATGGTCGATAATGACTCAACCAATAATGTTTTGACAAGTGCTTATGTAATTTTGAATTATTATAATATTCTTTTGACCTTGAATTACCCTATTCAACATTAACCGCGACAAATAAAAGTCAAAAGTTATTATTCACCAAAATTTATATTCGTCTTATTGAACCACATTTAAATTATTTATAACAACCATGTATGTCAGATTTTCGAAATTCAATTCACATAATTGGTAAAAATTCATTTAAATAAAAATGCCTATTTTTAACTACCACTAAGTGGTTTCACTATTCATCAAAAATTGATGTTTTCAGTAAAATACCAAAAATTCAGCCTAATCTATATTTGATATTCCGAATTCAAAAATGACGTCTATTTTTAAAAATAAAAAACATATAAGTGGCATTAATTAATTTTAAAATCAATTCCTGTTATCAAAACAAATAGCGTGTTTTTAAGAAACAATAACTATCAAAAGATTGATACTTGATTATGTCCAATTTCAAAGTGAAATTAATTACAATGACCAAAATTAGATTAAATGGTAAAAATATATTTTAATTTCACATTAAAATCATTTTAAAAGATAATCTAACAATATAAATAAATAATATTAAAACATAGTTTTGAATAAAAATACAATATTTTCACTATTCCTAAAAAATGAACTTTAACAGAAAAATTCCAAAATTTTACACAAAGTAAATTTTAAAGTCCCCATTCTAAAGAAGGATTGTATTTGGTCAAATAGAATTTATTAAAGTTACCAAAACTAAATTTAAAAATCATTCTCCATTAAAAGGTGATAAATTGGCCTTTAAATGTAAATTATGCTTAAAATTAGATTCATTCACATTTTTAGCCTCTAACTTTTTATTGGATAAATGTAAATAAATTTAAAAAACATGTATAATCATATTGTGGTTAGTTTCATTCATCCCCGCCAATATAATTTCTAGGAGTTATGTACCCTTTAAAATAATAGTATTATATTATTAGTGTGCAACCTAAGTTTCCAATGAACCCCGTTATTGCGTATTGGGTACGCTATCGAACATAGCAACCCCTTTAAAGAAAAATTAATATTTAATTAAAAAATAATAATAAATATGAAAATATCTTATTCTCCATTTACTTTGGATGTTACATCCTTCTCCCCTTTTGGAAATTGCGTCCTCACAATTTTTATTCACTTATCAAAATAAGTGGTGGTATTTATCCCTCATAGCATTTTCAGATTCCCACGCTACCTCTTCAACCATACGGTTTTTCCACAAAACCATTACATGGTGAATTACCTGATTCCACAACACTTGCTCTGTGCGGTCTAGAATTTGGACCTTTTGTTCTTCATAAGAGTGATTCACTTCCAAATGAAATACCTATGGGCTCAAAACCTGAGATGGATCTGACATATACATTCTCAACATCGAAACATGATAAAAATTGTGTAACTGGGATAAACATGGAGGTGAATCCACTCTATATGAAACTAATCCAACTTTATCTAGGATTTTGTAGGGTCCAATGAACCTCAGACTTAACTTTCCCTTCTTTCCAAAACACATCACACTTTTCCATAGAGAAACTTTGAGAAAGACATGGTCACCTACCTCAAAATAAAGACCCTTCCTCTGGTTATCTGCATAACTTTTCTGTCTGCTCTGAGCTGTTCTCATGTGCTTCTGAATCAACGGAACTTTCTCTGACATCTCTTCTACCAATTCTGGTCCCATAAGCTTCCTTTCACCTACATCGTCCCAAAAAGTCAGAGTTTAACAACGCTTTCCATATAATGCCCCAAGTGGAGCCATCTGTATACTGAATGAGAACTGTTATTATAAGAATATTCAACCATAGAAAGATATTGGTCCCAAATTCCTTTATAATCCATCGAGAAAGCACGTAACATATCCTCCAATGTCTGACTTGTTCACTCTGATTTCCCATCTGATTGAGGGTGAAAAGTTGTACTAAACTTTAATTCAGCACCCAACGACTTCTGAAGGATTTTCCAAAAGTTAGAAGTAAACCCTGGATCAAGATCTGATACAATGGAGAGGGGAACACCATGCAACCTGACTATCTCTTTAACATACAACTGAGCATGTTGATCTAGAGACAAACTATCTCTAATAGGAAATAAATGAGCAGATTTAGTCAATCGATCAACTATAACCCAGATTGCATTATTACCTCAAGATGTCTTTGGTAATCCCAAAACGAAGCCAATGGATATATTTTCACATTTCCATTCTGGCGCTGGTAAAGGCTGAATCATTCCTTTCGGTAACTGTTGCTCTACTTTAACCACCTGAAAAGTCAAACACTTCACAGTAAAATCAGCAATATCTCTTTTCATTTCATCCCACCAGTAATACTCCCGAAGATCTATGTACATCTTAGTACTGCCTAGATGAACTGAAAAGTGAGATCTATGAGCTTCACATAACAAATCAGTCTTCAAATGTGAATCACGAGGCACACATAATCTCTTTCCAAACCTCAAAACAAAATCTTTATCAAGATTTAAATCAGGAAACTTACCCTTCTCAACCGACTCTAGCTTTTTCTGCAACTCACTATCTTCTTTCTATGCTTGCCTTATTCTGTATAATAGAGAAGATCTTACTGAAACATGAAACAAAACAGAATAATTTCATGCACCAACAACTTCTTTGACAAATTTTATCAAATCAAAAACCAAAAGATCTTGTTCCAAACTTATCATGGCTAATGAGACATTAATTTTTTGACACAAATCATCGGCCACTTTATTTTATTTTCCTGGATGGTAATGGATCATTCAATCATTATCTTTGATAAATTCTAGCCATATCCTCTATCTCATGTTCATTTATTTTTGAGTGAATATATACATTAAACATTTTTGATCAGTATATATTTCATATTTTACTCCATACAAATGATGCCTTCAAAATTTTAAAGAGAAAACAATAGCAGCTAATTCCAAATCATGTGTAGGGTAATTTAACTCATGAGGTTTCAACTGACGTGAAGCATAAGCAATTACATGATCATTCTGCATTAGGACACAACCCAATAATTTCATCGAAGCATCACAGTAGATAACAAACTAACCATTTATGGAAAGAAGTTCCAAAACTGGAGCATTCACCAATCTTCTTTTCAATTCCTAAAAACAATCATCACACTCTTTTGTCCAAATGAACTTAACACCTTTTAGAGTTAACATAGTCATTGGACTAGATAACCGTGCAAAATTTTCAACAAAACTTTGGTAATTACCTAGAAAACCAAGAAAACTATGAATTTCGGTTATATTTGTGGGTCTTGGATATTCATCAACAACTATGGTTCTATCAGGATCAACCGTTATTCCATTTTTTGAAACAATATGACCAAGGAAAGAAATTCGTTGTATCCAAAACCCACACTTGCTGAATTTCCTAAACATTTTGTTTTCTTTTAATGTTTGAAATAAAACCCATAAATTACATTCATGATCCCCTTTACTTTTTGAATAAACCAAAATAAAATCAATAAAAACAACCTAAAACTTATCACCTCAGTCAACTGATCCATCACATCAACAAACTGTTCAATTCTGATTATGACTATCTCATGTTGCTAATTTGGAAGGTGATTTCCCAAAATATGAATTCCAATCACAATTGCTCTATTTCCTCTATGAAAAACCATTCTTAAAATATAAATATCTTAGGCAAAGCAACATGGTTATTTGTAAATTCTATATGATTTCAATATTAACATAAATTACTTTATGGATATTAATTTAACAATACCCTAACTCCTAAAGCTGTCTAAACCGACCTCTGATACCAAATATAAGGAATCGGCCCTAAAACTTAACATAATCATGAATTAAATGAATAATTCACATTGAGTATCTTTTCAGGTTTATTTTTTTAGAGAGTTAGGACATAACTATTACATCTCAAAAGATTTACAATGTAGACACTTCTACCCCGTATCCATTTATTTTACAAAACGTGAACTCTTGAAAAAAAATGTTTCAAGTCTAGTTCCATGTTAAAGACAACATGAATTTTCCTTGATCCCATCCCTGACCATATTCCACATTATGTCATGTGAAAAACATTTAAAAAAATTGGGATGAGCATAAAAAGATCAGTAAGGGACACATAAATAAGTATAACTGTTAGTTTTTAAAAACAACAAGTAAACTATGAATACTTTAACATAAGTAATACTTTTCACCTTTATGATATATTAAATAATATTCACTGAATAAAAGATCATTACATACCATTTTGTAACCAAAATATTACAATAAAACTCATATAAAGAACACATCACTTATAAAGGTAACTTGGGATATAAACATACTTAAATGGAATAACCATACAGTGTAATTCCACACATATCACTAAATGGAATAGCTATACGGACGACTTCCATACCCAATTATTTGGAGGTTATAATGTAACCACCCGTCCTGGTATTCATGGTTCCACCTGTCATGTGGTTTATCACGTAACCACTAATCAAATGTCCAAGTACCAATATAAAATCAAAACACATAAAACAATTATAAAGGAAAGAAAAAATTTCCACATTTCAATCAAAATATATATCTTAAATATATTGACATAAAAAATAAATTACCAAAACCATTTTCAATACCATAATACGTAAAATAGTATATGTTATTAATTTTCTTTTAAAAATATTACGGCTTGTTGAGGAATCCAAAGGTCAAATAATACTCACGGCAGAGGAAAGGTCGTAGTCACCGCTTACATTAAAAGAAACATTCCTTTTTGTAGTATAGTAAAACACTTTGTAGAAAAATATTCCTTTGGAAAAGTCAAGGGTGTTTATATAGTGTATAAAATAATTTCTTGTATTAAAAAAATATTCCTCAATGAAAGGAGATTGATACGAAGTCCCTTACATCGTGTCCGAATTGACTCGATCGTTCTTTAATCTCCTGAATAATAAACTAAAGTTAATTTCTACATGCTTAATAACCTTTTTAATTTTAATTATTCCTTTTATATCACTTATTACCATGTTATAAACATTATGTAATCATTTATGTTAATATGGTTCGTTTTGTCGATATATTATACTTGAGTCAAAAATGGACTTCTTATAATTACATTTTGTTCATGCAGTCAATAGTTCATTATATCTAGAATGACATTCATTATTTATATATTAAATATATCATATATATCTAGTATATACATGTATTCATAATAGTACATAAAATTTAGAGGTAAGAAATGAAATGTACCGTTCAGGGAGACGGTAAGTCGTATGTACACATGAATGCTACTTCCATTTCTATTTAATATTAAATGGAATTAAAACATAATGATACATAGTAGTATTATAATTCCAGTATGGTATCATATATAATATCAATAAATACATCCTTTATATGTACCGCATATGGTATGAACAAGTCATATCACTTTGTGGGGGCGGTAGCCCACACTTCCTCTAATGAGATTATCGCTTTTACCAATAATGGAAACCAAAAAGGCATGCTATAAATGGAAATTACAGAAGCATAAAGAAAACATAAACATAATATATCTCATATATAAATATATTTTCATCAAAATGGACACCATGGGAGGTGGTTGGAGATATTTGAACAACCATCGTTTCATGAGGTGTTAGTTTTCCATCCATATAAACATTATGTTCTTCATCCATTAGAAGGATGTGTGTGTAAGTGTAGTTCAAATACTTCTCATAAAATAATCCTAGTCTATTTAAGATAATTTTTTTGTTACAAAAGAAAGGTATAAAAATAATTTAGGGGTTGTAGAAGAAAAATAAAAGAAAACAATTTAAGAGAAACTGTTACCATTAATTTGGGTAACTCCCTTTGGTTTGAACCAAAGGACTTCTTGCAGTGCCTTATGACTAAGGTAAGTCTTCTAGGATGAGGATAGGGATGTAAAGAGATTAATTTGGGAGAGTTTTGACGAGTCAAAAGGCTTGAAAGGTGTGAGGAATTTGTTAGAAATGGTCTCTTTTAATAAGGGGGTGGAGGGTCTCTTTAGGAAAGTGTGAAAATATTATTTTATAATATAATGGTATTCAGTTTTTAATGGTCCAAAAACCATTATAGTCGAAGCTAAGATGACTCATATTTGAAATAAAATAATCCAATCAGAGTTGGAAATGTTTTGGATAATAATTTAATCATTATAATATTATTTATTTAGATAATTTATTAATGAGTTAAATACTGCATCATTATTTTGTCATAAATACATTAATTTATTTGATGTCTAAAAATTATAGAAAAAATACCATGATGTAGGAAATAATTTTAGATTTACAAATAATATTTTTAGTCAAAAATATGACTTATATGACACCATAACAAATTTAATTAATAAATGATCGTTGTTAATGTCAATTTTTCCTTCACATTAAATTAATTAATCTACATTTTCATTTTCACTCCCAAGTGGCTCAATGGGGTCCACAAATAGACCCAAAGATTCCCATTGTCGTTAATGACTCAACCAATATGGTTTTGAAAAGTATTTAGGTAATTTTGAATTATTATAATATTCTTTTAACCTTGAATTACCCTATTTACCTTTCGTTATGGTAAATAAAAGTCCAAAGTTACTATTCACCAAAAATTACATTCATCATATTGAACCACATTTTATTTTTTAATAAAAACCATTTATGTCAGGTTTTTTAAATTCAATTTACATAAGTGGTAAAATTTCATTTAAATGAAAGATTCAGTTTTTAACTACCACTTAGTGGTTTCACTATTAATGAAAAATTGATGTTTTTCAGAAAAATAACAAATATTCATCCTAAGCTACATTTGATATTCCAGATTCAAAAATGAAGTCTATTTTTCCAAATTAAAAACATAGATGTGGCATTAATTATTTTTAAAATTATTCCCTGTTATCAAAACAAATAGCATGTTTTTGAGAAACAGTAACTATCAAAAGATTGATACTTGTTTATGTCCAATTTCAAGGTGAAATTAATTCAAATGACAAACATTGGATTAAATGGTAAAACTATATTTTAATTTCAATATAAATCCAATTAAAAATATAATCTAACCATATAAATAAATTTTATTAAAACATAGTTTTGAATTAAAATACAATATTTTCACTATTCATAAAAAATGAACTTTATCGGAAAAATTCCCAAAATTACCTCAAAGTAAATTATGATGTCCCTATTATAAAAAAATATTTTATTTGGTCATATAGAATGTATTAATGTGAACAAAACTAGACTTAAAAAGGGTTCTCAATTAAAAGGCGATAAATCAGCCTTTAAATGTAAATTATGCTAAAAATTAGTTTCATTCACATTTTTAGCCTCAAAATTTTCATTGGATAAATGTAAATACAATTAACAAACATGTATAATAATATTGTAGTTAGTTCCTTTCATTCCCTCCAATACAATGACTAATAGTTAACTACCATTTAAAATAATAATATTATATTATTAGTGTGCAATGTAAGATTCCAAAGAACCCAATTGTTTCATGTCAGGTACGCTATCGAACATAGAAACCCCTTTAAAGAAAAATTAAGTTTTAATTCACAAATATTAATAAATATGAAAATATATTATTTTTCGTTTACTTGGGATGTTTAATATCATCAATTAAATGGTGGATTAAATTTTTTCCCATTCCATGTGACAAACCCCAAAAAACCATGAAACCCCAATAGAGATGAATTACATGGATTCCATGTAGGTTTTTCAAACCTTGTGACCAATTAAGATTAACCATTCACCACCATATATGTGGTATTACGGTAAAATTTAATATTCCCATAGCAATTATTGGAATTTTGAAATGTACATAAAGGATGTAATCAATATAATTGTTTTTTTTTCTAAAAATGTCAACTTAATTTTTTGAAATGAAAAATTAGTGAATGTGATTAAAAATAATTACGATTATTAACGTAAAATTAAGCGTAATAAAAAATTAAACCTTAATATTTAGGTCCACAATTACCCATTTACTTTTCCAAAATATATTTTATTTCAATAGTTAGAACATATACCCATTATCTTATAATTTTATTGTTTGTTGGGATAATATTTCATTAATGTTACCTGTATAATAAATTAGGTAAGGAAAAAGTCAAAAAAATGAACTTTACTAACCTTAAACATTTTTAAAACATTGAGATATTGGAAGAAAACATATTTTATGTTATTAATATCCTTTTGAAAAAAATAATTTATTTTAATTATAATGACGTATCAATTATTTTAGGATATGGTTTTGTTTCATAAAATCCATATGAAATGCTAACGTACTGATTTTTTAGTTAATAATTAACTAAAATAAAAGTTACTATAAATATTTGAAGTAATGTAAATTTGTTGAATAAGTGAAATTAATTATTTTTGTATATGAATATATCATGTTAAAAATCCATGAACATCATATATATTGATTCCAAATTTTTTTATATTTATTAAATTAAATTTAAATAAATAAATTCAAAATGAAAATTTGTTATTTTACAATAATTTCTGTTTTATTAAATGAATTAAAATTAATAAAAACCATAATTTATTATAAGATATTAGTATGTGTTCATAAATATGAAATCTGGTATATTCATGGGACCATCAATCATTTATAATCAACATATTAACCTATTGATGTTAAAATAATTGTTATCATTGTCCCAATTTAAGTATTTGTTTTTCATAGTACGTGCACTTATTTGAAAATTAATTTTCAACACATGTGTTATTTCTAATTCATAAATTATAAATATTAAATATAATTAAATGGATATATTTTTTTATAATAATTATACTTTAAATCTGTTTTAGTTGTTAAATTACTTATGCTATAATACTTGATACTTTCATAAAGAAACAAAATTATAAAATTGGGGAAACATAGATGTTAAGGAAAAGAATTATAAAGATGATATTACTTTTAGGAGGTGTAGATTATTGAATACCATGATAAACATTTAAAAAATTATTTTTCCATCATTGAGGTTGATTAGGTAACAAAGACAACACATTAATGTATACCTATTTCTAATTACAAGTGTACCACTCTAGCTCCACTATAAAAAGGCCCCCACTCCTACCAATTCTTCACACCTCTCCAACCACTTTGGTTAGGATAAGATCATACAAATAAAATTACCAATAAAAAATAATTTCCCCTTTAAGACTCCATTTGGAATGAAATAAATCGATGGAAGCCATCTGGTGAAAACCAAAATGTTACCAAATTAAAACGTAACAACATTCATCTTGCTCCTTTATCTTGTTTTCATTCTCCATCCCTCCAATATTATTCTTCCTTGCTTATAAAAAACTAGTGTCCTATATATAAATATATTTTTTTATTCTCAAGGGGTATACATACACTTATATGAACATACATCTAATCGTTATGGAATATACTGTTTATATGTATGAGGAACGACCCCCTCCAAAAAAATGGTGTTACTTTATTACATTAAAACCATTCATGATTGGTAAGTAATATGGAAACTATATTTATATATGATCTATATTTTATTTATTATTTAATTGATATTACTTATTTATTTCAATAGACACAACATTATACATTCTATTTTGTTTAAATACGTTAACTTTGCATTAGGAAAGTGTGGACTAACTCCTCATCAAAGAGATTGATTTGTTTTCACAATACATGGATGAATTATGGATGGTTTTAGTAATAATATATTATATATATGACAAAAAAAGTATATTTTAATTATAATATATATATATATATATATTTAATTTACATTCTTTCAATCAATATGACATGAAAAACTGATGCTATGTTCATGCGTACGTATAGCCTACCATCTCTAAGAATGTTGCATTCCATTTCATACTTCTATATTCTGTAAGTCATTATAATAATAATATAATGAATTAATTTTTTTTTCTTTTGTTAAATTATGGGAATCATGATATATAAATAAGGGCCAAATCTTTAAAAAATTAATACACATATGAAGAAGAAAGTTCATATTACCCGAAGTGCAAATGTAACATGAGAATATTAACAAGAAGGTAATAAAAAGTAATAATAAAACCATATATTGTATTATATATATGAATATGGTTATTAATAATTTTTATAATAAAAATATATTTATTATACAGGATTGTCTTATGAGTACAAAGAGAGTTAATACCTAAGGTAAGTGAATTTCTTAAAACTTATTATATATGTCAGATACAAGTCTTGGTCCCCTTGTATTTCCCATATTTGGTGTGTATAATGCCTCTAAATGTATTATATTATTATTATAGTAATATTTATTGGTATTTTATTTTCCATTTTATGATTTTTCTTTCATGGGTTTTTTGTTTCAAATGCTACGAAATTGGTAAATTAATTTTTTCACATTTTTCCTTCTTCATGACACATGCCATGTTATGCACCCTTATTTTTCTTTGTGTTGAATTTATTAAATTTGACATTTTATGTCATTAATCTATTTATATTAATGTTATTTTAGTCTTAATTTAATTTAATTTTCTTACATGGGGAGTATGGTTCAATGTTAACAAGTGGAAAGAGTTTATTGAAATAATCATATTGACTTTTGATATTGTTTGTAATTATACTTCTATTTTCTATCATAGGATACATCCCTCAAAAAAATATATGGCTTATCTTCTCCACTTGATTTCAAAGAAATTTTTATATACTAGTTCCATTTTCCACACATTTTTGGTACGATATCCAGGAAATTGTTTTTTTAATATTATGATTTCTTCTCTTTTCTATTAGAAAACTATGTTATTTAAAAACTATGTCTTCAAAAAGGTTATTAAAAATTTATTTATGTTCAAAATGATTTTTTTAAAAAAATTTGTCATATGTTTGAAAATTGAAAATTTTAAATAAATGTATTTAAATGAATTAAATAATTCTTTATACATTTTTAGATACATTTATTATAATTGCACTTTTATTTTTTCCAAATTACTTTACAGTTTCATATTATATTCGAATAAATAGTTTTCAATATTTTTTCAGCAATTTTTTTAATTTTTCAATATTTTCTCAAAGAAATTTCTTTTAAGATGTTTTTAAAATTATTTTATACTATTTCAAAGAATAATGTTTTAATTTTTTTTTCAGGTTTCTTTTATAATTTTGAAGGGAAATGGATTACATAATGATTTCAATCATTGTTTCTAAGATTTCAGTGAATTTTGAAACAAAATTATTTTTATAAGGGTCTAGGATTTAAAATTATTTTTTAATGAATAAAGGTTATATTCTACAATAAGTGGTTTTAGGGGATATTTCAAAATTAGTTTACATCTAATATGACATCTATAGATGTTACTCATGACATCTAGGTGAAATGATTCAATGTTTCCATAATTATTATTTCTTTGAATGATTTATGTTTTTATGTAATCATGTTTATAAAACTAAATTTAATTTAATAGGTTTTATTCTTTTCAAACCAACTTATTTTCATGGTTTATGCTTTTGAAAAAATGATTATGAATATTATACCCTTTTCTTTAGGTTATGATATGATTATATGATTATAGTACCCATTTAATATCATGGATTATGATATGATTGTTTGCTCTCTTTTCGAACATGTATGCAATATTATAATGTGATATAGTGTGACATAATTGTCCATATAATGAAATGGGTAATGATTAATATGTGATGAGTCAGACTAATATGTTATTTGGAGTGAATCTTGAATACTATGATGTCCATGAGAGTGAATCATGATTTGCAAGATTGTATGAGGAGTGAACTCATACTACATAAATAGATATTGGAGTGAACCATGACTACCAATATGGTTTGGGGAGTGAACCCATGTTACTTATATGTCCTTGGTAGTGATGACTTGATTATTGTGGAAATCATTTTTATATTCTTATATGTTTTCCAAAATTCTATGTCTTATTCATATTTTATATTTAAATATATTATGTTCTATATATCCTCATGACTAATGACTTATGAACTACTGTTATTTATGTCATGATTAATCTTTATGATATTTAATATTCATGTTATGATATTCTAATTTTACGATCATGTTTGCACACCCCTATGCTCATTTTTATGATTATATGTCTCCCTTGTTTACAATTACTAGGCTGCTGAGATCATACATTCTTAGGTTTCCCTCTCAGTTTTATGAAAATATTCATTATGTATGATGTCTCTAAGAAGGGTTATAGTCATGAAAAACCACGTGGGAGATAATGTAGATTTCTTATGTACCAATGTTTATGATTAAATGTTTCCAAAGGACCCAAACTAATACTGTATTTGGGTGCCTCTCTTTATAATGTAATAAGTTTTATACAAAATTGGAGTAATATATTTGTATGAAAAGTGAGGGTTTCTAAAGTTTTAATCAGAGTGATGTTTATTTATAATTTAGATACTATGATAAGAAAATAATAGTGAGATCTATATGTATATTTAAATGGATATGTCAAGGGATGTATCTATGTATATGTATAATGATGAGTTAATGTTTATGAAAATGTCTTGAAATTTTGGAAATGGATGGAGTGAATTGGTTTTAAGAAATAAATCACTTCTTGGATAATTTAAGTATATATGGATCTAGACTAGATGTAACTTGGGTGACAACATTTATAAGTTGAATCAGGCCAAACATAGTGTAACCTTGTACATGCCAATGGACCTTTCTACACACATAGTTTGACATTCCTGGGGGATATACATTGTAAATTCACCAACTCTTTAAGAACCTTAATAAAATATGTAATTATAATATTAATATGAATAACATATAATTAAACAAAAGTTTCATAGATAAAATAAGATTGATCAATGAGTTAGGCTTCCATTATGTACATTTTTGTGATTTTATGGCATGCCATTATGAAAAATGATTCTCACACTATGAATTTTGGTTTTAGTTAATGGAGAGAACTAGAAGTAATATGGTTAATATTGAATATATATAATTTTTAAATTATAGGAAATTTGAGAATTGATTTACCAAGATAAAATCACATAAAGATAATTAGGATGGTGGTACATGTATTGCTTATACTGTTGAAGATAAAGAGACTAAAAACAATATGTAAAGGGAATGATATGTTATTATAGTATATATTACAATAAAAAATCATCATGATTATATTATTGTGGAGGAACATGAGGACACGATACCTATTTAATATTCTATGAAGGAGTTATTAAAGTATATATTGATGATCCCTGAGTAATGGTATAGGAATAATGTTGTGTGAATAAATTATTAATATTTTGAAATTGATAGATTATTTTATATGAATCATGAAATATAAATAGACGTTTTTAGAAGGTGTTTTTATAAATGATTGAAAATAAAATATTGAATTGTGATGAAAACATAGAAATCTTATTTCATTTAAATGTGACATTTTTAGAAAATATTGGTAACCCTTAATCAATGTCTAGTATTGAGATAATAATGATTGTATTATGATATGTTGGATATGAATAATTTATTTGGATGGTACAGATTTCCCTCGAACTGATTATTGAAAATGTGGTATATATCATGATGGATTAAGATTAAAACATCATGGATTTAATGAATATATACAGAAATTATTGCATTAAAGAAGAATGAATGTTTCCCATAATTATTTATGTAAAGTACCACTTTTCATGAGAATATATAATGAAGGTATTCCCATGTATAGGATGTGGGAACTAAAAGATATATTTTAATATATGATAGTTCAATATTAATTTGATTTCATGATAATATTTTAATTTTTTTGGATTTTATACATCAAAGAGGGTTATAAGTTGACCCACTTATAGAATGTTAAATTTAAACATTATATTATGTTTTTGAGATTAATTTATTATCTCACTGAATGATTATGTATGGATATTAGATAACATGTTCAAACAACTTTCTATTGGTGATAATTGATGTCAAATCTGGTGGAATATCATGGATCTCATGATTTATTAGTTATTCAGGAATGAAACATTCACCATATTGTTAGATAAATAGGTGGAGTGGATAAAGGAACAATAAAGGGTATGGTTTTCTGAAATCATGGAGCATATATTTTCATTAAAATTTATAATCTTTTGGAAAATAATCTAGAAATAATTTTTTTCCTAGTACATCAATTTTTTAGAACCAATGGAATTTCAAATAAACATAGTTTTATTTATTTTAGGCTCTAATCATTTTCTTGATCATTCATTTGTTTTCTATTCATTAATTCAATAAATCCCTATGAAAATTAATGTGTCTTCCATAAGTCCATGTTTTCACTTTCCACCTATGTTCTCTTATATGAAAACCTAGTTATATATTACTTTGGGAAACCATTAATTTTTAATATTTATTTTCTAAAAGGAGTTTTACTATTAATTTTTACTATATGGTTTATATAAAAGTAATTTTCATGTATTAAAGTTTTTATATCCTAAATGAATTTCTAGGGAGAAATTCATTTTAAGGGGGGGTGAATAACACCCCGAGATTTTGTGAAATATATTTTTAAAAATTAATTGGATATTTTTGATATATTTCATATCACATAACACTAAAAATAATTAAATATATATATATATATTAATGAAATATGTTTGTATTAAATTACACGCAACACTACGTTTCTATGAAACAACACTTTATTATTATAGAATTTTTTACCAGAGAGTTATAACATAACCCTTAAATATATTAATAAGAATAATAGTACCTAATTTTTAGTTGTTAATTAAAATGGTTTCATATAAATAAATCATATATATAATGAAATATATATATTTTGGTAAATTATGTATATGTTTAAAATTACTATTTTCTTGAAGGAAATACTTTTTATGTCTTTATATGAATAATAATAAAATTAATTTTAGAAAATTTTTGAAATTTTATATGATAAAATGAACTTTATTTGTTTAATTCATAATTTAAAAAATAGCACAGGTTACCTTTTTTTGGATTTTACTGAGAATTTTTATTTTTTAATGAAGAGTGAAAAATAAATTTATTTTAGGTAAAAGCTTTCATTTCGATTAATCAATAATTATTATAAAATTATATTTTAATTTTTCTTTGAAATAAAGAATAGATAAATTATAAATATAATTATATAATGTAGGTCCTTGAAAATTATTTAAAATTGAAAGTGGTTATAAAAAACTTATTAAACATTAGTTCCATTTGACATAAAAACTCACTTTCTCACCACATCAACGAGACTATCTTTAAAATTAATTTTCCCATATATGTGATTTAAATTTTTAAAAATAGATATATGTAGTTGTAATTAGTATAAAATTTGTGGTCAAAGAAGAACAACACAGTTTTATGAAAAAAAAAATCATTGCTGATAGTGATTAAAATTAATTACACTTATTAAGGTAAAATTAAACATAACAAGGGACTAAAACATAATATTAAGGGTGGAAATGACATAGAATCTTTTATAAAATCCATGGTTTACCAATGATTTTACCATATACCAATTTTGTTTCTAATTTTACGGTTTATTGGGATAATATTTCATGAATGTTCCCTATATGATATGTTATGTAAGGAAAAAGAAAAAGGAAAATTTTCTCAACATTATAACTTATTAAACATTGATATTTGGAAAAAAATATTTTCATTTAAAATAATCCTTTTGAAAAATAAATGAGTTTTTTTTAACATAATTACTTATAAATAATTTTTATAGATGATTTAGTTAGTAAAAATCCGCAAGAATCTTCAACATAGTGATTATTTTGTAATCATTAACTAAAATAAATGATACAATAAATATTATAGGTTTGGTACATAGGATGAATTTGTGTAATTAATTATTTTTTTATATGAATATATCCTGTAAAAAATATTTTAACTTAATGTATTTGGATTCCATTATTGTTTTTCTATTTATTAAATTAAAATTAAATAAATAATGTCAAAATTGACGATAATGTTATTTTTTAATAAATGTTATTTTATATAAAAAAATTAAAATATTTTAAAAATAAAATCTTCCTAGATATTTTCATTGTAAAAAACATAAAATATGGTCCAATAATGGAAAAATATAACTTTTATAATTAATATATTGATGCATAGATAGTAAAACCATGGTTAGCACTATCCTGGTTAAAGCATTGTTTTGCGCAATAAATGTGATGGTTTTAGTATATAATTATCAACACCCATGGTATTTTAATTTTTTAAATCATGCATCATTATTATATTTAATTGGGTATATTTTTTCTTATAAATTTATTTTTAAATTATTCTTAATTGTAAAATTTTATTCATAGAATACAATATAATGTAATAAAAAATAAAATGATAAAATTGGAGGAATATAAACGTTAAGGAATAAAATTATAAATAGCACATACATTTGTTTGTTGTATATATTTATAAAAAAATATTCTAATTTAAACCGTTATGTTTATTTTTTAGGTACATTACGTAAAATATAACTCCCACTAATATATACCTTTGTTATTTACAAGAGTGTCACTCATCCTCTATTATCAAAATGCCTCCTCTCCTACCACATCTTCTAAATGATCAAAACAATTATGTTCAGTTAGGCTCTTAAAGATACAATTACCAATATCCATCCCTTATTCCATGAAACCTACATTGGGAAAAAATCAATCCAATGAATCCCTTTGGTGAAAACCAAACGGAGTTATGCAAATAAGAGGTAACATCCGTCCTCTAAATGTTTTTTTAATTTTTCATTTTCTAGCAATCCACTAACATTAATCTATTAGTATATATAAAAAATAGTATCATAAATATACTGATATTTTGATAGAAAAACGGTTCTCCCTATACTTACACACATTTCCTTATAATGGGTGAGAAACACAACGTTTACATGTACGGTGAACTACCACATCAGGAAATTATGATTGTTCATTTTTCCATTAAAGGAATTCATTGTTGGGAATTATGGTGGAAAAAATATTTATATATTATATGTATTATATTTATTATGTCCTTACGATTCTGAAATTTCATTACATGTCACTCCATTATACATTCCATCTTGTGTAAAAACGATATTTCTGTTTGGGGTAGTGTAAACTACAACCCCTCCAAAGAGATGTAATTCGTTCACACACTATGAGGAATATATATTTAAGATTAGTTTAGTGAAGTTATATAATATATATATATAATAATTCTACTTTAATTATATTATATATATATATATATTAAATTTAATTTCATTCATTCAATATTACAATAAAAATGGAAACAAAATTCATGCATAAGTACATCATATGGTCTCAATGAATGGTGTATTCCATTTTATACATTAATACACTATAGATTATTATAATACATAGATAATGAATATAAAATATATTTATATAATGGGACAAATTCAATAAATTATGATATATATATATATATATATAGATATCAGTATCAATGATATAAGACATTAAGACACATGTGAAAAACAAATAAAATATTAACTCAAGAGTAAACTTAAAAAGAAAGTATCAAAAAGCATGTAATATAAAGTAATAAAGAATCCATATATTGTATTATACATAATAACATGTTTATATAAATGATTTATAATAAAATTTTATTTATTAATTAGGAGCTTCGTTTGAGTACGTAGAGAGTCGGGACATCAGTTTTGGGAATTTTATATCACATTCTATTTGCATGAGATACATTCGATGTTCACCTTTTATTTCTTATATGTGGGGTTTTTACTGAACATATATGTATTCTAATATTCTCATACAATAATTTTAGGTTATTTACTGACACATTTTATTATATATTCTTCATGGTTTATCAGTTTCAAAAGATAGCAAATTGGTAAAGTAATTTGTCTCAATTTTCCTTCTTTGAGACATAAGATATGTTATTCACCTATATTTTTCTATCCGTCGTATATACTAAATTTGACATATTATATAATTATTCTACATATTATGATGATATTTAATGATTCATGTAATTTCATCTTATTACATGTGGAGTACGGTTTAATGATACAATGTGATAATGGATTTTTTGAAACAATCTCATCGATGTTCAAGATTGTTAATGGTTATGCTTCCTTTGTTAAAATATTAGGTTTAGAATTTGTATAACACTCATTAAATATATTTTACTATGGTTTCCAATGATATCATTTGTTATTGGTAACATTTTATACTCATTGTTACTTACGATTTCCATGAAAATGTTTTTATGAAATTTCGACATTATTTATCCTTTTGGTTCAAAATATTTTTTATTTCAAAGATGAGTTTTCTAAAACGTTAAAAATATATATTTTCGAAAACAATTATTTTATTTTTAAATGTTTACTTATATGTATTTGTTGATAAAATTTCATTAAGGTAACATTGAATCAATTTTGGGTTGATTGTGTTTTTTGAAAAAGAGGGTTTCCATTGTATGTTGAGGAATTATAGAAAGAGTAGAGATAAAATATGTTTATAAATATCCATGAAAAATGAATGAATGATTTAATGGTTGTTCAAAATGAACATATACATGGTGGTTCCATTTTCCAATGTTTTAGTAATTTATGTTTTTGAAAATTGGAGAGTGGAGAAAAATGTTTTTTGACACGTGAGTTTCACTTCATTTTATGGAATGATTAGAATGTTTTGATCCATGAATGTTTCAAAATATGATCATTGAAATATGGAAACAGAAAGAATGGAGTACATGTTATGGAGCAGCGTGCAAGGTGTGTTTTGTGACAGAGGCTTGGGAGAATGGATTAGCGTTTCTGGGGGAAATATTTACATTGTCCACTCAAGATCTTCAACATGACTACAAATAGATAGCTACCCCCTCATTTCTGAGAATCTCATCACTTTGAGAAAATCATAGCTCTGGTCACATATGTGGTGAGGGTGCACAAGTAGTGATTTATTCATAATTTGCACACCATATGGTATATGCACGCAAGTAGTGATTTGGGTATAAAAGGGAATGTGTCATGAAAGATGTTGTATAATAAGGGTATTGAAAACACTGTTGGAGTAGCAAGCAAGTCAGTTTTTCATATCAATGGCTACATTTCATTCTATGCTTGATGAAGTGCACAAGTCAACCTAAGGTTTCGTGAAGGTACTGAAATTCCATAGTATATCTTTGGTAATGTAGTATTCATCAGTGGATGAATATTTCACATCAATATTGAATCAATATATATAGTAGGATACATTCATCAGTGATGATGAAGTGACCTACAATTCCCTAAAATGTTTGTGGATCCCATCTAAGAGGAGTGGTCAAAGGAAGAGGAAGACAATGATCATTTCCTCCAATAGTGAGCCAGAGAAATAGACATAGGGAGTGGCCCTTGGGAATGTAGTGAGAAGACACTAAATCTTGTAAATACACTGATCCTGGGCATAACAGTGATCTAGCCCGAACCCTGAAAACAATAGTGAAATTTTAGTAGATTCGGTAAATTGGTACATTACTGTTGTATTCACCTTGAACGTATCCTAGTGATGGTAAACCAATGAAAATTGCGGCATCCCATCAATGATTTATTCTCTCTTCATATATTTCTAGGGGAAATAGAGAAGTAGGTTTTTTAACAATGTAACATGATCAAAATGGGAATTAGTTTCATTCAATAATAACATGATTCACCCCCACCTATTAGAGTATTTAATTTAGTGGACTAAATTTTTTTGTAAATGTATATTTTCCATGAAATTAACTTAATGTTTTTCATGATTTATATATATGTTTTCAAATCCATTTATTATAAATATTTTTGAAATAATGTTTTCGATAATTCTTTAAAATAAGTAATAGTATTTTTAGATTAATGGATTTCAATGAGTTCTGTGCTTTATTTATATGCATTAAAATTATTGGGAAAAAATAAATTTAAATTTTTTTGAATCATAATTTTTAAATTTTCAAATAGTAAATTTTTATGTTTTTTCATATTCATTAAAAATTTTAATAGAAAAAGTTTTTCAAAATGATCTCAAGCCTCTCTTCTATGTTTTTAGATTATTTTCACTTGAAAAGTTTTCTAAAAAGGTTTTTTGTTTAAAAATTAATTCTTTATAGAATAGAATATATTTTCATTAAGAATTTTTTTAAGGATCTTTCAAAACTATTTTCCATATAAGATGAAATAAATTTATGTTACTCATGCCTTTCAAGAAAAAATATCCATTCCTTCCATTCAAATTATTTATCAAAATGGTTTATATTTATATGGAATTGTTATTATGAATCCCACTTCTCGTTCATGGGTTATATTCTTTAGATAAACTCTTATTTTCATGGGTTATTCTATAGATGAAATGATTACAATATATATATATATATATATATATTTCCAAATGTTTTGATATTATTATTTGATTGTGATACCCATTTAATTTCATAGGTTATAAAAATATTGTTTATAATCTTGTGTAATATGTATGTATGACTTAATTATGAGATGGGTGATACCGATATCTACTTCTTATGAATTTGGTGAAGATTTATATCTCATTACATAGACTAAGATGGTCTTGGGATTGATGAATTTACTATTATGGAATTCATTTTTATATGCTTTTTTGTCTACCACAGGACCATTTATTATTCCTATTTTATTCTTTTATATCCCATATTTGTTATTTATTTATGATATTGTCTTATGGACTACTGAGGTTTATGTTATGATTCATGTTTATGATCTTTGATATGCAGGGTATGATATTATGATGTCATGATCATGTTATACTACCCCTATGTTCATGTTTATGTTTATATGTATCCATTTTTTACTCTTATAGATCATCTAATCTCCATACTTTTTGTTCTTCCATTCCAATTTTTTGAAGATATTTACAATGTATGATGTGTATAGTAAGGGTACTTTTTATAAATAACATAATGGGAGATAATGTAGCTTACCTATGCACCAATTTGTTTCTTTCCTTCATTTTAATGAAACTATACTAAAACAATCATTGGTCATATGTTTTTATAATGTGTTATGTTTTTAGAAAAATTCAAATAATGGTTATTTATGATATGAGAGGGCCGATGTTTGCACATTTAGGGACCATGGTTAGTAAAAATTTTCACTTCATCCCAAGGAACCAAGTCCATAGGATTTGTCACACACAAATTTATATTTCAATTATAAAGCCTCAGAAACATCATCCCAATTCTACCGAAATTGATCCTGAAGGTTTTATCTTATTTTTTGAGGCACTAAGACAAATTCGAATGCCTTTCAAACTCAATTCATGGAGAATTATTGATCCTCTAGAACGACCTGCACCCCTCCCAGTAAGAGATATTTTTTCGATTAGTTTCATCTATATGAATTGTCAACCTCTACTATTTTAATTGGAATTTTTCCACTTCCATTAATAAATCATTATATAGTGTTTATTAATATTAATATTTTCAATTTTGGATATTGGGTTTGGATCAAGATGTCTTTCATCTCTATACAACAATGCATTCTACATCAATTTAGTGGTTTCCATTTGCGAGTATCAGTCAATAAACCGTAAATAGGTGGTCTAAATTAAAAATATTATAGTCTTGATTTAATTACATTTATGTAAGTTTGAAATTTAAATTCCCATTATTAAGAAATTTCATTAGAAATTTGATTTATTAAATCAAATTTTCATGGGATAATTATGTGGGTTAAACATAGAATAGTTGAAATTTGTGGAATTACCATTGTTAAATTGACGATTCAATAGGATTCATTATTTGGTTAATTAATGGAATATTGAATTGGTTGATAATGAGAATTGAGAAATTTTTGGCTTATCCTTGATGATTAATTTTTTTAATAAATGATGATAGAAGGTTTAATGGTGAATTTTTTATATTACTCAATGTGATTAATGTAATGAATTATAATTTATTTGATTATTGAAATGGTGTACCATGATATGAAATGATGATGGGAGGGTTAATGATGATTAACCCTGTTTATTGTGATATATTTTACCCTCACACATGTTTTTGACTTGGTCCCTCATATTTATAGAAATTGACTAAAAAACAATGTTGAAAAAATAAGGATTATAACTTTTGAAATGTAAAATAAATAAACTGAATACCATGAACATTAATGGGATAAATCAAAAATGTCATATAATGATTAACAAATGAATTTTATGTTTTCAATGTAAGTTGCTGATAATTTATTAAAATTACTTTTTATGAAAATTATTTATCTTTTAATAATGGATAATGAGAATATCATTTATTTACCAAATAATATCCATCGGGTGGTTCAAAATTGCGGTATATGAAGGACTATTCATTGTGAACCTGATAGTGATTGAGTGCAGCTTCATGTACCCATTATAGAGTTATTACCACAGGTACAATTGTGTGAGATCCATATGCACATTTTTTTAACTATAGATATATATATTATAGTACATCACTAACTATATACATTAAAATATTCTAGGGAGGTTTTCGTATGATTATAATTACCCATAAGCCTTTCACTAGTGAATTCTAATCTAAATCCCCAAACATTACTATAATTTTATTGGATACTAAATATTAAAATCCATATATTTTATAAACATTATTTCATGATTTATAACATAATGGTACAATTAATAATATCCCCAAACATTGTGAGGCCTTCTGACATGGAGAAATTAAGTACGTGACATAATAACATAAAACATGATGAAAACATCATTTTTTTAAATCACTTATCCATTCCCTCATATTACATGGATATTATAAATATTATAGGAATATCGTGGGGACATAGATAATGGGTGATGTATAAATCCCGGTAAGGGAGTTCTTAAATAATAGCAGGATGCATGAAATACATGTTTGTCAAGAGGAATGCCAAGATGGAATAAAATGGGTGATAATCATTATATTTAAAAATGTGTAATGATCAAATAGGATAACATCATAGGTGTATTAGAATTTTGAAAGAACAGAAATCATGACATCCCAAAAGTAATTCAAGGATAAGATAAAAGACATCATAACATAGCGTTCTTAGGATAACTACATATGCACCATAAATGGAATCTCAAGAGATAAAAACATTACCCAATATATTTTAGGGTTATATAATTTAATGTTCACATTTCACATTAATATAATATACTAGAATAATTATTTCAAATAGATTATATAACATACGGTTCTCTTTCATCACTTTTAACACCTTGATTAAGAAGTGTCTATTTGATATATAGAAAGAAAAAATAAATTGACGATATGAATTGGTGTAAGAATATCATTGGGTAGAAATTATGATTTAATCTCACCATTAAAATGATTGAAATATAAAATCAAAATAAAATCAACAACATAATATAGGTATATACTGAATCAAGGAAGTTTTAATTGAGAGTGAATGTGATATATCATTACATGGGAATAACAATTATGATAACACGAATGTGTGAAAACATATAAAAACATGATAAAATTGAAATAAATAATCATAATAAAGATTAGGTGCTCAAATATATAGAAGGATAAGATCCCTTACCTTGAGTGGTTACATCTAAAATCATTATAGGTACTTCTTTTATAACACGCTGACAATTTTTGATATATTTTCAACTAAATGTAATATTTTCGATATTTTAAATTACATTCAACATGAATATTGTATATAATTACATAGGACATTTAATTTAACATTCGGATCATGATACAATGAGTTTATATCATGTTATGCACAAAAATGAGTTTAAACGAAATGTAACAAGATATTAAAATATTATTAATTAATATCATATTTGAAACCGTGCTATTGGAATGGAGGATATAAATTTTATTAAATAAATTATTAAAATATTTGTTATAATCATATGTATTTAATTAATTTTATGGAGGCTAATTAATTATAAAATAAATAACCAATTTAAAATAAAGGAAACCTTTTTCTGAAAAACTATTATTATGCACACAATCATGTTTTAACTATATAAAAAAAAATTTCTAAATGTTTTTAATGATATTTATATATATTGTATTAAATAATATGTTTATTATTCATCATATGTGTTTTATATATTTAAGATATGAATAAAACCAATTTCATGCATAAAACATTATTTTTCAAAATATTATATTTGTTAAAATTTGATCACTTATTTTAAAATTACAATTTTTCTATTTTGTACATGTTAATTTAAAAAGTAATTATAATTTTTGAAATCATTATTTTAAAATTAGCTTGGATTGATTTTTTAATAATTTTCAAAAAAGGTATTTTTTTCATTAATAGTGAAAATAATAGTATTAATAAAACCTTTTCATTTAATTAAAATAAATACAAAAATACAAAATTATTTTGATGGTTTTCAAAAATTTCATTTCAAAAATTTATCTATAAATACAATTTATTTGATTAGAATAAATATCATGTTTAATTTTGATATAAAAACATTTTAATATTTTTAAACTATTCTCTTTGAAAAAATTCTTTCTCATCATATCTATCGGATTAAAATTTTCAAATTTTATGAATGGAATATGAAGAAAATGGATTCCATATTTGTACTAATAATTATTTATGTTACCTAATAAGGTTAATTAGATTATTAAAATAATTATTTGCACAAATTTTTTTTTCCACGGTTAAGCTAAAAATCGGTTTACTAGAGGTCGCTAAAAGGATAAAGGATAAAAATGACCACAAAAAAATCTATAAATATTTATATAGCCATATGTAAGACTTATTACATATAATTCCCAATAATACATTATTTTATATACACTTTTATGTGTAAATGTTTTGTATTCAATTTTATATTTTTAGATTGCTAGTGTGACACTCACCTCAATTATAAAAGGCTATCCCCTCTACTCTATAATTCAGACTTCCAAAAACAATTTTTTCATAAAATACGTACATAATTTTTTACTGAATTAATATCATCATATAATACCTTTTTTATATACACCCTATGGCGCCTTTTTTTGTAAACTAAAAGAGTATATTTGAAGAAGAAATGATGTCCATAATCATGCAATTTATTTTATTCCTCCCTCCACATACTAAAATTAAATTTAAACCATTATAGTATAATATCATCAACATATTGCATATACAGATTTATTATTATGTTAATGGAATACCATAAATCTTTCTCCTCCTATATCATATGGGTTGAAAAATCATTATTCATGTGTACGACGCACTACCACCTCATTAACCTATGTCATTTATTTTTCCATTCACACATCTCATTGATGGATATAATGATGGATTAAATATTTATTTATGATATTAATGATATTTTTATACTTATTTGTTTTTTTGTATCACATATATCTTACTACATTACATTCTTTGGTAATACAAAAATACTTCCCAAGTGTACGATGAACACCTCCTCGTGAAATGATTTGATTCATTTACAGTTTAGAAGGAAGGTAATATTGATGGGTTAAATAAACATATGTGATATTTAAAATATTAAAATTAATTTACATTGGTAATATATTATTTAGAAATCAGTATTTCAATCCATTAAGATAATTGACACATTTTTCATGCATTTGTAAGACCTACAATCACTGTGGACGGTGCATTTTATTTTCTGTCTCTAGCATTAATGGGATACAATTAAAACATTTATACTGAATATATTTTAAATAAATTTTATGGTTAATATTATATATATTATATATCAATGATAAAATTTTGAGGACCAAAAAATAAAAATTAACACTTATATGAAAAACCAAGTAGTTATTTCACAAAATGTGACTTTATCCTGAAATTATTAATAAATGGTAAATAGAATGGTATAATTAAATAATATATTGTATGATAGATTTAATTGCTGTTCTTTAATTTATTGATGATAAAAATATAATTATTATATATTGTTATTCAAACATGTTCGATTGATGTTGAGACTTACTGTAAGAAATTGTTGTCTCACCTTTTACTTCATTGAGATTAATCCCTTATTCCGCACCTATTTCTTTTGTATGTTTTATATAATACCTATGAATTTATTTTATGTTTTGTAAAAAAACATTAATATTTGTTACATATCCATTTTCCAACATACTCTTCATGGGAATTAAAAATATTTATTATCAATTTTTCAAGGGTTTAATATATAATATGATCATTTATTTGGATTGTTTCCGTTTATCCTTCCAATGATTGAATATTATGAACAATATATCCTTAAATAACTGAATTTAATTAGTCACTAGATATTTATTTACTACTCATCGGTTCCCATTATTTCCCTCCCTTTATGTACAGAAGAATTTTTAAAAGGATTTATACATAAATCTTCTTGATTTATCACATCAATTAAAAACCATTTTTTCTTCCCCAAAAATGATTTCGTAAAATGGGATAAACATTAATATAGTTAATTTGAATAAATTTTTATTCATTATGTCTATTTAAATGTTCATAATGGAGTATTAATTCTATTATATAAACACTTCCTTTTTTGACTATACAGAAAACATTACAGGAATCTTTGTTTTATCATGTATGGTATGACTAAAATTTCCCGACATCATGACTATTAAAATATCTAATCTATAATTTGTCTGTATTTCAAGTGAATTTTGAATTAAATATAACGCCCCGACCCCAGTTACCCAGAGTCGGTGCATTACTTCGTAACATTGGCATGATCACAAAAGATCAAGTCTCGAAAGGCCGATTAGTTTAGTAGCCTTGGAAACACTAGATACATTCATAAATGTTACATTACATCATAAAGTGAAAAACTAATAACAAAGTCTTCATAGTCCACACTCATATCCTCTTCTGACTATCCCTGCAGTTCATTCATAAAATAATTCTTCACATCCTGGAGAATATTAAAACATTGAAAGGGGTGAGCTTAGATGCTCAGTAAGGATAACAATATTGCGGAAGCTTTCATAAATAAACATAAAAATTTAAGGCAATGTATAACTAAAACAAAATCCTTTTAAACTTGAACATCAACATAATATGGAAAAAGTAAAATGAGATAATGCCATTCACTTCTTCACATGGATATTCTACTAGTCGAATAATCACATGCAATATCAATAACCACTTTCATAATGATGGAATGCATAATGCCAGACTATCATAACCATGTAGTCAAGGCCTCGTTCCAAGACCACAAATAATATTTTGTCAAGGCCTCGTGCCAAGACACTAGTTTGTCTCATGAGACCTGCCGATGCATCGAGGAGCTATATCGGGCTCCACCCATAACTTATTAAGTCCAATACATTCCTCATATGAATAGGTTTAAACATATCATAAAACATAACATAATCGTATCACATAAAATATGCATAAAAGAAAACATAACATTTCCACATTTCAATCACAAGATTTCAATACAACACATTGATATAATAAAAAAGCTTTCAAAACCATTTTCAATACCAAAATAAAAGAAAGTTAAAACTTTGTATTTATTTTTCATTAAAAAAAAGTGATGGCTTGTAGAGGAAGCCGAAACTCAAATAATGGTCACGGCGGCGGAGAATTCGTTGTCGCCGCAAATGTACGGAAAGAAAAACATTCCCTTTTTCTCATTTAGTAAAACGCTTCGTATAAAAAAAGATTCCATTTGAATAAACGTAAAAGTCAAAGTGGTTTATACACCGTATAAAAGAAAGTTGTGTATAAAACCAAATACGCCTCAATGAAAGGAGATTGAGACGAAGTCCATAAAAATATCATTTTTAAAATAAAATATATCTATTATGTGTATTCACTATAGGTACACATAAAGAAAGTAAAAATACAAAATAGGACATAATAATATCATGACATAATTTGAAATTAGGAGATTAACCCAAAGAATGGAAGTTGGGTTAAGAAATTCCCTTACCTCGTGTCCGAATTCACTCGATCATTCATTGATCTCCTGAATAATAAACTAGAGTTAATCATTACCTTCTTAATAAACTTTTTTCAAGTTCATTATTCCTTTTATATCAAATATTACCATGTCATGAACATTATGTAATTATTTAAGTTTATAACGGTTGTTTTGTCGATCTTTGGTACTTGAGTCAGCAATAAACTTCTTATAATTACAAGCTGTTTTTGTGGTAGAATATCCATTATATCCAGAATTATATTCATTATTTAGATTTCATATATATCATATATATCCAGTATATACATTCATTCATAATATTACGTAACATTTAGAGGAAAGAAATGAAATGCACCGTTCATGGAGACGGAAAGCCGTACGTACGCATGAACGCAACTTTCATTCCTATTTTGTATTTAATGGAATGAAATCATAATAGTATAAAGGTGTATTATAATTCAAATATAATATCATATACAATATCATTTACTCCATCCTTTATACATCCCATATATGGCATTAACGATTCAATCACTTTGAGGGGGCGGTAGTCCGCACTTCCTAAAATGAAATTATCGCGTTTACCCATAATGGAAATCATAAAGAATTCCATAAATGAGAAATAAAGAAGCATAAGTAAAACATAAACATATTATATATCATATATAAATATAGTGACATCTTAATTGCCAACTTTGAAGGTGTTATATGAGTGTTTAACAATCATCGCTTCGTGAGGCAGAAATTCGCCATCCACAGAAACCGTATGTTCTTTAACCATTAGATGTAGGTGTGTGTAAGTGTAGCTCAAATACTTATTATAACGACATACTAGTATATTTAGGATACTGGTGTTGTTACAAAATAAATGAATAAAAAGATTTTAAGGGGTTGGAGAAGAAAAATAAAACAAAACAACATTAGAGAAGAAATTACCTCAAAATCGGATAACTTTTTTTGATTTGAGACAAAGGCTTCCTTGGGAAGAGTTATGCCCAAATTGAGGCTTCTAGGAGTAAGAGAGGGATTTTGGGAGAGTATTTGGGCAGCTTTTGGGCGAGCCAAATGGCTTGAATGTGTTAATGAGGTGGTAGAGGTGGGGGCTTTTATAAGTGGAGAGGAGGGGAACTCTTGGAAAGTAGAGAAAAGTCACTTTATTATAAAATGAGTTTCGAATTTTAGAGGTCCCACACTTATATAATTCGATGATAAGGTGATAAGGGTTCGAAATATCCTCATCCAATAGGTTTTTGACAAGTGTACGCCTTAGATTTTACATTATCCTTTCATTTTATTTAAATCGTTAAATAATGAGGTCATCGATGCATCATCATGATGTCATAAATAATTTAATTTCTTTAATGTCTAAAAATTATAAAAAAACTACTATGATGTAGGAAATATTTTTATCCTTCCAATGACTATTTAAAGTCAAAAATATGACTTTTATAACACCATGTAAAAATTGTTTTAGTAAAACATTTCATGTTTCTGTCATTTTTTACTTTAACATTAAATAAAAGTTATTTATGTCATTTTCCAACTAAAGTGGCTCCATGGGGTCCCCAAGTTGTCCCATGGATTTTCATGGTCGGACATGACACATAAAATGAGGTTAGGACATGTGTCAAGCTCATCTCATATTATTAAAACATTATTTTTACCTTAAACTACACTAATTACCTCTAATCGCGATTAAAAATTTAAAAGTTACTATTCACCAAAAATTATTTTAATCTCATTGAACCATATTTTACTTCTTAATGACAACCATGTATGTCGGATTTTTAAAAATCAAATCACAAAGGTGGTAATTTTTCATTTAAACGAAAAATCAGTTATTTAACTACCCCTTAGTGGTTTCACTATTCATAAAAAATTGAAGTTTTTCAGAACAATGCCAAAATTTCACCCTAAGCTATAACTGATATTCCGATTTCAAAAATGATGTCTATTTTAAAAAATTACAAAAATATAAGTTGCATTAATTTATTTTATAATTAATTCCCGCTGTCACAACAAATAGCGTGTTTTTAAGAAACAATTTATATCAAAAGATTGGCAATTGTTTATGTCCAATTTCAATGTTAAATTAATTCTAATGACCAACATTGGGTAAAATGGTAAAAATATATTCTAATAATACATTAAAACCACTAAATATTATAATTTATCACTATAAATTATTTTGATTAAAAAAGTTGTTTTTAAGTATTTTTCACTATTCATAAAAAAATTAGAAGTTCTCAGAAAAATACCAAAAATTCAACATAGGCTAATTTCGATATTCCAAAACCGAAAATGAAGTCCATTTTGAAATATAAATTTTCTATAATTTTAAAAAGTGGTTATTACTATTCATAACGGCTACTATGATTAGTCGCGGTGTTTTAGAACTCGAAGTTGCGTACAATGCAAGCAATTGCATTATTGAATGAGAAGCATATTGTGGAAGCTCGGGGTGTTATATTCTCCCCTCCTTCAATAAATTGCATCCTCGCAATTTGAAATTTTTCTTGGAAAATAAAAGGTTGAAAATAGAAAATACCTTTGTGGAAAACCCACATCGGAAATAAGATTAATAAAATTTAGCCTTAATAAGAGGGAAAGGGAAATGAAAGAGTCACCACCCAATTATGATCTCAATTAAGAGAACATTGGTGGAAATTAGGGACATATAATTTGAGGAAAAACGTAAATATTTGTAGGGAGTGATTGAGGTCATCAATCACAATCAACTGTCAAATTGAGGTCCTCAAAGCCTTCAATCTATGTTGATTTAAAATATCATCAGTTCAACAAGACATAAGGTATTAGGATAACACATTTTTTTGTTTTAGTATCCTTTTACTAAAGTTTAAGAATTAATTCATTCATTGAATAATAGATAGGTATATATATATATATGCTTGACAATTAGAGTTGCAACCTTCAACTCATCTTTTACACAAAAAGATAATAGAACTAAAAAATATTATACTTATCCTAATTGTATAAGGTTCCAAATGTTAACACATACCATTTAGATTAGTAAAATTATTTTGTAATAACCAAGGACTTCATGTAGGCTAGTGGTAGGAAATAAAGGCATGTCGCGCTATGGTTGTGGGTTCGATTCCTGCAGCTTTGTCCGACGCGACGGTTTATGCCCCACCCTGCAGGTTGTCCTTTTCCTAAAACTAGAGTATTCCAAAAATAATCTTCAGAAATTTTTTAACCTTAAATTTACTATCCAAGGTTCAAATTAATCCACTCCAACCTTTATAGTTATCCAAAATACCTCTGTCCAGACTTTCTCTAAAAGGTCTCTTAATTCCAAAATCAATTTATCAGATTCCCCAAACAAAGTAATGTTTCTCTTATTGTCACATACTAAAAATATGATTACCTTCATCATATTAAAACCTTACTGAAATCAACAAGTACTGCAGTACAATCCTTATATATATATCACATTATTATAATAACTAGAATATAATCCATGATTCCAAAAGCACCAATACATTAGTTATTCTGCTTCAACTGTAGTAACAGCATAAGATTGTCCTTGATCCCTTGGCCTTTTCTAAGGTAAGTTTCCCTAACGCTTAGAACATTCATTTGTATAATTCCCCATTTCCCTACAATTGTAGCATTCAACATTGATACCCTCTTTCTTTCCCTTGCAATTATGCGCCTGGTGACCTTTTTCTCCACATTTATAACAAACTCCCATTCTTTTTAGGCAAGTACCAGGGTGATTCTTCCCACAATTATCATATAATGGAAAATACTTCTTTCCCTTTTTCCCTTTATCTCTCTCTTGTTCCACCATTCTCTTCTTCTCTTGCTTTACTTTGTTGTCATAAGACTTAGAGAATTCCTTTTCTTCTTGATAGTACATGAGACAATATCTTCGTATGTTGAGAAAGATTGTGATACTAAAGCTCTACAGAGAAATGGTTTTAACCCATCAAAGAAACGATCAATCTTCTTGTGTTACGTATATAATCTGCAGCATGTCTCGCTAACCTTGTAAAGTTAGCTTCATACTTTGCGACATTCTCATCCTCCTTTTTTCCCAGACTCAAAAATTGTCTTTCCATATCTGCTCGATGGTCACGAGGATAATATTTTTCTAGGAAAATCTCTTTGAACTCCCTCCATTCCATATTTGATACGTCATCATCTTCCTTTGTGTTTTGAATCAGAGACCACCACTGATCTGCATCTCTAGTGAGGCGGTAAACTGCTATGACAACCTTCTCCCTTTCGCTACTCCCCAAGGCATGGAATATTTTCTCTAAGGAGTTTATCCATTGCTCAGCTACTAATGGATTTGTACCCCCATTAAATGTTGGTGGTTGTTTCCTCATGAAGCGGTCTAACATTGATCCACCACGTTGCGGATCAGGGTGCTCCATATGAGTAAGGTTATTATTCATAACCTGAGTGAGTTGTCCCAGAATGGTAATAAGTTGATCAGCACCAGTTGTATCTCCAGATCCACAATAATTATCTTGAGCAGGAGGGAAATCCCTACACGGAGTGCATGCATTGATACGGTTTCCATTCCTTCCACTAGGCGCTATTTCTATACAATGGCATAAACTAGATTAGTTTATGAATCAAAATACATAATTCAATACTTATAAAATACTTAACATAAATTGATCTATTTTTGGATATAATCCATAATCATAAAAAGGTTTCCATTGAGGATGTATATACTCATTACCCTTCATAGTGGTTTGTAAAGAAAATGAGAATTATCCTAAGCATATCCCCCGGGAGTGTCGTAACCAAGAGTGCAGCAAGGCCCGTTGTCGTGCACCAGTTCCCATTCGAGTCTAGCTCAAAGCGGTGTTTTCGGGTTTTACCCCTAGGTACATCTGTGCCAAAGCCACCTCTACCTGCTCGTATCCAGACAGGTATATATTGCTCGGAAAACTCACAAAATCTCTATAATACCAAAATTCTAGGAAGTTTTTCTATACTAATCCTCAATGTCTATCTTCGGGCTCTGTGCTCTAATCAGAGTTTATCTAAATATAGCTTCCAAGGTTAGTACTAAACTGCCTCTGATACCAACTGTAACGCCCCGACCCTAGTTACCCAGAGTCGGTGCATTACTTCGTAACATTGGCATGATCACAAAAGATCAAGTCTCGGAAGACCGATTAGTTTAGTAGCCTTGGAAACACTAGATATATTCATAAATGTTACATTACATCATAAAGTGAAAAACTAATAACAAATATTCGTAGTCCACACTCATATCCTCTTCTGACTATCCCTGTAGGTCATTCATAAAATACTTCTTCACATCCTGGAGAATATTAAAACATTGAAAGGGGTGATCTCAAATGCTCAGTAAGGATAACAATATTGTGGAAGCTTTCCTAAATAAACATAAAAATTTAAGGCAATGTATAACTAAAAAAAAAGCCTTTTAAACATGAACATCAACATAATATGGAAAAAGTAAAATGAGATAATTCCATCCACTTCTTCACATGGATATTCTACTGGTCGAATAATCACATGCAATTATAATAACCACTATCATAATGATGGAATGCATAATGCCAGACAATCATAACCACGTAGTCATGGCCTCGTGCCAAGACCACAAATAAGATTTTGTCAAGGCCTCATGCCAAGACACTATTTTTTCTCATGATACCTACCGATGCATCGAGGAGCTATAGCGGGCTCCACCCATCACTTATTAAGTCCAATGCATTCCTCATATGAATAGGTTTAAACATATCATAAACCATAACATAATCGTATCACATAAAACATGCATAAAAGAAACATAACATTTCCACATTTCAATCAGAAGATTTCAATACAACACATTGATATAATAAAAACGCTTTTAAAACCATTTTCAATACCAAAATAAAAGAATGTTAAAACTTTGTATTTATTTTTCATTAAAAAAAGTGATGGCTTGTAGAGGAAGCCGAAACTCAAATAATGGTCACAACGACGGAGAAGTCGTTGTATCCACATATGTACGGAAAGAAAAACATTCCCTTTTTGTCGTTTAGTAAAACACTTCGTATAAAAAAGATTTCTTTTGAATAAACATAAAAGTCAAAGGGGTTTATACACCGTATAAAAGAAAGGTGTGTATAAAACCAAATATGCCTCAATGAAAGGAGATTGAGATGAAGTCCCTAAAAAGATCATTTTTAAAATAAAAAAGATCTATTATGTGTATTCACTATAGGTACACATAAGGAAAGTAAAAATACAAAATAGGACATAATAATATCATGACATAATTTGAAAGTATGAGATTAACCCAAAGAATGGAAGTTGGGTTAAGAAATTCCCTTACCTCGTGTCCGAATTCACTCGACCGTTCTTTGATCTCCTAAATAATTAACTAGAGTTAATCTATACCTTCTTAATAACCTTTTTTCAAGTTCATTATTCCTTTTATATCACATATTACCATGTCTTGAACATTATGTAATTATTTAAGTTTATAACGGTCGTTTTGTCGATCTTTGGTACTTGAGTCAGCAATAAACTTCTTATAATTACAAGTTGTTTATGTGGTAGAATATCCATTATCTCAAGAATTATATTCATGATTTAGATGTCATATATATCATATATATCCATTATATACATTCATTCATAATATTACGTAACATTTAGAGGTAAGAAATGAAATGCACCGTTCATGGAGACGGTAAGCCGTACGTACGCATGAACGCTACTTTCATTTCTATTTCGTATTTAATGGAATGAAATAATAATAGTATAAAGGTGTATTATAATTCAAATATAATATCATATAAAATATCATTTACTCCATCCTTTATACATCCCACATATGGTATTAACGATTCAATCACTTTGAGGGGGCGGTAGTCCGCACTTCCTAAAATGAAATTATCGCGTTTACCCATAATGGAAATCATAAAGTATGCCATAAATGGGAAATATAGAAGCATAAATAAAACATAAACATATTATATATCATATATAAATATAGTGACATCTTAATGTCCACCTTTTAAGGTGTTATATGAGTGTTGAACAATCATCGTTTCGTGAGGCAGAAATTCTCTATCCACAGAAACCGTATGTTCTTTAACCATTAGATGTAGGTGTGTGTAAGTGTAGCTCTAATAATTCTTATAAAAACATCCTAGTATATTGAGGATACTGGTGTTGTTACAAAATAAGTGAATAAAAAGAGTTTAGGGGGTTGGAGAAGAAAAATAAAACAAAACAACATTAGAGAAGACATTACCTCAAAATCGGGTAACTCTTTTTGATTTGAGCCAAAGGATTTTTTTGGGAAGCGTTCTGCCCAAAGTGAGGCTTCTAGGAGTAATATAGGGACGTTGGGAGAGTATATGGGCAGAGTTTGGCCGAGCCAAATGGCTTGAATGTGTGAATGAAGTGGTAGAGTTGGGGGCCTTTTATAAGTGGAGAGGAGGGGCACTCTTGGAAAGTAAAGAAAAGTCACTTTATTATAAAAGGAGTTTCAGATTTTATAGGTCCAAAACTTATATAATTCAAGGATAAGTTGATAAGGGTTCGAAATATCCTCATACAATAGGTTTTTGACAAGTGTATGCCTTATATTTTACATTATCCTTTCATTTTATTTAAATCATTAAATAATGAGGTCATCGCTGCATCATCATGATGTCATAAATAATTTAATTTATTTAATGTCTAAAAATTATAAAAAAAATACTATGATGTAGGAAATATTTTTATCTTTCCAATGACTATTTATAGTAAAAAATATGACTTGTATAACCCCATGTAAAAATTGTTTTAGTAAAACATTTCATGTTTGTGTCATTTTTTACTTTAACATTAAATAAAAGGTATTTATGTCATTTTCCAACTAAAGTGGCTCCATGGGGTCCCCAAGTTGTCCCATGGATTTTATTGGTCGGCCATGACACATACAATGATGTTAGGACATGTGTCAAGCTCGTCTCATATTATTAAAACATTATTTTTACCTCAAACTACACTAATTACCTCTAATCGCGATTAAGAATTTAAAAGTTACTATTCACCAAAAATTATTTTAATCTCATTGAACCACATTTTACATCTTAATGACAACCATGTATTTAAGATTTTTAAAAATCAAATCACAGAGGTGGTAATATTTCATTTAAATGAAAAATCAGTTATTTAACTACCACTTAGTGGTTTCACTATTCATAAAAAAATGAAGTTTTTCAGAACAATGCCAAAATTTCACCCTTAGCTATAATTGATATTCCGATTTCAAAAATGATGTCTATTTTAAAAAATTCCAAAAATATAAGTTGCATTAATTTATTTTATAATTAATTCCCGCTGTCACAACAAATAGCGTGTTTTTAAGAAACAATTTATATCAAAAGATTGTCAATTGTTTATGTCCAATTTCAATGTTAAATTAATTCTAATGACCACCATTGGATAAAATGGTAAAAATATATTCTAATTATACTTTAAAATCACTAAATAATATAATTTATCACTATAAATTATTTTGATTGAAAAAGTTGTTTTTAAGTATTTTTCACTATTCATAAAAAATTAGAAGTTCTCAGAAAAATACCAAAAATTCAACATAGGCTAATTTCGATATTCCGAAACCGAAAATGAAGTTCATTTTGAAATATAAAATTTCTATAACTTTAAAAAGTGGTTATTACTATTCATAACGGCTACTATGATTAGTCGCGGTGTTTTAGAACTCGACGTTGCGTACAATGCAAGCTATTGCATTATTGATTGAGAACCGTATTGTGGAAGCTCGGGGTGTTACATAAATGTATTTTAAAAGTGTTTTTTCTTTTAAACAATTAAATTTCAAAATTTAAAAGATAATTTTAGAAAATAATTTTTTAATGATATTTAATATTTTATTTATACATTCCCAAAGTTATTTTTTAGTGACATGAATTTTAAAAATACTTTATTTAATAAAATATGATTTTTAATGTAGAAAATATAATTTTATCACTAAATATTTCTATTTTTATTTTGAAATCATTTTTCATTTAATATTACATTTTTTGGTGTCACTTATGCTTCACCATAGATATGTTACAAGGATACCAATCTAATTATTTCTTCTGGTGGTTTGTGTTTATAATCAAAATATGTTTAATAAACACATTTATCTTAAATAGGTTATACAATGATAAAATTTATATGAAATGTACTTTTTCATGGGATATTATTTAACGAAATGATGAAATGATTATAAGACCTAAAATTTTTCTATATGTTATGTTATGCTGGAAATTTTATAAAACCTATTTCTTTCAATGTGTAATGATATATAGAATGTTTATTTGTATTTTGGAAGACATATGTTTTATATTCATTCTGTAATAGTGGTTAGGTTACTAAATATTAAGGTGGTTGTATTATAAAAAATACCATTAGATCCTATATTTTTCTCTAATTTATTGGGCAATGATTGATATCTCATGATGTAAAAAGGAAATTACATGTTATAAAACCATTTCAGTAATGGACTCTATCTAAAATGACAGTGTTTGGAGTAAACCTTGAATAAAATGATCGGTTGAGGAGTGAACCAATTAAAATATGGTATCCTTGGGAATGATCCATTACTACTATGAAAATGATTCTCTATGCGTATATGTATGACACAAATCTATGTCTTATGATAATTTTACTTTCTTAGGTCTCATGTTCTAAGAATTAATTAAGAATAATTTTTTATAAGTTTCCGTGATTTATGTCTTTACTTTTGTTTATGATATAGGATATGTAATGTGTAAGTTTTAAATGTTATGATGATGCCTATATAAATTTATGATCACTATATAATTATTTAATCATTTATATCTACTTGGATTTTCATTAATTAGAATATTATCTCACCCTTTCTGATGTCTCCTTTCCCAAGGACATGAAAAATGGTATCATGTTTGACATTTATATGAAGGTTTATAGTTATAAATATCATAGGGGAGGTGATATAGATCACTTATGGATGAGTTTTATTATATTTCCATGTTTCCAAAGGTAGTATACCTAATGAATTCTCGCATGGATCTTTATTTTATAAAATTAATATTCATCTAAAATGATGTAATATCAATGTAAGAGATATTTGAGTCACTACTATTCAAATAAAATCAATGATTAGTTAAACATTTGAAGCAATGATGAGAAAACATTAATGAAATACCTAGGGATATATTTAAGGAAATTCATGGAAAAAATATTATAATAAATATTAGCATGAGTTAATGTATTGGAAAATGTCTTGGAATTTTGGTAAAGTATAGAGTGAGTGGTTTTTAAGAAATTAAATCCCTGTCTAGACACTATAATAGGATATAGGAAATCCCCGTTTCTACCTAGGTGTAATAAATATGAAACTAGTCCATTTGTGTTGGACTCGATAATCACCTAATGCAAAAAAATTGGCCTTGTTTCACACATATTTTGAAACACGTTGTGGATATTCTAGGTAAAAACAAAAAAAATATATGAACCATCATGGAGAATTTAATTAAAGGGAATTAATAACCAATATTAATCTTGGGCTGTGATATATTTAAAATAAGATCTCATGAATTAGTCATCCTATAATATATTTTTCTTGATTATGACATTTATCAATATGAATATTGTTACCCATACTATGATTTTGGGTTTTACTCAATGCATTAAACCAAAAGGAATCAGGCTGTCACTATGAAAGATGGAATATTTTGTGACTAAAATCAACCAAATTGGATGATAACTAGATAGAAAGATATGTTGATAATTCATAATAACATATCTCATTATATGATTAATTACATAAACATAGATGATATTAACAATTATTAAAATAACAGATATAATTAGTTTTAAAAATGTATAAGTGATAATAACCAAATATTTTTTGAAATTCGGCTTTATTCGTGTCATGAAGGTGGAAGAAGAACCTAAAATAATATGTCAAATTGAGTTGAATACAATTTCAATATTTAAATGAAGATCATAGAGTAGTAAATTTCCAATAAATGTTTTGTGATATATATGAGGAATCATGTTAACCCTAAATATTAGTAGCTATTTTGTGACTACGAAAAACTAAATTCGGTGATAACATAAGAAAAAAATATTTTGATTATGCCCAATTAGATATCCTAATAACTAATAAATGACATGAAATTAGGTGATATTTATAACAAATCAAATCAGAGCAAGGGGTGTTTTTTTTTTCACTTTCAATTGGTAATAATAATTGACTAATGGAGATTATAATTCATTGATTTTAATAATGTGGGAAGAATACCCTAGAAGATAACATCAAATTTATGGGAAAAGAATTTTTATAATGAAATGAAGGACATAGATAAATAAATTTTCCAAGTAATTTAATGTATTATTCATTAAGAACATTGTATTTATCTAAGTCAATAGCCTAATATAAGGGTAGGCCCAAAAATAATAAAGGATATATGTTATGAAAAACAATTGATGTGAAAAGGTTGATCATTTTATGTATTTAGAATCAATAAATTATTAATATATGTATTTTACCAATGTTATTTTGGTTATTTCAATCATGAAACACATTTCAATTTTGTTATTCTTTGAATCATAAATGTATCAATGTATGATTAACATTATATGGTATGTATTCCATCATTGATTCTATGTTTAATGTTTATAATAGGTTTTATATCGTAGTCCCCCTTATGAGGTTTTATGTGAAGGGATTTTATCATGATTAGTGATATATTGTTAGGCATTTATGGAAATAAAATTTTTTCGATTGGTATTTGTTTTATAAAAAAAATTATTTTGATAAATAATTCCTTTAAATTTTTAACCCATATGATTAATGGTTTTAGTAACTTTTATGTTTTAACATTACCCTAATGTTGAGGTAATTATAGGTTTTTTCCATGACCTAACAAAGTCAGTAAACATCATCACTCCCAGTGAATATTTTTCTTAATATATTCTTAACAGAATATATATTAATAATGTTATAAAATGTAATTTATTACCAAATTAAATTGTATAAGATCAATTTTGAAAGAGTACATTTCTGTTCTAGTGAATTATTAATAAATATATTGAAATTAGTTTATTTTGATAACTTTGTATCATCCTAATACAGATGGTCAGTATGAGAGACCAATTCAAACTCTATAGGATATGAAAAGATATTATTAAATTTATTTCTATGGTGGATGGGATAAGAAAATATCCTCTAGATGAGTTTTCATATAATATTATAATTCCATTGATCATTCACATTGATCCATAGTAATCTCTTTATTGAAATAAGTTTAAAATTCCAACGTACTCGAATAAATATGTATAATTAAAGCTATTGGGTCCTGACCAAGATGATGACATGATGTAGAAGATTAGAGTTATTCAAAAAATGAAACATTTTAAATAAAATTTTGATAGATACATTATTTTGATAATAGATGAAGAGATCTATAATTTGATGTTGTTCAAACTATGTTTCTATGGATTTTTCTGTGGAAAAAAAGAGGGTAAAATTAAGGCATGGTATATTAGTCCATTTCAATTTCATGATCATACTAGGACCATATATTATCTCTTTGAATATCCAGCAAACCTCCATCAGGTTCACGAATTATTCAATTAATCACTCTAGAGGAAGTACATATGTAATACATAAAATGTACTGAACTCAATGGTCATACCACTAAAGCATGCCATCTCTTATGTCGAACAAATAATTGAGAGTCTGGATCATACAATGAATTTTCTACAAAATGGGCCAATAATCTATTAAGTGATTTTGGTGAAACAAATATCCTCATTAAGTAACAATGGACCGTAATGATGTAATTAATTTTAAGTATCCTCATTTTCCCATAAGTGTTTAATTTTGAGTGTGAAATTCATTTTATTGTGGTAGAATATAACACCATGTTATTTAGTGATATATATTTTTCAAATAAATTGAATCTTTGCAAGATTTTGAGTTAAACACAAAACAGATTATAGATTGTGATACGCATGATAATGAGTTTATCTTGTGTTACAAACAACACTGTGTTTGACATGCATTACATGAAACACCAATTTTAAACAAAACAAGACATACCATTGACATATTATTATTTTATATTGTAATTATCACCTATCCATTGGAATGATGGATATAAAAAAAATTATATATTTTATGAAAATATATTTTTCAAAAATTTATATAGAGTGAATTATGTTTTGAAAATTAATCTAAAATGAAAATAATAACCATTCGAAAAGAAAACAAATATTTTATAGAAAGGAAATATTTACTCAACCAACATTATTTTACCTTAATAAAATTAAAAAAATAAAATGTAATGATGGATTATAGTGAAATTGATATAATAAATCTGATATAAAATTTTTAACTTTCATTTTACGTGTTTATTAAACCATATATAACAATAAAAATTAATTTTACACTTTGAAACTCTTTTTTCCTAAAAAGTATTTTTTTTCAGATTTTTCAAGAAAATTTATAATTGAATTTCTACACTTTTATAAAATTTATAAAAAATATATATAAATGATTTTTTATATCATCATGTAAAATTAATGATGGAATAAATTTTTTATAATATTATGATAAGAAAAATTATTTGATCAATTGTGAAAATACTTCTTTTTATTATGAATTATTATGTTTTATAGTTAATTTGAAAATATAAAACGTAATTTATGATGGTTTTAGAATTAAAAATAGTTAAATAATATATAGATTAATTTAATTTTATCCATTGAAATAAATATCTTATTCAATTTTTATATAAAAACATTTTAAACATTCTAAACTATTCTCTTCATAAACTCGCTTTACTATCGCTTCACTATGATTAATTTTAAATTAATTTTTTCACTTATGATTATTTAATTTCTAATATTTATTCCCATATTTAGGATAACAATGTATTATATTAAATATTAATTTCAACATAATATTTTTTACATAATGAATTATAAAAATAAAAAACCATATTGTTTGATGTTAAATTAAAAATGGATTTACAAGGAGTTAATATAAAAATAATAAGTGTAAATAATGATAAAATGTCTCCAAAAAACTTTTATTTCTATATATTGTCTCTATATCCTCTAATGATCTATAAATTTCCATATTTGAGTGTAGTGAAATGTGAAAAATATTGGAATAGTTTTTCATCTCAAAAAACACATGTGTGACACTATCATCACTTATATATGTCCACCTCTATCCTCTTTTATTAACACATCCAAAACCCAATGGATTAGAGATTACTATATAAATCACTTAAATACATAATTTGATCCGAAAATTCTTAGTTTGTTCATAATTCCATTATACGACTCCTTTTTTTGAAAACCAAAATTAGTTTTCTGAATAAGAGGTTACAACCCTAATTGAGAATTTTATATTATATCTTCCTCCACAAAATAAAATTGTTTTTAAAACATTATGTTATAATAATCATAGAATATTACATATACATAGACGTTATAATGTTAATGGAATAACAAAAATCCATATAATCTTCCATCAAACGGGTTACAAAATCATCATTTGTGTGTTGGATGAACTACCACCACATGAACTGATGTCATTAATTTTTTGATTACCAACTCTCATAGAAAAATATAATTATTTATTAAATTTTTATATATAATATTTATGATATAATTATTCTTATCTCACTATTATATCACATATAATTTCTTAATTTCCATTCATTGGGAATATGACAACATCGCATCTGTGTATGGCTGACTACGGCATCGCGAAGCAATATGATTCATCTATGCTTTAAATGGAATTTAATAAGGATCGTATTAAACAAACTATGTGATATTTATAACATAAAAATAATTATATAATGGTAATATATGTTTAATTTATTTATTTCAATCCATTGGGAATATGGAAATAACATTCATGCAAATGTACAACCAAATGTATCCCCCATTAGTGTATTTCATTTTTTATCTCTAACATGTATTAAATAATATAAATACATATATACTGAGTATATATGATATTTATATCATTGAAAAAAATTCGTATGATTATGAATAACATATTACATTAATAATTCCAAAAAATAATATATCAATACTTACATAAAAATCACAAATTTTGTTGCCACAAACGAAACTTTTACAGTGAATTATTAAGAAAACATTAATAAGAGGTCTTAAGTAAATCATATATGGTAAAATATATAAACCTATGTTTATATAATATATTAATGATATCCCTATATTTTTATATATAATGTCTTAAATTGTATGAAGGGAATCTAGAATTTCTGTAAGGGATTCATTTCACACTTATTACTTCTCTAAGACACATTATATTTTCCGCAAAAATTTCATTTATGTGGTTTATATACTATACATGTATATATTTTATAATTATTCATCAAAAAAATGAGGAATTATATATCCTTTTTATTATAACTATTTCATTCGGTTTATGATTCTACATTAGGAATGTTGGATGGTTTTTATTATACAATCTCATTAGTTATCAGGGTTGACATTGTTTAAGCTTCTAATGATGAATTATTATAAAACATATCTCAAGAAACACATTGGTTTTATTATCCAATAGTTATGTCTTGAGAATAAAATTTTCAATTCATTTTACATTCAATATGTATTTAAGAGTTATAATAAAAAAATTTATGAAAAAGTTTCTTTATTTATCTCATCAATAGAAATCCTCTTTGATCAAAATTATGCCTTCTAGAAACGCTTTCCATAAATGTTCTTTGAATTCTATAAATGATTTATTTAAGATATTTTTATCCATATGTGAATATTGTTATAAAAAAACTTCATGGAATGTTCAGAACAACTATCCATTTACTTTTATCAAAAATTTAAAATTTACCATCGTTTTAATGTGTATGTCTTTAACAAAATTCCACTATGGAATGAGAATTATTATCATTAAAGATTAAATTATATTTCATAAAAGGTTTTTATCAAGGAAAATAATTTTTATAAAGAATCATGTTTTCAGATGTTTTCTTTATGTGTAAATTATATTTTCCCCATTAAATGTAATATATTAATTTTAAGGGTTCCTTTATAAATTTATGATGTTATTTTTTAAAGAAAATTAATTTGAAAATGTTTTTTTTAAATTATTTTTAAATTTAAATGGAAAACAATTATTAGGAAATGGTCCAATAGATATTAAAAATAATTTTCAATCTCTGATAACATTATTTATGGTTACATTTTATTTTTTTGGGATAACATTCATATTCTTTATTTAGATGGTTTATGATTATAATGAATTTTGATTTACAAAACACATTTATCTTACAAAGGACATACCATCATAAAATTATTATGAAACCCACATCTTCTTAAATCGGTTATTATTTGATTAAATTATTAAATCATTATAAAAACTATTTCCATTCTGTAGTTTATATTATGTGGAAATGATGAAAACCCCCATTTATTTTCATAGTTTCTAAGATGACGACGGTTTAATGATATTTTGGGACACATTTGTGTAATTTTTATTATTTGATAGGGGATAGGTTACAAACTTGGATAGTGGCCATATTATTACCATGAGGGCTTTGATCTATATCTCTTTCAATTTTAGTGGGTAAATAATGATATCTCAAGAGTTAAAAGGAATGCGCTGTTCTGTAAACCTAGATTAGCAAGGGCCCAATCCACTATGACAGTATAAAGAGTGGTCCTTGACTTCTTTATTTTATTGGGTATAATAACCATTCCAATATGATATATTTTGAAATGAATATTTAATACTCTAAAACCAATTTTCTATGCTAAGTTATATACCAACTAACTAATTCCTATGCCAATTTTACTTTTTTGTGGATCATATTCATTGATTCAATTTTGATTAATGTATGTTTTGCATCCAAGATATACATCAGGAAACATGTTTTTGATCTATGACATGAAAGATAAGATTTTAAAATTCTAATATCATGTTCTCAAAACATGAGGGTGATGTTATTTTTTTGATGTCCTATATATTTTCCTTTTTTACCCTTGCTAAACATATTTGATAACCCTTATGTTTAACTTCGCCAACATACATAGAATAGTTTCATGTATGGTTTTTATAAAAATGGGTATATTTATGATTATCATAGTTGGAGATAATTTATCTAACATATGGTCCAGTTTTTTATGGTTCCATGTATGTAAAGTTACCATCACTATGTGATTCTGGGTTGGATTGTTATGTTATGTAATGAATATTTATATTTTGTGATGTTATATTTATGCATGATAAGATTGGGTCACTACATCATCAGAGATAATGTAAACCATAGGGGTGGTAATAGATTTGAGAGGGTAGAGTAAATTCATTCTTTAAGGGTTTTCAATGAAGTGGAATTAAATTTTGGGTTGAATAATAAAAAAATATATGGGGCGGGGGGTGTTCTTTATTAAATTTTAAAGAAGTGGGGTGTCAATATATATAATAAATTATTCAAAACGTGAAACAATATTTTAATTATCTTGCATGGTTTCATAAAAAGTGGAGTGTATATAATTATTTTATAATTTAATGAACCTAACCCATTAAAATATTTCCCTTGGTGATGTGGAGGTGAATCATGTTTATAATGAATTAATTTTAAAAAAATAAAAAGTAAAATTGTTTTTGGATAGTTCATTAAGTTTTTTTAAAATATTTAAAATTTCATAATGGATATAATATTTTAGTGGGAGAACATAATTTTGAATATGGATACTTATTTATAAAATTTACTACATTAGTTTTGGGATTTAATGATGTCATGATACAGACAATATCTTTATACTGTAATTAATTTTTACAAATAAATTAAACTACCTATGAAAATTAATAGAAAATCATCGTGGGTTAATTTTAATGTTATGATTTCAAAATTTATATCTTTTTATCAAAATAATACTATAAATATTATAATATACATTTTAAATAAAAAATCTTCACTAACTAAAAACTCCTTATTTACAATAATAATTTTTAGGTCCATTATAAAAATTATATTTCACCACATAAAATTATATTTTAATTTATATTTAATAAATATTATTTAATATTTAAACATTATAAATATAATATATAGTTCCTAAAAATCTTGAATTTTTCAAAAACACTTACGTTATTCAAACTATATAATTCCCAACCCTACAATCCATGTTTCATCATTTCAAGATTTTATTTTTACTTAAATTTATTATTTAACAATTATAAATAAAAAAAGATAAATATAATAATTATTTTAATAAAAATAATGATATAATAATTTATACTATAAATTTAAGATACATAACCCTTTATTAAACCATTATATTCTCTAAGATTTATGCATGTGATAGTGAGATTTTCATGTCGTGGTTTGATCAAAATCATTTGGGTAATTATCTCGAAGAGCTTAAAATTTACACATAGAAAATTTAGCATTAGATTTAGATATTAAATATTAGTATGGGATTGCTCATGGGCAATGAAATGTGATTCTATCTACCTTAGAGGCTCAGATAAATAAGCATCAAAGGGTTCGATCAAACTGATTGAGGTCATCAATTGTTTTTCCAAGTAGAATCATCATTACCATATATATACACTAATAATATGATCATTGTATAATTTAAATAATATCAATGGTAATTCCAATTAATGTCTTCCGAATCTAACATTATATACTACAAAACTGTCCAAAATTAACAAATTAGTGCATATGTTGTCCTTAATTTCATTTCATAATTTGAAATTTACTCATTTAAAAAGGGAATTTAATTTATAAATATTCTGGTTGTTATATTATCACTACTCTTAGTTAAGTAGAATGTACACCATGTCTTATGCTCTATCGACAATAGAGACATGTTGGGTCATCCTGATCCTACAATGTACAGTACATAAATCAGATTTAGAACATATGTTCACAAGAAATGGGACTACATATATCTATTTCAAAAATATTAATTTTTGACAATTAATTTTAATTAATTTTGTTCAAACATTTATTTATTGATTCTATCCAAAAAATTACAACATAGATGAAAATTAATTTTAAATAATGATAATGTATATCAATATGTTTGTTACAAAGATATAACTATTATATGTGAAAGATAGTGTGATGTGAGTGATAACCATAGTAGTGTGGGTTTTAGTTTATTTACCCCAGTTATGAGTGAATTAATTAGTGATTTTTTTCTATTGAAATATTTGATAGGGATATCATCTCTGATCTATTGGTAAGTGTGTACAACATGTGATGATGAAGTGTGATCACAATTATAGTGTGGGTGGTTGGGTCTGGGATAACTCATCTTATGTGATATAGGATCAAAGTCATTGATTCTATTGAATATTCTCTATAAGAATATATGGTGTATAGATTATTTGAGTGATGATAGAGATGATGTGATATAAAATAGCATACCAGGTATTAAAGTATTTTCATAACATAAACTGATTTAAAAGAATATTTTGGAATAGAATTTATATATGATAAATCACATTATTGAGATTGTTTAACCCTAGGACCTAAATTTTGTTAAATATGTGAAGAATTTATATAATATTTATATGGCCCAATTGTGAATTTATGATTTTTTATTGAGAGGGGTGCAGGAAACTGATTTTTCAATGGCTAGGTGTGCCAATAATGCTTCATGTAATTGGAGAGACATATGTAGTATTCAATATCTATTTTCTTGTTATGTGGTCATATGATCATTATTATATGACTCATGAAGAAATTATGTGACTTGAATACCTAGGATGTTAGAGACTAAATAAATTAATTTGAATTAGATTAAATACACAGTAGTAGAATACATGAAGCATTATTACAGTGATTTTTCTATCTATCTCTATTTTAAATTACATGGGTTGCATATAGTGTTGTTTGGTGTATGATGGACCTCGGTTAAATAATATATTTTAATTTTTTAGGTCTAATCATCGTGACATATCATGGTGGTCATGATATTTGGTTGGTATTGTAGAATTTGTTGGGTTAAGTAAGATATCTTTTCAGGGTTATATGAATCTTGGGAGAATAAAACAACGATGATTAGTGATCCATGAACATTTCATGGGAAACATTCTCAGTTTAGGGTTTTGGGTGAACTAATGAGTATGTTCAATCCAGTTATAATTTTACAAGGAATGCTCCATCAAAAGGTTCATGTGTTTTGTGATAGATTTTAATAATTCTAGAATTTATTGTAATTATTACATATAAGTCATGGTATTCCTATGAAACATGAGGAATGATCATAGTTGAGTTATATTTAATTAAAATGAAGAATAATATGATACAAATAAATTGTGTGGCACTCTATTTTGAATTAGAAATCGATGAGAAGTTTTCCATTTTGTTGAAACATTGTGGGTGTCCTTGAGGAATATTTTTATTTGAGATGATGTGATATGGTAGACTTGTGAGACCTTGTGGAACAATATATGATTCTATTAGGGGGTTGAGGTATATAGAGTAATGTGTTGAAATTACCAAGGGTTGTGAACTTTATAGGTAAGTCAAGAGAGGAAAATTTTGTGTGAAGAGATATATTACCAATTGATTATTTAAAAAATATTATTGTTAACAATGGATGATTTATATAATAATTGATATAGAGGAGCGAAAAGACTGTAAATGGATTTGAAGTGGGAATCAACTTTTCTGTCTTGGGAATTGGTGAAATTCTGAACTGCTACAGGATCATTGGTATTTCATTATATATTGAAACATTAGTGACTTATGGTAGTGAGTGAATTCACAATAATTTAGGGATATAAATCAATATATAAAAGTTTTTTAATAATTATAATGAATATAGAACTTAGTTGTTCGGGACACCACAATGATAATAGAATATAATGTAGTGCTTATGGGAGGATTCTACTGAAATTAACTAGGTATGTCATGTGAGACAAAGTGTATATATTATGCAATAATTCATGAAGATATAAGATCAGTTATTTAATATAAATTAAGTTTTATATTTTGGATTCATCAATAATTTTTTTAAATAGTATAACCTTTTTGATTTTTAAAATTTGATAAACCTCAAGGGGAATTTCCACAAAAAAAACACAATCCATTTAGGGTTTGAGGTTATTTCTATGGTATTATATTCATGCATCCTGAATATGTTTTATAAAATAAGAATTATATATTTTAAATTTGATTAATGATGATATGTAGTAGTTATTATATTTCATAAATAATGAGTTAGGAATTTTAGAAATGATCTAGCAGGTTTTCTTATGTTAGAAAATGTCAATACATATGAAAAATTATTATGATCTGTATAGAAAAAAAAATTGAAGTTTAATGAATCATCACTATAAAATAATTTATCTAGGTTTGAATTATGGATTAACTAGATATTCCAACCTATAGAATATGAAATTATTATATTGAGAAAAATGGAATTCGGAGTAGGACATCATCATTCAGTTAATTATGCTAGTTATTTTTAGAGTATATGATTTATTGGGTTTTTAGTTATCATTTTCAGAATGTGGTATTAACTCACACTTGTTTTCATTTTAGTAAGTATAATAACTTTATAATTATTCTAGGGATGTTTTTTAAAGAAAAAAATCAATATTTGATATACAAAATCACAATATTATAGAGGAATGTAGTATTTTAATAGTTATTGGATAGATTTTACCCAATATAATGAATCAGATTATAAAACTGAATGTGATTATAGATCGAATTAACCAATATGGTATTTCAAATATTCCTGATGGGTCTTCTCAAGATTGAGAACTAGTATGGTTTGGAGTATATAAGGTCTTATTCCATTAGTGTTTAGGGGAAATAGAGCATTCTAACTAATCTAATGTTTTAATATATTCGATTTTTACACATATTATTGCTGTTAATTGTTGAAGATTATGTTCTATTTGGGAATATTATTTTTTATTAATTATATACTTAAATTACCAGAAAATATAATAAATAATTGAATAATTAATTAAAAATGTCTCTATTTGGGAAATAATTCATAGATTTTTTTAATTTGTTTTCTAAAATATTTTGTTAAAATCAATTTGGAAGATGTATTTATTGATAAAATATATAATATTTTTGAGTTATTAAAATTACATGTTTTGTGGAAACAAAATTTATTGTTAAATATTTTTTGGGAAATTTCTCAATATTATAATTTTTTTTGAATATTTTGTAATGTTATTTTAGAAATTATTTTAATATTACATTCTGTGTGAAATATATTTACAAGTGTTTATTTTTTACATTTATTTATGTGTTGATATGTAATATTATATGTGAATTGAAACTGATACTTGTGATCAAGTAATGTTTTTCATAAAATCACTAGAAAACTAATATTGTAAACCAAGTTGAAATGTAAGATATTTTTAAATTTATAAGAAGTAGTTTGAGATCCCCTCAATATTATGAATTGGTTAATTTTAATTGTAAATAATTAATAATTTAAAAAATGGGTAAAAGTGAAACATAAGATTTAGTTGATGTATATAGGTATTATATTCAACATATAATGTAATAGATGTTTTCTATGGGAATAATTTTTTTACCCTTATAGGAAACAAAATAATTAAACAATTGAATGATAGTAAGGAAACATTTGAGAGATAGGGTTAGGGATAGATCAAGCATTCACTCTGGCAATAACTGACATTGTACTGGGACTAACTGATTGGAGATCATGTTCTCATAAAAATAAAACTGAGGCTTGGTTATTATAGGTTTAAGAAGATAGAGTTGATATATGTAAATTAAATATGTTGATATGGTCATGGGAATTAAAGTATTTATGAATAAAGATCTAATGTTTATTGATATTTGATGAAGCTATATGGATGTAAATGATGTCGATGATGGGAAATATTATCATCAGATACCACCACTAGGGGAATATGGTGAATTTACTTACCCCATTGTTAATTTAAATACATACTTGTCATGTATTATGAATAAATCCATAAACATATTTATAAGTATACGATTTTAGTGGGGTATTATGAAAATGATCACAATATAAGTGTGATTTATGTGTTTTAGTAAAAATAATCTACTAGATTATTCGATAGGCCTACGCCTTAGAGTATAAGGTATTATCTTAAGGTAGGGACACATTTTTTTACACATCTAGACACCCTTGTGTTAGATGTTGGTAAGATAATATATTAATATTCTTGGTGTGAAAATTCCTAGTAGAATTTGATTATCCAGAACCATGATGATGAGACACTCCCATGGAAAGAGATAGGGTTCCACATTCCTGATGATTAGTACCCAAGAATGATGAGTTATTTTCTAATACACGTTTTATTTGAGTGTAAAAAGAGAAACACATCTTTTTGAGAGTACATATCATGGTTTAATAACACCACAAAGTACTATATTTACATGATTTTTATGGACTCCTCTATGAATTACTTCTCATAATTATCCAACATTGAGAGGTTCTATTTGGTGTTATTCTAGTCTATATATCTACATATTCCATGGTTCCATAGAGGGATGTATTGATTTATTTATTTTTAGTAGAAGTGTAGAAGTTATTTAGGGATACTTTTTACATATATGAATCATTGTAAACTATGACTGGTCATTGATAGGATTTATGTTTTAAATATCATACACACACTCATAGAGAGACCAAAACTCAAGGATTGAGAACAAGGAATCACAAATTGATTCTAACATGCTAAGGGACATGATTTTCTATTCCTATGATGGATAATTTCTCATCGATTGAGGCCACCCAACCTAAAATATGATAGAGGGTAACAATATAGTATACAAACCATCATATTTGAGGTAGATAAATGATTATATACCCAACTTAACATATTATAGAGGGTAATAACTTTCATATTTTTCTGAATAGTGAAAATTACTAAATATTTATTAAAAAAAATTTAAATCAAAATTAATAATTGTGATAAATTATGAATTTTAGTGGTTTTGAAGTATATTTAGAATATATATTTACCATTAAATACGATTTTGGTCATTGGAAGTAATTTCAAATTTAAACTGGACATAAACAAGTGTCAATCTTTTGATAGTTATTATTTCCTAAAAACACGCTTTTTGGTTTGACAGCGGGAATTAATTTTAAATTAATTTCTGCCACTTCTGTATTTTGAATTTGGAAAAATGGATTCCATATTTTAAATCAGTATGTAAAAATTTTGTAAATATATAACTCTTATTTTTATACATTTTGAATAATTACTTTGTAAAATATTTTATTTATCGTGGTTAAAAGGTAAATTCGGTATCTAAGGGCAACAAAAAAATATTATAATAATATTAAATTACCTTAAAACTTGTCCTAACTCTATTGGTTGATACATGTCCGACCATGAGAATCTTTTGGTCGATTTTGGGACCCCATAGAGCCACTTGTAAGTGATATGACACTTTATATTACTTAAGTTTAAGTAAATACAAAAATGAAAAAAGCATATATCTTTTAGAAAAACAATTTTTACATAGGGTTATATATGTTATATTTTGGACTATAAATATTAATTAGAAAGATAAAAATATTTCCTACCTAATTATATATTATTTTAAATTTTTAGACATTATATAATTTTATTTATTTATGACACAATGGTGAGGCAGTAATTACATTATTAGTGAAATATTAAAATAATTTATATTATAAATACCCAAATAAATTTAAATTGAGACATTTAATGAATTAAACTAATTTTATAGATTAATATGGCACTTTAGAGTTGATTAAATGAATTTTCTTCGTAGTAATAATGTTTTTATGAATTTAGAAAAAACAAAATACCAAATAGTGTCAAAATTGACATAAAGGAGTTTTTAAAACAAATATTATATAATTAATTGAAATTCTAATCCTAAAATATAATGTTCATCCAGAGGACATATATAATGATATATTTATTATTAATGTACAAATTTAGGATCTCTTAGAAGTTTATAGTAACTTTGTTGACTATATAATATAAAAATACAAAGAGACATGGTAAATGACAAACTAATTAACAAAGAGTTAAAACTAAAAGATAAGGTTAAAATAGTGACACAAAACTGTGTAAAACCTATTGGTTTAGTGGTTTTTGACATATCACCACCTTAAAATTTATATAATCCACTTTGGAGACATTAGAAACTGAATATAAATTTATTATAAAATAATATTTCTAGCTTTTCCTATGTTTCCCTTTAGCACTCTTATAAAAGGGCACTCACCCTTATCAATAATTCACAACATCAAAGCCTTTTGGCTCGGGCAACCCCTGCAAAAATATCCTCTCAACTTCCCTCACTTCATTCAAGAGTCACTCCTTTGGTCAGAAATCCAGCTTAAGGAGCCCTTTTGATCAAATTAAAAGGAAGAACCCGTAGAAGTGGTAATGATTTCACCACCCTCTTTCAAGTTCCATTCTTCTTACACTTCTTCTTTCTTCATTATTTCCATTCTTAAATGATAAATACAGTATCTTATATATATTGTGATATAAATATGGTACAACTATATTCAGTATTTTATCCATCCTTGGAATGAAATGTCACCTTGCGTGCGTACGTACGGCTTACCGTCTCCACATCATGGTGTAATTGTTATTCAATATATTATTATTTGGATTTGTATAATAATGATGTTTAATTAAAGTAAATAATAAATTTAACATGATAATTATTCTTTATATTTGATATTCCATCCAATTATATATTATTTTAATATCAAAAGACTGATATTTTCGCTCGTGCATACGTACAGATTACAGTCTCCAAGAACGCGATGAGATTCATTCCCCATTGTATCCATGCATGTCTAATTCTCATTTGATGATTAAAAATAATGTTTAAGGACTTTATATCATTTTTTATATGAATAATTTACAATCTATCCATAAAAAAATATGACTTCATTAACAAAACATATAAAAGAAAACGAGTAAGTTGACACCCGAAATGATGATAATACTAAGATATTATTAACAAAGAAATGTTAAAAGATCATATATGATATAATATTAATGTATATGATTATTGAATAATTTAATAATGATTATTTAACCATTATAAAATAGGTTAGACTACCCTCATCCAAGTAAAAGTACAAGGTAATGGTTTATTTTACAATCTCTTCATTATCTAAGGTAGTTTATACGTAATTATCTATTGGGACCTATTTATCATCCAAATCCATGTTTATTAAAAATGTATTTCAAATCATTCTTAATATTTTACAGAATATGGGTTAAAGTCATTTATAACCTTATTTTAATTTTTATAAGATGTTTATAAATAAATATTTCCACCATTTTCCAAATAATGTCATTTTTAACCTTTTCGACATAATTAAGGTAAGAATGTCTTTTTTTAACTTTTACGAAAGGTGTGGCTATTTTATGCCATTATAAAATTGTCGAAGCTTACCTTACAATCTTGTATGAATATTTACAATTTAAATGTTTTCTCTTATAATTATGTGACTTTTAAATGATTTCAGAAAAGGCTTATTTCTCTCAAATAGTTTTGATTTCATCTATGTCAACATACATTGATGGATTATAAGCTTATTTGAAGTTGATTTATTTTGATACAATACATCCATATGGTATTGAAGGTTTTGTGATATGTTTGATTGTGGATGTGTTATTTTTATACCAGTCATTGTTTATAGAGAATGTATTGACATTTCGTATGCGAGTTTTAATAGGAATGTTTATGTTATGTTTAAACCAGTTCATATGAGGAATGAATTGGACATAATAAGTGATGGGTAGAGCCTACTACAGCTCCTCGATGCATCGGTAGGTCTCATGAGACAAACTAGTGTTTTGGCACAAGGCCTTGACAAAATCTTATTTGTAGTCTTGGCATGAGACCTTGACTATGTGGTTATGATAGTTTGGCATTATGCATTCCTACATTATGAAAGTGGTTATTGATATTGCATGTGATTATTAGACTATTAGAATATCCATGTGAATAAGTAAATGGAATGATTTCACTTTATCTTGTCCATATTATGCTGAAGTTCATGTTTAAAAAGTCTTCTGTTTTAGTTATACATTGCCTTAAATTTTTATGCTTATTTATGAAAGTTTCCGCTATATTGTTATCCTTACTGAGCATATGAGCTCACCCCTTTCTATGTTTAATTTTTCCTAGGATGTGAATAAGTATTTTATGAATGACCTATAGGGATAGTATGAGGATATGAGTGTGGTCTATGGAGTCATGTTGTTGATTTAGTTTTGCACTTGATGATGTAATGTAAAAATTATGAATGTATCTAGTGATTCTAAGGCTACAAAACTAATCGGTCACTTGATACTTGATCTTTTGTGATCATGCCAATGATACGTAATAATGAAATGACTTTGGGTAACTGGGTTTGGGGTGTTATAGTTGGTATCAGATGAAGTTTTTTTACAAACCGTGGAAACTATATTTACATAAACTCTGAATAGAGCACATAGGCCTAAGAAAAAAATTCAGGATTAATATAGACGAACTTCCTAGAATTTCGGTATTATATAGATTTTGTGAGTTTTACAAGAAATGCATCCTTGTATGTATACAAGTTGGTAGAGGTGGCTCTTGCACATATGTACCTAGGGGTAAAACCCGAAAACACTGCTTTGAGATAGACCCGAACATGAACTGGTGCACGACAACGGGCCTAGTTGTAGTCTTGGTTACGACACTCCCAGGGGATATTCTTAGGATAATTTACATTTTTTCACAAACATAATTGAAGTATTTTAATATAAGATGAGAATAAATGACCTTGGTTAATCCTGTGGTGTTTAAAATTGAAAATATGGTGTCATGATATTATCTAAATGATTTTATGACTATTGTTACTCATACAATGATTTCTGGTTTTAGTCAATGGCAGGATTCCATGGAAGTCATAGTAACTTTGAGAATGATGTAGAAGGTGGAAATAGTTATGGAAATGAGAAACAAAATGGAATGTTGATAGGCGTAAAATATATCATGTTCATGCCAAATCAGTTTTCCAAAAATATGATCAACAACATATATATTAACCAACTCCCAGACTCAACAAAGAAGATAATGGTGATGAATTATAGGAGCTCCAGCAGTGGATACCATGGAGAAAAGAATCCTCAATTTCTATCATGTAGGAAATGTGGCAGGAGACACCCAGGAATGTTTCTCAATAGAACAGAGAAATGCTTTACATGTGGGAAGGAAGGACATAAAGTGACGAATTGCCGTGTAAAAATGAAGAGTACTGTAGAAGGAAATAAAAATGGTCCCAAGAATCCATTTACAGTCATTTGTCGTAAATGTAGGGGACCTGGCCCCTTCATGACTGAATGCCCTATTCTATAGGATATTTTCTTGGTCATAGAAGAAGGTATGTAGAAATAAATGGCCGGAGAAATGTTTAAAAGTATTAGTTCTCCTTATTGATGGGATTACATTGGAATAAGTTTCTCTTATCTTTGTAACCCTGCATTTTTTCATGTGAGAATGATATTTGAAGAAGAATTATCTTTTTTCTTGTGGATATAGTTATAAATAACCATTTAGTTTTATATTATCATTGGGTATGATGAAATTACAAGTAATTATATTTTGGGATGAAAATGCAAGGTATGAGATAACATTTGTGGTTAAATTAAGTTATAGTTATTTTGAGGAATTTATCTCATTTTGGTAATGTTATAAAATATAGTTTTTGAAAAATGACAACACGTAGACCGTGTGACAACCTGTCACATCGGACAAAGCTGTGGGAATCAAACCCACAACCAAAGTATGATTGTGATTTATCACCTACCACTAGACTACATGAAGTCCCTGGTAATTTTGACTAATTATTTTTTGTTAAATGATTTTATTGATCAATAATAAGTTGATTTGGGATATTATATCTTATCAAATGAATACCATTGGTATAGGAAAATTATTTGGTGATTAGGTGATAAATGTTATTTTGGAAGATGTTTTCTTTGTTGGGAACACTATCTGACCAAGGAAAATAGAATACTATGGGATTTCATTTGAGGAGTAAAGGTGGATTTTTGTCTATGTTTTTACTGTGAATTTATAGTGATTTGAGTTATTTATGGAAATTATTAACCTATAATAGAGAATATGTTATTAGGTTAATTAATTTTAAGTATGTTATTTTAAGAGTAGTTGATTACATTTGGAGATACAATTTAACGTGGATGACTACATAACCAAATTCTTCTATGTTTGGGGATTCAATATTAGTTTGGATTATATTGAAAGATTTTAAGGTAAATTTTTTATTGAATTCTGTTTATTTAAATTGGGGTATTGTTGGGTTAATTTTAGAAATTATGATTAGTGTTTCTTTCTCTAATGGAATACCCTTTTGGGGGATCATCAGATCTTATTCTAACCATTTTTCTTTTGATTAATCTCTATAGACAAGGTAAATATATAGTTTATCCTTCATGGATCATGTGATTCTATAAGAAGTTTATTGTAGCTCTTCTAGTGTGACCAAGTCTTCGGAAATACTCATCATTTAAAAATGAGTTAGTTGTAGAAATTTATAAAGAATGAAACATTACGTAAAAATCAAGTATATCCCTTAATGTTCTTATTCAATCTCAGAAATGAATCCCCATCTTTATTTAACATAACATAAAAATAAAAAAATAAAAATGTTGTCCGTTTACTTTTCCTACTTGGAAACTAATGACCATTTTTCCCATCACAAGATTGTGGTTTTCTTGTTGATAACTTTCTTATGAAAATATTTTCTATCCCTATACATCAGAACATGACACATAGTTTATCATCCATATCCATGTTTTTCTTACATGGAATCCCAGTATTGGTTATCTCGGGTGACTTTTGTACTTCTCTTTCATTCTTTTAAAGTAATAGTTTTATTGAATCTTATTCTGATGTGGGAATTTCTATTATATTCCCACGCCCAATTTTAAAAATTATAAGGATGAAATTAAATTATGTAGGGGATAATGTAACACCCCAAGCATCCATGGTACACTTATCTTTGAATAATATAGTAGCGTGTGTTTTATGCAACTTCGAGTTTTAACACACACCACAACCAATCAAACTAGCTGTTATGAATAGTAATACCCACTTTTTTAAATTCTATAAATTTAATTTTTCAAAATGGACTTCATTTTTGGATTCCCAATATCGAAATTTGCATAGGGTTAATTTTTTGTACTTTTCTGATAACTTTCATATTTTGATGAATAGTGAAAATTACAAAATTTTAAATAAAAAAATCGTTATAAATCGAAATTATTAATAGTGATAAATTATGAATTTTAGTGGATTTAAAGTATATTTAGTATATAGTTTTACCATTTAATACAATTTGGGTTATTGGATGTGATTTTACATTTAAACCAGACATAAACAAGTGCCAATCTTTTGATAGTTATTATTACTTAAAAACACGCTTTTTGTTTTGACAGCGGGAATTAATTTTAAAATAATTTCTGCCACATATATGTTTTGAATTTGGAAAAATGGATTACATATTTTTAATCAGGATTTAAAAATTGTGTAAATAGGTAATTCTAATTTTTAGACATCTTGAATAATTAATTCGGTAAATATTTTATTTACAATGGTTAAAGGGTAAATCTGGTAACTAAGGGTAACAAAATAATATTATAATATTATTTAATTACCCTAAAACGTGTCCTAACCCTATTTTTTGATACATTTCCGACCATGGGAATCTTTGGGTTGATTATTGGACCCCATGGAGGCACTTGTATGTGATAATGACACATTATATTAATTAAGTTAAAGTAAATACAAAAATGACATAAGCATATATCTTTTAGAATTTTTTTACATAGTGTTATATATGTTATATTTTTGACTACCAATATTATTTATAATTCTAAAAATATTTACTACATAATTATATTTTATTTTTACGTTTTATACATTAAATAATTTAATTTATCTTTGACACAATGGTGATGCAGTAATTACCTTAATAGTAAAATATTAAAATAATTGATATTATAAATACCCAAATAAATATAATTTGAGACATTTTATGAATTATAAAAATTATATAGGATAATACGACATGTTAGGGTTGATTAAATGAATTAGGGTCGAAGTAATAACGCTGTTATAAATTTAAAAAGTACCAAATACAAAATAGTGTCAAAATTGACATAAAAGAGTTTTTAAAAAAATATTATATTATTAATTGATATTCTATTTCTAAAAATCTAAGGATCAGACAAATGACATATATAATGATAGTTCTATTATTAATGGAACACTTTGGGGACTCTTGGAAGTTTATAGTATGTTTATTTTCTATATAATATAAAAATACAAAGAGACATGGTAAATGTCAAACTATTTAACTAAGAGTTTAAACTAAAATATAAGGTTAATATAGTGACCAAAACCTATCTAAAACCTATTGATTGAGTGGTTTTCAACCTATAACAACATTAACCTCTAAATAATCCACTTTTTAGCCATTATAAATTGAATATAAATTTATTATAAAATAATATTTCTAGCTTTTCCTAAGGTGCCCCTCACCCCTCTTGTAAAAGGGCACTCCCCCTTCTCCCTAATTAACACCATAAAATCCTTTTGGCTTGAAACACCGCTGCCAATATATCCTCTCAACTTCCCTAAATTAATATTACATGCCCTCTTTGGTCAGAAAGCCAACTTATGGAGCCCTTTTGATCAAATCAAAATGAAGAACTTGAAGAAGAGGTAATGATTTCACCACCCTCATTCAAGTTCCTTTCTTCTTCCACTTCTTATTTCATCATTATTTCCATTCTAAAATGATAACTACAGTATAATCTATATACTATGATAAAAATATGGTACAACCATATTCAGTATTCTATCTGTACTTATAATGACATGTCACCATACGTGCGTATGTACGACCTACCATCTCCAGGTCGTGGTGTAATTGTTATTCAATATATTATTATTTGGATGGGTATAATAATGATGTGTAATTCATGTAAATAATAAATATAACATGATCATAATTCTTTACATCTGATATAATATTCAATTATATATTATTTTAATATCAAAAGAATGATATTGTCTCTTGGGAATACGTACATATTACCGTCTCCAAGAACCTGATGAGATTCATTCCCCATCGTATCCATTCAAGTCTAATTCTCATTTGATTATTAAAAATATTATTTAAGGACTTCATATAATTCTTTATATGAATAATATACAATATATACATAACATACATGACTTATGTAACTTAAAATATAAAATAAAACGTGTAATTTAACACCTGAAATGACGGTAATACTAAGATATTATTAACAAAGCAATGTTAAAAGATCATATATGTTATCATATTAATGTATATGCTTATTTTATTATTTAATAACAATTATTTCACCATTATACAGAAGTTAACCAACCCTCAACCATGGAAAAGTACAAGAGAAGGGTTTATTTCACAATTTCTTCATTATCTGGGGTTGTTTATACGTAATTATCTACCGGGGCCTCTTTATCATCCACATCCATGTTTCTTAAAAATGTATTTAAAATCATTCTTACTATTTTATAGACTATGATTTAAATTCATTTATACCATTGTTTGAATTTTTATAATATTTTTATAATAAAATGTTTCTGTCATTTTCCAAACAAGGTACTTTTTAACCTTTTCGACAGAATTAATATAAGAATGTCTTTTTTTATCTAATACAGCAGGTGTGGCTATTTTACACCATTTTAAATTTGTTGAAGCTCCCCTTAAAAGATTATAAGAATATTTTCAAAGTAATTGTTTTTTTATGATTATTTTATATTTAAATGATTTCATAAAATGATATATTTCTCTCAAATAGTTTTGATTTCATCTATGTCAACATCCTTTGATGGATTTTAAGCTTATTTGAAGTTGATTTATTATGATACAAAACATACATATAGTATTGATGGTTTTATGATATTTTTGACTGTGGATGTGGTATTTTTATAAAATTCTTGGTTTATGAGGAAATTATTGACATTTCTTATGATAGTTTTAATACGAATGTTTATGTTATGTTTAAACCTGTTCATATGAGGAATGCATTGGACTTAATAAGTGACAGGTGGAGCCCGCTATAGATCCTCGATTCATCGGTAGGTCTAATGAGATAAAATAGTGTTGTGGAACATGGCCTTGACAAAATCTTATTTGTAGTCTTGGCACAAGGCCTTGACAGTGTGGTTATGATAGTCTGACATTATGCATTCCATCATTATGAAAGTGGTTATTGATATTGGATGTGATTAATAGACTTGTAGAATATCCACGTGAATAAGTAAATGAGATTATTTCATTTTATATTTTTCATATTATAATGAAGTTCATGTTTAAAAGGATTTTGTTTTAGTTATACATTGCCGTAAATGATTATGCTTATTTATGAATGTTTTCGCTATATTGTTATCCTTACTGAGCATATGAGATCACTCTTTTCTATGTTTTATTTTTCCTAGGATGTGAAGAATTATTTTAATAATGACCTGTAGGGATAGTACGAAGATATGAGTGTGGTCAATAGAGTTAAGATGTTTTTTTAGTTTTTCACTTTATGATGGAATGAAAACTTAATTAATGTATCTAGTGATTCCAAGGCTACTAAACTAATCAGTCTTTCTAGACTTGATCTTTTGTGATCATGCCAATGAAACGTAATAATGCACCTAATCTGGGTAACTAGTGTTGGGGCATTACAAATTACTATTATATCCATTTTTATATTCAACCATGTAAGGTGGTGGTTAAAAACAGATTACACCATGGCGTGAAAATTGATTGTCGTACATACAGACAAGTAGGAATTTCATCTTTCTTATGATGGATAGAATGTTCAACATTGTTGATTCAAAATTATAATAACATATTTGAATATAATTTCTACTGTCATTATTATTCTCTAATTATTTAACTCATGAATAATAAGTTGATGTATAAGTTGAAACAAATATGAAATAATCAACACAGAAGATTACCTCTTCTGTGACGTGATCTCTTTATATCTCCTCTTAACGGGACTAGGGTTGGTATTTTGAAAATACCAGAAACACTGGAATATAACTAGGGATTCTTATATGAAAATAATCAGGTGTTGGATGTACTTTAAGGCTTAATTAGTTGTGGTGAAATTAGGGAGCATGAGCCTATTTATAATTGAGGTGAGCGACACTTTTGGAAACATCACAATGATTATTTTATAATAAAATAATACCCTAAATAAAAACCTAAAAAATGTATCAATTTTGAATATGAGATGATATAGGGAATTAATTTCATCAACCATTAAATTTTATATATGTTTCTATGTCAATTAAACCATTATGTTTTCAATTTAACACTTAGTTATTCTATTTCATTTTAACTTGGGTAACAAATATTTCAACATTAAAAGGGTAAATTATTTAATTATGTTAAGTAAATTAGATAATAAATAAAAATTTTAGAACATTTATCAACACATAATAATTATTATATATTTTTAAAAATGTTTTATGATATTTTAATAGTTTAACAAGTTATTATTTTGAAAAAATATCAATTGTATCAATTTTGAAACTTTTCATTTCATAGATTTTCAAAAATATCAAAATAAGATGATATCCTTGAACAAAAATATTTTATCCAATCAAAAAGAGATAAATGGAATATTTTAAATTCATTGAAAAAATTAATTATCCCATATAATATTTATTTTAATATTATTAACAACATTAATTTAATATTTCCCATATTAATGTAATTAAAACATCGATAATGTGTAATTATTTAATATACTAATTTGACTAATAATAATTAAATATAAAATACAATTATTAAGATAAATTTACTATATTTCAAAATAATATATTTAATCTAAAATATTAACTTGACTATCCAACATTAAATATTTAATATTTACTAATGTATAAAAGAGAAAATTTTATTTCTTACTTTCAATAAAATAATATAGTAGTCATTATCTATTTCATATCGCTCAAATGGTGCATAAATAGACCATTGTATGAGTATGGTTGATATATACTTGACCAATAAAATTTGGTAATGTTTTTTCACCCATTAATGGTTATTATCGTTATTATAAAAATTGGTTTATTTATTTTTCATCCATTAAATAATATCTTCATCATCCATTTATAAAACTTTATGGTAATTAAAAATTTCTTAAAAATTTAAAATAAATTACCATTATAAAGATAAACTTTTTAGATTTCAAATATGTATTTATAGTAAAATTATTATTCTCAATAACCATATTTTAAAAATTATATATTATATAAAATATGAATATGACATCTTTAAATTTTCATTATAAAAAATATTTTAAATAACATAATATCTCCCAAATGGCCCAAAAAATGTCTAAAATAAATTTATACAAGGGGAATATGATTATTAAGTTAAAAAATTAAAATTTATATTCATTTATAACATGAATTTGTCCATATGTGTATATATAATAGACATTAAAGACAAAGAAAATGACACCTTGTGTCTTTCATTGATTTAAATATTATTTAAGTCGTTTCCATCGATAAGAGTCCATTAATTGAAATTATTTAGATACTTATGTGTTAAGGTTTTAAATCCATTTATAAAATAAAAAATTTTGATTTCTTTTGGTCCTTTTAAAGTAATTATAATAATATTTTTAACCTAAATTAACTATTTTACCCTTTACTGTGGTAATAAAATTTATGGTGGTTACTATTCATATTGGTAAAAACTAAAAGCGAACTACATACCAAATTGGAATCTTGAATCCAAATTTTACATTCATCATTCAAAAATCAATACACAAATATTAAAAAATTATATTTAAAATAAAACCGTTAAATTGTGACGAGAAATAGTTTTTGGAAAAATTCCCCTTTAAAATAGAAAATGTTTTTATGACAAAATAATTTATATAATCATATTAAAAACCAATATCTGGATAAAATTTAACTAATTAGATTTTTAAACCAAATCCAAAACACAATTTTACTATTTAATGGCATTAAAATATAAAAAACTAGTATTTTCACTATTTATCAAAAAATGAAACTTATTAGAAAATTACCATAAAATAAACCAAAGTAAATTTTTATATTCCAAAACAAAATAAGAAATTTATTTTCTGAAATTTAATATAAAAAATTGACCCAAACTATATTTTAAATTGGTGCGCTATCGAAGGGTAAATAATCTGTGTTTTTTTTAAAAAATATTTTATCTGAAAAATTGAATTTGTTCTTATATAATGATCTAGAAAATATTTAATATGAATCATAATGTTATATAAAAATTAAAATATTTTCAATAATATTCATTTTGGCTATTTTATATCTCATTAAATAATAATATTTTAATAGTATATTGATATTTAGGGAAACTCGGTATAACATACAACACAAGATATCAGAAGGAAGGTCGCTCTTTCTTGTAATGCAATACAAGTCAGAGTTACATTTAGTGAATTTTTCCTTTGGTGTTTTTTATAATAAAATCCGAACCTAGTAATTTTATAAAATGAACAAAAAACTATAATCAGTGATGCTTGAAATTAATTCTATCATATGAAATTGAAATTATGTGTAATAGAAGAAAATAATATAGTTTCATATATGACAGGCTAATATGGTTCTACACATAGCACAAGATAATCTTGTTTTAGTGAAAAACATAAGGCATAAAAAAATTAAAAATAATATTTCTCATTAAATCTCATGGTGTTAAATTATACCACCTTAAAATGAATTACTCCCTTGAAATTTTTTGGACTTTAAATTGGTATATTTCGTGAATGTTTCTTTTATATAAATTCACATCTTAAAAATTAATAAAAAATATTCACTTGAAAAAATAAATTTACCAACATAATGGTTACCCAATGTAACTCGTCACTGGTTTTCAATATAGGATAACATAGTCGGGAAGTGAAAACATGGATATGAAAGAGAAATATAACCATCATGTTCTAATGGATAGTGATAGAGAATACTGTTTGGATAAATTTAACATCCAAAAATTCATAAATCTATGATGATTTATTGGACCATATGATTAATCTAATAACAAGGTACTATGATAACATTTTTGGTTTCATGATCCTTTTCCTAAATTTGGTTATTTTTTTGCATGAGGATAAATACTTACTTGATTTCATTTCAATTTCACCATTTCTCATTCCCTAAACAATTTCTACTTCATCTGTTATTGGAAAAAATGGAGTTGAATTTTTTATTCATGAATTGTTAGTAGATCGTGCGATAGAATTATAGGTCATTATATCTTAATAGCTAAGAATGTCTCTTATAGTAAATTCCCCTCTACGATTTGGTTTTATGAAAATGATGAATCAATAAACTTTACATTCAGGTTGGATGATAAAATTATAGGAATACCATGTAAGTCTTGTAAAATATTCATCATTTGTACCAACAAATTCATCATCCTTTTTCTTAAGCTCACAAAATTCTATTTCCATATTTTTTGAAGAATATGAGATATGTACTTATTGAATAAAGTTATTGAATTCTTCCCCTTCCATGGATTAAATTTCTTCTTATTACCTTGTATTCTTAATTACAGTCCACCACGGGTCAATATCAACATTTAAGAGATAAAAAACAAAATTTATTTTTCATTTCCTGAATAGTAAAGGATGGAAAATAAGTTTTCAATGGTACTGAACTATTTTTCAGCAACATGTGGATCAAAATACCCATTTAAAAAAGGTAGAATTTTCCTCATAAAGGACTCAATAAATTGTTGTTCATTTATATTCTCATTTGGATGTCCATAATGATTTGTAGCTTATGTATGTATATAAATAATATTTCTCATTCCATTTCTTATAACATTTGGTTTTTCAGGAGGACAATCATTGCATTTCCCATTGCATTGAACATTAACAAAGTTATTTTAGGTTCCAACCATTTTATAATCCCAAAAATAATAGTGTGAGTGGAAAACATCATACTATGAAAACATCAATAATAATCAGTAGTACTTTCAATATCTAATGTCATATGTTTAATCATAGGTTATTCATGGCCATTACCATAATTATTGGACTATAAACTATAGTTATACTTAACCATAAGGACATCCCTAGCCATACCATAGAAATGAATATAGGGATCTCACAAAACTTTTCACATCCTAGTTTAAAATGGTTGATTAATCTATCTTACTGATACCAACTCTAGTGACCCATGATTTACATACAAAGGTTTTACAATACTTTTGAGGAATACTTAATACTTGAGAAAAGTAGACACCCAAATACCATATTATTTTAGTGTCTTTGGAAACACGTAACAAAATATTCTATAATGGTGAAAGATATTGAACAGCTGCCACAATGATCTTCCCCTTTCATTTTCTTACCTAAATCCTTTCTCTATATCCTGGGGAAATGAAAACATAAAATGGTGAGCTCAAACACTCATTAAGGGTAAACATTGAGAAAAAAAACAAATCATAAACATAAAAATGTGACAACAAGAACACAAAGTTCAAATATCAAAACAAAGAGTCTGGAAATAAATATTGGTTGTATATAAGGCATATATCATAATAGAACATTAACCACGAAAAAATATAATTGAAATAAAACATGTAATTATGTCAAAAAAATAAAATAATCATATAATTTCCATTTTAGACTTGTAATTTCTTGAAGGACCAAAATAATGGAAAATTTCCATTACTAAACCAGGTTTACATTCTCTTCCATCCATGTATTATTGAACTCGATTTACTTTTCGTTTCATCCATGAATTACTGAATTTAAATTACATGAAATTAGAACCATATATATCTAATTAGGTATAAATCCTTACCCAATTCATTAGAGGGATATACATGTCCCACCAATCTCATAATGAAATCTTTCATACATGTTCCACAAAAACAAAAATCATTCATCATAGAATAACACATGAAACAAAAAGGGTTTATTAAAAATCATTCTATCATAACATAATCCATATAAAATATCATTTTAACATCAACACAATATAATCATACTAATAATAGGGATATATACAAAACCCAAATTTTATATCATCATCTAAGAGGGAAAATAATCTTGATGAAACACCTGAACTTAATTGTTGAGGAAAATTTCCTTTCTTATTCAAAAATGATTTATTTTCACAAAATTCCACAAAATTTTAAAAGAAAATAATTTAGTTTAAAATGAACAAGAAATATTGTAGATGAAGCTTCATGAAAATCAATCATCATGAAACCGTTAAAATCCATCCATGCCATATAGGTTTATAAAAAATAGTATCCTCATATTTTTTTCGGAAAAGTCAAAAAGTACATTATATGGTAAAAAAAATAATGATTCATTCAAAACCTTGTATTATAAGTAAAAAATGAGTTAAAATGACTTTAAATATACATATATGGATTGTAAACATTTTATGAATTTTTTTTATAAATCATGGACATGGACGATAAATATACCCTAGTAAATACTTACATATAAATAATCTAGGATAATATTGAGATTGCATAATTATCCATTCCCATAGGTTTCATATGCTTCCTAGGTGTCCTAAATTCAAATATAATCATTTATATTATTATATTAACTTATTAAGGAATCATGTTCCTCATATATGTTCATATATTTTACTTCGTTTGTTTGTAACAATTCGTTATTACTTATATTTTGGGTTTTAACTACTTTATCACCATATGCATGTTTTGTTGAATAAGCTCTAGTTCTCCATATTAGGTCATTTATATATCATTATAAAATCATATTAATAATATAAATACCATATTTATTAATTATTTACATTTATATAATCATTCTTGTGTGGTTATCATGTAGAACGAATCACATCATGTTGTAGGTATGGTGGGCCATACGTACGCACGAGCAATGATATCATTCTCATAATTTATGAAAGGTATTTATTTGAATGGTTTACTAAATTTAATATTAAATATCATTTTATAATAATCATATATAGTTTTTACATCCATTTTTATATCCATCCAAGTAAGGTGGCGGTGAAAAATAGATTACACGACGACGTAGAGACAGTAAGTTGTACGTATGCACGCGTGGTGATTTCTTCTTTCGAATGATCGATAGAAGGTTTAATGCGGCTGTTTAATATTTAAAATAACATATATGTATATAAGTGATACTAGATTTATTATTATATAATGAATGAATCATGAATTATCTGTTGAAATTGAAATAAAAATGTACGAATCAGTAGAGAAGATTGCCTTTTTTTGATGTGCTCTCTTTAGATCTACTCTTAATGGAAATAGGGTTGGTCTATTAAGAAGACCTAATCCTATAGAATTTAACTGGGTAATTTGATAATATTTATTTTTATATGATGGAATAACATTAATTCTTAATTAGTTTGGGATAAATTAGTGACAAGGTTCCCTTTTATAATTTATGTGAGGAGCACTTTTGGAAACCTAAAAAATATTAATTTATAATAAAACCAAAACCACCTAAAAACCTAAAAAGTGTCCCCATTTAGAATATGATATGAGATGTGAATATAATATCTTTAACCAATTAATTATATAAAAGTTCCTATGTTTATTAGAACCTTATCTTTTCAATTTTACACTTAATTAATCTATTTCATTTTAACTAGGGTGATAAATATTTCAATATTGAATGGGTAAAGAATTTCATTATTTGATGTAAATTTGATAATAAATAAATAATATAGAACATTTTTACCATATAATAATTATTATATTTTTAAACCTTTATTATTATTTTTAAATAATCTAATAAATCATTATTTTGAAAAAATGTCAATTGTGTCAAATATGACACTATTAATTTCATATATTTTTAATAATATAAAGATAAGACGTTATCCTTGAACAAAATATTTTATATTAGGCCTAAGGGGTCAATGTAATCAATAAAAATAATTGGAAAAATTAATTTGAACATATACTATTTATTTTAATACTATTTATTACATTTATTTAATATTTCCATTAATAAAATAATTACTACCTCGATGTTGTGTAATTATTTAATATACTAATTTTATGAATAAAAATTAAAAATAATAATATTATGAATAGAAATTCAACATATTTCATAATAATATATTTATTATAATTTATATTTTTTAAAATCTAAAATTACAAATTTTATAGTTATTAAAGTAATAATGTGATCATTTTATCTTTACTTAAAATAATAATAATAATTGTCTTAATCTATACCATATGGCTCCAAATTTTCCATAACTCGAAAATTGGATTCTTATGGTAGATTTATACTCAAAACATAAAATTTGGTAATGTTTTTATCCCTTTAATGGTTATTATTATTTTAATAAAAAATTAATTTATTTATTTATCACCCATTAAATAATTTCTGCATCAGACATATATAAAACATTAAGGTAATTATTTCTTGCAAAAACATTTACAATGAATTAAAATTATAAGGATAAAAATTGAATATTTCAAATAATTTTTTATATTACAATTTATCTTCTATAAAAACATATTTTAAAAATGATATATTTTCTAAAATATGAATGTGACATATTTAAATTTTAATTAATTAAAATATTATTAATACTATAATATCTCCCAAATATTCCCAAAATATAAAAAATATATTTATATTAGGTAAATGTTTTTATGATGTTAAAAATTAGAATTTATATTCATTTATACCACCCATTGTTCCATATGTGGATACATAATAGATATTAAAGTGAAAGAAAAAACACATTATTTCTTTCTTGGATTTTAATTTTATTTAATTCATTTTCATTGACAAGATTCCATTAAATGATATAATTTTGATCCTAATATGATGAGGGTAGAATTAGATTAATAAAATAATTTTTTTACATTTTTTTGTCATTTTAAAGTAATTATAATTTTACTATTAACCTAAATTACCTAATTTACCCTTTACAATGGTAATAAAATTTACTATCATTACTATTCACATTGTTCAAAACTAAATGGGAAATATTTACCATATTTGGACCTCATGAGTTCAAATTTGACATAATTTTTTTCAAATTTCAATAAACAATAGTTGTATAATGAAATTTAAAATAAAACTGTTAAAATGACACGAAAAAACAGTGTTTGAAAAAATGACCCCTTTTAAATAGAAACTAATATTATAATGAATTAATTCTTAAAATAATTTAACAATAAATAATTAAAATAATTTAAATAATTAATCTTTTAAAATTAATCTAAACAATAAATTTATTATTTAATTGGTTTAAAAAATAATTATTTTCACTATTCATCAAAAAAAATAAAACATATCAGAAAGCTACAAAAAAATCAACCAAAGTGAAATTTTATATTATGTAGTAAAAGAAGAAATTTATTTTTTCAAAATGTGTATAAAAACTATAAAAAATTAGATTTCAAATATTAGCTACATTAAAAGGTGGAAAACGGCTTTTTTAAATACTTTTTATCCAAAAAAATGAATTTGTTCTTATATAATGTTCTAGAAAATAACGAAAAAATATTAATGTTATTTAAAATTAAAAAATTTGGTTAATAATATTCATACATGATAGTTTATATACCATTAAATAAATATTTTTTAATAATATATTAGTTTTTAGTGAAACTCAGTATTTCATGCAACACAAGTTATCAAGGAAGGTCGCTCTTTCTTGTAATCCATTCTATTTTAGTGTTACATTTAGTGAAACCTTCTTTTGGTGTTTCACATAACATAATCTAAACATAGTTCATTTATACATTGAAAAAATTCTATACTCACTATTGCGTGAAATAAATTTTATCAAAAGAACAAGAAATTGTGTGTGACACAAGCCAAGAATAGTGTTACATATAATGCAAGATAAAACAGTGTTGTGTATAAATAATGATAATCTTGGGGTACCATACAACAAAAGACATAAATTAAATTAAAAATAATATATCTTATAAAATCTCAAGGTGTTACATGATACAACTAATGGAATTTTACAACTGAGGAACACCCACAATGACTGGAGGACTGATTTGTCTTTTCCTTATACAGAAACCTTTACAAATAGATATTAATTTTTATAAAAAAATTTATTGATTCATTTCTAGTTGAATATTTATAGATATGTTATGATACCATAGAAAATACGATTAATTGAGAAAACTCTACTATAACTGTTTATCTCCTCATGGATAAAAATCTATGTTTCCAAATTAGTGGAGAGAGGTTCCTTTGATACCGTCCATTATCTATTATGAATCCCTATAAAAAACCATATAATTTATTAGATATCCATATTAAGATACTGGACATAATACGATCATTTGAGAGTGATCTTATTATGATTCTATGGATAAAGGTTCTCAATTGTTGGATTGTATGCTATATAATTGAGACTAAAGGACTTATTCAGAAGATGTTGCGGAAAAACAATCAATAGTTAGTGAGTTTGGATTGATATGAAATATGTATTTACATGATTATAATTCTATGTTTTTAGGTGTATTTTCATGTCTTTATAGATTATATATATAGAGCCCCTTATATAACGATTGAATTTTTCATTGATATACACCATATGGACACTATGATGTATTGTACAACATATTTTATAGCCCATGTTTCACTCCAAGAGGTGAAGGTATAATGATAGTTCCTAATGTATAAATTTTTCATTAGTGCCAGTGTTTCTCATGGACAACTCTTGTTTTGTTCTCTATGAAGTGGGAAAAGAGGTTATGGGTTTATACAGTATACCTCCACCTAAATCTGGTAACAGTCATTGAAAGAGTATTTTTTGTCTAGGATTGATGACCTCTCAGAATGATTCAATGACGATATGTGGTTAACAATGATTGGTATTTTATCATCTATCAATGCATTTATGGTTGTTAATTGGATAAACTAAAGGATAAATTATAATTATGATATATGTATTATATGTTTTTAGTGATTCTCATCATTGTGTTGAATTATGTAGATGTGTTCATGGGACTCATGGTTCCGGCATTTTAACCATTAATTGATCAATTTTGAGTTGTTTTAATCGAATATATCCTCTTCACATTAGTCTAATAGGATTAAAATGATGATAATCTCTATATTTTGTTAAAATTACTTTGAGAGAACTGATTTTATGACTATCCTGATTATTGCATGTTCTTGATTTTATTGGTAAAATTCTTGGGTAATGTCAAATCTAATGGAAGAGTATCACAGTAATCCTTGATAATCAATGTTCCATTTTTAAGAGAGACACCCAAGAATGTATTTTTTAATCAAATCTATCATAATTTAGTCCAATAATATATGATATTTATGATCGTCATATATAGTATTATATATCAACTGACTTCCTTTTCCTAAAATATGAATCATTTCCTTTTGTGTGTGATGTGTAAGATATTTCTTGAGGAGCTGAGGGAAAAATTATGAAAGACCAACTCATGATATTTTCATATGATGGATATGAGTGGGTGGTATTTTTTTATTCCTTTGAGGCTGGGTTGGTGGTGTATGGAAAACGATTTATAATGTGATTGATGATGGATTCTAAATTGTAAGACCACATTATTAGAGATACATAACACAATTTCAAGAGCTTATTGTGGTAGTTTTATGCTAGAAATATAAAATAAATTATCATTTTAGTGATATATTCATTGGATACTTATATAATATGATCCTCATAATCATCCTTACCCAGAGATATCATAATATGAGGAAAATGTAATAGTTTAAGATTCTATATGACTATGACATTGAAATAGTATATACTCTAAGAATGGAAAATGTGGTGTCTCATTCCCATAGTATGAAACACTGATATTGGGTGATAAAGGATGCTTTTAAGTAGTTTCAAGGGATGTAATTTTCGTTAATGATGATGGAGAATTAAGATTTCATTGGACATTTTTGGTAGCTCCTTAAGTTTTATATTGAATAATATAAGCCTAAATGGGTAACATCAATTATGATATTATGAATGACCAGATGTCTTCTGTAAATTCAACTGATAGATTCCTTGTTTGTTTTTAGAATTTCATTCTCATGTGAGGTTGGATTATATTATCAAAATCACTATGATGGGTGATTCTAATGGTATCCCATAATTCACCTTAAAGCTATATTAAGGTGTGATTAATTGTAACAGAAATATATGTATCAATTTTGATCTACTGGAATAAAGAGGATTCTTTCTATGTTTATTTCTCGATACCTCACCTAGTAGTATGTAAATGATGAGAATGAGTTTCATTGGTCCATGCTACACCACACAAGGTTTTATAATGGACATGGATTGATATATTCATTTAAATTATTATTTGACTCCAAAATACATTCAATGGTGATTATGTGATCTATATTCTCATCGACCTACTAACCATGTCGTCCCAATAAAATCTTATTTAGGGGAATATTTTGGTAGAATACTTGAGAATGTTTTATATATGTTAGATTATGTGGCTCAATTGGATACCATCCATGGGTTTTCATAACCATGAATCTTATTTCATATCACAAATACCGAGAATCATTTAGGAGGGTATTGAGACTCAATTATTTAGTAGTATAATATTATACATTAAAATTAATGGAATGAATAAATAGAATAACTTTGTTCACAATTATATGACAAGGGACGGTGTACATGATTTTAGAAATAAAAATGGGGATCACTTATGTAAGGTCTCTTATTTTGGATTAGGTGAGTATTTCCAAAATGGATTGAATTTTTCCATCTAGTGGATGAGATATTATTTTTACCAATAATTGTAATGTAAATACATTGTTTAGAACACATAAAGGTTTTTTATGCATGATTTATGGATTGATAGGTGTCATAGGAATTTGGGTAGGTTTTATAAGCATTGAGAGATGGAAACTTGAAAAATATGAGTAGTTGGTAAGGGTACATGGTTTGTTTAAACATATGTATTCCACCAGGTAAATCTAAGTGGCTGATATTGTAGAGCTAGGAGTCTCACATGATTTGGTCAAATGGTGCGATATGATTCACATGATCATTAATTTTCATTACTTTTATCAACATAGGAGAATCTCAGAGTTCGTTTAATGTTTGTCCAATAATGATGGAAAACTGTGAGGCTCATTAAATAAGTAAATTTTTGTGTTTTCCCTACCTCCATAATTTATCATCATTTCTTTTATTCTCCATTTACCCACATATAGTATCCCTTTTATGGTTCTCCCCTCTCCTCAAATTTCTAGTGTGATATCTTCACCTTAAAAAACAATGTTTTTAGTGTCATTCATAATATTGGAAGTATATTGGAAAGTCTTAGAATCATATTTCCTCTCTAAATTTCTTCCATATCCTATTATATCTTATGTTTATATTATCTACCAAATTTTAGGGCATTTTTTTAAATCATCAATACCTAATGAACAATCTTGAATAAAATAATCTTATTAGATGAGTAGACTATCCGTGGAATATGGTATGTGGTTAAAACATTTTCCCAAAGGTCTGGCTTGTTTATAGTTTTAAAAATTCTGTCATTCATTAGTATCTCCTTGGGAACCCTCTTAAATAAGAATTTATATATATAACTAAATGTATTATTTTTAAAGTTCATTTGGATTAAAATTTCACTAGATGAAGATCCTCACCTAGAACAAAAAAACAACTTTTTGGATGTGATTCTTTTATTCCTATGACGTATGAATGTCCATGAAAATTAGTGGATCAATTTCAGTGATGTTTCCCATTCACATTTGTTAATTATTTACTTCCACATGAAAAAATTTTGAGTTATAATATATAATACCTCATGTATGGGTAAATTGGTTGAACTATGAGAATCGAAATGATGAACTTTCCATAGTGTAGTTATAAAATATCTTATGATATGTTATGTATACATTAGAAAAATAATTTATTTGAATTGATATAGGTAATTCTTAAGTACACGAACACATATCTAAATTATTAATGTAATTGAATTATGGGAATTTCCCTCTTTGTATTCTTGACATGTGTTTCAATTTTATGGTTTTTTATTCCAATATGATTTAAAATCAAATGTTCTTAATGTCCTAGATAATCACAAGGATTGTCATAAATGTTAAATAAATTCTATTAAGAAGGATCCACTATGAATTGAGTGATTTCTATTGCATATTTACCGAATATGATGGTAATATCTCATTGGGAATGTGAACTAATCTATATTTATTAATGGCTAATGGGACCTTGTGTTGGGACATTGTCCCTATTGTGTCACACCTAATTGTGCAGTGATTTTTACATAGTTTCCAAATATCTTAGGTGATTGGGATGGGTTCAACATCCCCTTGATTTGGTGTATGGTTATGACCATCCACGTTATTATTCATGATACACATCCAGGTGTCCTATTCATATTTCGATATTTGATTCTCCAATGCTCCTTATATTACACTTTATTGTAGAGAATTACTACCCTTAATTTTTATGACTCCATTATTATTATTATTAATAATATTATTATTATTGTTATTATTATTATTATTATGTGAGGACTCTTGAGTTGAACCCCGTGTCGAGGCTAATACTATATATCTTTATATATGGCATTAAATGTCAATAAATTTAAAGTTCATAAGTATATAAATATATATATATATATATAGGCTTCTCATTTTTAGCTAATCCTGGTAGCGTCATCCATATGTCCAAAAGGAACATGAGCCATGTTGTTAGTATATTTCATTATATTCAATAAATACAGATTTCAATATAATATTTTCTTCAAATAGAGAATTCTTTTACCATCATTGTATATTTCTTTTGGAGTTACTATATCAATCCCTATTCAGGACACCATTTCAGTGGGGGTACCTGAATAGAAATCATGTTTTATGGTTTGGGATGATGGATTGTACTTGTTTTGAGACCTCTATATATGGGAGCATAGGAACATAAGACTAAGATGAATTTCAAGATACACAAGTGGATAGACCATTGTGATATTACCTTTTATATACGTACTAATTTTTATAAAATATTTTATGTATTAATATGATATTTTATAGTCACATGGACATGAATCCATTTATAACTGGCATTATCCGTTTCAAAATAATTTATGTGTCATTGTATTATTATTTCACATCGGTTATTTTCTTTATTTTTCCTTCCCATGATTCCATTTGTTATTATACTAGCATGATACTATTACCAGAGGGTATAGTATCACCACTATACCCCCATTTTACTTCATTTATAGATAAGAACCTCATGTATACAGGGAGGATCATGTGAGGTTCAGTGACAGATCAACTTAGGGAATAGTTTAATGGATCTAAGGTTGGGATGGAATAATGTGGTATCCGAGCTTTATTTTTTTTTAATTGGAAGAAATAATACCAGGAATGTTTTGGATCTTGGTAAATGTATGTGTATGGGAGTGACCAAACCACACACATGGAAAATACCAAGTGGAAAATGATAGCATTGTTGTTCATGTTGTTCTTTGTAATAGTTTATTATTTTTTCACATTGAGAGAATTTTATCATTTTTTGAATTACATATTTATTTGATTTATATAATTTTATCCATGTTACATTGTGTCATGGAAGAAGAAAATCATGCATCATTATTGGCACATAGAGATTTACATGTGATACAAATTCCATTCCTTGTCAATAAATTGATAGGTGTGCCTTGTGTGATTTATTCCACCTTAATTTTTATAACATTATTCATAAATTTTAAAGATGTTTACATCATTAACATGTTTTAGTTAATATTATTCTATTTTCAACATGATTACTTTTACAACTTATTTAGTTGATTATCTTTCCTTCTTTTTGTATACACCATGCATATATGGTAGCATGTTTACATTTATGTTTTCCTTATGGTATTTTTATATATAATTCATAATTATTTTCTATGTTGTGAAGTTATTTTCATAGATAAAATTTTTTATTTTGTTTTTCAAACAATACACGTTACAATATAAATATATTTTTAATAAATAATGGTTTTTCTTCAATTTAAGAAGTATTTTATTGAATAACATGATTGTGGTAGTATATTTAACCAACTGATTTGGAAAACTTTTACCCATGGACCATTGATTGTATATAATGAAACATTTATTATTATGATTAAATGGGGTTACCATAAAAATTTATAAGATTTATGGGTCCCAATAAATTGGGATGGGTGACCAATTAAATCAGACCATTATGTTCAAAATTATAATTTTCATAATGTATAAGGTAAATATTGGTTATAGGTATATAAATTATAATTGTAATTTATATGGGAATGTGACTTTATAACACACGAAAGGAAATTCATTTAATCGCACCATGGTGCCAATTTGTGTATAAAAATGTGTAAATTCATACTGGATTTGGTTTCTAATATATAGGTTTCTACCTCTATCAAAATGGAATGATGATTCATATGAATAATTTCATAAACAAACAAATGTATTGATGTTTTTGGGTGTTGGGGAATGTTTCTTATAAGACAATTGTTTTCCAACCCATGTGGTATAGTGGGGGTGCATAATTCATGTAATAAAAACCCACAATGGGAAAAATTAAATCTTGAAATAATTTGTGAGACCATTTCAGGTCACCATTATTGTGTTATTTTTTGTACATAACCCTATTGGGGTATGTTTATGATATATCGGGATTATTATGTAATGGCTCTACAACTGATTATATGGTTTACATATAGATTTATTCTGGTATCTTCCTTGACTAGTCCTCTTTTTTAGTTTATAACCGCTATTTATCATATTTTGAGCTATACTTATATGATGTGTTAGTTAACTAACATATTATAATGTACCTAAATGTTGTTTTCCTCAATTTATTAGAAATTAAATTTTCATTAAAGAAAATTATTAGAACATTATATATAAAAAATTTCATAAAATAAATTTATATGATATTTACCTAATTTTATAGGGTTCTAGATAATTAATAAATTTTTAAACTGATTTTTATTATATTTTTTAGTGTTCCTAGTGGATTTAGATAAATAAATAACAATATATAGTGATTTATCATTACCAGTGCTTGATATTTTTTAAAACTAATATTTGAAATGTTTAAAAAGATAAATGTTAATTAAGGGAATGAAATAAATTTAATTGGTAGAGGTGTTCATATCATGAAATCAAGGGTACATGTTTGCTTAAAATTTTTGTTCATGAGTGCATGAGGAAATGAATATGGAAATTTACCATTGACCCCATTTCACATTATTAGGTTTATTTGAACTTAAATTATAGGAAGTTTAGATTATTTAATATTCAAGAATAGACCTTATTTTAGGATCGAGACTTTAATATTCTTAAGTAGATAAACCAAGTTATGTAGTTCCCTTAGAAATATAAAACAATGAAATATGCATGTGAATAATTTCAAACATTAGGTTCTATTTTGGTGAGGCTTATCGTCAGTACAACTGTTGGTGTCTAAAATGAAACATAGGTTAGATGGTTCATTCCGTGTTTTTACCATTTTTTCAGTGTGAGAATCATGTAATGTTCAGTATCAGTGTGTTGGAAAATCCAAGGGAATGGTCACCTACATAGTGGGTCTTATGACCTCTCTTCTTCTTCATCTTTGTTGTTCATGACTCGTTACATCATCAACTAGATTATAGTCATATGGGATAATATGACTCTAATCTATTTAATTTTATGGGACATCCTATACTGGATTCATACAGCTAATAAGCTAATGGATAGTTTAAAATGTTTTGACATTTTGAAAATGAATTTCAAGGTTGCATTCACAATTAATGTGGTGCCCATCAAGTTGTTAAAATAGTAAATGAACTGTATGATTTCCACGGTAATCATTAAAGACTTAAATATTATGCAACACATAGTGGTTATCTATGAGTTATAGTGACCAAGATGTTAAATGAAATATGAATCATCCCAATGCTCAAGATGATGTAATAAAATGACAAGGTGTTGTAACAAAACCTTTCTTGTTGGTTTGGATTTTAAGCCTGATGCTAATGAATTAACTGAATGCATATTAAGAGAGAATCCCACACGTGTCTAGAATAAAATTGGTATACTATTATTATGAGAATCTTGTTATTTTATTATTTTAATGATTATGAAAATCCTTACATGGGGAGGATCGCATCAACTTTGGTTAAATGCATCCATCCAATTAGAAGGAACATAATTTAGGAGGAACAATAGAGAGTATTCAATAAATATTTTGAGTGACCAAGGGGTTAATATACTAGGAACATGTTGGTTCATTCCAAAAATAATGAATATTAAATGGTTGTCTAGATACAAAAATATTGGAAAACACAATTGGTCCGAGATGGACTATTATGGTTGTGCTTGAGTAGTCATAGGATTCCCTGGTAGTTGAGGATTGATGGTCATATTATGCTGAAATGTTTGTAGGTGAAATCCAAATCTTCCATAAGAGTTATATAAAGGTTGTCCAACTCTTTTTTCCTTTTCATAGTAAGATTGGGATTGTTTTGGAAGCATACCGAGTAATTCATTTTGATTTAGTTAGAGTGCCTCTGGTCATTTTTGTAAATTATTTAAATCCTCTTTGTGTACCCTTGAAGTAGTGATGATCATTTCTCCAATAATTATATAATCCAGGTTGAACTATGTGGGTGTCATTTATATTTTTAGAATGACAGAAACAAAATTAAATGTCATTGGAGATGAAAAATAAACTCTATTTTGAGGTGTACTTCACAAACATGGAATAAAGAATACTTGGTTAATCTGAAGTGATAATTTGGTCAAATATTAAGAATTCCATGGATGGACACATGATAATTAACTATTTTTTCCTTCTCATTGGCTTCCATAAAGATTCCTCTTTTGACACATTCATTATTCTTGATATGTGTATCAATCATATTTTTTAGTGACATATCGCTTTTAAACACCATATTATGAACTTCCTTAGATTAAATACTTGGATTTGAATAGATTACTCTGAGTTTACCCCAATTTACAATTGGCCTTGGATGGGATGTTTTATGGTAGAAATATATGATTGTTGGATCAGGTTTCAACCTCTGTTTTTGGTGTAACTTTACCAAAAAAATCACCTTTGTCTTGAAATGTCACTGTAATCAAATTATCAGATTAAATGGATATGGTAGAAGATAAAAAATGTTTTCTATGGAAAAGGAAAAATTTTTGGGGTTGTGATATTCATGCTATATAGGACAATATTTTTTAGAATAGCTACCTAAAAATGGATTGATTTTTTTTACTCCCTTTCATTAAATGTGGGTGGTGAGGAACCAATTTTGGCACATCATCAAGATGATACATGTGTAGTATAAGCGATACATGATAATTTCATTTAAATGTTTTCAAAACCATCATAGGTAATGATGATTTTATATCACCAATATGGTCATTATGAAAATCATGTGTGAGATTTGATAAATCTTTAAATGACTTTTTATATAGAAAATTCAGATGGTGGTGATACCATGATTCAAAAATACGCATTAAAATTATATAAAAAATATTGGGGAGATAAATAGGAAGATTTATTGAAGAGATAACAATGTGATCATGTTTCTGGTATAACAGTATTATATAAGAACTATCTTGTGGATATGTTACTAAATTTTAGAGTTGACTTTAGTTCCAATGCATTTGGAATCATTTTCTTAATGTGATGTTTTGAAGTCCATTAAGAGTTTTAAATGATATTTTATTTTCATTAAATGGGATTTCATTACCTGATTAGGTCTAGTTTTATTATATTTTTACACCAAGGCTCCTTGAGGATGATAAGTTCTACGGTTTGGAGGTTGTAATATCTCTTGATTTGTACCTAGTGAAAACATCCAAATGAATCTGAATTTTATGATTTTGTGGGTGAGTTGTTCTTTAAACCATTCATGGGAATGTTTATCTGTGTTCTGGAACTCAAAAAAGTGTTTTATTTATACTTGGTTTATGTCTCGATAAGTCTCTCGTGAGTTTATGCATATTTTAGTAGCACCATGCCTTGGAAAATAAAAACTATGAGAGGATGGTAAGGGATCTTTGATTGCATTAAATAGTGAAGTACAATAAGTAAAACCATGTGGATGTTATAATAGATATAGGGGTTTGGAATGGTTTTATCAAACCATGTAAGTGGATGTGAATTACCATGTGTTCATTATAGTTTTTCTAACAGAGGATAAATGCACAATTTTATAGTATTTCTTAAACTATAATCATAAACCATTCGATACCATTTACAAGATAATATCCCCTATATAGTTGGAACACAGTTTTTATAACCACGTAGAAAAACCATGAAACTCATTAAAGTACTGAATATATGATTTTACCAAGCCTTATTGTTTTCATATCCTCAACCATAATTATTCTATTCTTACCGGCGTGCAGAATCCATCCCATTTAATTTCTCTATACCTCCTAAATTCATGGGGATATATTCATCATGAAACATCTATTATGATTATCTTTTATCAAGTTTTAATTTTATCATTGAGTCTCTGACTCCTTCTTTATTATTTCTTAGCATCTTTCTCCATCTCATGCACAACCTTTGTGCGAACTAATTCACACTATTTTTAGGGAAATTTCCCATTTCATTGATTTTTCTCAAACTAGATCAAATCAAATCATGTTATTGGATGAGTAGATCATCCAGGGACTAAGTCATGTGGTATAAAGCATTTTAATTATATTATTGATCATATATAATTTATGATTTCTTACTGAGCACCATAATTTTAGTGTGGAATATCATAGATATGAATTTATGTATGTAAAACCTAATGTCTTATAATAAATTACCTTTGTATAGAAAATTGCACCATGATAGGGTACTCTCCTCAACACGATCCCTCCATTTTAGGGCGTAATGAATTTATAAGAATGACATATGCCTCTCCATGAAAATTAGTTCACCCTTATTTTTTATTTTTCAAATGGTAATGTGTGTAATAACATTCTTCATATTAAACGCATTTTGAGGTGTGATAACAAATTCCTAATATAAGGGAAAATTGTCCAATTAGAAGAACAAAAATGATGATCTCATCCCATATTATTAATAATACAGACATAATAGTTGTGATGTCTTTTTTTTTGTAAAATTGTATTGTTGAATTTATAGAAGGTGTTATTAAGTACATGAACCTACTTATTATTATATAATTTAAATGATTTATGGTAATGTAACTCTTTTTGTAATTTTTTTAGGTTGGTATATTTATGTTAATGACCATCCTTATATTTTAAAATTTAATTGGATTAATGGATTAGATAAACAATAAACAATAATAAATAAAAATGAATTATATTAACAAGGATCCAATGCCCCCTAAGGAATATTAGTTTCCTCTTTTTAGATCATAGGGATAGTGGATCCTTGGGAATGTTGGATTCCTTATATTTATTAAATACTATAAGGTCCTTGAGTAGGGTACTTAGACATGATGTGTCACACACCCTTGATCAAGGATGATTGCATGGTGTCAACATCACTTGGGTATCGGGGCATGGAATTCCAATCCCCATAGATTTGGATGATGGGTATGACCCTCCACATTATTATTATTGATACTCATAATGGAGGCCTATACTAGTTATGATACTTAGTAATGACCCTAGTATTTTTATTAAACATGGTTATAGGTATTAACAAATATTATTTATTATTTTGAGACTTTATTATTATTATTATTATAATTATTGGGGGATTATTTAGTTATGCATTGTTTCATGGATAATAGTATGTTTCAATATATATGCATATAAACATAAATACATTTATAGTGAAAATATATATACATAAATTTAATTATATATTAATATTGAAAAGTATATAGTTTTTGGATGACATAATTAGTGTCATCTAGGTGTCCCATATGAATTATAGAAAACATGTTTAGAGATCTTAGTATTATTCGTTATTTTCTATACCTGAAAATTATAATTTTTTTATATTTATATATAGTATTATTCTATAAAAACCATTTTTGTTGGTCTACTATGTATATCTAAAACTCTATTTAAAAAAAATTAATTTAATTATATATTTATATTGAAATGGATAATGGTTATGGATGACGTAATTAATGTCATCCAGTTGTCCCTTATGAATTGGAGAAAACATGTTTAAAGATCTTTGCATTATTTGTTATTTTCTATACATAAAAATTATCATAATTTATATTTATATATAGTACAGTTCTATAGAAACCAATTTTGTGGGTCTACTATGTATATCGAAAACTCTATTTGGAATAAATATTTAATAGGTACCCAAACATACCTCGTGATTTCATTTTAAGGTTTATGGAATGTGTATGTGTTGTGAAATTTTCACATGGGAGATTAGGATCCTAGGGCTATGACAAATATCAGAATTCTCATAGGGATGGAACATTCGGGTTTTGTTTTTTTTATATGTGTTGTTTACATATTAGTTATTATCTGTATTCTGTTTATAATTTTTACTTACATGGACAAGAACCATTTTATAGTTGGTTATGTCCATTACATATTATTTATAAGTCATTTTATTATTCTCCCACTACTTTTATTTTCATTTTTTTGGATTCCGCTAATTCCATTTAATATTTTATTGTTGTGATACTCCAATCAGGATGGAATTATCTCCCCATAGTACATATATTAGACACTCACTATTTTTCAGCATGCTCTATTGTATGTTGAGGGACAGTTGATGCCAAGTGACCCACCATCTTGGGGAACCATAATAGAGCCTCCCTGGTTTTGACATAACAACTTACCCATAATGGACTATTTATAAAACAACAGTCATCGTGACCTAATTTGGATAACAGCATAAAATTACATGTACATATGTCCATCAATTCCATCATTATGTTTGGAAAATGATGGTGAATTATTTCTTGATGGGAATGAAATTGGTACAACCACAAATTGATAAATTACAGGTGGTCCCAAAGAGGGTGACTGATGCCCCATATCATCATATTTCCAAAAAATACTATTGATAGAGTACATTGGTGTTTGGGAGGGATTCAATGTTTACATGAAGTAATTTATTTGAATTTTCCTAGAGGATCTGTCTATGAGAAAATTTATCCACTATATTCTTTGTTTCATTCAAGAATCCTTGATGGGAATGAAAATTTACATTACACATATCCTTAAACTTATAGTGGGTCAGGGGTTATTATTTTATAGATGTTTCATAGAATAGTATATATACACATTAAATATAATAGGCTTTCCACAACGGTGACAACAACGTGATGGGTGATTCATAATTATCAGAGTGCCTTGTGAACATCTTGGTTTGGTATGAGAGGACCCTTCTTGGTTAGGTGGTACATTTTTAATGAGTGTTGTCAAGGATTGTAAACCACTAAAGGAAACCATAGGATTATGAGTGTTTGATATATGCCTATTACACAGAATATTAGGTCAGCCATTTTATAGAATATGTTCGTCAATATAGGTATTTTTTAATGGCTATAATTTTTTTTCTCTTAATACCATTATATATTTTTTGAGTAGAGGAGTCTAATTGTGATATGGTTTTATATTTTGTATTTCGAATCTTTTCCTCTCACCATAGTATTTTTGGATGAAATGTGATGTATTGTTGTTCAACTAGATTAATTATATATTATATACATAATAATGAAAATTGGGAACTATTATGTGATCCAAATAACGAATTTTTGGTTAATAATATGAAAAATATGTTTCACTATAACCATCATGGTTATACAAAAATTGTGTTTGTGTTATGTAAAATTATGATAATTGATTATGTTTTACAATATTTAAAATGATAATTGATAACACCATTGTTTAGATCTTAATTTAAAAAATGGAATTTACAGTGTGATAACTTTTTATACACTTTGATTTTTGGATAATATTTTTTTCCATTGACATTTTACATAGGGATTCATTTCTTAAAGGGATAGACACATGATGCCTTAACAATTAACTACTAAAACATTACTGCAATTTCCTTTTTTACCCATTGTAATTTCTACTTTATGTGGCCTATTGTTGGTTCCTTTGATGACTTGTATGATCCTTCAATAGATGATTGTTTTTCATTATACATTGGAACATACGAAGTATGAATTCATGCTACACTAATTAATAGGCTTTGAGGTTGGAATATATTGTCATATCTTACTCTATTTTCTTGGGATATTATTTATAATATAATTTTTATTTATTGTATCTTTTTTATTTTAATTTCACAATTTTATATAAATAAATATGATAATTCTTATTTCTATTAAACTATCATTATTTTGATTCTTTTTTAAATATCAGATTTCAAAATATTTCTCTCAAATATCTTCTTATTCTAAATATTTGTTTGAAAATAAACTAGAAGACATTATGATAATGGGTTGGACTATTGTCTATCACAAGTGGAAGAATAATACATATATGATATCATGGGTTGGAATAATTACATATGTGAGTGTGAAATTTGTGGTTAATTTGTATGCTGGGAAAAGTGGTATCATGGTGTGATTATGGGGTATAATGAATACCCTTTGCAATAAATTGGGAGGATCATGCTACAAAACTATATATTCTATCATTACTACCCCATCAAGACATTGTTTTGGTGAAATGTTTTGGGGCTATGACTATGTTGAGGCTATGAGTTTTCATGTTCATCCTAAATGAGGTGAGGAATAATATGGCTATTCATCCGACATTATAAAGGAGGATTCCTTTAGATTGAACATAATAATTATGTCATAGGGATTATAAAAAAACTATTTAATGTAGTGTGAATTTTTCTAATATGTTCTAAATTTTGTGGGTTTGCAGTTGTTTTAGGATAGTATAGATCAAACTATGATATTATCATTCCTAATTGGTAATATCATTAATAAGATCATGTTTTAGTTAATTTAATATCCTTTAACCCATTAACATAACTATGTTGATTTTGTAGAATATCATAAACCTTTTTCACATAGAATGACATTTTTACCCAGTTTGACCACAAAATAATTTTTGTTTAATGTATCAAGTTAGTTAAGGGTAGAGCTCTGAATGACTTATTTTGAGGTTAGGGTGTTATGATCTAAGTAGTCATAGAGTCAAGTATAATCTAATATTAATGAAAGTTATAGGTCACAGGTACCTTAAATTCCTCACAGAGTGTAAAAAATCTCCACGTACATTGGGTTTAGATACACTATACTATTCATGGGGTCAGAAAACCCATTTTTCTAAACATGTCTAGATCTGTGACATAATTTAATATTTTAATTTCACACCCACATGTGTAACAAATATGTTCATTATTCAAGGAGTTATTTAAACCATCTTTGAAAAACCCTATTGGATGGGAGTCAGGTCCTCTGTCATTTGATTCTGACTACAATCACAGAGAAATTAACGTGTATAGGCACATGTCCACTACCATACCCAATGAGATGTCATAGGTATGGGTTATCAATGTATCCTCGATGCATGAAACTCTTTGGGATAATGAACCTCATCGTGAAACTATGATATTAATTGGATAGGCATTGTCTCCATAGTTATGTGACCATAAATAATATATTTGTTTTTTCACATCATTGTATTATTCTTTCTAAAGTTATTTATCCATTAACATTATGTTTATGAGTTTATATAAACATTATTTAATTATTTATTTTTTAGATCATCATAATTATTAAGTATATACTAAACACTACATGGAAATTTCACCCACATGTATCATGTCATTTTCAAGTGGCAATATACTAACCCTCACATTTCATAAATAAATAATAAATAATTTTATTGGAATACTTAAAATACGTCACAACAATACATTCCTTGAAACCGTATATGTTTGGTGTATTTGGAAACACAGATACATAAACAACTTGTATATAAAGTATATACATCATTTCCTTAATATTCATTCACTTATAGGACACATCTTAGACATAAAATACATAAAACCATTCTGCACTACCTTGGGAAGGGTAATAAGATAAATATTAAGCATAAGTAAGGGTGAATAATAGAGAAGATATTAAGTGAGAATTAGATACGATAATGGTATTTAAAACATGTGTTATAAATTTTAAAATCATATCCATAAATTTATATATCATTATCATGAATCATGGAATTATTTTTTTTCATTTAAAAACATAATACATATGAATGTAGAATAATTAGTAGTCAATCAAAACATATGAAAAAAATAACATAAGAATAAGACATAAGTATTTGGAATGCTACTAATCATACAAAATCATTACCTTATAAAAGGATCACATCCATGAATTTTATAGACATTTGGGTCAAACCCCATTTCTTTATTTAATTAGCAATGTTTTACTCCCAAGACTACATTAATGGAAAAAGTACCCCACAGATCTGAGTTCACTACCCATTATAGACATTATTGTCACATGATATATCAATATTAACCAATGAATTGAATTTATATATAATTCACATCTGATTATTCACAAAATGAAAATCATATATATGTGTGCCATTATATCAAAAAATCATCATATCATCAATCCCTAGAAAGGATACATTTTTAATGGAAATTTCATCATAACAATCATAAACTTTATAGAGAAAAATTAATGATTATAAAAATTTATCATATTAAAAGTATATCATATGAAATTTCAAATGACAATAATGTCGTAAAATTTATATTTCAAAGATCTACATAACTTGTTATCTGTGAAACATCATTTTATTTTAAATACCATTATTAGAATATAAAAATTTACAAACTATTAAGGAAAAAATTATTAGAAGAGATAAATGAACATACCAAAAAAATCCCCAAATAAAATATTATTAATGATAACGGAGAAATCTGTTGATGATGTGTATGATTAAACCAAAAATCCATTCAAAGCGTCTTTAAAATTTCAAAAGAACGTTGTTTATAAAAATAAAATCATCATTTAGTTTATATTATAATATGTTACAAATGGAACAAAATTTCAATAAAATCTATTTGGATTATAAAAAAATTCCATATAACAATGATAAGTAAATATGAACATGGAAATAATATTTGGTTTTGATGATAAAAACATTAAATTTTTTCGTTACAAAAACTATTTTAGTTACTTGAGTAAAGAAAGAGATGAAAATTAAGGGCAAAATTAATTATATTGAAAATTCTGTATAATAGTAAAATACATAATAAATTTTATATATTTATCATATAATTTACCCATAATAATATTTAATTATATAAAATCATAGAAAAAATGAGATTATAATGTAAGAACACATACATCAAGTAATTAATGATTTATAAGTGAAATAAAATCCATTTTAATAAATTTAAATTTATTATAATTATATATGAGAAAAAACAATCAAATAATATGATTCAAATTTTACTTAGAACATATTATAATCAGTTTAATAATAATCATTTGTTATGATCATCATTTGAAGTGTTAACTATTTAATTTTTCATTTTTTGGTTTAGAAATTATTGTACACATACTTTTATTATAGTTACATCATATCAAAATTGTTAATGATGATATAAAATAAAATAATTACTATATATTTATTTATAACCATTGAAATAAATTACCGATAAAATTTAATTACATCACTATTTTGGGATGATAGTCTATACGTTTGCATGAGTAATGCTAAAAAATTTTCTGGTTGGAATAAAAGAAAGATAATTAATAATTTTTTATTTAACAATAATTATTATAGAAAAATATAATATATAAATTTTAAATATATTTAAATAACAATCCATGAATGATGGTGGCAGAAACCGAGTTGTATTGTTACTTGGAGGTTGTAATCCACACGTATGAATTAGTGGTATGTACATCTCCCATTCGAATGAGAATAGGTGATAAATTATATTTACATCATTTTAATTTTTATTTATTTTACATTTTTAATCATGTATTTATAGATCAATTTTTTTATGGGTTTAAAAAAAGGATTAAAAATGAATGATCTGAGATAATTTCTATATGTATACACTGAGAGACCTTATTTGCATTACTATGTAAGCCTTGATGGAATGAATTTTAGAGAATAAAGAATCTATATGATTATGGGAAGGAATATATGATGTTTTGGAGTTGTTATTTTCATTGATTTATATGCCTCAAACTGTGTGAATAAGGTAGGATAAGGGGTTCCATTTAATATGTGAGGGGAGGGGCACAAATGGAATTTATTTGAATATTTCTATGATATATGGTCAAATTCATTGAAAATTGGGTCTAAATGGGTAGGTATTCAAATTTATGAAATGGTTTTTTAGGTAATTTTTTTTATTTTTATAGGTTTTAGAGGAAATGATTGAAAAAGTTCATGCTTTAACAACCCTATGTAAACTCATTTTTACCATCACCATATCTTTTTAACTATTTTTACTATTCATTCTAAAAAAAAGTTTATTTGACATGATAAATTATATTTATTATTCTTATATCAGATATCACATCCATTTTAATGTATAAAATTTATATATGTGGAAGAATAAAATTTTAATTAGGTATACAGACCACAATGAAATACAATTTTCAGAAATTGAATTTTTAAGCGCAAAGTAAATTTATATACTATACTATCCTTATAAAAACCATAAATGAAGGTTAATATAATAAATTTAATTTAATACATATATATTTCTTTATAACCACTAGTAAATATAAATCATATTTATTTATTAATTAAAAAAATTCCTCGCAAAAAGATATTTTTTTACGAAAATATATTTTTAATCTCAAAACTAACATATACCATAACCATTTATAATGTTGAATCATATATAAATATATAAATAAAATCTATTTATAATATATGTGGGATCATTTTAAAGAAAATTGAAATAAATAATTGACATTTACTTCAAAATAAATGATAATTTTTAAAAGAATCGATACTTTTTACAATTCACAGGAAAACAAATTTCTTTAGAAAAACTATAAATTTTCACTATATGATAATATCTAAATGATTATTTAATTTATGATACCCATATTTAATTTTTTTTAAAAAAATATTAGTGATTGTTTATATATTCATCATGTAACATTGTTACAAAATCAATTGTTAAAGATATCTTATTTGTGATGCATAAAAGAAATTAATAAAAATTGAAAACATATTTAATATTCATTAATAAATATATTTTCATGAATAAAATCATTAATCTAAATTTTTAATATATTTTTTTATGGTTCATTATTTACAATTTAATGTTATAGTTATAAGAGTTTACTATACTTGATTCACATTGACTCGAGATTTCCTATAAGAAACGATATCAAATACATCATATTTTATATAAAGGAAAATAAATAAAAGATATTTGATTATTACATTATTCAAAAATAAAATATATTTCAACCTTTAAATTACATTATAGTAGTATTAAAATATGAGGACATCTATACTTCACCATATCCTATGTTTCCCTTATAGTTTCAAAAAATCGTTATTCTTATAAAAAACTTTTACTAGTTGAGTATTTTTGTTATGTTCAGCCTCTTATATATCCTCTAGTATTTAATATAGTTATAATTCATAATAATTATCATTATATAGTAGTATAAAATATATTTTATATTCAAGTTATGTCTTTGTTATGTGTTTTTTTAGATTGATACATAGAACACATCAGGATCCAACGATGGGTTTTGTGTGAGCACTATGACATGAGATATTTTCCATATTCGATCAAGAATATCAATGTGGACAATATTCCCACTGATCAGATTTCCAATTTTCTTTATTTCAATAACCTTTTTCTTTTTATAAATTCTAATGTAAAATATTCTAACCATTAATAAATTATATATGTACCTGCTGATTTTCAACACATTACAGCTTTTAAATATGATCTGACTTGACGTGTTGCTAAATGTCTTATAAATCTCTCCCATTAACGCATTTATCTCAAAACACAGTACATTTTTTTCTTGAAAGTCATAAAATTATATCATATTTCTATAAAGTTTCCCATATATGGCTTAATATGGTACCATCTGAATGCTATAGTGAAATAAATTATTGAATGTAAACTCGAATATATGAGGTTGATCATCCCAAACACCATTAAAATATAGTGAACATCACTACTGGAAATGATACCTATACAAATGCCCATATCCCAACACTTATCGAAAACCATTGGGATAAGGGGTCTTATCCCAACAGTTATGGAAAACTATTGGGATAAGAATTGTAATATAAGGTTATCCCAAAGGATAAATAAAACTATTGGGACATATCCAAATGTATCCCAACAGTTATCGAAGACCATTCAGATATAAAAAGGGTTTCCCAATGATATTGTATAATCATTGGGATATATATATATGGAATATCTGTCTATCCCAATGGTTTCGTAAAATATTTGGTATAAATGATTGTATCTTTAAGAAATACCATCAGTTTTTAATGCCATTTTGATTGAACTTTTTTTACAAAACCTATAACAATGGTTTAAAAAAAATATTGTATAGGTACCAAAATTTTGGGGTCATATCCCAAAAGTTCTCAATAATGTAGGGATATGTACCCTTATATTTTATGAATTATTTTCTCAAATATCATCAAAAATTAAATATATAAATTATATATAGAAATTTTTCTAAATATATTCAAAAAGATTAGTGTAGATTAGTGGTTAGGTCTTTAATATATAAGTTTTAGGTCGTGGGTTCAAACCATTGTAACATATTGTATTTTATATTACCCATTACAATATTTTAGGGTAAGACGTTGTGGTGTACATATCCCAATGATTTGGAAACCATTTTTATAGACCTATCCCCAAAATTTCAAAACTATTGTTACCAGACTATCCCAAGGGGTTTCCCAAAACCATTGGAATAGACCTATCCCAACAAAAAAATCAACCAACTACCCTCCAAACCATTTGTATAGTCTATACCAATATTTTGGGGATATATAATAATGGTTCTAAATAGAAGATATAAGATATTTTTCTAGAAGTTAATTATATGAAAATAAAAACCGTTTTTGGAATAGTCCTCCCATACTGGTTATCGATCAGAGAATTATAACAAGTACTGAAACAAAAAATAACTATCTCAATATTGATATAGACTTCAACACACCATCAATATAATCCTTAGATCTCGATCATATAAAATATAATTTGGCACCCCATGTTCCTTACCATTTCCTCAACATATATATTGGAAATTCTATCATGTTAGAAATATTCTCTAATATCATGGAATTGTACTAATTTTAGAAGGACATTAAATAAAACCAAAATAAATTAATAAACTTGTGTAGTCTCTAGGAGTATGAAAATGAAATATGTTGTGATGTATTAACATTTCAATTATTGTATTGGAAATATTTGTAACTGTATATTAGATTATCTCATCTCATTATTATCTCACTAACATACCAAGATTTTATATACATACCATGTAGTATCACTCTTCATTGGTACCCACCCGAAATAGTCTTTTAAATCTAAATAAATCTTCATACTTCTTTAACGAATAGAGAATGATTATCTATGATATTATTAAAATAGTTCCTTCTTTAATTGTAGTATTGAAATGTAACATACACGATTCCTTACCTTTTTCATGACATCACAATAATAGTTGAACTCAATAACATTACTAACAATCTAATGTAGGTCAAAATCAACAATTTTCTCTATATTAATCATTACATGGAAGTATGGTTGAACTATTTTTTGAGAAATATTTTATTTCTACCATTATTTAAGTATTTAAAGGTCTATCATTTGAAAATAAATTAATAATTTATCTTATTCCATCCTCTTCATATATATTATATAACGATGCTTTAAATTAAATCATTAATCACCTTGTTTTCATTACTAGGGTGGTTATGTGTTGTGTATTCATGATCATTAAAAATTTTAATAGGTATTCTTCAATAATATCATCCCATTTCTGTGTTAATGTATATATTAAATAGTTATTATCGGTATATTTTTCACACATTTAACTATAATGGCAATACATATATATCTAATGAAAATACTACCGAAAAAACTCTGAACAATGAGACTTATAATTATAAATGAACATTAAATTTGTGTTATCCTTTAGTTATCAAAATATCAATATTATTAAGAAATCACCAAAACCATTTTTTCAATGAATCATTATAAATATGAAACCCTTAACCATGACATGTTTGTTTGAGCTGTCATCATCTGACCAAACTTCCCTTAAATTCCATGAAATTTTCGTCACATTCATCATACTAAAGTATCATATATTGTGTTAAAATAGTTATAATATTATATATTAATGATAAATATATTAAAAAGTTTCATTAATATAAATCCAATCAATGAAAACTATGAATTTATGTCATATTGGTTATCTTGGTCTAATGTACAATTACTTCTTTCCTTGTGGGATTAACCTGTACAACCTATTTTGAGATTATATAAACTAAAAATGAAAATTTTTAAAACAAAAATACACACATGAAAATTTATTCATAAAATTTAAACATCAATATGATCTTAATTACAATCCTAAATTGATCCTAATTCTACTCCTTTATCTTGGAATATATAAGGATTGCATATATAATGACTATCAAAAACTAAGAATGGTTATTTCTAAAGAATATATTCAGTAAATTCAAGAAGATATTTGTAGAATTAGTATGACCATATTACATCACTATAAATTTATATTTTATATACCTATAATTTAAATATATAATTGGAAGGTATTCACTTTTAAAACACAACTGATTGCTTTTATATCAAAGAAAAATCTAGCGAAGAAATAATTAACTTATATTTGATCAAAGGATTAATCAATCTGGGTTAGAGGATAAATATTGTTTATTGTGACCTTTAAAACTTCTTAATAATTAATTAAATGTGGCATTGATCCATTTTTTATCTTAAAAAATAGAATATCTTATCCCCATGATGTCACACATAGATGAATGAATCTATTATAAATATTCACCTAGATTTTCTTATTAAATTCATATAACATAATTAGGGACATTTTATATGGATCCATTGAAATACTTGTAACATTGGGTGTGAGTTCTATTTAAAATTAAAATTCATTATTTATAGGAAAATTAAAATTTTATATTATAAATACACTAACACACTCATGTACAATAGGCATATAATCAAAGTTGATTCACAACCCAACCATATGAGGAAATTACCAACAATTAATTATAATAAATACCCTTTAAATTTATGTAATTTAAATTGGATGATCACATTTAATATCATCCTAATACATAAATAGTTGATAGATTGGAGTAAAAAATTCAGATATCATACCTAGAAAATTGATATGGGATTTATATAAAGAATTCCAACCCATTCCCAAAATCAAATAAAATTCAACTAGAAGAATAATTACATGATTTATAGGAAATAAATACCTTGAAAAATCAATTAGGGATTATTGAAAATATTGATATGTGATCTTCATACTAGTAGGTTTTTTACATCAATTTCAACATCATGTCAGTGCGTATAGGAATTGAAATACATAGAGAGTTTTTATGATATATAATTAATTTTTATTACTATGATAAAATAGGGTACATAAATATTTGATCATACCTTTACCACCTTACCTTAATCGTTATATATTATCTAAATTACAAAATAAAAAAATATAGTCAGTTAGAGTGATTAATCAGAAAAAACTATTCATAGGATATCTAAATCATGACTTTTTTCAATCAATAACGGCATAAATTTAACCTAGTCTATAAATGGTGATATGATTTTCAAATCTAATATAATGGATATTAGAGATTATTTGAAATAAAATAAGAATATCCCCAAAAACATTCAAAATATATGTGTTTTGTGGTAATATTCATTTTTCAGCAGAATCATTATCAATATGTACATGAAAACCTCATTTAGGGGTTATCACCCAAGATGCATATATTTTCAATGTAACACCCCAAGCTTCCATGACACCCTTCTCTTTGAATAATTCAATAGCGTGTATTATACAAAACATTGAGTTCTAACACACCAAAACCAATCAAACTAGCCGTTATGAATAGTAATACCAACTTTTTGAAATTTTATAAATTTTATCTTTCAATATGGACTTCATTTTTTGATTTGAAATATCAAAATTTTATTAGGGTGAAGTTTTGGTATTTTTCTGAAAACATTCAATTTTTGATGAATAGTGGAAAACACTTTGTTATAGTTTAATATCAAATTTTTATTTAAATAATTATTTATTTTATTTAAATTTATTTTAGGTCAGAATAGATACATAAAACATATATAAGTTCAATTTAATTCATTGGAGTTAGTTTATAATAATTTTAGATATATAAAAATATTATTGAACTTTTCACCGTCTTTTAACAACCTCTTAGGAGAATTCACAAATTCACATAAAAATTAATCTTACTACATCTATGAGTGGAATTTAAAAAATATGAGATACCCGGTTGATATCTGTATGTAAAACGTGGTTCAAGAAGAGGAAAATATTTTTTGGTGAATAGTAACTTTTTTCTTTTATTTACCGCGGTTAAAAGTAAACATTGTAGTTAAGGGTAAAAATGATATTATTATTACCCTAACACATGTCCTAATTCTATTGGATAAGTATAATTCGAACACAAAAACCTTAGTAATAAAATATGAACCTTTTTGGTCCACTTGTATTAGATTAGGACACTTATTATTATTTTATTTAATGAAGAGTTAAAAAAGATAAAATCAATGTTTAATAACTAAAACATTTTTAATATATGGTTATACATAAGATAAATTCGACAATAAATAATCATTATAAATATAAAAATATTTCCTATATAATCGAATTTTATTTATATTTTCTAGACATTAAATTTTGATAATTTATTTATGACACAACGATGATGCAGTAATTACCTTATTAATGGAATATTAAAATATTTGATATTATGAATATCCAAATAAATGTAATTTGAGACTTGATATGAATTATAAGAATATTATAGGTTAATATGACATGTTAGGGTTGGTTATACTATTTTTTAGAAGTAATAATACTGTTATATAATTAGAAAAAATGAAATACCATATTGTGTCAAAATTGACATAAAAGTGTTTTTAAAACAAATTTCAAATTATTAATTGATATTCTATTCCTAAATAGCTATGGTTTGGAAAAATGAATTACATAATGATAGGTGTATCATTAATGAACCACTTGGGTGTTCTATTGGAAGTATATAGTATGTTTATTAACCATATAATATAAAAATCAAAGAGACATGGTAAATGTTAAAGTATTTAACTATGAGTTAAATATAAAAGATAAAGTTAATATAGAGACGCAAATCTATCTAAAACCAATTTTTTTAGTGTTTTTTGACCTATATCCACCTTATACTTTAAATAATTCAATTTTGAGACATTAGAAATCGAAAATGATTTTATTATAAAATAATATTTCTTTCTTTTCCAAAGGTGCCCCTCACCCTTCTTATAAAAGGGAACTCCCACATTTCTCAAATTCACACCTTCAAAGCAATTGGGATCTTCCAAGACCTGCAAAAATACCCTCTAACCTATCCTACCTTCATCTTAGATGAATTACTTTACTCAGAAAGCCACCCTATGGAGCCCTTTTGATCAATTCAAAAGCAATAACCCGGAGAAGAGGTAAATATCTCACCACCTCTTTCAATTTCCTTTCTTCTTCCACTTACTTTTTATTTTTTGTTTACATTATAAAATAATAAATCCAATATATTCTATATACTGTGATGCAATTATAAATATGGTACAACAAAATTCATTATTCTATCCCTCCATTGAACGACATGTCACCATACGTGTGTACGCACGGCTTACCGTCTCCACGTCGTGGTGTAATTGTTATTCAATATATTATTATTTTGATGGGTATAATAATGATGTGTAATTGATGTAAATAATAAATATAACATGATAATGATTCTGTATAAATTATTTAACATCCAATTATATATTATTTTAATATCAAAATAATGAAATTGTCGCTCGTGCGCACGTATAGATTACCGTCTCCCTGAACGTGATGAGATTCTTTCCCCATCACATCCATTCAAGATTAATTTTCATTAGATGATTAAAAATAATTTTCAAATACTTGATATCATTCTATATATGATTAAGATACATCCAATCCATAAATAATATGAGTCACATAATAAATAAAATAAAGGAAAATGAATTTGTTAATACCTGAAACAACGATAATACTAAGATATTATTAACAAAGAAATCATATATGATATCATATTAATATATATGATTATTCTATAATTTAATAACAATTATTTCGCCATTATAAAAAAGGTTAACCTACCCTCGACCAAGGAAAAGTACAAGGTAAGGGTTAATTTCATAATCTTTTTATTATTCGATGTTGTTTTTACGTAAGTATCTAATGGGACCTCTTTATGATCCATATCCATGTTTTTTAAAAATGTATTTCAAAACATTCTTACTATATTATAGACTATGGGATAAAGTCATTTATACCATTGTATGAATTTTTATAAGATGTTTATAATTGAATCTTTCATTCATTTTCAAAACAAGGTCCTTTATAACCTTTTCATCAAAATTGAGGTAAGAATATATTTTCTTAACTTATATGGTGGGTGAAGATATTTTCCACCATTATAACATCATCTAAGTTTCCCTTACATGAATATAAAAATATTTTCAAAATTAATGTTTTCATTATAATTATGTGACTTTTAAATGATTTCAAAATAAAAATAGATATTTCGCTAAAAAGGTTTTGATTTCATCTATGAAAACATCATTTGATGGATTTTAAGTTTATTTGATGTTGATTTATTATGATACAGAACATCCATATTGTATTGAAGGTTTTGTGAAATTTTTTACTGTGGATGTGTTATTTTCATACCATTCTTGGTTTATGGATAAATTATTGACATTTCGTATGATAGTTTTAATACTAATGAATATGTTATGTTTAAACTTTTTCATATGAGGAATGCATTGGACTTAGTATGTGATGGGTGGAGCCCACTATAGCTCTTTGACGCATCGGTAGGTCTCTTGAGACAAACTAGTGTCTTGGAACAAGGCCTTAACAAAATATAATTTTAGTCCTGGCACAAGGCCTTGACTATTTGGTTATGAAGTCTGATATTATGAATTCCATCATTATAAAAGTGGCTATTGATATTTCATGTGATTATTCGACTAGTAGAATATTAATTTGAATATTTAAATGGAATTATTTGATTTTATCTTCTACATATTATGTTGAAGTTCAAGTTTAATTTTTTTTTCTCATTTGGACGGATGGGTACTCTGTTGTTCTCTACAAAGTGTTTTTCGGTCTGGGTTTGCACAGCATCTGGTTGACTGTGCAGTGAGTTCCTCGCTTACATCGTCGGGTGGGTGGCTCGCAAGAGAGATAGGTGTGCGTGAATCTATCGTCCGGTCCTATTCATAAATATTTGTGTGGGATTTAGGAGTGATTTTCTTTGATTGTGTTTCCCTCATTACACACTTCTTGGAAAGGGTGGTGGCACATCATCTTTGATGGATTTCACTGTTGAAATATTTGATAGGGGAAAAAGACTCCTAGCTATTTCTGCTTCTGATATGGGTTTCTTATTTGGAATTTGTTTCCACGTAAGGCCTTTGGGCCATGTTGGGTTTCATTTAATCATTTGGTTCTGGTAATGGGTTTCTCCTTTTCCTAGTCATCAAAAGGAGCTATTCTCTTTTTGTGTTCAATCAAAGAGGTTTTCCCAACACCTTGACTAAAAAAAACTTTAAAAGGATTTTTTTTAGTCTTATAAATTGCGTTAAAAGTTTATGATTATTTATGAATGTTTATGCTTTATTGTTATCCTTACTGAGCATCTGTGCTCACCCCTTTCTATGTTTTATTTTTTCCAGGATGAAAGGAAGTATATAATGACGTACCTGAAGGGATAGTCTATGGAATCTTAGTGTTGTATATGGAAACAATGTTGTTGTAGTTTTCCAATTTAAGTTTTATTTAAAACTTATGAATGTATCTAGTATTTCCAAGGCTAATAAACTAAACGGTTTTTTTGACATGATCTTTTGTGGTCATGAAAATGTTATGTAATAATTCATCGAGTCTGGGTAATTGGGGTCAGAGCGTTATAGTTGGTATCCGAGGAAGTTTTGTACAATTCATGGTAACTAGATTTAGATAAAATATAATTAGAGCATGTAGCCCAAAGATAGGAATTGAGGTTTAGTATAGAAGAACATACTAGAATTATGGTACTGTAGAGATGTTGTTTATTTTATACGAAATACATCACTGTCTGGAAACAAGTAGGTAGAGGAAGCTTCGGAATAGATGTACCTATGGATAAAACCTAAAAACACTAATTTGATCTAGACTCGAACGTGAACTACTGTACGAACATGGGCCTTGCTACACTCTGGGTTACGAAACTCCTGGGGGATATGTTTAGGATAAATCTCATGTTCATTAAAAACCATTATGAATGGTTTATGAGTATATACATCTTCAAAGAAAACATTTTTTTTGATTATGGATTATATCAATAAACTGTTAGATTTATGTTCAGTTTTTTACATGTTTGTATTTATGTATTGAGATTCATAAACTAATCTAGTTTATTCCATTGTTTAAAAATGGAACCTATTGGAAGTAATGGAAACCATATCATTGCACACACTCCATGTTGGGATTTCCCTCCAACTCAAGATAATTATAGTGGAGCTGGTGATAAAACTGGTGTTGGTCAGCCAATCACTATACTGTGACAAATCACTCAGGTTATGAATAATAACCTTACCTATATGGAGCACCCTGATCCACAACATAGAGGATCAATGTTAGATTGCTTCATGAGGAAACAACCACCAACATTGAATGGGGGTAAAAATACACTAGTTACTGAGCAATTGATAAATTACTTAGAGAAAATATTCCACGCCTTAGAGAGTAGTGAAATGGAAAACGTTGTCATGGGAGTTTATTTCCTCATTAGAGATGCTGATCAATGGTGTTCATTGGTTCAAAACACAAAGGATGATGATGAAGTATCAAATATGTAATAAATATAGTTTAAAGAAACTTTCATAGAAAAATACATTCTTCATGACCATCGAGTGGATATGGAAAGACAATTTCTGAGTTTGAGGAAAAAGGAGGATGAGAATGTATCAAAGTATGAAGCTAACATTACAGGTTTAGTGTGGCATGCTATAGATTATATACGTAACCCAAGAATTAATATTGATAATTTTTTGATGGGATAAAACCATTTCTCTGTCTAGAATTTGTCTCACAATCCTTCTCGTCGTACAAGGATATTGTCTCATGTGCTATCAATACAGAAAAAGAATTCTATGAGTCTTATGACTTCAAAGAAAAGCAAGAGAATAAAAGATTGGATAAACACTATGGAAATGGAAATAAGGGGATAAAGGGAAAATATGAATATCCATCCTGCATTAAATGTGGGAAGGAACACCCCGGTACCTGACTGAAGGTAATGTGAGTCTGTTACAAGTGTTGTGAAAAATGCCCCAATGATTGTGATTTTCAGGGGAAGAAAGAGGTTGTCGATGTTGAATGCTAAAATTTTTTTGAAAGGGGGAATTAAGAAAATGAATTTCCTAAGCATCAAGGGAACTTACCTCAGACAAGACGAAGGGTTCAAGGCCAATATTATGCTATCAATACTACTGAGTTTGATGCTTCGAAAGACGTGCTAGAAGGTAATTTAATGGTTTTCTCAAGTTTAGAAAAAGATTTATTTGATTCTGGATCATCACATTGTTACATATCTTCCCAGTTTGATAAGAAAATTAGATATTTCCAATTTTATTTAACAAGGGAGTTGTTAGTAAAAACTCTTAAAGGAAGTATCATTCCAACAAAGATTTGTGAATCAATCCCCATTAGGTCATATAAATGTTCTTTATCTACTGATCTCATCATCATACCCATGAATGAATTTGATATAATCCTCGGTATGGATTGGATTTCGAACCATGATACAAAAATTTATTGTAAAAAGAAGTAGGTTACAATTTTTGATGATGATAAGGAGTACGTTATCTTTAGAGCATAAACTTCACCGCATAATTATTATCTAGATCCACCCCCTGTAGATCTACTAAAATAAATTATGGGGGAGGACGAGAATGAAATAATTATGGGAGAGGAAAAGAATGATTCAATATAAGAAGTTCCTATTTTGCAAGAAAATTTTGATTTGTTTCCAAAGGATGTACCTAGACATCCTCTATAGAATTAAATTGAGTTTTCAATGGATTTAATTCCTGGTTCAAGGCCCATATCATAGACCCCTTATAGAATGGCCACTGTGGAAATAGTGGAACTAAAAAAAACTGGAGGAATTGAGTAATAAGAGATTTATTAACCCTAGTGTATCTCCATGGGGAGCCCCTGTCCTTTTTGTTAAGAAGAAAGATGGATCTATGAGGTTGTGAATTGAATACATGGAGATCAATGATATAACAATAAAGAACAAGTATCCCCGATCACTAATTGATGATTAATTTCACCAACATCATGGAGATCAATATTTTTCAAAGATCGGGATATCATCAGTTGTGTGTGAAGAAGGAAGACATTCCGAAAACAATATTTCAAACCAGGTACGGGCATCATGAGTTAACAGTAATGCCTTTTGGATTGACAAATGCACCCTATGCCTTCATGGATCTAATGAAAGTGTTTTCAAGGAATATCTAAATGAATTTGTAGTGGTATTTATTGATGATATCTTACTATACACCAATATCTATGAATATCATGAAACTCACTTGCGCATTATCCATAAGACTCTTAGAAGGCTTGAATTATAATAGATGTTTAGCAGGTGTGAATTCTGGCTTCAGCAGATTTTTTTTCTTGGAAATATTGTCTTTAAGGATGGAATCTCAGTTGATCCTTCAAAGACCAAGGCAATCCAAGAGTGGCCAGCACTGACGAGTATAACTGAGGTACAAATTTTTATTGTTTTAACAGGTTATTATTGACTTTTCGTCCAAAATTTTGCTCGGTTGGCTAACCCATTAACAAAGATCACATGAAAAGGGGTTAAATTTGTTTCAACTAAAGAGTGTGAATTTTTATGAAGAACTGAAGAGTATATTAGTCAATTATCATATATTGTCTCTACCATCGGGGAATGGTGATTCATCAAAGTATGGACTTGGTTGTGTCCTTATGCATAATGATAGGGTTATTGCCTATGCATCACGAAAGCTAAAAATTCATGAGAAAAACTATCCTACTCATGATCTTGACTTAGTATCAGTAATCATTGCTTTGTAGATTTGGAGACACTATCTCTATGGTGAAAAAATGTGATATATATACCAATCACAAGGTTTTGAAGTATATTTTCTCACACAAAGAACTCAACATGAGGAAAAAGAGATGGATTGAACTACTCAAGGATTATGATTTCACTATACTCTACCACCCGGGGAAGGAAAATAATGTGGAACATGCTTTGAGTAGAAAGAATAATGGATTTTTGAACAATATGATATTTGAAAAGGATCCTATATACTTAGATCTAGTATAGAGGGATATGGGAATCACCATGGAAGGTGAAGCATCTATAATTTTTGAAATAGTTTCGAAAGCATCATTACTAGAAAGGATAAAGAGTGATCAGACCAGTGATGAAGAGTTTCAAAAGAAGATTAAAGGTGTGAATGATGGGAGATTGAGTGTCTTTGTGTATGAAGATGGAATTTTAAATTTGCGAAGATACATTGTGTTCCAGATATACATGATCTAAAATGGGAATTGTTAGATTATGCTCATTGTTCCAATTTCTCTATACACCCTGGTAGAACTAAGTTGTATAGATATTTGAGGGGATATTTTTGGTGGGACAACATGGAGAGGGAGTTTTCTGATTTTGTGTCAAGATGTATGGTTTGTCAACAAGTGAAAGATGTACGGAAACATCCTGGAGAAGTCATGCAAACTCTACCTATACCGGAGTGGAAATGGGATAATATTATGATGGAATTTATCCTGGGACTACCAAAGACTCCTAGAAGTAATGACACCATATGGGTCATTATTGATTGTCTTTCCAAATAATCACATTTTATTCCTATAAGGGAAGATTTACCACTTGAATGTTTAGAAATACTATATATTAATGACGTTTTAAGACATCATGGAGTACCACTATCAATTTTTTCTGATAGTAATCCATGTTTTACATCATGATCCTAGAAATGACTTCAAATAGCCCTAGATACTGAACTTCATTTGAGCACTTCCTACCACCCTACAACTGATGGACAATCAAAAAGTACTATTAAAACCTTATAAGACATGTTCAGATATTTCCCTCTTGATCGTCAAGTTATGTGGGATCAATATTTACCTATAGTTGAATTTTCCTATAATAATAGCTTTCATTCAAGTATTCGACACCATATGAAGCGTTATACGGAAAGAGATGTCGAAAACCAAACTGTTGGGATGAGGTTGATGAATGAAAACTCATAGGGCCAGAACTTGTGGAGGAATGATGGAAACAGTGATGGTAATCCAAAACAACATCAAGGCACCTGAAAGTAGACAAAAGAGATATGCTGATAACCGAAGGAAGGATTTGTAATTTCAATTAGAAGATAATGTTTTCTTGTAGGTATCTCCGTGGAAGGGTGTTTTACATTTTGGTAGAAAAGGTAAATTTAGTCCTAGGTACATTAGACCTTATGAAATTCTATTGAAAAATTGGGGTTGTATCTTACCATTTGTAAATGCCGCCAAATCTCTCCAAAGTTCATGATGTGTTCCACATATCACTATTGTGAAAATACATGCCTATACCAAGACATGTACCCACTTATAAGGAATTAGAACAGGTACCCAATCTGTCTTATTGAAAGGAGCCTTTCAAGATTCTCCATACAAGAGAACAAGTGCTGAGAAACTTGATGACTCATCTAGTAAACGCTCTCTGGAGAAACCATAAGATGTAAGAGGAAACATGGGAACCCGAAGAACTTATGAGGAAGTACCACATGAGTCCTTTTATGTAGTAATATTCTATAAATTTCGAGGATGAAATTATTTGAAGGATTGGATAATTAACACCCCAATCATCCATTGTACGCTTCTCTTTGTATAATATAATAGAGTGTATTGTACGGAACATCGAGTTCTAACACACCGCAACCAATCAAACATTCCATTAAGAATAGTAACACCCAATTTTTAAAATTTTATAAATTTTATATTTCAAATTTGACTTTTTTTTGGATTTGGAATACTGAAATTATCATAGGGTGAATTTTTTCTATTTTTCAGAAAACATTCATTTTTTTATGAATAGTGAAAACACTAGGTTATAGTTTATAACCGATTTTTTTAAAAATAATTATATATTTTATTTAAATTTATTTTTGGTCAAAATAGATACATAATACCTATATAACTTCAATGTAATTCATTGTAGTAATTTTATAATAATTTTAGATATGTAAAAATTTTATTGAACTTTTCACCGTCTTTTTCCCACATCCCAGGAGAATTTGCAAATTCACATAAAACATAATTTTACCGATTTTGTGAGTGGAATTTCAAAAATCTAAGAGAGAAGGTTGATATGAATATCTAAAATTTGGTTCCATAAGGCCAACCTATGGAGCCCTTTTGATCAAATCAAAAGTAATAACCTGAAGAAGAGGTAAATATCTCACCACCTCTTTCAAGATCCTTTCTTCTTCCAGTTCCTTTTTCATTCTTGTTTCCATTTAAAAATAAAAAATAAAGTATCTTCTATATAATTTTATGTTATTATAAATATGGTACAACAAAATTCATTATTCTATCCATCCTTTGAATGTCATGTCGCCATATGTGCGTACGTACGACTTACCGTCTCCACGTTGTGTTGTAATTGTTATTCAATACATTATTATTTGGATGGGTATAATAATGACGTGTAATTGATGTAAATAATAAATATAACATGATAATTATTCTGTATATATGATATACCATCTAGTTATATATTATTTGAATATCAAAGTAATGATATTTCCGCTGGTGCGTACGTATTGATAACCGTCTCCACGAACACGATGAGATTCATTCCCCATCGTATCTATTCAAGACTAATTTTTATTAGATGATTAAAAATAATGTTTAAAGACATTATATCATTTTGTATATGAATAATATACATCCCATCAATAAAAAATACGAGTCGCATAACAAATAATATAAAGGGATACGAATCCGTTAACACCTGAAACAACGATAATACTAAGATGTTATTAACAAAGTAATCATATATGATATCATATTAATGTATATGGTTATTGTATAATTTAATTAAAATTATTTCACCATTATACAAGATGTTAACCTACCCTCTACCAATGAAAAGTAAAATGTATCGGTTAATTTCACGATCTCTTTATTATCTGAAGTTGTTTTTACATAAGTATCTACTAGGAAATCTTTATCACCCACATCGATGTTTCATAAAAATGTATTTCAAAACATTATTACTATTTTATATAATATGGGTTAAAGTTATTTATGAACCTATTTTAATTTTAATAAGATTTTTATAAAGTAGTGTTTCTGTCATTTTCCAAACAAGGTCCTTTATAACCTTTTCGTCAAAATTAAGGTAATAATGTCTTTTTTTAACTTATACGGAGGGTGCAACTATTTTCCCCCATTATAAAATCATCCAATGATGACTTAAAATCATATAAGAATATTTTCAAAATAAATGTTTTCTTTATTATTATGTGACTCTTAAATGATTCCAAAATAGAAAGATGTATTTCTATAAAAAAATTTGATTTTATCTTTGACAACATCCTTTGATGGATTTTTAGTTTATTTGAATTGATTTATTATGATACAAAAATTCCATATTTTATTGAAGGTTTTTTGATATGTGTGAATGTGGATTCTTTATTTTTATACCATTCATGGTTTATGGATAATCTATTGACATTTCATATTCTAGTTTTAAAACGAATGTTTATGTTATGTTTAAACCTTTTCTTATGAGGAATGTCTTGGAATTAGTATGTGATGGGTGGTGCATGCTATAGATCCTCAATGCATCGGTAGGTCTCATGAGACAAACTAGTGTCTTGGAAAATGGCCTTGACAAAATCTTACTTGTAGTCTCGGCACAACTCCTTGACTATGTGGTTATGAAGTCTGGCATTATGAATTCCATCATTATGAAGGTGGCTATTGATATTTCATGTGATTATTTTACTAGTTGAATATCGATGTGAATAAGTAAATGAAATTATTTGATTTTATTTTTTCATTATTATGTTGATTTTCATGTTTAAAATGATTTTGTTTTATTCTTATACATTGCCTTAAATATATATGATTATTTATGAATGTTTCCGCTTTATTGTTATCCTTACCGAGCATCTGAGCTCACCCCTTTCTAAGTTTTATTTTTTCCAGGATGCAAAGAAGTATATTATTACTATCCTGTAGGGATATTCAATGGGATCTCAGTGTTGTCTGTGGAAAAAATGTTTTTGTATTATTCCATTTTATGATGTAATTTAGACCTTGTGAATGTATCCAGTATTTCCATGGTTACCAAATGAATCGGTCTTTTGAGACTTGATCTTTTGTGATCATGTCAATGTTATGTAATAATGCACCGACTCTGGGTAACTGGGGTTGGGGCATTACACTCAAACCACATCCACTTGTAATATCTCAACATGGACATATTTTCTTTAAACTAGAATGTTATGTTATATGCAGCCATTGCCTAATGGTTCTCCTTAATGTGTCCTAATTTTAATTTGAAAAAGTTACTAAAAATTTCCTCATATATAGATAATAAAGACCCATCCATTTAAAATATATATATTACAACATTCTTGATGCGCATTAAATAAATTTCACACTAATAAATTACTTTGTAATGTAAAGGATTATCATCTATGTACAATTTTCAAATATAATAAAATAGTAAACAAAATTACTATATGATTTTCCATTTGATTCCTTATAATTAGAACCCTTATAATCTGTAAAATTCTTAAAAACTTTTTCAATAACCTAGGGATGGTAAACATGATAAATTATGAAAATCAATACTCATTAATAGTCAATATAAGATATGGTCATAATATATAATTATATAAGAATAAGGTTCATAGAACATGCGATAAACATTACAAATCATACATACCAATGCATATATCATATTCATTAATAATGTCATAAAATTTTATTAATATAATAACATAAGACATAAAAGTACAGAATCATGAATAATAAATCATGATATATGAAAATATATGTGAAGTATAATACATAGGACAATTTCTTACAAATAAGAATATAAAATCATTCTATATCCATATATCAATACTAAGAATATCATATTGGATTGAGTTGACTTCCGATTACGCTGTCTCCCTAGTCAACATTCAGTCCCAAGATTATCATATTGGAAAATTTGTAACTATATTTCCTTATCTCTCTATTCTATTCCATAATATATTATGAGATATCTCTTTTTAACCAATGAATTTGTGGTGTATATATTTCTAGACCCATCCATCACATAATAAAAACTATACATATGTGTGCCTCATGATCATAATACATTCACTATATCTCCAATTCATAAACCATTGAAAGGATTCATGTTTCTTAAAAATGAATTCAATATAATTTTAAAACATATTGAGAAATATTAATGATTGTAATATTGGAATATATAACTATGAAATCATATGAAACATCAAATTATTTTTTTTAAGATAAAAATAAATTTAAAATATCAGAACATAATTTCCCGATAAAGAACCTTTTTATTTGAAATCACTTAATATGAATTTATTTTTGAAAAAATATTAATGAAACAAATTTCATTTAAAATAAATAATCAAAAATATAATGGAATCATTAAATGATATAGTTATCATGATAGTGTATTATTTCATTCAAGTAGTGTACATTGAAAAACAATTCATCCATATTGTCAAAATAAATCAGAATATCATTGTTTAGAAAACAATAAGAATATTACATCAAAAATATTTATGGAAAAAAATGGAAAAAAGTACATTAATAAATATTTTACTATATTAAAAAATAAAAACATTATAATAAAGATTATGACATAGAATAAAATATTCTTAAGAGAAGATAAAACAAGTCTGGGTTTTCTTAAAAACATTTTTTTATCTCTTGAGTAATTAAGTGGAGTAAAAATGAAAGAAAAAAATTAAATAAATAAATAAAAATAGGGGATCATAAAATACATATGACTTGGTAGATATATATCATATAATTTCAATATTAGGAAATTTAATCATAAACACCCCCGATAAAAATATGATTGTAACCTAAAAACCATTCCACATTCTACCCATGATTTTTAATTTCTCTAAACTCCTATATAAAAAATTATAAATTATCACAATTATATAAAATAATATTAATTATAAAAATAATACCATACACGGTTTACAAAAAAATATTATCTACTATTCAATTAATGTCCTTCATTTTCATTAACATCTTTTGTGTTATCTGTTTAATTTTTCATTCATATTTAGAAAAAAAATTATAGTACCAAATTTTTTTTATTAAATATTACCCATAATTTAAATACTGATTTAATTATATATATATATATATATTATACCACTCATATAAACATGAGATGAAAAATTACTATATCCCTACATGGGTGAAATAGTATGTATATATACACAAGTGACATTTCAATTTTATCGATGGATAGATTGATGGATAGTAAGACAAAAACTAACCATTTTAGAATCATTACTATAAAATATAAATAATAAATAAAAATTAATTATATCATAAGAACAATCCATGAACGAGGGAGGGTAAAAATGAGTCATATCACTACATAGATGAGGTTGTCCACACATACTCTTGAGCGATACTTTCATATCCAATTGGATTGAGAAATTCCATGATTGTTAATTAATATTAATAAAAAATAGTTTACTTATTATTTTATATTCCCCATGATTTTATTGATACCACTAGATTATAGGATGTTTGAGAAGAAATAAAATTACATGAGCTTAGTAAAGATCCACACCTCTTCATTGAGAGTCCTCTAATGGATTACTCATTATGACTAAAATTATTGATCTCATTGTATTATTAGAAACTCTAAAATGAACTTAATTATTGTGTTATGGTTATAGATCAGTTATTTTTTGAGCTATTAGGCTCCATTGGTGTGAATAAAGGAACTAAAGAGGTGAACTTTTATATGTGTGGCGAGGGTCAGAATAGGATTTTATAAAATTATTTCAATGATATGAGGAATAGTTCTTAGGAAAGTGGCACTAAAATGGATATGGATTCAATGGTCGGATAATTTAATGTTTAATTATATTCATATAAAATTAAATTGACATGTTTGGGTGGGAATCCTGCCCTAATCTCATTGTTTCACACTTGATAAACCCATCTTAACATTAACCACGATATCAATAGTTTCGTTTTTTTCTATTAACTATGAATTTTTTTACCATATTAAATTATTTAAATTATAAAATATATATATTGAATCTATTATACTAGAATAAATTTCTATTATTGTAATAATTTTATTTTAATTAAGTGCGTAAACCGAAAAGAAGCCCAATTTGTTTTAATTTTTTTTACTATAAAACATAATTTACAGACAGTAAATTATCATTATGGAACATAAAATGAAAAATAAAATATTATATTGAACATAAAATCTATAAATTCGATTATATAAATTAATTAATATGTATTCAATTTATTTATTATAAAAAAACACATTTGATGCGTTTGAATAGGTTTTTATAAAAATATATTTTTAAACCAAAAATTATCTTATTCCAAAATTTATGTTAATGGTGGCCCATTTTTAATTAGTTATATTATTCCAAAATAAAGTTTTATTAGATAAAATTGAGAAAAAAAATTCAAAAACTATTATAGAAATAAACGAAATGAAATGACATTTGTTTATAAAAATTTCTAATTTTCAGTATTTACTGAAAAATAAATCATCCATGAAAAAAATCAAAAACTATAATACAAAAAAATTATTTAATTTATGATTTTAAAATTATACTAATTTTTTTATATTAAAATTTCAAAAAAAATTATAAAATAATTATGATTTCCTCAATTCAATATTTCAAAAAAATCAATTTTTTATAAAATCATATTTATGAAGCATAAAATTTCTTTAATAAAAATTGAGAAATTATTTTTTATGGAGTTATAAATAATTTTTACTTAATAACAAATCATATTCACATATTTCATGAATTTTTAATTTTTATTCATTCCCACCAATTAAATGACTAGGTTATTATAGTTTACTATATAATGGATCATAGAGACTCGGGGTTTCCTGTAAGGCATACTGTCAAAAATATCATTTTTTATTTTAATATATATTTATATAAAATATTAGAGTGTAATAGATAGAAAGTTCAATGTATTTTATAATTATTGTGGTGTTGGTGGAGGGGGATTTTATTTTTTTCTCTATGGAAACAATAGTATATGATGTCTGTATCTGGAGATAATAATTACACATTCCCACTTTTCTCGATTTCAATATGGTGGATTTAACTAAAGACTTTTTAAAATGTATTATAAAATTTTATTAATTTATGACCAATTAATTTTAAATACATTTTAGATCCTAATGAATCATAATAATTATAAAATATTATGATTTTTAATTTATATTTAATTAAATTATTTTTATCTTCTATGGAAATTATTAATATTATATATGAACATTTGGAAAATGCCTCCCATAATTTTTTAAGATCTTGCTCTAGTATAGTTACCATCAAGAATACTATTTTTGGTTGGTATTTAGTGTCTCACATGTCTTATTTCATGTAAATTTTTTAACTGGGTTGGAATGGTCTTGCCAATTCATAATTCATTAAGATACAATGACGTTTTTACAAACATTACGACCCATCTCATTGACATGGATTATTATTTTTATGATTGAGATATGATAAATTTTTTAATGAAGAAAACAATTATATGTAAATATTATAATTTTATGGTATGGTCTAAAAGTATACAAACCACGATTCTAATAACAATACTTCTATATTATGAGAAAAAATTTATGGGAAATGAGTAATGATCCCCTCGAAGAGGGTAATATTTTAATTCAATTGTATAGAGACTTATACATAATATATCATGATTTAGGTCCTTAATATATTACATTTACTTCATAGAAATTATGTATAAATTTTTTATTATATAGAAATATTACGAGGCGGTGAAATTTGATGGCACATGATTTAAAGACCTAGAGATTCCGAAACGAATTTTTGAACTTTTTTTAAGGTACATTAAATAAATGTGCGAGCTGGATTTTTCTATCTTTTGTACTAGTGTTCAGATTGAAAATCCCAGGGCACCGTTGAATTCACAACACCGAGATTCACATAGGCCAAGCATAAATTCAAATGGAAGGGGTCAAATGGAAAAGTTAAATTTTGGACATTTCGAAAAAAATAGTAAAATAAATCTTGACTTATTTTATTCTTTTTCTAACTGTTGAGTGAATTTTGGTAGGACTAATTTATAATTACAGTCATTAAATGAGAGTCATTTAATGACTCATTCCTTTTTCTATGTAACAACAATGCTTGTGCAATTAATTGGTTAATTTATTAAAGTTCATTAATGAACTACATTAATGAACACCAAATGCATCATTCTTTCTATTTAATCAATATATTGGGAAAAAAATTCACAAACAATGGGTGGAAGCTCTATCAAAACATTGACGATGACATGCTACATGGAAAGCAGTGACCGATCGACGACTGTTGGATAACTCAAATCGGTCATTGGTGATGAACGTCGAACGACTTCAAGGGTGGAATTCATTCCTTCATTCACATCGTATCCCACCAAATACATGAAGGGGGATTAATTGTTTTATGTGATTAAAAGACTAATATTTACAATTCTAGAATAACATGAAAAATGCAGTCCAACTAAGCAATAGGTTGATCCATGTTTTTATCTTTACTATGGGTGGTTTTTGTGGGATGTATTTGGGGGATTAACTTTATTTCATATGTGGATTGATCTCTCCCTCATGTTAAAACACTAATGGGGTGTGCACGGACCAATCTAAATAAGACTTACAACACAACCATTTTTTTGTGTGTTCTTTGTTCATGGCCAGGAATCATGGCACAATGATGAATATAAGAGCCTTGTAGTGAAGTGGGAAACCCAGGAGGCCCATAGGTGCAAATATGATGGATAATTGACCACAAGAGCATCTCTAGTGGCCCGCAAAAGTAGCCACTAGAATGGGGGCACTAATGATTGGACCGAGCTGGCCACGTGGAGAATCAGTGCCCATAGGTTTCATAGTAGAAAAAGATGTAGACAAACATTTTGCAGTGGAAAGAAGGAGCAACACCCATGCACCGTGTTTGGGAAACGAGAGGCCAACTCAAACTTCTTGGCTGGACACAGACGATTGGCTCCATCCGACCATTTTGGATTGAGGGGCGGCAGCCCACTGGCGCAGCCAACTAAGAGAACTTTCCAACATACATGCTAAGTTTTCCAAGACGGGCGAACCCACCTATTAGGACAGACCCACGAACCAAGCTAAACCCATGAGCCGCGCTGGACTGGACCACCACGAGACTCGGACCCGACTGGTCCCATTTTCACTAAAACATTAGTATCTCACAAACTGGGTGTCCAATCGATGAACCGTCTATGAAATTTAGACCTTTGGGACAATTCATTCCATTTTATATTTTTTCATTTGGTTTTAGAAAATTTTGGATTACGGCTGGGCTAGATTGGACTCGAATCCAACTTGTCCTTATTTACCATTTTGCTTATAAGTTACGAATCAGGCGCCTGATTGATGAGTTTTTTTCATGTTGGAACCCTTACAAAAATTGGGTACTTTGGGTTACTTATTCATGGGACATTGTGGAGGTTGATCTATGACCGAAATTTTGAGATGAACAACCTATGTAACTCAAGAGCACTAATTGCGGGAATCCAATGGCTGGCTTCAAGTGAAGAGAGACCCTTTGTGGATCAGCATGAGGGAGAACGTTCATGGATCGAAAGTAGTGTGACCCTCTGTTTATCTTCAATGTCATGAACCTTTTTGGATCATCATGAGAGGGATCCTACATGGATGAGAAATAGTGTGACCCTCTATGGATCGACAGTATTACGACCCTATGTGGATCGACAGTAATACAACCCTCTATGGATCGATAGTGGAGCGACCCTTCATGGGTCGACAGTAAATCCACCCTTCATGGATCAGTAACAGAACATCTCAATAGAATATAGTTACCTAGCTCAATAATATTCATCATTATTCTTGTTCCTTAAGTTGTTTACCTAGTGTGAGTTGTCTTTTACTTTATGCTTTGTGGTTTATCATTGTGAAATTATGAGAGATCTTCGGTGGTCTTAGGGTCTCTACTATGTATTTTTATACTGACCCCTTCAGGGGATTGAACCACACTTGTTATGTCATGTGCAGATGATATAATGTGTCACTGAGACATGGGGAGCCAGGGCCAGACGGTGCTCGGATGTTATTGATAGATGTGGTGAGCGACACCGACGACCGACGAAGAGATGTATCTACCCTTTAGCTAAGATACATTATGGATGACCTCTAGAGCATGTTTTACAATTTTCTTTCTAATCTCTTTCAGTGGGTTTATATTTTGGACCTTTTTACTTTTAATTTACACTTTTACTATCATCAGTTGTACTTTGTGGTAGTTGTTACATGTACATAGTATGTTTGTTTACAGGTTTGAAGCCAATTCCTTCCCTTTTTTGGATATTCATTTCTGGTGCTTGTTTCCAGCCCCTCTCCAATTGATGGTCGGCTTGGGGATGTTACAACATGTTCCCCAAGGGACGGGTCCTGACAATGTGGTATCAAAGACCATATTTTATAACAAAAGAACTAGGAGTATCTGTTTTCAACTGAGTAATAATGTTATTTGTCTAGAGTTCAGATTAAAATTTGGGGGTTCCACTATTAGTTCAACGGCCTACAGATCCATACACCTGGACCTTGAGTTTATATTTCTGACTTGATACAAGAAAACACTATTTGCATGTGTTTTGGAAATGACTTTATTTTGATCTATTTTCAGTCAGCTCAAAATGTGTATCTTATTGACCGTGGCACATATGTTTATTTAAAGGATTCCACCGCATAGACAACCTTCCATGATTCAATTGGGAGATCATGATGACATCCCACTGATTGATGAGGTGTCAGTGAAAGGACATCTTACAACAATAGCACCTTCGAGTGGTGTACTAGCAGTACCACCACACGTCGGGAAACAGTTGCCACCAGTCCCACCAGTGGACTATGCATGCTAAATGAGACAGTTGCATGAGTTCCAGAGACAGAGGAATCTGAGGTTTCAAGTTTAGACTGATCCTTAGGCAGCTGGGGACTGGATAGCAGTTGTGGCATGAGTTTTCCACTTGGTTGAGAAACCTGCAGACCAGATGGGGATCCTAGATGCTATTCTATTTCAGGGAACAATAGAGAGATAGTGGAACCTGATGTTCTAAACATATGTGGATACAAATATTTCATGGTTGGACTTCGGGAGAATCTTCAGGGTAGATTTTATACCCATAACATTGCGTTCAATGCTATTTTAGAGGTAATACAAATTGAAATGGGCTTCCTGGTAGTTTCCCAATACTCTATAAGATTTAATGACCTGTCCATCTACTCCACCAATATGTTACGTGACCCTTTCATCAAGCCCCATACCATTCACCAAGGACTCTGATTGGAGATCAGAGTGTTGCTGATATCAGGATGGAGTTCTAGAGAAATTACTATTGGTGGAGAGCATCCTAGAGGAGTAGGTACCAATGGTGAGAGCCACCACTGGACTAAAGGCAGCCGATTCATCAGCAGCAAGCTGCAGACATATGAAAATGAACCCCAAGTAGGACAAACCATCAAGGGGATGACACCAAGATGTCGGGTCGGAGGTGCGGAGCTCACAAGGCAGAGGAGGTAAGGAGAGGAGAAGACTTTGCTACTCGTGTGGTGGGAAGGGTCATATGGCTCACGATTTTTCAACCCCTCTGTACTGATGATCATTAAAAGGTTGATAGACCATAGAGGCAGAGGCTCGAGAGAGGAGGTCCACATGGCGGTGGATGCGGCATATGAGTAGGCTGTGCAGCATGCGGTGTGCGATAGTTTAAGGTACAAACACCACCCCCAATATGCGGTCCACCCCAACCATAGGGAGCCGGTGGAGAGGGACAAGCTCAAATTCAGGAGGTAGAGGCTTATTACCATGGTTCTCCAAATATGATTCGAGGTATGATTTGTGTCTAATCTACTCTAGTTTCAAATATTGTTGAAACATGTACAAGTTGATCCTTTATTTCCCAAGATCTCTTTCTGAGCTCAGAGATTCTGGTGGAGATGTTGGATCAATCCTTATGATTTTAGACTCCTAAGAGAGGGTATTCCATGATTACGCACTTGTGATGGTAGTGTGACATTACTCTTAGTGATGAGTGCTTTAGTTGGGATCTACTAGAAGCAGCGCCGAGGCCTTAAGATGTCATCTTGGGTATGGACTGGTTATCCACATTCCACACACAAATAAACTATTTTAGGTGAAATGTGGAGCGTTTCTATGAGGATGCAACTGGGTTTTCCTTCACTGGTTAAAGGGGAACCTTTTTAGCACAATATGAACTTTATTTAATGAGGGTGTAGCCAATCACTCATCAGTTGTATAGACTTACCCTCGGTGCAGTTGAAGAAGGGATTCTGAGCTATACAGTAGTGGTGGATCAGTTTGCAGATGACTTTATTGAGGATGTTTTAGGGCTACCTTATCACAGAAAGTTAGACTTATATATCAACCTATACCGCAGGATGATAATGATATCTACACCATCATATCGTATGGCTCCCATTGAGATTCAAGATTTAGGGTACAGTTGGAGGACTTGTAGAGGGAGGGCTTCCTAAGACAAAATTTTCCCCAATGGGCAGCCCCAATATTTTTCACCAAGAAGGTAGATGGGAGTTTGAGGATTTTCATGGACTATCAGCACCTGAACTAGGTGATCATGAAGAAAAAATATTCTCTACCAAGGATTGATGATCTCCTCAATCAGCTGAAGGGATCTTAGTCGTTTTCAAATATAGCCAACAGATTAGACGATCATCAACTTCAGGTGTAGGATGAGGATGAACCAAAGGGAGCCATTAGATGCCAGTATTACCAATATGAGTTCTTGTAGATGATGTTCAGCATGAAAAATTCACCATCAGTGTTAATGGGTCTCATGAATAGGATCTTCCATCCTTACCTCGATTGCTTCATGGTGGTCTTCATGGATTACATCTTGGTGTACTCGACGTCAGAGGATGAGCACACCACACATCTGCAGATAGTCTTAGATACACTCTGATAGCACCATCTATATGGTAGTATCTTAAAGTTTCATTTCTATAATCGGGAGGTCCACATTCTAGGACACATTATCTCAAGGGCTGGAGTTGTAGTGGATCCAGTGAAGATAGAGGCAATGCCAACTTGGGAAACACCTAGGATCATGACCGAAGTGTGGAGTATTTTGGTGTTGGCTGGGTACTACCAGATATTTGTACCTGACTTTTCCAGAGTAGCATCACCCTTGTCACCTTTCACAAATAAAGGAAAACCATTCGTATGGATGGAGAGGTGCGAGCAGGGTTTCTAGGATCTAAGGAAGAGACACATGAGTAACCCCATCTTGAGGGACCTAAAAGAAGGAATTGGGAATGTATTCAACTAAGACGCATAAGGGACCATATTGGGATATGTCCTGATGTATGAGTGAGCAGTGATCGCCTACGGCTCACGATAGCTGAGGAAACTTGAGAAGAACTATGCGACCCGTGACCTAGAGTTAGTAGTAGTGGTTTTTGCATTAAATATGAGGAACCACAACATGATGGGTGAAAGTTTTACTATCTACTATGATCACAAGAGTCTCAGGTATATATTATTACCGAAGGACCAGAACCGGAGACATTAGAGATGGATGGAGTTCCTATAGGACTCTGACATAGAGATTGTCTAACCTCATGGGAAGGGAATCATTGTAAGAGACTCACACAACATGAGGTCGACTCTACAGTTGATGGGTGAGATGATAGAGAAGTTAGCTGTGTAACATATATCCTTTGTGCATAGGGATGGATCATCATACCTACTGTCTATTATGGCTACTCCCTAACTCCTTAAATGAGTTTGGGAGGAAATGCTTGGGGACATTGACTGTGAGGCTTGACATGATCAAATATCCTCAGGACATGCTCCAGTTAGACTTTTTTAGGTGGGGAGTAAATTATCCTTTTTAGAGGATTCACCATGGTACAAGAGACGTTTCCGGAGGATGTGTCGGGGGAGTTACATACATCCACTTTGGTGGTATATCCAATAGTGGTGAATATGTACCAGGACCTCTGACATCAGTACTGGTACAATGGATGAAGAAAAAAATGGTAGTGTTTGTTTCATGATGACTCACTTGTCTACAATTGAAGTCCATGCACCAGTCTACAGCATGAATTTTCCACTTGAGGTATTATATTGGACAGGGGATAGTATCTTGATAGACATCATGAAAGGGTTTACACGAACATCCAGGGCCCAAGACTCTATCTGGGTGATCATTGAATGAATCACCAAGTCGGAACACTTCCTACGCAATTGGGAGTTGGGATCAGAAGGGGGATTGGGACATCTCTATGTCCATGAGATTTTATAGATTCATGGGGTATCATCGATGATCGTTTAAGATCATAATGCTCAATTTACATATTCTATGTGGAAGGGATTACTGGAGGCATTCTAGAATCAACTACACTTCAGTATCGCTTTTCACCCTCAAATAGATGGTCAGATGGAGTGGACCATACAAACACTTGAGGATGTGTTTCATACATGCATCCTTGAGATTGGCCATAATTGGGTGGGCCACCTTCCATTGGTGGAGTTTTCATACAACAATAGCTATCAATCCACCATCGGCATGGAACCATTTGGGGCCTTCTACGACTGACCATATAGATCAACTCTACATTGGACAGATCCAGGGTGTCGGCGCTTATGGGTCCATAGTTGGTATGATCTTCCACTGGGAAGGTTTAGAACATCCAGGAGGGGATGAACACTACATAGAGCAGACAAAAGTCTTATGCCAACAAAAGACCGAGACTCTAGGATTTTGAAGAGGGCAGTAATGTTTTTTTGGTTATATCCTTGATCAAGATTGGGAAGATTTGGATTGGATACCAAGATATCTTTGAGGTTCATCGATCCTTAATGTATTCTCAGAAAAGTTGGCATGGTGGCATACCGCAAAGATCTTCCGCCACAGAAGTACCGAGTGCATAAAGTTTTACACGTGTCACAACTGAGGAGATAAATGCAGGATCCATCGCACATAATCGACTGGGGATACCATCACGTATTTCCCATTGGAGATAATGGTTTGACATGGGAGGGTCTTATGGGGGTGTTTGATTGCTCAAGTGTGAGTTTGGTGGCAGAATATGAACCTCTAAGATATCACATGGGAGTGAGAGGCTTAGATTCACGCTCTGTTCGCCCATTTTATTCGTAGAATTTTTTCTTGAATTTGGGGATGTAATGCCCTAATGTGAGGGGAACATAAATACCCAGAGATTCTGTATAATTGTTTTTATTATTTGGATATATTACAAGGCTGTGAAAATAGAATGAATGTGATTCCGAGGCCTGAAGAGCTTGAAATGATTTTGTGAACCTTTTAAAGGTATGTTAAATAAACGTGTGAGTGGGATTTTTATATCTTTTGAATAGGTTCTTGGATTGAAAATACAAGGGCTCTGTTGAATTCACAGCACCTAGATTCACATAGGTGAGGCTTAACTTCGATCTACAATGGTCAGGTAGAAATGTTAAATTTGTACTTTTTAAATAATAATAATAAAATAACTCTTGATTGGGACCACTGTATAATCACATTCATTAAATTAGGGTTACTTAATGAAATGTTTCTTTTTCTATGTAACAATCACACTCATGTAATTAAATGGTTAATTAATTACGGTTCACTAATGAAAAACATTAATGAACACAATGGGAATAATTATTTTTATTTAATAAATCTATTGGAAAATGGATTCAAAAACCAATGGAGGAAGCTTGGATGAAACACAGGCGACATCACCCTCCAATGATGAATGGTGATCGATTGATGACTGTAGGAAAACATAAACCGGACATCAGTTATGATCATCAAATGACTTCAAGCGTAGAAATGTTTCCATTATCCATATCAAATCCCACAGAATCTTGGTAGGGGGTTTAATTGTTTAATGTGTTTAAAAGACTACTCTTTCCCCTTATTTAGTAAAATGAAAAATGAAAATCAAACAACCAACATATTTATCCATGATTATTTCTTTACTGCTATTGGTTGTTGAAGGCTCGTTTTTTGGATTTTTCTTCTTTCAAATGATGAATGCTGTTTCCTGTAGGTTAAAACACTAATTTGTATGGTGGTCTCCTGTCCGAAAAATTCTCGGACCCCCGACATTATTTGGTTTTGTGCGTTATTTTCGTGTAGTTGTGAAACGTGGTGGAAAGATGGATTCAAGAGCCTTGCAATGAAGGCGTCAACCCAGGAGGCCCATAAGTGCACACATGAAGGAGAAAAAATCACCAGAGCATTTCCGTTGGCCCGAAGAAGCATCCACCAGAACGGAACCACTGGCGCAATAACACCGATGCTTGGTGGCGGTAGCCAGTCCTAGTAAGAAGCGTGCAGAGGCAGCGCTCGTAGGCACTACAGCGGCAAAAGACGTGGCCAACCGGGCTGTGGCGGGCAGAAGGCACGGTGCCGATGCACCACATTGGGAAAATGAGTGGCCTACTGAGACAACTTGGATGAACGCCAATGACCTGCTCTAGATAGCCATTTTGGAAGCAGGGGAAGGGCCATGCTGGAGCCGTCAGCTGGGAGAACCATCCAGCATGAATGCAATGTTTTCCAGTTAGGCCGGACCCATGAGCTGGACCAGACACGTGTTCTGGGCCATAACTACCAGCTAGCATGGATGAATGTGAAAAAACGGTCTGGACAAGGGAACCGTGCCGGTACCACAAGCTAGTTCGGACCCATGGGCCCAACGGGCTGGTTGGGATGGACCACCACCTGACCTAGAACCGATCGGTCATGTTTCACTAAAACATGAGTTCCTCGCAATCCAAGGCATCTGATCGATGAACTTTATGTGGTGTTGGGACCGTTGGGATGAGGATATCCTTTTGAGATACTTCACATGGGTTTTGGAAAATGTTGGAATACAGCCGGGTTGGATCTGAATCGATTTCTACTGGGCCCTATTTACCTTTTTTGTTATAACTTATAGTCCGGGAATCCGATTGATGCACCGTCTGTCGTATTGGATCCCTTATGAAAAGTCAGTCCTTTGGGTTACATCTTTGTGGGACTTCATGGAGGTTGATGTATGACATATATCATACGGAGCAGAACCTATGGAACTCAAGAACATTATGTGTGAGAATACAGTGTCTAGCTTTATGTGAAGAGTAACCCTTCATGGATCAGCATTAGAAAAACCCTTCGGGGATCAACAACAATATGAATCTCCATGGAGCGTAAATGGAATGACCCTTCATGGATCCTCATAACCCTTCGTGGATTAGAAGTAGTGTGAACCTATGTGGATCGGCAGAAGTGGTACCCTTTGTGGATCAGTAGTAGTACGACCCTCTGTGGATTGGCAATAGAGAGACCCTTTGTGGATCGATAGTATAATGAACCTTCATGGTTCAGAAATAGAACCAGTCAATAGAATTAAATGATCTAGCTCAAGACTAATCATCTTTATTCATGATCACTAAGTTGTATACCTGGTGCTAGTGGTCTTTTACTTTATGAATTGTGATTGAGATCAAGCTTTGTTATTTTTCTTTATGGAATTCTGGGATACATTTGGGGGTTTTGAGGTCCCAAATGGGTATTCATATACTCACCCATGCATGGGATTCACCAAAATATGTTATCTCTTGTGCAGATGATGGAAAACATGACTAAGACATGAGGATCCAGGGCTAGAGGGTTCTCGGAGGCGATTGATAGACATGGTGATCAGCAATGATGATAGACGATGAGTTGTACCTACCCTTCAGGTAGAATCCTTGGTGGACGACCTATGGAGAACATTTTCCCCTTTTTGTACTTTCTTTATGATGGGTTTATATTATGGACCTTTTTAATTTTAGTTCACACATTTACTATTAGCAGTTCTACTTTTTGGTTTCTTCTTGTCGTGTACATAGTCTGTGTGTGTACAGTTTTAAAGGCAATGCCTTCCCTTTTTGGGATATTATTTTCCAGTGCTAGTGGCCAACCCCTGACCTATGGAAGGCAGTCTAGGTGTAGTCATGGTATGGGCCATGAGGGATGGGTCATGACATTTACTGTGAATTATGTTCTATTATTACAAGTTTCCATGATTCATTTTTTATTCCATATATTTCTTATTATTTATCATGATGTTCCATTTATCTCATGAATGTTATTATCCCCATGTTATCCATTATTCATCATTATACTAAGTTTTATATTTTAGTAGATTACATTATGTATGCCCCTAGGGTATCCCATTCATTGATAGAAGTTGTTTTAGAATTTCATTAATTTTATAATGATTGAAAAAAAATATCATATATTTTATAAACAATGAAATGTTAGGATTCCAATGACACAAGACCACTATTTTTTTGTGAATGTTTCATGATATTAATATAATTAATGATCTAATATTAGGTGTATGGTGTAACAGTAATTGTAGTTGGTTTCAGAGTAAGGTATAGTTATTTTTTGGGATAACTATTAATTACATAATAAGAAATATATAATAAATACCGAAAATTGAATCTTACAATAAAAATCTTTAGATATAAATTAATTAAATGTATTCATTCAATGAAATTTAATTTTTTTTTGATAGGGTATTATTATCCAGATTCTTCCATTGTTTTATAAATTTTTTGTAAATATTTGATCCATGTCATATAAAATTGATATTTGAAATGTTTTGACTTTTTAAATGATGTCCTTATTATGATGCATGTGGGAGTTGATAACCTCACGATGATTATTTCAAAAAAATAATCAAGTTATAAATAATATACTAAAATTTATAGGGCACCAACCATCCCCTAAGAGGGATAATGTTTTTAATATCATTTAAATAAAATTGACCCCAATTTTTTATGCACAATCTGATCCCCAAATCTAGGTACAATAGATTCATTCTACTAAGAAGATATTTATTAATTTAATAGAGTAAAATAATTTCATGTTATTAATATATCACCTTTATAGTAGAATCCAATAAGTAGTGGAAATTTAAAAGTATACTATACCCAATGATGGCATTGACATGATGTAATTTGAATATTTTATTAAAATATTTTTTTTATAAATGGTTCCCGAATATATTTTCCATTAAGCCTAAATGTAATGTTTAATTCTTCATTAATTCATTGGATATAATTCTCAAGAATCATTCCCAATTTTATTATTTGATAGATTTGACGATATTTTCGAATAAGGCCTTATAAAGGAGAATTGTTTTTAGTCTCAATCGCACCATTGGTATGGGAATCAAATGTTACGATTAAAGGATTGGTTATTTAATGGATAAAAATAAATTCTGTAAAACGATTCAATTTCCAAAACCTCATAAATATTAAAAAAAGGAAAATGGAAAATCCATCAATGTAATTTAGAGATGTTTCTACTATGAAGGAGAAATTAATAATGATAAAAAACACTAAAATTATATAAAGAATCAAATAAATATAATGGAATAAGTTAATGTTCTTTTAAATCCCCCATCAATTGTATAATGTTTAAATTGTAAGAACATTGGAAACTATTTAGGTTAATAAATATTTCCAAGGGTCATTCAATAGTATATATGGAAGAAATATATAATCTACGGTAGAAAGTATAAGATTAAGAAATCAATACCACTAAAGTATATCATGATAACGTAATGGTGACTTATACACATTTTAGTGAATATATAATTTTCTATTTTATTTTTGTTCTAATAATTCTTTCAAAACAAAATCATTGAATGTAAATATTCAATATCTACCTCCTGAAATGGATCTTTAGTTATTGGATAAAACACCAGGTGTTGTAATTATATCATTTTATTCATAAAACTATTCCCAAATTTACATTTCATATAATAATAATAGAGATATTTATTTTAAACACCATTTAGTAAATATTGATGTTATAATTGGAATGGTTTTCCTATCTATTTATATATCTAAAATCACCTATCAATAGTAGGAAGTAATATTAATAATACAAAACCATCCATCGATTCTAAAAAAATTATGTAAAATAGAGATGCTCCAATATAGAAAATAAACCGCTCAAAGATGTTCAAATGGAGGATGAAATCTTGAATACACCTAAATAAAATGTCTACATAAATATTATAAATAGTTAAAATAATATAGATGTTAAAAATGAACAATTTATTGTTAAATCCAAAATAATTATTAATATTACACATTGGTTTTAGAATCTTTTATGATAGATGAAGGAAATTTTCACATAACGTTGAAGGATTTGATGATACAATGACATTAATATAAAATTATAATAAAAATCATGAATTTGAAATTAAAATTTCCAACAATAAAATTAAATTTGTTGAGTATTTAATATTAAAGTAGAGTGGGTTTTCCAAAATAATTTTTTTGAAGAGTTTTAATATTTGGAAAGTCTTTTTATTATGTGGTAAGATAATTATTACATCATGGTAGGATTATTATCCATATGTCTCAAATAAATAGTGTCTTACAAACCATAATTAAATGTTTATAATAAATCTATTTTGTTAAATAAATAAAAAATTTCATAATAAATAATTAAAATTTTTGATGCATAAAATTACAAGAAGTGTCTGACCTAGTTTATGTTAAGGAATTGACATTAAACAATATATATTATTGTCCATTTAGACCAGAAGAATATTTTCTTAATTCCCAAAGATATTTTTATTTTACTGATTTATATAACTATGTAAAAATCATATATAGTAAACTCAAATATTGTATGTGGTAAATTATAATTAGTTTCCATTTTTTCAACCATAAAAAACATAAAAAATGTTTTCTTTTCATGTAAAATATTTAAAAATTAGTTATTGACCACATCCTTGTACTTTGTGATCGTTAAATACCAATATAAAAAATTTTAAAATTTATGTATGTTATAAAAATATCAACAAGGTATATAAAAACAATGATATCCTTTAGTCAAGGGGAAACATTAAAATCAGTAATATAAATAACATTATAACATTATTCTATAACATTTTGTAATAAATAAATTATATGATAAAAATCGCATTTTCAAAAATTAAAAATTTATAACCCATATAAATTATATAAAAAACATGTTTGAAACAGCTGGAATCATTTGATTAACCACTAGAAATACTCCTGGAAAACCTTCACTATTAATTGTTTACATTATATTAGAGTAACCATAAAAGAAAATAAATATTAAACATCACAGTAAATCATCAAACAAACATTTTGAAAATTCATATTATCTCTAAGGATAAATCTAACTAGTAAAATCTGCCACATATATGAAATATACCTATGATAAACTACTATACCGAATACATTTGTGGTTATAACGTAACCATATGTCCTTGGTTGATCAGAGAATCACCCGTCATTGGTTAATAATTTAACTACTAATATTTGGTTTATAAGTAGTCTACACCTAATCATAAAAATTACCATAAATCAAATCATAATCATTAATGATGAAATCAGGGAAGATAAAAAATTCAAAGGAAAATAACCATTTCATTTTTAATTTTTATTAGAGAAACTGCACACATATAACAGAAATTCTTATCAATAAATATAAACTAGTATAATTTTAAATAAATATTCAATGAAAATATAATTCCTGATTGTGGGAAAATATCTTAATGCCTCATAATTTAAAAAACATTTCTTGAGTATTTGTTTAGAATATCCACAAAATTATTCATTCAGAAAATGAATAAATGTTTTCATTAAATAAAATTTATATAAATTAAAACATGTGTAAAAATGAATTCAAAAATTCATAGAATAATTTTTAAAACATTATATTTTTTTTCCTAAAATATGGATATGTAGATAATAGTGTTTTATTGGAAACATTAATAACATAATTTTATGAATAAAGTCCCCTACGTTAGGTATAAATCATCTAATACATTATTTATATTTCTAAATAATAAAATAAAATAAATTTACTAATTTAACAAAAAAATAAAATGTTTATTATTATTTTAATTTTATATCATACTGTTATATATTGAATAATTTAATTTATCAAATTAATGTTCGTTGTTTTGAGGATATTCATTTCATAAGTCCAAAATGGATTTGGTAAGTCGACTATGGTCAAAAAGATCATAATTTAATCATCTCCATAATAATAAAAATAAAATAATTATAATCATTATACAAAAATTATAAATTTAAATATATCTATAAAATATGGTTATTAAAAATGAATATTGTTATAATCATAGTGATGTTAGGACGTATGTATACATGAGTAACATTTACATTTTTTAATGATCATTATGGTATGAATTTAAAAATTAATTTATATTTAATGAATTATAATAATATAATATATATCCTATTATTTATTTAAATATAATTATATATATCATTAATGTGATGTTATGATGAAAAATAAATCACATTAATTTGTGGAGGTGGTTGTGTACACTAAGGCATGAATAATTTTATCACTTTATTGTGCATGAAAAATTAATAATGTAAATGATATATTTTCATATAATACTGATAAATATTCCTTGAATTTTATTTAAAAATATTAATATATCATTTTAATCCATCAACTTGAGATGATTATGCAAAATGAACTAAATCTGTTTGGGAGGTGGTAGTTCACCATATACACGAATGATGGTTTCTTTTCCCATTTGACAGATATGAAGATAGATGTAGGCGAATCTATTAAAAATTTTAAAATCATAGTAAATTTATGATATTATTTTTATTATTATAACATGGTTAAATATGATTTAATGGAGGTTTAAGAAGAAACAAAACTAAAACATGTAGTTGAAAACTACTCCACTTCTTTCGAAAACTATTTTTTCTTAACACTATAATCCCTATATTATTGTTGTTATACCTAAAATGATAATTATATTATGATTAGATAGATAATAGAAAAATATTAGAGCTTTTGTTTTCATAAATAATGGGTTTTTAATTCAAAATAAATTAAAAGAAGAGGTTCACTATTATAAGAGAGGGGATGGACACACATGGAATTTCTATAAATATTAAAATATTATAAATTAAATATTTCAAAAAATGCCTCCAAAGTAATTTATTTATAATATATGATATTATATGATATAATTTCAATCAACCATTAAAAATAATATAATCATCGACACAATTTCTTCCCTTATCTTTTGGTTTTAACACAAATTTAACCTCTTTAACTCTTATAGATACAATAAAATTTGTTACTCATTCACAATAAATATAGTTACTTTAAAATGGAAAACTATAAAAAAGGGAATTTTTTTTATTATTTTCACAATAATCTAAATCAATTGAAAGAATTTAAAATATTTATGAATTGAATATAATTTAATTAAACATTATATGTTATCAAATATCTATAATTTCAATTCTTTATTACAATTCATTTGTCACACAATAATAATATCAATAAAACACATGAAATTAGAAATAATAATTTTAACATATCAGTATAATAATTGATTAATCTATAATAACTGTATATTAAATTAATAAGAACAAATTATATTACATTTAGTATTTTTAATATCATTAATTTTATTATTCCATTAGTTAAATAGTTAATATATTATTATTGTGAAAGAATTTAAGTTAATAATTTATTTAATAAAATGTAAAAAATAACAACAATGGTTATAAATATTTTATATTTTGAAAAATTAATTATAGTCGATCTTATCCTATAGATCACATCATATTAAAAATATTATAGTTATTGAAAATACAAGTGTCCCATGTTTGCATTTTCTTTAAATAAAAATTTCTAATGGTCTTAATTTCATCAATACAGACCTGAAATAACATAACCTAGACCCATGATAAATACTATTGTGATATACTCTTCCAATAACATTTTACTTTTCTTTTGGTATTCTAATGGTTTATATAATTTTATTTATAACCAGAATTGATGCATTTAACCTATATGGAGATAATAAAATTTTAATGTTAACATTTCAAATTAAAAAAAATAAAAGATAAATATGTAATAAATTTTTACCCAGTGATTCCAAATATTGAATCAATTTTTGAAAATTAGAAAGAACAAATTTTGACAATTTTATTTAAAAAGTTACTAGAAAAAATCATAGAAAATCAATTTTTATAAAAATTCACCAATTTAAATATAAAATGTTTTAATAAAAAATATTATAATAATATCCATTTCAAAAACCATATTAGGTTTATTTAAAAAAATTAATCAAATAAATATTTTAAATGAATTTAATACATAATTTTACCTTATAAATAATTTAAAAATAAAATACACCTCTAAATAAAAAACATATTTTTTCACAATTAGTTGAAAAATACATATTTTTATAAAATTATATACAATTTATACTAATATGATATTGAAAATATGAATTTATATATTAATTTATGTTTTTTAAAATTGGAATTATATAATTTTTGGAATAAATGAAATAAATGAAATGTTATAAGAAATTATTTGAATATATTCATTTCTTTTTTGATTTCAGGAATTAAATAATCTTTGTATAATGAATATAAATAAATAGTTATTTATTAATACTAAATATTAAAGTTATTTATTCTATCATTGCGTTAACTATATAATTATTCCCCTTTTATAAATTCGATTAATTTAATTTGAATTTAGGATCGAAATCAATGGTCTTCACTCGTTCAAATACCTATGTCGAAATCCCACTTCATAAATAGGGTAAATATAATATCAAAAAGAATTTAGTTATATGAATTTATGAAGGTTATATGGAATATAAAATAGTGGGATTACAAATTGGAGAACATATTTGGGAAGTGAAAACATTGGTAAGGAAGAGAATAATGACACCCATATACTAAGGGACATTGATAGAGTATATGGTCTTGAGAAATTCAACCATCACAACTCCATAAAACTATGATGGGTTAAATTTTTATTTATTTTTCTCCAATAAAAATAAACCTATAAAAATGTATTTCAAATTTTTTTCCATCTTTTCGAGAATTATTTAACAGACTAGAATGTCAACATAAGGAAATATACTTTCATGAACTATAAATTTTCATACCAAAATTAATATCATCCCAATAATATTTTTTACTCAGGAGAATTAGAATTGATAGTGGATTTTCAATTCATGAAGTACTATATTCAAGACCAAAAGATCAAAAAAGTTAAAAAATAATAACTTTTTATTACACTTGTCTTTAAGAAAAAAAGAACCAAAAAAGTTAGTAAAACATAAGATAATTAAAAAATGATTAAACATTCAAATAAATATAAACTACTAGTAATATCCAAAATTTTACAGTAACATCATAATTTAATATTTGATCATTCCAAAATTATAATCCTTAAAATTAAACTAAAATATTATATTCTAATGTTGAATCCCAAAAATCTAATAGATCTAGTAATATAGTGTTCCAAGATAAATTTATTTATTATCCTTAAATAATATGAACCACCATTATAATATCATACCAAAATTTAATATTCCTAATCACATAATCTCTATGATATGATAATCATTTCCATAAATCACCTGAATCACCAAAAATCTACATTAAGAATATATATGTTTCAGAAAGACAATTCAAACATTATAAATATATAATATAATACCATATTATTATATGATATTCCCATTATATCATTGATCAGTAAATCAATTTCCAATAAAATATATGTTCATAATTGTTAGATCCAACAATTAAAATAAAATGAGAGTTCATATAAACCATAATATAAACCCATAACATAAAAAATATTTCAAAAAAAAAGAAATGTTCTTCAAATAACATTTTTCATATCCTAAACTTAAGGGTTATATGTACCTCAATAATTTATCAAAAAAACAATAAATGTCTCTAAAAAATATAACCTTTTCACTACAAAACTTCTCAAATGTTTTTTATTCCATATAACATATGTCTTCTAATTCTCTAAAAAAACTGACGGTATAAAAATCCATACTTGTTTTATGATTAGCATAATATTTTAAACATTTCACAATGTCATAATTTTGAAAATTAGATACATAAGAAAATATGACCTTCAACATTCTACCTAAACCATTAACCATGTTTTGTAAATTTATTCCATAATACATGGTTACTACGATAAAATATTTTATTTATATCCCAATTATTTATAAATTTTAACCTACAAATATTGCATACCAAAAATATATGAATATAATTCATACCAAAAATATAGTCATTGGGATTTAGTTGATATCTCATTTTTTTTCACTATTCTGATACTTAAGAATGTAAATGGTCATGTCCATTGTGGAATTTCCCTATTCAAATGTTTTTTTATATTTCATATATTTAATTCGAATGAAAAATATAGCATTAAGAAATATAAATGAGTTAGAACAGTCAAAAATATTCTTGTAGGTGATATGGACTCAGAAAGGTGTCAAATTAATTTGAACATTCTTTTTCAATGATAGTGACAATAAAATAATAGAAATGTGATAAGAAGGTTGTGAATTTTATATTGCAATTATATTTCAAAAAATACCCTAAATCAATAGAAATGAATATCACTAAAACTTGATATGAATTATTTCATGCTAAATTGAAAATGGTCCTTGGAAATATAATAGCCTTAGAAATTCTATAATACATTAACCTTTATTTCCATTATACCTAACTTAAGTAACCATCATAATCTAATTTCCAAAAAAAAATTAATCCCCTCAAAATATTTCACTAGAAACCACAAAAGGGGTTTCCAAGACCTTGTGCTCTGAATCAACTATAAACATGTAATCTAATGATGATTTATAATGAACTATAGAGAGCCACACATGAAAACATATTAATATGCCAATTTTTCTAAACATGAATATGATAAAAATGATAAAGTCCCATACATAAACATTACATGTTATAGTGAATTTACACCAGAATCATCATTATTTTCTTAAATATCTAATAGCATTATAGATTTAGCAAATTATGACAAAATATTACATATTAAATCTATACATTACATTTGGGATCCTATATTCAGTATAATTTTTCTGAAAAATAAAATAATATAAAAATGTTTCTATTACATGAATTTCCATTAAAACATTACTCTTGAAGTCATACTTGTCCTTTTTTATCAATAATTATATGTGAATTTTTTTCCTAAATGAGGTATGAGTACAAAAATATTATCAAGTAAAATAATAAGAATGAAAACTAATATTCTAATGAAAAATATTATAATCCATAATTCAAATACATTTGTCACATTATTATTTGATATTATGTAATAAATCACATCTATAAAAAAATAAAAAAATTATAAACTAAATTTTTTTAAAACCTGTAGAAAATATAGATATATCATGTTTGAAACATGGGTAATCATTTGAGTAACATCACCAAGCAACTCAGGGAATACATTCAATGATAACTTCAATACCTTACCATAGAGTCACCATAAAAGATACTAATGATTAAACATCATAGTTAGTCATTTAAAAAAAATAATTTTATATTCCCATTGTTAATTAAGAGGAACTTAATTAGTTAACTCTATATCCTATTTGGAATAACTATACAATCGACATTCATAAAAAAATACATTAGAGGTCATAAAATAACAACACATACATGGTTTATTATGAAACCAGATTTAATTTGCTAATAATTTAAGAACAATTATATGGTTTATAAAAAACAATCAATAATCATGAAAATTATAAAAAACATTAAAACAATCATAAATCATAAAACCATGTATCATAAAAACATTCAAAAATAAAATAACAATTAATATTTTGGATTCACTTATTTTTAGATAAAATGTTCACATACAAATCATAATGTTTTATTGTAAAATTATAATATAAAAATTTAAAGTAATATTAAAATAAAATAGTAGTCATAATTATTAGAAAATATGCTCATGATGTATAAGTTAAAAATAAATATTCCTTATGTTTCTTTTTTCGAAACGTTTCAATGTAACTCATTTAGAAAATGAAAAAAAATATTTCCCTGAAACCGTTTTTTAAAAATAAAAAAATGGTAAAAAAATTAAAAATTATAGGAGAATAGAACAAAATTTATTAATTTTTTATAAATTATTTTTATGTATGAAAATTAATGTTTTATGGGAATCATTTAAAGGATAAATATAAGAAGAATATCACTTACCTTGAGTTTGACTAATCACATATGTTATTTATTTTATTTTATTATAAAATAATTTTCATTATTTAACTCGATTGGAACAATTTTCATGTATAATATTTTTATTATATTGTCTCTCATAGTGATGTATTTAGTTTTTATCAAATATTGTTATGGTTGGTTTCCTTGATGATAATCATTTCAAGTATCCAATATAGTTTTGGTATGATGAATATGGTCAAAAATGATAAATCTATATCATATCTAGAATAATATTAATGGAATAATTATCATTAATAAATATTAATTAATATTTTAAATTCATTCATTATATATTTTTATGAAAAATTAATTATGTTGCAATCATGTAGACGGTAGGCTGTACATAAACATGAGTACCATTTACATTATTCATTGATAATTTAGGTATGAAAGTAAAAAAAAGAAATTTATTTAAATAAGGGTAATATTATAATATATATAATATTATTTCCTAAAATATCCATATATATATGATTCTTGTGACATCATGATGATAAAATGAAACTCATTACTTTGTGGAGGTGGTTGTCCACACAAACACTTGAATGAAATTGTCATTTTTAATTGAATGATAAGATAAAAGATTAAATTATATATTATATTATAACAATTATAAATATTTAATTAATATATTATACAATCATTATTTCATAATTATAATCCATCTATAACATATGGCTATTGAAAGTGAATTACATAGTTTCGGTAGGCGTTTGTCTTCCGTACACACGAATGACAGTTTCATTTCCCCTTTAATAGAGAAGGAGATGAATATAGATTATTATATTAATTAAAAAAACTTATTGTATGGATTATACCATTTCTATTATTATATCCTAATCTGAGAAGATTTGATATAGGTTGAAGAATAATTAAAGCCAAAACATGTAGTTAAAAAAAATACATCTACTTTGGAAAGCCTCATTTTCATAACACCATAAGCCTTGTAATATTGGTATTATGATTAAAATAAGAATTCTATAATGAGGGTATGGATTATATTATGGTATTATATTATTTATTTTCTAAATCAATTTTGGTTTTAGTGTGAATAATAGAGGAGAAGCGCTGTAGTTTTAATAGATTGTGGTTTAAATCTTGGGAGTTTTCAAAAAAATAAATTAATATAAAATAATAATATTTTTAACATGGATCCAAAGTGAGTTATTTTAAAAATATATGATTATGGTTCCTTAAAACATCATCCAGTTTTAATTAAATAAAAATTAACTATATTTATACCCATATCATTTGGTTTTATCCCATATTTATCCCCTTTAACTACTACTCTGACCACATTGTTTTTTAGTGATTGAAAATTAATATAGTAAATATATATAATGTAAAAATAGTCATAAATATATAATTTATTATAATTCATATGTATAACAATTTCTTTTCATAATTTCTTTTTTTATAAATTTAATATCATTAAAAAAAATACAATATATTATAAAATATGCTTAATGTCAAGTTTTAGAATTATTCACCACTATAAAATTAAAAATATCTAGATAACTCGTAAAATTAAAACAAAATATTTTATCATTTTCCCAAAATGTCAAATTATTATAAAAAATAAATTTGAAAAAAAAAATTATGAACATTTACACTTCTTTAAATAATTATAATAATATTTATTTGACGTTTCCATTAATTTAATAACAATTGAATCAACATTGAGAAAGAATTTAAGGGAATTATTTCTTCACATAATATTACCAATAAATTAAAATAATTAAAAATAGAAATTTTATATTTAAAATTTAAATTTATAGTAAAACATATCCTTTGTATATGAACATATTAAAATATAATACTTATCAAAAACATGATTGTGACTTGTTTGACTTTTCATGAAATAAAATTTTATTAAGGTCATAGTCTAATCAATGTGTCCCCAAAAGGACAAAAATTATGACCTTGGTGATTATGGTTAATATATTATCATAAAATATGATTTAATCCTATTATTTAATATTTTATTATTTTTTATCTTTTTATTTGTAACATAAATTAGACAATTTATCATTTTCAATGATTATAAAATTGTTATGTTTAATTTCTATATTGACCAAAAATAAATATTAAATGTCTATTATAATTGGAAAAACTTGTTAAAAAATATCAAAACTATTTTTTAAAATTCATTAGACATCTGTTTTGGAATATAACTAAATATTAAATAGGAAAAATTGAACAAAAATCCATTTTTTAGAAAAATTCCATTTTTAAATTCAAATAATTTTTATACAAAATTAATGTTTAAATTTTTAAAAATATTAATTGGATTATATTAAATAAAAAATAACTTATTTAAATTACAAAATAATCCCAAATATAATATTAAATTGTAAATTATTTAATATAAAATACAGTTTTAAAAAAATGAAAATTTTTAGTATTTCTTGGAGGATCAATTGATTTAATAAACTATAAAATGTTATCCTAAGATAATTATGACATTATTAATTAAAAATTAAATTCATTTATTCAAATTAAAACTTCATAATTTGAAATTAATTTTTTTTGTACAATCTTATATGAAATGAATTTAATAAATCTAATCCATTTTAAATTTAAGAATTTGTTAATATATTTTTAATAAATTAAACTTAATAATTGGGTAATAATATTAAATATTATAACCATATAATCAATCACTACATATTTGTAACAACTTGGAATTCCCTGAATTTTTTTAAAATTAAATGTCATTATATCCAGACAAGGAGTTGAGACGACAGGAGATTCTGAAGCCCTGAGTGCCAAAAATTATCCGTAGAATTTTTTATGGTTTACATTATGGACGTGAGTGGATTTCCTGAAAAAGTGTAATAGCTCATAAAATGGAGCCCAAATCAAAAATCAGAGGCCACCATTTCCATCAAGATGGCGGGTTTACCCTAGGTATAATATATGTTTAGTCGGCGCATACCTCTAGTGAAAAATCCGAAAATAGAATAACCATAAATAAATTAATTAAATAAATAAATTAAATAATTTTTTTTAGTTTTTAAATTCTTATAACTAATGAATGAGGAATCAAATTGAAAATAAGAGACCACCATAGATCTTGAGATGGTATGATTTCCTGAGACCGAGGCTAACATTGGCATGTGTGGGCCAACAGTGGAAGTTAGTTTTTGACTGTAATTAAAATAAATAACAATAATTTTATTTTCAAGTCCTTATAACTACAATAAAATAAATCAAAATGGAAATCTGAGAGTACTGTTGATCTCGTGAGGGACTATAACCCTTACATGGTGCTTAATCATGACTGGAGTAGGTCGAGGGTGAAATGTAGTTTTTGTCTTTTTAAGATAATTAAAATTGCTCGCATATGCAGTTTTTTATACACCAAAATGGGTTCCCATATTCAAAATATGGTGGAACCGTTGTGTCTGGAATAACGACATTACCTATGAATGGTCTGAAAATTGACTTATGGGGGTTGACCAGAAAATAAAATTTTAATACTTCTTGAGAAAAACATAAGAAGTTATTTTATTTTATTTTCCTCACCATTGAGTGATGTCACACCAACACTACATGTTGGATCGTAATATAGATGTATATGTATATTATATGAAACAATACATAAGGGGGTGAATTGTAATTTTAAAACCATTGTATTTAAATACTTAATAAAGAACCTAGCTTAAGAGGTCTTAAAATAATATAATTCAAAATAAATACTATTTACCACAATAGTCTTGGATCTAATAGATATGATATGACGTAATAATATATGTAATGTAAAACAGTGGTATTCTAATTGAATACAATGATCAGAGTAATACAAACGAGAAATATTATACCATACAACATATAGATTCTATTAATCCAAAATTTATTAGAAAAATGGTAATTGAAAAAATTAAAATTGAATTGAATATGAAAATAAAAGTGAAATAATACAATTCCCATTATAATAAATATTCACTAAGGAATGTAAAAGTATTACAATTATTTTAACCCAAATAGAAGTGTATCGATTCAATTATAATAGAAGTCTGGTCTTACTAATACGAGTAATCCATCGATATGATGATCAGAATGTTCACATTTTTATCTCTACAAGCCCTTGATTATATAGGTAATCAGTACCTCTATTCTACGAACACTTGAAAGACCTTGATATGAAGATTGGTCACACCATTTTCCTATCCTCAACAGCCCTTGATTGTTATCACCTGATCAGTCACACAAAGAAAAAAACCAATTACCAAAATACAATATTTATGAATGAGTTGTTCATGTTTTTTAATTCCAAGGCTTTCACACAAAGCAAGAGAGAATTCACAGTATATCTATATAGAAATTGGTATAAGAAAAAGATGATCAAAGTCTCCTATCTATTTAAAATGACCTCTTATTTATAAACCTCACATTCCATGGTTATCTTTTCTCTAACAGTCATATTTCTCTAAAACAATCGGAGGGACTTGGACACCTGGAATTATAACAAACATATTGAAATAGAAAACACATCATCATTTTGATTAGTTTAAACTAAATCCATGACATCATTATTGTTAAAAATAAAATGTGAAAATAATAACATGAGTAATATTGATATGGAACACGGGATTTGATAAAATCATTCCTAAGATAAAAGTAAAACATGAGTACGATTAATATCACTTATTAAAATTTATTGATATGATGAAAATTGAGTACAATGAACAATTTGGGTACGATGAACATAGTCAATATGCTAGACCGTGTCAGTACGACAGACAAAGCCATTATGATAGAGATAGTCGGTACGATTGACAAAGTAATTATGATTGACAGAGTCATTATGAATGATGGAGTTAATACAATTAACAAAGTCAGTATAATTGATAGAGTTAGTATGATAGGAAGAGTAATCATGATATAAATAGAAATCATATTCAATGTAAATACATTATTTGATAAATGACACAAACGATATTTGTGATTTTCCAAAAAAATACATAAAAGTCAAAAAAAATACTTTCGATTTAACATTATCACCCTTTTTTGAAAGCCCAAAACATAGAGTCAAACTAGAAAGAAATACATATCTTCCCTCATAGTTATGAAAACTGTTCTGAATATGAAATTGAATAAAACTAACTCCCCCTTAGGTAAAAACTTTTATAAGGATTGTATTTGTAGATTTTAATTGATTAATATATACTAGAATAAACAATTCTACCCCTTTTATAAAACATTATCCCAATTTGTGATTTTGAAAATGAATGGGGTAATCTTGAGTTTCCTAAAAAGGTAAGAGAGAAAGAAAATGAAAATCATTTGAAATGTAAACAAATTGTTTATTGAATCTTAAAAGATTAACAACTGTCATGAAAAACAAGGAAATGTATAACAAAAAAATTATTTGTTTTACCTTTATTTGCCATTCATGATCAACTAATAAATAATATAATTCATCTTTTATTTCAATTTCTTGTGTTCTAAGATTGAATCACCCTGATAATTGAGAAGCATCTGTTTGTCTGCAAAATGTTGATCCTTGTTTTTGATAGTTTTTTCTTGAATTCCGATTTATTCATCAGGAGTGTCAATTCTATCTTGCATACTCTTATTCTCTTGATGCAACACAGTATTTTTTTCATTAACAATACTATTTCACCAATGAAATAAGAAACCTTCGAAAAATATGACTGGAAATAATTCATCATTTCATGGAACTCTTTTAATGAAGGAATATTGGCTCTCTGGGGTTTTGAAATCTGATTGAACAATTCATTGGTTTCTTTATATAGCTTATTAAAAGCAATGTTCAGATCATTTTAATGTCTCATTTAGTCTTTAATGGATTTCTCATGTTCATTCACTAATCTTTCAGTTTTCTAATACCACTTAGTCATCTTTTTGGAAGCCTTCTTATGAAGAACAAAACTAACACTCCAAACTTTTAAATCGTCTTCTATGGACATTACTCTCTTTATGATCTCTCTTACTGAACTGATTTTCTTTCTTTTATTGACTTATAAAATCAATTTTTCCTTCAATTATATGAAAATAAATAACATCCTTTTCAATTATTCTAAAAAATGAACAATGTAATCACTTATCTTCAAAGAAATTGTGTATTCTGAATCAGTATCATCATCGAACAATTCCAATTCATTTGATCAGCTAGATTCTTCAGTAGTCTGTTTTTATTTTTCATTATCTTTTTAAATTTTCCACCCATTATAATAAATTTTTAGATCTTTCTTCTTTAACATGTCACTGATTGCAATTACTATCTTTACATGAGAACTTTGAGCCCCTTGCTTTACTAGAGATGGAATTATTTCTGAAGGGGTTTATAAATATTGAGCTGGTGGTCAATCGACATAGAGATTATTTTTATTACTTCACTTTGTTTTCGAAAAAATATTCTTCTCTAAAATTTTTATAACTCTGAAGATACTCTAAAAGAATATCCTTTTCCACTTATTTACATTCCTGAAATTCGTGCACTAAGTGTTTCCGATATTCTTTCTCTGGAAAAGATTGAATGATTGGTTCTTGATGAACATATTCTTTTAGTTGGGAACATTATTACTCAACACCTTCTAGTATTTTAGCAATATTAAAATCTTGAGCTTTTAGTTTCAAATGATTATGCTTTTTCTTCTTAACCTATAGAGTATATTCTATTCTTATCTTCTCTGCTATAGCTTCATCACGATCTAGAAAAAATTTAGGATCATTTTATTTATTTTTATCTTTTCTCATTTATCCACATGGATACAACCTATTTACTATATTTTGATTTCTTATTTAGATTTGCATTGATTTTAGGATCTGACTACTGAGAAGAAAATAATGTTGGAGCTGATTCTATTAGCATTGGTGCCGATTGATTCGAAACCGATTGATTTGGTGTCAATTTTTCTTCTACATCTTACACAAAGAGTATTGATTATTTATCAAAACAAACATACAAATTCTTCAACATATTTTTAATTATCCAATAAGTCTTCAGCTCTTTCAATTCCCCTTTTAGTGGAATATTAGAAAACATCAAACTTTCAAGACTGAACTTTTTTATAATAGATAGATACATGATAAGATGAGACTTGATTGCTTCAGACTTCAAAATTCTGATAGTTTTAAAATTGTAACCCATGAGATTTACCTATCTTATGTTTACAAGATTATCTAGTATAAAAATATTATAAAATTTAAAAGTTTCTCTATCCCATTGTCCTTGGAATTAAAAAACCTCAAATCCCATATAAAACAAACCGGTTGTCTGGAGTTAAATGGGATAATTTCCTTTTCTCCTCATTTATAAGAAATAACTATTTTCCATCACTTTCCATATTAAAAGTACCAACATCCTTAGGTAGTTTATGAGAAGGAAAAAAAGAGTCGCCTTCGGTAAGAACTTTCAGGAAATATACTGCTTATTTTACAGTCATGGAAAACTTTTGATCGTACACACCAATGTTAATAATCATATTCATACCAAAAGACACCATATTGCAGAATTCTCTGACATCTTAGACTAAAATTGGGTCTTGAGGTATGGGTTTCTTATCACAATTATTTTACCTGCCTTGGAATAAAATAATCCTCTAGATTGTTGAGTCATAACTATTCAAACAATCTGGAGAAACTAACCATTTTATGAATAAATTATTCAATGATAAATTCTTTGAAGTCATTTCAGAAAGAGTTTTGGTTGATGACTGAGACAAAAAGATGATTAGAAAAAAAGAAAAGATCATACCGAGTCCTCGAGAGTAGAGGCAGAACTTAGCTGAGAAACGTGAAAACTGGTGTGGGTTTGAGGATTGGTTCCTCTATTTATAGGAATATTTTGATGATCATTGTTCTTCTAGGGTTGATATTAGAAAATAAACAATCAAATGTTGAAGAATAAAAGAGGAATTGTTTATAAAAAAATTTAAAAGATTAAAACTAATAAACTATAATAGAAAATAAAGAAAAAAAAGAGAACGTACATGCCAAAGATTTCAAGTAAGTTGTTTGTTTCATAGTATTAAGAAGTAAAGTAATATTACAATACTGGAAATAAATAGTTTAAATAATGAGAATAGAATACATTCAAACATAAAACCAATGAAAAATATTGTGAATATGATCATTTGTCAGGCCGATGGAAAACAAAGTCAATACTATTTGTTGTCAAGGCAATGGAAAATAAATTTGTTAGATTAGATTTTCATGAAGATGGAACAAATTTGTTACCATAGATTATCTAGCCAATTGAACAAAGTCATTACCATTTATTTTCATGCCTATGGAAAAAATTAATTACCATATATTGTCAAGATGATGGAAAACAAAGTCATTACCATAGGTTGTCAAGCTGATGAAAAACAATGTAATTACCATAGATTGTCAAGCCGATGGAAAACAGATTCATTACCATATGTAGTCAAAATTATGGAAAACAAATTCATTACTATATATTTTTACAGAGTTAGAAAATGAAGTCATTTCCATAGGTTGTCAAGTCGACGAAAAAAAAGTCATTTCCATAGGATGCTAAGATGATGTAAAAGACAATGTCAGACAGATTAAGATAATTCCAAAATGATATAAAAAAATAGAACGTCAAAAGAAAAAATGAAGTCGGATTTCATAACTAAAGAAAAATATATAACTAATATAATTAATTTTAATGAATTAAGATAAAATAAAAAATATGATACAAAATAATATAAAATTGGTAAAACAAATAACAAAAGAAAAATGTTCTCGTCTTGATATGGAGTGTTTTAATTTAAGGAGAAATGAAAAAACAAAAAGTAGATGTGAATGGTTATTTTTTGTTTAATCATTACTAGATTATGTTTAGTAAAATTTTAATCTATCATAAGCTAATGGTTTTGTAAAAATGTCAGCCAGTTGTTCTTGTGTTCTGATGAATTATAAAATAAAATCTCCTCTTTGTGTGTGATCCCTAAGAAATTGATTCTTAATATCTTTGTGATTTGCACATAAGTTATGTGTTGGGTTTTTAATAAGAGATATGTCACTAGTATTTTAACATAGTATTTGAGTTTTGGAGAAACTCATTCCATAGTCAGTGAGTGTGTGTTTCAACTACAAAACATGGGCACAACAACTTCCAGCTACATCATATTCAGCTTCAGTTGTGGAAAGTGCTACTGAGTTTTGATTCTTGAATGAACAAGAAAATATATACCCTCCTAAAAATAACATATTCCATATATACACATTATATTTATTCTAAAACCACCAAATCTGTCATCTGAATACTTTTTAATACTAAATCATTTCCAGAAGAATTAAAAAGGAATCAATCCAAAGTATCTTTTAAATACTGGAAAATCCTTTCCACATATTTTAAATAGGATTCGTTTTTGTTTGATTGATATCTTACACATAAACATACTGAAAATTTTAGTAATGGAAATCTATCTGTCATGTATAACTAGCTTCATATCATACCTCTAAAATTTGTTTGATCCAATTTATTCCTATCTTCATCAATTTCAATTGTTCTTAAGGTATTGATTGGAGTGATAATACCTTTAGTTTTTTCATATAAATACTTTTTGATTAAGTCATTGATATACTTATGTTGAGATATATAGGTTCCATCTTGTTTTTGAGAGATTTGAAAACCTAAAAAAATGATAACTTTCCCATCATACTCATTTAAAACATAGATTTCATTATATTCTTTAAAGAATAAGTTTCATATTGCTGAGTTGATCCAAATATACTTCCATCAACATAAATTTGAATAATCAAAAAAAATTTGTTTTATATTTTTAGAAAAAAAGTTGGATTGTCCATAGCATTTTCATAATTGTTTTGTAAAAAAAATCTTGTAATTCTATCATCAAAAGATCTAGGGGTTGATTAAGGCCATATAAACATTTGGTTAGTTTATAAACAAGATCACGATTTTTTGAATCTACAAAACTAGGATGTTGTTCTACAAAAACATATTTTTGTACAAAACCATTAAGAAAAAGAACATTTAACATCCATTTCAAATAGTTTCAAATTGATGTAAGCAGAAATGGTAAATAAAATACGAATAAATTAATGTTTAGCTTGAAGAGCCAAGATTTCATTATAGATTATTCATTCTTGTCGATTATAGACCTGAGAAACATGTCTTATTTTATTTCACACAATGATTCCATTTTCATCACATTTATTTCTGAAAAACCATTTTACACAAATTATACTTTTTTCTTTAGGTCTTTCAACCAAAGTCCACACTTGATTACTTTTAAATTACTTTATTTGATCTTGCATTTATTTAATACAATAATTATCACCCAAGGACTCACATGGAGTTTTAGGTTCAAATTGAGATAGGAAACCAAGATGTTAAATATCATTTCTCAAGGAATTTTTTGTCCTTACAAGTTAATTTACATAACCAATTATATTATAACTAGGATGATTTCTGAGAAAAAAATTTATTTTTGGTTTTTTAAAACCTGTTCATCAGCATAATATAGAATGTATTCTGGGGTAAATGTTTCATAAACATTTTCTTGAGTATTCCCCTTATCAGATGATTTTTCATTTGTAGTTTGACAATCAGTTTGTGAGAATACAGAAATTGATGTAGGTAAGGTTTGTTTATAAACAATGGTTCCAATTTCTTCAAATTTAACATTCATTTTTTTCCAAAAGTACCAATGTTTTTGTTAAAAACACTATATGCCTTAGAAGTTTTATAATAACCTATTAAACTTTCTTCATCAGATTTGGGTTCAAATTTATGTAAATTATCATTGGTATTCCGTTTGAATACTTTGCATCCAAATACTATGATGTATGAAACTTTACGTTTTTTTCCAGTCCACAATTCCTAAGGTGTTTAACTAAAAAAAGGTCTAGTTAAAACATGATTTATAGTATAACAAATAGTACAAACAGATTCATCCTTGAAATTATTAGAAATTAATTATTCACTCAACATGGTTTATTTCATTTCAAAAATATTACGATTTATTCTCTCAACAAAACCATTTTTTGAGGGTTTATTAGAGCTAAAATATTGCGAGTAGTACATTTATTAATTCAACACGTTTCAAAATATGAATTTTGAAATTCAATACTATGATCAATATGAATAGTTATTAGTGGTAAGTTTATCTAATTTTTAACTTGGGCTCTAAATGTTTTAAAATCGAAAGAGGATTCATATTTGTTTTATAGAAAATAGAACCATGTAAAGATATCATAGTCATTAAATATAATAAATACATAGTATTTTCCTCTAATGCATGCAGTTTTTTTTGTACCAAAAAGTTCAGTGTGAACTAACTGTAATTAATTCGATGATGAAACATCATTGATTGATTTAAAGCTACATTTATATATCTTTCCATATTGACAAGCATCACAAACTTTTTAATAATGATACGTAAGATCCGGTAGATCCATAACAAGTCTTTTCATTGAAATTTTAGAAAGGATTCTTAGGTTACAATGTATTTTCCTTCTATTCCAGAACCATGATGGGTCATCCATTGCACTTAATCAAGGTTTTTCTGGGACCCTATGGTCTTACAAGTTAATTGTGTATACATTCTCTTGCCAATGGGAAGAAAGAATTAATTATTCCTCGGAATTGTGAACTAAACACTTATCATTCCTAAAATTCACAAGGTATTCTTCATAAAAAAGTTGACTTATGATAATAAGGTTGTGCTTAAGACCATTGAAAAACAAAAAATTTGAAAGTAAAACATTACTGAGGAAAACAATATTACCTATAACAACAATAATTCCTTGAGCATTGTCTTTGAAGGTAACTATTCCACATTTTGTTTCAATAGTAATTTTAAATAAATATTTGTTTCTGGTCATGTGTCGAGAATAAAAACTATCAATGTACCAAATGTTCTTATTGGTAAACTTCTGGTTTTCTTGAATAAGAAACAATTAGTTTTTCAGAACCCAAACTTGTCATGATTCAAAAATGTTAGATAAAAGCATTTTTGGTATCCACATTTGTTTTTCAAAATGAGATTTATGAAATATGAACTGTAGAGTTCTATTAAGAGAACAATTTCTTTCCCAATGTCCACTAAATTGATATTTATTATAGAATGGGGTACTTTGAGGAATGAAATAGTTATGACTAAAAATTGGTCTTGGGTGAGTACATAAAATTACAAAACTGTTTTTTAGAGGGTCAATTAGAGAATAGATTTTATCAAATTATTTTCAACCTAAGGTGAATTTAGATAAATTTTTCTTAAGGGAGAAGATTTCATATTTTATTCGGATGTATAAATTTTCATATACACAATAAATTCAATGAGAATTGTTTTTTTCTAAAATATGTTTCTTTAAAAAAAGTTGTTCAAAATATTTAGAATGTTTATCCTTCTATGAATTTTAATCAATCAAGTTTTTAAAAATATTTTTAAAATAAAAAATTTTATTATCAAGATACTTTGAATGATATAATATTTATTTTATAATAACAGTTATTCTAGAATTTTCATTATCATGATTTTTCAAGAGTTTGGAATTATCATTCTCATGTAATTTGGAAAATCAAGATACTTATTTAAAAGAAGGTAAATTTTCTTCTATAGAGGAAGATTGTTCTTCCAATGACTAAAAATGTTTCTCATCAAGATAATTATCATTTAAAGAAACATTTCTAAGGGATTAAGCTTTATGTACCTTAGCCATGAACCAATGATTTTCAATAGGTAGTCTATCTATAAGTCCAATATTACTTTGCCCAGAAGATTCATATTTTGAAGAATCATCTAATGAATCACCACCACTAGCACTCCAAGCATCATTTTCCTTCAAGACATTCTTTGTCTTCTAATTTTAATAGTTTTTCTTGTTTCTTTCAAAATATGTATCCTTCCTATATTTTGTTTTATGAAAATGAAAATCTGGCCTAATATGACCGGCTCTTTTATTTCATAACATGTTACTTCCGCGTCTTTATTATCGTTCATATCATTATTTTTGTGTCTATATTGAAAGAAATTTTTTCCCACAATCTTTTCCGTCCATTGAGCCAGATTGTCTAACTCATTCTCGGATTCTTCACTGAATCCTGATTCAGATATAAAAACTTTATTTATTTTGGATCTTTTCACCCTTTCTAGTCTCATAGCTTTGGATGTAGTAGTAAAGGATACACTTCCTTTTCCATTATTATTCTTATTGAAATCATCATATCATATCATTTTTGTTTCGTGCTGAATAAGATTTCCAAATAACTCATCCAGTGTGATTGGATTAACATTCATTTTTTCATCAAGAGTTTTCGTTTTTGATTCCCATTCATTTAAAATTAAATCAATTATCTTATCCATAAGTGCTTCATCATAATGACCCTTTTCACCCATAGATTGTAGACATTTTATGATTTTCTTAAACATTTCTTGTACCTTGCATAATGGTTCTCCATATGAAAAAAACCTATGATATTCTTCTTAAAGAATTTGTCTTCTTGTTTTTATAAATTTAGATGTACAAAAATGTGTTATTTCTAATTTCTTCCCGATACAATCAGATGCTTCACAAGAGGATATCTGACTATATATATTCCTAGTCATTGAACATAACAGATTTTTTTGTACCATGTAATTTAGTCGATATTCATGTTTCTCATGATTGGTGAATGTACTGACTTCTTTGTCATGGATTTTGTAACCTTCAGTAAACATAATAAAGATGTCTACTCCAGTATTAATAATAATTTTTTTTCATTGGATCTCCCCGGTACTCATAACAATTTTTGTAAAAAATAGGTGTTCCGGTTGGATTTAGGTTATCAGTTGATCAAATATTCATTCCAGCCATCTTCTAAAACAATACTTTTCTACTCCACACATTAGTGTATAAAGTAGTTATAAACCAAAATTTGTAATAGCAATACAATTGTATTTTAAAAAAGAAATAATGAAAATAATACAAAATAGTTAAAACCTCCTCTCATACAAATTTTTGGATCAAAATATATATTTATATGTATATTTTATTTCACAATACAAGAGGGGGGTGAATTATAATTTTAAAAACATTGTATTTAAACACATAAGAAAGAACATAGATTAAGTGGTCTTAAACTAATATAATTCACATGAAATACATTTTACCACAATAGTCTTGGTTATATTAGTTATTATAGGATGTAATACTATATGTAATGTAAAATAATATTATTCTAATTGAATACAATGACCAGAGTAAAACAAATGAGAATGATTCTACAAAACAATGTATAGAATCTATGAACATAATATGTATCATAAAAATCAAAATTGAAACAATTGAAAATGAATTGAATATGAAAAGAAAGAGGAAAAAAAATAAAATTCCCTTTCTAATACAAATAGGAGAAGATATGTAAATATATTACAATTCTTGTATCCCAATGAAAAGGGTATCCTATCCCCTAGGATAGAGGGTATTTCTTACAAATACCAGTAATCACGCAATACGATGATTGGCACATTCATCTTTTTATACCTTGAAGACCTCGATTTTACTAGTAACCAGAACCTTTATCTTTAAAACACTTGAAAGCCCCCAATACGATGATGGACACACCATCTTCCTATCACCGGTGGCCCTCAATCGTTATCAAAAGATCAGTCACACAGAGTAAAACAAAGAACATACTGAAATACAAAACTAATAATGAGTTGTTCACATTTTGTAATTCCAAGGATTTCACACAAAGCAAGAGAGAAGTCACAGTGTATCTCTTAGAATATGATAGAAGAAAAATTTGATCAAAGTCACCTCTCTATTTCAAATGACCTCCTATTTATAAGCCTCAGGTTCCAATAGTCATATTTTCTCCAACGGTCAAATTTCTCTGAAAAACACGGAGTGACTTGGACACCTATCATTATAAAGGTCATATTGAATCAAAAAATACAACATCTTTTTCATTAGATTATAAAATACTACACTACATCATTTTGGTTAAAAATAAAAGATATATGAAAATTATAACATGATTACAATTGTTATTGAACAAGTCTTTTGATAAAATCATGCATCAGATATAATTTGTACTTGTGTACGATTAATATTACATAATGAAATGTATTGATATAATGAAAAGTGTGTACGATGCACAATGTGGGTATGATGAACATAGTCAGTATGATAGACAGAGTCGGTATGATAGATAGAGTCAGTATAATTGATAGAGTCAATACGATGGACAGAGTGAGTATGATGGACAGAGTTAGTAAGATAGACGGATTCAATAAGATAAACAGAGTCAGTATGGTGGAAAGAGTCATTACGATAGATGGAGTCAGTACGATAGACAGAGTCGATATGATATACATAGAAATTTAATTCAATGTAAATCCTTTATTTGGGAAATGAGTAAAAAGAGATTTGTGATTTACAAAACAAAATACATAAAAGTCAAAAGATGGCTTTTGAAAAAACACTATGGTGTGATGATGAGGAAATGATGAACTTATTTTAATGGGACTCTATAGCTTATGTGAAATAGGCATGTTGTCTCATTAATGAAACAATGTAATGACACAACAATGCAGAATAAAAGAAATGTTTCATCACATTTCTAGATTAATGAGATAACAATTTAAAGAATCATATGTCAAATTCATCTGACAAATCTTTGGTGAGAATCCTCTCCAATGATGAATGATGAACATCGATGAACCGCTAACAACATTGACCCATCTTAAATAATGGGATCAATGCGTTATAAATGACCATAGATTCGAATTGAATGAGGATCCTCATAGACGGATCACACTCATGATGAACCATATCCAAGAAGGGGTTTACCTTGTGTAATTGGAGTTTGCCTATTCTTTTATCTAAAATAAGGAACACTAATCCACCCATGAGAATATTGATCTATGGATCACTTGTTCATAAAAAAGGTTGTTTTCTCTTGGTTTTTTCATCACAAATAATTTTTTATAACATAAATATCCTCCCCATGTTTTTTAAAAAAATCTATAACTCGGAGGGTTGCCGTCGACACAAACAAGTGTTGAGCCCCTCCACATCATTCATTCTTGTGCGTTCTTCTTGGACAAACAATAAAGTTGAATGAAAGGAGTTTCAGAGGAATTTTAAGAGAATGTTCCACCCTAGGGATCTCATAGTCATAGACGATGTGATGAACAGGATACCACAGAAGACCCGATGGTGTGGAAAAGGCTCCAACAGCCGCCTATGATGGCGCTCATAGGCAGGTGCTGCGGCCGGCTGTTGGAAGACAATATTCATACAATAAATCTCATGAAGAGGTGGTCCCCACGTCTGTGGTCCGCTTCCCCTCTCTATCACTTGATCCAACGACTGCATGTGGTACCACCAAGGTGGTCGTCTTCTACAGGCCATGATGTTCTATGTTCAGAAGCCTCACTGGGCATCCTGGAGAAGAAGGTCGAGCTACTGTGTGGGCTGGAGTGGGTGGCACAACCCATCTCGAATAAGTTAGTCTGACCTCACCTGTTGGGCCTACAACATAACTCTAGCTCATTGGGTGGCCCCAACATTAGGTAGACCAGCATGCCCGTTGCGGGTTGAGACGAATGGGACAGGCTTGCCGGGCAACCTAGTGGAGAGGAAACCTGACTAAACCGGGGTGGGTCCAGCAAGGCCCAATGGGCTTGACCTGCTGGCCAGGTTGGACCGTGTTGGCCAGACCCGAACCAGTTGGGGTTGGTTTATCCGAACCAAACCGGGGCGTGTGGGGCCCCCGATCGGGTCAGACCACACCTACATGTAGGATGCCCCTATTTATTAAAATGTTAATATAAATCAAATTGGGGATCTGATTGATGAGCCGTTTGTGGTGTTGGAACCCTCGTAATGAGTAAGATCCTTTGGGAATACTCTAATTGAGTTTTAGTGGTGGTTATCATATGAACTGATGGCTTGAGAATTAGAATCTTCTTGAATCAAATGTGGTACGTGCAGGAATCTTACAGCAAGCTAAGACTCGAATACTAGCAACCCTATATGGATCAACCCCTAGAAACCCTATGTGGATACTCTTTTAGAGACCATGTGTGGATTATCTCCTAGAGACCCTATATGGATCAATATCTAGAGACCCTCATTGGATCATCTCCTAGTGGTACTGTGTGATCTAGCAGACCCATGGTACCTATCTGGGATGAGTACCTCAATAGTCCAAGGTGTTAATTGTTACAAATGATATTCTTCCTTTATGTACTTTAAGTCATACCAGTGTGAGCTGAGAGTACACAGTGTAATTGGATTACTCATCATTGATGGTACTAAGTGTACTTGGCATACTCTTAAGTGGTGTAGTTAGTTTACTTCACATTCATTCCTTAGCGGTGTATTTAGTGTACATGGTGTACTCTCCTCAGTGGTGTACATAGTTTACATGGTGTACTCCCCCAAGTGATGTACTTTTTGTACATTTTGTACTCTCTTTAGTGGTGTACAAATTTTATCTTCTGCATACTCTCATTTGTTCTCTTTCCATTGTTGTTTAAGTTCCCTACTGAGTATTGTGTTACTCACCCTTGCACGAGCTTCACCAACACGTGTCCTATCAAGGCATGTGATCGACGCTTTGATGGAGACCATGTTTGTCTAGGACATGGAGGTTCTTATTGTGATGGGACAGACAAACGATTCAATAGATAACTTAGTGGTTCGGGTCCTGGTGGTTCTCTATGTGATGGTACCAATGGTCATACTAATATGGATATAAGTTGCCATCACTTTTTGGGATATGATTATTCGTTGCTAGTCACCAGCCCCTAGAATATGTAAGGCATGCTTAGGGATGTCATGACACATGATTTGGGGGATAGATCATGACAATGTGGTATTAGAGGTGTTTAGTTCTACTAGAAGAACTACGAGTCTGTCAAATTTGATGCGGAAATAGTGTTAATTGTTTGGAGTTTGAAATCAGCCCAGGGAGTCCAGTACTGGTGTGAAATATGACGTATCTATACACCCAAACACTGAATTATTTTTTACGACCTAGTAAATGAAGAAACATATTTCATGAGGCTTCAAATGTTTTTGTAGGATCTCTCTATGTCACAATCAACTCACTGTTATAATCAATTAATCGTGATTCATCCTGTTCTCATTTAATATGCCTCTACGAAGATAGCCTTCCAGGATTCCAATGTGTGACCATAATAATGGTCGAATGAGTTGTGAGGCTTTGGTACAAGGATCATTGCTCAAGATGGAACCATCGAGCAGTGTCCGGTATTTTTCACTACCCTTTGGTCAGCAGTTACTGCCGGTGCAACTAGTAGAGGACCCATGTTGGCTAACTGGCTTGAAGAGTTTCAGTGTGTGTGACCCCACAGGTTCTGATGTGAACCCAAACCATATGAATCTATGGTATGGCTTGAGGTGGTGGCCATGATTTCTATCTAGTCATGGAACAATTAGATCAAATAGTAGTCCAAGCATTAAGCCTTATACATGTCTTATAAGGGCGATGTCAGGGTGTAGATTACATGATCTAACGATGAGGTGTCTTTTCTGTGGATTGATTTTGATAAGTTCTCTCTAGGAAGGCGATATTTCCATAACAGCTGAGGGGTATGTGTTCCGAAGAGCTTCTACAACTTCTATATAATGACACGTCGGTAGCTATGTATTCATCTAGGCGTACTGACCATTCAAGGCACTTGATGAATATGATATGATTAGTGATTCAGGGCTCGGACCTCTGTGCGAGATGTGTTTAGGGACATCTGAGGAAAAACTATTCATCTATACTTTCTTAATGTTTCTAGAGTGATAGAGAGAACAATTGTTGTTTAAATATCTTTGGTTGAGTAGATACAGTCAGTGGATGTAAGTAGTGGGAACACAAGAAACTGAAATAAGTCTTAGAGACTTGGACCTGTCGGAGGAGGTCATTCCAATGGATGTTATAAGACTACCTTATCATTGAGTGGTATATTTACTAATTGATATGTACATATATTCGACATAAATATCTACACCCACATATTGAATGTATTACAAAGAGATTTGGGATCTAAGGGTACAGTTAGAGGACTTTCGGAGGAAGGGGTTCATAAGAACCAAAAATTTTATAGGGGCATCACCTGTGTTTTTTCCAAGAAGGTAGATGGAAGCTTGAGACTCTGAATGAACATTTGGTGCCTGAACCATATGACTGTGAAGAATAAGTATTATCTACTAAGTATTGATGACCACTTCGATCAGCTGGAGGGAGTAGGATGGTTCTCAATGATAAACCTCAGATCAACATATCACCAACTTTAATGTAGAGATGAAGACAACACAAAGATGGTTTTTATATATTTCTACGAAAACTACGTGTACATAGTGATGTCGTTTGACATGATGACCACTCCATCTGTGTTCATGGGACTCATGAACATGATCTTCCATCCATACCTAAACTGGGTTGTAGTGGTATTCATTGATTACAGCTTAGTGTATTCAATGATAGGGGAGGAGCACGTGATACACCTAAGGATGGTACACGACAAACTAAAAGCGAAAAAATGATATGGTAAGAACACTAAGTGTGAGTTCTAGATACGAAAAGTCCACTTAATGGGATATTAGATCTCAGAATATGAAGTAATGGTGGATCCATCAAAGATAGAGGTGGTGATTTCTTGGGAGCCACCGAATAGCATTACTGAGGTTTGAAGTCTCCTTAGGTTGGATGGGTACTATTGGAGGTTTTTACCTGACTTCTCTATAGTAGAATCACCCATGACGGCATTTAAGAAGATGGTAAAATCCTTTTTATGGAATAAAAGAGACCAGTAGAGCATTCACCAGCTGAGGCAGAGCATGAAGAGTTCTCTAATCAGGAGGCTGCAAGAGGAGGGCACTAACAACATGGTGTTCTAAGACACATCAAGAATCACAATTTGCTTTTTTCAGGATATAAGGGAAAGTAGTAATTGTTTATGGATAGTGACAATTGATTCAACATGAGAATAATTATGAAACTCATGACCTTGAGTTTGTTGTTGTTGTCTTCACACGGAAGATATAGAGATACTCCCTTATAGGGGAATGATAAATCGTCTACTCTGACCACACAAGTCTTAAGTATATCTTTTCTCAGAAGTATTTGAATACAAGACGATGATATTGGCTAGCATTCCCCTAGGTCTATGACTTCGATATTTTTTATAATCATGGGAAGGGGAAATGTGGTGGAATGTGTTCTCATCAAGAGATTGAGTTCACAGCTATTGATCGTGGCCTCAGAGCATTTGGAATCACATAAGATATCCTTTCTGGATAGAGATAAGGAAGCATAACAATAGTCAATTTTGGTTTACCCTACACTCATAACATGAGTCAGTGAGGTGCAACTTTGAGATTCTAGTTGCGATTCAACATGTTCCTAAAATTACATAGGGAATGCCCCTGATGGATATTCGAGAGGTGGGAAGCATATCATCCTTTTTAGAGGATGCACCATGGTACCAATGGTGTTACAGGAGTATGTGTTGAGTTAATTCCAAAACTCCCCTTTGGAGGTGCATCTTGGTGAGGCAAGGAAGTAACATTACCATTAATGCTTGTATCAGTGGCCAGGGATGAAGAAGGAAATGACAAAGTTTGTTTATGGATGCCTCACATGTCAGAAAGTGAATGTTGGGAACTATGTTACCGAAGGTTTAATACAACCGCTCAAGGTACTATAGTGGATGTGGGATAGAATCTCGATGGACATCATGATGGGTTTACCACATACATCTTGGAGAAACAATACCACATGGGTTATTATTTACCAACTCACCATGTCATCCCACTCCCTAACTACAAATGAGCAGAGTTTAGTATAGGGCATGGGATGCCTCTACGTGTTAGAGATTTGAAAATGAGTTGACTTATGACGAGTTTCTTGTAGAGATAGAGAATTGACATGGGAAGATCCTTCATGGACAGTCGATTCCTCTGGTGCATGTATTTTTGTAGCACTATAATATCTAGGAGAGCACATGGGAGTAACAGGATCATTTTCATGCCTAGTACCCCTTTCTATTTGATTACCCGTTCTTTTATCTTACAATATTGTAATTTTCTAAATGGGGGAGTAATATAATACCTCAAAATTATATGAATTTTGTTTTAAAATTAAATTGTATAATTTCAAGACTAGGCTGTAAGATGATGTGTGATTGTGGTGCCCAGATTGCTCGGAATGGCCCAATAAAAAAATGATGAGTTTTAAATAGTAAACATGGGATGTTTTTTTTTGAAAAGATGAATAACATGTAATTGGGTTCACGGATCAGAAATATGTGGGAACTGTTGTGTTCAGGATGATGGGTTTACCCAAGGTGCAACATATATTTAGTCAGCACTGGCCTCTAGCGAGAAACCCCAAATATAACATTGCTGCAAATAAAATAATTGTTTTTTCCAAATACTTATAACTTATGAATGGAAACTTGATTTGAAAATATGAGACCACCATTGAGCTCATTTGAGAATTCTTTCCTTATCTAGAGCCTAATAATGGACGGTGTGGGCCAATAGTTGAAGTGTGTTTTTGGCCATAAATAAAATAATTATTTAAAAATTAATTTATTTTTAAATACTTATAACTCATAAATGGTATGTCAGATGGGAAACCAAAGAGTCTGGTTGAGCTTGCGAGGGCATTTTACCATTAGGTGGAGCTTTACCTTGACCGACGCTGGTTAATGGTTAAGGATAGTTTTTGATCTTTTTTATGAGAATTAAATTGGAGTCCTCATGTGGTTTTTGGTAATATTTAAATGGGACCCTAGATTAAAAATATAAGGGTATTGTTGTGTCTAGAATGGAAACATTACCTATGAATGGACTTAATATCGACTGGCGACTGTCGACCAGAAAATATACTTTTTGGAATTTTTGGTTAAAAAATAAAATAAAATTAAAAGTTCTTTTCTTTTCTTTTCCTCACAACTCAGTAGTGAAGCGCATGTACTGTGGTGCGATGGAGATACATAAATGATCCCCCTTTAATGGGTCTCTGTAGAAAAAGTGAAACATACATGCTGTTTCATTAATGAAACAACATAACAATGTGATGACGCAACGTAATAGATATGCTATGATGTGTTTCTATATTAATGAGATAACAATTTGAAGAATCATTCATAGAATTCCTTTGATTAATCTATGGTGAGAATCCTATAAATGAAAAAATAGAGAAAATCGGTGAATCACTAATAAGATCGACACAACTCGAAGAACAAGACAACTGTGCAACGAACACCAATGGATACCAAAAGAATGAGGATCCCTGTGGAAGGATCGCACCAAGGACGAACATTATCCAGGTAGGTGTTTTCCCTTGTTCCATTGGAGTTTCCCAATTCTTCATTCTAAAACAACGAATGTGGACCCTCCCACAAATAGGTTGATCTGTGGAGAACATGTTCTTGTTGGAGGGTATTTTCTCGGGGTTTTTCACTTAGGATGAATTTTATAGAACTTCAATCTCCATACCCACATTTTTAAAAAATCCTTTAATGAAAAGGTTTCTAGCCAACTCAAAAAAGGCCTGATCCCTTCTTCCTCGTCCATTCTAGTGCATTCATCATGGAAAATGCTTCTAGTTAATGTAAAGGATTTTTCTTGTCCTTATAAGGGAGGTTGGAACCCATGGGAGGCTGGATGTGCATAAATTGTGAAGAACAGACCACCAGAGTGGAACTCGGGGTCCATGGAAGGCTTCGTCAACGAAGGCCATGAGCCAGTGGCAATGCGCTTAGGTAGGCATCGAGTCTTTCTTGGGTCGTGGCAGTGTGGAAGGATCCATCAGCAGCTGGAGAATGAGACACGGCCAATCAGCAGTGTCTGGTGGACTGACATGTGGTACACAATCCCTTATTAGCATGGGGTCTAGAAACTGCATGTTGGAACAGTATGGTGGCCGACATCAGTTTGACGTGGTGCACAATGCTCGAACATTTCGATGGGTGTTTTGGTTGGGAAGGTGGGCACATTTTGCGGGTGGGACTGTGGGGTGCAGATCGGGTTGCGTTGCGACTCAAGAAATTTTATGTTGACCCACCATCATGGGACATGCCAGATATATATAACTGACCCACTGGGAATCATTGGATGGGAAATAAAAAGACCACTAGTGACTGGTTGTGCCAGACTGGACCCAATCGCCATGAGACCCAGCGTGACAGACCCTAGGAAAAACTAGGTCGGGTCCATCAAGTCCCAATGAGCATGGCACACTGGCTAGGATGGATTGGGCCAGCCCATACCAGAAATTGGATGGGTTAGGTTATTTGATCCTACCCCGGCTGTGTGGGGCCCCTGGGTTCGTTTGGTCAGGTCGGTCCGACTGAGGTTGACTGAGCCCAGATGCAAACTGCCCATATTTACTATGATTCGAATATCTCTCAAATCGGGCATCTGATGGAAGAGTTGTTTACGGCGTTGGAAACCTCACGTTAGGGATATAATTGGGTAATAATCTAGTTGAGTTCTCATGGAATTTGGGATAATACTAAGGGATTCAGGTATTGATTCTCTCGGAATCAAGCGTTTTACGTGTCGGGATACTATGACTAGAAGAGACCCTAAGACTAGTGACCCTGTGTGGATAAGCTACTAGAAACATTATGAGGATCAGTTCATGGAGAACCTGTGTGGATTGGATCCTAGTGACCATATATGGAACAACTCCTAGTGTCACTGTGTGACCGACTTGTCCCATGACACTCATATGTGTTGAGTACCTCAATAGTCAAAGGTTCTCAGTGCTACAACTAATATTATTTCTTTTTGTACTTTAGATCATACCTACATGATCTCACAGTACATTGTGTACTTGTAATACTCCTCAGTGACATTACATAGTGTACTTGGTATACTTCTCAGTTGTGTACTTAGTGTAATTGACATACTCTCATCATTGGTTTACTCAGGGTACTTGGGGTACTCTCCTCAATGGTGTACACAGCGTGCTTGGTGTACTCTCATTAGTGGTGTACATAGAGTACATTGTGTACTCTCCTCAGTGGTGTTCTGAAAGTTCCTTGAGCATAATCTCCTTTATGGTGTTTCTTTTATGGTTTGGGGTACCTACATTGTATTATGTTACTCACCTGGCACAAGCTTTACCAGCACGTGTCATGTCTATGCAGGTGAATGATGCTTCTACAAAGACCTTGGTGGTCTAGGACCTGATGGTTCTCAGTGGGATGGGATGGAAGGATTCCTTGATAGAGAACTTTGTGTTCCATGACCAGGTGGTGTTTAGTGACACAAGATATATAGGTGCACTACTACGGTGAAAAGCAACTACCCTTCACCTACCATTCAGGTAGGGTCTCTAGCTGACATACAAGAGCAGTTTTACATTATTTTGTGGTTTGGGATTGTATTTTGGCCCCATTTCACATTCCATAGTTTGGTCATTTTAATGGCCAGGACCTCTCCAGTCCATTACTCTGTGAAAATGGGGTGTTTGAGGTGTTCCGGGAGGTCAAGGTGACTTATCCTCAACACTTTGCCAAATATTTCCATTCCGGTGAACATTTCCAAGGGTAGAAAATTGTGAACTGTAACGTCACATTACGTTTTAAGGTACTTTTTATGTTTATAACTGCATTTTGTTACGAATAGTGACTTTTTGGGTGCGTTTGGGTTGAATTTTAAGGAAAACTAAAGGTAAATATCTTTCACACAAGCGGTACACAGTTTGTCTAAACCGGGAGGCCAAACCATGCGTAGTTGATCTTGGAGGCAGTAGCTTCTGCATAGTAGGTGCACTGTTTGACTAACCATGTTGCCAAACTGTGCAAGAGGGTTGGTTGAGGCAGTATCCAACACATGGTTAGCACGCAGTTTGTCAAATAGTGCGGACTAACCGTGCGGGCACTTAAATTGGATCCCTAAATTTTAGATCTAACTTGTTTTTCCTCTAAAGGGTTCGTTGATGCTTCTAGGCAGCCCTAACATTGGATTTTGCTTCTTTTAAGGTCATGGAGGTTTCTCCCATCATTCCGGAGGTGATCTGATGGCTTCTCTTGGCAAATCAAAGCTAGATTTTTGAGGTATGTGATCATTTTTCTTTATTGTTGATCGGTGTCTTTGATCCACTTAGATCTACATCTCTTCGTCAATCAGTTTCTTATACCTACGTCTGTTATGGGTAGATATATGTATGTTAATGCCATATATGATGAGCTTTGGTCTTGATCTTGCTAGGAGAAGAGATCTAGGGCTATTTTTTGGAGGATCGACCCGGGTATCTTGAGCATTCTTTAACCGTCATGGTTTTCGTCAAAAACCATTGAGGCAGGGGATTCATTGCTTCTCTTTCTTTTATGTGCAACTGTATTGTTAGCATATTTTATCCCACTAGATGAAAACAGAATTGACATAATAAATATTTTAAGTGGATAAATAAATTGATATTGATCGTATGTTGTTACCTCTTCTTTTGATAGATATTGTGATATCTATGCTTGTTCCTGATGAAAATTGGTAAAGAACGTAAAATGAGATTAATAGATATTTTTTTGGAAAAAGATAAAGAGGAATGTGAACAAATATGGTTTTTTTTTGTAATTTTATGTTAATAAAATTGGCCTAATAAGCATGTTTAATCATTTGTGATACCTTACTTGTTAGGTTTCTCGATGTTGGAATCAACAAATTAGAATTCTGTTAATTCAAAATGGATTAACGAATTAATTGTCTTATAATTACTTGAAGGGATCTGATCTACACTATTGATTGTTATAGGGCCAATATCCCTAGTAATGGGATTTTTTCTTTCCTGCTTCTTGTGTTGAGACATGATCCTGGATGGGTGTTGTTATATGTGGGGTGCATGGAGGCCTTTTATTTGTGGAAATAGATGGTGCCTAGAGTGGCGAGATGCATCAGTTTACATGTGGGTGTCAGGGAGGACACTAGGGATGATGGAGTGGGATGGATGTGATTTTTGGATGACTTTTTGTTCTTTGGTTGTTTATCTACTTTACTTTTACCCACTACTCAAGGTAGATGGTCTTTCTTACCCTTCTTTTGAAAGAGGCGAAGACGCGCGAGGTATGCCAAGTGCTTTCCTTGTTTAGGTTTTCCAGGGAGGATGTGTCTACGCTCTTGCTAAAAGCAGCAATGACTCGATGAGTAGTACATCTACTCATCGTGTTGAGACCCCTTGTGTTAGTATCGTAGAATGATTTTCTAGAATGCCTGGGAATATGGGAAACAGATTCTATAATGAATATTTGAATAAATTTTGTTAACCCATGGGGTTGGAGTTCGCTGGAACATAATGATGAGGCTATAATTTTAAAGGGACAGTGGACATTGGGTGTGATGCTAATGAAGTATAATGTGGAATGGTTCATGGATAATTAATGTTTAATTAATTAATTAATGTAAAGAGGAACTGAAAAAAATGGAATGAAGTAATCTAAAAAATTTCATTAAATGGTTGTATGCTTATAGGATACCTAGTCTTATATGTGGCATCCTAGAGTCTGAGAGACATTATCTGCAGTTGAGTCTAAGACTAGTTTATTCCCATAGTGTGGTTGTGAGATATAATATATCCTGTACATTTTGGGTTTTTTATACGATACTCCACCCTGTCAATAAGCGTAACTGACACCTTGGGGATTCTGAGCCCTGGGGGGTGTTTTCCACAACATTCCAGTGGGAGGAAGAATGGTTGTCTACACCCTTTTTCCCTTCTCTATTCTCTTGGTAGAAAATTGTGATTGTATGAACATTAGTTAGTTTTTCCCATGTATGTGTGATGATGGCTATAATGTATTGTGGTTTATCACACACATATATTCTGGATATAGTATCCTATGGACTACTTTCGGTGTAATGGGTATAGGTTGTGATGGCTTGCGGATCATTACTCGGCGTGTGGGCTGTAATGGATTAAGGTATAATACCCAACATATGATACACATTATGTGAGCTATGGTGGATCCTGGAACTACCTGGTTATTTTGCTGTGTGGACGTGGTGGTTTTGTTGCACGAGGTTCATATTGTGGTGCTTCGGCCCGGTGTCAACGGGCAAGCCTTTTTGGAGAGAGATGCTCAAGACATGCAACATTTGGGCAAAGCGGCAAACCATTGGGGATGTAGTAGCGGGGTACCGTTGATATTCTTTATTATATAATATATTCTTCTATGCGTTACTTGGTGAGAGTATACATGGTGAGGTTGGGAACTTAGTATACCTGTTTAGGGGACGAGTTAGTTTCACTTGTTGTTCATTGTGCTTTAGCATGCTTTCTTTACTTTTTCATGACAGGCTTCAGGGTGGATCCTAATGAGTATAATGTTATACTCACCCTATGTATATATAAACATTTTTTCAGGTCACTTGGAGTAGGTTGGAGATCAAGATGGTTTCTACTAGATTGGGGTTGCAGGAGATGTTCGGCCTTGTGGTTGTAGTTTTTTTTAATTTTTTTGGGTACGTGCAGTTTTTTCCTTCTAGTTGTAGTACTTTTTTCATGACATTTCATTTGTGCTCTTGGGTTCTCCATTCTATTCTAGTTCTAAGTTGGATTTGGTTGGTGTCAATCTTATCTCTCTCTTCTTCATGTGTTCTCTTAGAGGGCAATGCCTCCCATTTGTGTGTTTATTATACCCTCGACACTAGTCGCCACCCTAGGGACTACAGGATGTGGGACTCAAGGGTCATTATCTCCCTTCTCACATTTCTGGCACAGGAGGGGTACACGTTTTGGGGAGGGGGTCGTGATAGAGTGGTTTCAAAGGTCTGGTTAAGGGATATGATGGAGTTTGGTGTTAGGCAGAGGTGAGGTTGCATGGGTTGGTAGGGCAACAATGTCAGTCATGTTTATCAAGTGAGGCAAGAATTGAAGACTGGCTGAGGCATAGGCGTTTAGGGCCCCCTATGATCTAATGTATGAACCTTTAAGTTTACAATGACTACTAAATAAGGTGATACTAGTTTCAAGGTAGAGACCAAGGAAAGAATATTGTATCATTCTTCTTTGTGCATGTGTTTGAATGGGTAGACCATGGGATAGGTTATCCTAAAATTAATAAAAGAAAATGATTAAAAAAATTTTGTAGAGTCTTCCATATTCCAGGTTTAGGAGCTCTAACGGATGTTATTTTAAAGGTATGGATCCAGGTCAACATCCTTGTCAGTATTGAGCAGAAAATTTCCATCAGAATATTCTAGAAAGTCACTGCAGGGTAGTGGATGACGACGAAGAATCATGGAGGAAGACACTCCAAGAGTTTCAGCACCAGAGTCTACAGAAGTATGAGGGCCCCATTTTAGATGCAGTCACTGAAGACTGGTTGGAGGAGGTCGTGATCATCTTTAGTTCAATTCGTGCTCAAAAGGTGCACTGGGTGACCTTGGTTGTGATGATGCTATGTGGAGAAGTGCGGCAGTGGTCGTTCATGTTCCTTGGGGATCGTGAGGAATTAGCGATCTCATGGGAGGAGTTCCGAGACAATTTTAGAGTCATGTTGCTTTCTTTGACTGCGATGGCATTCAGTCTCCAGGAGCTTCTTACCCTTCGATAGGGGAGCTCTATTGTTTGAGAGTTTGGAATTTGATTTAGGATCCTTTTATGATATGATTTGGACCTGTTACCAGATGAGGAGGCCTGAGCGAGGCATTTCGATGAGGATTTGTGTCAAAAGATCCAACGCCAGTTCACCCCATTTATGACGATGACATATCCTGAGGTGATGGCGAGGGTAGAGGTTGTCAGGAGGACTTTGAACAAGACCGGATCATCATGAGAGGGGGATCTTCATGATCCCTCATGAAGTAGAGGTGTGCTCCGGGGATCCCGGTTTTTATTGAAGAAGAGTTTTCATTCAGCCGGGGGTAGCCCCAGTCCTTCGCATCTTGTTTCTCCATAGGCAGCAACTCTCATGTCTATACTAAGGGATTAGGTGGTTGTTTTTCTTGTGGTGGTCATGGTCATCAGTAGCGGGAGTGACTGACCTTTTAGAGCAGTCATCGTGCACCAAGAACTATGCTTTAGGTTCCTCCTTTGAGCAGTTCCATCCGATGCCACAACAACAGCAGGTTGCACCAGCTTTAGATCACCAGAGGGTAGTTGGGGCATGTAGAGGACAACCCCATGATGCTCCCCATTCTCATAGAGCAGAGCACGACCATGGTGGTGGTCATAATCTGGGTCAGAGAGGCTGTGGAGGAGGACATGTTCAGCTTCCTGCTCTAGCGTTGTCGTCTCTAGGTGGGCCAGATGTCATTCGAGGTTCCATTTTCTTGTTTTCTACCTTGGTGTATGCCTTGTTTGATTTAGGAGCGACACCTTCCATCATATCACCTACATTTGTCCATGATTTGGGACTTGAGGTAGAGAAGATTCCAGTTCCCTTGGCATTGACTACGCCAGTTGGTGTTCGAGTTGACCCTTTTGAATTATATAGAGATTGTGAGCTAGTGTTGGGGAAACACCGCTCTTGGGGAGATTTATTATGTTTACGAATAAAACCATATGATTCCATCCTCGGCATGTATTGGATGTATTTTTTGTAGTCTATCGTGGATTACATTAAGAAGAAGGTCATTTTCTTTGGTGCGGATGGAGAGACACTGGTGTTTTTTGGTGAGCGAGATCCTCTGATGTGTCATAGGTGTGTTCGATCCTTATCATCCATAGTGGATGAGATGATTCTAAGTTCATTAGAGGTTCAGTAGTGGGCGTTACCTAGGGTCATATAGGATTACACTAATTTCTTTCTAGAAGAGGTTGTAGCATTACCCCCTTGATGAGAGACCGAGTTTGGGATCGAGCTACATCCCATAGCATCTCCTATCTTTATGTATCCATATAATATGGCTTCTTTTGAGTTGCGAGAGCTACATAAATAGATTGATATTCTATTAAAGTGCGGTTTAGTTTGGAAAAGTGTGTCACCGTGGGGTGCACCAGTTTAGTTCGTGAAGAAGTCCGATGAAGGTTTGTAGTTGTGTGTCGATTATTGTCTCTTAAACAAAGTGACAATAAAGAATATCTATCCCCTTACACAGATTGATGATTTATTCGATCAACTGAATGGTGCAGGATGGTTCTTAAAGATTGACTTGCAGTCTGGATGTCACCAGATGCATGTGAAGGATGCGGATATCCTGAAGACTGCTTTTTGTTGTCGTTATGGGCATTATGAGTTTGTGGTAATGTTGTTTGGCATGATGAATACTCCAGATGTATTCATGGTATTGATGAACGCTGTGTTCCATGAGATTTGGGACAAGTTTGAGGTAGTTTTCATCGATGAAATCCTTGTGTACTCCAAATCCGAAGAAGAGAACGTACTTCATCTACAAGCCATTTTTGGATTTCTTCATCGACATCAGCTGTTTGGGAAGTTGTCGAAGTGTAAGTTTTGGACATGAGAAGTCTGTTTCATGGTTAATGTAGTGTCTCAAAAGGGAGTTTCTATGGATCCATCGAAGATAGAAGTAGTTGTGTATTGGGAATCCCCCAATACAATTTCAGAGGTGCGAAGTTTCCCTAGTCTCGTAGGCTACTATTGGATGTTTGTAGCCATTTTCTCATGAGTTGCAACTCCTATGATAGCTTTGACCTCGATGGATTAGGAATTTATATGGATTGATCAGTGTTAGGCATCTTTTCAGTATCTAAAGGAGAATTTAGTAAGTTCTCTTGTCCTTTGTCTTCCAACTGAGGGAGTTTAGTTTGATTTTTTCTATGATGCTTCACATCTGGGGTTAGGTTGTGTTCTCATGAAGTAGAGGTTTCTTCTTTCTTATGGGTCTCGTTATTTACTTCCCCATGAATGCATTATGCCACCCATGATCTTGAGTTTTTATTAGTGGTGTTTTCTCTAAAGTTGTGGAGACATTACCTCATTGGTGGGCAATTGTAGTTTTCACCGATCATAAGAGTTTGAGGTATGTTTTCATACAGCTTGACCTGAACTTACGAAAATATCGGTGGATGGAGTTCTTATAGGAATACGACTTCGAAATATAGTATACACCTGGAAAAGGGAATGTTGTAGCTGATGCAATGAGCTGAAAGTCACGTAGTGATGATGTGCGTGAATCTAGTGATTCATGGAGAGTAATGGAAGAACTTTCATCATTAAACCTTGATATGGGAGAAGATGGGGGTAGAGGATATCTTTTTCAGATGATGGTATAGTAATCCCTGATGCAGAATGTAGAAGAGTCCCAATTGGGAGATTTAGAGGTGGAAGAGTGGACAGAACGTGTTGTTTATGGTGAGGCCTCTGATGGTTGGTCTGAGGATGAACAACAAATAGTGTTGTGTCATAGAAGGATTTTTTTTCCTTTGATGATGTGTGATACGGTCCTCAGAGAGATCTATATTTCAGCTTTAGCGGTACAACATGGTGTGAAAAACATGTACCGAGCCTTGATGAGTCAGTTTGGGTGGCCTGGGATAAAGCTTGTAGTTGCGGAGTTTGTGTCTCGATGTTTGGTCTTCCAGAAGATGAAGGTCAAACACCATGTTCCTGGTGGTATTCTCCATCCATTAGAGATTCCTCCATTGAAGTGGGAGGATATCTAAATAGAATTTGTTACTAGTATACCTCGAGCTCTGGGAGGACATGATGCTATTTGGCTGGTAGTGGATCATTTAAAAAAATCGGCCCAGATTATAGCAATCAAGGATTCAAGCTCAGTGGAAGTTTGTTCGAGGCAGTATGTTGAGGTGGTTGTAAGACATCATGGAGTCCCTAGGACAATCATTTCTAATCAGGATCCTCGTTTTACCTCTAGAGTGTGGAGAGGTCTCCAATATGATTTCAGTTCTCAACTATGCCTTAGCACTACTTTTCATCCTCAAGTGGATGGTCAGATAGAGTGAACTATCCAGACTCTGGAAGACATGTTATGCTCTTTTTTTCTTAATTTTAGAGGTTCATGGATGAGGAACTTACCTTTGGTGGAGTCCTCTTACAATAATATTTTTCACTCCACCATTGGTATGGTGCCGTTTGAAGCCTTGTATGGTCGGCCTTTCTGTTCTCCATTGTGCTGGACTGGGGTCAGAGAGTCAGAAATTATCAGACCGGAACTAGTGTAGAATACAATTGAGATGGTTCAGGTGATTGTTGAGAGGATGAAGACAACGCATGATCGTCAGAAATCATATGCAGATCAAAGAAGGATTCCCTTGGAGTTTTATTTTGGGGATGATGTGTTTATGAAGGTGACTCCCCGCCGTGGGAAGCGAAGGTTTGGATGTGGAAGTAAGCTTTCTCCCTGGTTTGTTGGGCCTTTCGAGGTGTCAGCTCATGTTGGAGTTCTGGCTTATCGAGTAGCACTTCCCCCACAGATAAGTCAGATACATGAGGTTTTCCATGTATCACTGCTTCATATTTATCTTCATGACAACTCTCACATCATCGATTGGGGAGAGATCAATGTTGATGATGTGGCATCCATTGAGGAGTGACCTATGGATATCCAAGACCGCAAGGATAAGGTGTTGTGCGGGTGTTCTATTCCTTGAGTTTTTGTCTTGTGGAGACACGGTGGCTTGGAGGAGAGTACCTAGGAACGTCAGTAATAGATACATGCTCAGAACCCATAGTAGTTTGATGATTAACTCTTTTCATATATTGATGTAACATATGTGGTTACGAAAATTTCATGTTTATGAGATGGCTTCCATTATTTCTTTTGTGGATTGTTCTCTTTTGAGAGTTATCTCGAGGGGTGGTTGTTCAGACCCTATTTTGTTTTCACTTTAGGTGGGTTTTGGATTCTTGAGGAATGTATTCTTTTGAGAGGTATATGATATAATGTCCCAGACCTCTCCAGTCCATTACATTGTGAAAATGTGGTGTTAGAGGTGTTCAGGGAGGTCAAGGTGACTTATCCCCAACACTTTGAAAAAAATTTCCATTCCGGTGAACAGTTCCAACGGTAGACAATTGTAAACCGTAACGTCATTTTACGTTTTCTGGTACTTTTGATGTTTCTAACTACCTTTGGTTTGGAGTAGTGACTTGTGGGTTCGTTTGGGTGGATTTTTAAGGAAAACTAAAGGTAAATAGCTTTCGTACGGGAAGCTCACGGTTTGTCTAAACCGTATGGCCAAACCGTGCATAGTTTGTCTTGGAGGTAGTAGCTTCCAAATGGGAGGCACACGGTTTGTCTAACTGTGCAGCCGAAATGTGTGAGAGGGGTGGTTGAAGTAGTAGAAAACTCAATGTTATCACATAGTTTGTCAAACCGTTCGGACTAACCATGCATGCACTTAAATTATATCCTTAAATTGTGGATCTAACTCGTTTTCCTCTAAAGGGTTGGTTTAAGCTCCTAGGCAGCCCTAACTGGGTATTTTGGTTCTCTTAAGGTCATTAAGGTTTATCCATTTATTCCAATTGTGGTCTGAGGGCTTCTCATGGAAAATCAAAGCCAGATTCTTGAGGTATGTGATCGTTCTTCTTCGTTATTGATCGGTTTCTTATATCCACTTGGATCTACTTCTCATCTTTTCTCGGTTTCTTAGAAAAACGTCCATTATGGATAGATCTATGTGTGTCGATTCAAAATATAATGATATTTGGTCTTGATCTATCTAGGAAAAGAGATATAAGGTGGGTTTTTTGAGAATCAACCTGGGTTTATTGAGCGTTCTTCGACCGTCGTGGTTTTCGTCAAAACCCATTAAGGTAGGGGATTCATTGCTTCTATTTCATTTATGTGGAACAATAATGTTAGCATGTTTCATCCCACTGGATGGAAATGAAATTGAATTAATAAATATTTTAACCGAATAAATAAATTGATATCGATTGTATGTTGTTGCCTCTTGTTTTGATAGATAGTGTGATATATATGCTTGTTCCTGATGAAAATTGGTAAAGAACGTAAAACAAGATTAATTGATATTTGTTTGGCTGAAGATAAAGAGGCATGCGAACGAATCTGTTTCATGTTGTAATTTTTATGTTAATAAAATTTTTATAGTAATAATGTTTAATCATTTAGGATAGCATACTGGTTAGGTTTCACTATTTTGGAGCCAACGAATTATAAATCTATTAATTCAATATGCATTAAATAATTCATTGTTTGATAATTCATTGAAGGGTTCGGAGTTACCCTCTTGATTGTTATAGGGCCTATAGCCCAAGTGTTGTGATGTTTGTTTTTCTCACTTCATGTGTTTAGGCATGATCCTGGATGGGGGTTGTGATATGTAGGGGAATGGAGGCCTTTTGGTTGTGGCAGCAGATGACACCTAAAGTGGCGAGATGCATCAGTTTATGCAAGTGGGTGTCAAGGTTGACACTAGAAATGATGGAGTGGGATTGATATTATTGTTGGATGCTTGCTGGTTCTTTGGTGGTTTATCTACTTTACTTTTCCCCACTGCTCAACGAATCTGGTCTTGCTTACAATTCTTTCAAAAGCGGAGAAGATGTGTGGGGTATGCCGCGTGCTTTCCATTTATAGCTTCTCCAGGGAGGATGGGTCTACCCTCTTTCTATAGGAAGCAAAGGCTCGATGGGTAGTACATCTACACAATGTGTTGAGACCCATTCTGTTAGTAGAATAGAATTATTTTCTAGAATTCCTGAGAATAAGGGAATGTGATTCTATAATGAATATTTGAATAAATGGTGTTAACCCATGGGGTTGGAGTTCGCTGAAACATAATGATGAGTCTATAATTTTAAAGGGACAGTGGACATTGGGTGTGATGCTAATTGATGTATAATGTGGAATTGTTCTTGGTTAATTAATGGTTAATGAATTAATTAATGTAAAGTGGAACTGAAAAAAAGGGAATGAAGTAATCTAATAATGTTATTTAAATGGTTGTATGCTTATAGGATACCTAGTCTTAGAAGTTGAAGCTCAATGTCCGAGAGACGTTAGCTGTAGTTGAGTCTACGACTAGGTTATTCCCATAGTGTGGTTGTGAGATATAATATATCCTATACTTTTTGTGTTTATATACGCCACTCCACCATGTCAGTAAGGGAAACTGACACCCCGGGGATTCTGAGCCCTGGGTGATGATTTCCCCAATATTCTGGTGGGAGGAAGAATGGCTGACTACCCTGTTTGACCCCACTATATTCTCTTGGAAGATACTTGTGCTTGTAGAAACAGCTGTTAGTTTTCCCCTTGTATGTGTGCAGAGGGATGTAATGGCTTTTGGTTATTTACACACATATATTCTGGATATAGTATCCTATGGACTAATATAGGTGTAACATGTATAGGCTGTAATGGCTTGAGGATCCTTACTCGGAGTGCGGGCTGTAACAGATTGAGGTATAATACCAGATGTATGATACACGTTATGCAAGATGTGGTGGCTGTCGGAACAACCTGGTTTCTTTGGTGTGTGGACATGGTGGGTTCGTTGCATGCGGTGCATATTCTGGTACTCTTCCCATGTGTATGCGGGATAGCATTTTTGGAGAGAGATTCTCAGGACATGCGACGTTGGGGAAAAGCGGAAAACTAGTGGGGATGTCGTATTGGGGCACCGTTGATATTCTTTACTATAAGATATATTCTTTTATGTGTTAATTGGTGAGAGTAGCCATGGTGAGGTTGGTAACATAGTATACCTATTTAGGTGATGAGTTACTTTCACTTGTTGTTCACTGTGCTTTATCATGTTTTCGTTACTTTTTCATGAGATGCTTCTGGGAGGATCCTACTGAGTATAATGTTATACTCACCCTATGTATATATAAACTATTTTTCTGGTCACTTGGAGAAGTTTGGAGATCAAGATGGTTTCTACTAGATTGGGGTTGCAGGAGCTGTTCGGGCTTGTGTTTGCTGCTGTTTTTACATACTTTTGGGTACTTACAGTTTTTCCCTTCCAGTTGTAGTACTTTTTCATGACATTTCATATGTGTGCTTGGGTTTTCTTTTTTATTAAAGTTCTAAGTTAGAGTTGGTTGGTGTATATCTCATATATCTCTTCCTAATGTGTTCTCTTAGAGGGTAATGCCTCCCATTTGTGTGTTTACTATACCCTCGGTGCTAGTTGCCAACCCGGGGCCTACTGGAGGTGGGACTCGGGGGTCATTATATCTTTTCTCATATTGCCGGCCCAAGAGGTGTACACTTTTTGGGGAGGGGTGATGACAATCATTGTGATTATGTACAAGTTTAATGGAAAATTCATTCCCTTTATAGGATATTCTTATTCGTTTATAGTCACTAGACCCTATGTTATAGAAGGTATGTTTGGGGAAGTCAGGACATAGTTCCAGGGGGACAGGTCATTAAAATATTTTTCCAACATTTATAGTGTGTATATGAATGTTATATTGTTTTGTTTCGATGAAAGAAAGCATTCATGTGGTTTATAATACAACAAAGTAGCATGCTTAGGACGTTGGAAATTATTGTCACCATATAGTAGAGAAATTGAGATAAGGATTTTTGGTTCACTTCTACTATTATATTGTATATGGTAATGAAGAAATTGATTATTGGTATGATACAAATACCTTATTTTTATAATTAAATTCTATTATAAGGGGAAGGAAGATATATATGATGTAATATATATATATATATTAAGAGGAATAATTTCTCTATATAAACTAATATTTGAGAACATTGAAGAAATATGTGACATATTCGATTATTTTGGATTAAAAATATGTCATATTCAGTGTTAAATGTTTCATATTAACATGGGAATAGAATAACACAAATTTTAATAAAGACATAAGATACAACATTGGGTTGTAAGATGAAAAAATATCATAGATAAAATAATCCCATTAAACATAAAACGATTAATGTATCCTCAATTTACATCAAATTAAAAAAATATCTAATCCGAATAATGTCCATGAATTTAGATTGGAGTCACATGCATAAAGAGGGGGTTGTGGTAAAAATAGTCCAAATAAGCCATTGAGAAATTTGGGGAAGACTGTCAATGATTCCAAATATGGTATGTTGAATTAAAAATTAGATTTGAATAAAGAAGAGAACATTGATAAATTATAAGTAAGATACTTTACTAAATGAATGAAATATACTCTCAATGAATAAGACACATTACATTAGAATTTATCAACAAAATGATTAATTTGTGTTGAAGAATAAGTCTATTGGATATTCATAAAAAGCAATATAATAAAAAATTATATATAAAAATTTTTAAACAAAAAATAATTTTTAATAAGAATAAATATTGAATTGTTTATAAATTTTAAAAAATATGTTCCACACAAATGTGATAAGGATTAGAAGTAATCTATACTACCCAGAGGTAAATCTAGAAATAAAGATAGATGTATAAGCGTCTAGAATTGATAAAATTGGCTATGAAATTACTCCCAACCTAGTGGTTAATATCAATTAAAAAAAATATTCACTTTATTCCCTCATAATTATATATTCTATATTTATTCATACAACATAGGTAATTGGTTTTCATCCATGTTCATAGTTGGAAAAAAAGATAATGTTAGTGATCTTTCAAAATTTTAATGAAATGAGGAGATTCCCCAACATTATATTGATTTTCATAATTGTATTATAATGGTAATATGTTTGGTGGATCATTATTTATAATGTTGGGATAATTTTTTTCAACAGATGAAATAATAAATGTTGAATATTTTTTTCAGGTTTTATCAAACTTTTTGTAATATAATGAATGGTTTTTTGTATAAAACCTCATTATTTTAGATGAGAATGATTTAAAATATTTAAATCCTTAAGAATTCATCCAAATTTGGAGAATTAAATAATGTTATCAACATAAAATTTATATATATTTATAGGATGTTTCAAGAGATGAATATTGTTTGGATTATTTCTATTAGGTGGACCAAGATTATGAAAAGATGAAACATCCAATATTATTATTCATGAAAATAGGAATAAGATGGAATATGCCTGAAGGAGATTCATTCCTAATGGTATTAAGTATCTCATTTAAATTAGTATCATATTATTTTTATTAGGGATATGACTATGCACAAAATCAAACCATATTATTTTATTAATTATGGATTGATACCATCCTATCTCAGGTACCTTTAATTTCTTGTCAATAATGGGGATAAAGTAAAATTAAATGATAGATTCATGAGAAAGGGGGAGTGAATAACTAATGAATATTTCATGTGTTAACATGTCATTTTATATGGGTATTGAAAAAATAAAATTTGGAGACCATTCATCTCAATTTGTGTTTTTTGAATTGTTTGTCAGCGGGTTTCAATGAATATTAAGTATTCAAAGGGATTCATTTTAAAATGGTAAAAAAATTATTAGGATGATGTGGCTGGGATTTTTTATAGAAAATTGCAATATTATAGTTGATTAAGTGGTTGTTTCTTGTGGTATTGAGTAGATAATTACACATATATTATGTTATTATATATTGAGTTCTTAGTGACAAGAAGAAAAATATTCTTTGTGACATTTGATGTTTCATTTCATTACTTATATATAATAGTGAATAGTTATTTTATTTATAATATTTTTGAAGAATTGTTTGTATTAAAAGAAAAATGGTTTCTATGATATGATTTCCATGGTCGATACATAATGATAAATTCATTATTTCTATCATGAATAGTTTTGGGTTGATTCATCCTTATTTATCAGGTGAATTATATTTATTTCCTGAAGTTTTAATGTAGTTGTAGAGGTTTTGTAGAATGGGTGATGTGGATATGTATTTAAAGTACTGAATATTATTATCTATACAAAAATAATATTCACAATCACATAAATTCAAGATAAAAAACATGATTTTATGTTCATTAAAATATATTGAAATATTTAATGTTTATTAAAATTTCTTTGGTGGAGTTTGGAATTTATCCAGAAACGTTGGAACTTTTTCTATAATATTGGACACTGATGTTTTATTTTTGGGAAATGACTAAGAATAGAGTATTCTATACCATTTAAATGTTTACACTATACGAAATAGTAAAATGTGGGGGTTTTTCAATGAAATAATATGATTTTAGATTTGATATCCACTTTTACAGTTTGTTTAGAATCATGAAAAATATAGCGTGAACATAGATTTGATGAAGCCAACTAATATTTGAATCCAACATTTATGGCTCCCTCCTAGGATTGAAAATTTTTAACATGAATTGGTAATGTAGCATTGAATAAAATAATGTAAATTCTCATTAGATGACTTCAATCACATTTATTGTATCATGGATAATTACAAGGATCATCATATGATATTTGTCAATACTAGTGATCAATTATTTATTGATTGTTAAATCATGTATCCAAGATTAAATATGTGATCCAGGAAAATATCTAAGATATTATGGATGTGGATTAATTTATTTTAAATGATGAAATTCCATGTAATCTATTATTGATTAATATAATTCAAATTTTAAATTGTGACTTTGGGAGTTCCCAAATTTTATGATGAAAGAAGATATATCATGTCATTAGAGTCATGAAACATTTAAATATATTTTTATTCAATGATGCAGATGATTTCTTGATATATTTATGAATATAAACATAGGAAGGATGAAAGCTCGCAATATCTTCTATTTATTATCATGCAGTTATACAGGGTTTTGGAACATTGAAGAATAATAAATGAAGGCCAAGCCTTAATGGATTTAAATGAAAATATCATGATATATTTTATTAAAAAGATAATATTAGAAAATAATTATAAATATAGATAAATATATTTACTTTAATATGTGAATATATTTTTAATGATATTGGATAATGTTTATGTTTAAAAATATATGATCAAATTCAATACATTGTCATTGAGAATTATTTTAGAATAATATCATAGATGATCTAGAATTTTATAGAAGTTATAGATAACCTTTCATTTAAAAAAAGTGGTATATGTTTAAATAAATATAAAAAAATTATAAATTGGATTAGTAATCACCAATACTAAATGACCCTTGCAACTATTGTTTGACACTCCCTTATCTAGTCCCCAATGTCATTAGAAATTATAAGGTAAAATTTATATTGGTTTTCATTGAAGATATTATCAATATTTTATAATTTTAGGAATACTCATTGACTGCTTGGGAACCATGCTATAGAAATTACTAAAAAGAGGTTATATTAAATGTATCTGATATATAAAATACAGAAAGACAATGTTATTTTCATAGGTAAATTTATTGTAAGGGGATATCTATTACTATTTTAAAGATGAGAGGGATTTCAGAATGTCCCTAAACATTAAATATAATTGATATCCATATATTCCTCATATTATTTGGCTATTATTGATAGATAGTGTGAAAATTATCCTTATTTTGAAACATAGTTTTTATGATAACGATGAAATGAGTCATTTTTTCTTAGATGAGTGAAGGTAAATAGGGATTCAATGATTTTTATAAATGTATATTCACTAGAATAATACTAACACAATCCTTATATGGGGATGGACTTATAATATATTGTTATTCTCTAATGAAAGGTATAAGTTATATTCATATTAAAAATGATGGAATAATGATCTATTAAATATGAAATATTATGTAATATTTCAAAAATTATCCAACTAATAATATAGTGTAGATTTTGTTAATTTTCTATTTAAATAATTAAAGATATTATCTATATAAATACATTTGTGACATAAATACCATTCTTTAAACTCACAATAACATGATCACAAAGAATTGGTCATCGTGTATAAATGAAGTAGATTATGGATGATTAAACATTATGAATGAACTACCCATTATATTCCTAGGATACCTAATATTGTGGTTGTTTATATAAGTAGAAAATATATTATACAACATTCGTGAAAAGGGTCAAAAAGGATAAAATAATCCATATTATGTTAAAATTATGAATGAAAGTAAAAAATGGTTGGACAATAATGTACTTTGATCAAATTATTACTTATCCATATGTCTCGTAGGAGACTAGTAAATCTCAAGGTGATAATATAGAAAAACAAAATAATATAGAAAAATAATTAAGCATAAGTTTTTTGAGAATACAGTTGATGAAGTTAGAGATACATGTGTTCAGATATTATTATATATACAACATATACCTGAGATGAAGAAGAAGATATTAGAATATTCACATAACTGAATATTCTCTATCCTCCTAATGATCATAATGATGTATGGACAAGTTTGAGAGAATATTAGGTTGGTCAATATGATGAATTGGATTACAAAACATATATCAATATCCTTGAAATTCCCTCATGTTAATGTTAAATCATAAAATATGAACGATATGATGAAACCACATCCCATACTAACAAAGGAATTGGATAAAAACTACATTTATTATATCATGTATCTTTTAAAGACATCCAAATAAAAATTCCAATATAGAATGTATTTTATCCTCTTAAAAATACTGAAATATTCAACTATATTTGGGGATACTTTACATAGGATAATCCTTCCATGATATACTTTAGTATAATGGATGGGATTCACAGAACAACACAACATTATGTTTTTTATTGAGATTATAAGATAAATTAATATCAATAGAGGGGTGTTATATTTTCCATGACCTAATATTTAAATATTAGTATAAAATGAAACCCATAGACCCATTTTAAAACTAAAAGGTCAGTTAAAACTCATGAGAACATTATCATAGAAAAGTTGTTCCTCTTCTCATTAAATATAGTTTAATAAATTGTTTTGTTTGAGGTCACATAGAATTATAACTATCATTGAAGAATTTAGATGTTACCGTGTGAATTCGTATAAGGGATGAAGATTGTAACTCAATAATATTTTGATAAGGATAGTGAGTGAATGTTATTTGGACTTATAAAAGTCTATAAAATGATAGATATGGGAAAATACATTTGATAAAACATTACAAAAACATAATTTTCATTTAAGTTTCATGCTAACAATAATTTATGTGACCCAAAGGATTAGGTTTTTGATAATGTTTTCACTATATATCTCAATTGGAGATAAGAATATTACTAAGGGAGAAGAACAATATATGTCCATGATTCATTTCATGTTTTAGAATATTTATAAAAATAATGATTACTCAAATAAATAAGAACTCCCTCTTAATGTGTCTAATGTTTATTATGTTCTCCGTGAACCTCTCTAGAGGAAGTATAGAATACATCTATTACATGTAGTTAATCAATATGTAGCTTTGTTGGCTCATGATCTATCTTATGTGGAGTAACTATTCATAATATAATATCATAGGCACAAAATTATTTGCAACATGGAATCCCCAATTATTAAAGAAATCACATAAAATTAGAAGTACAATTAGAAACCTAGAAACCTGAGGAAAAAATGAATCCAAATTACCCTCATATTTTTTCATCATTGATTATAAATTTGAATTTCTAGGACTTCAGTTCTAGGTGGATTTTAAAAATAAAAAAATTTCAATATGAAATTGTACAGTTTTAATATATATTTTATTTATTGTCCTATAAAATGTTTATATTAAATAGTCTCATAATATAAAAAATGAAATTTATTTTATCCATGGATAAAATTTCATAAAAATTGTAGCTATAGAAAATATAATTAAAAATATTAAAATAATATTATAATAATAGGAATAATTGAAGAATAAGAAGATGTAAATCTGGTGAATTAATGTATCCTAGATTTTAACATTGACAAATATTGAGTGATGGAAATATTTTCTAATTTTAATTTATTTGATTATTTTAATGTTATAAATACCTATCATTGTAACAATACCTCATATAAAAAGATTAATAATTTTATAGATGGGTAATTTTTACTTTTCATAGATATTTAAGACTTATATAATTATGATTTTTTTTCTATTCATTATGTATATCTTATTTATAAAAATTTTAGATTTTGTATTTTGTTCTTTAATATGAAACTATTTGTCTATGTCAAATTAAATCTCAAAATTTAAAAAATTTTATGAAATTTCAATTCATACATACAAAAAAAATAAATTATTTTTCCAATGATTCAATACAAATTTATGGAAAAATATTTCATTTTTGGAAAAATATATTTCACTATTACAAAAATAACATATATTTTGGTTTTAATTATCCATTTTTAGATTTAAAAATTATCAATATATATTTTTAAAATGATATTTTTTAAATTTAATATTTAACTTTATGCATTAATACTTATACACATTTTATTCTATATTTACAACGAATTCTTCTATAATGTTCACACTTGTTCAATTCATGTTCATGTAAATATATGAAATTATATATATATATATAATGCTTGTTTTGAAGAAAATACTTAATAAATTTATGATAATTTAGAAACTCTATTAAACTAACATTTTGATATATAGATTTACTTCATGTTGTGATGGTTTATTTTTTCTATTTTATTAATTTTTTAAATACTTATAATCTGTAGTGATGATATTTAAAGTGAATTTGATTTATAATATGGATTAACTAGAGTAGTAAATTTCAATATATTTATATATGATATCATTCCATGGTTTTCAATTTTCTAATAGTGGTACTCTATGAATGTTTCTCAGTAAACAAAGAATATCAAGAAGATCACTGAGTTAATGAGGAGGGATTATCCATTTTGATTTTTAACATCATATCACGATTTAATATATTGGATTGATACTTTTATAGGGACATGTGAAGAAATATAGATACACTGATAGAACATAGATAAAAAAAATATATAATTTTTTGGGAGAGATGAAATATGATATAGATATATTTTATGATGAAAATTTTCTAAAACATTGATTCTATGATATCCGTTTTGAATAAAATTATCATACAAGATAAATGTTTTATCATTTTCTAATAAAGAGATCAATGTGACATCGAGATACATTATCTTTAACCTCTATTATTCAGTTCATTTGTATGGATTTGAATGTATTCATTTTTGATTAGGTATATAAATTATTATAGTTTATTGATGGTTTTACAATTATAAAAGAATGTTTCGTTCTTGTTATACCTCCAAATAATAAGGTAAATATTAGGCTGTGACTCACACAATAAAAGTATATGTATTTATTGGGTCTAATATTATAAAGGGATGGGTAGTTCTCTAAATATACATAAGATTCGATATAGGGTTGTTCCTCTATATGAGAAAAAGTGAGATCTTAAAAAAGAATATAACTTCCACGTAAAAGTAATATATTTGGTGATAACCCTTCCTCATAATGCCTATAGGGTATTCAAGAGTAGAAATAGTGTCATTATAACATATATACTATAATAATATTGTCTTCATGTATTTATTTTTTCAGAACATATTATTTTCAACACAAAAACAATTTCAACACACAATTCCTACAGTGCATACAATTATTTTACTATTTAATTTTAAAACAAAAAAATATTTATTAATTTTTTTAATGTTTTAATAAATGTGTTACTCACCCCCTTATTCACCATTGGGTTCATATTACTCATAGGATGAAATTGGGTTTAGATACATAAATATGAAAGATAATATTTCTCTACTTACTTTCCTAATGCTAGATAATTGATGTCAAGGCATATTACTCTTGGATATAAGTTGTAAATCTTATATTTTTTGTTGCATACAACTATTAAAGTATTTTTTTAAAGAAATATTTTGTTGTAATGTGGTCAGAATAAACTTAAATAATAGTGTGATGTGAATAATAATCAATACACTAATAGAAAGGATTGTAGTATTTATAACTCTCAAAAAGGTGTATAATTAAATAATATGAGTATTGTCCCAATATTATAAATGTTATCCTATATAAGTTACTATAAGTTGATCAATATTTACATGTTTGGAATGATTCTATAAATTATGTTTTGAATTAAAAATAATTGAATATATTTTTCAGTTCTATAAATTTATTTGTTTTTAACTATGTTTTATGTTTTAAGATTGGTCATGCTATGTTGATAATAATTCCAGTTACACAATATGATAATAAAATATCTAGAAAGAAATTTATTGGAATGAATTTTGTAGAATACCATGATTATAAAATGAGATAATTAGTTAACATGATTAAAATATTCTAAATATTTATAATCATTATCAATAAAATGATTGCACCATGAGACTTTCTAGAAAATACCATGTTTCATGCCTGGTTTCTATATTCACAACATAAAATGTGTCTTAAAAATAATTTTACAATCAGTTATAGATTGATTTGTTAGCATTAAAACATAAAAAACTCATTGAATTTCTAATGAAATATGGACTCGAGTTAAAAAATATTTAGGATGAGTAATTTAAAAAATAAAATATAAAATTACAACTCCAAAAAAAATGTGTATTCTTAATATTGTGAATATAAATCACATGGAAGTAATAAATAAGTAAATCACAAAAAAAATATGTAATATTTGTAAAAAATATATATTAGGGTAAAGAAGCACTTATGGATGAAGATTTGATATGAAATGAAGAAATAAAATTCTCAAAATTATAATTATGTTTCAACCCTAACATTCTATGATGGTAGAAAAAATTAAAATATATAGACACTTTTACAAAAAAATAAATCATTCAAAAAAATATAAGGAAAACCTAAAAATATTATCTGATCACTTTTTTGTGGATGTAATTTCATAGATGATTCTATTTCATATATCGAGTCAAAAATTTAATTAATGTATATAAACCATTAATTTATTCCTATATATTTAAACAATCACGATTAACATTTTGAATTGATTTAATATAAAACTAATTTTCACTATATTTATATTATAAAAGTGAAAATAATTTTGATTCTTTTTATTGATCTGAATATAAACTAGATTCTAAAAATTATCATTTGAATCAATGATATAAATAAATAACCTATTTATGTAAAATGGTTTTAGAATTTATGAGTTATATAAATAATTAAATGGTTATAATAAAAAACAAGTGAAAAAAAACATAAATCTAAATTAAAAAATTGATTTTTTCTATCATTAACATTGAAAAATATAAAAATCGTAGTTATTAATAAATACGAGAGTTGAATAATGAGAATTAGAAGAGAAGGAATTTTTTTTGAAGAATGTTGAACATCGATAAAATATATTTGTTAATTTTTTTATAAAATTTCACAAATTGATAAAGGATGAAGCAACCCTTTCTGTAACTACCACTATACTTTTACTTGCTGACAAATCAAACAATTCACAATCAAGTTATCAATATATCTTTTCATTCAATCCCATGAGAAATACTCCTGATGATCTCTATACAAATTATTACTACTAGGATGAGCTGAAAATGGATAACTATGAGCCTAACATAACAACCCTTTATTTAACTATGAATCAAAAGGCACACATTATATCTTTCCAAACCTCAAATCACAATATTTATCAATGATAAAATCAGGTATCATCCCCTTAAGGACCAATTCAACATTTTTCTACAACTCACTATCTTCATTCAATGATTTAAAAATTTTGTCTGATAGAGATGATTTCACTTCCACCTAAAACAAAACAAATTAATTCCCTACACCAACAACTTATAATTCAAAATTCATCAAAATAAGAACCAAAGTATCTGGTTCCAAACATATCATGGTTAATATAGCATTAATTTTTCGACTCAAAGCATTACCCTCTTTATTTTCCTTTCCGACATGGTAATGGATCGTGCAATCATAATTGTTGATTAATTATATTCATATCCTTTGTTTCATGCTTAATTCATTCGGATTGAATATATACTTCAAACTTTTGTGATCAATATATATTTCACACTATACGCCATAAAAATGATACCTCCAAATTTTTAATACAAAGAAACAGTAACTAATTCCAAATCATTTGTAGGGTAATTTAGCTAATGAGGATTCAACTAATGTAAAGTATAATAAATTTCCTAATCATTATGCATTAAAACACAACCATGTCCTCTCATTTATGAATCGATGTAGATAAAAAATTTAACAATCCTGGAAGGAATGTCCAAAAATCGAGCATTTACCGATCTTCTATTCATTTCACGAATTCAATAATAAAATTATTTTTTCCAATTGAAACTAACTCACTTACATGTAATCTATGTTCATGGGATAGATAATCAAGAAAATTTTTCGACAAACCTTCAGAAATAACCCAATAATACAAGAAAACTATGATTATCTATGATATTATTTGGTCTTGGAAATTCTTCAAAATCTTTTGTTTTTGAAGGGTCAATAGTTATTCCATATTTAGAAACAATATTACAAATGAATGATATTTTTTGAAACCAAAATTCACTCTTACAAAAACATCCCATATAGTTTCATTTTATTAAAGGTTTTAAAAACAGTTATTAAGTGACTTTCATGTTCCTCTCAGCATTTAGAATATAACAAGACATCATATATAAAAAACCAAAAACTGATCCAGAAACTGATGAAATAATCCATTCATGAGATTCATAAATTAAACAGGTGAAATCAATAACCCAAAGGTAATAACATCAAACTCATAATTCCTCTATTTTTTATAGAAAGGAATATTTAGAATATCATCCTCTGTCACCTTCAGCTGATGGTACGCAGACCAGAAATCAACCATCGAAAAATATAGTGCTCTCTGGAGCTGATAAACCAATCATCAATATAAGGCAAAAAACACATGATCTTAATAGTGATGTTATTCAAGCCTCCGTAATCAATACATAGTCTCATATAACCATATTTCTTTTCACAAATAAAACTGGTGCACCCCATAGTCATGTTCTAGGTCAAATGAAACCATTAAAAAGTAATTCTTTCAACTAATATTTTAATTCCTCGAGTTCTATATAAACCATTTGAAATGGGGGTTTAAAAATATGTTTTGAATAATTCACTAAATCAATAGAAAATTAAACCTCTTGATTGGGAACAATACCAAACAATTTATTAATAAACAAATTTGTGAATTGATTTACCACTAGAATGTCATCAATCAAAACTCTTTATTTTGGTTCAAAAATGTGTGCTTGTTAACTTTCACTGCCATCTTTAATCAATATTTATGCTTCTTGGAACAATATAAAAGTTATGGAATCCTTGAATAAAACTTTCTTGGCTTGACAATCTATTTTATCATGATCATCATAAAAATAAATCCATACCCAATGTGATATCAAATTACACTATGGAAAGATCAACATGAATTGCAGAAAATACTATCCCACTAATGATAATAAGAAGATTCCTTTAAATTTTGGTTTCATTAAGACTTTCCCGCAGTGTTTTTACCAAAATTTATTTATCATATTCATGAGGTTTTATATCCAATTTACTTAAAATGCTCTCTAAAATGAATGAATGGGAAGATCCAAATCCAAATAGAGTATTGAAATATTTTGATGAAATCAATAACATAACTATCACCACATAATTTTTATATCCCACATAAATGTTAGTAGTTGGAAAGGATTTTAGCATGCCCTTTTTCTTTCAATCATTTTGGTTTCCACCAAGGGTAATCAACATCGGATACACATTGGACCAATGTCCTAACTCATTGAAACTAATGCATCTTACCACAGGTTTTTCATTACCTTCTTGATCGTCTTCCTTATAGTTACGAGCAATATGAAAAGTTATACTACATCAGAATCACTTAATGAATATCGAGATAAATTCTATAGGATGATTTTTACAACACTTCCCACATGAAGGAAATTTTGTTGTTGTACCGCCTGGCTTCTTTGATGAATTCATTCCCATTTCCTGCCAACTAGATCACTTCATTTTTTTTCTAATAGAATACATGATCATCAGAAAACTCAATTTCTACCTCCTCATCACATCAGAGAAGTTTCTCATCACTTTTGAACACACTATAAGATAACAACCTTCAATAGTTTGTCTTCAATCTTGAGTAAAACCAATTTATCTTACTATTAACATCGTAGATAAAATTTTGGACGTACCTTGAAAAAAGGTGATATTTTCTTCATATTTACTTGTTGAGTATTCATAGTATTGTCTTAATTAAAATAATTTCTTTTCTATACTAAGTAGGATATCCTTCGGAAAATATTTTCTCAAAGATGATATTCTAAAATTCATCCAATTCCATGGTATCATTCTGTTAAATTCTATGAAATTTTTAATCATTGATCACCACTGACCAGCTTCACCTTAATAACAATAAACAGAAAGACTAACCATTGGATTTTCTGAACAAACAATTACATTAAATATATTTTCCAATGATTTAATCCACACTTCATCTTGTATAGGGTAAGATTATCCTATGAATGATGGGGTATGTTACCTCATGAAATGGTCTACGATTGACATATTTCTCTACGGTTGGTCTGGTTGATCCTGAGATTGGACACAACCAACATTGATTGCCTGAGTCAAGTGATCCCTTACTACAAAGAACTATTTAATTCTAATTCCAAACATCTCATGATTTTGATTTATAAGGTTATTTCCCCCAATATTCCCTCCCATCATAGCTGCCATGTTTCCTCTGAGGAAAACCATTTTTAACAAACATATCTTAGATGAAGCAACGTGGTAATATTAAAATTCTATATCATTTAAATTTGACCATACATTAAAATTAATTTCATATATTATATTAACAATATTATAACACCTAAAGTTATATCAATTGACCTTAGCTATCAACTATAAGGCCCCGACCATAAAATATACTTATTCAATAGATAAGTTAATAATTTGACATTAATTCACCTAGAGGAACTTTTTAGGTTTAGAGATTTAAGGAATTAGGTCATAACTTATACATAACATCTTGAATATTATATGTATACACTTATTCTCACTATCAATATTTTTACATAAAATAATATCTATTTTAAAAGAAACATGATGTCGTTTCATGTTTTCATCGAATAATTTTTCATTAATCCCATACTTAACTATATTTTTATTTATGTCCTATGAGAAGAATTTAAAAACATGGGATGAAAATAAAAATCATTGTAAGGGATACATAATTAAAGGTAACTGTTAGTCTTGGGATAACATAAAAACCATGCATTCATTATAATAATGTAATAATTTAATCCCTTAAGAAGATGTAAATATACTTCACTGAATATAATATAATTTCATACCATTTTATTTTCAAAAATATTACCATGAATCCCATAGAATGAAAAAATATCATAGAATTGTAACATGGGACATAAACATACATAAATGGAATAAATATATGGTTGACATCAGTACATATCACAAAATGGAATAGCAATACAACCTGCTTTCATTCCCAATGCATTGGAGGTTATAATGTATACACCTACGCATGGTCTATCACAGAAATCAGAATCATTTAGTTTATCACATAACCACCCATCATTGGATTATCACATAACCTCCTTTAAAATGTCAAAGTACCATTATATAATCATAACACATAAAATATTTCAAATATCAATAATTGACTAATAACATTTCATTTTCAATATCCAAAAATAATTTCAATATATTTAAATACTAAATCCATTTCAAAACCCATTTTCAATATAAAAATATGTAAAAATTGTATATGGAATTTATTTTCCTTTTAAGAACATTACAGCTTGTTAAGGAAGCTAAATATCAAATAATTCTCGTGGTGGTGGAATGATAATTGTCACCATATATGTTAAAAATATTATTATCGACATTTAGTAAAAATATTTGTAGAAAAATTATTTTCTTTGAATGAAATTGAATTTCAAATGGGTTTTTTATAAACCATATAAAATGATGTGTATATTATCAAAATATGCCTTCATAAAAGGAGATTCAGACAATGTCCCTTACATTGAGTCTAACTCATCACGTATATTCCATGTTCTCCAAGAATAATAAACATCTGTTAATTTCTAATTTCTTCAAAACATTATTCAATTTTATTATTCCTTTACATATATTATTACCACATTATAAAAATTACATAATTATTTATATCAATATAATCAATTTTTTCAATATTGGGTACTTTAATCAAAAAATGAACTTGTATAATTTGCGCATGTAGTCAAAAGCACATCATCTCAAAAATGATATTCCTGATTTAAAATAAAAAATATATATATAGTATGTATGTATTTATAATTTTCTATAACATGTGGACATATGAAATGAATTTCACTCTTCATGGAGATGGTAAGGTGTATGTACACATGAACAGTACATTCATTTATTTTTCATGTTTAAATGAATAAAAACATAATGATACTTAGGTATATTATAATTATAGTATAATATCATATTTTATTATTATTACATAATTTATTTACTCCATATTATATATGTTCCCATTCTGGTATGAATGAGCCATATCACATTGATGGGGTGGTAGTGGGCACTTTTAAAAATGAAATTATCGTATTTACATATCATGGAAAGCATAAAAATGTACTATAAATAAAAAATAATGAATCATATAGATAATATAAATATAATATACATCATATATAAATACATTTACATCATAATGTCCTCCATAAATGTTGTAGGGGAAAATCTAACAATCTTTATTTCGTGAGGCAGTAGATCGCCGTACACAAATTGTATCCATTGGATGGAAGTGTGCATAAGTGTAGTTAAAATCCTTCACATATAAAAATACTAGTATATTTAAAATACGTGTATTTTTATGGAAACAATGAATAAGAAGGTAATAGGGAGTTTAGAAGGAAAATAAAAGAGACGAACCTGATAGAAAATGTTACCTCTAAATCGGGTAACTTCTTTGTGATATTAGGATAACAACTTTTTTATTTTACTTCTGGCCAAGGAAAGGCTTCTAGTAGTAAGGTAGGGAGATTGGGTGATTATTTGATAATGCTTTTGATGATCCAAGGGTCTTGAGAGGTGTCTGTAAGTGGGTAGAGGTGGTGGCCTTTTATAAGAGGTAGGAGGGGCTCTAAAGGACTATCTTGAAATATTTTTTTACTATAAAATAATTATCACTTTGAAATTGTCCAAAAGAAATATATTTAAAATATAATATTCCTTTAGGTTTAAAACCTGTTGACCAATAAGTTTTTGACATGTTTAGGTCACTAATTTAACCTTATCATTAAGCCTTATCCCTTAGTTAAAAACATTAACTCTTACCATGTGTTCTTGCATTCCTATAAAATATGGTGACTATATTTACTATAAAAAGACAATATAACCATAAGTGGATCATTAATGATATTTTAAACCTTATATAAGTCATTTTGATTAATATTATATTTTTTAGAATATTATATAATTTTATAAAATAATATTTCTTTTGAAAAACTCATTTATGTCAATTTTTATACTATTCATATTATGAATTTTTAAAAAATCTATAACAACATGATCCGTTTATAAAAACATCATTAATTCAATGATATAAATTCATAATCATCTATAAAATTAGTTTATGGAAGAAAAAGTTTCAAAAAAAATTTATTTTAATATTTATAATCTCATTTATTTAAATCATTCATTAAAACGGTAATCACGACATCATCATTGTTTCATTAATAAATTTATTTATTTGATGAATAAATATTATAAATAAAATACCATGGTTTATTAAATTATATTATAATTATAATGATTATTTATAGTATAATATATAATTTATATAACCCCAAATAATATTTTTTAACAACAAGATACATATTTATGTTACATTTCCCTTTACATTAAATTAATTAATATAACATGTCACTATAATTCTCAAGTGGATCAATAAGGTCCCTAAATCAACACAAGGATTAAAGTTTTTGTAAATTTCTAATCCAATAGAATTATAAAATGTGTTATGTTAGTATATTATTATTATAATATTATTTTTTACCCTTATTTTCTTAATTTACCCTTTAACCTTGGTAAATAAAATAATTACTGAAGACATTGTTCATAATGTATAAAAATAAAATGAACTTATTTAAAAAATATGGACATCCTGATTAAAAATATTGAATTATTTTTTCCAAATTCATAACATGTAATTGGTTGAAATTAATTTAAAAATAATTCCCCATATCAAAACCAAAAAATAGGTTTTTAAAGAGTTATAACTATCAACCGATTAAGATGTGTTTGTGTCCAATATAAAAGCGAAATAACATAGAATGACCCAAATTAGATTAAGTGATAAAAATATAATTCAATTACACTTTAAAACGAATTATAATTACAATATATATATTTATATATGAAATGGCAGTTTTGACTATTTTTAAATATTCATAAAAAAGTGAATTTTATTAGAAAAAAAATAATTTAATCCAAAGTAAATTTTTATTTTCAAATTCTAAAGAAGAAATTTATTTTTTCAAATATAACATATAAGTATTTCAAAAAATAAATTTAATAAGGGTTCTCTATAAAAAGGCGGCACACCGACCTTTTAAAAAAATTAAAGTATTTAATGCTTAAAATTGGATTCATTCCCATTTTACACCACTAAAATTTATTAGATAAATCTAAAATGATTTAACTATAATTTATAATCATATATTAATTATTTATATTCATTCACTATATTACAATTTAGATTTTATAACTATCATTTAAATTATTATATTATTTTTCATTATAACTCAACATTGTGTGCTACGTAAGATTTCGGAGAAAGCTGTTGTTATTTGTCAAGTACGCTATCTGACAAGGTGTCCTATTTAACGTAAGATTAATATATTCTTAGAAAAAATGAATAGATATAAAAGAGGTATTATTCTATAGATACATGGGTTTCTACATAAGTAATATTAACCAAAATTTACATATGGAAATATAAGTGTTAAAATACAAAGGTTAATAATATAACACTATATAATTTGGATAAGTTTCTTAATTCATAAATGGGGAAATGAATGTATTTTTAGGGTTTATAAAAGTTAATGAAATATATTAATTTCCAATTTACTATTAATTCATAATCCCATTAACCTTAAATTACATTTTGGGTCACTATTTGGTGAAATATTATTATATTATTGTATTTTCTTCTAAAAACATCCATATCCCCCAGTTATAAATTCCACAAGTCACCATGTCACGACCCGCCTTCACCAAAAGGTGGGAAGGGTCAGCAGGTTGCCAGGCCCTTCCTTCTTTATGTTGAAGGAGAGATAATGACCCCCCGAAACCCGCCTTCAATAGGTCCCGGAGTGGCGACTAGCACCAAGGGTATAGGAAGTTCTCGCAAATGGAAGGCATTACCCTTTTTATTTTATAGGTTCGAAAGATAAGGAGGAGAAAACCCAACAACACCAAGGTAGAATGAAAAGTAAATCCAAAAGTAAACCATTCCCACAAGAATGGTTCAAAAGTGAAATCCACAAAGTGCAAAAAGGTGACTACAAGGTAAGTACCAAAAGAAAAGGAGAACAACTGCAACGGCTGCAAAAGTCCGAGCTAGTAAGGTCCTGCGTGATCCCCGAAGTCCTTCTGGAAACCCGAAAGAAGTTTTATGTACGTAGGGTGAGCATACAAGTACACTCAGTAGGGAAAACCATGACTCTCGTGCACAAGTGGGGGAACTTACTAAAGTCCCGTGAGAAAAGAGAAGAACCAGAAACTAACAAGGCAACTATCCATCCCAGGCCTCACCAAGGCTCGCTCCCCAAATAACGCAAGTCAAGTAAAATATATATATAAGATCACATCGATGTTTGGGTACCCCGCGCCACTTTCCCACTGGTTATTGAGACATCCTACTCATCGGACCAATCCCTCCATTCTTACCGCAGTCCCACTGCCACACCCGCCCGCACACACCTGGGCCACAACCACACGCAGTCCCACTGCCGAATCCCGCCCGCACACACCTGGGCCTCAACTACACGCAGTCCCACTGCCGAATCCCGCCCGCACACACCTGGGCCTCAACTGTCATATGTAACCATGCCTGCAAACACCTAGGCCAGAGCAACCACCGCCATGCCCGAAGACACCTGGGCCTCATCCCGAAGAAACTTGGGAAACCACCTGCCGCACACACCTGGCCAACCACCACAACACCCTGCCCGGAGGTTCTTGGGCTAATAATGGACTTCAGGCCATCACAGCCTGCCTGAAGGTACTTGGGGCTATCCGGGAAAGGGAGCGGAAAAGGATCTAATAACCAGCCACTAAGGATAGTGTTGGGAAAAACACCCTTCCCCCATAAATGGGGGTGTTCAGCACTGAGTGCTCAACTTGGGTGGGGCGTGAATAAGAAACACAAAGCTACAAGTATAGATATAGGTAACAAACACTCACCCAAATCTTAGGTTTTCCTAGCCAACCTACAGAACACAACACCACTGCACCTAAGTCACAGTTCACGACCCTTGCCCACAAAACCATTTGTCCCATTCTTGTTCCATGTTCAGTCAAAATGATCAATTAATTTTAAGCACTACTAGGCAACTACCATAAGCATAACCAAGGAAAAGCGTCAAAAGCAAGGATCAACCAAAACACTCACACCCGGTTCTGTTAACAGAGGATCTCTCCCCAATTTGTGATAGAATCTCACAACCACTGAAACCATACCAACAGGAGATCCCATCCCCCAAATTCACACAGCCACCGAGAGTATAAAAGAACAGGGGATCCCATCCCCTCCCACATTTCCAGCAATCGGCCCGAAAGGAAAACAACCAACCACCGCTACCAACACAAGTCAGGAATTTTCAGATTTAAAAGATTTAACACACTCCATGATTTCAAATTTCCGTGGGTTCTAACCGGGAGTTATCACAGAAGGGTTGATCCTGGTGCTTTCAACTTATTCAGCCGGATATACGTGATTAACCAATTTCACAGCAGGAGTTCACAATTCCAGCAACCCATTTAAAACATCACGAGGGGATTCAAGTGCACACACACGACCACCAACGGCCTCAATTTTCAGAAAACATAAACCAGCACAACTAAAAAGGATGATCACAAGATAGGGCATAAACAACGATCACAACCCCTTCCCCTTCTTTAACCAGTTATTATCTTCATTTAAAGGCTCAACCATTTCTCATGAGAACAAAAGATAACGCCCACCCCGCATGATACACAGAAGTGAGAGACTAAAGAAATTACCTACTTGTTGATAGATGATCGACGTTTAGGCCGGGGGCGCGGAACTTTATGGATAACGACGCGGAGGTCCCGATGCACCAGAAGGGCCACGATCGAAGAAGGGGGAAGCCACGGCCTAACCCTTAATTTATAAGATCCGGGGACGGTTGAGATGAAAACGCAAAACCGCGCAAGACGTGGGAGTCGTGGGTTGACCACACGGCTTGACTCATCATTAAAGGTGCTGAGTGGTTTAAACCGACTCATGAATTAATGAAGCATTTAATTAAAACTTTTTTGCGCGTTTCGGGTTTCCAAGACATTTTTAACGAGGCAGAATATGGTTTAAAACCCTATTTGCGTAAAAGGAGCGTTACTAGAACAACTTGGCAAGGTCGGGTGACGTCAGCCGGTTCTGGCGATTGGTCGCACCGATCGGTCGCGCCGATCGGTCTCACCGATCGGTCGCACCGATCGGTCTCACCGATCGGCCTCACCGATCCGTCCACCTTAAGGATTCGGATTTTGGAAAAGGAAGGGACCAAGGGGGTCTGGGTCATCACATCAGATACCTCTTAAACGATTCTCGTCCTCGAGAATCAAAACAAACCAGAAGGAAGGAGAGGGTCCGAACAACCATCTTCAAAAGATACCTCTTAGGAGTGAACCACTGCTAACTAAAAACACTCTCCTGACAGGAACTAAGCAACATACCACGCCAAACAGCCCGGTCATGCGGGTTTGGGGAGTTCCCCTCCCCCATGTGAAGATATTATCCACTTTGGGCGGCACTGACTCACCCGCACGAGTTCAATCGCATCCACCTTAATGCGTCTTGATTAGGGGTCGGGTTCCCTCTTCCCTTTAGCCGGGGCTTTTCACACACAACAGTGGAAAGGAACTGGTACATTTCATAGCCAAAAGGTCAAACGTTCTACCACAGCAGGTACAAAAGGAACGAAGCTCAAAACAACTCGGGGTATTGGGCACGCATCTGTGCTTCCCTTTCCCACGTACTCTCCTCGAGCCCGCCATGTCTCCACAACACACGAACCAAGGGAATAGCTTGCCCACGAAGCACCTTCTCCTTGCGATCCTCGATCATCACTGGTTTTTCCACAAAGGTTGCGTCGTCCTCGATGTCCAGTTCACCCCAATCAAGGACGTGTGAAACATCGTGCAGATAACGACGGAGCTGGGATACATGAAAGACATCATGTATCCTTATCAGCGGCGGAGGTAACGCTAGCTGATAAGCCACTTCGCCGACCCGCCGTAACACTTCGAAGGGTCCGACGAATCTGGGGGAAAGCTTACCCCCCTTGCCGAACCTCCGTTGTCCACACCGCGGGGAGACCTTCAAGAACACGTGGTCTCCAACCTCAAACTCCAAGGGCCTTCTCCTAGTATCAGCATACGACTTCTGTCGATCCTGGGCCGCCTTCATCCTTTCCCGTATGAGCTGAATATTCTTTGTCGTGTTCTGAACTACCTCCGGGCCAAGGATGCCTGCCTCTCCTGCTTCGGTCCAACACACAGGTGAACGGCATGGCCTCCCGTACGGAGCCTCAAAAGGGGCCATACCGATGGTAGAGTGGTAGCTATTATTGTAGGAAAACTCTACTGGAGGCAAGTATCGCACCCACGACTCTCCTGAGTCCCGAACACATGCTCGTAGCATATCCTCCAAGGTCTGGATGGTTCGCTCCATTTGTCCATCTGTCTGGGGATGGAAAGCAGTGCTAAGGCATAACTGGGTGCCAAACGCATGCTGCAATCCTCTCCAGATTCCTGAGGTAAACTGTGCATCCCTATCCGAGACTATAGACCTCGGAACTCCATGAAACCTCACCACCCCATTCACGTACTTCCGTGCCAAAGCATCCACAGTACTTGACTCCCTGATTGCCAGAAAGTGAGCTGATTTTGTCAACATGTCCACCACCACCCAAATGGAGGCGCACCCTCCTTGGACCTTGGGTAGTCCCGTGACGAAATCCATTGAGATGTCATCCCACTTCCACTCGGGAACAGCTAAAGGCTGCAGTAGGCCGCCTGGAACCCGGTGTTCAGCCTTCACTTGCTGACATACTAAGCATTTGGCCACGAAATATGCCACCGCTCGCTTAACTCCGGGCCACCAGAACTACCTTTTCAGCCCCTGGTACATCTTGGTAACTCCTGGGTGCACTGCCAGGGGTGAGTTGTGGAACTCACTGAGAACCTTGCCACGCATCACTATTGGAACAAACAACCTTCTCTGGAAAAGCATCTGGTGCTGACCATCCTCTGTCCATTCTCTCGGAGCATCACCCTGGTCAACCCGATCACGCATCACTTCGCACTCGGGGTCTCCCCACTGAGACTCCTCCACTTGTCGAAACAGAGACGACCGCACTATCATCTGATATAGGTAGCCTCTGCCACTATCCATCTTTGCATCCAGGTGTAAGGAAGCCAACTCCTCCATTGCCTTCCAGGTATTTGGCGACTCTCGGACCGCATCCTTCTGCGTCCTCCTACTCAAGGCCTCGACCACCACATTGCCCTTGCCCTCAGTATAAGAGATTTCAAAGTCGTAGTCCTGGAGGAACTCCACCCATCTCCGTTGTCGCAAGTTCAAGTCCCGCTGGGAGAAGATGTACTTTAAGCTTTTGTGATCTGTGAAGACCACAAATCTTTCCCCGATGAGGTAGTGCCGCCATAACTTTAGCGCAAAAACGACCGCTGCAAGCTCCAGGTCATGGGTGGCGTAGTTACGCTCATGGGGGCGTAGCTGCCTGGACCCGTAAGAGATCACCCCTTGTTGCTGCATCAACACGCATCCCAGGCCCTGTCCTGAAGCATCAAAAAATACCTCATAGGCCATCCCTTCTTCTGGTAATCTCAACACTGGGGCACTAACCAGCTTTTCTTTTAGGTAGCTGAAGGACGACTCGCATTGCTCGCTCCACACGAAAACCTGGTCCTTCTTGGTCAAAGCCGTTAAAGGAGCTGCTACTCGAAAGAAGTTGGGTACAAATCTCCGGTAGTAACCTGCCAGTCCGAGGAAGCTCCGGACTTCCGCCACATTCTTGGGTGATGCCCAAGAAACAACTGCCTCAACCTTTGATGGGTCGACCGCTACCCCCCGCTCAGACACTACATGCCCGAGGAAGTGCACTTCTCGTGTCCAGAACTTGCACTTTGACAACTTCACGTAGAGTTGGTGCTGTCGGAGGACTTCCAAAACTGTCCTCAGGTGCTCTGCATTGTCCTTTTCTGACCTTTAATAGATCAGGATATCGTCGATGAATACCACCACAAACCGATCCAGATACTCCCGAAAGATGGAGTTTATAAGCCCCATGAACACGTCTGGGGCGTTCGTAACACCAAAGGGCATGACCACGAACTCGAAGTGCCCATACCTGCACCTGAACGCCGTCTTTGGGACGTCGCTATCCTTTACCCTCAGCTGGTGGTATCCAGATCGCAGGTCGATCTTCAAGAACCATCCTGCCCCCTTCAACTAGTCAAAAAGATCATCTATCCTCGGAAGAGGGTAGTGATTCTTTATCGTTACCTGATTCAGCCTCCTATAATCGATGCACAACCTGAGGCCACCATCTGCCTTCTTTGAGAACAAGACTGGGGCACCCCACGGTGACGCACTTGGACGAACATAACCCCTCTTCGTCAGATCGTCAATCTGTATCCGCAACTCCCGTAGCTCCGAAGGCGCCATCCGGTAAGGAGCCATCGAGATTGGTCGAGAGCCGGGCTGCAGGTCTATCCCGAACTCGATATCACGTCGAGAGGGTAGAGTCGTCACCTCCTCAGGAAAGACGTCCATAAATTCACGAACGATCTCTGGTACTTCCACCATTTCCGCATCTACTGATTCTATTGTCAGTTTGGTCAACAAGGAGAGGAGAGGTTCCTCCCTCCTGTTTCCCTTCGGACAGCTCCGCTTTCCGGTGAAAGTAACACGCTGGCCGTCCAAACCGGAGAACACCACCCTTCTTTGGAAACAGTCGATGACGGCGCACACAGAATATAGCCAGTCGATGCCTAGGATGACATTGTACGGCTGAATCTGTAGTAGAAGGAGATCCCTAACCGACTGATGTGGTCCTAACATCAGTCTACATACCCGACAAACGAACAACAAGTCGGTCTGACCTCCAACTGGTGTGCTCAACACCAGGGGCACTGGAAGTCTCTCGGCATCTAGACCCAAGGCGCGGTCTAGACTGGGTGCAACAAAGGAGTGCGAAGCCCCGGTATCGAACAATGCATAAGCAAGAGTGCTAAACACACTGATCGTACCTCGAACAACCTCTGGCCCTGCTGGAACTGTTTCTTCTGCGGCGTGTAACTGTCCATGCCCAGCTCCCCTGCCCCTCGGCTGTCGGCCACCTCCCCGACCACGCCCTGGTCGGGGTCCCTGGGGAGCGCTCTGAGGTCGGCCTCCCCCTCCTATGTCTGCCTGCGGAGGAGCGGGAGCTTGCTGTCCCTGCTACTACTGCTGAAAGGGTCTGGCTGGAAACTGCTGCTGCGGCGGATGCTGGGGATGACTGCCACTGTTGTACTGCACCCGATCGGGGCACTGACTCCGGAGATGTCCAGGGCTCCCGCAGATGAAGCACCGTGGTCCCGAGCCTGAAGGAAAGGAACGTGGGCCAGGGGATCGAAACTGAAACTGCTGCGGCCTGCTCCCTGCAGGTCGGAACCTGGAGGGTCCCGATGCTGTAGGCCTGGCGCTGACGGCTTTCCCCTTCGATGGTCCCAGCTGGATCCCTTCTCTTGACACTCCGCCCAGAGCGTGCATCCTTTCCACCACTTCGGCCATCTTCTGAACCTCTTAGTATGTCGAAAGGGTAATGGGGGTAACAGCATACTGGAGGGAGGGTCGGAGCGCCTCCTCCAAACGTCTTGCCCGAGACTCCTCATCGGGAAAGAGGTCCGGAGCAAAACGCAGGAGGTCCTTGAACTTGATTCCAAGTTCCCTCATGGACATGCTCCCCTGCTGGAGGGAGAGTAGCTCCTGCATCTTCTTCGCCTTCATTGTCGAGGAGAGAAACTCCGCCCGGAACTCCTTCTCGAAATCCGCCCAGGAAACCTCAGACACTTTCCTACTCCCCAGGTGAAGCATCCACCACTGACGTGCCGCTCCTCGCATCTGGCTAACAGCCAGAGGAACCCAGTACTCAGTCGGGGCCCGAATCAGGCCGAAGGCTATGACTAGCTCCTCTAGCCAGCCTTTCGTCTTCATATCGGAGGTACTGCCCTCATACTTCTCGAGGGCCTGTCGCTGGAAGGCTCGAAGTGTCTTCTGCCACTGTTCGTCCTCTTCCTCTCGATAAGATCTCTGCCGATTGGCCAAAGTAGTCTCAGGAGTCTCGATCGCCTGTACCACACGTGGTCGCCTTCCAGGTGCCATAGCTGCAAGGTAAACAAGGAATGCCTAGGCCCAGTAGTGCAAAGAAAATCGTTCTTAAAACTTATTAAGATTTAATTTATTCTTAATTTCCCAAGACACCCCAGAAACACAAGAACACAAGTCATTATGATGCATGTACCTTTCCTAGGGTCTCTACCCCGCAATCAGTGTGGCCTCACTTGGTCGTTCGGTAGGCCCAGAGTCCTTGCATCAGATCACGGGGGGCCCTAAAATCCCGTGCCCTAGCTGGTCTTCCCTGGCCTAATTCACGCTCCAAGGTCACCCAACACCGTTGCCTTACCATCCCATGCAATCCTCACGGTGCCTAACTCCAGACTCCGTCCTATCTCTCATCCTAGCCTCTGATACCATTCTGTCACGACCCGCCTTCACCAAAAGGAGGGAAGGGTCAGCAGGTTGCCAGGCCCTTCCTTCTTTAAGTTGAAGGAGAGATAATGACCCCCGAAACCCGCCTTCAATAGGTACCGGAGTGGCGACTAGCACCAAGGGTATAGGAATTTATCGCAAATGGAAGGCATTACCCTTTTTATTTTATAGGTTCGAAAGATAAGGAGGAGAAAACCCAACAACACCAAGGTAGAAAGAAAAGTAAAGACAAAAGTAAACCATTCCCACATGCATGGTTCAAAAGTGAAAGCCACAAAGTGCAAAAAGGTTACTACAAGGTAAGTACCAAAAGAAAAGGAGAACAACTGCAACGGCTGCAAAAGTCCGAGCTAGTAAGGTCCTGCGTGATCCCCGAAGTCCTCCTGGAAACCTGAAAGCAGTTTTATGTACGTAGGGTGAGCATACAAGTACACTCAGTAGGGAAAACCAAGACTCTCGTGCACAAGTGGGGGAACATACTAATGTCCCGTGAGAAAAGAGAAGAACCAGAAACTAACAAGGCAACTATCCATCCCAGGCCTCACCAAGGCTCGCTCCCCAAATAACGCAAGTCAAGTAATATATATATATATAAGAGCACATCGATGTTTGGGTACCCCGCACCACTTTCCCACTGGTTATTGAGACATCCTACGCATCGGACCAATCCCGCCATTCTTACCGCAGTCCCACTGCCACACCCGCCCGCACACACCTGGGCCACAACCACACGCAGTCCCACTGCCGAATCCCGCCCGCACACACCTGGGCCTCAACTACACGCAGTCCCACTGCCGAATCCCGCCCTCACACACCTGGGCCTCAACATTCATATGTAACCATGCCTGCAAACACCTAGGCCAGAGCAACCACCGCCATGCGCGAAGACACCTGGGCCTCATCCCGAAGACACTTGGGAAACCACCTGCCGCACACACCTGGCCAACCACCACAACACACCGCCCGAAGGTTCTTGGGCTAATAATGGACTTCAGGCCATCACAGCCTGCCCGAAGGTACTTGGGGCTATCCAGGAAAGGGAGAAGAAAAGGAGCTAATAACCAGACACTAAGGATAGTGTTGGGAAAAACACCCTTCCCCCATAAATGGGGGTGTTCGGCACTGAGTGCTCAACTTGGGTGGGGCGCGAATAAGAAACACAAAGCTACAAGTATAGATATAGGTAACAAACACTCACCCAAATCATAGGTTTTCCTAGCCAACCTAGAGAACACAACACCACTGCACCTAAGACACAGTTCACGACCCTTGCCCACAAAACCATTTGTCCCATTCTTGTTCCACGTTCAGTCAAAATGTTCAATTAATTTTAAGCACTACTGGGAAACTACCATAAGCATAAACAAGGAAAGCGTCAAAAGAAAGGATCAACCAAAACACTCACACCCGGTTCTGTTAACAGAGGATCTCTCCCCAATTTGTGATAGAAACTCACAACCACTGAAACCATACCAACAGGAGATCCCATCCCCCAAATTCATACAGCCACCGAGAGTATAAAAGAACATGGGATTCCATCCCCTCCCACATTTCCAGCAATCGGCCCGAAAGGAAAACAACCAACCACCGCTACCAACACAAGTCATGAATTTTCAGATTTAAAAGATTTAACACACTCCATGATTTCAAATTTCCGTGTGTTCTAACCGGGAGTTATCACAGAAGGGTTGATCCTGGTGCTTTCAACTTATTCAGCCGGATATACGTGATTACCCAATTTCACAGCAGGAGTTCACAATTCCAGCAACCCATTTAAAACATCACGAGGGGATTCAAGTGCACACACACGACCACCAACGGCCTCAATTTTCAGAAAACATAAACCAGCAAAACTAAAAAGGATGATCACAAGATAGGGCATAAACAACGATCAAAACCCCTTCCCCTTCTTTAACCAGTTATTATCTTCATTTAAAGGCTCAACCATTTCTCATGAGAACAAATGATAACGCCCACCCCGCATGATACACAGAAGTGAGAGACGAAAGAAATTCCCTACTTGTTGATAGATGATAGACGTTTAGGCCGGGGGCGCGGAACTTTACGGATAACGAAGCGGCGGTCCCGATGCACCAGAAGGGCCACGATCGAAGAAGGGGGAAGCCATGGCCTAACCCTTAATTTATAAGAGCCGGGCACGGTTGAGATGAAAACGCAAAACCGCGCAAGATGTGGGAGTCGTGGGTTGACCACGCGGCTTGAATCATCATTAAAGGTGTTGAGTGGTTTAAACCGACTCATGAATTAATGAAGCATTTAATTAAAACTTTTGTGCGCGTTTCGGGTTTCCAAGACATTTTTAACAAGGCAGAATAGGGTTTAAAACCCTATTTGCGAAAAAGGAGCGTTACTGGAAGAACTTGGCAAGGTCGGGTGATGTCAGCCGGTTCCGTCGATTGGTCGCACCGATCGGTCTCACCGATCCGTACACCTTAAGGATTCGGATTTTGGCAAAGGAAGGGACCAAGGGGGTCTGGGTCATCACACACCACCCTATTTATCATCACATATAAAATTTTTCATTTCCCAAAAAAACCAAATTACATTATAAAACTACATAGTATAGCTTTTTGGGTTTCATTTGTAAAAAATATCAATCTATTAAAACCATTGTATATCATAAGTGGGCTCTAAATGGAATAGGTAAACTATAACAACTAAACTAATTTATTTTTTCTTCATCATACTCCTCTTATAAATATTTTATAACCATAATGATATTTTTAAATAATAATCCAAAATAAATTAACATTTTATCATACATATTTAATATAAATAATATTATAGTGTCACATTTGTCATGAAATGAAATCAACACCTATGTTAAGGGTTGTTCACCACCTTCGTTGAAAATGTATTTAAATTTTTATCACTTAATCCATGAATGATTCTAAAATTATATTACTAAATATTTATGGAATAAATTACTAAATAAAATAATGTTTAATATTATGATATAATAAAACTAATATAGTTTAGTAAAAATAATAAATAATCAATTGTGGCTTCTTGTACCGTAATAAAAAAGTTAAGAATAAGAATTCATATAATAGGTAAAAAAACCAATTCTAAAAAACATTTATTTATAGGATATTTATAAATAAAAATAATAATAATAATATATTTTAAAATATATTTTGTACATATTTTTCAACTTTCTTACTATAATAACAAATTATAAAAAGCTCTTAAAAAACATGTTGAAATAATCGACAAAAGGAACATAAATGTAATATGTTCTCAATGAATTGATGTAAGAAGATTAGGAAAAGTGTAAAAATGTTTTATAATGATAAAAAACTAATAAATAATGAATGGAATTTTTTTATTCATGAACCTACCACTTCCCTATATAGTGACTTGTATATAGAGTACGTGGATTCCCTATAAGGCTCATATAATTTTTTTATCTCTCTCCCTTCTCATTAATAATAAATAACTATATTGGTTTAAAAATATTATTAATTAATTAAATATTATATTTTAATGACCTATGATTATTATCATGAGTTTTCATCAATATGTTTTTAATTTTTTCTATAATTTGGAAATCTTTAATTATTGTTATGTGGATACATCAAATAATACAATTAATAAACCTATACATTCCTGTATTAATATATTATCTTTAATAAACTTATAAAACATCTAAAGTACTATTTTTTTATGTTAGAATTATATTAATTCATATATTTGATCTATTATTTTAAATCTTATCTAAAATGTTATAATTTTAAAAATACACTCCTCCCATGCATTAAGTATTAATAATCCTATATTTTCAATAAATTCCATACATTATCATTATATAAATAAGAATATAATTATTTAATAGAAAATTCTAAATATTTCTTTCATTTTACATGATCCCACAAAATTACTTATTCATTATGATATAATTAATTTCATTTACCTGTTTTGTGACCCATTTCATAACCCTGGGTTATCATTTATATGATTTTTTTTTATTTCCTTATGTGAATCATATATCCATTTACATGTTATAATATATTGGTTGGGACTGATGTTATAAATCCTTTAAAAAATGTATTGTGTTATGATTCAATTTCATGTGATATCATATGTTGATCTTAGTAAATGAGACTAGCATGTCATGTTATGTTGTCAATGTAGCGATCCATGAAACATGATTATGATGACATGTTTCGTGTGGTTTCAACATATTCCCAATTGAAGATCTCTAAAAATATAATCATGTGAATAATTAATAATTTAATATCATGATTACATTTTTCCTAATTATATTACCTTTATATATTGGTGAATATACTCTCCATGACACCCTTTAATTATCCCATTCCTAGAAATTATATATCACCCAACCATTATAATTTATGACTTTATATTGAAATGACTAAACATTATCAGTTAATAAAAGTATTTATAAGATGTTTTTCATTTTATCATCAAATGTAATTCAATTTATGGTAATGAATTAATATAATATTCATTAATATTGATAAACTCCAACTATATAGTTGTATAACTAAATAATTCCATAAAAATAGATATTCATATACTTCTTTTAAAAATGATAATATATATATCATTTATATTTTTCTAGTATATAAATATATGATGCTTTTAAAAAATCCCATCATATATATAACGTACATAAAAAATTATTTTATATAAATAATTATAAATTTTTTAAATAAAAATTTATTTTTATTTCAAATATATATGATGGTGTTCTCAAAGTCACCATATATATCTTATATATAATTTTTTTAAAAAATAAATCATTTATAAATTTAAATATATTTTTTTCCTAAAATCTACCACACATAGAAATATCGAATGATTATTTTAAAACCAATCATATAAGATCAATTTTATAATAAATTCGATTGGCCACCACGATCTAATAATTTAGAAAAACTATTATGACTATGTACTAGGATATTTATTATAATGTTAATATTTTGATGATTCTATTATCTAAAATTTAAAATAATATTAATTTTATCTCCTTCTTCATGTATAGTCAATCCCCATTTTCAACCCCTCATAATGAAATATATACATCTTTAGTTTTTTCTTGATATTAACTCTTTATTTATTAAAAATGTTTTTGTTTTATATCAAATGATTTTGTCATATTTCCATATTCCCCCATTTTTTTCGGGAAATTATTTTTTTTTGTTTTTAAAATTTTCCAATTCATATTTCCTATTATTTACTAGAATTATTCAAAAGATTTATTCTTTTCTCATACAGTCAAATGACGTGTTTAATGTTTAACAAAACTTTGATTAAATAATTATACAATCCCAGTATTCATTAGAAATTATAAATCCATATTTGAGATCCATATTATTTATCTTGTTTAAATTAAATTATGACTATATTTTTTATAAATATTTTGATTATTTATTACTAGAAATTACACTTCCTAACTTACATATATGTGAAATTTCCAAGCCCTCACCTCATAAGTATGGGGATAAGCAATAACATTTAGGAATCCTTAAATTATAGTATGTTACATTACCCTTGAATATATTATTTATCCTACAATATTGAATTATCACTATCCAATGTGTAAATTTTATCACCCCATGATTTTATATGTGTTTTCATGGAAATATAATTTATGTATTCGATAGACTTCTTTAAATGAAAATTTGATTCTAAATGAACGAGGATATAGATATATGTTATAACGATGCTACTAAATTTTTTGAATGAATAATAGTTAAAAAATTATGGAAAATAGGTATATAGGTTTTAGATAATCAAAAATCATTTATGAATTCATAATAATATGTTTTATATTTTTAGTAAAGTGATTTAATGCTTAACAAATTTGAGTTAAACAATAAATGAGGTTTGATGAAATATTTTCACCTATATTATTATTAATTTGTAATATGTATAGAAATTTTATATTTGTAAAAAATATATATGTGTTGATAAACATATAATTATTATGTTAGGGTGAATTACAAGGATTTTTCTAAGAAATTTTTATTTAGTGAATAGTGTAAAATACTAATTTTGTTAAATTATCATTTAATTTCCCTAAATGTAGTAATTAAAATTTCCATTTATGTTTATAATTTGATAAGAAAGTAACATATGTCTCATTAAATTATATATAATATATATTACTATATATGAATTATTAGTATACAAATTTTTTTAGAATGTCTATTTTGGGAATAAGAACACTTTTACGTAAAAAAATATTTATATATGAAATGTGTTTTTAAACTAATAAATTAAATTACTCCCAAATGATTAATGATTTAAGATATATATATATATATATATATGATTAAATATTTTTATACTCATATTTTATTTTTTTCAAATAAATGGATGGATGTAAATTAATTTTAATACTTAAAAATGCACTTTCCCAAAAATAATATTTATTACATTTTGCATGTTTATTAAAAATAAATTTATGTCATAAATAGAAATGTAATATTTTAAAATCTATTATATATTTTGAATAAGAATAATAATAAAATTTTAATTGGGTAAAATTAATTTTTGGTCATAATTATTAGGAAAAAATATAAAATTTAGTTACCCTAGTTAATGTAAGAATATTTTTCCAAATTATTAAACTAAGAGACATGGTAGTAATGTAATGTAATCATGTATAAATAAAATTAGAATAATTTTTAATAAAAATATAAAAAAATATATTAAAATTGACGGACATATTAGAAAACATTCTCATAAAAGAGAGATTACATTATTGAAATATTAATGTAATTACATTTTTGTCCCCTCCCACACATATAAATGAGTACCTCTTATCCTCACTTATAAAGGAAATTTTTTCTTTTATATCAACCAATACTTTATCCAAAATCATACATAATTCCTTCTATCCATCCATGATCCATTCCTCTTTGCCTATTACTATTATTTGAATGATTAAAGAGTAATCCAAAGGAGGTCTATTAATGAAGATGAATAAATCATAACTAAGCTATTTCAATATTATTGGTTTTTTGAAATTATATATTTTTTTATATTACATTTCACATTATTTATCCTCTCTATATCTACATAAAACCTAGAAGGAATTTTTATTACAGAAAATTGAATTTGTTTTTCAAGTCATCTGAGAATGAATTTGTTTTGGGTCTATTTTTTCTTTTAAATGTTTTCATGAATAGTTTTAAAATTACCCAACAGTGGTATAAATTCATTTATATTCATTAATTATTTTATAAAAAAATTAATGTAATTTTATTTTCATTTTCTAATTGCGGAACTGTTGATTTTTTTATTGAAAATTTTAAATTTATATTTATTTTAACATAAACCAAAAGAATGGATTTCACCACCATAATTACTAATATTTTATTTGAAAATTATGTTAAAATTTAAATTTTCTTCAAGTAATATTAATTATAGAATATATTGAAAATTTTATATTTTTAAATATGTTATTTCAAAATGAAAATTAATTTTCCTCTTGAAATATTCTAGTGATGACGTAAATGTATATTCGTCTATACAAAAATTATTTAATGTTACTTATTGTTTAATGTGTATACTATCCAATGTAATCTTCTTTAATAACTATGTAGATAGGTTTTTTATTACTAGAGGAGATATTTATTATTCTTGTATATTTATTATATTATATTTATGATGAAATTATAAATATTACATTATCTTCTGGAATACACATCAATTGTTTATTATAATGTGACAAGTTAGTCTATTATAAAAAACCAAATAATTAGGAAATAATTAATGGTTTATAACATAAAAGTGTACATGAGAAATTATTTGATGCCAAAATAAGGGTATGTGTGAGGTAACCTCATGCCTTAAATATGGTAAACATGAGGTTATAGCAAGAAAAAAATATGGTACATGGGAGGTTATACGTGTCTCAAAGTAGGTACAATAGTTTTTATCCCAACCCTAACATGTGATAACTGTCTTAGTGGTTATACTTTAATTAAAATTTACATGATTATGATTATTCCACGCTATATTCAACTAATATACAATATAATATTATGACAATGTTATTCTTTCAAAGTAGATGTTATTTAATTTCATTATGATTCACGACTCATGAACTGGCTTTTTTGATTCCATGGCTCATGATTTTATTATATGTATTGTAGGATTTGAAAGTTTATGCCCATGTTATCATAACCATATACACATTATACTCGTAAATTTGGGTAGTGAAGTTTTTCTACCATGGTTAATGTAACGCCGGACCCCAGAATCCCAGAGTAGGTGCATTATTATGTATCATTGCATGATCACAAAAGGCCAGATCTCAAAAGACCGATTAGTTTAGTAGCCTTGGAAGTACTAGATACATTCAGAAGGATTATATTACATCATAAAATTAAAAACTAAAACAACATTGTTTCCATAGACAAGACTGAGATCCCATAGACTATCCCAGCAGGTCAGTCATAATATACTTCTTTGCATCCTAAGAAAAATAAAACATAGAAAGGGGTTAGCTCAAATGCTCATTAAGGATAACAATATAGCGGAAACATTCATATATAAGATTAAAAATTTAAGGAAATGTACAAAACTAAAACAAAATCCATTTAAACTTGAACTTCAGCATAATATAAAAAATTTAAAATCAAAATAATGCCATTTACTTACTCACATGGATATTTTACTTGTCGAATAATCACATGCAATATCAATAGCCACTTCCATAATGATGGAATGCATAATTCCAAGCATTCCAAACAACATTGTCAAGGCCTTGTGCCATTTCTATGAATAATATTTTCTTGGCCATGTACCAAGACACTAGTTTGTATCATGATACCTACTGATGCATCGAGAAGATATAGCGGGTTCCACCCATCACGTACTAAGTCCAATGCATTCCTCATATGAAATGTTTTAAACATAACAAAAACATTCGTATAAAAACTTGAATACAAAATGTCAATACATTATCCATAAACTATGAATGGTAGGAAATAACACATCCACAGTCAAACATATCACAAAAACTTCTATAAAATATGTCAGTATTATATCATTTTAAATCAACTTCAAACAAACCTAAAATACATCAATGGATGTTGACATAGATGAAATCAAAACTTTTTTTAGAGAAATATCTCTTTCTATTTTGAAATAATTTAAATTTCCTGAAATTATAAAATAAAACATTTATATTTGAAAAAATTATTATTATCATGTAAGGGAATATTAGATGATGTTATAACTGTGGAAAATAGCCGCACCCGCAGTATAAGTTAAAAAAATAAATTCTTTACATAATTTTGTTGAAAAGGTTATAAAGGATCTTGTTTGGAAAACGACAGAAATATTAATTTATAAACATCTTATAAAAGTAAAAAAATGGTATAAATGACTTTAAATTATAGTCTTTAAAATACTAATAATTTTTTGAAATACATTTTTACGAAATATAGATGTGGATGATAAACAAGTCCCAGTAGATAATTACATATAAACAACCTCTGATAATAAAGAGACTGTGAAATTAACCCTTAACACATACTTTTCCATGGTCAAGGGTAAGTTAAAAACCTCAATAATGGTGAAATAATTGTTATTAAGTTATACAAGAATCATATACATTAATATGATATCATATATGATCTTTTAACATTGCTTTGTTAACAATATCTTAGTATTATCGTCATTTCGGGTGTTAACAGATTCATTTTCCTTTATATTCCTTGTTATGTAAGACATATTTGTTACGGATGGGATATATGTTATTCATATCCAGAATGATATCAAGTCTTTAAACATTATTTTTAATCATCAAATGAAAATTATTCTTGAATGGATATGATGGTGAATGAATGTCATCGCGTTTGTGGAGACGGTAATTTGTACGTACGCATGAGCAAAAATATCATTCTTAAAATAATATACAATTGGATGGTATATCATATATACAGAAACATTATCATGTTATATTTATTATTTAAGCCAATTAAACATCATTATTATATATATCCAAATAATAATGTATTGAATAACAATTAAACCACGACGTGGAGATGGTAATCCATACATATCAACGTATGGTGACATGTCATTCAACGAATGGATAGAATTATTAATATGGTTTTGAAATTTTCATAATAAAATCATATTATATATGATGATACTGGTGTTAATATTTTAGAATGGAAACAACAAAGAAATAGGAAGTTGAAGAAGAACGGAACATGAAAGAGGTGATGATATATTTACCTCTTCTTCGGGTTCTTCCGTTTGATTTTATCAAAAGGGCTCCTTAAGTTGGATTTCATACTAATGTAAAGAATCTAGGATAAATTTAAGGTAGTTTAGAGGATATTTGGGTTGAGTTTGGCCGAGATAAATGTCTTTTAAGTTGTGAATTAGAGAGAAGGGGGAGATCCCTTTTATATGAGGGGTGAGAGGCGGCTTAGGAAATGCTAGAAATATTATTTCATAATAAAATCGTGTTCGGTTTATAATGTCTAAAAAAATATATTACTTAATAGATATGGTGAGTATGGGTCAAAAACCACTCAACCAATAGGTTTTAGACTAGTTTTGGTAACTATATTAACTTTATCTTTTCAATTTAACTCTTAGTTAAATAGTTTGACATTTTCCATGTCTCTTTGTATTTTTTGTATTATATGGTTAATAAACTTACAATATACCTTCAAGAGATCCCCAAGTGGATCATTAATGATAAAACTACAATTATTTAGGTCTTTTATCTTAGCCTTATATTTTAAGGAATAGAATATCAATCAATAATATGATATTTGTTTTAAAAACTCTTTTATGTCAATTTTTACACAATTTGGTATTTTTTTTAATATATAACAGAATTATTACTCTAAAAAAATTCATATTTGAAAACCTAATATTTTATATTTACCTATAAAATTTGTGTAATTCACAAAAAGTTTCAAATTACATTTATTTGTATATTCATAATATCAATTAGTTTAATATTTCATTTGTTATGTAATTACTGCATCAACATTGTGTCATAAATAAATTAAATTATTTAATTAATAAAAAATATAAATAAGATACATTATGTAGGAAATATTTTTATCTTTCTAATGAATAGTTATAGTCGAATTTATCTTATGTATAACCCTATATTAAAAATGTTCTAGTTATTAAACTTTGATTTTAACTCTTTTAAATCTTCTTTAAATAAAATAATAATAAATGACGTAATCTAATCAAACTAGAAATAAAGGATCATATTTTATTCATAAGGTTTTTTTGGTCTAATTACACTTATCCAATATAATTAGGACACGTGTTAGGATAATAATAATATAATTTTAACCTTTAATTACCCAATTTACTTTTAACCGTGCTAAAAAAAGTAAAAAGTTAATATTCAACAAATATTATCTTCATCTTATTGAACCACATTTTTCTTAATGATATCAACCGTGTCTATTAGATTTTTTAAATTTAACTAACATAAGTTATAAAATTATTTTTTATGCAAATTTTCGAATTCTCCCAAGAGGTGGGTAAAAGACAATGAAAATTTCAATAATTTTTTTTGTATATCTAAAATTATTATAAATTGAATACAATGAATTACATTGAACTTATAAATGTATTATGTATCTATTTTTACCTAAAATAAATTTAAATAAAATAATTAATTTTTTATATAAAAATTCGGTTTTAAACTATAACTCAGTGTTTTCCACTATTCATCAATAATTGCAAGTTTTTAGAAAAATACAAAAAATTTACCCTAGGATAATTTCGATATTTTGAATCCAAAAATGAACACCATTTTAAAAGATAAAATTTATAAAATTTCAAAAAGTAGGTACTAATATTCATAACGTCTAGTTTGATTGGTTGTGGTGTGTTAGAACTCGAAGTTGCGTATAACATATGCTACTCTATTATTCAAAGAGAAACGGACCATGGTAGCTTGGGGTGTTACATTCTCCCATCCTTCAAATAATTTCATCCTTGAAATTTTCTAGAATATTACAGCATAAAAAGACTCAGTTGGTTCTTCATCATAAGTTCCTCGAGTTCCCATGTTGTCTCTTCCATCTTATGATTTCTCCATAGAAATTTTATCAGATGAGTCGTCCAGTTTCATTGCACTTGTTATCTTGTATCAAGAACCTTGATAGGATCATCACAATAAGACAGATCGGTTTCCAGTTCAAATTCCTCATAGGTGAGTACATTCATTGGGTCAGGCATTTATTATCTCAAGAGTGATATGTGGAATACATAATGAACTTTCGAAAGACTTGGCGGCATTACCAAACGGTAAGCTACATCCCAAATTCGTTCTAGAATTTCGAAAGGTCTTATGTACCTGGGACTCAATTTACCCTTTTTACCAAAACGTATAACACCCTTCAATAGATATAACTTCAATGAAACATGATCTCCTACCTGAAATTTAAAATCCTTCCTTCTGTTATCAGCATAGCTCTTCTATCTATTTTGAGCTTCTTAGATGTGGTTTGGGATTACCTTCACCTTTCCCATCAATTCCCCCTCAGGTTCTGAGTCTACGAGTTTTCTTTCACCAATATCATCCCAACAGGTTGGTGTGTGACATCTCATTCTGTATATTGCTTCATATGGTGCCATTAAAATACTTTAATGGAAGCTATTGTTATAGGAGAATTCTACCATAGGTAAATATTGATCCCACATACCGTGAAAGTCATGTTAGCATGATCTGAACATTTCTTATAAGGTTTCAATAGTCTGTTCTGATTTTCCATCAGTTTGGGGGTGCTAGGAAGTGCTCAAATGAAGCTCAGTATCCAAGGCTTTCTGAATAATTTTCCAGAATCATGATGTAAAACATGGATCACGATTAGAAACAATCTATAGGGGTACTCCATGAAGTCTCACAACTTCATTAATATATAGACTTTCTAGATGTTCAAGTGGTAAATCTTCCCTTATAGAATGAAAATGTGCTGACTTGGTAAGACGATCAATAATGTCCCATATTGCATCGTTTTTTGTAGGAGTCTTCGGTAGTCCCATGATAATGTACAGCGTGATATCTTCCCATTCTCACTCAGGTATGGGAAGAGGTTTCATGACTCCTCCAGGATGTTTCCTTCCTACTTTCAAATGTTGAAAAACCATACATCTTCACCCAAAATCAGCAATCTCCCTCTTCATATTGTCGCACAAAAAATGTCCCTTCAAATATCAATACATTGTGGTGCTTCCAGAGTGTATAGAGAAATTGGAATTATGATCATCATCCAACAATTCCCTTTTTAGATCAGGTATATCGGGAACACAATGTCTCTTCCCAAATTTCTAAATTCTATCTTCATACACATAGTCACTCAATCTCCCATCATTCACAGCATTAATCATCATTTGAAACTCTTCATCATCGGTCTGAGAACTCTTTATCCTTTTTAGAAAAGATGGTTTGGCAACCATTTGAAAAAAGTATTGATGTTTCCCCATCCATGGGGATTCCCATATCAATCTTTAGTATATCCATGTATACAAGATCCTTTTCAACTCTCATCTTGTTCAAAACTCTATGATCCTTTCTACTCAAAGCATCTTCCACCTTTTTTTCCTTCCCCAGGTGGTAGTGTATCGTGCAATCATAATCCTTGAGTTGTTCAAGCCATAGCCTTTTCCTCATGTTGAGTTATTTTTGTGAGAAAATATACTTCAAACTCCTGTGATCAGTATATATCTCGCATTTTTCACCATAAAGATAGAGTCTCCAAATCTTCCAAGCAATGATTACAACTTATAACTCAAGATAATGAGTATGATAGTTTTTCTCATGAATATTTAGCTGTCATGATGCATATGCAATAACCCTATAATTCTGCATAAGGACACCACCAAGTCCTTTCTTCGAAGCATCACTACAAATATGAAACCCGTCATTCCCTGATGGTAGAGTCAATATTGGATCATTGACTAATTTTCTCCTCAGTTATTCAAAAAATTCTTCACACTCTTTTTCCCAAACAAATTTAACCCCTTTTAATGGGTTCTTTGTTAATTGGTTAGCCAATTGGGAATTATTTTGGACGAAACATCGATAATAACCTGCTAAAACAATAAAACTGTGTACCTCAGTTATACTCATCGGTGATGGACATTCTTGGATTTCTCTTGTCATAGAAGGATCAAAATAGATTCCATCCTTAGAGGAAATATGGCTAACAAAATAAATCTCGTAAATCCTAAAATCACACTTGCTAAACAACCCATATATTTAAGGTCTTCTAATAGTCTTCAGGATAATGCGCATGAGATTTTCATGATCTTCGTAGATTTTAGAGTATACCAAGATATCATCAATAAATACAACTAAAAAGTCATCAGGATATTCCTTGAAAACCCTATTCCTTAGATCCATGAAGAATGAGGGTTCATTATCCAATCAAAAAGGCAGTACTGTAAACTCTTAATGCGTGTACCTGGTTCGAAATTTTGTTTTCAGAATGTCTTCCTTCTTCACACACAACTGATGATATCTAAATCAAAGTTCCATCATTGAAATGTATTGAGCTCTATCATGTTGGTCGAATAAATCATTAATGCGAGGTAGGGGATACTTTTCCTTTATTGTTATAGCATTGATCTCCCTATAGTCAATCCGCAACCACATAGATCCATCATTCTTTTTAACAAAAAGAATGGGGCTCCCCATAGATAAACACTAGCGGGAATAAATCCCTTATTACTGAATTCCTATAGTTGTTTCGTTAGTTCCACTATTTCCAAAGTGGCCATTATATAAGGGGTCTTCGATATGGGCCTTGAACCGGGAATTAAATCAATGGGAAACGGAATATCACATTCTGGAGGATGTCTTGGTAAATCTTCTAGAAACAAATCAACATATTATTTCACAATATGTAAATACTCTATTTGAACATTACTTTCCTCACCCACAGTCATTTCATTCTCTTCCTCCCCAATAATTGAATTTAGTTGAGCTACTGGGGGTGGATCTAGATAAGAATTAGGTGGTGAAAATTATGCTCTAAAGATAATGTACACTTTGACAACCTAAAAAATTGTAACCTCCTTCTTCTTACTATAAATTTTTGCATCATGGTCTGAAAGCCAATCCATACCGAGGATTATATCAAATTTAATCATGGGTATGAAAATCAGATCAGTAGATAAAGAACATTTATATGCCCTAATGGGGACAGATTCACAATACTTTGTTGCAATTAGACTTCCCTTAAGAGTTTTGACTGACGACAGCCTTGTTAAATAAAATTTGAAATATCATGTTTTCATAGAAAACTTGTAATATATGAAACAATGTAATGATACATAATCAAATAAAGCATTTTCTAAACATGAGGAAACCATTAATTTACCGACCACCACGTCTTTCAGAGCTTCAACCTCAACAGTAGTGATAACATAAGCTTAGCCATGATCCCTTGACCTTTACTGAGGTATGATCCCCTGACTCTTAGGAAAATCATTTGCATAATACCACCTTTCTCTACAATTGTAGCATTCAACATCGACAACCACTTTTTTCCTGTTGCCATCACGAGCATGGTGTCTTTTTTTCACAAAACTTGTAACAGGCTCTCGTTCCCTTTAGTTAAGTACCAGGGTGTTTCTTCCCATATTTACTATAGGATGGATATTCAACTTTTCATTTCTTCCCCTTATTTATATTTACAGAGTGTTCTGAAGATGTCTTCTTCTCTGGATTTTCTTTAAATTCATAAGACTTTGAGAATTCTTTTTCAGTCTTTATAGCACATGAGACAATATCTTCATACGAGGAGATGGAATGTGAGACTACTGCTCGATGGAGAAATGGTTTTAAACCATCAAAGAAACTATCAATATTACTTCTTTGGTTACGTATATAATCTTCATAATTCCTCACTAACATTGTAACGTTAGCTTCATATTTTGCGACATTCTCATCCTCCTTTTCCCTCAGACTGAGAAATTTTATTTCTATATCCACTCGATGGTCATTAAAAAATTATTATCTAAGAAATTTTATATAAAATCCCTCCATTCCATATTTTATACTTCCTCGTATTCCTTTGTGTTTTGAATCAATGACCACCATTGATCAGCATCTTCAGTGAGGTGGTACACTTCCATAAAAACATTTCTCCTTTGCTACTCCCCAAGGCATGGAATATGTCATCTAAGGAATTTATCCTTTTCTTAGCTACTAATGGATTTGTACCCCCATTCAATGTTTTTAGTTGTTTCCTCATGAAGTGGTCTAACAATGATCCCACACGTTGTGGATCAGGGTGCTCCATACAGGTAAGGTAATTATACATAACCTGTGTGAGTTGTCCCAATATGGTGATAAGCAGATCAGCACCAGTTGTATCACCATCTCCACTATAGTTATCTGGCGCATAAGGGAAATACCTTCATGGACTGCGTGAATTGATACGGTTTCCATTCCTTCCACTTGGCACCATTTCTAATCAATGTCATAAACTGGATTAGTTTTTCAATCTTAATACATAAATCAAAACTTTTAAAACACTTAACATAAATTTAACAGTTTATGGATATAATACATAATCATAAAAAAAATTTCTTTGAGGAATTATATACACATAAACCCTTCATAATAGTTTGTAATGAAAAATGAGAATTATCCTATGCATATCCGCCGGGAGTGTCGTAACCAAGAGTGCAGCAAAGCCTACTGTCATGCACCAGTTCCAGTTCAAGTCTAGCTCAAAGCGATTTTTTCGGTATTTAAACCTATGTACAGCTGTGTCAGATTCGCCTCTACCTACTCGTATCCTGAAAGAGATGTATTGCATGGAAAACTCAGAAAATCTCTACAATACCAAAATTCTAGGAAGTTCTTCTTTACTAATCATCAATGTATATCTTCGGGCCATGTGATCTAATCAGAGTTTATCTAAATGTAATTTCTAAGGATTCTATTAAACATCCTATGATACCAACTATAACACCCCAACCCGAAAAGCCTAGTTTTGGTGCATTATTACATTTCATTATCATGATCACAAAAGATCAAGTCTCGAAATAACTATTAGTTTAGTATCTTTTTAAGTACTAGATACATTCATAAGGTTTAAATTACATCATAAAATGGAAAAATACAACAACAATGTTTCCATAGACAACAATGAGATCCCATAGACTTTCCCTGCAGGTTAGTCATAATACACTCCTTCACATCCTGGTAAAAATAAAACATAGAAAAGGGCAATCTCAGATACTCAATAAGGATAACAATATAGAGGAATATTTAATAAATATGAAAAATCATTTAAAGAAAAGTATAAAACAAAAAAAAAAGTCATTTAAACATGAACTTCAGCATAATATGGCAATGATAAAATCAAAATAAATCCATTTACTTACTCACGTGGATATTCTACTAGTCGAATAATCAGATGCAATATCAATAGCCACTTTCATAATGATGTAATGCATAATGCCAGAATTTCATAACCACATAGTAAAGGCCCTCAACCAAATCTAGAGATACAATTTTCTCAAGGCCTTATTCCAAGAAACTAGTTTGTCTCATGAGACCTACCGATGCATCGAGGAGTTATAGAAGGCTCCACCCATCACATAATAAGTCTAATGCATTCCTCGTATGAAAAGGTTTAAACATAACATAAACATTCATATTAAAACTTCCATATTAAATGTCAATAATTTATCCATAAACCATTAATGGTATGAAATAACACATCCACAATCAAAGATATCACAAAACCTTCAATACAATATGGAAGTTTGGTATCATAATAAATATATTTCAAACAAACTTAAAATCCATTAAAGGATGTTGACATAAATAAAATCAAAACTGTAACACCTCGAGATTTTATGAAAAATATTCTTTTAATTTCATTGATGTCGTGTGTTGTACACTACACAAAGATTACCTTGCGCTATACGCAACACCGTATTTGCTTGCAGTATATGCAACACTATTTTTGGATCATGTTACACACAATTTTGAAAGTAGTTATTCTACAAAACATTGAGTGTATATATATATATATATTCAATGTATAAATGAAATATGGTTGGATTATGTTATACGAAACAACAATGGAGTCTTGCACAATACACAAACCTGACTTGGCTTGTATTACATGCAATCACGACCTTTCTCAATAGCGTGTGTTGTACGCAATACCAGGTTTTACTAAATAACGATATATTGTTATAATATTAGTATGAACTAGCCATTATGAATAGTATTGAAAACATTTTTAATTTTATAACATTATTATACATCTTACAAATTTTCTAGAACATGGTTTGAGAAGAAAATAAATTTTTCGTGTAAAATATGTATTTTTCAAATTGCAGTTTTCCCGCATTTTGATGGAACACCCACTTTAAATCATGATTTTGACATGTCTATAAGTTCAATTTGAAAAAATAAAATTCTTCTTTGGAATCTTGATATAAAAATTTACTTTGGATTATTTTTTCATATTATTCTGATAACTTTAATATTTTAATGAAAAGTAAAAACACGCTATATTTTAATTAAAATAAAAAAATTCATCGCAATAATTTATATGGATAGATTATCTTTTTAATTGATTTTAAAGTGTAATTAATATATATTTTTACCATTTAATCCAATGTTGGTCATTGAAATTAATTTCACTTTGATATTGGAGCTAAACAGGGATCAATTTTTGATAGATATTATTTCTTATTAACACGCTATTTGTTTTGATAATGGGAATTATTTTTAAATTTAATTAATTCCACCTCTATGTATTGAATTTGGAAAAATAGACATCATTTTTCAATTCAGAATATCAAATATATCTTAGGCTGAATTTTTGGTATTTTTCTGAAAACTTTCAATTTTTGATGAATAGTGAAAACCATGAGTTACTATTTAAAAACCAACATTTTATTTAAATAATTATTAATTTAATTTAAATTTATTATAGGTAAAAATTGATACATATTACCTATCTAAGTTCAATGTAATTAATTGGAGACATTTTATAATAATTTTAGATGTATAAAAATTTTATTGAACTTTTCACCGTCTTTTACCCACCTTCTAGGAAATTTGCAAATTTACATAAAACATAAATTTACCTCTTCTGTGAGTGGAATTTTGAAAATCCGAGAGACACTGTTAATATCAAAGAGTAAAATTTGGTTCAATAAGATAAAAATAATTTTTGGTGAATAGTAACTTTTTAATTGTTTTACCACTATTAAAAGTAAATATGGTAATTAAGGGTAAAAATGATATTATTATTATCTTAAAACATGTCCCAATAATATTGGATATGTTTAATTCGACCAAAAACAACCTTTGTAATAAAATATGACCATTTAGGTCCACTTGGAATAGATTAGGACATTTAATATTATTTTATTTATAGAAGAGTTAAAATAGTTAAAATCAAAGTTTAATAACTAAACAATTTTTAAAATAGGGTTATCAATAATATAAATTAGACTATAAATATTTATTAGAAAGCTAAAACGATTTCCCAAATAATGGTATTTTATATATAATTTTTAGAATTTATATAATTTAATTTATTTATGACACCATGATGATGTAGTAATTACCTTATTAAGGAAATATTAACATAATTGATGTTATAAATACCCAGATAAATATAATTTTAGACTTTTTATGAATTCCCCTAATTTTATAGGTTAATATGACATGTTAGTATTAAATTATTTAACTTTTTTTAACTAAACATGCTGTTATGAATTTCAAAAAAATCAATTACTAAATAGTGTCAAAATTGACATAAAGTAGTTTTTAAAACAAATATTATATTATTAATAGTTATTATATTGCTAAAAATTTAAGGTTCATCCAATATAATCATATCATGATAGGTTTATCATTAATGGACCACTTGGGGGTCGCATTAATGTATATGGTATGTTTATTAACTATATAATATAAAAATACAATGTGACATGGTAAATGTCAATCTAATTAAATAGGATTTAAAACTAAACTATAAGGTTAATATAATGCCCCAAACCTGTCTAAAATCTATTGGTTGAGAGGATTTCTACCCATACCCACATTATATTTTAAATAAATCAATTTGGAGCTATTAAAAACAAAATATGATGTAATTATTAATGAATATTTTAAAATTTTTCTAAGGTGCCCCTCTCCTCCCTTATAAAAGGGAACCTCCTCCATCTCCTCCTCGCACCACATTGAGTCTTCAAGCTCTTCCAACTTTTGAAAATTTCTCTTCTACAATTACCTAAAAACATCCTAGAGGTCCTGGTGATCTTCAAAGACCATCTTTAGTACCCTAAGAGGAGGTTACAAAGAGGCGTGTCGAAGAAGAGGTAATATTCGTTACCAATTCTTTCAAATTTTTTTCTTCTTATAATTCTTCTTCTTTAGTTGTTTCATTATGAACTAATAACATAAGTATCCCTCATATACTGATATGTTATTATAAATATGAAACAACCCTATTTCACCTTCTATCCATCCTATGGAAATTGAAATCACCGTGCGTGCGTACGTATGGAATACCGTCTCCACGCCGTTGTGTAGTCTTTTTTCCACCACCACCTTACTTGGATGTGTATAATGGTGTAAATAAATAACTATATATGATTATTTTAGATTGATATTGACTCTGAAATAGTATACATACACTTAAATACAATTCCATGATCATGGGATTGATATCATCCCTCATGCGTACGTACGGACTACCGTCTCCACGACGCGATGAGATTCATTCTCCATGTTAACCATTCATGAATGATTATAAAGTATATATAGTTAATAATAGTAAAATATATGAAATATTAATGATACTGGATTTATGTATATATATATATATGTATTTCATCTACTTAATTCCATTCAATTCAATAAGGAAACGAGAACAGTGTTCATGCGTACGTACGACCTACCCTCTCCATGAACACTGTATTTCATTCCATTTATCGATCTATCATATATATATATATGTATATGATGAATATATATTATATATAAATCATTTTTTATATTCTTGAATTATGTAAATCAGTATATATGTAATAATATCAAGAACAACATGTCGAAACACGTACGATAAATGAAACGATTTTACACAAAATGCTGCTTTATCATTGAATTTGGAAAAGAACGGGCCATATAAAGTCATAAGTGGACCATATATGATATCATAACAATGAATATGATTCTGTAATTAGTCAATGAAATTATTTAAATCATTATACAGGATGTTCAGATATGTACGAAGCATATCGGACCTAAGGTAAGGGATAATTATTCCAATTTCGTTCTTATCTGAGATTGTTTATTCGTAAGTATTTACTGGGGTTATTGTCATGATACATGTACATGTTTTCTAAAACTATTTTCATGTATGTTTAAATTCATTTTTACCCATTTTTGGACTTTTACTACATGGTATGTAAGGAATCTTTCTTTTACGAGGGACTTATTGACTTTTCCGGCAAAAGTACGAGAAGAATGTTTTTTTTAACTTATACGGCATGAAAGGATTTTTATGGTTTTATAAAGCCTTATTTTCATGAATCTTCCTCCAAAATATTTCATGACTAATTTTCAACAAAATATTTTTCTTTTAAAATTTCATGGCATTTTTTGAAAAGAAATTGATTTTTGAAGAAGAAAGAATATTTTCCTCAAGAATTCATCTCAAGTGTTTTATCAAAACCCTTTTCTATCTAAGATGACACCATTTCATATGTGTATATTTCAAGTATAATGCCTTTATGATTTACATGGTTTCACTTTTCTTATTATGAAATGATATCCATTTGTTTTATATGGATTATGTTATGATGGGATGATGTTTATGAAACCCATTTTATTCTTTAGGTTATAATGAATGAATTATGTTTATTTTGTGGCACAAGTATGAATGATTTCATTGTGAGATGGGTGGGACATATATCTCCCTCCAATGCATTGGGTAAAGGTTTATATCTCATGAGATAGACATGGCTAGATTAAATGATAATCTGGTTCAGTATTACAGGACTGGAACGAGGAATGAACTCGATTCTGAAAGGAACATTGTCCACTAAGATGGTCTTGGAAGCAATGCCTTGGCTACTATAGAAATCATATCATTTGACTAATGTTTTACCACAAATACATGTTTTATTCCCATACTATTTTATTATGATTTATGTTCCATTATGATCTATGCCTTATTTACTTCCATGTTTTATGCCGTTGCTCAAGATTTTGATATTTAAACATTATTTTTATGTTTTTATGTTCAAATATATATGATATGTTTTATTTTATACATTATTACCCTTACTGAGCATTTGAGCTCACCGTTTTTCTGTTTTCATTTCCCCCAGGATTAAAAGAATGGTTTTAGGTAAGGAAAAAAAGTATAAGATCGTTATGGGAGATGTTGAAGATCATTCAACATGATTAGAAGTTTATATTCCATGTTTCCAAAGAAACTAAACTATTACGGTCCTTGAGTTTTGGTTATTTTTATGTATTTAGTATTCCGCAAAAGTAATGAAATGTCCATGTACGTCAAGCTTTGGGGCTCTAAAGTTAGTATCAAAGGAACGGTTCAGTCAACCTTTGGAAACTAAGATGTGATAACTTTAGTGAGATCCCTAGAGATATTTCTAAGGAATGTATTGGGATGTCCCTAATGTTAAGTACACATATAGGATAGAGTCCAAGAATTATGTTGACGATCATGAATAACCTAGGGTGAACCTAAGGTGTCAGGGATTGAAGAATTTTTGAGAAGTTAGAACTCCCATAAGTGACTTTTTATAATTATGTGGTTCCTCGTTATTTTAACTATTTCTTACACTATGGTTTCTGGTCTTAGTCAATGGAGGGAATGAGAAGAAATTTAGTTAACATTGATTCCAATGGACAAATTGGTTACTACGATCAATGAAATTATGTAACGCATGGAGAGGAAGATATTGTGATTATGTCGAAGCAGTCTTCTCGATATATGATTAACAAGGTGAACTTTAGTTGTATTCCTAAGTCATCAAATAATAGTAAGATGGATTTTTATACATCTTCGCATGGTGAGGAGCATAGAGAAAGGAAGATTGAGATTTCTAAAGAAGGGTAGAAGAACCTTGAGGAATACCTAAAATGGAGGGGAAGATGTTATCTATGTAGAGAAAATGGTCATAGAGTGACAGAATGTTATGGAGTCCAATGTCTTATATGCGGAGAACATGGGCATTACCCAACTCAACTCCCTTACCTAAGAAGTTACTTCAAAATTGAGGAAGGACCTATTCCAATCCAATCATTGAAGAGGATGGATTGAAGTGCTTAATTATTGGAATTCAATAATAATGTTGTTGATGTAATTTTATAGTATATTGAAATATATGTGTATTGGTCCATTGTGGTTTTCTATAAGTTTATTGTGTCGTTAACCATGAAAAGTGATTCAAATATTTTGGAATGCAGATGATATGCGCATAATGAACGGATAAAGTGAAAATGAAATTTTGATAGTATTCATGAGATCATGACTAATATAAGGACAGTGTGATATCATGGTTTGAGTATAAAGAATTTTTGGGATTTTGGAATGTGGAAAGAGACAATTTTTGACAGTATTCATGTTTTCAACTAAGGTTCTATGGAAATTCATGTTGCAATAGAATACATGATTTTGGTATTCACATGTTTGGAATATGACCCACAAGATATATCGTATGATATATGTATATGATGAATATATATTACATATAAATGATGTTTTACATTCTAGAATTATGTAAATCTGTATATATGTAATAATATGAAGAACAACAAGTCGAAACACGTACGATAAATGAAATGATTTTACCCAAAATGATGCTTTAACATTGAATTTAAAAAAGAACGGGAATATAAAGTAATAAGTGGACCATATATGATATGATAACAATGGATATGATTCTGTAATAAGTCGATGAAATTATTTAAATCATTATACAGGAGGATCAGATACGTACGAAGCATATCAGACCTAATGTAAGGGATAATTATTTCAATTTCCTTCTTATCCGAGATTGTTTATTCGTAAATATTTAGTGGGGTTATTGTTATCATCCATGTCCATGTTTTCTAAAACTATTTTCATGTATGTTTAAAGTCCTTTTACCAATTTTTTGGACTTTTACTACATTTTATGTAAGAAATCTTTCTTTTACGAGGTACTTATTGTATTTTCTGGAAGAATTACGAGAAGAATGTTTTTTTAACTTATATGACATGAAAGGATTTTTATGGTTTTAAAAGACTTATTTTCATGAAGCATCCTCCAAAATATTTCATGACTAATTTTCAAAAAAATTATTTTTTAAAAAATTGAATGACGTTTTGTGAAAAGAAATCGATTATGAAGAAGAAAGGATATCTTCCTCAAGAATTCATCTCAAGTGTTTTATCAAAACCATTTTCCATCTAAGATGACATTATTTCATATGGGTATGTTTCAAGTATAATGTCTTTATGATTTACATGGTTTCACTTTTCTTATTATGAAATGATATCCATTTGTTTTATATGGATTATGTTATGATGGGATGATGTTTATGAAACCCATTTTATTCTTTGGGTTATGATGAATGAATTATGTTTATTTTGTGGCACAAGTAAGAATGATTTAATTGTGAGATGGGTGGAACATATATCTCCCTACAATGAATTGTTTAAAGATTTATATCTCATGAGATATACATGGCTAGAACAGTAAGTTAATCCGGTTCAATATTACAGGACTGGAACGAGGAGTGAACTCGATTCAGGAAGGGACTTTTTCCACTAAGATGGTATTTCCAGCAATGCCTTGGCTACGATGGAAATCTTATCATGTGCTTAATGGTTTCCCACAAATACATGTTTTACTCCAATACTATTTTATTATGATTTATGTTCCATTATAATCTATAACTTATGTACTTCCATGTTTTATGTTGTTGCTCAATATTTTGGTATTTAAACATTATGTTCTTGTTTTTAAGTTCAAATATATACGATATGTTTTATTTTATCCATGCTTACCCTTACTGAGAATTTGAGATCAACCTTTTCTCTTTTCATTTCCCCCAGGATTAAAATAAAGGTTTTAGGTAAGGAAACAAAAAGTGGAAGATTGTTATGGGAGATGTTGACGATCTTTCAACATGATTAGATGTTTATATTCCAAGTTTCCTAAGACACTAAACTATTATGGTCCTTGAGTTTTTGTTTTTGTTATGTATTAAGTATTATGCAAAAGTACTGAAATGTCCATGTACATCATGCTTTGAGTCTCTACAGTTGGTATCAAAGGAACAGTTTAGTCAACCTTTGGAAACTAGGATGCAAAATATTTAGTGAGATCCCTAGAGATATTTCTAAGGTATTTCTAGGGATGTCCCTAAGGTTAAGTACACATATAGGTTATAGTCCTAGAATTATGTTGACGATCATGAATAACCTATGATGAACATAAGGTGTCAGGGATTAAAGAATTTTTGATAAGGTAGACATCCCATAAGTGACTTTTTATGATTATGTGGATCCTTGTTATTTTAACTTTTTCTTACACTGTGGTTTCTGGTCTTAGTTAATGGATGGAATGAGAAGGAATTCAGTTAACATTGATTCCAATGGACAAATTGGTGACTACGATTAACGAAATTATGTAACGTCTAGAGAGGAAGATATTGGGATTATACCGATTCAGTCATCTCGATATATGTTTAACAAGGTAAACTTTAGTTGTATTCCCAAGATATAAAATAAGAGGAAGATGGAATGTTATGCATCTTCGCATGGTGAGGATCATAGAGAATGGAAGATTGATATTTATAAAGAATGGTAGAAAAACCATGATGAATACCTAAAATGGACGGGAAGATGATATCTATGTGGAGAAAATGGTCATAGAGTGACAGACTGTTATGGAGTCCAATGTCTTATATGCGGAGAAAATGGTAATTAACCAACTCAATGCCCAGAACTAAGAAGTTACTTCTAAATCGAGGAAGGACCTATTCCATGCCAATCATTGAAGAGGATGGATTGAAGGGCTTAATTATTGGAATTCAATAATAATGTTGTTGAGGTACTTTTATAGTATATTGAAATATCTGTGTATTGGTCTATTGTGGTGTTCTATTAGTATATTGTACCGTTAACCATGAAAAGTGATTCAAATATTTTGGAATGCTAATGATATGTGCATAATGAATGGATGAAGTGAAAATGAAAATTTGATAGTATTCATGAGCTCATGACTAATATAAGGACAATGTGACATCATGGTTTGAGTATAAATAATTTTTGGGATTTTGGAATGTGGAAAGAGACAACTTTTGATAGAATTCAAGTTTTCAAATAAGGTTATATGGAAATTCATGTTGCAATAGAATACATGATTATGGTATTCACATGTTTGGAATATGACCAACAAGATATATCGTATGATATATGGGTGATAAATGATGGTATTCACATGATCAGTAGATGAAATTTCTAGTAACTGTTTTCTTTATACAATGAGCTTGGACAGATGTATTTTGGATAAGCCTAAATATTTTAATGGATTATGTTAGACATCAGAGAGTATTTTTTATGTCTAGAACTCTTTTTGATATTATTTCTGGAATGTCATAATAGTGTAGTTTTAGAAAAAGGTCTACTTGCCGAATGAGCGATAACCCGTCGCGTCGGACAAGGTTGTGGGTATCGAACCCACAACTGAAGTGTGACATGCCTTTATCGCATACTAATGGCCTTCAAGAAGTCCCTGGTTAGTATAAATTAGTTTTAATTTATTAATTGGTACGATATATGAAGTGTAAGTCCATTTTGGGAACTATATATGATTAATCTCACTATAGATGGACTTAGGTATATTTGATAAATTTTTCTATCCTTTTGTTTGAGACAGATGGAATGACCTATCAATCTATCGAATGATCTACTAACACTTCACGAATGACAAATTCAACTTCATTTCATTAAGAGATGAAGTGGAAATTGTTCAAGGCACGAACAACAGTGAGATTGTACCAAAATCATGTAATTATTTCTTTTAATTCATTTACTTTAGGGAAATTATCTTGAAAACCAAAACAATGTTGTCCTACTGCCCTCATATCCGATGAATCAGATGGTACCGTAGATCATCAAAATTTTATGGCTTTCTGATTGTTGGATTTTTCATAGCCATGTTCTCTACCACTCTCCATCAGAACATGGTGGCTAGATTTTTCTTCAATATCCATATTTTCACTTATGGTGTCCTATGAGGAAACCCAGTGCTGAGTTACTTTGGGTGACTATTATGATTCTAACATCCTTTTATAAAATGATGTTTTAGTATTCCATTTTACGATGTGGGTTTCTATTAATGAATCTTTCAAGTATTAATCCATTTACAACCCCGAAAAATTTCGAGGGAGAAATTCATTTTAAGGGGGGTAGAATGTAACCCGCCGAGATTTTATAAAAAATATTCATTTAATTTCATTGATGTCCTGTGTTGTACACTACACCAAGATTAATTTGCACTATACGCAACATCGTATTAGCTTGCAGCATACGCAACACTATTCTTGGATCATGTTACACACTATTTTGATATTAGTTATTATACACAACATTGAGTGTCTATATATATATATATTCAATGTATAAATGAAATTTGGTTGGATTATGTTATAAGAAACAACAAAAGAGTCTTGCACAACATGAAACCCTGACGTGGCTTGAATTACACACAATCACGGCCTTTCTCGATAGCTTGTGTTGTATGCAATACCGGGTTTCACTAACTAACGATATATTGATATAATATTATTATGAACTAGCCATTATGAATACTATTTACTACATTTTGAATTTTATATCATTATTATTCATCTTACATATTTCTAGAACATGGTATGAGAACAAAATAATTTTTTTGTGTGAAATATGTATTTTTCAAATTGCATTTTTTCCGCCTTTTGATGGCGCACCCACTTTTAATCTTGTTTTTGACATCTCTATAAGTTCAATTTGTCAAAATAAAATTCTTCCTTGGAATCAGGATATAAAAATTTACTTTGGATAATTTTTTAATATTATTCTGAAAACATTCATATTTTAATGAATAGAAAAAACACGCTATATTTTAATTAAAAACAACTTTTTTCATCGCAATAATTTATATGGATATATTATCTTTTTAATTGATTTTAAAGTGTAATTAGAATATATTTTTACCATTTAATCAAATTTTGGTCATTGGAACTAATTTTAATTAGAAATTGGACATAAACAAGTATCAATCTTTTGATAGATATTGTTTTTTAAAAACACGCTATTTGTTTTGATAACGGGAATTAATTTTAAAATTAATTAATTCCACTTCTATGTATTTAATTTGGAAAAATAGAAATCATTATTGAAATTGGGATATCAAATATATATTAGGCTGAAATTTTGGTTTTTTTCTGAAAACTTTCAATTTTTGATGAATAGTGAAAACACTAGGTTACTATTTAAAAACAGACTTTTTATTTAACTAAAAATTTATTTTATTTATTTTTATTTTAGGTAAAAATTTATACATAATACCTATATAAGTTCAATGTAATCCATTGGACTCATTTTATAATAATTTTAGATTTAAAAATATTTATTGAACTTTTCACTGTCATTACCCACCTCTTAGGAGAATTTGCAAATTTACATAAAACATAATTTTACCACTTCTGTGAGTGGAATTTCGAAAATCCGAGAGACACGGTTAATATCGAGGAGTAAAATTTGGTTCAATAAGATTAAATTTTTTTGGTGAATAGTCACTTATTACTTTTTTTTACCACTGTTAAAAGTAAATATGTTAATTAAGGGTAAAAATTATATTATTATTACCCTAGAACATGTCATAATCCTATTATATGAGTTTAATTAGACCAAAAAAACCTTTGGAATAAAATATGACAATTTAGGTCCACCTGGATTAGATTAGGAAATTTAATATTATTTTATTTAAAGAAGAGTTAAAATAGTTAGAATCAATGTTTAATAACTAAATCATTTTTAAAATAGGGATATAAATAAGATAAATTCGACTATAAATATTAATTAGAAAGCTAAAAACATTTCCTATGTAATGGTAGTTTATTTATAATTTTTACAATTTAAATAATATAATTTATTTATGACACAATGATGATGCATTGATTACCTTATTAAGCAAATATTAACATAATTGATGTTATAAATTCCCAGATAAATGTAATTTTAGACTTTTTTTGAATTACACTATTTTTATAGGTTAATATGACATGTTAGTATTGAATTAATTATCTTTTTTAGAACTAATAATTCTGTTATGATTTTCACAAAAATAAATTACCAAATAGTGTCAAAATTGACATTAAATTGTTTTATAACAAATATTATATTATTAATTGTTATTATATTCGTAAAAATTTATGGTTCGGCCAAGATACTTACACCATGATAGGTGTATCATTAATGGACCACATTGGGGTCTCTTGGATGTATATGGTATGTTTATTAACTATATAATATAAAAATACAAAATGACTTGGTAAATGTAAATCTAATTAACTAAGAGTTAATACTAAAAGATAAGGTTAATATAATGAGAAAAACCTATCTAAAATCTATTTAATGAGATGTTTTCGACCCATAATCACATTATCTTCTAAATAAATCAATTTTGAGCTATTAAACACCGAATATGACTTTATTATAAAATAATATTTTATGTTTTTCCAAAGGTGCCCCTCTCATCCCTTATAAAAGGGCACCTCATCCCTCTCCTCCTCACACCACATTGAGATTTCAATCTCAGCAAAAACCTACCAATTTCTATTCTAAACTTCCCTAGAAACATTGTAGAGGTCCTGGTTTTCTTCAAATACCATCTTCAGTGCCCTAAGAGGAGGTTTCAAAGAGGTGTGTTGAAGAAGAGGTAATATCTGTTACCAATTCTTTCAAATTTATTTCTTCTTCTACTTCTTCTTCTTATTTAGTTGTTTCATTCTGAAGTAATAACGCCAGTATCACTCATATACTGATATGTTAATATAAATATGAAACAAACCTATTTCACCTTCTATCTATCCTACGGAAAATGAAATCGCCGCGCGTGCGTACGTATGGAATACCGTATCCACGCCGTGGTGTAATTAGTTTTCCACCACCACCTTACTGGGATGGGTATAATGGTGTAAATAAATAACTATATATGGTTATTGTAGAGTGATATTCACTCTGAAATATTATATATACACTTCAATAAAATTCAATGATCATGGGAATGATAGCATCGCTCGTGTGTACATACGGACTACCGTCTCCACGATGTGATGAGATTCATTCTCCAAGTTAACCATTCATGAATGATTATAATGTATATATAATAAGTAATAGTGAAATGTATGACATAATAATTATACTGGATTTATTTATATATATTTGTATGTCATATATTTAATTCCATTCAATTAAATAAGGAAATGAAAACAGTGTTCATGCGTATGTATGGCTTACTGTCTCCATGGATGGTGTATTTCATTCCATTTATCGATCTATCATATATATATGTATATGATAAATATATATTATATATAAATCATGTTTTACATTCTGGAATTATATAAATCATTATATAATTAATAATATCATGAACAACAAGTCGAAACACGTATGATAAATGAAACGATTTTACCCAAAATGCTTCTTTAACATGGAATTTACAAAAGAACGGGTAATATAAAGTCATTAGTGGACCATATATAATATCATAACAATGAATATGATTCTGTAATAAGTCAATGATATTATTTAAATCATTATACAGGAGGTTTGGATATGTACGAAACATATCAGACCTAAGGTAAGGGATAATAATTCCAATCTCATTCTTATTCGAGATTGTTTATTCATAATTATTTACTGGGTTTATTTATATCATCCATGTCCATGTTTTCTAAAAATGTTTTTAGTTATGTTTAAATTCCTTTTTACCCATTTTTTTCTTTTACTACATGGTATGTAAGGAATCTTTCTTTTACGAGGTACTTTTTTGACTTTTCGGGAAAAAGTTCGAGAAGAATATTTTTTTAACTTATACGGCATGAAAGGATTTTTACAGTTTTACAAAGCCTTATTTTCATGAATCTTCCTCCAAAAGATTTCATGACTAATTTTTAAAAAAATCTTTTTCTTTTAAAATTTCATGACGTTTTGTGAAAATAAATTGATTTTGAAGATGAAAAGATATTTTCCTCAAGAATTCATCTCAAGTGTTTTATCAAAACCATTTTCCATCTAAGATGACATTATTTCATATGTGTATGTTTCAAGTATAATTTCTATAGGATTTACATGTTTTCACTTTTCTTATTATGAAATGATATCCATTTGTTTTATATGGATTATGTTATGACGGATGATGTTTATGAAACCCATTTTATTCTTTGGGTTATGAAGAATGAATTATGTTTATTTTGTGGCACAAGTAATAATTTTTTCATTATGAGATGGGTGGTACCTATATCTCCATCCAATGTATTGGGTAAAGATTTATATCTCATGGGATAGACATGGATGGAGAGGTAAGTTAATCTAGTTCAGTATTACAGGACTGCAACAAGGAGTGAACTCGATTCAGAAAGGGACTTTTTCCACTAATATGGTCTTGGCAGCAATGCCTTGGCTACTATGGAAATCATATCATATGCTTAATGGTTTTACCCAAATACGTGTTTTATTCCCATGCTATTTTATCATGATTTATCTTCCATTATGTTCAATGCCTTATATAATTCAATGTTTTATGTCGTTGCTCAAGATTTCGATATTTAAACATTATGTTCACGTTTTTAAGTTCAAATGTATATGGTATGTTTTATTTTATCCATGATTACCCTTACTAATCATATGATCTCACCCTTTTTATTTTTTCTTTTCCCCCAGGATGAAAAGAAAGGTTTTAGGTAAGGAAATAAAAAGTGGAAGATCGTTATGGGAGATGTTGAAGATCTTTCAACATGATTAGAAGTTTATATTCCAAGTTTCCAAAGACACTAAACTATTACGGTCCTGGATTTTTTGTTTCTATAATGTATTAAGTATTCCACAAAATTAATGAAATGTCCATGTACGTCAAGCTTTGGGTCTCTACAAAAACATTCTTAGAGAAATATCTCATTCTATTTTGAATTAATTTAAAATTCACATAATTATAAAAGAAAAAATTTATATTTGAAAATATTCTTATAATATTTTAAGGGAAGCATCATCGATGTTATTATGGAGGAAAATTTCCGCACACGACGTATATGTTTAAAAAGACATTCTTACCATAATTTATTCTATATGTTTATAAAGGAACTTGTTTGGAAATTGACATAAAGATTCATTTATAAACATCTTATAATTGTCAACCAAGGGTATAAGTGACTTTAACCCATTGTATATAAAGTGGTAATAATTTTTTGAAATACATTTTTAAGAAACATGGATGTGGATGATAAATAGGTCCTAGTAGACAATTACATATAAACAACCTCGGATAAAGAAGAGATTGTAAAATTAACCCTAACATGTAATTTTCCTTGGTCGAGGGTAGGTTAACCTCCCGTATAATGGTGAAATAATTTTTATTAAATTATTCAATAATAATATTCATCAATATGATATCATATATGATCTTTTAACATTTCATTGTTAATAATATCTTAGTATTATCGTCATTTCGGGTGTTAACAGATTAATTTTACTTTATATTCATTGTTATGTGAGTCATATTTGTTATGTATGGGATCTATTTATTCATATACAGAATGATATCAAGTCTTTTAACATTATTTTTAATCATCAAATGAAAATTAGTCTTGAATGGATACTATGGGGAATGAATCTCATCGCGTTCGTGGAGACGGTAATCCGTATGTACGCATGAGCAAAAATATCATTCTTAAAATAATATATAATTTGATGGTATATCATATAAACAGAATCATTTTCATGTTATATTTATTATTTAATTCAATTATACATCATTATTATATCCATCCAAATAATAATGTATTGAATAACAATTACACCACGACGTGGAGACGGTACTCTGTACGTATGCACGTATAGTGACATGTCATTCAAAGGATGGATAGAATAATGAATATGGTTGTATCATATTCATAATAAAATCATTTTATATAGATGATACTGGAGTTATTATTTTAGAATGGATACAACAAAGAAAGATGATGTGGAAGAAGAACAGAACTTGAAAGAGGTGATGAAATATTTACCTCTACTTCGGGTTCATCCTTTTGATTTGATCAAAAGGGACCCTTAGGGTGGCTTTTTAACTAACAGAGGGAATCTAGGAGTAATTTAAGGTATTTTAGAGGGTATTTGGGCAGGGGTTGGCCGAGCCAAATGTCTTTGTAGGTGTGAATTAAAGAGAAGGGGGATAGCCCTCTTATAAGAGGGGTGAGGGGCACCTTAGGAAAGGCTAGAAATATTATTTTACAATAAACTAGTTTTCGGTTTATAGTGGATAAAATTATTATTATTTAATGTATAAGGTAAGGATGGGTCCAAAAGCACTCCACGAACATGTTTTCTACTGGTTTGGATCACTACATTAACCTTATCCTTTTGATTTAACTCTTAGTTAAATAGTTTTTCATTTACCATGTCTCTTTGTATTTTTATATTATATGCTTAATAAACTTACTATATACGTCCAATAGATCCCCAAGTGGTTCATTAATGATACAAATATCATTATATAATTCTTTTATCCAAGCCTTAGATTTTTAGAAATATAATATCAATTAATAATATGATATTTGTTTTAAAAACACTTTTCTGTCAATTTTGACACTATTTGGTATTTTGTTTTTTCTAAATATATAACAGCATTATTAAATAGAAAACAATTCATCTAACCAACCCTAATATGTAATATTTACCTATAAATTTAGTGGAATTCATAAAAATTCTCAAATTACCTTTATTTTTATATTAATAATATCAATTATTTTAATATTTCATTTATTAGTTAATTACTACATCATCATTGTGTCATAAATAAATTAAATTATTTAATTAATAAAAAATAAAATTAAGATACCACTATGTAGGATTTTTTTTGGCTTTATAATGAATAATTATAGTTTAATTTAGCTTATGTATACCCTATATTAAAAATGTTTTAGTTATTAAACATTGATTTTAACTCTTTTAAATCTTCTATAAATAAAATAATAATAAATTTCATAATCTAATCCAAGTGGGCCTAAATGATTTTATTTTATTCCTAAGGTTGTTTTTGGTCGAATTACAATCATAAAATAGAATTAGGACATCTGTTAGGGTAAGAATGATATCATTTTTACCCTTAATTATCCTATTTACTTTTAACCGTGGTAAATAAAATTTAAAAGTTACTATTCAACAAAAATTATTTTCATCTTATTGAACCAAATTTTCCTTACTGATATAATCCACATCTCTTGGATTTTTTAAATTACACTCAATGAAGCGGTAAAGTTATGTTTTAGGGGAATTTTCAAATTCTCCTAGAAGGTGGGTAAAAGACGATGAAAAGTTCAATAAAATATTTTTATATCTAAAATTATTATAAGTTGACTCAAATGAATTAAAATGAACATATATAGGTATTATGTATCTATTTTGAACTAAAATAAATTTAAATATAATAATTAGTTATATAAATAAAAATTCAGTTTTAAACTATAACTCAATGGTTTTCGTTATTCATCAAAAATTGAATGTTTTCAGAAAAACACCAAATACTCACCCGAGGATAATTTCGATATTCCCAATAAAAAAATGAATACCATTTTGAAAGCTAAAATGTATAAAATTTCAAAAAGTGGGTATTACTATTCATAACGCCTAGTTTGATTGGTTGTGGTGTGTTAGAACTCGAAGTTGCATAGAACACACACTACTCTATTCTTCAAAGAGAAACGTACTTTGGAAACATGGGGTGTTTCAGTTTACATTACTGAGAATATTATATCACCATTTAAAATGTTTCTATTTCCCTAGTTCATTAAGAATTTTTATATTTATATTATTTATATGAAGTAAACTAGTTGGGAATAAATATGTGGGTGATGATTAATATCTATTATGTACCAATATTTTATGAATAATAGTTTCCAAATACAGTAAAATATAATGGATCTAACATGGATTTTAAATATATGAAATTAATATTCATCTAATATGATTCAAATTTATGTATGTAAAGCATGGGTCACTATAGTTTTTATTAGAGAGAGGTTTATATTTTTCAGAAATGAAGATGTAGACACTCTTCTGAAAACCCTTTGAATAAACCTATGTATAGTTGAAAATCCAATTTTATAATAAATTATTTCGTATGGTTTTCCTAGAAAATACATCCATGTCATGATATTAGAAAGTTGATACACCTCTTAAACTTACAAACCAAGGGGAAAAAATATGAATTGGGTTTTTTGGATCTAAACATAATTTCCATTTCTTCATGATGATTTATCCTTTGAAAAAACTACTAACTATACAGTCCTTAAGTATATTCATTGGTTAATCCATATATTCTTTTTGATCCATTATAAATGAATTTACTATATAATTACCATGGGTGACCAATATTAAAAATAATGTTTCATATATTGAAAAGACGGTGTCCTGAATACGAACTCTTATAAATTATTTCCATGATTCAATGATTTCCCAATATAATTATTATTTCTAAATTTGATGTTATTGGTTTCAGTAAACAATTATAACCAAAAGGAACTATATTAACATCGATTGTTGTGAACAATGCAATGATTATTTTTCCATGAAAATAAATGTTCTCGGATATGGAATATAAAATCATATTTTTAGGAGAATGCAACATTTGTACAATATTAATAATGTTGATAATAAAAATATTAAAAATAGTAGATAAAATATTATTAATTCCTAATTCTATAAACATCAATATTTATTTAATGGGTCTGTTGATACAATAATCATTTATAAATGGATCAATACAACTGAAATACGATTTTCTATTCTCCAGTTCATATAGTATGAAATGTTTATTTTAGATATTTTCCCATTGTATTTTGAATCATATCAATGGTTCAGTCATTTAAAGAATACACTATAACTAGGAAAAATCATCTCTCAGAAGTGGGATGAGTATGATGATTATTTTAAAAATAAGTTCATTCAATAGATTATGTGTATAAAATGTATAAATAAGTCCTTCAGATAATATATAAGCATAATGAATATGTTGGATCAAAAAAGGAAAATTTTACATGATTTGTAAGTTGTGATTTTCAATATATCATTAAACAAGAAGGTAAGACTGAAAGATTCATCAATGGCTTAAAAATAATTATTCAGTGGGTTTTGTCTGTGCGATACATTAGTAGTTATGAAGAAAACTTCTAATATACTATCAGTGTGAAAATTGAGATTAGAGTCTCCCATAAATCTCATGTTTTCATAACAAAGAAATAATGAAGGATTTCAATGTAAATTAAAATAATAAATACCAAACATAGAAGATGATTTGTCTTCCTTTATATTATAAATGTGGAAAAAATAGAGGAATTGTAATTAAATGGGCTATTTAATGTTTTAAGTGTTGAAAGGAAGGTCTTCAGTAATTGAATATATTTGTAATAGTAATATGTTATATAATTATTCAAAGTAATACAATGTTTGATATAATACCCCATTCAATCTACATTGATTCCAATGAATAGTGTATACGAATTATAATATCCATTTTTCTAATTAGAGGGTTATTGATCATAAACGATATCAGAAATATGATTAGAACATACCCAATGGTAAATATTCTTTGATATTTATTGTCAATGATGGTTATGATAGAAAAGTGTTGAAATGTAAAATTTTATGTGTTTTATTTTTTTCCTTGTTTAACATTATAATATATTATGAAATACTTTTGGAGCCATACACTGAGTCTGTGTGAGTTTCTGAGGGCCAATGAGATTAGAAATGATTTTTAAAAATGTTAAATATAGTAACATAATATTTTAATATTCACTATTAAATTTTTAAATATTTACCGAATAGAATCTCATATAAAAAATTTGAGATCAATGTTGAGTCTAAAACACATTTCCACCCTTGATGTGCCATAAGGTCGGTCAATAAAAGATATCCAATTGAGGTAGTCTATGGTGGTGTGTTACAATTAAATAAATAATGAAATTTAGATATCATAATTTAATAATGATAAGTTATTAATATATATAAATACCTAATTATAAAAAATATTTAGGTTTTTCCACATAAACCATGTGGTTATTGACAATATCTCAAAGTATTCTTCATTTGTTGATCATCATCAGAGGTAAATGGGTGAGAATATCAATGTGGATCAGGAGGTTATAAAGACAATATTACTTCTCTAATATTGAGATATCATTATTTCATAATGATCAAACCCAATCAATTTAGGATTCCAAATTTTTCATTACCTTCTATTTATTAATTTAAAAAATAAGGAATTTTCATTATCCGTACATTCATCGAGGTTTCATGTAACACCTCGACCCCTATTACCCAGAGTCTGTGCATTATTACATAACATTTTCATGATACAAGGAATTGTGTCTGGAAATATTGATCAATTTAGTATCCTTGGAAGTACAAGATACATTTATAAGTTTAAGATTGTATCTTGAAATAAATATATCAACAATATCATTTCTCCTATTGAATAGACTTATATCCTTAGCCTACCAGTGCAGGTCAACCATAATATACTTATTCACAACATGGGAATAATAAAACATAGAAAGGAGTGAGCTCAGATTCTTAGTAAGGATACCAATATAGCGGAAACATTCATAAATAATAATAAAAATATAAGTCAATGGATAAGACTAAAAAAATTCCTTTTAAACTTAAACTTCAACATAATATGGAAGAGATAAAATCAAATAATTTTATTTACTTATTCACATGGTAATTCTACTAGTCGAATAATCACATTCCATATCAATAGTGACTTTCATAATGATGGAATGTATAATTGCAGACATTATAACCACATAGTCAAGGCCTTGTGCCAAGACTACAAATTAGATTTTTAAGGCCTTATTCCAAGCCACTAGTTTGTCTCCTGAGACCCACCGATGCAACGAGGATCTATATAAGGCTCTGCCCGTTAGATACTATGTCCAATGCATTACTAATAAGAAATGTTTTAAACATTAAATAAACATTCTTAGTAAAAATATAATATGAAATGACAATACATTATCCATAAATGATGAATGGTGAAAAAATAACACATCCACAGTCAAACATATTATAAAACCATCAATACAGTATGGAATATTTGTATCATAATAAAGCAACTTCAAAAACAATTAAAATCCATAAAAAATGATGAAATAGATGAAAAAGGGTATAAATGAATTTATCCAATGTCAAGAAATTAGTAAAAATGTTTTCAAATAAATTTTTAAGAAACATGTATGTGGATGATAAAGTGGTCGTCGTAGATACTTACGTAAAAACAATCTTCGATAATAAAGAGATTTGGAAATTAACCCTTACCTTGTACGTTTCCGTAGTCAATGGTATGTTAAACTCCTGTATAATATCAAAAACATTGTTATTAAATTATAAAATATCTATATACATAAATATGATATCATATATGATCCTTTAATATTGTTTTGTTAAAAATATTTCAGTAGTATCCTCATTTCGGGTGTTAACTGATTTGTTTTCCTTTATATGATTGGTTATGTAAACCATGTTTTTTATGGATAAGATATATTTGATTCATATACAGAATTATATTATGTTCTTATAAAATATTTTTAAACATAAAATAAAAAATATTCTTGAATGATTTCGATGGGGAATGAATCTCACCGCGTTCGTGGAGATGTTAATCCGTACATACGCACGAGTGAAAATATCATTATATTAATTGTGAAATCATATGTAATTGGATGTTATATCATATGTAAAGAATCATTAACATGTTATATTTATTATTTACATCAGTTATTGTCATTTTTAAACACTTCCAAATAATGAAGTGTTTGAATAACAAACTACACCACGATGTGGAGACGGTAAGCTGTACATACGCACGTATGATGACTTTTTCATTCATATTATGGATAGAATAATGAATATGGTGGTAACATTTTTATAATAACATGAAAGTATGTAGAAGATACAAGATTTAATATTTTATAATGGAAAAAAAAGAAATATGAAGTGGAAAAGAAAAGAACTTGAAAGAGGTGATGAAATATTTACCTGTTCTTCGGGTTCTTCCTTTTGATTTGATAAAAAAGGATCCCTAGTTTGGCTTCATGACCAAAACAATACCACTTGTATTAGGGTAGGAAAGGTGGGAGAATATTTTTTTAGGGTTTGGATGAGCCAAATGGCTTTGGAGGTGTGAAATTAAGAGATGGTGAAGTACCCTTTTACAAGAGAGGTGAGGGTCACTTTAGGAAAAACTTGAAATATTATTTTATAATGAAATAATTTTTGGTTTCTAATGGATCTAAAATAATTTATTTCGAGACAATGGTGTGTATGGGTCTAAAACAACTCAACCAATAGGTTTTATATAGGTTTAGTTCACCATATTAACCTTATCTTCATGATTTAACTCTTAGTTAAATAGTTTCACATTTATCATGTAATTTCGTATTTTAATATCATATGGTTAATAAACATACTATAAAAACCCAAGAGAACCCCAAGTGGTTCATTAATAATATATATAACCTTTTATAATTCCTTTGGTCGAACCATATATTTTTTGTAATATTATATCAATTAATAATATAGTATTTGTTTTAAAAACACAATTATGTCAATTTTGAAACTATTTAGTATTTGGTTTTTGTGAAAATCATAACAGTATGATTACTTCAACAAAAATTATCCATTGATCACTAAAATGTCATAGTAACCTATAAAATTTGTGGAATTCATCAAATGTATCAAATTACATTCATGTAGATATTTATAATATTAATTATTTTAATCTTTCATTAATAAGGTAATTACTGCATCGTTATTGTGTCATAAATAAATTAAATTATTTAACTTATAAAATTATAAATAAAATACCATTATTTAGGAAATAATATTATGTTTATAATTAATATTTATAGTCTAATTTTTTTATGTATAACCCTATATTAAAAATGGTTTAGTTATTAAATATTGAATTTAACTCTTTTAACACTACTTTAAATAAAATAATAATAAATGTGAAAATATAATCCATGTGGGCCAAAGGGGATCATATTTTATTCCTAAGGTATTTTTGGCCTAATTTAAATTATCCAATAGAATTATAACATGTGTTAGGGTATTTATAATACCATTTTTACCCTTAATTACCCTATTAACATTTAATAGTGGGATATAAAAGTCAAAAGGTGCTATTCACGAAAAAATAATTTCATCTTATTGGACCACATTTTACATATTGATATCAACCATGTATCTCTGAGTACTGAAATTAAACTCACAGAATGGGTAAAATTATGTTTTATACAAATTTGTAAATACTCCTAGAAGGTGGGTAAAAGACGGTAAAAATATCAAATTTTTTTAAATATATAAACTTATTAAAAAATGAATCCAATTAATTTAATTGAACATATATATATATTATGTATCTATTTTGACCTAATATAAATTAAATTAAAATAACTAATTAAATAAATAAAAATTCAATTTTAAACCATAACAGAGTGTTATTCACTATTAATAAAAAATTGAATGTTCTCAAAAGATTACCTAAAATCCACCCTAAGATAATTTTGATATTCCAAATACAAAAATGAATTCGATTTTGAAAATTAATGATTATAAAATTTCATAAAGTTGGTATTAATATTCATAACAGATAGTTTCATTGGTTGTGGTGTGTTAAAACTCCATGTTGCATACAACGGAAGATACAACATTATTCAAAGGGAAACGTATCATGGAAGCTTGGGGTGTTAAATTATCCCCTTTGTAAAATAATTTCAACCACAATATTTCTATATTATTATTAAATAAAAAGATTCAGGGGGTTGTTCATCATAAGTTCCTTCGGTTCCCAGGTTGTATCTTCCATCTTATGGTTTCTGCATATAACTTTTACCAGACGAGTCGTTCGGTTTCACAACAATGGTTCGCTGGTATCATGGGTTTTGATAGAATCTTCACAATATGACTGATCACATTTCATTTCAATTTTCTCATAAGTGAGTACATGCGTTGGGTTAGGCGTGTATTTTTTTAACAGTGATATGTGGAACACATCATAAACCTTGGAGAGACTTGGAGTAATTTCTAAACAATAAGCTACAACTCCAATTCGTTCTTGATTTTTGAAAGCTCGTATATACATGTGACTAAATTTACCCTTCTTATAGAAATGTATAACACCATTTTATGGAGATACCTTCAAAAAAAACACGTTCTCCTACCTGAAATTCTAGACCCATCATTCGATTATTGGTAGATCTATTTTCCCTACACTGGGCTACATTGATGTGGGTTTGGATAATCATCACTTTTTCAATTATTTTCTCAACAGGATCTAGGCCTACGAGTTTTCTTTCACCAACATCATCCCAAAAAGTTGGTGTGCGTCATCTATTTCCACATAACACTTAATATAGTTCCATCTGAATACTTGAATGGAACCTATTGTTACAGGATAATTCTACTAGAGGTAAATATTGATCCCACATACCATGAATGTCATGTGAGAAAGATATCAACATCTCTTCTAACGTTTGAATATTCCGTTCTAATTGTCTATCAGTTTGAGGGTGGTAGGATGTGCTCAAACGAATATCAGTATCCAGGGCTTTCAGAATACATTTCCAGAATCTTAATGTAAAACGAGGATCATGATTAGAAACATTCGATTGTGGTACACCATGATGTCTTAAAACATCCTTAATACATATTCTTTCCAGACTTTCATGTGGAAAATCATCTCTTATGGCATGAAAATGTGTTTACTTGGTAAGACGATCAACAATGACCTATATTGTATCATTCCTTCAAGGATTATTTGGTTACCCTATGAAAAATTCCATCGTAATATTATCCCAATTCCAAATAGGTATAGGAAGAGGTTGCATGACTTCTCCAGGTTGTTGGATTCCATCATTATCATCTTGACAAAACGTACATCTTCACAAAAAATCAGCAATCTCCATCTTCATTTTGTCCCACCAAACTTGTTCCTTTAAATATCTATACATCTTGGTGCTCCCAGGGTGTATAGTGAAATTGGAGCTATGAGCATCATCAAACAATTCACTTTTTAGAGCAAGTATGTTAGGAACACAATGTGTCTTCCCAAATGTCAAAATTTTATCTTCATAAACAAAGTCACTCAATCTCACTTCATTCACAACTTTAATCTTCTTTATAAATTCCTCATCATCAGTCTGAGACGTTTTTATCTTTTCTAGTATATAAGCTTTGGAAACCATTTGAAAAAGAATTCATGTTTCACCTTCCTTGGTTATTCCCATATCCATATTTGCTGGATCCGTGTATATAAGATCCTTTTCAACTCTCATCTTGTTCAAAAATCCATGGCCCATTCTGCTCAAAGCATCGTCCACCATATTTTACTTCCTCGGCTGGTAGTGTATAATGCAATCATAATCCATGAGTAGTTCAAGCCATCAGCTTTGCCTCATGTTGAGTTCTTTTTGTGAGAAAATATTCTTCAATCTCTTGTGATCAGTATAAATATCAAAAGTTTCACCATAGAGATATTGTCTCCATATATTCAGAGCAATTATTACAACTGCTAACTCAAGATCATGAGTGAGATAGTTTTATTCATCATTTTTTGGCTTCCACGATACATATGAAATAAATTTGTCATTTTCCATAATGAAACAACCAAGTCCTTTTCTTGAAGCATCACTATAAATAACAAACCCATCATTCCCTAATTGTAGAGTCAAGAAAGTATAATTAACTAAAATTATATTCAGTTCTTCAAAACATTAATTACAGTATTTTTTGAAACAAATTTAACCCCTTTACAAGTGAGCTTGGTTAATGGGTAAGCCAATTGGGCAGAATTTTGGACAAAACTCTGATAATAACCTCTTAAACCAATAAAACTTCATACCTCAGTTATACTCATCAGTGCTGGCTATTCTTGGATTGCCTTGGTCATTGAAGGATCAATAGAGATTCCATCCTTATAGACCATATAGATAATAAAAGAAATATCATAATGAAAAAAATTCACACTTGCTAAATTTCCTGTATAATTCATTTATTCTAAGAGTCATTAGGACAATGCGCAGGTTATTTTCATGATCATTGTATGTTTTTGAGTATAACAAAATATAATCAATAAATACCACTACAATGTCATCAATATATTCTGTGAAAACTCATTTCATTAGATCAATGAAGACAGAGGGTGCATTAGTCAATACAAAAGGCATTAATGAAAACTCGTAATGCCAGTACCTGGTTCGAAATGCTGTTTTAGGAATGTCTTCCTTTTTCACACACAACTGATGATATCCATATCAAATGTCAATATTTTAAAAATATTGAGCTCTTTGAAGTTGGTTGAATAATTCATAAATTTGAGGTAGGGGATACTTTTTCTTTATTGTTATAGAATTGATCTACCAATAGTCAATGAACCACCTCATAGATCTGTCTTTATTTTTTTTTAAAGGAAAGAGGCTTCCCATGGTGAAACAATAGGGAAATAAATCCCTTGTTACTCAATTCCTGAAGTTTTTTCTTTAGTTACACTAATTCCATAGTGGACTTTCTATAAGGGGTCTTCGATATAGTCCCTGAACCGAGAATTAAATGAATGGAAAACTCAATTTCTCGTTCTGGAGGATGTCCAAGTAAATCCTATGGAAACACATCAACATATTATTGAACAATATGTATTTCCTCTATTCCAACATTCATTTCCTCACCCATAGTTATTTCATTATCTTGTTCCCCACTAATTAAATTTTGTATATATACAGGGGCATATCTAGATAAGAAACAGGTGGTGACGTTTCTACCCTAAAAATTAGGTACTTATTATCATCATCAAAAATTGTAACCTCTATATTATTAGAATAAATATACACATCATGGTCCAAAATCCAATCCATTAAAAGTATTATATAAAATTCAATCATGGTAATGAGAATGAGATCAGTAGATAAAGAACATTTATATGCCCTAATGGGATCTGATTCACAAAACATTGTTGCAATGATACTCCCCTTTAGCATTTTTACTAATAAATCCATTGTTAATTAAAATTGAAAATATCTAATTTTCTTAGAAAACATGGAAGATATGAAGCAATGCGATGATCCATAATCAAATAAATCATTGGATAAACTTGAGGAAACCATTAAATTTCCGGCCCCCACGTCTTTTAGAGCTTCTACCTCTGCAGTAGTGATCACATAATCATGGCCTTGCTCCCTTGACCTTTTCTGAGGTATTTTTCCTTGGCGCTTATGAAATTCAATTTCATAATTCCCCTTTCTCTACAATTTTAGCATTCAAAAATGACGACCTCTTTCTTTCCCATCCAATCACATGATTGCTAGTCTTTTTCACTACACCTATCACAGACTCCCATTCTCTTAAAAAAAGTACCCTGGTGTTTCTACCCACATATACCATAGGATGGATATTAAACTATTCACTTCTTCCCTTTATTTACATTTCTAGAGTGTTAAATAGATCTTTTTTTCACTTCCTTTTCTTTAATGTTTTAGGACTTAAAGAATTCATTTTCTATCATGATAGCACATGAGACTATATCTTTTTATGATGAGAATGATTATGAGGATAAATATTGATGGAGAAAAGGTTCTAACCCATCAAATAATTGATCAATCTCACTCGTTAGGTTATGTAAATAATTTGTAGCATGCCTTGATAACCTTGTAAATGTAGCCTCATAATTTTTGAAATTTTCATCCTCCTTTTTTCTCAGACTCAGAAATTGACTTTCTATATTCTCTCGATGGTCACGAGGAATGTATTTTGCTATGAAAATATCTTAAAATTCACTCCATTCAATGTCTGATTTATCTTCATCTTCCTTTGTGATTTGGATTAATGACCACCACTGATCTCTATCCCCATGAGGTGATAAACTGTTATGAAAACATTATATCTTTCGCTACTCCCCAAAGCATGAAATATATTCTCTAATGAATTTATCCATTTCTCAGCTACTAATGGATTTGCACTCCCATTGAATTTTGGTGTTTGTTTCCACATGATGGAGTCTATCAATGATCTTCCGCGTTGTGGATTGGGGTGCTCCATACATGATAGATTATTATTCATAACCTGAGTGAGTTTTCCTATAATGGTGATAAGATGATCATCAAAAGTTTCATCACCAGCTCCACTATAATTATCTTGAGTAGGAGGGAAATCCCTAAATGGATTACGGGCATTGATACAGTGTCCATTCCATCCACTAGGACCCATTTCAAAACAATGGCATCCAGAAAATTAGTTTATGAATCACAATACATAATTTCAAACTTGTAATATAGTTAACATTAATTGAATAGTTTATGGATATAATCCATAATAATAATAATGTTTTCTTTGAGCTAGTATATACTCATAATCCCTTCATAATGTTTTTGATAGAAAATGAGAATTATCCTAAGCATATCTCTAGCGAGTTTCATAACCTAGAGTGCAGCAAGGCCCATTTTCGTGCACTAGTCCCCATTCAAGTCTAGCTCCAAGCGTTGTTTTCAGGTTTTACCCCTAGGTACATTTTTTCCAGGGTCACTTCTACCTACTCATATCCAAAAAATGATGTATTTCATAGAATATACACAAAATCTCTACATTACCAAAATTCTATTAAGTTCTTCTATACCAATCCTCAAAGTCTATCTTAGGGAAATGTTCTCTAATCAGATTAATTTTAAATCTAGATTCCAAGGTTGGTACTAAACTTTATCTGATACCAACTATAATACCCCGACCTGAGTAACCCAAAGTTGGTTCATTATTACATAAAATTGGAATGATACAAGGGATAATGTCCCGAAATATCAATTAGTTTAGCAGCTAAAGAAGTACTAGATACATTCATAAGTTATACATTACAACGTGAAATAAAAACATCAACAACATTTTTTACCCTTTTGAAAAAACTTATATCTTTATCATATCCTACCAAGTCAACCATAAAATACTTCTTCACATCCAGGGGAAGATAAAACATAGAAAGGGGTGAGATCAGATGCTTAGTAAAGATAACAATATAGCATTAACTTTCATAAATAAGCATAATCATTTAAGGGAATGTATAAAACTAAAACAAAAGACCTTTTAACATAAACATCATCATAATATTGCAAGGATAAAATAAAATAATGCTATTTACATATTCAATTGGATATTCTTCCAGTCAAATAATCACATTAAATATCAATAGCCACTTTCATAATGATGGAAAGAATAATGCCATAAATCATAACCACATAGTCAAGGCCTTGTCCTGAGACTACAAATGTGATTTTTTTCAAGGACTTATGCCAAGATACTAGTTTATCTCATGAGACCTACCGATGCATCTATGAGCTATATTGGCCTCCACCCATCACTTAATAAGTCCAATGCATTCCTCATATGAAAAGGTTTAAAATTAACATAAACATTCCTATTAAAACTAGCATTCAAAATTTTAATACTTTATCCATAAACCATGAATTGTTTAAAAACAACACATCCACAGTCAAACATATCACAAAAACATCAATACAATATGAAATATTTGTATCAAATTAAATAAACATCAAACTTGTTTAAAATCCATTGAAGGATTTTGACATAGATGAAATGAAAACTATTTGAAATGAATACCTCTTTCTATTTTGAAATCATTTAAAAGTCACATAATTTGAATAGAAAACATTTATTTTGAAAATATTTTTATAATCTTGTATGTGATGCTTCGATGATGATATAATGGTGTAAAATAGCCATACCCATTGTATAAGTTAATATAATACATTCATACCTTAATTTTTTCGAAATGGTCATAATGTACCTTGTTTGGAAAATGATGGAAAGATTCCTTTGAAAGCATTTTATAAAAAGTCAAAAAAATTTATAATTAACTTTCACCCATAATCTAGTAAATAGTAAAAATGTTTTTAAATACATTTTTAAGAAACATGGATGTGGATGATAGAGATGTCCAAGTAGATATTTACGTAAAAACAACCTCGGATAATAAAGATACTGTGAAATTAACCCTTACCATGTACTTTTCCTTAGAAGATGGTATGTTGACCTCCTGTATAATAGTTAAAACATTGTTATTAAATTATGAAGGGACTATATACATAAATATGATATAATATATGATCCTCTAATATTTTTTTGTAAATAATATTTGAGTAGTATCAAAAAATTGGGTGTTAAATTATTTGTTTTCCTTTATATGCTTGGTTAAGTAAGACATGTTTGTTAGGGATAGGATTTATTTTATTCATATACAGAATGATATTATTTTCATAAAAAATATTTTCAATCATAAAATTAAAATTAATGATGAATGATTATGATGGGGAATGAATATCATCACGTTCGGGTAGATGGTAATTAGTACGCATGCACGAGCAACAATATCATTATATTGATGGTGAAATCGTATGTAATTGGATGGTGTATCATATACACAGAATCACAAACATGTTATATATACTATTTACATTAGTTATACTAATTATTATAGCCATCCAAATAATGATGTGTTTGAATAACAAAGTACACCAAGATGTGGAGATGGTAAGCCGTACGTACACACATATACTGACTTTTTCATACATATGATAGATAGAATAATGAACATGGTTGTACCATTTTTATAATAACATCACAGTATAAACAAGATACTAGATTTATTATTTTATAATGAAAAAAAACAAAGTATGTGGAAGTGGAAGAAGAAAATAACTTGAATGAGGTAACGAAATATTTACCTCTTCTCCGGGTTCTTCCTTTTTATTTGATCAAAAGGGCTCATTAGGTTGGATTTATGACCAATGGAAGGAATATAGGATAAAGGGAAAAATTTCGGGAGGATATTTGGGTAGGTTTTGGCCGAGCCAAATAGATTTGGAGGTGTGAAATTAATAGAAGGGAAAGTACACTTTTATAACAGGGGTGAGGGTTACTTTAGGAAAAGCTTGAAATATTATTTTATAATAAAATAATTTTCGGTTTCTAATGGCTCCAAAATAATTTATTTCTAGTATAAGGTGGGGATGGGTCAAAAAACTCTCAACCAATATGTTTTATAAAGGTTTAAGTTACCATATTAACCTTATATTTTATATTTAACTCATAGTTAAATAGTTTGACATTTACCTTGTCTCTATTTATTTTTAGATTATAGGATTAATAAACATACTATAACAATCCAAGAGAACCCCAAGTGGTTAATTATTAATATATATAACTTTATCTATGACATTTGTCTGATCATTAGATTTTTAGGAATATTATATTAATTAATAATATATTATTTGTTTTAAAAACTCAATTATGTCAATTTGTCACTATTTCGTATTTAGTTTTTCTGAAAATCATAACTACGTGATTACTTAGAACAAAAATTACTTAATAAAAACAAACATATTATATTAACCTACAAAATTATTGGAATTCAGCAAATTTCTCAAATTACATTAACTTGGATTTTCATAATATCAATTATTTTAAAATTTTATTAATAAGGTAATTAATGTATCATCATTATGTCCTAAATTAATTTAATTGTTTAATGTCTAAAAATTATAAATAAAATACCATTATGTAGGAAATATTTTTATATTTCTAATGAATATTTATTGTCGAATTTATCTCATGTATAACCCATTATTAAAAATGATTTAGTTATTACACTTTGAATTTTACTCTTTTAACTCTTCTTTAAATAAAATAATAATAAATGTCCTAATCTTGTCCATGTGGATGAAAGGGGATCATATTTTATTCCTACTATTTTTTATTTTCTAATTCCTTTTATCCAATATAATTAGGACCTGTTTTAGGGTTATTATAATATCATTTTTACCCTTGATTTCCCTATTTTCTTTTAACTGTGGCAAATAAATGTCAAAAGTTACTATTCACCACAAATTATTTTCATCTTATTGAACCAAATTTTACATACTAATATCAACTGTGTCACTCAAATTTTTTAAATTCAAATCATAGACACATTAAAATAATGTTTTATACAAATTTTTAAATGCTCATAGAAGGTTGGTAAAAGACCGTAAAAAGTTCAATAAAATTTTATATATCAAAATTTAGTATAAAATGAATCCAATGAATTTCATTGAACAGATATAGGTATTATGTATATATTTATACCTAAATTAAATTAAGGTAAAATAACTAATTATTTAAATAAAATGTTGGTTTTAAACAATAACACATATTTTTTCACTATTCGTCAAAAATTCAATGTTCTTAGAAAAATACCAATAATTCACCATAAGTTAATTTTGATATTTGAAAGAAAAAAATGAAGTCCATTATGAAAATTTAAATCTATAAAATTTCAAAACGTGGCTATTACTGTTCATAATATTTAGTTTCATTAGTGGTGGTGTGCTAAACCTCCAAGTTGCTTACAATGCAAGCTAATAGATTATTCTAAGGGAAACAACCATGGAAGCTTGGGGTGTTACATTTCCCACCTTTTTTATGAGACTAGTATATGAGTTAAATTTTTTAATATTTTTACTCATTTTTAAAATGATATCACTCTGGATATCTATAATTTATGATTATTCTATAAGATCATTTGAATAATGGTGTTTTCAACTTTGTTCTTGTGATGTTCTCATACCCATTCATGGTGTTCCTCACTATTGGTCTGCAAGATCATGTTTCATCATTGTTAGGGGAACTTCCAATTTTATTGAACCCATAGATTCATGGTTGTTTGGTGGAGGGTAATTTGATTTTATATTTTGGAAATATCGGGAGGTATTTCAAGTGGTACCTTGTGGACTAGGATCAAAAACCGGAGTTTCATGACTAGAATTAGTTTAAATTCCTTGTAACTTCATGTGGATCACCAGAATCTACATTCTATCCCTTAGAGTTTAAGAATTGATAGCCAATGGAGTTCTCCATCAATCCTATGTGATCATATGGTAAATATTTTTTTTTGAATATGATATAAAAACTATGTGGGGAATCTAAAATTTCTATAAATAACATGACTACAAGCCTTGTATCATAGAAGAACAAAAGGCCTATATCCACATGGATGTGAGACTTGGGTTTTGTGGAAATTTAATTGTTACATTAAATCTACAGGGAACCATGTGTCGTGTTTTACTATCCCATGAGGAATGTCATATTCCAGATACACACACGCAATACCCATACAAGACAACACACCATGTACTTATAATGTACACGAGCATGGGTTGATAGTAAGGCATGTCTTGGAGCATAGGAAAGTCTGGGGCATGCCGCTATGTACGAAAACAAATCCAAGAGCACATGTGATGGTATGAAGTTTCTAAGACACACCATGTATAACCTATACACATCATTTTCTTTGACATGAAATCCAAGCCACGTATATAGGATAATGTGACCAAGCAGAGAGGTTGGGTCACACATTGTGCGGCCCCGTACAGGCCTTGAATTTCTTCTATTGAATTATTCCACTCATATATCCTACATTTAGAATAATAGTTTGGACCTTACTTAGGCTATCTTAATTTTTTTCAATGCTGAATGTGATGGTGGCCTTAGATATGGAATAAAATATATGATGTGAGATTCTATGATCATAACACATATTTTTACTGATTATTGACAATGGAATAGATCATGGTATGATCATCATCGAGATGTTGGGGTCAGTACTACATTTTTTCCCATAATAATGGGTTTCACATAATATTTATATAGATAGAGATGGTACACACCTATAATAGGCACAGTTCTATATATATGGAGTTGTGCCCCCCATCTATAAGATCCATTGGGGTATGGGTACATCATGGGAGTTGTGTCTACCTCAACAATGGAGATAATTTTCTAGGAGTTAGCCCCTCCAATAAAATTATATTTTCGTTACAATGGATACATTATTATGATTTATGACTCCCTCATATATAGAGCATAACTTCAAGGTATGATCCCTTATACACTAATTAATATGCGGTAGTGTATGATACATTGAATCAAATATAGAGTTTTATTTCTATGGGAAGACTCATCATTCTTAGTTGGGTTGTGGATATGGTTATCATATTTCACTATCAATCAGGTTTTATGTCGAATATGCATGTGTGTTTGTAGTTATTGTGACATTTTATAATTAAAATTACTTTTGTTGGGATGATATGCCTTGTCGGGTTTAATATATCTATCCGTCTACTTTTTGTTCTTAGTCCATCCCCATGTTATTTATATACTCACCCCTACACGGTATTTTCCAACATGTTTCAAGTATTATGAAGGGGTCCAAAAGATTTATTGCTACTTTGGTGGATCTTAAAAATAGTTCACTACATTGACCATGTACAGTGGGAAAGGCTTGGGGACCAGGTTCCAAGATCACTCAACATTATTCTATTTCTATTTATTTTATATTGGGGCCTCTTTTCTGAATGGGTATATAATTTTCCCATTAACACATTGGATTTATTCTACCGTAATATTATGCATTCCCTAGAGTTTATTTCATGAATTGATACTATAGATATTATAGTCTTTTATCATTCCAGTACATTACTGGATGGAGATATATGAGTTCATTCATATATATATATATATATATATATATATTAGGTAAAGGCCTCCCATTTTATATTATTCCACCACAACATTTGTTTCCATCCCCAGGCCTAGTGGATGTGGGATGTGGCTCATCATGTCCTCATCTTAGGCCATCTTGGTGGGCCTGATGGGATCATTCATGATTGAGTGGTATAATATTAGTATATTCCCTTGGTTATTTTTTAGAATAGCTTGCTTATAATGATTTTGTTGGGATATAAAGAAAGTAGTGTTAATGTGTTTCAACTACATCTTTCTGGATAGGAAACCTAATATTGGTGTGGTGGCCAACAAATCCATTCACCAGGACCTGGAATACCTTATTGTCTAGTCAAAATACAAATACATTAGTTTTAGTGAAAAAATGATACATGCATCACATATAATTCAGTCTATTGACTATCCCTCTTAAATTTTCTCCCTATACTTTTTCATTAACCATGGATTTCACCGATAAATTAACAATTATTTTAGAATTATAGCCATCTTTGATTTTGTACTAGTTCTTTGAATGTCCCGATTTGAAAATAGATTCCATTGTTTTAGGAACCATTCATGGTTTGATAGCTCCATGTGGGCACTGAGTAGTGCAACGACATGTTGAATAGATCATGGTTCCAACTCTAGGTGTCTATGAATATGATAATATAGATATTAAAAATTTGATGGATTCAGTAGCGAAAGAAATTGGTAATGGTATTCATCGTATGTTATGAGAGTTCCTTCTGTAGATATCACTAATATTTAATAGATATGTATAGATATATATATATATATATATATACGTTGTAGGTTGTGGTTCATGATTTATATCTTTGAGACGCCACATAATTTGATAATTTCAAATGAGAATAGTCTTCATCTTAAGACTTAATAGGTATGACAGATCCAAAGGATATCACACCACTGATAGGTTTTCATGATGTTATTCAGAGATAGATATTCTCAAGGATTATTTGTGAGGAAAATCCCCATTATCCAGTGGTAGAGGATATGTTTAATCTTATTTTTTTAATGTCCCACTTGAATAGGAAGCCTCATTATGGTTGTTCTTGCAAAAAGTATTCTCCAAGACGGTGTTGGGAATTAATAGATACCCATGATGGTATCGTTTGATTTGACATTAAATGAAGGAGATAAAGGTGTAGTTAGTAGACCATTAATAGAATTTATTCATTATAATGATTGTGTCCCTCTCGGTTTCTATTTTTTGTTCCTTGATGAAGAGGGTGGTACCTTTAGGATTTTTTATTTATCATTTCCTTAACCATAAAATTATAATGTAAAAGTACCCCAATCCAAGGGTTGATGTCCTCTTTGATAAGTTGGGAGGAATGAGTTGTTCCTTAATGATTGATCACATGTTCAGCCACCACAAGTTGAGGATTAATGAGGCCGATATTCAGATATGTAATTATAATGTTGTTATAGACACTATGCGTTTCGTGTGATTCCATTTTATTTAATGAATTTTCTCTATGTTTATGTATTCAATGAACTGAATCATTTAGTCATACAAAGACATATTTTTATTTTTCTTCACCAATGACATTTTCATTTTATTTATGTTATAGGATGTGCATGCACATCTCTTGAGAATGGTCTTATAATTACTATGAGAGATCCATCTCTATGGTATGATCTCAATGTGCTACTTAGATATCCATGTGGTTTAACTTTTTGAGAATCTTGTTTTTTAGGAAGTTTTAGTTATTGTCCTGAAAAATATTACGACATTTTTTTGGGAGAATCCTAAGAGTGTGATGGATGTGAGTAGATTTCTTGGTCTATATGAATAATAAATGAGGTTCATTCTTGACATTTCTAGAGTATAATCTACTTTGACTACCATGTGTTGAATGGGATACTTCATACCTTGATCAAGTAATGGTAAAGATCCATTGAGTAATGATTAGTATTTTTTCATGCCTCAAGAGATGGGATTAGCTACCTTCTGAGGGAGAGGAAGGAATTGATCATGTATAGGTCATGTAAGTTGATAACCAACAGGTAAAACTATGAATCATTTGAAATACTATTGGAGGTGGAATTCAACAGTCTTGTAATGCGGGGGAACAATATTATGGTAGAGTTCCTTCATTAATACTCTAACCACTATTGTCACAATTATGTCATCACTCATAGGTAAATTATTTTGATATAGATGTATTGGTTGGATTTAACAATAGACTTTGACATCGACATAATATATAATGATGGAAATAAAAATATGGTGGATGATTCCCTTAGTTGGATATCACCATTTTTCTTGGTGTAGGGTATGTTTATGTAATAAAATACATTGTAAATGACATGAGTGGATGAGAGGGGTAAATGGTTTCATCAATAAATGATTTTGAATCCTCAACTACCGAAGCTTGTAATGGAGGCTCAATTTTTTTACATTAAATGTGAGGTTATTCATGACCATGGGTCATCAAGATATTTTCCAAATATATTTTCTAAAGGAGGGAAACATGTATTCCTTTATAGGCATAGAATGTGGATCCAGTCATAATGCAAGAGTAAGGGATGTGGGAATTTTGTAATTAAAGTTTTGTTATACATCTTAGACTGTGTACTATTTTAAAAGACCATAGTTGATAGTTCTGGTGGGAAAATATTAGGTAAAACATGCTGGAGTTCATCTCTCGATATATTGTATGCCAGCAGGTAAAGTCTAAGAACCATGTATCAGAATGTAGTATGTATCCTATTAAGACAATAGAGTTAAAATGGGATAGAAAATAAATGGAATAATGATAGGGATTCTATGGATAGTGAGAGGATAATATTCCTTATTGGTGATAGTTGATTGACATACCATGTAAGTATATATCATTACTATCAGGTAGAATCGTTTGGTAGATATTTTGAGAATGTTTTATGTGTGGGAGATAATCTTACAACATGGGGTACCCTTGATGATTTTCTCTAACTATTATGTCTTGTTGAAAACCCTATTCTGTATAGACTTGCAGGATGATTTTGGAACCTGTTGATGATGAGTAAATTTTTTTACACCATAATGGGTTGGAATACCATGGAATCTATCTTAGTGTTTGATGATATTATAGAGGAATGTGTGTTAGTATTTGGTTGAAAATGGGAGGATCACTAATCATTGGTAGATATTTATTATTAATAATACTATCAATATACGATTGGAAGGGAACCATTCGAGGCCCTATATAGGAGACACTGTAGGTCACCCTTATGATTGTCTAATATTGGTGAGACTTATCTTATTTGGAATGAGATTGTGTGGGAAATGATAGATTAGGTTCAAATAATCCACAAACATATGAGGGAATCATATAGTTGATATAAATCATAAATATATTGAGATTATAAGTCGTTGGATTTCGATTAGGGACACCATTTATTATCAAGAGTTTCCCATGATGAGGATTGCAAAGACTCAGTAATGAGGGAATGTTTTTCGTAAGTTTCATCAGAATGTTTGAGATCCTATATAGGGTCATAGATGTTTCATAAATCATAGACCAAACCAACTTTTGGATGGTGTTCATGAAACCTCACTTATGTCATGGATAAGGGGATACAGGAACGATTCTATGAATTTGAATAAATGGGGAAATTATGATATCATAGATGGAGACAACTTCACAGAGTATGAAGTTGTGATAGAGGTCTGGAAGGATAGAATCCAATCAAAATGGATCATTACCATAGTTCATGTTTTAATGTCTCATGAGAGAATTCATGAAAACTCCTCAGAGAATGATAGCCTGATGTAGGCTCAGTATTCCCACTTTTTATCTATTTATGATTTTAAAGTGGAAAATCTGCGATGGAAGGGATACTATATTGACTATGGTTTTTCAATGAAAGAAGTTGAAATATATTAAAGAAAATTGTTTGGAGTGAGGGGATGAGTCAGTGTGGGAATATGAGGTCTGATGACCACGAAATTGATATTATGAAAATATTAGATATATTTATATCAAAATCACATTATTTTCCTAAAATAGTATAATTTCCAAAAAAAAGGTGTTTTAGATCTGAAATATGAATCCATGTTCATGTCTATAACATGGGTTTTACCATAGAAATGACTGATGGTTGGTTGGTTTTAGACATATGGATGAGGTATTCATTGATGGTTCATTTTGTTAAACTAAACCGTTAAATGTTTAAATTTTATTATAATTTTCCACAACCTAATTAACTCTATAAATAACAAATTATTACAGTAATATATAGATAGCTTCATAAAACCAATGAGTATTGAGAGAATATCAGATTATTATTCATTTGTGGATTAAGATCGGAGGATGATACTCAATCTCATCGAGGTGGATCAAGAGTAAGTGAACTTTGTGGGAATTATCATTCATGGGTGATCACATTCTTCACCAACAATCCATCAGAATTGAAGTTGGAGTAATGATATTATTTTCCACCATATTTTTTAAATTATTAATGCATGTTTCTTCATATGAATTGTTTGATTAACTATTATACATCATCCAAAACGGCACAATATAAGAGTTAATTTTTCTATTTCATTTTATTTATTTTCCATGATATCTCCTTGGATATCCCTAAATAATGATTTTCCATGAATTTTGTTTCCTATTACATTTTCACATTTTTTCACTACCTTAACAGAACTCATTCATTATGTAATTTATTTTTCTCCCATAGGGACACAGTTAGATATTTATATATATTGTTTAAGAGTGATTAAACAGCGTAATAGAAGGAGGTTTAGTGAACGATGATTGTATTATTGTTTAGATGATGCACTATGATGGAATTATGGTCAAATATTTTAAATCTGGAATAAAAGAATGCTAATAGGGGATGAGATGTGCACGATATGCATGAACGCCACAAGTGGATCACAAGATTTTGATTTCCATCCATCAGTGTCCACGAATCAATGGTCTAAGGTGTTTTTTATCAATCTCAGGTAGTCTAATGGTGGAAATTATGGTGGTGTTTAATGATATGGATATCATGTGAGGAATCAACGTTTTATTATAAATCCCATTTACACCCCATGTATCCTGATATAGAAAAACTCAAATTCACACAAGATGAGGATCTAGGGTTTCACGATATGTTATAGATAACATGTTGTATGGATACACATTCATTATACGGGGCCCTACACAGGAAACTATGTTGGGTGTTGAAAAACATACACATGAACATATATAGGATTACAATCCATGTTTTTTGAGGTTACATGGTACTATGACAAAACAAGGGTAGGCCCATGTACATAAATAGGAAGATTGGTATGCCCTAATGTACATCGGTATTCCAAGAGAATAATGGAAATCCAAAATTAATTATGATGTGAAATTTATTTATTTTAAACTCCAGGAATGATGACATGGATTCTTGGAGTTTCTAAAAAAGAATAGAACCAAGAATCTAGTTAGGGTCATATACAATGTGAACTCGTAACATTCCATATATTCCCTCCTAAAAATTATTCATCGCATATATTTATTTTTTAGAATATAAATTTTTATAGAGTGTAGTCCATACTGAGTTTTGTTTTGTATATAATTTGATGGTGGCCTTCACTATGGAATACACGATATGATCTGATATGTTTTGAGAGTGGTTATTATTTAGGCAATGCATGACGGTGGTATTGATTAATGGATTATAAGAAGAGAGATTCTGAGTATAGTACTAACTTATACCAGTGTAGAATGGTTTCCCCAAACACTTTATATTGATGTAGATAGTATACCCTATATTGGGAATGTGACATCAATATATGGAGTGATACACTTCCATCTCCATGAACTGGTGGGGAAAATTTATTCCATAGGAGGTGAGGAATCCTCAGCTGTGGGGAAAAGTTGTGAGGAGTGGACTCTTCCACACATATTTCTTGTAGGTTACATGGGATGCATGGTTAAAAGTTGTGTCTCATTCTATTGTGGATCAATTTGGTGAGGTACAAGCCCCTCAAAATTTATTATTATGAGGTTATTTTTAATACTGGGCAATTGATATGGACCTACAGAGATACAGACCGAATCATCATTCTTAGATAATATTTAGATATAGAGATCCCCATTATATCTCATTTAGGATTCTTGTTGATTATATCTGGGTTTATGTTGTTGTTTTCTTATTTTATAAGTGATATTCATTTGATGGTATGAGCTGACGAGTTTTTCTTATATATCTGTATCTCTAACTCATTGGTAATTGGGATGTTCTAATCGGTTTGTGTATACTCAAAACTATTTGGAGTTTTCCTACATGTGTTTTGTATTTCGTAAACGGTGGATGGACTAGTGGTAACTTTGTAAGAACGTAGAGATTTTATAGATAATTGACCACATACATTAGCCAATACATGGAGTTAAAGAGTTGAGCTATTTAAATATACTTCATTTTCATGTTATATCTATTGTCAACTAATTTCTAGTTAGGAAGGTATATTTCACCTTGAATCATGGGTTTTATTATATCATACCATAATGTATTACTTAGAGGTTATTGAATGCATGGTTACTCTAGATTTTACATTATTTTATTATCCTTCTCAGTAATTCCATAAGGATAAAAGGGTGCATGCATATATGTACACGAGGAAATGACATCCTGGTTTATAATATACCTTCTCGACACTTGTCACTATCCCCTGGAATATTGGATAATGGTTTTTTGATTTCTTGGACTGACCTTATGCCTCTGAGGCTAGCCCCAAAGGGTAGGGTCTTGAAAAACGTTCCATCAACTCTATAACATCTAATGTCTTATTTGATTTGTGTTCTAACCAATCTTTTATATCTAATGTATTTTTTAAGGGTATCCCATTATGACATGAGTGATTAGATGTTTTATTCTCATGGGAAATCCAAATGATAGAATGACCACATGTCAATTCTCTGATTCTTCCATGATTGTAGTTTCTATGAATGCGATTCTTACAAATATTTTTAGCCTCCCTCATTTTAAATTTGATGTAAATTTTGGAATGGATTGAATCTATTCATATTGATAATTTAATATGGAAATTATTTTTTGATATTTCGAAACAATCTATAATTTTTTTCCATGTGATGATAAATGAAAATACACAAAAGAAATTATATACATCACATTGGACTTGATTCATATTTAATGTGAGTTTTTATCTCAAATATTTGGGGTGAAATACATCATTGATGAAAATTCAGTTATATGGGAATTATTTGTGGTATTTTAAGAAAGGATTCCTTGTCTTCCTATAAATAATTATTTTGAATTTTCAACAGAACTTATACCCATTGGAAAACATATTTGAAACACATTACATATAATGGAACATATATTAATATTGAATTTAAAAAGAAACTCTTGGAGAATATTGGTAAGGAATTCATTTGTCCATGTATAATGCCATATAATTCACCTATACTTATTATTATTATTATGAAAGATATACCAATTTGAATTTTCCATGATTATATATAATTTAAAAATATAAATATTAGTAATGTGTTTCAAATTCCCTATATTTTTTACTTGTTTGATCAATTAATATGAAATAAATATTTTCCTTAGATTCGTTATTGATCAGGATACAATCAATTGGGGCTAAAAAATGATTACATAAGAAATACATCATTTTGTATAATGTATACAAGATAAAAATTTATTTTAATTCTATTTGATAATACAAATCCATTATCTCTCTTCATGGATTTAATGAATTGAGTCATTAAAAATTTAAATTACTACTTTATGGTAGTTTATATAAGAAATATTTTTATATATTGAAAGAGTACGTACGAGAATGATGATTACATGAGGATTTCAAAATTAACCCTAAGGATAAAAATTTAATTAAAATATGCCAACAATGAATTTTTATTGTATAATTACACCTCCTTTTTTATATAATCTCAATTTATTAAAGATTAGTTGATCAAACAATCATCAATGTTAATGACTATTTCCCTAGACCAACTAATGTTCATGAGAGTAATAGTTTTATTTGATTTTCATGATACTATCTATGATTTGTAAAATTTTTATCCCATATATCTAATAAAATTACCATGTATACTCAAAATGGATACATATTCTGTTAGATAAATGAATGTTAAAAAAAATTAATGGAATCAATGAGATGGTTGTGAAATAAAAATTTGATCACACTAGCATTCAATGAAGAGGGGAATGCGAGTCATAATAATTCACTAATCATGGGGATGTGATTCATTCATATAAATAATGATGTGTTAATATCTTATTCCAAAACATAATTGAAGTTTAATGAGAAAAACTACCCCAAACAATATTTAGTATTGTGAGAATTAATATTTTTATTGATGTTATTGAGGAATTATATTAACTGAAAAATGTGTGACACATATACTAATCCTAAATTTTAAATGAATATATTAATCTAAAAAAATTTAATATTAGAAAAAGGATATGGTTGAAATTGATGAATGATTTTTACCTTTTAATACAATACTACAATTGAAAATCAAACATGGTAATTTTTAATTTTAGTCGAATCTGTCACGCTAGAATACATATGGTGACAATAAGAACGATCCAATATTTGTGGATTTTCAAAGGATGTAACATTATATATTATAGGATAGTGAGAAATGTAATTATAATTAAATGATTGTTCAATAATATATCCATGTGATGATAAAAGCGGAACATAAGATTGATATGTTGATGAAAATTATGGTGATAAATATTCCTAAGTTCATCCTTGATTATGATAATAGGATATGGATTAGGTACCAAGTAAGAATCCCAAATTTTTTATACTAGATAGATTTGATATTAAAAGATGATCAAATATCCATATTCTCTATTCCTCTTTGATGAATGATTTTGTATGTAGATATAAAATAGAATATTTTATTGAATGAAATGAAGAGAGATATAATATAGTATGTCTCTAGGTTCTTGGCATATCATTAGGTTACAGATGAATGATATAAGGCTCAAAGGATGTTACAAATATTTTTTATACTAGAATGGAATTCTGAAGACATCACAATGGATTTTCCCATTGGGATCAAAAAAATGTATTTATTCAATAAACATATTTTTGGTTTTTATCTTTTTCCATAATAATTCATCACATTTCATTTCTATCAGAGATGATTTATATATTAAAAATATTTCTAGGATTTATAAAAAGGTAGTGTTATGGTTGTGTGGGTTACAATATTCTATTATATCACACTGATATTCGAGTTTTAAATCAATGTAATGGAGAAGTTTTCAAAAAGAAATGGATACATAATTGTGTTTCAATAATAAAAATCATCCTCAAAGAGATGGCCAATATAAGGGGACTATTCATAAAATAGAGGATAATCTGACATATTGTTCTCAAGATATTATAGGTTTTGAGATCAACACATTCCACTATTCAAATTCAATTAAAAAGTAGATTCCATTGATCATTCGAACAAATAATTATGAATACATATAAATAATGATGTTTATAACTATGACATTCTGGGTTTATGTTGAAGAAAAAAAAATTCGGGAAGTGATGTTTCTTAGAAAATTGAATTGAATATCGAGACTATTAAGTATAACAGTAAGGCACCCCATAGTTCACAATATTTTTATGATGAAAATAGTCATCATTTTATCATATTTTTAGTGTCTAGGAAGATATTATTCAGAATTTATCTACAGTAATGGTTATGAGATTAAAATTTATTGGAATTCAGCATCGTAGATATAGTGGATACTTTTATATTATTGAAAAATTATGTACTATAGATTATCCTTTGGAACTTCCAATGAACCTTTATTAAATACAAGATTTGATCCATGTATCTATTTTGATTATGTACCCATATAAAACATAACATATATTGAACTAAGAGGTTTTACCGCACAAAAAAAATATCTTTCTTTGGAAGATATACTAGTATAAATATTAGAACATATTGAAAAATATTCATGGGATATGACTACTCACCTCCAAAATGTTCATATAGGAATCAAATATTTAATGAAGATACATGGGAATCTATGTATTTGATGAAATATATATTTCATGACACTTTTGTATCAGAGTGATGAAATTTAATGTAGAAATTCAATTTAAGGGGGGTATATTATGACACCTCGTGGTTTTATATGAATTTTCTAATAAATAAACATGATGTGTTTGGTATCTTGTTGTACATGAAACCATAAGACTAAATGATTCATTATATAGAAATCATTTATAACCATAATGTTAAATTGAATATTTTGATTAATAATACCGAAATTCTTATAAATATTTATATACGTATTAAAAAAATTAAAATATATTTATTAATTAATAATAAATAAGTATCCACTTTTCATTAAAATCATTTGATGCCTCTGAAATATGACTTCATAAAAAATTACTTTTTAAGATTATTGTTTACATGAGTTATAATTAATTTATACAATTTCCTAATTTCTATTTCAGGGAATGAATTTAACTTCTAAAATTATCATTTCAATATTTTATTTCGGTGAAATGTAATGAATTTTTAAAAAATATTTATTTATCATTGAACCGTGAAAATTAATATTTTTTTAAAATGTCATTATGTTTTGTAAAATAAAATAACTCAAATGAACAATTATGATTTAAATTTTATAAGAAATTAACATATGTATACTATAAATAGAAACTATATAATTAATTATATATAAATATTTTGAATATTTTTTTAGGTATAAGTTCATTTTGGGCTAAAAGCTCATTTCTATAAGAACCATTTTTATTTGTGCAATGCATTTTTTATCTCAATAAAATAAACTAATCACTATTTATTAATGGGTTTAATTTTTTTGTTGATTATATATCAAATAGAATATTTGATCTCCCATTTTATGAGTTTTAAATGAAATGACATGAAAGTAAATTTAGGATTTTGTAAAAAAAAATGCATATTGGAAAAAAGGATTTCATTGAGGTTTGCATGCTTCTATTATGTAAAATTATGATACTTATAAAATAATTAAATGGTTAATGTTTTTGTCCTAATTAATAGAGGTTCTTTTTAAAAAAAATTTAACATGGTTATGTTAAAAACTAGTTTACAATGGGGTTATATAATATATAAGAGTAATAATTCGACATAAACCTGTTTAATTATTATTTTTCAAAGATATTTAAACATTAAATTATAATTTCATAATATTATTAAACATTATGATAAACTTTAACCAAATTTTACCTTATTTTTTAGAAATACTTTATGTAATTCAGTGTGCGTCCCACCACTCACTTATAAAATGGAACATGCTACCCTCCATTATTCATATAATATTAGACCTATAGATCACCCTTCAGCAAATCAAAAACATTCCTTGATTTGTTCCCTTAATCATGGATTCCATGGTCATATCTTTTGATTATTGTTTAATGTAAAATAATGTTATCCAACGAAGGTCTCTCAATAAATCGGTAACTATATTAATTAAGAATTTTCAATTTTATTTCTTTTTTTCACATTATATAAACTCGTTTTATCCATAAATACATTATTAATAATATATCGTAAAATGATAAGATTTTATTATGATTATTTATGAATCAGTTCCCACATATTCTTCATAAAATGGGATGTGAAAGTATCACTTGTTCATTTTTTTATACTACTACCTCTACATAGTGATATGATTCATTTTCAATTACCATAACACATTCATGGTTATTATGGTGAATATAGTGCATATATATGATATTTATTATATAATCATTTTCATATATACCTAATTACTATTTAATTTCTTCTTTCCCATCCATTAAAATATGGAAAACATTAATAATCCATACGTATGGACTATAATCACCATGAAGTGATGTAATTCAATTATTCTAACTATTTTATATGAATTGTTATAAAAGTGTATATAATGTTTAAATATTATAAAAATAAAAATACTACGATTATTATGATTATGGAACCATGATAAAATTACGAGGACAATAAATTTAAAACCAAAACATTAATGAAAAACAATAAAGTTAACTCATAGAAACGTATATTTTAATAAATAATTATCCATAAATGGGTGTTAAAATGTTATAAGTGAAACATATATTGTATTATAGTTATGAATAAGGTTCTTGTAATGAATTTTAATAAATATCAATTTATTAAATGTGAGGACAGATCACTTATAAAGTAATTCATATAAGAGTTCTTGAAGTTATGTTAAAATCTATTTTTTAATGGATTTTTTTATTCATAACTATATGATCTAGAAATTAGATTATATTTGTCTCCAAAATATTATAAATATTATTATACCATATTTTTTCTAGATATTACTATTTCCATAATTTTTTATTTATCTATGTACTCACATTTCATGATTCAATAGATCATTTCAACTAATATTATTTAGGCAATATCATTGAAATTTTTATATATTTAATATGTTATTAAGAAAATAACAGTTTATAATTCTAAATAATTGTTCAAATGTTCATAAAAATTAATATTAAACTATAAGAACATACTTTTATTTTTATTCATCTTTATATGGTATATGATCCTATGTGTCCATCTTTAACATGTACTAGGATATTTTATGATTATGATGATGAAATATTCATTAAAATCCTGTTTTTCCATGAGTTAAGTTTTCATTGAATGATAACTATTTTAGATATATTATGGGATACATTAGAATTTATTGGATTATGTGATATGTGGGTTAGTTATATTCTTCGAAAACATTGGGTAAAAATTAATTTTTTCTGGTCTCGAAGTGTACCTGAATGGTTATTTAATACCAAAATAGAGTATAATAATGTTTATCACAGGCCAAAAATATCCTACATGGGTGGTTATTTAAACACTAATAAATTTTACAAGGGAGGATATACAATGAAAGAAGATTCTATATGAGATAGAATATTCTTAATGGGGTGGTTATTATAATGGTTATCTTTATTGTAATGTGTTTATAATTATAATTACTCCACAATTTATTTCACTAATTTATTTGACTTGATCATATGCTGATTTTATTCCCCTCTATCTCATGTTCTTTGATTTCATTATAATTTATGTCTTATGAAATTCCATGTCACATTTTATTCCATATGATTAAATAATATTTAATAATTTAAATGATATTCTATTGTTTTAAACCACTAGATGTACATCATAATATGAAAGAGAAAAATATTTTAATACGTATAAGTTTTCATACATTGAAGATTAATAATACTAAAAAAATCAATCCAATGTAGATAGATGATTCTAATTAACCACTACTTTCTACAATGAGCATCATTATACATTATTTGAACAAAAGAAAGCATCCCCTAACAAATTTTATCAAATGTATAGTTATTTTCACTCATGTATTAAGATATACGGTTGATGTGGAATAAGAGATAACATTCCATTGGTGTTTTACCATTTCAACAAGAATTTAAATCATTTATAATTGGACTATATGGATAATTGAGAATAAATTACCTCATTTGGTAACAATAAATATGAATAATATATTTTACTAAAAATACTGAATTACGGAATATATATTAGACGTGATAAATATAAGAAAAAATTATGACATAGAAACTAGATAAATGGTAGAGATTAAAGATTTCAATAAAAAAATTGATATGATCCTAGATAAGTAACTTACATCTATAACCATGAGAAACAATTTTATATTAAAGAACTTTTATATTCATAAAAAACTCACACACACACTCTTATAAACCTAAATGATTATGCTTGAAATATAATTTATCCACCATATCAATTTTTACCTTGTGTATTTTTCACAAGATGTAATTTTCTATTAGAGGTTTTAGAAACAAATTCCACAAATGAAACACCCATTTTCAATTACATTGATTCATTATTGATTCAATTTTAATGTTTGGCAGCTTATATGTGAATTAACAAAGGAAGAACCCCATTATTTTACCCTTCAAACATGAGGGTAAATTTAAACCTATTTATTCATCCATTATGATTAAAAATATATATTTTTTGGATTAATATTATATTTTATAAAATTAATATAGTGCAAGTATTCTTCATTTCTTGTTATGTTTATTAATATTTATCCATCTTTAAAAAATGGTAGAATCATGTCTACACTATTAAATTCATATTAATACATTAATAAAAAAATCATAGAATATATTAAATATAATAAAAATAATAATTATCTATAATCATTAAATCTACCTTTATAATCTCAAAAAATCATTGAACACATTTTTTTCATCCATATGAAATAATCATAATGTATTTCTATTTTATCATGACCCCTGAATATATTCCTATAATTACATTATTAATATTATTTTTGATACAAGGAACCATTGATCAATATTCTGCACCATTATATGTGCATGGTCACACTACGGATATTCCAACCACATTTTTATTTACCATAATAATCAAAATAATATCTTACTGCATTCATTATCATTTTTAGAATGATAATTTACCAACCATTTACATTAAACAAGGATCTACTTGTACTTGTTGTCAAAATTAAAGAGTCAAAATAGAATGTGGAAATATAACAAGCATCCTGACTTATGATGTTTGAGTAATATAACTATATAAATTGAGACAATCAAGTTAAGTAATGTATTATAATAGTCTCATAATAAAAAAACTAAAACTCTCTCACCCTCAATCATTAAATATTATATACCTGATGATAATTATTACCATAATGAAATCTTATCCATAGGATTTTCTTACTGAAGGAATTAATTCCCTGGATGCATTTTCATTAGAATGATTTTTCTCATATAATATTAATTGATTAATTATACACCTATAGATGTATTTTATCGTTATATTCAATCATAGCCAATTCTATTTCCATCATTATCACTTTTTATGGGATAAATATTTATTATAATCCCATTTTTACACCTCTTTGTAATGTGGTTACATGTCCATCAGTTTATAACTTAAGAAATCATATAATTTGAAATTTAGAGTTCATATAACAATATCTCCAATCAATAATGAATGAATATGCTTTCATTCCATTTAATGTGCAGAATTTTTCCCTCGATTTTTATTAAATATGTTCAATGTTATTATTAAAAATTCATATATTTATTCAAACAACCAACACCTGAAACATATAACCAATTTCAATATCTAAAATGGGATCAAGAAGCAATTAATCAGTAGTCGTTGAAAACAATTTATTGTAACAATATCTTCCAAAATGTAAAAAAATGATAAATAGTTTATAAATAGTATAAAAAGATTGAAAATTCAATTTAAAAAGAAATAATAGCGTGGGTTTTAAACTAGTGGAACCACCTATTATTGCTATCGACCCTCAAATGTTTAAAAATTGAACACCATCCTTGGTTCTATATACTACCAACAATCCAATGGTTTTCTATGTATTTATCTATTGTATAAGATCCCAGAAAATATATATGTATTCCCATGAAAATTTTTTTAGTCCATTAAATGTGGGTAAATAAATGTTTACTAGGTGTGTGAAAAGTTTTGAGAGTGTTCTAGGTTCTCAATAAATGCAATAAATGGGGAAATCTTTCCATTCAGTACATATTGCAGTATTTACATATTGTTAGTGGAATCCATATGATGGGGGAGCCAAATCATGATTCCTTGGGCAGAGGCTTATCACATAGTTGGTGAATGGTTTGCTAAATTGTGTGATCCTCCCAATTTAAACTTTTATATTAACCGTTTTTGGTTAGATTCTGGATCAATATTTTCTCCTAGTTTGGAAAACTATGTGGCCTAATTCTGTGTCTCATTAAAAAGTGAAAAATTATGAAGCTTACCTATTGAGATTTTAAGTTATGTAACTAATTTATTCCCCATTTATCCTTATATCAACAACCAGGACATATCAAATATCTCAATCCTCCAATGGATCATTCTCATATGATTTTGGGCTATTTGGTGAATCATTGGTAGTGGATCAAAGCTCCAGGTATGTTTAACACTTCTCTTGATTCTCTTTTTCATTTTAAATAATTTTATTTTTATTCATATTCTTAAAACCTAAAACACTATTTTCCTAGTTGATCTTACATAGTGGTATCAGAGGGTTCCTGAAAAAAGACGAAATAATAAGAGGAATGGTTCATTCATATTCATATTCTAGGAAGTTTGTACAAATATTTTATCCCATAGTCTTATGTTGATTGGTGCTGGTTTAGTTGTGAGTTCAGTTCCATCTTCTTGTGAATTTAAATTTATTAGATCTATTAAATAAAAATGGATGTCTTAATGGAAATTTTATTCCCTCATTATACTCGTGGGGTGCATTAAGTTTGACTAGACCAATTTTGGGCCACCTATGGGGTACACCAATGACTTCGTAAATCACATATGGTACTGTCATGCTGAATATTGATTTGTGGTAATGTAGACCCCCAGAAGAGTCTATTTCAACATTAGTGAGAATGATAAATTAATATTAATGTTGTTTTATAGGCATTGGTAATGATATAATGGATTATTGTCTTGACATGAATTGATTTTATTATAATAAGGGATATTTTGAGAAGTGGTTTATGAAATGTATGTGAAATGTATAAGTTAGTTAATGCATATGAACTAGTAATCATGATAAATTGGTAAATTAATGTCAATAGATAAATGTGTTAAATGGTTTTTCATAAGATAATTTATTATTATTTTAACAAGTATAATATATGGGACTTTTTAATAAACATAAATGGTTTAAATGGGCTATGAAACATAATCATTAAATATGATAATAGGTTAAGATTTGATGAAAATTCTACATTATGAATTATTATGAAATAAAGATGTAATTTTTATTTATTTTGTATATTTTTTTATGTAGTAGATGTTCTAAGTGGATAAATAAGCATCTATTCATGGCTTATAATTGTGTGGGTTATTGAATAGAGATTCTATACATAATTGTTGGGTTTGACTGAAGCTCTAAACCCCACACCCAGAAAGCATGGGTTAAGGACTCAGACTAAGGCTTTATACCGAAAACAGTTTCATTGGATGAAACTATTTGGAGTTATCCTACAAGGTAAGTGTGATGTATTTTTTTATGATATGTTTTTATTAGTAGGATTGGGGATTTTACTTATCCACTTATACATAGTGATTCTTCTACTAAAGCAATTGTGAAAATAAATTAAACACCCAATACATAGATCTTGTATTGAAAATGAACCTAGTATTGAAGATTAGGTAACTGATGTAAATGGTAATAGTATAGTGAAATGGGATAAGATAATATTCATACATAATGAATCTAGAGTTATCTTTTTTTTTCATGTCAATCATTTATCTTCTTGCATGGACCATTTATTTAGAATTGTTATTTTGTAGCCACCATTCTTATCACCCTACTGAGTTGTACTAAGACCATTCTTGGGCCACCATACGGTACATCTACAGATTTCATGGTCACATTTCAGGATAATGGAAAGTGACCAATTCTAGTTATTTGAGCTAGGATTAGGATGTTCTTGGTTGAGGATCTGGACATAGAGTCATGACCCAGTTTAGGGATAAAGTCATTTCTATTTATGTTGGGTTTCCACTCACTATATAACATTTAGCATGATATGCCATTTTTTTATTATGTTATTCAATATTTGAGAAATTATGGGAAAATCATTTATTAATTTATTTTTTATTTATTATATTAATTATTTTGGCTACCTATTGTGGCATACTATGAAAATATGGTATAGTCTCTTGACGATTTTAATTTTATCCTCAATACTAGTCAGAAACCTCTATCATACAGGGAGGAATTGATTAGGTTATGTAGTGACCCATCACTAGTAACCATTTAGTGGATTCCAGGTTGGGTATTATACAATGTGGTATTATAGAAGTTATTTTCATTTCCTTACTTTTTAGGGATTCTATATGGGAAATTCAGATGTGTTGGGCCATGGCAATGAGCTTGTGCTTTGGAGTAGTTAACCCATGTAAGAGCGAAACAACATATAAACCAGGGTTGGATTTTTGTACATATTTTGGGAAATTATAGATTAATGATATTTCACCCTTGGGTGATTCAAATGTTGCGTGAGGTGAATGTTTTAGTATATTATACATGTGGATAGAATGAAACAATATTATGCATTCATTCATCACTATAAGAACATAGAAATAAATGTGGGATGAATCATGATAGGAACACACCAGGTGGTTTTATGAGGCATGAAGTGTAGGATGCGTTTTGTAATCTTGAAAATGTAAAGAAAATGGTGTCTAAAGAAATTTATATAAATTGGTGAAATGAAAATAATTCTATATAAGGGATTATGATATGTGTTTAATGAAGGGTTATGAATGATTTTAAATATTTGTTGTAACAAATTATGAAATGCTAAATGTGTATAAAAGTAATGATATGTGTTGAAAGTGTGGATATGGTTTAAAAGGGACTATAATGAATGAATTATTACTATGTATGTTTATTTAACTCATGTTATCCATGACCGGTGGTGGTATTGGTCAAGGTTAGTGTTCTAGTTTTGATGATGTTTTTTTGGGATAATGTGTATATGGTGAGTGGTTTCCGAATAGTTCAAAGCCTTATTTATGATATTTGTAGAAGAATTATGTTCTATTTTCTAAAAATCATGATTTTATTTGTAGGAATAGGTCACCAAGTCGACACATTTGGTTTCACAATAGAAGGATATCACCGAGAATACTCTTCTAGGGATAAAGTAAGGGAACCTAGTGAGTCAGAGTAATATTGGAGAATGTATGTTTTTAGATTATTTTTCATAATTTATTAAACTGATAGAGTGGGATCTAAGGATGGGTTTTCTAGGAATATTTGAGATTTATAGGGAATTTAAACTATAACACCCTCAGACTTTTTATTTAGAGTGTGGGATAAAGTAGGTGAGTTCGAGATAGAGTCCATACAGAAAATCATTGATAATCTAGAGAATACTCCTGATATGAGATTTAATATAGTGTAATATATGTTGCAAGGAAGGTAAAAATGATTGTGGGGAATCTTGGTTCAGACCAAGAAATTAGAGTATTTGTTGTTGGAGGGATTCAATGAAACCTTTCTAGAACACTTCTACCCGAAAACCATGAGGCTGTGGAAGCCTGATATGATTTTGAGTTTGACTTAGGGGATAATGATAATGATGGATTATGAGAGACATTTCACCAACTAGAAATGATTTGATACAAATTTGGTAGGGTATAAGGCATCGATTTTGATTCACATCCATGATGGGCAGAGACATTAGATTAGGTCCCACGTGATGATTTTTCTATTTAAATTTCATGGCGGATGTGGTAGATTATGATTTTATTTCAGAAAGAAGTCACAAGGAGGCCCCTGGTAGTGGGAATTCATCCTCAATTCAAAGATCTAGTGTTTGTGGAATTATATTGTAGGATTTACCTCTTTTAAAGAAATCATCAGGGTAGTGGTGGAATGGGTACCCATAAAAGGAAACCAACCTCTTAGGGTAATGATTAGGTTTTCTATTATCCGTGTGGAATGCCAATAAATATGGAAGGTTAGTATTCCCAACCATCAATTCAGTGTCAGGCATGTGGTAGTTGGGATATATCCTGAGGTTATGTAGGAACACTATACACATGAGTACTGATGGAATACCATGTAATGTGTAGAGTGTAGGAAGGGGATCAGTATCCCCTTCTTGGGCAGGTAGTTGGAGTTCGACTAGTCATACTGGTTGAGGTAGTGGGTGTAGTAACATGGGGCAAGATCTTGCCCTCTTACCTGGCAGTGAAGCATAAAACCCTAGGAATAAGTACAAGGAAGGGTAATAGATCAACTCCATATAGTATTGATTATAGTAGAAGGTGGTGTGGATTCCCTATCGACTGTTTTAGGCATGATACTTTTTTGTTCCACTTTTTCCAGTGCTTCGTTCTATACAGGTTCCTCTCCTATTAATTTTTCTCAGTTTGTGGTTTTTTGACATACTAGGTAATTAATGAATAAAACATTTAATATATATTAATAATTTTCAATTATATTTTAAGTTAACATAAATGGGTACACTATGTATTATATCATACTTGACACCCAACAATGGGTTTCTCCGAAATCATATGCTTCACACAAGACTGAGTTATACTATAAAATAATAAATTATTAAAAATATTTTTAAAAATGGTCATTAATTCCATTTTGTTTTAATGGTGGGAAGGAAATAAACTAACTATATTATTATTACACATGTTTATTAATGGTTGTCAGATTCATCTAATAAATATTAATGTATTAAAAAGATAAAAATCCAATTTTGTTAATAAAATACTCTAATAATTATAAAAGTATGTTTTACAGCCTTTTGATGGAGATCCCCTTTTTAAATATTGCTTTTTTTACATTTATATGTTCTATTGGAAAAAAATAACTTTCTTATTTGGAAGCAAGACCTCAATATTTACTTTCTTTGATTTTTTTCTAATGAAATTCATATTTAAATATATATAGAGAAATACTACATTTTAATTCAAAGCTTCATTTCCATCTAATTTTTTGATTTAATTAGTTTTAATGTGTAATTATACTATTTTTTTCATTTAATTCAACTTTGGAAAATGGAAGTAATTTAAAATTTAAATTAGATATAAAAAAGGTCACTATATTGATGGTTTTTACTTTTAAAAACACTCTTTCGTGTTTTGAAAACTGGGATTAAATTTAAATTAATTACTGTAACTTCTGTGTTTTAAATTTTGAAAAATTAATTCAATATTAGGAATCTAAGGGTCCAAATTATATAAATATCTCCCTTTTATTAGTTGAAATTATGAAAATAATATTTAGAAATTATATTTATTTACCATGATTAATGTTAACTTGGGTAAATTACTATAACAAATAAAATGATACGGATAATAAAATTACCCTATCATTTTCCAAAATCCTCTCTAATGAATAATGTTTGACCATATCATCTAAAGGTGTTAATTTATTCATTTAATAGACTTTTGGTTTTTTATAAGATATAATTATTATAAAAACAAATGAATGTGACAACATGTTACCCTATTATTTCTTATAATAATAATAATTTTCAAGTTGTGTTAAACTTGATGAAACTATGAACATTGATAGTATTCAGAAAGATAATAAAATTAACTACATAAGAAGATTTTTTTTGTATTTATATATATTAAATAATTTATATAAATATTCCCACAATAGTGACAAAATAATTGTATTATAAAGACAAATATCAAATAAATAATATTATAAATATTAAAATAAATATTATATGACTTAATTTTATTATCCAAAATTTATTAAGGTGAATATGAATGGTTAAAATATTATTAAATGCATTGGTTTGTTGTAATCTCTATATATGGATTTATTAGAAATTCCATAATCCATATTAAGCTGGAGGGTGCGCGGAAAATATTTATCCAAAAACATATTCCGGAAATGCTTCCATTCCAACGCCTTGATCTCCTCCCCAGGCATCGTATTTTTGATCAACGTATTTCATTGATAAGCTTTACCCTCCATATGATAAGCTACCAGGAGAACCTTCTCTTGTTCAGAAAATTAAAGGATGGAGAAGATCTTTTAAATGGAGTTGATCCATTGTTCAGTGATCGTGGGATAATATTTTACACTAAAAGTAGGAGGCCTTTGTCTCATGAAGCTCTCGATAGCATCTTGTTCCTTCTTAGAGGGGTTCAGACATTCCTCTTAACCTGTGTTTCTATTCAAATCTTGAGTTAGCTAAGAGAGAAGCGTGACAAAGTTCACGATTCCCACTCCCATTGGATTGTGCATCTCATTAGTACAGTCATCACACTAATCTTCACATCGGTTGTTAGCCCGAGTCCTCCTATTACTGGCCATTGGCTGGAATAAAAGGAAATTTATGGTGTATCACATAAAGGGTAATCCAAAGAAAAAATTTGATGACTTAAAAACAAACTTTTATTTCTTTAACTCATGAGTCTATAGGATTCAATCTAGTCTTTTCATGATATACGTTCTAACATATATTCTTAGGGGAATTGTGTTTTAATTCCGTTAATAATGGTTCATACTAATATTGTGAATTTATCAAAACATATCCCTCGGGAGTGTCATAACCAAGAGTGCAGCAAGGCCCGTTGTCGTGCACCAGTTCCCATTCGAGTCTAGCACAAATCATTGTTTTTGGGTTTTACCCCTAGGGTATATCTGTGCCAGAACCGTCTAAACCTAGTCGTATCCAGACAGGGATGAATTTGTTTGATAAAACACTTACTCAGTACTTACCAAAATATAGGTATATTTTTCTTATACATAGTCTTGTCTCTATGGCATTACTAGGGTTTTCAAATCCTAATCCCAAAATATTTCTAAACCTATCCTCTGATAACAACTCTGACAACCCTTCTTTTATTAAAAACATAAAAATGATTTATTACATAAAAATTCACTTGATACAACAAACAATATTGAGCGATTTAGTTTCTTTGGGGCTTAGGATCATTACATAAAAACATAAAACATGAAATGCAACATCATTACTGAAAACGTACTTTACATGACCACTTCATTCCCTCATACTTAGCATTGAATGGGATAACCTGAGGACATGCCTAAGAAAATGGTGAGCTTTAAAGCCCAGTAAGGGAGTACCCATGGAATGAAATGAGGAGTACAATACATGTTAGACAATAGTCATATCAATAGATCATAAGAGAAACATGAACATAAAGGCATGATAAAGCCTGATAATCATAATATCGAAATGTGGCAACAACACTTAACATGGAATTATCATGAGCCAAGGATCATTGCACATAGAGCATGAGTAAATACTAATTTCACATAAACCATGAGTAAAATATTGTTGCAGTTGAATTAGCATTATACATCACTCATTGCACATGACGTATCATGATACTATACTTTACCCAATGCATTGGAGCACTATAAGGGCGCACCGTTCTTAAACATTTCATTTCATGCATAAGTGTGCCACATGGATCATAAAACATTGATTCATAAAACATAATCATTTATTCCACGATAAAGTAATGTAGAATACATACATGAAACTTTATAATCAATTAGTAAATGTGCATAAAGCTTAATACCCTTGATGGAGAAATGGGCATGGTATTCATTACACAATGGCATTTGCTTAGAAAATCGGTGCGATTTCGGAAGCATAACAGCGTGACATAAGAATTCAGAAAAAAAAATTATGAGATAGAAAGGGGTTCCTCAACATATTAAATGTAATGGACAGTAAGGACGTCATATATATACATGTCCCAACAATTTTAATGGATTTTATATTCATGATACAAAAGTATTGCTTGAATGTAAATGAAGAGAGAGATGTTCCTTTCGGAATTTCGGCATATTAACGGGTGTACATGGGAGGAATTTAATGAGAGAGAAAGGGGTCTCAAATCATTAAAACATAAAAAGGAAAGTATTAGGGAGGTGTGAAACCATACCCCAACATTCATAATTGAAATTAAAAGGAAAAACAACCTCAATAATACTGACAAAATGAGAAAGGAAGAAAAACCCCTTACTTGGAAGTGTGCTTCCAAATGCTAGAGAGAGGCTTGAGAGTGGCTTCTTGGGCGCTTGGGGAACCTTGGGAGGATTCTACAGTGAGTAGGGATGAGGTTGGACGAACACCAAAGGCTTAGAGTAAGGTGGAAGTGGGATCTTGGGTGGGTTTATATAGGAAAGGTGAAGGAATTCTTTATTATTTAGGTTTGGGACCCCTTATATTAAATTAATCCAAAACACAAACCATCCCATGGGTTTTCCCCATGGTTTTTGGAAAAGGTAAGAGGAAAACAATATTTTATAAGTCCAAACTCATAAATTCTTAAAATAATAGGGTTCCTTATGTGGAGGTGAGTCACACTCCCATGGAAAACAATTTAAAAAGACAAAGTGTTTAGTAAGTCTTGCGGGGTCCATTAATGCCTTGAAAAGTAAGTCAAACAAACCCAAAATCACATTATTTTAATGGTAAAACATATATTGGCCAAACATAAGGCTTATAATATTTTATTACATCACTATTGGGTCATTATGATGTCATAAAACACATTATATATTCAAACGGTATTTAATCATTACCCAAAAATTTGATTGTCTCAAAAAAGTATGAAAAACTCATCATTGGATAATTTCGACATCCTGATTCTAGAAATAACATTTATTTTATCTAAATAATTTTCTAAATATGTTAATTTTCACTTTAAAATTAAAAACCGACATTTATCGAAAATTCACTGGTTTTGACAAAAATGGCTTTCAAACCTTAATAAAAATTACAATTGCATTCATAAAATTATATGATCATTTAAATATAATAAAATTAATTTAATAATAATAATATTATTATTATTTTTTAAAAATATTATTTAATTAAAAAATCCCTTAATTTAATAAAATAGAATTCTTAATTAAATAATAACTAAAAAGACTATTTGTACTTTAAAAACTATTTACAATGTGTCCATAATGACAAGAAAGTATATACATTATTATACACAAAAAAATAATATACATGAACACAGTACTATAGATTTTTACATTACCTCTTAAAACAGCCCCATAAAACCTAAGTGTAAGGTGTGCGATGGTGACAGACTCTTGGGGTGGCTCGAATAACATCGCTCGAGTGGTAATCTCTATCAACATCCACTTTTCACGTAGACAGTCATGTTCGAGCTTGACATGATGAAGCTTAGATTAGGGTTGGTCAAGAGCGAAGCCCAAGGATGCCACGTCTTTTCCAAGCTCTGACAAATGGGCTTCGTATGGAGAAATTCTACTGGATGAGGCCATTGCTTCTTTTGTTTCAGTAAATTGGATTTGTTAAAACCCTATATTTATACTAATCATGTGATCACTGTTCAACGGCTATAAAAGCAACAGTCACAATTCATAACATAAAACCAAAGAATTTGACATTTTATATAAAAATATTATATAACGAGACATTTAATTAGATCAGGAGGGATTTTCCATTAATGAATCTTTGGGTCGTTACACTTTCAGTTTGTGTATAAAAATAAATCCATACCTTTGATAATGTATCTAGAAGATGAGATACTAGTAATAGATGGAAATGATTTTTACCATTCAAATATTGTTGAAAAAATGTAACTATTCATATTAATTATGTTATTGTGGTAAATGAGTAACTTGATGTTTTTCATAATGTGTTTCCTAGAATTATACCTAGTCGAGATGTTGAATATACTATTGACATAGTTCCTGATGATAAGCTGATTTCAAAACCCTCTTATCGAATATCTCAAAATGGCCATTAAAATATAAATAAGCAACTTCATAATTTATTAGTTATATGTTTCATTTGACCATGTAGATAACTATAGGTGGATCCAATCTTGTTTGTTAAAATGAATGATGGTTTGTTGAGCCCTTTCATTGATTAAAGAGCATTGAATAACATCACTCTTAAGAAAAATTCATCTTTTCCCCATATATATATTATTTGATTCATCCGCACTAGGGAGATCAGTATTTTTTGAAGATTAATTTGTTGTCTGGGTGCCATTAACTGAAGTAAAATTGGATTAAATTCTGAATACCACATTTCTTAATAGATATTGAGATTACGAATTTGTAGTAATCCCATTTCGGTTAACTACTGAAATTACTGTATTCATGGATCTTATGAATAGAATATTTTTTGGGTTCATGGTTATGATTTTGAATGTTTTTATTAATGATATTTTGTTATATTCTAAATTTAAATAGGAGAATGAAAGTCATTTAAGGGTAGTCTTGAAATCCGCAATTGAAATGAAACAATATGGTAAATTCCTCTAGGGTGAGTTTTGGTTACAAAATTTTCTTTCCATGGTCACATTGTTTCTAAATATTTCATAACTACTGGTCATGCCAAAGAAAAATTTAATGAATAATTTCCATGACACACAAATACCTTTTCATATTCCTTCAACTGAATGTTAAATTATGTTTTCAAGGGAAGTATTTCACCATACTATAGGGAAATCCATATTAAAACAATGCACCTGATAATTAGAAATTATTTAATAAAAATTGTTGAATTGAAGAGAAAGGGAATGACATACCATTATTAGGTGAGAAAATAACACCCTAGTACTTCATTGATTGAGAGGGGATAGTGGAGTAGAATTAATAGAAACTGGTAGTTCCCTCTGATCAACTGGTTGGACATCTCCAGAACATATCAAAATGGTTTTAAAAAGGAATGTTTAAAATTATAAATGTTGTGGATGAGAAAAATACCCTCAAGGATAATGAATTTTAACCTATTCTCCAGAACATGTTGATATCTCCTCTACGAATAAAATATTTCCATCCTTTATGGCATCCATGATATCCATGAGGTAGCTGACATCATAGGATGTACCACCTCCCCTAGAACCGAGATCTAATGTTATTATAGAATCATCATCACTTTCTATTTATCTTCATCCATTGGATCATGATCTCCCTCTGGAGATGTCATTGGAGGAAGTCCCCCAATGACGCCCCAATCCCTGTTACATGTTCCAATGTCATTCCTGGTGGTCTCTCTAGCTTCCTCCTATGCAGGATTATTATATGGTTCTCCATCATGGAACCGTTTGGTTTCCAATTTGGAAGATGATGTAGGGATCCTTAAGAGTAATGTGGTTGCTAATTTCATCGAGTAAAAAACCTATTGGCCTCTTCCAATCATCCATTAATTCGTGGGGGTTAGGTAGTTTGTTCATATTCACCTCTAATCTCTCCTATCCCATAAGTAATTGGATGTCACATTTTCTCCCTCGTCATGTCATCAGAATAATACAGTGATATATTATATTTGAAAGAAGAGTTTTTTTAAATGTTTTTATTATTTTTATATTAAAATTCAATTTTTTAAAATATTTTTAATAATATAAAGAAATGGTAGCATTATCGATGTTGCCATCCCCCCACCCCACTGTTTGGTCCTGATTGATGACCTGGAAAAGGCATCATGGGAGTACCACATTTCCTTTAATTCCCTATAAAAAGGGAACCACACTTTTGAACCACTTCTATTTTCCACAATATCTCTTTAATCTACAGGTTCTCTCTCTGAAAAACACCATTTCATGTGTGGTGGTGTCGGGGTTCCAAAAGAAAGCATGGTTTTGAGGAAGAATCATTTAGAACTATTTATTAATTTAATTTATATTTTTTAATTTATTTAATTGAATGCTTTTTATTGATAAATATTTCATTTTAATGTATTTTAGTCAGTTATAAATACATTTTTGATTAGGAAGAGTAATTATTCATATATAGTTTGATATTACAATTAATATTAGTAATGATTAAGTATAGATAATGTATAGAATAACATAGGATTAATTATTTTATTATTTGGGTAGAATAAATATTGTGTGTTTATCTATGAAATCAAAACAATTATTTGGATACAAAAAACATGATGTGGCATTGGAACATATGAACCAAGGGGTAAAACACGAAAAAACCGCTTCGAGATAGTCTCGAATGGGAAACAGTTAAGGAAAATGGTTCTTAATGCACACCTAGTTTGACACTCAAAGAATATGATTTATATGGTTCATATTTTCCTTAGAAACTACTAAAATACCTCTGAAGTGAAAAATAAAATCAGTATATTTATTATTGATAAAATGATAATTATTATGATATTAAATGAAATGGAGAATGACAAATCATTAATGAATGAATGTTATTACTAATAACTAAATTCTTTTTAGTTAGTTTTAATGATGTTATTTATTATTCAGATTAATTAGTTTTATATAGTTTATAGAAAATACATATTATTTGTAATGGTTAATTATATATTAATTATTTAATTACATTGGATTGAAAAATAATTACATATAATGATAAGCTAATAATAATTAAATAATTAACATCAAATAATTAATGATTAAATAATTAATGATAATAGAGTGATGAAAGAATGACTAATTAATGAATATTTTAGTAATGTTTTACAAGTGATTAAAGAATCATTAACGTTGTAAAATCTATACTAAGAAATATTAGTATCATATTTTAGAATATAGGTATTTTTTTAAATTTTATTACCATAAGGAATATATTTTTTATGAAATAATATTTATTATAAATAATGATTAATTATAGATTAATTAATGAAAAATAGGATTAAAAACGAATACATATAATGATTAAGGATGGATATTTATGATGGAATAATATAAAATGAATTAAAAAAATTTTAAATTACACATGAATTCTCTACAACATATAATGAATACCTTGAAAATTTTCAATAGAATGTGGTTTGGATAAGATGGGTCCCACTTCAGACATGAGGTAAAATCCATTTAATTTTTAATAGGTATCTTAATAGAATCATTGAAGGATATGTACATCACATGTTAACATTCAAATGTTTTCTTCAATCTAATGAAATCTATGATATGTCATTAAAATGAATAATTTTTTGGATCATTTAAATGTTAATTACATATCCTTTGAAGATGTTATTAAGATACCAAATAAAAATATGTTGGATTTTACCTCATGTCTGAAGTGAGTTTCTTCTCATCCAAACCATGTTCTATGGAAAAATGAAAAAGTATTTCTTATACATTATAAAGAGTTAATTTGTTATTTATTTTGTTTTATGTTCTTCATTTCAATTCATATAATCTTAATTTTCATTTTACATATGATAAATAAAAAAATTTATGTTTCGTATTATTTTAACCCTGGTTTCTAGAACATTTTGTGACTTATATTCCAGTAAAAGTTAATATGATGAAACATTACAATAATATTCTACGGTATTAAAAGGAATCCTAACTTATATAATAATAAATATTATATGGTTAACCACCATTGTTAATATTATTTACACTATCATAAGCTTGATCATTTTTTTGATGAAGTGATTCATGTTTGCCTATGTGTATTTCTACAGGGAGGTTATTCAGACTGAGCAAATAGATTATTACAGCGCACAACGAATAATAGCTGTTAGTAAAACTAATTGTGTAACCCTAATTGAAATTTAAGATAGAATTTGTGTTTCCATAAACCTGAGAACTGATCAAGAGATCAATTCTATGAGGTATAGACGTTTTAAATTCCGCGTAACATTATGTTATATAGGTTTTCCATGGTTTGCAGATACGTAGTGGGTCCAAGAAATAATTTTTTTTTCTTAGAGGTAAAATGGTACAATGATGGAGTAATATACTGAAGCTTATACTATACAACAACAATGTCTTGTTATATGAAGGTGTAGACTTATAAGAGTGGTTAAAGAAGGTCCAAACCACGAAAAGGAGCCTATTTCATATGATGTAGAGATGAAAGATTTGATGATATCTTAGATATATATGTCAATCCGACTTTTAGTGAGGATTTTATTAATAATGGAATAGATGGAGACAATAGTGTTGATGAGGAGGGAGTAGTGGAAATTGGGGATGGCGTTACTATAAACGCATTAGTTGTACAATAATCTCAACCCACAATAAATCATCCACTAATATTTGCATATTGGTCATAAGAAATGACACATGTTCCTAAATTGAACTACAATGTTCTCAGACATGAAAATGAGTTTCCAAGAGTTGTACCAGATGGGTTCAGTGAGCTGGAGAAAACCTTATATGTTGGATGTAATTTTCCAAGTAAATATTCATTTAAAAGAACACTATATAGATTTAACATTTAAATGTACTACAAATATATATTTTCTAAATGAGGCCATAATAAATATATCATATTATGTGAGAAGTATGGGGATGATTTTAGATTCTACATGAGGGTGAATCTGAACTTTTCATTTGGAGGTTGGATAATTTCAAGGATTGAGATAGCTCATACTTGTGTTCCGCTAAGCCTGACATAAGATCATACCTCATTGGATGCATAATATTTGTCATCCATTTTAATTGAGATTATTAATAAATGACATTATGTTCATATATCTCTTGTGAAAGATAGGATGAAACAAACATTTAGTTATAATATTTTATGTAATAAAGCAAGGATTGTGAAATAGAAGGCAATTGTGAAGCTCTATGGTGATTGGGATGACTCATAATGGGTGTTGATGAAATTTTTAGCTATACCGAGGCACTATAACCATTTTTTATTCTATCATGATAAAAATTTAAATGTCTCTCAAGATAACTGACTTGATCCATCTCATTCTCATTTTAATTAGTTGTTTTGGGCATTCCTCCTCTGTATCTCAACATTACGTTTCCGAAAAAAATTTATACAGATGGATGGAATGTTTCTATATTGAAAATATAAGGGCGTATTTTTTATTGAAAAAAATATGATAGAATCCATTAACCTCTTCCTCTTTCATTTTACTTTTTTGAGTAAGAAAAGAATTAATCATGGAGTTGGTTTTTGGAATGTATCTGCATCAAGTACACCAACAGTCAAAGTGTTTGTTTGATATCTGATGGGCATCAGGAAATAAATGATATAATCAACGTGGACCCTAATATATGGATATCTCAAAATACACATAATTGGATCTTCATCAGGAAAAATTTCTAGAAACGTGTGGAAAAAATTCCACAATGAACCTATGAAGAATGAAATCATGTGGCTTGGTACACATTTTCTATGTTATTTTTTACAATTCCAACATAATGAAAAATTGATTTATATATAATTTCATATCTTCCGTGTAGAATATGAGATAGATCAACGGCTATTTGAAGATTAGTTTGAACAAATAATCATGGTTAATTGATAATTTTATGATTATATGATGTAAAATCAAAAAGGAAAATTAACATTGGCATATGATGGTGGGATGAGGTAAAGACACATTACCACAAACATTTTGTAGTTCATTAATAGAGTCTTCAAGGGTCTTTTCAAGAGACTTGTAAGTGCCATAGTTAGTGAGACATTATATAATTGTGTGATGTACTTTGTTGAGAGAAAAAAATTATCATCATAAGGAATTTATCAAGGGAAAAGGTATAGAAGAAACTTTCAACTAGTTATTGAAAATAACAATAATGAAGCTTCTAGTAATCAGTTCTTTATTTTGGATGAGAAGACTCTTGATTTCATGTTTAAGTTCCTGTGGATCCCATCACAAATAGCATCAGTGAAAAAATTGTGGTATTACTAGAAATGATGCAATGTCATTGTGGAAGCTTTTAGGACTTATAGTTTACATATGTACACACCACAACATCATGTGCCTCTGTGAACATATCATGGGGAGTGTATATTGATCCAGTGTACATGGAAACCACCATTTACAACTGTTATGCTTCACTATGGATCCTTATTGGTGATTTTCATTATTTACCAACACCTAATTGTCACCATATTTTCATACTTAACATCAAGAGGTTGTGTACCCATGGAAGACCGAATATAAGCAGAATGCGAAATGAGATGGAATAGACTCAAGAATAAGGGTAGAGTTTGAAATGCACCATTTTTCATCAAGAAGGATATAACTATGAAATATTCCCTAACATAGATTGGTCGAGTTCACACTCTCATTCAATATTATTTATTGTCATCATTGTGATATTCTCATATTGAAAATTATATGTTGTTATATATTGTTTTTTACCATGGTTTTCAAATAATTATATGACTGATATTCTACTAAAAATTTATATAATGAAACCATAGTATCACATATAATGGTATAAAAATATGTTATAAAAAAATTAGTATAACAATGATTATATGATCAACCATATTTGTCAATATTAGTTTCACTATGAGAATCAGGATTAGAAAACATTTTAGATATATTGATTCATATTTTAGCAGTGTGTACGACTATGGGGATGTTACAAAAACTAATCATGGAGCTTATTATAGTATACAACCAATAGTTTTGGTTAGTACATGTGAATCTGTAACACTATCTAAACATTAAGAAATAATTTGTGGGATATGAACCACATCATGGGTGGAATAGTGATGACCATGATGGTGATTTAATTATTTTACATTCACACCATCGTCGTTATGACCATTCCTCCAGCGTCATGGTTCATTTTCTATAAATTCAATCTTGTTGTTCATTTAGCATTACATAATGAGTTATACTATCAAATGTTATTGGTTATGTACTATAACAAGAACTTTTATATTTTTGAAGACATGACCTTATTTGTTTGATATCTGATCATCATCACAACATGTGAATCTATGAATAATATTGTTTATCTTTTATAATTTTGTCAGCTTTCCAAATACTTGTACTCTAAAATAAAAATACCCATTCAATGTATCATTAAAATGAATACGACAAGTGTATTTTATGTAACATTAACATATAATCAATATATCCATGGACAAACCATAAAGATTACATGTGAGAAAATAATTGTGAATATATTCATGAAACATACCATCCAATGGACGGTCATACATAAATTAAAAATCACTAAAAAATTTAACAAACATTTACTTTAAAAAGAATATATATATAAATATATATATAAAACCATATCTTACGAAATTACATTTTCTATGTAAATGAATATCATAACAACATGTTCGTAATATGTTTAGAAAAACATGAATACATTTACATTTCATTTGGTCCAAATAACTTCATAAAATAATTGGAATAAACATGAAATTCCTATATTCTAAAAGTAAAAACCTTCTACAGAAATTTATATTTACATTTTAATGATAAAAATCATTTAATTATTTTTATACATATGGAGGATTATATAATACTCACTGAGCAGCATAGGCATGTTTCTAAGGTCATCACAGATGGATTTGAAGATTGACCAATCAGGGTGCGTCGAGCGCACCATTTTCATCACACAGAGCCTCCGCATTACATTAGACCATACTTACACCATGAAGACTTCTATGAAATTGAAATATGAGATTTCACATTTCTCGAACATCACATTCTTACTGCACTCATAGAGTGGGGAAGACCATAGCACACATATTTTTCCTACGTATGGGAGATATGATCATCAACCACAAGGATGTGGTAGTGCTTCTTGATATTCATGTCTAGGGAGAAGATATTTTTGGACCCACATGGGCATCATGGCCTCTCCATACTCAGCGATTGTTAGTCATCGATATTTTAGCCGAACATAGAGATATAGATGGTTGGTCAATATATCATCCCGGGCTTGAGATTTACTTTTAGTGTTGACCCAATGATGCTACGGACGAGAATGTCATGTGTTGTGACTATGAATATATATTATGACTCATTAGAGGGACCATGTAAGCCTATCACATAGGGGAGCACATGAACTTGATGTACAGATCCCTACTTTAGTACTTTGATCAGGCTGAGACATACATCTAGGGATTATCCTTCTTAGAATACACATATAGAGTAATATGTAGGGTATCTCATAGTGAATGCACATATCTTCAGGGATGCATCGTCCTTCATTATATGTGGGAAAGGGAGTGATTAACCTCATTCAACTGTCAGCTTTCTTGTCGGCCACTTGATATGGTGGTGCTGCATGTTTCTTTGAATGGGTGCTGGTATGACCAATCATCTCTATTTGTTTCTAAAGCTACTATTAGTTATTTAATATAAATTCTCATTATGTGTCCCAATCGATGTTGTATTTTATAGGTGGTGTCAGAGACATAATTTCTGCATAGTTATTATACATCATTTCGGAACATATCATCTCCTGTTAAATTGTCTCTTACCCAACTAAGTGTGTTTATAAAATCCACCACTATATAAAACATTTATTAATACAATGACTGTTTTTAATTAGGTGGTTTTTTAATAAATGGAACATCTCATTTCATGTTATGTGGAATCCAAACAAGACTAAACTAGACTATTTACCCCAATACTTCACTATTTGTCTTGAGAATGATATGATTGTAGTGCTCCTCATTCACTTAAATATTATTGAGTGGTAGTAGCCTGATAGAGTCATGTTCTTGGTTTGTAATGTTCATCTGATTCCATTACCACCATGAATGATATAGAGGCATCATGAAGTAAATCTGATTCGAAGGAAAGATGGGGACTGGCACTGAGTACATCATAACTATCTTAACTACTTGTTTAGATGTGCTGGGTTTTGTATCTAGGGTGTACCTACGATGTGGTTCTTTCTTTTAGAGTAGGTCGAGTATGATAAATGGTATAGAATGAAGTCAATACTATATCTTACCTGACACAACAAATTGATTCATAATATTTTAAGTCAATAAAATTCCATAATGTTATTTTTTTACTAATTATTAATTCATTTTGAATCTCATTATAGGGTACTCAATCAGAGCATCTTAATTGTAGTTGTGATGAGGATGATGAGAGGTCATTAGCTGTACAGTGTTCTATGCTAATGCGTTGTAGCTGATGTCATCTTATCGTGCACTTTTCGAGAGCATAAATGAGAGTCCAGTCTAGTGAGATGAGATTCTTTCCCCATAGGAACATCTTGTTGTAGATGCTGGTGCTAAGGAGCATTAACAACGACGAAGTATATATCATCATGTTGAAAGTGAGGCCTCACCTATTCCATATGATGAGGTTTATTCTATGGAATTCTAGCATCAAATGATTGAGTATGTTCTTAGGGAAGAGTGAGATTATTATTTCTTGAAAGGATATCTATATATTTCACCATCTTGGGGGTCCTGAGCCATCACAACCTTGGGTTCTAGATCCCATATACCTTGGGGTCCAGATCCATCACGGGCTTGGTTCGCCATTGTGATGATTGTAGGTCCCTTTACTACCCTATTGAGAGAAAAACTGTGAGCGCATTACAACATGTAGTTGATAGATCCTCCCACTAACACATAGGTGGAGGATGATACAGTTTAAATTCAAGTGTTTGAGGGTCATACCATTCATTGTCATCATAATCCAAAATGAACTCGATGTAGGAATCCTATTCACTAACCACTATGTGGGATAGAATATCCTCACCATAGAAATAGAAAATGATTGTACCTGTTCAATTATATGTTTATCTCTATTGAAATGATGATACTATTTTTACCATAATCAATTCTTATATGATTATCCAAAATCTCATTTTTTATTAATATTTTAGGAAAATCAATATTTGATAGCATACAATGTTGACTACTAGAAATAGAGGAATAATTATAAACTCTAAATTAGCTAATATTAAAAGATTATAATATATAGAGTATAAAAATAATATAAATAAAATTTACAATATATCCTAAATATCTTAAAATTTGTTGAAAATAATTTTTTTGTAAATAAAATAAATAAATGAAAATTAAAGGAATTTTAGAAACTCTTATTTTTACCATTTTAATGGTTTAAAAAATGATAAAATGTAATTTATATTAAAATATTGATATTTCAAAATAGTGTATATTGAAACTAACTGATGTTCCCAGATCAGTGTGAATCACTGAGAGGGGGAGGGGGTGAATCAGTGATCCTTTAAAACTTTTTACTAATTGATTCTTAATCAATTAAACCTCTATGGCTTGTTAAGGCCTCGATCCACTCTTCTTGTATCTCTCAGCCTTTCCTCGACAGATGCAGTAAATGTAAAGGCACAGGACACAATGATTTACAAGGTTCGGCACCAAAGGCCTACGTCCTTTCCATGTTGGTTATACACCCCAACATGGTTTCTCCATTATAATCGGTTAGTATTACAATGGTCGATACAGAGTCCCACTGTATCTCTCCTGAGTCCCACAGGAGGGTCTTTATACTGCGTCCCACAGGGTTACCAGAGTCCCACTGGCCTTCTCCAGAATCTCACTAAAGACTTCTTCCACCCTGAGTCTCACAGGGGGCTTCTCCTGGCTCCTCGAGTTACACGAGTAGCTCTTCTTCACTTTAAGTTCTTCAAGTATCCTCAGCAGCCTGGGATAAAGGCTGCTGGCCTTGCTCTGTACCTCTGCTCACTTGTGATGAACAGGTCCTCTCGTCTTGCTCAGGATTTATCACCTTCTTCTAAGGATGACCTGGTTTCTCTCTTCAAGAATCTTCAACAGCCTCTGAAAAGGTCTGTTGGTCTTGCTCACAGCTTCTGATCACTTCTGTTGATCAGGGTCTTCTCAATTACTGAAAACTCAGTCAAATAGTATCTTTCACTTCAGCTTGGCTTCAGTCTCACTCAATTCAACTTCATGCACTGGATGCATGGAAACTCTGATTCTTCAAGATCTTCTGGTCTTGGACAACTCAATTGCACACATCCTGATTTAGCTTTGTTCACGTGCGCACGTGCATGCATGTAAGCATGCACTCCCCTTTCTTTCTTCTTGGTGCAATAAACCCTCAGAGGGTATATTCTCTTTATGCACACACGTTCTTCACTCACACACTTTGTTCAATTTGTTCACACACTTAATGTGTGTTATACTTTAGTGTGGATGTCCTCTTCTTTCTTCTTCTAAATGTGTACACTTTGCACACACCTAGGTTCCAGCCTCTTCTTGTCTAGCACACACAACTTGTTTCTTCCTCTTGCACACACTCACAAAATGTGTTCTTCTTTGTTGTGGTCTACACTCTTTATGCACACACACGGCTTGGCCTTCTTCCTCTTCTTGTTTTGCACACACAAAAAATATGTTCTTTTATTTGTTCTTCATCATGTTCACCCACAAGGATACGGCCTTCCTTGCTTCTTTACACTCTAAGTGTTCTTCACTTTTCACACACAAGTGTTCAAGCCTTGGCCTCCCACTTCTTCTTGCACACACACTGCCCGTAGGGTGTCTTGTGCAACCGGCCGCGCAAGCCCTCATGTGTGAGGGAACCTCGGACGCGCAGGGTGCAAGAGCAACCTCTGCCACGCAAGTACCTCCTGCCACGCAAGTCCGCGGGCAGAGAGGGTGGGCAAGTGCCGCGCAAGTAATTTTCCTGCCTTCTTCCTGTCGCACAAGTGGTGCGCGCAGGGGACTTCCCCTTTCTTATTTCGCGCAAAGAGTGCGCAAAAGGAACCAAACAGAGCTAGGGGAGCTCCAGGCTGTACTGCCGCGCAAGTGTGCGCGCAGGCTCTTCTTCGCGAGGCAAAGCTGCTCTCACGGGACTTCTTTCTTCAAAAACTCAGCAAGCATCTCAAACGCCTCGGATGCACCTTTTATAGGCAAAGGAGATGTGGTTCATCCGTGTGAGATAATTCCAAATCCCCGAAAGTTTCGGTTCTTTAAAATCTTTCCAAATCATGAATTTACTCTCTGTTTCACGCGGGTTCCTTTCCTTTGTTTTCCTCCACGTGCATGTGCATGCAGAACGTTTGCATGCCTCTTCAAAGTCTATCCATGCATAGCATGAATCCACCGAAGCCTCGGCAACTTCATTTTGCCTCGGCCTTGTTCGAAATCACCCATTTCACGTATGCATGTATAATTTTATGCATGGATAGGTTTAGTAGGGACATACGAGCTCATTGGTGTCTTCGGCTTCTTCAGAGGTGGTCGGAATCTCAAAATCATCTCGCGGGTTGCTCCTGGTTCGACGGAGGCACACAGGTGGCTTCGGGCGAGCTCAAGGTTGAGGACGGACGGGGAGCCGTCAGATCAGGCGATCAGATAATCTCGGACGGCCTGGATCTGAACGGGAGCGGCGAGATGCGATGAGCGGCAGAGATCGAGCGCGTGATGAGACGGACGGCTCAGATCTGATCCGCGGTGAAATTTTCCGTCCCACATCGAATCACCTCGCGGAATCTCCGCGGTTTATCAACCAGGCGCTGCCACAACCACTCGATTGAAATTCCAACCTCCACGGTGTCGCCCTGCACCGTGTTCTCTCTGCGGGGGCGCTCTTGCGCCCACCCCTGCCACTCAGGCACGCCACTGGCGCCCACTATGCATACACAGGCGCGCTCTGCGCCCACCATGCGCTCCTCCGTGAGTGCCACTGGCGCCTACGCTGCGTCCTGCGGGTGCGCCCCTGCCTCCGGGTTGCTGCCTTGGCCTTGAGGGTTCCCCAAGGGCGTGGTGACCTTGAGTCCCACAAGAGCACTGGGTGATGACCCTCGGTTGGCCTCCTTGGTGGCTCTCTTTTTGCTTAAGTATTGAACAAACACTTTGTTTAAAAACAAAGTAAGCTCAACATGCCAAGTGCCACCTTCCAAGTCATTCTTCCTCTTCCTATTCTTTCTTCTTCATTTCTTCTCTTATCTTCTTCTTAAGAATTCCTTCATCCCTCTTAAACATTTAATCTTAACCTAGGAGTGAAATTCCCGAAGGTTCATCTTCAACCGAAGCTCCTTAATCAAATAATTCATCATCATTCTTCAATGATCCAATCAGAGATCAAGTTGGATCATCTTCAATTCATCATGCACTAAGAGATAGTGCATGGTCTTCATTAATGCACATCATCCACTCAATGATTGTTGATGAATCATCTTCATCTCTTCATGCATTGTTATGACAATGCATGGTCTTCAAACATTGTTGTGACATTGTATCCGCTTGATACAAGTTCTTGGAACTTAAGAGTAGCTCTAAAATCGTCTGATTTGCATAGAGAATGTTTCAACCACAACATCCTATGTCACATAGTGAATCACCTAAGTGACATGCATCTTAGTACCATGGCCATTCTCCATTCATCACCAACACCATCACATCCTTTTTCATGCACATATTGAAACTCCTTGACATCCGTCCATTCATTCCTTGACAACAACATACCTCAATGAAAACAAATGCAACACAGTGCATTTCAATCTCCCCCTTTGTATTTGTTGGCAATATACTAGAGCACATATGAATGGGTCAATATGTGTGCCAATATTTTCTTCCCCTTATTGGCAATAAAATGAAAAGGTGTGGTGTGGTTCTCTTTCAAAAATCTCTTCCTCCCTTTGAAAAGTATTTTCTTGAAAAACACTGAGAGAGGGATGAAATGTTTAAGAGGGATGGAGGAATTCTTAAGAAGAAGATAAGAGAAGAAATGAAGAAGGAAGAATAGTAAGAGGAAGAATGACTTGGAAGGTGTCACTTGGCATGTTGATCTTACTTTGTTTTTAAACGAAGTGTTTGTTCAATACTTAAGAAAAAAGAGAGCCACCAAGGAGGCCAGCCGAGGGTCATCACCCAGGCTCTTGTGGGACTCAAGGTCACCACGCCTGTGGGGAACCCTCAAGGACAAGGCAGCAACCCTGAGGTAGGGGCGCACCCGCAGGACGCAGCGTAGGCGCCAGGGGCACGCCCGGAGGAGCGCATGGTGGGCGCAGAGCGCGCCCTTGTATGCATAGTGGGCGCCAGTGGCGCGCCCGAGTGGCAGGGGTGGGCGCAAGAGCACGCCCGCAGAGAGAACACGGTGCGGGGTGGTACCGTGGAGGTTGGAAGTTCAATCGAGGGGTTGTGGAAGCGCCTGGTTGATAAACCACGGAGATTCTGCGAGGCGATTCGATGTGGGACGAAAAATTTCACCGCGGATCAGATCTGAGCCGTCCGTCTCATCGTGCGCTCAATCTCCGCCGCTCATCGCATCTCGCCGCTCCCGTTCAGAACCAGGCCGTTCGAGATTATCGGATCGCCTGATCCGACGACTCCCCGTCCGTTCTCAACCTTGAGCTCGCCCGAAGCCACCCGCGTGCCTCCGTCGAACCAGGAGCAACCCGCGAGATGATTTTGAGATTCCGACCACCTCTGAAGAAGCCGAAGACACCAATGAGCTCGTATGGCCCTACTGAACCTATCCATGCATAAAAGTATACATGCATACGTGAAATGGAAGATTTCGAACAAGGCCGAGGCAAAACTAAGTTGCCGAGGCTTCGGTGGATTCATGCTATGCATGGATAGACTTTGAAGAGGCATGCAAACGTTCTGCATGCACATGCACGTGGAGGAAAACAAAGGAAAGGAACCCGCGTGAAACAGAGAGTAAATTCAAGATTTGGAATGATTTTAAAGAACCGAAACTTTCAGGGATTTGGAATTATCTCACACGGATGAACCGCCTCTCCTTTGCCTATAAAAGGCGCATCCGAGGCGTTTGAGATGCTTGCTGAGTTTTTGAAGAAAGAAGTCCCGTGAGAGCACCTTTGCCTCGCGAAGAAGAGCCTGCGCGCACACTTGCGTGGCAGTACAGCCCGGAGCTCCCCTAGCTCTGTTTGGTTCCTTTTGCACACTCCTTGCGCGAAAGAAGAAAGGGTAAGTCCCCTGCGCGCACCACTTGTGCGACAAGAAGAAGGCAGGCCAATTACTTGCGCGACACTTGCCCACCCTCTCTGCCCGCGGACTTGCGTGGAAGAGGTTGCTCTTGCACCCTGCGTGTCCGAGGTTCCTTCACACCTGAGGGCTTGCGCGACCGGTTGCACAAGACTCTCTACGGGCAGTGTGTGTGCAAGAAGAAGTGGTAGGCCAAGGCTTGAACACTTGTGTGTGAAAAGTGAAGAACACTTACTGTGTACAAAGAAGCAATGAAGGTCGTAGCCTTGTGGGTGCACACTTTGAAGAAAAAATAAAAGAACATATTTTGTGTGTGTACAAAACAAGAAGAGGAAGAAGGACAAGCCGTGTGTGTGCATAAAGTGTGTAGACCACAACAAAGAAGAACACATTTTGTGTGTGTGTTCAAGAGGAAGAAACAAGTTGTGTGTGCTAGACAAGAAGCGGCCGGAACCTAGGTGTGTGCAAAGTGTACACATTTAGAAGAAGAAAGAAGAGGACATCCACACTAAAGTATAACACACATTAAGTGTGTGAACAAATTGAACAAAGTGTGTGAGTGAAGAAGGTGTGTGCTTAAAGAGAATATACCCTCTGAGGGTTTATTTCACCAAGAAGAAAGAAAGGGGAGTGCATGATTACATGCATGCACGTGCGCACGTGAACAAAGCTAAATCAGGCTGTGTGCAATTGAGTTGTCCAAGAGCAGAAGATCTTGAAGAATCAGAGTTTCCATGCATCTAGTGCATGAAGTTGAATTGAGTGAGACTGAAGCCAAGCTGAAGTGAAAGATATTATTTGGCTGAGTTTTTAGTAATTGAGAAGACCCTGATCAACAGAAGTGATCAGAAGCTGTGAGCAAGACCAACAGACATTTTCAGAGGCTGTTGAAGATTCTTGAAGAGAGAAGCCAGGTCATCCTTAGAAGAAGGTGATAAAGCCTGAGCAAGACGAGAGGACCTGTTCATCACAAGTGAGCAGAGGTACAGAGCAAGGCCAATAGCCTTTATCCTAGGCTGCTGAGGATACTTGAAGAACTTAAAGTGAAGAAGAGCTACTCGTGTGACTCAAGGAGCCAGGAGAAGCCCCCTGTGAGACTCAGGGTGGAAGAAGTCTTCAGTGGGATTCTGGAGCAGGCCAGCGGAACTCTGGTAACACTGTGGGACGTAGTATAAAGACCCTCCTGTGGGACTCAGGAGAGATACAGTGGGACTCTGTATCGACCATTGTAATACTAACCGATTATAATGGAGAAACCATGTTGGCGTGTATAACCAACATGGAAAGGACGTAGGCCTTTGGTGCCGAACCTTGTAAATCCTTGTGTCATGTGCCTTTACATTTACTGCAACATTCGTGGAAAGTCTGAGAGATACAAGAAGAGTGGATCGAGGACTTAACAAGACATAGAGGTTTTATTGATTAAGAATCAATTAGTAAAAAGTTTTAAAGGATCACTGATTCACCCCCTCCCCCTCTCAGTGATTCACACTGATCTGGGCACTTCAATTGGTATCAGAGTGATGGTTACCTCTAAAAGATCTAAGGGAGTCTTTATGAAGTGCAGATTTTAGGAAATGAGCGACCAGCCTCAAATGGAGATATCTGCCAAGACTCAGAAAAATAGAAAAAAGAAACAGGCCAAGAAGATGAAGAAAGCCTGTCCTAGCTGTGATGAAGTTGGAATAATGAATGATCTTCAAAATGCAATCGAATATCTTCAAAAGACAGTCCCCAAGGAAGTGGCAATGTGTATAGCTACAGGCATCCTTGAACATCAAGAAGAAAAATTACAGCTACAAGAAGAAGCCAATACAATGGAAGATCAGTTGGCTAAAAGGGTTGGCATAACCAACACTCTCAGAAAGCTGGTGAAGGCTAAAGATGAAACAGTATCGCTTTGCAATGAAAGATATGAAGACACTACTGAAGAATTGCAAAGAATCCTTTCTGAGAAAGAATTCTTTAAGACAATGGTCAACGAAGCTTCCATGCATTGGAAAAATTGCACAGAGTTTCAATGGTTGTCAAAGATGATCAACTAGAAGAAAAAGTAAACAGGGTAAAGGAGCTTGACAATTCATTATAGGAAATGAAGAAGGTGCATGAAGACCAGTTAGAACAGCTAAAAGAAAATTAGGAAGGAAGGCTAAGAACTGTTGAGGATGAGAAGAACTCCCTTAACATGAAATTCTTAGAACTAGAGGTGATATTGAAAAATCTGCAATCACCCAAAGCTGAATCCTCCCAGTCAACTGAAAGTAGAAATGTTGCTACACAAGTGTGCATTGAGAAGGATGATTCCAAAAGAAGGACATCCTCTAATAAAAGCGAAAAATATTCTAAAAGGAAGGTATCGTCCATCTCATCTTGTACTAATGCTTATAATTGTGTTTCCACAAAAAGTGCAGGATGGAAGAATAATTCCAAACAAGTATGGATGAAGACAATAAAGAAAGAATGCTCTCCTGAAACAACACAGCAAGTCAAGAAAAGTACCCAACAATCAGAAGGACTGAAGAGGTCAAGATTTGTGGGTCAGTGTTGGTATTGTAATAAGTATGGGCACCGTGCAAAGGATTGTTGGTACAATCCACTGAATGTCAAAGCACAAAGGAAGCCCATGCCAAGGGGGAGCAAGCCAGAAGGAAAGAAGCAACATCCACAGGTCCAGAGACACATGTTTACTGCTAACAGATTTGGATTTCTAGATAACATCTGGGATGTGTGCAAAAGTGGTCAAATAGATACATGTCAATCTCCAACTGTATCCAGAGCTCAAAAGAAGAAATGACCACAGAACCTGGCTCAGAAAGAATCCTTGGGTAGCAAGCATAAGAAAGTGGAAGATGCTCCCAAGAAGATTATGAAAAATGAAAAGAAGTCCTTGGAGTCTAAATCCAAGAAGGGTGATGCATCCAGAAGGGCCACCAAGAAGAAATGCTTCTACTGTGGAAAGAAAGGACATATCATGGATCTTTGTAAAGAAGCCCTGAAATTCAATAGAGGCATACTGGACTCAAACAGACGATCAATCCAAAAAGAATCAGAAGGGATTGGTTGAAAATAAGTTGCCTAAGAAAGGTGGCTTAATAGTATCAAAAGAACCATGTGGAATTTCCAAAACTGAGGCCTCACTTCCAAATGACTTGTTAGTCATATGGCCAAATCAGTTGCAACTTGCCAAAGATCTGCAGAGAGATGAAGATGAAGTTCTAGCAATTGCTAAGGCAAAAGGGAAGAAGCAGATTTCACATGAAGATGTATTGAGATCCACACCAGCACAAACATCATTCAAGATCAGATGTGCAAGTGTGAAGAATGGTGAAAATGGGACATCTCGGTTGAGAGAATATTCTCAACATTGTTGTTCACATTGATGAACCAAGGAGGTTCCATCTTATTCCCTAATCACTTGTATTTACATGTGCTGACATTTCAGGGAATTGAAGATGATGATCATTCTCAGCTGGAGGATGGTTTGGAAGGAATGGAGTGCACCCCTTGAGGGGGAGCCTATCTGAAGAAGATGGGATTCTGAGATTTAATACCATCTTGAGAAAAGCTGAAGGTATTCCAATCATAATTTCATCCCTTTTTTCTTAATTGTATTCATCATGACAATTAAGGGGGAGTATTGATTGAAGACAAATGGTTGAAAGGGGGAGCTTTATCTTTGCACCTGAACTTTCTAATGTGTTTTGTGAAGTATGTGTAGGATTTAGCAATTTATTGTTATATCTGAAAAAATTTCAAACCCCTGAAGCATGATCTCACATGTTATAGTGAATGTGGACAACATTGAGTTCCTTGGCTACATCACTCTTGTTTTCTACACCGGGTTAGCCCAAGTAGACTTAGAGATGATTTACTAAAGGTTCTTCGCTAAAGAGAACATGTGACATCATCCCTCTCTCAGTGTTTTTCAAGAAAATACTTTTCAAAGGGAGGAAGAGATTTTTGAAAGAGAACCACACCACACCTTTGAATTTGATTGCCAATAAGGGGGAGAAAATATTGGCACACATATTGACCCATTAATATGTGCTCTAGTATATTGCCAACAACATACCTCATTGACAACAAATGCAACACAGTGCATTTCACTAACCATAGATATTCAACTTTGCGAAAGACCCATTTTCTATTCCATGACTATTTCTCTCTTAGAGACCCATTTTCAACCAATGATAGTTATACCAGCAAGAATATCAATTAGATCCCACTCATATATCATAAAATGACTCAAATTTTAACACCAAAAAATCTATTTCTTAAAAACATAACATTTTCACATTCATACTGCTTGGTGACAACTAGTTCTAGATCTAATGAATGCCCGTAAAAACCTGCATGTTGATGATGGGAATGTGATATCTATCAGAAATATATATTAGGATGATTTCTCTATTAGGATGATCGATCAGTGATGGGATTTTCATTGGAAGTCATTGAGAAGAAGTTACATGGATGAAAACCAAGGTTATTTGGTGTTAGTCTATTGTTACTCATAAGTGAGAGTGAAAAGAAGGAATATTGAGGAGGATTCAAAGCCACCTATATGAAATTGAATTCCTATGAAATATAAACTATAAGACCAAATAAATGTAAATTAAAATATGGGTTAAAAATATTAGAAATGGTTGATAATAAATTATTCCTCTTATAAATGATATTTTATATTATTTCAAAGTCACATAGTTGAATCATTTTTATGTTTCAAGTTGGTTCTTTTGAAATCTTATAAATTATTTTATGTCAATATTTTTATAAATTTTTTATTTTCAACTATTCATTATATTTTAAATCCTTTTTTTAATTCTCATTTATATTTTAATTATAGTTTATATTTTATAGGCCTTCAATGTCACATACTTAAAATATTTTTATGATTCATGTTGGTGGTTTTGAAAGACAATACATTTTTTACATAAACATTATTATGAAATTATTTTTATTTTAGATATTTATATTATATTAAATCCATATTTTATTTTTTATTTATATTAGTCTTAATGATTATATTTCATTTCCTTTAAAAGTTACATATTTGAAACATTTTTAAGTTTCAATTCATTATTCTGAAATATTGTAAATTATTGTTCATCAAAAATTTTTATGAAAATATTTTTATTTTCGATGTTTTTTATATGTTTAAATAATCATTTAATTTTCATTTATAATGGATTTATATTTTATAATATATAGGTTTTCAAATTTACATTCATGAAACATTTTTATATATCATGTTGGTGGATTTGAAATCTTATAAATTCTTTTCATCAACATTTTCATCAAAATTATTAATATTTTAAACTATTTATTGATTTTTTAATCCAGTTTTTAATTTTTATTTTTATTTTTTGTTATATATTATATTTTATATGATAGAAATGTCAAATAATAAAATCATTTTTATGCTTCATATTGGTGGTTTTGAAATCTTATAAATTATATTTCATTAACAATTCTTTATATTTGATATTTCAGACAATTTATTATATGTTTAATTCATGTTTTAACATTTATATTTACCATATAATATATATTTATTGGCATTCAATGTAACATAATTGAAATATTTTTATGTTTCATGTTGGTGGAATTGAATGCATATAAATTATTTTTTCATCAACATTTATTTAAAAATTCATTTGATTTTCCACTATTTATTATTTGTTTAATCCATGTAATAATTTTCATTTATATTGGTCCTATAGTTTATATTTTATATGGTAGTAATGTCACATACTTGAAACATTTTTAAGTTTCATGTTGGTGATTTTGAATTCATCTATATTATTTTTCATCTATATTTTTTTTAAATTCTATTTTTTTATCTTTTTCTTATATCAATAATCCATGTTTTAATTTTTATTTATATTGGACTTATATTTTGTATTATTTAAATGTCACATGCATGAAGCATTTTTATGTTTCAAATAGGTGGATTTTAAATCATATTAATTATCTTCCATCATAATTGTTTATAAAATTATTTTTATTTTTGACTATTTCTTATATAATTAATCCATATATTAATTTTTATATATATTTTTCATACAATTTATATTTTATAGGATAGAAAGGTCATATAATTGATACATTTTTATATACCAAGTTTGGGTCTTTGAAAACGTATATATTATTTATCCTCAACATTTTTTATGAAATCTTATTTTTTTCAAATATTCATTGTTTGTTTAATCCAGGTTTTAATTTTCATTTCTATATGCCCTAATGTTTATCTGTTATAGGAATCTAATGTCAAATGATTGAATCATTTTTATGTTTCATGTAGGTGGCTTTGAAAGCTTATATATCATTTTTCATCAATATTTGTTATGCATGTCTTTTTATTTTCAATTATTTATTATATGTTTAATCCATGTTTTATGTTTCATTTATATTTGTCTTATAAAATATATTTTATAGTTTTAAAATTCCACATAATGTTTATATTTATAAATCCCTCATCAGAAATGTAGAATTTTCTACTCCAGGAAGGTTGAACTCATATCCCATATCGAAAAAATCAGAATATTCTTCCTAGGAAATGTTGATAATAAACCCCACATCAGAAATGTAGATGTTTTTCTAGTGCAACCCCTCCGATGAAAGGGATCCATGATTGAGGGTTTCAGTCAGAATTCTGATTGATGCAATGATATTTCTACTAGATATTAAATAGAATATAAATTGTGATAAACTATTTTTATTTACATATATATGTAAAAGAAATATCAAAAATAAAAAAAATATAAATTGAAATTATAAAAAAATATTAAGAAATAGAAAATATTTGTTATAGGGGAAAGGCGGATGAGCTACTAGTGCCTTTGGACTCAACTGAAAGGTGGCAGTAGCGATGCTGCCGATGCTTCAGATTTAAAAAAATGGATCAATCATATGCATTTATTAAATTTGGAAATAAATTAGAAAATCACAATGAAAGTATGTTTGAATCTCACTCATCTGGTCCATTTATCCTTTTTAGATATCCCTCAGGCGGTAGTGGATATGATCGATGACACCCATCGACCCAGAAACTCAGTGAAACAAATTTTTGAAGGCCAATAAAATGAGGATTCACCCTATAAAGAATTAGGCTTAATGGAATTCTGGGTATGAACTAGTTTTATATGGTGTTTCTTCTCATTATATACCCTTAAATGAACCTGGTCCCTTCGGTGTTCCTACCATTACCAAATTTGATAACTTTTGTTTATTATCATATGATACTTATTTATTATACAATATTTTCACATTTCATTATTCATCTTCATGTATAGTCTATAATGGCTAAAGGTATATACAGGAAGAATCTTGGCCCTCTCCATAATTGATGTGCTTGTCCTCAATGGGGGTAGAAAACAGAAGATAATTCCTAAAATGATCACCAACCTTATATAGAATTCATGTGGTCTCAGAGAATATGGGTAAAGATAGACATCTATTCAATCAATGATAAGAATAATGTGATTTCATTAATAGAATTTCCTGATCCTAACCATAATGATTCTGGAATGAGGACTTTCAATAAAAGATTAGTTTGATGTTCTACTTGCATGCATAAATTCATACCACCATATTTGGCACCACTATTATTCCACTATTATAGTGGAAAAGGATGGTGCTTCCCAAAAACATGTTATTACTAATGTCATTGTCGGTGTTCAAATATTAGTCATCAAATTTGATTATATGAAATGTGATACCATGGAAAGGGAGATTTTATGGCCAGATTAATAATATTTTAACGATGGACAATTTTCATGGTTTTTGGGTAATGATTTGTATACAATCATGGATTTATTGGAGAAAGAGTAAGTTTCTATTAATGATGGGTGTAAAAATAGTTTTTCTCCATCATGTCCAAGGCTTGGTTGGGGGATTTGTTTTTCATGGGAGATATGTATACATTTTACAACAATCTATAAGGTAACCATTTAACTGGGAGATAGTATGATAATTTCATTGTTAATCTACATGATTTTTTTAGTTTCATGTATGTGAGGGTTAATAACCTAGATGTATGATATCAAATAACTATTTGTTTCTCATTAACATGGTTGTTAAGAGGTCTGAGTGTGAACTCTCTTTTTTTTCATTGTGTGATGTGATTTGAACCCAGATTTTTATATGATGGCTTGGATGTCATAGTATAAATAAATTCATGAGATAGCAAGGATTATCATTTTTAATATTCTAAAATTCTTAAAATGGGACCTCCAGTCATGGAATGCCCAATAACAGTCTTATTTCAGTAATCCAGATTAAACAAATGAGAAAAATTTCAAGTCACTTCTTTCTAATGTTAATCCTAGTGTAGAGGGTGGTTATCTAAGAGGTCAGGATAACCCTTTTAATATTATTCCTCGTGTGGTGTCCAATTCACAAATTAATTTTTCAAGGTCATACCATATAATATAGAAATATATGAAGTCGTTGAATAACATAACTAGTTTAGTTTCCCAGGGACAAATGGTTCTCCAGTAGCATTTCCTGTGGCCTCAAGTTAACTTATCATAGAATACTTCATGGATCAATAAATGATTTTTTTTCATGGTCTATATGTATTTAGGGTGATGTGTCAATTTTTATCATTAATATTAAAATAGTGAAAGGCATATCCTTTTTAAATCAATTTTGGCCCATTATAGAATTACAAATAGTATTCTTAATGAGAGGTTGTCAAAATTTCTTCACGACTGGGTGTCCAATGTGAAAATACATTACAAAGGGAAGGTCTCCCAAAGAATAAAATTTTATTTTTCCATAAATATTTAATTTATTCAATAATAAGGCACATGGTTCAAATGTGGTTAAATGATTTATATGGATAATGTGTCTAAAAAATGGACTAGGGATATAATCTAAGGGGAATGGACTATATGGGATTCTCTAAATTTATGTGTGGCTTATTATTTAGATATTATAGATCCCCCTGGTTCTATGTCTCTTGAATGTGTTAGATAAGTGGGGTTTTAAAATCATATGTTGTACTTAGAGAAAGAGACCCCCTATTTCCTTTTATTTCCTTTTATTTTCATTACGATCGAGGACCCTCTTATTATACTTATTGAGAAGAGTATGCACAACGTAAATATACATCCATTAAATTGTAGGAATCATTTCAGTGGAGTCTTTCACCTTAATTCAATGGATTATGTGATCTTATTCATTAATTGATGGTGTATATCCATCAAAGACCATAAATTTGTGTTTCGATAATATCGAACATGGAGTGGGTAAAAGGAAAATCATGATACAATTTTCCTATACATTTCAGGTTGATGTTCAGAATGACCTGATACGATAGACAAATTAATGGGTTATCATTGAAGGTATTTCCCTTTGGAGTATTAATAGGATCCAATTTCTCTCGAAAGTTGTGAAATAATCTATTTTGATTGGGTCATTAATTAGATATTCAGCTGGATCAAAGACTGAAAAAATGATCCATTTCTATAATGGGTAGAATTACTTATGAGAACTAGTTCATAACCTCTATCCTTATGCACATTTTTGTCCTCAAATCTATGTCCATAAATATTGTGAAGATCCTAATATCTTTTATTTTATAATTTCATGGTGGGGTTAGGATCCTCTACCCTTCATGGGATTTTATGGGCAAACCTATTCATGATGGAAGAATCAGTCTTCACGATATGAAGGGATCTATGGTGTGCCTATGACAAAAGTATGTTTTGTTGGTCATTGAAGGTCACTACCTATGGTGTAAATTCATGAAGGGTAAATATCGGTAGATTATTGAGGATACATGTTGTAATGTTTCATAGATGTAGTTGTTTCTTACTGAGAACATTAGGATCTGAAACACACATTCCTAGTTGATTTGGAATATGGTGACACCAAGTTTGGGTTCATCTACTAGGTAGGTACACATCATGGCTTTCTAGGCTATCCAATTTCTAGCCTTTCATTATTCTTAAATATTCCTATACCCTTCCTTTTTTTATTTCATTATCAATCAGAAACAATGTGAATTATTTATTATTATTGATATATATTATTAAAATGATCATTTGATTTTCACAAAATCAAATACAGGGGTTTATAAAACATTAAATAATGGTCTGTTCATCCGAAGTATAAAAATATAAATAGTGTTGTGAATTTATAATGGATTACGAAAATTTAAATTAAATATTACTTCTTGATTTTGAGGATTTATAATATTATAAATCACATGGATGAAGTGATCTGTTGGATGTGAGTTTCTCTTTCATTAAAATAATGTGGTTGTCAAACATAATGTCGTGAATTAGGAGACCATATTTTACTTGATATTGACTAGGATTCAATGGGTTATAGGTACCTTGGAAAAATTATTGATATTGGCAAGTACCCCATCTCATGTATTGATTTCATCTAGAATGTATGCACAATGTTGGCCGGAATGAGCATGATAAAAATTTTAGGGCGGTTTGGATGGTCATGGGATACATGACCATATGCAATGAAAGAAATAAAGAATGCAATAAAAGAAATCATAATTCATAATTATCTATGTAGGTTCGACATTTGTGTCTAGTGGTGGTGTTGGGATCCTTGGTCAAACAATTAGGTTGTAGATAATACTTGGTGATGTTATTATATATTGGATAAATTTCCATATCACAGAGGATGAACATGAGATAACAAAACTAGGGATATGGTTTCATTGGAATCACCCTAATGGTGGTTTAAAATTCAATATGGAAGGGTTGTGTGGCCTTAGAGTGATTTGTAGAGGAAGAGTATTCTAGTATCAAAATAGTTTTGTTAACATTTCTTTTATCATCTTCTATGGTCAAGTGAATTCTATTATAGAAAAGGCCAATGATCTTATTAATGGGATCAATGTATGCATTTCCTAAAATTTTAAACTTTCCACTATCAAAACAGAATCTATGGTGATTCATAACACCATATGAGGGAATTTTACCACCACCAAGTCCATAGATGACCACATATAAAGGTGAAAAAGACGTATTCCTAATGTTGTCTATTTACAGAACCCATACAGTGATAGAATCAATGTGGAATATTTTTCATCCTCTATGGGAAATCAAGAAGAGACCTAGATTGTTTTCTTGTCTATATGAATCCTTCTCTTGGAATTTATTTTTCTTTTTCTTATGGTTTCCTTTTGATTGAATTATTTTTACACCATAAATTCAATTGGTTCTGGTTTTTTTCTTTGTGAATTATTTGTGACCTAGTTTTTTTAAAGAAAATAATAATACTTTTCTTCATAATTACTGAAATAGATTGATTTTAAAAATATCAAAGGAACCAAAAAAATATGTGAAACACTTTACATTACCATTCAACATCACATTGGGAGCCAATTTCTATGCCAGTAGGCATATAATTGTAAACCTAGTAAGGGGAGACTTGTTTTTTTAATGGTCATAAGTATAATATCATAAGGTAAGAAGTTGTTTCTAAAAACACTTACCACATTAATTTTATTGACTAAAATATAAATTGAATTATTCATGTTTTAATAACCATATCAATTATACAAATTCCATAATTATAGTTATTAATGAACCAAAAAATGAAAAAAATCATTGGTCAAAATATTAAAAATAAGAATATCCTAGAAACTCAATACTATTTCACATTATTCGTGTCAAAAATTATCAATTTCATAATTAAATACTACAACATGATGTTATAGACACCCCATTAAAAAAATTTACATCCCTTAAAATTTAAAATATAATATTGTCTGGAATTATTTACCTCTAATAATTTGTAATTTACTATATTATTTTTAAATAATATTTTATGGATTGAACCAAACCTTATCAATAAAACTCTCCCCCAAAAAGACCAAAATTTTTCATATAAAAAGTCTACCATCTATTTTTTTAAGAATGAAAAAATATGTTCAATAGCGTTCGTGATACACTGCATTGAGCTTAAACGGACAACTAAATAGCATTATTAAAATGATAAAATTATAACATAGCCATTGGAATTGAGACAATGAATAGTATTAATTTAATTATGGAAATATGGTTTAAATATGATTATATAATGATTCATTGGTTACAAAATTTATTATAGAAGTAATGATAAACAAATTGAATAAAAATGATGTGTTTCTATAAAAAAATATTTAAATGAGAATCATTGTGTTTGTAAAATAATTTCAGAATTTTGGGATTATATTAATGAAATAAAAACTCAATTTGATTGTTATAATTCATATTTTATGTTTTATATACCTGATATAAGAACAAAATCAATTGTATGCATAAAATAAGTATTTTTCAAAAAAGGCATTTTTACCGACTTTTCATGGTCACCCCATTTTAAATGAAGTTTTGACCCTTTTATATGATATATTTGAAAAAATAAAATTATTATTTAGAATAAGGAAATGAAAATTTACTTTGGTTGAAATTTTGTTCATTTTTAATAAAATTCATATTTCATTGGAGAGTGAAAAATACTTCATATTAATTCAAAACTACCTTTTCATCTAATTTTTATATATATTATATTGAAATTTAATTTGTCTTTAAAGTGAATTTGGATGCAGTTTTTATCATTTAAACAAATTTTGGTAATTTTAATAAATTTGAAATTGCAATATGATATAAACACATGGCAATATTTTGATGGTTTTTTAGTTTTAATTTTTTTTCATTTTAACAATGGAATTATTTTTAAATTTATTACTGAACATTCTATATTTTGAATTTCAAATATTGGAATCCATATTTTGAATCAGAATCTCTAAATTTGGTCAATAGTTCTCTTTTTTAAGACATTAGGAATAATAATTTTAGTAATTATTTTTATTTACCATTATTAAAGGGTAAATCATGTAAATAAGGGGGAAAATAATATTGTAATATTAGAAAACCATCTCAACACATTTCAAAACTATTTTGGATGAAATATGGCCGATCGAGAAAACCCTATGGATAATATTTTTTCCATTCAAATCCACTTTGGTGTGATTATGATACTTATAACTATTAGTTTAATGTAAAGGAAAATATGTTATAATCATGATTCTTTTTACTAAAAAAATTTATAATGGGATTATATAATTGATATCTTCAACTATAATTATTAATTATAAATATAAAAGTATATCTAATAATTTGGTATTTTATTTATAATTTTTAGAAAATAAATAAATAAATTAAATTATAACACAATGGTGATGCAGTGATTATATTATTAATGAAATATTGAAATATATAATATTATAAATGATAAAATAAATATTATTTCAAATATTTGATACCATAGAAGAGTATTTTGGATGAATATGAAATTTTAGGATTATGTTAATTTATTCATTTCGAAGGAATGAAGTTGTTATAAAATTTTGAAAATTTTCATTATGAATAATGTCAATATTGACATTATTCATAACATAAAATATATTATAATTTATTAAATGTAATAAAATTACTAAAAATTAAAACATCGAAAAAATGGTTAGGATATCTCCTAATATGTTATAAATTGCAATTTTTTTGGTCTTTTGAAAAGTTATGATAATTACTATAACAGAGAATTGTAACAAACAGGTTATCATGATAAGATTAAAAGGCTACTATAAGGGTTAAAAAATATGATAATTATACTGAAGTTTTAAAAACATGTATAATATTAATTTTATAAAGGCTATATATCCCAAAATCTTCACTTATATTAAATAAATGTGTTTGAGACCATTATAAACTAATAATAAATTTATAATAAATTAATATTTTAGGACATTCCTAAAGTACCCATCATCTTCCCTATAAAATGGAAATTCTCCTTCTCTTTTATTAAATCTCCCATAGCCTTTTGGTTATACCATTATATATCCAAATATTTTTCTATATTCCCACTCCACATTCATAAATCCTTATTTTTGGCCTGACACCCTTCTTAGTTGTTTGATGTTGCTCTTCGAAGGCGATCAGCTGTAGAAGAGGTAAAATTTTCTTTAAGAGATTCATTATTATTCCTTCATCATCCTTCTTCAAATATCCCCCAAATATGATTATATAATAAATAAACTATCCTTAATTTATTTTGTTAATGTTATTTTAATATCGTCACCAAAATCCATCCCATATCGATTAAATGGGAAAGAATTAATCGTTCATGTGTACATGTGAACTATCACCTCCACGAACCGATCTAATTCATTTTCCATCACCATCCTTCATGACTGGTTATAATAATTTCAATATTATTCATACGTGATAATAATCAAATATTAATAAATATAAAAAAATAATATGTCAATTATGTTCTTACATCCTTGTGCATTAATATGATAATGTCGCTGGTGCATACGTGTGAATTGTCGCCATCAGGTAGCAGTGTGACTCATTTGGAGTCATTATAAAACATGCATGATATATATATATATATATATATTATTATTATGTTAATAATATAATTATCTTTCAGGAAATATGAAATGATAATTACCTTATTTCAATAATAATCAATGTAAAATTGAAACATTAGTCATGAGTACGTACATACTACAGTCTCCATGATTATATCCTTGTTCATGATTCATATCCTTAATTAATGGGATGATTTAAAAAGTATATGTATTTTATAAAAGTTAGTAATATGTCATGAATAATATTATTTAGATGATGGACTTATGAAAACATGTACAAAATACATCATACCATTTTCATTTTTGACTCAATTACCAAATATCGACCAAACGTCCGACATGACCTCAAAGAATTAACTAATTAATATAACCCGGTTATAAGTGATATAATGTTACTAAAATAATATTTAAAATTATAAAAAATAATTATATATTAACATAATTTTATTAATAAGGAATATAAATATTGAACAAGACAAGTCAAACTTAAGGTAAGGGAAATATTAACTCAATTTCCATTTATTTTGTTAAATATCCATGCCATTGGTTATGTTTTTCCATGAACATGAGTGAATGACCTGTGTTTTTTTACAATGAATACCCAATTATATTGGGTGTATATATATTTTTCACACAAAATTATTTCATTGATTTATCCTTAATATAATGATATGATCTTTTTAAGGGGCTTCATCTCAATATCCTTTCATTGAGGCATATCTGGATGTCATGAACCTTTATTATCCTAGAAGGTGTATATAAAACCCCTTTTACATGTTATATCATTAATTAATATATTCTAATTATATTTAATGTTTTATTTAATGTTATTTAATATTTATTTTTGTTCATGTGTTTCTCTAGTGGCAAAGAAATGTTTAATAAAAACATATTTTTATTTTTTTAAAGATTTTTTATTCTCAAATATTCTATTTAATGTCCATTTTTTCAAAATGATTTTTATTAACTTATTTAAATGAACATAATATTTTTAGAATGTTAATTTATTTCAAATTATTGAATATATTATAGGATACTTTGATTCAAAGGTCTCTTAGTTATAAGCTTTAATTGGTTTTGAAAACAGATTGAATATTTCAATATCTTGAAATGATATCTTATCATTGAAATAAAATTTAATGAGTGGATTAGTAATAATTAATATATTTTATGTGTTATGATTATATAATGCTAACTGGACATTTGATGGGTGGTTACATGATAAACCAAAGATGGTTGGTTATGTGATAAACAAAAGATTAGTGGTTACATGATATAACAAATATGGTTGATTCCGTGATAAATCAAGTATGGGTGTTTACATTTTAACCACCAATTGATTGGGTGTGGGAGTTGGTCATATGGATATTAAATTTAGAAATATGTGATGAATTAGAAAAAATGGTTATTAAATTTTCGTGTGTTTATATACCAAAATACCTTTATATGATATTTTCATCTTTATATGGGATTATGGTAATCTTATGGTTACAAAAGGGGTTTAAAATGAACATATATTGAGTGAGGTGTATTTTACTAATTCCTAACTGTGAAAAATATTACCTTATGATAATGTATTTATTGATTACATGTTTTCTCAAGAATAATAGGATTCCATCTTTATATATCCATTACAGATCATTTTATTCTCATCCAAAGTATTTAAATGTTTTCATGGGTTTTAAATAATAATAGAGTCAAGGATGGGAATAAGGAATAGTTATTATTTAACATGAAAAGAAACCACATTTCATTAAAAATGTTTTTGTTTTATAGAAGAAATGGATACTATTGGAAGTGTCCACATTGTATTTATATGCTATTTATGAATGAGTTATGGCCTAATTTTCTAAAACTCTAAACATAAAATGGTTCTCAATTTGAATTCTATATTTATATCATGATTTACATAATGATTAAGGCCATGTACATATAGTTTTTATCGGAGGATGGTTTAGAAAACACTTGAGATGACAATGTTTTCATAAAGTTTAAGGATTTCATGAAGGCTTAATAATTTTAATGTTGATCATAAGTTCAATGTTTTATAAACCCCTTTTTAGGATTTATTAACTATAATATTATGGTTACTAATGGAATATTTTGAGATATTTACCGTTGAAAAAATTATGGATTATTATATTTTTGAAAGAAAAATGCGATGTAGGAATTAACCTTTACAGTTAAAAACCTATATGGTTACATTTAACAGCATTACAAAATTTGGAAATTTTTTAATAATTTTATTGTTTTAAAAATAGGACAACCCATAGGATAGGTAATAGTCTGTCATATCCATCATGGTCGCAGGAATCAGACCCACAACCAAACTTCTACACTGATGTATCACCTACCAGTAGCCTACATGAATTCCATGGTTTGTATGACATTGTAATTTTAGTTAAATGAGTTTATGGAATAAGAAAAATGTTATTTTAAAGAAATATATTTAATCACGTGGATATTTTTGGAGTTGGAAAATGATTTGGGGATTACATGGTAAATGTTATTTTAGAAGACATTCACTATTTTGGGAATCATATATTCCAATGTGAAATAGAATACTATTGTATTTTATTTGATGAGTAATGGTTGAATTATATTTAAGAAGAATCTATTTTTTAAAGATGACTTATGGAAATTCTGGTTATTTATGAATCTGATTAACCTATCTTGGTGAAAATGTGATATCGTTATTTTCTTTTTTCTATGAGACTTTAAGAGTGACTAATTTTATATAGAGATAAATTTTAAAATTTATCTTTGAAGACTATGGAATGTTATTCTTCTAAATTTTGGGTTTCAATCATAGTTGGATTATATTTTGGAATTATAAGGACATTGTTTTATGAACGGTCTATACGGGACATGGGTATTACTATTGAATTATTGAGATAAAAATTATTCCTTCCATTTATGATGGATTTTTGGGGTGATTATCTGATCTTGTACTAACCATTTTGGTTTTGGAAAATGTTAAAGGGACGGGAAATATATAGATCATATTTTGTGTATTATGTGTTTCTCTAGATGTTTATTATAGTGCTTTAGTTTTGACAATGTTATCTTGAATACTAATCATTTGGATAAAAGATGAGATTGTTGTAAAAATTTATTAGTGGATGATATTCTACCTGAAAAGTAATAATTTTTTAATTAGGTTTTTAATCAATCATATAAATAATTTCCTCAACATTATGAAATGAATTTTGAATGGAAAACATTTTCCATTTTATTTTCACACATTGAAATCAGATATCATTTAACCCATCACATTATTTTGGACTTTTGATTGTTATCATTATCCTGATCATGATTTCTATGACTTTCCATCAGAACTTTAAACAATGTTTTTCTTCTATATACTTGTTCTTTACATTGAATCATAATATGTTTTATCTTAGGTGACCTTTTTAATTCTATTTATTTCATTTAAATTGGTAATTTTTTCAACCCCTATTACGATGTGGGATTGCAATAAAGGAATTTTTAAAAGTTATACCCTAGTTGTGGACACGATATTTACGTATTCAGGAAAAAAATTATTAAATTGGGGGAAGGATGTAACATTCAGAGTTTTAACTAAGAAACAACATGTTCAATACCGTACAGGGTACACTACATCATGCATAAACAAAGAAGTAGATAATATTATTTAAATGATATAATTTTAAACTACCCGTTGGTATAGAGAGAGTGAATAGTGTTAACTGAATTTTGAAAATATGTTTTTTGCATGTTTATATAATGATTCATTAGTAACGAATTTTTTTGGAAATGGAAATAAAAACATATTGAATAAAAATGATCTGTTTTTCTAAAAACCTTTTTAAATTGGAGTAATTGTATTTATAAAATCATATCATCATTAATGGATTATAATAATGAAATATAAACTCATTTTAATATTTAAATTTTATATTATATTGTTTCAAGACAAGATATATGAACAAAATCAATTTTATAAATAAAAGGACTATTTTTTTAAAAAGGAATATTTAACACCTTCTGATTGTGAACCCATTTTAAATATAGTTTTTGAAAATTTTATACGTTATATTTGAAAAAAAAAACTTATTATTTGGAATAAGGACATAAAATATTATTTGGTTGAAATTTTTGTATTTTTCTAATAAAATTCATATTTTAATTAATAGTGAAAAAATTACATTTTAATTCAAAACTACCTTTTCATCTAATTTTATTATATAGTGATATTGACCTCATAATTAGATTTATAGTCTAATTGTTTTAATTTTTTATCATTTAGTCCAATTAATGTCATTGGATGTAATTTCATATTGATATGTGTTATAAACACTTGTAATTCTTTTTATGGATTTTCACTTTTAAAAAACTCATTTTTTCCATTTTTAAAACGGGATTTAGTATTAAATTGATAAATGAAAGATCTATGTTTTGAATTTGATAAAATTTCTTACATATTTGGAAACATAAGGTCTTAATTTTTAAAATAGATCATTTTTTACATTATGAATAATAACATTACAATGTATTTTTTTTTACCACGATTAATGGGTAAATCAGGTAAATAAAAGTAAAAATAATATGATTATAATATAAAACATCCCTAAACATTGTACTCATCCTATTGGATGACATATTTCCGACCAAGACAACCCTTGAGACGAAAATATCTCATTCAAAATCTCCTTGGGTGTGATTATGAAACCAATAACAATTAATTTGTAGTAAAAGAAAATATATTATAATCATGAATTTGCATACGAAAATAATTTTAATATGGATATATATAAATGATATATTCCAATATAAATAGTAATTAGATATATAAATTTATCTCCTACATCATGGTATTTTATTTATAAATTTTATTACTTAAATATATAAATTTAATTATGACACAATGGTGAAGTAGTGTTTAAATCATTAATAAATAATTCAAGTAATTAATATTATAAAATTTAAAATAAAAATTATATAAATTTTTTATTCCATACACAAAATATTTTGATGACTATGAAATGATAGTATTGGGTGAAACTATTTTTTTCAAAGGAATAAAGTTATAATTTTTTAAAAAAGTTCTTTATGACTTGTATCAATATTGGCATTATTCATAACCTAAAATATGAATAATGTGTATAAAATGTTATTAAAATACTAAAAATCTAATATTTGAAGAAATTATTACGAAAAGTCCTAATATTTTAATAATTAAACTTTGATAACCGGTTTTCTTGTTATGGAAATTACATTAACATAGAACTGTAATTAATAAGTTGTCATGGTCCGAATTAAAAAGGTAAAATAAGGGTTAAGCAAAACTGATAAGGATTAAAAAAATATTCAAAACCTGTCTAATTTTTTTCCAATAATGGGGACAGGATCCAAAAACCTCTTATATTTTAAATAAATGAGTTTGGGACCATTATAAATAGGAAAAAATATAACAAATTTATATTTCAGGACATTCTTAGTTTTCCTCTCACGTGTCATATAAAAGGGAAATTCTCCTTGTCTTTTATTTACACATTCATAACATTTTTATTCATCCAAAATCTATCCAAAACCCTTATTATAAACCTTACCCATGTTATTAAGGCCTTATTTTAGGAATAACACCCTTCTTATAGGTGTATTGGTGTACTTCAAAAGCGATCAATCGAATAGAGGAATCACTTTCTATTAGTTTTTTTATTTTATTTCATATTCCATGTTATTAAAATATCTTCCACCGATGATTATATATTAAGTTATATATAAATAATATATTATTATTTTATTATGTTAATATAATTCAATAATTATTCCTAAACTTCTATTAAAAGGAAAATGAATTAATTTGTTGTGTGTACGTGTCATCCATCACCTCCACAAACAAATAAAATTTTTGTCAATTACCTTATCTTATGATAGGTTATAATAATGGAATTAATGTATATATGTGATATTCATGACATATCAATCATTATAAAATAAAAATATTTTAATTATGTTCTTCATTCTATCTGCATAAAAATTATAATGTCGGTCGTGTGTATGACTGCACTATCACCTCCATGAAGCGGTGTCACTCAATTTGATTGCTTATATAACATGAATGATATAGATAAATATATATATATATATAAATGATTATATTAATGTTTATAATATCATGATCATTATGGAAAGTTAAATTTATAATTACCTTATTTCCATAATGATCAATGAAAAATTGAAACATTACTCATCTTTACGTAGGATCTACCATCTAGATGGTTATAACGTTGTAAATTTTTCATATCCATAATCAATGGATTGATTTAAAAATTACGATTAACATATAAAAGGGATAATTATTTCATGAATACTATTCTTTAGAGGATGAACTTATGACCACATGGACAAATTACTTCATTCAATGCTAATTTTTGAAATACGTAACGAATATTGACAAAACGTCCGACATGAACTCAAAGAATTAACTAATTTATATAAAATGGTAATAAGTCATATAAAGGGACTAAAAAACATGATTTTTTTGTATCATGTACGAATTTTCCTATGTATAATATTTTGGAAGATAAAATACGAATGATTCAAGTTGTACTCATAGTAGGAGAAATATTAACTGAATTTCCATTCATTGAGTTAAATATCTATGTCATTGGATTTTTTTTCCAAGAATATGTGGCAATGTACTCAGATTTCTTTACACTAAATATCACATATATTGGGGGAATATATATTTTCTACTCATAATTATTTCATTTATTTATCATTCATCTTATGATATTATAATTGTACGGGACTTCATCTCAATCTCTATTCATTGAGGCATATTTTGATGTTATGTAGCGTTATTATCATATAAGGCATATATATAACCCTATTTACATGTTATGTCATGAATTAGTATATTATCATGATATTTAATGTTATTCCATAATTATTTTTATTCATGTGTCTCTCTTGTAGTAAGGGAATCTTTAACTAAAACCAATTTTTAAATGTTTTAAAATTTATTCTTCTAAAACAATGTATTTCATGCCTATATTTTCAAAATGGTTTTTATAAATGTATTAATATGGGCATGAGATTATTATATTGTTAATTTATTTAAAATGATTGAATGTAGTTTGGGATACATTTAATCAAATGTATATTTTTTTTAAAAATTAAATGGATTTGTGAAGGGATTGAAAATTTCAATATCTTGAATTGAATTCTTGTGATTGAAAATAAAATTCTATGAGTGTATTGTTCGTAATTAAAATATATTATGTGTTTTGAATATATAATAGTACATATATATTTTATGGGTGATTATTTTATGAACCAAATAAAGGTAGTTACATGATAAACCAAAGACAAGTTGTTACATGTTACCCAAATACGAGTGGTTCTGTGATAAACAATGGATGGGTGGTTACATTATAACATAAAATTCATTGGGTATGGAATTCAGTTGTATGGCTATTACATTTTTGAGATATCTGTGGAAGTCGACCATATGGTTATTCCATTTATGTATGTTTATGTCCCCAATTTACCTTTATATGATATATGTTGCTTATTTGGGTTTATGTTAATCTGTTGGTCAAAAAAGGGAGAGAAATGAACTTATATTTAGTGAAGTATCTTTTTCAACCACTTTAAGGTGAAAATTATTACATTATGATAACGTATTCATGTTTTACATGTTTATGCAGGACTAAAAATTTTCGTTCATTGTGTATCCCATATAGATCTTATTATTTTAATCCCAATTTTTGAAATATTTTCTTGGGTTTTAATGAATAATAGATTCAATGATGGGATCCATGAAAAATTATGATTTATCATGAAAATAAACCATGTTTCTTTTAAAAAGTCATTATTTTATGAATGAAATGGATACTGTTGGAAGTTCCCACCTTTTATTCTTATGGTTTTGTTATATATGAGTTGTGGCCTAATTACCTAAAAATATAAACAAGAATAGATCCTCAATGTGACTTCTTGACTTATATCAAGTTTAATTAATGTTTAATGTCAAGTCCTTATAGTCTGTATCATAAGATAGTATATTAATCTATAGAAAATATGTTGTTTTCTTATGAGTTAAGGATATCATCATGGGTTTATGATTTTAATACCGATAAAAATTTCAATGTCATAAAACCCCATTTTGAGGCTTTATAATATTAAATATTAGGATGACTATTGTTATTTTTGGATATATTTACTTTGGAGGAATGTATGGGTTATTAGTTTTTGGAAAGAAAAATGGGAGGTATACAATAATTTTTTTTTGTAAAATATGTTATTCTTTTTTTTAATGACATTATACCATTTTTGGAATGTTATAAGAATTATTAAATTTTAGAAAAAGAGAAACCCAAAGGATGTGTGACAACCTGTCAAGTTTGTTAAGGACATATGAATCAAACCCACAACTAAAGGGAGAAAAACGAACATTGCCTAGAAATTTCCAATGTGAAGTTTTTGGTTAGCATGTCATAGTTATATTAGATAAATTATTTTATTGATTAAGAATAATTTTCTCTTTGAGACATATATTTTATTAAATGGATATTTTTGGTATTAGAAAATAATTTGGGTATTATGTGATAAATGTTATTTTGGAATAAATTGATTATTTTAGGACCCCTATATTACTATGTAAAATATTATTCTATTGTATTTAATTTTAGGAATAATGGTTTTTTTAGAATAGTTTATTTTTTAAAAGAGGACTTATGGGTATTCTGGTAATTTATGTATGTGATTAACCTATCCTAGAGAAAATGTGATTATATTAATTTTATTTTTTGTAGGAGACTTTAAGAGTGATTTATTTTATTTATAGATACTTGTTAAATTTTATCTTTGAATACTTTGTAATGAAATTCTTCTGAATTTTGGGTTTCAATCATAGATGGATTATTTTGAGGAATTAAGTGACATTTGTTTGATTAATGGTCTCTATAGAACATGGGTATTACTATTGAATGTTGGAAATTAAAATTATTACTTATCCTTATAAAGTATTTGGGGAGGGGGTTATTTAATCTTGTACCAAATATTTTGGTATTGGTTAATGGTTAATCAAATAATAAATATATAGTTAATATTTTGTGTATTATGTGATTAGGTAGAAGTTGATTCTAGTGCTTCTGATGTGACAAAGTCTTCTTGAATACCCTTCAATTGGATAAAATATGATATTGTGGAAAAAATATATTAAATTAAGAAAATATACCTGAATGGTAAATATTTTTACTTTTTTTCTTAGTCAAGATCATAAATAATTTCATAAAAATTAAGAAAACTATATTAAAACAAAAACATTTTCCATTTACTTTTCCCACTGTCATATCAATGATCTTTTAACCTATAAAAATATTTTGAATGTATGATTATTATCATTATACTAATGATTTTTTCTATCACCCTCCATCAAAATATAAAACAAAGTTTTTCTTCCATATATATTTTTTCTGGTATGGAATATTAGTATGTGTAATATCGAGTAACCATTGAACTTCCCTTTCATTGTTATATTGTGGTAATTTTATCAACCCTTTTTCCAATGTGGGATTGAAATAAAGTTTTTTTGAATAGTCGTACCCTAGTTATAGAACCCAAATTAATATTTTGAGGACAAATTTTTTTGAAGGGGGATATAAAATTTAGAGTTTTTAGAATGAAATAGTATGTTTAATATCGTACAAGATACAATACATAGAAAATCAAAAAAACTAAATACTATTATTTAAATGTTACAGTTATAAAATAACCATTGGAATTGAGAGAATGAATTGTATTAACTAAATTATGAAAATATAGTTTACACAGGTCTCTAAAATGTTTCATTGGTTAACCAATTTATTAAAAATTGAAATAAAAACCAATTGAATATAAAAGATTTTTTTATAAAAACATATTTAATTTAGAATAATTGGGTTTATAAAAAAACATCTATATTATTGGATTTTATTAATTAAATACAAAATCCATTTTATAATTAAATATTTTATTATATGTTTTTTAGAATTATTTAAGAAAAAAATCAATTTTAAAAATAAAAGAAGTAATTTTTGAAAAACGAATTTTTTCGTCCTATTAATAGAGAACCCATTTTAAATATAGTATTGACACAATTATATGTTATATTTGACAAAATATACTTATTCTTTGGAATAGGGACATCCGATTTTACATTGGATGAAATTTTGATATTTTTTTGATAAAATTTAAAATTTAATGAATAGTGAAAAATATTATATTTTAATTCAAAACTAACTTTTCATATAATTTAATTATATAGTTAGGTTGTCCTAATAGTATTTTTTAATGTGTAAATGGATTAACATTTTGTCATTTAATATAATGATTGTAAATATATGTAATTTTACATTGAAATCTAAACACATTTTATTTTTTCATGGTGTTTTTCTATTAAAAACTCATATTTCATTTTGAAAACATGAATTAATTTTAAATTAATTAATGAATGTTCTTTGTTCAAAATTTTAAAAAATGGATTCCATATTAGGAATATTGAGGTCTAAATTTTTTAAATAGGTCGCTTTAAATTTTAAATAATCTGAATAGTATCGTTTTTAATAATTTTTATTTACCACAGTTAAATGGTAAATATGGTAAATAAGGGTGAACATAATATAATAATAATTTAAAACTAATCTGAAAAGTGTCATAATCTTATTTAATGAATTATTTCTGATCTAGACAACCCTTGGTGCAAAAATGTTTCATTAATAATCCACATGGGTGTGACTATGACATTTAAAACTTTTAATTTAAAGTAAAGACAAATATATTATAATAATGAATTTTCGTAATAAAACATTTATAATATGGGTTTATATGAATTATATATTTTACTAGAAAAATTATTTATAAATATAAAAAAATTTACTAAATTAGGGTATTTTATTTATAATTTGTAGACATTAAATAAATAAATTTAATTAGGGCACATTTGTGATGTAGTGATAACATCATTAATAAAAAGTTCAAATAAATGATATAATATATTTTAAAATAAATTTTATTTGAAATATTTGATGTAATCCACAAAATTTTTAGATGAATATTATTATATAATATTGATATAATCTATTTATTTCAATGAAATCATGTTTTTAATAATTTATGAAAGAGTCTTGTATGAAAACTGTAAAAATTGACATTATTCATAACATAAAATATTAAATAGTTTTTTAAATGTTATAAAATTTTAAAAAATCAAATATATTACCAAATTTTTGATATATGACCTAATATTTCATAAATGTCACTTTTATTTCCTCTTGACATGTTTTGGTAAATACATTAACACTTAAGATTAAATAACAATTTATCATGGTATGATTAAAAAATCTAACATAAGTGTTAAAACAATAAGGATTAAAAAATATTCAAAAACTATAAAATTTTAATTTTATAATAGAATAAAATCTATAATCATCTTATCTGATAAATTAAAGAGTTTGGTACCATATGAAATAGAAAAAAAAAATTAACAAATTAATATTTCAAGACATTTCAAATGTTTCCCACATCTTTCATATAAAAGGACACTTCATGTTTTATTTTATTAACAATTACATACCCTTTTGGATCATTTAATATATATCCAAAGCACTTCCTAGACTCCTTCCCCACATAATAAAATCCATATTTTAGTAATAACACCTTTATTTTATGTGTTAAGGTGTTCTTCAAAAGAGATCAAATGAAGATAGGTATCACTTTCTTTAATTGTTTCTATTTTATTTTCTCTTCCACTTACTATAAATATCCTACAACCAAGATGAGATAATAATGTCAATATCCTTAATATACGTAGATTTTATTATGTTAATATTATCACCTAAATATATATCCACTCTCATTAAAATGTAGTAGAGGTATTCATTGGTTCGTACATGTGAACTATCACCTCAACGAACCGATCTCATTCATTTTCCATAATCGTCTATCATGAATGGTTATAGTAAGGTAATTAATGGTCATATGTGATATTCATGAAATATTAATCATTATAAATTTATAATATATCAATTATGTCATTACGTCCATGTTCATGAAAATTATAATGTCTTCCGTGTGTACATTTGGAATTTCACCTCCACGAAGCCGTGCGACTCATTTCGATTCCTTATAAAACATGTATGATATTGAAAAGTATATGAAAATTATTATTATGGTGTTAATAATATTATGATGATTTTGGAAATATAAAATAGAAATTACAATTTTTATATAATAATCAATGAAAATTGAAATGTTACTCATGCGTACGTACGACCCGCCATCTCTATGATTATAATATTGTTCATTTTTCATTACCATAATTAATGGTTTGTTTGAAAAAGATTTATTAATATATAAAAGTCATGAAAATTTTATGAATAATATTTTTGATATAGTGGACTTATTACCACATGGAAAAAATAAATTATACCATGTTCATTTTTGAATCATGTAACGGATATCGACAAAAATTCTGATATAAACTCAAATAATTAACTAATTTATTTGACATGATTATAAGTGATATAGAGGGGATAAAAACATGAAAAATATTATGAAGCATGTTTAAATGAACCTATTTTTATTATACAAAAAGATAAAGAATGAATGAAACAAGTCAGACTGAACGTAAGGGAAATATTAACTCGATTTCAATTAATTGAGTTAAATATCAATGTCATTGGTTTTATTTTTCCAAGAATATATTTGAATAGACTCAGATTATATTAAAATAAATATCACTTACATTAAATTAATTAATATTTTTCACACATATTTATTTTATTGATTTATCATTAATCTAATGATGTGATCTTTGTTAGGAAATTTATTCCAATCTCCTTTAATTGAGGTATATCTTTATGTTATGCCCCTATATTATCCAATAGGGGTATATACAAACCTTTTTTCATGTTATAACACATATTATAATATTATCATAATAATAAATGTTATATTTAATGTTATTACTTAATTATTTTTCATAATGTGATTCTCTAGTAGTAAGATACTCTTTACCGAAAACATCTATTTAAATGTTTAAAGTATTTATTCTTATAAAACCTTCTATTTCTTATCCCTGTTGTCACAATGTTGTTTTATGAATTTAACTATATGGACATGAGTTTTTTAAAATTTTAATTTATTTCCACTGTTATATAAAGGTATGTGGAACATATATTTAAATGTATCTTATTTAAATGTTTTAAATGGTTCTGGAAATGGATTAAATATATCAATATCTTTAAATGATTTCTTGTGATTGAGAAGAATATTATAGGAGTGGATTGTTGATAATTAAAATATTTTATGTGGTATTATTATATAATTGTATTTGACCTCTTCACTAGTTGTTACGTGATAAACCAAAGACTAGGGGTTACATGATAAAAAAAATATTGGTGGTTTTGTGATAATAAAAGGGAAAATGGTTACATTATAACCTCCAATGAATTGTGTATGAATGTCACCTGTCTGTTTATTCTATTTAGTGATTTTTGGGGAAGTCGACCGTATGATTTTTCCAATTATGTATGCTTATGTATCATATCACCTTTATATGTTATATGTTTCATTTTATGGGATTATGTTAATATTTTGGTTAAACAATGGTAATCAATGAACTTATATTCACAAAAATGTATTTTACTACTTCTTAAAGGTGAATAGCATTACATTATGATAATGTATTCACTGTTAAATGTTTTCTAAAGACAAAAATACTTCCTTATTTATGTATCATTTACTGATATTTTTATTTTAATACAATGTTTTGAAATGTATTTCCATGGATTTAATGAATAATAGAGTCAAGTATGGAATTAAGGAAATGTTTTTATTTAACATTAAAAGAAACCATGTTTCCTTTTAAATGTTATTGTTTTATGGTTGAAATGGATATTTTTGGATATGTCCAATTTTTATTTATATGATATCTTTGTATATGACATGGAATAATTCATTAAAAATATAAATAGGAAAACATCATCAATATGAATTTTGGATTTAAATCAAGATTAAGTAATGTTTAAGGCTATGTGTTTTCATAAATACACAGTAACAACCCTATTGTTCATAAAGTAATAACAAATAATATAACCTTTATATTAATGTGATCCACACTATAAGGATAATCTAGGAGTTACAATTTTCATACATACCATTATATTTCAAAACATATAAAATTTATATACAAAAAATGAGTTGAATCTAAACATATAAATTTTAATATATACAAACACATATCAATATTAAATATTATAAAATTCAGAAATAATTGAAAAATCATATATTAATTCACAATAGTTAAATTATGTTTCACAAATATGATAACTATTATAAATCATTTATCACAACAATATTTTTAATTATTTTGTAAAAGAATCTTTTTTTATAATTACCCAAATATCAAAATATTTATTTATTTATAATATATTATTATAGAAAACTCATGCCCTTTTGTAATATAAAAACATTCAATCCACTATCTAAATATATTTACTTTAAAATAACCATAATAACACATTACTAATTTCACAAAAAAATAGAGATTGGAATAAAATAAATTTGTTTCTTTATTTCATTGAGGAATTCATCTTTGGTACATAGTTTTGAAAAAAATATTTCTATTATTACATAACTTTTTTTAATCATATTCACTAATGTAAAATTATCTTAATATTAAATTTAAACATGTAAAACCTTAAAAATTACAAATAATTCATGAGATAATGTAAATTCTAGATACCATATAGTCCTTGTGTATCCAAAATGAGTCCTATTTTTTTTTATAGTCCAAACACCCAAAAAAACTTTTTAGTCAAGCTTATTATACATAGACAACCCATCTGGATGCCCATAAAAACATAAAAAGAATACCATGAATATGATTATTTTGTTTATTTGTGAGTTATCAAATAAGTTACATGTTATTATATATAATATATATAAATACTATGAAAACAATAACTTCCTTGAAATTATTTGGTACCAGTCCTCTTAGATATTTCACTGACCTAGACCACACTTCCACATTATCCTAAAATTTTCCTTGATTTTTAGAGGATTAAGAAAACATTCCGGGATATAAATAGATCAATAGGGAAATATGTATAAAAATTTGGATAAATTTTTGATAAGAACCTGATATTACTCAAAATACAATGTCATATTGTTAAATATCAAAAGTACCCAATTTACCCCAATTATTTAATCAATTTATGTAAATTCATATATCTGGAACAATATTCTCAAAGTTAAATATAACAATATTTAATAACATGTAAATTAATTCCATGAAAAATGTATTAACTAAAAGTATGAATTAATTTTTTTTTCAAACTACATATAAAAACAATATAATTCTTGATGAAAAATCAATACTGGGTGCCAATTTTGACCACCCTCATTTTACCACATACTCGAGTCCAGAACATCCACTCCCACAAACCTTTACAAAAAATAATATTTAATATATTTTATTTATAAAGTTATTTTGGTTTTAAAGTGTAATTAAATTTTGTTTTTACTATTTAATCCTATTTTTGACATTGGAAGTAATTTTACTTTAAATTGGACATAAAAAGTGTTAAACTTGTGATAGTTTTTATTTCTTAAAACAAGGTTTTTATTTTGATAGTGGGAATTAAAATTAAATTAACTTAATTCACTACTGTGTTTTGAATTAAAAAAAATGGATTCCATATTTTTAATCAGGATGTCCAAATTTTTTAAATAGGTAAATTTTATTTTTAGACAATATGAAAATTTAATATAGTAAAGATTTTATTTACTATGGTTAAAGGGTAAATTTGGTAAATAAGGGTAAAAAAATATTATTATAACCATATAATTTTGATCTTACATGTATAATAATTTTTTTGGTTGATACATATCCGACCATGGTCATCTTTGGGTCGATTTCGGGATGCCGTGGAGCCACATGGGAGTGATAATGACACTTTATATTAATTATTTTAATGTAATGAAAAAAATGACATAAACAAATATATTTTAGAAATAAATTTTTACCTGGGGTTATATAAGTTATCTATTTGAAAATAAATTTTTATTTTAAAGATAAAAATATTTCCTATATCATGATATTTTTTATAATTTTTTGTCATCATATAAATTAAATAATTTATGACACAACAATGAAGCATTGATTACCTAATTAATGAATGATTTCAATAAATAAGATTATAAATTATAAAAAAATATCCAAAACCTGTCCAATTATTATTGGATGATTTTATTTCGAACTTTATTCATCTTATCATTGACTGTAAATATTTTTTTACCTTTTTAAACTGAAGATAATTACACAATAAGACAATTGTTTCAAACTTTCTAAAATATCCCATCCTTCCCCTTATAAAAGGAAACCACTTCTAACTCATTCCTAACACCTCTCAAGCCCCTTGGCTCATCCAAACACTACCTAAAAAAGCTCTAATGATCTATTTATTCTTCCTAGAGGCCTTACCTTAGGAATAAGGCCCTTTAAATAAACCTTTTGATTCAAACGAATGGGAGTTTACCGATTTAAAGGTAACATATTCATTTAAGTTCATTTATTTCATTTTACTTCTCCAACACCCTAAAATATTTTTATTAATTTATTTTCTAACAACACCAGTATCCTCAATATACTAGGTAGTTGTTATGAGATGCATTATTGTTACACATACACACACATTCCACTAATGGGTAAAGAACATAATGTTTATATGGACGGAAAACTAACGCCTCATGAAACGATGATTGTTCAATTATCTCCTACTGCCTCTTATGGTGTAAATTATGATGGAACATTATTAATATATGATATATATTTTTTTTATTTTTTCTTTATGATTCTGTATTTTTCATTTATATCATACCTTTATGGTTTCTATAATGGGTAAACGCGATAATTTAATTTGAGGATGTGCGAACTACCTCCCTCTCAAAGTGATATGACTCATTCATTCCTTATGTGTTTTGTATAAAGGGTGTAGTTAAAGAAATTATATAAGGTATTATAATGGAATTATAATATACCTATGTATAATCAGGTTTTCATTCATTAAAATATAAAATAAAAACAAATGTAGCGTTCATGCATACGTACGGCTTACCGTCTCCATGAACGGTGCATTTCATTTCATATATCCAAATTTAATGTACTATTAAAAATACAAATATATACTATATTTATATGATATATATGATATCAAAATCATGAATATCATTCGGGAGATAATGTAATGTCGACTTCATGAACAAATTATAATAATTACTAATTCATTTTAACTCTTGTTCCGAACATCGACAAAATGTCCGATATAAACTCAAATAAATAACTAATTATTATAAATATATAATAATTGATATAAAAGGAATAATAAACTTAAAAAAGTTTATTATTCAATTATAAATTAACTTAAGTATAATGTTCATGAAATTACATAACAAAGGGGTCATGTCAGACATGAGGTAAGGGAACCTCTTAACCTAATTTCCATTCTTTGGGTTGATCTTCTCTTTTTATTTATGTCATTATTTGATTGTGTGATAAATTAATTTTTATATTATCTCTTTTATTTATTCTTTATTAATGTATACTTATAGTGAATATATATAATCTTTCCATTTTTTTACAACATGATATTTTTAAGGGACTTGGTCTCAATCTCTTTTCTTTGAGGCATATTTTTTTATACCTGGCATTCTTTTATATGGTCTATAAACACCTTTGAATTTTCATTTCATTCATAGGGAATCTTTTTCTATGATCCATTGTACTAAAAAAAGAATGTTATTAACGTTTTCAGTGACAATAACCTCTTTTCTACTATAAATACCTTTTATTTCCATGTAATTGTTTTAATTATATGGGAATTTTAAGAGTCTGAAAAAAATTACAGAGCGTGATTCTGAGGCCCGGTGTGCCCGAAATGAATTTCTGAACTATTTTTGGGTACGTTTAGTAAACGTGAGAGAAAGTTTTTTTAACTTTTGAACCGGTGATCAGAATTTAAATCATAGGGAACCGTTGAACTCACATCACTGATATTCGCTTAAGGAGACCATTACTTCAGCAGCTGTAGGTCGAGGGTGAAAGGTAGTTGTTCACATTTCCGTGGAAAAATAAAAAAAATTGTTTATCATTTTGATTTTTATTGGAAATTCCCATGTTGATGTTAAGAGGTGGGGTCCACCATAACTAAACCTTGAAAATTAAATTCTAGGGGTGGGGACCTCCTAAACAACTTTAATGGGAGAAAACCTCTCAACTTCCAAAAATCAATTATGCGAACTCCTGAATTCATTTTTGGAGACAAATAACAATTAATGTGATGTGTTAGTGTTATTAATTATGCCAATATAATTGATCTACTTAATTAAAATTATTTTGGCTTTTCATTTTCCGTGGAATTGCGGAAGGGGTTGTCAAAGGAAAATTAGGAGAGATCCTTGGTGGGATTATTCAACCTCCAATAAAGAATGCACTCCAAAATTGAAGAAAGAGGATGGCGTGTGAGCCATCTTCGAAAGCGTCTTGCGGAAGCGATGAACGCTGATGCCAATATCCCCAACGACTTCGTCTCCTTCCCCACGACCTACGTTAGCAAAGATCTAACGTAGGGGTTTAATTATGTGTGATTATTGATTCCCATGTTCTTTCCTTCTAAACAAAAAAATCGGATCAACTCTCTAACTAGTTGATCCATTGGTGATTTCTTTTTGCAGATTTGGGAATAATCATTGCTGGAGGGTGAATGGTTTGACATTATTCATGAATGATTTATTTAGTTGCTTGTTATCGCGCTAATGCAGAGGGTGCAGGCCAAACGAACATGGAAGGACCTATCTGAATTGTTTCTTGAGTTTTTGTTGAGTTCCACGAAATAGAAGAAGGTGGTGGTGACCAGTGCTGACGAATGGCACATGTGGGACTCGAATATGGTGGTCGGAACACCGCTAGCTGTCAAGAAGGTGTCAGTGGAACCGCAGCCCCCACAGTAGACCGCCACACTGCAGCCCTCACGCCGCCCACCAGCCCATGCCCGCCCTATGGCCCTCGCACAACACTACGGCATACACGCCCCCTCACAGCCTTCATGCCGCCCCGCAGCCCACCACCCCACCCCGTGACTCGCGCGCTGCCCCGTGGATTGCACGTCGCTCCATGACCTCCAAGCCACCTCACTGCCCCCTGTCCGCCCCGCAGCCCCCCTACTGTCTCATGGCCGCCATGACTTCCCTCAGCTTTCGCGCCGCTCCGCGGTCCTTGCCCCACCCCGCTGCCCCCACGGCGGCCCGCAGCCCCTACACCACTGTGCGGACCTCGCACCGCCACACTACCCCCGTGCACACCGCAACCACCCCGCCGCCAGGCCGGGGCACCCAGCACAGGCCGCGCCACAAGCATTGGCCGGGTCGACCCGAACTGGGTCGGGTCGACCTTGGAAAGGTCGTTCTGACCGGGTCGGGCCAGACCGATACCAGCTTTGACCCATTTCCGCACTTTTGGCCATAACACTGACACAAAGTGTCCATTCAAAGAACCGTCTCTAGCACTAGAAAACGTGGAGCGAGATGGTTCCTTTGGTTTACCCCACTAGAGATTTGGATAATGTTGGGAAATAGTCGGGCAGGATTAAGCACAAACCCAACCATTCCCTTAGGACCAAAAGGATAATATCTTACGGACTAGGCGTTCGTTTGATGGACTATCTGTTGCATTGACACCCCTATGATGTGGTGGTGTTTTGGGATTCTTCTTCATGGGACATCATGGCAGTTGGAGTATCGACCAATAGCTAGAGGATCAGACTCTCCCAGAGACGAGAAAGCTTCGTGTGGGTACCCTGTAGCTGGCTGTGATGATGTACTGGGATATTGTGTGTGTTTGACGATGTAATGACGACGTACTAGGATCTTGTGTGGGTCTGATGAAGTACTGACGATGTACTGGGATCCTACGTGGGTCTGACGATGTACAGATGATGTACAAGAATCATGAGTGGGTCTGACGAGGACTGACGATTTACTAGGATCCTGTGTGGGTCTGACAAAGTACTGACGATGTACTAGGATCCTTTGTGGGTCTGACGACGTACTGAAGATTTAAATGGATCCTGTGTGGGTATGAAGATGTATTGATGATGTACTAGGATCCTGTGTGGGTCTAACGAGGTACACGGATTCTTTGTGGGTCTGGCGATGTACTAAGATCCTCTGTGGGACTGATGATGATTTAGGATCCTTCGTGGGTCTTCCCCTTAATAGTGTAAGATGAATTAGTAGTTACATATAATCATCTCTACTACTGTACTTACGTTATACCTAGTGTGAGCTGAGTTCGTACATGTGTCGTACTTTCCTTCGGGGTAATACCTTGGTGGTATTTTCCTATGTGGAATACCTTTTTTGTACTTACCGTTGTGGTATTCCTTCCTTTATGGAACAGTTGAGCTTTGGGATTTTGGGGTTGGACCCTCTGTTTCCTCATGATTGATATGGGTATACTTGATAACATAGGTATTTGTATAGGCATATACCGAAGTAGGTTTGTCACTGGTTTACATGCATTGTGGTTTATTCAATGTAGATTTTGTGAGACCTTGTGTGTCTCAGGGTCCCTACTGAGTATCATTATACTCACCCCTTCACCAGCATCACTTGAACATTGTGGTGTTTGGTGTAGATGATGAACAATGCTGATAGAGGCTGAGGATACCAGGACTGGATGATGCCTGGAGGTGGACCATACGGCATGTCGGTACGCAGAGGAGATGGGCAAACTTGGAGTGCCGAGGAGGCGATCTATACCTACCCTTGAGGTTGGAACCTCAGAGGATGAGCCGGTAGTTTTCTTACTCTTTCATCAGTTGTATTTTTATTCAGTTGTACTTCTACCTTTACTGTTGGTCTTGTATCCCAGCCCCTCTTACATTCAACACTCTTTTTTCTATACAGTTTACTTGTGTTAATATATTCATGTGTTCTTGGTTGCTTGTGTTTATAGGATATAAAGGTAATTCCTTTCTAGTTTTAGGTGACTTTCCATTCAGTGTTAGTCACCGGACCTTGGCCTGTGGAAGGTGGGCTTGGGTTAGTCATGACACGGGCCCCGAGGGACGGTTCCTGACAAATTGGTATCAGAGGATTCGGTTCTACCGTAGAACATAATACTATGATCGTTCATTTAACTACATTAGTTTTATGTGTAGGGAGTGTGGTTATCAGTTTAGGGAACCCAATGCTGGTGTGGTGGGTGACATATCCATACACCAGGACCCGGACATCTGATTTCCAACTGAGTGCACGAAAACACTGATTATGTGCGTGTTTTCAAGAGATTTACTTGTGATATCTTTGAGTCATCTCACCGTGTATAACATATTGACTGTGACACACCTGATTCATTTCAGGATGCCTCCATGAAGACAGCCAGCTAGGGTTCCGGATATAGTACGCACTAATATCCCATCGAGCGACGATGCCTCTGTGTAGGGCCCTCTTCCAGTAGAGGCACTAGCGGAGGCACCAGCATTACCATTACTCGTTGGCCCACCAATGCCACCAGCTTCATCAATAGATGGTGCATGTCACTCGATCACATTCCACGAGTTCCAGATTTAGAGGCCACCCAGGTTCTGGGGAGAGGCCGAACCACTAGCTGGGGGGATTTCCTGGAGGCTGTGGTGAGAGTCTTTTGACTAGTAGGGACACCAACTGATCTTATAGTTATCCTTTCTACTATTCTTCTATCAGAATCAGTAGACAGATGATGGAGCTTGATGATATAGGTTCAGGAAGAGGCGACACGTCTCTGGGAAGACATTGAGAGAATGTTTCGGGTAGAGTTTGTCCCTGCGAATCCTCGCGTAGTGCACATACAAAAGCATCTTCATCTACAACAGAGAATCATGACTGTGGCTCAGTACTCAGCGAGGTTCATGGACATCTCACGCTACTCCACTGATGTGGTACTAGACCCATTCTTTAGGGCCCAGAAAATTGATATGGGACTCATGTGGGAGATCTGGGCATCAATGATATAACTCAGCATCACAATGCCGGTGGGGGTGTTAGAGTGAGGACTCTTAGTGGAGAGTTTTCATGCTGAGTAGTCATCAGCAGTAAGACCCACCACCAGAAGTCACATAGCAGAGTCCTCTGCAGCTAGCAGTAGATAGATATCATTGAGGTATATGAGGACTAAGAATACATGTGGATGAACTCATGATTCAGGATCAGTTGGGTGGGGTACTGTTGACAGGGCCAGTCATGCAGGGAACATGTAGTGTTTCAGATGCGAAGGACAGGGTCACATGGCTCGTGACTGCCCGACCCACTATACGGATGATCAGGAGACGTCCAAGGGACTTTCCATGTAGATATAGAGGTCCGACAGAGGAGGTCCATAGGGAGCAGGCAGATGTGGTAGAGGAGTAGGCCATGCATCCAGCAGTGGGTGTTGTTATGAGATGTTACTTCCACCACCACAAAGTGGTCCACCCCAATCATAGGGAGTAGGTGGACATGGGCAATCTCAGCTTCAGGAAGCTGAGACCTATGATCATGACGCTTCATAGATGATATGAGGTACGGTTTGTGTCTACTCAACCTTAGATATTATACATATAGACACATGTTCCAATCATTCTTTTATTTCCACTACCCTCATTCAGATCTCAGAGATTCCGATAGAGACGTTGGATTGATCCTTATGGTTGGAGATTCCCATGGGAGAGGATTCAATGATTACATGTCGTTGTTGGCCGTGTGAGCTTACTCTAGGAGGTGAGAGCTTTGGTTGGGATCTCCTATTAGTGGCGTTTAGGTCATACAACATTATCTTGGGTATGGACTCGTTATCTAATGTCCATGATCATACTAACTGTATTAGGCGCAAATTACAGTATGTTTTCCGAATGGGACTAGGTTTACCTTCACTGATGAGAAGGTAGAATTTGCAGTACAGGATGGACTAACCCGGAGGAGGGTGTAGTCGATCACTAATCAGTTGTCTAGACATACCCTCGGAGTGGTTGATGTGGGGAGTCCAAGCAGTCCTGTAGTTGTGGACCAGTATATGGATGTCTTCCCTGATGATATTCCAGGTCTACCTCCTCACAAAGTGGTGGAATTTTACAGTGACCTGTACCCCGAGAAGGCACCAATATCTACACCATCATATCATATGGCTCCCACAGAGATTAATCATTTGCGTGTACAACTAAAGGACTTATAGGATAAGGGATTCATTCGGCCCCGTGTTTATCCTTGAGAAGCCCTGATTTTGTTTGCCAAGAAGGCGGATGAAAGTTTGAGGCATTATGTTGACTATCAACCCATGAACAATGTGACCGTGAAGAACAAGTACCCACATCAATGGATTGACGTCCTCTTTGACCAGCTGAAGGGAGCTCGGTGGTTCTAAAAGATAGACCTCAGGTTAGGATATCACCATCTCAGAGAGCGAGACGAGGATGTGCAGAAGATAGGTCTTAGATGTCGGTATGACCATTACGAATTCTTGGGTAAGCCATTCGGCGTAACCAACGCTCCAACAGTGTTCACGAGACTCATGAACAAGATCTTTCCACCATACGTTGGTCAGTTTTTAGTAGTCTTCATTTACGACATTTTGACTACTCTGCAACAGAGGAGGATCATGCCTATCACTTTCAGGTAGTTCTGTACACAATATGAGAGAACCAGCTTTATTGTAAGCTCTCTAAGTTCCATTTCTTTATTTGAGAGGTACACATTCTAGGACATGTCATATTAAAGGATGGAGTTGTAGTGGATCCAGTGAATATTGAGGTGGTACTTTCCTGTGAGCCACCCAGGAGTGTGACAGAGGTACAAAGTTTCTTGGGTTTGGCTGGATACTACTGATGGTTTGTTCCTTGTTTCTCCCGACTTTCTGTACCTTTATCATCTTTGACGAAGAATGGGAAACCCTTCGTGTGGTCGGAGAGATTCTAGAGAAGTTTTTAGGAGATGAGGTAGATGCTGACTAGTGCCCCCATCTTGAGGCTTTCGGAGGAGGGCGTAGGGTAAGTAGTCAACTGCGATGCATAAGTGACTGGACTCGGATGTGTCCTGATGTAGGAGTGAGCAGTGATCACATATGGTTCTCAATAGATGAAACAACATGAGTAGAACTATTCTCCCCATGACTTGGAGATAGTATCAATGGTCTTCGCCTTGAATATATGGTGACATTACTTGATGGGAGAACATTGTACCATCTACTCGGATCACAAGAGTCTTAGTTATATCTTCTCACAGAAGGACATGAACCTGATACAATGACGTTTTCTCGAGTTCCTCCAGGACTACGAATTTGAGATAGTCTATACTCCTGGGAAGGGGAACACTATATCAGATGAACTCAGCAGGATATATGGTATACAACTGCTAGGTGAGGTGACAGAGCAGCTGGCCACTTTGCAGATATCCTTTGTGGATCGGGATAGAGTAGCTTTTCTTCCGTCCCTTACTATCACTCCCCCACTTCTTCAGCGATTCAGGGAGGCGCAATATGCGGACACCGACTGCAAGTGTTGACCTACTCAAATATCCATAGGACATGCACCTAATAAATGTTCTAAAGGTGGGGAGCACGTCATTCTTTTTAGAGGAAATACCATAGTGACAGTGTCGCTTCGATAGGAAGTGGTGAGGGAGTTCCGCACATCCCCTCTATCGGTACATCCATGAGTGGAGAAGATTTACTAGGATCTTTGACGATAGCCCTGGTGGAAAGGAATGAATAATGAAGTAGCAGAGTTTGTCTCTCGGTGCTTCAATTGTCACCAAGTGAAGATGGAGCATCAGGTACCAGCAGGATTGGTTCAGCCTTTAGGGGACCCTGAGTGGAAGTGGTATGGGATAATTATGGGCTTCATGACAGGACATCCATTTACATCTAGGGGTCATGATTATATCTGGGATATCGTCGATCGTCTCACCAAGTCATCCCACTTCCTACTGATCAGAGATCATGGTTCAGTATAAAGGTTAGGATGCCTCTATGAGCAGGAGATTGTGTGAATACATGGAGTACCCTCGACGATTGTCTCTGATCGTGATACAAGTTTTACTTCCCGGTTATGGAAGGAGTTTTCAGGTGGAATTCGGGATGCATCTTTGTTTGAGCACCGCCTTCCATCCTTAGACTGATGGCCAGACTGAGCGGACCATTCAGACCCTCGAGGACATGTTGTGTGCTTGTGTCTTCGACTTCGGTCATAGATAGGTGGATCACATGCATTTTGGGGAGTTTTCATACAACAATAAGTCTCACTCCGCCATTAGGATGGAACCTTTTGAGGTGTTTCACGGGTGACCTTGCATATCATCTTTGTGCTGGACTAACCTAGTGGAGTCAGTACTCATGGGACCAGAGACCGTACGGGCTACCACAGAGAACGTGCAGATCATTCATGAGTGGATGAAGATTTCACAAAGTCAGTAGAAGTCTTATGCCGAAAGGAGATGGAGACCTCTGGAGTTCGACGATGACGACTACTTCTTTCTACAGGTCTCACCTCAATGAGGTTTGTAGATATTTGGCCAGTGTGACATGTTATCTTCGAGGTTCATCAGACCCTTCTAGGTCCTCAACAGAGATGGAGAGGTAGCTTACCACCTAGCTCTTCCACCTCAGTTGCACTGGGTGCATGACGTCTTCCACCTATCCTAGCTGAGGAGATACGTGCACACCAATTCTCAAATCATCGACCATAGTGAGCTGAACATGGATGATGGGGAGACATTTACGGAGGTTCTAGTAGAGATTTAGGATCGAAAAGAGAGGTTCCTTTCTGGGTGGTCGATACCTCTAGTGCGCATTCGCTGACAGCACAGGAACCTCTAGGAGAGAACATGGGAGCAGGAGGCTCAGATTTGTGCTCAGTACCCCAAATTGTTTTCCTAGTTTTGTGTTGTGGTTTTCAGGTATGAAAGTCCTTGAGGTGGGGAGAATGAAAAGACCTGGAATTTATATGTATTTTTTTTAATTATATTGAAATTTTACGAGTCCGCGGAAATTTACGGTGCATGATTCTGAGGCCCAGTGAGCCCGAAATAAATATCTGAACTTCTTTTCAGGTACATTCAGTAAATGTGTGAGTGGGTTTTTGTAACTTTTGAACCGGTGCTTAGAATTGAAATCTGGGGGCACTGTTGAACTCACATCGCCAATATCCTCTTAAAGAGACCTTTACCTCAACTGTAGTAGGTCAAGGGTGAAAGATATATTTTCACTTTATCCTGGAAAAAAATTAACATTTTTATTTTTATTTGAAACTCCCATGTGGATGTTAAGGGGTGGTGACTACCAGAATTAAACCTTCCAAATTGAATTCTAGTGGTGGGGACCAGCTAAACCCCATTAATGGGAGAAAACCACTCCACTTAAGTAAATCAATTATCCCAAAACCCCATTTAAATTTTGGAGCCAAATAAAAATTAATGTGATGTGTCAATATATTTAATTGTGCCAACATAATTGATCTAATTAATTAAAATAATGTAGGATTTTAATTTTTTGTGGAATTGGGGAAGGGGTTGGCAAAGGAAAATTGGGAGAGAACCTTGGTGGGATTTTTCATCCTCCAAAGAAAAATGAACTCCAGAATTGAAGAACGAGGACGAAGTGTGAGCCAACATCAGAAGCGTCTTGTGGAAGAAGCGAACACTGACGCCATTATCCAAAATAATTTCGTCTCCTTCCTCCCAACCTCCTCCAAAGAACCTCTGAGGTAGGGGTTTAATTATGTGTGATTATTGATTCCCATGTTCTTTAATTCAATAAAAAGAACTCAGGTCAACTCTCTAACTTTTTTATCCATAGATGGTTTCCTTTTGCAGGTTTGGGAATAATCATTGCCGGAGGTTGTAGGGTTTGAAATTCTCCATGCATGATTTATTAAGACATTTTCTACCACCCAAACGCAGAGTGTCTAGGCCAAAAGAACATGGCTTGACGTCTCTGCATTTTTTCTTGAGTTTTTGTTCAGTTCCTAGACATGGAAGAAGGTGGCAACCGATGCCGGAAAATGGCACTGGGGGGACTCGAATACGGTGGCCGACACACTACTGGCTGCGACGAAGGAGTCAGCCAATTGCGGCTGCCACACAGCCATGCGCCCCACTATGGCCCTCGCGCCTCCCCATGGATCTGCACCTCCCCGCTACTGTCGTGTGGCCGCGCGGCCCCCTGCACCACCCTGCAGCCTGCAGGCCACCGACACGGGACGGGTCGTGCCGACAAAGTTAGACCGGACCCGGACCATCTTCGACCCATTTCCACGCTTTTTCCCATAACATTGTCACCGAGTGTCCGTTTGACAACCCTTTTGTGGTGCTTGAGTCCTTGGAGAAAGATGGAGCCTTTGGTACACCCCACTAGAGATTTGGATAAAGTTGAGAAATAGTGGGGTTGGATCGAGCACGAATCCAACTGGGCCCTCGAGACTAAAAGACTAATAACATATAGACCAGGAGTCCATTTGATGCAAATTCTATTGCACTGAGACCCCTATGATGTGTTGGTCCATTGGGATACTTTTTAATGGTACATAATGGTAGTTAGAGTATAAAATAGTAGCTTGAGTAGAAGAATCTCTCAGAGAGGAGAAAGCTTAGTGCGGGTACCTTGTAGCTGGCTGTGACGATGTACTAGGATCCTGTGTGGGTCAAATGATGTACTGATGAGGTTTAGGATCCTCTATGGATCTGACAAAGTACTGATTATATACAAGGATCCTGTGTGGGTATGACGACGTAAGGAAGATTTATGAGGATAATGTGTTGGATTGAAAATATACTAACGATGTACTAGGATTTTGTGTGGGATTGACGACGTACTGATGATATAATAGGATCTTGTGTTGGTCTAATGAAGTACTTATGATTTAATAGGATCATGTGTGGGTCTGATGAAATACGGATGATGTACTAGGATCATGTGTGGGTCTGACGATGTACTGACGATGTACTAGGATCCTATGTGGGTCTAACAATATAGTAGGATCCTTTGTGGGTCTAACGAGGTACAAGGATCCTGTTTGCATCTGACGATGTAATATGATCCTCTATGGGTTAGATGATGATGTAGGATCCTTATAGGGTCTGCATCTTAACATTGTAAAATGAATTAGTAGTTACATCTAATCATCCCTACTACTATACCTATGTTATACCTAGTGTGAGATGAGTTCGTACCTATGTGGTACTTTACTTTGGGGTAATACCTTGGTCGTACTCTTCTGTGTGGCTTACCTGTGTGGTACATACATTTGTGGTATTCTTTCCATTGAGAAATAGTGTGCTTTGGGATTTTGTGTTGGACCATGTTTTTCATTATGATTGATATGGGTATACATGATAACTCTGGTATATGTATGGGAATTTACCTAATTAGGTTTGTCACTGGTTTACATGCTTTGTGGTTTATTCTTTGTGGATTTTGTGAGACCATGGGAGTCTCGGGGTCTCTACTGAATATCATTATACTCACCCCTATACGGGCATCGCCCGATCCTTGTTTTTTTGGTACAGATGACTGATATCACTGATCGAGGCTGAGGACACCAGGACTAGATGGCGCCCGGAAGTGGACCATATAGCATGTTAGTACGCAGAGGAGATGGTAAGACATGGAGGGCTAAGGAGTATATCTGTACCCACCCTTCAGGTAGGAACCTCGGTGGATGAACCAGTAGTTATCTTACCCATTATTCAGTTGTATGGTTTTTCAGTTGTACTTGTACCTTTACCCTTGGGCTTGAATCCTGGCCCCTCTTATTTTCACCACTCCTTTTTCTATACATTCTATTTGTGTTTGTATCTTGTTGTGTGCTTGGTTGCAAGTGTTTACAGGATATAAAGGCAATGTCTTCCCGATTTTAGGGGATAGACATTTCAGTGCTAGTCGCCAGCACCTGGCCTATGGAAGGTGGGCTTGGGGTAGTCATAGCACGGGCCCCATGGGATGGGTTGTGACATCTGCCGTAATGATTTTTTAGGTTCCTCTATAAGCCTCAATGTTTTTTAATTAAAAAGGAAACTCTTTATTTTGTTTTTGGGTGTTTTCATGATGAAAATGATTTTTCAAATGCATTTACTATTTCAATATCTTGAAATGATTTCAGGTGATTGCAAATGAAATTTTATTAGTGAAATGTTTATTTGGGAAATATTTAATGTCTTACGATTTTTCGTACATGGAAATTTGACGGGTGGTTACGTGATAAACCAAATGATAGTCGGTGCCCTGATAATCAAGGATGGGTGGTTACATTATAACCTCTTATGTATTGGGTATGCATGTCATCCATATGGCTATTCCATTTAGTGATATGTGTAGAAGTGGATAGTATGATTATTCCATCTAAGTGAATTTATGTCCCAGTATACTTTTATATGTTATTTTTTATTTCTATGGGTTTTATGGTAATATTTTGGTTAGAAAATTGTAAGAAATGATCATTTATTTAGTGAAGAGTATTTACAACATCATAATGGGGAAAATTAATACTGGTTATTTGGTGTTCATGGATTACTTGTTATTTTGAAAAACTAATAGATTTTCTTCATTGTGTATCCCTTACAGAGGTTTTATTTCTCATATCATGTTTTTGAAATGTTTTTCACAGTTCATAAAGTAGAATAGGGTCAAGGATGGGATCAAGGAAATGTCATGTTCCCTAGAACATGGAACTAGACATGACTCTTTTTGTAAAGAGTTGTTATTTTATGAAAAAATTGAAACTAAGCAGAAGTATCTACTTTGTAATTTTTGAGATGGAAATGTAATAGTTATTGCCTAAATCTCTAGAAATATATACCTAAAAAGATCTTCAATGTGAATTATTCATTTAATTCATGATTATGTAATGTGTTAAGGTTGGGCACTTATACAATATGCCATTGGATATATATAATCAGTAGTGCACAATAGTGAAAGTAGTCATCCAGAAGTTACTCATAAGTAAGTCCAGTAGATGTCTCAAAATACAATGTAACCAAATTCAAGTGAATTCCAAATAAAAGCTTATGTTTTGGCATGGAAGAAACATCATTAGTCATCTATATCCTTATTCATGTTTTGTGAATTATATAATGTCTCGAGGTCTGACCTAGGTGTGAAGACTACCCATATAAAAGTAACTGTCATCTCGTGACATAACAATAATTTATCATTTTCCAATAGATATGGTATTGCATATCTCTCAATGGACCATAGGTTCGCACAACATTTTAAATAAGCTTATTTGAGTCCGACCATCCTATATGTGTATTTCTCCAGGACTTTACATTATTAACCATTTGATCCCATCCATTTTCTTTTAACCGAGAATATGATTCACCCAAGTATATAAGGTGTAATAAGTCAGAATAGTCCGACCATGTATTTTATTCAATACTATGGCTCACCAATGGATAATTACATATTTTTATAATTTAAATAAATTTCACATTCCATATCAAAAAATTAACACATGTGAATTAATATGTCACATGGTTTTAATATAATCAACTCACATGGGAACTCCTTACATAATAACCTTCACATGTAAATTAAACTAATATAGTGTCAAACTTGGATAAATCACATGGGCCAAACATTTTACAAGACTATTATGCAATTTAAAAATTTACAAGGCCTAACATAACAAGTATCACATGCAATAACAAGTTTCATTATTCAATCAAGAGACACCATAAAAGTTGGTGTGTTACACTCCAGCATATTTAAACATCATCACAATTCAAAAAAAGAACAAGACCACCTACCTCATACTCATACGACTCTCCTCATCCATCTCCAGGCTCTAACTCGACCTATAATAGAGTAGATCTACAAAATAGGAATAAATTATTGACTATAAAAAACTTGATCGAGAGAATAAATCAAGAAGAATGTGTCATGTGGATTCGAGATCTCACAGAGGGGAATCCAACACATCTTTTGGAGTTCGAATTAGAGATCAGACAATAAAATAGGAGGCCACCCTGTCATCATATCACTTGGGAAAATTATTCCTCGAAATAATGGGTGAGTCTTGTACATTTTTAAAAAAATTATGCTACATCCTATTTTAATCAATAAAAAAATGTAAACATTTTTTACTTGAGACTACATTCCATGTCCGTACAAATTCTTGCTAGACCATTACATGGTCGTGTACCAGGACTATATGTAATGTAACCTTTCATAAATGTTGTGTGCATATAAGTACACATCATGTAATTCACAGTCATGTCGTGTAATAGTCTTGTAGCCATCCCTTTTAACCATTTTCACCGATTTTCATTAGGATAAACAGAAAAAAATTCATATCTAAAGGAATAACCAATTTCTTAAAAGTAACATCAATAAATTCTATATTATATAGAAAATAATTTTAAACTATACTCTAAACAATGTTTGTTGACAAAAATAACCTTTATTTTTTGAAAAATATTTTTGATACATAATTCCATTGGAAAATATTTTTCAAAGAAAATAACAGGAAAAATGATAGAGAATACATGAAAACATTTTAAAAACCGTTTTCCTTGAAAAAATATAATATAAGCTTTAAAACTTATTAAAAAACGTTTTTTAAGACACTTAAAAACATTAAATGAAAAAACGAAGATGTTTTGAAAATTATTTCATGGAAAATAATTAGAAAAAATATAAATAAATCATGATAATGTATAGAATTTTTATTTAAAACATATCAATGAAGCTTAAAATAATTTTTAAAATCACTTTCTTTGAATACATGAAAAAGAAATATAAAAAAATTATGAAACCCATTGCAATTGAAAATTTACAAAATAATCTTGAGAACATTTTGAAAACATTTTTCACTGAATATATTTTGTTTAAAAAACACATTTATTTAATTTATAAAAATTAAAATGAACTTCAAATAAATTAATACAGGTAAATAAAAACATGTCATGCAATGTTAAGAGAACATTTCTTTTACACTTTAAAAAGTATAGAATAGATACTTATTTCAAAAGTTACAAGTATATTCCATTGTATATGTAGGAAAAAATGGTAAAATAATATTTTAGATATAATTGGGGAATGGTATATCATTTTTGGAAACCCTTTTTATTATGTATAGTGTTTCAAATGAACAGTGGGTAAAGTCAGGCTTTCTTAAAAACAATTTCCTAACTATCTTATATACCATGAGTAGGAAGTTGTACCAATAAATATATATATCATTAAAAAATAGTATAAGGAAAATCATGAATATTCTTGGTATATTGATCATAATATTTCATCAAATGAAACATAAATTTAAACAATCTTGAAAAGAAATGAGATGGACTAAATAAACACTTCTAACATGGTATATTGGGATCATGCTCTCCATATAAGGAAATGCAATTAAATTAAGCATATAAGATCCTTAAAATTTTTATATTCATGATATTAAATGTAAAATTTATTTATATTCACCTTTAAATAGATTTTATGTGCATAACAACACATGAGTCTCAAAGACAGAAAAATAAGACTAATATTTTTTGGATTCGGTGTGTTTTGAATCATAATTCCCATGAAAGAAGGATCCAAAAATGGGAATGTCAATACCCATAAATTTAAGTAAATTTTATATAGAATACAATAATAGGTATTATATACCCCACATAAATGGAAATATTGGCAAACATATCTTGTATCTCATAGAAATTTAATGTGAGATGAAATACCCTTACCGTGTGTCTTGACTCTCTCTATACTCTTACAAGATTCATCTATAATAAATATAAGTTTTTCTTAAAAAATATATAGGAGAATATTTTTATACATTATACCATATATGGTTTTATTATGTCTATATATTACCCTCTTGTTAAATATCCTATGTTTATTTTTCACTTTAGGTAATATTCGCTTTGTTCTTCACGTGTGTCTTAATTTGATATATAATTGATCCTTATAGATAAATCTTGATTCCATAATGTTGACAATGATATAAATATCAGGATTATCAATTATATTTATATTAAAATAATCTATAACATAATGAAATACATAATGGAATAAACGCTTCATAGAGACGGTAAGTTGTAAGTACCCATGAACAGTGTTTTTTTGTTTTTATAATCGTATTGAAAGAATCTATGTAAATGAAATATACTTGTATGAATGTATATATATATATATATATATCAATATTATATCATCATTGATATATTATATATATCATATAATTTCAATAATCTCCTACTTAATACATTCTGTGTGGTGTTTGAAGGAATCACATCTCTTGGAGGGGGCAATAGTCCACACTACCTCATATAAGATTATAATATTAACAACAAATAGAAATAAATGATATTGGTTTTTTAAAGGAAATAAAATATCATAAATAAATATTAAATATAATATAATATATATATATAAAAATATTTTCCATCAAAATGGTAACACAAATTGGTGGTAAAGGATAATTGAACAATCATTATTTCGTGAGGCAGTAGTTCATTATACATAGAAACAATATGATCAAAATGCATTAGATGGATATGTGTGTATGTGTTGATCATAACCTTCTAAAAAATCCTAGTATATTGTGTATTATGGTGTTTTAAGAAAAAATGGAATAAATAGAGTTGAATTGGTGAATAAGATAAATAATGGAAAGGAGTTTGAGAGAAGACATTACCTCTAAATCGGGTAACTCCTTTGGGTTTTTTCCGAAAGGCTTCGGTGAGGCTATTTATTCCTAAAGTAAGGATTCAGAAAGGGAGGGTTTTTGGGAGGCTGCATGGGCAGATCATGGTCTAACAAAAATGGATTGAGAGGTGTGGGGAACGGGTAGATGTGGTAGCCTTTTATACTGAAGGAAAAGTACTCACATGTAAATTTTAGAAACCAATTATATGTCCACATATTATTACATAAGAAAAGTATTTCTGAAAAAAATACACAAAAATTAAAATTGGATGTAAGAAATATGTACTTCCAATGGGTGTTGGATAAGTGTCTAGGTAATTTGGGCCCTTATTTTTATAGTTTAATCCATATTTAACCATAATTTGGCCTCAACTACTGTGATTAATTTTAATGACCTTTTCTAATCATTTTGGTCAAAAATTAACATGGTATTGTTAGAATATATTTAATATACTTCTGAAAATGATTAATGTCGGATTTTTGAAATTCAAATTAGGGAAGTCAAAAAATTAATATCAGGGCAAATTCTGTAGATGGGATGGAATAATTTGGTTATAATGTAGGAAAAAGTTCAAAATTTTGTTATGATTATATATTGAATTTATATGTAAATTTAACTATAATTAATTAAATTATGTTAATTTATGTATTATTTATCTATTTTTGACATAACACATATTTAAAATATTATTTATCAATAATAATTATTTATAGAAAAAGATAGATTTCAACAAAAAAGTTTTATTTTTAACTATTCATCAAAAAATTAAATTTCTCTGAAAAATCCATAAAATTCACTCTATAATAATTTTAAGATTATGAATTAAAAAATGAAGTTTATTTTATCAAATTAAATTTATAAATGTGTGAAAAATAGATTAATTTTTAGAAGTGGTAAATTCAAGTGAACAATATTTTTTAAACTAAAATGACTTTTCCAAAAATATTATCTCTCATTATGAATATGTTTTATTTATATAAAACTATTATAACCACTATTTGGAAATAATTTAAAACTATTAATATGAAAATTATTAATGGAATGGTTATAATTACCTCATTTAATTAATTACATATTTATAAAAAGATGTTTCATAGAAACTCAGTGGTGCATGCATTATGCACTAAGTCAGGGTTGCTTGTAGTGCATGACAAGTTAGTACTGAATGTGGTGTAAGCCATGTTGGTATTGCATGGGAAAGGAATGTTAGATATAGTTTTTTAATATATATATATATATAGAACTATTTTTAGTGTCATGGGGTATGAAGAAATATTGAAAAGATAAATTAATTCAAAAAATATTAATTCTCAAAATCTCGGGGGGTTACATTCTACACCCCTTAAAATGTGTTCCACCATAATAGTTCATCTATGTTATATATGTTTTCATACATGAATGTCTCATTTAAATAAACCCACATCGTAAATCTGAATACTAAAATTTCGCTTAAAATGTGTAATTTGGAACCATAATGGTATCCTAAAGTAACATATAACTGGGTTTCCAAATAAGAGATCATAGGATGGGAGTGAAGATTGGAAATGAAGGAAAAATCATAAATATTTATATGGGTTTTTGAAGTCATAAATATCAAACTAGTGAATTATAAATTGTCAGTTGAAGGCCCGTAGTCATAATCTATGATGATTTAAAAGGCCATCAGCTCAATGAAAATTAAAGAATTAGGAAATTAATTTTTTATCAGTTTAGGATCGTTGAGTAATTACTTATAAATTTATATATAAAAAATCATTCATCAGTTTTTTGTAGAAAAACTTATAATAAATTAATTACAACATGGAATTATTGTTTAGAAATTAACTTTGATGAATAAATTAACGTCTCTGATCCAGGTGCCACCCAAAAGTGCCCCAATATTGGTTGGTAACATGACCTAAAGCACATTTCCCCAAAACCAAGAGCCTACCGACTAGAAGTGAGGGAAATGATTTGATAATGGGGGAACTATGCCCTCATTGGAATAGTATACACGTTTAAATACAAATTATAAATAGTAGTGGAAGCAGTAATATAATACAAAAAAATAAACAGTGTATGAATGATAGTAATGTAACAGTTGAAGCACATATAAATTAGGCATGTCACATGTATCTAAGAAAGAATCCAATCAAGTCAGAAATACTGGAAAATAAAATAATGAAACCAATGTACAGAAAATATGTAATGTCCAACAACATCAGAATCCTAAACTTGTTCCCATGCTCTCCATATTTAACATTATTCAAGTACCTAATGAAGAAGGGTGTTTTAAATTATATATATGTGCAACCATATAATCTATTTTGGTCTAAAAGATTTAGCCAAATAGGGTGTCAGATGAATCCTAGTAGGAAACCCCCAACGTATTTGGGCCAAACTGTTATTGAATATTTATAGTATGCAATATACATAAATGAAAAAACAGACTAGAAAATACATAAATGTAAATAATCATACAATTTTATATTACATTCATTTACATTTATTATTCCTTAGTTTTATCATGTAAACCTTGAGGTAACGCCAAAGCTTTGAATCCCTTGTGTTATAGTAACAACAAACTCCATATAAGACCATCTAAACAATCTAGTATGGCTGATTCTAACCTTTTGGTTTGTTTTGGAAGACTCACCACAGTCATTCTATCATTGATTAACAACCCTATAGGAATGCTCTCACAATCTAACCCCTTTGGATTAACATAGCACTAATCACTAAAAAATTAACACATGGGATGCTCTCACAAAAAATACCCATGGGTCAATATGGAATCAATAAAATTTAAAGGACCTCTGGGTAGCTCTCACAGTCAGTAACCCCAGGTCAAATTCTACACCAAGGCTCTCATTGTCCTATGTAAATAATCATAGACACCCCCACAATTTTTGTGTTCCAAGGCACTAACAGTCCATTAGAAAAATAACACGCATATTATAATAAGGAAACACATATAATCTATAACAACTATGTGGCTAACATTCACCAGAATAACACATGTAATTCATATAATCAATCGAACTCCATCCATAAAAATTCAAGGCATCGAAACAAGGTATGAATCATAGGAAACCTAGGCCAAATTTCCATTAATTGACAGACTAGAGAGGCACACTGATGGGGTGTCCAGTAAATAAAGCATCTAAACTTACACATATGAAACAACTCCTTTTGAATCAATTAAACCATAATAGAGAAATAATATGGTTAAATTCCAAATCACAAATTACCCCAAACGTGGTTATATGGAAATTTTAGAATATATAATTCAAAAAAAACACATTTAAAGGCATAAACCACCTACCTCAATATCATACGATCAAGAATATTGAACATCGACCCTTTAATCGGCATAGAACAATATAGATATACAAAAAGGTGAAAAACATTCAACCTTGAATAACTCATGAGAGAGGAGAAACTAGTATGAATGGCCATAGGGTAATTGATAAATCACCTGTGGGATTCCAACAGACTAGATATCATCTAAATCAATTTTCGGAGAGACAATTGGGAGGGGTTTCAATTTCCTAGTCATTCTATAACACTCTTATTCGAATCGAGGGGATAAGAAAGTGTTTCCAAAGTTGAGACGTGACCCTGCTCCGATTTATCAAATAAAATAATAATATAGGGATTTCTCATTTAATGTACACATTGTGTAATAGCCTTAATCAGCCCCTGACATATGTGGGTCTGCCAGGTCATCACATGTCCATGTAATCTGTCATTACATGACTAGTACACATCTATACAGGACAACTTAGTACATGGCGTGTACTCATATGTACATGGAATGTACATAGAAAAATTCAAATTTCTTCATTTTTCCTCAATAACAACTCAAAATCAAGATCCATAACTAAAATGAAGATCCATGTTCTTACAAACATCCACCCTTAAACTAATTCATCCACAAATTTCCCTTTCATGAGTGGTGAAGAAGATACTGTGAACAACATCGGCCACTGTGATTGTACATCAGCCTCCTGCTCCCATGTCTCATCATGTACAAGAGCGTGCGGCCATAGATCCAATAATAGAGGAACAAACCGTCCTCATAGAACCTTCGTTTTATGATCCAAAATCCAAATACCGTGCTCCTAAATGGATTCATCCACCTCCAGCTCACCCTCATTAGGTTGAAAAATATGAGAAGAGTGTGAAATGTAACGTTATAGCTGAGAATCGTGAAAGATGTCATGAGTGGGCCAATACCTCTAATATAACTGTAACTGATAGGTAACTTGATTGACTCCCTCCCAAACCTCAAATGGACTAACGTATCTTGGGAATAACATCCCCTATCTTAGAATACTCTTAGGTCCCAACTTTGGTGTGACATGTAAAAACACATGATCTCTGACCTGGAATTGTAAAAGTCATCTCCATCAATCAGCATAAGAATTTTGTCAAGATTTTTTAGCATCCATCCCCTTCTGAATCTACTCCACCTACTCCATGGTCTCTGGGACATGATGAGGTCCCAGTATAGCTGTCTCTCCTACCTCCAACCAAAATAATGATGATCGACACGGCCTACCATAGAAAGCCTCATAATGTTCAATCTGAATCATTTCCTAAAAATTATTATTGTAGGTAAACTTCACCATGTGTGGTTTTCTCTCCCAAGATCCCTTGAAATCCAGAAAACATGCTCAATGAATTTCCTCCAAATCATGAATCGGTTACTCAGACTGGCCATCATTTTGTGGATGGTAAATTTCACTCAGAAGTACATATATACCCAAGGCCCGTTTTTGTCCCAACTAGACAAGAGAAGTAAATCAGGAATCCCTATCTGAAATGATAGATTTGAGAACTCCATGAAAATGTACAATCTATCCTATGTAAAACTTTCCAAGATCATCCTCACTAAATGTTTCTTTAATCAGAAAGAAATGTGAAACCTTTGTGAGTTTGTCAGCAACATACCAATCTATATCATTACCTCGAGGAGACCTTAGTAATCCCATTAAAAAATCTATCACAACATCATTCCACTTCTACATGGAAATATGTAACTTTTGTAAAATCCCACATGGTAGTTGATGTTCTACCTACACCTGATGACATGTGGAAAATATCATAACAAAACCAGCAACATCGTACTTCATGCCTGGCCACGAGAACTGATGGTGTAGATATTGATACATCATGATGAAATTTGGATAAACATACCATGCAGAGGCATGAAAATATCTCATAAACCCATCACATATGTCTGATGATACCCATACTAATCCTTGAAAATGGAAGACATCATGGTCGCATGTGGTCCACCCAGGAGTTGGGTTCTCACCTGACACACACTCCCTTAGGAATAGGCATTTGGAATATGATCGTTGCCTCATTATCAATCAATCCATTAGAAAAGAGTTAAAAACTAAATAAGAAAGAAATGTCTTCGTCTGTATATAATGAAAATCCAAATGCATATAAGAGAACAGAGCCATTTGCTGCCACTCACTGAGGGCCTATTGAACTAACTGTATCTAAGTCCTCCTTCTCAATGCATCAGCCACAATTTTTCCTTTCCCATGCATGTGTGGAAAGGTAAAAGGTAAAATAATAATGTTAATCACCCCACGTTCATAGTCTCAAATTCTAATCATGATGAGTAAAGATATACTTGAGTATTTTCTGGCCAGTGTATGCCAAACAATTATCTCACAATACAGAATGTCTCCAATAGTGTAAAGAATAAACAACTATAGCTAACTCCAGAACATGCATTGGGTAATTCCTCTCATGTGGTCTCCACTTCTGAGCCACATACACGATGACACTTTCCCCTGTATAATCACCTCTCTCATCCTGATACCGAAGGCATCAGAGTAAATGGTGTAACTCTAGCACGACTCTGGGAAAATCATTATCAGTGATGAATTCCAGGTCCCATTTAGCTCCATAAATGATGAATCATTGAAATCTATCCATATGTACTATGAAACCATTAATGTCAAGCCTATCAGTGGCACTAAAGAGTGTGAAAGGTCTGGAAAATAGATCCTATAGTAACCATCCATCCTCAAAAAACTCCATACCTCAATGACATTCTTCATCTACTGCCAAAAAACCACTACACTCACTTTCTCTGTGACTACTGATACTCTTGTCTCTAAGATAAAATGAACCAATTAGTGATATTAGTCCATAAAAATGTGTTATTTTGAAATAATATCATATAAATGGTGCTCTCTTATTGTACTCAATTTGATCTTAAGATGGATGGCATGTTCATGTCAAGTGTGAGAGTACAAAATGATATCATCCACAAAGACTACAACAATAGAATCCAAATAAAGGTGGATCACTCGGTTCATCAATTCTATAAAAACTGATGTCACATTCGTGAGACCGAATGACATAATAAAATACTCATATAGACCATACATAATACTAAAGGCGATATGAGGTATATATGATGGTCTAACGTGAAACTGATGTTAACTGGATCTCTAGGAAATCTTAATGAAACCCCAGGATCCGTGAAGATGATCAAAGATATCATAAATACTCAGAATGGGATATTGGTACTGGACCATCAACTTTTTCATCTTCTGATAATCCACACAAGGTGTGAGGGTACTGTCCACCATCATAAAAAAAGACAGGAGAACCCCAAGTAGATGTATTGGGTCAGATGAAACCCTTTTCCTACTACTTGTATAACTGCTTCTTGAGATACTATAAATCTACTGTAGCCATCCTATAAGGAGTAATGGAAATAGGATCTGCTCTTGGAAAAAGATCAATCGATTAATCTACCTCTATCCCGAGAGATAAACCAAAAAATTATTTGGAATGAAATCCCTGAAATTATCCACCACTGGAGTAAATTCAATCTCTAGAGTCCCCTAGTCATCCAGATATAAAACAGAAATTTTGGTTGTAATTCCGCCCATCCCATTGTGACATCTCGGTTCCAGAAGCCACCCAGAGATGCCCCATACTCGGTTGGTCACATGGACTCAAGTGCATTTCTCTGATCACCATAGGTTGCTGACTAGTAGTGAGGGCCTTGGGTGTGATAAAGGAGAAACTATTCCCCTGTTGGCAGAGTACATAGCAGAGGAGAAAAGAATTTACCATAGTGGAAGCGGTAAACAATCCATACACAAGAAAACAACGGAATAATAAACAATAAAAAACTGTACCACACATACATATATGAAATGATGCATGATACATATGTCTAGTAAATCATCCAAACAAGTCCCAATGCTGGAAATACAAACAGTACTAAACAAGTACAAAAGAAAGATAAATGGATCCTCAACATCGCAAGCCTCTTATCGATCCCATGGTCTTATGCTCCAAATTAAATCAAGTACCTGATGTTTAAGGGAGATTTCCCTTGTAAATACCTACAGTAATATAATCTTTTTGGGCCCAAAAGTATGACCCAAACAGGGTGTGAGAATAAATCCTAGTAGGGAACCACCCGAAGATCTGTGCCTAATTGTCAGTGAGAATATGGAAGGTAATAGTATAGTAAGAAGTAAACAGTAAACAGTAAACCATATGATACACACAATAAAAAATCCATAGACCAACAAGCATTAGTGAAGAAAACAGCTAACTACAAACAATAATACATTTGGGAAGTACTCACAACCATCCCCTCCGGTCCTGTCTAAGAAGTACCAACAACCCTCTGGGTAGTACACTCATCCTGGCCCCTATATTTGGGTCATACGAAATTATAAGACACTCTGAGGAAGCACACTCAGTGAATTCCTCTTATAGTCTAAAGTAGTTAGGGACTCTCGGAGGAAGATCACGTGGTCTAATCCCCTTTATAGCACCACGGTCTAGAGACTCTTTGAAGAAGCTCGCTCTGTCAATTCCACTTATAGCCTTAGGTCTATCACATACTCTCTGAGGAAGCTCACTCGGTAAATTACTCCTATAACCTAGAGTGGTTTAATGAAATTCAAACAAATTAAGACTCTCTAAGGAAGCTCAATTGGTCAACCCTCATGTAGTCTATAAAATCCTAGACTCTTTGGGAATCTCATTTGGTTAATCCCCTATAGTCCATAATGTTCAAGACTCTCTGAGGAAGCTCACTCGGTCTATCCCCTTATAGTCTATAGCACTAGGTTGTCAGGGCCCCGTGCCGGTCAATGAATAATAATGCTATAAGGCCAAAGTAAACCTACAGAGCTACATGGATAAAAAGTCTATAACATAACAAGAATTTTAGGGAACATCACTGCATCCTATGGTCACAAGGCCTGGAAAATATGTAAAACGACTGAAGGCTGAACAAGACCAAAAAGGTCGTAAACAGAACAAAGCATGGGAAAAACATCCAAGAATATCAATTATCCTCATACTTAACAAAATTACCTCTATAAAAGCATGAAAGAACGGAAGGATGACAAAAGGGGAAAATAGTAAACATGCAATACCCCATTCACACGTATTGGGGGAATTTTCACATAAAACTCAAGGACTTTGAACAGAAAGGCACAAACCACCTTCCTTGATACTAGTAGATCAATATACTTGAACTATGAGGCCTGGATCTTCTTAGAACGTTTCAAATCTATGAAAACTCACAAAACGTTCAACCCTCGATAACATGGAAAAGGGGAAGAATTGTAAAACGAACTTCTAAGAGAAGGAAGATCTTTCCTTTGCGGTTCCAACGCAATAGTTGGTGGTCGATTCAGAAAATGGATAGATTATCGGGGGCTTAGAGATGATCAGAGATTGTACCCTCTATCTCAGATGATCCAATGCTAAAATAAGATGGTTTAATCCATCATACGGGACCCCGTTGCATTTAATGAAAAAATAGTACACGACGTGTATTTTAGAGTACACGGCGGGTACTAGGCTTTTTCGTACTCCAATTTCAGTGGCCTCCACATTACCCCTATATGGTCGTGTGTGTGGCCATGAAACGGCCAGCACATGAAGTTGAGAGGCATCAAAGTACACATAGTGTACTTATAAAGTACATGACATGTAGTTCAAAAATTTCCAAAAAACTCCTCTTTTCTCAAAAAAAGTAGAAGAAGAAAAAACATACCTGAGAAAAAGGTCAGGGTTTTTAAGAACATTCCCACTTAAAGATATTTGTCCCTGAATTTCCGTTGTGAGGAATGGAAGAAGAAACCATGAACAGCTCTGACCACTACGATCATACATAGGCCACCCTCTCCCAAGTGTCGTCCTATACTCGCTCGTGCTACCATAGTGCCCGTACCAGAGGAACAGAATGGCCACGAAGAACATTCATACTGTGATCGACAATCCTAATAGGATGGTCTTCAAATGATGCATCCTCTTATAACTCAAACTACTCAGGTTGAAGGACATGAGACAGGTCTGAAATGTAACTTCGGAGCTAAGAAATGTCGAAGATGTCATGCATAGCCTGGTACCTCTAAGGTAACTGCAACCGATAGGCAACCGGCCCAACTCTCTCTGACAACTCAAACGGCCCGACATACCGTGTTAAAAGATTTCCGTATCTCTGAATCCTCTTGTGTCCTAACCTCATTACGGCACACAGAAAAACCAGATCCCCAACCTCGAACTCCAGGGGTCATCTCCACGGATCAGCATAAGACTTTTGTTGAGACAGTGCCATTTCCATCCACTTCTAAATCAACTCTATATGCTCTGAGATTTCCTGAACAAGACGGGGTCCCAACAAAGCTGCATCTCCTGCCTCCAGCCAGAATTAAGGTGATCAGCATTGCCTACCATAAAAATACTCATAAGGTTCTATATGAATAGTCACCTGAAAACTATTATTGTAGGTGAACTCCACAAGATGTATATGCTTCTCCTAAGAACCTCCAAATTTTAGAATGCATGATCTGAGCATATCTTCAAGCACCAGAATCGTACGCTTGGACTGGCCATCTATCTGGGGATGGTAATCTGTACTCAAATGTACCTATGTATCCAAATCCTTCTGAAGCCCCTGCCAGAACCAAGAAGTAAAACGCACATCTCTATCTGAAAAAATAGAGTGTAGAACTACATGTAGACGTAAAATCTCTCAGATCTACAGCTATCCCAGATCATCAACACTGAAGGTCTCCTTGATCGACAAGAAGTGAGAAACCTTTGTGATTCTGTAAATGACTACCCATACTGCATCATTCCCTTGAGAAGACCTCGTCAACCGTATCACAAAATCCATTGCGACATCATTCCACTTCCACTTCGGTATGGGTAACTGATATAAAATACTTGCTGGTTGTTGATGAACCACTTTCACCTGATGACAAGTGGAACACCTCATGAAAAAACTAGAAACATCTATCTTCATACATGGCCACCAATACAAGATGTGTACATCATGATACATCTTGGTGATACCAGGATGAACTGCCCAAACTGAGTAATGAAAATTCCAGATCAGCTCCTCGCGTATGTCTGTTGGCACCCATACACATCCCTGGAAATGCAAGATATCATCCTCCCCCACTGTCCATCCAGGATAAGGGTCCCCTCCTGACACACTCTCCCAAAAGACCATGCCTTCTGAGTCTGATAGCTTCCTCATCCATACCCGATCGAGAAGAATAGAGGTGACAGGTATAGATGATAGAAATATCTTACCTTCTCTATTGTGCACCTCCAAATGAATCTCAGAGAACAGAGCCATAAGATTCTAGTCACTGATGTCCTCCTAAACTGCCTGAATATGAGTTCTATTACTCAACGCATCAGCCACTACATTTCCTTTCCGAGCGGTATAGGCATGCTTAATGTCAAATGACTGAAGGTACTCGACCCACCTACACTGTCTTAGATTCAGATCATGCTGAGTGAATATTTACCTGATACTCTTATGGTTGGTGAACATCACAAAGTTCTCTCCCAGAAGATAATGTCTCCAATATCATAAAGAATGATAAACCGATGCCAATTCTAGATCATGTGTCGGGTAGTTCCACTCGTGTGGCCTCAACTACTGAGACCCGTATGCAACAACTCCATCTCCCTGCATAAGCACATATCCCATCCCGATACCTGAAGCATAATAGTAGATTGTATAGCTCATGCCTGGATCTGGATAGACTATTATCGGTGCTGAAGTCAACCTCCCTTTCAGCTCTTGAAAGGCTGACTCACAGGAATCTGAAAATAAAAACTTTTCCCCTTTCATTGTTAGACTTGTCAGTGGTGCTGATAGGAATGAAAAGTACTATATTAAATTCTTGTAGTATCCAACCAGCACTAGAAAACTCCGCACCTAAAATACATTTTTCGGCTGCTCCTAGAAAACTGCTGCTCTCACTTTCTCTGGGTCTACTGATACTTTTGTCTCTGAGATAACATGACCCAAAAAGTGAATATGATCCATCCAAAAGTTGAATTTCGAGAGATTATCATATAACTCATTCTCCCTTAGTGTACTCAGAACGATATCAAGATGGGTAGCATGTTCATGTTGAGTGTGAGAGTACCCCAAGATATCATCCTCAAAAACAACCACAATGAAATCCAAGTATGGATGGAACACTCGGTTCATCGGTGCCTTGAAAAATGTAGGCATGTTTGTGAGACTGAATGGCATAACCATATACTCATATAGACCATACATACTCCGGAAAGCTGTAAGAGGTATATCCAATGGTCTAACTTGCAACTGATGACAACCAGATCTCAACTCAATCATTGAGAACACATTGGCTCCTCGAAGCTGATCAATGAGATCATTGATCCTCAACAAGGTATATCGGTTCTTGACCGTAACCCTGTTCAACTTTTGATAGTATACAAAAATCATGAGGGTACCATCTTCCTTCTTCACAAACTGGACAGGCGAACCCCAAGGAGAAGTAATGGGTCAGATGAATCCTTTCTCCTGCAACTCCTCTAATTGTTTCTTGAGCTCCTGTAACTCCGGTGTAGCCATCTTATAAGCAGGAATGGACACTGGTGCTGATCCTGGCATGAGATCAATAGAAAAGTATACCTCATTCTCCAGAGTCAAACCTGAAAAGTTTTTTGGAAAGACATATCTGAAATGATCCACCACTGAAGGAAAGTATAACTATGAAGTCCCATGGTCATCCAGATATAGACTATAAATCTAGGATGTAACTCTTCATATCCCACGATGCATGGATCCTACTCGACTCTCCTAGACATCCCAATCGCCTCTATGAATAATGGATCCACCCTTTGGGGATACGAAACTCACCCTATGGGTATATCAATTGTTGACTGCCTGGAAGGGAACTAACCAGTACATTCTGAGAATGATATCATAGCTTTTCATCTCTAGGAAATAGAGGTCCCAAAAGAAGTGATACGTTGAAACCACAAGAGGGAACTCTTTACACTGACGTACACTAACCACTCTAATCCCCAACGGTGTGTCCAGCGTCAAAGAATCAGGAGAAGAAAAGATACAAAGCCCAAAGATCTTGACAACAACAAGAAAAAGATAAAGCAATGTGTAGCACCAGTGTGAAAATGAGATGATGATAAAACTGAGGATACTAGTATCGTCCCTCGAACTGTAGAAGGACTGAGTTCCTGCTCCTAATGGGACAGTTCCAGTGCAAATGTTTGGCTTGTACCACGACCCTGTGACCCCGGCTACCCACTCTGAGCTGATCCACTCTGTTGTTGCGGGTAACTAGGTGGCTGACCACCACGACCGCGACCTCCACCTCGGCCTGAACGACCGGAAGAACTCCAGTTCCTAGACTAGTGAGAAACTGACGATGCATCCTGTGTACGTGGGTTCATAGAAGAACCCATACCACTAGCTGTAGGTGACAAGATCTGGAAAAAATACTGAAGATGTCCCATCTTTCCACAATATAGACACTCCATTGGGTCTCTCTAGAATTGAGGCCTAGTATGCCCACTCCTCCCACACTGGTATCATACTACCTAGCTGCCCGAAGATACATTCCGCCTACTCTGATCTCCTCGAGCAGACTCCCTACGGTGCTTCCTGCTATCAATTGGAGGAACACTGACTCTGGATGACAAACAGCCCTAGCTCAATACTCTATAATATCTTATATTGCGCTCAGTGATCAGTTCCTAGTTGAAGATATATGATATCGAAGTCAACATGAATATGTTTACCAGGGAATGGATCTCCTTCCTGAGACCTTCCTCAAACATCCTAGTCATGACAACTAATCACCTACTGGGATATGCATGAAACACTGAAACTCTGTGAAACGAGAGTAATACTCCATCACCGAAAGGGTACCCTGCTATAATCTCATGAAATCCCAGGCTTGATCGGCCCTCAAGTTATCTAGGTAGAAGTAGTCGTAAAAGATATGCTTAAACTTCTCAAAACCCATATTCTGGTGGCGTCCCGCCTGAGAGATGACATCCCACCTCCTCTTTGCGGAGTCTCAGAGCATGTAGGTCATGATATTTGCCCTCCTCTCTGGTGGTACCTTGAGATGCTTGAAGATCATCAGGGTGGCTTTGAGCCATGACTTTGTATCCAGTGGTCCTCCTTCCCCTGAGAAGGTGGGTGGATGATGATACTAGAAATCCCATGTTAATTCAGAAATCTACAAGGAAGGAGGTTGCGCTCACTAGAATGTTTCTATCATCCTCAGAAAACCTTCCTTTAACTACGCATCGGTGCTTGAAACTGGTATCACTGCTGGTTCCAAGGCTGGAATAACAGGAGGATCTGCAATAGGTCCTTGATCTACCATACGTGGTGTCTGATCATTGTCTGGCAACTAACGTGCAACATGAGGTCATCTCGGTGGAAGAACTCTGAAAGGTCAAAAGCACCCTTAGATATAGATTATTAGAGACTGAGAACACAATAGTACAAGACGGGAACAAGAGAAAGAAAAATTAATGTTTTACAAAACATGACTACATGGCATGTAGGAAAACTACACAGCGTATTCTCTTAATAAATTCTCATGGGCATGTAATTCTGCCACAACATCAACGTGTAACGCCCAAACCACACAGTGTGTTGTTCCCACACATGATGTGTACATGAACTATATTCCCCTCCTTGAGTCTCCTTACATGGCTAACCCACACGGTCCTTTTAATCCTAGACTACACGGCGTGTTCATGTTGGACCCGACGTGTACTAGAAAAGGTTGAAATGACCCGTATTGTTAGTTACATGGCTGGCTACACGGGTCACTATACATGGTGTGCTCCATGAGAACACGACGTGTACTTGGAGGATTTCCCTGAACCGTGTTGTTTATGACACTTCCAGGTACATAGGTGACAGGGAACATCATGTAACATGATAACATGACATGTAATGTCAAGGTTTTATCCATCGATGTTGTTAGTCACACTAGTTGACACAAGGCCTCCACAAAACGTCGTGTACCTACTCAACATGGCTTGTTTATTATGGTTTTTCACACCCTGTGTTTCTTCTCACACAGTGAGCAACACGGTTTGACAACTACATGGTGTGTATCTATAATGTACACACTATGTATTATGGGTTTTTCCCGACAGTAGCCTCAGAAACTACTCCAGCGCCCAGAAAAAGCCAAAAACAAGAGTTAAGTGGTCAAATTCTGATCTGTTGGGTCCCATAATCCCTGAACATCAAAGCTTGGCATCTAATAAAAGTTAAAACAAGGCATCTAGGTAATGATCCACAAAATTGTGGTCCATGAGAGCCTATTACACCTCAAGAACCAAATATTTGCATCCGTTTAAGCAAAGTAATTCAAAAAAAATTCTCTATCAAATAGTAGTGATTTTATCAAAGCATCTATCACAACAGCATGCATAAACTACACAATGTATATCACAACAACATGTAATCGCTGATGCATCCTATATGGAATGGAAAGAATGCATAACATGTGATTTCTAACATGTGCCTATATGATTCATGGTATGTCCTACCCTCGTCTCATCAGGTTGCGACAGAAATAGAACCGCAATAATAACAACAGTAACTGCACAAAGCATCTCAATCACCCAACGGTGAAATCAAATCAACTTTAAAAGTGAAAACCAGTAAAACTGCAATAAATGAGGTATTATGTCTTTTCCCTGTACACGGGTTATCTACTCCCAGGCATAACTTATTACCAAGTACCTATCCTATCCTATCCCTGACTGTAGGCTCCGAACAGTAAGTCAAGAGAAATGAATTTCACTGATACCACTTTGTAACGTCCCGGTTCCAGAAGCCACCCAGAGGTTCCCCATACCCGGTTGGTCACATGGTCTCAAGTGCATTTCCTCGAATGCCAAAGCCTTCCAACTAGCTGCGAGGGACTTAGGTGTGATAGAGGGGAAACTATTCCCTCATTGGCAAAGTACACATCAGAAGAGAAAACAAAAAACCATAGCGGAAGCGGTAAACAATCAATACACAAGAAAACAGAGGAAGAAAATACAATAAAAAACTAGAGAACACATACATATATCAAATGATGCGTAATACATATGTCTAGGAAAGTAGCCAAACAAGTCACAATGCTGAAAATACAAACAGTACTAAAAACAAGTACAAAATAAAGATAAATGGATCCTCAGCATTGCAAGCCTCTTCTTGGTCCCATGCTCTCCTACTCCAAATGAAATCAAGTACCTAAAGTCGAAGGGAGGATTACCTTGTCTATACCAGCAGAAATATAATCTGTTTGGGACCAAAAGCATGACCCAAATAGGGTTTGAGAATAAATCCCAGTAGGCAACTATCTAATGATTTGTGCCTAACAGTCAGTGAGCAGATGGAAGGTTATAGTACAGTATGCAGTAAATAGTAAACAGTAAACCGGATGATACACACAGAAAAAATCCACAGATCAATAAGAACAAGTGAAGTAAACAGCTAACCACAAACATGAATCCCTCTGGGATGTACTCACAGCCATCCACTCTGGTCCTATCAATGATGTACCAACAACACTCTGTGCAGTACACTCAGCCAAACCCCTTTGGTTTGGTCAAAAGAAATAATAACTCTCTGAGGAATCACGCTCAGTCAATTCCCTTTATAGTCTAAGGTAGTCAGGCACTCTATGAGGAAGATCACGCGGTCTAATCCCCTTACATCCCTATGGTCTAGAGACTCTCTGAGGAAGCTCACTCGATCAATTCAACTTATATCCTCAGGTCGATCACAGAGTCTCCGAGGAATCTCACTCGGTCAATTCATTCTATATCATGGAGTGGTTTAAGGAAATACAAACAAACAAAGACTCTCTGTGGAAGCTCACTCGGTCTATCCCTGTATAGTCTATAAATCTCAAGAATCTCTGAAAAAGCGCACTCGGTCTTCCCTCATGTAGTCTATAATATCCAAGACTATCTGGGAATATCACTCGGTCAATCCCATATAGTATATAATGTCTATGACTCTCTTAGGAAGCTCACTCGGTCTATCCCCTTACAGTCTATAGAACAAGGTTGTCATGGCCATGTGCTAGTCAGTGCATAATAATTCTATAAGGACAATGTAAACCTACAGAGGTACTTGGCTTACCAGTCTACATCATAACATGCATGTAAGGTAACATCACTCCATCCTATGGTCACCAGTCATGGAAAACAGGTATAACGGCCGGAGGCTGAACGAGGCCAAAAAGGTCATAAATAGAAAAAGGCATGTGGTGAACATCCAAGAATAGAAATTATCTTCATAAATAACCAAATTAACTCTACACAAGAATGAAAGAAAGGTAGGAAGACAACATGGAAAAAACAGTAAACACGCAATACCCCATTCACTGGTATTGGTGGAATTTGTACATAAAACTCAAGTTAATTGAATGGAAAGGCACAAACCACCTACCCTAATACTAGGAGATCGGTATACTTGAACCACAAGGCCTGATTCTCCTTAGAACGTCATATATATACGAAAACTCACAAAACGTTCCACCCACGATAACCTGAAAAATAGGAGGAATTGGAAAAAGAAGCTATAGGAAAAGGAAGATACTACCTCTGCGGTTCCAAAAAAATCAACGAAGATCGATTCGATGAAAGGACATAGGCTTGGGGGATTGGAGAAGATCCACATCGTACCATCTCTCTCGGAAGAACCAAAGATAAAAGAAGATGGTTCTCTCTGTCAGACACGACCCTAGTGGGTTTAATGAATAAAAAGGAAAGTACACGGCAAGTATATTTGGATTACACGGCGTGAACTAGGCTTTCCTATACACCGCATTAATAATCGTCCACATCACCCATACATGTCCATGAGTGTGTCCATGACATGGCCAGAACACAGCCTCGAGCAGCACAAAATTACATGGAGTTTTCCTATAATATACATGGTGTGTACTTCAAAAAATTCTAGAAACCCCACTTTTCTCAAAAACTCGAGAAAAAGAAAAAAAAACCTGAAAAGAAGGTCTAGGTTCTAACACCCATGATTCTCTTGCCTAGCTATTCTCGCTTGGATATTTCGTTGTACTTGAGTTTTCCCTCCTTCCCAAGTACATCTACAAGGCTAGAACCAAACTTTTCTTCTAGTGTAACACTACACTACGTGTTCACCTGGGACACTACGTGTTCACCCGAGACACTACGTGTACCAATTAAGTTCCATTATCCCATGGAATTAGTCACATGTCTAGATACATGGTTGATTACTAAACAGAATTCATAAACAAATCATGATGTGTACAATTAGTGATTCATCCACCCGTATCATTGGTCACACAGCTGGATACACAGTTTTGGACAACACGACACGCACAATATAGACATGGCATGTTAATCCAAAAGTTTCCCAACCCCGTGTCTCTTCTCACACAGTCAATCACATGAACATGTACTACATGAAATTTAGTCTTAGTAAATGGCATGTACTTATGAAAAGTCATTATTTCGGAATAGAAGAACACATAGCATGTGTACATAAATCACATGACATGTTGTCTGGGTTACCAGATTGTAATCATCTAAAACGTCTCCAAAACCATTAAAAACATAATTTATTTCCTACTCATGCCATGTTACGATTTCTGAGAGCCTATAATCTCCATGAATCAATTTTTCTCATCCTATATAATATGAATCCTTGATAGAATTCAATTAATGATTAAACATAATCCACCAAATTCTGATCGAAGAGGGCCCATAACATCGTAGGGACATGTGTTTGGAATCCATCCAAATGAAACATTATGTATACCAATACCCTATCAAAGTAGCTGATATTTAAATCACGAAATCTATCATAATGACATGCATATCTGTCAAAACATCTATTATAATAGCATTCAATCAGTAATGCACCCTAAATGGCATGATAACAATGCATGACATGTGATATATATATAAAGTTCATATATGATGCATGAGATGAAATACGCTATCTTAATCAAGTGTTAATAGAAATATAACTATAATAATATCGATCATAAGAACAAAAAACAAGTGAATCACCTAATAGTGAAATCAAATCAACTGTAACAATTGAAAAACCATAAAATTTGTAATATTTGAGGTAACATGGCTTTTACATATACATGGGTTAGCTAATTCTGAGAACATAATATTACCAACTACCTATTACTTCTTATAAAATTATATTGGATCTAAATAAAATGAAAAGTAGAAAAAAACTCCTCTATTACCACATTGTAACGTCCTAGATCTGGGTTCCACCCAAATGTTCCAGGAACACGGTAGGTCATATGACCTCAAGTGCATTTCCCAAAACAAGAGAGGCTGTAAACTAGTAGTGATGGACAAGGTCTGATAATATAAAAAATATACCCTCATTGGTAGAGTATACACAACAAAATTTCAATAGTAAATAATAACAGAATACGAAATAACATACAACAAAATAAACACTAGAAGACTGATAGAAATATAAATACTAGAGAACATGTAAATGATGCTTGTAAAATGTGTCTAAGAAAGAATCCAAACACGTCACAATGCTGGAAGATACAATAATGAATCTAATTTATATAAAATAAGTAAACTCCAATAGAACCACAAGCCTTATCATGGTCCTATACTCTCCACCTCTAACAATAATTAAGAACATGATGAAGAAGGGAGATTTCCATAATCTATACCTGCATCCATATAATATGTTTTGGTCCAAAAGCCTGTCCAAAATAGGCTTTGACGTGAATCCCATTAGTAAACCACCAAAATAGTGTTCTTCCTAAATATCAGTGAATATATATAACATGCAATAAATTGAAATGAAGCAATAAAAAAATAAGTACACACAAGTAAAAAAACCTAAAATTTATTATTACATTTATTTACATTTATAAACGACATCTAGGTTTCTCTCATAGTCAATAAAATCTATGACAATAGAGAATATAGAATTTATAAGAATAAATCAACATGACATCAATAAATTATAAACATCCTTTAGGTTGCTCTCACAGGAAATACCCCCTATGTCTACATAGCATATAGAATTTATAAATGAAAAACATGGCATCTCTCACATTCATTATCCATGGGTCAAAGTATACACCAAGGCTCTCACGTTCCTATGTTGATAAACATGGAAACCCACATAGTTTACCTGGTCTAAGGATCTCATGGTCCACTGAAAAAACAACGCACACATCATAATAAGGTAGCACATGTAATCTAAAACTACTTCATGGATAATATTCACATGAATAATACATGAAATTCAAATAATCATTCAAAATTCATCCTAAATAGTTCAAGGCATGGTAATAAGGTACACCTCACAGGAAAACTAGTCCAAATGGCCATAAATAGATAAACATGGGAAACACACCCATGGGGTGTCCGGTAAACAAGGAATTTAACCTCACACATATGAAACAACCCATTTTCAATCAATTAAACCATAACAATTAAATAACAGGGTTAAATTACAAATCAAATAATACCAGAAATGTGCATAGGTGGCACTTTTAGAATATATAATTAAAAACAACAAATTGAAAGGACGAAACCACCTATCTCAATATCATACGAACAATAATTCTGAACACATACCCTTGAATCGGTCTAGAACTGAGTAGATCTATTCAAATATGAAAAAATTTCATCCTTGAATAACTCACGAGATAAGAGTAATTAATAAGAACGACCCAAGCGGAATTGAAAACTCACTATTGGGATTACAATTCACCCGACAACATCTCAATCCTAGGTCAGACCTAGAATTGGGGGGGGGTCTAAGATCACAGCCATTTCATCACTCTCATATACAAACCAAGTGGACAAGAATGTGTTTCTGAACATGATATGCAACCCCGCTCTGATTTATCAAATAAAATAAAAATAAAAGGCTTGTTCATTTAATGAACACGATGTATGTTAGCCTCATCCGGTCCCCAACAAGTCAAGCCTCACTCTTCTAAAAATGAAAATGAACTATTCTCTAAAAATGAAAAGTGACACTAGTAGTTCATCATAAATATTTATTCATTACAAATAAGTATAAATTAATTAGTACATTGTGTAGGCTAATGGTAGGAATGAATCCCATATGATCCTTTGTTGATGGGTTAAAGACTTGAGGCCTTCCCAGACATGATTGGTAGTAACAGACATAAATGACATCAGTTTTTGAAACTAAAATAATATAATATATAATATGGATATCCTTGAAATAATTTTAATCACTGATTATACTTTTGTTCCATGGAATTCAACCAATGCATAGTGCAAAAATACTACCTCTAAAGATTAAATTAATATTTTCATGAAAGTTTATCCTTATAAACTTATCAAAAATGAAAATTCAAAAACTTATAAAGATATTCACAGAATAAGCATAAAATTGATTCCCTAATATAACACAAAGTATCTCATGGTTATCAAATTCCAAACATTTAATTACACTCATCATATATTATCTTGAAAAATGGTAATCACCTGAATTTCCATAAATCCGTTTAGAAAACCTACATGCTTCCTCATTCCAAATATTATTGGAATTACCACTCAAATCAAAAATGTTTCAAACTTAATTAGTTGTAGAATAATACAAATATAAAAAATCCCTTATTTGATCTATGGTAATCAATACAATCCAATATACATATTCATATCACATGTATTTTTATCCATACAACATTATCTTATCATAAAGAAAATATTATGGGTTACCTTCCCTTAGTATAAATATTTCCTTTCAAGAGATCACCTATATATTACATCATTACCATTCAACATATTCTTGTAAATACTTATAAAAACACAAACTAAACAATCCATAAATAATTCACCACTTTAAATTATTGAATCCAAATAGATAAATACTTCAATCCTTCTGCATTAATGGTCCACATGGAAGAGTTCCTTAAATTTTTTAGAGGTAAATATTTAGCATGGGGCATTGTGTTGGGTAATGATCATGTAATTCATAAATAAGAAATTAAACTATGTGAAAAATAACCACTTAAAGACCCTTCTCCCAGAAAAATAACATCTTCCCCTCCATTTGAGATATTCCTCATGGTTTTTAAGACCTTCTTAATAAGAGGTAATAGGAAAAATATTATCTTTCCTATGTTCTTTTCCAAAAAAGTACATATTCATCTAATTGAACCTGCCAGGAATATCAGTGAAACCATATTTCTTAATCATATTATGTGATAGCTGATTTGGAATAATCATAATATATTTTGTCTCCTCAAATCATACCATTTGACTACACATCAACAAATCTCCCATACCATTCAACATTAAACCGTTTCCTTCATTTTCCCGACATTATCTAAAACCATAAGCAATGTGTGAGAATTACATATCATAGAAAAAACTACATAGACATGAAAATAATTTCTTATGTGATATCTAAATCATGACTCCTTATTTAATATAAGACACCCTAGGTTCATCCATGGCCATTAAGAGACAAATTTTATTTAAATCCATTATAATTATTTCTGAAGTGTTTGTGAATTACCAAAGCATATTGCTCTGGAGTGTCGAACCAGTTGTGTAGAAAGTCCTATTGTTGGGTACCAAATTACCTCGAGTAATGCTCGAGACATCTTGTTGGAGTTTTAATCCCTTGGTACATCTATTAACGAGCCATTCCCACTTGTAGTATCCAGAGAGTGATGTATTGCAATGAATACACTCACTATACCCTTTACCAAAAGTTCCGGAAATTTTGAAAAAAATTAACATGTTCTTATAATTATCCTTAGGCCTGTCCTTAGGCTTCTCTCATATTTTTCTCACCCTAGTTTCTAAAGGATAACTAAATATTTCAAATGATACCAACTATAATGAATCGCAGTTTAAAAACATTAACCTTTGATAACATTTGTGTTATACTTAAAGATTATACAAAGAAATTCAATATGTCTTTAATAGTCTAGTACCTTTAGAAAAAATAGAATACATAAACACTAATACATATGTGAGGTACATTATTTACCAAGAGGCTCTTATTGACTATATGCCATCTTTTACACCCCATAAGTAATTTGTATCTCCACGAATTGGGGAAGGAATCAAAATTAAGAGAGAGATCAAATGCTCAGTAAGGGTAAACAAGTGACCAATGTAATCATAAACATCAGCATAATAGTATGATAATCATCATAAAATTGGAAAATCATACCCTCCATATCTAAGATCATGGAATTATTATTGGAACATCATAAGACATGAAACATAATGAAATATAGAGCATAGTCCATGAATGTACAACATGGAAATAAGACAAGGAATTATGGAAACACCCAAGCATATAATATTATATCCATAGTAGCTAAGGAATCTCTTCCAAGACCAAAATAGTCGAATAATTCCGTTACTGATCTAGGTGAATCCCCATTCAAGTGTTTTATTACATAACAGAGTAAACCACCATTATAGACCTATGATACTGAACTAGGAAAACCCTTATTATAGAATTGTATTACAGAACTGAGTAAACCCTCATTCTAGCCCTATATTACTGATCTTAGTATGCCCTATTTCCATACCTATAATACTAAATATGGTAAACCATAATTCCATTCAAAAAATATTAAATCATGTAAACCCTCATTCAAACTCTATAATACTACCCCTAGTATACCCTCATTCCATCCTGTAATTACCCATGCATGTAAACACATATTCTAGGAAATGTATTACTGAATCAAGTAATCCCTTGTTCTAGCACTATATTACTAAACTGCATAATACCTCATTCCATCATTTTATATATCATAAGATATAAATAATTACCAAATTTATTGGGGGGAGATATTGGTTATACCCATCAAATATTGAAATCAAATATACATGGGAAAAATGATGATTAATAAACATATCATAACCCATTAAATGAAATGGGAATGATAAAAATGTAAAAATAAAATAACATGTGGATAGAGAAAGTTTTCATAATGATTTCATAATAAACACAATCTGTGAAAAGACGTGGGTTTCCAAAAATATAAACCGTTAAAGATAAATTGGTATCATAAACATATTACCCATGAAGGAGAAATGGGTTTCATAAAGTACATGCAATTAAGAATAACTCATTCATAGAAAGGAAAAGAATATAACCTTTAGACAATTTCTAGAAAGTCATGAGGAACATAAAAATATGTCATCATTGATGGAAAATATTTTTGAAATATAATCTAAAAACTATTTTTGAGGAATACATTTGTTCTTCTTTGAAAAATGATTTTGGATACATAAAACCATTAAATTTATTTTTTAAAAAAATACCTTGAAAAAATATAAAGAATACATGAAATCAATTTGAAATCCTTTTTCCATGAAATCTTTAAAAATAAGCATAAAAAAGTTTAAAAAACATCTTATTTGAAAAAATGTTATAACTTATAAAGAATGAATGAAAAGCATTTGAAAAGGAATCTGTAAAAATTTTATTTTTAAAAATAAATAAATCATGAAAATGTTTTTAAAATAAAATTTTAAAACATATAATATAATCTTGAAAACATTTTTAAAACAAATTTCATTGAAAATTCACAAAATACGGATGAAAACATTTTTAAAAAAAATTATATGAAAATTTAAAAAATTATTGAAATCTTTATGAATTCCATATTACCTGATAATATCATTTAGAAACATTTTCATAATAATTAACCTTTTATGTATGCAATGGGAGCTTCAAAAAAATGATGGTGGATAAATCTGTACATGTCGTAAGAGGCAAAAAACATTCCTTTAACTGGATAAAAAGGATAGAAAAGTTCCTTGTTCAAAAAGAGAAAATAAGATACCATTAAAAATAATTTTAAAAGTAAAAAGTTTAAAAATTTATTTAGATATTATAGTGGAAATATATAATATTCTTGAAACCCCTTTTTAGAAAGCATAGAGTTCCGATCGAAGTGAGGGTAATGTTAGGCTTTTCGAAAAACACTTTCTTAATAATCTTATGTTACAAAGAGTATGAAATTGTACCAATAAATGAATATATCATGAAATAACATAGGAGAAGGAATCTCATGAATATTATTAAGAGATGGACCATAATATTTCATCTAATTCATATACAATCTAGAAAAGAAATGGGATTTTCTCAATAAACTCTTATTTCATAGTATATTTGGATCATGATCTCCATATAACAAAGAAAATTAAATGATGCATATAATGTTATGAAAATATTTAGATTATTTATATTTATTATAAAATATATATATATTCACCCTGAAAAAACATTTAGTAGCATAATAATACATGATCCTCAAAGAAGACCAATTAAGAAATAATCATTTTTTCTGATTCGGTAACTATTGATACATAAAAGCCAATAATGTAGGATCATAAAATGTGATGTGAATATCAATAAATTTAATTAAAATATAAATATAAAACAATAATAGAAAGTACATACACCACACAAAAAGAAAGAGTGGTGAACATACCTTTGATCTCATTGAAATTAAAAGTTAGATGAAATGATTTTTATATATTTATATGATAAAATAAATATAAATATTTTTAATTAATTTAGAAATACTATTTTACAAAATAAACATAATTTTTAAAAGTTTGATGTAAAAATTATCTTACGAAGATTTTTTGTTAAATTTTTGAAAAGTATGTTTTCCGAATGACAAGTGAGAAATACTGACTTCCATAGAGAACCATTTTCTCATTTAAAGAATTCATGAATAAATTTTTTTTAGAATTAGTTTTAATTCTTAATAAGTTACTTTTATTTTAATTTTTAATATTTTAAAAATATTTTATAAATGAATTCATTAAATTAAAAATTTTACATTTAGAATGGAATTTAAAATAAATAATTCTATTTCATAATTTTATTTTTGAATAAAGATTTTCAACATCTATTTTTTTATTATTTAAAAATAGATTCCATATTTAGAACAATAATATAAAAATTTATTAATCATAATACTTTTGTTTTGTATAAATATGATTTTTAATCTATGAAATTTTTGTTACCGCAATATATGTAAAATTCGGTAATTATGCATAAAAATAATATGATAAGGATTGAACAATTTCCCCAACACTTGGTCCAATTTTAATGGTTGTGTTTTATTGTAACATAATAATTCAAGGGTATAATTTATAAAAATTTTATCTGACTTGGATATGATTATGACCATTGTAGTATTTTAGTTAGGGAATAGAAAAATATCTCAGAATAAGGTTTTTAATAAGTATAATATTTTTAATACAGGTTAATCTATTGGATATGTTCAACTATTACGATATTTTATGAAACTAAATGATTTAACCTCATCAAGGTGGATTTTAAATTGTTTTTGGAATAAATATTTATAATAAATGATTACACAATGCTAATTTAGTAATTAATTAATTAATGAAAGAATAAAATAAATGAAATTAAAAATATTAAAATAAATATAATTTGAGATTTTTTTGTTTATAAACGAATTAAATAGATCTCCAAGACTTTTTTATGTATTAATAAAATTATTTACTCAAATTTTAACTGTTGCAATTTTTTTTAATTTAATAATAATAAATTGTATCATAATTGATTTTAAAAATATCTTATGGGATTAATATATTTATATATTATTTCAAAATAAAAATATCCTTAAATATGGCTAAATGGAATAATATAATGTCTAAAATATTACTGAATGTGAAATATGTTTCCGTTTTGATAAATTTGGATATAGAATTATTTTAATATAATTTTTTTTGGGATTTTGAAAACCTAACCCTTACCTACATTAGAAAAGGACTTCTCGTACATAAAATAATTACACCTATTTGAGCATTCTAAATTAACCATCAGGTACCATTATAACTTCTATACTTCCCTAGAAAAATTCTAGAGTTTATGGACTTTCAAAATAACCATCATTGGAGCCCTTTATGGAATATATAGAGTATTCATTTCAGAGAAGGGTAATCATTCGAACTGGTTAAATTTATTTATACTCATATATAAGTCCTATAGATTTATTATATCTTTAAAAAATTAATATATTAAATATCCTAAATATTAGTAAATGTTATTAGTATTATAAAAATATCATTATAAACCCTATTTATCCGAAAAAAGTGTGAATGTGATGCTCGGACGTACGTTTCACTTAGAATCTCCACATTGTGATACAATTCAGTTATCATATCCTTATTTTATGGATGGTTATTAAGAAATTATAAATTTTCGTATATGATATTTATGAAATAAATATACTTCTAGAATGATAATATCATATAAATTTTTATATCATGTGATCTTTTCAGAAATGATAAAGTTGCTCGTGCGTATGTATGGGAGAAAATATCCATAGTGAAATGTGATTATCCATTCATTAATATATTAAAGGGTGGTAATAAATATTAATTTCATGAATATATAAGTTACATTTATATAATAATGTTCCTGTAATGGTTTAATTATTATTTACCTTTATTTAACTACATCAGTCGAAAAATTGAAATAATTTTCTTTCGTATATCCGATATACCATCTCCATGAACAACGTAACAGCTTATATATATATAAATTTTAAGACTTCTTATAAATATATAAATAATAAAAATATATTATTTTCATAACAATATTGAATTTGTAGAAATATTGGGACCATAATAAATGTATATAGACAAGGATTGCCTAACTGAAATACGCTTGGAAAATGTAGTAATTATCACCATGAATAGTGATTTTAATAAAAAAATTATTTATAAAATGGTTAGAAGTAGTTATAAATAAATAAATAAATGATTGATATATATATGGTTATATAATAATTTTCTAATAATTTTATTTTTATTATTCATGAGTTTTTCACTCTGAATGTGGAAATGTGAGAATTGCAGTAATAGATTGATGGAAAATATCATCATTATTCGAGATTATTTGTGTTTTAGTCTACAAAGGGGAATATTTTTATAAAAGTCCATGTTTTCATACAGAAATTTCAAAAAGGTTTTTCATATAATGATAAATTTATCTGAAATGATTTTCTCCCTTTTTTTCCTTTTTGAAAGGAATTTTTTCCTTTTTCTAAATGAGGTTCATTGTGATTTTTCAAACAAAAATAAAAAATGGAAGTCATTTTTTATGTTATTCAGAATGAGAGATATAACAATTCCATAAAGAAACCATGAAATGCATTTAATTTATACATAAAGCAACCAGATTATGCTTTAAAATCATTTCACTAGTACGATTTTGCATAACCATTCCATTCCACTTATTCAACCACACATGCTTCTTTATGACATTTCCATACTAAGGAGTGGTTCATCATCGATCAACCAATTCATCAAAAGGAATTTATATCACATGTTCCATTACACCTTTTTTAATGATCCAATGTTCATATTTCGACCAAACCTCATAAATCTACGTATGAACACACACAAAAAGAATGCCAAAAAACGATGCCAATATAAAAATTCCAAAACCATTTCAAATCCACACCAATGTTATATTATATTTTATTTTAATCCCTTTTCTATAAAAAAATCATATAAATTTTAAATATCAGTGTTTTAAAATAATTTATAAATTCCCATTCCATAACAATTTCACAATTTCACAAAAAAATCTAAAATCATCCCTAATGAAGGTATGGAGCATGGATTTCTGATTTATTTCACAATAACATTCATGTAATTAAACCAATTTAAAACTAATTTAATTTTCTATTTCAAGAGTATTTGAGTGTGAATCTAAATACATTGAGTGTTTTGGAGAAAATGATAAACAAAAAGAAAAACATGACAAAACTGGGTTGAATATCAAATTACCCAACTTATATCCCCTCCCCTATCATCAAAAAATCCAAATCTAAACATAATTGGCATAAAAAACCTTATATATTACCTAAATAGTCATATATTAATGAAACTGAGAGAGATTTAGAGAAATATTTCTTTTAAAAACATCATGAATGATCATGAAAAATCACATATCCTGAGTAACCAGCTTTTTATCACCAAAGGATGCCTTCATATCATCTCTATATTGATTGGATAACCTTCCTTGAACTTTTAGAAGGAAAAACACCAAGTTAGATCCATATATGAATAAAAAATGGCCGGTTATATGAAAAAATGTGTGGGAACTACTTTTTTAAGTAAGTGGTTTTATGCCATGAATGATTTAGTTGCGCGGTTAGGAAAACCACCCATTGATACCTTTTGTAATATACTACCCTATTATAATCAGCTTCATATAGAGGTGAGACATTAAATTACCATAAGTGAAATCACCAAGATTCCAAAGGCTTGAAATAAATATCTAAGGGGTTCAATACATGTGGGATATAATTTTCTATTTAGAATAAAATAACTAACCAAAAAAACCATAATCCAAACAGTAGACTATATGATTCATTATTAAAATGATATAAAACTAAAATTTTCATTTATCAAAATCTTACTAAAATCAACAACCGTATAGGAGGACTACAATATTAAATTATACATCATAAGACGGACTAATTAAACTATAAGACAACCAAAGGGCTCCATTTTCTACAATATGTATTCTATAACATCACCAAACTACCTATATATCATGAAGCAGTGCAATAGATATGTGATACATTACATTTTCCCATATTCTAATCGATGACATCTACAATCACACCCATGTTCCAAATCCGGGGTGAGTACTAAAACTCAATAGCTTTTCCCTAATTAATTCCCTACACATGGCACTAGGATACAAAATTTGGAAACATTTATATTTAAAAAATTATAAAAAATTTATAAAATAATTTATTACTAAATATAAAAAAGTTCCATATCAACAATTGATTAAAAAAATCCATTTTCAATGAATGAAACCAATCAATTTATTAATACTATTTCATAATTCCATTTGGTATGACCATTCAATTCAGCATATTCAACCATGCATGCCTTGTTATGACACTTCCATAATCATGAGTAGTTTCTCATCAATCTATCAACTATTGAAAATGTAATTATATCACATATCCTAGTACACCATTGGAATTGAGGGCAAGGTCATATTTAAACCAAGCCTTATAAATGTGAATATGGACACACACCAGGTATTTCGAAAAAACATTCCAATACCTACATGAAACCAATAAATTCCAACACCATTTCAATAAAACAACCTTTTTATTGAATTTTTTCATTAGTTGAACCAAGAAACCATTTTAAAATCACCATTTTAGAATCACTTAACATATAACATAACATATTAATCACACATTTTCACACAAAATCTCAAACCATCACTAAATATGGTTTCAACTATTAATTTCACACACGATACACCATAAATATAATGCAATTAAATCAATTTGAAACTAATACAATCATTTCATGATATTGGATTTGAGTGTAAATCCACCAACCTCAATAGTATTGGAGAAAACAATAAATGACATAGAAGACATCACAAAACTGGATTTAATCTCTATTAACCCACCATAGATCTCCTCCCCTATCTTAAAAAATCCAAATACAAACATATTTGGCATATAAAACCTTAGATCAACCCAAATTGGGTGTATATATAAGAAACCATGTGAGAGATGGGGAATTGTATCTAAGAAGAACATAATGAACGATAAATAATGATAACATACCTTGAGGAATCAACAACTAATTAGCAAGGTAATCCTTCAGATCACCATTAGATCGATGGGAGAACCTTCCATGACCATTTGGAAATAAAAGTCATAAGATAGGTCCATATGGGAGATAAATCGAGTAGGATTGATGGGAAAAAAGTTAGATCCACATTTTAAGGAAGTGGTTTCATTCCGTACATAGTTCAGTCACATGGTTTGGAAAAATATGAGTTAACCTTACACATTCAAATGCCTTATGGAATACCTCACAGGGTCATCCCTAATGGTATCCAAACCTTATGGGAACCATGCCAATGCCACTAAATCAAAATACCATAACCATTTTCAAAAGTTCACAATTTCTAATAGGAATCTACAAATTTTAGACAAATCGGGCATCACATGTGAACTGTCATTTTCTCCATGTTTCACTATGAATGGTTTCCTCTCGTATATTCATGATTTTCCAAAACAATGAAATAATTTTGGACCCATATAAAAGTTCCAATAACACTCCAAATATTATCCTAACTATCAGAAACATCATCCTTAAATTATATTTACTTATTAATCATAATTAGATGGTTTCATAAATGAATATGTGGGTTCTACAAGGGGATTTTCATGACATCATGTAACATTAATTCATTATATCATCCTCTAAAATCCTAAAAGTTCCATTCCAATTAATCATTTTCTTATTATTATTAAAAATCTTTTAAAAAATGATTTTAAAATAGAAAGGATATTTTCCTCAAGAATGTTAACTTGTTTTATTTGAAAATAAATTTCATTCCATCATAAAATTATTAATGTTAGCTATGATTTACTGAGAATTTGATCCACATATAACATCCTAAAACATTATTTTGTTGGTTTATGTTTATGTTGGTAAGATATCTATGAAACATGTTCCTTTTCCAATGGTTATGTTAGAATAAGAAGTTTTCAAAAGTAATTTCTTTCGGTGGTCCTCATATGATTAATTATTTATGTCATTCTGGAACACATATTTATAGTTTTTATTATGTGAATTGTAGGAATTATGTGTCCCTACCATTCATTAGGTAATTATTTATATAACCAATGATAGAGATGACTTAATGCTATGTGAAATTGAGTCAGGAGGGGACATTTTCCATTATGATAGTTAAGAGAGTGAACATTGACTTTTATTATGGGTTGGGAAGTCAAAAAATTACACCATGATAGTAATGAATATATTACTTGACTAATATGGAAATGATTTTCTTTATTAATTTGTATTCCAAACATCCATTTCATATTTTAATTCTACTCTATAAAGGTTCATGGACCATTATTATTTCATGTTCTATAAACTGCCAAGATTTTTTCCATGACTCCCAATTATGATATTGGATATGTGGGGTATAATCATAAAAGTATATAATAATTTTATTATTTCACCATTATAATGATATGATTATTAACTTTATTTTAAATTCTTACTAAGTATATAAACTCACACTATACTTATGTTTCATTTCCCAAAGTTAATAAGAAAAGTGTTACATGCTATATTTAAAAATAGATTCATATTATGATAGAATAAGTGGATGATGATTTAAATATTTTATGAACCAATGGTTTATGAGTACATGTTACCAAATACATTGGACTGATATAATTCTTGAATGGACTATTTAATAAATTTAATGAATATTCCTCTAAATAGATACAATATATATGAATGAAAATCTAGGGTTTTTATACTTCAGGGATATATTCTTGAGTTAACTAATATTTTATTCTCAATCAATTATGAAGTATTATATAATATTTGTTTGACTCAAAAAATTTCACTAACAAACCAGGTGTTTTATTATTAGATTATTGATGAATAAATTTCATTATTTATGTAAACCATTACAGTTGTTTTGGGATAATAAATTTGTATTGTATGATCTAATATAATATATTCCATTTTTAGAAAACAGTACCATTTTTAGAAATGATAACCCAATAAATCCACTTAATCTAGGTAGATATTTCCCTCCAAAGAATGATAATAAATATAGACATAAAGTTGAAACTAAAACAGATCAAATTATAACTATATTGCTTTAGCTGAATAAGGTTATATGTAATAAACATTTTGATATATAGAAGCATGCTGATCCAAAACACAGTGAAATAATTTTATACATAATTATGTGTTTTCAAACACTATATATAAATGGTACTACAAATCCATATGTATTTTAGTAATAAAAAACTACCTTAGAGAAGATATTACTTAGAAAGGGGAGTAATTAAATAGAGGAGGTTATCATGAATGTTTTTTTATATCTGGGGATACTGATCAATATTTTCAATTGATTGAAAATACCAATAGTGATGAAAAATTATAAATAATCAAAAGCAATAATTTTAAGGATATTTTTAATGAAAAATATTTTCCTCATATTTATGGAGAGGATATATATAATGAATTCATGAGTTATTGAAATCCAAAAGATGAACAATTTAAAATATATGTACCTAACATTATAATGTAATAAATTTATGATTTTTACTATATACATAAGGAAAAGAGATGACTATCCATTTTGTTGATGGACTCAATCCAATCCTTTGAAATAAAGTAGTCACCCAAGCAGTGTCCTTATATGAGGATATAATAACATTTTCTATAATGATCAAGTAATAATTCTCCAAGACTTATAAATTTTATAGAATAGTATTAAAGAAGAGGATTAAAGAAAGATATATAGATAAGGTGAATAATATAATGGGTATTTTCCCATCATGTGATTATTTTGGAATAAATCGCCATAGTAAATGATTAAAATGATAATTTGGTTTTTATAATTGATGACAGAATTCCATTATGATCATGAATGAAAGGGTAAATAAGAGGCCCTAAAATTGTTTTAGTTTAATTTATAGTAGATGGGTATCTATTCTAAACACATTCATAAATATCAAGGTAACATGCCAAGGAATAATACAATGGGATAAGGTCATGGATATTCAATTACTATAAATGAAATGACTTTTTTTAATCATGTTGTTATATGTATAGTTATCTTCCACTCAAATATTGAAATGTTTTATTTGATTCTTGTTCCAATTAATAATTTTTATTAGATGAATTTTATACCAGTATCAAATGAAAACCTCATCATTTATATTACTAGTTAGCAGTGAAAAATCCCAATGGTTTTACAATCACATCATATGCTTATTATTCTTCACTAATTGATATTTGTGGGAATGTGATTCATTAAAATCATTTAATTACCACATATGAATAATTTCATGTCATCCTAGGAATGGAAAGGAAATATCTATATGAAGACACATTAACTTTAAAGGAAATGATACCACTATTGATATTCAAAAAATACATTGACATAATTTTTTGTGATGATAAATATGAACCTCTGATGGAAAACTAACAAATTTTACGGGAACCAATTTTTATTTAAAATGAATTCTAATCTCTAATCATAATGAAAAAACATGACATTGAAGTTATATCTATTTTTTTGGAGGTCATTAATGTATTTCTGGATAATTTTCCTTTTCTTTAACTGGATTGTGTGGTTGATTTTCATGATAAATCATACCTACTGGTTCAAAAATAGTGAATAGAAATTATAGAATCGAATTAATTGTGTTGATAGACTTATGTAGGAAACTATAGTACAATATTAATGGTGATTCATTCAGAAAATGGAATCAACACTATAGATAACCAGTTCATTTAGTTAAAAGACATAGAGATCAATTTTGTTTTTCATTAATTATTTTTTACTTAAAAATATCACATTCAATTAAAATTATCATATAACATGTACCGATTATTTGTTGATCAAATATGTTGTGGAAAATAGTTTTTCAAAATTGATATTCGATCTTTGTACTATTCATTTGGGGTCAAAAATTAACACATTACTAAGAAAAAATATCATAAATGTTATGGACACTGTAAATTTTTAGTGATGCAGTTGGGTCTTAAAAATTACCTACTACCATCATGGATTTAAGGAATATAGTCTTAAAATATTACATTGATCACATTTTGGTGGCCTTTATAATTTTTTCCTATATTTTCAACGAATAAGGAATATCATGAAGATCTGTTTATAAATTTGATGAAGACACTATGGAATGAAATTTTGAATGATAAATTAACAATTTATGGAATTTGGATTTCGAAAGGATCTTTCATTATTAAACAAATATCATGTGAGGATATATCAATGGACCTATCAATGATGGAAGTTATTTAAAAATGATTCATTTCTACTAAAATTATTTATATTCATATTTTTCATGGATTTTTTAGATATAATGATTAACATTGGAAGCATTATAATGAATTTTTAATCTATTAACCAATTTTACTAAAAAAAATTTGAATTTCCTTTTGAATAAAGAATTTGATGAAAAAATAAAGGGAAAAATATGGTTTTCGTGCAGCTATTAAAAAATTTCCCTATCAGGGTGTAGGAATTTTAATATATATTTATTTCTATAATAAGGGTAATATATTAATTCTCATGTAGAATGATTTTGAGATAAATTATGCCTCATCAAAATTTAATGTTCATGAATAAAAATTACAGAACCCATGCTTTAAATATATTTGGGGTAATTTTATAATTAATGATATAGATGAATTGTTTTTATTATGATACTTGTTATATATATACTGATCATAAAAGTAAAAAAGAATATTTTGGAAAAAAATGATGAAAATATTCCAAATAAGATATTTGTAGTTATTTAAATTGTATGATTGTGTAATACATTACCATAATGTGATGAAAAATATGGTGGATGATGCTTTATGTCAAAAAAATAACATGAAAAGTTGTCTATGATGAGTATCTAGATAGATACAATATTTTAGGTTTTTAAAAGAATGTATGTATAAATATTATTGGAATTGAAGGAATAAGATCATTCTCAAATTAATTTCCATCCATCAATCCATATGTGGAATAAATTGGTGCATATGGATGATGTTGTGCTTCAATAGAAGGTGAGGATTTTTTTTTGATTATAATCATTACTATTAAAGAGTGATATAGTTAATAAATAGTGTTAGGGCCCACCGACACATGATATGAATAACAAGCTATTGGAATAGGCCTATAATTCATCTTGGTCTATTCATCCTAGAAGTATAATGATATATAGAGATTTGAAATAGTATTTCTATTGGGGAATCATAAAGAAGGATATCATAGAGTTTTTTATTAGTTCCAGGTATAACAAAAAAGTATATTAAAGAGACATAATTTAATGATGATGTTACAATCCCATAATATAATAGAAACTGAAAAAAACATGGGATTTGTTATTTGACTCACAAAAACATCAAAAGACAATAATTTTATATAGGTTGTAGTTGATCACCTCAATGTTTTTTACACTTTTTATACATTATAGAGTACTTATTTCATTATAATAATTCTAGAATATACATTAACAATTTTTATGGTTTCAGGGAATTCCATATTCTATTTTATATGATCAGGATCCATGGTTTAACTCTATGTCATGGAAAGGTCATAATAACGATCTTCAAACAGAAAATAGTTTCATTAAAAAATACAATCCTCAGATAGACGGACAATAAAAATGAAAATTTTAATCCTTATAGTATATGATGATAAATTGTTCTATGGGTTTCAAATGTCATTGAGGTCAATATTTTCCTTGTTTTGAATTTTTTTAACAATTGATTTCCAATGAAAATTAGTATTTCTATTTATAAATCCATCTATAGAAAGAAGAATTGAAATCCAATGCTATAGGGTGAATTTGAAAAAATAAAGCCGTTGGATCCCTATAAAATAGAGGAAATTGAATAAAATTTTGGATCCATTCCACGAAACATCGTGGAGGCTCAATGGTTATTGAATACATGTGATGATATTATTTAATTTAATATGCAGTTTAGTGTTGATGAGAACTAGTTTTGGAAAAGTTATCCATAAAATAATGTTTTGAAACTTTTGATGAATGGAAATACGATCAATAGGCACATGATTCCTTAATATGTTATTGATTATATTAGAAAAATATCTTATTGTTTGAAAATTCCATGACACCACTCTCAATTTAACGATGTGTTCTATGAATCTATATTGTGGATATACAAAACATATCCTAATATTTACTGAACTCATATTTTATACATATAGACAATAAATTTTTATTAAGGTGAATCTTGTGGGAATTTTTGAACATATGGATAAACTTATACAAAATAAGAATATTTACATGGGAAAAATTTTGTACGGAAAAAAACCATTTAATGAAGCTATATTGGATCTAGTGAATACAATAAGGTAGAATTATCCTCAATATTTATTTGTGGAGTGATTAATTTTTAGGTCTAATTTCATTTTAATATGGGTATTATGTGACATCTTGAATTTCTGTGAAATATATTTTAAAATATATTTAATTTCATTGTTTTTTATGGCACATGAAACATTATGTTTTAATGAACTTAATTACACTATAAATATTACTATTAAAACATGAACATTATAACATAACCATTAATCATGTTAATATATATTATAATTACAACATTTTATAAATTATGTAGAATATTTTTATGTAAATAAAAAAATAATAACAAATGTCTAAGGGATACAAAAAATGAAGGTATTAATTTGTATTTTGAAATACTATTCATTACATGATTTGATAATACTATTTTATCAAAAAAAATTATATATTTATATTTTTTAAAAAAGTATTTATTTAATGTTTTTAAACATTTTTTTAAAAGTGAAATGTCATTTTTCAAATACATAAGTCAAAATTATATTTTATAGAAATATTTAAAATTTTCTGCAAACATTATTTTTTCAATGTTATAAAACAAATACTGATTTTTATTAAAAAATGTATTTTTATTAGATAAATTAGAAGCATAATTATCTTTAGGATTGTATTAAATGTTATTTTTTTCAATTATATATATATTTTTTAATCCAATTAATTTCAATATGATCAATTTTCATATTTATTTTTGATATTAAAACATTCTATAATAATGAAAATGATCTGGTTGGAAAATAATTATCCATCAGATTTGTTGGTTTAATTTTAAAATATAAATTTATAGTTTATTGAAATGAATATATTGAGTTGGAATCTATATTTTGAATTAGAATAATTAATATAACATTTTACAGTCAACCTATTTTTTTTATCAATTTTAATAGTAATAACATTAAAAATATATTACTTTTTTATGGTTAAAACATGTCTACCAATGGTTAAACAAAAAATAAAATGGTTAAATTGAGTAAACCACTTTTCCAATTTATATTTTATGGAATCATTCTTATGTTATATCCTATATGTTGTAATAAAGATTCATACTGAGAATTGTTTAATGTTTAAAATTCAGGTACTCCATAATCATTTCCAAATTTAAATTATTGTCCTCTCCCACACATATAAAAGGGTTGTCGTTCCTCCCCCATAAAAACTTCAAAAACCCATTGGTTTATCCAATACATTCCAAAATACATTACATAATTCCCTTGACTCATCATTAATGATTTATTTTTATTATTAAACCCACTTATAAATACTTTATGAGTAAACATGTAGTGTATCTATGAATAATAGTAGTAATCCTTAACAATTGGTTTTAATTTTATTTCTCCCTTTAATTTCATAAAGTATTCTCCAACGATGATGAAATAATAAAATATTTATCATAAATATAATATCATGTTATTATTTTATTTTTATGGACCTATTTCTATAATATCTTCTAAAAAAGTTAGAAATGAAACTGTCAATCATGTGTTTAGAGGACAACATCCTCCAGAACCGATGAAATACATTTTCCACCACAACAAATCATAGAATTATGTAAGGCGATATTTAAATTTTATATATTATATTTTTCTAAATGTGTATATTTATGGATGTATAGTTTCAAATATTCAATTTTACATTCTATTCAATTAAAATATGATAACACCACTTGTGTGCATGACCGACTACATCCTTTCTAAGTAATGTGATTCATTTTTAACATATACATTACATTGAATGTAATATGTTTTGGGAAAAATCCCTAAATTTTTTATCTGGGTATGTTTTGGGTGAGTTTGTGTTTTTTTGACAATGTATGATGACCTCAAATGAGTATGGAAGAGAAACATGGACCCTGAGACATGAATCACTTACCATGTATGGGAACAGTATGTAGCAATGTACCAAGTTGCAGGAACGGTGCACAAGTGTGGTTTGTGAAAAAAATGGTTCGCCGTGTTAGGAAGTGTGGTATGCATATGGATTGCTATTGGTGGAGGAGAATGATTGCGTATATCAAAATGAAGTACACAGACGACGTATGAAAAATGGTTTTTAGGAAGGCTTGTGGTTCACAGTGGAAGGAGGATTGGTATGTGGAGGATCGAAGATTCGTTAAATTTTGGGTTAACTGATACTATGGATAACTTTTACTATATATGGTTCACTAATCCCACTGAGTATATGGGAGTATGAATATCATTAGGGAACACATTTTTTCTTCGGGGCTTCAGAAAACTCCAAAGAAGTTCCCAAGATAGAATACTGTGAAATCTAAAGTGGTTCATGCAGAAGAAATTACCACGAAGGTTTTTGTAGATAACTACAACCCAAAAAGGAATTGGTATGCCAAGATAGGATTCATATACAGTTGGATATCGAAGGAACTCTTCGAATATAGTATAGTTCTTATAAATGGTGAGATTCGTAGAGGAGGACCGCAGAGTCGGTACACAGAGGCGGTACATGATTGTGAAGGTAGAGGCAGTCTACGGATGAAGGGAGGTTCGTGGAAGTGGAATCAGTACACCATGTAGGTTTTCAACATACTGAACCCCACACTTAGTACTCTAGAGAAGAATGTGGATCACTATTTACACTTGGAGAATTGTGAAAGCCTCAAATTATTTTTTGAAAGTATTTTCTGGTATCTAGCAGTGTAGGGGAAGGTGGACTATATCTATGGGTGAAAAAGGAACGTCAACAGAGCTTTTATTTATAATTGAGGATGTATGAATTCATGAAAATAAAGGGAACTAAATGTCCATAACCTGTTTTTTCCCTAAAATTCCATAAACGGTGTGTATATTCCTATCCAAGAGAGATGAGTGAATGATGATGAAGACGGTGACCCATTCCACCGGTAATGAACCAGAGAAAGAGACATAGAGAGTGACCCATGGAAATATAGTGAGAATACCCAAAACATTGTAAATTTAGTGGGCTTGGGCATATAATATCATGGACGAACATTTTTACCATTATGAGATGTGAACCTTAGTGAATTTGTTACATCGGCACATCGTCATTGTACGCTTCTTTGACGTTGCCCAGTGACGGTGAACCAAGTAAAAATCAATGTGTCATGTGCATGATTTAAAATCACTTCATATATTTATATGGGAGGAATATAGAAATGATTTTTTATTAACAAATAAACAAGATAAAATTGGAAAAAGTGTTGATTTGTCATAACATGATAACCCCCACCCCTCTCAGGGGACTCTTCTTAGTGGACCTAACACATGGTATCAGAGCGAAAGGTTGATAGTCAATTGTTTTCTCTTATGAATAGGAAATTGAGGTGGTTAATCATAATGTATTTTCAATATTAAAAATAAATCATTTTCAACCATGGAAGAATCATATGCAGCACTACTTCTGATCAGTAGGGGTGGATGTCTTCATAGCATCTCTGCAAGGAATATCAGCTCATATTAATAGTGGTGCTTTATCAGATGCTAAAATAAGGGAATTGGATTCTGGTTCTTAATGGATAAATGCTTTATGAAAATACCTAACAATTTTAATTTATATGAAGGTGATGTCCTGTAAAACATCACATGAAATGTGGGAAAATTGTTGAACATTTATGAGGGTGATTAAATTTCCAAGAACCAATGTTGCAGGGTTTATGGAACAAGTATGAGGACCTTATAATGAACCCCAATGAGACTATGGATGAGTTATTTGGTTGGATAAATATTATTGTGGAAACCTGGTGACGTCATTGAGAAGTCAAAGACGCTTTAATGATTTTGAAACATATCTTAAGGAAACTAACACGACGTTACCATCTGAATTTTTCTGTGTTAGAAGACAAAGACCCTAAAGAGATGACACTTGAAAACCTATATAGAACCCTTGTAGATTATGAAATGAGAGACTATGATAAAGATGTTGTGAAAACAGATAATTTCTAAAGAAGTGAAATTAAAGGCCCTGAAGAATACCCCTATTGAATATACACCTGAGGAAAATATAGATTGTATCATGTTATTTCTCTCTTAAAATATGCAAAGGGGAAAATTGAAATTCAAAGATAAACATCCATTTTCAAGCTTTCGATGTGGAATGATTGAGAATTTTTCATCAAAGTGTCCTAATAATTTCGATTATGATAATGAAGAAAATGGTGAAATTACCCAAAATAAGTATTCAGGAAATGAGAAAGGTGGGAGAAGTAATATGAAAAAGATCTTCAAAAAGAAGAATATGCATTCAAAAGAAGATGAAGGTTCAAAAGAATATGAGGAAGAAGGTTTGGAGGACTGCAAGGATCATAAAATAGATGATTTTGTGGTAGTTGTCTGAAATTAATTAAATAGAGAAAAAATTTACAATGATAAGGAGAAATTGAATGAAGTGTTGATCTTCAGGTTGAATTAAAAACTACCATTAAAGAGGAAGATATTTTGAGATCCAAAACAAAGAATGCTAACAAAGTTGTTCCGGTTACCAATCTATTTATGCTAGATCAGGTAGAATTAAATTCCAAGATGAATGAAGAAATTGAATAGTCGTGGTATTATATGCTAGAAATCCCAGAAAAAGTGGTTGAGTAGAAACACAAAATTGAAGAACAGGAAATAGAAATTGATATTTTGGATAAAACTGGAAAGGATCAAATCAAACGCATCGAACTACTAGAAGAAGAAGTAGTCAGCTTGCGACAATCAATTGATGATCTTGATAAAGCAATTATGATCAGTTCCACATAAGGAAAGAAGATCATGTAGGAAATAGAGAATATGAGATTTGAGCAGAGTGGTCCATCAGAAAAGAAGAAAAAATAAATTCTAGATGATATGTTTGGTATATATCTTTATCTAAAACTAAAATCAATTATGGTTCAAGTCAGACCACAAACACCCACACCATGATTGTTGATTTATTAGGGTACGAACCACAGTCAGATTATTTAGAGATCCCAAGGAAATAATAGTAGTGCATAATTACCACATGGAAATGTACCTCATATAAGATGATATTGTTGTGGAAGGATGAGACACTCTCAAAATTTATCTTCCATAGAAAAGAGGCACCAAAGGGAACAAAACCAACATAAGTGGTCGAATAGTGCTCTAAATTTAAGGTAATCATTTGGTGGTCATTGTTTCAAGTGGAAAGGACTCGAACATATGGCAGGATATTGCACATAAAAAATGTAGTGGAATGCGATGAGGAAAACTGAATTTATTCATAAGAAGAATGCAAATGTATCTTCAAGAGAACTGAAAATTCAAAATTTATTTTCATCTTTGCAGGTTGAAGATGGATTATCATATACTCAGAAATATCTAGATTATAATTCCATGATTAATATGAAGTCAAATAAATATTTCAAAAAGAAAAGTGTAGAGCTAGCAGTGGTTTCATAAATTTAATATAGAGCATCATATCGCACTGGGATATGGATCATTAATAGTAGATGCACTTCCTAGATAACATGGAATAATGATCCACTGACCATAATAAGTTATGAACAAGAATTTACCATTATATTAGATAATGATGAGGGCCTAAAAATTATTGGTCCAGGAAATTCCATGTTTGGAGGAAATTATATGAGATGAGAAGATGTCTTGGTAGTTGAGGGGATTAGTGACAACATATTTAATGTTAGTCAATTCTGTGACTTAGGTAATTCTATATGTTTTTCCATGAAATTATGTATCATAATGGAAATAGATGGTGTTGTTGTGTTTCAAGGAAAGTGTATGAAAATGGAATCTTCACATTGTCAGTGGAGAAGAAGATATGTTATTTTTTACAAAGGTTGATGAGAACAAGTAATGGGATATGCATTTTGGCCATATAAGCCTAGAATATTTGTAAGATCTTGTAAAATGTGATGTCTCTCAAAATCTCCCTAGATTTCCATGTGATCGTTCTCATATAAGTGATGCCTGCCAAAAAGGGAAGATGATTTGATTTACATATATAACAAAGGAGAAAAATTCAAAAAGATTTTTTGAGTCGGTGAATATTTATGTTTGTGGGCCAAATTCACCAATGGATATCGATAGAAGAAGATATAATTTTCTCTTCATTGAATAAAATTATAGAATGGTGTGGGTTTTAAAAATAAGCCACAAATCTGAAGTGTTCGTATTGATTACAAGATATCGACAGGAATGAGAAATGATGCTTGGTCAGAAAATCTAAACGATTTGACTAGATAATGGAAAATCGTTCACTAATAGCCATGTGGAGGATTATCTTGAGAAAAAAGGAATAGGGAATCTTGTTTCAGCAGTATGAACATTAAAAAATAATTGAGTAGTTGAGAGAAGAAATCGTATTGCAAACAACATGGATAGAACAATTATCATTGAGAAATATCTTGTGGAGAAGTTTTGGAAAGAGTTAGTGATGACAGAATTGTTCACATCCAATAAAGCCTTACTAATCCCAAAATAAGATAAGACTCTATATGAGCTATGGTATGGAAAGAAGCCATCATTGATGTACTAATGAGTTTGTGGAAGTAAGTGTTTCATTTTCAATAAGGAGAAACATAGTGCATTTGAATCCCATGGAGATAAAGGGATATTTCATGGTTAATCAAAGAAGATAAAAGCATATAAATGATTCAATAAGTTGTTGGTAAAGATAGTTGACATTCAGGATGTGACATTAGTAAAGAATTCATAGAATATTCATCAAATACATGATCATACTCATGAGGAAAGTGATAACAAAATGAGAAGGTTATGAGATATTCAAGCTCAATTGGTTGATTCTGAAGAAGAATAAGATGATTATAATAAATCAGTGACTTCATAGAGACCAACGAAAAGAGAAAATATTCATAGGTATAACATAATTGGTAATCAAATAGATCTAGTACAGAAAAGGAAGATTACATCTCTACAGAAAGTATCATACATATCATAAGTAGAATGTCATTACATTGATGAAATTTCTAGATATGGTAAATGGTTTCAAGAAATGAATTAATAAAATGAACAAATTCAGAAGAAATAGACATTGGAAATTGTTTCAAGACCAGAATACAATAATGTCTTAGGGAAAAAATTGGTCTTTCAAAACAAAATAAATGAATATGGTGTTATGATTCGAAATAAAGAAATCCTTGTGTGAAATGGGTAATCTCAGATAGAGGGTATTGATGTCGATGATAGATATTCACCTGTTGAAAGTCTGGAGAAAATCTAGTTATTCCTGGACATAATAATGCAAAGGAAGTTTAATGTTTTCCCGATCAATGTGAAGTCATCATTTCTGAATTCTGTTCTAGAAGAAGAATTCTACATTGGGAAAACACTTGGTTTTCTCATTCATGATGCTGATAATAGAGTCATTCGGATGATGAAGGATTTATGTGGATTGAAGAAAGCACCAAGAGAAGGTATTCGAGGCTTGATCAGTTTATAAAGAAGCAATGATTTCAGCATGGTGGAGTTGAATACGACTTTTATTTCAACAATGACAATAGTCAGAGGATGATCATGCTAGTTTATGTTGATGACATAATCTTTGGAGGATTAGTTGAAGTACAATATAGACAGTTTATGAATACATGGAGATAGAGTTTAAAATGACTATGATTAGTGAGATGACATTTTTACTTGGCTTAAATGTGATGAAAGGAAGAAATGGAACCCTCATTTTTCAATATAAATATGACAATCATGTTTTGAGAAGGTTTGAGATGGAAAATTCCAAAGAAATTATGCCTCTGGTTTATACCTGGATAAAAATATCCTAGGATGATGAAGGAAGGCAATTAATACCACGAAATATTCTAAAATCATTGGATATATATTGTACATGAAAACAACAAGGCCAGATATTGTATTTTCCACATGCCAAGTATCGAGGTATCCAAGTAATTCCAAGGAGAGCCACATGATTGTAGTAAATTGAACTCTTTGATATTTTAAGGGTAAAATGGACATTGGAATAATCAATAATGAAAAATCTCAGCTAGAGTTATTTTGTTATGCAGATGCAGATTGTGCTGGTTTAGTTGATGATTGGAAATAAACATTAGGATGTTTCTTTTATCTAGGAGGGTTGTGTATTTCATGGTTGATCAGGAAACAAGATTGAATTTCACTGAGAACCACAAAATTAGAATATACTACAACAATTCAAAGTGGCACACAACTAAAGTGGATGAAGCAACAACTTGAATTTATAGGTATTTATGTGAAATCTCCGATCAGAATCCATTGTGATAATTTAGGTGGTATAAATCATAGAAAAAATATAGTCCATCACTTATTAAGAAAGAACATTTAAATCAAGTATCATTATATCAAGGAGAATGTATAGAAAGGGATTATAGTGTTAGAGTATGTGCGTACAGAACAACAAGTTGTAGATATTATCACAAAGGCCCTACACAAAGATGCATTTGAAATGTATTGACTAGAAATGGGAGTTTAATCGAATTTCTACACTTGAAAAAGTGTGGATGTGGGTCCACCTATTGATTTGGTATGAAATGTTTTTCCCTAATATGCTGATATGTCTTATTTAACCTATTTCATACAACCTTGAAGTCCCCTTTAGTTTTGTAGACATAGGGGGAGAGAGATATTCCAAGGGGAGAATAGAAACATAGAATAGATGTTATGTGGAGCAGTGAGATATGGTTAGTGGAAGCTGAGCTAAATTTGTTTCGATGAGCTAAAATATAGGGGGATAATTAAATCTGATGATGCTATAAGGGTTAGATCAAAGATTTCATATCATGACAGCTGATGTTCGTGATAAAATTAGGAGACTTGTTTTAAGAGATAGTGTCAAAAATGAAGCAATTCATTGATGTAATTATCATTATACTCTTCTTTCTCATGCTGAGAATTTCTCATGTGGGCATAGAGTGTGGTTTGAGTAAATCCTTGATCACTATCTTAATCGCATGAAGCGAAAGGTAATTGAATATAGAAGGAGTTGTAATTATGTATCAAAATGAGAAGAATTGTTATGAGAATAGTTGTCGAAAAACCCAAATGAGGAGATTTTTGGGAAAAAATAACTCAGGGTGTCCTCTTGATATGATTTGGGTGTGGTTGTCTTTGATGACAAATCCCGATGACAAAAAATGAGTATGGTTGTATTTTATATTGATTGGTTCATAAGGTGGTGCGGTCTCCCATTTTTTTCTAAATTGTTGGGACATAAAATCGGGAAGTTGAGTTTGAAAAAGTAAGGGTTTATTCATAGGATTGAATCACAAACCATGTTTGGGAAGGGTATGTGGCCGCATACAAGGAAGCGAGAACAGTAATTAGGAGTTGTTCATGAAACCGAAAATGGTTCGTGGTGGAAGGAGTTACGATATGCGGATTTTTTGTTATTTGCGGAGGATATCGACAACATAGAAGAAAAGGAAGTACACAGACCGCATATGGAATATGGTTTCTAGGAAGGATTTCGGTTCGCAGCAGTAGATGGACTGTTATGTGGAGGATCAATGATTTTGAAAATCTTTATTTAGTGGATATTGCAGATATCATTTCCTATATATGGATCTCTTATCCAACCGATTAGAGGGGAGACCTAATATCATCATAGAACACATTTTTTCTCTTGGATTTTGGAATGGTATAAAAAACGTTTGCAAGTGAGAATATTGTGAAAGATAAAGAGGTTTGTGCAGAAGAAATTATGCCGATGGTTTATGAGGAGAACTACAAACCACAAAGGAAGTAGTACGCATAGGAAGAAGTTGTCATACATGGTAGTTTAACGAAGGTAGTCTGAGAACAGAGAACAGTTCGTTGAACTAGAGTGATTTGTCGAGGAGGACCATAGAGTCTATATGCAGAGGTAGTGTGCGATAACAATGGTAGAGGAATTATACGTACGATGGGAGGATTGAAGGACCAGAATGGTATTCAAAAGAGGTGTTCCACACACCAAACCCAATAATCCGTACATGGGAGAATAAATTGGTTCACGATTTACAAAAGGAGGCATGAGAAATCCTAAAATTCGTTTGAGAATGTATTTTCTGGTTTCTAGCAGTACTAGGGATGGTGGACTTCATATGTGGGTGAAAAAGGAACTTCAACAGAGCATCAAACTATAGTAGATGATGAAATAATTAATTCAAATGAAGGGATATACCTGTCTATAAACTAGGTTTGACATGGAAGTCTCTAAACTGCGTGAGGAATCATTTCCAAGAGGAGTGTGAGAATAATGTGGAAGGCAATTTCCCTTTCCATAGGCATTGAGCTAGAGAAATAGGCGTATGTAGTGACCCTTGGTAATGTAGTGTGCAGATCCTAAACCTTGTAAAGTAATTGAGTCCAAGAGTAGAAGATATATCCCAATCATTGAACTCATTATTGGATGTGAACCATAGTGAATTTTGTACACCAGAACATTATCGTTGTATGCTCCTTGGGCGTAGCCCAGTTATGGGGAACCAATTAAAAATCATTATTTCATACGCATGATTTTATATCTATTCTTATATTGATACTGTAGGAATAAATGAATTAGTTTTTTTTTACAAGAAACAAGATCCAATTGGGAAAAGTGTCAATCTGTCAAACCCTAATTCATTCCGCCCTCTTAGGGTACTCAAACTAGTGGGCCTAAAAATAATGAGTGATATAACAGATATATGTTTAATATAATATATAATACATATAATATTATATATTATTTATTTTTTACCATTATTTCGTTCAATTAATTGTGAAAATAAACACAACGATTATGCATACGTTGGACCTAGCCACACATTGAATAGTGTATTTCATTTTCTCTATATAAAATTAATACCATACTATAAATAGATGGAAAAATAAAAAATAAAAAATATTTATCATTTATAATATTGTTTATATTATGGAACTATGATAAATTTATATTTATCAAAAATACCAAACAAATACATACATGAGAAACCAAGATGTTGTTACATGAAAGGTGAATTTTACATTGAATTATTAATTAAAAATAACAAAAGGGAATATGTTAAAATTTTATGGAATGATATATATATATATATATATTAATATATGTATTATAAACCTATATTTTTTTAATTGGATGTCCAAACCTGTATAAAGGGTGTCAATAGTAATGGTAAGAGATTTATCCTCTCACAAATACTTCTATGAGTTATTTTCTATATTCCCCAAATATTCCTTTTTTATTGTGTATACACTTAAAATTTGAAATATTATATCATTAATATATATATATATCATCATGGAATTTTAATATTCAATTGAATTTATTCATTTGATTAGGCTTACGATTTGAATGTCACCAAAGTGGCATGTTTTTATTTCACAATGTAATCGTTATATTGAATTGTTTATGTTCAATCCTCCGTTAGAGGAATTGTAAACGATATATATCATAAATCCAAAATATTTTCATACGATTTTTTAATTTAGGAAATTTTCATGTAATTTTATGATTTTATTCCCATTTGTAAATATAATTATTGAGGAAATGTTTCTAAAAAATGGGATTTATTTAACTTTTCGGTCAAAATTTATTTATTCCATATCCATGTTTCTAGAAATAATTTCAAAAAACTATTTATAAAATTCTTGAAAAATTATTTATTTCATATATACCCATGTATTACTATTTTAAATATAATTTTAATGGAGTTTTCCTTATATTTTCCTCGTTTGGTACATGTTATATTTATTAGAATAATGGGAATTGAATTTTTCTAACTTATTAGAATTACATAAGAATATTAACACATACATATTTTAATTTTACACATATGTTTTCAATTTTTTCATTATAATAAAATATTTTCCTTATACTCTAGTTGTATTTGGTCTTTTAGAAATAATTTTTATTGAAAAATGGAATTTTTCATTATGAAAAAGTTTGTAAATATTTTTTTGTTATTTATATTCTTCAAAGAAAATAACACACGTTTAACTTATGATCCATAAGGAATATATTTTACTGATATCTTCCATAGTGTTTTTATGAATTTTTTTTGATTAGTATGACTGGGGATGTCTTATTTAGATACCATTCTTAAAATTATACTCTATAGTTTACTATTATGTTTATAGAATAGGGAAATTATTAATATATCATATTTTTGTTTTCAAAATTGAATGATTATGTTGTTTATGTTTATACTTTTTCATATAAAAATATATTGAAATATTAAGTGATGGAAGGGTCTAATAATTATTGTGTCCCTCGATGAATCTTTTGGTATGATGTGATAATCAAAAATGGGTATTCAGACTATGATTTACCCTTTAATATAAGATGTATTACAGTGATCCATTAATGGTATAATTATATGTTCTGTAATTATTAATTTACTCATTAGGTAATTATTTATTGATGACCATTTTAATATCTAATTAGTTATAATATCCATATATATGTTTTATGTGAGTTGTATTATTTATATAACATTATTTACTAATCATTAATTTCTTCCATATTATTCTTTATTTTCATGTTATTCATTAAATGACATGTGATACATATATTTTCCTTCATGTATTTTCTATTAAATATTTATACAAGATAACTTCCATGATACATATACCATTATAGATCATTAGACCGCACACATTTCTTATTATCCCTTTTCCTAGGCTGCTTAGATATGTATTATGATTTATTTTAATGGATATTCTAGTGACAATTATAGTGTCCTAAATGAAAATTCCTTTTTTATTTTATGTATTCAGTTATATTATGATATTCATGAATGTATTTAGGTTTATATGACTACACAAATATTCATTCCTTTTGGAACATTTCACATGTATCTAATACAAATGTAATAATATAACCACTGAATTTCAGATGGTAGGGTCTGGGTATTTTTATGACGGATGAATGTTTTACATATATTTTTACATATATTTTAACATATATATACATTAAATAATAAAATTGATTAAAGAACATATTTCGTAGGGATAATATTTATACAATGAGTAAACGTGAAAATAAGAAGTATTTATTTAATTCACAGTACTAAGAACCAAAATTACATAGAGCCCATAAAATTATATTGGATAACACGAGGATACATAGACAAAGGGTAGGGAGAAATCCATATAAGGGAATAAAAATCATAAAGAATCATAACTTGTTATTATAATGTATAATATAATTTTATAAAAAATAAAGATCATGAATAATAATATATTCGAATAATATAAAGGAAATGATATAATCATATCATGGAAACATAAAAAATGTGGCAGAAACACAAAAAATGACATAACCATAGTATAAAAGCTAACTACTAAGACAACATTACATGGTAGATAGAGTCCCATTATGGTCTTGGTTTACACCTTAATCACAAAAATAATGTCTCATGAGACAAAAAATTACCCAATGCATTATAGATACATATAATATCACCCATCATAAAATGTTAATGATTATGTGTTCCATAAAAATAAAATTAATTATAAAGAATAATGATAAGAATATTGGTTTCATAATCTGGCATTATATAATAATCAAAATAAATTTAATAAAAATTTAATGGTGATGAAAGAATTATAGGTTATATAATTTCATATTTGAGTACATCATCATAGGTCTCAAAATAAGGTATTAATTTATAAATTAAATTGTTACATCACTATCACATAAAAGGAATAATAAATTGAAAAGTAACCTTAATTAGGGATAGATTTTTATGATCAAATTTTATAAATGAGTTTATGACTTATATAAACCCAATTATGGAAGGTAGAATGATCTCGATGTATATTTAAGATAAATATAAAGAGAATATTTATGCATTCAAAAATAATAAGTTAATAGGGAATTTTAGTTTAAGAGAGAATGGGCATAGCCTGAATAAAAAGGGTAGTTTAAAAAGATCATTTAATTTATGTATTGTCTTTATTAATACAATTTGAAACTTATTTATAAAAAAAATAGGTATTTTAACAATTTATTATAGTTCCTTTTTAATATAAGTTATTTAATATATTACATAATCATTACATCTTACTACGCATATATTAATATTTCTTTATTAAAATCAGTATCCCATTTGATAACTACTTCATTATTATGCATGTTTTGGTTTTAATTCATCAATATTTAAATATATATTATGGTTTTGTTCTAAAAATAATATTACTCATGATATAACAAAAATATTTAATATGTATATAGATAATTTTACATTTATCCCTAAAATTCATATAAAATAGTAATAATTACATGATTCTTTGACATGGTAGGTTGTACAAACACATGAACACTATTCCCATCCTAGTAGGATTGGATTAAAGAATGATAAATAAAAACTCACATTTATGAAATAATAATAATATCACTAATAAAATAGATTTTTATTTAATAAATCACTATATCAATTCATGAGAATTGGTGATGGAAAAAAATTAAATCGTTTCGAGGGGCATTAGTATGAAATACACAAAAGATACAATTTACTTTCCCATTGGATGGATTATGAGATTCATGTAAGTGATTACATATATAATCATAATAAAGTATTTTTTTTTATTTCCCCACATTTGAGTAAAATTTTAATGTTGATGAATAGAAAATTAAACTAAAAAATTCAGTTAAATACAATACATATTAATCACAAATATTCCATTTTCTTACATATTAAACCCTCTATGGTAGATATTAAGAATCTAATATGATCAAAATTTCGTGGGGAGGGGTTTTAGAATGATATTTTGACCGCTATATTATGAAATAAATTTATTATTTAAAGTGTGAAAAAATTGAATAGGACATTCCATTTTATAAGTGATGGTAGGGTCACTTTTAGAATTTCATAAATTATTAAATTAATTAGAAATTCAATTTCATAGTGAAAGGAAAAAAACTGATATAAATATAATATAGTATTATATAGTTTAAAATATTAGGATAACATAAAATTTGGACATCTTTAAATTACGTTTCTATCCTAACCTAATTGTTTTTACCATGGTGAATCATTTTTGATAATTACCGTGATAATAAATTTTTTACTATATGGGAGTCAATATAAAGAATTAAAATAGTAATTTGAAACATAAATGGACCATATTCTATATTTATAAACATATAAAAATAATTTTTCTTAATATATGTTTTTAGTAATTTTATTATTTTAATAATTTTTTTATGAAAATAAATTGCTATCAATTTTTGAACTATTCATTTATTTCAAAAATGAAAAACACCTGAAAATTATTGAATTATAATTTAATCTATTTAATAAATAATCATATGTCAATTTATATACATCATTTTTAAGGACATAATTTTACATTTAAACTATATTAAATTTAACATTTTCAAAATCATTTCTTTAAATTTTCATTTAATTTAATAAATAACATGTCGTTGTTGCGTATGAATATGCTGTAATTTTCTCAGCAATAAAAATTCAAAGTAAATATGCATCATTAAAATTTTCCCATTAAAATTATAATTTATATCTAATATTAGGTGTTTTTTATCATTTTCCCAAAATAATATATCTATTTTAAACAGGAGAGTGAAATTTATTAATTTATTTTTCATAAAAACAATGTAATGGTCAAAAACAATGTTATACCACAACATAGTTCAATATTATATAAACATGGATAGAAATGATTTATATCCCTTCATTTATAAGGATAAATTAATGTGTAAGGATCATTTTTATGCCCACATCATACTATTTTTACCTTAATTACAAAATTTAATATAATTGAGGTGACAATTACTTAATCTGATTACTATTATTAATTACCAAAATTAAAAGGGAACTATTTAAAATAAAAATACCTCTTGATTCACTATATAAATTATATTTTATTCATTTAAAATATATAATTTCAAAAATTTTATTTCATATAAAAATAAAAAATACAACAAAAAATAGATTTTTTTCATAAAATATAATTTTAAGTTTAAAAATGACTTTTTATATAATTAATGAATAAAATTAATTACATAGACCATAATGGGATTATTTTTAATACAAAAAACTAATTACTTTGTCAATATAATTAATCATATAAATTTACTATGTAAATATTTGATTATAAAATATAGTTTCCAATAATGATCTGTATTTTTTAATGATCATTGGAAAACAATATTTTATGAAAAATTACAAATATTTCTCGTAATATAACTTTAATAAAACTATCTAAAAAATTATGTTAATTTTATAAAATAATATTTCTATAATTCATTAATATAAATAGAAAATCTTATTTCAAAAATAATAATAATGAATAAGAAATATTATGTTGAGAAATAATTGTACTTTACTATGAATTGAGTTCTTATTCAACAAAACATTAATAAATACATTTTTATTTAGTGGATACAATATTGAGTATATATATATATATATTATGGTTATTCCTATTCTTACCATCCAAATTAATGGCTAGGATATAACTAAAAATATAGTCTATTGTTTTAAGGTTTTTGTTATATGTTTTATACACTATCAAATATATTATACATGTACAAACTCCGGGTTTTTTTAATGGTTGGGGTCAAAGCCTCAATTTATTATTAAAGAAAGGACCTCTTTATAATTGGTAGAGGGTGACCCATTATATATCCCGAAGGCCATAGGCCATGTGGCCTGCATACAGTGCTAGAGAGCCCATTTTTTGGCCCAAAGGACCCCTCATTGAATATTACTTCTATCGTACCCGCACTGCTAGAGTACCTGCTACAGTACCACCCCTGCTACAGTACCTGCAACAATTCCTTCACTTCTATATTGATGCCGCTGCTATAGTCGTCGCTGCTACATTTCTACTACCATACCCTGCTATAGTGATTCGGGAATTCTCCCCTTCCCGTATTTGATCCTTGGTCTATTCGATGCCAAGAAAGTGTCTAAACCACTAGTGTACATGCTTGTTGGCTAAAATCAAGGCATTCTATTCTTCCACCTTTATAAATTCCTCCCCCCCCCTCAAATATTTAATATTTATACATTAATGAAAACATGTGAGGGTACATCTACATCATGGCCTCATACGGTACCTTTTTTTGTTCCTCATATATTTTGTGGCATTTAAATAGATCTAAAAAACAATAAAAAATATATACAACCAGAACCAAAATGTCTATTCAATAATCACTTAATAATAACTAGAGTACCAATCACCAAATATTATTAGTGACCCACTTAAGTTATATTGAAAAAAAATGAAAATAATTTATCATTAGGCGTACATTTTGTTGTACTTTATTGACACCAAAACCCCTATAATATGTAGTTTTATTGAAAAATAACTATGTTCTCTGTAATATAAATATTTTAATGCAACCCGAGTGTTGATATCATCCTTTTATTCCTCCATTTATTTAGTTGGTTTCATAATCTCTCATCATCATTGATAATACATATTCCATTAATTTCAAAACATGAAGAATCTCCTGGTTCCCATAAGATCATTTTAAAGATACTTCTTCCCAAACATTGGAAACCTTAGGGGCTGGGTCATGTTTCATCTATGAGATATATCAATTGAACCTTAAAAATAAAAAACTATATTACACCTATTATATAGAATACCATGAGAAAAATTCCAATATCCAATTTCCATATTGACTAAAAGGTAACACCATATAATCCCTTCATATCTTTCAAACTCCAAATGAAAAAAATTATTTTCATTGTCATTGATTTAATCTACTAATGAAGTTATCTACATTTATTTTGTAATTGATGATGAATCCAAAATGTTATTGTGCATTCCTTCACAGTTTTCCTTCAAATTAATTGACACAATCATGTTATATCAGACTCAATCCATGAAAATCCGTCTCTTTTTAAGATTATTTTTTTTTTTTTAAATATTTTTTGAAAAATATTTCCACAAATTCATCCCATTATGTAAAATCAATAACCATTTTTCAATTCAGGTTCAAGAACAGTGTTAACCCCTTATCAGCTTCCCCGTAATAAGATAAATAACAGAAACATTATATAGTTCTAATAATTTGAGGACAAAGAATATATTCTCAAAGGAGTTAATCCATATTTCCTTGATGAGGTGATCAAAATATCCTCTATTATTATGAGGCCTTTATCACATATAATACTTGACCATAAAATCTTATTACATAGGAGGAAGTGGAAATCCATATGATTCTAAAAAATTTTCATAACATGGACCATATTATCTAGAGATATTAGTTCCAAACTCAATCACACATCTTTATAGGAATATCATTTTTTAAAATCATCACATTACATATCACGTTGGATATTTTAATGGTTTTTTATATTTAAATACATTAACTAAAAAAACGAGGAAATAATTATATAAATGATAGAAATATAAAAAGGATACTTATTAATGTAGATTAAATATCATAAAAATGATGAGAATATGATATATAATGAGATAATAGGTAAAATTCTATGTGATATATATTAATTTTACTATTATTCATTTCAATATTAATAAACAATTCATCTCCATCATAGTATTTTTTAAAGAGTTTCTGTTTTTGTCAAAGAATGCCCCACTATTGGTTAAAACCAATTGGTAAACATGGACACTTTTCATTAACCACGTAATGGTCGGGGTAATACTACACATACATTTTTCGATTTTTTACCCATAGGTACAACTATTCAAGAGCCACATCCACTTTAACTATCCATACATGGATGTGTTAGATTTGAATACACTCAATAAATTCTAATCCAAAATACTAGTGTATATTCTTAAACATTGAATTATCCATTAGGTTATTAATAAATTCATCATGTCTTATTCTTATAAATTAAAGTACTTATCATTGAATAAAATATAGCAAACCAATCCATTTTTCACAAACTAATACATTATATTTAGAAAAATAATACACTAAGTACAAAATAAGGATTAAAAGTCATAGTTTATTTATAAGAATAGGTAAAAAAACATTATTATGAAAATAAAACATATTTATTTTAATCACTATAATGAGATCTGAAATCCCTTTAACCTCCAAAAAAATATGGGATTACATGAGGAATATTTAAAAAACTGCATTGAGCTAAAATGGCTTGTATGGTAATATACATGATAAGGAAAGATAATGTGTGATTCAATGGTATAAAATATTATAAAAAAAGTGAAGGCTCATGGGTATTAAAATGGGATAACAAATTAAAATAAATTTTATTATTATGTTGTGGAAACATTGGATATTTGGAAGCAGCAAAAATAATTATGTAATCATAAGTCAATGAAAAAATCTGTTTAAACATCACATAGCCGACAACGTACCATATTTGATTTGGATTACACTATAATCGCAAAGATAACATCTCATGGTTAAAAAATGACTAATTCATTGAATAATTATATCAGTGTACCCATCATAACATGTTAGTTTTTATTTTTCACATGAAATGAAATCAAACATAAAGTATAATCATATTAATTGACCATTGAACGAAATGGGATGGGTAACATAGCCTCATACATTAATAGAAGGAAAGTGAATAATGATTCCAATGCAAGGGGTCTGTGGCCTCCACAGATCCTTCTCATCAGCATTGCATGGATCGGGTCCCGTTTCAGCTGGGAGTTGATCGGTCGAAGATGGACTCCTTCCAGTTGGCCTAGAACGCCTCCTAGTTGGTTTCTATTGGGGTGTTACTGGAAAATTTCTTGCATTACCCCTTGAGAGGGTTGGTTTCATGGGCTCAGGCTCGGCCATTTGATTCCTGTAAAGACAGGTTTGGTGTGAAGAAGGATATGAAGATGGTTAGAGGGGTTGAGGGTTTTCTCACTGCTTTGGGTTCCTCAGTTATTCTCAGGATGATGGATAGTGGTTCTTTACAGGAGGTTCCTATGTCTCCAGAGGCTCGGTCCTCTCTAGATCAAGGTGGGTGGATCAACGAGGGGTCTGTGACTGGTTCAGTTCCCTCTGGTGGTCTGGTGGTTGCAAAGCCTGTAGCGAAGGCTCGGTTGTCCCCATGGTTGGAAGATGGATCAGCACTTAAGCGTACAACGAAGCCTCATGCCTTCCCAATAGTATTTCAATTGGTGGTCCGTGTGTGAGTACTAGGTCTACACTGAAAAAGAGGCCGGATAAAGAGCACTTTTCATCTAATGTGTCTGAGACTGAGGTTCCTGGGGTCAAAACCAGGAGAAAGCTATTTTAGTGATACCAACATTAATCTGGAATTATGGAGGGCATTAGGCAAGGGTGAAAACTAACTTTATTGCGTCCGAAGTGAAAAATAACAAGATCAAGGTGGAAGTGGTCTTATAACATAAGAAGAATTATACTAAAATCATGGAGTTCTCACGAAGATTGAATTTTCATGAATCCTTGATTGCGGACCACATCAACAAGTTTATTTGGCTTTTCTGGCATAAGGATGTCTCGGTGGAGCTGATCCAGGCAGGGGATCATCACTTAAAAATGAGAGTAACATGTGCTGGGGATACCACAATCATGTACTTCATTTATGGTAGCTAAGATGCGTAGAGGAGTGAGGTGCTGTGGATCGAGCTGAATGATTTTGACCCAGGGGACTAGCCATGGGTGTTAGGGGGTGATTTCAATATCATTACAGACCGTTAGGAGAGTAAAGGGAGTGGTGAATCTTATCACCAAGAAAGTAGAGCTTTTTTCAGTTTTTGGAAGGCATGTGGCTATTGGATTTGGGCTACTCTGGTGACCCTTTTTCTTGGTGTAACAACAAGCAGGGAGGTAACTAATGCTGGAGTAGGATTGACCGTTGTGTAGAAAATTTGCATGATATCTCGATGTTCCCTAATTAAAAGGTAGTACATTTGACTCGCAGTATCTTTTTCCACTCTCTGTTGATGATACTCATGAACATGAGGGTCTAGGCACCAGAGAGTTTTAGGTACATGAGTCATTGGTCGATTATTCCTAGTTATCAGCAAATGGTGAAGTTGTGTTGGGAGGGTCTAAGTCAGGGTCACTCTTGGATGGCCTTGCATATAAAAATGATCTTCCTTAATACCACCCTTCATACGTGGGATGAGATTATTCCTCCCTTTGATGAGGAGCTGGAGTCACTTAATCGAGACAGTTATCACCTTGAGGCAAGAATCGAGGAGTCCTAGGATGAGAAATCCTTTGCGGAGCTTTCTGAGAAGAAAAGTGCTTTAGTTGTCATGATCCTTCCCTAGGAATGTAGGGTGAGAGATAGCTCGATAATAAAATGGCTCAAGGAGGGTGTTAAAAATAAATCCTTTTTTCATGCATGCATAATGGGGAGGCGGCGCTTTGCAACTCTGAACCTGGAGTTTGATCACGGTACATTCACGGATGACCGGGAAGTGTTCGGGGGGCTACCGGTTTCCTTCTTTAAGGATATTCTTTTTGGTCTGATTCCTAACATGAGCCATGGTACCCTAAGGGGGATGAAGAGTTCTAGGAGGGAATTATGCCTTGGGTCTCGAATCGGGACAATGAAATGATGGAGGGCATCCTAGAGGACGGGGAGATCTATGCCGCTATAGTGAACTTGATTCATGAAATTGTGGGAGGTAATGATGTTTTCACTGGGTCCTTTTATAGAAGCTCGTGGGAGGTGGTTAAGGGGGATGTTTCCATTTCCATTAAGGATTTTTTGAGAGGTGGTAGCTTGCCTAGGATTTTGGCTACCACAACTCCGGTGCTCTTATCCAAGGTCGAGGACCATACTTCCATTATTCATTGTCGAATGGTGAGTATGTGTAACGTTTCATAAAACATTCTCGCGAGCATAATCAACAGGTGGATGTCAGGCCTTTTTCCCAGTGTTTATCTCTGGAGCATAATGGGTTTGTGAAGGATCACATGATTCAAGGAGCTGTTTATTTGGCTCAGGAGATGTTGAAAGAAATCAACATAAAAGTTTGTGGGAACAATATAGAGATCAAGTTGTATATGAATAAGGCATATGACAGAGTTGAATGAGGTTCTATTAACAGGGTCTTGAATAAGTTGGGTTTTCCAATTGGGCCATAGATTTCATTTTCAGGTGTTTCATCTCTGCTTGGCTGGCTATTTCTATTTTGTGGAAAAATCAATTATTCTTCAAGTCGGTGTGTGGTATTCATCAGAGAGACCCTCTATCCTCCAGCACTTGTATTCTCATGCAGGTTACTCTGAGTAGGATGATCCATAGAGGGCTTCTTAATAGGTATATCAGTCATTTCAGGAGGAAGGTAGGCCTACCATCCATATCGCACCTGATGTTTGTGGACGACACCATTATTTTCAACAATGGGGGGGGGGAGGAGATCAGTTCATGGTATTATCAGGATTCTTGAGAAGTATTGTCACTCAAGTGGTCAAATCATCAACAGGGAGAAGAGTGAGTGCTATGTGTCTAAGGCTTGCACCGGGAGTAGGGAGAGAACATTGGAAAATTGGTTGGGTATGAGGCAGGGGTCATTTCCCTTGGAGTATATCAGGACAGCAGTGTCGGTTAGTAGGATGCAGATATGGGATTTTGACCAGATGGTGAGTTGGATCTTGGGGTGTATCCTGAACAGAAAAAACTAGTTTTTATCTTTTGGAGGCCACATATCGCTTGTGAACAGTGTTATTTTGGCCATGACTACCGATGAGCTATCGGCGACCAATGTTCCAAAGGGGTTTGATAGATCCATTGATAAGATTTTGGCTCATTTTTTATAAGATGCATCTTCGAAGGGGAAAATAAATTTGGTCTCTTAGAGGAAGATGGAACAGCTCATCTGGGAGGGTCGGATTAATGTGAAGAGCTTAGATGACACGATTTATTGTATGAATGCAAAGTTGTCCTGGTAGGTCATTCAAGAATGGTCTTTGTAAGGGATTCTCATGTCGTGTAGGTACATGGACAATGCTGGGTTTTCATTGGTGAGTGGATCACCATTTTGGTCGAAAGTTAGTACTATAATTCCAGACATTTTTCTGCTATCTTAGTGGATTGTTGGGGAGGGGAACATCTTTTTGTGGCATCATAACTAGTCGGGTATCCTACTTGGGTATCCAGGATGTCCATCTCCCATGATCACATTCATGGAGGCGGCGATGTATCCATCCTTCTTCAGATCCATTTTTGATGTCGACCAACATGATACTTTCAATTCAATCCTCATCAGCATAGAGTGGGGTCGATGTGTCTTCACTGCTGCCCCCACGGGGAAGTTTACATTTAAAGAGTTCTGTAGGAGTAGCGCCCACCAGGGAAAACAAGTAGGGTGGAGTGGATGGATCTGGTGTAATGCCCTGCCATCTAAGTTCAACTTTCTCAAGTGGAGGATACAGAATTGTGAAATCCCGTCTGATGATAATATCAAGCGCCTAAGGATTATTATGGCCTCTGGTTGCGTTTGTTGTACAGGATTCTGGGAGGAGCTGTTGTCTCACATCTTTTCAGCAGGGGATTGGTATCATTCAGTGTGGTTTCCTTGGTGGTTTCTTCGGGCTATCCTTCTAGGCGGAGAGCGTTAAGGATTTACTGTCTTGCAGGTTCCAGGTAGTGGATGCGACCTGGAAGGAGAAGTGGGTGCGGGTTGTTACTCTAAGCACTGGGTGCTCGGCATTATGGCAGGCCAGGAACCGGGTGAGGATTTAGGAGGCTCCATCATCGGGTAGGGCGATTGTCGCCAAGATATGCTTCACCATGGCGGACTGGTTATATCTTGGAGGTAACTGGAAGGATGTACCAGTGATGTGGGAATTGTATGGGGTTCGAGGGTTAGACCAGGCGTCGGGTCTTGGGAGTCATGGGAATTGGATGCGGTGGCACCCACCATAGGAAGGATTGAATTTGAATGTTGATGGGTCATGCCGGAAAGGGATTATGCGAGGGGGAGGGGTGGTTCGGGATGCGTATGGGAGCGCGGCGCTGGCATTCCCTACGAATTTTGGTTCTGGGAGCTCCCTATAAGTGGAGGTGAGAGTATTGCTTACAGGCCTCACCTTGTGTAGCTAGAGAGGAATCTGTTTATCGCAGTCGGGGACGGACTCTCATGTCACTCATGATGCGCTCCGATGAAAAGGTAGTTTCCCCTACCCAGTTATTTATACAATTAGAGAATGCAAATCCTTAATGACTAGGAACACATGTGTTACACCTACTTGGAGGGAGGGAAACAATGTGGCAGATCATTTGGTGTCCCTTGCAAGAGATGACGTCTCAGTCAACTGTTTCTCTAATTCTTCTCAAATTAAGGCTGATGGAGTGAATCTGATATGGGGTGATTCCCTTGGTATGCATTATTTTTGGCCTCCTTAGTTTTGTCAATTTTGTCAACGTTTCTTGAAAAAAATTGAAATACTTATGATGATACACAATAGAAACTAATATATAATTTATATAGATTTATTATAAATATACTAAAATAACATTATCTTATAAATCATACAATATATTATTTTCTTATAACATATTAACACCCTTTTATCACCAATTCATTTTTAAAATTCTGGTTCAAGGTTATAACTACTTCGTTTTCATGCCAAATTTTCATTGATAGTATTTGAAATTTCTTATATTTTGTGGATCCAAAATCATAAATAATTTGAAAAATGAAAATAATATCATATTTAATAAATATATATAAATATATATTCATCCATAGATGGTATAGATAAAAAATAAAATACGACATTCATGGATATATTAGGTTATATGTACATGTGAATGGGGTTTCCAAATTCATTGGTTGTAACGAAATAAAGGTAAATGATAATTGAAATTTATGGAAACATAATAATATCATAAATAACTAATTTATTTATAAAAAAATCTTGATAAACTACCATATGGTTTGGTGATGGATGGTTAATTACAACGGTTTGCGAGGTGGTTTTCCTCCATACACACAAAAAAAATTTGTTACCCATTTTATGGAAGAGGAGATAGACATACGCGGGGTATGTTACATAATAAAATAATAGTATATGGAATATAATATTTTAATTATTATATCATTTTTATAGGGGATTTCATGGATGTATAATAAAGAACATAAATACAATTGTTTAATGACTATACCACTTATTTGGATAACATTAATTTCTTTAATCCTATTGTAGTATAAAGATGGTATTATGAAACAAATAAAACCATTATAATGTGGGGATGGATATAAATAAGATAATTTGTGTTGTTTTCAATGAATTTGAAGGTTTTAATTTTTTTAGAATAGAAGGGGAGATTCCCATTTATATCTATGGGGAGGGATACTATTGGAATTACATAAAACAAAAAAATAATATAAAATATTTTTCTTATAAAAAAGGATATATAAAAAAATAAATAGAATACATTGTGAGTGTGGTTCTATATTCTATAATGAAATAATTTTCTAATTGTTTAGAATATTTTTACCCTTATCACAATGTTTTAACCAATTATAACACTTTCTATCAATTATTACAATTATAATGTTTCTATACATTAGGGGTCAACAAGTTAGTATAAAAAATAAACTGATTCCTAAATAAATCACATTTTGTTTTTTAAAACATAAAAAAATAAATATCCTAAGTTATAATCTTTATGATTTATAAATCATTAACTAAAATATTATTTATTATAAAATAAAATTACTATATTATTTTAAACTATTTATTTGGATTTTGAAAATAGCATGGAAATAATGGGACTAGAATATAATAAATTAAAACATCTATAAGATGATATTTGTAACTAAAAAATCATGGTGGAAAATGATTCATTAAAATTATAAATCTATTAAATTTATTATAATTACATATTTTATTTTACTATTAATTGAATATATGCAGTGTCACCAATGTGCAAGTGTTTAAGGTAAATATTCCATAACAAATATAAATAAATTCAAAAAAATGCATTGGATACCCCACCAAAATCATAATTAGAAAAGAAGTTATTGTTGTCAAGGATTTTGGGTGATTCTGGCCTTTTAATCGAAGGATGTTTTAAAATTTTTTAAGATCGTAGGATAGAAATCACATAAAATATAAAATATTCTTGAAAAATGTTGTGGATGGTGTGATCATGCAACTTGGAACTATAATGATTTCATTATTATTTTTATAACCCAATAAAGTATGTGTTATAGTAATAAAATTAATTATAATTAGAAAAGATGGAAAATAGATGTCAATATTTTTGGATGTATCACTTAATGAATCAATAAGTGAATACCAATGGATCAAGAAAAATGGATGCTAATATCACAGTATAAGAGATTTAAAACTGTAATATGAAATGAAAAAGTTTAAAAATGTATTTGGGACTATAGGTAATTATAGATCTCCATTGATTAAAGGAATTTCATCAATAATTATTAGAATATTAATGATGAAACCCAAAATTACTCTTGTTTTTGATGGACTAAAACATAATATCCTATGTTATTCATAGAGTTTTATGATAAAACTAAAGTGTTCTTCAATATTGATAAATTTTTTGTTAAAAATATTTAATATGTATACTTTGTCATATAAGGACAATAGACTAATGGATACTTATTTAGCTTTGGTTATGATTGAGACTCATTCTACCAATGTATGAATGATGAAAATGAAATGTGTCATCAAAGGAATTTATATATTGTCAAAATTATGAAAAATATAATCACTAATGGTGAAACTATTTTGGATGTTTCTTTTTTTGAAAAGATAAAAGAATTAGATGTCCTAAAAATGTCAAAAAGGAAGATTGTAAACTCTTCACACAAGAAGGAGGAGATTAAATCTACTATATCATCAGAGATTATTTGACTAGATCTATGTGTTCTAATGACGATCCAATCATCCAATGTAGATGAGTATTTTAATACCTTTATTAATTCTCAGTATCATATTAGTATAGATGTTTTTAGGGGACATCAATCAACACCCGTACAATTGAATAAACATTTCTGAAGAAGTGAAGTGAAGGATTTTTGTTTTTCTCCCAATAATATCTATAAAAATAACAGAATAGAATATATAAATGGGATATTTTTATCACATATTGAGATTCATGGTATATGTCCTAAACATAATGTACCATGCACACTAGAAAGAGATAGTGTGTCTCGATATAAATGTAGGTGATTGGTGGAAATTAATATAATAATGATAAAAGAAAAAAAATACTTCTCATCATTTGTAGATACAATATTTGATATAATTGTTCTTTCATGAACAGTTACTCGAAAGAGAAAACAAATATTTTCACCATATATGATTAATTATTAATAATATAAATACATGAGGTACCTTCACCGCTTTAGTAAATATTTTTTATCAGGGTAAAAATAAAATATCATTGAATGTTTTTGAAACGAGGATGTGATTGTATTTTAATTTTATATAATTAAAATGAAAGAGTTTACCTTTTTTCGAATACTTTAAAAAAACATCATTAATGATAATTATATTAATGTAATAGATTAATCAATTTATTAAATTTATCATGATGAAACCTGTTCTTTAGGTGATGTTGATGTCGTTTGTTGTATACATATTATTGAAATACATGATAATGATCATGTTTCTGAATATTTACATATTGGATATGAAGATTTATCTATTTAAAAGGATTATGAGTACATTCATTCATCTAATCCACAGATGGGATAGAATTTTTGGTGTTTAAACACCATTGTGGATTAGGGGTAAAATATTCAAACTATGAAAACTATGTGGAAAAAATCATAATTCAATTTTTCCAAAGTTGAACATCAGGATAAAAATAAAGCTAAAAAGAATAATTAATATGTATAACCTATTAAGGAATATAATTTTCAAAAAGAGATTAATTACACAAGGGAGTTAGTAATCAAGACTGTAGAAAATAATATAATCTGGATAAAGTGGGAGTTAATAAACAAAGTGATTTATAAAGGATAATTTGTATGTTATAAAGAAATATATGTTTAAAATTATTATTAGATTGCTCAAGAAATGGATTTTGTGTTGGGATTTTCAGTAGTTTATATCCTTGAAACAATAATAACATTTCTTACTATAGTACAATATATGAAATATTAAAATTTTGTAATGTATATCTGTCCATAATTTCATAACACTGAGTTAGAAGTGGGTGTTGTTATTAAAAAAAACATGTAGTTTCTTACTTGAATAAACATTTAATCTCGATTTTGTGTTGAAAATTTCTTGGTATGGTCTGAAACAATCCCAATGATCATTTTATTATAATTTATAAAACTACATAATGGTTTTTTTAAAAAGGATTATCACACATAGTATATACATTAAATATGGAAAAAGATTCTCATTGTGGTTATTTATATTGATGAAAACATACATATTTGTAGTGATGAATAAATGTGTGAAAATTTTAATAAATTTTTGGAGAATTTAATCAAAGTGTTTTTTCATGGATAATTAAGATATTCTTTTAGTTCACATATTTTGTAAAGGTGAGATTACATTTTTCATTATTAGGAAAAAAATTCCAATTAAATCCAAGAATGTTTTAGTATTGATGAATCAAGGCTGGGTTTTACAAAAATTTCAGTAGGAAATATTTTTTCTTATTATGAACAATGTGTGGATGTGGATCCATGGTAATCCTCAAATCCAATTAGTAGTTCACTTCAAATAACAGCTTTATGACTATATGTTGTATATAGGTTTTCAAAATTTTATTGTAAAATTGTTAAATTATGATCCCCGTTTTAGTTTTGGAATGTTCATTATGAAATATTTAAAAGAAATAATAAATTTTCGTTATAAATATTATGGTAAATGAATTCATTATCCTTTTAATTATTTAGATGCAGATTCCGAAGCATCAATTGAGGAACGGTGGTAAAAATCCAATTAAGATTTTTACAATTGAGATATATGTTTCTATTGGAACACAAAATATATATATTTATAACTGTTTAAGAATTTTTTAAGAAACATTTTTGGATGTAAATAATTGAAATACTCACTTAATGTGGATACTGTCATAGTCTTTATATTTAGAATTTGATGTGAATAATCCAATGCCATTAGAATGTGACAATTCAAGTGAAACAAATTTATTGAGGAATAAAGATTAGTATTATCTTAGTATGAACATTGATATAAAATAAAATTTCATATAATATATATGGGAGATTAATTTGTATTAATTGGAATTATTTCCTATGATGTAAAAAATGTTTTACATGTCTCAAAACATTTCCAATGTGATAATTTTTTTACATGAGATAGATTTTTATAATTAAACCACATCCCACTCACGACTGGGGTATTGTTGTTCTATCACCTCTATCAATGTATCTTTTGACATTTTTTAAATGTGTAATTATAATTATAAATTAATCATTTCTTTACATCACTAGGAATAATATTTTTAAAAATTATATAGTATTTTTGGGAGAATATCCATTACTTCTTCTTTCTTTTTTAATATGGAAAAATATATTTTTAGAGAGTTACTAAAATGGGAAATCTTGGTATTCATCATTTATGAATGTGTGTAACAAATTTTAACAATTTAATGGTGTAAATATAGGTTTTTATGATGGATTATATGTAGGTTTAATCATTTCATCTTCAATTGACTTGATCAGAAATTGATCTTGTGAATTCCACATTAATTTTATATTATGCATTACATTGTTTTATTTATTTGGTGCTCATGTTTTCTATAATAAGTCAAATCACATTGGATTAGAATTACTAAATTGTAATCCATTGATATGTATTAATTATTTTTCATAAATTTTTGTTTCTTTTGTTGAAAATAATTTAAAGGTGGAGGTTGTGGAAAAAAATATGTATTGAGGTTTATTTTTGAGAAGTTGGTGAAAGAGGTTTTTTGGATATGATTATTTATGTTGGATTTTTTCTCAACATTAAAATAATATTCAAAATATAATTTATTATAAGATGAAGATGGTTGGAGACTAATTTTGAGGATGATTAATCATGAATAACATGTTTACATATAATGAATAGAGTTCAATATGAAAACAGATTGAAAAGTGAATCATAAGGTGTTATATATTATAAAACATGTAATTTTTATAAATAATTGGATTGGAAAGTATGTTTTCTAATATAGAAGATATGCACACCATATCTAGTTGATATTAATGAGGGTTATGAAAAAACTATGGTGTCTATGTATTTTAGATTTTAAAATTTCTAGTGTAATGATAAATATACTCCAAAACATTAATCCATGAAGTCTATGGATTTGTAAAAAATGATATATGATCCAAGTAATAATAACTATATTGAAGGATTAAAATGCATGGGAATATGTCATACTATTTAGAAGATCTAGAAAATTCATGGACTACACTCCATAGTGAATATATGTGAAAAAATTAGAATTTGGGGGCTTTGAAAAATTTGTTGCATAAACAATGTCGATCATCTTCTATGCTATTATCAAGGGAAAATTGAGAAGAATTTTATATCGATCCGAGATCACATAACATATATTATCATGATAGTTATCTGTAGATAATTAAATTTTATGAGAACATTTTTAATGAATAATGTTTCCATTAAAGAATGTTCGAGATGTTAAAATAAAAGATTGAACTGCTATGTTATTCCAAAATAGATGTGACCAAGATGATGAAGTGAATTTTTGAATGATTATAAAAATCATTCCATATTGGATTTATCTAAGTCATTTAATAGGTTATATGGCTAAAAATATGTTTACTTTTATTGAATGATGAGAATCTTCTGGAAAAAAATACACATGATGCGAACAATGAATAAGTTCAAGGAAGTTGGGTGTTTGAATTTGAATTTGAAATTTAAAATCAAATTAAATGAATTAGAGTAATACTATTCATATTTAAAGTATAGGGATTGATTAGGAGTAGAGTGAATAGAGATATATGATGAAATATTAGTAGAGGTGAGCAATAAAATAAATAATTGGTTATTATCCAATTTATATGAGTGTAATAATAAAATAAGACTAATGTTTTTTTGGGAATGTGTTTTTCATACATTGTAAATATGAATCCTATTTTTATAAAAGTATATAAAAGAAAGTATTCTTGTTTATGCAGCTTATTTTATAGTGGAATTTATATATTTCAATACACCCAACAACTAAAAGTAACTATATATGGATGATGTATTTTTTTACCATAACATATATCATTTTTTTGTGTGTGAAGATTTTGTTTTCTAGGAGCACCAAATCCAAATTGAAAACTAAAAAAATGTAACTTTAATTATTATAAAATAATTCTAACTTATAATATAACTATTATAGTGGGTATTGCGATCCAGGATTATTTTAGATCAAACCATGGACAAGCACTCCCACATATAGTGGTGAACCTTAGAAAACATCTCTATTTTCATATATAAGATTTTTTTTGTGTGTTTTTCCGTAGTCATTACTATATCATAACATGTGTGTAAATTTATTCAGATAGAAATATAAAAATATAATTGTTCATTGATCCACCCATCTCAGTGATCTTTCATTGATCATGAATTTATAATAAATATATATAAATGTGAAAATTTCTTTTGTATTATAATATATAATTTGTTAATAGTTTTTAAAAACCCCCAAATATAAAATTATAGAACTGAAATTTATAATAATAAAAAATTTCGAAATTCTTATATATCCAGTGGATTTGAAATATGATTTTTTTGGAAATAGAAACCCCACCTCGTGGATGTCACATAAAATCTTAGGGTTTAAGCATAGTATCCCATCAAAAAATCGTTACATCCGAAAGGAAATGATAATCGGGAAAATACCATATATATATCCACAATGAAGTGGAAAATATATCTTTAAATATTATCATTCACTTAGGATGGAAATAATAACCAATATATATATATATATATATATGAGAATCCTCTAATGATTGGAAATAAAAATAAATTGTATTTCAGAACTATTAACCTTATTCTTTAATTCATTTATAAACATCTCGGAAATATATTATGATGATGGAGGGATTTCATATATACCACAACTATAAAAATAATATAAAATAAAAACAAAATCAAATGTCCATATACCGGTAGGATAAACCCTTATCGAAAGAAAAATTTATGATGTTATTATGTCAAACATTAGATAAACCATATATCGATCAATGATATATATGTTAATAAAATTGAAGGATATAATTATATTGCAAAAAGAAAAATAGACCATACTAGTAATGGGATAAACTAGTTTCCAATATCGGAAAATGAAGTATATTTTTTATATGTTAAACCTTAACAAAAAAACAACATATCAATTATCATAAATGTTATCACTTTAAATTTTATATATTTAATTTAAGAAAATTAATTGTCCCTCTATAAAATATCACATCATATATCACATGATAACAAAATAAAATAACCTATAATATATTTTTTCATCTTGAAAAACAATAAAAGTCTTGTATTCTTACATTACTCTCCGAAAACAAATGTACACTTAAAAAATAAAAACATACTATTTCAGAAACATCTTATCTTAGTTAAACATTTTCCTTACCACCACAAAGACATTATAATATTCGTATATTCCCCATGGTCAATAACTTGACCACAATATATATCACTACACTCATAACATAAAATTATTAAATCACATAACCATGATGGATGGTATCATAAATAATAATGATAAAACTAAAAAATCTATAAAATGTGATAAAGAAAGGCTGAAATGATATGAAACACCTAAAGAAAGGCCATGAATTGAAAGATAGTCATGAAATTCCACCACATTAGAACAAATGAAATTATTTAAAAAGTATAATAAAAATATTATGTGAACTAATAAGATCATATTTAAAATACCTATCCTACATATTTTCTCAATATAATTCTATAATAGAATGTTAATTTGACATTAACCCCCCTAACATTTATCACAAAATTCATAATATGGACCACTCATTATCTTAATAATTTTTATTCCAATTAAATATATAAAAAATATGTGTTTGTTTCTGAAAATATTTTATTATAAGACCATCATTTTTTGATGTTTTTATATATAAATCCGATGTGAAATTGTCCCTTCCTATTTCTCATGAACCAAACACCACATCACCATCATTGAAATGCATAAAACAAAGGTTAATTTATTCACATATAAATAATTAATCTATTAAATTTAGTGAATGTTATAAATTTTTTAAAAAGAAGGGCATTATAGACCATTCCAACTAATATTAATGTATTGAAGAGGGTTTCAACATGAACATACAACCATACTCATTTATTTTTTGTAAAACAATCACATAAATACCTTACATTTGATATAGATATGTATTAGAATAAAATAGAACATAATAATAGAAAACTAATACACAATTCACTTAAAACATATATAAGGAATTCAACATATAATCATAGAATACCACCTACATTTATGTAATAGAACAATAGAACCAAAACAAATTTATCGTGGATGTTCATTTAAGAAAAGAGTCCATTTAAATTTGTAAAATATTTTTTTAATCATTTTATAAAAAGTATAGAAATTATTTAGACGAAATATCAGAGAAAAAAAATTAATTTAGTAAGGTGTTTAATACTCCTAATTAATGAATTGAAATATAATATCATTCAAATCTAAATACTGTAAGGTGATTCCATATAATTAATAAATCACATTATATATTCAAGTAAACCGTAATGAGCTAGATCTAAAATAAATATTAAAAATAAAATTTGAATTACTCTCACAAAACACATAGGGTAATCTTGACATAAAAAAATAAAATAAAAGACACCATATAGGAATCAATTTCCACCCAAATTCCAAAAATATTCCCCCACAAAACTTACTGGCAACATGATCATGTAAAGTGGAGTGTAATAAAACATCAATATCATAATATATACCAAACATATTCAATCCAATTATATATGGATGTATTTTACATTTATCCTATAATATTATACCATTAATACCTAATAAAAAATATTAAATTTTGGAAAATAAATAAAATGGGGAATGAATGAAATATTGAGAAAAATACCATGATTAAGAGTTTCAAACTCTCCCTCAAAATGTAGGGATTCATAGGGGATGATAGAAGGACAATTAATGGAAAATAAGAGAGATATATATTAATATATTATGTTTTCTATGATAATGATATATATTTATATGATCATATATCATTTTTATTCTGTTTTTATCATGTAAAAGAAAAAATTCACCAAAAATATCATGTTTTTGTAGTTTAAATGGATTTGTATTGATAACAATTTTTCATAAAATAATAAATAGTAGGATTTAGTAATTAATAATTTGATTCATAGGAATTATATAGTTATTTGATAGATTTGTTAATAATTAGGAATCATGAATTTTTCTCAATAATCATGCACACCACCTTAGGAAACTAGTTGGGAATGAATCCAAGGAACATAATCGAAAGCATTTTTTGATCATTTTCATTCTAATATATAAAAAATGAGGATACTATATAAATTGATTTATATCTCATTATATTGAATAAAAATATTTTTTCATTCATGTTAAAACCATGGCCTTATATAAAATGTACTCATAATCTTATATATTTTTTCTACAATCACCTTAATTATGGATAGAAATTGTTATTCACTGAATCAAGAACCCTATATCAAAAATTTATTTTACTAAATTGGCCTGAAATATAAAGGATCACGTCTAGTTTGATTTTATAATTTATTATGATTTTGAGACTATATATATACATGATTCTCACATAATATCTGAAAACATTAAATAACACATAAAAAATCAAGTGAGGAATTTATGATTTCTTCAAGTAAATCCCTTAAATAGTTCCAATAACACTTCTCGAAATCCTATTGAGAATAAAACACAATTAATAGGGAGTTTATATACTTAGTAATGGAAATAAAATTCTAAAATATATAATTGAATAAATTAATTCGGAATCTTATGGTAGATATTAATAATAATTTAATATTAAATTTACTTGACACCAAGAAAAATTCATGAATCATTGGATGACATAAAAACATAAATATTTACATGGATGAAAATATGAGTTTCATAATCAAATAATTCAAAATTTTATATATCAAAATCATAAAATTATGTGCCTTTTCTAGGACCTCGTATATAAATTCTAAGAAATACACCACATATCAAAACAAGATTGAAACATGAGACCAAACAATACATTGAAGAAATGTAATGGGCCCCACCAGTCACATAATAATTCCAATTCAACCATATTATGAAAGGAGGGGATAAAAATTAATTACATAATGAACATATATGACCATATTGAAATAATATGATAAAAAACATTACTATTATCTAAAATCAATAAGTATAACATGATAATATTCCATCTAGAGTAATCGGTAGATGATTTCAAAAGATTATATCCCCATTAATGAAAACTTGTTATCAAAGAATATTAATAATTATGAAAATACATAAAAATTAGTACATTATTTCTTGATGAAAATCAACATTGCATTTCATAAATTTTAATATTAAAATATATATTTTTCAAGATTATTTGAGAAAGTATTTTTTAAATAAAATCCAAGTGAACTTGTAATGATGATCCAAAAAATAGTCCTGATTGTGGGTAAATTCATTCATGTGGTAAATTATAAATCAAATATTATATTCACACCGTTGGGGAAAAAAAGTTCAATAATTAAAGGACTGGACGAATCCTTTTATATGTTTTCATAAAATGTTATCCAAGGGTAAAAATGTATTTAATAAATAATTTAAATATATTAAAATCATTATTGAAAAAAACATTATGGAAATTATTTCTATTGTAATAAAATATTCCCAAAAAATTGAATTTCAATGTCAATTTTCAATTAAAAAAATATAATAATCAATTTTAGTACAAAATAACAATAAAATAGATCTAATAAATGAAAAACACTTAAATAGGAAGATACAATTAAAACAAATAATCCCACATTAGGATATGATTATAAAATAAACCCTTATGCAATGACTTGGAATTTTCATGTAATTTGTTTATTTATATGGAATTATTTTGAGACCTAAAAATCTGAATGAAGAAGTTTCTGATGCTCAGAGTGCCCAAAATGATCCATCGGAAAAATGTAAATCTTTAAATATCATGATTAATAAATTTTCCTTAAAAATTGGAAGAACTCTTAAACAGGTTCCCAGATCAGAAATCTGAGGGCAAAGTTGCATTTCAGATGATGGGTTTACCCTAGACATGACATAAATTCAGATGGTTCATGCCTCTAGTGAGAAAACCCATAAATGGTATAACAGTTACTAAAACAATTAAATAAAATTATTTTCATTTTTCAAAAGCTTATAAATAATAAATAGTGAATCATATTAAAAATCTAAGACCACTGCTGAACTCAGGGTGTATGATTTACTTAGGCATATACTAACATTGTCTGACTAATTCTTCTATACGAAGTTAGATTTTGGCCGTAAATAAAATAATTAAGTAAAAATTAATTTAATGTCCAATATTTAACTTCTAAATAGAAAATCAGATTGAAAATATGAGAGTACCATTGAGATCGTGAGCTCGTGTTCCCCTAAGACTGATCCTAACCTCGACTGGCATGGGTCTAGGGTGACTGTTAATAACTTTTTAAAATGTTTAAGGTAAGTTCACTAAACGTTAAGGCAGAAAATTGTATCTTCTAAACTGGTGCTCAGATAAAAATTATGAGGGCACTGTTGAATCCGAAGTGCCAGGATTTTCAAAAGGGAAGTTAAATTTTCCAGGAAAGGGTTAGACAAAAAATTTAATTTTTGGACTTTTTAAAAAAATAATAAAATAAATTTTGGATAGTTTATTATTTTTCTTTGTGCAGCCATTAGAAAAATAGTGTTGGGACTATAGTGCATCGTTAAAACCATTTAATGGATTGACTCATAATATCTATGACCACATCATTGGGAGATTTAAATGAACATATAACCACATCATTGATATAATAAAAAAGGTTCATTATTATACACATTAATGAACCTCATTAATTGTGTGGTGAATTGACCATCTCCTCTTCAATATTTAATAAAATCTCAGGAATGGGTTTTTAGAATGCAAGAGGGGAACATCAGATGAAGTGTCGTGACGACCTCCACCAACCTAAAATGAACCTTCGAGTGACAGACATTGGTGGAATCGACGAGCGATGAAAAGCACTGACGAACACCTTTGAACGTGGAAATTTATTCTTCATCTGCAGTGCCTTCCATCGATTACATGGTAGGGTTTATATGCTAGATTCCTCCCCTTTTTACATTGTTCTTGAATATTATAAAGAACACAAGTCATATGTCCAATGGGTTGACCCACGTTTCACTCTTTAACATGGGAGGATAATGTGGGGTTTCATTATGGGAGTTTTTATAATTTAATAATCCTTCCCATGTTTTAAAGCTCATGTGGAGGGAACCCGATGAACGAAAAAGGCTCGTACCATCTGCCGAATGCATTATGGTTGTGCTCTATGTGGGTGATCAGATGAAGTGGCGGTGTGATGGCAGCATGTGGTGGGACCGGAGACTGAGGGAGGTGGTGTTAGGAACCCTCCATCCTCAAAGAAATTGTGACGCCTGACGGTGCGGCGACAAACAATGGACAACCAGCCAACGCAGACCACGTTGAAGTGGGGATGCGTGCTGTGGTGGAAGGCTGCGAAATCGACCCGCAGGGGTGGGCGGACCTACTCCCACGAGTCAGTAGTTGGTTGGTCCACGTGGACCATCTATGAAGTGCAGCTGCATCGGCTGCCGCTGCTCAACCAGGTGGTGCGCTACGGCGGCACGCCTTAAAAGAAGGCCACAACATCAAGACACGAAAGAGAGTGGACCCGCACCCGCAGATCTGCAGCAGCCAAGTCAATGTGGACAAACCAATAGATGTGGCGCCACCTAGAATCGCTGAATTGAAGACTAGAATAACTTCACCCTTTTGAGAGGGGAGTGGTCCCCCTTGCTCGGCAAGGGAACCGAGTGATTCCGCAGCCCGGCAGGCCAAGCCCATCCGAGTGGTTCGCGCCAAACCCATGGCCCAGTGGGCCGACACTACGGCCCAGTGTGGTAGACCAAACCCATCTGAACTAGGATAAGCCTAGACCCTTCATGGTGGGCCAAACGGGTCGGGTCGGGATTGTTCGACCATGTCGGATTGGACCTGGACCAACTTAGAGCCCAGTTCGCTTAAACAAGCGTATCTCATAAACCGAACATCTGATTGATGAACCATCTACATTGTCACAACCCTTTAGATGAGGTGGTCTTTTTCAGATACATTAAATGAATTTTGGAGAATTTTTTATTTTTTTCAGGTTGGATATACCTAAATCCAACCAGGATCATTGCACTAAAATTCCTAAAAAATTCAGAGTGGGTGTGTGGTTGACGTTTCATCTGTTGCTTTGGTACCCTTATGACATGATGGACCATCAGGATAATTCCCTGTGTAACTTCATTGATGTTGAGGTATGACGTATAAACTACGGTGTAGTACCAATGTGTTTCTTGTAGTGAGAGTTATGATGGCTACTCCATTGATGAATCAAGGAACAGGTATTCCGTACTCCTCTGCTCCAGTATATATGGGACTCCCTACATCATGAGGGTGGGTTCGTTTTCCACTTACATTGTTTCCCTAAATTTTGATTTAGTACTCACCTATTATACTAGGGTGTGGGTCCTCCAAAATTAACTCACATAGAGTCAGGTATACCCTACCGTGTAGGGTGTGGGTCCTCTATGTTAGGAGTAGGTAGTCCCCCATCATCGTATGGTGCGGGTCCTCCTTATGAAGGGTTACAGCTGAGTCATTACTCCACTACCATGTCGGGGTGTGGGTCCTCTAGCCTGGGGTCGGTACTCCCCCGACGTAGTAGGGTGCGAGTCCCCCATAGTGAACAAAAAACCATAGTGGTACTCCCCTACCAAGTAGGGTGTTGGTCCTCACATATGGATTAGTACTCCCCCATCTCAGAGTAGAAAATGGGAGTGGGTCTTTTAGTGTATTTGGGGCTCCATTGACTATAGGAAAAAATTTGGAGGAGTGAGGATATTCATTTTATGTAATCAATACCCAACGTAGAAGTCAATATTCCCTCAACGTACTAAGGTGAGATCCACTTCTTACTGGGGTGATTGAGATATTGTGGTTTAGACTGGAGAAGTGCTCCCCCAATTGAATGAAGTGTCGAAGAGTGGGCCTTTTCACTTGGTTTCTCTTGGCCTTGCCTCGGGCGCAAGACCATTACTGTGAGGCCTCTAGTCCCTGTAACTAATGAATGTTCTAGTAGAATGTTTTTGATGGAGCATATCCTTTCGGAAATTCCATTAGAAATGGTTGTGTTGAACCTGATAGAGTATATCTCTCAGACATGTTCCCTCAGGGATGGCCATCTCATGGAGCGTGTACTCCTAATACTTGAGTTACACTTCGATCCTTCTATAGAAATCCTAGAAATCGATTTAGGTCATTTCCTTATGTTTATTTGAGGCTGAGACGAGTATATTTGTATGAACTAGGTATATGCAAGGGCATGTACCTTAGTAGAGCTTACTATTCCTAATATTGGTGGTTTACTTCATGGTTGTTTTGTGGTAATTTTCCTTTGTAGATTTCTAAGAGACCATAGAGGGTCTCGGTGTCCCTTACTATTTACTGAGTTACTCTCCCACGCATGGGCTTCACCCGCACGTGTTGGGTCTGGTGTAGACGGTTGACGTTTCGTTAGGGGCACTCCAGAAGACGGGACTGGAAAACGTTACGATGGTGGACTGGGTGGCCTAGTACCAGGAGGGGTCCACTAGGACCTAGAAAATAGGACATACTACTTGGGATTATAGAATCTTAACTACTCCCATGACCAGGTGGGTTCTATCACATAAGATCGATGGTTCTCCCTTTGTACCTTCATATTTTCAGTTCTTTTGTTGGGCTAGTATACTGACATAGTTACACCACCTAGTGCTTTACTAGCTATTGTACTCTGGTTTCCGATTACATAATGTTCACCTTTCAGCTTTGTGGTTTTTGTTTGTGAGTTAATGTATTTATAGGTATCCAGGGAAATACATCCCACTTGCAGGTTGATGCCTTCGGTGCTAGTCTCCAACCCCTAGTATTCGAGATGCGGGTTTGGAGTATGTCATGGCGCGGGACATGGGGGACGTGTCATGAAAAAGTGGTATCAAAGGTTATCAGTTCTACCTCAATAAACAAGGGCATGTTGTTTTTGTTGTGACCAATAGTGTTAAGTGTTTCAAGTTCAAATTTCAGGCCAGAGACTCCAGTGTTGGTGAAACTGCCGATGTATCCATACACTTGGACTCTGAACACCATTTACCCGGCTCAGTACATGGAAACCCTGATTATAGGGAAAATAAAGGAATTTTCATCTTGAATTGAAGTTTGTGATTTCCATATACCTTCTCGAGTCAGGACTCCTAATATAACCTTCTATCTGTGGAACATCTTGATTAGTCTCTGAATTCCTCTACATAGACTACTGGACAGGATTCTGATACGAGGACGTAGAGACATCCCGCCTAGTGACGAGGAATCCATTCATGGAACAGTGATTGAGATGGCCCCACAAAGTGGTGCACTAGGGCCACCACCACCCACTAGTCAGCATCTTATATTGGCTATTCTTCCAGAGGACGTTCATAGGATCAGTGCCCAACATGAGTTCTAGAGGGAGAGACCTCCCATGTTCTATGGGGAGAGAGATCCTTAGGTAACTGATGATTGGAATGGGGTAGTTACGCATTTTTTTGGCCTAGTGAGGAAATCTCCCTACCAGATGTCAGTCTTGGATGCAAGACATATTCGGTGCTCAGTGGGAAGAAAGTGGAGTCTTATGATTCAGACTCACGTTGTGGAAACCCTCACTTGGACATACATTGAGAGCATTTATAGAGAGGAGTTATTTTCAGTGACTTTGTGCCCTATAGCCATATAGGTGCTGCATTCCTTGCGATAGGGAAACAGGATGCGAGTAGAGTACTCAGCGATATTTGCAGATATTTCTTGCTACTCTATAGATATGGTGTGGGACCTTTACATCAGGGCCCAGACATTAGACATTGGACTGTACCAGGAAATCAGGGCATTAGTGATACCTCACAGCATTCTGAAACATGTTGGGGTACTAGAATGATCCCTGGGGGTTGATAGCTTCCTAGAGGAGGAACAGGTGGATGTGACCTATGTCAGAAGTGACAATTTAAGTGTTTCTATTGAAGCTAACATACGAATGGTGACAATATCTTCGCATAGGAGGCATACCTATGCCTGAAAACAGACACGTGGGTATGTGGCATAGTAGCAGTGCCAAGGAGAAGACCAACCACATGAGAGGTAGTTTCACACTTTTAATAGCTGGGGGGCATCTTGCTGGAGATTTTCCAACCCTTCATACTACTGAGAGGTATCCAACGAATGAACCACCTTAGTAGAGACAACTCTTGGATCACGGAGTTCCCAAAGTTGGAAGGCGGGGTAGTGGAGATGGACGAGCAGTAAGGGGTGGTCCCTGCCAAGTTCCTAGAGTTGGAGGATGTGGGTGAGGTCAACTACACACAGTTGTGGGTCTTGACCAATAAATTGTAAAAGAAGTTCTAGGTATGACATGCGTCTTTTCTTTTGAATCCTCCTTAAAAATACATAGGTGGTAGACGTTTTTATGCGAGTACTATTAGAGACTTTGAGGTTTTTGTTAGACTGTGGACTTGACCCTCACTCTAAGAGACTTATTATGGAGGATACCCACTGATTGTGTGACCTAGCTCTTGGATGTGAGAGTTGCGGTTGGGAACTCTTATTCGTGGCTTCGAGACCCTATGATGTGAATCTAGGTGTGGACTACTATCATTCATTCCCAGAATGATGAGATTAGGAAAGCATTGTGGTATATCTACATGGTGTATTAAGGATTTCCATTGCAGGGGTGCTAGGCGGTATGGTCTGGACTCTCATAAGTAGTCTATCTTGAGTCATTTTGTGGCTGCAGAGTTAGACCACAAGATTTTCTTGTAGTGAGGAATGGTTCCAATCCATCCATACATAGTGGGGATTCCCATAAGTGGGATTGGTTGTGCCTTGTTTCGGCTATTTGTGATGCCACTGGAGGTTCTAGGTAGTGAACCTCTAGACCCAATGATTTCATATGTATCATTATACTTAGTGTTTTCCCCACATGTCAAAACTAATGAAATAGTTTCTTCCTGTCAGTTGGGGCCTTGGATTTTTAGGGGAAAAAATTACAATGGTGGGGAGAATGTAACGTCTTGAAATTTCAGTGTAATTTTTTTATATGGAATTTTTTCAAGACCAGAAAATCCGATGGCATGTGATTCCAATGCTTAGATTGCTAAGAATGATCCATCAAAAAAATTTTATGATTTAAAAAGCACAACTAAGAAGTTTTCCTACAAAATTGGAATAACACTTAAACGTGTACCATATCAAAAATATGGGGGCACTGTTGCATTCTAGATGTCAGGTTTACCCTAGGCGCAACTTAAATTTATTCGGTGCATGCCACCAGTGAGAAAACCCAAAAATTCCATAACCATAAATAAAATAATTAAATAAAAGCATTTTATTTTTTAAAATTCTTATAACTCACAAATGGTGAATAGAATTAATAATAAGAGACCACTATTGAACTTGTGAGTGTATAATTTTCATAGGAAGCTACTAATATCATTAACCTCTAAACTGAATCTCAGTTTGAAAATATGAGAGTACCATTGATCTCACGGGGTTGTGTTCCCCTCAAACAAAGCCTAAACTCGACCAGTATGGATTGAGGGTTAATGTTAATATTTTTTGATTTTTTTAATGTAAGTTCAGTAAACATGCGGGTGGCGAATTTTATCTTTAGAACTAGTGCTCGGATTTAAAATACAAGCGAATCATTGAATCCACAGCACTAAAATTCTCTTAAGGGAAGCTTAACTTTGACCGGAATGGGCCAATAAAAAATGTTAATTCTTAGAATTTACAAAAAAATAATAAAATAACATTTGGATTTTTTTGAGCAGTCGTTGGAAAAACGATGTTTGGACCTCAGTGCTACATCAAAACTATTTAATAGATTAACTCATAATTTTTTCAACCACACTTTTGGGAGATTTAACTAAACGTTTTACCACACCATTGATATATTTAAAGTGGTTCATTAATTATACTCATTAATGAACCTCATTAATTTAGTGGTGCATTGATCCTCTCCTCCCCTCTATTTAAACATAGCTTGGGAATAGGTTTTCCGCACACTAGAGGGGAACCTATGATGATGTGAAGTGACATATTTGACCAACCTAGAATGAAGCTTCGAGCGACAGGCATTGGAAGAATTGATGGGTGATGACAAGAGCCTAAAAACACCATCGGACAAGGATATTTCTTCGTCATATGAAGCACCTTCCAATAATTACATGGTAGGGGGTTATATGTTTGATTCCTGCAATTTTTACCATATTATTGAATATTATAATGAACATGAGTCATCTGTCTGATTGGTTAACCCACGTTTCACTTTTTAACATGGGATGATAATGTGGGGTTTCATTTGGGGAGTTTTTATAATCTGAAAATTATTCCCATTTTATAATGCTAACGCAGAGGTCGTGAGATGAACTAACAAGGCTCAGAAAATCCGCCAAAACCATTATGGTTGCATTCTATTCAGGAGAACATATTATGAAACGGTGTGACAGTAGTACTCGGTGGGAGCGGCGACCGAGGGAGGTGGAAACCAGCACCCGCCGACGACATAGAAACTGTGGTGCCCAAATTTTCTTCGATGGAAAAGGGGAAACTGACCATTGATAGCCACATTAAATGGGGCGTCACACTACAGTGGAAGGGTGTAGCATCAAGCCATGTCGGAGGGCATACCTCCACTAGCTAGTCCGTAGTTGGCTAGTCCACGAGGACCGTCCAGAACGTGCGGTGCCATCTGAGGTCGTTGCTAAGCTGGGCGGCGCGCCGAGGAGGAAGGAGGTGGCATCGAGCTACAGTGGAGAGAGGACCCACTCCTGAGGTTCAGTAGCTATTCGGACCATGCATACTAGCCATGAGATGCAGTGCCACATAGTGCAGTGACTTTGAAGACCCAAACGGCTTCGACCGTTTGGGAGGGGAGCAGTCTCTCATGCTCGGCTAGTGGGTCAAGAAATTATGCAGCCCGGTAGGGCACACCCAACTCGGTGGGCATGGCCAAACCTGCAGCCCCACGGGCCGAGCCTAGCCTCTTTGGGGTGGGCCCCGCAGGGCGGTTTGGGTCGGTCTGACTGTGTCAGACTGTACATTGACCCACTTACCACCCAGTTAGCTTAAACGAGCTTATCTCCTAAACCGAACGCCTATTTCACGAATCGTCTGTGGCACCAGAACCCTTAAGATGAGACTACCCATTATAGATACTCTACATGAATTTTGTAGAATGTTGGAGTTTTTCCGGGTTGGATTGTACCCAAATCCAACAGGGCCCTTGACACTAAAATGATTATAACATTCAGACCGGGTGTCCGGTTGATGTGCCATCTATTGAGTTGGAACCATTATGACATGAAGGATCATTGAGTTCCGTCCTTGTAGAACTTCATGGTGGTTGATTTATGACAGATAACTTAATGAGCATAACTAGGGTGTTTCTTGTAATGACAATTAGGATGGTTACTACCTTGATGACTCAAGGCACGAGTATTCCTTACTCCACTACTCCGGTAGATACAAGACTCCCCATATCATGAGTGCGGGTTAGTTTTCCACTGATATGGTTTTCCTACCTTTGGAGTCGGTACTCCCCTATTGGACTAGGGCATGGGTCCTCCAATAATAACTCACTTAGAGTCATGTACTCTCATACGGGGTAGGGTGCAGGTCCTCTGTGTCATGAGTAGATACTTTCTTGTCAACCCAGGGTGCAGGTTCTCCTTATATAGTGCTACAGTAGAGTCGGTACTCCCCTTCCATTCCAAGATGTAGGTATTCTAGCCTAGGGTTAGGACTCCCCAGACGTACTAGGTTTTGGATACCCCACAGTGAACAAACTAACATAGTTGTACTCCCCTACTGTGTAGGGTTCAGTTCTTCTTATATGGAGTAGTATGTCCCTGTATTTGAGTAGCGATGGGGAGTGGGCCCTTTGATGGAGTTTGAGATACTTCGACTGCAGGACACAATTATAAGCAGTGGGCCCCTCCACATGATGTAATAAATACAAAGGGTTGAAGTTAGTACTCCCTCATCGAACTGAGCTGTGGTCCACCTCCTACTGGGATGACTGAGATGTTGTGGGTTAGACTGGATCAGTGCTCCCCCAACTGAACGTAGTGTCGAGGAGTGGGGATCCTCACTTGTATTCCATTGGTAATTCCTCGGGTGTAAGACTCTGACTGTGAGACATATAGTTTCGGGCACTTGAGGTAGTTCTATCAGAATGTTCCTGATAGAGCATCTCCCTTCAGAAATTCCATTAAGAATGGTTGAGTTATACTTGATGGAGTACATATCTCAGACAGGTGCCATCTGGGATGGCCAGTTCATGTAGTATGTACTCCTGATCCTTGAGTTATGCCTTTATTGGAAATCCTGGAAGTGGATTTAGGTCGGGAACTTCTTTTTCATGTGGGTGAGACAAGTATATCTGGATGACCAAGGTATATGAAATGGCATATGCCAGAGTAGAGCTGACTACGCATAATATTATTTTTTTCTTCGTGGTTGTTTTGTCGTATTTTTATGTTGGGTATTTCTGATAGACCATTGAGGATCGTTGTGTTACCAACTGAGTACTGAGATACTCACCCATGCATGGTCATCTCTCGCCCGTGTTGTATCTCGTGAAGATGTTCGATGATTAGATAGGGGTGCTCAGGATGACAAGACTGATAGACATTACGGTGGTGGACATGGTGTCCTTGGACTGGGAGGGGTCCAATAAGACCATGCATACATGAAATACTACTAAGACTTCTAGTAGCTTCACTACTATAGTGACCTGGTTAGATCTTCGGCAGATGGTTGTCGGTGCACCCATTGTACCTTGCTATTTTCATTTCCTTTGTTGGTCTTGTATACTGGGCTGGTTACACCACCTACTGCTTTACTTTTTGAACTCTGGTTTGAGATTACTTAGTGTTCACATTTCAGCTTTGTGGTTTTTTTATTTGGGCATGTGTATACTGGTATCTAGGAAAATTCCTCCCACATGTAAGTGGATGCCTTCAGTGCTAGTGGACAACCCCTAGCCTTCGGGGATGGGCTTGGGGTATGTCACGGCAGGAGCCTTAGGAGTATGGGTCGTGAGACCTTACATATGGTCTGAGTAGCTACATAAGGTATCACAGCCTCAAATATAATAAATATAAATTTATTACATAGCAAGAATAGAATTTTATAAATATATATTATCATATATTTACACTTATAATATATCAATAATGGTTTATGAACAATTCCAAATCAATATTGTTGTTTTCATGTGATAATTTGTTATTTTTTCATGTATGATTGGGTTCAGTTGAATGGACTATGAATTATACATAGGAATTTATCATATATATATTATTAATAATTTTTTAATTATCATTTAAAATAATTATATACTCAACTTTAATTATTCATGAATTATTTACATGAAAAATGAACTACACCAGTATGTAGAGGTGGTAGTCTACACACACATAAATTTCATTATAAATTTTTAACAAGTTGAAGGGTATGTTGGTAAATGATATATTTTATTTTTAGAATAATAATTTATTCATAAAGATATTATTTAAAAATTATATCAATCATATTAACCATACATTAAATGGTGGTGCTGAAAAATGAAACACATCACAATGCAAGGGTGTTGTTTTCACATACACATGAATGATGCATTTGTGTCCCATTTTCAAGAGAAGGGTGTGTATAATGGTTTGACAATTATCTTAATAAACTATGGTCATATGTAAGATAAATAAATTACAATATCATCATGGTTAGAAAAAAAAATTATGGCATTATTATATTAAATAAAAGGAAATCTCCCAATTAAGAGCTAGACATATTCCTTGAACAACCAACTTTGACTTAAACTATAATCATTCTGAGGTATGAATTTAAATGAAAAAATTTGATACATATAATGGGTAGGGGTGTTAGGAATGAAATTATTAGGTAATTACCATTACATAAGGAACATTAAGATTGAATAAGAGTGTATAGGTGGTGTGCTTTTATAAGGGAGGCAAAGGATACACTTGGATGTTTTCAAAGTATTAAAATATATTAATGTATTATTCAATAAAAATAGATCCAAAATTAATCATAATAAAATAGGAGATGAGATGGAGTCTAAATATGACCATAAAATAGAATTTATAAATTTTTTAGGATATTTTAACCTAAATAAGATTAGTTTTAACCTGTTAAACCCATTTTATCTCTTATAATAATAAAACATATTTTTTTAAACCATGTTAGTACTCTTAATGACCTGAAATGAATGATGAATCACAAATATATTTTGGAATGATTATTCTTCATAAATAGTCAAATTTATCAAAATTAATTTCAATATGTTCAAGAAATTAATTTAATACAAACCCAAATAAACATGAAGAAATATAGTTTTCTGAAAAATGCTTGTTTTAAGAATAATAATGATTTTATTAAAATATAATGTATGTTTTTCAAAAAAACATACTATTTTATTACTTATATTTATCAAAAAGTGAATTATTTTTCTTCCAAAAAAACCAATAGGAACCTAATATATAATATAATATTATATGATAAATAATAATATATTTTATTTTTAAAAACAATATTATATTTCTAAAATTATATAAATATATTTTTATGTTTAAAGTTACATTTTTATATGAATTATGTAACAAATAACATATATATATATATATTTATAAAATTTAATAAACATCAATATCATTCTTATATAATTATAATTTCAGTACATTGGTAGTTTGTATAAAATAATGATTTATCAATTTCCACCCAAAAACTACTATTTCTAAAAAAAATCCAAAAATAAATCTAATTGAATTATTTAAATACAGAATTAAAAATGATATTCACTTCATAAATTTTAATTGGTAATTTTTTTAAAATTGGATTTAATTAAATTCTTGATTAATGTTAAGGGAATTAAACTATTATTTCTCAAGAATGAAAATCTTACTATAACTAATTCATTGTTGTTACATTCAAACCTCAAAAATTTATTCCTCAAAATTTATATATTGAAACATAACAAAGAGATGTGGTAATTTATTCATCATAAATTCTTCATGACACCACATTTCTTATACAATATTATACATTTTTTAATGTTTTTTTACCAGATTAGTTTTCTATGTTTTCCTGTCATTTTTTCTAGTATCCATTATCTGGATAGGCTCATCATAGTGTGTTAAATATTTTTCCAAATATATTTACATTCAGGTATTTACATGTGTTGGTTCTATCATGCACTTCCTTCAAAAATAGATATGAAAATCCAATGAATAATAAAGAGTCATTGGTGGCATTTTTTTATGGTAGTTCAAAAATTCAATTCATTCTATGATAATAAAATTCCCCACGAACCTAGGAAATAGTTTCCATTTTTTTCCGGAACTTATTACAAAATTCCCAGAATGCACCCTAACATATTATAGACCACATAAAATTAAAGAATTTTTCATTCAGTTATTTTAGTTTATTTTTTTGTCTTCATTGATAAAACTTTATTTCATGTTAAATAGTATTGCCATTTGTTGTTCACTCCTCCAGGAGATAATGGCCTATAGGCTTAAATTTATTAATATCAACCATAAATGTTTTAGTCTAAGTGATTATAACTAACACCACATCATATGCATCCATTTTATAGATTCTATGAAATTTTTTATTATAATTGTATTCTATAAAACATATTACTGAACCCATATTACTTGAATTTCAAGTTATCTCATCCTCAACATTTCATCTATTGTATGAAATTTTGATTTAGGATACCTTCCAGTTTGAGAATGATTGGTTTTTCTCAATTGTATCATAGTGTTAAGATACACTTAGATGCTCTTTTAGATTATCATTGTATATTATAAATCATGTTCAGATATAATTAAAAGTGGTTCACCATAAATTTCAAAACTTCATTAATATAGTTATGTGTGAGATAATGAAGTTGTAATTCGTCCATTATAACTAGGAAATGTGTATAATAGTTATGGTTTTCCACTATATCCCATATGAGATTAGTATATCTAGGGGACATTGGAAATTTAGTTACAATGTCCATGGTAATTTCACCCTATTTCTATATAGAAATATGTATATTTTTCATGACTCTATACAATTTGGCCTCTCATTATTTACTTAAAAAAATACTGGTTGCTTGGTATATTCTCTACAATTAACCATTTAATATTATCCCGCTAATAACGTTTCTTACAATATTGTCACATATTTGTGCATAAAATGTGTCAAGAGAAAATGGTGCAATGTGATTCATATAATAAATCTATGTTCAGGTAATTTTTGGATGAAACACATGTACAATTTCAAAATACCAAAATACCATATTTATATATGATTTCAAATAACTTCCCATAATTTATGGATTTTATTTTTTTTAAACACTCATATCACCATGATAAAAACATTTTATTATATTTTACATTTTTGGTTTGGAAATAATATATAATATATATGATTTTTCACCATCCTTAATGATTCATATATCTAATTTTAATAAATACATCAATAAGAGATCTTTACTATCCTCATTTTATCATAAAATTCATGATCAGTCACGATCAGTAGATCAACCACATTATCTTACATCACGAAGAGGTATTATATTGATTAATAATATTCCATCTGTAGCTAAAACAATTTTTTTTCCAATTGAGTTATTATTGTGAGAAGATGCATGTAAAACATGTATGAACCATATATAATTCACATATTTCATAATCATGGAAATTCCCCAATAACATTAATATAAATATCAAGGTTACCAAATGATGTCATGGTTTAAATAATTCCATCCATGAATCAATTAAAACCATTATGTATAGGTAAAAACCTATCTTTATATATAAGTACACATAAATTCCATCTCTTTGATTCATAAAATACATTTTTGATATAATAATCAAAATAGAAATGTCACTATTGGTGCATTTACTAGTCCCAATTTTAAATCTTCAAATATATCAGTACATTCTTATGACCAAGTGATATTAATCAATCTATGTTTCAACATGGGTAATTGGTTAAGAAAAATTTTATAAATGATTAATAAATCAAAAATAGTAACATCATAATAAAAGTCAACTATGTACACTAGTAATATTCAATGCTTATGGAAATTATATCACTACCATTTTCATTGAAGGGTCAACTAATATTCTATTCATCGATAAGATTTTTCAATGATGTTAATATTCACAAATCCAGAATTCATATTTTTAATATTTATCATGTAACAAATTTTATCAATTTCTTTTATGATTGATTAAAAAAATATAATTATGCACATCCTATATTTTTCAGTATATCAAGATATCATCAATAAATACAGTAATGAATTTATCTTAGTAATCTATTTATACTCTATTAATTTGCGTCATATAAAATATTTTTCATTATTTAGTCCAAATGGTTTTATTGTAACTTCATTAAGTTTATTCCTCATAAAAATTATCATTATTCTAATATCCTCCTTCTTTACTCGTAGTTGATTGTATCCATAATAAAGAACCATATTTTAAAATGTTAAGCTCATTAAAGATAATCAAATAACTCATCAATGTGAGGAATAAAATACATTCCCTTTATGATAATTCAATTGATTTCATTTTAAGGGATGCACAACAACAAAGATATATATTTCTTATTAATAAAAAGAATATGTTCATTTGATTGTGAAAGGGGAGAGAGTATAAATCCATTATTAAACAACCACTGAAATTGTTTATCTATTTCCAAAAATTCAACTGTGGCCATCATGTAGGAAATTTTACATATAGGATTTAAGTCATTGATCAAATAAATAGAGAAACAAAAAACATGCTCAATAGAATATATATAGTGTTTTTATAGAAATATATAATTTTTAATTTTTAACATTATGTACGTATTCAATCAATATGGTACCTATTCCATTCATAAGTTGTGTCTTTTTTGATATTCTAATAATTTCAACAATGGGAGCTAATAGATGTGGATTTAGACATGATTTTTATTATGCGGTATCCCCTTTGAAGATGATGAGTTACTTATCTCCAACATAAATTTTAATACCCTTCCCTTAACAATAAATTTTAATACATTATTTAAAAATAACACCAATACTATGGATTATAAAAAATTTATCTATATTCCTAATAATTTAGTCTGATAATAGGGAATGTCTATGTAGTATAATGGGAACTTACAGATATATCCTTATTTTAGTATGAATTATAATTGGATTATTAAATGAAAATTACATTCTCAATGTGACAGAAAAATATCAAATTTATTTGGAAAACGCTGAAAATAAAAAAGAGTGCAACAATGCCAAATAAAGTAAACCATTATATATATTTGTGGATATGGAAAATGTACATACCAAAAATAATTTAGGAATGTCAAACTCAACTCTTGTTATCAAATATTATTTTCGTGAATCCCTTGACCTTTTATCAGTAAAATACCCATGTTTAATGGGGGATTAATTCCAATAGTGCAATAAATTCTTATTGTAGAATCCTTGAATAGTGCTTTCAAATTTCACTACCTTAATGTCACGAGCAAGATATCATTTCACTCCACACTTGATACAATCACATATTCTCAGAATGAAAGTCCCTTTCCGATTCAATAAATAATTTTGATTAGATATAAATTACACCATTTTTGTTGCCCCTTTTGGTAAATTTCATTTCATTTAGTGCGTAGTCACAATCATATTTTTATTCTTACATTAAAAAAATAATTAAAGAAGTCATTATTTTTATTGATGTTACTTGAAAATATATAATTATATATATAGAATTTATCATAGAATATTTCCATTTGATTTTTTGGATTTATCATCTTAAATAAGCAATCAATATTACTCCATTGATTACGTAGATATCACATAACATGATATTCAAACCGTTTAAATTTATCTACATATTCATTAAAATTTTCTCCCTCTTTTTTAGTTAAATTGGAGAACTGACTCCACATATCATCTCACATTTCATGATGAAATTATTTTTTGATGAATATATCATAGAATTTCTTCCACAAAATACTATTTATTTCCTCTATCTCGATATTTCTTTGGATTAATGACCACTATCGACGAGTCAATTATTTTAAATGAGAAAAATCTTTGATAACAATATCTCATTCATTAATTTCCAATGTGTAGAATATATTATCTTGGGACATCATAAATTTATATATTGTTGATATGTTACTAGTCTAATAGAATTATTGGGGTAACATTTGCAATATATGGTCCAAAAATGATAGTTCATATAAGTGATTAGACGACTACTCAATATGGGATTGTTTAATTTTCATAACATGAGTTAAATACCCCAATATATTTATAATTCGTTCACCTATAGATCAACATACATAAAATATTTTCATTCTATAGAGGTAAATTCATACACATATTACAAGAATTGATATAGTTTCCATTCCATACAATACATTCCATTTCCAAATAATGGTATAAAACAAATTATCTCATAAATGTACTAATTTTGAATAATAGGATAAGATTCTATATCTTGGGTTATATATATTAAAAATTGGAATTTTAGGCATAGTTAATTTTAGAATCATATGATAAGGATATTTTGGAATACCTTGAAACCATTCAAATGATTTTTTAAGGATCATTAAATCAAAAGAACCATATCCCCCAAGAGGGGATAGAATGGTTTGTAGCCTTAGGACCCATAAATATGAATCATTGATGATCATGTTCATATCCAATCCACCCCTTTTAGAGTTTTTACCACTAGGATCATTTATTCCACTGCGAAATCAACATTCCCATATCTAGATATGGATACATATTCTAGTAAAACCACTTAATATATACCTTATGAGAACATTATGGTAATATCCAATAATTTTAATTATCATTAAATATTACCATAGGGTAATATTACATAATTTGTTTTCCCCTAAATATAATTTTAATGGTCTATAATAAACATTCTTGGATACAAATAATAACACCCCATTTTGAGTAACCCAAATTTGTCAGTTATTTTATCACATTATAAAAAATATATAAGGGGTTGTATACATAAATAATAAATAGATTAGTATTCAAATACGATTATATTAATACATAGTTTCCACAAATAAAATTAAATCATTAATAAAACATTAATATTATAATTAGTCCATTATTATTTCTATTCGTAAATCAAAAAAATCATTCATGGATCCATTCATGGTATCCTATGTAATTTAAAACATTATATAGAGTGATATAAAAATATTTTTAAGGGAATTAATACAATAAATGCTATCATAGAGTAAAAAATCAGAAATAACATAGCTTACATAATCAAAAATAAAATAATCAATTTAAATAATATCATATGAGGGGTATAATAAAAAGAAAACATTACCATAAAAATAAGAAATCGAATAAAAAAATAGTGTTATAATTATAGAATATATATTTCTAGACCTCATAATATAACCATTAGGGAATTTTACCAAGATAAAATATAAAAATATCTAAGACATATTCTTAATACCCAAACCTGTTTGTCACATGATAAATACTAATTAATCAATGGGACACAAGAGGTCCCTCCCATCACTTAATATGTTCAATGTTTTCATCACAATAATTAGGTAAAAATAATTCAATACAAAATTAACATTAATTTTTTTTTTCAAAACACGTTCAAAAAAGTTTTTTTTTCAAATCAATAGATATATTATGATCATATTCTTTCAAATGAAATATGGTGGATAGTGTCAATATATTATAGCCTTTGTAAATCATAAAACGCATCAAATTGTTTTCATAGAGATTAATATAATCTGAATATAACTCTGGATGATTTCATCTAAGATACCATCTTTTTATAAGTGTGTCCCGCATTGAGTTTATGTTTATGCCTTCATGGACGAGTCATGTTTAGAGATAGAATGATTTGTTTGGGGAAATGAATTAATTTCTATATGTGTATGAATGATTGAATTAATGGAGTTTAGATAACTATGTCAAGTGATACCATTGGTTCTTGGATTGTTGAGAAGAGTTAAAGGGGTTTTTGCTTGTTTTTAACGAAGATGAGATGAAAAAACCATAATCATTAAATTTACTCAACATATAAATGGATTACACATAGTTTACTATTTAGGTGACGTTAAAAAATAATATGTACTGATTGGTTTTCAACATATCTTATTAAAAAAAATTACAATATGTGAAACTTAATTACATGACACGTAAATCACCAAAATATAACTCTAAAGGAAGCAATGTTAATGATATTTTCACACAACACTATGGAAATATTTTCTTATTGACCAAGGGTGACCGTCTATGTGATTTTTAGTTTTAACCACTATATTGGATGTTTATTTTGAGAGATAAATCTCTGTTTTGTGGTTTTGTTATAGTTTTCCTTTCTCTTCCACATTTTATCAGGTGTTGCGGTATAATATATTGAGTATTTTCATTGATAGTATTGATATTAATACGTCTTGATATATGATCATTCTTGTGATCATACACATATTATCTCTAATGGGAGTTCCCCTTTTGAAGCATTATTTTGATGGTAGTAAATTGTAGGTGGTCTAAACATTATCCTTCAAATTTTTATTCATTTTTATGTATGGAAAATATTTTACATATGCAACATATTGTATTCTGAATAAATTGAAAGAATGAATTTAATAATTTCCTAGTGTCCCTTTGGATATAATTAGGTTTAGAAATAGCTGGTGGCTACCGTTCGGGTTGGAGGACCCTTGAATAAAATGAATTGGTGAATTTCATAATGTGTTTTTAGTATAACATAAATTGTGGGTGCTTCTGGGATATAGATTCACCATGGATTTTATAGTTTATTGAGATAAATATCAGGTTTTTTGTTATGAAAAATAGTTATATGAAATTTATAATTTAAAGGTAAATGGTAATTATCAAAATAAAAACATTTATCCATATGATGTGATATTGTGATATAATTATTTCAATGAATTGTGTTATGATTAAATTGTGTAATGATAATATAGGGTGATGGGACCCGCTATATATGTTGTAATTATTATATAGGGATTTCACCCAGTGATACAAGATGAATAGATTATATAGCATGATAGGTCTAACGAAATATGATGAAGTGAATATACATGGGATTTAGCATAGTGAAAGATGTCGAATTGTTTATATAGTGGGATCATAGCTGAATAAATCAAGATGTTATTATATTGAAGGTTTGAACTATATTGGTATGATTTATACAATTGTTATGATGGTATGGTTGGGAATGTTGTTTGGAATCCTCAGATACATTCAATCAGGGAACCACTATTGTTTATGACATTTCTTGGTTATAAGGTCATGGTTTTCATAGTCATAAGTCATAGGCAGAGACATACCTACATATTGATAATGTTGATGTTGTATTAAGTTAATTTTATTGTTAATTAGTACTCATATTTATTTCAAAATATCATACAGTTATTATTAGACTATTTATATCTTGACATTGTGGTGTCGACCAATTGTGTTGTACTCATCCCCTATTCGAGTCTTCATTTTGAAACGAAGCATATTTTATGTATGATGAATTGGAAAAGGAAAAAATGACCACAATTTTATATTGGTTATGACATTGTGTATTGTAAACTATTAATATTGGGGTATTTTCTCCCCACTAGAATCATCACACCCTTTCTACTAGTATTAATCCTCTGGTACATTGGGATGCATTCTCGAGGTCACATAACCAGAATGTTTTGGCCACAATAGAGGGTAATGGATAAATTTGTATTTTAATGAGGTGATAGATCACACCAGTTATCATTTTGGCAGTTGTACTATTTGTTAAAGTCAAAATTGATACTCAGATGTGTCTGTAGATGGTAATGAGAATTTCCAGTGGATTATCTAATCGATATATGGGGAAAAATAAGATTTCCAATTCATGGATTGCAATTTATATTGTATGATTATTGTATTTGATTTTAATTAAAACATGGGTGATTCAAATGATATGCGAGGTTATAGTTCTTGGATGTTATTGGTTCTTGAGACTTATACTCATGGGATGGTTCTGCATGAGATGAGTATTCATGCATCACAATAAGAAAATATTCATATATGTTGACAGAAATTATTCATGATAGAGATATAATTGTTTTTTCATGTGATATATACTTTCCTATTAATTTATTGTATAATCTTTCTATTTTATTTTGGAAATAAAAAATAAGCAATAATTTCTTGCTAAAACACTATTATGGAATGTTCATAGAGACCCAGATCCAGCGGATCCCTATTTTTATCACATGTTGAGGTTTAACATATTGTATATAGTGTACTAAGTAGTGTTTTCCTATGGTGAAAAAATGTATCCGAGTCATTTTTGAGTTGAGAATATGGATATTGGAAATCAAAATTCGTTTGATGTAGATGAATTAGTGTTTGCTATAGCTCCCTAGGATCTATTGGATGTCTTTATCAGTATAATATTCTTGGGGGTGTGAGATCCCTAGAAAGAGAGACTATTAGAACTGTGAATTCAATGTTTGATTTGAAGAGTAAGTCTCAACTACAGCATCTGCCTATGCTAAATGGGGAGGGAGTACCCTAGGTATTTGTGTTATGGATCAATTCATTATATATTTTCTTTAATAATATTGGGACACTCAGTGATAACGGTGTTTAGCTTATTGTATATATCATTTTTGGATTAGCCAAGCAATGCTGAGAAATTATAGAGCATGCATGGATGTTTGGGGAGTTGTATAAATATGAATTTAATACAATGTTCCTATTCCATTTTGTTACAATAATGTTGAGGGATGAGAATGATCATGAGTTCATACACCTGACACATTATGGAATGTTTGTGTTGGACTACATTGGCCATTTCATTAACCTACTGTTATTTTCCCTATATTTTGAAGCTAATGAGATCTCTAGGGAAAGACATTTTGAAGATATCCTTCAAAATGAGAAGAGGATATAGGTGAACATGTTTCATTATAAAAGTGGTGAATATGTAATAAATCACGAACTCATCTAGGAATTAAATATGAGAGATCCCTCAATCAGTGTTCATGTTATTTCAATAGTGAATTATGTGAGCTCTTTTCATAATAGAATGAATCACTGTCTTGACAATTTTCACGAGGACAATAATGGGAATATATTTCATGGAAATGGAAGTCAATTTAAGGAATGTATTCCATTATTATGAAATCATTGTTGAAAATGGGTCCTAAATAGCCTCTGTTTCGATTCCTCTCTTTGGAGTGTCACTCATAAGAATGATTCAGATAGATAAAATATTTTGGGCGATTACATTTTAGAGAAGTGGTAGGGTGTCAATACATACATAAGGTTCTAGGAAGGACACAACTAATCCCCAACTGATAGTTTTTTTGAGTTCCATATGATGTTATGGTCGAGGTAGTGGATTTGGTACAAACATTAATGAATGAATGTACTATGAAAATTTTGATTATCTACTAGTAATTTTGATATATTATATCATTATTATTTTATATCTATGATATTTATAATTTTAACATGAATTATATATTTCAAATGGGATTTAATCATGATATTACAAATTTGAAAATAAATTTCATAACTCAATTACTTACAATTTAGATTTTTATGTCATTATTGTCAATAATATTATATGATTATATGTATAATGACATTATATAGTTTTTTGATGTAAATCAAATTTTAATGTGTGTATTAACAATTGATAATAAACTATTCATTGATTGTTTATCATTTCATTTTTATAGTCATTATAGAGGTTCATATCAATATATATTTTTAATTGAGATTGTTTATTTTTGAATTTACATAATGGAAATTATTATTTTATAGAATAATAATCCATTTAGTTTTGTTACACTCTGGTTTTTCATGATTTTTTCATGTAAAATATTTATTTATCTAATCTTTATTAATTATAATTTTTTATAATTTTTTTAATAAAACCAAATATTATTTCTCTCTTATACAAAAAATACTTATTCTTACAAAACCATTTTTTATAAAAAAACATAAAAAAATGTCTTCTTTAACAATTTCAAAATGATTTATTGAAATAAAATTTAACCCAATTTTCCTCTTAAATTTTGTTCAATGGAATCTTTATGTCGCATTTCGAATATGGAACATTACTATTCCTTTTACAATACAAATCTAATGATGTTTTTAACTTGATAATAATTACATTATTTAATTTTTCTAATCTTACATTTCAATTTGACATATATTATTATAAATTAAAATTTTTAAGAATGTATATATCATAGGAAATAATTGTCAAAAAAATTTCAAAATGAAAAGTATATATTTCTCATGATTTATTTTAAATATCATTTTTTATCAATAACAATAAACTTTATTCTTAACATAATAGACATGTGTTATATTTATACAATGAAATTTTTTTATCCCGATGGATTATTATTATTATTAACAATGATAGTATTGAAATTCATTTTCATGAATCATTTTTGTATTCATTAACATCCCCTTGAATTAATAACATTTTAATGATCAATGAAAATTTAATATACCCTAAATATATACATTATTTATCAGTGAAGTTATTAATAACTAAAACGTTTACCATTTTCAAATATAGTGTTCACATTGATAGTTTTTTGATTATCTGGGGAAGTATTGATAAATCTATATTCTTTAATGAGTATTCATATTTAAAGAGACATATTGTTAAATAATTTTGGGGAATATTTTAAATATGAAAAATTCTGTGGGAATGTAGTGATGAGTTGGCCACAAGAATTATATAGCCCCTCTATGAATTGATGGGTAATCATGATAAAAATATGTTCCCTAATTAAATTATTTCAAAACTATATTTTTAAATTTTATTGTCAGTGATCTTGATTATAAAAGTTTGATGTTACTTAATAATGACATTAAATAATTATGAACTACTATCATTGGGATTTCCTATGTTATTAATATCCCTGATATTATCACATGAAAAATTCTATGAATACTATTCGTTCATAGTTTATTAGTTATACAAAATTTGCTTTTAGTTATTTACCTTTTAATATTTTTTACACACTTACTTATCATTAATTAATTAAATGGTATGTGTTCTTAGTTATTTACCTTTAAATAATGATTATTATTTTTTATTCATTATTTATGTTGTTTTACTAATCTCTTATTGATTATTTGAACTCACTGTTAATTTTTTTCTATTTCATAGGATTTTGGGAGGGTTCCTATCATTGATATGAAATAATATTATAGAAGAAATAAAGTTATAATTTAAAAAAAATTGTAATTTTCATATTCAATTGTAAAAATAGACTATGATGTGTTGATAGTAAACAAAAACTAATAAACTATTTGATTTTTTTGATATGATTTTCCTGTATCTTTCCCAATGCAGTGGTAGTACCAAAAAAGATGTGGGGTTATTGGGGTCTGGTTTCAAAAGTTAGTATCAAAGAATGCTTAATAGAATCCCTAGGAACTATATATAATAAAACATTTATTAGGTAACCAAACCCTTTCATTTTCAATGTGTATTATCATAGAAGAGAATATGTCCTCATAACGGTATGATTTATGGTTATCGTCAAAAGATTGTGATATTTGTGTTAATCATATGTTCAATTTCATAAACACATGTTTTTTATTTTATGTAATGGTATTATACTAAGATTAAGGATATTTTAAATAGGTTTATTGAAATTATATACTAAAGATGAAATATTATTTTTGGAATAAAGCCTTTAAATTTTATTGATATAATAATAAAAGTATTTATATACATTATGGTTGATATTAAAATAAAATTATTTGATATTGTATTAGTAAATAGATTTTATTTAAACCACCAGTAAATAATTTTAATTAATGATTTACATTAATTAATTCATGTCCATCATAATATATTGAATACATTATAGGTATTATATTATGGTCATTTATGAAAAGGAAAACCCATGTGTTGGGTGAAAACCCATTCCATCTTGTGAGATGGTGGGGCATAAACCCATGACTAAAGAACAATAAGGGTTCCACTCATACCATTGGCCTCTGGAATGTCCAGTTTAGTTAGAAATTGTTAAAAAATTGGATGACTAAATATTGATAATGAAAAGGTAATATTAATTTTTAGGTTTAGATATTAATTTACTAAGCATATTGGTCATGGAAAATAGTTATAGACCAATATTAAGACATGATTTATGGATCTTATGATCCAATAAAATAAATTTTAGTTATTTAGATATATTTTTTCATATTAATTCATTATTGCAATGGTTGAATTATCAAATGATCAACATAGAAAAAAATTATGAAATTGTGTTCATAGAAACAATTCATGTAAATATATTATCTTATATTCATAAAAATTTAAATAATTAATAACCATTAGAATAATTTTCATGTAATAAAATCATATCCTAATATCATCACATTCCAATAATGTTACCCTACTATGAATCCTAATAATATATTATTCCATGTTGGCATTAAGAATCTAATTTTAACTTATGATGATGATATCTTATTATCACCTTTTCAATATGTGATTTGTAAAATTGAATTTTTATTATCAAATAATTTATCACCATAATGATTATTAATTTATGTGCTTTAAATTTATTATTGTTGGGGATAATTTAACACCCTGAAATTCAAAACAATAACATTTAAATTTATAGTTTGTATGAAATGAAATCACAAATGTACAATGGGATAAAACCTTCAATGAAATTATTATAAATATTATATTTTAAATAAAATTAATATATTCAAGATTTTTTAATGAATGAAATAATGAGTAATATTATTTCTCAAGAAAAAATTTGTTTCCTCAATGGCTGACAATACATGAAAGACCATGTTTTAACAACCAACAATATATTATTAAGAACATAATATTTAATATAATTTGATATATATATGATGTTAAAATTTTAGTTCAAATAGTATTAAAAAAAATATAAAATTATGCAGTAGAATTAATTTGTTACAAATTAATTATTGATTAATATAAAATCCAATCAAATATAAAGGGAATTTTGTTATACAAAACATTTTTTATTCTCCCAAAGGAATCTTATCTTCATAAATTGAGTTAATTACTATTAGTGAAAAGTATTAAAGAAATATATATAATGAATATTCAATAATATTTTTTTACAAATATTCAATATAGATTATAATCATAAAAGAGATATAACATAATTGTACACCTTAAAAGCAATACTTTTCAAACTAGAAATTATGCTGACTTTTAATACACACTTGTTTTAATACTGATTTTTTGAAATTTTATATATTTTATTTAAAAACACATAATTTTTGAAATATGGATGGTAGAATCAGATTAACAAGATTTTTTTTATTTTTAGGAAACTATCATTTTTTATGAATAATGAAAAATACTAAATTTTAATTTAAAATGCTTTCTCTTCTATATAATGTATATGGTTAAATTGTATTTTAAACTTGTTTTAATGTTTAATTAGTTAAAATTCACATATATTATCAAAATTTAGGTCATTTGAATCATTTTAATGTTCAATTTTGATATAAAAACATTGTGATCTTCTGGTCTTTTCTACTTTCAAAATCCTCTTTCCCGTCCAATCTATGGGGTTAATTTTTAATTATTTTTGGAACCTCTGTTAATTGATTTTGTAAAATTGGATTCCATAATTTGAACGATAATTATTTAAAAATTCATGTTTTATAAATTTTATTTTTTTAATAAAAATATAATTGAGTTCAATTAAAATTAATTATATCAATTAAGAGAAAAATTGATTAACAAGGCACAAAACCTTAAACATAAGGGAAAAAATGTAATATAACCTTTTCCAAAATCTATTTCTATACATATTTAGGAGATTCACTCCATTGGATATGTTTTTCTCCATTAATAGATACATGTTATGTCAGAGACACCACACTATAGTGTTTAACTTTCTATATATTCAAGAAAACCACTCCTCCTCCACTATAAAAAGGCACCCACCCTTCTCAAATATTCACATTTTTCAAGAACATTAAATTATAAAAACAAAATATTAATATTATCTAAACATGAATGCCATAATTATAGAAGCCTCTCATTATTAAAAAATAATACCAATGAAGTATACTTTTTTAAACAAAAAGGATTTTCCTGAAAAAGAGATAACAATTTTCAACATGAACTTTTTTAAATTCATTCACCACCATTATATTATTTATATATTAAGATAGAATAGTGATATATTAATATTAAATATTATAATCTTTTTTAACATTATGTGTAATATCTATACTCACACACACTTCTATCAAATGGGATAAACAATGATCATTTATGTGGAGGATAGACTACTGCCTTACAAACTGAGGTCATTTTATCTTCCATGTCAACCACTCATGGTTCTGATTAATGATGTATTTATTTTTTATACATTATATATATTAAATTTATAATTTATTTTTTTCCATCAATAATTATTTCATATAAAATACCCTAATGAGTTCCATTATTTTAAAATATGAGAACACCATTTGTTGGTGTATGGACAACAACCTCCTCAAAGTGGTGTGATTCATTCATGCTTTACATGGAATACCTTGAGGATCAGTTTATTAGTCGTATGTGATATATATTACGTAAACTAACTTCTGGAATAATCTTATATTATTTAATTATCATACTTTTAATGCGATAATGAAATAAAAATAACATTCATGTGTACATATAACTTTTCGTCTCAACAAATGACTTATTTGATTTCCATTCTAAAAATTTTATGGACTAATCTATATAAATATATTTTAAATATATATATATAACTAAATCATGTTTTATATTATCGAGAAATTTAATTAATATTCTATATAATAGGTAAAAATAACATGTCAAAACATTCTTGAAAAATTATAAAATTAACACATGAAATTGTGAAAACAATAAAAGATTAAAAACATTGGAAATAAGATATTATAATAAGAAAATATATGAAAAATTAAATATTAATATTATTATGTAATAATATTTATTATCATGATTAAACACATTATTAAGAGTTTATGTGTAGCTCAGTAATTAAAAGCGTCTAGTAAGGGAATTTCATCTCACTTTATATATGTATGAGTTAAATGTAAAATTCACAATTTACTTCAATTGTGTGGTGTAAATAATACCAATTTATATATATTATATCTTAAAATATTTTATCTTCATTATATTTATATTTTCAACTAGAATTAGATCTCTATATGTATTTTTAATTTAATTTTTACAAGTGGTAAGGAAATTCCATAACTAAATTCCTTTTCATTGAGTTATATAACTTCCTCATTATCATTAATATTCTATGAATTTGTGTATAATTAATTTTGACAATATATTATTGAATTTCCACTTGTTTTATGAGAATTTTCAATTGAAACACATAATCTATAAAATGATTAATTATCACTTCATCATTATAATTATGTTAAGTGTTTATTACAGAATATCATTCCAAAGGAGATTTTTTATTCATGAATTAAAATTAGAAAAAATTAATTTTTTATTGACTAACAAAACCTTTTATTTTCTTATTCTATGGTTATTGATGATTTTTTATGTAATATTATCATTTTACAACTATTTTGTATATAAAATACAAATCCATATTGATTTTAGTTATTTACAAATCCATATTGATTTTCTCAATGATTCATTATTTCTTCTTCTGTACATAACCCCTACTAATGATTTGAGATCTACCTAATTTTGATTAAATTCCCTAGGATTCTATGATGTTTAACAGGATAGATATACAAATTTATGTTTGAGGAAATAATGTTATTACACAGAAAAAAATATGATGTAATTTATGTATTCAATTGTAAAATGAGACACATATAGGTTACTATTAGAAAAAAACAACAAAAATATTATATCATTTGGAAAAAAAATTCTTCTATCTATGCCTATATAATGGTATCATGAAACTAGCTCTGCGCTTAATGATGTAGAGTTTCTATATGTATAATGTATACATTAATCTTTTCTTTGGATGAATCTGGGTTAGTGATGAAGTCAACATGCTATTCATCTCTATGAAGTCTTATTTAGTCATTTCCATCGATTAAATAATTACTAAATTTATAGTCATCATAATCATGGTTTTTATGGGGTGAGAAAAGTCCTCAATAAAACATCTATAGTACCCATTGACCTAAAATATTTAGGAATCTCATACACATTACTGGGGTTTTTTTTGAAGACATGGTTATATCAAACTTATCGTGGAAAACCAATATTATCCATGAAAGAACATGTTCCAAAGAATGTGTACCTATTATATCCAAAAGTTCATATTCTTGTTAGTTTCATAATGTTTATGTGATTTAATCATGAAAAATATGATATCAATGTGTCAAGAATGTGTTTCTATTATCAATTATACATTAGATGTCTTTAATGAACACAATGATAAATGAATCCTGGAATTGTTTAGAGGAAATTTTCATTTGATCCATGAAAACATTTAGATAATTCATTAGTCTAAGAGGTAAAATGTGAAACCCATATAATCCATACCTACTTCTATATATTTGGTTTGAAATGTCATAAAATATAATCTATTACAAATACTGTATAAATTATAAGTCAATCATAGAAATACAATGTTTCCCTATTATGGATCAAACAATTCACCACTCTTAAAAATTTGTATCTATTGAAAAAATGTGATCTAATTTATAATCCAATATTCTAAACAATGTTGAATAATACAATCTCCATTCTAGAAAAAATCATTGTAACCCAATGGGAAGTGGTCAGTCTAATGAAGCCTTTATCATCACAATTATCATAATATACATTGATCTTTCTCAACTCATTCATGGATGTGGGATATAGTGAAATCAATATGGGTCACACACAATACAAAATAATAGTCTCAAAATCAATATTCCTATATAATGGTAACCTTGCAAAATCAACTTCAGAGACATCTCGGTATAGGTCTATGACTAGAGTAAGAGAAGAAAATGTCTGTGTCAGATAAACTACATTGATCATGCATGTAACTTATGAAGAGAATACTTCTTTATAATGTTGATCTAGTTCACCAATTCCTTCCTTACTATCCCATATTCTAGTTAATAAGAAATTTTAATCTTTAGGTGATGTAAAATCACTCATCCATAATAATAATTGATGTATTAAATGTATCTGTTGAATCAAATTAGGCTATGGAACACATAAAAATATATGATCTCTATTATTATATAGATCCAAATATTCGAAATGATAGAATCAAATATCTTTATATTGGTCTAGATGATCCCAATTCTTACCTTGGGGTGTATTGATGAAAAATAACTCAAAATATAAGTTAATAATTTGATCAAACAAAAAACAAATTGGACTGTAACAAATAATTTGATTTTCCAATATCAAGAAAGGAATAACATAATATAAAAATGATTATGAATATACCCATGACAACATATGTTACCTATCAAACTTAAGCTATGTTTTGACCAAAAATGTAATCCATTGAATAATACTCCATATAACACCTGAGAGGATATAAATTTAAATGATTTAATAACTATATATTTATCTATACACACTAATCTGTTATTTTTATTTTGAATATATGAATCATTATAATGAAACCATTTCATATGTCCCTTCTAATTATGTTGATGAAAATTAATTTTAGAAACTGGGAATTTCATTAGACATTTTTCCTTACTTCCAAAATTATAAAACATAGCATAGTCAACTCCCATTAAGGGATTCATTGAAAATATACTCTTCCCTAGAAATCAACCACCTCCTTAGAATCCATACTCCTACAACTTTCCATTATCAGTAGATAATGAAATTTGAAATGAAATTTTGAAAGATATTATCAATATACTAACATCAGGGAGAAGACCTAGATCCTTTTCTTCCTTGAAACCACTCTTGATGATTTATTCTTCATGAATCACTAATGCATAGTTCATTAGATCAATGTAATTTAAATTTTTATTAGCGTCATATGATTGCCATTAATGACATTTCTCACCTTATGTGCCTCATTCCCTCCCAGAATACAATAAAAAGAACCTGATTTGTAGAGAATGATAAAAAGTATTGCAGTATACTCACCCCTTGGAGGATATTCGTTAGCCACTTAAAAATATAAGATTTAGTGAATTAGTGAAGAAATCATTCATTATATTACCCTTCATGGAATCCCATAACATCCTTTCACATCTACTATCTCATAGAATGGAATCACACCATTTTCTAGTTATACCATAAATCCTATTATTCAGAATATTATCCATTCAAAGATATAAGGTCTCTTGGTGGGAGATGATACTCCCAATGATCTATATCCAATACCCATATATCATGGGGTTTTTTTGCCACTAAAAAATGTAATATGTTAGAGATATAATTCATGTTTGTAATCATCAATCATCAAACCACCCCTATTGGCTCTAGTACCCAAATCATGATGTATCCAAAACCATCATGGATAGCCTTATTCAATATCGTGACCCAATAAAAAACGGTGGTACCCTGATCAATTGAATCTTTATAGAAAAATTGTTTTGAAAATGACTTTTCAAGATGATTATGATGTGTAATTTCATCAAATTCCGTAACAATAATATGAAAAATAGAAAAACATTGAAAATAAAAACACATAATATAAACTAGAACATATAATGATTAAAAAAATTCAACCTGATAGTTTACCCACAAGAATAACAAATATCCCCTAATAACAACCAATAACCCTTGGTAGTCTAATAATATTAGAAAATTAGTCATTTTCCAATATGAGTAGTCAAGAATTGAATTCAATAATCTCAAATAAAGGATTTCTTGAAGTAATTCACTAAATGATTATATCATAATTTCAAAAAAAAATTATTAATTAGACTTTCTCTAATGAATGAAATAGGTATTTTAATATTAACCTATTTTCCAAAACATGATTTATGAATGAACACTTAATCTTGAAAATAACTATAAAAAACTATTATACATCGAATGATTTGTTTCTTAAAACTAAGTTAATACTTAACAATAATAGAATAAGTATCCATTTATTTAAAATCAATGTTACGCTATATTATTTTTGCATGGAAAAAACATAGTTGTTGCTACCCGAGTCCTTGATATCCTATACATTAACTACCTAGTCCAAAACAATAGAAAAAAGATGAAACAATTTAGAGAACCTATTCCTATGATATCAATTTATAACACCCCAAATCTAGCCATCAGATATATTTTAGGATGACACATGAACTCAAGAATGCATCCTCATATATAAAATGTTACTAAGTAATGAAAAGTTATTTTTAAACATCTTGTAGAGGCTATGACTTCGATACACGATAAAAATCAGTGTAAAATAACTAATGTGATTAATATAATTATAAAATATAGAATAAATAAATAATTACTCATCATAGTAGTAGTAATCAAAAAAACAAGGCCAATGTTATACCAGTATGGAATGTTGGAAATATAAAATAACTAGGAAAATATCCAATGTATGAGTTAACTCCATTAAAATACAATTTTTGAAATATGTTATGAATTCAATCTAGAAATGCATGTATCATTTTTTAATACATGTTTAACCATACACCACAGGGAATTTCCATTTAGTAGATATATGATCATGAAATTTATATTAAATTGAAAATGATTGAGTAGGGTATTAGCATAAGAAATATCTGGGAACCAATGATAACCTTTATCATAAGTGAATAATATATATAGGATAATGAAATAAATTTAAAGAAAATTTAGATTAGTATTATCTACTTTATAGAGAAAAAATACATACATCATTTCCTCAAATATCAGCTCTATATTATTTGACTCTCTTCGAGAAAAAATGTTGATGACCCACATAGCACATCCTACATGATGGGATTTTCCAAAAACATTTCTAACACACACCCATAGAAGGGTTAGACTAGTAAGATAATGTTAATGAATTTAATATATCCCCCTTCATAGATAATATAAATTGACCAGCCTACACTCCCAAATCTAAGGAGAGGGGAATATAAAATCCAATATAAGATAAAATTGGTAAATCAATATAATGTCACCAATATAGAATCATAATTAAAAAGAATTAACTTGTGTAAAAAATGTCAAGAATAGGTGTAAAGGGAGACACATGAACACCTTATATTTGCATGCATCCATAATTTCTCTCTCATGCCTACAAACTAACACTAAAAACCATTCAAATAACCTATACATAAAATGTTCTAATTTCAAATCATTCTATAAAAGGTGAACAATGATCGAAGGGGAGGATTTCCATCTAAGTACAAAAGTTACGCTAGATCTATAGATGAATCATTATTCAATATTATTATAAACTAGGGTTAATATTTGGGGGAAACGACACACCTGTTATAGTAATTGATTCCAGAAAAATGATAATAGGAAAATATATGATCAAAGAATCACTTGAATAATAATAATTATTTTCTTCAAATTACATAGTAATAATAAAAATTACTACATTACGGTTATGATGCTATGTTACATGTATCATGTTACTCCTAGGAAGACACATGATCTCATGACCCAATGATAATCACATGGATTATTCAAGAACATAACAAGATGTATACATAATATCAGGAATCCCCTATGAAAATATATCATCTTATTGCGATGGATTATAGATATTATTGATGAACATTTAAGATTTTAAGGAATATGTTCTTTTATTAGTCATCATTTAAATCGGAAAACACATATCAATCATCCAAATACCCTTGAAAATAATGTATAGAAAATATGCAAGTAACAAATGAACAATTCAAAGATTATTTTCATTTGAATGTTTTATAAGACTTTCATGATCAGTTCAACGATCAAGAGGTTTCCCTAATGATATGAGAGCCATGTCACGGAAAAGCCTCTATGTTAGTTCCCTTTCATCATTTAAATACCCTCATACATTTACCCTCAATGTAGAGACACACCATACGATCAAAACTTTAGTGGCATGATGTTATATGAATATTATCACTCACTATCATGAGATCCATAATTTGTTCAGGCGATGAACAACAAGAAACTAGAGAATCCATCCCTGGAATTACCAAAATATCATCATATTATGTAGTATTGATAAATTTATGTCTTCACCGACAAATATTTAGATGGTTATGGAAAATATAAGATAAAAAGGCTTAAATAGTAAAAAAATTATGCCTAGGATAGTTATGATGTTTTTCATGTGAAGTTCCTTCAATGATCCAAATTAATCTCATGAAGGACCCCAAACATGTCACTCTTTATCACATGAAATCCTCTTCAATTAACATCCTCCACTATTGAAGACTCTCAATAACTTTAGTAATATTTTTTGAAGGATGTTTGACATGTTTTCATGATTATGAGAAATCATGTTGATAGGAATTGGGTTGAATAAATACTGAACTGATTGAGTATTCCCGTGGTCCTTATTTATCATGTCACACCATGGATGACTCATGAAAGATTCATATGAATTGTGTGATAAAATTCCCCATTCATATAAGTGATCCCATATATGTGATATATTTTCTAAGAAATGTGGCATATATTGACGATGGAATGGCTTATAAATTCCACCATCTCTAATCCCTAAAAATATGATAAAACCCACACTTGAGACTCACAGGGGAGAGAAAAGGTGAGATCTAACTCCACATAGCATAAATCCACACAATTGCAAGGGTGTTTCACCAGGTAAATACTTCTGAATGAATTAAGGGATTTGGGATATGTATATATTTATCATATTATCACCCTATTGATCATGATATGAAAATTTGATTCACGACCAAATTACATGAAGTAGTTTACATATGATTATTTTATCTCATGAAACCTAATCAAGATAAGGATTAACTCATATTGAAGAATATATTGAATAAATAATGAAAAATCAATAATATTTACATTGATAATTAAATGTTTATTTTTCACATGGAGGCATGAGTAACTTCACACGAGTTATCTAGATAATCAGATATCTCATGGGCATGTCGTCAAGCCACCTGATGTCCTCAGGACATATTATACAGTCACACAAAGTCCGGGTGACATGTAAACCATGTTATATAATGATCAATGTATATGTAAGACATGTAACTTCATGTCCTATATAAATTCTATCCAAAGCACATAGTATCCCCTAGATATGTAATTCCCGACCACTCTAAATACATGGACTTGTCTATGTAATTCATGTGAAGGATCCCTAGACAAGTGCATTGAATCACATAGAATTCCTGCAACTTTTTTTCTTCAGTCATGAAAATAACAATTGAAAATAGAGTTGGAAGACATAGTAGACACCCTAGTAAATGTCCATACATGCTTAAACATTAAATAAAATAACTAGGACATATCCAATAGACATTGTTGACCTATCATGAGTTTTAGGAAGACCCCGCATAACCTGATAACATTTTCTAATAGACGCAAACAGACATGTACTGTATAGAACTATGTGGACTCTGAATATTATCCAAATATGAAATGTAGGAATCCTTTCTACGTTTGATCCCCACTTTGGCATAAAAATCATAGTACATATCCCATATCTCATGCGTTATAAAAAATGAGACCCAAAAACTTCTCTAGATTTACTATTTTTCCTCAACTATTAGTGGACTTAAAAGTTAGTTTAATTATGATAATTATAATTCAAATCCAAACAAGATGCATAGGACTCCTTTTTAATGACCTACCACCATAATAAATTCCTCGGCCGGGCTTCCTTTGTAAATATGTCATGTATCCATATGTGGTATGTCAGATCACATTTTATCACTTCTTTATCACATTGATAATGAATAACATGACCTTATGTATATGAAATGATCATATCCATCCCATCATAATTATTCCCTATATATGGAAACCTCTATATATAACCCTCATTCAATGTTACGATAGCATTTCCCCCAAATAAAGGCATTTGGCATGGTGAAAGTCTAGAAGGCATTCATATAGTCCTGAAATAATTCCAATAGTGGTAAGCACTAATGGAATAACCATAAAAGTAATAATTTCTCTATCAGCATCAATCATCATTTTCTAATCAAATCAAACTATTATCAACCAAATTCCTATACAAACAGTAATACAAATGAAACCTTTACCTATATTGAGATCAATACTCAGTTCCTATATGGGATCATATATATTCTTTCGGTATGAAATTAAGATACAAAGATTGAAAAAATGTGTGATTTTTGATTCATGTTACACATAGGATACACCAGAAACCTTTTGATGGTTTAATATAATCCTCAAAACACCAATAACTTTCATAGAAAGCTGTAAAGTCAAGAGCGATCTGTTATATGTAATTAAAATATATGAAAGTAAATATTTTAAAAAATAATGGGATATATATGTAAAAACACATATACATTAATAGGTTATAATTAATAGAACCCCCTCTATATAATGAAGTATTCAAGACCATATCAGTTTTTTAAACTTACTAGTCTAGTTTGGGGAATAGGATAATACTAACACAGATATATTAAGTCTATATGGGAGTCCCTAAATATGAAAATATTCCCACCCAAAAAGTGTTTGAGGAGATTGAGCTCACATAATCAATAAATATGTGATTTACTAAGTTCTATTATGTTTTAAATCTCAAATGACCATCTTCCTTTGGAAAGCAGGTATGCACCCTATATTTCATATGGGATTTGTTCGGTGTTTCTCTAGGATTTGAAAATTTAAAAACTAATTTTAATTTTTGTGAAACCATAATTAAAATCCCAAAAATATATCATTAGATATAATATACCTCAAAAAACATTAATGGGGAACCTAATGTTAATTTATTGAATTAAAAAATAATTCAATCATTATAAACAGTAGGCATCATGCCTCCAAAATATCAGGGATACAATGCTACATTTTTTATCAAAAAATAAAGTCAACTAGATGTGAAATATATAAAATAATAAAAAAAATTACCATAAAATATGATATTTTTTGTTCCCTCTCCAAAAAGAAGAAAATGGTATGCCTAATTTGGAATACTTTATAAATGAGGTTTCCTAGAAATATGTCAATTCACACCGTGAAACTCCCATGTGAGAAACGTGGCTGATCCTAGAATTATATTAGAATATTGGGTTAATTTTTTTTAAATAATTAATAATGTTTCATACTTTAATCAATCCACTAATAAATGACCTTATTTATTATAATTTTTCATATTGTATAAAATAAGTTAATTTCAATTAGGGATAGATATGACGTCTCGTTCAAGAAAATGTTGTGGAACTTCATCTACAGGTGTAAACTCTATGGGTCAAAAATCAACCATACCGACCTAATCACTTTAGATTCCATTGGGGAAAATGATGTATTCGGAATTACAATAACTTAATAAAATCATGACCCTCAAGGAATCAAATTAATATCTTCAGACACTAAAGTCAACATGTCAATCTCAATCATGGAAGGCTTCAATGAAACCAATTCCACTAGTCACCACCAATAATTTCATCATATGATTATCTTTAGAGATTTTCATTCAGCATATATCACATAATATTATTATGGATCCCAGAGTCAAATATTGATCTATCATAATTCTGTAGAAATTAACAAGGGATCCTATCAACCGCCATCATGACCGTCATTTTTTGGAGGCCCCAAAATCACATACTATTGAAACACCCATAAAAAATTCATCTTGGGCATTAATGAATTGAATCCAAGAATATATCACTGGGAATGGAGAGATGAGGATAAATAGGATTAGGATAATATCCTTGCTTCCAATGACGAATACAATTATAATATTTCAATGGTAGACAATAGGTATGTTCATATCCATGCTCACATTGGTCATGTTTATAGTTATATTCTTGTAGCAAGAATAGAGAATGCACATTTCCCTTCCCCCAAGAATTATTCCCATCAACATATTCAAATAAAATATTATCAAACGGAGTGGGAATGTATACCTAATTCAATCAATGTCATTTTTAAATACATATTGGAAACTAAAAATTTAAAGTCCAACATTCCATTACAAAAATTTATTTAGTTTTACTATATTCAAGAAATAACTAATGAGATCAGACAACATATTCCAACACTAGTATTGATAAATGAATATAAACATATTATTATAAATAGATTGAGAGTAGAGTATTACCATGATCAATTTGACGAGGTGGCTACTCTAGAGTAAAAACACACTCCTTGTCCCATCCAAGAGAATTTCCAGAATATTATTATAATGGATGAGTCACATGACTAGGATCATATCCCCATTCTGATTGGATTCCACTAAAAATGTTTGAAAAAATCCATGGGAATGGAGAACATACCTATAGAAAGAGACTTACAATATATTCTAATTGAATGAGACCATGATCATATCCCCTTTTTAATTGGTGCTCACTAGCATAGTTTTGCACAAGAATGATTACAGGTAAATATTCTTGTCAAAATATAATCATTAAATACTCCAAAAGCATTGAACCATACTGATATTCCCTAAATAATGAATGTATTTTGGTTAAATATTGGAATCACCTGGGAACAATATTATATACCTTATAATGTATCCACTCAGCATATTCTAGAAACTCACCGAATCTGGCCTCATATCTTATCATTTTCCAATGAACCACTACATTAGTATCAGTTATAGGCTATACAAGAGAAGGACAATAACCAATATCCCATTATAAAGTTCCATCAACATATTCTTCTATAGAATAAATATTTGAAAAAGGTTCATACCCCCCGCTTCAACCAAAAATGGTCATCATATTATGGAAACCACCACTAGGTATGCTACATTAATGTCGATAATACAAAATATCAGTGAAATACTCTATTGGTTTATTAGTTGGATGGTAATATCCCCAAAACAACAATAATATATCAACTTATTTCAACAACCATCATGCAGTATGATCACATCCTTTATCAACCCCCAAAGGTTGGTTGTCATATTATGTCTATGATATAGAATGATGCTCATATCCATAATATAATCAATAACATTGAACTTTACTGTTGTCAATTCATATGTAAAACAAAATAGGTTTCCTTATAATATCAAAAAAATAGGAAGGAAATATTTATCTCTATAGTAAAACTCATGATAGTGTAGTAATGTATCATATGGACTATTCTCTTCAAATTCATCATGGGAATCCTCTACCTATTGATATCTATACTAGACAAAGATATAATCCCATTTCGTAATGACACACACATATATATATGTGTTGAAAACATAGACACCTTCATATGTATAAGACATTGAAACACTATCTTTGACCATATATGTTTCCTCTAAACTATTAGGAACACATCAATGGTTCAAGTAGGCGACCAATGGATGTAACCTCAATGGATTTTTAAGTTTGAGGCACATAATATTGATGCTTAAGAAGAAATAATATATATGGATATATATATATATATATATATGAAAACTACCTCCAACACATGTTTTGGACCATCGCCTCTACCAAAAATGAGTTCTTAGAGGTGAATGCCAAGGACATAATGTCTGAAATATGAAAAAATATATGGGAATCTAATAAATGGATAAATTATAGAAAACACCCCAATCCTGGATTCAATGGAAATCTTTATAATATATATATAATCTTCTATCAAATGTTTTTGAATTCTACCTTCTCGGCCCATTAACCAAGGATGAAAAATAACAATGATATTATATAACACACACCCCTTTATTACACCAAAAATATTCTACAACTGGTCACTAAATTCTTGTCAAATATTTTCTTCTATGGATGGAGTAAGTATGGAGTGTTTTCCATCAGTGTTACCCTATAATAGATGTACTCCAAATATATTGAATTCTATAATTTCATAGGTTATGGAGAAATCAAGGGAGTAGGTAATACATGACCCAATTTCTCTATATTGTGAATAATAAACTCATTAATGATACAATGGCATTTCAAAAAAGAATGACTACACTGCCATAATATACCGAAGATGGTCCCCACAAAACATAAGAAACACATTTCATACATGAATGAAATTTTTACTGATTATCTGATAGCTTACCATAGAAATTGGATCCCATCATAGGTATCTATTATTCCTCGCTCATCCAAGAGCACAATTTCCAAAAATAAAATAGAGTGAAATAGTTTCAACCATAGAAGTCATACATGTGTAAACCCATCTAATAGGGAGGGGGGAATTTCTACAACCACTTTTACTAATATAGTTATCAAACATTGAATGTATTGATGAAAAATATATAGAATATTCAATCCTACCTGATCCCACATGGATGAGGCAATTTTTATCTCAATCCCAATCAGTAGGTTCATCTCACCCTATGTGGTCATATGGAATAAATAATTATTCCAAAACGCCCTAATCCCACATGGATGTGGGGAATTTATATCTCAATATTCATCACATGATCTACTAATTCATTGATTGTAACTATCCAATCCTCAACAACATGATAAACATAGGGTTCATACCTTCCTTGAATCATCCTAAACCCATTGGGATTGTGGATTTTTTTTCATTTTCATCACCCTAGAAGGAATCAGTATTACTCTCTTAGGGAGGTAAATATTGTTGGTCATCATCCCATCTACCCCCCTATTGCGATACATACCGTTGATATTGATTGATAAATAAATAATCCCAACTCAAAAAACACATGAGGTTACCATTAATAATGCATAGATGGGAGGAACATATAGAAAAGTTATTCCTGGCCCTCTAAGGGTCACAAGAAAAATTGGATGAATATCTACTAGTGTTTGGAAAATTAAAATGATATAACACTCAATCGACGAGTAAGATATGAGGAAACACCATATTACATTGTGTGTAATAGGATAAAAACCATTTCTTTATAAATATATGTGAAATTCATCACAATTAACACAAAAAATGATGTGGAATAAGACACAATCACAAAGAGTTGAAATAAAAAAAAACATCCCTCTATTGACGGGATAACCAGATGAACCAACTGAGTCTAGACATATGTGGAATCATAGGATCCAGAACCTGGTTCATCATAATGATGAAATTTCCATCTCTTTCATGGGACGCTATTGAAGATAAAGGGAAATTAGTGGCTACATCCAACCCACCACCCATAGGTGCTTAAATTCCATTTCTAGTAGAATAATATAGTCAATTTGAGAATGAGACACATAATATCAAGTAGCTCATTGAGTAAATACCTAGGGGAAATATCTCATATGTGTATCATCTTCATACATAAAAAATATCCCTCATCCCACACATCAAGAGATAAATAATATACATATGAGAGTTGAATATAATCTATATTATGGCTCCGGATAAAATAAAACTATTTTATAAAAATGTAAAGTAGGGGATGATCATTAATTAAAATATTTATGGTGATTACCTCTCTCCCATGGAAATGATCATACAGTCTATGCATATATTAAGAATCAGTGGGACATGAAAATATGTCCCCCAGTTAGTCACTCCCATTAACAGTTTATGGGAGGTGGTAAAGAATGTGAATCATCTAGAACACATCATTGACATTAAATTCCAGATGTCTCAAATGGAATTCATAGAATAGTGGTTCAAACACATGAAACCTGAAAAAAAAAATCTTGAATATGTGGATGACAATTTTATCCCCCCTAATTCAGTATTCTCATCTTCAAATCCTTTAATGGAATGGGAGATCCAAAATAATATCTCAAGCACAACATGTACTGATGAGGTCTTATGATGGTCCTTTGTGTCTAATAAGATATGACTAAACTGATATACTTTGTATAATCCCCAATAGTACTATCCTTTGATTGGTACCATAGTCTTCCAGCACGATCCACTGTGGGATGGGAAGACCTTCTTCAACAATTAATTTATGATTTCATCACCACACTACAGAAAACTACAATTGTTGAAATTAAAAATTGTAATAAATGAAATAATGAGTGGGTTATTGATTTCATATAATTATTGAATGTTTTACCCTATTCAATTGACTTCCCTCTCTCACTATAGAAACTGTTTTAACATGTTTATTAAAATATAACTGATTACCCAAAAAACCCTATGATTGTTGGGAAGTATTCGTGTGGATTCCATGAGTTTTATTAATGTAATAACACATAGAAGATTCCATTTATCACACCCAATATAAATCGTTTCTCTCATCTTCAGTATAGAGAAAAAGGCTTAGTAAGTAATTTTATAGTGTTTTTATCCTAAATCAGTAGGAATTCCCATTCAAGAACCCATTTTGGCACTGAATCTTTCATGTCCTCGAGTCGAGTGGAAGTGACAACAAAATCCCCCTTGGACAAAAGTAAGAAAAGATATGTGTTTCATGAAATATTTTGAAAGGATAAATATATTGTAGTCAATTGGGATTAATTATGTCCCAGGATATTTCCTATCACACATGGAAAATAATATACTCATGTTACTAGAGAATATGAAACCCAATGATGTCAACCATACTGATCATCCAAACTGAATAGCATTCCGTAATTGTTTTGGTGATAATTTTTAGGTTTTAATTTTCTTCAAATGAATTCTTCAAATAATAGATTATTTGGGACACAAAATGTTGGAAAAACATCAAAACATGTGACTTTCTATAGCCCAACTAGAATAAAAGGGATACTAAAAATATTTTCTGGTGCATAATGGACAACATTTCAAAAACTAGATGACTATAATGAAAGTAGATAGTGCTCATTCCACCCTAAGTGAAATTATTTTAAAACAAAAAATTATCTTGGTACATTAGGATATGACATCGAATACACATCCATTTGGTAGAAAAACTTTATAAACAAAGGAAAATACATAAGACAAAGAGTTGCACCAATATCATTCACATTCGCAAACTCTAGCTTATTTCATTCCCTTAGCATCATGGTAATGTGGATTACCCCATGAAATATAACCCTCACCTGATGAAGTAAAGATGATGTGTTATTCAAACGTATTTCAATTAATAAATCATTTCTGTGATGTTGTATATGTCATTGAGTATTATCTCCCCATTTCAAAACATGGAGATAGAGGTTGATGGCGTAGAAAGTGATTAAAAAGTGGGTGGAGCGAGAATGGTCAAACCCAATTTTATGGTCAGACCTTATTGGATTCCATTTATGTAGTCATGATCCAGGGGAATGAACTCTATTAATCCCAATAGAAACGTAAGGATGAATCATATCCATTAAGTTGTTATCCAATATTATTCATGTAACATCTTGACCCGGTTCACCTCTAAGACGGTGGCCAGACCAGTGGGTTACATGACCTCAAGCACATCTACTCAAACTCTAGAGGATGCTGACTAGCAGCAAGGGCCTTTTTAACGTATCTGTGGGGGACAATATTCCCTCAAAAGTAATAAGTAATAAACATCAGAAGTAAAGAAAAATTAATAATAAATAGCTAAATCATATAAATGAATAAACTATAGCCGAAGTAATATGGATAATCCAATTGAATGAGAATAAAGTGCAGAAGCAGAAAAAACAATGCCATGATGTATATCTAAACTGAATGTATAGAAAACAGAACCCAAGCATGCTATCAACTAAAAATAAATGAAACAATGTGCGACAACTGCATCATGATCAAGGCTCGGTCCTCTACCCCAGTCTTTATCCTAAGTTGCATCAATTAATCAAAAATCAGGAGGAGCAGAGTTTCTTTTGTCTATACCTGCAAATGTATAATATACTCATGTGTCAACGACGCCCAAGAAAGGAGTGAGATTAAATACTAGTAGGCCAGCACCGACGGTGTCTAAAAAAATCCATTTCGTGTAATAATAAAATGCAGTGTGAAATTATATAACAATTGCAGTAAATTTATTAAGTGTAATGAAATAAATAACTCAGTCTGGGTTCCCAACGAAACCCATCCCTAATCACATGCTTCTTCCTAAGCAGGAAGTCTGAAAAGATTACCTATAAGAAGAACACACATATGCATAGATATAATTCTTGGAAGAGTAAGATAAAACATGTAAGTGGCATACCGCCAAGGTGGTGCTATAACTTGGGGTCTGAGCCATTTTTCAACTAGGTGTGCTTCAACACACCGGAAAATATATCAAATCCCAAGGGACTGAACAAAACATTAATATAAACCTTCAGTGCTTCATTATTAAGGTTCATGTTGAGAGTTGGAGTCTGATCCCATCTCGATGGTATCACTAAGGAACATACTTCAAATATCCAATACCTCTGAGCCAGTCCAAGGAAATTTTTCAAAAGACCAAGTATCACTCGAGGGATGGCTTTACCCTGAGTCCATCCCGATCTCACAAAAAGGGGTCGGGCACCATCCGAGGCGGGCTTTTCCACAGTGCCAACAGATCCATCTCGATGGGCCCTTTTAGAACCATTATCACTCATAAGTATTAGAAAGCCCGAGGAAGTCTTGGTCCGGTAAATCCAAGAACGCCCCCCGACACATAGATGTAACTGTCAGGAATGAAGGGTATAAGAGTGGCCCTTAATACGAGACCTATCTCCTTCCACCGCCCTGAATTTAATTAATGTTTTCATAGTAGCAGATATTATATCAACATATGTAATTACAGCTTGAAACCAGACAAGTACACCCATGAATCACACAATTAAAATTAAATATTTCAGAATAGAAATCATAAAAAGGCAATGTACCACATCAAATAAGATGATAAAGGCACTTTTAAATAAATAAATAAATTAGAGCAACCAACTACCAAGATCCAACAATTACAAAGTTCATAACTAATATAAATTAATTATTTAAATTAAAAATGACAAAATAGGTTGTGCAAAACCTGCAGATAAAGACACTTTTTAATAATAAATAAACCATATCAAACAAATACCAAGGATTCAATAATTCAAGATTCATAATTTATATAAATTAATTATTCAAATTGAACACAACAAAAAATAGGTTGCGGCAAATATGCAATTAAATAAATTAAAATTTTGGGCTAACAAAAATCATACTGAACACGTTAGCACGCCCCAAGGGGTCTCTGACCTTATTGCAATAAATTAAAAAAATTAATTAATGATCAATATGGCTGGAACAACTAGGCGAATCCAATTTAATAAAAAATTTGGGTGAATTTTCACAAAGCCGGTAGGCACCGATTGATGGCAAAACGGTGCATTTTTATAAATCACAGAGAAACAGAGGGAAAGAGATCGAACTATTTTTGGTGTGTGGGATAAGCCTTACTGATTTGTTCATAGTGCACCTGACAGTGGAGAAAATAGACGACGAATGGAGGTATAGTGATCTTCCAAAGCTGGAAGGAGGTGGGGCACATCACATAGGGAGTGTGGGTGCGCCACGCACAAGAGAGGGAGGATCGGAAGAGATGAGAGAAAAAATAAAAAGGAATGGAAAATAAAGAAAAAGAAAATGTAGATAAATAAATAAAATAAATAAAAACAAATTGGTGTATGAAATAAAATAAATAATTAAAATGGGTTTACCGTATTTTAATTATTTATAATTTCCCTCCAACATTATCTATATTATTATGTATTTTTATCGCTCTTTAAATTCCATTAATTTCCTTTTATCCTTTATATTTATTTTTAACCCGCACGATATGCTATGGCGCGACGTAATGTTTTACATAAGGCCTGAACTATCATTTAATTAATTTTAATAGTTGTCTGGGACCCGTAACATGGTGTGCAGGCGCGCGCTCGAGTTCGCTTTAATGATTTGTACTAAAAACATAAATGGTTTGCACCTTGATTTAAGTTGAGACATTACATGAATTTATATGGGTAATTAATAATATTTTATCTAACTCAACAATAAATATCCACCCCTGTATATATGTTATATATATATAAACACACACATGTATATTCATATATATACACCTACACATGTATATATAACTATATATATATTTAATCTCATATATATATATATTTACCTCATATATATATATACCTCAAGGTTTTTGTCCCAGTATAATTTTAATACCAATAATTAAAAAATTTATTATTATTTTAATCAACCCATCAACTACACCAGTAATAACTTAAAAACAATAACCCTTAAAAATGATAACGATTATTAAATAAATATTGATTGCACATATTATTTAATTGGAACAATTAATAATATCATATTTATTAAATTACCCAGTTATTATTTTACACCACGATAATTTTATTAATTATGGAAGTGTATTTTTATTTGTTTTCCTAAACAGAATTAATAATATTAGTAATAAAATTATTATTATAATTTTAAAGGCCTATAAAAATATTTAACCCGATTAAATTATCTTCAGGTGCGATATAACGAAACGTTTGCCGCTCGCAAAGGTTAGATCATACATAGAGTAAACCTCATGTCCTAGAACTATCGGTGCTATCAGATTTATCATTTGATGCACCATATTCTAATAAAATAATTAATTATTGTACAAAAAACGAAATAATTAATTAGTTAAATATTAATACGGTATTATCAAATGCGAGGGTGCCAAACACCCAATGTGAATCAAGGTTATAAACTACCTAGGGTAAACCCATCATTACAAATCTAACAGTAGTCTCAGATTTCTCATACGACTCCCTGTTTGAGGGAAAATATTTATTTATTATTTAAAAATCGTAATAATTATTTAATTAAAAATAAAGATGGAATTATCATGTGCGAGGATTCCAAACACCCAATGCGAATCAAGGTTATACCCTACATAGGGTAAACCCGACATTCCGATCCTAATAGTGGTATCATATTCCACGTACGATACACCATTTTAGAGTTATTTCATTTTTTTGAAAAAAAAAAGACGTGTATCAATAATACAAACATAATATTTTTATTATATCAATGCCATAGTGTCAACTATTGGAATCAAAAATTTATGAAACTCGATTTTAAAATGAACCATCCTAGTTAACTAAAAAAATTATTTCCTGGGTTTATCTCATCTTGTTCAAAACACGGAACATTACAACCTTCCCACCATAGAACATCTCTTCCTTGAGAAGCCTTCGAGAACAACGTAATTGTCCCATGATCTACAGGGTGATGAAGTCTCATACAAAATGTCCTCAAACAATCAATGCACATTCAAAATTTTGTTAGGAAAGTGGAACATAAACCATTTGGATCTGAGACAACAGTTATTTTATACTAATGCACCGAGACAATACTTATTCAAACTAGTTTAGCTGGAGACACGAAAATCTCATCATCTCATTAAATTATTAGTCAAAGTTACTTCCCACGTTAGGTTATAACATTAGATGATTGAAAATTCCGGTTCACGACACCTTCCTCGATTAGAATTTCATACAAAACACGCCCTTAATCCTTCTAGTGATGCTTCTAACTTGATTTCCGAAACGGATAAAATGATCGATTCCCCATCTCCCATAAAGCCCAAGTTGAACCCGATTTTTATGAAAAGCACTGGTCGACCCAAACAACACTTGTCTCACTTCATGACGTGTCTAAAAAAGTTCCTTCACTGACCGCTTCATTGAGAAAGAGAGAGAAATAGTCAATCCACTTCGACCGACCATTTTAGAGGGATCTCATCTTAGATGGCAGGTGTTTATAGAATAAACTATGATGTCTTATTCAAAGGTATCTCACATTAACAGTGAACACTTCCACCAAAGTTCATACCTGAACTCCAGTGAACTTCCCTGATTTAGGCATCACTGAGCCCAAAAATCAGTCTAGGGTTACCTTGGATTGTCACAACATGAGTAAAATGAACTAATCCAGGGTAGTCCATACTACAAGTTTACGAGTGTGACATTGGTACAAGTGATAGATTCCCATATCAAAACATTGACCGAAGCCAGAGAAACATCATCCTTGCAGTCATGTTAGATGTAATGGTTGGTGTAGAAGAGTTTGTCAGGAATTCCCACACAGAAATACAAATTTCACTCTAGACTAAACAAGCTTTGATAAGAATGACACATCAACATGAAACACTGATAAAACCACACTAACTAATCCCAAAACCATTTAATGCTTTAGCATTGTGTAAGATCGATGCTCTATTACTGTATCAATGATGAAGGCAAGACAGGGGACATGATCATCACTTATGGAAGAGTATAATAATATTATAATATGATATCTAGGAGGGAAACATTTAAACAACTGACATAAATTTCCTAACAAACTGATCGGTGTGTCAAAACACCTGAGTCTCTAGATGTCATCTAGGGCACTAGGACGAACATGATTCGTTGAATAGAGAATTCATTGTACTACTGATGTTATTAATATTTTTATTTCTTTTTATATACTCTCTTAACTTATATATATATGAAATGTTCATAATTTGTGTGAAATATTAATGTTTTAATATTAAGTATATATTTTGAGCATTTTTAGAAATAGTCCAATTGAGTCATTTTACTATTTTATTTTTAACTCTAACCCTACCAATTCAATTTTTGTGGTTCTTGTTTTGTAGGATTACTTATTCAATTTCTCAGATATCATTAGAAGGGATCATGGGCCAATTCTTCCATTTGAAGGCTCATATATACAACACAAGAAGACCCAAAGAATTTGTGAAGAAACGGGACAAGCCTTGATGATTGAGTTACTGGTCTTACTCCTGATGCCCATATTTTTTGAAACTCCACCATGTGTTTTTGATTATTCAAAATAATCGTGGGTAAATATTTCAAGGCCCAACTCTAAGAACAAGAGGACCAAATGAAGCATTGAAATCTATCGCACCATTCTGGCCGAGAATTAAAATACTGACACTATGCATGACATATCTCATGATTTAAAAATCAAATCATGCTATGAATATTCATTGTAAAAGAGAATATATAGTTGGTTTACGTTGTTGAAGAAATAATTTGGTTTTGAAGGCATCTTACTATTCAAAAATTATTTCACATTTTGGACTTCAAAAGTTATGGATTCAAATGGATAGATTAAAATTGTTTAATCAGCCAGCCATAACATTGGATACATAGGTCAAAATTCCTCAAAATTATGAGATTAGTCATCCAACATTATTATTTACAACTTGGAATAAGGAGATAGCACGACATTCGGCTTTCGGAATAGCCAACATGGAGATGTAACTGGAGGGATAGATTGGGAATGAAAACAGTTCACATCCTTGGGCTATAAATACATCCCCATCCTCTCCTTCAAAGGGGTTGGAATTTCAGAAGAGAGGGGAACATATGGGAACGACACAATACTTGCCAAAGTCTTGGGAGAGCCTTCCATACTCAAGTTTTCAATGGATATACCCTTCCTCCTCTCTTTGTTTCCTTTCACTTTTGTGGTGTTATTTGTTTATAATCTTGTATGTTTGTGTTTTGCAATTTTGTTTTGATGCAAGTTTCTTCTTCAATTTAACTTATTCTCATCCACCTTCTATAGATAAATATTTATTTTATTTAAATAGTTTAAATATAGTATAATCCCCTTAACTTATTTTTCTTCCTCATTCAATCAAAAGTATGTTTTTTTTAACTATCACCATTGTTTGTGTGTGTGTGTTCGACGCACCTCTCTTTTATTATCCCATTATTTTTCATCTCTTCTTAAATTATAATCATAATCATTATAAGAAAATTATTAAACACCAAAATTGATGAGTAAATATCTCTTTGGGTTGAGTTATAATTTAGGTATGTTATGTGATTTAGAGATTTTTCTCGATGAAAATTATTTGAATTAACATTGTGTGTGTTGGACTTAAGATGTAATTGATTAATGACTTGTTTCGATTAACATGTGGTTTCCATGGATTATTGGAACCATAAATACACCACCATAAATATTCTCTGATTGAGATTACAACCTTAAGTTAAGATAAGGTTTGAATTAAAGCCTTAACACTTAGGAATTATAATCAACGTCATCTTGTTACATTGGTGTTAATTTTATGCAATATAAAGCAAAGCTCAAGGATAACACAATCATAACTACCTAATGATGAACACACCCAAATATTTATAAATTTTTTAAATCAGGAAAAATCCATAAATTATTTCATAAGCTCTGCAAACAAACCCCCAAATCAAAATACAATCAACTAAAAACAAATGCCTTTTACAAAGTATCATCGCCGAGGATTCGACCCGAGTGCTACTATACAAATTAGAAGAGCACCAGAACCTTGATCGATCGATAGGAGACAATAGGCCGTGCGTTTCAAATGGAACAGTTGTCAAGGATGGTGATTTAAGTAGTCCTTAGTTTCTGGTTATAGTAAAAAAACAAAATTAAAAAAATTGAAAATAAACACAATGAAAACCCCATCTTCTCATAAAAATCTTAATATGATAAATATACAAAGAAAACCCCAACATTATTTTCCTTCCAACATCTCTATTAATTTCACGTATCCTCCAAAACAATCCCTCGAATTTGTTTGAACCTGAAATTGATAGAACACTTCGCCAACTTAGGAGGAACATAAGAGATAATCAAATAATTCAAGAACCATTCCTTGTCCAACCAATTGAATTAGACATGGCCAATCATAGAAAAAAAAACTTAAAGAACTTGATTCCCCTAATATGAATTACCAAACTCTTGGTATTCATTATACTAACATAGAATCTAACATCAAACTCAAATCGGGTTTGATTCATCCTCTTTCTCATTTTCATGGGCTAGCCAGTGAGGATCCACATCTCAACCTTAAAGAGTTCCAAGTAGTGTGCTCTACCATGAAACCTCAAGGGGTTTCTAAGGAACAAATAAAACTCCAATAATTAAATTTTTCCTTAGCTTACATTGCTAATTCATGGCTTTACTACCTCCCTCCTGGTACCATAACCACATGGAATGCCATGAAGCAACTTTTCATAGAAAAATTCATTCCTTATTCTTGTATTACTTCTATCTAAAAGGAAATATGTGGTATCAGTAAGTTCCCACGTGAATCACTCCATGATTATTGGGATAGGTTCAAAAATATTGTTTCAACCTGCCCACACCACCAAATCCTTGATAAACTCTTGATCCAATACTTATATGAGGGGTTATTGGCAATGGAGAGAACTCTCATTGATGCCTCAAGTGGCGGTGCTCTTGTTGATAAACTCCCACAGCTGCAAGAGATCTCATATGTAACATGGCTGTAAACACACAACAATTCCATACTCGAGAACATGCTCAGGAAAAAGAAGCCTAAGATAATCAATCAATTTATCCAAACAAGTTGACCGTTTGGATGAGTGAATTTGCATGTATTGTGCAAAAACTAGCTGTGGATAACAAATCCCCAACCTCATCTTCTCCACAATCAAAGTTTCCTAGACATATCAAAAACTGTGGAATCTGCAAATCACTATCAAATAAAAATAACATGTGTCCACAACTTCAAGAGGATCAATCTGATTATCTGGACCAATGTAGCTCAATGCAGCATATGCTCAGCGGATCACCAATCCTCAACTATTAGGTAAATTTTTTAGAAACTTCAACCAACCTCACTATGAGCCATTGTCTTCTTCCTATAAAAAATACCTTAGGTATGCTAATCACATATCGCATCCCCCTCAATTCTCTCCACAGAACCCAAACTAGTTTCAATATGGTCAAGGTGGTGGTAACTTCCAACAACTTTATCCTTTTATTCCTCAACCTCAATGGAACAATCCTCCTCCTGGATTCCATTATCCTAGTGAGCCTTCCCAATTCCAAAACCAATACAATTTCTTTCCCAAGAAACAAAATCTAGGTAATCCCAATCAGGGAAAAGCCTATTCTTCCAAGAAACCATGGGAAAGTGCTATTGAAGATATTTCCTCCTTCACTTATTCTAGCCGCAAGAACATTGAAACCCAAATTGGTCAACTTGCATCCCACCTTAGTAAGTATCAACCATCTAATTCTTCCCAACTTCTATCCCAACCATTACCCAACCCCAAGGGTAATGTAAGTGAAATTTCACTTAGATCAGGAAAGCAACATTCTAGGCCTCAAGATAAGTCCTCCAACCCTCCGATGAATGTTGACCTATAAAATGAAAAGAAAAATAAATTTGAAAAGGAACCTGAATCCATTCCCTCACCTCCTTCTATTCCACATAGGAACCCAATTCCCTTTCCTCAATCCATTTATACACCAATGAAGTCCTTTGAAACTGATCCTGAAAGACTCGACATGTTTAGACGTGTTGAAGTCAACATTCCCCTCTTAGATTCCATAAAAAATTCATAAGTATGCCATGTTTCTCAAGGAGTTGTGTACCCAAAAGAGGAAACATAGGACCTTAGAAAATGTTTCAACCCAAGAGTCCATACCTATTAAGTGAAAAGATCCAGTTTCCTTTATGGTTCCATGCTATATTGGAAGTTCCAACTTTTATGATTCACTCATAGACCTAGGATCCTCAATTAATGTCATGCACAAATCAATCTTCTCTAACCTTGGTCTAGGTCCCTTATATCCAACAGGTGTTGTCATTCAATTAGCCAATCGAAGCCCAGATAGTCTTGAGGGAATAGTTGAGGATGTCCTTGTCCGAGTCAATGATCTTATCTTCCCTGCTGATTTCTATGACATTGACAAGGAAGGTGAGATGACCTCTTCTAGATCTCCCCTAATTCTAGGAAGACCATTCCTCATGACTATGATAACCATGATTAATGCCCATTCAGGCATCTTATCAACGGAATTCAGTGACCAACTGGTCATGTTCATCATTTTCCAAGCCACGCGATACCCATATAAGGATCACTCTGCATTCTCAATCCATGCTTCTAAGGACACTTCTAAGAGTCAATCGAACCCCAATACACCATGTTCTCCAAGTTCTAATGACAAAGGATCTTGTGAAATCTGAACCGTGATTTACCAAGTCATAAATGGTGAAGTTTATGTGGACCTCTCATTCATAGACTCCATCAATCAAGAGGAACATGAAAACTCTCTTGAATCCCACATCAACTCTGATATCTATTGTGCCACCTTAGACAGTATTAAGGAAAATGATTCTGAATCAACTGAAGTCCCTTATTACATTCTTGAGTAGTCTAACCCAAAAATGAAAGATGAGACTGATCTAAAACCTCTTCCTAAACACCTGAAATATGCATTCCATTTCCTTGATCACTCATATCCTGTCATTATCCCTACTTTGCTTACTGAATCTGAGGAGTCCAAACTTATTCAGGAGTTAGAGGAAAACAAAAAGGCTATAGGTTGGACCCTAGATGACATACAATGAATCAACCCATCTCTTTCCATGTGTCACATCCATCTTGATGAATCATCTAAACCAATTAGACAACCACAAATATGACTCAATCAACTCATAATTGAGGAAGATAGGGAAGATATCACCAAGCTTCTTCAAGCCGGTCTTATCTACCCAATTTCTGATAGTGAATGGGTTTTCCAATTCAAGTTTTACCTAAGAATGGTGGGATAACTGTTTTCACAAATGAACATGGATAGGTAGTCCCAACTTGATTAAAAAAATGGCGTGTGTGCATCGACTATATGAAATTCAATGTTGAAACAAGAAAAGATCACTACCATATTCCATTCCTTGATCAAATGCTGGAAGGATTAGCTGTAAAGTCACACTATTGCTTTCTTGATGGATACACTAGCTACTTCTAAATCCCAATCGCACCTCAGGACCAAGAATAGACTACTTTTACATGCCCCTTTGGAACATATGAATATAAGAGAATGCATTTTGTCCTTTTCAATGCCCCTACAACATTACAGAGGTGTTTGATGAGTATCTTTTCTGAGTTCATTGAACAATTCATGGAAGTCTTCATGGATGACTTCACCATTTATGGTGAGTAATTTGAATATTATTTGAATTCACTCTCTCTAGTCCTCCAAAAGTGTGTCAAATGAAACCTTGTGTTAAATTTTAAAAAAATTCACTTCATGGTTGAAAATGGGATTGTTCTAGGGAATATAGTTTAAAATGATGGTATTGAAGTCGATCCTACCAAAATTGATGTGATCCAATCACTTCCTGAACCCAAATATATTCGAGACATCTATTCATACCTCAGTCATGATGGTTTCTATCAGAGATTCATCCATAACATTAGTAGGATTTCCCTCCCACTCACTCGGATTCTCTAAAATTATGTCACATTCCATTTAGATGAGGTTTTCAAAAGAGCCTTTGTTGAACTCAAAACGTTTCTTATGTTTTCCCCGATAATCCAACCCCCAGATTGGTCCTTACCCTTTGAGTTGATGTGTGATGCTTCTGATAGAGCTTTTGAGGCTGTTCATGGTCAAAGAAGAGAAAAAGAATCCTCATGTCATCTATTATTCCTCAAAAACATTGGATAAAACTCAATCTCACTACACCATCCCTGAAAAAGAACATTTAGCAGGTGATTTTTTTGGATAAATTCCTACCCTATCTCTTAGGTTCCAAAATCATCATCTTCACATACCATTCTGCTATAAATTTCCTAGTCATGAAAAGTGATTCCAAACCGAGGCTAATAAGATGGATCCTAATGCTCTAAGAGTTTGACCTTGAAATCAAAGATAGACCAGGAAAAGAAAACTATGTGGCTGATCACTTGAGTAAAATTTCTCATTCTTCCAATTATGAAATCATCGATTTGGAATTCCCCAGAGAGAAAATTTCATCTCTCACACCAAAAATATAATGGTATGACCCAATTTTAAATTACTTGGTTTCTGGTGTTTTTCTTGAATATTTTTCTAAAGAAGAAAAAATGATGTTGAAAAATGATTCAAAATATAATTTTTGAGATGAAAATAAAAATTGGAAAATTGGGGTTACATGGTAATCAGGAGATGTGTCGATAAAAATTAACATTCTTCCATATTAGAATTCTATCACACAATTCTCAGAGGAGGACACTTTGGACCACATAGGACATCCCAAAATGTCATTGACTCTAGATTATTCTGGACTTCACTCTTCAAGGACTCACATGAGTTCTGTCAATCATGTACCACTTGCCTAAAAAATTTCACAATTTCCATAAAAAATGAAATAACCCAAAAGAATTTCATTTTCTGTGAGATCTTCGATGTTTGAGGTATCGATTTTGTGGTACCATTTCTCCCTTCCAATGGATTCTCATACATCTTTCCTGTATTTGATTATGTTTCTAGGTGGGTCGAGGCCAATCCCACTAGAAAGGAGGATTCACATACTGTTAGCGTGTTCCTAAAGACAAACATGATCCACTGATTTGGCACACCACTTGCCTTGATAAGTGACTTAGGAACCCATTTTTGTAATAGAACCATTGAATATCTTTTAAAAAGGAATGGGGTTATATATAAAACATCCACTGAATATCACCCCCAAAAAATGGAATGGCTGAACATTCTAATATATAACTGAAAATATTTCTTGAGAGAATTGTAAAACCCACCAGAAAAGACTGGCCTTAAAGACTTGGTGAAGCACTTTGGGCTTATCGAACTGCCTATAAAACATCCATTGGGATGTCTCCTTTTAGGATTGTATTTGGTAAAGAATTTCATTTTCCAGTTGAGATCCAACATAGGTCTTTTTGGGCTATGAAAACCTATAATTTTGATTGTGAAAAATCTATTGAAGAATTATTATTACAATTGGATGAACTAGAGGAGCTTCGACTTGAATCTTGTGAGAATTCCAATCTGTACAAAGAAAATCCTAAGGTAATCCATGACAAAAACATCCTGAGAATGGTATTCCATGAATGTGATAAGGTAGTTCTCATTAATTCATGATTTCAGATTCACCCATATAAGCTTAATTATCATTGGAAAGGTCCTTTTATTATTACTAATGTTTAACCATTTGGTTCAGTGCATGTCCACGACCCCTCTTCCAAAAGGACATTCACAGTTAATGGACATCAGTTAAAACATCACCATGAGAGGATGCACAATCCTGTATCAACATCGATTTCCACTAGATCCCCAACTTCTGCAGTCGACCTACGACTAGATGGAGATGGCAACCCTCCAAATCCAAACCAGGGGAACTTCTTTCCCATTAACTCTCTCTCTCTTCCTCCCTATACCTCTTTCCTCTTCTTCCTCTGCCTTTCATTTTTTACCACTTTCTTTTACAAACCATTTATTTTTCTCTTTCTATTTTGTGTGAGTGTGTCTTTAATAAATACTAAAAAAATCTAAAAAAACACCCAAAAAAAGAAACATAACAAAAAATACAAATAAATTAGGAGTCATACTTGCTCACCATCGAGTTTTGCAATTTTTTCCATCCTTTTTGGGGAGTCAAAAGGCATGGTTTCAACTCAAAAATTATGTATCTTCATTATGAATTTTTATAAATAATTTTGTTTAAAAATTATCAAATTTACAATTCTCAATTTTTGATTTTGAAAATTCTTTTCCCAAACCGTGAGGAAAAACATTTTCTTTCATGCTAAGTCCACTTGAGGACATCTTTTAAAAATGTGTGTTTTCACACCCATTTATGAATCTTGAGTTTGTGATCCTTCGAGCTGAATTTCCTACTTTAGTGTTCATTAATATGATAGAGGATTTTTTCGAAACCACATGATAATCACAATAGAGAAATATCATCACATTTCTCTTACATTAATCCTCCTTTTGAACGCCCCTTCGAGCCTATGAAAACCTTTTCTTTGATAGCCATATTACAATCCCAATAACTTTTCCCACCCAATATAAACATGGATTTTCAATGCATAATTTTTTTTTAAATTTAATTGTGGGGGGGTGGATTTCATTTTGGTTATACTTTGTTGATTTCACCATGTTATCATATGCTTGAGGGAAATCATTCATTTCAGTGTGGGGGAGAGTTTTTCATTTAGTGTGTATTGGGGAATATAATGTACTTTCATATATGTAATTTCGTAAATGTTATTGACAAGTGTTCAATAATGTTTTTTAAAAAAATCATAAAAAATCATAAAAATAAAAAGAAACAATTTTTGGTTGTTTCATGGGTAGGTCAAAAATCACTCTTCCTCAACCTTTGATATTGTTATAACTATTAAAATTAGTGTCATGAGGAGATCAATCCTGGGTTGGGATATGAGTGTGAGATCTTTTCCAAGTTCAACTTTTGATAAAAAAATTAAAAAAGGGAAAACAAACAATTGCATTATATTCTTATGTCATTATGGGATGTTTTGTGGTTTGTAAATATTTCATCTTCTCATCCCCTTAAACTTTTCATCTTCTATTGTGTCTTTCTTCACAAAATCATTACCTTGTAAAATATTTGTTCTCATTTCCTTCCATGATTAATTTCAAAAAAAATGTGCATTGATTTTTCTTTGTTGGTGTTTTACCCTTCTTATTCTCTCTATTGGACATTATATTCTAACTATCCCATAGCCATATAAAAAACCCTTAAAAATACCTCTTGATTCTTGTGCACTTTTAATAGGGATTGGAAGATGAGATCTCTTTCAAACTCTATGATTTTCACTTTTGGTTGGAGAAAGAGTGAACCTCCACAAATGAAATTTATCATCTTGAGAGGTGTTAGTTTTGAGCGTCCACATTTTATATTTCTAAATTGGAGAAAAAAAATGAATTAGTTTTGTAACATTTTTTCTGTAACAACTTGTAGTGGAATTCAAACTGGATGAGTGAAATAGTCTAAACCTTCCCTAATTAGAGAAACAAAATTTTAATATCTGCTGGTGAGTGAAAATGATTTTGTTATGTTTTAATATTTTCTGCAAATGAGGAAATGCACATGACAATGTTTGGGGGAGTTGTTTTTATTAATATTTTAATGTCTTATTATATACCCACTTTACTGATTTTATATTAAATGTGCATAATTTCTTTTAAATATTAATGTTTTAATACTAAGTATACGTTTTGAGCATTTTTTGAAGTAGTACAATTGAGTCAGTTGATTATTTTATTTAGATTTCACACCCTACAGATTAAAATTGTGAGGTTCATGTTTTTTAGGATTCCTTATTCGATTTCTCAGATATCACTAGAGGGAATCATGTACCAATTCTGCCATTTGGAGGCTCATATGGACTAGATACGATGACCCATAGAATTTGTGAAGACACCGGACCAGCCAAGATGATTGAGTTATTGGTCTCACTCCCGAAGACCATATTCTATGAAACTCCACTATGTATTTTAGAGTATCCAAATTAATCATGTGTAAAAATTTAGGTCCAAAATCTAAGAACAAGGGACCCAAATGAAGCTTTGAAGTCTTGACCACCATTCTGGCTGAGAATTTAAATCATCACACTATAAATGACATATCTCATGATGTAAGAATCAAATCGATCTGATATTTTTCAGCATAAAAGATTATATATAGGCGGCCGATGTTGTTGAAGAAATAATTCGGTTTTGAAGGCATCATCCTATTCAGAAACCCATTCACAATTTGGACTTTAAAAAGACTGCATTGAAATTGACATAATAAAATTGTTTAATCAGACGGCCATAACTTTGGAAACATTGGTCCAAATGCCCCAAAAATATTTATAGTAGTCTACCAACATTATTATTTACAACTTGGAAGAAGGATATATCTCGAGATTCATCTGTCTGAATTTCCAACATGGCGATGCAAGTAAAGAGACAGATTGGGAATGAAAACAGACCACTTCCTTGGGCTATAAATACATCCCCCTCCTCTCCTTCAATGGGGTTGGAATTTTAAAAGAGAAGAGAACATATTGGCATGACCAAATCTTTTCCAAAGGCATGGGAGGACCTACCATACTAATGTTTTTACTTGAGATACCCTTCCTCCTCTCTTTGTTTTCATTCAATTTTGTGTTGGTCTTTTTTATAATCTTGTATGTTTGTGTTTTGTAATTCCGTTTTAATGCACATTTATTCTTAAATTTCTCGTATTCTCATCTACCTTATGTAGATTAATATTAATTTTATTAAAATAGTTTAAATATTGTTGAATTTCCTTCCCTTACCTTGATTCCTCATTCAATCGATAGTCCATTTTTTTAATTATCACCATTGTTCGTGTGTGTGTGTGTTCGATTCACCACCCTTTTCTTATCCCTTTATTTTTCTTCTCTTCTTAAAGTATAATCATAATCATTATAATCATATTATTGAACACCCAAATGGATGAGTAAATATCTAATTGGGTTTAGTTATAATTTAGGTATGTTAATTGATTGAGCACTTTTTATCGATTAATATTCTTTGAATTAACATTGTGTATGTTGGACATAACTTTTCATGGATTAATGACTTGTTTTGTTTAACATGTGGGTTCCGTGGATTTTTGGAACCATAAATACACCACCATCAGTAAGCTCTTATTTAGATTAGAACCTTAATTTAAGTTAAGGCTTGGATTAAAGCCTTAACACTTACGAATTCTAATCAACATCATCTTGTGATATGGGAGTTAATTTAATGCAATATAAAGCAAAGCTCAAGGCTATCACAAGCTTAACTACCGATTGATGAACTCACCCCAATATTTATCAATTTGTTAGTTTAGAAATCATCCATATATTATTTCATAATCTATGAAAACAAACCCCCCAATAAGAATACAATCAACTAAAAACAAATGACAATTATAAAGTATCATCACCGAGGATTTGACCCGAGTGCTGCTATACACATTAGCAGAGAACCGGAACCTTGACCGGTCGATAGGTGATAATCGGTTGTGCGTTTCAACTACATATATGACCTGAAATGTATTTAGTAGCGCAATACATGATGATTACACTAATATCAACCGATTTGTCACAAAATTATGTACTTGATGTCACGACATACATGAACTCATAGTACCCCGATGATATATAGAAGCAAGATAGCTTTTATCTCTAATTACAACATTCTGAGTCATCCATAACTATGGAGAAGGGAGATTCAAATGACCTGTAAAGCAACTAACCATTCTTAAGGAATGCATATCCTGATGGAAAAATCATTACTTGATGATCAAACACAAAAAATTCAAGGCAAACATGTCCACCCAACCAAACAAGGATGTCATTTTATTACGAAAGGGTGTCTGACTAGGGCAACAACATGTGAAAGGTTCTATTCTAGAGAAACACAAGGAGAAACTCAAACTACCCCTATACCAGGGCCTTAAATAGAGGACATCACTATAGGTTTAATATCCATGCCCTTTATATTTAATCACATTTAATCATTACTCAGCATAAGATTTAATCAAAACATCAAGTAAATTTTCTAAAAAAAAACACAAGTTACTCAATCTTAAACAACACCTCAAGTGAAAAACATGCATGTTTTATGAAAATCCAATTTTTTAAAACATTTTACATTAGTTGACATATTGTCCTTAATTAGGAAATATATCACATATATTCCTTTTAAGCAGATAAGGCAACCTACAAGGGACCCACTAAGCTGACCTGGGTTCATTAGAATGAAAATCCACCAAAAAAAGTTGTTTAATCATTAAGAGTCACAACCCCCACACAAGGTTATCTCATAAGGAACCGACACCAACTAGTCTACTTGGTCCTAGTTGTTTCATTAGGTAGTAAACAAATTCATTTTAAAATATAACATGCTCAAAAACATATCATCCTTGATATATGGGTGAATAACAACCTAATAAGAATCTATACACATTATATTATTTGGAATTGGGATCCCATGAAAAGGAAACCAATAAATTATAGTAAAACAACCAATGACATTTCAAAAAAATCTAATAGGACACTGAAAGAAGCTAATAGAGAGAGACACTTTGTAATCATAGAAGCATAACATTTCAATCAAAGAGGGATGGTAATATGCATAAAATCAGGATACAAGGAAAACATGGTATGAAATAGGCAGCATGGAAATAGGCTAGCATGCTAATTATATATCCAAAATGTGGTTTCTAAAATGGCATGCTAAATAATTTCAAGACATAGAATACATTCAAGGAACACAATTTGAATCAATGGGAAGCATAAAATGCCACTAAATTTCATGGAACTATGCATGGCATATGAATTCATATGGGCCTACTATGATGCATGACATTATTCATCCTTACCTTAACTGGCCAAGGGTAAAATATCACAAATTCCATAAATTCATAAGCAACAGAAATTTCACCAATCACTCGAGGTGAAATAATATCAACTGTAATATCGAATAGCATGAACATCAATACCAACCCCGACCACATGGTCATTTCTCGTACAAGGGGTGATCAGTCCCAAGCATGACTATTAACCAAGCACCGACACATTCCTAGTCTCTAGTCTACCACCCCAATTCAGTAAGTCAAAGGAAAAATACCACCTCAGATACCACTCTGTAATGTCTCGAACCAGTTCACCTCTATGACGGTGGCTGGATCAGTGGGTTACATGACCTCAAGAGCATCTCATGAAATACTAGAGGCTGTTGACTAGTAGCGAGGGTATTTTTAACTTGTCTGTGGGAGAGTCTATACCCTCATAGGTAATAGGTAACACACAGTAGATGTAAAAAACAATTAATAATAATTTGCGGAAGCATATCAATGAATAAACTGCAGTAGAAGTAATATGGATAATCCAACTAAATGAGAATCAAGTGAGGATGCTCACAAAACTATGCCATGATGTATGTCTAAACTGATAGTACAGAAAACTAAACCCAAGCATGCTATCAACTAAAAAGAAAAGTAAAAAATTCCAAAAAGTGCATCATGAGAATGGTTTGGTCCTCTTCATCAGTATCCGTCCTAAGAGGCAACAATCAATCAAGAATAGGGAGAAACACTCTACCCTTTGTCAATAACTGCAAACATATAATCTAATTAGGTGTAAACGATGCCTGAGCAGGGTGTGAGATAGAATCCCAGAAGGTCTGCAACCGCGGTGTCTAAAACTTTCCATTTCATGCAATAATAAAATACAGTGGGCAATTATATAACAATTTCAGGTAATTTAATAAGTGTAATAAAATAAATTACTCAATTCGGGTTCCTAATGGAACTTGTCCCTAATCACCAGCTTTGGCCAAAGCCGGATGTCCGAAAGGAGTACCTGTAAGAAGAATACACATATGCATATATATAATGCCTGGAAGAGTAACGTAAAACAAGGAAGAGGAATTCCCACAAGCTTGTGATTTAACTTGGGGTCTAATTCATGTCTCAACCAGGTGTGCTTCAACACTCCAAAAAATATATCAAATCCCAATGTACTAACAATGATATTAATATAACCCTTCAGTGCTTCATTATTAAGGTTGAAGTGGAGAGTTGGTGTCTGAGCCCGTCCGGGAAGGTATCTCTACGGAACATCCTTCAATTATCCAATACCACTGAGCCTGCCAAAGAAAATATTTAGAAATAACAAGTATTTCTGAAGACATGACATTACCCTGATTCTGTCTCGATCTCGCAAAAAGGGGTTGGGCACAATCTAAGGCTAGCTTGGCCACATTGCCAATGGATCTATCCCGATAGGCCCTTTTTGAACCAGTATCACTGATATGTATTATAATGCTTGGGGAAGTCTTGGACCGACAAGGCCAAGAACACCGCTCTCCTGACACATAGAGGTAACCATTAGGAACGAATGGTATAAGTGTGACCCATAATACAGGACCCACCTCCTATCCCCGCCCAGAATTTAATTAATGTTTTTGAAGCAGCAGATATGTTATCACCATATGTAATTGCAGATTGAAACCAAACAGGTACACCCATGCATCACATAATGAAAATTAAATATTTAAGTATATAAATCTTAACACAGAAAAATACCTCATCCACATAAGTAGATAAATGAACTTTTAACTAAATAAAAAAATTAGACCAACAAACTACCAAGATCCAACAATTCCAAAGTTCATAACTAATATATATTAATTATTTAAATTAAACACAACAAAATCGGTTGTGAAAAATAAAAAGATAAAGACACTTTTTAATAATAAATAAACCAACACAACCAACTACCAATGATTCAACAATTCAAGATTCATAATTAATCTAAACTTGTTATTTAAATTGAACACAACAAAAAATAGGTTTCACACCACATGCCATTGACTAAAATAAATGTTTGGGCTAACAGAAATTATACTGACCACATCGGCATACCCCATGGAGCGTCCGACCTTGTAACAAAAAATTTATCAAATTAATTCATGATCAATACGGATGCAACAACTAGGAAAAACAAATTAATTAATGAATTCGGGTGATTTTGCACAAAGCCGGTAGGCACTGACTAAAGGAAAAACGGTGCCTTTTTATAAATCGTGATGAAATGGATGAAAAGAGAGTAGACTCCCTACCTTATAGTGGTAGATGATCTTATGACCCATGGTATACATTAATTTTACCTCAAACCGAATAAAACCGATGATTTAAAAAAAACCCAAATTAGGGTAAAATCCTTCCATGGTAAACTGTGTAAATGATTTGGAATGAGATCGCTTGATTTTTTTGTGTGTGGGATAAGCCGTATCGAGAGGTTCACATTGCACCTAACGATAGTGAAAACGGACGACCAATGGAGGTGCAGTGATCATCCAAAGCTGGAAGGAGGTGGTGCACACCACGTAGGGAGAGGGGGTGCGCCATGAACAGGAGAGGAAGGAGAGGATGAGAGGAGAGAAAAAATAAAATTTAAAAGAATGAAAAAAATGAAAATGAAAAAAGAGGAAAATAAAAAAATAATAAAAATAAAATGGTGGAAGAAATAAAATAAATAATTTAAGGGGTTTTAACTCAATTTAATTATTATTATTTTCCCTCCAACACTATCTATTTTATTTTTTATTTTTATCCCTCTTTATATTCGATTAATTTCCTTTAATCATTTTTAATTAGTTTTAACCCACAGACTACGCTATGGCATGACATAATATTAGACTTAAGGTCTGAAAAATCATTTAATTAATTTCAATAAATGTTTGGGACCCGCAACAGGGTGTACAGGCACACACCTTGGATCTCTTTAAAGATTTGGGAAAAAACAGAAATACTTTGCACCATGATTTATGTTGAGACATTACGTGCGTTTATGTGGGTAATTAATAATATTTTATCTAACCCAAAAATAAATATTCACCTCTGTATATACTTGTTATATAGACACACACACACACATGTATATTCATATATATACACCATCACATTTATATATAACTATATATATATATTTAATCTCATATATATAGATATACCACACATATGTATAAATATATATATATATATATCTCAATGTTTTGTCCTAATATAATAATAACAACAACAATTAAAAAATAATTATTATTTAATTCGACCCATCAATTACTCCATTAATAACATAAAAACAATAACCATAGAAAAAGGATAATGATTATTAAATACAAATTGATTGCACATTTTTATTTAATTGGAACCATTAGTAATATCATATTCATTACATTACTCAGTTATTATTTTACAAAGCGGCTATTTTAATAATTATGGAAGGGTATTTTGATTTTTTTAACACCAATAATAATATTAATAATAATTTTTTTTTTCAAAAGGCCAACAAAAATATTTAATCCACTTAAATTATCTTCTAGTGCGATATAACCAAACGTCCGCCGCTCGCAATGGTTATACCCTAACTAGGGTGGACCCCACGTCATGGAACTATAAGTGATTTCATATTTCTCATTCGATGCACCATATTGTGAGAAAATATTTATTTATTTTAGAAAAAAGGGAATAATTGATTAATAAAAAATAAACACAGTACTGTCATGTGTGAGGGTGCGAAACACCCGATGCGAATCACGTTTATACCCTATCAAGGGTAAAACCGACATTCCATAACTAATGGTTGTCTCATATTTCTCATACAACACATGGTTTGAGGGAAAATAATTATTTATTATTTAAAAATCGGAATAAGTAATTAATTAATTATAAATACAGAATTATCATGTGCGAGGGTGCGAAACACCCAATGCGAATCTGGGTTATACCCTACCAAGGGTAAACACGACATTCCAGACCTAATGGAGTTCTCATATTTCTCGTACGATGCACTGTTTGATAGGTATTTAATTTTGTTTGAAAAAAAAACAAACACGCGTATCAATAAAATAAAATTAATATTTTTATTCTATCAATGTCGCAGTGATGACTATCGGAAACAAAAATTTCAGATGCTCAGTTTTAAAACAGACCTTCCTAGTTGACTGAAAAAAAAAATTTCCAGCATTTTTTACATCTGGTTCAAAACACAGAATGTTACAATTAATCTTACGTTAATGATTTTAAGGGGTGTGATTGTTTAATTATCATATAAGAAGAATATGGATAATGCAACCCATGACTCATGAAATAGATGCTCCATTTAATATTTCAAAAATAGCATACCCACCAACCTCAGACATTTCAACACTCAAGATTCATTATATATAGCTTCACAACCTTGTAGGAGCATACATGTGGAACAAAAATATGTTCTTATATAAATTTTCATTGTTTTTTGAGCCAAAATCATAATCATCAGTGCTCTCCAAAATTCAAGATAACTCATAGAGGCTCTAATCAAGGTCCTCCAAAACCCATAAGAGTTTGAGATAAACTTCATTTCTATCTAGGTTCACTGATTGGAGACTATACTATTAGAATTTCATGTCACCATCTTTCTCATAAAATAATATGAAGATGTTATCCAGAAGCATATCAACGAGGTGAAGGTTTTTTAAAAATTAAAAAGGTAGATATTTGGTGTTCTATGGTTGAGAATTTTTTTGGGATAAACATGATCCTAATTCAGACCCTACCATTTTTATAATATAATGAGGAGTACATACCTTTTAAAATGATAATCATTCCAATTTATGATAATAGAGATAAAAGGACTCTCATGTAGAGGATATTGAAGGCCCAAGTTTTGGGGTTTCACATATAACACATATTTCATGGTTATCAAGGAAGACAAATAATACAACGTCATAAATTTATGAATTAGGATTTATAGCCACATATTTGCACCTTCAATATTTTATTACTGCCGGAAATACCCCTATGATGGGAATTTTGACATAATAAATTGTGATACTTCTGCCATATCATTATGAAATGAAATATATGATGTGGCTTATTTTAAAAATAAAAGAAAAGAAAACATCCATTTGTGGATGATGATATGTTGGTTGCATAACCCAATGACTTGGGGACTACCCCTATGAATCCTTAAAGAATGTATAAAAGATACTATTTACTACACAAAAGCCTCAATGAGGCAGTAGATGTAATCCTAATATGATATAGTTAGCCATGAACATTATTTTCTCATGTCTATGTTATAATTGTCGCACCATATAAAAGGGAATTATCAGAATTTTATCGAACTATTGATTTAATAGTATACAATAATTCCATCACATCATTAGAAAACATGATGATTACCCCATAGAATTATTTGTAAAATAGGTAACTTTGCCACCACCTTCCCCCTGTGGTATTATAAAAGAAAACAGCCATCCCCAGAATCTCATTGTAATTTTTCTGGTTGTCTAGAATGAAAAAATAAATTCTCAAGGATTCTCATAACATTACTTTGATATAGTTTCCATTATATTAACCTCCATATCTGAAAATTCCTATAGGGACACAAATATGGAAGAATAATAATATGTCTTCAATAACTCCATCCATAATTTTTAAGACAACTTTTACACTATCGATGAGATCAGGCTACTGAATCGTGCATTAGAAGAAAACCCACAACCAAAAATGATTAGTGATGCTATTACTTTCATGGAGAATGAGTTATATAATTAATTTATAAATTATAATTGAAACAAATTCTGAACTAATTATCAGAAATTTTTTGGGTTGTACCCTAATGAGGATGCACATCACTAAGGTTTACCTAATTATTATTAAGGATCAAGATAGATAATCAAGAGGATGGACCGCTATTATGATGCTCTTCTAGAATAATATGTTTTAAAGATGATTAATTCCAATATAATCAGATAGGTGAAGTACCCAAAATGTTTGGACAACATTACCCCCCTGAAAAAGAATATTTATTATACATTGATTTTGAGGGCCTCAAAATAGACATCTCGAAAGTTTGTTTCCCCTTTCTATTCAGTGATATTTTGATTGATATAACTACTAACTTTTAATCCAATTTATGTTTGGGTTTGAATTCCTTGTACAATCAGATTAAGATGCCCCAAAATGGGAAAATTCCACTACATTTGAAGAACCTCCTAGTATCATTCACTATGTTTATATTCCCTTTGTAACATATGGAACTGGTGCAACTTAACTACAAACCATGCATCAAATACTTGTACCCTTATTGAGAGGAATTCATGAATTCTATGTCAATGAATGTGTCATCAAGTTGAAATATCTATGTGATCACTTCACAGATCGTCAATCAATCTTCAAAAAGCAGTGATATAACAGTTTGAAGCAGAATCTGTGGAAGTGAACTATTGGGTTAACCTCAAGGGAATTACATTTTTTTGTTATGCACCACCATGGAATAATGGTTGATCCTGAAAATACTACTATAATACTATCAATTACACATCCTCATAATATTATTTTAATAAAGGATACATCATTGAACTACACTTTCATTCGTAATTTCGTATCTAACCTGGCAGGAAAACCTCTTCCTATCACCATGTTAAGGAATAATGGGGTCCCATAGTAATGAGACGAGACAAACAAGGAAAAATATGAGAATCAAAATATGTACTTGTTGAACCCTCTAGTATTGATGCCTATTATGGAATTAAATTAACATATCTCATATATGGATGCAATATATAGATCATTCGGTGCTTTTCTGTCATATAAAAACGATGTGGGGAATGAAAATATCTTCTACCACCTCAGTCGGATGATTATAGGGACTGCGACCTAGTATTTAAATATTAAGAAGAACATCCTTTAACACATAATTTTTGTGGAAATATATTCCATTACATGCAACATCATGATGTCCAAATGGTATCTTCAATTGATATGATCATGTAAACAACTTTTCCATTAATACTGATAATGTATTTGGATTGATGGGTGGTCATTATGAATAAATATGACATCAAATTCTTGTAATAGATGGTAGAAAATGGTTAGTCTTAGTTTATTTCCATTTGAAACATCCATACATATAATAGAAACCAATTTCTATTTAAAATTTATATAAATAAGTAATATATTATTATAGAAATCATAAAACATGAGAAATTTATTATGCTGGTGACTCACGATGTCTTATTGGAATATTTTTGGAAAATAAAAATCCTAATCTGGTTATTTGAGGGATTTTTTTATTTTCCAGGAAAATGAAATCCCCCTTAGCATTTCTTACATTCTGATGATACTCAATTAATGAGGTAGAATACCAAGTCCTTACTACTGGTCAGGAACTATCATATAGCCATTGATAACATAAATGAACATACAAGGAGATTCACATATAATGATCAAACAACATAGCCATGAATATTATAGCAAGATGAATGAATTGGTCCCTCTAATTAGATATTTAAAACTACTAATGGGATTGTTCTATATTGAAATAATGTTGTGTCATGTATCTGAATAACAAAATACTCATGCTGACAATTAGAAATTGTAGAAATAGCATTTCAAATGCTAAATCAAGGCAAATTAATTTTCCACATAACACAACAAATGATGGGTTCATCAGACATAGTTTGCGACATGATGTAAATCAATCACCTTAGCAATACCTCATGTATTGAAAAAATGATATCCACCCCTGGATGGATGGAACCCATATTCGATTCATTTCATAATGTGACCCTCTTTCTATATTGTTCTGAAAGGGATAATACTCAGCATCTAGAACCGAACATTACCCATTAGGATAAGGAAAAGGATAAACAATCCTTCCAAAATGTAGATTTTATTGAATTACCGTAACATACATTTCATAAGGATATGTTCCTTCCATAATGGAAGAAGTCTATGTGAGATCATGTGGCTCTCACCAGTGTTGCATCTGACTCTTCCACCAAATTAGGTGGCTTGGTTTCTAATGGAATTGAATGATTCAAAAAGTGTAGAATTCACTATGAAATGAATACCTTTTAATGTTCATAAGAGCTTTATCCATCAACACCCATAGATTAAATATAATATTAAATATTTCTAGCCTTTTTCATATAGGTAATGAACATTGTGGCTTCAAATCATCATGTCACTGCTACACCAATTATGTACACCCATACTACTATGAACTCGTTTAAAAAATTGGCTATGTCAATAACCCTAAAGGATTTTTGGATGAATAATAATATTATGTAAATTAAATACAATATCATACCTATATTTGGATTCCCTTTGATGAAATTAAAATAAAAAGAAATATAGATATGTTTTAATGAAGTGAAGAAATTATAGAATTTATAATACATAAAATCCATTGGTTTATCCAACTGTAAAGATGAAAAAAAACGAAAAAATATAGAACATTAATAATACTCTATCAAATATACCATGCAATATGGTGGAGTGTTGAAAAAATCCATAGATATAAAAACAAATGTATGCTTGGTTAGACTACCATACCACCATGCACATTAACACTGAAGAATCCTAGTATTTATTATTATAGAAAATCAAGGTATTGTGTCCCATTTAATTATAGTTTTCCTCTCTCCATAAACATATATATGGAAAAATATCTTATGAATAATAATAAAAAAATATAGATAGATTATTTGGAATGAATATATGAGAAAATGTTGTGTACACTGCATAACATTGAAGTTCATCATTATTGGATCACATGATCCTTAAATAAATATATTATCCTCCACTCATTCCTTTATAGATAACTGGTATTGGATCTAAACCCCCAATTATACAAGGAAAGAAACCACTAAAGTTGGAACCTGAATTGAAAGGTTCGTACATCACAACAAATGTAAAGACCCTTAAATTCCAAGGAAATTTTTTTCTTAATTTTCATTCAGATTTTACAAGAATTCAGTTTCTGACGGCGCCTGATTCTGAGGCCCGGTGTTCCCGGAATCAGTTTCCGAAGTTTGGCTTGGGAACGTTCAGTGAATGAACAAGAGAGTATTTCTAACTTTTGAACTGGTACTCGGAATCGAATTCTGAGGGCACCGATGAACTCGCAACGCCGTTATTTGCTTAAATAGACTTTTGCCGCAGTTGCGTTTAATCGAGAGCGGAAGTTAGTTTTTGGGTTTTCTTTAAATAAGAGTAATAATAAAATAACGTGTCATGCACCTTATTTTATTTCAGCCACCATTGGGGGTGTGGTGGTTGAAACATCCTCATGAAGGTCGGAGGTGGGGACACCACACCATAACCTCCCTTGAGAGGTTATGGTGGTGGGGCCCACCCAAACTAAACCTCCCATGGGTGGTTTATTATGGTAGGGACAACACGGGGCTTAACCCCCCCTATTAATGGGAGGAGAGGAAACCTCTCAACTCTCCCTCATTAATGAGGGGGAGCCTCTTAATTCTTCAACTCCCCATTAAATGGGGAGAAACTCCTAGGCACCCTCCCCTCTTATGTGGTGCCGACGGACCTCATAAATTGCGTCAAAGAAATTTATTTCACCGGACCTTTTTTAAAAAAAAAGTTATGTAACCACAATGGTTACATACCTCTCCCCCTGTCCTATTTATAGGGATCCTGGGAGAGGGTTTGGGGACGGATTCACCAAGCAACGGAGCGCTGGTAAAATACCGCGACGCCCAACACTTGGGAAGAAGCTTATCTTCGCAAAGGAAGAACGCGCCTCCTATGATGAAGAATGCTCCTTTTCCTTCAACAGAATTTCTCCCCTTCCGCGACGAGACTCTTCAACGGATCTTCTTCTTCCCCATCATCGTCAACAGATCGACGAACGAGCTCGGAAGCGGAATCGGGTAGCAAGCGATGACGGCTTCGCCTTCCCTAGAGTCGGACGAACGCCGACATCCCCCTACGACGTCGTCATCCTCGCAACGCCATACCGCGACGAACCTCGAACGACGATGCCTCCTTCTGATCAGCTTATACCCAAGGTAGGGGTTTGTATTTATTTATTTATAATTGTTCGTGAATTTCCGACTTGATGATCTTCGTGGTTTAAAACCAAATGATATCGAATAACGTGAGGGGGCCGGACCACACGAACATGGCCGACCCTCCTCCTTAATTTTCGTGTTGGTTCTTTGTGGTTTTGTTTGGGAAGGCGTGGTACCGTCGCACCACGCGGTTTCATGAGGAAAGAAATGTGCGGCGCCGTCACGCCACGCCGTGGAATGAAGTCTAGGAACGCGACGTCGTCGCACCGCGTCGAAGAAAAAAAAAGGCACCGCGGCCGGAGCGGGGCCGCGGCAGAGGTACGCAGTGCCGTCGCACCGCGCCAGAGAACCCGTGAGAGGCAGCGATCCGGGCAATCTATGGCGGAGGGGCGCGGTGCCGTCGCGCCGTGGCAATCGAACAACGGCCGCGGTTTGAGCCACGACAGTGCAAAAAGAGGCGGCCGGAAAACCGGCCGCCGGCGGATAAGGAAGAGCCGCGGCGGAGCAGCCGGAGGCGGCTGGCCTCACCGGCCTCCACAGATCAGGTGAGCCGCGGCCATCAGGCCGCGGCAAGGTGGTGGAAGGCGGCGGTCGTGCCGGCCGCCGGTTTGCAAAGGAGGTGGGACCTGCGGGTCCCGCGTGTGATAAAAACAGCCGGCCTAAGGCCGGCTGTGATCCTTAAATACCGGGGATTGAATTCCCCGGTTTTTGTAGAGGCGGGCCCCCCTCCCCACGTGGAGGGGGGCGTTTAATTCAAAGGTGCGGCATAATGTCGCACCTCCCTTTTGAAACAAAGGGGGGGCTTTGCCCCCGTGCACGGCACACATTCGGCGCCCAGGCCGCGCCGCCGCGCCGTGCAGGATTTTCCGAGCCGGTCCGGGTCGTCGGGGCAGGGTCGCCGCCCGGGCGGGGTCGACCCAGTTCGGCCGACCCAGGGGGGGAGGGGGGGGGGGTGGTCGGGCCGGGTCGGCCCGGCCCGGAACCCCCGTCTTCGAACTATTTTCGGCCTTTTGCCGATAACTTGAGCTACGGGCCTCCGAACGACGCACCGTCAGCGGCAACGCGATCCTTGGATCGAGACTGTCGTTTCGGTATTTCGCACTCAAGGTTTCGGATTACTTTGAGTTCGGCCAGGTTGGTTCGTACACGAAACCAACCGGGGCCTCGGAGCGGAAACACTCATATCTTGAGCTTCGGACGTCCGATTGACGTGTCGTCGACTTTTTTGAATTCCTCTAAGTGAGACACATCTTTTGGCTTACTCCGATCGATGTTTGGACGTAGTTGGAGTACGGTCGGGTTTGTTTTAACTTAAAACTCAACCGGGCCCCCGGGACGAAAAAGCCAATAACTTCCAGACCAGGCGTCCGATTGACGCGTTGTCTGTTGCGTTGCATTCCAGTTGACGATACGGAACTTTTGGCATCCTCTGCCCGAGTTTTGGATGCAGTTGGATAGTGGTCGGGTTGGATCGCACCCGAAATCCAACCGGGCCCCTGGAACGGAAAAGTTGATGCCTTTTTGACAGAACGTCCGTTTGACGAACTGTCAGCGGCATTGGTGATCTCGTTGAGAAACGGTCCCTATGAGTATACCCTATGAGTGTTCGGGGTATAGTTGAGTTACGGCCGGATTAGTTCGCACACGAAACTAACCGGGCCCCTAGGAGGAAAAGGCTAGCAACTCACAGACCGGGCGTCCGATTGACGCACCGTCTGTTGCGTTGAGACCCCTATGACGAGGCGGTCCCTTGAGATACTTATTTGTGGGACTTTGAGATACTTGGAGTATCGACTTGTAGCTCGTGGAGCGGACACTCCTAGAGACGAGCGTACGGAGTACAGAGACCGTGTAGCGAGCAGAGACCTGAAGACTGCTTGTCCGATTCGATTCGGAGTGAATTACGTAGCCCAGTGGGGAGCACTACTTTTTGAGGTGGCAGACCCACAGCGGAGGAGCACTACTATGTGAGGTGGCAGACCCACGGTACTCGACAGGAGGAGTACCTCTGTAGGCTATGAGGGGGGTGGACAACTGTGTTTGGGTGGCAGACCCTGGCGGGAAGCACTACTTTGTGAGGTGGAAGGCCCGCGGTACTCGACAGGAGGAGTACCTCAGCAGTCTTAGGTTAGTGAGCAGTACCTCGGAGTCGTGACAGGACCACTGTACACTCTAGAGACGGAGCTCTTTAGCAGTTATGTTTTCGATAATGAAAATCATGGTTTGAGCTGAGACTTTTGACCTTTGTGTTTACCTCATGATTGAGATGGGTCACTTGATAACTTAGGTATATGTATGGGCATATACCTGGGTAGTGGTTATCCGTTGATTTCACAATCCTTATGTTTCCTCATGATTGAGATGGGTTACTTGATAACTTTGGTATATGTATGGGCATATATCTAAGTAGAGGTAATCTATTGAGATCTTCTTGTGGTTATCCTTGTTGGTTTAGTGAGACCTTGAGGGTCTAGGGGTCCCTACTGAGTATCGTTATACTCACCCCTTCACGGGCTATGCCTGCACCTCGTTGTGTTGGTTGCAGACGACGGGCAGTGCTGGCGGAGGCCGAGTGTTCGAGGACTGGTCGGTACCCGGAGGTGGACTACACGACGAGTCAGTACCCGGAGGTGTACTACACGATGTGGAGACTCACAGAGGAGGTTGACCGACGAGAGCGTGAAGGAGGCTATCTGTACCTACCCTTCAGGTAGAATCCGTGGTGGACGACCAGGAGCTGCGCTATCTGTACCTACCCTTCAGGTAGGATCCGAGGAGGACGACCCAGGAGCTGCTTACTTCTTAAAGTTGTTTGTCTTTTTGCTGTTGTACCTTGTTCAGTTGTTTTCGTACTTTCTTTTGGGTTTGTATTCTGGCCCATTTACTTTTTGGCATTTATTTTGTACTTAGTGTTCTGCTTCCGCTTGTACTCTGTGGTTCTTGTTTTCTTTTATAAAGGCAATGCCTTCCCAGTTATCGGGATTTTACGCCTTTGGTGCTAGTCGCCAGCCCCTAGCCTATGGAAGGCAGGCTTGGGGTAGTCACGGCATGGGCCCCGAGGACGGGTCGTGAAAAATTGGTATTAGAGGAGTTCGGTTCTACCGCAGAACTTATAACTCTGATGTTTCATTCTGTGAAGCAATAGTGTTAAGAGTACCGAGTGTGGTTTTCAGTTCAGGGAGTCCAGTGTTGGTGCGGGTGACCGACGTATCAATACACCAGAACCCTGACAACTGATTTCCGACTTTGTGCATGAAAACACTGATTGCGTGTGTGTTTTCTAGAATTTTTATTTATATGTCAGCTCAAACCAGGTCAGATCACCATGTATAATCTTTTGACCGTGTCACGTTGTTTCTTTCAGGATGCCTCCCCATGGACGACCAGCTAGAGCCCCGTGAGTGGTGCGTACTGACATCCCGCCGAGCGTTGAGGCCTTAGTACAGGGCCCTATCCCAGTTGAGGTACCAGCGGAGGCTCCAACGGTACTACTACCCGTTGGGCCACCGATGCCACCAGCCCCAGCAGCAGAGGATACACGTCGCCTGAGCGCACTGCATGAGTTCCAGCGCCAGAGGCAACCCAGGTTTCAGGGAGGGACGGACCCACAGGCAGCTGAGGATTGGCTGGAGGCTGTGGTGAGAGTCTTCAGGCTAGTGGGGACGCCGACAGATTTCATGGTGATCCTGTCTGACAGCCTTCTTCAGGCAGCAACAGGCAGATGGTGGAGCCTGATGCTTCAGATGCATGACGAGGTGACACTTCTATGGGCAAACTTCGAGAGCCTATTCCAAGCAGAGTTTGTACCAGCCACCCTTCGAGCGGTGCGTATACAGGATCTACTTCAGCTGCAGTAGGGAAGCACGTCAGTGGCGCAGTACTCAGCGAGATTCACAGACCTGTCACGCTACTCCACAGATATGGTACCGGACCCGTTCTTCAGGTCCCGAACCTTCGAGCAGGGGCTCTGGTGGGAGATTAGAGCTTTGGTTGTATCGCACAACATTCCAACGCAGAAAGGAGTGTTGGAGCGAGCCCTCTTAGTGGAGAGTTTCCTTGCAGAGCAGTCTTCAGCAGCAGGACCCACCACTAGCTGGCATGCGGCAGAGTCTTCTGTAGCGGGCATTAGATAGATGACGCAATGGTCCAAGAAAAACAGACCTACAGGTGGTCGACCGCGTTACTCAGGGTCGGTAGTGCGAGGCACCACGGGAAGTGATAGATCCAGACCATCCATGAAGTGTTACTCCTGCGGCGGAATTGGTCATATAGCACGTGACTGTCTGACCCGCCATGAAGATAACCAGCAGTTAAATAAAGAACCTCTGAGGCAGAGGCAGAGGTTCGATCAGGGCGGACCACAAGGAGCAGGTGTCCATGGAAGAGGAGCTGGCCGTGCAGCTAGAGGTGGACGACGCTACGGGATGTTTCCACCACCACCACTAGGAGGCCCACCCCGACCGCAGGGGACAGGAGGACATGGGAGAGCTCAGCTTCCGGCAGCTGAGGCCTATGGTCATGGAGCTCCGGAAGCAGATGTACAGGAGCGGGACTAGCTTCCGACCTGGTGGCTAATGATCCGGTTGCTTTTGGTTTTGTTGATGTTTGTCTGTAGTTGCTTTGTGTCTTGTACTATGAGCTGCACTAATAAAAAGACACTAATCTTTGTTTTCTTTCCTGTCCTTTTGTTTGGTTGAAACTGAGTGGTTCCGGTTAAGACTGTTGACTTGACCCTCACTTTCGAGTTTTCTACTGAAGGAGACCTAGTGACCACACACTGATGCCGACAGTGTGACTCGACCCTTGGAGGCGAGAGTGACAGTTGGATCTCTTGGTAGTTACGTCGAGGCCTTACGACGTCATCCATGGCATGAATGCATCATTCATGTCAGGATTGACTGTATTAGGCAACGAATGTGGTTCATCCAGAGGATGAGACCAGATTTCTCTTATCGGCAAGGAAGAAATCATAGTAGCTCTTGTGAGACTAGAGAAGGTCCAGGTCATCCAAGAGTGGATGAGGACGGCACATGCCCGATAGAAGCCTTATGCTGACAGGACTTGGAGGCCTCTAGAATTCGAGAATGACCATCACGTCCTTATATGATTCTCACATCGACGAAGTTTACAGAGATGTGTCCAGGGAGGAAAGTTATCTCCGAGGTTCAACAGACCTTTCTAGGTCCTCAGCTGGGTAGGCGAGGTGGTTTACCGCTTGACTCATCCACTTTAGTTGCCCTAGGTTCATGGCGTTTTCCACGTATCCCAACGGAGGAGATACGTGCTCGACCCTCCGCATATCATCGACCATGAGGAGCTGGATGATGGCGATGAGGTGACTTCTACGGAGGTTCTTTTGGGGATCGAGGATCGACAGGAGCGGATCCTAGGAGGACGGTCGATTTCTCTTGTGCAGTTTCTTTTGCAGCAGGGGAACCTTAGGTGATCACATGAGAGCGGAAGGCTCATATGCGTTCTCAGTACCGCCTTTGTATCCCTAAGTTTGTGGTGAAGCTTTACGGGGACGTAAAGCCCTATTGTGGGAGTAATGTAAAGACCGGTAAATTCCAAGGAAATTTTTTTCATAATTTTCTTTGGGATTTTACAAGAACGCAGTTTCTGACGGCGCCTGATTCCGAGGCCCGGTGTGCCCGGAATCAGTTTCCGAAGTTTGGCTCGGGTACGTTCAGTGAACGAACGAGCGGGTTTTTCTAACTTTTGAACCGGTGCTCGGAATTGAATTCCGAGGGCACCGATGAACTCACAACACCGGTATTTGCTTAAAGAGACTTTTTCCGCAGCGGCGTTTAATCGAGAGCGGAAGTTAGTTCTTGGGTTTTCATTAAATAAGAGTAATAATAAAATAACGTGTCATGCACCTTATTTTATTTCAGCTACCATTGGGATTGTGGTGGTTGAAACCTCCTCATGGAGGTTGGAGGTGTGGCCACCACACCTTAACCTCCCTTGAGAGGTTATGGTGGTGGGTCCCACCCGAACTAAACCTCCCGTGGGTGGTTTATTATGGTAGGGACCACACGGGGCTTAACCCCCTATTAATGGGAGGAGAGGAAACCTCTCAACTCTCCCTCATTAATGAGGGGGATCTTCTTAATTCCTCAACTCCCCATTAAATGGGGAGAAACTCCTTGGAACCCTCCCCTCTTAAGTGGTGCCAACGGACCTCATAAATTACGTCAAAGCAATTTATTTCCCTCGACCCCCTTTTTTTTAAAATAAGATATGTAACCACAATGGTTACATAACTCTCCCCCTCTCCTATTTATAGGGATCATGGGAGAGGGTTTGGGGACGACTTCACCAAGAAATGGAGTGCTGGTAAAATACCGCGACACCCAACACTTGGGAAGAAGCTTATCTTCGCGAACGAAGAACGCGCCACCTATGACGAAGAACGCTCGTTTTCCTTCCACGGAATTTCTCCCCTTTCGCGGAGAGAATTTTAAAGACCCGTAAATTTCAAGAAAATTTTTTTCTTAATTTTCTTTGGAATTTTACAAGAGCACAGTTTCTGACGGCACCTGATTCCGAGGCCCAGTGCGACCGGAATCATTTTCCAAAGTTTGGCTCGGGTACGTTCAGTGAACGGACGAGTGGGTTTTTCTAACTTTTGAACCGGTGCCCAGAATCGAATTCTGAGGGCACCGATGAAATCATAGCGCTGGTATTCGCTTAGAAACGCCTCTTCAGGAGTTGCGTTTGCTCGGGTGTGGTTTTCAATTTTCGGGCTTAAAGTTAAGAAATAAAATAATTTTTCGACAACTTTATTTTATTTCACTTAAGCCACTTGGAAGCCACTTAAAGCCACTTAAAAGAGGCTTAAACTGAGTTAAAGTGGATAGGGTACTATCCAGAAATATCCTACCCTCTCGGTAGGATATTTGTGAGGTGGGGCCCGCACGAGCCCCGCCGTTTCTTTCCGCAAAGTAACGCACCCGTGAAAACCCATCATTATGAAAGTCAACTGACACGTTTCTTAAATTCTTAACAGACCATTTAATTGGGCGGTTTATTTCGAAAATTAAATGAGCTGTTTCTTTCGTTGAATTAATACAACGAATTGATGGGTCGTTATTTACCTTTTTTCGTTTGTTGGCGTAATAATAAAATAAGACCAACATGTCTTTTTGCAGGATTACTGGTTGAGAGGTTTTGACAGAATCCTTGAGCTTTCATCCTCCTTCGCGAAGAACGCGATGAACGCAAAGAACGCAGTCACCCTCGGAATTTGACGACGTTTCATCCAAGATGTCCTTCCCTGCCCCGATCTTCGATCAACATCTTGAGGTAAGAGTCTCGGATTTTCTTTTTTTAATCTCCTTTGTGGTTTTTACCAAAACACGGATTTAATTAATTAAATTAAATCTGTTGTTTCATGGTCTGTTGAGTTCGTCGACTCAACGCTGGTTTCTGCGACGACGCGACACCCTTCCGCAAAGACGCGACTTTCCCCTCCTTCCGCGATGAGCAATTCCGCGAAGGACGTGCGTTCGACGACGACCAAAGAGGTAGGGGTTGTTGTGATTATTTCTTTAATTTTTCCCATGATCATTATTTTTTATAAAGTAAAGAACCGAACAATAAGAACAATTTTAATTTATTAAAATTGTTGAATTCATATGTTGAATATTGTTCCTCCCGTTGTTTATCGCTAACACGGAGGGTGCAGGCCAAACAAACATGGCCCGACAACCCTCCGCCGTTCTTCGTTATTGTGAGGATTTGACGGGTGATGATGGAACGTGCCGAAACGGAAGTTTGATGGTTCCGCAGTGAAGAGAGAGTCCTGGGAGGAGCAGCGGCGCAGACGGGAACAGAATCGGACCACCGGAGTGACTCCGGCGGCCCGCGGAAGCCGCCGGCGGTGGTGCTCGTGGACCCGCGGCCGCGCAGGTCTGGCGCGCGTGGGATGCGGCTGAAGCCGTGTCCGGTTGTCCGAGTGACACCCCGCGGGTGCCGCGGGGTTTTCACACGGGGGCGGCGGCTCCCCCCGCGTCTCTCGGCCTTGCCTATGGCAACACCCCGCGGGTGCCGCGGGGGTGTCACGCGGGGGTGGCGGCGCCCCCCCGCGTCGCCCGGCCGAGCCGAGCTGGGCTGGCCGAGCCAGGCCGGTCTGACCGGCCGGGCCGGACCAGGTCCGACCGGGTCGACCCGGTTCGGCCGACCTGGGGGGGGGGGGGGGGGTCGGGCCGGGTCGGCCCGCGCCCGGACCCCCCCGTCTTCGGACGGTTTTCGTTCAAATGCCCATAACATGAGCTACGGGCCTCCAAACGACTCGCCGTCAGCGACAACATGATCCTTGGATCGAGACGGTCGTTTCGTTATTCGCAATCAAGGTTTCGGAATACTTTGTGTTCGGCCGGGTTGGTTCGTACACGAAACCAACCAGGCCCTCGGAGCGAAAACGCTCATATCTTGAGCTACGGACGTCCGATTGACGTGCCGTCAGCTTCGTTGAATTTCTCTAAGTGAGACGGATCTTTTGGCTCACTCCGCCCGAGGTTTGGACGCAGGTGGAGTACGGTCGGGATGGTTTTGCCTTAAAAACCAACCGGCCCCCTGGGACGAAAAAGCCAATAACTCTCAGACCGGGCGTCCGATTGACGCGCCCTCTGCATCGTTGAGTTCCTGTTGACGATACATAACTTTTGGATACATCAACTTCAGACTTTAAGGCAGTTGATGTATCGGCCTCTCGGCTCGTGGAGCAGACCCTCCCGAATGAGCTTTCTGTGTGTGGGAACCCTAGTGCTGGCTGCGACTACTACTTCGACAGCGACGACTGTGTAGAGATCCTCATCGGATTGCGGCGACGACCGTGCAGAGATCCTCAGCGGACTGCACCGACGACTATGCAGAGATCCTCAGTGGACTGCGACGACTACAGCACTCAGCGATCCTACATGGATCAGTGCTACAGGTCCTGTGTGGGCCTGATCCTGTGTGGGTCCGATCCTGTGTGGGTCAGCGCTCATCGGTTCTGTTTGAGCCAGCGCCTACAGGTCCTGTGTGGGCCCGATCCTGTGTGGGTCATTGCGGGGGTTATTTACCTATCGATCCTTTGTGGGTCTGACAACATAGATGGATCAGTGATCATCTTTATCGTCATCTGAAAAAGTATATCTGTGTGAGCTGAATCTTCTGTTACTCTCCTTTGTGGATTGTGTTGAGCTATCCTTTGTGGATTTACGGTTTACTCTCCTTTGTGGATTGTGTTGAGCTATCCTGTGTGGATTTACGGTTTACTCTCCTTTGTGGATTGTGTTGAGCTATCCTGTGTGGATTTACTGTTTACTCTCCTTTTTGGATTGTGTTGAGCTATCCTGTGTGGATTACTGTTTACTCTCCTTTGTTGATTGTGTTGTGCTATCCTATGTGGGTATACGTTTTCGTTTCCTATGTCGACTGGGTTGTGCTTGGGCTCGGACGTTGGAGCCGAACGGGAATTGATGACTTAGGTATAGGTATGGGCATATACCTAAGCCGTGTCAGATGTTACTTCGTGATTGTATCTTTCCTTTGTGGATTTTCCTTTGTGGATTTCGGGAGACCTTCGGGGGTCCCGGGGTCCCTACTGAGTAGCTTATACTCACCCCTGCACGGGCTATGCCCGCACTTCGTGGTGTTGGTTGCAAACGACGGACAACACTGATCGTGGTGGAGGCGTGCGGAGCAGGACGGTACCTGGAGGTGGTCCACTGGGTGGGACGTACTCGGAGCAGTCAGGTGGACCCGAGGAGCAGTGGAGGCTATCTGTACCCACCCTTCAGGTGGGACTTCAAGAGGACGACTCGACGCTGCGACTTTTCTTTTCAGTTGCTATTTTCCCCTTTCAGTTGTACTTTACAGTTGGGCTTGTATTTCCGGCCCCTTTTACTTTTAGCACAGCTGGTATAGTTTTTTACTTAGTGTTTACTTTTTTTCTTGCTTACTCTGTTGTGCTTGTTTATTTTTTTTAAAGGCAATGCCTTCCCTTTTTACTGAGATTTACGCCTTGGTGCTAGTCGCCAGCCCCTGTCCTATGGAAGGCGGGCTTGGGGTAGTCACGGCACGGGCCCCAAGGACAGGGTGTGACAAGACCTTTCCACGGATCTTCTTTTTCCCCTTCATCGTCAACGGATCGACGAACGAGCTCGGAAGCGGAATCAGGTAGAAAGCGACGACGGCTTCTCCTTCCCTCGAGTTGGACGAACGCCGACGTCCCCCTTCGACGTCGTCATCCTCGCGACGCCATACCGCGACGAACCTCGAACGACGACGCCTCCTTCTGATCGGCTTATACCCAAGGTACGGGGTTTGTATTTATTTATTTATATTTGTTCATGAATTTCCGACTTGATGAACTTCGTGGTTTAAAACCAAATGATATCGAATAACGTGAGGGGGCCAGACCGCACGAACATGGCCAACCCTCCCCCTTACTTTTCGTGTTGGTTATTTGTGGTTTGGTTTGGGAAGGCGTGGTATCGTCGCACCATGCGGTTTCATGCGGAAGGAAATGTGTGGCGCCGTCGCGCCGCGCCGTGGAAAGAAGTCTAGGAACGCGACGCCGTCGCGCCGCGTCGAAGAAAAACAAAGGCTTCGTGGCCGGAGCGGGGCCGCGGCAGAGGGACGCGGTGCCGTCGCACCGTGCCAGAGAACCCGTCAGAGGCAGCGATCAAGGAAATCTACGGCGGAGGGGCACGGCGCAGGCGCGCCGTGCCAATCGAACAAGGGCCACGATTTGAGCCACGGAAGTGAAAAAAGGGGCGGCCGAAAAACCGGCCGCCGGCGGATAAGGAAGAGCCGCAGCCTTATGGCCGCGGCGGAGCAGCCGGAGGCGCCCGGCCTCGCTGGCCGCCAAAGATCAGGAGAGTCGCGGGAATCAAGCCGCGGCAAGGTGGTGGAAGGCGGCGGCCGTGCCGGCCGCCAGTTTGCAAAGGAGGCGGGACCCGCGGGTCCCGCGTGGGATAAAAACGGTCGGCCTAAGGCCGTCCGTGATCCTTAAATACCGGGGATTGGATTCCCCGGTTTTTGTAGAGGCGGGCCCCCTCCCCACGTGGAGGGGGGCGTTTTAATCAAAGGCACGGCATAATTCCGCGCCGCCCTTTTGAAACAAAGGGGGGGGGGCTTTGCCCCCGCGTGCGGCGCACATGCGGCGCCCTGGCCGCGCCGGCCCGCGCCGCCGCGCTAGGACGGATTTTCCGAGCCGAGCCGGGTCATCGGGCCGGGTCACCCCCCGGGCCAGGTCGACCCGATTCGGCCGATCCAGGGGGGGTCGGGCCGGGTCGGCCCGGGCCCGGACCCCCCATCTTAGGACTGTTTTCGGTATTTTGCCCGTAACTTGAGCTACGGGCCTCCGAACAACGCACTGTCAGCGGAAACACGATCCTTGGATTGAGACGGTCATTTCCGTATATCGCACTCAAGGTTTAGGATTACTTTGAGTTCGGCCGGGTTGGTTCGTACACGAAACCAATCGGGGCCTCGGAGCGGAAACACTCATATCTTGAGCTTCGGACGTCCGATTGACGTGCCGTCGACTTTGTTGAATTCCTCTAAGTGAGACAGATTTTTGGGCTTACTCCGCTCGAGGTTTGGACGTAGTTGGAGTACGGTCGGGTTGGTTTTAACTTAAAAACCAACCGGGCCCTCGGGACGAAAAGGCCAATAACATCCAGACCGGGCGTCTGATTGACGCGCCGTCTGTTGTGTTGCATTCCTGTTGATGATACAGAAATTTGGCATCCACCGCCCGATTTTTGGATGCAGTTGGATTGTGGCCGGGTTGGATCACATCCGAAATCCAACCGAGCCCCTGGAACGGAAAAGCTGATGCCTTTCTGACAGAACGTATGTTTGACGAACCGTCAGCGACGTTGGTGATCTCATTGAGAAACGATCCCTATGATTATACCCTATGAGTGTTCGGGGTATAGTTGAGTTACGGCCGGATTGGTTCACACATGAAACTAACCGGGCCCATAGAACGAAAAGCCTAGCAACTCAAAGACCGGGCGTCCGATTGACACGCCGTCTGTTGCGTTAAGACCCCTATGACGAGGCGGTCCCTTGAGATACTTCTTCGTGGGACTTTGAGATACTTGGATTATCGAATTGTAGCTCGTGGAGAGGACCCTCCCAGAGACGAGCGTACGGAGTACAGAGACCGTGTAGCCGGTAGAGACCTGAAGACTGCTTGTCTGATTCGATTCGGAGTGACTTACGTAGCCCAGTGGGGAGCACTACTTTGTGAGGTGGAAGACCCACAAAGTAGGAGCACTAATATGTGAGGTACCAGACCCGCGGTACTCGATAGGAGGAGTACCTCTGTAGGCTATGAGGGGGGAGCACTACTGTGTTTGGGTGGCAGACCCCGGCGGGAAGCACTACTGTGTGAGTGGCAGGCCCGCGATACTCGACAGGAGGAGTACCTCAGCTGTCTTAGGTTAGTGAGCAGTACCTTTGAGTCATGACTGGACCACTGTACACTCCAGAGACAGAGCTCTTCAGCAGTTACAGTTTCGATAATGAAAATCCTGCTTTGAGCTGTGACTTTTGACCTTTGTGTTTACCTCATGATTGAGATGGGTCACTTGATAACTTAGGTATATGTATGGGCATATACCTGGGTAGTGGTTATCTGTTGATTTCACAATCCTTATGTTCCCTCATGATTGAGATGGGTTACTTGATAACTTAGTTATATGTATGGACATATATCTAAGTAGAGGTTATCTGTTGAGATCTTCTTGTGGTTATCCTTGTTGGTTTAGTGAGACCTTGAGGGTCTCGGGGTCCCTACTGAGTATCGTTATACTCACCCCTGCACGGGCTATGCCCGAACCTCGTTGTGTTGGTTGCAGACGACCGGCAGTGCTGATGGAGGCTGAGTGTTCGAGGACTGGTCGGTACCCGGAGGTGGACTACACGACAAGTCAGTACCCGGAGGTGGACTACACGACGTGGCGACTCACAGAGGAGGTTGACGGATGAGAGCGTGGAGGAGGCTATCTGTACCTACCCTTCAGGTAGGATCCGTGGTGGACGACCACGAGCTGCGCTATCTGTACCTACCCGTCAGGTAGGATCCGAGGAGGACGACCCAGGAGCTGCTTCCTTCTTCCAGTTGTTTGTCTTTTTGCTGTTGTACCTTGTTCAGTTGGAGTCGTACTTTCTTTTGGGTTTGTATTCTGGCCCATTTACTTTTAATATTTTATTTTGAACTTAGTGTTTTCTTCCGCTTGTACTCTGTGGTGCTTTATTTATTTTATAAAGGCAATTCTTTCCCAGTTATCGGGATTTTACGCCTTTGGTTCTAGTCGCCAGCCCCTAGCCTATGGAAGGCAGGCTTGGGGTAGTCACGGCACGGGCCCTGAGGATGGGTCGTGATAACAAGTCAATTAAAATGGAGCTTACACAATGGAAACAATGGATGTGAGACACCTTATTCCCTCTGAAAATTTATATTTTCACAGAATTTAATTTTTATAAATGACACCAATCATCATTAATATTTTATGCATGATGTTAAATTCAAGTATAGAATTTCTTATAGAAGTAATTTATCAAACATTGCATATTATACAATAGAAGTATTACAAAAAACTAAAAAACATCTCATGTCAATGAAACAAGACAATAAAAAATATATAATTCATACATTCTAATGTTAAACTACGATAATAAATCCTTACCGCATTTCATTAAACATCATAGAATAAGTCTTGACAACAAGGCTTCAAATTGCATAGTGTCATAATTCATAGATGTAATAATTTAAAATACACTACATCCAATGTATTTAATGTATGAATTTAAATGGAAAATAATCTCCTATCGATAACACATTATGTTAAACTTCATGGATGATGTCCCTATAGAGAGACATTAAACTATATGGTTTCTTAACTCCAAGAAGTAAGACATTAAACAACACTCCTTATCATTTCTAAGAAAAGAGACGTTAAACTAAAAATAGTATTTATTAATAACAACATAAAGATAAAATTAATTTAATTCATTAGTACGACATGACATTTAATATCATGGAATAAGTCCTAATAGAGATACGTTAAACTACACAACATTCGATATACTAGAAACAAGAAGTGAAAATGCAAAACATCTAACATCGTAGCAACAATTATTTAAAAAAACGACATCATTTATCCCTACCAAATTAAATTAAACTATAATGAATTTTTAAACATCAAGAAGATTTTAAACTGCACATAATACATTCTTGTCACATGGCTTAAAGGTTCACAAAAAAATTACATCAGTGATGGATCATACAATATGATATATTAAAATACGATTCCAATATAAACTTCTTTCAACCCAATATTGAGTAAGATCCACAAATGGAATCTCACCACTCAAGAAATAGAAGTTCAATTATTCAAATCTTGTTGAGATATACAATGACACCTGTATCAAGTTTTATGGCCCAACCAACACATGAAAAACATCCCTTCCCTTTCTCTTAATCTAGAATGTGTGGTGAAAGAATTTTTTCCCATTCCATGTTTCTCAATGTGTGAATATCTCTCATGGGATTTGTAATTTTAGAAAATAATCTCATATCATATTGAGGGGTATTAATTCATGTTAGGGTTATCATGGTCCTGGATAAAAGACCAAAAAGGTACAATAAACATATTTACCACTTTACGTCAAACTGTATGGTTAAAATCACTTTCATTGTATAATGTTGTCTGTCACTATGAAATTTGACATAGAGTACCACAACCTTATGTTTTTTTCTCTAGATACACATCTACATAAGACCAATGTTTGTATTGATTCCGACCATCACATGATATATATTGTCCCCCAGATCTCAAATCCTAGGTCGAGTTGCAAGATAAAGAGAAAAAAATTACCCCTCTACATATGGTTCAAATGATTTTGAGATATTTATATTCAATAACTATGATTTTATTGAATATTTATATCATCAGTTATGTATATATTCTACAATATGAATTCATCTGTCCATCAACAACATATATGTAATGAATTTTCCCTATATATATGGATCAGATATGAATCGAGATTTTTCCATTAAAGAACTACATGTGGATTGATTCTTTCCATCACATAATAAATACCGATTCCTAGAATTCAAATTGTCAGATGACGTTTAATATAAATATAACACATTCACACTCAACATATGGGACATAACTATATTGATGTTTTTTTATTCAACAACTACATGTGGCTTGATTCCTTTATTACAGAATACATAGTGAAGCCTATATCATGACTCATAGTTCAAGAAAAAACATACATAAATAAATCCTCCCATCCTTGCATATGGTCTAGATATACACATGAAAAAATTAGAACGCTGTTTTACTTAATTATAACTATTATAGGATACAAAGTGACACATTAATTCTCTATTTTGGGAAAAAGGTATCAACTACCGAATACTTTTCCTCTGTGATTTATATTTCTGTGTAGAGGTCAAAGTCTACAATAAATTGTGACCATCCCCAACTATTCCTTATAAAAAAATCTCTCATAGAATAATAATATACATAGTTATCTCTTGTTTCGTATGTCGATCATGGCTCAAGTTAGTTTTGAGAACTGAGAATACCACAGTGGATTGCATGACCATGACATATCATAGATATGGAACTATGTCCAAGTCACATGATGTTATGTTATAAAACCACATCCTAGTAACATGATGTCAAAATGATCAATAAATGGTCTCCATCATGATCAAAAACCCCCCCTCCCAAATGATTGAGTACATAATAATATCATGTTTCATTCCATTTCCATGACATGTGTTTAATAAACATTGTCATAGAAATTAGGGTGTTCAAACACTACATTCATTGTATGGTATCAAACAACCAACTCTATATGTCTGATTTATGAGTTATTAAAAACCAATTCATTGAGTTGATATTCTTCCCATGGAACCCCGTGGACCAAGTTCTCCCTTTCTCTTGGCCTATCCCAATAGAAAACATGTAAAATCGATGGGATAATAAAAAAGGACCCTGTTAGAATGAGGTTAGAAATTTTAACCCTACCAAAGTGCTTGTTCATAGATGATTTTTTCTCGATGGGGATCCCCCCTTTAATCCATATGTTGTTATCATGACTACATTGAATATGGTATTATTCCATTATTAATGGTTTACAAATACCCACTGGTTCCCTCTGCCAGTTAACTCTTATTTTCTTGGGTTATGACATCCACCTTCCCTAACCGAAATACTTAATCAGATTAGTATATTATTCTTGTTAACCATTTGTTGATCATACCCATTATCGAAGAAGAAATTTGACATTGCATTGTTTTTTCATTCAATTTAAGTTACTCAAATTCCCTGAATACGTAATTTATCAATTTTCTCCTTCCTATTAATGATTCATCATAGAAACATGATGTTAAAATGCATTATAATTTACTATTTTCATGATATTGAATTACATGATTTATATTCCACTCTACAAGACCTAAAACTACATAGAGCAGGACAAAATATCAATAATTTTTAATTGGAAAACATTTATCACCTCTATAATAGAATTAAATATGGAAAAGCACAATCCCCACCTAAGATGTATATCTAATTAGAGGACCCAATTTTGTTTCCTTGATTTAAAGACTCATAAACAGATGAAAATGGAATTCCATAATCCCCTATATATGAGTTGGATCTACATAGTGGGATCTCATTAATGGATAGAACTATAGAATGATTCATTCCGTTATAATATGTGGTAGAAATCCCATAGAATCATAGATAAAAAAAATTTATCAGGCCTATATTTAGAGAGGCTCAAGTCATATTGAAATGTTTTTATGAATGAGTTAGATCAATGTATAAATTTCTGGAATATGAGATAAATTTGTGTAATAAGGGATAAAAATATGGATACCAATTAAGATGCATATTTGTCGGTAAAATGTTTTTCCCAAATATAAAAGACACATAAAAGTGTATTCATCCCCCAAATATATCACACTAAATTTCACATTGGTTCCAACTTCCTTGATTAATGAGTGTTAAATTGGATAATAGATACACCCACACTATATAATGTTAAAATGGTTATACCACTATATAGTTTCATTCCTTATCGAAGGAAAATAAGAGTATAACCCCAATAATCTATAGTACATGGTTGTTTTATAATCAAGTTATCACATCAACCTATAAATCAAACTCCACGCCTAGAGAATATTGGGTTTCCTAAATCCTTTCAGGACCATTTCAAAAGGACACCCAAATTCAATGGACCATTTTTTTTACTATAAATGTCCACCCCGGGTTCCTATATATGATCTAACTTATATCAACCATAATTTTTCATTTCCATGAATAGTGGATTTTGATCCTTATGAGCCTTCGCATCATCGTAGTGTATCTTCTCACCATATATGGATTTATGATAATTTTTTACATGAATTTCTCATACAATTACTCATGACATGAGATCCCCAATACATGAATTAATTTTTTTTATCTTCTAATAAAAAGGAAGTTAGATTATTATTAAGCATCATTATCCTAATTAGGATAGTGGGTATCACTCACATCACTTCTGGTCAACATTCATATTAAAATAAAATAAAAACACTTTGGTCAAAGATGTATGAGCATAAAAATTATCCTTTGATGAGATGAATTTGAACATCATGTACTAATAGAGAAAGGGGCATAAAACTAGCCAAGATTGAAACCTATAAAGGGTATACTGAGAAAAATTCAAGTCTATGCCCACTAAAATATTCTTCACTATAGTTTAGGAATATTTTAGGTTTTAAATAAAATTGTTATAAATTTTATAGTGTTAATTGTTTTCACCTATTAAAACCCAATCAATGCTTACCCAACCCCATAGTATGGGAATCATTTATAGTAATGATCTAACAAATATCCTCACCAAGATATCATGTTTGCTTGGATGAAACAAAACATTTAAAGTGTTCATACCCATATTGAATATTATGTTTTCGATAAACCAAAATCATCTCATTTAATTCATTGTTGACACAACTAATTTCTCAAGTTGTTATCCTTCTCTTGGTATCTCATAGAGCATGATATCCATTTAACTGGGTTCTTCATTATTGAAGGATGGTAATAGGTACATGCCAATCCAAAATAACCCCTCTAGTATTCGTTATAGAATTTTAAACATACAATGTTTTATGGATACATGACATTTGATCATATAGTAATGGAAAACCCTTAAATCCTAGAGTTATTATCCAATATAGTGGAACATGTTCATCCTCCATTAATAACTGATTCTATTACACAATTGTCTCAAGATACTACAAACTGTGATATTCATAGACCATTGTTTAAAACCACCATTACAATATTATTCATGTCGATTTAATATCCATGACATTATTTCACAGTGTATTGTACCCATTCACAAAGCATGAATATGATATTTTATTCCTAAAAATTTTGGCTGACCACACAAGGTAACTCAAAACCACATGGACCATGACTTCCAAAAAATTAAACTAATTATTTTTCTTGAAACCTTATTTCATGGATATTTTCTTAATAACCTACTTCATCATCCAAAATGATTGAATATTGATAAAAATTTCATGGACATTGAAAATGATTGGGGACCCCTATGCTTGAATCGGCGTATATTCCCCCTGGGCGCATACATAATGGACTTTAATCCACTGATTAGATATTTCTTCTCTATAGAAGAAAGGACCTCAAATCCTCCTGGTCCCTAGAATACTCATTGGAGATCTCATTTCCGTAGGGTGTTTTGTGGTCATCCCTATAATTTATTCTCCATTCCATATTCATCACCTTAATATTTTGAATTATGATTTACACCACCCATATTCCAAATATCAGTTTGGTATCTACATCCCTAATATATCACCATATATCAAATGAAATCATATAGTGGATTCATGGTTCCAAAACCCATAATATGTATTCAACCTGTATGTTTTCTATAAAAATTTAGGGTTATATAACCCTATATTATCATACAATATTCATAATATAAATTAAAAATGCAAGGTGTGATAACCCTTCATGGCCACTCCTTATTTAGTTTGTGAGACTCTTAAACCCTTCATGATTATCCATCCTACACTATCAATAAAAAATTATCTAAGAGACAAAAACTAATAAAATAAAAAAATTGGCTAAGATAAAATACCTTAAAACTACAACAATAAATAGTCTAAGGGAAATGAACATAAACTATATTAACAAATGGTCTAATATAGAATAAATTAAACTAAAATATAAGTGGACTAAAAGATATGTGCATAAAATACAACCTAGTAATTTTATATTTTATAGTGCCATAAAATAGCTAATTGAAAGAGACACAATATGGTTGAAACCCAAGAAAGGATACCCTAAAAATTGTTTGTTATTTGACCACATTAAATGAACATCATGTGATCCATGAAATTTTAACAAATTATAAAATAAAAAATGCATAAAAATTATTAGATCAAGAACCCATAAAGTGGAATCTTTATAATAATCCATGTCCACAACCACAAATCATTCCTCATATGAAACATAAGAAATGGATATGGAATAAAATATTTAATAAATGGTAAAAAATAATGTTGTAAACATTAATTTTCTAATGAATAACCATGATATGACCACTAAGTCAACTTAAATCAGGAAAAGAAATTTCATACCTTCACTTTGGAATATATTTAACCACGTTATCTATTGAAACTATGTGATACCAGAACAACTAGATAAGATATTTCAATGAATAATCTCATGGATATAGGGATTCGTGATAAATTCTCAATTGAATTATGATGTGATTCATGAATTCAAATATAGTTTCTTGGGTTTAATTTCTATTATAATTCACATGGGTATCTATTAAAATACATATCATATAATATAAATACCATTCTATGCACATCCAAAATAATAGAATTAATGTTAACTGAATGAAATGTTTGATAAGGTATGTTCCTTGATAATATAAATATAGGGAAGGATAATCCCCATTCATGAGTCTCTCAAAGATTACATCCAGTAGAAATGAAGTAAAAATTATCTATTGGATTACAATAAAATATAATTTCATAAGATTTCTAAATCATTTGTAGCCTATAGGGAGGTTTCTATTGAGAGTTGAAGTGCCACATGCATCATTTCTTCATCCGCATCTATAGAAAAAATAGTATCAATAAAAGTTGAAAACCCTTCAGCTCTATTATGAGTTGTCTCTAATAAGGATGATTCCATTGAGGGATATGACAATGAGAGAGCTATGATATCCTCATGTTCTTCAATTCTTGCTATTAGTTCCTCAATTTTAGCATGAATATGAGATATTTTATAATGTATTTGTTCAAGAGCATCTAAATATTCCGATATTTATATAGCTAGGGAAGTCATATCATTAAAAATGAGTAAGCAAAAATTGTTTCTATCTTATTGGTTTTATCTCATGATAATATTTATCATGATATAATGAAATTTAATATGTTCAAATCTGCCTTCCCCTAACTCATGAAATATATCGCTATGTTGTTATTCTTAATCCCAAATTTTCTCTAATGAAGTTTCTATAATAATTGTATAGATTTTCTTATAAAATGATCCTTCATGGAATAAATTATTCTAATGAAGGAATTAACTGATCTAATAGCGAATAAAGATAAGTAATATCATGATTTCCTACCTTGATCGATATGTTGTTGGTAAGATGCACTGAATGGAAAACCTCATAAAAACCCACGCCCTTCCAATGGGATTTTTTCCACCATGAGGAGAATTATTTTATAGAGTTCCCCAAATATGTCTTCAATCAACTCAATTACTTATACAGATAAGGGGATTGAGGAATCACACCATTGTTCCACCAAACAGATCAATCAATTAAATAAGAAACCATGGAAGGATTCCACACAAGCCAAGTAATAGTCATAATATAACCATATTGAGGAATCAATAAGTGGATGAATAATTTTAGCATTTGTGTATTCATTCACAAGAATAAGGAAAAGTTCTAAAATGATCCAATGATATCATTCTCCCAAAACACTAGTGAATAGAATAATGGAAACCATATGATTATAGTCAAACTATGGAGAATATATATAAGGGGTATATCGATCAAAAATAATCACATTGTCTATAAAAAGTTTCAATAACCCCAAATTGGAGTGATATTTTATATAAAATATCATCAAGATAGGCACTTTTTTTATCCATAATTATTCATGTCATGGTAGAATTGGGTTAGAATTTGAAATTATCAAGCAAAATCATCATATGTATATCCTCATTAGGACGTAATTGAATCTCTTAAACCCCATACACATTGTATATCATTGAAGAAATGTATCATGATGAATATTAATTGTATTATTATATTTGTATCACAAAAAATATTTTCATATCTAAAATGATATGAATGAGGAAGGTATGCTAATCTGGTAAGAGTTGATTCCCTATTATACATGACCATATATTTTCTGAAGGTGATAATGTTTATGGGAAAATGAAATAAGAGACCACCCATATTTCTTTCAGTTTTCCATCATTAACGACCCCACATAAATTCCCAAATGTGTGTCCATGGGTGGGAAAACCCATACATTAAAAAACATGTCTAAAACCCCTATAGACAAAGACTTTTTCATACCTCCATTCTCACCCAGTATCCCTATGATGCATAATCTATAGCTTCAATGATTTCCAAATAAGAGTTTACACTGTATCAATAATTTTTAGAGATCAGAGAATATAACAGTCTGTTAATACTTGTACTATTAAATGAATATATTGATCCAATAGTTAATATAATAGGGATCATATGTTTATATTAGTCTTTAACATCTACTGGATAATTTATCAAATGTCTCATTCCATGGAATATGTTTTTAGGGTCATCTAAAATGTCCATGGGAAAATGGAATTCATCAAAAATCTCCCCAAGAGGATGTATTACTATTAACATGTAAATATACTAGGTCCTAATCCCTTATTTATCATGGGATAGATAAAACATGTTACTTCCAGGGTAACAGTGGAAATTTATCTCTTAGTTGAGTTCTTTTTGAGAATACATGATGAACTAAAAATATCATGTTGCATCATATAGATGAATGGTGTGTTACTAATCAAAAAATTGTGAAAAACTATATGTATCCCAAAAAACTATTCATATACATTGAAGAAGTAATTTTAAGAAAAATACCATTTCACCTATATCAACCTCTCTAATTATTCAATGATAGGGAAATTATGTATGAGTATCATTGAGTGATTGGATAATGTGTGAGATCATAACCATATAGTCCCTAAGAAGAGTTATCTAATTTTTGGGATATCCTATATAGTAGTTCCACAAAAAACATAATATGTTAAAAATTATTTTAATAAATTTAATCAAGATAAGATAAAATCAAATGAGATATAAGATTATTCCTTGGCGATGTATTGGAAGTATGAACTGGATGATAGAATTCAAACATAGGTAGAATGTACGACTTATGATGGTTCTGATATTAAGATGGGTGAAGACCCTTTAAAATATCATATTTTTAGAACACATGATATATTAGTCATAATTATATTTCATGGATATCATATCCATATTAATGGTTGTATTATAATATGTCAGTGAAGAAGAATTTTTTTATGTAAGAATATGAAGCATACAAGGGAGGGAGTACCATCATAAAAGGGGGGTTTGTTAATGGAAATATGTATCTTGGGTAGTATCATATATATCATGTGAACCATTTATGGTTTCGCGATCGCATTACCCTTTAGTGGTCCCACAGATCGTTCGACCCATGTATCATTATGAAATAATGTGATCTAATATTGATACTCATGATCACATTTCCTTATAGAGTTCATACGAGTCGAATACTAATTAATGGATCATATAAAATTGAACTATATGACCATGAAAATTGAATGATATAACCCCACAATAATGGAAGATATATAAATCTTGATTACATTGTAGTTAATAATTTGATAGATTGATTAGGTAAGTAATTCACTCAAGGAAACCATGAAGTGTGATATGATGATTGAATTTTGTGATGCATTCACGGATAGTGGTTATTGTTATTATTAATTATTAGGATGGAATATGAGACATTATTTCATAAGAACTATATAATACTGCTTCATTAGTTCAATTAGATTCTCCATTGGTCCCATAATTAAAATGTTCCACATAGAATACCAATTATTTCAATGAAGAATTATGTTTTTTCCGAACACCAATAAGAAAAAGACTCCGTTATTGAGTTGGAAATTTACTCTCTTGGAGCTGAGTCCTAGTCCATTTGGTAATCTATCATGAGAAGGGATTAATTAATTCCCACTATATTATAAATTAAAATTCTAGTATGGAAGAAATACTTGGTGAATTGGTATTATATTCTCCATAATAAAATCTATGGAAAAATATGGCCACTTGAAAATAAAGATGCTACAGATCACATGGCCCACAAGAGGACACAAAATCACATGATCCTATGAAAATAATAACAATTGGGCTTAAAATTAACATTATCGTTCAATTTCATGTGATGCCCCTTTGAAAATCCCTCATAATCTTACGACGGTGTCCAAAAAAACGTTGATAATCATGATTAGGTTTCTAGAAGAGCTCATGTATATATGAGACATGTAAACTAATAGACACATGAAACTCACATAATTCCACTTGTAAAATAAAATTTTAAAGGGTGGGAATAATCATGAATATAGAGTAATAATATTTTCATGTGAATGTTTTATATGAATCTTCTGATCTGTTGAACAATTTCATGAGATCCCTAACAGAATGATCCTAATTTAGTGTGAAAGATTTTAAAACATTATCCTTAGTAATGTTAAGGCCTTCATATATGTCCATTTATTCATGTGTCCCACCTCAAATCCCTATAAATTTTGAAAATTGTCAATGAAATTTCTCACATGTCATTATGAGATCAATCATTGATCATGTGACCCACAAAATACAAGCATAGAGACCATCCAAATAATTATTACATTCCATCAGAAGATCTAGTATTGATTATGTCACATCGTAATAGAATCCAAATGGAATGACCATCGATAATAGTGTATGAAAAGATTAAAAAGGTATCCCCTTATGTGAATGTGAGATGAAATATTTTTCATCAGTAGCCCATCTTACGAGTCAAAAAATCATGAGAAGGACCCTCATAATGTCTCCATTAATAATTTGAAAGCCTCCTCAAAAAGAGTCTTGGTCTATTGAATACTCTTAGTCATGTCAACAAGATCTTTTTAATGATCTTTTACATATTGAGATGATTATGAAAAATCCATTTGACACTCTATGGGTAAAATAAATATTGAGATGATGAATTGTTCTTGACTTCATCGTTTATCATGGGATTACATGGACGACCCATGGTAGGTTTTCATGATGAAATATGTGTGATTACTCCTCCCATAACATGTCCCAAATATATGATATATGTTCTGTTCATGGTGGCATAGATTTAGGGTATTGAGGCTGATGAATTACTCCCTCCTGGTAATAATAGGACAATACACACAAACAAGACACCCACAACAGCACGAAGAATAGAGTGCAATTTTCAGAGTGGAAATCCAAGAAATTACATGGGTATTCCTCTACGTAAATCAATGGTATTAAATTTAAGGATTTAAAAAAGTATATATGATTCACCTGATCAGACTATTGATCATGCCAATGAAATAAACTATCTATGAAAGATTATATGAATGAGTGTCCACATGTCTACTTGTAAACATGATTCTTAATCATGATAATTCTAGATGACCATTGGGGAATATAAGAAATAATTGATGAATATGAAAATCAATACACTAATTTCCAGATAAAGGTGTATTTCCCTTCAAATAACCTAGATAGAATATAAAATATTATAAAGACATGTAATTCAAGCCACATGATGTCATATGTACATGTCACCCAAGTCCAAGGATGTACTATTGGAATGTCAAACTGGTAACACAATGTCCTCCATGCATGTATGGATTCTAATATTAGGTACTCAATATATGCTAGCAATATCCTGAAGTTGCCCTATAACATGTCAACCCTAATCATAGAACACATTTGGATGTGTCTGTGCTGATCAAGTGAAGGATTCCTAGTCAAGTCAAGTGAATAATATGTATCCTAGGTGATTTGTTTTCTTCAATAATCTTAATCACCTTGGACATGTACACCATGACATGGGTGGAACACGGTAAATTTATTTCCATCACACGGAAAACACCCAAAATAATTATCATCAAATACTAATACATGCCAGGCAGAAAACTAGTAAATTTCCTAGAGACAACCTTGACATGTATGGCTTGTCAGAAAGATACCCTAAGACATGATAAATTTTTTTAAAGACACATTCTGACATAAACCCTGCAAAACAATACATACTATAACTCTTATCCAAATAAGACATGTAGGACATATTTATAAGGATCAAGCTCCAATTAAGAATATACCTCTGTGTATGTCCCTCTATATTAATGCAAAACTAACCCATCATCCCTAAACGCTAATATGGGTTTATCAATATTCCTCACCTATTATTGGACATATACGATAACTAAACTACCAATACTGCCATTCTTATCCAAAAAATGATATGTATGATTCCTTCCAAAGCCCTAAGCTTCATATGAAATTCCTCGGTAGGGATAATCTAGCGCATATTTCCCATATCCATAGATGGAGAGTATTATCCCTTTGCATCCATTTTTTACAACACTAAGAATGACTCAGATGGGATTAGGGATTTGTAATGATTATATCACTCACCTCACAAATATTCTCCCGCCAAGAAAACCACATTGTTGAAGCCTCATTCAATGACATTATATGAAATACAACATACAAGGGAAAACACCTTGATGTATGTAATAAATGAATTCCCTTAGTCAATATAGAATTCCCATATTTGTAAAATCATTGGAAACTACCCTCAAAAGAATTATTTATTTGACCCTTGAAATAAACGTGTTAAGGAAAGATCAAACTACATTGAATCCAATTACTATTATAATAAGGATATATATGACACCTTAAAATGAATTGATATATATAACGGGTGTTTATATTCAATCATATAGGTTTATTACACATGATGTTAATCATAATTTCTAAATAAAATTTCTTGGGTTTTCAAACCTATACAACACAGTATATGTTTGAGATATAATAATGGTCCAGCCAAATCCTTGGAACACCAATTACTATCCTAGATGGTTGTATGGTCCACTATTCTATGTTATATAGATTTATATTATATGAAATTTCCAATTGAAAAGAAGTAAATGGAAATTTTTGGAGACCCTATGATAATATATAAAGAATAATTTATATTACTGCCTATACAATTTATAGGATTTGAATCCAAATCATTTTATTGGGTATGTTTTCCTATATTTGGATTTATATGATATTAAAAAACATACCATTATTCTATAATAGATTATTAGATTCATCAATAATTACCACTAAAGAATTTACATTGAACCCAACCTCCCATCTCCATGACCAATGTGATGTTGTAGGTGACATTTCATTTGAACCCCAAAATTTTACAATACCATTTAAAAGTATGTATATATCATGTAAAGGATGTCATTGTCGTTGGGAGTCTCTATAGTAGATTAATATGGTAAAACTAATATGAATTATTGAGAAACCATAATTATACCCCCCATCAATTAGAGGATATCTTATCATTATAATGGAATTAATAATAGTTAAGGAAACATGAAAACATGTGATGATAGAATAATTAAATATTTTTAGGAATTTGGAATCATTCCTCTAAACCCATAAGGATGAAATCCATCATAATTTTAAGGAAAAAGTTGTTCATTATCAAAAAAAATTCTATTATATCTATTTTGGAACGATATAGGTCTGAATGATAACTTGACACCTAAACCATAAAACCAGGTGTTGATCCAATCTGTAATAAATGCATACCTTGTTATATAATGAATAACCCATTTGGAATGATCAATACATCTATAATATTGTTTGGTTTAACAAGGGACTAAAAAAAGGAATCAATATAGATTACAATTAAACACTGTAGATAATGTATTCAATATCATCCTGTTGTTTGGGTATGGAACAGATGAGTCTGAAGGCATGAGAAAGGTTCCACATCATGGGAGACACATCCTATGTTATAAAGAACCAAATATGAAAATATAAAATTATGGATCGTGTTGGAAATTAGGTTTTTAAAAAATCCAACACAATGTGGATGGCCTTATAAGGCCCCATGTGATGCCACTAGAAGGATGTCAGCCACAACTAGATTCATGGATTATGTATTATGATTAAAATTATTGTTACCCCAGAGCCACACTAGAGAGACAGTGGATCCCCACTATTTTTTAAAAAATAAAGATATAAAATAAAATGTTAATACATGTTCACCATCCTAGACTCAAATCAGTTAAATTATCCTAAATATATCAAAACCACATTAAACACATAAAAACAATCTAACAATATACATTCATGTTGAAAAGAGGAATGAATGATATTCTGGTGTCACTCCCACAATCTATGATGGCCCGTGTCTAATATACCTAGCCCCTAAATTTTACAAAGAACAAAAAATTCATCCCCTTTTTCCACTACCCCATTCCCTTACGCAACACACCCATACTTGTAAGAAATACCATTAGACAACAAGGGAATCACAAACTAACTCCCCAAGAATCAAGAAACCATATTTGATAAAGAATATGATTTTATAAATATCAGTTGGCTGAAACCCAATTGTAGGACATCACATATTTAGATATCTACTTCCCAATACAACACCAACATGTACCCATGGACATTACACATTGTGGGTATTCAAATCAAGATGGTGACACTTGAAATTAACTTGATATAGTATTACTACAATATTTGATAGTAGAGAATGATATTACCAAACATTTCATACATTTATGAATTTTTAGGCCACACCACAACTAGAAGTGTTGTAGGTGTTTATAAAACCATGGATGAGGTGTCATAGACATATTCTTGTGACTAATTTTTCATTATCACACCCAAATCATGAGACTAACGTTTCCTATACCTTTTTAATTTACTTGCATGTTTTTCCAACATTCATTGAGATTTATGAATGCTGTCTTTCACGATAACTTATTTCTACATTTTATAAATAAATTGTTTTATTTAAAGTCTAAGGTGTGATAATTGTTATAATATACAAATCATTACAATTCTTATTCCATTATTTTTATTTCATTAATTTTATTTTTTTTTACCTCATTAATAGATTAGTTTTTATATTAAACCATATGTGGATATAGGATTCCACAATGTTATATATTGGATATAATTATTTTCTTACACAACACATTCATAGGGGATTATTCCTAATATGAATCAAGACACCTTATTTCATTATTTTATTATATTGAATAACTTTTTTATTATTTTTATTATTTTTTCATTTCATTATAAATGGGTAACTAGTTTGTTATAATGTATTGGTAGGGAAAAACTTGTTCACCTTATTTCATCACTTCACATTAATCCAAAAAATTATGTTTTTTTCATTGATATCACTAGATATTTTGTAATAAATATCCAATTTGGATATTTGTTTAATGATAAAGTTAACTTTTGAGTAATCCTAAGGCGTACATATGATTGAGTTCAGGAAGAAATATTTTTAAATAGTTGGATAAAAAACTCAAATATGATCTTTTGGATTTTAATCTCAAAACAATTTATTTAAATATAGAATAAAATAAAAAAGGAAAAATCATTGATTCTCAAGAGGTTAAAAAATCCCATATGAATTTTATGGAACTGATTTTTTGAACGTGTTCTTGCGATACTTGTCTTTATCATGTACTTCGAATTTCCAGGACACAAAATTTGATTTATATATTCATCAAGCTCATTCATTTGAAAATATTGGGTTCAAAATTACTTTTTTAATATCTCAAAATGTAATATAGGATACAATAATAATAATATTGAAAATTACAATGATGAAAAACAATGACTCAATACTAAAAATCAATTATAATCGGTGAAATATTAATGTGGTAAAACACCATTTGGTGTTATTGAAATAACTTTTTTAGTGTACAATTATTTTTTAGATGGATATAGATATTAGGAAAATATTTTAAATGATGACTCAGGAATTAATGGTTAAAATTATTTTAATAAAAAATTGATAAAAATGATAATAGGAATACTTTACATGAAAGAATTTGAAGATGATTATTTTAGATGGTTTTATGTATGAATATCATTTATATTTTATTCAAAAGTTTTCATTTGAATGAAATGATATTTTATACTTAATCATTTTTTTCTAGAACCCCTACAAAATAAATATCAAGGTAATTGATTGTTGATATAAAATTAATCAATTATGAGGGTCTTTTTTTGTAAATATGTTCATTAAAATGTTTTATATTGTTTTTTTTTCAACACTAAAAATGATAATTTTCTAAAAAAGAATGTGTTATTAGTTTTAATTTTCTATGATTGGAAGATAATATAGAAAGATGAGTAATTTAAGTATCTATCCTTGAACTATGTGATATATATGGGAAATGGATATATGATATCTATTTAAAAAACATCATAGTTTGTACGCAATCAATGAAATTAGTAACACAATCCAGGGAACTCTATAGGATAGATACTGACGAAATATAATGAAATTAATGCTTAATGAATGATTATTATAATAATTAAAAACCATAAATTTCCGTATAAGGGTTGATTTTATCATCACATGGATCCCTCATGGGTGGTTAACCTAGACCAAAAAAATTCACATTATGAGAATGTGGACTGGAACTAATATATTAATGCTTCATGCTTCCCATAAGAGTGCAGTGAAACCATTTATCATGGATAACAACCAAGTAGTTCTCATCATCCATCCAATCAACCATTTATATATATTTAAGGACCATATCCTATATTTAATTTATTGGGATGGGTAATTAAGGATGACCTAGACCATTTTGGATGGTGTAATCATCTAAGAGATGGAATCATTTGTATGAGATGTAGATTTCTATTAATGAAGATGATAACTTTCTATTTTTGTCATGTTATAATTGTTTTTTATATAATGTAAATGAAATTATATGTTATTTTTGGTAAATTGAATTTCCCTTATGTGTATCTAATTATTCATTTTTTTGGGGTTATAGATCAAGTTGGAGGAAATTTTTTTTATTATTCAAATTTCATTATTTTGTTTTTCTAACTCGTATGTGGAAATAATAATTTCTTAATGTAAAATAGTAATAATCAACTACTTATGTCCTTTATAAAAATTAACGTTAATACCCATGATTTTATTATATATTTCTCTTCATGAAATTTTATTTTCATATATATCTTATGCTACACACACCCACGTGTCTTAATGTACCGTAATATAATATAAAATTATAATCGTGACATTAAATTTTAATTTTAAATAAGAATAACAAATATTTAAAAATTATTGAAAATGGATTTATATACATAAAAAAAGTATTAATAATTACACAATTATTAGTAATTCCTTTATATGATTCAAAAAAAACCTCAAAAATATATTTTAATTTTTTTTGAGTAAATAATAAACAAATTTCAATCACTCATAAAATTATTTTCTAAATAAAAAACATTGTTTTTGAAATTATAATTTTTTAATTATCCTATTTTTTATCTTTGATAAATTTTACCAAAGTTGGATTCATCAATGAATATTGACTAATACAAATTTTAATTGAAATCGTCACTTCATTTAATGTTTTTCATAATATACACTTCATTTTATAATAGTTTAAATGTAATTATATTTATATTATAATATTAATAATCTTATTATGCTCATATGAATAAATTTTATTCCTACATCTTTTTATAAATAAGTTATACCATTATGACGTCATCCTTTTTGAAAACTGATTTTCATAATCTTTTTTATGATTATTTTTCAGTTATATTCTTCTAATTATGTTACATTAATTTGACAGAATAGAATAAAAATTTATAATAAAAATAATTTAATTTAATAAGGTCATGTAAACTTTTATTCATTATGAAAATAAATAATGGTAAATACTTGTCTTCCCTGTAAGGTAAACAAGTTAAAATTAAGGTAATACTATGGGCTGAAACATTAAAATAACATTAATACCTTCCATTATCTTATTTCAAGAGTGGATTTCGACCTAAAATATTTTCAATGAATTAAATTGTTTATTTTTAAGAAATATATAGAATTAGGTCAACTGAGATTGAATTTTGTGAAAAATATGTAGTATTTTATTTGAATTAAATAATTTTTTTGAGTCATGCCAATTAATTGAAGGTTTTTAAGGCTCCATTCCATTTTGGCTAGCTCCAAACAAACTTAAACCATTCCATTGTTTGATATTTAATCTATTTATTTTTAAAAAAAATTTATTACATTTTTATCAAGGTGATTTTTATTCTAAAATTTATTATTTTTAAAATCAATTATATATTTTTAATTGTTATATTAAATATAATTTATTTCTCTTATAGAAATTAAATTAGATAAAAATGATTCTAAATTTTATTCCCAGTTTGAACTACAAGTTATAATTACCCTTATATTTTTTATTATATTTATCGTATACCCATAAAATGTAAAATTATCATTTTTACGCTAAACATTGTGTTTAAAGTTGTTTTAATGGAAGGTATGTCTTAAAATGTATCCAGAAAATTGAAAAATTGTATTGGAAGAGTTTATTACAGCCCAACCACATCACTAAATTTAATGATGGGTGAATCAGTGATATTTTTAATTTATTATGACTATTTTATTAATTTAATAGCGGAACACATAAAAAATATCCCTCTTTAGGCATTAAAATCATAGAATTTATAATATAAGTATTAAAATATGTCATGTTTGAATATAAATTTTTAATTAATATATAAATTAGTTTTTTTATTCATCGTAATTTTTATAATTTTCAGTAACTGAATAATTACTTTTTTTTCTTATCCGGCAATGAAAAATTATTTATTAATTTATTAGAAAAACAGATTATATAATATTAAAAATATTAAATATAAAACAATTTAAATGAATTATTATGTTCCTTTTTTTAAATATATACGACATATTTTGTATTTTTCAAATGTTTCAATTCCAATTCCACAAATATATTGATGTCATTAAATTAAATATAAATGATTTATCTAAAAAACTGAAATTAATGACATTTTATGATAAAAATATTTAATTAAACTATTGAAATACAGAAAATAAATGATAATAGGCCCAATTAATGGTATATTTTCCAAATATAAGCATGGTCCATTTGTGGGTCATTTTATGATTTATGGTATCATTAATTACTTGTAAATATTGAAAAACTATTATATTGTGTCTGTTTTATTAATAATTAATAAAGGCTAAAACTAGGAGATCAAGGTTAAAAAATTAGTTAATAATGTATATATATTATGTTTTGTGTTTTTTTAAGCATACCTACATCTTATTTTATAAATATTTCAATTTGGTGTAACATTATTAAAAAAATTTATTAATAAAATACATTAAGTAATTCCATGAGTGCTCATCCTCTCACATACAAAAGGGATTATATTATATAATATTCCTCACACATTTTGAGCAACACGTAACATAAAATACATGAAATAATACATTAAAATATTTAGTAAAACATGATTTTTAGTCATTCCAAAATACCACCCCTTCAATGATTAATGTGTAATGTAAAAGTGGTTTCTGAAAGAAGTCATAAAACTCTTAATAGGTAAATTTAATTTTATTTCATAACAAACCTCCAATATATATATGGAATCCATTATAAAACATCAATTATGAATTTTTATAATTATATAATTGTTATTAGGATTATGAAATAACTATTTTTCTTTTAATTTCCAACATATTGAAATCAAAAACGCCACTCATTCCTCCACACACCTTACTATATCCACATTGTTGTGTAAATTATTTTTCAACCCCACATTACATGGATTTCTATAAGTATAGATTTTAAAAATATTTATGTTATTTATGATTATTTTATGATTATTGTATGATTAATTATCTTTTACCATTATTTCATTTCGCCTATCAGAAAGTGAAAACAATATTCATGTAAATGTAAAACCTATTATCTATATGAATTTTTCAACTCATTTCTCTATCATTTTCATTAATGTATGATCCAAAAATAGAGAAAAATTAATTTATATTTTATTTATGTAAAAATTATAATTTTGGGACCAATGGAACTACGATCAATATAAAATTACTAAAAGTACCATACTAAAACATACATGAATATAAAGAAACTATAACAAAAAATGATTTTAATAGATAATTAATAACAAGAGAAAGATGAAATGTTATGAGTAAACCAAATATGGTATGATTTACATGATTATTGTATTGAAATGTATTTCATATAGATATATGCTTTTTATATAGCATGGTTAAACTAATATAAATCAAGTCGGAAATAAAGTTAGGGGTTTCTAAAATTAATTTCAATTCACTTTATTATAAATATACATCATTAAATATGTTACAATAAGATGATATGTGAAATGGCCTTTGGTTATTTTATTTTAAGATTATACATATTTTTAATATTTTAATTTTGTAAATATCATCATATTATTTATTAATTTTCACTTCTATGGTATGATTATATTATAGAATTTCATCTCAGTTTCTCCTACATTGAAATATATTTTTTAATATGAAACATTAAAACACATTTTGGTGCATATATTTCACATTTTATATATTTAATAGGAATATATATTTATTAATTATGTTTAATGTTTCAATTCATGTTTATACACTCAATGTGATAAAATTTAAATGTTAACAGAGAAGTAATGATTTAATTTAAAATCCCCCATTTGGGACTAAATTTATTTTCATTGGAAGAATCATATAATATATCATTCATAAATTATATATATTTCCAAGTATACTAGATATTTATATATGTTTCCATAATTTATTACAAAATTTCATCTCTTTATCACATGAAATTGAAAAATAATTTACAATGAAATTTGATCCTAACTCCCTTTTGGTAAAATATATTTTTCATCCATATAAATAATTTGAATTTTTTTTACAAAATCCCCCTTTATTTAATCAATTATTTTATTAAAAAAATCTATGTTATATTTAAATTATTATATGCTATAAATGGATTTGTTATATTTTTAATGAAAAGGAAATTTCATTACATTCTCGTTCAAAAATGATAAATTTATGTTTGTTTTTTAAGCATACGATGCTAATGAATTTTCCCATCTCTATAACCATTTTTTAATATTTATCTTCTATTACTAATTTTAATTGGTTTTGAAAATAAAACGAAATATTTCGAACAGTTTTTAATGTTTAAAAATATTTTTTTATAATTTTCAATATTATATAATATTTTAATATATATATATATATATATTATGAATTGATAGTATTATTTTACCACTTATTAATTTTTTGGTCAATATAATTATTTTGAATCATTAAATTTCGTGTGATCATATTTCATTGGATATTGGATTTTTCATAAATATCTATATAATATGTATGATGAATATTTTTATTCCTTAAATCATATACCATTTTATCTATTATGTTTAACCATGAATTTTAGTTAAAAGTCTGTTGACATCTTGATATTGCACATCCCCTACAGTGAAATGAAAAATATCATTCAATTTATATGAGGTATTCATTAGACATTCAGTGATTGGTGGAACATGGTTATAAAGATTTCCTTGATGCATCAAATAGTCTAATGAGAGAAACCATGTGATCGAATTTATTAATAAAATTTAGTGTTTACCTACAAATTGTTTAACAAATCATTGAAAGAGGCCTTGATAGAAAAATATATCAAAATATCATAGATCATGACATCCAACATTAGGAATTTCCTTCATTGTGAATCCAGATATTATTATACAAGAGATTATTTCAGTGATATTATATATGAAATAATTTCATTATAGAGTTATTGATTAAAATAGATTTTTTTCATTTACTAACATGTCTATATTTATTATTCCTTATTTACTCATAGTCGGTTTCACTCTATATTACATTTACTGATCATTACAGCTCCCCCATATAATATTTATTTTCCACAATATTCTAGGAAGTGTCGAATGATTCATATATTATGATATTATATAGATAATTATGATTTTATAAAAAATATAATTTTTATATTTTTATAATTTCAAATATATATGAGATTCAAGTATTAACATTGAAAACCAATACTATTAAACTATTCAATAAAAATGTGGTTATTGCATGTATCTTATACCAATATAATAATGTAATTACGCGCATTTGGATACTAGGGTTGCAGAATTTTTATATTTCATAGGATAATGTTTAGTACAAACCCTTGAAAATAAACATTGGAAAATAAATATTAAGGAATATAACCATATGATAAACACTGAGGATATGTATATTTATAGTATTATATACTAATGTTTTCAAGTTAATACATCTATATGTAGACAATAATAGTGTTTGTTGTTTTTTAATTGATATATATTGATGTATTGACAATGAATATTGTTGGCTAAGTACATCTTAGTCATCATTCTAGTGTATGGTGATAGAATCCATATGATAAACCTTGTTTTAAAATATGACGGGGTATTCTTATGATAATTCCCATTTTCTTTATGTAACATTTTGATGAATTAGATAATAAAAACTATGTTAACCTATATGATTATTTATTGATTTTTCATAAATCTAATGATTCCTGTCTATGTAAGTACAAGGCCAATCATAAGGTCAATGACACAAATACCCCTTTAAATGTTTTATGTGATTAATGTTAAATATGATTAAGGATATTTTGGGAATCTTTTATGGAAATACAACTATTTTTTTATATGTTTTAGTGATAATGTTATTTTTTGAGTAATGATTTTATATTTTTTGGACACAAGATAAAATAAATTAATAAAATTTATTGATATTATGATCACCAAATTTTAGGTAATAATCATAAACAATGGTAATTTTAATTTGTTTAAAAAATATGTTTATATAGAAAAATATATTTGAAAATATTTCTCTTATGATTAATGAAATTTTTTATAATGTTCATCATATTTTAAGGAACATTATTGGAATTTTGTTAATATTTTTTTTAGAAAATGATAACTTGTAGGATAGAAAGAAACCCATTGTGATCGATTTGGCTAAGGGCTATAACAAACAACTCAAGGGTGTCAAGGGTATAATTCCAACTGCTAGACTCTTTGCTATAATGGTATGTTTTATTTTTTAAAATTAATTATTTTATAGGGAATGGATAAGTTAATTTCTGGAAATATTATTATTGGAACATCTTTTTGTATTTTGAGGTGATTAATGATATTTTAGTAGATTTAATACTGCTTGAGGTATATATAACATTTATTTATAACATAATGGATTTATGATAAAGTGTTATATTAATTTTTTATACATGAAAGCTATATGGTTTAATAAATCCATTTAGTTTAAAAAAATCATTATCATTGATGTTGTTGAGGTTATTTTAAATATACTATTTATTTATTGAATAATATTTTTTTAAACCATTGGTTTTATTTTTTAATACAAGATATCAATGTATTATTTATATATATTATATTTAATAATTTTTTTATAATATTATATTTTGAAAAAATTTGGTTTTCGTAAAGATAGGAGGAATATTTTGAAATTATTTTTTTCACTATGTGATCCGTTAGACCATGATTTCAATTTTTTAGAAGGAAAAACTAATCATGAATACACATAATTTGGGTAAAAATATGTGATTATAGTGGGAATTGATTAAATGATGAAATTGTAAATGTAATGAAATTATATTTTCTTGTTTTTAAAATATTTCATTTCATATAGTTCCTAAAATCTAGGAAAATTATCCTTAAATTTTATTGTTATGCTATACAGTTCACTATGGATGAATCGATTGTCAAGTTCAAACCTCACTGATTTATGGTATTATTTCCCATTACATTATCATTGCCCTGTATTGTATCACCCACTATTAATCCTGAGAAATTATTTTTCTTCTCCATATATATTTATTTTACTTAATTCAAATGTCATCCAAATAGAATGTAGAAATATTGTGTTATTTTAAGAAACCATTATGTTTCCGTCTTTTCATATATCAATGGAAACATTATTTTCCCTCTATATGATGTGTTTTAAAATAATTTTATATTCGAATATAGAATCATTTATGTATGCGATTAAATTTTGAGGGTGAAATTTATTTAAGTGGTAAAATTATATCATTTTGTGGTTTTGAAAAGTATTTTTCAGTAAATAAATTTTATTTCTTCAATATATTGTTATACAAGAAACCCAATAAAAAACGAACCATAACATATTTTACATTTATCACCAAGAAATTAAATTGGTGGTTTGAATATAATTAAAACATTTTAAAAGTAATTAATAATGGTTTTAGATAAATAAAATATAATGATTAATACGTTTTGAATTCTTAGTGATGTTATTATATGAATAAAAATATATAATTTCTAATAATTCTTATCTAATATTATTCTTCATTTATTCTGTTTTTTGGATTTATATGAAAAATGTGAACATAATTTTTGATACAATCATATCATAATTATCCTTGATTGAAGGTTTCATCATTTTCTAAAAATAAATAATTTTTTGTCAATAATGAAAATAAAATTTTTAGCATCCTTTTCATTTAAATCATTTAAAGGTTCAACAATTTAACATCGTATTTTAAATGTAAAAATAAATATTTTATATTCTTAATATTCCAATTAATATTATTGGAATAATTTATATTCTTGGTGTTGATATATAAAATTTTCACACCAATGAAATCATTTATTCCCGATAACCTCTTTTTTTAAATTTAATAGGGTTAATATTAAAACAAATTATAAAAAATCAATGAATTGAATTTGATAAAATTAATCCTATTTAATTAATAATTAGTATTAATATAATTTAATAGTATCATGTCAATATATATACATATCAATTATGTATAATATTTATCATCCTGGTTTGGGTAAAATTGTTAAAACTAAGATAAAACTATGTGGTAAAACAATAAAATCTATTTATCACGTGAAATTATCTTATTTTATGAGATATTTTTGGCCAATTATAATTTATTTTAGGATAATAATTTATTTTATAATATAATTTTAAAATTTCTCCTAGGAGAATTATTTTTGTGAAAAAATAATTTATTTTTTGTTGAAATTAAGTAATATTGCTGAGTATTTGAATATAATGTAATATGGGATGATAATATTCAATATATAAAATCACTATGAAAAATTTCATTGTTTTGAATTATCAAAAAAAATGATGGAATTGAAATTATTAACACATTTTAATGGAAAATTGATTTTACTCAAAAATAATGTATTTTCCTAAATGTTATTATACATATTTTATGAGTTCTGATTTAAAAATTATTTTCTTTCACCTAAAAAATTAAATTTAATAAATTTGATTTCAAATATTTTAACCACATGACCAAATTTGGTCGAAATATCATTTTTTATGTCATATAATATTTTTTTCATGGTAAAATTTTATGGTTAAGGTTAAAAGGAATTTAATGTAATTTAACAAAGATGATAAGGACTATAATTTATAGAAAAAAATCCCAAATGAGATTATTTGAGTTTACAATGACCATATGACATAATATATTTCAATTTTGGCTACCTTGGTGAAAGAACCAAGATCATTATCTCAGGTAGGAATTATAGTTTCGGGATTTTTTTTAGGAAAAAGTAAGAAATTGGGATTTTATAAGTATAATCCATGAATATATGAGTCCATGATGTGTACATAGTTGCCGCGTACAAATGTGTACTAGGTTGGTAATTGCCGAGTAAGTGGTCTTTTGATGACCTAGTAGACTGCTTACGTTAGGGGCTGAATAAGGCTACTACACAACGTGTACATTTAATGAACATGCTGTGTAGTTTTCTATTTATTTAATATATCAGAGTGGGGTCACGTCTCATGTCCAGAATCGACTTCTCCTTCCTGTGTTTCATCCTGGAGTTCTCGAGAACGACGAATAAAGATCGGAACCTCGATTCTATATCCGATATACGATTGATATGACTTCAGGTGTATTGGAATTCCACCGATGAGTTCCCAATTCCTGTAGAGCATTTCTTCCTAGTTCCTCCTCTCTCGTGAGTTATCCATGTCTATGTTACTTTCACCATTTGTAGAATTGTACTGTTCTAGGCCGATTAAAGGTCACGAAGTAATATATATCGATCATGTGATATTGAGGTTGGTTGTTTTTTTATTTAGTTTTTCATATTTAGATTATATATGCTGAATGTGTCATATACCAACATTAGGGGTATTAGGTGTTTTGAAATTAAACGTTTTTTATTACCTATTATGGATTTTTTTATCCAAAAAGTGTAGTTTCATATGCATAAGGTTATATACCTACATTATGGCACATCATGGGTTCATTTCCCTTGTTTGAAAAATTTCTATCCATTTGTTCTCGGATGCCTAGTAGGCATTCATTTTATTGTTATTATAGAGTTATTAATTATGAATGATGCATGACTTATGAATTATGGAGGTTCGAAAAATGGAAACTGAAAATAAGAGCATCCAAAGGTAGGGTAATTTATATAGATTTTACTATTATGATGACCCATGGGTAATAACTGTGAGATATTCTCGGTGGTCATGACTCGGGGGATTAGACCATGAGAGATACCCATGTAGTCGTTTATAATTTATTGATTCTATGTAGACCAAGGGGTATTGACCATGAGAGCTGCCCAGATTGTCATTTGTAAACGATTAGTGCTAACAAAGACAAAATGTGTTAGACTCTGAGAGATTCCAAGAGGTTCTTTATTAAATGAATTGTTATTATGGTAGACAAGGGTGATTAGACTGTGAGAACAGTTCGAAAGTGTCATTATTGAATAATTGAATGATTGTTATAAGTCTGCCAAGACAGAGCTCATGCTTTGACTTAGTTTTACGTGATATGTTTAGATGGTGTTCTGAGATATATTTTTTTAACTATTACACAAGGTGATATAGATCTTAGGATAGATCCCCAACGTTTATGATTCAAATTTGAATAAAAAATTAAATGTATGTAATTTAAAAATGTAGGACTATTTACTTTTTTAGTACTTCTTAGTTTATTGATTCATTTCTACATATTTCTTTCTATATATATTCCCTGATAGTTAGGCATAGATCATTTAGGGGTTTCCTTCTAGGACTCATATCATTCAATATTTGGGTCATGTTTTGGACCCAAGCATATTATATGGTTTTTGGTATAGATAAAAGAATGAACCAATCTTCATTAGATACATGATTGAGATTGGATCTGGAGAGCATGGGACAAAGATCACGCTTATGTTGCTACTCAAGTTTACATGTTTCATTTGTACTTTTGTTTCTGAATTTATTTCCAGTATTGTGACTTGTTTTATAGTTTTCATAAATACATATTACATGCATGATATATATATATATATATATATATATATGTAGTGGCTCCTTTTTTATTTAATTTAGTCTTCTGCTATTAATTTCTTTTGTATGGTATTAGTTCTTTCACCAATGTTTACTATTTTTTCCAGTGTGTATACAATATAAACAAGGCATAGTTTCCCCATTATCACACCTACTCCCTCACTTCAATTTAAAAGCCTCTGGAATTTGGGGAAATATGATTTAGGTTATGTGACAAACCTAGTTCAGGGCACCTTGGGGTGGCACCTGGATCCCATGAATTTACAAAGTGGTATTAGAGGGATTAAGTTATGCTTTAACACACTATTTGGATCCTATATATTGGTATATGAAGTAATTTTTTGTTGGTAATAAGCTATACTCGAGGGGTAGCTATCATGTGTATAGGGAAAACCCATGTTACCTTGAATATTACAATTTTTCTGGTATTTCAATTTTCATAGTTTATTTGATTTAAAAAATTCAGTGATTCAATTTTTTTGTGTTGTAATGATTGATATCATAGGTGTTCTATTTCTATTGCAACATGATGAGATGATGGTATGCCATCTCAGGCTAAATATAGGCACGTTCTAGACATCACATGTCATGCATTCTGGTCATGCCATCTAGTGTGCATTATAGAATACATGTTATTGAGATTGATGTTGTGCATGATATGAATCATGTTATGATATTTGACTTGATAGAAATACCTATTATTATGATAAGGTATCGGTATTTGTAATTATTCATTTGGATGGATGCAAATCTTTGGTCTGTGAGGTGTTATGGGGCTTCTTGGATCCTAATATGGTGGATTATGCTTGAAATATAATTGAAATATGATAATATGATATGATTAAGGATGAAAAAATTGATTCAAGGTGAGAGTAGGCTCTCATGGATATGAACATGGAATGTATTGGAATTTTTTTTAATATTTTGGGTGTTTTAGAGAAGATTTAGAGGTTTACTGTCTGGAAACCCAGAAAACACGGTATGTGATATTAATGAACACACACCAAGTGTTCTTCTGTTCTAGAAGAACAAAATTTTCATAAGTACATTCCTTGTACCATATGTAAGCATAGTATAGTTCAAAGTTGTGTGACTGGATGTGTGATAAAAGACACCGGGTTGATAAACATTTGGTAGAACACACCATGCACTAGGAGTACGCATTGTGTAGTAATATACAATGTTTCCTGCTCTGTGTCTAACGACATGGGTGGATGAAACATGGTTTTTTACATTCCATGTATATATTTTAAATTCCATGTAGTAATCAACCATGTATCTAGACGTGTGACTGAAAACATGGATGGATGGAACATAAGTTGTATATGCCGTGTCGATGGTGAACACGATGAGTATTGTTACACTAGTAGAACTATGTAGTTCTATCCGTGTAGAAGTACATGGGATGGATTATATATTCAAGTACATGTCATGTCCCATAAGTATCATTCCATGTTTGTGGGTTGTCACACGACCAAGTTGGTAGATGTTCAAGCCCATGTTAATGCATAATGGGAACACATCGTTTACTGGTTCTAAATGCCGTGTAAACCCTTTTTATAAAACATGAATTCTTTCGTTATCATTTTCCATTCTTATATATTTTTTTTATTTTATCCTAGATAATAATCAAATGAGGTGTGTTCTTAATCATATAGAGGCATGCCACCAAGACTTCCACATGTTGTACGCCAGGTACACAGTGATGAGTAGACTCTGTAAATGGTATATCATGGACAGCAAGAAGATCCTCCCATCATGCCCGTATTGGAACTAGATATTATAACAGTCACATGTAATGATTCTCAGTTCTTCGACAACTTTATGCATACGATGGAAACATTTCAGGGGGTACCACATCATTACCTGATTGTGGAAGAGTTAATTTGGGCATTCCAGCAGCATCATCCTCTGGCTTTCATAGGGGACAGAGGACCATATGCTATAAAGTAATGGTTGGAGGGCATTATATCTATCTTCGAGCATTGTGATATTCTTCTAGAGGGTAAGGTGGAACTCATGATGTAAAAGATACTACATTCCTCCAAGAGATAGAGATATTTTATCTCACATGAAGGAAATTACCGGGATATGTCTTGGAATGAGTTTTAGAGGACCTTCATTGATTACTTCTACCATAAGATAGTGAGGACCGACCGGTAACTAATTTTATTGCATTTTTATTAGGGTGCTCTTTCAGTGATGGATTGATATTATCATTTTACATAGCTTCAGTGGTTCACACCTATTTTGGGAGGTGACCAGTTATAACTAACTAGGCACATTGTTGATGGGGTTGAGTGTGAAATTTGATCACAGGTGAATGTCTTTAGGACATCTTCAATTACTACTTTAGTAAATCAGGATATAATTCCAAGAGAGATCTTAGGGTGTAAGGATTTGTGTTCCCATGCAGTTCAACATCCAGGGTTGGTACTCTTTCGGTCGATATCAGGAAGCGCCGATGGGAGCATTCATGGGATTGTTCTTCATGTAACAAAGTGGTGTACTACCAGGGTAAGAGGAGTGGGAATATGATAGCACATTGCCGGAAGGACCAATTTGAGATCCAGTCTTGCAGATGGATAAGCCACATTATGTGTTTTTGTAGGATGTTCTCCCTCTCAGCGAGTGAGAGGGGATCAATTAAGACTCCACATTGAAGAGTAGGACCACCTGTTTCCCATTAGCCTGGGAATTTGATTTCATTTTGATGGGAGGAAATTGTGGCCATAGTATCCATAAGTCAGTTTTATAGTAAAAATATGGTGGAACAACTCAGGGGAGTCAGACATGGTCCCAGGGCTGCGGTACAGGTCTGAATTTTGTGATAGTACTGACCTCATAGGAGCAGGATCCCAGACCCACTACTGTAAGTTGTGTGATTCTATTTGCCTCAGTTTTTCATTCATATCTTTTTGAAATAGGGGATTCCAATTTTTTATATCTCTTTCCATTGTGAAGATCATTTGTCTCTGCATCATTACTTATAATGATGTTATGATGCAAGACACTCTATTAGGGATTAGTATTGAAAGTGTATGTCAGTGGCATGAGTTACCTCTTGAGGATAGTGGGTTTCACTTATTGTAGGACCTCTAGGTGTTAGAGAGGATATGCTTAGAAGTATTTATCAGAATGGATAGGTTGGTATCCTTTCAGGCCTTTATTGACTACTATCACCATAGGGAGAGTTTCACGTCTCCATAGGGTGGATTTTTTATACACATGAGTTAATGGGATGTCCAGGAGACTAGAGCTTGATAAGAGAATCATGGGTTTTGTGGAATTACAACCCAGATTAATAGTTTATATGTGGCTTACTAGGGGAATTCACATATGGACTATCCTCTAGTGGTGGATTATTTCAGCTCTGTCTTTACATATGACTTTTCCGGTTTACCTATGGAGATAGAGATGTATATTTCTCTATTTATCATGTTATTGGAGTAGAACTAGTGTCCATTACTCCTCATAGGATAGCTAATCTATGGTTTTATCTGAACCAGTACTTCTCCTTGTGGTCCACCTATCATTTTTACAAAAAAGAAGATGGTACCCTTAGAATTTTTGTTGATTATAGTAAGCTGAACCAGTTGATGAATAAAAATGATATCCCACACTGTGGATTGATGATATCTTTGATCAGCTTTAAGGATCCTGGTTGTTCTTGAAGATTGACTTGAGATCCAGTTATCATCAGTTACACGTTAGACCATCAGATATACCTCTTACATCCTTTCAAAGAAGGTATGATCTATTCCATTATTTGAATATATTTTTTTTTGTCTCACGAACATGCTGAACGTTTTCATGGCACTGATGAACTGAGTTTCCATCCTTACTTGGATTCATTTGTGGAAGTCTTCATGGATGATATATTGGTATTCTCTTATAATAAACATGACCCTTTTATCCCTCTTGATATCATATTGAGCACACTTAGAGAGAATCAGTTATATTTTTTCTCCCAACATGCCAGTTTTGGATGGTCCAGATTCACTTTTTGGGTCATGTATTCTTATAGATGTGATTATCTATATACCCAATGACAGTGATAGATGTTACTTTATATGAGCCTCAAAATCCTTTATTTGAGTTATGGAGTTTTCTGGGGCAGTCTGGTTACTTTATATTCTTTATTCAAGACATTTCATGCTTAAAATCACCACATACGAGCCGTAATAAGAAGGTTTTAAGGTATTTGTGGACAATTTCTTACGAATCATCCTTTCAAAATCCAAAAGGGAGATTGAATTCTGCAATGATAATGAATTTACCAGATCTGGGAAATAATTTCATATCTTAATGTGATGCATTAGATATTAGGTTGGGAGTTCTGCTTATGAAGGGGGAATGAATCGTTGCGTTTGGGTCTCAGTAGTTGAGGGCACATAAACAGAATTACCTGATGCATGATCTTGTGGTAGATGAATTTGTTCATTCTTTGTGCTATTGAAGACATTATCATTTTGGGGAGTATTTTTTGGTTTACACTGAACCAAAAATCCTCATGTATATATTTACTCAATGAGATCTGAATTTGAGATAGTGCTGGTTGGTTGAGTACCTTCAGTCTGTTGAATTTTATATTGCCTACATGACTGGGAAAGGCAACACCTTGGCTAATTCATTGAGTAGCAGAACTCATATACATGCGGTTTAGGAGGCCAGTAGTGAGTAACAACTTAAGTATCTGTTCATTGATATGTCTTAAGAGGTGAAAATATATAAGGAAATATGTTTATTTCTTATATAGTTGTCACCTCTACTCTACTAGATCGAGTGCGAAGGAAGAATCTATCAGATTCTGAATGAGTAGTCCTAAGGTAGTGTGTGTTAGCTGATTACCTTACTCCAAGATGGATCATAGGCTAGGATGAGGTTTTTCATTTTTATGGGTGCTTATCGGGGTCAACAAACATACATTAGGAGGTATTGTGAGATTTTCATGCATCAGTATGGGAAATTCATCATGTTTTCACCTATATGTATTGAGATCTACATCATCGGTATTGGTGTCCAGACATGAAGAGGGATGTTAATGGTTTGGTATGAGATGTTCAACCTGTCTGTAGGTTAAGGAGGAGTATCAACATCTAACATGGCTATTACATTTGATAACCATTCCTGTGTGGGAGTGGAATGATGTCGTGGTGGATTTTGTGAGGTTTTTACCAAGGTCCCCCAAAGGAAATGATGTTTTATGGGTTGTTTTTGAAAACCAAATTAATGTTTCACATTTCCAACCGATCTAGGAATCCTTCAGTGTTTGTGATATTGGAATGTTGTACATATAAGAGACTGCGCATTTGTAGTGGGTTATGCACTCTATCATTTCAAACAGGGACAACCAGTTTACTTCACATGTCTGGTAAGGACTACAAAGGGCTTTGGAGACAAAGGAACATCTGAGTATAACATACCATCCCTAGACATATGGCCAGTCTGAGTGCACGATTAAGGTTATGAAGGACATTCTTCATGCTGGCGTCTAAGATTTATGGGGATATTGGGAGAGAAACATACCCATGGTAGAGTTTTCCTCAAATAATAGTTTTTAGGAAACAATTCAGATATTGGATTATCAGTCATTGTATGGTATTACATGAAAATAACCCATATATTTTTTATAGGTAGGAGAGGAATCATTGTTGGGACCTCATCTTTTTTAGGAGGCCATAGAGAAGGTTTAGATGATTCAGAAGAGGATGGCTACAACATAGTATCGGTAAAAATTATTTGATAATTGACAGACACATCCTCTTGAGTTTGAGGTCAGAAATTAGGTTTTCTTCCATGTCACACTATGGTTTTCACACATGAGGATTATGAGAAATGGGTTTCTATCACTAAGATTTGTCGGGCCGTTTGATGTTTTGGATTTAGTCAGGATGGTTTCCAATCGGGTGTAGTTACATCAAATGTAATAGGAAATACACGATGTCTTCCATGTATATCAAATATAAAATTAATTTTCAGACCCATCTAATGTTTTTCAACTCAGGTAGGTTCAGTTAGAGGTGGATGCAACCTTCAAGGAGAACCCTATTCGGGTTGTGGATCGCTACCAGAAGGTTCTCTGTGGATAGTATGTTCCTTTGGTATGGGTATTTTAGTAGCACATGTGAGTGTAGGATGAGACTTGGGAGAGAGAGGATGAAGTATGATCATAGTGGCTAGAGTTATTTGCAGATTCTTCTTCACCTCCCTTGGATGGGAAATTTAAGGATGAGCATCTTTATGGGGGAACTATGTAAGATCTAGGATCATCATTTTAGGTATGGTACTCGTTTTCAAGTTTCTTTTTAGAAGAAATTAATACATGTATATTTTTAGGTACACTATGAATTGTGTTTCTACGTACATCTGTGTAATGGCCATGTAATGGACGAGGACATGGTTGTTTGATGACTTGGGAGACTTCTTAAGCCGAGGTATGGTTAAAGGTTCTAAACAGTTTGGGAATTTAATGAACACAAAACGCATTTTAATTTTTAATTTATATATCAAACATGGATCATGTATCATGTCCAGAAATGACTTCTTCTTCTTGTGCATTGTGCAGGAGTGCTCAGGAACAATGATTGAAGATCAAACCCCTGATTCTTTGTCTGAACTCTGAATGAGACGTTGTCAGGTGCGTCGAAATCCCATCGTTGAGTTCTCAATTTCTATTGAGAATTTATTCTGGATTCTTAATCTCTCATGAATTATTCAATATTTGGTGTTTCACTCCATTTATATATCTACACCATTCTAGTTAAGATTCAAGGGCTGACGTTCATGTATATTGATCGTGTGACATCAAGGTAGGTGGTTTGTTTATTTAGTTGTTTATCACTGGAATATATATGATAAAATTTCCTTATATCCATGTTTGGGGTATTGGGTGTAATGAAATTATACCATATGTTTTACCTCTTATGATTTGGTTGATTCGTATAGGGTAGTTGCATAATAATATGGTTATATTCCTTGATTATGGGACAACATGGTTTTATTTCCCATCTTTGACTGTTTTCTAGACGTTTGGTCTAGCATTACTATTAGGATATCCTTGTTTTTTGTGCCTTGTATTTTTAGGACATAGTTTATGATTATGTAATATGCCCGAGTAATGTATTGTGAGGGTTTGACCAAGGGGAATTGAATGTGAACGCTCCCCGAGGTACGGTCAATTGTGTATATTTTACTATTATGTTGACATAGGGGTATTGATTATGAGAGATTCCTAGTGGTTATTGACCTCGGGGTTTAGATCGTAAGAGAGGGCAAGGTGATTGGTTATAAATTTTTGATGCTACGTTGGCCAAGGGGGTATTTACAGTGAGAGGTGCCTATGTGGTCATTTTGTAAATGACTAGTGCTATGCTAGACTAAAAGGGTAAGACGTGATAGCTTTTTTGAGTGTCTTAATTAAATGAATTGTTATTATGGTTGACTAGGGGTATTAGAATGTGGGATCTATCCCTAAGGGTCATTATAGAATAATCAAATGATAGTGATGAGTCTGCCAAGACAAAGATTAAGTTTGGACTTGGTCTTATATGGTTTTTTAAATGGTCTTTTGAGACATTTGTTTCACTATTACACTGGGGGATATAGAGCATAGGCTAGATCCCAAGATTTAATGATTCAATGGATCAATAATAAATGTAAATGAATATAATTGAAAAATATAGGATTGTATACATTTGAGTACTCTCTAGTTTATTTCTTTAATTTTACATATTTCTATTATACAAATTCACTAACAGTTAGGCATAGATCTGTTGGGGGATACCTAGTGGGATTCATCGCACACCCAATTCTAGTCTTATTTTGGACCAAAAAAATTATATGTAAGTAGGTATAGATTAGGGAATTCATGCTTATTCATCTGGTACTGGATTGCTGTTGGAGTTGGAGAGCATGGGACCAAGCTGATGCTTGCGATACTGCTGGATATTTCTTGTTACCTTTGTATATTAATTAATGTATTTCTTTCAATCATTGTGACATGCATTTCTATTTTATTCGATACATGTGTTATGCATCATATATTTATATATATACACATATTGGATTCTGTTTGATTTAAATTAGTCTTCCTTTGTTTATTTATATTGTATGGTATTATTACTACCACTATTGTTTACTATTTGTTTTCTGAATTGTATACACTGCCAGTGAGGGAATATTTTCCCCATTATCACACCCTGGACCTCGCTACTAGTCATTGGCCTTGGGAGATTGTGGAAATTCACATGAGGTTATGTTTCCAACCAGTTTTAGGGAAACTTGTGGTGGCACCTGGATCCAGGATGTTACATTTTTTCTAGTGTTACATTCATTATGACCATTATATTTTTATAAGAAAATGATAATTAAAAAAAACACTCTCTTGAATTTAATATCTCTAAAATTTTTACGTAGTTCTAAATAGGTTATTTTTTGTTCACAATATTCATTTCATATATATGTTATTTTTTATCATTATTAATTGTTTAAAAATTTTATTTATTAAATAATTACGTTAAATACATTCAAAATGTCGAGGAAATATTTAATTACTTATAAGAAAAAATAAATATTTATAAAATATTAAAACTAATATATTTTTTTGAATTATGGTTTTATATGTATTTTTTAGATAAATATTACATTTTAAATTTATTTTATATGTTTTGAAATAAAATATATAAATATCATGGTGGCTAGAAAATCAATTTTAGAGAGTTTTCCAATAAAAGATATTAATGATAATTTAGAACAATTTTTTTATTAATTGATTTAATATTAAAAAAATATTTAAATATTTTAATTAGAATAAAAACAATAGTCCAATTACTGGTCACAAGTACTCATATGGTAACATTCATGAACTTTAAATAATAATAAACTGTGATATTCTAGTAATTTTCAAATGGATTTATGGGTATGAATACTAATAAGTATGTGTTAAAACATCACATAAATAGTAAAAAACATTATTTGACAAGAGGATTTATATTTTAAATTCTCATGTATTATTTATATCTAACTATTTTTCACATGATGTTAAATTTTAATTTATATGAATTTAATACTTTTAGAAATTCCATATTTCCCCCAACCCTCACTTAAAAATGGTCTCATATTATACAATATTCCTCAAAAAATATCTTTATATATATGAAAAAAATACCATAATACCAACATATATTCTTTCACCGCATCATGGATCTTCATTAATTTCAATGATACCATCCCTTCAATGATTTAATTATATGCAAAATATGGTTTTTAATGAAGTGTTGTAACTCTTAATTGAGAATTTTTAATATTATGTCTTTATATATGTAAAATATATTATAATAAAAAATAATATATATATATATATATATATTTAATATAGTAAATTATTATTACGATAATGTAAAAACCATTATTATCCATATTTTTTTCTAATCGAATGAATAAACATGGAGAATGTGTACATACAATTAACCATTTCTACATAGTGATGTAATAATTTTTCAGCACCACTTTACATGGATGCCTATAATTATGGATTTGATAAATATATATATCATTTATTATTTTATTATGATTATTGAAATATGAGTTTTAATTTACATTTATTTCATTTTGTTCACCAATAATAGAAGAAATTGTCCATACATATATACGATAAACTATCTCTATGAATGGTCCAATTTATTTTTCTATCTCTACCATTCATGGATCATTTTAAATATATATATAGTTAATATATGTGATATTTTTATCATAATTATTAATCTTTGAATGAATTATATAAGATCGATGTTTTATCCTAGAAACTACCTAACCAAAATATATATGAAAAATTTTGCGGTTATCACCCTGAAAAAAGATTTTGATAATGAATTATTATTAAACTAGTGAAAAAATATTATAAATAAATCATAAAATTAATTTTATACCTGATTAATGTTATCAAAATATGTGAAATAAATATATATCAATCATAATGGTGGCTCAATCATGAATGAATAAAGTAAGACAAACTGTAAGGTGTTTCTTAAGACAATTTCTATTCATTGGGTACTACTTCTATTTAATTGGATACATTATACCTTTATTATCTATTATATACAAAATGATTGTATTTATTTTATATCCATTTTATTTTATGTGTTAATTTTTTTTACAAAAAATTACTTTCATGATTAATTTTCATATCAACTATACGATCTTTTTAAGGGTCTTTGTCTCAATTTTATCTCCATTGTGTCTTATTGGATATTATGAATCTAATTACTCTTATACACTATATATATTCACCAATTTCTGTTTCTAAAATAAATATATAATTACTCATGATGATGACTGATGCAATACATTTTTATTCTATCATAGGGATACTATTTAAAAATTCCATATAGGTAATGGTTAATTTTACAATATATTTTTTGAGAATTTTTTAGTTTAATTAATGGGTTTTCATAATATACCATTGATAAAATTAATATTTTTTGTAATAATCTAGATATATATTTAGTTTCCAAAACTTATTCCTGATTATTCCCTTTATGGGACATTTGAAAAGTAATAAAACATTTAATGTCAAGGTCAATCATATTTTTTTTATAAAATATATTTCGAATATTTATATATATATAGCATTTTTTGAAAATTTCTTTTTTATCATTACTATTGAAGCTTTAGTTTAGATAATCAAAATTAAATTATCCTAACAATTATTGTACCAGTAAGGATCGATCCATAGGGAAGGGAGTTATCTTTTTTTTGTTTAACACATTTTTAATTTATTTAATGAAGTTTAATGACATTTAGAATTAATATTTTTAGTGTTTTGATAAAAAGTGATTGGATTTAAATTTCTTAATAAATTACTTGAAAGATAAAGATAAACATATTAATAACATTTTGGATGAAAATTTAGAGAGAAATGTGCCGGGATTGTAGATTTTAAAGGCTTTTATTAAATCGATTTTCTTATGAAGTTGTGTTGTTCCTGATAATTCACATCTCTGGGTTCAGAATGTAATAGAAGTCCCTTGGTCTGGGGAGTTTTTTGTAAATCAATAAAAACCAATGACATGGTATGGAATTTGATTTATTTTAATTTTATTAATTACAACCCTTTTTAATATGATTAGAACACATAGTGGTCATGGATGTTTCTAATCATAATTCCTTAAATATATTTATAAATAACACTCTTTTCCTGGTATGAGTTTTATCGTGATATTTAGAAAATTTTAATAAAGAATCTTGAGAAAAAAGAATAAACAACATGATTAAAACATCATAATTGAGAAATTACAGCACTTTACCATCAACAACCCCCAAAAATAGTGTATTTAGCTACTCATGGAGCAACTAGTAACTAGAAAACTCACAATACCAAAATTCATCATTTGAATGCTTTGGAGTGAAATTCATCAGGAAGGTAGCACGAAAGTACCTTCACTCCTCTCTTCTCTCAACTTATTTCACTCTCATCTTATCTTATTGGTCGTCTCCAGAGTGATATCCCTTGGAATAACATGGAATGAACAGAAACTAAATTACTCCCGAACATGGAAGAATTACCACCTATTTAAATGTTTTAGTAGTAAACGACATGTACCATAAAGTACACTGAGAGTACCCTAGAAAATGCATTTTTGTTCCCTTTTCTCTACCGATAAATGAGCTAACATGCCGTAATTGACATTGAAAACTATGCCACCTATTATGTTGGAGTACAAAGCCTGTAGAGCCACCCTACATGACATGTAATATAATTCATCAGTCACTAACCACTTCTAGCAGGTCCACACAACGTGTAAATGGGGAGTACATAGCATGTTTTTTTTTGACCGACAACATGGACGTGTATGTAGTATTTCCGATACGTTTATAGGTAGTAGTACATGGTGTGTATATATAGTTAAATGGTGTGTGTATTTGAATTTTTTTTTGATCATCCTCGATTTGTTCTTTTGGATGGAATCATCCTAAAAATCATCAGGATCACTATAATAATCTATTTTAAACTTAAATCAATATATATTCCATGAAAATAGGTTTTTATTCTAAATAAAATTTATGAAAAATTATACAAAAACCGGGTACATCAAACTCCCCCACACATAGATGTTTTACATTCCTCAATAAATATATTAATATCTAATCAATAGAATCCATACTCTAAAAAAGAATTATTTAACTAACTGTAACTGTAAATACTAAATCCAAAGTAGATGATTTTAAAAAAAATCACAAAACAGATTTCATTTCCAATGATATTTTCATCACACCACATGTATAATTTAATTGAAATTTTATACGTTCTTCCTTTCATTTTGTTTAACTGTTCATAATAAGACCTTCCACTTGATGATATACCTCACAAAAAAATACCACACTTATCTCCCACGATTTATTTAAATTATAGTTAATATAAATCTTAAATATAGGCATCTTATCCATTGTATTTCAATGTTCTCATTATCCACTATAAAAATTTAAATCACAAAAATATTTATGGCCTTAAATAAGGATCAAATGTTTATGAGGCTAAGGGATGGTAGTTAATGATAAAAATTAATCATAGTGGATTGAAAACGATTAAAAATTCTTTCATAATAATTTATTATCTTACATATAATAATGATATTGCTCTCCCTGCCATGATATCTCAAAAATGATATCATCACTATGATATTCCCTTTCCAATATGGGTCCATAAACCATCAATAATATGTAATTTTTCATGTTTGTTTTTTATATTTACAACATTGAGAGACCACCAAGAATACAATGGTTAATAGGTTCTGGGATCCTTTTTCCCAAATGAACAAGTGACAAACTCAACCACACTTAAGTTCATGGTTTCTCACCAAAATATACCATTAAAAACCAATGTACCTCTTTTCAACTATCAAATGAATAATCATAGAAAACAATAAATGAATTAAGGTAGGAAGCATAATTAGGCATGTAATGAGGCTTACTATCAAAAAAAATCATGGTTTCTATGGGTTTATGAAAATCAGATATAGTTTAGGGATCAAGGTCATAGGGGATGAAAAAACAATCAAATTCCTCTCTCAATTTATTGACATTTAAAAATCATCATGTTTTGAAGAAAAAAAACTAGAAAATTTTGGTATATATTCATTTTCCAAGAATCTCTCTAGAAAGAATGTATAAGAAATATTATCTTAAAAAGGATTAGAATACCTCTTGGTAATGGAAACAAATATCGTTGTCAATTAATTCATGAGTTTAGTAAAATATTATTAGTCTAAGACATGGAAATGTCCAAGGCATAAAATCCGAAATCAAATTGTACAAGCAATCATTATAAAATACATTTAAAATTGAAATAAAAAAATAACTATTATAATTCCCTATATTGTCTTTATTATTTATAATTTTTATTAATCAAAAAATTTCACATATTAAAATATTTCAACTTTTAATGATGTCTCATAGATTAGTTAAATGAAAATACTAGTGTAACCAAAGAATCAGCGGTCCCCCCCACAATAAATACAACACATGGGATCACAAGTTAAATAAAAAGGTAGAAGGGGGGATGGGGAAACAAGTGTTGCAAGACGATGGAAATTAGTGGAAGAAGTAAGCCCAAAATAAAAAGGAAAAAAGAAACACAAAAAAATAGTCCCCTCGTAAAATAGGATTCCCACGTCACTCTTGGGTACATGTGATTTTCAAGGTATGGGAGAAAGAAAAACAGGAGTCATATACAATAACACATCTTATGAATAGCACAAAACAGATATATACAATGAAAATAAGTGTTCCAAAAAACCATTCATGGGGGTGCCTCAGAAGAGGTATCATCTATAATAGGAGGATCAGGCAAGGAAGGCTCGGCTGCACTAGTGCAGGATGTAGGCTCGAGATCTATTCTCGAAAAAGGAGTTGATGTAGTCTGAGCCTCAGGAGTGGAACTCAATAGAGGTGGCTCTATAGGGATGCCCAGTTCAGTAGCAGGAGGGGTACCAGCTAGCCCAATGTGGGAGATGATAAATGAATACATGGCCAGAGCTATAAACAACAGTGGACTTATAGAATAAAGTCCTATAGAGGAAGTATGAACATGTGTTCGGGGGTAGTGGAATACCATGATGCTAAAGAAGAAGCCCCAACATCTGCTTAATCTGATCCAGACAATGATCCAGACGAACCTGGTGGTGCTCAAACATGGCTAGGAAGAGGGTGAAGGGGAGATCGAACGAGGGTGCGGAGGGAGGGGAAAGGTGGAAGGCTCAGATGAATAAGTGGTGGTGGTGGAAAAAGAAGGAAGGATAGAAGAAGGGGGATGGGTGGGTAGAAAGGGATCATCCATAGGTGGAAGGGGTTGATCCTAAGCAGCAATACCAATAAGAGTAGGTGGTTCATCTCTCATCCCCTATAGGAGAAGGGGAACAGCGCACAAGTATAAAACACTGGCCCTGATGCCCGACCAACCTCACGAGGATAAGCATGAGGAATTCCATTCACTAAGGAGAACCCAACTGATCGTGAGGGAGAGACTACTCAAAAACTCCCAAAATGTGTTTCTACCCTAGGGAATGGAACCCTCCGTTCATGTTTCCCTGACATCAATAGATAATATAATGAGAGTAAAGATTGGAAAGATAGCGGAGGTCAGGGAACTCATGCTGGAAGATACCAGTAAGATGCTATGTGTCCCGTCCATACACAACACTCATATACTCATGGAGAGGAAAAAGAATGGTGATAATGAACATGTGTATAAAATAAGATGAGGTTTTATGATTACCGTCCTCTTCTGTGTTGTGGGGGTGTACCGGTGGTCAGGTCCAGGAAGCTCTTGACACATTGGAACAAGATAAGAGTTCTCATGCTGGGTCAATGTGGATAAAATTGGTGGGGTTTTAGGATGATGATACAATCCTCACACTCAAGCAAACCCGGCCATTGTATGTGAAAAAGTCACCTCATATCCAGAAACGAAATGGAAAAGATATATCCATGTGTTTTTAACAGCATGTGGGCCCATCTAACTTTATTGGGGCCCTCAAATACAAAAATAAATCACAGTAAGTAGGACTGTAGACCGAAAAAGTATCTAGTAGATGGGTATATTGTAGAAGCCCCCATAGTGCCTGCCAAATTCCAAGGTTATATTTCACCGATATGTCTAGGAAGAAACCACTTAGCTAAATAGTGCACTGTGAAAAATACTACAATCAGTCCACCATAGGATGGTCCTCAAGAAAAACTATGCAGGGATACAAATGAGGGAAAGTATCATGCAGTGCAAGTGGTGTTGGAATGGCTAGTGTAGAAGCAGATGGTCCCGCCTCAGATGTAGAAAATGGAGTAGTGGATATATGAGGGGGCGCATAAGGCTGGCCATAAGGTGGAGGTATATGCTCATTCAACTCCACCACTAGCATGAAGGGCAACTCAGAGTGGGAGGAGCGTAAGGAGTGGTATGACGGCCTCAGTGGATGGGGCAGATGCAGCCGCTGGAGGTCCTACCATAGGAGGGTCCACAAGAATTTAAAAATCAATATATCTCATAGGTGGATGTGGCATCAGGATTATATACAGAGGAACCATCTTTGGGGGCTGGAAACCTGGAAAATCCAACGCTAGCCGCTCAGAAGGTCAAAGACAAATCCGATGATGAGGAGGTCACTAACCCTCTACAGTGGAAGCGGGCGGTTTACCACTCATTTGATCTCTATCAGACATAACTGAATGAAATGAAATTGAAAGATAAACAAAATAAAATAATACAAGAAAAAGGAAAGAGGAAAATGTGAGACAACTGGATAAATAGTATAACATTGCGTATAGATCCAGGGTACATGGTTTGTGATATGAGCTGGGAAATAATTCGTGTACTCTGAATAGACATTACATGAGGGCATGGGTTATGAAAATAGAAAGAAATATAGTGTACTATAGAATACACATCGTTTAACCCAACATGGTATGATTCCCATTTTAGGTGCCAGGCACAGCTCGACAAGGATAGGGAAAAGGGGGAATGCGGGCTGTGTGGACTCGATACTCACCATGTAAGAAAGCATGCTCTGTGAGGTGTGTAGAGCATCCCCATAGAGTCATCTTAATGATCGGAGGGCATGGAGTGTACCAAATAGATATCGCTTATTTAGGTACATGTGAAGGGGTCTGTGTCCTGAACAGACACGGCCATGGCCAAAAGGCCATTGGAGTCACGATACATGGTGTGCATCGAACGTACACACCATGTATCGACCAAAGGAATAAAATGTGTTGTGTGTGTCGATGTACAGAAATTAAATGGCGTGTGTTCTTCGCACAATCCATACTCTTCATGGGAATCCAAATAGTCATATAATCAGGAAATCAAGATAAACGATAGTTAAACCATGATATAGGGGGTGAGGATGTGTTTACATAGTGTGAGGATCATAATGTGAAAGAAATTGGGACCAAAAAAACAAAAAATTGATAGATTTCGAGATGGAAGAGGTGACGACGTATGGAGGAAGAAAACATGGAGATAGGGGGTCGGGGGACATGGGCTCAAGATGGGTAGGGTGCGACCTTTATTACCGTAGTACACGACATGTACCTAGAATCACACGTCGTATATTACTATGATTTTATACACATGTATATACAATAATTATTATAATAATATATATAATAATAAATATTAAAGATAAAAATAAAAATAAAAATAAATATATATATATATATATTACTAAAAATAACGATATAGACATAATGTATCCGGACATTCACGATATGTGTTCTAAACTTGGAAACAGTGATGTACATCCTTTGGTATGGTGCTTGGGGAAGGTTCAAACCGGGGATCAACCGATTCATACGCAAGCCCTCAACCAATAGTGAAAATGATGTAATACTTCTCATGTTTTTAAAATATATATACATAATGAACATAACCAATTCTACACTGGATGATGAAAAGGAATATCATGTGTTTTTTAATTTGAATAAAATGGATGGATTAGGGAGATTAGAAGAGTTCAAACCCAGGTCTTTTTGATCTAGGGTCGAGACTCTTCCAATCTGCCAACTTCACCTGCATGTATGTTCATATTTCAAAAAAAAATTAAATTATCATTGAGAAAATCTCACACACGACGTATATTGAAATTCATTCCATGTAGTTTTATTAATATAAAAAAATGGTTGATATGGTCCGGTTGTCAGGATTCGAACCAGGGTATTTTTGAAACTAGTGTATGACCCTACCCAGCCGGTCTGTCCCGATCATGGGTATTTTTTTATTTTGGAATAAATAATATATTATTTTGAAAAATACCACACAAAACATTTGAGTAAACATGAGTATAAAAAAGATGAAGCCTGTTCCGAAGATAGGTGTGCATGGATTCAATCTGGTGACAACCCGAGTAAACTCTAATGACTTTACCATCGACACCAATATCTTCCCTGCTTATTTATTAAGTTAATACATATATTTCTAAAATTCATAATATAAAATAAAAATATTAGTACATACATTGTGTATAGGTGGTACAAAACATGTAACCTATGTGTTTCCTCCAAAGAAGTGTCTTTCTTTTTGGTCGTTGGCTCGACCTACCCACCTCTTGTTACCTAAGATTAATAGTAGAGATTTTACCCACCATATCTGCCATGTGATAGTAATGCTTTAGGAATTTTCCATTCACTTTGAATGGTTGTCTGTCTTTACCAGCAATTTACACCGCACCATGGTGGAAAACATTGTGCACTTGAAATGGTACCGACCATCAGGACCTCAACGTCCCAAAAATCAATCCCAGATGTGATTTGAAGAGAAATTCCTGATCACAAGGAATGATTTTTTTGTGTAAATCATCTGGTGGTGGATTGATTGTGACTTTTAATTGTATAGTTTGGCATTCTCATATTCATCATGTCGAATCACATCATGTTCTGTCAGTTGGAACTTGTGATTCCCTTCAACTGCATCGAATTCGAAATTCCGGTCCTAGACAGCCTAGTAGGATTTATGCCCTAGCTCCACTGGTATGTGGCATGGATTCCCATAGACATGGTGGAATGGAGACATCCCCAAAGGTGTCTTTAAGGCGGTATGGTATTCCCAAAAGGTATCTTCAATATTTTTGGACCAATCCTTCTGTGAAGCTCCCACCATTTTCTCATGGATCAGATTTTGTTCACGATTTGATAATTCCACCTATCTACTAGATTGGGGATGATAAGGTGTTCCCATGTAATGACTCACTCCATATATAAGTACCACATTATTTATTAAGGTATTTTCAAAATGTGTTCCCCTGTCGTTGATCAATACTCGAGGAACACCGAATCTACTGAAGATGCATTACGTCAAAAAGGAAATAACTACTTTGGTCGTGTCATGTGTTATAGTACCATATTCCACCCACATGGAGACATAGTCCACACAAATGAATATGTAAGAGTTCACATATGATGGGGGAAACAACCCCCTAATGTTAATTCCCCAGACGTCGATGATTTCGACCTCAAGGATGGGGTTTTGATAAATCTTCACTCATCATCCCACATTACCTTTCCTCTCACATTGATCACACAGGGTAAAAATGTATTGATCTTCAATATGAATGGTAGGATAGAAAAATCTAGAATACTAGATATTTGCAATTTTACGGTCTAGGCCATGATGTCCTCCAATAAGTGATGAGTGACAGAACTCCAGAACTCCTTGAACATCACTCTCTGGGATGCAACAAAAAATTGTATCATCACATCATGATCGAAATAGTAGAGGGTATTCCCCAAAGTACATCCTGACATTAGATAAAACCTGCTTCTTCTATTGTTAAGTGAGGTCGGGGTGAACTGCTCCTGTAACAAGGTAATTTTAAATATCAACATATGAAGGGCAAGGTGTTGATTTAATTGAGAAAATATTCTCATATGGGAAGTCATCCTGAAAGTCTCTGTCATCCTCTTTCCCTAAATGCGGATGTTCCAGGTGGGAGAGGTGGTCAGAAATAACATTATCACTGCCCATCTTATCCCAGAATTCTATATCAAACTCTTGGAGGAGAAGCACCCAATAGATGAGATGTGTCTTCCCATCCTTCTAATTTAGAAAATATTTCAGTGTAGAGTGGTTAGTTTACAAATAACATTGGACATAAAAAAATAAGAATGAAACCTATCAAATGTAAACACCATTGCATGTATTTCTTTCTCTGTAGTAATTTAGTTTTCCCGTTATTTATTCAGAGTTCTCCTGGTAAGGTAAATTGTCCAGAAGTTGTGATCCAGTAATTTCCCAAGTACTACTCCAACCATATTGTCTCTATAATCACACATGAATACAAATTGTTTCTCGCAATTGGGAGATATCAACACAGTAGCTTCCACCAGTTATTTCTTCACATGCTGAAAAGTTGTGGCACATTTCTCATAAAACTATTATATATAATATTTGAAAAGGATATTGATGAGTGACTGGGAAATCTTCAAAAAATCACTAAAAAACCATATGTAGAATCCTGAATACATTAGAAAAAATATATTGGCTCTGACAGAAGTTGGAATGGGTAAATTTGAAATGCCTTATATCATTACAAGATCATCTTCTATCAATTTCATAGAGAATTGGTGGCCTAAAACAATACCACACTGCACCATAAAATAAAAGTTCTCCAAGTTTAAAACTATGTTAGTGTTCTCATACCTTTCCAAAACTAGCTCCAGATTCTTCCAACAAGGGGTGATGGATTTTCCATTAATGGAAAATTCATCCCTAAAGACCTATAGGATGTGTTCTTCCATGTCGTGGAATATTTCCAACATACATCGTTGGAATGGTATAGGAGAATTGCACATATCGAAATACATTATTCAATAAGAAAACATACCATAAAGAGATGTGGGGGTAATATTTTCTCTATCTTTAGCAGAAGTGGAAATTTGGTTATATCCCGAATAACCATCGAGGAAGGAGTAAAAATTTGTGCCCCTCGAGTCAATCTAGTATCTGAAAGTGATCTTTATGTGTTCCATCATTCATCTTTAGTAGTCTACACTGACTCTACAAACCATGATTGTCTAGGTGGGGATGAGTTCATTTTTTTCATTGGAGACCACAGTAACACCCCACTATTTGGCTACCACTTGGAGAGGACTCATCAATGGGTTGTCAGAAATTGGGTATATTATTCCTATAACTATCAATCTGATTACCTCCTTCTTTATAACTTCCATCATGGGAGGGTTCGTCCATCGAGGTGGTTGTTCAGAGGGAATCGCTCATTCTTCTAGTAAAAACTTGTGTGCTAAAATGTTATTGCTAATTCCTATCAGATCAGTAATTGTCCACCCGATGGCTTGTTTTCATCTTCATAGAACATGTAAAAGTGCATCTACATGATCTTTTGTGATTGATGCTTTGTGGATTACAGAAAGAGAGTTCATATCTCATAGGTATCCATATATTAGAGATGAAGGGAGTGGATTTAGATTAAGATGATGTTCCTTCAGGATGGAGGGCACAATTGGATGCACCTCCTCTCATTCCAAAATTTTTAGAACAACTGTGTGTTGCCAGTAATAACAGCCTTGGCCTACGGTAAATTGAAAATCCTTGGGTGCATCTTGTATATCTCTTAAGAGTGGGTCATCAATGATAAAATAACATACTATGCTATATTTCTTTTAGATGATGTTCTCATCCATGGTTGTTAATGCATAATATTCATCATGTTCAAATAGTAAAGATCGCTTGACAGCCTTGAGGACATTGTAAGAGACACATTTATCACAATGAAGGAAGATCAATTGTCCTTATTGGACATCGATCAATTCCTTACCAGTGTCCAAGAAATACCTTCCAAAAATGAAAGGTTCCTCTTGTTGTTCTTCCATGTCTAGAGTGATGATGCTGATAGGGATAATTTACCTTTCTACATTCACCAGCATATCATTGAGCAACACCTTGGGATATATGTTGGAGCAATCTGGTAGCTTGAGGGGAACTCAGGTGGGTTTGAGATCATTGAGCCACAAATTTTTTGAATACCTCAAGGGGAATTAAGTTAACGTTGGATCCTTATTCATAGAGAGCTCTCCCAAACTCACAAGATCCAATGATACATGGGATTGTGAAACTACCTAGATATTTATGTTTTGGAGGAAGTGAGAACATTACCACTACTTGGCATTCCTTATTCAGTGAAATGGTTCCTAGATCCTCCATATTTAATTTATTTTAGATAATATCCTTCACAATCATTGTCTACATCGACATCTGGGTTAATGATTCTCTAAAAGGGATGTTGATGTGAAGATTGCAGAATACCTCCATGAATTTACCAATCTAGTGATCTAACATTATTTTCTTCATCCTCTTTGGAAATGGTAAAGCAGGTTCAATATGCTTAACCACTTATTCTCCCTTACCAGGTGAGGCATCCTTCTATTTTTATGGTTCTCTTGATGAGGAGGGGTCTTTCATCATGGTTTATTCAGATGATGAGGGTGATTGTTGAGCTAGATGTGTAGCCTCACCTTTCTTTGTAGATGGTTTCTATGCTAATTTCTTTTCACATTGTAAAGTGACTGCATGAGTCTCTTCAAAAAGGTTATTCTCCGTGTTATTCGATTGTGTACCAGGTTTCCCTGAGGATTGCTGGTTTGAATCCTTCCCAATTTGATTTTACAATATTCAAATGGATGATTCTTGGTTTTAAAATTAATTTTCCACAGTGGTGATAAACTTTTTCATCATTTAATATATTCTTTATGGGGGTTCAAGTGGAGTTTTTTGTTCAGTTGGTGGAGGTGGTGGCTGCCTTGGGGGTTGCTGGCGAGGGATGTGGTACCCCCCATACATGTATGAACCATGTTGTTGTTGTCATGGATATGGTTTATGGTACTGTTGCTGACCATATGGAGGTGGTCTCTTGGGTGGAGGATTTATCTATTGCAGGTGGTAACCCATGTTCGCATGTTCTCGCCATGTGTGATATTATTACTGAGGATATATATAAAGCCCTCAGTTATGAGAAAATCAACTCACATTGCTTTCTAAAGGGATGGCAGTTGGCCTTGGGCATTCACCGATGATGTGATTGTCCCCACATTCACTGCTTGCAGGATGGTTTGCTTCTAGAACTTTAGATTCCTTCTTCAGGTTCAATGAATCAATCTTCTTTAACACCGCATCCAATTGGGAAGCGAGCATTGTGGTGGTGTAAATTTTTTGAAGACCTCTCTTTTGAGTTCCTATCTCTATGTTCCAATGGAAGTTGTTAGCCGACATGTCCTCCAAGAGAAAAAAGTGTTCCTATGAAGATTTTCGCATTACCATTCCTCCAACAACAACATCCACTACAGATTTGGTGTTCCTGGTCAGGCTTCCATAGATGGTTTGTTCATGAATCCAGAGTGGATGTCCTTAGTGATTACAGTTTTGAAGAATATCCTTGAAGCACTCCAAGGACTCAAATAATGATTTCAAGCCATGCTGCTAGAAGATGAAGATCTTGTTTCAAATTGTTACCATTTTTGAAGGTGGGATGTATTTGGATAAGAATTACAAGGATAATTCCTACATGTTGTGGATGGACCATTGAGGCAGTCCCTTTATCCATTTTTTCTCTATATCACTTAATGAGAAAGAGAAAAGGCATAGATAGATGGTATCTTCTGACACTCCATGGTTACAGAAGGAGTCACATATCTCGAGGTTGTTGGATAGATTAGTTTTGGGTTCCTCACCTGGAAAACCACTTAATTATATAATTTTATTGATCAGCTGAATAATGACAAGTTTGATTTCGATGTTTTGGGAATATACCACTATCTGGACAATTCTCATGTCCAATACATGTGTGGAGGGGGAGTTCGTACTCCATAAGAGTTCATCGTGGGGCCCGTTTCACTCAAGGGGGTGGGGGAACAAATTGTAGATCAGTATAAAAATAAACCCTCATAGCCTGGAGTTGGGTTTGGAAACTATTCTGGTTGAAATTTTTGGAGATTCTATGGGCCATACCTTCGAATAAATAGATTTTGTTTCGTTTTTTGGTTCCAGTTTCCAACGGGGCCAAACGGTTGTCCTGCTCATTGGAGAGCAGCTGAATCTCCCTCTTTTGAATTCACCATGAGTACATTTTGGTTGTGCCCCTCCATAAGTGCACACTGTCTCCTCAGAAGTGTTCTTTATATCTTCTAGTTGAGGAGAAAAATCTCTAGTGATTTGGAACTCTGGGAACAAGTGATTCATCCACCCATATACCTATGACCCCACACAACACGTTACTCACCTAGTGTAAAAGGGGAAGACTAAATGTAATAAAAATAGAAATGAGAGTAAGAATATAATTTGAAGAATTTTTATATTTTTTGTCACTAAAATTGATTCATAATTGATGAAGACAAAAAATATATTAACTTTTTCTCCCTGGTAAAAACAAAAAAATTTGGTATTGTTCATGGAGAATTTTTATTTCCGACAATCAAAATTAAATTACCCTTATATATATAAAACCAATAGGGATCGATCCACAAGGGAGGGATTTATCTTTGTTTTGTTTAAAAAAATTTATTGATTTAGTGAAGTTTGCTGGAATTTAGATTCAATTATATTATTGTTTTGAAAAAAACTGATTAGATTTAAATTTTATAATAAATTACTTGAAAGATAAATATAAACATAGAAATTTGGTTTTTGATAAAATTTTTGAGAGAAACACGATGTATTTCTGGATTTTAAACACCTTTATTCAATCAATTTCTATATGAGGTTGTGTTACACATAGTAATTCAATAATCATGGTTATGATCGTAATACAACTCCCTAGGTCCGGAGATTTTTTAAATCAATAGAAACCAATTATGTGGTCTAGAATTTGATTTCTTTCAATTTTATTAATTACAACCATTTTTTAGAAGAACAAAACAGCCAATGGTCATGTATGATTCTAATAATAATTCCTTAATGATCCCAATAAATAATATTCTTGTTCTGATACGAGGTTTCTAGTGATATTAAGCCAAAGATATAATAAATTATTAAAAATGAGAATAAAAAACATGATTACAACATCCCAATTGAACAAATTCCACACTTAATCATCTACATACCCAACACATAGTGTTTTTAGATACTCATGGAGAATATAGTAACTAAACCAATCACAATACTAGAATTCATCCTCTTAAAAGATTTGGAGCGAAGGTCATCAGGAAGGTAGAACCGAATCAAATTCTCTCCTCTCTTCACTCCCCTTATTTATCTCTCTTATTCTCTTCTTGCCCATCTTCAGAGTGATCTCCCTTGAAATAAAATGGAATGAATGAAAACTAAACGAATACTGAATTTGGAGGGATTTACAACTATTTCTACGTTTTAGTAGTACACAACATGCACTCCAAAGCACATGATGTGTACCCTAGTCAATGTGTTTTGGCCATCTTTTCTATACCGATAGGTGATCTAACATGAATTATTTGACATTGAACAAGGAAACTCCCGATATATTGGAGTGCACGGAATGTAGTATCAGCCTATATGGAATGTAATATCATTCATTGGCCACCAACTACTTCAAGTAGGTCCACACAGTGTTTAAATGGGTAGGAAACACCATGTTTTTTTTGTTCGGAAACATGGGAATGTATGTAGTCTTCCTGATCCTTGTCTGGAAAGTAGTACACGCTGTGTAGATACTGTTACATGGTGTGTATATTTGAAATTTTGTTTTGATTAGCTGTGTTTTTTTCTTTTGGCTGGAAACATCTTGAAAATAATCATGATTACCTAAATAAATTATTGTACCCATAAAATAAAACATATTTCGTGAAAATAATTTTTTATGAAAAATAAAATGTATGAAAATGTATACACAAATTAGGTACATCAGTAATTATTATTTACTCAAATGATATATTAATTAAATATTATCCAATTTATTACCATTAAATGTTTTAAATGGAATATTTATAATTTTTGAAAAATGTTTTGTTCTGATTTTATTTTATAAAATTTTAAAAGTAATATTTCATTTTAACCTAAATGATTTTAATATATTTTCTACTTCCATATCCACTTTATTTTATATAGATTACTATATAAAATTTCAATGGTATTAAAAATAAAAAACATCAATATAACCTTATTTTAATGATTTACTTTAATTTTATTTTATTCATAAAAATGTTTGAATTCATTATAATACACATATTTTTTATGAATTGATGGTTATTTTGTATCTCTTATTAATATTATTGTCAATAAAATTCTCTTAAAACAATCAATTTGTTGAGATAATCATTCATTTGAAATTTACCTTCTCATAAACTTCAATATAAATTTTATCAAGATTATTTTTCATTCAAAATTTGAATATAATATATATATATTTTTTTTACTAATAAAACTATTTCATCAATTTTTAAATTCAAGATATAGTATTTCCACTATCCAATATGTATATTATTATATAAGGAATAAAATTATAAAGAAAATTTATCATTGAATAAATATAGAATGCAATTGATGTGCACTAATGGTTGGGTCCCGGTTTTGTATATCACATCAATGTATTGACATGTATCATGAGGAAATCTTATTGGGAATAGTTATTAAATAAAGTTTTTTTCTATACTTAGACACTTTTTAAACTTATTTTCATAATATCATGATGGTAAAATAAAATTATCAATGAGATGAGGACTTGCATTAAAAAAAATTATTCATTATGATTTTATTTTTTATTATCCGTGATATTATTTCATTAATATTATCAATGGATAAATACCATTATCAAGAAGTTGATTAAATTGATTTATTTTTCAATTATATTCTTTGACATGTTTACTATTCATTATTAACTAATTATTACCTTAGTTATACATAAAATATACTTAGAATTTGATGTCACATTTATTTTGTTTCCTTTAAATAGTTTAAAATGAAGTGTACTATGATAGAAACACATGAAAATAAAATTGAGAATAATTTTTTTTACAATTTTCATTAATTTTATGTTTTCAAATATATATTTGATTCATGTATATATATCATTTACTAAAAAATTATAATTATTCATTCCATTGGGACTTGATATACATTTATATATAACACTAATATAATAATGTAACCATCATATCTAGATTAAAAGGATTAGTTTCAATATAATGACTCGTATCCCTATAAATAATAAATGGGATTATTGAGAACTAATACATTGTCATTTTATTAATTCAATATCAATATATATATATTTTTCTATACTATTTTTTTAGAAATAAAATTTGGTCTTCAAAAAAATTGTTTTATAAATAATAATACCCTAATGAAATAAAGGGTTCATCTGAGAATAGAATTGTGTTCCACAATGGATCAATCCAAAAAATAAAATATAATAATATAGATGAACGTTTTAAATTCTAATTTTGGTTTTTGTAATGCTATGTCATGACACATCCCATGGAGTTGGTGCCGTTACAACCCCAAGCCTTCCTTCCATAGCCTAGGGGCGGGAAATAGGCACTGGGAAGGCATATCCAAAAAATGGGAAGGCATTGACTTTAAACCTGTACAAACACACAGATTATAACACAACAATATTCAACCACAATGTAATCTACTGTAGTAAAAAGAGTGTGCATAATGTCAAATAGGGGATGGAATACAACCCCAACATAAACTTATAATTAAAGATGAAAGGTAGAAAACAACTCTTGGATCGTCCATCGAGTATCCTATCTAAAGGGTTTGTACAGATCATGATCTATAGTCTATGCATCACATCACGCCAAATGGTCTATCTCCTAGAACCATCTAGTCCTAGCTCCCTTAGCCTCAATCAATGCGGTAAGTCGTCAGCACAAGACACAACAAGGTGCGGGATTTACACATGTAGGTGTGAGTATAACGATACTCAGTAGGGACCCCCAGACCCCATAGGTTTCTCAGAGTTCCACAAAGGAAAAACCACAAAGTAATACCACAAACTCAAAGCACAAAGCGATAAACATCATCTCTAATTAGTTATATGCCCATACATATAACTAAGTTTTCATGATATACTCATCTCATACAAGAGGGTAAAATACCACAAAGGTAAAACCACAAATGTAGATTTACCACACAGGTAGCACCACTAAGATAGAAGTACCACACATGTAACACCATGATTATACAATTACCACACATGTAATACCACGAAGATAGAAGTAACATATAAGTTACACAGTGAATATAGAAGTACCACACAAGTAACACAACGAAGATAGAAGTACCACAATGGTAACACCACAAAGATAACACCACAAAAAACCGAAGTACCATACAGGTAACACAACGAAGATAGAAGTACACACTTGTATCACCACAATGATTGATGTACCACACATGTAACACCATGAAGATAGAAGTACCACAAAGGTAACACCTAGAAGATATAAGTACCAAAAAGGTAACACCAATAACGATATAAGTACTACACAGGTAACACCACGAAGATAACACCATGAAGATAACACCACGAAGGAAAAAGATTCTGTTCACACCAGATATAACATCAGTAAATAAATACATATGATTAGTCATAAGCTATATAATTTTATTATGTTAATAAGCACTATAGATTACCCACATAGGATTGATTGGTAATAACCCTGGCTGACCCACATAAGATTTGACCCACATAGGATCGGTATGTTCTGACCCACACATGATCGTTGAGTTCTAACCCACACATGATTAATAGATGCTGAACCTCACATGATCGTTAGATGCTTACCAACATAGGATCATTATATTCTGAACCACATAAGATCGATGTTCTTTCTTCATGTTACATATAACCATAGGATTCTTCGCACCCAATGTGCTCGAATTCCATTGATTCTTCCCCTTGAGATATTGATCGTATCTCAACCGCCACTAAGCTCCCCAAAGGAGTAACTCAAAGGACCTCCATGTCATAAGGGTTCCAATGTGATTGATGTTTCATCAATATGATGCATGATCTGTGAGTTTTAAGCGTTTTAGTTCCAAGGGCCTGGTTATATACGAGTTCAATACAACCCGCCCATACTCGAACTATCTCCAAAACTCATGTGGATTACAACAAAAGTATTGTCTAGTTCCAAGGGTCTCAGCGCTGTAGAAGGTTCGTCAAACATACACCCAGTTTTCATGTTATTGCCCATTATGAATAATTGAGTCTACTTGAGTTCAGTTCTGGTCCGACCAGGCTGTGTTGTGCCACAACAGACTCAACCCTCTAGGTCGCGGTCTGGCCCAGCCCCCAAGGGGGCGCGACTCGGCCCTCTAGGGGGAACGATTGGACCCACAAGGGGGCGCGACCTGACTCGCAAGGGGGTGTGGCCTGACCAGTAATGGGGCATCCTGTTGAGCTCACACGGCCCTGTCCGCAGAGGCGCAGCCCGCAGAAGAGCGCGGTCCGGCCTGTACCAGAGCATGGATTGCTGGCATGCACAACCCAAAAATGCTGGGTCTGCCATGATGGCACTGCCAGTTTCCACCCATCTGTAAGGTGAAGTGGCAGTGACCTTTGGCGTTTCCCGGTCACACATGGGACCTGCTGTGGGTCCCACGGGGATGCGTCGTTGTACGTTCTTGCCTCCACCTACGGAAGGCCATTGATGGACGACCTTCTTGTCCCCACATCGAATTGAAAGTTTTCACCCATCTCTGCAGGCGGCGCGTGACGGTGCACCGCATCACCTCTACGGTCAGCAAGTGCTGGCCACTCCGTTGACTGGTGCATCATAGTGTCACAACCTCCACCTTCGGCATGGGTATGTGTGCTACCTCCATCATGGATGATTGGTGCCATCTTCCACCATAAACTACCATACGTGATCTTTCCCAACCTGGATATAATATTTGGGGTGAACACACCAAAATTCTAACAAGGAAAGACAGTTCGGGCCGTATTCATTTGGCTCTCTCTCTCATCATTAGCTTAATAAAAATAGGGTAGGATTCCATAATAAATTGTAAGTATTACAATAATAAATCCCTACCTCAAGAACGATGTGGAACTCCCACGATTGAGGAAGTGGGTCAGTGTTCATCTTTCCAACAATAATCTTCAAATGACACCGCTCAAACATCATCCTTTGGTTCGTGGTTCGGTGTTACCCATCACCTTCTACTCTAATAGGCTCCAACCTCCAAGGATTTGTCGTTGCCAAACCCTATCTTCACTTGGTCTCTTGGTGAAGAAGTGTCAATACCTCTCCCCAATCTCCATATAAATAAGATAGGGAGAGGGTGACTAATGCACGTAGAATTTGTGATGGTTTATTTAATAGGAACCTTTATAAATTCTAATGATGTCTCTACATAGTATTTGAAGGGTCAAGTCATTTAATGTCTTGACACACCGTTGGTTCTAAGATTTTTTCTTCCATCGGAGGAAAAGAAGGAAATAAATAAATTAACAAATTTATTTTATTATTCAATAAAAAAGTCCAAAATCTATCTTTTTATCCGATCCTACTACATTGGTTGTGTAACCTCCCTTAAGCAAATACTAGTGCTACAGATTCAACAGTGCCCTCATATTTTTAATTTTTGCACTAGATCAAAAGTTAGAAAAAGCCGCTCTCTTGTTTACTGAACGAACCTTAAAAAGAGTTCCGAAAATAATTAACAGTCACCATTGACTTGTGCTGGTTGATGTTAGGATTTACCTAAATAGAACACACCTTCATGAGATAAATGGTACTCTCAGATTTTAAATCTACGTTATTGTTTAGATCGCTTGGATTTTACAACAAAAAAAATGTCAGTTAATTATTTTTTTATGGCCAAAAACTAACATTCACCTGTGGGCCGCACCCGAAAATGATAGTAGCAGCCTGAGAAAAGAATACATTCATGAGTTCGACAGTTGCCTATGATTTTCAATAAGAGTTACCATTCATGAGTTATTAGAATTTTTAATATAAATTAATTTTATTTAATTATTTTATTTAAGGTTATGCCATTTTCATGTTTTTTTCATTGGAGGCCAGCGCCGACTAATCTTAAGGCGCGCTTAGGGTATACTCGCCATCATAAATGAAAAAGTGGCCCAGATTTCTGATCCAGCTATCTTTTTAAGAGTTATTCTTCTTATTCTGGAAAACTACTTACACACACTAATTAATGCTTAAAAAAGCATTGAGGGATCATTCCACGCTCTTCGGACCTCGAAATCACGCACCGTCAAATTTCCTGGTCTCAAAATAATTCCATATAAAAACATTTATAGGGAAATTCCATAACATTATATTCTACCCACCATAGGGATTTACTTCCCTGAAATCCAAAACAAAGGGAAAACAAACAAAAGAGGGTACTAAGAACGAATCTAAGCCTCCTGCCCCCATGTTCCCTTTAGTAGGATCCCATGCTGTCACCAAACTCGCAGCAGAGGGCTCAATTGTCCAAGAAGTACTTTCTCCTGTTGATCCTATATCTTCTCAAGGAACTCCGTAAATGTCACCAAATCGTCAAATTCCAACTCCCCTAGTCAATAACTTGTGATGGATCATGCACACATCTTCTCAACTGCGAAAAATGGAAAGCATTGTGAACCTAATCCATCTGTGGGAAAAGAGATAGACGATATGACACATTTCCCACTATAATATAAATCTTGAAAGGTCCAACAAACCTTAGAGATATCTTGTCGCCTCAACCTAACCTCCAAAATCCTCATCGAGGTGAGACTCGTAGGAAGACATGATCTCCCTCCTCGAACTCAAAGGATCTCTGTCTTCTGTCGGCATAATACTTCTTCTAGATCTATGAAGTCCTTACTTACTGAATAGGTGAGGCATTGTGATACAAAATCTGCCACTACTTTTTTCATCCTTGGCCACCAGTATTGATGCTGGAGGTCCTAGTGAACTTTCACCACTTCAGGTTGTACTATTAGAGGGGATGCAGAGATCTCCCTTGACACCTCCTTCCAAAGAATCACTTGTACCATGGTACATCCTCTAAAGAGGATGACGTGTTCCCCACCTTTAGAAAATCATTTAGGAGACTGTCTTGAGGATATCTAAGCACATCAGGCTCGTAGTCAACATCCCAAGCTGTGCCCCATAAATTTTCTGAATAATTGGGGAAGTGAAAGTCATATACTCGAGGTAAGATGATCCATATTTATCTGCGAAGGATATCCATATCATGAGTATCTTCTATGTTGCCTCACTCAGTAGTTGTAGACTATACCTTCTATTGAGTGTGTATGCTACCAAGTTCCCCTTACAAAGAGTATAGACTATCTCATTGTCAGTGTCCTAGATGAACTCTAGCCATCGTAGTTTTCTCATTTTCAACTCATACTAAAGGATGTTTTACCTAAGACTATTATGATTAGAGTAAATAGTAAACCATTCACCCATCAAGTAGTGCTGCCACATCATCAGCGCATAGACCACTACTGCTAACTCTGGTTAATGGGTAGCATAGTTATGCTCGTCAGTCTCTATATCATCTCCTGAAAGCTATACTGACACTTCTCCATCTATAGGAAATGACCCCCCTTCTTCATCAAATATAAAAAGGGTGCAACTACCCTGGACAAGTCTGGTTCAAAATAATTGTAGTACCCATCCAAAGAAGAAGTCCCTCTCTCTTTGGGGAGATAATCTTGGAAACAGCTTTTTAAAAGATGTCCCAACACTCTGCCACTCCTTTTCGAAACTGAAAACTCATAAATCCCACTACCAAAAGGGTAAGGCTGGCCGACTCAAGAGTGATCAACTGCACCGTCCTATGCATTAGTTTATCTTGTTCTTAATGGATTACATTTTTCATCGAACAAGTAAAACCCCATTCAAACATTTTAGTTTAAACACAACCTTCTTCATGATATATTAAATCTGTGTATAAATTGTGGATGTATATTTCATACCCAAATAAATGTTGTACGGCCTGAACACTTCCACCAAGAGGATCCAACCGAAACTCTCACCTCAATGGTCCGATCACCCCATTGTCATAAGTGTGATTTTAATGTCTCCTCTGAAAATTATCTTCAGACGTAAGGGACAAGTCAACGGTTTAACTAGAATCTCTTTGTCTTGAACAAGATTCCTAGAATGAAGGAATGAATAGTTACAATGACTATTAATATGAAAGGTATTAGTAGACACATTCAATATCTCTAATCATTCCTAGAGCTCGTGCTTCACATTCCTTGACCGCATGAAGCAACTCCCTTCCACTATTCTATAGCTCCATGATCCTGGCAGGGACTGCATTGGGGTGGTGGTTGTTGAATGTCGAAATGTATTCCTCCTCATGATGATATCCTAGTTCCACATCCACATCTACTTCCTTGAAGATTCAATTGTCCCTAACACTTCCTCTACCCAAATCATTTTACATGCTTAAGTCTCTGAGATAGGCATCATTTTCATACATTCCTACTGGTAACATTCACTGGCTATCTCCGCACATCCAATAAACATTCAACCAAAAAGGTTCTCTCTAGTACCCTATCATAAGTAGGAATTCATAGAGGGAAAGTGATTCCTTGGATTCCCCTAAACACACCTCGCTTGGAGGTCTAGGCCCTAAATAACTGATTATACTATATTCATCGTGTACCTCAGATGGTTGGTACACCACGATGAATACTCAGCTACCGATATGTCGTCTTTCCAAAGATGTATATTCTCTAGGGAAGTCTCTTCTCATAGCTAATTATGGAAAGAGACCCACTTCTTTAAAGTGGATTTCAAGATTGTACAGAGAAAAGTCACCTCTTTTCATGATCATGGTAATCTAAACCCTATCATCGTCCTGCTGAGCCACGTAGAAGGCTCTCTACCAGGTCTTCCATCTGATCAAATTTTTCCCTGGCTAAATGGAAACTCAGCCACCTCCTCATGTCAATCCTAATCCGCCTATTATATGAGTTCTCCTCGGAACCTAAGGGGTATCTAATGATGAAACCCATGTAAGGCACTAATCATACTTGTGTCCTCTGCCTGTACTACTGGTTTTAACTACTAACCAACAGGAAGTGATATATCTGGAACACTATCTGAAGGTACACTATCGGGTAACAGTCCACGCATCGAAGCCTCATCACCATGTGAACCATCCTCATGGACACACTGATAAAATATAGTATCTAGGATCACTATATGATCTATTGGTTTCCCAACTTGGCGGAAAAATCTAGCCACATCCTCCAGCCAGTCCTCAGCAGTTTGGGGATCTGTCTTGCCACAAATACATAGAGTCCTCTGCCACTAGTACTCGTGAAATGTGCTCATTCGGTGTGCACCATCAGCCAGTGCAACTATTTGTAACTACTACCTAACATGTGGTGGTGCTGTCGATACACCACCTAAAGGTGCCAACACTGTAAGAGGGCCTTTCCCTAGAGCTTTGTTGCTTGGTGGGCCGTCATCATGTACTCTCTCGGGAATCTAGGATGGTTGTCTACATGGCTTCATCCTCAAATGAAAACTGTTTTGACAAGGTTAATAAGTTATACCTGGTGAGCTGACTGCAAGAGATCATAGGAAAAACATTTCAAAACACATGTAATCAGTGTTTTCGTGCACTGAGTCGGAAATCATAATTTAGTGGTCTGGTGTATGGTTACGTTGGCCACCACACATACACTGGTTTCCCAAAACATAAAACCACACTCATAACACATAACACTATTTCCACATAGAAAAAACCAAAGTCATATTTTTTCTGTAGAACTGACTTCTCAGATACTACATTTTCACGACCCATCCCTCGGGGCCTATGCCGTGACAAACCCAAGACCACCTTCCATAGTCAAGGGGCTGGTGACTAGCACCAGAAAGGTATATCTCTAAAATGAGAAGGCATTCTCTCTAAACCTGTACAAACATACAGACTAGAACGCAACAAGATGCATCCACGAAGAAAACTATTGTAGTAAAAAATAGTGTGATGAAAGTAAAAAAGGGGAAAAAATACAAGGAAAAAAAAGTAAAAGTACAACTAAAAAGTAGAAAATAGCAAGTGGGTCGTCCCCCGAGGATCCTAGCTAAAACGTTGGTATAGCTCATGATTTTTAGTCCAAGCGTCACGTCATGCCAAATGGTTCATCTCTGAGAACCGTCCAGTCCTTGCTCTCTTAGCCTCGATCAACGCTATATATCACCAGAACAAGAAACAATAAGTTGTGGGAATAGCCAATGAAGGCGTGAGTATAATGACACTTAGTGGGACCCTGATTCCCCATAGGTCTCTCAGAGTTCCACAAAGTAAAAACCACAGTGCAAGACCTCAAACACCAAGAACGAAGCAATAGACATCATCTCTACAAATGTATCTACCCTTACATATAACTATGTTTTCAAGATATACTCATCACATACTTGAGGGTAGAATACCACAAAGGTAACTCCACGAAGTTATATGTACCACACGTGTAACACCAAGAAGATAGAAGTACCACACAGGTAACACCACGAAGTTAGAAGTACAACACATATAACAACACGAAGATAGAAGTACCACACAAGTAACACCAATGAGATTGATGTGCCACATTTGTAGCACAACGAAGATTGAAGTACTACATAGGTAACACCACAAAGATAACACCTCAAAGATAGAAGTACCATATAGTTAACAACACGAAGATAGAGTTACCACACAAGTAACACCATGAAAATTGAAGTAACACACATGTAACACCGTGAAGATAGAAGTACCACACATGTAACACCATTAAGATATAAGTAAAACACATGTAACACCATGAAGATAGAAGTAAAAAATAGGTAACACTACAAAGATAACACCGTGAAGAAAAAAGACTCAACTCACGCCAGGTATAACTTATGTAAAAAAGTAAAGATGATTAGACACAATCTAGACCATCTTATTCTATTAAGAAGAACTATTGATGACCCACACATGATCGATATGTAATAACCCCCACTAACCCACACAGGATCTGACCCAAACATGATCTGTATGAAATGATCCAGAAAGGATCGTTGAGTGCTGACACACATAGGATTGATAGATGCTGACCCACAAAGGATCGTTAGATGCTAACCCACCTAGGATCATTAGATGTCATCACACATTGGATAGATGTGCCTTCATCATGTTACTGCCAGCTACAATATTCCTCGCACCCGGTGATCTTGAGTTTCATAGAATCATCCCTCGAGATATTGGTTGTATATTTACCACCACTATGCTCTAAAAATGAGTAACCTAAAGGACTGCAGTGTCATTAGAGTTCCAACACGACATATGCTACGTAAATATAATTCTCGGTCTATGAGTTATAAGCATTTTAGTTACGAAGGCCCAGTTGGATTTGGGTTCGATCCACCCCGAACATACTTGAACTATCTTCAAAACTCTGGTGGAGTATACCAGAAAGACTTTCTTTCTCCATGGGCCTCAATTCCATAGATGATTCATCAAATGGATGCATGGTTCTCAAGCTATGAACCTTTAAGAGAAATTGGGCCTAGGTGGGTTTGGGTCTGGTCCGACCCGCTCGGACCAACCCTTCTGGGATGGGCAACATCAAACTCGTCTCACTGGGATGCAGTCTAGAACGAGCGACTAGAGGGAATGACCTAACCCACAAGGGAGAGGCGCGACCCCGGGAGGCGCGACCCGCTAGGCTCGCGCTTCCCATCCCGTGGCGGAGCGTGGTTTGCCGGCATGCATTTCCCGCTAAGGTGTGGTCTGCCGAGCTGGCACGGGGGGTTTTCCCTATTTGGATGGCAAACCAGGAGCACCCTTTGGCACTTCCAAGTCACCCACAGGACCCTGCTATGTGTCCCACCGCCGTGGAATCAGAGCCGCGACTCCTCCGATGGCACGCTGTTGTGCACCGCGGTGTCCACCTATGGCCGGCTGGTGTCAGCCTCCATATGTGACCCCACCACGATTAGAAAGCCATGGACCTTCTCCCCCGGTGGCTCGTGATGCTTTGATTCATCACCATCGCAGCTGGTCAGTGTTATCCGATCCATTGACCAATATGGAATAGTGTCACGACCTCGTCCTTCGTCAAGCATCGGTGTGCCACCTCATTTGTGGTCGGTCGATGTCGGATACCACCATCAACTGCTATCTAGTATCATGGCCAACCTGAAGATATTGTTTATAATGAAAAAACCAAAATTCCAACAAGGGTGGAGGGTTCAAGCCTTTTTATTTTTTCTGACACCCTCTATGTTAGGTTGATAGAAAGAGGGTAGTATTCAACAATCAATTTGAATTATAACAAAAATAAATACCAAAGTCAATAACTATAGAGAATGCCCATGATTGAGGAAGTGGGTTGGTCTTCATCTTTCCCGCATCTAGCTTCCAATGACGACGCAAGAACATTGTCCTTCAGTTCGCGGTTCGGTGTCACACATCACAGCTTGCTGGAATCGGCTCAGTCCTCCAAGGGTTTTGTGTCTCGACACTCTATTAGCAATTCATAGTTTGGTGAAGTAGTGTCGATACCTCTCCCCAAGCTCTATATAAATAGCTGAGTGGGAGGGTGACTAATTCTCATTGAATTTATAAAGGTATATTTAATAAGAAACTTCCTTAAATATAATGATGTTGTTACATAGGAGTTGAATGGTCAATCCATTTAATGTCTTGACAAACCATTGGTCCCATGCTGCCACTTGCCCGTTGGGGGAAAAGAAATAAATTAAGTAAATATGAAGGTTATTTTATTATTCTTTTAAAAAGTCCAGATCTGTCTTTTTCTTGAGACCTACTTCGGTCGAAGTGAAACCTCCCTTAACCGAATCCCGGCATAGTGGATTCAATGGAGCCATCATATTTTCAATCAGATCACCGGTTCAAATGATAGAAAATACTGGTCGTGCCTTTACTAAATGTACCTTAAAAAATTTCACAATATTATTAGTTGTCACCCTTGACTTGCACTAGTCGAGGTTAGGCTCCTCTTAATGAGAACACACCCTCACAGTCTCAATGGTGCTCTTGGATTTTCAATCTGAGTTTCAGTTTAGATGTTATGGATTTTATAATAAAATAATTGTCACAAAATTATTTTATTTAAGGAAAAAAACTGACAATCACTGGTGTCCTGCGCCACACAATGTTAGTATTAGCCTAAGGAAAGAATGCCATCACGAGTTCATCACTGGTGTCAAATCTTCAATACAAGTTACCATTCATGAGTTATAAGAATTTGAAAAATAATATAATTTTATTTAATAATTTTTTTAAGGAAAGAATACTATCACAGGAGGCCTGTTCCAACTAAACATATGTCACGCCTAGGGTTACCCTGCCATACCAAACATAACAGTGCCCCGGATTTCTGATCCGGGAAGCCTTTTAAGAGTTATTCTACATTTTCAGTGAAAGTGCTTGCACACACAAATTCTAGATTAACACAATATAAAAGGATCATTCCGTGCATTCAGGACCTCAAAATCACGCACCATTAGATTTTTCTGTCTTGAAATAATTCCTTACAAAAATATTTATACGGAAATTCTAGGAGAATACAAGCTATGACAACAAATTAATGAAACCAGAACCCCTGATGTGTAGTTATAATGTTAATGATTAAAATGATAAAAAATATGTGGTACTAGAAAACCTACCCCAAAATCTTTTATTTCATCATAACCATTCCATGTTTACCTAGAGGCTTACTAAGATCCCAATAGTTTTCCACTAATTTCTAGAAGGAAAAACTAATGGGGATGTCCAACAGGACCTTCTATTGGGAAATCGTTTTCGTGTCCCCTAATACCAGTATCTTATATACTTACAAAATAAAATATTTTTCTAAACTATACTAAAAATACATTATACTAATATTTTAACCCATATTACATCCAAAAAATTCACATTAAAATTATTAAAAGACAGATAAATTATTTTATTCTTTACAAAATTCTAGAAACTCAATTGAATCATATTTTCCATCACTAATACTCCCAGATCATGCCCACTATTAACCATTTTATAATTAAATAATACAATGGTATATTATATTAACATATAAGATACATTTCATTTCAAGGAATAAAATTTCCTTTTATAAACAAAATAAATTATTTATAAGATATTTATATAAATATGTTCTCACACTTATAAATATAAAAATGAATAGGGGATTAATATAGTATTTTATATAGGAGGAAACCAGGAACCCATTCCCTCAACCAATGAATGTAGATTAGAAATATTTTCCCAGGGAGGGGTGGAAGTTCCAACACTCTATCCATTCATGAAATAACAATATATATCCTAAATAAAATGGTTGAACACAACTTCTCTAAATGTGTATAGTAGTTTGATATGGGAATTAGTATAACAAAAATAATGTTATTATGAGTCACATTGCATTAAAAATTAGGTATGGATTGAATCCTTATGAAGAAACCCATTTAACATTATGGATGGACTTTTTTATATGTATCATGTTAATTAATCACATCGATAGAACCTTTTTAATACCCTTGAATTCCATTTAATTTTTTTTTTAAATTTAAATGGGATTATTTTGAGATCAGTCTCTGAGATGACACATAAATTTATGTCCCAAAGTTCCTAGAACATATTTCTGAACTAATTTGTGGTCTATTTAATAAATGTGTGAGCAGGTTTTCTCAATCATTTAAACTGGTCCCATGCTCAAAAATATTAAGTCACCGTTGAACTCAGAGCATTGTGATTCACCTAGAAAGGGCCTAACATTGGCCGACGCAGGCCAACAGTGTAAAATTGTTTTTTTACATAAATAAAATAATTGAGTAACAATTATTTTATTTTCAAATCCTTATAACTCATAATAGGTAAATTAGATTAAAAATCCAAGAGTACTGTTGAGCTCATGTGGTTGTAATTCTTATAGTTAGAACCTAACCATAGCCTATGCATTTAACACCTCAAGATTTTATTAGATAAATTATTTTTAATTTCATTGATCTCTTATGTTGTATGATACACCAATATTATCTTGTTCTAAATTAAACATGTTATTAAATTGTAGTATATGAAACACTATTCTTGAGTTTCATTTCACAGAAGAGCGAACTTCGTTGATAACATGGGTTGTACGAAATATAATGTATCACTAAACAACAATATATTGTTGAAATATTAGTATTTAGTGGGATATAAAATAGACATTATTAATATTATTAAACAAATTTAGATTTTTATATTATATTAACCTTTATATTATGTATTTTGTGAGCATGATACAAGAAAAAAAATCAATTTTTCAGATAAAAGTAGAGTGTTTTTTCAAAAAATGTTGTTTTACTGCCTTTTGATGGCGCACCCATTTGAAATAGAGTTTTAACAATTTTATATTTATTTATGAAAAAATAAACTTATACTTTTTTCATAATATAAAAATTTACATTGGTTGAATTTTTGGTGTTTTACTATTATGTATCATTTTTTTGATAAACAGTGAAAGTACTGATTTTCTTAATTTCATAAAATACTAAAATTATGTTTTGGAATAATTTTAAATTTTAATTATTTAAATTTTATACAATTAATGTTTTTAAAATAATTTTATACTTGAATTTATTATAAAAGCATTTTCCTTTTAAAAAGGGGCATTTTTCCAACATATGATTTTCGTGATGTTTTAACAGTTTTATTTTTAATTTTATTCTATAACTTCTGTGTGTTGAATTTTAAAAATTGGATATCCAATTTGGATATAAGAGGTCATAATTTTTTATGTAGGTCCTTTTTATTTTTGAACAATATGAATAGTAACTATGGAAAACATTATTACCACGGTAAATGGTAATTTAGGTAATTTAGGTTAAAAAATTAATATGGATACAAAATGATCAAAACCAATGAAAATATATTTAACAAATATAATTCAACCATTAACACCTAAGGATAGAAATTGTGACATTTAATGGAGACACGCCATTTAAAATGACTTAAATAATATTTCAATCAATGTAAGACACAATGTGCCATTTTATTTTTCTTTATAATCGATTATGTATCCACATATGAAACATTGGGTGGTATTAACAATGATAAATTGCAATTTTTAACATAATTAACATATTTCCCAACTAAATATTTATTTTTGGTGTTTTGGTGCCATTAGGATGCTATTATGGTATTTATAATATCTTGTTTAATGAAAATATAAAGATGTGACATTCATGTTTTAAATAATATATCATTTCCAAAATATGGTTATAAAGAAACTAAATTCGACTAGAAATAAATTTTTAAAATATAATATTTTTATAGTTATCATGGTAATTTATTTTTAATTTTTATAAAATAAATAATTATTGTAATTCTTTATATATGGATGATGCTGAAATTATATTATTGATGAAAATTAAATAAACTTAACTTTTTAAAATGATAATAACTATTAATATGCCAAAAAAATCAACCAAATTTTATTGGTAGTGTATATATTGACCATAAGAAAATAATGGTTTCGTTCTGGACCATTTGATGTCATATGAAATATATTTAGACAATCATATTATTTAAATAAATGTAATGATAAAATTGTAACATTCATACTTTAATAAATATAAATTTTTTAATATTGGATTTTCAAGCATATATATTTTACTAAATTTGGTTTCCTAAAATATATTAATTTTCACTTAATATAATAAATTAATTTTAATTTTTCATGTTCATAAAATTACAACAAAGTATTAAAAAATATCAATGTCGTAATTTGATTATTAAGGGAAATATCAAATAAATGTTATTAAAAATATAATAGTAAATATAATTTGGGATAATTAATTTTCCCAATGAATATAATTTCTTCCATTGACACTATAAATATATAAAAAAAAATATTCAAGGATAATGTATTATTTTGATATTTTTAAAAATCCATCAAATAAATAGTGTCAAAATTGACAAAATTGTTATTTGGTTAAAATAATGATTTATAAAATTATTTAAAAATCATAAAACAATTTTAAGAATGTATATAATAATTATTATATGGATTAAAATGTTATAAAATATTCATTTATGGTATAATTCAATGAAAATAATGAAATATTGCACCATTTTAATATTGAATGATTTATTATCCTAACTAAAATTAAATGGAATAACTAATTGTTAATTGAAATGATAATATATAAATAGACCTAGATACTTTTCAAAATTCTATTCATTGATGAATGTAGAATATTATAATATCTTATATTCTAATATATCTCATTTGGGAGGTATTTGGAATGATTTTCAAATTATTATAAATTAATTGTTTTTGAAATTCCAAAAGTGTCCCTCACCCCAATTATAAAAGGACACCATCTACCTCATTTCTCCAAAACTCATTAAGCCTAATATTTCATCTATAAATTATAAATTTTTCTTATCAACATCCATAGATATATTCTGTATGTCACTGTATTCTTCAAAAACCAACTCTAGTGATGTAAGAGGAGATTTAGAGGAGGCACGTCGAAGAAGAGGTAATATAATTTACTAATTCCTTAAAACATCCTTATTCTACTCCCCATCATGAGTGGTTTTATTATAATTTAATAAATCTAGTAGTACATATATAAATAGAGGATATTATTATTATGAAACTACCATAGTTCATATTATACCAATCATAAAAAATGATATCACAATGTGTGTGTTTGTATGACTTACCATCATCACGCCGCGGTGTACTCTGTTATTCACCACTAGTTTAAATTTACTGGTATAATGATATAAGTAATTTATATATATGATTAACATGATTTTTATTATGAAAATTTTTACACCACTAACATCAAAAACATTCAACAACTATTTGAATGATATCGCCACTCGTGTATAATACGACAAACCATCTCCACTATGCAATGTGATTCATTCAACATGATAATCATTAATGATTGATAACATAAATGTAAAGAATTAATAAACATCTAGTATATTATTTTAATATCATATTATAATTATATAAAAATTACCTAAAAAGGAGACATCAAACTTATTTGAAAAAACATGGATAAGAACATGAAGTAGTAAACACCCCAATAACAAGAAACAATGAAATGTTACTATCAAATGATTATAATATGATTCTATATGATCTCATAAAAATTAATATTCCTTTGTAATAATTAAATAACATTATTTAAATCATTATAAGTGATTTTCATATACATTAAAATCACAGCAGACCTATGTTACGGGATTTTTTGTCTCACTTTTATTTATGTGGGACATATGCCTTATACACAATACAATTGTTTTGTGTGGTGTTTATCTTTATCATGAATGTTATTATTATTATTGTAATTAATGTTATGATATTTACATATGAATATAACTATATTTATTTTATGATTCATATGATTCAACTGATTATAAATTGTCAAGAGATAATTTTTCCATCTCATTTTTATCAGAGATTGTTTATACGTATGTATTTACTGGAGCTATATTTATAATCCATATCCATTTTTAGAAATATGATTTAATAAAATGATCTAAATAATTTTATGTATGTTTATAGTATTTTTTACCATTTTTTTACTTTTAATACATGGTTTGGAAGTAATATATCTCTCTTTTATCACACGAATTACTTTTTGACTTCTCGGAAAAACATACGAGGATAAAGTTTTTTAAGTTATATATCATGAACAGTTTTTATGCAATAATAATTCCTTATTTCCAAGAATAATTTTTCACATGATTTCAAGATTATTTTCAATTAAATTATTTTATTTTAATTTTACACTACTTTTTAAGAGTAGAAAACATTTTTGAAGAAGAAAGGATATTTTCCTTTGGAATTCAGTTCAAGTGTTTTATAAAAATTATTTCCCATATATGATGACAGTTGGTTATGTTTCTATTCCTATTATTAATTTTTTTCTTTTTTTTATAATGTAAATATTTTATAAAATACATTTATCATATATTGATTATGTTATGATGGACTTATGTCCATGAAATCCATTTTATTTCAGGGGTTATGCTATGATGAATGATTTATATTTTATGGCACATGTAAAACTGATTTCACTATGAAATGGGTGGGACCTATATCTCTCTACCATAAATAGGTTAAAGATTTATATCTCATGATATAGAAATGACTAGAATGATATATAAATCTTGTTTAATAATACAGGGATGGAACTACAAGAAAATTGTTTAGTAATACATGGATGGAATGACATGTAAACATGGTTTAGTAATGGACATTATCCACTAATATATTTTTGGGAGAAATTCCTTTTCTAAAATGGAAATAAAATTATGATCTTATATTTTTGAAAAATTTCTTGTTTTATTCCAATGATATATTATCATGGTTAATTTTCCTTTATAATCTATGCCTTACGTACTACCAACAATTGTTTCCTGACTCATGGTTTTGATATTTAAATTTTATGTTCATTTTTTTTAATTCTAATTTTTATGGTTAGTTTAATGTTTTAAATTATTAACGATACAATGCATTTGATCTCACCATTTATATGTTTCCTTTTCCCTAGGATATAATGAATGTTTTTTGTAGGAAAATAAGAGGGGATGATCATTATAGGATATATTGAAGAACATTCACCATGTTAGGAAATCATGTTCATGTTTCAAAATACACTAACGTTATACGGTCTTTGGGTGTCTATTTATGTCAGGTTCTATATATTATTAAAAATTAATGTAATGACTATGTTCTTCAATCTTTTGTCTTTATAGTTGGTATTAGAGTAAAAGATTAGTCAGCCTTTGGAAACTACGATGCGAAACATTACATTATATCACTAGAGTTATTTCTATGGTATGATTATGGATGTCACTAAGGTTATGTATAACTATATGTTACAGTCCAAAAATCATGGTAATAATCATGAATAACCAAGGATGAAACCTGAGATGTTAGAGATTTAATGTAATCCCACTTGATTATATTATTTTCCTAGTAATATTTTCACATATCACGCTATATTATTTGTGTTTTAGAAAATGGTATGAAATAGGATGGTTCCTGTTAATAGATAATATGATGGACTATGGAATGATATTTTTCATGAGCAACCAAATGATATGGGAGTTGAAAATATCGGTATAATTCATAATCAGAAATATCATAATATGATAAATAATTTAAATGTTGAAGAGTTTACTAATAAAACTAATAAGAGAAATATGGAGTTTCATGGTGATCTTAATGGAAACGAAGTTCAATTTTACTTATTTAAATAATGTGGGAAGACGTTTCATGGAGAATTTTTAAAATGAACTAGAAGAATCTTTTGTTGTAAAAAATAAGGACACAAAGAAATTAATTGCAAAGAAAAAGGGTGAGTTAACACAATGTCCAAGGATAATGGTATTTCTAAGACATCAATGATAGTTGAGTGTTTTAAATGTGGAATGTAAGGGCATTATCAAAATCGACGACCGAATGAAAAATTTCATCAAGAGAATCTGCATGGTGGTATAGGTATAATTTTTGTTGATGAATAGAAAGAGAATACAAATGGAATATGAGATGAAAGAAGTCTCTAGGAATTAAATAGTGCAACTCAGTCAATGGTTTAAGATGATAGTGGAATTATTTCATGTCTATGATGAATAATGTTGTATGTGTAATTTTGCGGTACTATGTAATGAATAAACATCTAAATATTATTACACTATTGATTTTCTATAAGTATTTGAAGGTATATATTGAATGGTACTAATAATAATGAATAGTTATTTAGAAATTTTTGGAAAATACATGATATGTGAATAATATTGAGATAATAATATAATGAGTTGTTTTAGAGTATTAATGACCTCATGATTGATATAAGGAGAATGATATATCATGGTTTGATTATATATAATTTTTGGTATTTTTGGTGTTCAGAAAGTGTTAATTTGGATAGAATGAATGTTTTTATTAATGTTATATGGTAATTCATGTTATTATAATTGTATTCACATGTTTGGAATGTGAAAAAATGAACGAAAATATGATATATTAGGGATAAATGTTATGTCGATTTACTTCACCTATTTGTAATGTTTTATATTTTATTTTGTTGAAGGATTTTAATGTTATCCATTTATGGATGTTATAAGTTATATTCTGGTTGATGTTTTTAATATTAATATATTATCTCACTATAGGTGGCCTTATACATATTTTATTACCTATGATAAACATTTTGTTTAGATATATGGAATGTCCTAGAATTCTATTGCATAATTTTCTAATTCAGTAATAATGACAAATTCATCTTCATTTCATTAAATAATAGATTATGTTGAAATTTTTCATTGCATGAAAAATAGTGATATTGTACCAAAATCATGCAATTATTTATTCTCATCCAAAATTATTCATCATTAGTAAAACAGATCATGAACACCAAAAAAATGTTTTCCTAGTATCCTTTTATCTGAATAATCTAATGTTCCCTTAAAACATCCTAGAATTATGTATTTCTGGTAGTTAACATTCTCAAACCTTATTCTCAAATTCAATCCATTAGAACATGATTGTTCAATTTCCCTTCCATATCCACGTTTTCACTTCCCACCTATGTTCTCCTATGTGGAAACCCAGGGAAGAGTTACATTGGATAATTGTTAATTTCTAACATTCCTTTTTAAAATAATGTTTTAATATTCCTTCTTACAATATGGATTTACATGAATGAAAATTTCATGTAGTAAACCATTTAAAACCATTATGATGTTAGAGGGTGAAATAAATTTGGGGGGGGGGGTAGAATTTAACACCCCAAGATTTTATAACACAGATTTTTATATTTTTATTGTTGTATTATGTGGTAATCTACAATTATATTAGTTTTTTATATTCAAAACACCATAATATCTTTTAATACACACAACACTATTCTTGGATGACTTTACATGACATAGAGTCATTCCTTGATTACTTTTTTTGTACTCAATACCAAGTATCCCAAAAAATGATATATTATTAAAAAAATCATTATTTAATGGGATCGAAACTAGAACTTATGAATAGTGTTAAAAACATTTTGAATTTTATATAGTGTTAACATTTAACTTATGCATTAACTAGACATTATAAATGAACAAATTCAATTTTTTCGGATAGAAGAAGTATTATTGTTCAAAAAATCAAAATTTTACCTCCTTTTGATGGAACAAACATTTTAAAGCTTGATTTTAACACTTTTATATGTTTTATTTCACAAAATAAAAATTTTTCATTTTCTGCCGAATATAAAAATTTTCTTTATTTGAATTTTTGGATGTTTTCTGATAAGTTTCATGTCTTGAAAAATAGGGAAATACTGATTTTCAATTTTATTTTAAAGTCATTATACATTAAAATTATGTTTTGTATTAGTTTTAAATTTTAATTCGTTCATATTTATCCAATAAATGTGTTTTTAAAAATATTGAATACAAGACTTTATTATAAAAAACATTTTCTATTTAAAAATGGATATTTTTCAAAAACTATTTTTATGACATTTTGACTTTTTTATATTAAATTTATTTCTAAAACTAATGTGATTTTAACTGTGAAAAATGGATTTTAATTTTTTATTTTGAATGTCAAAATTTGGTAATTATGACCCTTTTAGTTTTGACAAATATGAATTGAAATCATGGTAAATTTTATTTACATAATAAAGGGTAAATTAATTATTTTATATTGAAATTAAAATTATATTTATGATAAAATGAAAATAAAAATGAAAAAATATTGTTATATGAATTAAATTAGACCCTTCAAAATTAAGGATTGAAATTATGTCATTCAATGGACACTCGACAATGAAAATGGCTTGAATAATATTAAATATATAGAAAGACACAAAGTGTCATTTTATTTGCCTTTATTATCTAGTATGTATCCACATATGAAAAAATGGGTGGTATCAAAATATATAAATTGTAATTTATATCTTTATAAACATATTTCCCTGCCATAAATTTATTTTTGTCATTTTTGACCCATTTGGGAGATAGTATGGTATTTTTAATATTTTATTTAATGCAAATTTAAATATGTCACATACATGTTTATAATAATATATCAATTTAAAAATAAGGTTATACATAATATAAATTGGACAATAAATACATATGTGAAACAAAAAAAATTTATATTTATCGTGGTAATTTATATTTAATTTTTATGGAAAAAATATTTATCTTAATGTCATATATATTTATGATGAAAAAATTATTTAATTGATGAAAAATCTACAAATAAATTTTTATTAAATTGATAATAACAAAATATGTGCCAAAACACTTTAGCAAATTTTAAATATTGAGTATATATGCACCATAATAATATTAATGTCTAGTTTTGGACCATTTTGTGTCATATAAAATATATAAATACAATTACATTATTTTATTTCATGTAATGAAAAATTTGTGAATTCAACTTTAATAAGTATAAAATAGTAAATGTTTTATTTTCATGAAGGTAAATTCGACTACATATATTATTATCAAAAATAGTAAATTTATATTCATAATTGTTTTTTATTTAGAATTTTTATGAATCAGATAAGTATATTAAAAAATTATAAACAATATTGATGTAGTAATTATTTTTTTTAATGGAATTAACAAATAAATGTCATTAAAACTAATAAAATGAATATAATTTTGTTTTATTTATTTTTCTAATGAATTATATATATTTCTTTGACCCGTTAGGGATATAATAAAATATTTTTTTCTAGGATAACTCTTTATGATGATATTTCTAGAAATCCATGAAATGAATAGTGTCAAAATTGACATAAATGTTATTTATTTAAAATAATGTTTTACTAAATTATTTCATAAACATAAACCTATTTTAAATATTATATGATAAATATTATATATTATAAAATGTTATAAATTATTCAATGAAGGAATAATTTAAATTAAATAAGTTAAAATTTCACCCTTTTAATAATGAAACATTTCATATATTAATTAAAATTAAAAAGAATAACTAATTGTTAATTTTAAATGATAATCTTTAAATTTACCTAAAAACCTATCAAAAATCCATTGGATGATGAGATTTATGTATTATAATATCTTATCATTGAATATATATCATTTTGATGGTATTTGTATTGATTTTGAAATTATTATATGTTAATAGTTTCATAAATTCCAAAAGTTTCCCTCACCCCAATTATAAAAGGACACCTCCTACCTCATTTCTTGACAACAAATTAAGTCTTCATGTTTATTTATTCCATGAAAATTTCTCTTATAAACATACCTTGAAACATTCTATCTGTCCATGACTAATAAAAACCCAACTCTAGATCTCTAAGAGGATATTTAGAGGAGGCAAGCCGAAGAAGAAGTAATATCTTATACCGATTCCATCAAACATCCATCTTATTATACTTAAACCTCTTCTGTTTTTTCATTAAAAAGTAATGAATATAGTTTTAAATATATATTGAGAGGTTATTTTTATTATGAATCAACTATTGACCACATTCTACCAATCCTATGAAAAATGAAATCACCACACATGCGTATGTACGTCTTACAGTTCCACGCTATAGTATACTCTGTTTTTCACCACTAGCTACATGGATGGGTATAATTAATTAACTAATTAATATATATTATTACTATAGCATTATATTTTATATGTAATTTTATACACCACCCCCTTCAAAACAATTCATCTAATATTCAAATAATATCGTCGCTCGTGCATACGTACGACCTACCTTCTCCACGATGCAACGTGATTCATTCCACATGATCTTCATTAAAGCATGGTTATATAAATTTACATAATTAATAAAAACTATATCTATTATTTTAATATCAATTTCTATTTATATAACTATGACCAAAGAAAGAGAACCAGAACATTTTTTAAAATACATGCATATGAACATAAAGTAGTTAACACCAAAATAATGTGTAACAAAGAAATTATACTAACAAATGATGATAATATGATCATTTATGATATCATAAAAAGGTATATGCATCTAGAAAAAGTAAATAACAATATTTATATCACTATAATAGAGTTTGGTATACATATGAAGCATATCAAACCTAAGTTAAGTGATTATTTTATTTCAGTTTTATTTCTGTTGGACATATTCCTTATACACCATCTAATTCTTTTGTGTGGTGTCTATTTTACCCATTAATGTTTTTATTCTTCTTATTATGAAGGTTACAATATTTAGATATTAAAATAAGTACATTTAATTTATGATTCATATGATTCAGCTTATTATAAATAGGTAAGGGATAATTTTTTAATTTTATTTTTATCCAAGATTGTGAATATAAAAGTATTTAAAAGGTGTATTATTGTCATCAATGTGGATGTTTTCTAAAAATGTCTTTATAAAATGTTTAATATTATTCTATTTCTGATTAATGATATTTTTAACCATTATTTTTTACTTTTACTACATGGTTTGTATGAAATCACTCATTCATTTTCCATAAGAGTTATATTTTGACTTCTCTGATAAAAATACGAGAAGAATGTTTTTTATCATATACAACATGAACTAATTTTTATGCTATCATAACACATTGTTTACATGAAGCTTAATTTACATTATTTAATTATTATTTTCAATTATATTATTTTATTATAAAATTTCATGACATTTTTAGAAAATATAAATGTTTTGGAAGAATAAATGATATTTTTCTCAGGAATTAATCTAAATTGTTTTATAAAAATTATTTTCCATATAAGATGACATAGGGTTTTGTTTCTATCCGAATTTTTAACTTTATTTGATTTTTTGATAATGTAATTATTTTTATGAAATCCATTTATCATATATTGATTATGGTATGACGGAATGATGATTAATAAACACCTTTTTTCATGGGGTATATTATGATGAACGATATATGTTTGGTGGAACATGTTAGAATGATTTCACTATGAGATGGGTGGGACCAATATCTCTAACAAATGCATTGGGTAATGTTTTTTATATTATGAGATAGACATGATTGGAATGACATGTATATCTGGTTCAGTAATATAGGTCTAAGAAGATACGTCAATCAGTTTAGTAATACATGACCAAAACGACAAGTAAACGCAGTTCACTATTAGAATTAGTCCACTATAATGTTCTAAGAAGCAATGCCTTAACTACTTTAAAAATCATATTATGCGATTATTCTTTTCCATAGTTCCATGATTTATGCCAATTCTATTTTATCATGGTTAATGTTTCTTTTATGATCTATTCCATGAAATTCAATGATTTGTTTCTTGAATTCTGATTTTGATATTTAAACATTATGATAATATTTTTTACATTTTTATTTTTATGTTTTTTTATGTTTTCACTTTTTCCTGATTGAGAATTTGATCTCTCTGTTTAATGTTTTCATTTCCCATGGATATAAAGAAAGGTTTTAGGTCAGAAAAAAAAACTGGATGATCATTGTGGGAGATGATGAAAATCATTAACCATGTTAGAAGATTATGCTCCATGTTTCTAAAGACACTGAACTAATTTGGTCTTTGTGTTTTTTTTCTGTCATGTATTATGTATTCTGAAAAACATATAAAATTTTCATGTATGTCAAGAATTGGGTTGTTGTAGTGTTGGTTGTGGGTGAATGTTAATTTTCAGATATTTTGAAAGAATAATAAAAAATCACAGAAAGTTATTTTTTAAGATTTTCTTCATTATTATGCAGTGACTCGTCTAAGTTGTGATGCAGGTTTGAGGTGACGCTAAATCCAATTATTTTTCTAAATTAATAAATCAAAGTAATGATTCTACAATGCAGCAATATAGAAATGATGATTTTTATTTCTTCAATTAATAACCTAATAAGCAACAAAATATTGTTTGCACAATCCTGGGATTGCTATGTGGCTTTAGTGGGTGGCAATGATGAACATAAAATGAACTTTATTCCACCCTTCAAAGAATCTATTTAATTTTTGGGCTGAAAATCAAGAACATATATTAGAGGCATGTGACCCCTCTCTTCCATGACCAACAATCCAATCCCTTGTAGGGGTTTGATGTGTTTATTTAACTTCCCATTCCTTGTTCTCACCTAGAAATGAATAATGCAGGTGATCTCACAATCAAGTTAACCTGTGTATCGATCCATCATGTGGTATGGTTAAAGATATGGGATAAAGGGGATATTTATCTTAGTGATTATTCATCCCTATTTTGGTTCTTCACGATCTTGATAACAAGAATGCATCCGGGTCAAAATGAACAAGATCTGAATAATTTTTGGTTGTTCAAATGTGTGAAACATTACAATTTTTCTTTCATTCATTTAACAGTTCTTCATGGTAAAATAGTTAGAGGCACATATACCGAGGAGGCTCCAGATAGAAGGGCTAAAACATCGACAACAAGTCGTGACACCAAGTAGTAGTGATGAAACCAGAATGGGGAACCGAGATATGGCGGTGGAATCGAGATGCATCAAAAGGATGCGACACCAAGCTACGATGGAAGGAGGGAGGCAGTGTGGTTGAACAATGCCACAATGGTGACAAGGGCCACCGACAAGCCGGACGGTGGCTCGAGGTAGGTGGACACGACCACCCAGCCTAGTTGGATGCACAAGTCATGGCCCTATGATCGTGGCGGTGTGTTGGACCCATGGCTTACTGTGGGTCACATGACTTAACCAGTCTGTGTGAGTGGACCAAATGGACAAAATTTTGGCACCAACGTTGCATCATGTGGTCACATGAACTGTGTGCTATCTGATTTATGGGATGGGACAAAATTGGCCCACCAATGAAGACCGGTCGAGAAAACTAAAATGACCAACTGGATGGCCCGGGCTGGAAGTGAACTAGCATGCCAATATGGGCATCTCTAGAGTGGAGACCGGGCCACTGGTCAGCCTGGCTAGGCCATACTAGGACGATCGAGTTATACCATGTTGGAGAATATAGACCGGGTTACTGGGCAACCCGGTGGGCGGGTCCAACGGCCGAATCCGGCCGTGTCTACCCAAACAAATCCGGGTCGGATCGGGTCAGATGAAAGGGGTAATTCCTTTTGGGACCCTAGGGCTGAGATGGTTGGGTCAGTCTGACCAATTCATACTAGTCCCATATGCAAGTGGCCCCTATTTACTAAAACACCTATATCATTTAGACAGGGCATCTGATTGATGTGTCGTCTATGGAATTGGGACCCTTGTGTTAATAAGGTCCTTGGGGAATACTATCAATTATATTTTGTGATAGTAGAGATTCAAACAATATTTTGAGGAGTACCATCTATCATAATCAAGTGAACTAATGAGTGGAAATACTACAACTGGTGGTGATATAAATGATATGATCAGTAGACCATAGTGGTCCAGTAGACAAGCGTACCTTAGTAGGTCAATAGATAATCTTTCCTTAGTGGTTCTGTAGATGAGAAAAATTCAGTGATCAAATAGATGAGCATATCATAGTGGTTCAACAAAGAAGAATACCTCAGTGGTGCAATATATGACCAGACATCAGTGGTCATGCAGAGTAGTGGAGCTCCGTGGTCCAGCTGGCGAGTGAACCTTAGTGGATTAGAAGAGTAGTGTACCTTAGTGGTTTAACAGAGGTGAAGACCTCAGTGGTCCAAAAGACCAGAATACCTTATTGGTCTAGGAGATTAGCGGACCTTAGTGGTCTAGTTGATGAGTGTACCTTACTGGTTTAACAGACAAGCAGACCGCAATGGTCCATAAGACATGCAGATATCAGTGGTTTTGTTGAGAAGCATACCTCAATGGTGAAGCAGTCGATCAAACCACAATGGTAGAGTTGTTAAGCACTCCTCAGTGTCTCATCAAGGATGAGTTCCTCAGTAGTACGAGTGGTTTCAGTCGTACAGCCGATAAATTATACTTTCAGTACATTGAGTTATAATTTGTGTGAGCTATCCTTACTATGTGACTTCTCATTGGGATATTGTCGTGTAGTACTAATTTTTGGTCTTTCCATTATGGTTTGGAGTACCTACTGAGTATTGGTTTACTAACCCATGCATGGGCTTAGCCAATAGGTGTCATGTCTCGTATTGTTGATTGATGCTTCAAAAAAGACTTTGGTGGTCTGGTATGAGGTGGTTCTTAGTGAGATGGGACAGACGAGCATAATTCTATGGATACAGGTAGCTACCTTCACTTACCATTCATGTAGGGTCTCGAGAAGACAGACCATGGTAGTTATACAATACTTTGTAGTTTTGGTCTTGTTTTCCAGACACTTTGTAAATTAATTTGTATTGTACTCTATGTTGTTGTCTCAGTGATAGTTATGGTTTACTTTGGGTTTACATTCCGTAGTATGATCTTTGTTCGTCTGTATAGGTTTAATAGAAAATGACTTCCCATTTTGGGATATGTCATTTTTTATTATAGTTACCAACCCCTGGCCAATAGAAGACGTTTTTGGGGTAGTCACAAAATTGTCCCTTAGGTATGGGACATTATAAAGTGCTATTAGAGGGTAGTCAGTTCTACCAGATGAAGTAATAGTCAGTTAATATTGATGGGGAAACAATGTTAAGTGTTTTGGGTTCATATTTTTGGCTATAGAGGATAATGTTAGTGTGGTGCCTGACATGTCCATACAAAAGGAATCAAAATTATATATTCTGACCCAGTAGATGAAAACACTTGTTTCATTTGTCTCTGAGTGTTTTTGTCATGATCATTTTGTGTCTGAGTCAGGTCACCAGGTATAACCTGTAGATCATGGTTCATCTTGACCTCTTTTACGATGCCTCCACGCAGACATCTAGCCATGATTATAGTGTATAACTTTAAGGAGGGTCCATATAATGATAATGCTTTGGTACAATGACAGTTTCCAAAGATGTAAGCTTCAAGATGTGTCATATTGATACCACCTCTCATTTGATAGTAGTTACTACCAATGCTATTAGTAGAGGACACATGTAGGATCATTGACATAAATGCCTTTGAGTGATAGATACCTCTTATGTTTAGGGTAGAGATAGATCCTCAGGATGCTGAGGATTGGCTAGAGGTGGGGACTTGAGTCTTATACTTAGTGAGGATGCCACTTGAAGAGATAGTGGTTCTAGTAGTTAGCCTTCAACATGGCTCGGTAGGGAGATGTCGGAGTTTGACCATAAAAACTCATGCGGAGGTGACCCTCACCTAGCCTAACATTGAGTGACTTTTTAGGAAGGATTTATTCCCTATTACATTGTGCTCAGTGTCCATACATGAGCTACTTCACGTATATCAAGGCATCATGATAGTGGCTGAATAGTCTACGTGGTACACAAACCTCTCCAGTTACTCTATAGATATTGTGAAAGAAGCTTTTTTAGGGCCCAATGCTTTGAGTAGGAACTGTGATGAGAGATTAGGGAATCCATGATTTCACTCAGCATCACAGTGTAGGATAGAGTGATGGAGTGAGATATACTATTAGGGAGTTTCCTCATTACGTAGGCACTAATAGTGTGAGCTAACATTGGGAGACAGGTGGCAGAGTCATCTACAGTGGGAAATTGATAGATGACGTAGAGGCCCCAATGGGCCAGAACATTCAGATGAAAACAACAAGACTCAGGGTCATAGGTACATGTATCTCAGTGTTGAGAGAGTTATCAGTGGAGTAGATTATAGTACACATGCGGCAGGTAGGGTAACATGGCTCGGGAAATCCCGAATGGACACGCAGAGGACCAATAGATGGTCGAGGGACAACTGTGGTAGTAGAAGTGATAGGAAAAGTATAGTCCACCAGGCGGCGAACATGGTAGAAGATCGGTATGAGTGGTTGGAGGATGGCGTAGGTATGTGGTACTACCACCACCACCCCCAAATGGCCCACCACGGGCTGCATGAAAAAAAGGATTGGGGAGGTCCCATCGTTAAATGATGGAGGATTACAATAATGATACTCCTAGGATGATTAGATGATCTATCTATGTCTTTTCCATGATAGCTACAGTTTTTTTAGACAATTTTTCAAGTCACTCTTTTCTCTCCCTGACTATTATTTGAGACCCAAAGATTCCAGTGGAACGGTTGACTCAATCCATATGCTTAGATACCCCTATGGGAGGAGATTCAAGGATCACACAATGTACCAATAGTGTGCCCTTAAAATTGGGCAGAGAGATTCGGTTGGGATATCAGGGTGGAAGTGGTGAGTCCTCACAATGTTTGTCTAGGTATGGACCATTTATCTATAGTTCACTCCCATATCAAGTGTTTTAGGTGCAATGTGTGTGTCTCTGCAGAGATGGGACTGGTTTTTCATTTATCAGTGAAAAGGAAACCAGAGCACTACATGAAGAACTCGCATGTATGAGGATGCATTTGATCACTCATCGGTTATTTACCATTACCCTCAGTTCAATGGTTGAGATGATTCCACAGTTTCATTAATTGTTGGATGATTACATGGACGTCATTCTAGAGGATGTTCTAGGACTACCTCCCAACAAAAAGTTTGACTTCTGTATTGATTTGTACCCTAGTAAGGAACTGATATCGACACCTACATATCTAATGGCTTTTACAAAGAAACAGGAAGTGATGGTAATGTTGGATGAATTTTGGAGGAATGGGTTTGTAATGCCCAACAATTTTCCATGGGTATCCCATTTATTCTTTTAAGAAGGAAGATGGAAGGTTGAAATCATGTGTGGACTTCTTACACTAGAACCAGGTGACAAGGAAGAACAAGTACCCTTTACCAAGGATTGATGTCCTCTTCAATCAGCTGATTGATTTTAGAAGGTCTCAAAGGTAAACCTCGGATCATACTATCACTAGCTTGGAGAACGAGATGAGGAGATTATGAAGATGGCTTACAGTTGTCGCTATGGCCACAACAAGTACATTGTGATGTCGTTTGGAAAAACAAACACCCCAAAAGTGTTCATGGGACTCGTGAACATGATATTCTATCCATACATAGGCCATCTTGTATTTTCCATCATTAATGAAATTTTACTGTATTTCAAATTTGAGGAGAAGTACACAATACACATAAGAATGGTTCTGGACACACTCTGAGGGAACCATGTCCACGGTAAGCTCTCAAAGTGTGAGTTCAGGAAAAAAATGGTCCACTTTCTTTGACATCTAATCTAATAGGATAAATTAGTGGTTGATCTAGAAAAAATAGAGGTATTTCCTGATCTGTAGCCACCCAAGAGCGTTACTGAGGTGGGATGTTTCCTCTGCTTTGATGGATAATATCGACGGTTTGTACCCAAATATTCTAGGGTAGCATCACCCATTGAGGCATTGGGAAATTTGGTTAAATCCTTCACATGGACAAAAGTATGCAAGTAGATATTTCAATATCTAAGGAAAATCTTGATGAGTCCTCCTATCTTGATGTTGCTAGGGGAGGGTGCCAACTACGGGATGTAATATGATGTTTCATGAACTGGGCATGGTAGTGTCCTGATACAAGGGAATGAAGTGATTTCTTGTGGATAATGACAATTGATACCACATTATTAGAACCATGAAACTCCCCACATTGAGTTGAAAGTGGTAGTTTCCACACTGAAGATGCGGAGATACTAAATTATGAGTGAACGATTCATTGTCTACTTTTACCGAAAGAGTCTCAAGTATATCTTTTCACAAAATGACTTGAATTTTAGACATCAACGTTCTAAATATTTCCTCTGGGGCTATGAAATTGAGATAGTCTATACTCTTGAAAAGTGGAATGTTGAGGAAGATGATATTTATAGGAGAACGATATCACAGCTTCTGAATGAGGCCTCAGAGGAGTTCTCATCACATCAGATATCCTTTGTGAATATAGATGAGGCATCTTATCTTCAATTGATGTTACTACCCATCCACTATTACAACGAGTTAGGGAGTCACAATTCAGAGATACTAGCTGCAAGACTACCCATCCCCAAATGTCCATTGGGCATACCCGTATAGGATATTCTAAAAGTGTCTAAAAGGTCATCCTTTTCAAAGGACACACCATAGTACCCATGGCATTGTAGGAGAAGGGGTTTAAGAGGTTCCATACATACCCTTAGTTTGTACATTAAGGTGTATTGAAGATGTACCAGGACCTCCAATGTCAGTACTGGTGGAAAGGGATGATGAAGGTAGTGGCAGTTCTTGTCTTGAGATGCCTCACTTGTCATCAATTGAATGTGGAGCACTAGGTTCCATCTAGTTAGACACAACCCCTTGATGTACTAGAGTGTGCGTTTTGGGGGATATCAATATAATTCATGAAAGGATTACCACATATATCTAGGGGGAACAATACTATATTGGTGATCATAGACCGAGTCTCATGGTCGGCCAACATCCTTCCCATTTGAGAAAGTGGTCCAGTAGAATGTTTAGGACACCATTATGCGAATGATATAGTTTGACTCCATGGATTCACATCTACAATAGTATCAGATCATGATGCACACATTATATCCTAGTTTTGGAAGGGATAATAGGAAGTGTTTGGGACTCAACTTCACTTGATCACAACCTTTCGCCCATAGATGGATGGTCAGACGGAGTGGACCATATAGACCATGGAGGAAATTCTTCATTCATGCGTTCTTGTTTTTTGTCACATTTGGGAGGACCACCTGACCCTAGTAGAGTTTGTGTAAAAAACATCTACCACTCCACTATTGGAATTTCACTATTCAAATCACTGTTTAGACAACCATGCAGGTCACCGTTATGATGGAAAGACCCAAGGGAGTTAGCACTCATGTGTCCAAAGATGGTAAAAGCTACCACTGAGAAGGTGCATGACATCTGAAGAACGGTGATGACAATATCGAGTTGATAGAAGTCATATGAATATAGGTTACATAGACACTTGATGTCTGATGAGGGGGGCCATGTATTCCTAAGGGTCTCTCCTCGATAAGGGATGCAAGGATTTGGATGAGGTGGAAAGTTATATCATAGGTTCATCACACCAGTCCTTATATTGCATGGAGTGGGGAGGTGGCGTACCATTTGGATCTACCTCAATAGATAGAGATGGTGCATTTCATTTTGCACGTATCCTAGATGAGGATATATGGTCAAAACCCATCTCACGACATTAACCATGGTGAGATAGAGATTGATGACGAGGTGATATTCGTAGAGTACTTGGGGTAGATAGAGGATTGACAAGAGAGGATCCATCACGGAAAATTTATTCCTCTAGTATTTGTTTCTTGGTAGAATATAAACATCTAGGAGAGTACATGGGATAAAGAGGCTTAAAATCATGCTTTGTACCACTATTTGTATGATTATCCCTTATTTTGGAATATGAGGATGTAATGTCTTAATTGGACGAGTAATCTAATACACAAGAATTACATTTATGTTTTAAATTAAATGGTATTATATTGAGACTAGTATCAGAGATGGCAAGTAATTATGAGGCATGGAGTACCCAGAATGTAATTTTGGACTGTTTTTATGGTTCATTAAATAAAAGTTTCAGAGGGAATTTCAAACATTTAAAATGGTGCCCAAATTAGAAATACAAGAGCAGTATCGAATTGAGAGTGTCATGATCTCCTAGAAATTCATAAAATTAGACGGCATATCCCAATAGTAGAATTTAGTATTTGGCCAAAATACAATAATTTAGTAACAATTATTTTATTTTTAAACCTTATAAATCCTAAACAGCAACTCAGATTGGAAATATTAGTGTATCGTTGAGCTGGTGAGGTTGTGATTCCCTTAGGTGAAGCATAACCTAAAATGTAATGGATTAAGGGTTAATGTTAATTTTTTTACTTTTTGTAAGAATAATCAAATAATATAAAATGTTATTTTATTATATTTTATTCATCGTTATGTATTGACACCTCAGTACTACGGTGTAGTGTTGAGGTCATGCTAAATCCCATTAAAGAACCTCATTAATGAATCAGTGTAATGATGCTACAATGAAGTGTAATAAAAATTTTGATTCGTGTTTTATCAATTAATAGTCTAAAAAGAAATGCAGGATTGTTAGCACAATTCTGGGATTGCGATGAGGCTTTGGTTGTTGATGATGACGAATGATGAACACACTTCTATCCACCCTTCATAGAGTCGATTGGAATAGTGGGATTCAAATCAAGAATGATGAACAATGGAACGAGATTCTGTTATTCCTCGACCAACAATCCTATCCAATATAAGGGCTTGATTATTTTTTGTCGTGAATTTATTTTCCTCATTCTCTATTTTAAATGAAAAACACAGGTAACCGGACGAAAAAGTTAATACATAGATCGATTGTTCATGGGGGGAGATTAGTGATTCTAGATAATGGGGATATTTATATTAGTAATTATATCACCCTATTTTTGTTATTTGTGATACTTATAACAAGAACACATATGGGTCAACATGAAATAGACCCAGATCATTCATTGGGTGTTCAAATGTGTGACTCCTTCACTTTTAACCATCTTTCGTTTTCTCGTTATTCATGGAACAATTGTCGTTGGTGCATCGAATATAGAGGTTCCATATGGAAGGTTCATATCATCAGCACTAGGCCAATGCACCCATCAATGGACGTGACATAGGGCCATGCCACCCACCCGTAGTGGTAGTCAAAAGTTAGAATGTGGGCAGCACACCGTGATAGTTCTAGGGGCCATGGAATAGAGGTATACTGCTAGCGATAGTAAGATGTGGCCACTCAGCCGCATAGGAGGTGCAAGACATAGTCTGTGGACCGCTGTCGTTAGATAGACCCGTGGATCACCACAGGTCATGTCGAGGAACTGCACCGCGTGTACCAGATGATGACCGGAATCCCAATTAGGAGCTAACTGGCCCTCTTAATAGGACCAAGACGGTGTAATAAATTCGGCCCCAGGGTGGCCGATGCTGGTGGATAAGAGGACCCTTATTGCAGGCTTGGCCAGAGGGGAAACTTTGCCACTGGGCGGTTCATGTAGGTTGTACCAGACCGACCGAGTTGAATTAGGATGGAGAATGTGGATAGGTTCACTACCTGACCCAACCAGCTGGACACACGACTGAACTGGGATGTGTCGTACAAATCCCAATAGACTTGGCCAATGAGCATGGGTGGACCAGGTTGGCCTAGGAACAACTAGGTCGGCCCAGGAACAACGGGGTCAGCCTAAGAACAACTGTGTAGTGTTGGGTCATCTGAAACAGGTTGTGCCATGTGGGACCCCTAGACTGGGTTGGTGGGGTGGTCCGACCATGTCAGACTATCCCCAGATGCAACGGGCCACAGTTTTCTAAAACCCCAATATATTTCATGCATGGTGTCCAATTTATGTGTTTCATGTGGTGTTGGGTACCTTGCGATAAGTCCTTCCACTGGGATTACTCTAAGTCATATTTTGGGAGAGTCGAGATATGAATGAGGTCTTGAGGAGTGAATTCTCTTGAAATTAAGCACCATGGATAGCGAAAATCTTATGATAGGCTGTGAATCAAAGGATATGATGAGAATAACACTGTGGTCCAACATAAACATGAACCTTAGTGGTTAATCCAATGAGCATACCTCTATGGTTTAGTAGACAAGCAGACTATAGTGGTCTAGCAGACAAATGTGCCTCAATGGTTGAACAGACATGAATACCTCAGTGGTTCAACAGATAAGAGTAACTCAGTGGTCTAGTAGACGAACATGTGTCAGTGGCTTAGCAGACAATAATATGTCAATGGTTCAATGGAGGAGAGTACCTTAGTGGTTCATGAGAGGAGCATAACTCAGTGGTCCAACATATGAGCTGAGCTTAGTGGTCTAGCAGACGATCTGAACATAGTGGTCCTACATATAAGCGTACCTTAATTGTTCAACAAATGAGTAGAACACTGTGGTCCAAAAAATGAGAGGACCTTAATGGTCTATCATATGAGCGGACCTCAGTGGCCTAGTATCCGAGCGAACCTCAGTTTTCTAATAGCTAATAAAACCTCTGTTCCTAATAAGTTATGAGTTGTTCATCAGTACGAGATGTTTCATCTTTACGACTGATAGATATTACTTTATATACATTGATTTATATATATTGTGAGTTTTCTTTGTTTTGTGACACTATTGTGTGATCTTGTTACGTGGCCCTACTTTATGATCGTTCCTTTGTGGTTTGGGGTTCCTACTAGGTAGTGTGTTACTCACCGCTTTATGGGCATCACCCATATGCATTGTGTCTCGTGAATGTGATCATCAATTTTATAGAGACCTAGGTTGTCTGGGAATAGGTGTTGCTTTATAAGACGAGATAGACGGGTGTACTTCTACAGCTATTGTTAGCTACCTTCATTTACCTTTCAGGTAGTGTCTCTTACAGATGGACCATTGAAGTTGTAGTTTCCGTTGTTGGTTAGGGATTATATTCTCACATTTTTGTACATTCAGTTGTACTATACACTCAATAGTTGTCTTAGGGAGTTCTGTGGTTTACTTGGTGTTTACAATCAGTTGTCAGAGCTATGTGCGTCTGTACAAGTTTAAAGGAAAATGCCTTCACTTTTTGGAAAATTCTTTTTTGGTGCTGGTCTCTAGCCCCCAAACTATGGATGATAGGGTTGGGGAAGTCACGACATGGGACCTAGGGGATAGTTCCGTGACATGTTTAATGAAAATATATTTTTTGATGATAAAATATTATGAATTCATAGGATAATCGTACACCTTAATCCTTGGTATAAGGGAGAAAAATAGATTAATCACTCAATTGAATCATCATCTTCTATATACTCATGATCGCGGGTAAGAATACATTCAAATTATTTGTAGTATCATTAACATAATTGGTCATATAGATATGGTTAATAATGGGAATAGATAAAAAATGTATCATTATCTATATCAATCCCAAAGGAATGGATTAGAGGATAAATATATACATGGATTACAACGGTATGACTAACACAACTCAGTTGCTAAATATTAGGGTACATACTCAAATATACTTTCTCTATCAATATCCCCAAACCCCATACATTATCACATATACAATGTATTTCTTTTATGTGATCAAGTAAACAATAAACACGATATTAATAAATATTTTTTACATTGGATTGCAATATTATAATATTATACCCATTATAAAATCTTATTGACAAATTATCATAATCCAATGATAGGTATAGTTTATTCTTATAAATTTTTATGTTACAATTAACTATAGCATAAATATATATATATTAAGACCATTTCTACATTATTATCTTTTATATATTATTAGAATAATAAGAATGCAATTTAATTATAAATAATTATATATATTTTTATCTAGAATTAGAAAACATAACTAATATGTTTCTGATCAATATTATTGTTTGTATACATAATACATATACCTGATTTATAACATGTCTAAGTATATATCATCTTCCATTAAATGTAAATATGAAATTTCTGATTTCCTCTCAAATTATTCATAAACACATAATGCCTAGTGAATATCTATATCATCAAAAATAAATTAACTATTTTCACCATCCATCACTACAACCACTATTGTTCCAAAAACATTATTCATAAATACTCAATTCAATGAGTCATAAATACCATAACAAGAACCACTAAAACCACTAAAATATCTTTGTGTTATTTCATTGATATATTTATAATTATAAAACATTAATACACATTAAAAACTATTACAACTCTTCATTTTTTAAAATATACATATAAAATTTAAATAATTACCAGATTTAGATATGAATACTATCATTTCATTGAATTATAAAACAAATAATAAAATAAAAATATATAATAGTTTTCTCATTCGAATGAGCCGGTATTATTATACCCCATGGAGAAATACATTTTGGTATTATAGATTGTAATGAGGATCATTTCATTTCAATGGTGATGGAATATTAATTTTGCTATGTAATTTATTTATTACCTCATTTCATAAGTTGCGGTTTATACCAGTGAACAATTATTATTGATATCAGTGGTGTAATATTATGATTACAATCAAACTGAGTCACCTACAAGAGTAATGGTAGACCATATTATATGTATATTGTTAGTTAAATTTACCTATTTCTGTATATTGTAATAGAAGAGATATATATCGATGTTTTTTGTAATAATATGTGGAGTGTAGTCATGATTATCTCAAATAGTAACATTAACTCTATCCCAAAGTACATTGATCAAGTTATAGGATGATGTATTGAGTAAGATTTATTTTCAAGTCACATTTCTATATTTCAAAAGTATATCATCATGTATCTCTAGTATGACATTATTTTGGAATATGATTCCTAGTTAACACATTTACCAACTATAGCGGGAAAATAAAAGTGATAATTGATTTAATAAATTTGAATATTATATTTTCTATAATCCTATATCCTATTAGGAATAATTTATTTGATTTGAGACAATAAAATAAATCACAAAACATTCAAATAAAATATAATACTGATATAATAAAACCTAATATATTCTCAATATGTTCTTTAAATATGGGTGAATATATACTTTTTATGTATACTGATAACAAAAAATAAATAGTAATTATTCTCATAAATACAATAGAATTGAGGAAATAACAAAATTTTCTAATTGAAAAAAGTCCCATTAAATTTTGAATCTTTTATTGGTTTATTTTTATATGATATCTATTATATAAAATAATAAATGTAAAGGTAGCACACAACACTCATATGTTCATCCTTCTCCATGTATAGTATTATTCTCACATTTAGAATTTTCTCACTCTCAACAGATAAATCAATTTGGATGTAATGACAGTTGGAGGACACCCTTCTTGTGATAATACTATACTAGAATAAAAGAATATTAGTATAATGAATCCTAAAAACATTATTAGAAATATTTTAGATAATTTATTTAATTAATAATATGAATTCATGGTTATAAATAATTGTTTTTTGTCCCCTTTTATGTTGGGATTCATTTATATAATTTATTATTGAAGGGTAAAATCCTTGGGAACACTATATTCATGTTTAGGATTCATCTTTAGTTTTAGTATTTGATTGTGTATATTTGGTGAAACCTACAGTTTTAAAATTTTTGGATTAAGTTCATATCCAATGTAGAGTCATACGACACTTGATGTGGCACACATAGGGGGTTTATTCTTAGGGTGACATAAGAAACCTGATTGAAAATGAACATGTGCTCAACAGACACTGTCATTGATTATTTTATAAATATATATATATATAGTATTTTTCAACCTAAAATGTTTTCTTCCTTTTTAAATTATTCAATCCCCACATCTATATCCAACTGAGAGCCCATATCCTAGATCCTTGAGATCTCTTTCAACCCCTTTATCTTTCCCAATGAATAATGCTATATTTTGGGTAATTTTTTTTCTATAATCCAATATAAAACAAATCTATCTCTATCCACTATTATTCTTATTCCCCATGATCCAATAATTTTGGGTTATGTTTTTTCCTCATATGGTATGTAAAAATCGTCATTGAAAAATATATTCAATTAATTTTGATTTTTTTGATTAATGGATTACTACATAAGTGATCCCAGATTTTTTTTACAGTTTAATGAGTTTCCACTATCTAGTTATTTTATGTGATTTTTATTAATTTAGGAATTTAATTATTGTTCCTGTAGTTTAATTTATTATGTTTTTCCTATTGATTTAATCCAAAAATTATAATGTTGAAATTCTATATCGACTTTATATAGGTATAGATAAATTTCAATAATATGGGAACATTAATTTATTATGGAATTGATTATGATGTCAAGAGAAATGTTATAGGGGTTTATATGTTGTCATTTGATAATGAGGGAAGGATTTTTAGAAATCAAATAATTCTTGGATATTTCAGAAAATATGGAATTTTTTGTGATTTTAATTTACTTCAATCTATTTATAGTTTACCATTTTGATAAAGAAAAGGCTCAAATATTTTTTATTTTTCATTTCAAGTGTTTTGAAATACTTTTTTCCCATTTAATTTGTTTTCTTATACATTTAAAAATACGTTATTGGAATAAATATCATATTATTTAAAATAATTTTTGGAATTATTTTCCTTTAATATATTGTTGATTAGGTAGATTTACTTATGAATTATCTTTGTAATGGTAAAAATTAATATAGTTTAAATTTTAATAAATATGATGATTTTATAAACACACTATGATGGAACATGTATGACCTAGTTAAATATAATAATTAATTATTTCTAAGGTAAATATTATGATTGATGAACTCTAAATAGTGAATACATTTTAAAGAGTATTTTTATTTTAAATTGAAATTAAACATGTATAATTTTATTACTAGAGAAATACATGTATTTTTTGGGTATAAAAACCTCTAACAAAATTTATTTTTTATAGGGGATTGTTTTTTTGTATTTAAATTCCAGATAAATTGAATTATATTAAATTTAAAATTAACCATTAAATAAAGAATACTAAATTTTTCATAACATCAAATCCAACCTCATGAACAATATAAAACCTTAAATGAGTTTAGTGGTTTTATAAATGGTTATGATATCTTATTATGTTCATTTGTGATATAACTAATGATTACACCAATAGGTTCATTTAATATAGTTATAAAATTGAGTGAATAGAAATTTGGTTCTAAATAAGGATTTAATAATACTTTTAATACAATATAATTAGAATAAATATAAGGATATATCAAATAAAAACTTCTTTAATGATTAAAAAATAAGAAATTTTTTTATATGTTTTATACATGGAATGCTATTTGATGAAAATATAAACTATTCAGTGACCTATTGGATTCATAAATATTATTCACTCTTACATATATAATTATATTATCCTATATAATATGATTAGAAAATTTTTTCATAATTAATTGATTTGTGAAAAAATTCATTTATATTTTCCCACCCTTTACCATAAATAATTTAAAACCAAATAACCAAAAATAGTATTTGGCTAAGATAGTGATTCAATGGAGATGAAATACATATGTAATATTGGATAGAGGGTAATGGTTTACACATTGATCTTATTTATTAATGATGGTATCCAAAATCTTATTAAGAGATGTTTTCTTATATTTAATCTATATTTATATAAATTGTGATTCCATGGGTAGGTATAAGAAAATATCATTGATTTTAAAATATGAAATAATCTATAAATTTTTTTCTTTCATTGTGTACGGTGATAATTTATATGTTGGAGGCCTTGACAAAAAATAAATATCATATAACAATTTTAATTTGTGAAATTATTTTCTTTATGTATTATACTATTTACATGTTGTGATTGAAATTATTAGTGTTACCGACGATACCATATGAAAACATTTCAGAGTTGTCATATTGTAATGTTAGATGAGTTAATTCAGTGTTTCAATTAAATGTATGTTAACATATATTTTCTTTGGTATTAAATCAACATTGATATAATTTTATTTTGAAGTTTTAATTCATATTTATAATGATGTTTTGTATAAATGAAGATAAATATTAGTATTTTTACCTCTAGAGGCTCTGTAATGATCAAAAACTTATAGGCTAATGTCAATGGTTACATATTAGCATTGGAGTAAGACATAAGGAATCACATCCCAAATCACTAAATAGTTTAGTTACTCTACACAAACTATATACAAAATTAAAATTCATATTAAAATTGAAAAAATAAGAAACTCAATCTTTTTTCATTGAAAACTCCATAGTTCCATTTAACATCACCCATTATATTTATTACATTACCCATCCTGGCGTCATTGGGAAGTAAAAATAAAAAAATTGGTAAGATTTTATTTCTAGAAAAGGTATGTCTATAATAGGATCAGTCATGGATAGATCTGATATAATCAATATAAAGATGAAAATAATGGAAACACTTGAATTTAAAAAAACTAAAATTTTTATATTATGTGTGTAATATGTAATAATCAAATAAATCTATATACATAATGAATTTCTAGAAAAATATCAATGGATATTATAAATAATTTAATAATAACATTTTAATAAATAAATGAACTCATAATGAGGGAAATCACAATTCTAGGTAGCTAAAATCGGCAGTCAAGACCATTCAAAAGATAGTCTAAATTCATGGGTAAAAAACTATGTAATTCATAACATTGTTTTGTCTCCTAATACTAAACAATGCATTAGCGGATATATAATTTAGGACCCCAACAACCACATAATAGTTCCAATGCATTACTCATATAAAATGGGTGAAAATAATTAATGAAAAAATTCATATTGAATGACTAATATATTAAATGATAAAACAGACCCCAATCAATACACTTAATCATAGACCATCTATGGTTGTACGATGAATGTTAATAAATGGGTACATACCGAGGGAAATATATCTTATACCAAATAGATAAATGTTGATTTTAATATTTATATAATATATTCCTACAATATCATATGTAAAATTAAATTTTTATGTTATTTATAATAGATGTTTCATAAAATGATTTTTAAAACATTTTTAAGGGAAATAAAAATTTCACTATTAAAATAAACTTTTACAACTAATATTTAAAAAACATTTTAAAAAAAAATCTATAAAAATAAACTTTTAAACTTATAAATTTTTATTTAAAAACAAAGAGTGGTCAAGACTACATGATATTTGATACATGTCTTACAAAATTAAAAAAAAATATCCCTTTCACATTTTTGGTAAAATGCAAATGGAACTTGTTTGAAAAAGAGCACGATGATTCATTTAAGATAATTTTGGTAAAATTTAAACATGGGTAATTATTTATTTAATAAATATTTTACATAATGTTTAATAAATTGTTGAAAATTATTTTTATAAAACATGGTATTGGAAGAAAATGGATTATCTACTAAAGTGAGAAATGAAGAAATTTATATTAAAAATATTATCCCAATAATGTTAAGTACTAAAGAGTTGATAGATGGTAATATTACATGAGAAATTTCATTAGTAAAAAGAGGAAAAAAATATGTTTTTTAAATGATATTAATATTATATAATTCCATCAAGGGAGACTAAAAAATAAATAATCTTGAATAATGGTGAGATGGGGATATAAACCATTACAACATTTGTGACATTTTAATGATAAGACGCATGAAGAAATTAACATGAAAAAAGACATTAAATAAAATTAAAATAATAATAATAATGATATTAAATATCAAAATGTGATGTATATACACCATAGAATTCAATAAGTGGTGAATATGGAATATGACTCACGTAATTAAAACTTTGATGAAAACCCCTTAAATTCGATGTGATTTCCATTATACAAGTTCCAAACTACGGTTAAATTAATTTAGGTTTGTCATAAATATTTTATTGAACCATAACAATATACATCATACCATATATTATTTCCATATTGTCATTTCCCACTACTTTATTAAAAATTATTTATTAAAATCAAGGTTTTTTAATAATTGCATCAATTTTCATGTAGGTTTTTGTATGGTAATTTTGGTCCTTTCAAATTGAGACATATTATATAATATCGATAATTTATAATAATATGTAGATAACATATATATTAATTATATAATTACTTATTTTTATATTTTAAGTTACATATAGAAAATGGATTACCCTGTTCATAGAGATGGTATGCTGTATATACAGATGAACGTTGTTACCATTTCTTTAATGATTTTATGAATGTAAAATATGAGTTAATATAAAATTATATAATAATAATCATGGAATATATATCATTTAAATTAATAAAATATATCTTTATAAGCATCCATGTAAAAATAAAATGAGAAACTTTTTACATCACTATGTGGAGGAAAATGCCAGATGTATGAATGATGGATGATATTTTTCCAATATATTTGAGCGTAAGAAGTTATATGTTTAATCATATTTAAATAATTATGTTGTTATAATAAATAACATATATATTCATTTAATTTATTTTTAATATATTACATGTAAAATTTAAGATTATAACAAATAACATCACTCTGTGAGGTGGTAGTCCACTGAACACACAATCTATAATATAATATCCCCCATGAAAAGGAAATCTAGAATTTATAAGTGATATGATATTTAAAAAATTATAATAATATTATAAATATGACATATATATATTATAACTACAATTATATCAATCATTGAAAGGTGGTGATGGAAAATGTATTAAATTGGTTTCTGAGGGGGTAGACTGCTTTAGAAATGATCGACATATATATTTCCTATTTGATGGAATTAGATATGGATATAAGTTATTAAATTAACATAAGAACATATGAATATAAATAATATATTATATTAATTATATTTTAACATTTTTATATTATTTTATTTATGTTTAAATGTAATTAATTCAAATATGCATGTTGAATAAATTTACCCTTTCCTCTAAAATCCTAGTACGCTTTATATCTAAACCATTTATAGGAGGGATGCCTAATAAAAATATTTCCTATAGAATTTATTTAGGTTATTAAGGATTATATATTTATAGGTCTTGAGAAATAAAATATACTTCGGATTTATAAATAGTAGAGGAGTGGGGTGACATTTTATAAGTGCGGGAGTGGAGAGACATGTAATTATTGAAATGATAAAGTAATAACCACAATTTTCTAATTTAAAATACTATAAATCTCTTAATTATAGATACATAATGGATATAGGTTCTATATATTTCTATATAATTGGTTTTGGTAATCATTTTGGTTATTTGTGACACTGACATTATTAGTTTAACACTTATTAAAAACATTTTACCTAAACTATTGTCATTAAATTTTATAATTTTCATAATTAATTATGATAAAAAATATTCTAAGAATATAATATTATAAGTTTTTTAATAAAAACATGTATCTTATTTTTACAAATTAAATTTATTGAATTATAATAATTCAATTTAATATGAAGCCCATATTCACATAAAAAATGTTTATCGAAAAAAATATATCCAAAGATTAATTTATTATATTAGAACACAATTTATAATGAATAAAAGGAATTAATTTGTTATAATTTAATGCTATTTATTTAATTTTTTTATTATATAAATTTATAATAAAATTTATCCTGGTAAATAATTTAAATCATACAATATTTTTCAATAAAAACCTGTAGTTTTCCCTATTCATAAAAAAATAATCATTTCTGAAAAATATAAAGTATGAATAATGGTTATTTTTTACATATATATTTATCAAATAAATTATATTTGTTTATAGGTGTGACAACAGTAACGACAGGTACTATAGCAGTGGTAGGACATTGTTGCGGTGGCAGATAACTAGAGCAACAACGGGTATTGTGTGGTACTATAACAGGTGGGTACTGTAGCTGTCCTATTCACACAATGGGCCTTGGGACAAGAATTAGGGCCTACGGGCTACGAAGTGGGCAATATTTACACTATGCCTTTGGGCTATGAAATGGGACTCCCTATACTCAGTTTAAAGAGGAATTTTGTTTTCTTTAATAATAAAATGACTCTCTAACCCCAACCATTAAAAAAACATGAAAAATACAGTTTCTTGAAAGATTTTGTTTTTCAAGAATCATTTGCTTCTTCCTTTAAATTGTTATTATATTATTTATTATAAATATATAGAAATTATATATTTCTAACCATATAATATTCAAATATTATTTTTTCATATTCATACAATAAAACATAATTTCAAGTTTATGATTTTAATGTTTAATGAATAACATTTCAATATCGTATCATGTTTCATTTCAACAAGGTGTTTTGTGCAAGAGAAGGTAGGTATGGTATTGAATCCGTACAAAAATAAATTTATTTTATGTTAATGGGGTGTTAAAATCACTTATAATATTTTTGTTTCATGTCATATATTCTATAAAAAGGCAATCAACATAAAACCACATGGTTTTATATTCTACCCCTACGAATAAAATTTTTCCCCACAATTTAATCATGATCTCAGTGATCATGTGATTGAAATTCTGAAATACCTTTTCTCGAAATCTGTATTATAAATCTGATTACTAAAACATCAACTTGATAAGATAGAATGGTAAGAACATTAGTTATCTATAATAGTAGATTACAAATAATCAATATAGGGAATAATTATTGGGAAATGAAAAATGGAAATAGACGAGAATAAAAATTCACATGGATTAATAGAGCGTGATAAAGAAACATGGTAATGAGAATGAGAACCATTAAAACCCCATAAATTTATGATTATTTAAAATTTCATTGATTCATCATAAATTATTTTAATAGGAATCATTTTTTACCCAAGTTCATTTTCCTCCTGTTAATGGATTGTTTTTCTATTACCAAAGAGAACCCTATAAAATATAGAAAAATTAAATTTTTTCTATTATTTAATTAATTTCTACTTATTTTTTTAGTCTAATAAATAATCTTTCAATTTGAATATTTTAAACTTGAGAGACAAAAATGAAAATTCAACTAATCATAATATCCCTTAAGGAGTATCCATAATTTCCTCCTTCTATTAAAAAATTTATGATGATTATTAAAAGTTATAAAATATTTAAAAATAATATATAATACCATAATAGTAACTCCAAAAATACGCAATCTATTTCATAAATTTTTAACCATTAGAATCTTCGAAAATATTCCATCCAAATTCAATGTCAAAAAATTTATAAGGGTTGTCACTAAATCAACATGTTATTCCCCCACACAATATAAAGTGGATCTTAATTTTTAATTCAAAATATTTCAATACCTTGATCTCTATAAAACCATAACAAAACCATTCCATCTTCCAAAAACTATAATATTATATTTTTTAGTGAATTCTATAAATCCAAACATGTCGAAAAATCCAGCAAAGATAACATAACCCATCAAATCACATACCAATTTAACGATAACATATAATATCTCATAATTATATATTTATAATTATTATCTCAACATATAGAAAAATTTAATAGTATTCTTATCTGAAAAATATTTTTCCCATGATATTGAAATATTGACCAAATAATTTTTATTGGTCATTGGCACTATTCAATATATTCTCAGTAATCTATAAATAAAAAATAAAAAAACACAATGCTTACACATCTTAATATTCTCATAACCAAATATTCGTTGATTAAATATTTATATAACATTTCACTTTAATTAAAACACATTCACATTTAACATTCTAATTTATTTATTGAAATAGCATAAGGTGGACCATGATCTATTTTCTTCTTCTAAGGCATATTCCCTTGGTTCTTGAGAAAATCATTTTCATAGTGACCTGTATCCTTAAATTTTAAACACTTAACATTGGTAAAATATTTATTTACACTATAATCTTGATCATGATATCCTTTAATCAATCACTTGTAGAAAACTCACATTCCATTTTTGGATTTACTAGTGGGGTTTTATAAAATAATAAAACCCATTGTAAAGAACTCCCATTACTATTTTACTATATTTTATCATATAAATCAACACTATCGATATTCTTCAAACTAGATAACAATCTAATGAATATAATAATAAAAACACCCCTCTCATTCTACTATAAATAACACCCCACCACCGATTATCCTAAAAAAATAGAAGAATTGTATCATGTCAAATTTCATGACCATTTCCCTACCCAAAACATGCCACCAAGTCATCGATATTCTGGTCTCAAAGAAATACCGCACCTGAGTTCAATAAGGTAGTTCTCAACGAGATGGTGATTAAGTGGTAAAATCATCAATAATTCTCTTTTAATTTTACTTCAACTATTATCCTATCCTCACCTATACAATCCAATGTGGAATTATAGGTACAATATTATATATATGTGTATATATATATATTGTGATGTTATTTTTTTAAATGAATATCCATCATCAATTATACTCTATTCTCCGTTTATTCATAAAACAATAATCGTTAATGATATGTCAGTTCAACGCCTTTGTGGATGACACGTTTTTTTATTATTACTATTAAGGATTTCCCTAAAACCATTTTTATCAATAAAAAAATATTATAATATGCATATTATTACTTATTTAATATTTTGGAACAAAATAATAGACCAAATATAGACTTAAATGATACTAGTTTGTGATAGTCATAAAAACCATAAAAATTAACAAAAAAATATCATTAATGTTTTTTCAAATGAACCATCCTCATACTATAAAAAATGATATATGAGAAATTTATACCTTTGTATGGTAGTTAATATAAAATATTCTCACTTATAGATAATTATTCCCATAGGAAAATATCATCTATAATTATAAACACGAAAACAAAAAATTAAATCATGGAAACAAATGTTCCCAAACAAAAAAATTGATTTCTGTAACTCACCAATATGTCTATAAATGAGAATAATAAATCTATAATAAATCTAATACATGTAGAATAATTATTTTATTAGTTATTTAATGAATCCATTTTGTGAATGTTCAAAATTATTTGAGACATATGGTATGGGCATTCTCGAACCCAACTCACATTCACCTGGTGACCACCCCTTCATGAAAAATTTCATTTTTTTATATAAAATTAATATTAAAAAATATGATTTCAATGATCATAAATATATTGGTGATATAATTGTTTTCAAAATGGTTTTATGAATAATATAATGATTTTATAATGAATACTTTTTTCCCAAACACATTGTATCACTTATTGGGTTGTTTCTTCTTTGAGAATGATTATTTTTTACCAAATATGTTATTAAATTTATATCATTTTGGAAGAAAATGTTTATATATTAAATCATAAATGAATAAATCCATTGAAACTCATTCATTTACATGTATTATTTCTTAAACATGATTTTTATATGTCTTTTGTGGTATTTGTGATTAAGAATATATGATGATGTGACTGGTGGGGAAGGAATTATATAGCTCTATAATGAATTGTGTCATATTTTATATCTCATGATATAATGTGTAATAAGCATTAAAAAGATTCAATATTTTATTATAAAGAGTATTTTCATATTATGAAAAAATTTCACGTGTGAACAAGTTGTTATCATTATTCACAACAATGTGTAGTAATTGAAAACTAATAAATGATGTTACATTATTATGCATTTCAAATTTCCATTCCATAATGAAAATTTTATCTCATGATTTTGGTGATTATCCTATGTTTATGGTACAAGGATGATTATTATTTCTACCCATGTTATATTAACTTAGGAACATTTTTCATGCTCTAAAAGGGAATTTAGCTCCCTCATTTTATTTCATGTGTATCCATAGGTGAAAACATATTATTAGGAGAATGTGATATTTAATATAATACATAAGAAAATTTTAGATAAATATTTTTATTTTGAAAATGTTATATAAGTTTCAAATTTTCCCCATTACACTACACCTTTGATATTGGATCACAACACTATTTTTTTTTCTCCAAAAAATGATGTAAATAATCATGTAACAAAAAATAGGGTCATAGTAGTCATTATTTGATAAAATATTTTTTAATTTGGGAATTAGGAATAGAGAAAATTAGTGAACACACATAGGATGACACTTAATATGTGTAAACATCTAAGACAATTTTTTTAGAAAAAATATAAATATATCTATCACATATGATATTATTTATAGTTAATTGTGTAGAAGAATAAATATTTACTCATGACTTAATGATGTATATTTCCATTAAAATATTTATATATTAGATGATGGTTGGATGCAAGAATATATGGGAAAATAACCAATGTGGGGTTCAATTCAATTTTTAATCAAATGATGTACCTATGTTCATGGGAGGTGGAGTTCAAAAAATCAAGGAAATTATTAATTTATTTTCTCAGGCTATTAATAATAACCCGAACCATGTATAATTTCCACATAAACCTAATAAGAATAACCTTTCCATAGAGTATATTATAAGGAATCATCCATTTAATTTTAATAGATCATGTGATCCATTTGTTGTGGATTAGTGGATTAAATCAATGGAGAAAATATTTTATATGATCTAATATTTTGTGCAGGAGATGTTAACTCTAGTCTTCTATCGTACATATAGATAATTTGATCAATGGTGTAAATTTATAGTGAAACTTGAAGATGAAGGATGAAATATAAGAGATCCAGTGGGAAGAAATTAGGAAAAATATTTCTATATAATTATATACCTAGAAATCATCAAATAAATTTTGAGAAAGAATTTATATAATTGATGAAAATGGAATGTGAATCAGTCATGAAATATGATGGAAAATTAAAAATCCATGTAATATTTGTCTCTGTTATTGTAAACAAGAATAATATAAAAATAGATAGATTCTTTCTTGGTTTCAAACCACACCATTAAAGGGTGGTAACTATTTGATACTTTGGGTGTTATGAAGAAGTCCTTCGATTTTCTCTCATATTATAGATGGTTTTTTTTATAAAAATCCTCTGATAATGAATATATGAAGATAAGAATGGAGTTTCTAATTAGAGGGTCAAATAAAAATGTAAGAAATAGTATTCAACGACACAAACGTCAAAAATGATTGAAGATGATTTGTAGGAACTACCTAAACATAATTTGGGAATGATTCATGTGTGGGTGGATGGAAAACATGGTCATGAATGTTAGATATACATAGATAAGATGACCAACATGATAAAAGAAATGAGGGAACCCCCTTATACACCACCAAAGGTTCATTACTTCAACTATTGTAAGAAAAAACTATATAGAAATCAATGCACTAATCATCAAGTCCTTGTGGGTTGTAAATGTCAGTAGCAACCAATGCCAATAGATAAATGGGTTTATATTTCCAATAGAATTTATTAAATATAGAATAAAATACATTTTTTATGTGGAAAAATTATTATTCATTCATGAATAGAAACATACTTATTTCATTCTGGTTCAACACATTCATTTACTTCATGCATGATCTATAGAACTATTAAATCAATCCCCTCATACCCATAATTAGAGATATCTATAAAGACACCATGTGTGGTAACCATTGTAATATATGTTTTGGAAACATTTCCACTTGGAAGATGTTTTATTCTTTTTTGATGAATATTTTAAAACATCATATGATGGTATTTGATGCTCTACTTGGAATATATTGGATCACATTATATAGATAACACATCAACTATCTAGAAAAGGAAATATAGGTTTATATTTTGAAACATCCCATGATATTCTATAAATTTAAGGAATTCATCGAATCTATTTTTTAAAATACATCAATGGGGTGTATATTTATTCTATATGAAGAATCATACCTCCCGTAAATGGTTGAGTCAAATAAAGGTATCACCCTAGGGGAAAGGAACATTACGAGGGGGAGGGTGATGTATTTTTGCAAGAGTTATATAAAATTTCTCAATATGATATTATAGATCGATCAATATTACTTATTCATAGAGCCACTCCAATCTCAAAATGTATTTATAGGATGCCATAGATACATTTGTAGTTTTTAAATAAATAGATGAAATATAATTTGGACAACGTGTTTGTATTCCCTAGTGAATCATTGTAGGGTTCTTTAGGGCTCTTCATAAAGAAAAATAATGGAAGAATATTGTTATGTATCAATTAGTGGGAGATAAATAAGATCACTATAAATAAAATTATTCTCATCAAAAGGAATTATGTTTTGTTCATTGAACTATGAGGAGCTCAATACGTATCAAATATTGATCATCACTCTTGATATCATCAACTAATGTTGAAGAAGAGTGATATTTAGAATACTTATTTCCATACCAGGTAATGTAATTATGAGTTCATTGTGATTACCTTTATGATTACTAATTCCCCTGAAATATTCATGGATTTTATTAAAAAATACTTTGTATTATACCATGAAAAATGTTCTATATTTTTTTGATTATATTATAATCTACTACAAGGTAATAAAGGAAGATGGGAAAATCTATGGATTATTCTAGTGAAATTAATAAAGAAGAAATTAATATATAGGTTTATCAAGTATTATTTTTTAATGTTGAAGGTTATATTCATGGGTCACATGATCACAACTAACGAAATTCTATGGTTCCTTTTGAAACAAAGGCAATTATGGAATGGACGAGACCCACTGATGTCATTGAAATATATTGTTTTCATTACATAGTAGGGTACTACCATTTTATTAAGAGACATTTATCATGATTTTATATACATTTAATCAATTTTATATGAAATTGGGTAATGTTTGTCTTCATGGAAGAATGTTATAAAAGAATCAAGGTTGTAAAGTAGAGGATTACCACTTAATCAGTAAAAGAACTACATCAAGTGTTGAAGGATTTGTGATACACAATGATGCATAAAAAATTTAGGGGGTTGTGTACTATTTAAAAATTGTAAATTGATAGCCTATGCCTCATGGTAGTTGAATATCCATCATCAAAACTACCTAAAACATGATATAGAGCTTTCAATTGTTAATGTTTCCATGAAAATATGGTGGAACTACCTCTATGGTAGGAGTTGTGAAATATATACAAATAAAATTTGTCTAACGATTATTTTCACACAATATTAACTCAACATGAACAATTTCAATTGTTATAGATAATAATATACTATGATTTATCTATTCATTAACATCATTGAAAGAAGAAAATTGTAGATAATTGCCTTAGGAGTAAAGAATCTACTACATTATCTACGATGTGAATTGAGAATGACCCCATATTCATGAATATGAAATGTAAATATTTGGAATTCCAAATGTCATTGAATACATCCTACCTTCCCAAATGAGTTTCAAACAATCTATCTATGAGTAGATGAAGGTGGAACAAATGGATGTTCTACTACTATAAATGATTTTGAATGTGGTAAAGTAATGTAATATATATGAGTTAAACAACGATGACTGTTTTTTGATTTGGTATGGAAGTAGGATTTATTTTCCTTCTTTAATAGAGATCAGAAAGGATCGGCTGTATAATATACATAACTCCTAAGTCTCAATCCATCATGGACGTACCATAATGTACCTTGATCTTTGAGTGAAATGTTTTATAGAAAAACCTAAAGAATGAGATTTAAAATTATATCTGCAGATGTATAGTTTGTCGAAATAATAAATTAGAGTGATATAAGTGAGAAGTTATTATGAAAACAACACATATTACCATGTGGAATATTATAATGTCACTAAAGAAATTATTATTGGTATTAGAAAAATATCATAAAATGTTCAATATTGGACATATTGGATTGACTCAGAAATACTACCCACTTCATTGTTATTAAGGAAGATTAATTACATGAAATAATTTACCATACATATGGAGTAATGTGGTGTTAAAACATTGGGTTACAATTTTGATCATATATAATCATGAAACGAGGAACAAATTTAAATTATAGACATTTCGTTAATATTATTTTACAATTAAATTTGAATTTCTTCATGTCCTATCACCCCCAAATATATGGATGTTATTAAATGACTATTCAGAAGCTCAAGGAAACGATAATTACATAGTCAATGGAATTAAATGAATGATGGAATCAGAATATCATAATCATTGAGTTTTAATACGTAAATTGTTTCGAATCCTATATTATTATAGTTTTATATGAATCATTATATGGGAGGAAATATTGAAATCAAAATTTTGTAGTTGAAATTGGAGAAAAAAATCTATTTTAACCAGATATTGTGAATGAGATGAACGGGAATAATCAATCCATCCATCAACATATAATATTTTCTCAGAGTTGTTATAAGATCTTGTTTCGCACGGAATCCGGGGATGACCTCCTGGATGGAAGATTCAAACGTTCCGATCGGTTTCTAACGGGTTTATTCGTAGAACCGGAAACATCCAATGATTCCACATCCATTTCAACCTACTTTCCAAAGGTAGGCGCTCATTAGTTTGTGGACTAATGAGGCTTGGGAATTTGCATTGGTCGAGATGATGGGATGTCGGACTCCTCATACCTTTTTTAGGGGAATTATTGTCTACTCCGGGACTCTCTTTATAGATTTATGTTATGTTTGTGAATCCTTATTACATTACCAAGTATAAAATGAGCTTTCCATTAGTTTTAACAATCAATGATTAAATATGCAAGAAATTTAGAGAATATTTCATATGTATTCAAGGTTCTTCATCAATATAGAATCATCTATATCTTTTTAGAGATTCTTGGTCAATGGTATCCTTAAAAACATTTATATAAAAGTCTCTTGGTCATTATGATGACCAGGCTGGTTTTAAATCCACTCAGTGGGGCACTTGAAGTTTATCGTCATTCAGAAGGACAGGGATTATTTCAAAGTTGGGATCGAACCCAAAAATGGGCTACCTACGTATCCTTTGTTTTGGAAAAGGAATCAGAACCCACGTAGTTCGAGTAATGGAGTATGATGTTTATGATTGATGGCTCAAAGAAGAATGTCATAATTACTTTTACACCCTAAGATCACGTGAGTCATGCTCGGTGTGAGAAACAAGTGGTATTGGTAAAAATTAGACAATTGTTCCATGAAAGATGCAATCATAAGAATTTGTTTGGGGATTATGTATGTATGACTGCCCAGATAAATGAAGGTTTAGGATTTACTTTTAGGGAGAAAATCCAGGAACAAGGTCCATAAAGGTATATGTGCTTTATGGAGATTTGAATACTCTAACTTGGGACTTATTACTGAGAAGGAAACCCAAATTAGAAGAGGATTGATAATTGGGTTTTACTCCTGAGAAGGAATCCCACATCAAACATAATTTAGGACTGGTTAAGAGAAATTAAGGGACTTGGGGTTCACTCCTGAAGAGGATTCCCAAGGTTATGACTGGGACTTTCTCCTAAAAAGGAGGCCCAGGTTAGGGGACTTGGGGCTTACTCCTGAAAAGGAAGGCCAAGATTATGACTGGGACTTTCTCCTAAAAAAGGAGTCCCATGTTAGGGGACTTGGGGCTTACTCCTGAAAAGGAAGCCCAAGATTATGACTGGGACTTGCTCCTAAAAAAGGAGGCCCAGGTTAGGGGACTTGGGGCTTACTCATGAAAAGGAAACACAAGATTATAATTGAGTCTTATTCCTGAAAAGGAGACCCAAGTTAGGGGTTAAGGTTTGGGGCTTATTCCAAAAAAGGATTCCCATATTTGAGATTGGGGCTTACTCCTGAGGAGGATGCCCAAGTTTGGGAACTTTAAGAATTTGGGGCTTACTCCTAAAGAAGGATGCCCAAGTTTATAACTGGGGATTATTCCTAAAAAAGGAGACCCAAGTTAAGGATTCTCTCATCTTAAAGGATGAGGTTGAATTAATGAACTCTCTATATTTAGTGACATAAGGATATTTAAATCACTAGGTTTTTAGAGATATTCCACATAATTCCTTTCACATAAGGAAGTAGAATCAAGAAATCATGCCATAAATGGATTTGAAGAGTGTCTTGAAGACTGAATCTTGAAAATAAAAGGTGTAATGGCTTAAGAGGGTTAAAATGGGCAAGATGGGCACCCAAAAATGTAGGGGCGCGCAAGTCTTGGAAGGCGCGCAAGTCTTCAGTGGGCGCGCAAGTATTGGTCGCGCAGGTATACCTGCGCGACACATGGTGTACTTGCACGATTTTTAACCAGCATTGAAATACTTGAGCGACTCTTTATTAATCACTTTAGAATCCTCTTGAGGTTCTTCCAGAAAAGGGACATGCAAGTTATATTGAAGGAAATAAGTCGGTGTGCAAGTGTTGATAAGTTTCAACACTTATGCCTTCCTTCTTCTCTTTAGATCTTCTGTTCTAGGTAAGAAATTACCTTAGAAGTGTACTGGAAGCTTTGAGAAGAGACTTGGGCGTCGGTAGCTTCAATACGAGTTTCTGGAAAAAGATCATCTCGAATGGGGGGCCCACAGGGTCTATTTATAGGCAAAAGAATACCCCGGGCGGTTACTGGGCGGTTACCACTTTGGTCGCGCAAGTGACTTGCGCGACCAAGAGCGTCGCGCAAGTGTACTTGTGCGACAATGAGATAACTTGCGCGGTGCAGTTGCTTTTGATCCTTTGTTCATGCCTTTGTCGATTTTTGATGTTTTCTTCAAAGGTTAAATCACTTTGAGCTCAGATATTCCCTTTTCCGGTTTTTAGATCTTGTGATGAAAGGAGAGTCAACAGATCTATGATGAAAAAATCAAATGATCATTTGGTATGCTTTTGGAGACAATATTTTCCTTGGAATATCATAGTAGAAGAGAATCTTAACGCGAGATAAATTGGACTATTTGAGATCATTTATTGAATAGTATAATAATACTATCATATTTACATTCCACCAAATATGTCTCATGTGCATGATGTATTCCATTTATCCCTATAAAGGAAGAACATACCCCAACCCACACATTACTGAACTGAGTAGTGGTAATGTTGCAAAACAATATCCCTTATTATTAGAAATTAGAGAATATTTTGGACTAGAGATATATGATTTTACATAACAAGACCACTAAAATGTTAAATATATTATGTAGAAACTATATGTATGAATAGGATATAAATTAAACAGATGAAGCAATGAGGGAGAAATTCCGTGATATGTTTTTACCATATCATGTAAAATGAAATACAAAGGATGAAACTTTCTTAGGGGGATGAATGTAACGACCCAAAAATTTTATCAATGGAATTTACCTTTTTATAATTATGTCATAAATCAAATAAATAACATATCGAAACAAATAAAGACACTACTCTCCTAAATTAATAATCTAATATGTTGTATTTTTAGAAATTAAGGAGCCTATTCCAATGGAATAATAACATGGTTATTTAAATAGTAATATGTCCATTAGAAAAATAAATATGGCTATTAGCATAATAACCTCACCTATGAATGTGTAATTAAAATATAGGAATCTTATAAAAGAAAATATTATATAATTATAACATGGTATAAGTAATGAACTTTTTTAAAAAAGATAAATTATGAGTTTTGTTTTTAAAAGATAACTATTTAGATAAATTAATATAATTAATATAATTATTGAGAAAATATTTTTTTTCCATAATATAGATTAATCATTAATATAATGTTATATTAAAATTATAAGATAGTTTTTGTAGAACATAATTTATGATTCAAATGGTCATAAAATCTATAGAATATTTAAATTTATATTTTTTGAATAAATGGTAGTTTTATTTAAAAATTAATTTTTTCAACTGTAAAAAATATTTTTATAAAAAAGATTTATTTTATGATATCTACAATTCCAAATAAAATTTGGGGTGAATTTTTTGTTTTTTCTAAATTGGTGGAATATATAGTATATAGTGAAATAAGCTAATTCACATTATAAGCTAAATAGTAGATTCTTTTAGTCATGGATGATATGTGGAAAGTGTAAAAATCCTTTATCATAGAATCACATCAGTATTAAACTATAATTAGTTATAATAATCAACAATATCTATAGTCTAGAGGAAAAATAATAAACTAGTGAATATAATAATAAAAATAACCCCCTCCCTGCGAATAATTACCACCCACCACCACATCTCTTCAGAACATATTTGAAATTTAGTTTTTAAAATTCTCCCAAATTACCGTTCCAAGACACTTACCCATTTCTATGATCTTACTTTGTAATCAAAAGACCAAACCCTTGTTCCTAAATGAGGTTATCTATGAAATAACATTAAAGAGGTAAAATCCACAATCCTTCTATTTTAATTTCATTTTCTTCATTTCATCTACTCACCATCCTTATTAAGAGTTTAATAGTAACTCCAATATCCAATAAATATTTTTTAATGTAATATCCAAAATCAATTATCCTCTCTTCACCTTTTATTCTAAAAATAGAAACATATTCCATGAAATATTTGTGCACCACCTTTATGAATGATGTGATTAATTCTCCCTTACCACCATAAAGGATAGTAATAAAACTATTATTAGGGTGACACAATATTTTAATATTTCTATAATATCATTTTTAATGTTATGGAAGTAATTTATAGAATAAATATACAATAAAATTATACTTTTTTGTGATGGTCGAAAAAATTTCCAAAATAAACTAAACATTTTACATTAGTATTTTATCAGATAAATCAGCCTCATATCGATAAAAAAATTATATATGAGACCATTGAGTCATATAAAATAGAATCAATAATATAGATTCTCAATTTTTTATAATTATTACAATTTTAATTGAACATTAATAATTTTATAAAAGTAAGCCGACTAGAAATACATGAAAATGAAAACTTCTAGATCTAATAAATGAAAAATCTAACTCATTAAAATGCCATTAAATGAATTTCTAAAATTATAATAAATTAAATAAGTGTGGAAAACATTATGAATTATGTAATTTTTAATTATAATGTTTTTATCATGTATATTTTGTTCAAGTGAAGAACACATTCATACATATGGTGTGGGGATTATCATGCCCAACACCTTTTATTTGTGTTATCCATCCTTCATTCCAAATTTCAATATAGTTATTCCTTTAATAGTCATTAAATATAATCACATTACTCTCCCCTCTTTCCTTTTGGGGATATATATATTTCAATATTAGTATTTGAAAAAATATAATGATTTTCCAAAAGAACTCTTCTTTCCAAAACAAATCTTTACTCCTATTGAGTGTTTTCTTCTACAAGAATTATTATACATATATGAAATACGTTTTGTCCCATTTATATTTGGGAACCCCATGTTTACTCATGCAATAATTATTGATGAAATCCTTATAAAACACAATCCATTAAAATGGATAATTCCTATATAGAATTCTTATAATTCATTTGTTTCATGTATGATTATGTAAATATTTTGGTGTGATGGGTGGGATCAAAATAATATATCCCTCTAATTGAAAGTGTAATGTGATTTATCTCATGATATAATTTGTAATATCCATGAAAAATTTTGTTTCATTATTAACAATGATGATTTTTGGACAATTAACAAATGGTATGTGTGAACATAATGAAATATTTCTTCACAACTATATGTGGTATTTGACCACAAAGAAATGAAATATCATTTTTTGCATTTACACCTTCTATGAATTACTCCATTATTTCCATCATGATATATATGATGACGATTTTATTATATATTTATGATTATTATTATTCTCACACCTATTTTACTTATTGACACACCTTATTAATCCTCGTAATGTGATTTTTTTCTCACACCTTTTCATTGATATATATCCTCAAGTGACTAAATTTTCTAATGATAATATTCTCTTTATAAGTATAAAGAATAAAAATTTAAAAAATTTATTATTATTATTTATATGTTATATATATACCTAATTTTACTAAGATATTAATATATTATTATTGGATTGTAAAACTGTTAAGTTTTTTATCATAAAAATGATTCAAATAGTCATGTTTTAAAATTATGGGTTGTTATATGTTCCATAATATATATTTTACTAAATAATGTCCACAAGGATTATACTAATTTTTTTTAATACAGACTATAAAGACCCCAACTATAGTAGCATAGAGTAAGTGGTTACATTAATATATTTGCATAAGTCACAAGGAATCACTTACTGATGGATAAATTAATTTTATAGTCTTGGTATACTAGATTCATACTTGAAATTATAAAAATATGTGGAAACATAAATCACATAAATTTTATTATTTGATGAATCTATATTACCACTTATCATATTCTCAGATATCAATCAAAAAATGATTCATGGTATGGTTAGGAAATTAATCTTAAGAATTATATTACCTCTGATGATCAGTAATAGAATAAGTACAATATAATATATAATAAATTCATATGAAATAATCAATATAAAATTGAATAAAATTAAAACACACTAAATTTAAACAAAAACTATAGAATAATATGGAAGGAATATGTGATTACAAAATTATGACATATACATAACATAATAATGGAAACATATCCATAAATGTTGTTATTAATTTAATAATAAAATAATATTAATAAAAAATCTAATAATAATAGAATTAGTAATTTCAGAAATCCTAAAAATAATTTCAAGAACCTTCACAATGCAATTGAAATCAATGTGTAAAATTCCACATAATCTGGACAACAAATCTGTCTTCTGAGACCAACTTATGCAGCAAGGGTATATATAATTCCATGACCCACACATCACAAAACAAGTAAAACTCATTTCTAATTTGAATGGTGTTAAAAAATAATCAATATAAACATTATTATTGAAAAAACAAAAACATGAAATATTTTTACTTACCCAATGTAATGAAAAAATTATAAACCACCTACATTTATATGTTGAATTGTAATAAAAATTTACATCCCTAATCAAATTGATCATAAATTATCTCAATAAATAATAATGAAAGTATCAATACAACAACTCTCTATTTGGATCATATATACAACAAATAGTTATTGTTAACATTGAATAATTATACCACAAAATGATTTTTATGAAAATTCATGAGGAAAAAACTTTTCACATTCAAAATTATCTTTTAAAAAAATTGAAAATAAAATTATTTGAAAATTAATTTTGAAACAAATATACATATATAATAATAATTTATTTTTCCTTATGGAATTAAATTTTATACATGTAGTACATATGAAAACAAATATTTTATAAATTTTTTTGTAAAATCTAAATGCGCCTTTTTTAGAAAAATACATGATGATTCAAGTAAATTTTTTAAAATAAATTAAAAAATTCACATATATTTCTATAGAAATCATATATTTATTTTCAAGAACATTTTGATTACTTTTTTGTAAACAATTCTTTATAAGAAAATGGATTTTCAACCTAATAATGAAATGAATACATGTTTTCTGAAAAAAAATTCTCAAACGATTTTGGTATTAAAGGGACGGAAAATGGTAATATTAATTTAAAATTTTCATTAGTAACTAATGGAAATTAAATTCAATTATTTTAATATTTATATATCAAATAATCCCCCAAGGTAAACATAAAAACAAATCCCCAATAATGATGACATTTTGAATTAAACCCTTACCAATTTATTAGAGCTTGAATCATAAGAAACATGAAATTTATATCTTAAAATAAAAAATTTAATACCACGATGATAAATATTTAAATTATATAAAATATTATTTGTTTAATTATATATACCACATAAATCAATAAGTATTGAACATGAAACATGTCATATAGATGAAAAACAATACGAGAAATTGTTTCTTGAGGTATGATTTCCTTCGTACATGATCGAACCACAAGTATAATAAATTAAGGTTTATTATAAATATTTTTCATACCAATATTATTATATTTCATACCATACATAATTTATTTATTGACTATTATAATCCGTTTATAAAAATTTCATTATTTAAATCATTGTTTCAGTTGATAATTTCTCTTATTTTCTGGTATGTTTTGGTTTTTTGACTTCGGTGATCTTTCAGAGATCATGGTTACAACATATAAAAATTTCAACCATGAAATTAATATTATATATATTCATTATTCATGAAATTATATTAATCTATAATAGTTATAGATGTCAAATGAATTACACCACTTATAGAGATGGTAAGTTGTGCATACAAAATAACCTTCATTCCACCTTTTAGAAGGATAAAATGCAAGGAAAATAAATTTTAAATCACATATATAGAATCCTTTTTATTTAATATATATAATTTATATTTGTAAAATAAATTTATATTATTATCCACAACAATATAAATGAAGCATATTTCCCATTGCAACGTAGAGTTGGTAGTCCACACAGATGATTGAGTGACATTATTGATTTCCAATGGGTTTGAAAGAAAGAGGTTATATGTGTTATTATATTCAAAATATAATTATTATTTTTCAAATATATCATTTATTTATTAATTTTATCATTAATATATTCAATATAATAATTTCAAAAAAATGAATCACAACACTTTAGGTTGTGGTCCTCTACCATCACATGATCTATGCTATCTTATCCCCCAACCGAATGGTAATTAATCAGGTATATGTGATATATAAAATGGATAAATATGAAAAAATAATAAATATCATATATTTATTTTAGATACATCAATATATCTATTTTTTAAAGGTTGTTATTGAATATATATTATGGCGGTTCATCAGGTAGTAATCCATAACGAAGATGATCAACTACAATTTTTCACATTTGATGGATGTAGAGATGTATCTTTGTTTTGAAATTAACATTATAACATATAAATATATAGGTGATAAATATTTTATTATATTTTCATAGTTTAATATGATTTTATGAAGTTTGGTTGTAAAATAAAAACAAATACCCAAGTTTAATAATTTTACCCCTTTTGGGAGAGACTCATTAAGTTTATACAAAATGATTATTTAGTAGGTATTTGTAATAAAAGTAATTGTTATAGTATATAGGTTAAAAATAATAGTTGTTATTTTAAATGGTATTGTTTGAACCAATGGGTTTTTCAAGTTGGATGAGTGAAGTAGAGGGTGTGTCCATTTATATGTGGTTCAGATGACACGTAAGGAATGTTTCAATATATAATGTGATACCCACATTTTTATCATTATAAAATCTTATAAAATGGTTCATTTTAATTATATTTGTGTATATATAGTGTATATATGAAAATAAAATGTGTTTCAAAAAAGTATTATATCATTTTAAAACATATTAATCTTAGTTTAACACATAATAATCTTGCATTCCCATTAATCATGGTAATTAAGTATTATTGGTTTCACTATTCAATATGATAAAAAAATAAATTCAACATATTAGATAATATAAATTATTTTGATATCAAAAATGGATTATTTTTTCAGAATTCAATTCTTAGAAGTGCATCAAATAAATTTAAAATAAACATGGAGACACATAAAAAATATTTTCTGAATAAAATCATTCAAAAGTTTACAATGTTTTTATATCAAGTATAAATGTGAATTTGTTTGAAATGAAACACATTATATTTAAAATTAAAAATTTATGTAATTTCAATTTAAAAAAAAAAATTGTATAAATTTATATAGTAAATAATTTAAAGGAAAATGATGTATTCAATAAAATTCAATGTTTCCCACTTATCAAGAGAAAATTATTCTATAAATGAGATTATAACTACTCCACAAAAATAACATATTTACATGAATATTAGAAAAATTAATTTAATTTTTTCTAATAAAATTGAAATTTTAAATGAAATTTACCTTACGTTTGAACAACATGACTAAATATTATTTTATAAAAATCATTTTTTTCATAAATTATATATTTTTCATTAAAATAGGTCTTATTTTATATCAAGTAAATATATAAGTATTTAGACATGTTTAAACCATAAATGTTTCTTAATGTAGTTATTTTTATTCATTTCAACCATATTGGTTGTTAGGTAATAATCAAATTTTTTAATGAATTGTTTTTTAATAGAGTATCATGATTCATTTAAACTAGGTTTTTCCTGTACATCATTATATTGAAGATATATTATTTTTATGAAATAAAATATATTTCAATTTCTATTGTTGTCACATTATCTTATAAGAATGGTTTTTTTCAGTCATATATTATATAAACATAATGTCAGTATTTCCAAATCTTGAGGTCTTACAAACTCCTTGGATTGGATGATATCATTTGACAAGTTACAATTAACTATTATCTAAATAAATTATTTTTATTTGACTACATAACTTGATTATAGATCATATTATACAAAATAATATATGATATTTTATATATACTTGGAATTACATTATGGATATATTTTTCACATGGGAATTGTGTAGGTACCTGCATGTTGTTGAGAACATGAGTGGTTTAATGCAGTATCAAATTTCATTGAATCTAGTGTACACCATTTCCCATTTCCCATAGGATGATGTGAAATATTTTCTAAACTCAACATTACCATCCACAATTTCCCACAATATGAGAGTTCTCCCAAACTCTATAATTTTTACTCCTTAAAGTTGTTTTTACTACAATATTTATATACCTATAAAAATGATAAAAACACAAGTATATACCCAAATTAGGTGAGTAAATGTATGGGACATCATTGTATTAAGAGATATATATCTTGAATATTTATGTACAATTTCATTTTTTCATTTTTGATGATTAAAAATATTTTAATATGATATAATTATTCTATATAAATATGAAAATGTGTTGATTTATCTAAATTAAACAATATTTAGATAAATATATATTGAGGTTGTGGTTGATTACAACTGTTAATTGTAATATCCCCACCTTAATGGGAAATTTCTTGGAAATAATGACTCGTGGTACATGTTGTAGGTGGATTCTGGGACATGTTTGATTTTAATTGATTTTAATCTACTAGGAAGGTTCCTTATTAGTATTATTAATTTTCATTTTGGTTTTGGAAATGGATATGATAGATCATGTTGTGAATTTATTCATTAGTACAGGAGACCTATATTATATTATTATTTTATATAGGGGCTATTAATTTTTTATGTATAAAAATATTAATACCCACTCACTTTTAGATTTAGATCCTTGTAACATTATTATGAAAGAGTTAAGAAATATCCCAACATTATTTTCTAAATCCCAATCACTTTTTTATATCATTTGCTAATTTGGAGTATTACCTGAGGTAATTTTATAATCATTAAATTTTATATTTAGGTGATCAGGTAAGGGTCACTAATAAATTGTAACATATATATTAAATGTAAAAATTACTAATTTAGAGTTAGCGGTATTTTTGTTAGCATGGGTTTCCAGAAGATAGGTCTACGGAACTTGAGATGCAACCTATAAAAACACAATATGTGCCTATTTATATATAACATATAGATACTATGGATGTCATGGTTGAATTATAAGATCCAGAAATACGAATGAGGTATTGTTTATAGCATTATGGTTTATGTAACTATTAGTTTTTAACCTATATAGGGAATGTGTTACGACCATACTCAATTTTTGACAACACATCATGAGTTAGCATTTATAATTAGGCATTTTTGGAAAACATTTCATGTTGTGTAATATATAATGTTTTAATATTATAGTAAAATAAATATAATATTTTCATAAATTAATACATCTATGATTATTTAATTATACTCTCTATAGTTATATAAATGATAGATAGATTAATTTAAATGAAAAATTGTTTCATTTCACTATTATAGAATTACTAATTCTAATTATCATATTTTCAAAAAAATTATGCCATAATACTTTCAATTATATATGTATCAATTTATATTTAATAAAAATGTATGTTTTTATTTTCATTCATTTAGTTTTCATTTTTAATTTTTATAATTACTTTCAAATTATTATATTGTTGTTCCTATCCTGTTATTTAATATTTATCCCATCATTTAAACCATTAATACATTGTTAATTTTTAAAATCATGTTGATATTATTTATTAATTTATTTCCATTCACAAAAATTAGGTTTTCAATGATATCAAGTTAGAAATATTCAATTGAATGGATGGTTATTACATTCATTATTATATAAAAATGTTGATTTCATTTCAAATTTGATAAGGAAAGTTTTTTCATATTGATTTTTCCATAAAACATTGGATGATTAATTGTAATGATTTTTTCATTAATTGACATGTAATTTGTTTTTTTATTCATCAAAAAAAATTTTATTAAAAAAATAATCAAAATTTCTCAATTATAATATATTTTTAATGATGTGTATTATTTTTTATAACTAAATAATTTTTAAAACCAATGGTAAGTGGGTTGTATATATATGTATATAAGAAAATAATTTGTAGATAATATTGTGAAGAGAACAAAAAAATGGTGGTTCTATGATGTATTCTAGTTTAGACCATTGTAATATAATATGGAAAAAATAATGGTGGGGTGATATAAATTTTTATAATGTTAAATTTGTGATTATTCTAGATATTCATTTTTATTGGTTTGTTTAATGATAATAATTTTTTTTTATGATTTGGGAGGGTTGTATTATATTATGTGATTGATAAAATTATAAGGTATACAGAGAGAAGTTATTTTATTTTTCATGGATTAAAAATACAATGTTTCATGTGTAGTATAATAACTCGTTAATTTTTTATTCTATTTTAATGCTAATTTTTGGGATTTACAGTATGCAGGTGAATGTTAATTTGAATTTTTTGGAATCAATGTTGGAATTTCATTATATGTAAGGATTTATACATGAAATTGGTCATTTTCAAGTGAAATACAAACTGAAATTGAATTATAGGTAAGATCACATAGTTCATTCATAGTTTGGAGTAAGGTAGAGGTGGTGAATATTATAATTTTAAAATATAAGGTGGCACTACGTACATGATAATCGGGCATGATGTATAATTTGGTATATGAAAATGGGGTGTCTTCTTATGGGTTCTATGAGGTATCCATTAGTCCTAGATTAATTTTTCAATTGACATTGGACCACTTATTTTAGAAAAGTGGGAATATTTTCTTTTATATAAACCATTTATGTCCCTATTTGGCACTGTAGAACCCCAATTATATATCACAATTTAGACCCCATAAAATGCATCATATTGATCTCCTATATCCCAAAACAATTAACATATTTTAGAAGGTGTATTTATGTAAAATGTTAGAGTCATATCCATAATTAAAAAACAAGAACTTGCCACTCTCTTCTTTTTATAACTGTAAGTCCATGCATTTGGATATATGTGCGTTTCATGACATGAGATTTTCTAGAGGTAATGAGGTAATCCATTTAATTTCCTTCTTTTCTAATGGTCTTTTTCTGGTAGACCTGTGTTAGGGATATATATATTTTTATATTCAATATATATATTAAGACTCTTTATATTAATTTTATTGGTGTTTAACTTATTTGGAAAAAGGATTTAGGGTTCCATATTATATATTAATTATGTATTACTATAGATTAATGGTCAAAATAATAATTGAAATATTTTACCACTATTTTGACAATGTAATGATTGAGTTTTTATTATATGAAATTTTATTTCATTTTTAATTGATTATGAATATGATTTTATATTATTTTAATCGATTCTATTTTTCTGATGGAGTTTTAGAGACAAATCACCACGACAATGTTAATGGTTGGTTGTTCTTAACTATATATAATATCATAGAATTTACATAGGTTTTTACCGGTAACTAGTTTTCTATGATAATAAATAATATATCACACCAATTAAATTATATAAATCTTGTTTCATTTAAATAACACGACTTCCTAATTTTTGAGTTTTCTATAAACTCACAGATATAGTATTGGATGAAATTTAATATAATTATGTATATGATTTAGTATTACAGATAATATAATTTAGGGATTATAAACTATCCTTTCATAAATATATGTATCAGTATGATAATTATTTGTGTAGTTAAAATTTTAATAGTTTTGATATTTTTTTAAAACATAACAAATATATATATATATATTTCAATTAATAAAATTTAAAAACTGTAAGTTTGAATGTATTTATGAATGATTCAAATTTGGGAATAAATATTAAGTTGTAATATTTTTTTAAATGGAATAAGATAAGTATATCATTTTTAGGAAGGAACTAAATATAATTTATGTCTAATAACCTCTAATAAAAATTATATTGTGTATTAAATAGAAATTTATATACTTAAATGTTCATATAATTTAATTAATCATTAATAGTAATTAAACAAAATAATATAGTAATATTTCTTATATAACATAAAATCTTCCTTATTGAATTCTATAATACCTACAATAACCCTAATGGTTGTTTAAATGATTAAAATAAGTTATTGAAGTCTATTTGATTCTAAAGAATGATTGTGAAAAAATGCTTATATACTATGAAAAATATAGTGAATCATTGTAATTATTTATATTATTCATGATAGAAATTGGTTATTAAATTTTTTTGGGATGTCATATATGGTTCATATAATTGTTCATTTAATTAAAATAGAAAAAAATTATTTTATCTTAAATATTAATCACGGATGGTTTATTATAGGATGGTTAGTCAATGAAAACATACACTATAATATGACCATTTTAAATATATATATATATAATACCCTCCTTAAAAAAATAATTCTTTAGAATCCCATAAAATGAATATGACTTTCTGTCTGCCTATTTAATGATTACTAAAATGATTTATAAATCATTTTCATATCTATTATATAATAGAATTATATGTAAAAAATGTATAGTTATTATAGTTAGTATTTTTTGATTAACTGGTTGGGTAATATTGGATAGATAGAAATGGATAACTATTTGATTATTTTAATTATCAATTATATTCCAAATGTTATTTTACCCTATAATATTTTATTATCATGGTTACTATTTACCACGTTGAATACATAGTTTGGTATATGCTCATCACCTTTAATTTCAAAAATTATATATTCAATTCCTTTCTTGTTTGGTATATAAACCCTATTAATTTAAAAATTATTTATCATTTATGCAAATATATATTACACACCTATTGTTATTAGTGAAAACATAGTTCATATGTTGTGCACAAGTTCTATTGTAAATTTTATTATTCCAAATTTCATTGAAGAATCCAAGGTAACTATATTTTATAATGATTACGTGTAACACATGCTCATTGAAAATTACTATATATTAAAGTGATAGTAAATTTAGATTTTCTAGTTAGTTTGATTACATATTTATCTTTTATTAGGAAAGTAATTTCATTGATATAACATTATTCGGTTATATAATTACATGGATGGATATTTTTTAATGCTTCTTGTTGGGCTTGTCGCTCACACTAGGGACTCAAATTCTTATAATAGTTTTTTTCATCATTATTTTTCATCCATACAATACAAATTTGGGAATCCTCAATCAACGTGGCTGATGATGTGAGATCTATGATCGAAATGGAATAATGGGATAACAGTAAAAATAATGGAGGTTATCATGTCCCTGAAAATAAAACTCATAATTCTTATCTAATGTAATAGGGAAGGGTAAAATAGAATGAATGTTGGTTTAGTATTCTAAGAGTCAAATTTTGGCCCAATATACTGAAAACAGCTTAATTAACTAATAAGATCATGGTTTTATAGTGGACGAAGAAGAAGAAATAGAAAAAAATTTCTATAGTGTAAATAATGTAAATGTTATCTATGTTCTGTAACACATTCTTGAAAAAATGAGATGAAGGGTTGAAAATATATATAGATAAACAAAATTCGATTATTGGGAAAATTAACATTTCTTATACTAAAATTTATTTCTGGGAAGTATCATAATATCACTGGAGAATTAAAATAATTATGATGATAAGTCATGGAACTACTATTATTAGGTGATATAAGAGATAAATATTTGTATATATAGATTAATAAAGATAAAGAGAAAGTTAAAAACAGAACTTTTTGATACCCCTCAATGAATAATGTTAACATCATATTCAAAAATTTAATCAAATACGAACACAATTAAATGTCAAATAAAAGAAGAAAAGACAATAATAAATTAGATTGAATTACTATTAGGTGGATAATTTTATTTCACTTCTCCATCCTATATGGTGACCCATATTGAAGATTTTGTTCATGATTAACTTGGGGATTCATTCATCCACTTTTCTCCATTGATATAATATTCATACTTATAGAAAATAACATAGAATCTAGTATTTTATATTCCATTTTATTAAATAATTACTCAAATTAGAATGTTTTAAAAAATCTTATGTTCTCCGAATTATTAATAAATAATCAACCATCATAATTACAATACAATTATCCTCACCAATAATGTGTATTTAGTCAAAGTGTTAGGGTAATTTTAAAACAGTTAATCATTTACATTTTTTCTAATTGAAATGTATGATTATATTATTCTGCGAAACTATGACAGTACTTCAATTTGGAAAAAACAATAGTAAATATCTAATGGTGAAGGAATATTTTGTTTCTTCACCATCAAATGAGTTGGGCTTCTTAATATATTTTTTAGGGGAAACTCTCGAGCATGATATTTGTTGATATTTATTTAAACAGATCGCATATCATTCAGATCCAATCCTATAGACATAGATCAAACATATTTTTAATCTTGCTTTGAGATCATAAGGTATTATTAATTTATAGTTCCAAATGATTCCTTTAGGTTGGCAGGAATGAAGGTACCAAATTCAACCATCGTCGTTCAAGTATAGTTGATGGTTGATACCAATGGTCGTTTGGGAGCCACATAGTTAATAAATCCCATTTCTATTATTGTAATTGATTATTTTATATAAAATGTGATCAATTAGAATGTTTTGTTTCATGATATGGCCCACTAGGGACTACGTAGATGATGGTAGGATGATTGTGAAACCCTAATATCAATTCTAATAGTATAATTGGATGTGATAATCTCTGAGTATACATGATACATTAATAGTTAGACTTAACCAATATAAATATATTAATAGACACAACTAACTCTATACAACAGTTTAGAGGTATAATAAGAGACTAATATATCTAGAGTGCATCCCATGTATGAAACAACCAATAAGAAAACACAAAATACAAATTGAGTAATAAAAAGTATATAAAGGTTAAAAATATATAGCCAACCAATAAAAAAGTCCCAATATAAAAATAATAAGAAATAGGGAATTATTGAAAGCATATCATATCATAATCTCCAACACTGACCACCAAACATTATTAGCACAAAGAAACACTAAGATCAACTAAAAATAGGTCCATTAACATCACATAGGAATTTACAATATTCTTCTTAATACAAAAAACAAAATGATTGATAAAAAATTGAGGCTGTTATATATATACCTATTAGGGTTCCATGAGAACCATAATTTTGGTTCAATAATAATAAACAATAGCTAGATCAATTCATAAGGAAGAGCTTACTTCAAACCCAATATCAGGTAGGACCATAATGAAACCCAAGTGAGATTGAAATGGAATATTCATCTCCAAAAATATCTATGAACAATTATAAATCATCAAGACCAAATAAACCCATCTATGTTTCCCAACACCATGTGACTCCTCACAAAAATAGGAGTGGATCAACCCCCTCATCGCTATCATGCTCTATAGTCGAGTGAGCTCTAACAACCATAGTGGACACAATCCCTAATATGGATTGATGAAAGAGGAGTAATTGTCCACATATAGGGGAGACACACCATACTAGTTTATGAGGTGTACTTACTCAACCAATCTAAATAGTATGGGGGACCCATAACTGGGTCTGATATGTGAGTACCGACCCAAAAAAATTTCTCTTTTTTAATGTTTATAACATAAATTGGGGAATCATTGCTATAATATGTGTCCCACTAATAAAACCTCATTTCATATATCTAATTGAAAAATGAATACATACATCATGATCTATATGTTAAACTGCTTAGGATAGTCTACTGAGGAGAACTAGTGATATAGAAAAAGAAGTAAACACACAAGGTAGAAATATCCTACGATAGTATATTAAATGTATTTAGAGTATACATTATGTGTCATGGATACTATGGGAGTTTCTGTTTATTACTGATCATCCTACTATACTCAAGATCATTCCAATTGAAATATAGTTGTGCTTGTGTACTCTATTGATGTCAATGTACTCTTTCAATTCCATAATGATTTGGTTTTGTTAGATTCCTCTATCCATGTCCATGTACATTATTTTTTCCATGACCATGTGACCTGCTTATGTAGGTGTACATAATAAAAGAAATGAATGTGTACTAATGTCGAATACTATGAGCTACCATCACCGAGTCACATGTGTAGTATATGTAATAAGTTAGTTATGATATCTAATTCCACCCAAAAACATTGTCATTATTGTAGGGGTACACATGGCATGTGTTCATCTATAATAAATTTATAGAACATTAGAAATATCCAGAATATCGAAATCCATATGCATAATCTTATATAATTCATGTCCTATATATCCACTAAAATTTGACTACCCAATATTTTCATATATTGACGGGGGGTGTCCCCACTCATTGATTCCTAACATTTAGTTAGTTGAATATTGAACTCTAGTCAACCATAAATGTATATGACATTCATCACACAATAATTTGATGTTACAATAATTTAATCCCCCTTAACATCCCTCCACACACCATGATCAATCAACAAAACACCCGTCCATACATCCTTTATGAAGTCACTATGAATCCAGGGGTTTCGTCACTCTAGAATCATTACTGGATATGTCGAACTATGACCCTTGTTTCCAATGATGATGAATGAAACGAATTATGGGTATAATTATTATAATGAATTAAGATCATCATTATATGACTAGATATCTACCAAAAATCATTAATTGCATAAATAAAAATTCTATATAATATGATGTTCAACAGGGACTACCAAATTTTGTAATAAAATAACTAATGAAACGAACCACATATGAAAAAAATTCAAATTTAGTAAATAATATGGTATATTATCCATGCTCATAAATTAAAACAAATAGGTAGAAAATCATGAAAAAAAATTTCTTATAGTTGGAATGGAAAAATTTATGTTTAATAAAGTTTGATATAGAGATAAATATGATGATCCCACTATGTTTTCCATTTATCTCATGTTTCTCCTCGATATTTCCTCATCGATCCTCATTATTGACCCACTAACAACAATTTTATCCTCTTCTATAGTCCCCAATAATTATGGGTATATCCATCATAATTTTTCATAATGACTTATTTATATATAAGTGTTATCAATTTTCTATTTACTAATTTATATATTTAATTCAGTGAACATCCATCGAAACAGTTTCCCTAAACAAGAAACATGACACTGATAAACAAAATTTAATGAATTGGGTAAAATCAATTTTTTGGGAACCACCATGGTCCAAGATTACCCATATGATGTATGGATCAGTGGGAAAGAATTTATACAAAAAAAATTTGTGATTTATCTTTAATATATATATATATATATATCTTTAATATATTAATTATGATCTCATTTTACACACAAACACAACACTGACATCAATGAAAAATATAGTGTTATATAATGAAATATTCAAATGACTAAACCATAAAAAAATGATTTGTTTCTGTTTCCATCCTTGATTTACTTTTTCACTAATAAGATATATCTATATAAAAATTTCGGGTTAATGAGCCCTCAACACGATACAGACTCCCAGGATCTCTTAAAAATGCTCACATACTCTTACTGATATAAACTTTATGGTAAGGTCCATCAACATAGGGTCCTCTCGTATATGACCTCTAACACCATTTGGAACTCCGTGATTGAGGATCCATCCACTATGTACAATACAAATTAGTCTATAACATGAGTTGTGTGAGATGATATGTGAGTATGATATACATTATAATACCTAATGTAGGATTGAATAAGTAAACACAAGATGCTCAAATACAAGAGGGGGTGAATTGTATACTTTAAAAATCTATAAGGGAATTTTGTACAACCAAAATTTACAACACCTCTAAGTACTATTATCTTTGTTGATTCTGGAAAAGTGATTCTGGAAATGAAACATAACAAAATTTTACACCAACGAAGATTCTACCATAATGCCTATAGAATTGTATAAAATCATAGTACATGTTGAAGGAAGTATATGAAAGTTATACTCTCCTCAAAAACAAAAATACACAGAGGAAAACAATTTAGTAACACTACAAGTGACAAGTAGAAAAACTTTTAACCCAAAGATGAGGGTATCCAACCACCTTGGATAAAAGGTCCTTTGACTTATACTTTCAAGAAAGTTTATCTTACCCACACCCAGGTAAGCCCTCAATCTGAAGATCAGTATCTATCTTGCTATCCCCACAAGCCCTCGATTTGTAAGGTAATAGGCACCCTTGACTTCACAACCCAAAGTCTCTGATTTCAAGGAAATCAAACCTCTTCCCAAAGAAAGTCTACACGAAGCAATGTTTTAACAAGCATTTCAAAACATTATGCACGAATCAAGAGAGTTTATAAGAGACTCTCTCTCTAGAAATCACTTCAATAGCATGTGAGCACAGTTTTCAAAGATGTTGTCATGTGTTGATATCTTTTCAAATGATCTCCTATTTATAGGCACAACTCCAATGGTTGGATCCCTCCTGCAATGATCATTTTCTTCGTTGAATTTTTGAGGGAACTGTAAATGTGTCACTCAAACAATGTTTAGTTGATAACTGAAAGCACGACAACTTTTTATAAAAGAATAATTGTAGGCATAAATATGGTTACCTAACCAAACACTTATATTCAAGAATGTAAGAAAATAAAAGTTCGGAGTGTAAGCAAATAAAAGTTAGGAGTCTAAAAAACATTAATTTGGAGTTTATAATACAAGGATATTCAGATTCTGTTTATCAGAAGAATTCAGAGTCAAACTTTATACAAGTTCGTATCCATAATTCTTAATCAGAATTCACTGTTAGAAATCGTAATGAGAATTCGTAATCAGAATTCATCAACAGAATTCATAATGATAATTTCTAATTAGACTTCATCATCTGAATTCGTCCTCAGATTTCATAAAGATAATTCTTAATCAGAATTCATCATCAGAATTTGTAATGAGAATTCATAATCATAATTCATCATTATAGTTAATAATGAAAACTCATAATCAGAATTCATCATCAGAATTCGTCATGAGAATCCGTAATCAAAATTCATCAGCAAAATTCGTAGTTAGAAGTTTATACAAGTTCATAATCAGAATTCAAAGTTAAACATTATAAATGTTCATAACTGGGAATTTGGATCCTAGAACAGAATTCTTCATATCTAAGTATTATACAATTCTGTGGTTTTTGATATGAATCCAATATTTATACCGAAGAAAAATATTTATATGAACAATGAAAACAAGGTAGGGGTAAATTTCTTTTGGGAATGAAATTTTCCTTATGGAATTAAAACAAGGGTAAAATGAGTTTTTCCTTGAAATAAGGTGTTTGTGATTTTCAAAACAAGAAGGAATGGTAAAGTCATAAGGATAACTTAATGACTTAACAATATCCCCCTTTCCATTAAAGAATGGAAAAGTCCTAAGGAAAAGCCTTATTGACTCAACTATCTCCCCATTTTTGGAAAGCACAAACATCCTTACGAAAAAGAATATAAGGACTTGAAAAGAAATTTCATAGATGATGTAATTAAATCTTTTCTCCCTTTGTTCATGGACAATGATGAATACAAGTAACTCCCCCTTAGGCTTTTTAACACTAAGGATCATATTCTAGATTTACGGAATGACAATTTTCATTTGAATGTGGAAATATTCATAATGAGAAACTCCCCCTTACTTAGGAATATTTATTCTTTACTTAGATATCCTTTTCTTTCTCCCCTTTGGATTTTCCCCTTTTTGAGTTCTTTTTCCATCACCCCCTTTGTGATTTAAAAAAATACATTGAGGGAATGGAAAGTAATATGGTACCTGAAATATTAGTAAAGGAATACAAAAAAATGGCAAGCCATAATTCCGTTATGATTGAGAGTATTTGTACAAGGAAAAACAAATACAACAAAAGATCATAGTGGGATTTATTTTTGTTCTTTTTCCTTGGGAATTAGCATCTTCACATTGGTCTTCATCTTTTTCATCTCTTTATGATCCTCCTCAAATTGCTTTTCTAATTCCTTGATCATATCCTTTTGAGCTTTCATGCCCTCTTCCTAATCCTTCAGCAATTCATCCTCCTTTACAATCATTTATTCGATCTCAATATGGATATCTATTTCCCCCTTAAAACATTGGGAAACAGATTTAATCTTTCCATTCTGATCCTTCACATGTTGATTCCAATTATTTTTCTCTAGGTAAGCTTATCCTGAAAGCTGTCTGAATGATTTTTCATTTTTACATCCTCAGTACCATAGGCTTGCTTAACATCTTCTTCAAACAGATCAATCTCTGCCAAATATTCATTGATTTTCTTTGACCATAGAGTCAATTTGATGCAATACTTTATGTGATCCTCATAAATGATTATAAAATTTTTATGTTTTGCGTCAATCTTCACACATTTATCCATCACCATGGATAGAGATTATGACTTTTGATTCATGATGTGCTGAAGCATCTGACATCTGGAATCTATTTTAGGAACGATCGGAATGATATCGTCCAACTTCTTTAGGGACTCAACAACAACAACATGTCCCAATGCAGACGACTCCAAATCAGACAACATACTAGGAGATATTTCTTCCTCTAATTCTACCAATATCCTCTTAGAGGATCCTCCTGATTTTTTTCTTCCGGATAATATCTTTTGTTGGGGTTTCAATAAATACTTGTTTACCCTTGTCAATTTTTGGTACTGATTACTCATCAGGTGATTCCTGGTCACTTCTGGATAATTGTACAATCTTTTCTTCATCACCTTTTTCCTTCTCATATCTAGATTCAATTTCATTAGGGTCTATAAAGTGATGATTGAAACTCTCTTCATCACACAACTTGTTTACTTCCTCGTCTTCACCCTTGTCATTAGCACAAGGAGTAGCAATTTTTATGATCTGGCATGAGAAGTCCAGATTGAAAACTTTTTAGAAGCACTTTCTATTTCATGATACTCTTCAACTTTCTTAATTACATCCTTAGATCGACCACTGCTCTCATCTTCTTTTAATTCATTTGCAGATTCATTCTCTTCAACAACCTTCTCTTGTAGGTTTTATAAAGTGAAGAAATTCTTCCCCAGAGTCTCATGTAATGATTCCACCAAAAAGGTTTTCAGTACATGAATTGGTTCAGATGCAACCTCATCATCTTTCAAAAGAGATTGAACAATCTCTACCTTAGATAAATTTTTCTTTTCATTTTTCTCCTTTTCTTGCCTCTCAATCTCTTTAGCAGGTGTTTCTTTTAAGGCCTTAGACTTAGCAGGATCCAAGCCCAACTGTGGCTCCCCGCTTTTATATTCTTCTTGTCCTCTCTCCATTTTGCAACTACTTCATCTAAATACACTTTCTTCTTCTTCATTTTAGGAGGTTCAGGTTGGGATTACTTAACTTTAGAGGTTTTATCTTCAACTTCCACTTCTTTCAACTTCATTTTCTTACTGGTATTCTTTGTGGGTTCAGAATTATCAACATTTTTCGGAATGTTTTTTTCCTCCTCCTCTAGGAAATCATAGAACTCTCCTGACTATTTTGAGAAACCAATCTTCATCCTATTAAGAGTTTCATCACTGATCAGCATCACCTTGCAATTCCTCGGCTTGGAACTGCAGGGGATCTTGAATGATTCAAGACACCGATCTATCAACTTTGAATGAAATATCAGTTACATAATGATCTAAGCTCTATGATTTCCATTATTGATGTTCTCAATGGTGATGAGGTTGTGTCTCATGAGATTCACCTTCCTTAGATTTTCTAAAAAAATATACAATATACATATCATTCTTCTTAGGGGTATCCTTATCACCCTTCCTTGGTACGATAAATCCTTGCACCAAAAGCTATAGAATCTGGTTATTGGATGATAGATGGGAGATCATCTTTGAAGTGTTTACATTAGAAAGACCAAGGCATTCCATATCCTTTGTCTTGACAAAAATACCATGTACCTCAGGAATCTTATGAGAGAAAAAATTAGCCTCTCCTTGATAAGGTATTTCCACCAACCTAGACGCGTTGGTATAAGATAGAGCATACATCTTCCCATAGCTCTTGAAGGAGAACTTCTCCCTTCCATATTCCTTGAAAAAATGTATTGACTCATAAAACTCTATGAGCAAGTCTGGATACACCACATCTTGATCTCGAGTCTTAGATATAGCTACACTTTCACATCCATTGAGCTTGATATTATTGGATATAATTGAATCATAATTATTGAAGAAGTTTGGGTGTACCAACCTCTCCCTATATATCTGCCACTCCGAGATTGGCTTGACTGAAGAACTATCCTAAGAAGGGGATTCTGCAGACATTCGGACTGGGAACTTCTGAAGAATTCAGAACGGGCTTTTGTAGAGGAGCTGTACATTGAGATGCAAGAGCTTGGAAAACGATGCGGGACAACCATCAAGGGTCCCCATTATATAGGCGATGGAGGGGACCTTTCAACTTCAAATTCCAATATAACGGTTGAAAAAATCTCTGATCTGATCTGAAGGTTGAAAACATGCATGCAAAGAAAAACTGTATCCGATCTTGTGATGTTTTATGAAAAACATTCGGATTTAAGGAGAAACGAATCTGAAAAATTAAAATAAAATACTATCAAGTTAAAATTTTTATGAAAATTTAAGTAAAGAAATAATACCTTTAGGATTGTCATGGAAGATTATTCGTAATAGGTGATATTATTCTTAAAGAAAATTTTGACTCCGAAAAAACTCACTACAAAAAAACTCACTATGAAAAACACACTATGAAAAACTTAAGATCGAAAAGTTTTATTGAAAAAATATTGAGTATAAAAACTCAATTAAGATAATTATGAGTATGAAAAACACATTATGAAAATTACCATTATGAAAATTTCCATTACGAAAATTTGAAAAACTAACTACGAAAATTTTGATAATGATTTAATTATATATGTACTCCCGCTATGAAAATGAGTTTATTACTGTAAGGATATTGGTACAACAGAAAGTTGATGGAGGAAGATTACCTCACAGTTATCATTCATAACATTTGTTTAAAGTATTCAAATCTATCGGAGGATAAATATTTTGTGAAAATATCAGCAAGTTGATATTGTGTTCTGATAAATTGAAGAATGATATATCCTTTTTGTGTGTAATCCCTAAGAAAGTGATTCCTAATGTCTATGTGCTTTGCAAGTGAGTGATGTAAAAGGTTTATAATAAGGGAAATTACACTTCAATTCCATAACCAAGAAAGTTCTTACATAGCACTAAGGCAAGGTATGTCTTGACTCCTAAGGTATTTTAAGTTTAGTGTGTAAACATTCTCTTTCCTATTGGCGGAAAGGATAAATTCCTCCTTGGAATTGTGTACTAAGAATTTGTAATTCCAAAAATTCACAAGGTATCATTCATCACATAATCGACTTATTCTAATGAGGTTGTGCTTAAGACCCTTAAGAAATAAAACATTTGAAATAAATGTTTTTCAAGAAGAACGATGTTACATATACCAATAATATCTCCCTGAAAATTACCTCCGAAATTTACTTTTCCTCCTTGCATCTTGATAATCTTTTCAAAATAGTTTTTGTTACCATTCATATGTCGAGAACATCCACTATACATATATTATGTATTTCTGTTGGTACCTTCTCTATTTTCAAGAAAATAAGAAAATGTTAGGTTTTCAGAATCCAGGCTTGCTTGGATCTGGAAATCTCAGTGAGAAATTTTTTTGGAACCCACATTTTCTTAGAAAAATAGGATTTATGTAATCCTAATGTCTGAGTTTGGATTAGGGAACAATAATTTTCCCAATATCCAACACAATGACACTTAGTACAGAATGGAGCACATTTAGATACAAAGTAGTTGTTACAAAAATTCAATTTTGAACCAGTATAACCAAAAACAGAACTATTCCTTAGAGGTCGGATTTGTGAATACATTTTATCAAAAATTTTTTTACCTAAGGTAATGTTTGAAAAACACATCCTCTCGGAAAGGATTTCGAATTTGAGTTTGATTACCAAATTATTGTCTTCAAAAACATTTTAATTTGAACTGGACCAAGGCTCGAAATCATTTTTCTTAGAAATTAAGTTTTCTAGATCTTTAAAAAGTTTATTCTTCTCAGAATTCAATTCCTCAAGATTTTGTAAAATACTTTCAAAATCAACATTCTTTTTAGTAAGAACATTAGAAAGATATGATATTTCCTTAGTAATAATAGTATTCCTTGAATTTTCCTAATCATGTTTCTTCATGAGTTTTGAATTCTCAATCTCAAGATGTTTGGAAAATCTTGAAACATCTACATAGGAATGTATATTATTATCTTCATCAAAAGAAGATTCTTTATCTGAATAGTTATAATATCTACTATCATAAGCATTCAAAGAAACATTAGTCATAGATTTAGTATTGTGTACCTTAGATATTAAGCAATGATTATCAATATGTAGTCTGGCTATTAGACCAAGATTCTTCTGTCCAGAAGATTCATATTATGAAGATTCATCTTAAGAGTCTCCACCACTGGCACTTCATGTTTCATTATCTTCCACGACTTTCTTAGATTTATCCTTGTAATACTTCTTTATGTTTCTCTCCAAATGCCTTTGCTTTCTTTATTTTCATTTGAGCATAGGAAAGTCCGGTCATATATGTCCAACTCTCTTACATTTGTAACATGTGACTTCTGAATCGTTCGTATCATTCCTTTCCTTTTTCTTATATCTGGATTGAAATTTCCTCTATCCAGCTATCTTTTTCATCCTTTGAGCAAGATTTTCTAGTTCATTTTCTGAGGATTCACTTATACTAGATTCGAATTGTATAACAACATTCTTAGTTTTGGATCTAGTAACTCTCTCAGGAGTCTTGTCATTCATATGGTTAGAAGTTGTAGTAAAAGCAACATTTCCATTTCCATTCTTCTTATTTAGGTCATCAGCATCTCTCTTCATTCTAGTTTCATTCTGAAGAAGAGTTCCAAACAACTCATTAAAAAAATATGAGTAACCTTTATGTTCTTATCAAATGAAGTCCTTTTAGATTCCCACTCATTGGTCATGATTTCTATGATCTTATCAACAAGATATTCATCATCTAATCCTTTCTCACCCATTGATTGTAAACTATTCACAATAGTCATGAATCTTTGTTGCACCATATATATGGGTTCTCAATAAGGAAAGTAGAAACCATGATATGTAGCTCTAAGAATGGATCTACTAGTTTCAATTACATTGGAAGTTCCAAAGTGAGTAACTTCTAGTTTCTTCCATATGGAATTTGTTTCTTCACAAGATGAAATTTGGATATATATATTTCTAGTCATGGAGAAAAGAAAAGTATTTCCTACCTTATAGTTTAGTTGATATTCATTCTTTTCCTAATTGGTAAAGGTACTGACTTCTTTTTCTGTAACTTTATATCCTCCAGTAAGCATAACAAAATTATGAACAACAATATTGATAATTAACGTCTTCATATGATCACTCCAATACTCATAATCATTTCCATCAAAAATAGGTGGTCTAGTTGGATTGAGATTGTCAATGGAACCAACATTTAAACCTGTCATTATTAAAAAAATCATTGGCACACAAACTTCTTAGTTGTATTAGTTTCTAAAGAAGATAAAATATCAAAAAAAAACAGAGTATCTCTAAGAAAGAATGAATCAAAACTATGTGAAACCGAAAAAATAGATTCCATGGAATTGTGAATCCAGAAAATATGATTCCGGATATTCTATTCCGAAAACATTGAGCAGGGAAAAACTAATATGTGAATATAAGTATTTCAGAGACCTTATTCTAATACCAATTATGAGATGGTATGTGAGTATGATATACACTATAATACCAATTGTAGGATCGAATATCTAAACATTATATGCTCAAATACAAGCGGGGGGTGAATTGTATACATTAAAAATCCTTAAGGAAATTTTGTATAATCAAAATTCACAACATCTCTAAGTTCTATTATCATGCTTGATTCGAGGAAAGTGATTCCAGAAATAAAACTATAGAAAAGTTTACACCAACTAAGATTATACTATAAATCATATAGAATCCTATAAAATCATAGTAAATGTTTAAGGAAGTATATTAAAGTTATACTTTCCTCAACAACTAAAATACCCAACGGAAAACAAAGGATTACCACTACAAGTAACAAGTATAAACTATTTAACCCAAAGAGGAGGGTATCCAACAACCCTAGATAAGAGGTCCCTTGATTTATACATTCAAGAAAGTCTGTCTTACCCACACCTAGGTAAGCCCACAATCCAATGATCGGTATCTGTCTTGCTATACCCTCAATCCCTCGATTTGTAAGGAAATCGAAACCTCTGACTTCACAACCCGAAGTCTTTGATTTCAAGGAAATGGAACCACTGCACTAAGCAAGTCTGCACGAAGAAATGTTTGAACAATTAGTTCAAAACATTCTACACTAAGCCTAAGAGTTTATAAGAGCCTCTGTCTCTAGAAATCACTTCAACAACATGTATGCACAGTTGACAAAAATGTTTTCAATTGTAAATCTATTTTCAAATGAGCTTCTATTTATAGGCCCATCTCTAACGGTCGGCTTCCTCCTCCAACGGTCATATTCCTCCTTGAATTTTGGAGGTACCTGTACAGTTGTCTCACAAACAACATTTAGTTGATAACTGAAGGCACGACATCATTTTATAAAAGAACAATTGTAGGTAGAAATATTGTTACATAACAAAACTCAAATATTCAGAATGTATGCAAATAAAAGTTCAGAATGTAAGTAAATAAAATTTTGGAGCCTAACCAAAAATAAATTCAGAGTCTATAATACAAGGATATTAGGATTCTATTTATTAGAAGAATTCGGAGTCAGACATCATACAAGTTCGTATCCATAATTCGTAATCAGAATTCACAGTCAGAATTCGTAATGAGAATTCTTAATCAGATTTCATAATCAGAATTCATAATGAGAATTTATAATCAGAATTTGTTATCAGAATTCATCATCAGAATTCGTAATGAGAATTCATAATCAGAATTCATCATCAGAATTTGTAATGAGGATTCGTAATCAGAATTATTCATTAGAATTTCTAATGAGAATTCGTAATCAGAATTCATCATCAGAATTCTTAATGAGAATTCGTGATCAGAATTCATCATCAAAATTCATAGTTAGAACAATATAAATGTTCGTAATCAGAATTCGGAGTTAAACTTCATAAAAGTTCATAATAGGGAATTCAGATCTTAAAACAGAATGCTTCATATCTATGTATTATATGATTATGAGGTTTTAGATATGAATCCGAATTTTATACTTAAGAATGATATTGATATGAAAAATGAAAACAATGTAGAGGTAAATTACCTTTGGGAAGGAAATTTTCCTTATGGAAGTAAAACAGGGGTAAAATGAGTTTTTCCTTGAAATAAGGTTTTTGTGATTTTCAAAACAATAAGGAATAGTAAAATCATAAGGATGCCTTAATGACTTAACAATCTCCACCTTGTCATGAAGGAATGGAAACGTCATATGGAAAAACCTTGTTGACTCAACAAGTTGTTCATGCACGTATCTCCCGAGTTAAGAAACATGGAATATTTCATGCACACAGTCCCAATTTAGGTGGAAGTACAAGTGATAAGAAACCATTTCAACGCTCTATAGGAATCTTAATGACCCAATGAATAAAATGGGTAGCATTCTTCCATGACCAAATATAAAAAATCCATGGTGTGGGGGGATCTAAGGAATAAATAGTCTCCCTAATTGAGCTCTAAAGGCCAATGAATTCATTTAATGATAGATTTTTGTTATATCTAGTCAATCCTCATATGATAATGGATCAACTAAACCATTAATTACATTTCATACACCAACTCTACCCAAATAATATATTTCTCTCCAATCTATGTCCAAAATAAGGATGACCTATGGGGTCTCCATTACATGTCCATAAAATGTAATAAATCTATAATAGAAGTACAATTGTTATTATGGGAAGAAGATAAAAATTTCATGTTATCAACTATTTCTCAATAGATGTATAGCACACATGGTGATAACCAATTTTTAAAAATCTAGATGGTTTACCAGAACTAGACATAATTATAGGGGTGAAACATTGTACTAATCAATTATTGGGTCCAGAAAGTCTCATGAAATCATGTTCACAATAATGAAATAAATTGATCACAATTTTTAGGCAATCATCATGGGAATCCAATGAACCAAAAACAATTCCCATACATATAAAAACCCTAGACTCATTAAAATAACTCATCTGCCTCATGGAATAAATTTTCCCCAACTTGTTCAGTAGATAAATAATAACCCAGATAGCATCATGGATTATTGATATCAATGAAATCCCTCTAAAAAATACAATTATATAGAATCACACTTATATTTTTGGAGCCCAATAGGTTGACATAGACCCACTAGAACATGGTGATCATCTATAACCTATTGAACTATGGGAAACAGACAAACAATCTCTATAATTCTATGACTCATCTGATTCCACCAAAAAAACAAAATAAAGGTCCTTGTACATAATACCAGAAACATGATTAAAATACAATATGTAAGAATAAAAATATCTTAAGGCCTTATCATTCATCATGGCCAGAAACTACATCCATCCATATAATAGGATTATGTGATCCCCTCCTTCAAAAAATCTATCCAGTGCAACTCTTAAGGATATATGGTCAGGTGAATCCTCATAGTTCAATTTACCCTAATGAGAATCTATCATGTGATAATGATGTGGTGGATTCAATACCATAAAATATTGATATTTTTAATCGCTATATTTCACAATATTAATATGAAGAAAATATAATAACTCAAAAATGTCCTCCTGCAAGAAAGAATCAGACTTCTGGATAAAGGAATTTGCCACCACATTTCCCATAACTAGGGTATGAACTTTCTCGAAGTCATAATCCTATTGAGAAACAATCCAACACCTCAGGATTAGGTTAAAATATATATGTGTAAATATTTTATCGAAAATGTTTTGGTCGTGGTAAATAGTTATCCACACTCCCAATTTATAATTCCACCATATCATCATGTTGAAGTTTATTGGTTCAATTTCTAATTATTCTGTTTTTTAATTCATCTTTCGGGTTCTCAAATTCATTGACTCTTCATTGATAATTTCCTACCACTCAATGAACACATAAATCAGGTTATACCCATATACATAGAAAAATAGCACACACTTAACGTCCACATCTAGTAGTGTCAAAAATGAGATCTGGTCATCCTCACCTTGAACTAATCAAAGGATATCAGGCTTATTTATGTCCTGGTAAATGGATTTCCATTATGGATTAAGGGATTCATATATTCTTCAATCCTATAAAAGTATACAATTAACCACTAGAAGTACCCCAACAATTTGATAACACTTTATACATTCTAAATGATCTTCGATGGTTCCCAATAAAGAACTACATTAATATTCATTAGATACATATCTAAACAATTGTTCATGATGACATTCCATAGAAATAGAAAAAAATGGGAATCCAAAACTATCACTTTGACATATTAAGATAAATATGTATCTCATTGATTAAGTCCTCAAACATCCAAAAATGATCTTTATTCTCATCCTCTAGTAAAGGATATATGATAATGTCACCAATAATGAAAAATTTGAATCTGACAATTATAAATTGAGGATCTAGATTTTAAAAGAAATTAAATTATTGGGAGAATTATTCAAAATGAAATTAATTACCATGAACCGATTGTGGATGTGACAACATAACAATACCATTATCATAATATTATCTATACTAACAGTCAAATGATGATAGTCAGACATTATATCTTTCCCTAAAAACTATATAACACCTTTCAACTAGTAGGGAGAGAATTAAATACTCCTCATGGGGTAAATAATCTTTATTGTAATCAGATTCAGATGAAAATATTCAATATAAATACAAAAACATCCATATAAATATTTCAAGAAAAAATATATCCTCTTAAGGGGACAAGGTAAGTATAATAGAATATTTATTTTTAAGGTATTTTATATATATTGTCTAATCATAGAGATCAATAAGATAAAGGTGAAATTACCTCAATTATATTAGTGATTTAATTGGGGGTATTATTATATAAATTTAAATATCCCACCTCAGGGGAAGTATAAAGAAATGTTCAAGAAATAATTCCACCTAATCATATGATACTTCTAGAAACTATATATCTAAATATCTATGTTTTAAAAGGGACATACATTCCAACTGATTCAGAAAAGGTTTCAACTTCCTACTCGGGAGACCCACTCACTCAACCATGACATCAATCTATCTCTATCAGGAAGTATAATCACATCCCATAAGTTTTAATGAATTATAAACTCATATGTTAATAGATTATCCAGTAACAAACTGTAGACAAATAATACATAACCAATATTTTATCATATGGTTTCATTGAAATGAAGAATTGGTATTAATAGAAACTCTACAAATAATCCCTAATTATCCATATTGGAAGATGTTTGATATAATACACTCTATCCATGTAGGAACATCAATCCATAGTTTCTAGAAAAATGTCTCAATTAGAGAATCTATCTCTCACATAAGGGATATTTACATAAATGAGTGACTCACAAATGTGTTTAAAATTTCTGGATAAAAATAAGAAATGACACTGATCATACCCCAATCATCTCATGAGATGCCTGAACACAACCCTATATTTTCTATAACAATTGGTGCCAATGGACTCCACCAATCTGATTATAACATGGGCCATCATCTGGGGGTGTTGAAAATAGATATTAGTGTTGTCCTATATTAAAATCTTTTCCCTATTTTTCTCCACCTACACATCTATCAGCACCGCCTCTTTATGAGATGACTTGACTATAACTTAGGTATTCTTCCCCATGGACCTATTACTATAGTGGAGGTACATGACCTACATATTTACCTTTATCCTCTTATAGGATTGGGAAATCATGATTAATGTGACCATACATTTCATTAGCATAACATGTCCACTTTATCCGTTGATCGGGTCCTATATGTGAACCATGCGCTACTGACCCATGTAGTATTGTATGGGTATGCACATGCCTCCTATGTCATGAACCAAATGACTAAAATTTTATAGTTTCTAAATATGAATTATCCCTCTAATGTCTACTATAAATCATTGATTCAATATATCCCTCTATTAGGGTTATCTCGGTGACCAATTCCCACATCAACAAAATTGTATATGTGGGAATGTATAAGGATACCATGCTAGAAAATGGGACAGGTTGAATTCCTTTCTCAAACGTAAATGCCTAGAAGTATCCATACCACACCATATTTAGTGTGTAACATGTGATATTGGTAAACCTCAAAGTGTTCCAAGTAACCATCATATCATAAAACTATCTATAAAGATGATATTTAATCTACATTGGCCATTTGTTCAATGGTAAATTCTTAATACAGAATAGATAAAAAATTAAATTTAGGAAAAATTATCCTAATCATCAGTCCTAGTTACCATACACCACCTTCACCCTACTTCTCCATGATGAAGGCTATCCATAATAATGACAATTTGATTTTTGGGAGTATAAAAAAGTCTAAAGACTCATACCACTTTCTCAAGAAATACTTCCACTACATTTTGGTATAAATCAATATAAAACATTGGCACTATATATCAATGGAACTAACATAACACTCCAAGAATACACACATCATCATCATAACATGTAGGAGCTACCATTTTCCCAACTCATAGTTAAAAATCCACACATACCAATAGAGGTGGATTAAAATATTAGGAAATTTTTTTTTCACTTCTATATTCCCATATGGAAGACACAACCCATTATTTTGTCTCATAATTGGGGCCTCATAACTTATCTTATCTTCATCATGATCATGTATTAGTATCCTTACAAGATTTTATTTTGTAAGAACAATTAAAGGTTAAAAACATGTTTTGTGATTATATGGGAATATATAGGGTGTAAAATCAATAAGAACATGAATGTGAAAAAGAACCAACATTATATGATGTTTGTACCATTGAATTCATAAAACTAATGAATTGGTTTGCATATTAGAAAAGATGAAAATGAGAATCTCATTCTATGGATACAACATTAGTTTCACCCATATAGTGTTTCCTAGTCTGATATCAAATCTTGGGAGTCTTCAACATAATTTACTTATGTTCACCGATCAATACCTCAAATAGGTTCAACTCCAAGTATCTAAAAATTCAATGAACACCTATGATACAATTCTGTCATGACCTGACATACCATAGTTTTCTTGGAAAGCAAGTATCTGATAATGGGATCTATAGAATCCCTTTAATCGACTAGGGGATGCAAACTAGTAGTAATTAGGGTGAAAATTAAAATAGAATTCCATAACCTAAGTCTGAGTATACATATAACAATCAAACCCTGTGATGTAGTTTATATGTATAATAAAAGAATAATAAATCTACAATGTAACCCATGCATGAAAAAAAACTAGGAATGATTCAATGAACTATAGTGTAAAGACCATGAAATTCCATGGAAATGTTTTTTTAAATACAAGTGCTTTTTATGATTCATTGAAAATTTACAGTGCTTGATTCTGATGCACGGTGTACCCAGAATCTATTTATGAAATTTTGTTCCAGTACGTTTTGTAAATGTACGTGTAGGATTTTATAACTTTTGACTCGGTGCTCAGAATTGGAATCTGATGGCACCGTTGAACTCGCAGCGCCTGTATTCAATTAATAAGACATTCACCTCGACGACAGATTGTCGAGAATAAAAGTTAGTTTTTGGATTTTTATAAAAATAATAAATTAAAGTGTTCAACACTTTAATTTATTCTAGGTTGTCTTCTGTGTGTTGGCTGGTAGTTGGAAACTCTCCATGGGAGTTGGAGGTTGGACCGCCACACCCTAACCTCCCATGAGAGGTTATGGTGGTGGGGTCCACCATAGCATAACCTCCCACAATATGATTAAAAATGGTGTGGACTACCCAAGGATGAAACCACTCAACTCTCCCTCATTAATGAGGGATAGCCTCTTGACTCATCTAGTTTTAATTATTCCAATGCTCGTGCATGAATTTGGTGGATATGGGTTATTAATGACAAAAATTAAAATTTTGTTCAAAAAAATAATAATAGGATTATCACTCTATTATTTTGTTGGAATATCCTTTTGATTGAACTTTTGGAGTGGAAGAACACTTGGAGAATTTCATCTTCAAACAAAGAACCCCCCTCTGCCGCAAACAACGATGAACACCTTCTTCATTATTCAATCGGAACAAAGGAGGGAGCGCTGTCCTTGAAGAACGCCGACAATTCCATACTCAGCTTCTTCATTTCCAACGTCGATTAATCGACGTTCTCCATTTCCTTGACATCATCAATGAATAACAAACCATAGGTAAGGGATTTTAGATGATTTTGTTACCATTAAATGTCGTTCAATTTATGGATTGTGAATTATCGATTGATATCACCAATATGAGGGTGGCTCGGACTGCACGAACATGACCCAACCCTCCCCCTTCGTTCAACCTCGCTTTTTGATGACAGCGGTGTTGCAAAAGTGCCGCCAGAAGATTGGACTATGATGGAGAAACAGCAGCCAGCGACATGCCAACCGTGAAGAAACTTGCAGCACCGGGCCATCATGTCATCGGAAGGGCGCGACACAGTCGTGCCACATAGATGAAAGGAGGACTGCAGTCAGGCCAGGTTGTTGTGGAATGGCATGGCGTCGTCGCACCACGCAGAGGAGAAGAGGGTCGTGGCCAGGTCGGGCCATGGCGGAAGGGCGTGGCGCCGTCACGCTGTGGGGAGGAGGTGAGCCATGCTCAGGGCATGCCTTAATGGAGGAACAAGGGAAGCGGACGTTGGGCCGGCCACCGGTGGTGCGGAACCGGCTGGCTGGTTGGCCAGCCGGACAAGGCGGAACCCTCCTGGGTCCCTCATGATACTGAACTGGTGCTTACCACTAGCTTCGTTGGGAGGGTAGGGTGGCGAAACCCCCCCCCCCCCCTCCACCCCCACACGTGGCCTGTCAGGCCACGCGGGCCGCCAGCCAGGCCACACGGGCCACCCCCTCGAACCAGGCCGCCCTCGGGCTGGGCCACCACCTCGGGCCGGGTCAGTCCCACGGACTAGGTCAGAACCCAGTCTGAACCCGTATGACCCGAATACACCCTTTTTCCCATAACATTGGCTATGGGGGTCCAATCGAAGAACTAGCTGCGGCGATAGATATCTTATAGAAAAATAGTTGTTTTGGCATACCCTGCTTGAGGTTTGGAAACCATTGGGGTACAGACGGGTTGGTTTGAACATACAATCCTACCGGGATGGAAAAGCCAATAACTCGTAGACCGGGAGTCCAATTGACACGCCGTCTATTGCATTGATACCTATATGAAGAGACAGACCATTGAGATACATATACATGTGACTTAGTGAGTGTTGTAGTATCGACTAGTAGCCCGTGTAGAGGATCCTTCCAGAGGAAAGCAGACGGAGTACGGAGAACTAGTAGTTGGAAGAGACTTGACGACTGCTTGGCCGATTCGACATAGAGTGACTCGACTGGCCGAGTGGGATGCCCATCTATGTGACGCAGCAGACCCACGGTGGGGAGAAACTCTATGTGAGTGCGGAAAACCCATGGTACATGACAAGAAGAGTACCTCAGCAGGCTCTGAGGGGAAGCGCCTCTATGTGAGCGCGGAAGACCCGTAGTGGGGAGCACCTCTGTGTGATGTAGCAAACCCATAGTAATCGATAGTAGTAGTGCCTCAACAGTACAAGGATAGTGGTAAGTGCCTCTGTGTGATGTGGCATTCCCACTGTACTCGATAGAGGAGGATTACACCATCATCCGAGGTTTTGACAGTGTGACTGGGGTTGTTACTTGATACTACCCCCTAGAATAAAATCCTCGTTTGAGCTGAGTCAATGACTTTGGTGTTTTCCTCATGATTGATACAGGTTATTAGATAACATAGGTATATGTATGGGAATATACCTATGTAATGGTTATCCGTTGATTTCATACATTGTGGATTACCCTTGTTGGATTTAGTGAGACATTGAGGGTTTCAGGGTCCCTACTGAGTATAGTTATACTCACCCCTACACGGGCTATGCCCGCACCTCATTATGTTGGTTGTAGACTACAGATAGTGCTAACTGAGGCAGAGAGTAGCAGGACCAGATGGTACCCAGAGGAGTACCACTCGGGGTGATGTTAGGTGGAGCGGACGAACGGACGTGGAATGGTGGGGAGGCCATTTGTACCTACCCTTCAGGTAGGAACCCCAGAGGACAACCTAGTAGCTGCTTTACTTTTCATCAGTTGTAATAGAATTAACATTGTACTTATACATTCCTGTTGGGCTTTATTTATGGCCCCTTTACTTTTCAACACTCTTTTGTATACAGGTTTTCTTAGTGTTTTACTTCCAGTTGTGTACACTATTGTTATTTTTTAGTTATAATGAAAATTCCTTCCTAGTTTTGGTATTTACGCCTTTAGTGCTAGTCTCCGGCACCTGGCCTATGGAAGGTGGGCTTGGGGAAGTCACGATACGGGCCCTGGGGGATAGGTCATGAAAAATTTTTATCAGAGGAGTTGGTTCTACCACAGAACATCGGACTCTAATCATTAATTTTGTGACGATATATTGTTAAGGGTACTAAGTGTGGTTTTCAGTTCAGGGAGTCTGGTGATGGTGCAGGCGGCCTATGTATCCATACACTAGAACCCTTACTAATGATTTATGACTTAGTGCATGAATACACTGATTGTGTGCAAGTATTTAGAAGGTTTCGTATGTCAGCTCAAATAGTTCATCTCATCTGGTATAATATTTTGACCATATCGAATATGTTTCCTTCAGGATGCCTCCCCTCAGAGCCCTGAGATTCGTATGCACTGATATCCCACCAAGCGACGAGGCCTCAGTGCATGGCCCTCTTCCAATTGAGGCACTAGCGGAGGCACCAGCAATACTACTTCACGTTGGGCCACCGATGCCACCGGCCCTAGCAGTAGACAATGCACGCCGCGTGAGCACGTTGCATGAGTTCCAGCGCCAGAGGCCACCCAGGTTCTGGGGAGAGACGGATCCACTTGTAGCTATGGATTAGACAGAGGATGTGGTGAGAGTCTTCAGGATAGTAGGGACATCAGCAGATTTCATGGTGATCCTTACTGTTATCCTCCTTCAAGAAGCAGTAGGAAAATGGTGGAGCCTGATGCTCGATGTCCATGATGAGGCAAAACTTCTCTAGGAAGACTGTGAGAGCCTGTTATGGGAGGAGTTTATTCTAGCGACCCTACGAGCGGTACGGATACAGGAGCTACTTCATCTGCAGTAGGGAAGCATGACTGTGGCATATTACTCAGTAAGGTTCACCGACCTCTCGCGCTACTCCACATATCTGGTGTGAGACCCACTATTCAAGGCCCATACCTTCGAGCTGTGTCACAGGCTTGAGATCAGAGCATTGATGATCTCCATCATCATCCCGATGCAGGTAGGGGTGTTAATGAGAGCCCTCATAGTGGAGAGTTTCCTTGATGACCAGTCACCAGTAGTGAGAGCCACTACTAGTCGACATGTAGTAGAGTCTTCTACATCTAGAAATAGGCAAATGACAAATAAGTTCAAGGGTACCAGACCCATATTTGGATGACCGCAAGAATCAGGATCTGTTGTGCGGGGCACCCAGAGTAGTGACTTACCTTCCAGGAGCAGGCTGTGTTACTCATGCTGCGGGCAGGGTCACATTGCTCGTGACTATCCAACCCACCATTCAGATGACTACCTATCAACTGGAGGACCTCCCAGGTAGAGGAAGATGTTCGATAAAGTCAGTAGGCATGGCTCAGGAAGACATGGCAGAGGAGTTGTTCGAGCAGCTAGCGGTGGATGACATTTCGAGGTGTTGCCAATACCACCACTAGGAGGACCACCCTGACCGCAAGGAGCAGGTGTACTAGGGAGAGATGAGCTTTGGGAAACTGTGGAATACGACCATCGTGCTCCGGAGAGGATTCGTGGTATGATCTGTGTCTACTCCACCTAACAGTATTTCTTGTAGACACATGTTCCAGTCATTCTTTCATAGCCTCTACCCTTGTTCGGAGCTCGGAGATTCTGACAGAGTCGTTGGCTCGATCCATACGGATAGAGACACCTATGGGAGCAGTCTCGATGATTATGCACTAGTTCTGGTAGTGTGAGATTACTCTCGGATGTGAGAGCTTCGGCTGGGATCTTCTCGTAGCAGCGTCGAGGCCATACGACGTCATCTTGGGTATGGACTGGTTATCTACAGTCCATGTACAGATCGACTGTATTAGGTCAAAAGTGCATTGTGTCTGCATGGATGGGACCAGGTTTCCCTTCACCAGAAAGAAGGGAACCTTTTCAGCACATGATAGACTTACTCGGATGAGGGTGTAGCTGATCACTCACCAATTGGATTGCCTTACCCTCGGAGCAATTGATGTGGAGATTCCGAGCTATCTTGTAGTGTTGGACCAGTAAAGATATGTTTTCCCTAACAATGTTCCAGGATTACCTCCTCGTAGAGATGTGGACTTCTTCATTGACATGTACCCAGGGAAGACACTGATATCTACACTATCATATCGGACAACTCCTGCTGAGCTTCACGAGTTGCAGTTAAAGCTAGAGAAAATATAGGTAAAGGTATTCATCTGGCCAAGTGTTTCACCCTAGGTAGCCCTGATTCTGTTCTCTAAGAAGGATGATGGGAGCTTGCGGCTTTGTGATGAATATTGTCACCTAAACCAGGTGACTGTGAAGAAAAAGTACCCACTCCCGAGGATTGATGACCTCTTCGATCAGCTGAAGGGAGCATGGTGGTTCTCAAAAATATACCTCAGATCGGGTTATCACAAGCTTAGAGTTCGAGATGAGGATGTGAAGATAACGACCTTATGAGGTCGGTATGACCACTAAGAGTTCTTGGTTATGCCATTTGTCATAAACAACACTGTAGAAGTGTTCATGGGACTCATGAACTAGATCTTCCATCCATACCTCGATCGTTTTGTCATGGTCTTCATCGATGACATTCTGATATACTCGACTATTGAGTAGGAGCGTGCCTACCATTTCTATGTAGTTCTAGACACACATCGAGCGCACCAGATTTATGGTATGCTCTCAAATTTCTAGTTTTGGATTTAAGAGGTTCACTTCTTGGGACACGTCATCTCGGAGGCTAGATTTACAGTAGATCTAGCAATGATTGAGGTGATACTTGCTTGGGATCCACCTTGGAGTATGATAGAGGTACGAAGTTTTTTGGTATTGCCTAGATATTACTGGAGATTCATTACAGACTTCTCCATACTTCCAGCACCACTATCAGCCTTGATGAAGAAGGAGAAACCCTTAATGTAGTCAGAGAGGTTCCATCAGAGCTTCAGGAGCAGAGGTAGAGGCTGACTAGTGTTCCCATCTTGAGGCTTCCAGAGGAGGGCGTAGAGTATGTAGTTTTTTGCGACTCATCAAGGACCGGACAAGGGTGTGTCCTGATGCAGGAGTGATCAGTGATCACATATGGTTCTCAGTAGCTGAGACATCATGAGCAGAACTATCCTACCAATGACCTAGAGTCAAAAGCAGTGGTCTTCGCCTTGAATATTTGGAGATAATATCTTTTTGGCAAACGTTTTACAGTGTACTCTGATCACAAGAGTATCGGCTATATCTTCTCTTAGAAGTAAATGAACATGAGACAATGACGTTGGCTTGAATTCATCAAGGACTATAACTTTGAGATAGTCTATACTTCTAGGAAGGGTAACATTGTTGTAGATGCTCTCAGCAAGAGATCTGGTATACAGCTGCTAGGAGAGGCGACATAGCAGCTGGCTGCCTATCAGATGTCCTTTGGGGATAGTGATGTAGAATCCTATGAATAGTATCTTACAGTCACTCCTCCACTACATTAGTGAGTTATGGAGGCATAGTGTTGGGACGCTGACTACAAGACACGACGTGTTCAGTTATCCACAGGGCAGGAACCTGACATATTTTCTAATGGTGGGGAGCACGTAATCCCCTATAGAGGAGGTACTATGGTACGAGTAACACATCAGGAGGAAGTGTTGAGAGAGTTCCACACATCCCCTCTAGTGGTACATCCAGGTGTGGAGAAGGTGTATCAGGACCTCAGATGACAGCACTGGTGGCCAGGCATGATGAATGAAGTACCAGAGATTGTCTCTCGGTGCCTCACTAGTCTGCAAGTGAAGTTGGAGCACCAGGTACCAGTAGCCTTGGTTCATCCCTTAGATGTCCCTAAGTGAAAGTGGGAGTGGATATTCATTCACTTCATGACGATTCTTCCACGTACATCCATGAGTCACGATTCGATATGGGTGATCATTGTCCTACTCACCAAGTCAGCCCACTTCTAACCGATCAGAGAGCAGGGCGCAGCAGAGAGAATGTGATGCCTCTATGTGAAGGAGATTGTGCGTTTACATGGAATACCTTCTTCTATGGTCTCTGACCATGATGCATGGTTTACTTCCCATCTATGTAAGGGGTTGCAGGAGACTTTTAGGACACAACTTCGCTTGAGCACTGCCTTCCTTCCTCAGACAGATGGCCAGACTGAGCGGACCATCCAAACCCTCAAAGACATACACCGTGCTTGTGTCCCTGACTTTGGTCATTGTTAGGAGGATCACTTAACATTGGTATAGTTTTTCAACAACAATAGATATCACACCACCATCAGTATGTCACCTTTTGATGCCTTGTATAGTCGACCTTGTTGATCGCCACTATGCTGGACAAACACAGCTGAGTCAGCACTAGTGGGACCAGAAATGGTACGAGCTACCACAGAGAAGGTGTAGATCATCCACGAGAAGATGAAGACTTTACAAAGATGATAGAAGACATATTATAATAGAAGGCGGAGATCTATGGAGTTCAATGATGGAGACCATGTCTTCCTACTGGTCTCGCCTCGATGCTGTCTACAGAGATTTGGCCGTGGTGGAATGTTATCCCTGCGATTCATCGGAACATTCAAGGTTCTCAGCAGAGTAGGTTAGGTGGCTTACCGCTTAGCTCTTCCACCTCAGTGTCATCGGGGTGCACGACGTCTTCCATGTATCCCAGCTAAGGATATATGTGCACGAACCTTCCAACGTCATTGACCATGGAGAGCCGGACATCGATGACTGGGCGACTTTCACAGAGGTCTCATTAGAGATTGAGGATCGACATGAGTTGGTCCTAAGTGGACAGTATATACCTCTAGTGAGAATTCATTGGCATCATGGGAACCTCTAGGAGGGTACATGGGAGTAGGAGGCTTAGATTCGTGCTCAGAACCCCAATTTTTTCCCTTAGTTCGAGTTGTAGCTTAGTGGGACATAAATCCCTGAGGTGGGGAGAATGTAATGAACCGAAAATTCTTTGGAATTTTTTTAAAATAAATGGGACTGTTAAGAGTCTATGAAAATTTACGGCACCTGATTACGAGGCCTGATGTGCCCAGAATCAATTTCTAAAGTTTTGATCAGGTACGTTCAGTAAACGTACAAGTGTGATGTTATAACTTTTGAACCAGTGCTCTGAATTGAAATATGAGGGCACCTTTAAACTCACAGCGCATATATTCATTTAAGAAGACATTCACCTCGTCGAGAGATAGTCGAGAATAAAAGTTAGTTTTTTGATTTTTATAAAAATAATAAATTAAAGTGTTCAACACTTTAATTTATTGTAGGTTTTCTTGTGTGTGTTGGTTGGTAGTTGGAACCTCCCCATGGGAGTTGGTGGTGGGACCGCCTCACCCTAACCTCCCATGAGAGATTATGATGGTGGGTCCCACTCAAGAATAACCTCCCGTGATAGGATTAAAAGTGGTGGGGACCACCCGAGTATGAAACCTCTCAACTCTCCCTCATTAATGAGGGAGAGACTCTTGAATCCTCTAGTTTTAATTATGCCAATGCTCGTGTATTAATTTCGTGGAGCCGGGTTACTAATGAGTCTAATTAAAATTTTTAACTAAAAAATTTAATAGTATTATTAAACTATTATTTTGTTGGAATATCCATCTGTTGGAACGTTGGGAGAGGAAAAACACTTGGAGAACTTCACCTTCTAACAAAGAACACCCCTCTTCACCAAAGAACGATGAAAACCTTCTTCCTTCTTCAACCAGAACAATGGAGGGAGCGCCATCCTTGAAGAACGCCGATGATGCCATACTAGGATTCTTTATTTTTGACATCAATGAATTGGCATCTGGCCATTCCTCGACATCATCAATGAATTATAAACTAGAGGTAGGGGATTTGTGTTGATTTTTTTCCTGTTCTACATCGTTCAATTTATGGATTGTGAATTGTTCATTGATATCACCATAACGAGGAGGGCTCGGACCGCAAGAACATGACCCAACCCTCCCCCTTCGTTCTATATCACTTGTTTATGATGGTGGCGGTGAAACTGTGCCTCCAGATGAGTGGACCGTGGCAGAGCAATGGCGGCCAGCGACGGGCCGGATGCGAAGAAACGGGCGGCGCAAGGCCATCGGGGCACTGGAAGGGCGAAACAATGTTGTTCCATGCAGATGAAAGGGGGTCCATGTCTAGGATGGGCCACGATATGAGAACACGGCTCTGTCACACCGCACAAATGAGAAGGGGGCCACGTCCATGCCAGATCGTGGGAGAAGGGCATGGTGTCGACGCGCTGCGTGGAGGAGCTGAGCCGCGGACAGGGCGGGCCGCGACAGAGGAGCAGTGTGCGGCCGACATCGAGCCAGGCGCCGGTGGTGTTGAACAAAATTGCTGCTCGGCGAGTCGGAAAAGGCGGGCCCTCCTAGGTCATGTGAGCTACCGTACGAGAGCTTAGTGTCGGGTCCGTTCGGAAGGCAGGGGGCGCGGCACCCCCCCCCCCCCACGATGTCGGCTGACCCTCGCGGTCCGCCAGTCGGGCCATGCGGGGAGCCATCCAGGCCATGCAGGCCGCTGTGCTAGGGCGCCCCCTCGGGCCGAGCATCCCTCGGGCCGGGTCGGACTCGTGGACGAGGTTGGACCCCATTCCGAACCCATTTGACCCAAATACACCTTTTCACCCATAACGTGGGCTACAGGTGTCCGATCGAAGAACCACCTATTACAACAGAAATCTTAGCATGAGACGGTTGTTTTGGAAAACCCATCTTGATGATTGGACACAGTTGGGGTATGGTCGGGTTGGTTAAAACATAAAATCCAACCGATCCCCCGGGACGGAAATTTCAATAACTCACAGACCAGGCGTTCGATTGACGCGTTGTCTGCTGCGTTGAGACCCCTATGAAGATGCAGAACATTGAGATACTTCTACATGAGAATTCTTTACCATTGGTGTATTGACCAGTAGATCGTGGAGTAGATCCTTCAAGAGGCGAGCAGAGGGACTATAAAGACCTAGTAGCTGGCTCAAACCTGACGACTTCTTGACCGATTCAACTCGGAGTGACTCGACTAGCCTAGTGGGAAGCACCGCTTTGTGATGTGGCAGACCGACATTGGGGAGTGCCTCTGAGTTAACACAGCAAACCAACGGTAGTCGACAGGAGGAGTACCTCAGCAGGCTACGAGGGGGAGCCTCTCAGTGTGAGCGCGGCAGACCCGTTGTTGGGAGCTTCTGTTTGTGACGCGGCAGACCCACAGTACTCGATAAGAGGAATACCTCAACAGTCCAACGATAGTGGGAAGTGCCTCAGTGTGACGCGGCATGCCCAATGTACTTGATTAAGGAGGATTACACCATTAACTGATGTTCCTATAGTGTGACTAGGTTTGTTATTTGATACTACCCAATATTATAAAATCATGGTTTGAGCTGAATGAATAACTTTTGTGTTTTCCTCATGATTAATATGGGTTACTAGATAACATAGGTATATGTATGGGCATATACCTAAGTAATGGTTATAATTTGATTTCATACATTGTGGTTTATCCTTGTTGGATTTAGTGATAAATTTAGGGTCTCAGGGTCCCTACTGAGTATCGTTATACTCACCCCTTCCCAGGCTATGCCCACACCTTGTTGTGTTGGTTGTAGATGACAGACAACACTGACTGAGGCAGAGAGTAGCAGGACTGGACGGTACCCGGAGGAGGACCACTCGGTGTGACGGTAAATGGAGTGGATAGACAAATGTGGAGTGCTGAGGAGGCCATATGTACCTACCATTCAGGTAGGAACCCTGTAGGACGACCCCGTAGCTGATTTAATTTTCTTCAGTTGTACTTGCATTACTGTTCTACTTGTACTTTCTTGATGGGCTTGTATTTCTGAACCCTTTACTTTTAATCACTATTTTGTATACAGTTTTACTTAGCGTTTTACTTCCAGTTGTGTACTCTGTTGTTATTTTTTGCAGTTATAAAGGCAATGCCTACACAGTTTAGGGATTTATACCTTTGGTTCTAGTCACCATCCCCTGGCCTATGGAATGGGGGATTGGGGTAGTCACGATGCCGACCACGGGGGACGGGTTGTGACAAATAGTGTAGTACAATTTCCATTATGGGGAAATAAAAAACACCACAAGAAATATAGTCCCAATCTAAAAATATTAAATATGTGAAAATACTCTATAAAGAATGAGTCAAAACAAATATGGTCAACAATTGAATATGGTTAGTGCAATGAACTATTATTCTTAACTAAAACATGGTCTACCATTGTCCCCACTAATCTTATAGTAAATATAAAAATACTCAATATGTTTATGGAAAAAATATGTAGGAGTTTTTATATAAATACATAGTATGAATCTCCATTTACTAAATCATTGAAGAAATAATAATGAAAAATAGAAAACACAATCCATATATAATGAGGGGAAGGAAAAAGAAAATAATGTATTCCCATAAAGAATCCCAAAAGAGATATGAAGGGGATAAATATTTCCAGAAATTTCAAAGAATGATGAGATGGACTGCGACTCCCAAAACTATATCTTGGATTTGAAACACTCACCGCAACATATCTATAATCTAATTGTATTGGATCATCCTCGGTAAGATTCTCCCCATCCAAGGGAAACATTTCTCATTTGGAGGACGTCCTCCATAATAGAGCATGATAATGAGGGATTAGCACTCCATAGAGAGAGAACATACACCCTGATCGATTATGATAGAATATATAAACTAACTATGTAATGAGTATAGGTATCCCATGACCTTGTTTAATAGGGTACTATCGACCATGAAATCTATTTGATGAAAAAAACCAATTACTACCATTGGATAACCATCGCTAAAATAAGTATTCTGATCATAAATCATTGTGTCATATCATAAATTGAAAATTAAATCCATTATCTGGTTTTATATGGAAAACTAATCTAAATTGTTTACTCACAAGACAAAATCAAATACCCTAATAAAGGGATATGAATTAGAAATGTTTCACTGTAGAGTATAAGAGATTTACGTAGAGTATACCATGTGTTTCTTGAATACCCTGGGATTTACTATATATTATAACCCATTCCAATTTACATTAGGCCATACCCATGTACTCTGGATGTGTTAATGTACTTTCATTCAGCGTTAGTTATTTGGTTGTGTCTAGGTAATATAGTAGTGTTTGGGTACTCTGGTCATGTATGTACTAGTGTACACTAGTTGTTCCCATATAACTAGCTATGTTCATTCCCATGTAATCATGGGGTACACTTTGATCCATTAGAACATTGTCAAATGAAAATTATAGTTTATACATGATTTTTGATATTTAATTCTTCTCGAATCACCAGTCTTGATAGCAATGGTCCACACAACCTATGTTCATCCAAACGTGTTTTTATTTACTTTTAAAATGTCAATAATGGAATTTTATTCAAATATAAGCTTTTATATACTATATATAATTCATAGAACTCTATTCAACAACCTTAAATCAAATGAGACTGAATGGGGAGAATCTGATCATAGATTCTCAGCCTCTATTTGGATAAAAAATTGCATCTAATTCTCCCATAGATGTATTTAGAATTCCACTTGTCACGGTTCATGGTTCAGAACAAAAAATCTACTAGACCAAACAAAAAAGAAACTGTACTTCTTCTAAAATACCAAACATGAATTCGGTTCCCACTTAACCCATGAAAATGATAATTTTATGATGCAACAATCCATCTACGTAATGTGAAACCATGATCCCTTGTAAAAAAAATTAAGAACACAGAGAATGATATGGATAAAATCACAAGAACAATGTAATATAATCATTGTTCAATGTGATCCTAGAAAACTACCATAAATTATGTACATTAAAGGGGTTGAAAAACTGATGTGAAAAAAGGATATAAAAAATTGGTTCAAAAATACCAAATATAACATGGATCATGTGAAGAATTGAAAATTGATGTAAATAAGATGATATATAATCCATGAGAATCAATTGAGAAAATATGAAATAAATAAATAAAATAATAGTCACTACCATGGTAATAGATCGATTGTTTTTTATGTATATGTCCTCTAGCTATAATGATTATAATCTTTCTATGTTCACCATATATATAAAAATTCTCCTCAAACATTCATTACTGATCCTCATTCCTAATCTGCCAACGTCAATTATATACACTTCACTCAAATTCCATTGTTATGAAAATAACCCATGGAATCCATTATAAACAATTATTTATAGTGGACTTTTATGGGGTTTACATTAATCAAAATAGAAACTTTAATCAATTAATTTCATTAACATGTTCGCCAATGGTTTCCCACCATCGTGTACCTAATGATGACCAACTTTTTGTGGATCCAAGGTTAATACTCATGTTCCAAAAACAACCACTATCTTATATTTATATTATAACGACCTGATCATCTAGAAAACCATTTATTGTATTAAGAGGAGCTCATGCCCAGAAATATATATATATATTAATATTTTTTATATATTTATTCTAAAGACCTATGATATACAAATATAGTTCTAACAATGAGGAATAATAAATAGTTGTATGTATAAATATTCATATGTCTAAATAATACAAATATATTTGTTACATTTGATGTGTGGTCAGTTTCCTTTGCAGAGTACATGGATGACAAATTTAACACACCACTGATCAATGCATAGTCAACAACCATAAAAAGGTAAAATGATATAGAAACCCAAACATAATGAGGTTAAACAATTTTTTTATAAATATTAAACCATTTACAATTAAAATATTTTAAACTAATTTTAACATAACTAACAAAGTACACATTTTAGATTAAAAATTATAAAATTATTAATTATTAATTTTGAGATTAATTTTTTTAAGAAGAAACAATTTAAATAATTAATTAAAAAACATAATGGAAATTAAAAAATATAAAACTATAAATTAATATAAATATTAATTAACTAATATAAATTTGAAAAGTAAAAAATAAATTAAAATTAAATTAATTATGTAATAGATTAATAGAAAAATAAAAAATAATATTATAATTTAAAGAAAAAGAACATTAACCAAGAACCTAGATTATATGAAATAAATAATGAAAAATATTAAATGAAATAATTATAAAATTCAAATACACATGGAAATATCATTCAGAGATAAAAATCACAACTATAATATTTTCCCATGAAGACTAAATTCTCTATAAAATAACCACAAAACAAAAATTAACAACATAAAATCTAATTTAATTTTAAAATATAATATGTAAATTAAAATGATGAAGAAAATAGTGAAAAATAAAACACACATATAATTCCCCAAGATATAAAACATATATTTTCCTCAAAAAATCACTTCAAAATATTCAATGGAATAAACAGAGTGTTTTTCTATACAACTGAGTTGTGATAATTAATTAAATTTCAGAAAGATTTTACCCGAGAATTTAATTATATTAAATGTTAATTCTCCCTATAATTAAACAAAATCATGGTATTATTGGTCACTGTATTACATACACTATTATTTTTGAAAAATTATTGATTTATTTACGAAAATATCATTAAAAATTTTACAATTTCTTCCAAGCATCTTTTTATATAATAGTGAAAATAGTAAATATAAGATAAAAAAGTATTCAATATATTTGTAAATGAATATTTAATAATTTAAATATATCATAAATATAAAATCAAATCACTTATGAAATAAAATAATTATATAATTAAGGAATTAAGTTCTCATCCGGGATCATAATTTTAATTTTAACAAGCCATTTTAATGCATAGTTAATAGTATTGATTAAAATAAAAATGTTCATATTAATTAATTGACGTATAAAACTATGCCAAAGGATAAAAATATATTCATCATAATAAGAAATTTTTTGTTTATCCAATTAAATAAATAGACTACTCAATGGGTAATAACAAGAAGGATTCAGAAAATTCTTCAAATTTCTAAAAAACAACACCAAATGAATTTTCCTAAATAAATCATTAATATTCACAAATTTTAAAATAATTAATGTGTTATTTGAGGGGTTAGCATTACAAAATAGTTAAAATCATTTAATATGACCATAAACCCACACATAAAACCTCACTTTTTAGGAAATTATATCATAAAGGTAAAGTAAACATTCCAAAATTTATGTTTAAAAATATATGAAATTATTATTGTTCATATTTATGTATCATTTTAATAACGATGTTAAAATAAATTAAAAATATAGATAATCCATTTTAAAGATTAAAATATACATTCTTTTTATGAAAAATGGCACAGAAAACATTTTCAAATGAAGTCAAATAATTTTATATTTTGGTGCTATTCCGGAAGACACAACACATTATTAGTTTATATTTACAACAATGTATATAATATCATGTATATAACCATGATTTAAATAATTATTCATATTTTAAATGGGTAATGAAAAGATATTTAAATTTACAGCCCAAATTGTAGAATTATTTACTGCATAATATTCATTTCAATGAAAACCCTTTTAAACTTTTAGGATCAATCTAGTATATCAATGATAAACCTTCACATAAAATATACAATAATTATTAAAACAAATAAAAGAAAAAAAAATTATGAAACAAGTGATTTTGTTGGATTATGTAACAGAGAAAATTCGACACAAATGAGGTAGACTTACAAATCCCAAGATTGTTAAAATTAGAGTAGATGTCTATGTGGGGATGAAAAAATAAAACATTGGGGGATTTTAAATGTATAATATAAAAATAACAAAGAAAATATATATAAAAAATTTACTTTCCTCCCATGATGCACTATGATTTGAGAATCCATCCAAACTCCCTGAAAAATTACCCAACATCACTAGGTGGGTGTAGTTTCACATACCAGAACCAAAAAATTTGTATCACCCGTGTAAATTTAATTGAAAATTGATTTTTTGTCCTTTCAAATTAATATAAATCTAACTAATTCCATTTATAATTTAAAAACACCTATAGAAACATATGTTATCATCAATTAAGATATATGCGGATTCTCCATGTGGAGTGGAATCTACATCACCCAAACGTCGTTTCTTAGTGTTTTCATGGAATTAAAACTCACGAGAAAAAAGAAACTCACAAATACTCTTCTTGTAATCATTTATACTCAGTGAATAAAATCAAATAATCAAAAAATTCATGGAATATTTTTTTCCAAATTTGGAGAGACCTTATATTTGACATAATTGGTGTTTTTATTAGGGGGAGAACTGTGAATTTGGGGTTCTTATGGATTTCACCATTTAAGGAAAAATTAACTACTCATTATTAATCTCAATATCAAAAATATCATGGTTACCATGTCATTTGTTTACATAAATAGACTGAGGAAGAGTATTATGAAAATAGTTCTTCAACAAATTAAACCTATTATCTATTACAAGATTATTCCCTTCTAGGTAATTTAAAAATAAAACTAAAATATAATATATTCTGGTTTTGAGTTCATCAGTAAATAGTGTATTGAGAAAAATGATAAAATACATACTTACCAAAATCTATCAAAATAAACATGAAAAAATTATGGTTTCAAATATTATTTTTCACTGCTTGATCTGTCAGTATATTCTCATGATTAATCACAAAAAATAGAAAACTATTAGATAGTCATCCTATATCCACCATTTATCACCATGAAAATTGGCCATGATACTATGCCTATATGTAATAAACATAGTTTGGTTGACAATTTGTATTATTGGAATTTAAATAGGGAAATGACTATATACATGTTTTCTATTACGGATGCTAACATGTAGTAACTATTTAAATCCATGAATATGTGTAATTATAATGTAGAATATTTACTCATTTAGTATTTATGGAAGTCAAAAAATAGCCATGGATTCAACCATGTTAGTAAACCTATATCCATAGTTTTAAACGATGCATTTTTCCCCTTCTACATAGGAAAATAACCATTGTTTGTAACTAAGGATACATGTGTAATATAATGGTGGAAACCGTGGATATTTATATGTTTCCATGGTTTCCAACTAGGGAAAAATATTTAAGCACCAGAAAAAAAATATGAAGCTTCCATTCCACTCCAATAGAAAATAGATTGTATAATATTTTAATTCTATATATACTGAAACAAAGAGGCACACCAGAATATAATTAATGATATAAATAATAAAACCAATCTAAATAATATAACTCAATGTATAAATTAAAAAATAATATTAATTATACCCGATGTAAGCCTAAATATTAGTATTATCGGCACCATGAAAACAGTCATCCACACCTCCTCTAGAAAAAGCAACAACACATCTCACACCGCAACCATCATATACGTCAAGGACATCGAATGTTCTATCGATAGTAGAATTGGGTGTGGCATCGACATCATCAGTGGAACGAGTTAAGGAATATATTTAAATAGAATGAATCAACATCAATCAAACATAAAACACTATAATATCAGCAGGTGTGATTACAAAAGAAAATTATAGATATATCTTTAATAATTTAGCATCTTTTGATGTTAAATATCTTCATCTAATCATTGAGTTATTTTTTTATTTCAACTTTCACTTTCTCCACTCTAAAGATATATATATTGGTAATAAAAGAAATATAATTAGAATATTATTATTGAGATGTTACAATATTCCTCCCAATTTTACACCACACTCTTCCTTGATATTCACCTCCAAATACCTGATGTAGATGATTATTTTGAAACAAATTGTCCAGTTATTTTTATACAAATTTTTAAAAATAGATCTATTTCCCAATATTTACCATCAATTAATATATAAAAATAATATAATGATTTATATTTAGTAAAAAAAGAAAATTAAATATACATAACATCTTCTCCTAGGTGTCAAAATTTACCACAACACATATCTATTTTTCTTTCAAGTACAATACATGGTAGAGTGAGGAACAAGATGCAAAATATTAATTTCATTTTTTTAGAAATATAATTAAACAGGGAAACATTAAATTTGTATTAAATTAAAATAAAATTAAATGAATTAGATTGATCATAATAAAAATATATTTTAATATAATAACCAAAAAATTCTAAATATTTAATATTTAATTATAAAATAAAAAATTAAACCAAAAGAAAAAACCTAACTGAATTAATGATAACTAATTTAATAATTATAAAATTTTGAACCATCTAATGTGATGATTTGAAATGGTGAATGAATGATAAGATCAATGATTTCCTTGACATATAATGATTAAATTAAATTAACTATACTTATAGTCATTGTATTTATGGAAATCCGAAGAAAAATTAATTCATAAATAGTGATGAAATCTAGAAAAATGAATTTAAGATACACCATTGAATGAATTCAAATCACATAACAGTCCTAAATAGGAATTAATGTCATTTTTTGTGATATGTTACTTTCTATATAAAAAATTATCACTATGGATATCATATATATGATTTATAAAAGTTAATAAAGATGTTATCATTATGGGATTTATTCCATGTTAATTATTTCCCATGTTATGTTAAGAATTAAATATTTAACTATTATTTATTTATAATTATAACACTTATGATTTAGTTAGGTGTTAATGTTATTCACCGAACACATGTATATAGTTAAATAGAACAATTTTTTTATCCAAAATGGAATAAAAATATATTATATTTTCGCACTAGTAAAATGATTAATAAAATGAATGTTACCAATAATAATGTAATTTCATAATTAGGCTTCCCATATAATATGAAAATTTATGTGGGTTATAAAAAATTATTATGTTACATGATGGTTTTAAACAATATTATTTATTTATAGTTACCATATGATTATCCATGCATAAATGATGTATCCATAATTTTTTATTCTAGAATAAATAATAGATTATTATTTGGAATCATCGTTTGTGAAGATGTGTTAGGTAAATATTGTAAATAGCATTCAAATGATTAAAATTATTTAGAAAAATGTTAAGGAGTTTCTTAAGTTATATTTTTAATGATTCTTATTATTATAGGAATAAAGTTTTTTTACAATGCTGTTTTTGATGACACAAGATAGTCGAAATGGTTGAATGATTTCAAAAGAATATATGATAAATTGAAGAACATTTGGAACCAAGAGTTTTGGGTAAAGATATATCATTTATAATAATGTGAGAAGTTGGTCGATGTTCCAATTTTATCCCCTCAAATAAAAATTTTGAGGTTTTTTTAATGCTTTGTTGAATAAGATCCATTTTTTATAATATTCCAAAATATAATATAGAGCATTAGTAGCTAAATCAATTTAAAGGTGAATATTTTGGAATTTGATGGTGTCTTGAAACTTTTGATGTATTGTTTTATATTTTTTTGTTAGGAGACTAAAAATTGAGAAATTGATATTTGCGTATTGTATTAGTGATTCAAAATATTAATAGAAAGTTTTAATCCAATGGAGGGCCCTTGAATAATACATTGCAAGAAAAGTCTTCTTTTTGAGTTGTTAGTTTGTCTATTCCAGAATCATTCGTATAATAAGTTTGTGTCTTATTAAACATGAATCATATAAATTAGATCAAGTATGTTCTATTTTAATTCAGAAAAACATAATCTATTTACACTCCAATTATCAAATGGTTGGTATTTTATTTATCTTGTAAAAAATATTTGGGGAATATAAAAAAATAATGTAAATTCTAAAAGTGGGTCACCCCATGTCCTAGGTTTGATTCTCTGAAAATTAACGGAAATGAATAGTTTGACATTTCCATATTGGGGGTAGATACTTATATAATATAATTATGGATTCCGAATAACCTATATAATGGTGTGATCCTTTGATTGATAATTACTACAATGTGATTTTTGGTTAGAAAAGGACTTGTGCATTACTTTGTTTCACTATGAAATGTGTCCTTCATAACAAATATATTTCAATTCGAGTATTACTATTTTGATAATTCCAAATTATAGTAATGTTTTTAGTGCGTGGAGATGAGTTCTAATGGTACTACTAGTGCTATATATACTAAAAATATTTGGGTTTATAGATACTTATTGAATGAGATTTAAGAACACATGACTTTAGATGGGGTGAGACCATTGACATTGTACTTGAAAATTAATAATAAATTGGTCATTAATAAACTAAAATGGTTCATTATTTTATTATCATTGGTGAAATAAGAAGGATCCATTTGGTTCAGATTTTATTTCTTTCAAAATGAGTGTTTATATTATCGAAATCTTGGGAGTTTTTTCTTATGTAGGCCTTTATTGACGTGATCATAGTTTAGGAATATAAAATCACAATAAATGAGATATGAGATCAGTAAAATATTTAGAATTTGTTTGGTGGAATTTTTTAAATTCATTGATAATGGTCTTCATGTCGGATATTTCTACAAATAATCAACAAAAAATTACGAATTGATAGATTATAGAGTTTTGGTGTTAGATTTTTTTTGATAAAATTTATTTTAATTTCCATTATATTTTTCGTAGATTAAAATGTACATGACCAAAATGGATTACTTCATATTCACCAAGAAAAAATGAGTTTCAAGATAGAATTCGTGGAAATTGAAACCAATTTTATAGGATATAACAATGTGGAGTATCATAAATTGAATGATATTTCTAGTTGAAATATTGGATTTTGATAGTTAACTGATTACAATATGATACATAATAAAAATATTTCTTATGTAGGGGTTTACATCGTGTTTCATAAAATATATCATATTCCTTTAAATGGTTGTAGAAGATTAATGAAAAACTAGGGGTGATCTAGCTGATTATATGCAGAGTATAAGAAATAGGACATGGTTTCATAAAGATACATGTCAATCAAGGAGAATCAAAATAGAATTCATATATTTCAGGTTCACATGATTGTTTAATTGTAGTGGTAGAGCTCATCAAGTATCTTTGAACATGTGGATTGATGAAAATGAAATTTTAATGGAATTTCAATCAAAAGAAAATGTTTTATTACAAATATCGTCCTTAAAGAGAATGAGTTGTCTGAATTGCATGATAAAATGAGATAAAGTTTCAAACAATATAAAAGAGGTTTTGATAATGTTTTCCCCATGGGGAGACATCCCCATAGATCACATACTAATAGAGTTTTTTATTACATGAATTTTTTTTCCAACCATTTATAGATTTTAAAGGTTTATAAAAGGATTTTTCACATTATACATGATTTCTCTCCTTAATTAAACATCCATCATGTTTCATAATTAAATTTAAAATGTTTTATTATAATAAATGCCACCATAGTGGTTTTTCCTGAATAATTTAAAAAGGAATGAATAAAGAGATTATGAAATCTAGGGAATTATCTTCTTTGAAATAGTTGACAAAGGATCCATGGAAATTTTATGGAATCCAATTTTTTTATTTTAGTGAAATGATAATGACAGTTATTTAATATATTTTGATATTAAATATTTGGGATATGTTGAATTTAAAAGAGTTAAAGATGATAAATTTTTATACATTGTATTCATGGTGTATATGTATAATGTAAAATGGGATGTTACCATTTATATATTTTAGATTATATATGACTTGAAGGATGAGATGATCTAGCTAGAAAAGGAAACTATGGAAATACAAATGGAATTTCCTAAAAATAGAATTCCATAAAAAGACGAAACAATTTGAAAGAGAAAAAAAATTAATTAATCAATATATCAATAAAATGAAGTTGAAAATTTTAAAGGTAAAATTATATTTTCTTCCTCATGATCCTAGAGTAAATTATCCGAGATTTTCAATATATTTAATTTTACTATTATTTCATTAGTTTCTATAATATTTATCCAATAAATAATAAATTTTATAATACCCATAGCTTAAATAAAAACAATAATTTTTATTGGAAAATATTCTCATATATATATACATATAACTACTACCATAATCTCTGGACTCTTCGACTAGTTAATCAACTCTCCATATTGTGATACTTGGAAATTTGGAATGATGGTTATTTATTAATGATTCATATAAAAAATCTCCTTCCAAGAAACATATATTTCATACTTGAATGATTTCTACATATCACCTGATATTATTTACCTTTAAGCCATGGAATGTTTTCCATAATTAATTTTATATCATATATGAATTTGAAATAATATTTTTTAATAAAATATTATAAAATGATATATATACAAGTCCAATAACAATAATAATTCAAATTATTATAATCCATTATTCATTAATGGTTATCAAATATCCCACCTACTTATGGTTTAACAAGAATTATATTTCTGTGATTAGTAAGTACTACTATAAAGATTTTACATTACTTAACATTTTTCCAAATATAACATTATTCTTGTTGTAATGAAACATAAATTTCATTTATCGATTCTAGTTCTATAACATTTTTATGGAACCTATTTATCTGGTAGCATATTTATATAATTATGAAAAATAATTAGTAATGAATATGGTATATATGATTTTTTCAGTAATTGCAGTAATTAATGTTTACACACATACTAGTAGATGATGAAAATGTGGACCCATGATATGTTTCATCTGGATGTGTTAGAGTATCATCTGTAGTAATTGGGATACCTATAATAAGAGGACATTACATGGCTAATGTTGATAAGAGTACTGAAGGATGGAGAAACTCAATGGATTTAATTGCACAGATGAGGGAGGATATGGATATGGATATGGTGGTAGGATATACAGGTTAGAGTTACCCAATAAAGTGGATGGGGGGAATGATTAATAAGGAGCATTGGTTTACCATGGACTACCAGTTTTGTTGGTGTGGTTGAAAAGGTATATGTATATTTGGGTATGAAAAATATCAGGATGGAATAATTTGATGAAGAACTCAGGGTGACTGGAGTGGGTTGAAGGGATGTCAAATTAAATGACCTCTCAGGGACTGAAGTGTCGTAGTTTTAGGTTGAAACACTAAATCATTCATACTAGTACCCCTCCACATAATTAAAATTTACAAAAATACAATCTTCTTTTTTATGATGTTGAATAAAATAAAAAAGGTTGATAAAAATAAATGAATGAAGATAAGATAAATAATATAGGATAACATTCTATTTGAAAAACAATCACTTATAGTGTTGATCATAGGGGATATTCCTAAATATATATTATTTTATTTATTTATCTATACTCTAAATCTTATAAAATCCTCATAATTAGTCATTTACACATGGAAATATTATTTATTAATTTACTAAAAATAGAAATAATTCAAATGTTAAATAATAGTAAACATAATTTAAACTGATCATTAATAAGAATAATCAATATAATATCATATTTATATGGATCATTGTATAATTTTAACAAATCCCAATTTTGATTATATATTTTTTGGAGCTATGGTGGAATTTATATAGGACGTCAGTTTATAATATATATGTATGATTATTTTTATAGACAAAAAGATTCATATTTAACATTTTATTACTAAATATATTGGGGATTTCTATATCTAAATGATATCCTATATTATTAATGAATGTGGAGTTATATTTTCGTATTTTTTTTGATTTTACATTAATTTTCATGAGTTATTTTATGAAATTTAAATTTTGGGGGTGAAAAATTGGAAGGAAACCATGTTTTAAAGGTTATTATGTATGGTTTGTAAAGTAATACATTTTCCTTAATTCATTTTCGAGATAACATCTAGTTTAAATTAAATAATTATCTAATATTTTAAAAGATTGTTTGAAAAAAACATTCATAGTTATTAACATCCCAAAATTATAATATTTTTATTTATTTTTTTATTTTTATTAATTATGATACAATGTTTTTTTATATAGAGGTGTTTAGATTGATTTTACTTGGAATTTCATTTTAAGTGTTTTCGGTATTGAATTTAATAGTGAAATCATTGGGTTTTAATATATAAACAAAAATATAATTGTGATTTGGTTTTATTAGATGTTATTAAATATTATTTATATATGTATGAATTTTGAAACGATTATAAACAAATATTAATTAATTTTAACTAATAAAAACTCTTTTCATATTTTTATTTTAGTCAAATATAGTAAATTCAATAAATATTTAAGGATAACCTCTTGATATTGAAATTAATTTTCATAAATTTTATAATGTATGTATTCATATAAATGAGATTAGATCATAAAAAGAATTTATTGATTTTTTAAATAAGTTCATTTCTCCAGAAAATTGATAACTTTATATATTATATATGGTTATTAAATTTGGTGTTTGATACTATTTATCATTATAGATAAAGAAATGACTTATTTTTCTATACAATTGGAAGTGTTTCATGGTGGTTTAATATTGATTCATAGTCATGTAGTTTATATTAATTTTATTATTAAATAGGAAATGTGTATTGAATGTATTTCATGTCTCTTACTATTATAGAGTACCTTCCTCACCATGTGACAATAGATTTTGTAGAATTATTTTAGGGTAATTTAGAACTGGTATAATCCTTTATTATATTGGCTAGATGTATCATATATTCGACTACTAAGAATTACATTACCCAAACCCAAGATCAAACTAAGGTCCTAGTTATAGAGTTCCTAAGTTAGAATCCACTTATCATTCATGGGAAATAAGTTTACAAGGAATTATAATGGTGGATATAAAATATTTATAATATCTTCAAATTTTCAAATTCATGGGTTCCTTTATGCTCATGAAAACCCAAATTTTGGTAAAAGGTTATTACGAAAAGTAGTGAAAGTCGAAAATTTGGAATAACCTATAATATTCCATGTAACACCCAATTGTTTTATTTTTATACACTATTTCCACTAATCATTCAGTACTTTGTTTTTCACTTGAGTTCTAGGCATGACTGATTTAAATTTTGAGATTGTGGATGTTTTTCAGAAGTTTCACAATATATGTTCATGGTTAAGGGAAACTGTGTGACATCATAAAGGAAATTGTGAGGGTCTTCGATGGTCTCTGAATAAGGGAAAACATCCAGTGCATGGTTAAAAACCTATTAGGAAGGCGTGCACACGGTTCTTCCATTTTAGACAGAAATCTGTCATGTGATTGGGGTCATATTTACCAAACTATGTTGCCTAACTATGTGTAGTTCCATGTTTGATTGAAAATGTGATTTTACCTTTCTAACCTCATTATGATTTAACCCCATATCACTCTATTCCTCCCCCATTTAGTGTGTTCAATACTAGGAGGTTCTCCCAATATTATTTATGCCTCCCAAATCCTTTCATGGTCATTCTAAGGTGATTTATTCCTATTCATGTTCTAGATCATCAAGTTATTATCCATTAGTATTCTCCCTCTTCCCCCATTTTCCTTTTTTCTCTTTAATTACTTCTCACCCAAGGTAAGTTGGATCTAGGGTTCAAGTTTACCATTGATTATAATGGGGGTCTTGTCTAATTAGGATTTCTTTAGGTTGTTAATGGCTCTTTGATTTTTCATACAATTGTTCTAGTTTGGCGTTGTTTAAGTGCATGTCATTTGAGGCATGTTTCCTGTTCAAAATTCCCTTTAAATATAAGAATACCTAGTTTTTTATTCTATCACCTTTCTTATATTTCAATTAGATATATTTGATCATTTTAATGATTTTTAGGTCTTCAAAGTGGTGATATAATTATTAGGTTGGGGTAAATTGTATAATTTTGTTAAAAGTTTCAATTTATGTTTTTGATAAATTTCATGTTTGGCCATAGAATGTGGTTGGTGGTATTTAATCCATGGTTCATAATTGTAAATATATTATTAGAATATGAAACGATGGATTAAATTTCTCAAATGGGGTTTCCAAGTGGTTTTGGATTTAAAAGAATATTGAATTCAGATATTGAAATTGGGTTATCATGTGATGGTGGTGTTCGACCCTTCATAAATTATGATGACAATGGATCTTGTTAGAAAATTTTGTTTGAGTGAATAAATTGAATTCTATATTAATGGTTGTGAAAAGAAGAATGATTTATTTTTTACCTCTTTTGAGATGTAGTTTTAGTGCATTGAAAAAGGGTGTTTGAGGCATGTTTGCTGCTTTTGTATAATTAGTTTCTTGTGGAAAAACTATCCTTGGATAATACTCTTTGATTTTTTATATTCAAGGGATGGTGTTTCCTTACTATGTATTACTCATTATAAAATTTTTAAGGGATGGGATATCATCAGTGTGGAATCCTCATGGTCAATTTATTTTGAGTGGAATTAGAGTTCATTGACGTGGAATCATTTGGTGTATATTGTTGGTAAGGTAATAGTTTGATAATTGGCTGTATTGGGGTGATTGTTGTGTCTGCGATAAATTTATAATTGTAGTTTACTATATTGGATGTATTGGATCACTCATTTGGGAATCATAACATGGTAAAATAATATAACTAAGAATTTTTTTGAGTATTTTTGTATCACTAGATTAGAATTTTTATCTATCTAGTGGACCATGAAATATGATATTATTTTTCTTCCTCCCTATGGGATAATTTCCCTTTGTTAGAACATGTATGAGTGGGATTGATCATATGTGAAGAATTGATGTCACCATTTAAGGAATTGCCTCAATATGAGTCAAGATGTATAGTATGTTTTGGATTTTTTCACTAAGATATTAGGTTCTACCAAGTCTTTTAGCATAGTGTTATCTACAGAAGATGATTGAGATTAATTTGTTGGTTGATTACTCATTTGTGTTTTTTTCCTTTTTCCCTTGTTAAATTTTAAGTTCCAATTATTAATTGACCAATTTGGATTCTTAGTAAAGTTCATAACTTTGTTTCAAGTGTTTATGGAATAGTATTTAAATTGTTTTTGTGCTTTCTTTTTTCCATCATAAATGAAAACAACATCTATGGCTCCTCTAAAATGAAAATGGTTACTTCATGGAAGGAATGCAGTTTTAATATGCAGAATAGGGAATAAACTCTGATTATTAAAGTAAAAATGTGTGTAAAATTATAAATTTTTTATACTATATTTGAAACCCGAAATTTACTTTTTAATTTTAGGAAGGGCATTGGGATTTGTTTTTTTGGGAATCCATACTGAGTTTTTATAATAATTACTATAGTTCTTTCTTTAAATTATATTTTAATGGATGTTTTCATTCATATTTGATTGTCATGGGTGATGGTTAGTTTTTGTATAGTAGATTGATCCCCTAGGTCAAATAGAGGATTAGTATATGTAGGGTTTGTTACATAATATAAATTGTTTATTTATTTTGGTGTTTTTCTATCTTTTTATGCTAATTAATTTATTTATAGTAGGAAAAATAATTCCCATTTGTTTCCTTGTTAATTCAATGACACGATTTTTAGTCTTGGTAGAATCGTGATTCCTTTCATCCCTCAACATGGATTGGATCAGTTGCACGGTTTAAGATAGACTAGGGGTTGTTCATAGAAAAATGGTATCCCAACTGGATCCCTTGGAGGAAATTTCTTTCAAAGTGTCCATTATTAATTTTCATGTCAATTTGGATGGATTAAGACTTTCAAAACATGTTTTATAGGTATGGGGGATTGTCTGGCAAACAAATTCTTGACTAAACCATTATATTCCACTAGAATTTGAATTTTATTGGTTTCTTGGGTTCTTGTGGATTGTTTGGTGTTTAAAATATTAAAATAGAGTTGGGATAAAGTTGTTAATGACCTCATAATTCCGGGAAAGCCTTGTGGAGTTGGGGAGATGTCCTAATAAGAATATCTATGATGGTAATGTGGTTGGAATATGGATTCCAACTATATGACCATGTTATCCATCGAAACTACATTCCCTAGTGAGTTTCTTTGAGTTTATCATGATTTTGAATATTTTTGTGAGACCCCTTATATTGGAATTTTCAAAATTGTATTTTAAAGGAGAATGGTTTGTTTTTGGCAATATGGAAAATATATATTATATTTTATATTTAGGAATTATTTCGATAACTATATTTAAATATAAATGATTTTTGGTTTTTAATGAGACTGAAATTTTCTAATCATTACTTGGGGTTTATCGAAATTGGTTTTATAGAATGAATAAATTTATTTATAATAGGGTTTCAGATATTATTTCAATAATAGAATACTCATTTTATAAAATGTGTTTTTAATCAAATGATTATTTATGAAATGTGATATGTTGATATGATTAAATTTTTTGGTATGGTAAGAATCATATTTTTGCATGGAATCCATTGGTTTTTATTTTGAGAAACATGAAATAGATTGATTTGTTGAGTTTTAAAATCATTTTTTACATGGTGTTAATCTTACCATAAAATTTTTATGAGTTTCCAAATGAGATTTTTTACTTGAGTGAGCTTCCATGGAATTCCATCGATGAATGTGAAACCCACCATGTGTTTTTTCTATTAAATATTTGTATGATTGATTTTGTAATTATTCATTGTCAGTAGATTCATGATGTATTTTCATGTGGTTTAGATGTTTTTTTATATTCTGTTTTTAGTTTGAGATCCTGTTTTTGATTCGTTTTTGATATGTGGTTTAGTTCTATTCATAATAATATTTTGGAAAGTTATGGGTCGGGTCCCCTTTTGAGTTTTTTATCTAATAGAGGGTAGTTTAGGTCAATATGTTTGCTTTGATTTAGCCTAACGTTCTCCTATTACCTAGTGTATGACACCACCCTAATTCAATTGATATTCAAGGTTCATGTAATGGTGTTTTCTCATTTTAAATAATTTACAGTTAATCAACATAAGTAATTCCTTCTTGAGTTTTGAATGTTGAATCCAACTCTCTTTTATAATCTTTTAGATCATATTAAAGTGGAAGAGTGGATGTAGAAAATAAAAAGGATAATTAGTATCCCTGAAGATTCATGAGTCATTAAAGGTTACATTCTCTATCAGAAGGCCCGAAGGACCAACCTTGATGGGGTGGAAGATGGTTTCTCAAATTAAGACTTAGGGAGATTTTACCTAGGTGTTCATCAGGACATTGTTCGTATGACAATAAATCATTAAGATAGTGAAGGTGTGTATGGAATGGATATGGGTAGTCTGTAATAAGGAGATGGATTAGGGTTGGAGTTTTTTTTGACAAATTGGGGAACTGGGTCCTCCATTCTAGAAATATATGTGTTTGATTCCTTGATAGATAAGTTATTTGAGTATGGACATATCCATCATATGTAGTTGAAGGTGTTAGAGTTTGGTCTAATTTTTTTTTTGATGCTGTGATGGAATCTATTTGGGTTGAATCCATGTTAGAAAAAGTGCTTGTGGTAGTCATCCTTCTTTATGTTTCTAGGAGAGGTGAAGATAATTTCAGTAAGGACATAGGGAGAGGCTAAATGTTGATGGGGATATTCATTCAATTAAAAGGGCATATATTTATTCATCATCTAAGCACTAGATGTTTTTATTTCATTACTGTGGAAAACTAGATCCCAAGCATTCATCATGTCCATGTTCGCTGAATACATTCGGAATATGTGGACACTAAGGTCACCTGTAATTATTCTATCATTGTTTTCATTGATTCATTGTTGATCCACATCCAACCCTTAAAATGAATCCACAACACATTTATAATATTAAAATAATGGTATGTGTTCAGATTAGGTCCATTTTTTTAGAGTTTCCTTTCAGTTGTACTGTTTATTTCAATTGTATTAGTTGTTCTCCTCGATGATCTCTTTTTTATATATATAAGGGGTATTTTAGATCTCAAATGAACTCCTATTTCAATGGAAGATTTTTTCTTTTTGAAACCTGGAATTATTCCAATCTAAATAAAGGTGTTTTCCTCATTTTCCATGTTTATACTATTTCTTTTTAGGGTGAAAATGGTGATTTATGTGCATCTTCTATGTCCATTTTTGAGTCAATGTTCATTGTTTGTGAATGTGATATTTCTGGTGTCTTGTGATATACTTGTTCTTTTTGGGGTGATTCATTATTACATATGAAACCAAAATAGGGAGTTCTTATTTGTGATCATTAACTCCTAACTACGTGGAATCAAGTGCTTCAAGACATCACGGATCCAACCATATGTCGTAGAGTGAATCTTTTTTATAGTAAGAAGCTGATGGGGGTTTGGGGAACCTTGTAACAATTCTTGTCTCCATCCATGGGAAATATGTGGTATTATTCTCTTGTGGCAGTTTTCCTTACCCTCAATAGTTTCTCTTTTTGGATAGGTTGTGGTTCTGGTTTAAGCTAGTTCGTTCATAATGGTGGTGTGACCTGCCATTGGACTTGTTGAGGTTTCCTCTGGAAGTAATCGTCCAAGGTTGTTTCTAATGTTAGGGAGTCTATTCTAGCATCATGTATTAAGAATATGGTTTAATTTCAGATTTTGGTCTGGTAGAAGGCTAGTTTCATTTTTAGTCATTCGATTTAGAGTAGCTTTATTATTGGTTGGACGTTTTTAATTATGTTGTATGCCCAACAGTTGAATTGGAATAATGGTTTTAGAAGTTGTAACTTTACATTTCATTCATTTTTAGAGAAGAGGTTTTGGATTGGTGGTTTTATTAGGTAAGAGTTACGATTTTTTCTTTGATGGTGGTTGAGGCCTTCATGCTATGATTGGTTGGATTCTGCAGTTGTGTGAATCCTATGTTTTGATAGATAAACTAGAAAATATTATGGAATTATGGGGGCATAAATCATTATGATGGGGGAATTATCCCAACCAGTTTTTTATTTTCCTTTTCACTTCCATCTTGTCTTTGGGTAATTCTTTTTTCACAAGAGTTTTATGTGGGATGGATTTGATTTTTATGTTTCAATATGTTTTTCTCATGATTCATTGTTTGATTTCACACTTATAGGAAACGGGGAGTCATCCTAATGGAAAATGGGTGTGTATATGGTGGTCTTAAATTATGGGTGTATAACCCACACACAGTTTGGAAAAACATTTGGATGACATGTTCATAGTTCTTCCATTTTGGTCAAAACCATGTCGCATAGTTGGTATTTAGATTACCAAACCATGTAGCTAAACCTACCATAGTTCCCATGTGGATTTTAAATGTGATTTTACCTCTCGATCTTATTCATGATTTAACACCAATTCACCCAGTTCCTCTATCATTTGGTGTGTTCGACCATAGGAGGCTCATCCGATCTTCCTCATACCTTCAAACTCTTTACATGGTGATTCTAATATGATTTCTCCATGTTTTAGGGAAATATCATTAATGTATTCTCCTTTTTCTTCCCCCTCTCCCCCTTCCTCCATTTTCCCTTGACTTCCTCTTCTGTCAGGGTCATGTGGATTTCTATTTAATTTTTCCATCAGTTTATATTGGGGAGTTGTTTTTGTTCTACTTAGGGTTTTTATTGGGTATTCTTGGCTCTTGGATCAAGTGTGTAGTTGTTTCGTGTTGGAATTTTCTAATCATGTGTGATTTGATGTAGGATTCCATTTTTTACATTCCCATTATATTTATCACTTGATATATTTTTACTTTAAAAAATATACTTGTATATTAAACTGTGATGCATGATCAATGGAATTATTTTTTCTATGAAAAGTGGTAATTTCATTCTTGGATTTCGGTAAATTTCATTCTTTTGTTAGATTCTACACACCAAATGTTTTAAAAAAAATTCTTGGTGGACTTTTTTCATGTGGTTTGAGGTATTTAATGAATGGATAGTCTTTGAAAATGTATTTTTTTGATATGAAATGATGGTTTGGGTTTCTTTTATGGGTATTCTAAGGGGGGTTTTATTTAAATTAACTGTGTATTTGGATTATAAATATAGGTTCTCATGTGATGTTGATGGGTAACCAATTTTGAATTGTGATGAAAGTGGCTATGGTTTGAAAATTTGGTGTGAGGGAATAAATAGAATTTTTAATAAATGGTTGTGAAATAATATATATTATGTCTTCACATTTTGGAAAAGTTGAATTTTTTTCTTTGGAAAAGGGTTGTTCTTTAAGTAGTGTTTGATTCATGTTTGGGTCATTTCTTAAATTTGATTTTTTTTGAAAAACATATCCTTGGATAAATAAGTTTTTATTATTTATATTGAATAGATTAGTTTCCCACATTGTGAAATTATTGTGATCCATTTATGTTAAATAAATGGGATTTCCTCTAGGTTGGCTCATCATTATCGATTTATTTTGAGTTTAATGGGAGATCCGTAGTGTGGTCTCATTTATGTAACATTGATTTATAGGAAATAGATTTATCAATTTTGTTGATAGGGATGATTATTTTTTGTGTGATATATGTATATTTGTTTATTTCATGATTGGATTGACTGAATCATCATATTTTGAACCATTAAATGTGAACTTGGAATAGCTAGATGATTTTATAAGTACCATTTCTGAACATGTTTATTTTTTATTCTAATAAAAGAGGGAAATAGATGGGGTTAATATTTTTTTCCGATGGGATCATGTCCCTTGGTCAGACCATGTAGTGTGTGATCGATTGTGTAGAAGGAATTGATGTCATCTTGTAGGTCATGCATTTAGGATGTGTCAAGATGTAGAGTTTGTTCTGTATTATTTCACTGAGCTTGTCGGTTCTAACATGACTTTAAAAACATATTTATTTATGGTAGATTATTGATAGGATATTTTTGGTCTGTTACTCTTGTGTGATATTTTCCTTTTTACCATTTTGAATTTTTACTGTTAATGTTGACATGAGTAGTGTGGATTCTTTTTAATGTTGATAAAATTTTACCTTGACTTTATTTAATGGTTTTTAAAAATGCTTATCATTCTCATTATTCATTTTCTAAATGAAAAAATAATATCTTTTTATTATGAAATGAAAATTGTTTCTTCATGGAAATAACATCTTTTTATGTGATAAAAATGAAAATTGATCATGTTTAGTTTCAAAGAAAAAATGGGTGGAAATCATAATTTGGTATACTATATTTCAAACATAAATACAATGTTTATTTAATTAATTTATGTTCAATGAGAATTTTTTTTTTGAATTCATACTGTGTTTTATTACCCACACATATAGTTCCTTCATGTTTTTGTATTTTTATCTAGGTTTTTGCATGGTTTTATTTTCCATGGGAATTGGTTGGTTTTGGTATTGTAGAGTAACCCTTGGGGTCACTTGGTGTCTCAGATTCTTCATCTTTTTATGGTTATTTCTCAGTTTGGTTGTAATATTTGTTTGTAAGGATGATGTCCCTTGGTTTTCTTTTTCATTATGTTTCTTCATTGTATTGTCAGTTTTTTAGAAAAGATGTTCAATTTGGAAATTGTTTAATTATTTTTGGGGATGTTTAGTTTGTTTCAAATATTTTATTTATATATATTGGGTGAAATTGTTCCCATTTGATGCTCTGTTGATTTCACAGAATTAGTTTCTATCTTGGGGGAATTGGGAAGGCCTTTCAGGCCTTGATGTAGATCAGATTGGGTGACCGATATAAGGATCACTAGGGTGGGTTTGTTACATGACCATTCATGGAAAGAATTAAATTGATATAAAATTCAACTATATATTAAAAAAAAATTGAATGCTTCAAAATTTGTGGATTTTTTTTTATTCTTGATGACTCTCAAGTCATCATTTTATTATATATGACTCAGTAATAATATAAAACAATATATTCTTAAGATATACTGGAATTCCATACTTATAGAAATGTGTTTTCATATAGGTATTTCACATGATTCCTATAATTTTTTCATTGTATGTTCTCCCACTACTATAGGTTCATGAAATTTACGTATCTTACCAATGTGAAACTATACAAATATGTTGTTATTTTGGAATTATTATCATAGTTTATGATAATAGAGTAATTGTTTTCCTATGATTGTAATGTCCCTTATTGTCCCAAAAATTTACTTCGTGAAAATCTAGTGTTTAGAGTGTTCATGGAGGAAATGTTATCCAATTTCTAGAATTATCCAAATTTCTTGTTTTCCATCATCATGTTAGGTTATTTTCATGTCTGGTAGTCGGCATATCAGTGCGTCAGCATATCACTGCATTAGAAAAACAGTAAAATAGTGAGTCAAATGCATCAGCATTGGTAAGATAAGGGCATCAGTGTCGGTGAGTCGAGGGCATCAGTGTCAGTGAGTTAAGGTATCAGTAGGTCATTGTATCAGTAAGTCATATCGGTATCTCACCCATTAGTAACTCATCTACAGTATTCTCATTTTTTCCTTGTTTCCCATTTTCACCCCTCTTACAACTTTTTTTTACAAAAACTACGTTTAATGCCTTATTTGATCAATTTTAGAGGTTTTTCAAAGGTTATTAATTATATCATTAAATATCTTAATATCCCAGGTGATTCGAGATACCCAATCCTCGTGATCCTAATCACGATCTCACATTCATGTATTTTAAAACCATTCATCCTTTAAAATAGGAGCTGACTCTTCAAATATAAGATCTTCATTTCTTAATCTCTTTTCTATTTCCCCTTTGTGATCCTAGAGCCTTCCTCTGTAGATATGTTTTTCACATATTCTAGATCTATCCTTATCAACTTCCTTGGAGTCCTTCCCAGCTATTTGAGAGACCCATGTTCTGGACGCAAGGAGGAACATTGATCCATTAATTATCTAGTAGGTATTCCTCTATCTCTCATCAATTTTTCATCATGTGGTGTGGGAGTACTAATGATTAATTGTAAGGAATGACAAAATAAATTTATTAAAAAAACACACAATCAAGATGTAAATTTAATCCAAAGATAATAGTGGTAATTAATATAACAAATAGGGAGTGGTTTTTTGTGGATCTCTTATTTTTATCTTGTTATAATTGATTCATTTATCGATTTTTATGACTGTATACCTCCTAAAAATCATGATAATTGGTCTTATTTTGTGGTGAACTAGTGATGATAATTTTTTGTTGTGATGCTTTTATAATTGGTAGTGATATGAGAAATAATTAACCCATGTATACTTGGTTGAAAAAATGATGGACCAGGACCAAACCTATTTTGTGATCACCCTAGATATAATTAAGTTGAATTAAAGAACCTATAATAGCTAAATATGTATAGGAACACACACACAAACACACATCATGTTCATAGTTGTGGCTAAGTGCTCTATTCTATTGATATTTGTAACTTGTGTGAGTTGTGTGGTGATGTTGTTGGGTGTACATGTTGTGGGTAGAAGGATGGACAAAGGAGTTGGGTCCATTAGAATGGTGTGGTATGAGTGTGTAATAGGGTTGTGGTTAATAGTAGTTACTATGATATTTGTGCTTGGGGATGGTATCAGTTGTGTGTTGGCATCATTGTTTCAAAGACAGATTTATTGTTTGATAGATAAAATTTTAGGTAGCTGAACTACCTTTTTTTTGATCTGATTGTGGAGTGACATTGGGAAGGGGACTGGAGATTGGTTATGAACTTGTTATCATGTGGGACTACATCAAGAAATTGTTTGGTCTGTGGGGCTATGGGGATAGGTTGTGGGAGATGGATTTTGTGTTTTATATTTGATGATTTATATTTGGTAGTGGTTGAATGGGCCCAGGAATTGGTACTGAAAATCTAGTTTTGATTGTATTTTTAATATAGCGGTGGTTTATAATTTCCCGGTAGAGCTAAAATAATTAAATTGAATCCATTAATAACTATGTGGAAATTGGTTGAATAAAAATGGGGATTGGTTATTCCTTGGTATTGGTTTTTGTGTTGTTTTGCATATAGGGGGAGATTCGATGTGGTTCTTTATGGGTTGTTTAGATTATTTAGGGATCCATAGGATGGGGATGTCTATTTTATAATATATATATATATATATATTGTAGTTCCCTATGATTTCTATATGCACAACACCCTTGTTTAGAACTATGTCTGAACACCTCCATTTACAAGGGGAAGGTGCCTTTACCGACATCCCAATGGTAGGATGGATGGATGGTTACTGACATTATTCCTCACACCCTCTTCTGGTTTCATAAAGCTCAAGAATATCCTAGCAGGCTATAGTGGCCTGAGGCTTACCATTGTCCAAGATCCTTCAAGAAATGATTTATTGTTTTTGAGGGGAATAGGTGTCAATGTGCTAGTATTTTATTCCCAGGTGTCATCAAGATACGACCTAGGTTTCTTCAGGCGGGAGGTTTGGTTGTAGTGACCCAAGTGTCTGTAAGCTGGATTGTGTATGGATTGAGGCCCATGTGTGTACGAGTGGGTTATGGTAGTGAGACATAAAATGGGATGAGTGGTAGCATTAGGAAATCAGCCATTAGGTATGAGTAGTTAACCATTGGGAAAGTGGTGTGGGGTAACCAAATATTGATCTATCTATACTACTACCTTACTTTATTTTGTGTTATTTGGTGAGTGTTCCTTGGTGAGGGTTTGCTGGTTAGTATTCCTTGGTAGGTTCTTTTAGGTTCAAATATTTTCTTATTAGGGAATTTTTATGGTCACCACTTGTGCACGGGTAACTTTAGTTTCCATAATGAGTATAATTATATTCCCACCCTATGTATATAAAACTATTTTTAGGTTTCGATGAATTCATTGTGGACCATTATAGACATTACTCGTGTGGGTGTTAGTATTAGTCAGTGTTTCCACCTAGTTTCTTTTATTTTGGTACCTTAATTTGGTGTTTTTTCATACATTGTATGAACATTGCATTCGAACATAAATGTGGGAATAAATTTTGGATTTTATTTTATATTTCTATTTGGGGGTTCTTGGAATTTACTATCTTATCTCTCGATCATGTTCTAATATAAGGGTATTTCCTTCCATTCTATTTGAGATTCTATACCCTTGGGGATAATCTCCACTTTGATGCCTATTAAAGGCATTAATCGTTGGTCATTATTTCTCCTTGACCACGAGGAAGGGAGGGCATCACACATTGATGTCCCATCCCTCATCTTGAGGAAGGAGTTTCATGAAAAAATTGTATTAGAGGAATGTTATGGTTTTGGTAGACTGAGATATAGGATGGAGTTCGGATTTAGTCTTAGTTTGAATTGCATGGGATGGTAGGGAAATGGTGTTGGAAAAAATTGTGGGGTCAGGTAGGCTAGTTAAGACCAGTGAGGAAACGGGATTTTAGGTCCCCCTGTGATCTAATTCAAGGACTTTGGACCTACTGAATGACACAGAGAGGTTACACCGATTAAAAATTAGAGATACTAAGACTGGTACATAAGTCATAATTCATCTTTTTCTCATGTTTCTCTGGTGTTGTAATAAATTAAAAAAAATAATGAGTTAAATAAAAATTTCAATGATAATTTTACACACTTCTCAATAATAGGTTTTCCATGTTTACATTTTCATCTATGGAAACGAGACGTCGCCCTGCATGGGATATGAGTAGTCAAGGACTGATAGGTTGACCCGGATGACCAACGGAGGGAATATTGAGAGGAGGAAGTTCACCAGTGGAAGAATATGCTTTGTGCCTTCCAGTAGAAGACACTAGGAAAGTACAAGATAATCATCATATAAATTTAGACACAGAGCTGAATCTTGGAGTTGGTGATCACTTTTAGATTAATACAGTCTCTGAAAGAGTATTGGGTTGATCTCATAGTGTGACACATTCAAGGAGAAACATGTTAGTGGTGGATGCTTTACCTTGGTAAGAGGAAGAAAAATAGAGGTTTTGTGAGTTGACTTGGAGAAAATATTCTGAGTGTAATTGCTTTCATTGATAAAGATGGCTGAGAAGAGGTAGGATATGCTCTACCTCCAACAGTAGAATATGTTGGTAAGGGAGCAGGGGATCAAGTTCAAAGATCTCCTACACATCGCACAAAATCTCAATCTATATATGGATTAGAATGTGTGATCCATAGAGTAATCACTCCCACCTTCCTTTTAGTTTATTGATACTCTTTTAACTCTACTGACATACATAGAGTTTCATAATAAAGAATAAGTAGTTTAATGGATGCCATCACTAGTAGGTGTGACATCAAAGGGGATATTCTAGTGTTCCTCATAGGGGAAATCAGTCAGTAGAAGGTCTCTAGGGTTTTTTCATTCCAGGTTTCGACTATATGGGAGAAGGCCTCATCTATCCTAGTTCTAATCTCAGGGTCATAACCCTTTTCCCATGGGATAGAACCTATTGGTATTTGTCTGTGGAGGCGATGGAAATATTCAGAACAAGTGCCCCGTTCAGACATAGTATGTTGGGGTTGGGTTTGTTCAATTCCCACCTTAGAAGTGGTTGTTTCTAGTCCAGTGATTCCAGCTGCAGTGGTAGAAGGATACCCCTCCACTGAGTTTAGACGGTGCATGAAGAGGACAACATTAGGGTTATCCTAAGGGACCTAGATCAGGGTGTGGTCAAGATGGTGGTCGATAACAAAGTGTTAGAGGAGCTAGTCATAGGAAGCTACACACCACCGAGGTAGTTTTTCCAGTAGGGCAATAGGTAGTTCGAGGTACAATCAATCTATTTAGTACTATTGTGTATTCTTTTCTTGATTCATGAACCTCACACTCTTTTATTTGACTAGGTATAGACTATTCTCTGGGACTAGATGTAGATATACTTCCCATGATCTTGATGTTGAGTATGCCGATTGGAGGCCAGACCAGTCTCTTTGATGTTTATCGAGGTTGTAGACTAATTTTGTGGCCACATCAATCTAGTGGGGATCTTTTTATAAAATAGATGAAACAATACGATGTCATCCTAGTTATTGGTTGGCTGTTTACTATGCATTCCATTATCGACAGCATAGGATAATGTTTTTGTATTTATATCAACATATAGATTTTGTTGTCATGTGGGGTTGTTAGTTGGGTAGGCGTCGTGTGGAGCCTATTATTTCATTGTTATCCGAGCTATCAGCAAAATCAGTAAATACAAAGATGGGAATATGTGGGTTTTTATTGATTTATTGGATGTCTTCCATGGAGAGGATGCAAATCTACCACCTCGATATGATGTTGAGTTTGGAATAAAATTGAAACCAATTTCCCATCCAATTTCAATGTATCTTTATTAGATGATTACATCCATGATGTGAGAGAATTGGATTCAGGTTGAAGACCTAATGATGAAGTGTTTTATTGAGCCAGGTGTGTCACTATTGGGTGATCCTGTCTTGTTCGCGAAGAAGGAGGATGGTGGTATCTGACTGTGCATAGACTACATGAGGCTGAATTTGGTGAAAATCAAGAACACCTACTCTCATCGAATGATTAATGATATTTTCTACAAGTTAATGGGAGAAGGATGGTTCACTTATATCAAATTATGGTCTGGATATCACTAGTTGAGGGTAAAGGATGGTGAAATCCTGAAGACTTCTTCCAGATGCTTGTATGGGAACTTTGAGTTCGTGGTCACACCCTTCAGTGTCACGAATTCACCAGCCATGTTCAAAGGGCTCATGAAGACTGTTTTCCATGAGATCCAGGACCGACATGTCATCATGTTCATTGATGAAATCCTTATCAACTCAAGGTTATAATAGGACAATACCATGCATTTGAGCACAATCATAGAGGACCTAAAACACCACCATATCTACCTAAAGTTTTCCAATTTCATGTTCTAGATGAGAGTGGTGTGATTTCTAGCACACAGGGTATCTTGGTGAGGGATATAAATGGACTTGTCGAAGGTCGAAGAAGATGATTCATGGGAACCAATCTATAATGTGGAAGGGGTTCATTGATTCCTAGGTCTGGAAGGCTATTATCAGAGGTTGGTACCCAACCTCTCGAAAGTTTTAGATCTGTGGATACCATTGACTAGAAAAGACCAACCCTCCATGTGGAGAGATAAGTGTCATAAAACGTTTTTCTATCTGATAGAGAAGCTGGTCATTGCCCCAGTGCATATGTTTCCAGTGGAAGGGGGTGTTTTAAATGTTCTGTGATGATTCTAACATTTTCTTGGTATGTCTATTAATGCACATACAATTAGTAATCTCTTATGGTTCTTGAATGTTACATCCTCTCAAACAAAATTATGGAACCCATTTTCTAGAGATTAAAATGGTCATGTTAACAGTGAATTTTTGGGGACATTAAATCATTTATGAGCACATTGTGGCCTTCACAATTCAAAATATATTACGGTATATCATTTCCCAACTAGACTATAACTTTTAGTAGTGATGGTTGGTGTAGTTCCTCCAGGATTATGACATCAAAATATCTTACACACCAGGGAAGGGAAACATTGTGGTCGTTGCCTTGAGATAGATGTCCAAAAGGATGTTATTCAAAAGTCCACAAATACATAGATGGAAATGGAGGAATTGGATTCCTTGAACCCGGATACTATGGTATGTAGTGACAGAGGCTATCTGTTACAAATGATAGTGCAGTATTACCATTTAAAATGTGTAGATGAGTGAGGGTGGGGAGACAAAAAATTTAATGTAACGCATGATCACGTTGTGTAGGGTTATTCTCTATAAGGATGGATAAAGGATATCTAGAATCAGATGTTGTTCTATGGGAATCTATCTATCTGAGTATAAATTTTTGAGGGAGTTCTCTTTGAATACCATATCTCACACTTGGTGGTACATCCAAGAGTCTCTATGATGTACCCAGGGTTGGGGGAGAATTGTATGTGGACTAGGGAGAATTGGGTAGTGATAGTGTTTTTGGAAAGTTACTTAGTCTATCAGAAGGTGAATGGTGAGAACCGTGTTCCTGTTGGTCTATTGTAGCCCTCGGATGTTCCTGAGTGGAAGTGGGATGACATATCAATGGATTTAATCATATTATTTACTTGGAATAAAGGAGGAAGTAAAAATATTTGGGTAGTAGAAGACCATTTGACAAAATCATCACACTTTCTGGTGATCAAGGAGTCGAGCATAGTGGATGAATTAGCATAGAGGTATGTGGAATTGGTGGTAAGGCTGCATGGAGTTCCAAGATCCACTGACTAGTACCGAGATACATGTTTCATGTCACATTCATGGAGTGGATTAAACCATGAATTTGTAACCCAATTACAATTTATCACTACTTTACACCCTCAGATGAATAAGAATAATGAGAGAACTGTTCCGATGTTGGAGGATATGTTGAGAGCATGTTTTCGAGGCTTTAGAGGATCGTGGGTATGACAGTTTACTCTCAGAGAGTTTCTTTAATAATAAATTTCACTAAAACATTGGCATAACACAATTTCAAGACTTTTATGGAAGACCATGTCACTCATCCATGTTTTTTAATGAGGATGTAGAGGTTGTTATTTTGGGACCAGAGGTGGGTCACAACATGACGAAGAAGTTGCAAATTGTGCTTGAGAGTATGGAGGTGGATCATGACCAAAAGAAGTAATATAATGATCAGAGAAGGGGTATTTTTTTAGATAGAGGTTTGGGAATATTTTTTCTTGATGGTTTTCAATCAATGTTGGAAACATTGATTTGGAAGAGGGAAAAAGATTTCTCCCAGGTTTATCAGTTCATTCGTGGTGTTGGAATGAGTTGGCCATATGTAAAATTTGTTGGATTTTCCACCATGGTTATAGGGAATCTAAGCTGTCTTTCATGTCTCTCAGATATATTGAAATCTACATGATGAATCCTACATCATAGAATAGGGATATTTGGATGTCAAAGACAACACCACATTCAGGGAGTGATAAGTATGAATCTAGGATTGTGATGATAATGTAATTCAGGGATGGACCATTCGATTAGTTTGTGTGTTATAGAGGAATGGTGGCCTTGAGGTGAGTACATGATGGTTGGAGGCACAGATGCAAACCAAATACCTAGATTTATTTGGAGTTTTTCTATTCTAGTTTTTTAGTACATTATTTAGGATTTAATATTGAACTTGTTTTCTTAATGATATGATGATTTTTTTTTCTCTATTTTGTTGTGAAACATGCTAACTATGGGAGAGGCGAACTTAATACCTAATCAAGACAAATCATGTGGATGCGATTAAACCTGTAAGGGCGAGACCGTGATACCCAAAGCAGATAGTACCTTGAAATAGTGGATAGAGAACTCTAATCCATGTGTTTAGAAGGTGTGACATTAGGTGTTTACATGGTTTTTTGTGGCAGTGTTAATCCCGAGTTGTTGCACTATTTCATAAGAGGTAGATGATAAGGAGGTGTTCTTGGATGTTGAGGTTTTCACTCCAGATTTAACATAACACGAGGTGGTTTTCTACAAAGTGTTATCTCAAGGGGTGGTTGTTCGGACCCCCTATCTTATAGATTAGTTTGGATTACCATGGAGAAGAATACAATTACTATTTTATGATTATATGACCTATATTTTCATCGACCATTCATTTGTGGAAAACTAGTGTTTACGGTATTCTGGGTGGTAATGTTAGCACTTTTCCATAGTGGGCCAAATTTCATGTTTTTTGTCACATGTCACTATGTCGTCATGTCAATTCATCAAACCTAATGTGTGTTAGCATGTCATTGTGTTTGTTAGTCAAAGTCATCAGCATCAATGTGTTGAAGGAATCAGTGTTGGTGAGTCAAGGGCGTCGGTGTCGACAATCCAGGGTGTTGGTCAGTCAGGATGCTGGTAGGTCTTTGCATCAGTAACTCAGTGTTGGTAGGTCATTGTTGATGGATCAGTGTCGGTAGGTCGGTGTTAATAGGTCGGATCGGTAGCTCATCCATCAGTGACTCATTAGCAGTTCCCTCAGTTTTCCTATTTTTCCCCGCTAATGTACTATTTTATGTAAACTAAGTTTTAATATTTCTTCATGGATTTTTAGGGAATATCAAAGGGTACTAATTATATCATTAAATATCATAATGTCTCAGCCTATTTGAGATAATCAAACCCCATGATCTTTCCCATGATCCCATGATAGTGTATTTTAAAACCAGTATTCCTTTAAAATAGGATCTCACATTTCAAAGACATGGTCTTCCCTTCCTGATGTGTTTTCTATTTCCACTTTGTGCACATAGAGCCCTCCTCCCAATGTATGTTGTGTGTTCATGCCAGAGCTCTCATGCTCAGTTTACGTGGAGTCCTTCCCTACTATTCGTGCAACCCCTATTATTGATTCAAGGATGAACATATATCCTCTGAACATCCTGTAGGGATTTCTTCTTTCTATCATTAATTGTGCATCGTTAGGATTTTGTTTACTAATGGTTCATTGTGAGTAATATATGAATATATTTCATAAAATATGAAGTAAACATGATCGAATTTTAACAGGGGTAAATAAAATAATGGGCAGGGAGTGGATTTATGTTGATCGCCTTTTTTGATATATTTGATTCTTTTATGGATGTTTATAACGGTATGAGCCATGAAAATCATAACTATTGGGGGTCTGTTCATGGGTACTATTGATGTTCTATTTTTTGGAGATCAATTGATAAATATAATTTGAATTAAAAACTATTAAACTACATATACATGGTTAAAAAATGGATTCCCTAGGATCAAACCTATTCTGTGATCACCCCAATTATAATTACGTGGAATTAGAGAAACTCTTATTTTTAAATATATATATATATATATATCAATATGAAAGTCTTGGCTGAGTGCTTTGGTCTTTTGTGTTTTGTATCTTCAGTGAGTAGTGTGGGGCTATTTTTGGGAGAACCGGTTATGGGTACAAGGCAAGACATATGATTTGGTTCTATGAGAAGGGTGAGGTATGAGTTTTCAAATATGTTGTGGTTATTGGTAGTTACATTTAGCTTTGTGTGTGGGGATGGTATGGGTGTAGTGTTGGTATCCTTGTATAAGAGAGTGACAGATTATGGAATGGATGAACCTGTAGGAAACTGAATTTCCATTGTTTGTGTTGTGGTTGAGGTGCGACATCGGGCCGTGGGACTGCGGTGGGGTTATGAACTTGTTATGCAGTGGGACTACATTTGGGAATTGTTAGAGTAGTGGGGATGTCAGGATATGTTTTTATAGATGTATTGTGTAGTATTTTTTTAATAATTATAGTTAGAAGTGGTTGAAAAGGAGCATGTAGTGGGACTAGAAATCTATTATTGATAGTTGTTTTGATATAGTGGTGGTTTGTAGTTTCCATGTAATGATGGAATAATTATAGTGAATACCTTAATAAATAAAATCTAATTGGTTGAATGAAAGGGGTTGGGTTTATCCTTGGTAGTGGCTGCTGTGTGGTTTTGAATATAGGGGTAGTAGCAATGTGGTTTTGTATGGGTTGGTTGGATTGTTTGGGGATCCTTAGGTTGTGGTAGATTTTTTGGTTTCTGATATATATATATATATATATTTAAATTTTAGTTCCTTGTAATTTATATATGCACCACACCCTTGTTGAGTTCTATGTTAAGAAATCCTCCATTTCCTGGGGGACAATGTCTTTCCTAACATCCCAGATGTAGGATGGATGGCTGGTTACTGAATTTCTTCCACAAACCCTCTTCTGGTTTCTTACTGCTCAAGTGTATCCAAGCAAGTTGTAATGTCTTGAGATTTATTATAGTCGATGATACATTGGGAAAAGGATTGTTGAAGATGAGGGGAAAAAATTTCTAAAGGCTCAGATTGTTTTCCCAATTGTCTTTGAGATGAGTCCCCTGAGCCTTTGAGCATTATGTTTGGTTGTATGGGCATAGTTGTTTGCATGAAATATTGTGCATTGTTTATGTCCCATGTGTGTGCGGGTGGGTATTGGTAGTGGGACTATGTGTGGGATGAGTGGTAGAGTTTGGATGTTATCCATTAGGGATGATTAGTTAACCTATAAGAAAGGGTTACGAGGTACCCAAATGTTTATATTCTTATACTACTACCATACTTGACTTGCGTTACTTATTGAGTGTTCCTTAGTGAGGCCTGGTTAGTGAGTATTCCATTGTAGGTTCTTTGAGGATCAAATATTTTCTCAAAGGGTCATTAGTATATTCCCTCACTTGTGCACGATCAACTTTAGTTTCCATTTTATGTATAATTATATTCCCACACTATGTATAAAAAACTATTTTCGAGTTTCCATTAAGACATTGAGGACCATACTAGACATTAAAAGCATTGGAAAAAGGATTAGTGATAGTTGCCTCTTAGTTTTATTTCCTTTTTTACATTTCATTGGAGTTTATTTACATTTTATCAACATTACTTTTGGACATGCAAGTGGGAATGTATTTTGGCTTTGATTTTACAATGGTATTTGGTGTTTGTTGTTATTTACTATATTATCTCAAGAATTTTGTTCAAATAAAATATTAATTCCTTCCATTCTATGTGATATTATATACCCTTGCTGCTTGTCCCCACTCTGGGGCCTATTGAAGGCATGATATTTAGGTCATTATCTATCCATCACCTTGAGGAAGTAGTGGGGTGTCACTTGGTTGTCCCTTCCCTCATCATTATAAAGGCAGGTCGTGATAATGATTCTATAAACCATTTGTTTCATTAAATTACAAAATTAATGAGTGAAAATAGTTTAGACAACCATTGAATTATATTCTATAGTTAATGGGTTCAGTGGTCTAATTATATAATTTACATATAATCCTCCACAGTTATGGACAATTTAGTGACACTCTTTTTCTTTTAGTGGTTATGAGTTTTTTCTCGATGTATTCTATCATGAACTTATTGTTAACAAACTATTTAATGGAATAAGTTATGTCTAATGAGTTTAAATTTCAGCTCCATTGTTAGTATAATCATTTCAGCCATTAAGGGACCATATATAGTTAATGATATATGACTTTTAAAAATTTTATTTACATAGGTCTATTAGTCTATAGACATCTATAACCACCCAAATATAAATAAGGACGATTTATGATTTTCGACATGACATATAAATATATAGTAATTTATTTTGATTCCACCTATCATCAAAAGGACATTTGGTTGACATAAAAAAATATTTATTTTATTTCAAACATTATTGTTAATTGTATAATATTTTACATTTATGAATACAATGAAATAATTACTTAAATAAGAATCATATCATAGATTATTTAATTGGGGTAAATAATAGGCAATTTATTATCAAAAATGAATTAAAAAAACACAACCAATATTAGAATAATATCAATTAAATAATTATAAATGAGTCAATGTTATTTTTGGGGTTGGATAATTTATGGTGAAAATCCATTTTAATTAATTAATCATCCAATTAATCAAATGAAAAATTCAATTAAATATTGATATTTTCATCTGCAACATCATTATCATCAATTACTTAATCAATAAATATAACTATTTATTAAATTAAAAATAAACCAAAATCAATTTTTCATTATGTCAGTTGCAAAAAATATATTTATATCATTTGATTAAATAATATAAGGTTTATTATTAGGAATATAATAGCTCCTATCAATGACACAAAATCCACATTTATCAATATCCCTTCATTTACATGTCATCAAATCCAAAAATTTACATTCTATCATTGGGACATGACCATGTCCAAATTTGTCTGATAAAAAGAATCTTTTGATAACTACATGATAAGATATATTCTCATACAATGTTTTCATAGATAATTCACTCAAATAATGATTTATTTTGGTGCTTATTAAGAATTTTTTATTCTAGAATTACTTTGTTTGTACATCTATTTATTATGAATTTAAATTCATTGACAACCATTATCTTAGAATCACGTGGCACATTGTTTGGGAAAAAAGTGAATTATTCATAGTTCATCTGAAAAATAATTCATTAGTAGTTATAGAACAATAATGATACAAATTTCAAATATCAAATAGATTCCAGTTATTATGTTTGAAGAAAAATGTGCTTCCAGCACATTTGACTATACAGAAGAAGTAAAATATTTCCTGTGCAATTGTTCCTTCCTCTTAATAGATAGATAAAGATGATTCCTTTTTATAATTTCAAAATCATATCTAAAAATATTAAATATTAAAAAGGGAGATTTTTTAATGACATAACATAATGAAAATAGTAAAAATTTATTATTCTATCGAGATAATGTCATCATAAATAACACAACCATTGAATAATATTGTATATTGGTGCACTTACCACTCTTCCATACCTAAAGTACAAAACATGTATGATCCAGATTCCACTTATTTGGTTTAGTGGAGGAAATAAAGTCTCAATGGGATCATATAGCCTCTATAAGGTTGTTTTTATTCTATTTTACCTCTTAGTTATTTTACCCTAGTATGATGGATATAAATCAAGGAATTATTTTGAATAATAAAAATTCTGAAAATATGATTCATGATGATATTTATTTTTCACATAATATTTATATGTAAACATCATTATTTATACAGGATACATACATGGTCTAGAAAAAGGACCACCAAAGATTTTTTGTGTAATTTGTTTAATCAGGTGTGACATACTTATGAAAAATTAAGGTGGAAAACTTTTCTCCAAAACTCAATGAATAATCAGTGTATATCTCTTCAGTTTATAAACAAAACATTTAATCAGTATTATGGAACAAATTATTAAATAAATATTATATAACTTATTCATAAAAAATACTAACATTATCTAAAAGAATGTGTCAAATGGTAATGAGAATAAACTCATGTAACAAAACATTGTAGTAATGGGTTTTATGAGATTTTTATTTCAAATCTTCAGTGTTCACAAATTTCAAAATGTGGCTTGAATAAGAATATAGAACATTTAAAATTTCCTAGAGATAAAGAATTTTTGATCTCCATATTTTTGAATTAAAAATAGGAAAACGTTACCTTCCACTTATTTTGATAACATAACTCAAGATAAATCCTTACTCTTATACCATAATCTATTAAATTCTGAAGTGTCCACAAATCATTTTTTTCCATTACCATTCTAAAGATTGTAATTTAACATTAATAAATTTTTATTCTAATTATTAATTACATAAAAATAATTACGTAATAAATTCAATGATTAATATTTAAAGTCATCGAATATAAATTTCATTCTCCACTTTCTATTGGAATGTGAATTAATATTATTTATCATTCTAATTGTTGATTGTGTTTTCCAATAATGTATTTCAAATCATCTTTTTCAATAAAAATATCATTCCCCAATATTTTTTGGGAGGTTTCATCTATCTCTAAGGAATTATAGAACTATCATCAATTTTTTATATATGATTGATCCATTGGTTGAAATCGTCGATTCCATATAAATCTGAATGATTCTCGAAACATTAATCTCATGGAATTTTTATTTCAATCAAATAGATAAGTACAATATTCCTTTATTAAAAATAAATTAATCATTACATAAGTAGGGAAGTAATTTATTTTGCACAATTATGCTACATGGAACACAAATTACTTTTTATTAATGGACTCATACGCTTACACACTAACAGAACAAAGCACATTTAACTTATATTTTAATTCCTGAATGTATATGTCAATATCATTTCATGGATCACTAGGTCTTGAAATTAATATAATCTTGATATTAAATGAATTATTCATACAAAACCATGAAGTATGGTTATTAATTTGAATAGGAACATTCCATGTAATGTGTAATGTATTCATTTGGAGAAATGTGATAAAACCATCAAATGATAATCCAAATTATAATTTCACGGATCAGTTGAAAAATGAGGATTTATCCTATAAAATTGTTTCAAAAATAAACAATCTATAGGATTTAATGTTTCATATTATTTTATATTTATTTCATCTTCATGAAATCTCATATTTTATTCCATTTTTTCCGACATGAAATTTTTTTGATGCATGGGAATTAATGGGTTCTTCTATATCATTGTCTTGGGTATATAGGATCATGTTCTATAATTATTAGTCATACACCTTAATGAACTACACTATTTCAATTAACTCAAATTTTCATTTTCCACCAACTTCATTATAAAATATTCAATGAAATAATGGACCTTAGTAGATGAAAATAAAAAATTTTAAACCAACATTTATTCTATTCCATCATTTTATACAATAAATTTATCACCAGGTAGTAATTAATAAATGTAAGGAAATACTCAATGAAAGTATTAATAAAAATTACATTTTCTCACATGATATAATTCAATTTAAAACAAATGCTTTACCAATTTCTCAAATGACATATATAACAGGGTATTAAAATTATCCATCATATTTCCAAAACATTCAACATAATAAACCAGATAATTAGATAAAAACATTGATCTAGTATTCATGTCGTCTTTCACTGGTCTACATGAGGACATTGCTTCAGAAAAATATAGAAACCAATTAGAAATAAATTTTTTTTGATCTGTTACTTTTAGTCGAATCCATGTTATTCTCCACATGATAATTTTATCCATTTTGATGAAACAACTGATGTTTTATATGAAAACCATGTTCAGTGATAGAGTAACTCGTTTCTTCTTGAGTTTAGCATATTCTAATATAATAATCAAATTATTGGCATCGATTCAATCCACTATAAAAATAACTATTTATTGATTTTAAAAAACAAATATATAAACTATTTCTGACACATATCAAGGATCTAATGAATGTTGTAAATCCTAGTTTTATCCATAGTGACATAAATAATCCAACATAAAATACGTAAATCAATTCTAGCTAGAAGAAAGGATTTTGAAAATTTATTAAGAAAGCAAAAGTGAAAGTAAATGATAAAAAAGGTCAAATAAACTTAACTTCCCTCATCAACCAAAAAACATGTCTATATAAAATAGTATGAAAAATAATTTCCATAATCATAGTGACTGGTAATATCCCACTCAAATTGGGACTTGTCCCAATTGAAAATCTTGAGAATATCAGCATCCACATTCATTGAAACCTTAGTAGACTATCTAGTAGACACAGTATGAGGGAGATTAGAATAATCATTGTGTGTTCTCCTCTTTGAGGTAACAGAGGTGAAACCCTCACTTCATCCAACATTTCCAAGAAAAATAAGATTGCATCATTTTAAGAGGTATGCCCACCACTACAAAAATCCTTGAAGGGGTTCCAGCCTTCCAACTCACACCCTCATAAACAACCTCCCATTTCTCAGATAACTCATAGGACTGTTAGAGCTTCTAGATTTTTTGATGCAATGAACATGTTATTGTGAATCATTATGATTAAAGACATCAATATAAGGGAGTGTAGGGGGAACCAGTCATGAAGAATAAGCAGGGGTGTCCTCATCTAAAGTATCACCTTTAGCTAATTTGACCTGAGTACAAGAGGGGCCACTATGAGCTATCTCCAGAGTCTCATCCACAAGAAACCCTTTACCATTTGGAAACTTTTTATTAAAATAATTTTAACAAATATCTTAAATTGAAATTAGAAAAATACATTTACACACTCATAGGATATATCATATGTTGTTGAGTGTAATTTTTTTATATGCATTATATAATTTGATATTTATCTTATGAAATAATTACGGTTCGTGAATTATTGGATCTCTATGAGAGAGATTTAATTTTTAATTAGAATATTTTTTGATTATATTGTGCATAGATGACATTATAGCTGTCAAAGGAATATGATTAAAGATGGTGAAATGGCCACCTGAGGATGTTGCATGAGGTAAAATTTTAGGCCAGTGCCTCTCAAAACTCAACCACATCACATGAAAAATAATTTAATTACTATTATATGTTAAATTATAAAAATTAAATGAGATAAATTTAATATAAATTATAATACACACTAATATTATATGTATATTTTTAATAATTAATTTAATTCAACATCACTTGGAATAGTTATCATATATCAAATACATGAATTTTATCCCTCCACTTATCGGTATATTCGTTTATCAAAAGTGATCCATATTTATGAATTATAGATATTAATATTTTTTACTCTACATTATTTTTTAAAGTTAGATTTATATATAATTTTCATTAGTTGATAACAAAAACATTATATTAATTAAACACAGAATCTAGAAAGTATGTTGGTGGATATTTTTTTGATTATTTATTTATGTTATACAGACTTTAATTTATAATCTGTAAATTTTATTTCGGATAATACATTTCCATTATTCTATTGAAATTAATTATCTAGAATAATATCACTTCCAAGATGTTTTTCTAAAAAATATTTTTTGGAATAGAATATGATAACCCCAATTTTTTGTTGTGGAACATTTTTTATTAAATATGAGTACAAATTTTAATTTTTTTTGGAAAACTTATTGACCATAACGATGTTGTGTTTTAATCATTAAATGGACAACAAAATGGAATTTAATGACATCAAGTGGATAACTAAGCTTCCATGGAAATTAGACCTCGTGATTTTTATCTCAATGTAATGTTTCTAAATATGTATATTATGCGTGAATTTTTTTTCAATTATACTCCATAAATTTCTTATTCCAGGAAATATTGACTTTTTTCATTCATTATATATATATATAAAATAAATATAATAATTAATATAAGTTTACCCTTATTTTGTTTGGCCATAAATTTTTATACCCTAAACAAGTATGAATATCCATATTTATTTTAGTTTTATATCTATATCAAAATATTTTCTATATTATTTACAAATATAAGATATTGAGTATAAATGACAATATTTTGATCTTTATAGTTTTTTTCTTGTAAAAATATTGGAAGATTGGTCACCCACCATGTAAATTCATATATATATTTCATTAGGCTTCTGTTTTGGTATTTTAATTAGAGCACCTAATTATAGATTAAAGAAAGTATGAAGGATCGAATATGAAGATATATTTAAAAAATAATGTAACAAAGACATTATTATTTTTAATTTATATAAAATTTCACATTTCAATTTTTTTGTTTAAAATTATATGTTAAATTTTACTCTCATTACAATATTCATTGATTTTATCGATGTGTAGTCCATTATAAATCAAATATTCTATTGGATATTTAGGTAATAAAATCAATAATAAATACCAAATAATTTTTAAATGATATTTTAATAATTTCTCACCAAACAATGATTGAAAAAATTATAAATTCATTTAATGTGATCACTTTTTCATTGAGTTATAGTAGAGGATCCATTACATACATTATTAATTATAGATTCTTTTAAAACCATATTTTATTTTCACTTCCATTAATTTTTTATTTACCTTCAGTTTAAAATCTATACCAAATATGTATATATTTGTGAGATTCATTAATTTGTAGAATATTACCAAATTCATAGTATCTAATTAATAATTTTATATTTTAATTTTTTCTATCAATTATATTTATCTAATAATATAATACATCAATTTTTTATAATTAATTATTTAAACATTTTATTCTTTTTTATATTATTAAAAATATACATATATTTTCTGTTTGGTATACATCAATATCCAAGAGGTCTAGAAATTGTATACGTCAACTTCATTTGATTCATAAAATGTTACTTTACAAACATTTCTTGATCTATAATTCATTTTTTAAAACATTCTTAATGTGTTCGTATACATTTATCATTGCAATGAATTTTTCATCATCAAGTAATGTTTAAATTTATTACCATTGAATTTTGAGAATATAAAATATATATTATGAATAAAAATGACATATAAAATATTCATCTATTAAAATATTTATTTCATTAATCTTCATAAATGTCACTAAAAAATTTTGGAAAAACATTATCTATTTATGGAATATTATTTTTGATATTCAATTTAGAGATACAATATATTTTTAAAATAACATCTTCAGAAACAATTTGAACATTATATATAAATTTACATATAAAATATTCTATTCTCAAAATGAAAATTAAATAGATATTTCAAAATATAAAAAATGGTTTTATACATTTCCAAATTAAGCTCATATATCACTCATTAAAAATCATAAATTACATCAAATAAATTCACTTGGATGTTGTATTATTTTATCATTATTGGAAAATAAATCATTTTTTGTTTAATGTCAATATATTTATATATTATTTAATGAATTCATTGATATTGATATTTAATAATGAAGTCATTTTATAGTTGTTTCCATCCATAAAAATGGCTCGAACATTAGCTCCAATCTGATCATTTCCTCTAAAATATGTTGTGGTTTTTAAAATAAATAATATTCCATACATTTGGATAACCACTAAAAAACCACATTTAATCCCAATGTATATATTTAGGTTTGGGGTGAACTTATGGTTTTATAAGTTCAAGGAAAAATAATTAAAAATATAGTTGTAATAAATCTCTTACAGTTAAAATAAAATTCGTATTGTTTAAATAGTATAACGAGGGATTTTAACATATACACAACCAATAGTAAATAATTAAAAAAGTCAAAAAATTAGATAGCTTATATAATATATTAGAATGGGGTTCATGATATATTATCCCAAATTCCCTATATTATTTCATATATGGAAAATATACCAAAATATTTTACTCAAAGTCTTATTCATTATTATCAAAAAATATAGTTTTGATTATTATACTAAAATATGTTGGGTCCTCTACATTGAGAGAGATTTGTATTTTATCCACAGAACCATAAAAAAATAATGCACAACAATAATGTATGGAAGAACTAGCATGACAATTGTAATGCCCTAACTCTAGAAGCTTAGAGCAAGTGAATTATTTTACATTGGCATGATTACAAGGAATCAAATCATAATGAATGATCATTTTTGTAGTCTTTAAGAAACTAGATACATACATGGGACCCATTTTATATTTTGTAAGGAAACAAATTATGATTCAAACCAAAATCTAATAAACTGCATCCTTGAAAACTCAATAAATGATCTTTTCTTCTTCCCATGGGGAAGGAAAAACAAATGAATGGGGATGGATCAAATTCTTTGTAAGGTTTAATAAATATAGTGGAAGATATCATTAACATAAACATTTTACATGGTGAAGAACTAAAAAAACATTCTTTTAAAGATAAACATGAAATAATTATGGCAGGAATAAGGGTTGATTAAATAATTCCACAATAAAACATAATCATTGGTATTCTACTAGTCTAATAACCGCACGAACTATAAATATTATTTTCATAATGAGGTAAATGAATATGCCAGACATGATAAACAAATTTTCATGGCCTCATGTCCAGACCATGAATAACCATTTTGTCAAGGCCTCGTTCCATGACCTAGTTTGTCAAATGAGACCAACCGATGCACCAAGGGGATATAACGGGCCCATCCCGACACATACAAAGTACAATGTATTCCTAATATGTATAGTATGTATTTTATTCAACGTTTCCCATAAAACTTTGAATAATTAAATTATGTATTGTATTCATAGTGTCCCATACCACTTTGAAAAATTAAATGTCACTTATTCAATGTGTCCCATACCACGTTGAATAATTAATTTCATAATTAAAAAGTTATCAAACTAATAATAACCCATTATATTAAACATGGTGGTTTACATAATAGGAGATAAACCTCAATGAACTATAAGATTAAAAAAAGGATGTTTCCATAGATGAGGATACTTTGAAATGAGACCATTTAAATTTTTTTGAGGAAAAAATCCTTAAACATTCTAAAGTTCCACATACCTCCTTGAAACATTTAAATAATAATACCATATAATATCATGAGAATAAGTAGAATATTTATATGATATTAAAAAGGGATATATATACACAACATGAATGGAATAAGTGGTGAGAAAGGAATATACATAAAAAAATTTGAATTTATGTGAGAAAAATATATTTTATTTTGGAATGAACAGTTCTATTGGAAAGTAATTTTTATTTTTCAAAAATATGGTTTTAAACATGTATATCCCAGAAAATAAAAGGTAACTTTGAGATTAAATTTCAGGCATAAATGATGTTCCACTAAAGTGAAATCGCATAAAAAGTGTTTTTAAAGTTGATTTAGAATTTAATCATTTTTTAGCATTTTAAGGAATTTATTAAAATGATTTTAAATTGCAATAGAATTTTTACTATCATAAAACCATAATTGAAACAAAATATATTTTTATGTTATAATTTGTGATTTTAGAATGATAAATCTGGCATAAAATAGTTTATAGAGTGAACATCAAAATAGGTAAGAATTTGAGATGTTATTTGATTTTTGGTTTCAATTCAGATGAATTTTTGAATCATTATTTTAAAACATATAACTACCCATAAATAATGGTATGATTCTGGTTGGAACTCATATACAGAACATTCACATAGAAATAATGAGGGGTAAATGTGAATTAATATTAATTTAATTAAGGTAAGTGTATAATAAAAGTAACCTGAATGAAAATAGAGGTTCTTGTGTAAAACTCTTACAACTTTGTAATCAATTGAATCACACGCCCTAAAATTAATAATAATAAAATGATATGATTAAAATAATTAATATAAATATATTAATTATATTAAACACCAAGGGTATGTATAAAAACACCATACACATGTAATTGTAGTGAATATGGAATATCTCACCAAAATGGAAGTGAGTTGAAGAAACCACTTACCTTTAGTTCGATGGTGTTCTTTACTTGACCTTAGTGTCTAGGATAATAAAAATAAATTCATTAATTAATATTTATATAACCACCTATTTGTGTAATTTATTTATTATAATATTATTAAGATAATTCGTGTCCTTCTTGATGGGTTTAAGATGCTCAATTTTATTGTTCTGGAGTGTTTTCTTCATGATTGTATACTTATATACATGAACGGAGAATCACGTAAAATGAGAATGGTTATACATAATTTATGTTATATTTTATTATTGAACATATAGAAGGTTAAATGGTTTTATATTTTATTCGGTTACTTTTTTGTAAGATTAATCATTATATAAATTATTTAATGAAAACTGTTTTGGTTAATTGGCCGCTTTTGAACACAATGATCTAATTTTGATTTATATATCAAAACCATGTGTAAAAAAGATACCAGAACAATATACAAGACATAAGACATATATTATAGTCTGTTTCAACCATAATAATGGTTTCATAACCAGAATTAAATATTGTAATAGAAATTGACACCCTTCCATCCATGAATGTGATAAATTAACACATCTCCGACGGTGTATTTATTTTTAGTATAAGAGGAGGGGAAAATATGGATAATGATGAATTATAACATTATCAAAATAAAATTCCAGTTATTGTATGGTATTGTAATTATCATATAATTTTTATTATGGGGGATGAATTAGAATAGAAAGAAACTTGAAATAAAAGAAATGATGAGAAATCCCTCACAAAAAACTGGTGGCCTAACGATGTCACATAAAATTTCATAAAATAATTTGATGAGAGAAAAAGGGTATCTAATCATTATTACAAAATATAGATAGTAATGGTAATATGGAATGGAATATCCCATCATAAACTGATTTAAATAAAATGATAATAAAGAATACGAGTTATTGAAAAAAAGAGAGATTTGAAGTCAAAACCATTGTAGCCTAAAAACAATGCAACATGGTTTTAGAATACATTAAAAATAAGGGGATATAGGTAAACCATTAATAAAATACTAATAAATTAGTATAGGTACATAATAATATAGAAATATTAACAAGGTATGAAAACATGAAACACATACCACATAAAAGAGTACATGGATGGAAAAGAGAAGTTGAGAATTCTATTACCTTGTAGTGTAACTCATAAGACTTGAATGTTGGGATGTTGGGGGCTTGAAGACACCATGGGAGACTCTTAGGGAGGTTAAACCAACAGATATTCAGGTATGTGAAATTTTTAATGAAATTAAAAAATGAATGAGTCGGTATTTATACTAAAAGAGATATTTTTTTATTAATTTAAAGGGAATCCTTATTAGTAGTTTTAATAGAACCATGGGCCTACCCATGGTATTTTACCTTGTAATTAGACACCTATGACACCTAATGTTACATTTAACTATACACATGATGACATGAATTTTATATTAATTAATATTTCATTATGCTGTCATTAATCATACAGAAAAATCAAAACCGTGTTTTTACTAATAATGAAAAATTCAGTTATTTTAGAAAAATACCAAAAATTTATAAAAACCATTTTTAAAAGTGTAAAATTAAAAAATTAAATCCTTTATTTGAAATAAATTTTAGATATATTTTTAATTTAATTTTTAAATAAAATCGTAATTTATTCCAAAAAATCAGCTTTAAAACTATTTCTTGTTTTCTAACCCATTAAGAAATTATTAAAGGTCCCATAAAATTATATTATAACCATTATAAAATAAAGAGATAATTTATTGTTATATTTTATGAAAATAAATTTACATTTAAAATTATTAAATAAATCAAAAAAATTTAATTAAAATATTTTTCACATATAAAAATACCAACACTTGTACTAAGATCATTTTTTTACTTTTAAGATGTCAAATTGTATTTATACATTCATGGGTGAAGTTTATATTTTTTTGGAAAATTTAATGTTCCTTAATATTCACTAATATTCATAAGAGTATTTTACTATTCATTAATGTATGTTACTATTATAAAAAAAATTATTCTTTTCTTATCAACCACTAAATATCATACTGAACACAACTGTGTATGTTAGTTTTTCAAAATTCAACTCATATAGGTGGAAAAATTATGTTTACTAGGTTAGGTTATAAAAAAGTTGTGTTTTTTAGAGACTCAATGATTTAAGAATTCTATATTAAATATATTTTTAAAATCATGGGGTGTCAGATTATCCCCTCCTTACATAAATTTCGTTATCGAAATTTGAAATTGAACTTCGAATGTTAATGGTTGATACTCGAAAATTCCATTACGAAACCCACATCCAAAATATAGTTAAAATATCCTATTAATAATAGAAAAGGTAAATGAATCATTTACTTCAAAAAATGCATTCTAATTATATAATAAGTTTATAGAATAATAATCAAACCATTATTTAGTGACATTAATCTCAGAAAACCATACAATGATCAACATAAAACATTTCGTAAATATAAGACAAAAATTTCAAACTATAATCATTCAACACATTATAATGATGGTCTATAAATTTTAATAACGAACTTATCATTAAACCTTAATCAACAAGGAGAAGCTCTAAAATTCACATTCCAAACCTGTGAATAACATCATCATGTATCCTCTTGAAACATGGTAATAAATTTAATTACCATTAAAACCGTATTAAAACCTGCTTTATTTCATATTACTTAAGCAATATATATATTATTGGATATATACCTTGCATCCAAAAGTGTTGTAAACTTCATCGGTGATAGTATAGACAAATTATAAAAAATCCATTAATCAGTTCAAAGGCAGTAAGTACTTATCTAATTCAATCATTTAATCATGAATATCACAACATTAGATATATATTAAGGGTTTTCATTCCATCAATTGTGTTTTTTCTAAATTTTTTAACTTTATACTAAATCAATTTTACTTGAAGCATTCATCATAAAACCTCAAATCATGAAAGAAAAATTATTATACTAATATCTTCATATATTTCATAGTTATTATAACTCGTACATTGGGGACAAAATATTAAAATACATTGATTCTTTACTCGGCCTATTGACCATTATAAATTAGATGTGGAAGCAGCATAAATTGATCATTACCCAAAATCAACATTTTGGGTATATTCCATTCATGCATGAGACATTTATTCTCATAGTGTCCCATCCCCTTGAAGTAGAAGCTTTGTTCATTGGAAACCATTTTCTTACCCTTGAAACCATGAACATGGATTCCTTTTTCTCCACAATTATAGAAAACACCCATTCTATTAAATCATTTAATAGGGTGGTTCATTCCATAGTTATCACAAGTGGGAAAACTCTTTTTTCCCTTCATCCCTTTAACCCATTATTTCTTTGCCATCATTTCATATTATACTTCCATTGAAATCCATAGGACTCAGTGAGGTCTTTACATACCTTGTTAACACATGTTATTAGTTCTACATATGAGGATGACACTTGGGAGACAATCATTCATTGAAGATATATCTTAAGACCATTAGAGATATGATCCTTCTTACTCTTCAAATCACATGGATTTTTGATGTTCTTATTCCTTCTATTATGCTCCATTTATAATCAATTTTATATTATTTATTAGCCCATAAAATTATGAACTCTTTATATCTCTAAATATAGTATAACACGTAAGTTAAATTTATGCATTACAAATCCTAGAACCATATTCATTAGTTACATTGGGGGCATAAATCCATCATAATGGTGGGAAAATAAAATGTGAATTATCCTAAGAATATCCAACAAGAGTGTCAAACCACGTGTGCTATAAGACCCATTGTCTTGTACCAGGATACCTCGGGTCATGCCTGAAACACCTTGTCAGAGTTTTCACTCCTAGGTACATCTATGCCAAAACGATTTCCACTTTTAGTATCCATACAAGGATATATTTTTATTAATGATCTATATAATATATTCCTTACCAAAATTATAGTAAATTCTTGTATTTTTATCCTCAAAGTATATCTCAGGGCATTTTTAGTAATCTTCATTTTCTAAATATTTTTTCTCAGTTTTCTAGTAAAATATCATTATTACCAACTGTAACGCCACGACTCTATAATCTCAGAGACGATTCATTATTTTACATTGAAATGAGTATAACGAATCCAATCTCAATGGATTGATCATATTAGTACTCATGGAGAAACTAGATTCATAAATGAGACCCATTTTATATTTTTAATGAAAACAAAATATAATACATAACAATATCTAATAAATTGAAACCTTGAAAAAGAAATAAATGATATCTTCTTCTTCACCTGGGGAAGGAAAAAGAAATGAAATGGGTGAGCTCAAATGAAAAGTAAGGTTTAATCAATACAACTTAAGATAAAATAAACATAAATATTTGACATGGTGAATAACTAAAAACCCATTAATTTGAAGATAAACTTGAAAAACTTTTTGCAGGAATAAGAGATGAATAAACTTTTACATAATAAAACCTAATCATTGGTATTATACTATTAGAATAACCACATGAATTATCAATAAAACGTTCTTAATGAGATAAATGACAATATTGGACCTCATAAACACACATTCAAGGACTCGTTCCAAGACCATAAATAACCATTTTGTCAAGCCCTCCTGCCATGACCTAGTTTGTCTCATGATGCATACCGATGCACCGATGGGAAATTATATGCCCCACACAACACATAATATATCCAATTAATTCCTCATATGTATAGTTATCATTTTATTCAATGTTTCCCATACCACTTTAAATAATTAAATTGTGTCTTATATTCAAAGTTTCCCATAGCACATTGAATAATTAAATGTCACTGATTCAATGTTCCCTCATTCCACGATGAATATTTATATTATTAATTCACATGTTATCAAACTATTAATAATCCATTATAATATACATGCTGGTTGATATAATATGAGATAAACATCTATGAAGTATAATATTCAAAAAAGGATGTTTCCATAGATTATGATACTTTGAAATGAGACAATTGGAAAATACATGAGGAAATAATCCTTAATCATTCCAAAGTGTCCCATAACACCTTAAAACATTCAAATAATAATACATTAGAATATAATGATAATAATGAAATTCTTAATATGATATTACAATTGGAATTATGTACACCACATGCAAGTAATATGTGGTGATCAAGTAATATACTACATAAAAGTTAATGTGAGGGGAGAAGAAACTATTTTCCTTTGGAAAGAAGAGTTGTTTTGGAAAATCATTTGTATTTTTCACAAATATGGTTTTAAACATGTATATCAAAAAATATAAAAGGTAACACTAGAATTAAATTTTAGGCATATATGATGTCCCACTGATGTGAGATCACATAAAAAAATTATTTAATGATTCTTTAGAATTAAATCATTTTAGTGCGGTTTAAGGAATTCATTATAATGATGTTAAATCCCAAAGGCATGTTTGATTTCAGAAAACCAGAAATAAACCAATATACTGTTTCATGTTAAAATGTATTATTTTAGATAGATCAACCTGGATTAAAACAAATTATAGAGTGAGCTTCAAAATATGTAAGAATTTGAGATGTTCCTTGAATTGGGGTTGCATTTCGGAAAGAATTTTTGAAGGATATTTTATAACATATAACTACCCATAAATGAAGGAATGATTCTGGTGTGATCACATATATATACCATTCAAATAGAAAATATTAGGTGTATATAAGAATTGATAATAATTTAATTAAGGTAAGTGTATAATAAAAGTAACATGAAAGGAAATGGATGTTTAGGTGTAAAACCCTTAGAACATAGTAATCAATTGAATCATATCCCCCAATATTAAAAATCATGAAATGATACATTGAATATCATCAAAATAAATTGATTCATGAAATGAAACACCAACTAGTTGTATACATACACTATACAATAGTAATAGTAGTGAATACAAAATATCTCACAAAAATGGAAATAAGATGAAGAAACCCCTTACCTTAAGTCTAATGGGGTTCTTAACATGATCTTAATATCCTATATAACAAAATTAAATTCAATAATTAATATTTTTAAAACCTATTATTTGTTTAATCTATTTATAAAAACCATATTATGTTCATTCATGTCCTTATTAATGGGCTTATGACGATCAATTTTATTGTTTTGGAGCATTTTCTTCATGATCATATACAGATATACATGATGAGAGAATCATGTACAATGAGAAGGGTTATCCAAAATTGTTGTTATATGTTAGTAATGAAAATCTAGAAGATTACATGGTTGTAAATTTCATTTGGATACTTTCAGTGACGATGAATCATTATATAAATTATTTAATGAAAACTGTTTGGGTTAATTGGACATTTTTCAACTCAACGAACTCATTTTTATTTATAAATCAAAACCATGTGTAAAAAAAGATTCCAGAATCATATATGAGAGAAAATTAATATATTATTTTATAGTTAAACCATTATAACTGTTTCATGACCATAATTGAAGAAGATAATAGAAATTGAGAACTTTTCATCCTTGATTGTGATAAATTAACACATCTCAGACGATGTTTTAATTTTTAGTATAAAAGGAGGGGAAAAGAGTGATGATGAGGAAATATTACATTAACATAATAAAATTCCATTTCAATTATGTTAATTAAATTATAATAACATTGTTATAATGGGAGCTTAAAAATAATAGAAAAGAACATGAATTAAACTACAAGTTGAGAAATCCCTCACGAAAAATCGGCAGCCTAACGACATCGCATAAAATTTCATAAAATTATATTATTAAAGAAACAAGGTATATCATCACTATTAAATAATATACACAGTAAGGGTAATATGGAATGAAATATCCAAACATAAACCAATTTAAATTAAAAGATAATAAAATAATAAAATTTCTGAAAAAATTAGATATTTTGAGACAAAAAATTTGCATCATAATGACAATGCATCTAGGTTAAAGAATACATTAAAAAGATAGGGGACAAGGGTCAAAAATTCCAAAAATAATCATAAAATATTACAGGGATAGAATAATATGAAAATAATAACATTGTAATAAAACATGAAACACGTACCACATAAAAGAGATCATGGATGGAAAAGAGATGTTTAGAATTCTATTAGCTTGTTGAGTAACTACTACAACCTGAAGGTTGGAATGTTGGAGGCTTGAGGACACCTTGGGAGGACTCCAATGGAGATAAAACCACCAGAGCTTCTAGTATGAAGGATTTGGAGTGAAATAAAATGAATTGAAGAGTGGTCATTTATAGTAAAAGAGAGAGAATGTTTTTTAATTTAAAGGGAAACCTCATTAGTGGTTTTATCAAAACCATGGGCTTGCCTATGGTATTTTACCATGGTATTAAAAAATTGGGACAAGTCACATCACATTTAATTATACAAAACTCGACTAGAATATAATATTAATTAATATTTCATTATGATGTAATTAAACATACCATAAACTCAAAATTGTATTATTACTATTAAAAAAATACAAGTATTTTAGAAAAACCCCAAAAAAATCACTCTAACCATTTTCTAACGTTTATAATTAAAAATGAAATCTATTTTTGAAATTATTTTTCTAAATATTTTGGATTATTTTTTAAATAAAATCCTTATTTATTAAAAAATAACAAAATTAAAACTATAAATAATTTCATAACACAGTGAGAAATTATTCAAGGTCCCATAGAATTATATTATGACCATTAAAACATATAGTAACAACTTATGATTACATTTTATGAAAATATATTTCAATTTTATATTATTAAATTAATCATAAAATTGTAACAAGAATATTTATGACAAAAAATACTAGTACTTATACAATGATCGTTTATTCACTTTTAAGATGTATAAATTTTATTTATACATTCATGGGTGATTTTTCTATTTTTTTTAGCCAATTTACTATTCTATTCTATTCCATACTATTCACAAGGTTATGTTACTATTCATTAGTGTGTGTTAACATTTTAAAAAATTATGTTTGTATTATAAGACTCTAAATATTTTACTGAACACAACCATTTATGTTAGTTTTTTAAAATTCAATTCACATGGGTAGAAATTGTATGATTACGTTTCTAGGTTATAAAAAAGTGGTGTTTTATAGAGAGTAAGTGTTTCATGCATTCAATATTAAATATATTTTTAAATTCATATGGTGTTACAAAAAAATTTAAAAATGAATGTTCATGTTTTAAATGTTATATATTTTAATACATTTATGTGAAATTAATACTTATCTATTATAATTTGAGAACTAATAATATTTTTAATGATTTATCTATGATCCATACAGTATATTGTGTTGTTCTATTGATTAATTTAATATAAAAATGATTCTAAACAAGATGAAGTTGATCAATTCGACTCGATCTGGTTAAGTAATTGAATACATATTATATTAATAATTTCATACATATGATCATAAAATTAATGTTCGTGGAATATAAAAAAATACATTTTATATGCAATAAAAAAATTATTCTATATATATTTAATATCTTATGAAAATATTTATCCTATATTATAATAGTGAAGCATCCAAAAAATTAATGGGGATTAAAAATTATAAATGTCACATGATGATGGTGAAATTTTTTTTTAATATAAACTAAATTCATATAATTTTTAATAAAAAATTAAACATATTATAATTATGAAGGATATACTAGCAGAACTCTAAAAGATACAAAACCAATTATAGAAATAACAATTTATCCATTATAGTGAGGAAATTATTTTCAGAAGAAGTTCATGAATCACAAAACCTAAGAAAATACTTGAAACTTTGTTTATTTATAGCTTCATTCTTGGATTTCTATAATAATTAAAAGTAATTGATAATTATTTTTTTCAATTACATATTTTCATTATCTAAAACCTCATTAGAGGATTCTGATTCTGTAGGCAATCTATTTACATCAATCATGCCTTGTATTTATATATTTATCTCTTAAAATAAATTTCATTTTGAGTTCTACTTTCCAATACACCATATATATTTTGGATATTTGATCATGATATACATGAAATTAAATTTATAAATCATGTATTGGTTAATATGAACTATTATCTATACATGTGATTCACATAGTAGAAAAATAATGAATGATGGTCATAGTGAGGAAATTCAATTCATAATTTTATTCATCAATTTCCATCTATAAAAAAATGATAGTTATATTCACCCACTCACAAGAATATATATCAATATAGTTAGTCGATCAATTTTTATAAGTGTCCAAAAATTTCTTTTCGTAAATAACCAAACATATTTATAATACAATCTAATTTAATTCACCAATTTTAAAAATTTATTATTTTTAATTAATTTATAATACATAGTTCCTCATTGTGTTATCTCACATAATCCTATATTTATTTATTATAATAATAAATTTCATCATTTAAAATTATTTCAACGTTTTTATTTATATTTTGATAGTTCTTCTTTATTTCCTTTTTCACATTTAGATAACTTAATAGGTCCACCACAATTGATTGAAATTTCACTCATCAAATATTTTTTTTAAATAAAATAAAATAATTCTACATACCGTTTGTTAAGTTATCAAACTAATGTTTATACCAGTCTGTCAGAAAGAACATATAACCATGAAGTATTTTGAAATTTACTAGAAAAATAAAAATAATTATTATTTAATGTATTCCAAATGTGAATTAAAAATATAAATTCAACTAATATATTATAAAAAATAATACGTGTCAAAATAGAAATATTGGGGTCCATTACTCCTCAATTTCATATACAAATATGTTCCATAAAATAGATGAATTTAAAAATGTATAATAATTTGGAGAATATCAATTATAAATAAATTTTAATCATTAATCCAACTTAACATATTATTGACTTAGTAAAGTGAGTAAGGATTAATGATATTAGTCAGTTATAGTTTATAGAAATCCATAATATATCACGAAATCCCCGAGGTCTAGAAATTATGAGGTCAAACAATACAATTTTTCAATATTTACATCAAAATATTTACTACATAATGAACACTCTACATATAAATTATTTTAATTATATTGTATAATATATCAACAAAAATATATGGGGTTAACAAATGTGTAAATAATAGTGATTGTTTTCCCAATTTTCCTTAAGGGAAGTTGAATAATTTTTCGTTACCATACGTATAAAGTTATTTTTGAATGTTGTTACCAGTAGTTTAGTGATTTTTAGTGTAAAATATATCAAAAAAGAATTTATACATATATACTATAGTGAAATAATTATATTAATTTAGGGTGAGGGAAATCAATTCTATCGGTCTTTGGAATGATTGTGAGTTTTAATTAGTCTAGTAAAACGATACCTTTTTTGAATATTTCCCATAGACATATTGAATAACAATATCACCCCATAACAAAAAAAACATAATATATTAGACTTTTGGAATATATTTAAATGATAAAACATGTGTGGAATTAAAAAAATATATTTAGTACTATGGAATAATATTGACATCATACATATATACTTAGATAATCTATCAATTGAAATTAATAAAATTGTGCACAAAAAGAACGATTTAGATGGAAAAATAACTCCATTAGATATATATCATACATGTTAAATTTTTTTGATTATATAAAACGAAATTTATATAATATTAAATATATGAAATTATAGTGGTACTGGAAATATATATGACAATAAATTTGGATTAATTATCGTAAAGCCTTACATGACATTAACAAAAAAATTATCTCCATATAATAAATTATTTGAATGGGAAAAATTATAGTATATTAGAAGAAATAAGATCAATATTTTAGAGGGAAAATATTTAACATAGTCACTTTATAAAAAGAAGAATAATAATGTCCCCACAATTTACTATCATGTGAAATATTTTTAATAGAAAACATTCTAATAGAAATTAATAAATTCACCCACTATGAACAAGCCAAAATTCAATACTATTATGGATATATTGGAGACTCAATGCACTGAAGGATAGTAATAATTAATTTTATAAACCCAGATATTAAAAACATTAAAAACCTTTGGTGGGTAATTGTATCCATTTGTGTGACTAGCTGATATCATAGAGGTGTAAGATGATCATCGATTTGTGGGGTGGCCATGTCGAAGGAATATCAGTGGAGGTGGTGGGGTGGTCATCATAGAGTAGTGAATTTGGGGAGGTGGGGTTGTATCATTGGATGAGGAGGATCATGTGGAAGTGTGGTGGCCACATTGTGGGAGTAGGATATAGAAGGTCATGTGTCATTGTTAGGGGAGAACAGATCACAAGTGTAATAGAATTGGGGTCATAGAGATGAAGATATATGCATAAGGGTAGTAGATGAGCTATGAAAAAATTAACCATATTTTCATGGTGTTTAAAAATCCATGGCGTCAAATAAAAATATCTCCTCAATTTTTTTTAATATGTTGATATAAATAATGTGATAACAAGAGACCAAAAAAATAATGCTATAAGTATCTGGATATTGAAAATTTTTCTAGTCATGGAACTCCATAATCACTTAATTCATATTCCATGATTTCAATATCTTCTATATTTCCATGATAATTTGAAATAAAATCATCCCAATGATTTGGTCATCATATTGTGACTTTTTAAAAAAAATATCTACCTCAAAAAATCTCAACAAATAATCCCCTACAAATTCTCTTGAACAACATTATCAATATATTTCTCCATTAAACCCAAATGTTTATAGAGGATCCTCATAAAAACATTTGTATAATCATCCTACATTTTACTAGTTGTTAAAATGTTTTTTATGAAATATTATCTCTATAAATGAAAAAGGAGCTTTATTATTGTGACTTCATATATTATTGTTGTTTTTAAATTTTTAAAATGGTAATATACTCTACATGTTGCTTCCCTACAAATTTTTTTAAAACATTAATTATGTCTTACTGACCACTTGAATAATATTTATACACCTAAACTTGTAAAAATATAAAGTTTCAAACCATTGGGATGATGGATGAATAGTCAGCAGGTTTGTATTTAACCAAATCAAATGAAAATTTCACAAAATTATTGATGATTATTGGTAGAGAAAGGTAGTGTAAAAACAATGATTTGTTGAAACAAAATGTTAAAAATGTGAATAAGGATATTAAAACAAATTTTAATGAATATATTCGTGAAAAACTAATTCTATTATATCATACTAAAGCAGTGAAAATAAATTATGTAATCATGAAAATGGATTCGTCTCATCATGATAATGATTATTTGGAAATATCAGAATATCTCTTATTAATTAAAATTATTCCATTGGTAAATCATGTACTTAACTAGGCTTACCTATAAAAGAGAATAGTTTTACTAGATAGAGAATATTAAGTTAAAAAGGACCAATACAATTTTTTAAACCTTTCAATCAATTATGTTATCAACATGATTGAAAATGTAATTATAGTTAAACATAATATAATGTGAATAAGAAGACTAAAAGGTAAAAATAAATTATATATATTCTCTATGAGGTTTATATTTATCTCTCTCCCTTACAACCTCTATGGTCCATCTCATTGAATGTTATTTTCATGTTTTCCATAAAATATCTTTATTCATAACTTCTCTATAGCATCTATATTATTCATTTGTTGGCCTATAATAGAGGACATTAATCCCCATCATATCCACAAAATAATTCCACAATTCCAATTGTTTCCTGATAAGTGTTTATATAATTTAATAATAAGAAATCAATTTACAAAATTCTTGAATTTTGTCTCCTTATAGATCAATTTTCATCAGTCACACAATTATGGTATCATCCAATAAAAAAATATATTTAATTAATTAGACATTTTTAAATAAAACACTCAACAATATATAGGAAATAAAAAATTTAGGTTTCCTTTTCTATAAATATCAAATAATAAGGCTACGTGTTCATTATTGAGATTCTAAGGAGTTTGGCATTTGGGGAACATTGATGGTGATTGATTTGACCATTATCTTTCTCGGTCTTGATATCAGCTTTATCAAGAACCCATCCTATAAACTACGATAATTTCTATATTTAATATAAGTTCAATACTAGAATTACTTTTCAAACATTAGAAAACAAACTTTTTTTCCATTTTAATAAAACACACACAGTCAAATATAATTCAATCTATAGAATTATATGGTCGATATTCATGAGAAAATATTAGGCGAATTATTGATACATCTTTTGGGAAAAAATTTAATCATTGATGTTCACTAAATTGTTGTCAATTATAATTTCCTACTTGTGGTCACATTCTATTTCTAAATATATATATCACCAATCAACAAAACCATTGATCCATGCAAGGTAGATATCTTTATGAAGTTAAACTGAAATAGATAATTTATCATAAAGTTATTAAATAAATGTTTTTTTAAATATTTTATCATTTAAACGTTTAAAATTTAAAACTATTTACATCCGCTTTAACAAAACACCGCATATATATTACAAGTTATAAAATGGGAAAATGATAAAATAATGATTAAATTTATAATTCAATTTTTTTTAAAAAAAATTATTAATTATTTAATTAATGAAAAAGAAATAATATCATTAAAAATATTTATTTACAATGTTAATATGGTTGTTTATTAAATGATATAACTTTTTTAAAATAAAAATTAATTAAATAACATTTATTTACTAATATATTAATAGAAAGATGAAAAAATAATTAATATATTTAGTTAACAAAAAACCAATAATTATAAGAATTTTAAATTCAAAAAGAAACATTAGAAATGACATAATTAAATTATTTCATGATTAATAAAAACATTTTTTAAAAACAAACAAAAACACAGCTATAATATTTAACAATAATTTATAATTTCACTATAAAATAACCTGTAAAAAATATTTAACAATTTCAGGTCTGAATAAAGTTAAAAATATAAATAACAGAAATTATTATTTTGAAATTAGTGTGATGTAAAATACAAAATATTCGACACTTCTTTCGATGGATTCCTCAGTTGAGTTTGTTACACAGTTTGGGTCTCCCTTGTATATCTTAGAATTATTAATGAATCTTATTCCCTGCATCATATCTTAGTGGAAATTGGTCAATTAAATTTAATCCTACTATGACATGGTAGATAAATTTATATGGATATCACAATAATAATTGGTTATTTTGAGCATTTGTATATTCTTTCTAACATAGGTGTTTTGAGGGAATTTTGACCCCATGAGATAGGGATTATTGGGAGAGAACATTAAGGACACATGTGGTCTATGTGGGGAAAACATCATTTAATGGGTAAAGTATCAAAAGAGAAACATCTTAAGAATACCACTCTCACCACACAAAGAAACTCATATTCTTTATATGTGAAATCTATAGCTTGTCACAAAATAAAATATATTCTCATCAGAAAAGGATTCATTTTCACACAACTGATGGAATATTACACTCATTAAGCAAGATATAAACTCGTTATTTTCAACTAAGTAAGATATAAGATATAATATTTTCATCACATAAGATTCCTAGGATTATTAACAAATTCTCCCTAGGAAAATCAACCAGGACTTGGAATATGATGCATTTGGAGGAGATAAAGGCTTAAAACTAAGTTTGGTTGCTTCTCATATTTAATGTCTAGCATGGAATCTCACACATATGCTATCAAAAATTGTTCAATAATGATTTTATATACTATTGGGGATGCAGCCATATATTAATATTACTTGCTAGGATGGGAATAATTTAGTATAATAAAGTGTCACTAGAATCTAGTTGGGAGATTGTAATTTTGAGGGAGATAGGTTTGGTATTCTCCTAAAAGATGTTATAGATTTTAAATTTCCAACACTCCAGTGAAGATTTATTTATGGTAATTTTGGGTAGGAAACATAAAGAGGAATCCTACATCCCTTTTAGGTAATAGGGATAAAACCCCATATCAGTTGATTCCATAGTTTAAGGTCACATTGAGGAACTATATGATGCAACTTAACGCCATCATTTAAGAATTATTACATTATGGAATGATCAAAATTAAGGGAATGTATGGTCTTTAGGCATAAAATATTCCCATGTTTTTATGGTAATCAAATCATATATGTCATATCATTCTCATTACATGGGTATTCCAAGGATCGTAAACATCACCATACTAAGCTTGTCACATATTGTAATACAATAGTTTAATATCAGGGGTTTGGAATGATGTAATGTATTTCTGTATCATTTTTTTAAGGATTTAGCTCTATGAAATTGATTGTATTCGGTCTAAAAATATTTTGGGCAATACACAGGAGGCTATGTAGTCATTGTTTATGAGGGAGGATATATTTTTATAGGGTTACTTACTTCAATCAATTAGGGGAATTATGGACATTTACCCAATATGAATCTTCTACAAGGACGACTTATTCCACTTCTATAATGATTATAGAGTGAAATATGTGTGAACACATCATGTTTTTGGTAGAATGAAAATCTATCAATGTGATTTATTTACACGTAGGAGTGGAAGGTATTGATGTTACCTTGCATAAGATTGGAGAAAAATACATTATTTTAAGGGATGAGAATACAAGTCATGAGATTGTGTTTAACGTGGATTCAAATGGTTTGAAAGTGTGTGGGGGGACACATTACATAACAAGAAGGCGATTATTTTATGAAATATTGGTCATAATTCAATTAAACTAGAGTTTCATTCATGCAATGTTGGATTTTAGACAAATATTAATGATCTAAAAACCATGGGCACTTTGATAAGGATAATGAATTTATTATTAATGGACAGTTGTGAAAAAATAGTTAGTATTATGTGATACCCAGTGTTTCCCAATAGATTTCCATATTACATGTAGTCAAATAGATGCCCTATCTTGATTCTATCACTAGTTCTAGTGTACTTAGTATATGATCCCCCATTTATATACTAAGTTTCATTTATAGAATCACCCATGTACATTATCACTTTAGTCCCACATGAGAGGTTGGTTTTTTTATACACACATTTAAATAATAAAAATACTAATTTCTAGTCCTTCAGTCATACATCAGTTGTGGGGGTGAGGTGTTGGTCCATGGGTCTTCTAGAAATACAATTCTATTTCTACTATCCATTTTGGTAATTTATGTTTCTCATAATTACACCATCAATTGGATATAGGATTATATTTTATTGATTTTGTGGTTATTATTATAGTGGGTGTTTTCTTTTAGAAGAACCCAAGGTGTTGCATGGTAGGAGGCTATCATCCAATATGTGATCTCACCATGTTAGGATGAGGGCCCATTCTTAGTCATAGATTAATAAATTGTTTTTTCAGGGCCCTCAATGTCCCCCATAATCAAGAAAGTTTTCATTATTTAGTGAATCTTTTTTATGAGGATTCCCCATAAAAACCTACTTGATCATGTTGAGGTATATAGATTTATATCCAGTAGGTCCAATTAGTCTTTTGTTAAGTAATTTTAATACATTGCGTAGGTTATAAAAAAAATATACTTCATAATATTTGGGTGGCATGATATATTTTTTAGATTTCCTAGATCTAGAAAGTTATCTTGACATAGTGAGACTGGATGTATTATCCCCCCCAAACAAGAACCCACTTGGTCATGTTGACCGATCTAGTGTCACATATAGTATGGCCTAGGAGACATTAGTGAAGTACTTTAAGTACACGGTGTACACTACCAAAAATATTCTTCATATGATTGGGGAGGCATGATAATTTTTTTTAGCTATCATGGATTGTGGGGAAACTTTTGTGGTGGCTCCCTATATATGATACAGATCCCTTAGATATCGGGTTTCTCTAAAAATTCCAGCCATGGGGATTAATAGGAGTGGTTTTCATACATGGGATAAATTAAATCAAAATCTTACTATAAATGCGAGGGGAATCATTTCACTGCCCTTTTTTGGTATATTAACATTGTGGATCATGGATGTTTATGTACAACCGATGTTTCACATGATGCGGCATTGGCTTATGTTGGTGAGTGAAAGGAATATAGTGGTGAGGATTCTTAGGGAACTGATTCTTAATACTTAATTCCTTGTGGGAGCTGTGTGATCAGTCATAAGGATGTACTACTCGATTACCTCTTTTGTGGGTTAATGCTCATGACATTATTTTTGGTGTTAAAAATGGATTCTGAGAATCCATAACACATGTTATAAAATCTCCAAGGAATCATCATGGGCAAATACATAAGCAATAGTTGAAAAAAATGAGAGAACCATTAATTATAATGTTGTTTAAGAATCTAATTATATCAATGTGTAATATAAAGGGTTGGATATTAAACCAATATTGGTATAATATCTTTACTCCCCGTACATTAAAGTCATAGATGGGGGGATATTACACGGTGCTTTAAATAAACCACCGATTGTGGATGGGGCTTTCTATATTGATTAGATTAGCATTTGACTACCGTTGTAACAATCATGTGAATAGAATTTCCAATTTATAGTTCCATATACATTTTATATTTTTCTATTCCATTTTTTCTTCACTTCATATCCTATATTGTCACATCTATAGAGAAAAAATCCTTAGAATACTTCATGTTGGACATGGAGGTTCCCACTAGTTCTGAGGGATCTATTATATTAGATTAAACCTTCAATTCTCTAGGAATGATCAATATTGTGATATATTTCAAGATTAAAATTTAAATCATCTAGTCCATTGTATCATGTAATCTATTTAACCCAAGGATTTGATTTTTTCCTAGTCATTTTTGTAGGTTGTTCTAACCATTAGTTTTTCCATTTTTTCTAAAAATGTGTCTGAAAAGGTATCTCCCCATAGACCATACATGATAAATGGTTATGTGGATCTAATGATCATGTATTTGGACTATTTGGGATATGGTGTTTTTGACGTTGGGGATGAGAATGGAATTTTCTATGGATATAATCCTATCTACTTTTTGGGGAAAACTATGGGATGGTCAGGGATTTTGTCTTGTGATGAGAAATACCCTAATGAGTGGTAAGATGAATGTAATCATACTCTAAAATTTTACCCCTATATATCAGAGAGGGTTATAGAGGAAGAAACTTCTACTGATATATTTTTTTCCCTAACCATGTAAAATCCTATCCAACATGAATAATGTGAGGATTCCCAGATTGAAGTCATAGAATTGAACAAGGTAGTCCCATGTATGTCTTGGTGGAACTTTTGTACAATCATTTTCCACATCATGGGGGATAACTTATAAGGGTTTTTGGGGTCCCATCACCTTTAGAATATGAATTTCCGAACCATTTGTGTGGAATACCACTCTTCCAACACACATTCATATGGATTCTAGAACGATAATGTTCATGTGAAATAGGAGTTTCATGAAACCCAAAAGGATCAAACTTCTAATGTTACAAATGAAATCTGAGTGGATGAACATGATCTAAATTATTTATTATATAATGCATAATGTAATAAGTTTTTCGTCACTTACATGGAAGTAACCATCCCAAACCTAAGAGATAATTGGGTGAAATCCAAGTGTAAGGGCACTGATGTAGAATCTCTAGAGGTGTAGTATAGTATTGAGTGGGTCTCGATGCAGAATAGAAGCAATGATATCCACAATTACACTAAATATGAGATGGAGGTGGTGTCCCAATTGTAGTAGGTCCTCAAGGAAACCATGAATAGACAAGCTGAGGTAGAGGGGTCCCTCACCCAGGAGAATTAATTTGGGTGTGGTATTCTTGATTAACTAAGATACTCTTATATGTGAATGAAACTCCTAAAATATTTTTAATTCAATGAAATTAAATTTTTATTTAATATCATATCCTTATTTAAATTTATCAGCATCATAATACAAACAATACAGAAAAATATAAATATGTATGACTATGAGCGACATGAATATAGTGAGAAAAAATATAACAATCTAAGAATGATCATTTATATGATATTATTTTTATATGTGATTAAATGATGTAATAAGAATATTGAAGCAGTCAACTTTGGGAAATGTGGATTTGGGTTTATGGTTGTTATAGATTAATGGAATTTTTATGAACTACCAATGTTCTAGATACATTTGGTATCTAAAAAAAGTGTGTGAAAATTCCATATGTGAATTGGGGAAGTGGAAAGAGTTAAATTGTAACAAAAAGAGTTTGTATCGATGAATTGAGAGAACTGGGATGAGAATAATAATGGACCATATTCATAACTCGAGTTCCACAACCAATATTCTTAATATTTATTATTTTGGAAGTGTTTCCTAGATAGTTTGGGTGCTTATTTTTGTCAGGAATAGTAACCATCGTTGGAGGGTTTTATTTTGATCTAATAAAGGTGGATACTCCAGGGTGTGGTTCCTATATGAGATATGATACTATATTGTCCATGTAACAAAACTATAGGGGGTCTTATTTTGACATGAATTATTTTTTTTGATCAAAATAAAGGGGAAAAAGTGGGTCTATGTAGGTGAAGGATTCAAAAAAGAGATAAAAAACTATTAAGGATTTACCGCCATTATTTAATAATATCGGTGGGAGTATACCAAATTGAAAAAACCATGCTAGCTGGTCGGGTAATCTCAAATTTTATCTAATTGAAATACATGAGTGAATATTTTAATTGTTCCCCAAAGGGGAGATTTTTTGTATCCTCAGATTCCAAATTTCTTGTTATATTGATTTTTCCAAAGTGGTATTCTGTTTTAGATCATGAATCTAGGTAAAATAGTTATACTACATTTTAGGATCATAATCTGAGGACTATAGGGAGTCACAATTTATAGTTAATTTCTTGTACTATGTGTATGTGTGAATATAGGCTGAGGTAAAGAAATCATAATGTCAATGGATGGACCCAAATGGAATCAATTCACAGAAAATCCAACCCACTTGTTTAGAAAAATATTGTGATTGTGGTAATGACAGAAATATTGGGTATCACTAAATATATCATGCATAGAAGTCATGTCGCACCTAGTTCTAAAAGGTTTTGTGGTAGGTGACCGGCACCACATGGGAAGGTCATATCATGTAAGGATGGTGAAATATCACATGTTGAATTCATGTGATGTGGAAATGAACCATGATGTTTCACATCTTGTGCAGTTTATGTTAGAAATATAATTTAACATCATATAGTTACGATATAAAATTATGGAAATGAGGTAACATGAGAACTTTTTTTGATAATGTTTATTATTACTAGATAGTTAATTGTGAATATAATGTTTTTTTTTTCAAAAACTATTTAGATTATTCAGATCTATATAGGTTTTTAATTTTAATCATTAATTATTATAATATTATAAGCACTATATTATTGGTGATGTCTTGACCTTTTCTTATTGATCCTTTAGCACTTTTTCTACATGATAGGAATTTGTTCCCTTTTCAAGGGAAAATTATGGGTGATCTAGTCAGACCACTGGGGGCTGGAGTTTACGTTCAGAAATCCTCGACCACATAATGAGATAGCTAAAAATATCGTTGGCATTGGATAAAAATAGGGTTGATAGAGGATTTATAATAAGAAGAATGATAAACCTGACATTCCTAACATGAATATATGGGCCCCATGATATAATATAATATCCCATAAGGATAGATTTATTATTTTTTGTCCTATGAAATGGACCATGAAATATAAATTAAGGTCATATGGATTGGACCAAAGTCACAATGAATTATATTTTGCAACATGAGTGGTAACATAAACCAGATGAATCTAGATGAGAAAAGATACCTATTTCAACACAAAAAATTCCTTTAATGGGGTATACAGAGTTTAAGGACAAAATTATTAGTCCATTCCCATATGTGAATAAAACCATTATAGTGTTTTTTAAGGTGTTAAGGTTATGAAATGAATCATAGTGTTCATACCTAAGGTAGGTATAATTGTGTAATTTTGGATGTAATTGCGATTAGGTATCAATGAAACCCTAAAGAACACATGAAATGGGAATACATAAAAAAATTGGTCTCGAAGGTGGTGTGGTTAGATAAAAACACCAAAAATAGGGGAATTATCTTAATTGAGGGCACATGATGTTGTTCTATTTTCAGGCATGTGATATTTACTATTCCAGGAAATTTAATGTATTGTTCCTAGGGGAAGAATATGGACATTTGTCAATACATTACTAAATTAATGATGTTCCTGATGTGAATTGATGTCCAACCAGCCTGGTGCAGCACAAAAACACATTTTTGGATTATGTGTAGTGATAAGACATTTAATTACTCATTTTAAATATATGAATAAATAAATTACTTAATATGTAATGTAGTTATAGAAAACACATGAATTGTTTTATCTATATTGGATAGTTATAGCATGTATTGTTTTTTTCACCATTAAAAATCATAATTATTAAAATAAATATTTATTTTAAATTGAGAGTTAAGAATAGTATGTTAAAGGATATGATAATTTCCAATTAACATCTAATGAATAAATGAATCCCCAAACCAATATGGTCATACCATATTAGAAAAATTTAGGAAATATTTTAAGTTACCTCTAACCACTTATATTTTCTTATGACTATGCCAATTCATTGACTAAACAACTAAAGCATGAGAAAATCCCTTTATGGGAGTGGTTTAATATTTTCATGTTAACAAACCTATCCATGTCTACAAAACCACCCAAATAAATTATTACAATAGAAATCCATACGCACAAGAAATACACTAGAGTAATTAGTGGTTTTGTAACTATACTATAATAGTATTAGATTGAATATATCTATTTTTATAATAAATAATGATTACATTTTTATTTTTATTAGTTCTTTGTAATGATTAAAAAATACTTGTGATTAAAATTTAATTTTTGTATCATGAAACCGAATTTGAATGTTTCAGAAATATAATGATTCTAATATGAATGACTTTTTGATATTATAATGAATTTATAATATAATGTTTATTTATTTAAAATAAAATTATTAGATAATAGATATCTAACTATAAATGAATGTTTAATTCTTGGATGTCAAATATAATTTTTATAAGGGTCTAAATCTGTTATCATTAAGAAAATATAAATTTTCAATAAATGAGAATTTTTGGATTTAAATGTGTAAATTTTAATTTTGATTAAATTATTTTGATAAACTTAAATCTATTTTTTAAAAAATCATCTATAAATTTCCCTATTGTTATTTTTATACATTATTGAGACAATAGAATTTTGGGTAAAAATTAAATATTGTATAAGTATACAGTATATATTATGGAATCATTAAAGCTTAAAATTGATGTAATAAACACTGTAAATAGTATACACAACCCAAAATAAGTTTTAAAATTAAGATAATGTATTTTGAAGTTCTTAGACTATTTTTATAAATCCATAATGAATCTCACAGAAAACCATTATTATAATTTAATGTTTTAAAATCATGTTTATATAAGTTTGATTGACATCCAATTCATCAATGTTATGATTTTAATTTTTTGGATGTTTCTATATAATATAATAAAACTAAATCTGCATTTCCAGAAACCATGGTAAAAACATGGTATGGTTTTTATTTTGGGTTAACTTTATCATATGGAGTCCAAAACATAGGTTTAAAATTGATAATGAAATATACACTCTTATCTCTTACAAACCCATCCAACCGACAAATACTCGCCACTCAAAACAACTTGATCAAGATATTATTATTACATTACTTCTCGAGATCCCTCAAAATGATTTTTCAAACCCTTATTAACATCCTTATTCAATTTTCAAATGACCCTCTCATGGTAAATAATTATCTCCTCCTCCATGTTTTTAAACACATTATTTTTTATTGAACTGTTATGTTTCTACTTTTTCATGTTGTAGTATGTTTTGAGACTACTATATTATAGTTGTTATGTATTCTAGGTAATTATTAACCAATTTAACTCTCATTATAACCTTAGAGGAGTCATTATATACACCTGTTATGAACTCAAAATATCTATACAATTTTACATTTCAAGTATTTATGTTGTGAATATCCATACCTATTCACATAGAAGTGTATTATTCTAGATGTACCAATCCATATATGATTATGATGTTGTATTTAAATTTTTTAGACACAATAATCACACAATTAAAACTAATGAAAGATATTCTTATTTTTTATGATCTATGTGGAAGACTTATTCATGTACATGATATGAATATGATGGGTGGGATTTGAATTATATAGAACTAAAAAATTGGATATTGTTTTAAACACAGAATTTGCTATATGAGGTGCAAAATAAGCTATAATAATCAATCTAAGTTATTGTTTCATTGTATTTATCCTGGAATTATACATAACATTCCACATTTTATGTTGTGTCCACATACCAATATCATTATTATGTTATTATATTATATCATTTTCTGATGACCATATTTCTAATTCTAATCCCTCATAAACACCCTTTATATTCATACTAATTCACACATATTACATTAAACATTTTATTCTTCGATTATTATTTCATATGGATTTATATCTCACCCTTTTCTTATGTGAATCCTTCAGTCATCCCAGTTAGTTTAAGACGATCCTAATAATTTAATGTAAAGTTAGGGTGTTTTATATTATGTCACTATATTTTTTATGCGGTGTACCTAATTTGAATCATACAATAGACCTCATAATCATTTATGTTTATAATAATAGGAAATTTATTAAATAAGTCCAGTCAAAGTTTTTATTAAAATACATGGTCTATTATATTTCTTATTGTAGAAATGTATATTAATATTCAGTAACAGGATTAATAACAAAAATTAGTTCCTTAGGGTTAACAATTAACTTTTGAAAAAAGTTCAAAATTTTATTGGACTATATAGTATGATTTTTACATGAAAATACATCCCACTATGGATACCAAAAATGGATTGTTATCTTGTAAAAATGAGCATATGTGTAATAACCCAGAAAATGAAGCTTTGGGATCGAATAAATCATAACATAGTATTCAAAAATGCGGCATTACTACACACAATGTTTGATATTCTTTAGGGATATTTATTATTAATTTTTATACCTCTTTAAGAATCATTAATAATTGTGAAAATTCTCAAAATATTTTAATAAGTCAATAGATCATGGATAATGAATAATGAAAGCACAAAATTAATATGATCATGAATGAATGTGATTTTTTTGTTATCACATAAATTTTCATATATTCAATTATAAATATTTTTATATATTCTTTAAAACTATAGTCCATAATATTCACTTTATTTCTTCCAAATTATATGAAATGGAGTGACTATGTCAATAACCAATGGGATGAGAAATGTAATGGATACCTAAATGATATGCCTAACTTGATTGAAGAGGATTAATAGCTGGCAATCATTTTTTTTTCAAACGGCCGGTTTGAGGGTAGCCGGTTCCCTGCAGCCCGGTTTGAGGAGAACAGGAAACCACATCCATATTCCAATGATTACAGCGGGATTACAGCGGGATAACAAAATCCAAATTCAAACATTCGGGCAACCACGTGTCCCCCCTAAAGATGCGAGCCCATCACGCCGCTCAGACACCTCGAAACGCGTCACCACGTACTGACACCTCGGTCGAACCGTCGTCTCGAAACGCACCTCCAAGTCACCAGCGAGACACACCGGACCGACTATCGATTCACCACCGGCAAACCAACCATCGTCGTTCACCGGCGACCACCGACGTCTCCACCAGCCATCGTCATCGCCTACACTGGCGAGCTTTGTCGCAGTCAAAGAAATCACTGTCGGGGAAATCACCCGAATCACCGTGATAACAGAGATGAGGCCTACATCCATCACCCCTATCTTGCAAAATAGAATAGATCGCAGAACCATCGCGATAAAACAAAAAAACACACAGAAAATCAAAATGAACAGGAAAACAAGAGAACGTCCTTGCCTCCATAGTAGTCTTAACGGCGGAACGCAACCAGCCGATTCATCTCCAAAACAGCAGCCCAAAGCCACCAAAAACCTAGATCCCAAACCAAAATCCATCGCCACCAACCAGGAAACCCGTGAAGACCGCACCCGACCACCGATTGCTTGCAGACGATACCAAACGGTTCCCTCACCCGCGGAATCTGGGACTCGGTCTCTGGACGAATGCACCGCCATGAAAGGTTGAATCAAGCACACCGTGAGAGACAATCGAGCCAAGGAAACCCATGCCATGTACAACAAGCAAAGGGGCACTGACGAGGGGCCAGATCAGGGCGAAACCAGGAGGCGGCGACGGGAGAGAAACCCTCGCGAAGCTTCGCCCCTTACGGGCTCATCTCACTTGGTCTACTAACTGAGATGCATGTTGTGGTTCAAGAGAGTTAGGATCAGATGACTCCTGTTGAAGAGGATTAATAAACATCATGAAAATAGATTCTATGTTATATCATATTTTGAATAGAATAATAGATCAGAGGGAAAACCCACATCCCTACTAGAAAATGAATTTTTCAATTTAAACCATTTGATGATACATGACCCAAAATATTAGTGGATTTTATGATCCCTTAATCATGGAAAAATGGATTAACATCATTAAAATAACATTCTTTATGCTTTAGTTCTACAAGAAAGAGATGGTTCTGATGGATATGTACTATATTGGATGATAATATGAGAAATAGTGGATGTTGATAAAAAAATTTAATCCTTTTTATGAGATCAATTCAATGGATTGGAATGCATTATATAATTTATTTTTTTAAATATTTTCCCCACACTTTGAGACAGAAATATTTGACAAATCTCATAATCCATAACAAAAAGGGCAATGAATAATTTAGGGTAGAAAAGGTGAAATATACAATCCTTTCCTTATATTCCAATGTTATTTTAATTTCCCCCAAATGTAAATTTGATAACTTATTGTTTTTTATGTTTTGGAGTCTATAAAAACATTTGTGATTCAACACTTTGAATACTAAAAAGAATATTTATGGTGTCCCCTAAAATTAGAAATTCACATTGGTGAATCTCAAAGGTCCCATATTTTAGGAGACAATATATGGATAACAGTTTTAATACAATCGTCAAAATATAAAAATCTCATAATGATAAGAGAGACCAACATACCACTTTTCATAATTTGGTAAAAATTATCTTGTATATTTCTATAAGTGCACAAGTAAATAAATTAGGTGCCAGATGTAAGGATACATAGCTAGAGATTTTTGTGAAATGAAACCCCGAACACATTATAGAATAAATGAAATATCCTTTCATCAATAAAATATTGCATAATATTTACATTGAATTAAAATAAAACTATTACAAACAATTCACCGAGATTTTGGTTGTCAATGAAACCCAATGAAAAAAACATCCATAAATAAGAGAGAAACATCATTCTTATGAAATAAAAACTTATTAGTTGGCCCACTGAATTGATGTGATGATTGGTATACTAGTTATTCAATCCAGGATATTGAGAACACTTATGAATCATTTTTATATGAATTTCTTCATAACCTTAATGTTTTGTTGAACTTATCAAACACCACCAAAAAACACGTATGTAGAGATATTAGTGATAAAAATATATTATTAAATTATTTCATCCAATGTATATAAATCAACCCTATCAATATTTTCAAGATTAAAATGATAGTGAACCTTGTGTTACCACATTTAGTGAATCATGATACTGTTTTGATTCTAAAATAATTTTCCTTGTCTAGATGATACATAAATTTCCAAGAGAAGGTAATCACCCTATGCATCCCAAATAATTCACCAATTCTATACATGTTCTTGTAAAATGATAAATATCATTCCAAAATTATCTTAATCAAGGATATTACATTCTTATGATAATGGGTGTCTAGATCAAATGATTATTGATGTATAAAATATCATCCTTGATGAAATACTATTTTTAAGTGAATTAAATGATGTGTTTCCCAAAATCATTCATCATCTTCCTCAAATCCATGAGTTCATGTTCACAATCATGATTACAAACAATTATTTTTCATCATTTCTCACTCCATATAGAATGGAATTTTTTGATCCTTATCTACATATGAATAAAATTAAATATATTCTAGATAATAGGGATTTATTATAAAGTGATTAACTACAGGGTTCATCATTCTTCTTTATCAAGAAGAAGGATGGTTCAACGCACCTATAAATTTATTATTATGTTCTCAAGAAAATCATTGTAATTAATAATTACCATCTTACATAGACTGATAACTTATTTGATATACTACACGGTGCTATGATATTCTATATGGTGTATCTTATATCACAATAGTTTCATGTAACTGTGGGTAAGGGGGATATCCCAAGGTCTAATTTTTGTACAAGGTTCTTGAACTAGAATATCAATGGGATCCATTTTGACTAAAAAATTCTCAATCAAACTACATAGACCTAATGAAGTGTGTATTTATATATTCCATAAACATGTTAATGGTTGTTTTTATATAATATATTCTATTATACCTCAACAATAATGGCACGATGGGGATCATTTGAATTCTATGAAGACTACATTTTTAATATAAATTTTAAATTTTCTTTTGAGTAAATTCAATTGGTTGGTTGAAAAATACATATTCATGGGGAATAATATATATTTCTAACATATATCCAATAATCTATCAGATGAATTGAAATTTAATGATAGCCCAGAACCATTACATTGATGGATATCCATAGTTTAAATGTATTATCCGGGAACTATTAATGATTTTTGAGAAATTTTTCATGGTTTTAAATAAAAATAATAATGATAACTTTATATTGAGTCATTTGTTTCATGACTAATGAGTGTTAAAGAAGATTTAAATTAGTGAAATGGATGTGAATTTATGTGCATGTTCTCACATTACCCACTCCAGGGAAATGATTTGTGATCTAGAGTGATGGGTCTAAAAACGGAATGGGTTGTTTAGTCCTGAATGATGAAATATTTATTGCCTATTCCTCCATCTAATTAATTATCCATGATTATAATACCCAAAACTTGATATACAATTGGTTGTATAGATATCTAAATTAATGATTTGGAAATATTATCTTCACATGGAGAAGTTTGTCATATATATGTATACTAAAATCATCACGTATATATTCTTATATAAGTAAATTAAAAAAATTGGTTTTTAATTTTGAGGAAGGAATATGATAATTCAAAACCTTACCATGTTGAGAAGGAAAGATAATATGTATATTCTATAAGTAAAAATGATCATGTATCCCTATTTATGATGAGGACTAGAAGGGATCCAATCTTCTTATACATGATAATGATTGACATGGGAATAGAAAATGTAAATTCATCTTACCATTATTAAAAAAATAGTTAACCATATATAATGAGAGGAATAAATAAGAAAAATTGATGATGAGGTACCACAAGAAAAATGTATTGAATGAAAAAGAGTTTTACATTTATAAAAATAGATTTATACGATTTAAAACTATTATATGTTACCCATAAAACCTGATCTAAAAGTGGGACATCTATATGATTTCATAACTCGTCCATCTATACTCATCAAGGAATTATAATGATCTATACTGATTAAAATAAATACTTATAATGGGATGACATGTCGAGATATATTAACAAATTTGTATCTCAATAATTTTTATTCCAACAAATAAATGATGAATGAGAAATTCCTAAGGTTACGATGAAGCCATTTCCCATTCCCATATGAAGATATGTAAACAGAACCGTCTATATCATTATAGAAACCCCTCAGAAAAACTAATGGAAAAAACAAGATCTTGGTGGTGGTCAATCTATTTAAAAATTTAGTTCTCTTTATTTCTATAAAATAGGATTTCATTTAGGACCATATTGTTTTTAAATACATATGGGAAGTGTCAAGACTTTATGGAATTCCACTCTCATTTTTATATGATCAACATATGAGGATTACCATAATATTATATTGAATCCTTCACTAATATTTGCAGACAAATATGACTTTTAAATCTTCTTATCACCCTCAGATGGATGACTATTTTGAAGGATCCATTCAAATACGAGAAATTTTTTTAGATCATATTCAGTAAAATTCCGTGGTTATTGGTATCATCACCACATATATTAGAGTTCTCATATAACAACAATTTTCATTTTATCATTCGAATAAAGCCTTATGAATCCTTGTATTAGAAGTGGTTTCAATTCCAAAATGTTGGAATGAATTTGGAGATCATAAGATAATGGGAATAGATATTATATAAGAGTTAATATTGAATGTTCAAACCATTAAACATAATTTGAAATGAAAAAAATGATGGAAAATATTTACAGACAATTTTTTATGAGGCATGGAGTTTGAGAGTTCAATGATAAGATATTCCTTCGTAAATTTCTATGGATAAAAGTCATTAGGATTGGATAGAATGTAACAACTAATCCATTATACAGTGGACCATTTTTGAATGATTTTTTTATAAATTAATTGATTTATCGAGAAACCAATAACTACATATGATATTTTGGATATTTATAGTATGTAAAATTAAATAGAATGTTATGAATCTAAACCGTTGATTATATACATATTATATTGCAGAAATTATGATTAATATATTAGGGTTTGTGATAATGTGAAATTTACTAATACAGGTGAATAGAATTTCACAAACAATAATATTGTGCCCAATGAAGACCATTTCTCAAAGCTTCTATGGGAGGTGACATTACAAGACATTTACTTTGATTAATCCCCATTCGAGATTCAATAATTAAAGAAGGTGTGAAATTTTTTATAGGAGGTGTTCATTTTTATATAGATCACGATGGAATCTATGATTAAAATCCCACCACAAGAATGTGTCACTATAACACATCATATCCCATGGGAATACACCGGTGAAAGAAAGAATAATGTATCATTACCCTAAGTGTAATAATTTTAATAAAAAAATTTATTCAAATAATGAATATATTAATATTTTTCATTACACTATAGTGATTAAAAAATATTTTTGATAAAAATTAGACTTTTATTTGATGAAACACAAATTGGTTTATATGAAATATATTATTTCATATATGACACTGTATTCAAGGAAATAATAAATTATTAAAGTATAATTTATTCTTAAAAAATCTTAATAAATTTTTCGCTGCTCATGAAATATATTATTTCATATATGACATTGTATTCTAGCACCTCATCTATTCTATCGGTTTTAGTTCTTAATAAAACTATTCCATCATGACTATCTCACCGCTCATGGGAAACGAAGAAGACACAGATTCATAATGACATTGTTTCTATCTGATATCATTTTGGAATAGACTGTGACATAGTTGATTAAGATATTTTGTAATTTTCAATTTAATTTCTAACTATCATATATCAGTCATTTAAATGCACTAACAGAATTAATGTTCCTTTGTAGACATGTCAACATACTGTACGAGTTACGATGTATGGAAGTCATGAATCCTTTCAGCTCCAACACATGCACTCTTAAATAAAAACAAACTGTGGAACTTGAAAAATGAGACATTCAGTATTGTGTAGTTGATGCGTATGAATTTGAAGTTTGAACTGATATATGTAACAAGAAACAAAAAAATAACACATGAAGTTCTATCGATTCCAATGGTTGGACTACCATATATCATAGCGAAAAACAACTTCATAGTACTAAATCCAAGAAGAACACTATATAAAAAATGTACCCCATCGAATTAGAAGACGTACGATACTCTTCTACTTTCAAGAGAAATCGATACTTGCATCTGAATCATCCTACATGTCCAAAGAAACATAAAATTACACTCAGAGAACTGCTCTCCTTTTTACATCATCTTTGATCGGTTGTGTACTATTATTAGCTTTCAAGCAGTTTGTGGATGTCTATTTTAAAACACACACTGTCTCCTACACCAAATTGAAGGATACAATATATCCTTCATATAATATCTTTTTAATTTTTTTTTACTCCCACAGATAAGTGTGTAATAGTTCCTTATGTGACCTGATAGTTTATACCCATGGAGAACAATGTAAGATGTCATTTGACCCAGAGAAACATGTGCACTATTGTTTACCCCAATCCAGGTTGTCTATCAAGTTAATTAATATAATCTTCTTGGTGTTAGGTGAACACCTAGTGGAGTGGATTATGTATGATCTTGATACTAAACCACTTGTTTTATTTATTGTGTATTTTGAATTTAATTTTTCTCTTCTTTACTTTATATTTTATTAAACACTCGATTTTACATTGATAGTTAGTCTTGAATAGAAGTTATAATTGTTTTTCCTATAACAATATCTTCAAAAGTACTATCAATAACTCATAGTGATATAACTTAGAATTAATTAATCTTCTGAGACATTATTTGAATAGTCAAACATTAATAACTTTATTACCTTGATTGACTAGGCTATATTAATTTTTATTGGGGATCATTTTTATGAAATATTTTTAATAAAAAATTGAATAAATACTCAATTCATCCCCACTTGAGTAATCTAATCTAACCATCATTCATTATCAGAGGAATTTTATTCCAATTAAGTCTCTGTTTTAGAATCTGTTCAACTATGATTTTTTTATACATTAAAGATCTACAAATTTCTGTTTATTCTAAATTTCTTATTCTTTAAGTATTTATTTATTACGGATAATAGACTGGTAGGTCATGTGAAAAACATACCACCATTGATTAATGGAACTAATTATTCCCAATGGAAAATTTAAATGAAAATTCTTTTAGAAAGTATGTGCTTTGAAATTTGGTATTAAATTATAGATGAGTATAAGATTCCTTCTACAGATAGAATTACTTAGGATAACCCAACCAAGACTACTTACAATAATAATTGAAAAGCCATGAATGTTTTATATTTCTCTTTAGGAGATGAGGAATTTATTAGAATATATTCCAGTAAAACTACCCATGAAATTTTGGATACTTAGTATATTTCAAATGAAGGAACTTCTAGTGTAAAATAATTGAGACTCAATACATATACAATTAAATATGATAACGATAAAATTAAGCATGATGATCCTATTTCTGATATGTATCTCAGGTTCAATAATATTTTCAAATCAATAATTTCTCTTGGATGATAAGTTACTACCAAAGAACAATTCATGGGGATTCTCAGATGCCTATCTGATAGATGGAGAGGAACCTCTGTCTCTATTAGAGTCTCATGTGACATCAGAAAATTACCTATCAAAGAACTCATTGGGAGACAAATGATGTATGAAGTCAATCTGATATTCAACAAGGAAGAGGATGATGAACCGAAAAGAAAATCTGTGGATTTCAAGACCTCCACTTCTCAACATAATGAAATGGAGAAACTGCAAGCCTCTGTAGAATGTTCCAACAGTGAACAGTCATCAGCAGAAAGTGATTAGGAGATGGCTCAATTTGACAAGAAGGTTATGAAAATTTATAAAAGAATGAATTTTTTCAGAAATCCTAACATAATAATGAAGAAATGGTCAAAAGGTAAGAGAAAAAAATGATTGGAAATTAAATTACAAGTATAATTTGACAGGATATTATGAATGTAAGATAAAGGGACATGTAAAGACTAACTATCCTAAGATCATTTATAAAATGAAATAATAGGACAAAAATAGAATGTATGAAAAGGAAATGAAGTCAACATGGAGTGCTTCTGATTACAGTTCAAGTAAATCAGATTCTTCACATAATGAATATTCTAATGAAGCCAATATGAATTTTTGACAAACACGTCTGAGATAACACTGGAATCTCCTATACATAATTCCTCTTATTCTGGAGATGAATGTGATTCTGAAAACATGTCTAATTAAAAAATGTTTGAGTATTGGAATATGATTTATGAGAAATTTAATGAACAAAAGGATAAATGCAAGTCTTTTATGAAATAATATGCTCATACATCAACTATTAATTTTTAGCATACAATATAAAGAGAGAAAAATGTTCAATTACCTGAAGAAAACAATGAACTAAAGTTATTAATGAGTAATCGAAAAGGGATCTTGAAAGGATTACTAATAAAAAAGATACATTGGTATGAATTATTGGTAAACAAATTACCCCTAAGTACACTAATGGTATTGGCTATCAACCTGGTAAAATAAATTTTGAAAAACCCAATATTGTTTTTAAATCTAAAATATACATCTTTACTCGTGGTTCATGAAAAAATTCTGCTAGTTCAAATTATGAAACACTCCCTACTATATCAAGATTTTCATGACAGAATAGTGTTTATTTTTCAATTAAATTGCACATTTATTATAGAAAACCATTGAGGCATGTGTGGGTTTCTAAAGAACTAGTTACTAAAATAACTGGACCAAAACAAATATAGGAAAAAATATCTATTTTAATTTGTCTATATTGTAGGAAAATTGTTTATAGAGCTCTTATAAATCTTTATGGTTCCTTCAAATAGGATTTTCAAGACACATGACAAGAGATTATTCATTCTTCAAGAACATAATAAAAATTGACGGTGGACATGTCAATTTTGGTGACAATATCAATGAAAAAATCATTGTCTTTGTCAAAATCGGTAAATCTAATTTAGTATTAATTTCCAAAATTCTTTCAGTTAATGGAATGAAATATAATTTGCTTAGTAAATCAGGGATATGTGATGATTTACTTCATGTCAAATTTGAAAATGATGGTTTCCCTGTTTTTAAATCTAAAAATGAATTTGTATTTTCTAACTTGATAAATGAAAAAGTATATTCTGTTAACATGGATTCTTTAGTTTCTCAAAATTCTTTATATTTAAGTGTATTTAACTAAGTGTTCTAGAATTGGAATAGATGACTTGGACACTATAATATTCAATACCTTAGATATATAACCAATAAATATTAGTCAAAGACATACCCAACCATTAGTTTCCAAATGATAAAGTGTGTAATCCTTGTCCAAAGGGAAAGCAACACAAAATATACATAAAACCAAGTAATGATGTTTCAAAATCTCAAGCACTCGAATTGGTTCACATAGATATGTTTGGACTGTAAGAACCCAGTTTTTGTTGTGAAATACTTTGGAATATTCTAGATGATATTCCAGGGCAGTGCGTTCAGACGGCGTGCGATTCCGGGCCCTAGTGTGGCCGAAATTAAATTTTCAGTGTGTTCACACTAGAAATTCCAAATAAATGGGATAACTCCTAAACGGTGCTTCGGATCCTGAATATGAGTATCCGGATGGGTCTGGAATGGGGTGTTTACTCTAGGAATTACATAAAACATGTCGGTGCGGGACGTTTGGACCCCTCGCTCGCTTTCTGAACGTTAAACGGATAAATTAATTAATTAATTTATTCGTTTAATGTTGAAACTCAAGTATCTCTTAATTGTTGTCTCAGATGGGAAAACTGAGGGCACCGTTGAGTTCGGAGTGTGTCGTTTACCCTAGGAGGTGTATAAGTTTTACGGGCGCGGGCTGTCAGTGAAAAATGGCCCCAGTTGTGTTTTCGTAATTTGGCGGCTTTGGGTGTTCAGCTTTATAACATTCAAAAGGATGCTCATAATTAAATTCTGAGACCACCGTTGTGCTCGGGAGGTGGTGTTTACCCTAGATGAGGTTTAATTTTGACCTCTCCAAAAGCTTCGGATGTGGGTTAAAATTGAGGATTAAAATAATTAGAAATTTAATTAATTTAATTTCCTTTTTAAACAAACCCCACCCCTTCCCTTCCTCTGCTCTTCCCCTAGTGAAACCCCATCCACTCCTCTTCTTAGTCTCCTCCTCTACTCCGGCCAGGTAGCTCCGGAAAGGCAACGACGCGGCGGCAGACCCTCCCTGAAGCTCCAGGCAACGCCTAAGAGGTAGGTGGTTTTGGTTTGCGTTTTAATTTTTGAACCTTCAATCAAGCTCAATTATATGTGTAATGTTGTTGTTTGATCTTCGAACAAATCCAATAATTGTTTAGTATATTTTATGAGATCCCATCGCACTTTTTGGATTTGAAATCAGTGTTCGGAGTCGATAGTAATGGTCTGCCAAAGTTTGCAGGTTTTGAAGGTGTTCCGGCCGGTTTGGGTGTTCCGGCGGTCCAAGGCACGGCGGCGCGAGAAAAGGGCGGCGGTGATTCCCCTTGGCAGAAGAAGCTTCTCTTTCAGGCTTCGGGGCATGCGACTTCGGTGGATGGCGTGGCGTCAGTCGGAGGGGGGAGGCGAAGCTCGCTAGGGGCGCATGGGAGCGCTAGGGCACGGCGACCGCGCAGTTGCGGTGTGCGACCCCCACGAAGGGACATAGACCGGCTGAGTGCGGGTCTCTGTTGGAGACCAAGACTGCCACTTCATGGACGGTCGGCACATGCGGGCTAGCCGGCTTGAGCCGGTCCAGGGGGTGTGGACCATCCGGACCAGTCCGGTCCACCCCCGCTTGCGTCTGACGGCGTAAAAATGTCGTAATATTCAAATCGTGGGTCGAAATATTGTGCCGTCTGTGGCGACGCAACCCTTATGCAGAGACGAATATTTCAAGATGGTTTTGGGAATATTAAATTCATGAAACGTGGGGCATAAGAGTCGTGAAGTTTCTTTAAGTTGACTGACGGATTTTTCGAGGAATCTTGTATTGGACGACGCAGATGCGTCTGACGTCCATTTTGAGTGCCGTCAGCGGCGTTGGGAACCTGGCACCGGGGAAAAGCTTTATAGGTTGGTTTAATGCATTGAGGTCGAAGATGAGGCATGGGCCCCATGGCCCGTCTTTTGAACTGCATGCAGCATTCATGACTTTTTCATCGGACGTCCGTTCGGGGTGTGCGAGCATTCGTTTATGGATGTTTTTTCGAGGGGATTTCAATGGTGCAATCTGCCCGCTCTAATTTCACACGCTGATGCGGTCCCCATGAGGGCTGTTTGGGCATCGACGGTGATTTTCCAGCTTTATCACCTGGTGTCCATTTTGGACAAGTGATTATTCCACCTTGTGTGTTTTTTCGAGAGTATCGCAAAGGTACGATCTGTTCATTGTGTTCTGGGACTGGGACGTGGGTACCACGTAGCATAGATCGTGTGCAGTATTCCGAAATGCATCTTTTCTCCGGATATCCATTGTGCTCTAGTGAGCAATCTTTTTGACGTGTTTTCCCGAGGGGATCGCAATGGTACGATGCGCCCGACTGTTTTTGGGGCCGAGGCTCGGGATCACGGGACGCCATTCGGGTGTAAGGCGGCATTGGTGACTTTTCCATCGGATATCCGATATAGGTGAGTAAGTAGTTGATCTCGCATGTTTTTCTACAAGGATTACAACGGTGTAATCTGTTCATGAGGGTGGAGCCTCTTGCATGATCTTATTAAATGTGGAAATGTGAACGTACCGCGGGGGTGGTTTTTCTACTGTGTTTGTAGAAGACCCTTTGTGAGTGATCGCGTGCCACCCCCCGTGTGAGTGAAGTAATTCTTGAATAGATGTGGTTGGTCGTGCCCCAGTTGTTGAGGTGGAAAGTTGGAGAAGTTACGTCACACCTTCGCGTTGACGTTGGGTGTCGGGTACATGATTGACCTTGGGCTGAAAGTGTGGTATACTCTGAGATTATACGAGAGAGCTTGGAGGTATGTGTGGTTTGTACCTGAGAAATTCATGTGCTTGGTTGGGGTTAACTTGGGGTCACACGTCGTGTGGGCCCCAGGTGCGTGTGGAGATCTACATTGAGTACTTTGACCTCTCGTGACGTAGAGGGTCCCTCTGTGCTCGTTTGATTGACCAGTAGGGCTGAGTGGTCTCCCCCTGGTTTCATTCTCGATGTATCGGCCAGTAGCGGTGTTAGTGACCCTAGTGATGGAACAGACGATGAACCTCTATTCGGTGAGTTGTTCTGGAGTTGGGTGGTTGTGCGATACCCACTTAGTGCTCGGTTGGAAAGTGTTGTACCATCCAGTAGGGATGGCCAGAGCAGTTCCGGGTTTACCCTCCATTAGGGCTGGGCAGTGGGTTTCTCATTGACTTCTCAAGGTTTACCCTCTAGTATAGACTAGGAAGTGGGTCACTAGACCACTCTTTAGAGTTTATCCTTCAGCAGGGTTGGGTTGTGGGTCGCTCGCCATCTTGATTCAGGTCTACCCTCTAGTAGGGCTGGGAAGTGGGTCGCCTGTCGACTTGTTCCGGGTTTACCCTCCAGCATGGATGGGCAGTGGGTCCCCCATAGACTTCTTCTAGGGTCTACCCTCCAGCAGAGACTGGGCAGTGGGTCACCTAATGACCTCTTAGGGTCTACCCTCCAGTAGGTCTGGGCAGTGGGTCGCACATCGTCTTGTTCCTGGTCTACCATCTAACAAGGCTGGGTAGTGGGTTTCCAATTGACTTATTCCAGGTCTACCCTCTAGCGGGGATGGGTAGTGGGTCTCCTAATTATGTATTGAGGTCTACCCTCTAGCGGGGCTGGGCAGTGGGTTTCCTGATGATATATTATTGTTTACCCTCCAGCAGGGCTGGGTAGTGGGTCACCTGATATCATATTATGAATTACCCTCCAGCAGGGCTGGGCAGTGGGTCATCCGTTGGTATTCCAGACTGAGTCCTTTCTACTAGGCTATTCTGAGGATTTTCTCCATGATCATCGGAGTGGGATCCTTTGTAGTATGGGTCGGTGATGGAATGACCTTGACTTTGAGGAGTCCTCTCGACAAAGAGGCAGTGATGAGGTGTGGTTTGAATTAACCCAGAACTCTCAAGTACGGGGGGCACTTTCACCCCTGAGATGCATCCTTGTGACGCAGACTAAAACCGTGCAGGCGAGTCAGTGCCGCCCAAAACGGATAGTGTCAAGGTGCGGTGATTTGAGTCCCATGACATGTATTTTGGGGCTGACGTGGGGGATGTTGGGCATCGATGGTGTCACATCTAGTACTGTTGGCAACTCACTTTCTTGGGATGAGCTACGGGATGGAGATCCCCTTATGACGTTGTTCGGGATTCTTGATTGAGCATAAGGATATGTATATATGTTGTTCTCGTACCCACTTCTTGGGTTTGGTTACTCTTCGTCCAGGTGGGGTGAAGATGTGCGGGGTATTCCACGTTCTTTTTGTTTCTAGTTTCTCAGGGTTGGATGAGTCTACTCTCTTGCTATAGGTAGCGATGACTCAATGGGAAGGACATCTTCTCACCATTTCCACCTCCTTGTGTCAGGAAGAGTCTACCTTCTTTCCTCTTGTTGGGTTGAGATGGACTCTTTTCTGCATTTTCAGTTGTACTCCTTTACTTTTTCCGTTCTCTCTACTGCTCACCCTTTGGTACCACCTCTGTTTCTCCCTTGAGCCGTTGGGGTATCCTACTGAGTATTTTTATACTCACCCCTGCTTGGGATTTTCCCGCACTTGGTGTGCCCTTGCAGACGATGGATAGGTTGGTCGTGACGTCAGAGGAGCATAGGAGCATGAGAGCTTGGACCACGTGCGGCGGTCGGAGTCGGGTTCCAGGTGGGGGACCCTACCATCTATTTCTTTTGAATACCTATTACCGGGTTGTGGCACTTTTCTGTTTGGTCATGTGTTTTTCCCCTTTTCTTTTCCGCCTTTACTATGTACTGTTTAGAGTTCCATGCACTCTTGTGGTTATTTATAGCAGTTTCCCATTACTTTTATTTTTTAGCCTGCACTTTTTCATTGAGTGTGTTGCGTGTGTGTGTGTGTGTACAGGTGCTTAGGAAAAGGCCTCCCCGATTAGTTGTACCTTCGGTGCTGGTCACCAGCCCTTGGCCTATGTAGGCGGCCTTGGAGTAGTTGCGGCTCGAGGCTGGGTAGGGTCAGTTCGTGACAAAGTGGTATCAGAGGTGGTTCGTTCCTTGGGACACTGTTCGGATGTCCCTAAAATAAAAATAATTGGTTGGGATTTAGTGAAACAGTGTTAACGTGTCTTGAGAGAGGCTCTCAGGCCAGGGAGTCCAGTGATGGTGCGGTGGACGACATATCCATTCACCAGGACCATGATAACCTGCTTGTCGACTCGGCATGCTGATACACTCATTGCAGGGAAAACTGGTTTTTGCACCAAATAGGATTGTGTCTGTGACTGTCCTTCATGAGTCATCTCCCCATCGTTGTTATCGGTATATACATATATGCTCATCTGACCGCGTCACTCGTTGATAATATTTAGGATGTCTCTGTGAAGACATCCAGCCATGATACCAGCTTTGGTGCCTGACGAAGACCCTGTGAGCTACGAGGCCATAGTCTAGGACCCATCAAGTGAGCCCGTTTCTCTGAGTGGGCCAGTAGAAGCACCCCCACCTTTTGAGCATCAGACATCTTCAGTAGAGTAGACGGGACTGAAGCGCATGTTGAGCGCGCTCCGTGAGTTCCAGAGGCAGAGACCGCTGAGGTTCAGTGGTGAGCCATACCCTCAGGCATCAAAGGTTTGGATAGTGTCAGTGGATCACCTTTTCAGTCTTCTGTAAACGCCAACAGATTAGAGAGTGGCTTTGGTAGCCAACCTTTTTTGTGGAGCATCTTGGCATTGGTAGAGTCTGCTGACTCTGTTTCTTGATGAGTCGTCGCTTTCGAGGGATGACTTTCAGTTGTGGTTTCATGAGGATTTTCCCCTCTTTCTTACACTACGTTCGGATTCAGAATATCCTATAGTTTCAGCTGGGAGGGATGACGGTGGCCGAGTACACGGCTACTTTTTCAGACCGTTCACACTTTTACCCAGACTTGGTCTATGACGAAAAACTTCCGAGCATGAAAGATTGTGCAGGGTCTCCACCGAGAGATTTTTGCTGCCATAGTACCCTTGGTCATTTCCACATATTTAGGGGTGCTAGAGTAGAAACTGGTGACATAGAGCTTTCTGTCACGTTCTAGTGTTTGTGGTGGCAGCATGCCCGTTAGAGCTGAGCCATCTGCCGCAGCTAGCGGGCGTCGGCAAGCAGAACCTCGACGCAGGTGGCTTTATGAAAATTGGACTCAGGGGCGTGGTCGTACACCATAGTGGAACCGGAGGGCACCAGTGCAGTCCGGGGAAATTCGGTGCTATGCTTGCGATGGATGAGGTCACCTGGCATGAGACTGCCCGACCAGGCGTGCAGAGAGCTTCGGGCAGGCAGCATGCGCACCACCATGATGGAGGCAGGGCCATGATCGGAGTAGCACCAAGAGAGGTGGTGCTAGCATAGGATCGAGAGGAGCTGGTAGTGGGACACGACCATATGAGGTCATCCCATCACCATTAGGCGGTCCACATCAGGCTTCAGTAGCTAACAGTTGGGGATGCGGACAGCCACGAGCATTGGATGTCTACAATCCTGCAGAGCATGATGTGGTAAAAGGTACACTCTATAGATCTTCTACTTTTTGCAGTATAATTGTTAGGCTCTATGAGTGAAATTATTTTCTCCCTACTCCTTGTTTGAGGGGTTATTAGGGTGATGCAGGGCATCGGGTGTAACCCTGTGTTCGTAGAGTAGAATGTGTGTAACCTTCCTCTTTAATCGATGGCGTCAACTCCATTGCTCTCTGAGCGTGTAAGAGAGTATTGGTTGAGAGACATCAATTGTGGAACCTTTCATGACCAAATATCCTTGGGTGTTTCACCATATAGATATTATGATGGAGGGAATCACCGGGCCTTGTTCCAGGTGCAGGCGGTGATTCTAGTCTCAGCGTGCAACGTAAGGGTTCGGTTGGGGAGGTGAGCTACCCTCGAGAGCCTTCGGGCCGTTTGAAACCATGAAAAGGGATGGGGAGGTTCCCTACCGCCTTGCCCCAAACCCCAAAGTCTGGAGTGGGTGCACGACATCGCCATGGGCTGACCTCGTGTGAACAGATAAAATCCTTTGGTCTGTGTGAGGTGGCGCAGAGATGTGCAAGAGTTCTTTTGGGTACAAGAGAGGCATGTGTGGGATTAGTACCCTCAGTTATTCCCTGGTTTTTCATTTCGGGGAAGAAAAGCTTGAAGTATGGAATGATGTAAGAACCTAGTTTTTTCTACGAAAGACTTTGGAATATTTTGATTATATTCCAGGGAATCACCTTTAGACGACATTCGATTCAGTGCCCCGGTGTGGCCAGAATTAAATTTTATGTGCGTTCACACTGGAAACACCATATAAATGGAATAACTCCTAAACGATGCTTTGGATCCTAAATCTGAGTGTACGGATGGGTCTGGAATGGGGTTTTTACTCTAGGAACGACATAAAACATGTCGGCGTGGGACGTTTGGACCCCTCGCTTGCTTTCAGAACGTTAAATGGATAAATTAATTAATTAATTTATTCATTTAATGGTGAAACTCAATTATCCCTTAAATTGTTGCTCGGATGGTAAAATCGAGGGCACATTTGAGTTCATAGCGTGTCGTTTACCCTTGGAGGGGTATAAGTTTTTCAGGGGCGGGCCGTCAGTGAAAAATGGCCCCAGGGGTGTTTTAGAAATTTGGCGGCTTTGGGTGTTCAGATTTATAACTTTCAAACGGAAGATTAGAATCAAATTCTGAGACCACCATGGAGCATGGGAGGTGGTTTTTACCCTATGAGAGGTTTAATTTTTACCTCACCAAAAGTTTCGGATGCAGGTTAAAATTGAGGATTAAATTAATTAAAAATTTAATTAAATTAATTTCCTTTTTTAAAAAACCCACCCCTTCCCTTCCTACCCTCTTCCCCTAGAGAAACCATATCCTCTCCTCTTCTCCCTCTCCTCCTCTACTCCGGTGAGGCAGCTCCGGAAAGTAGACGACGTGGCGGCGGACCCTCCGTGAAGCTCCGGGCAATGTCCAAGATGTAGGAGGTTTTGGTTTGCGTTTTACTTTCCGAACCTTCTTTCAAGCTCAATTATATGTGTCAAGTAGTTTTTTGATCTTAGAACAAGTCCCATAATTGAGTAGTATAAATTTTTATCTTCCCATCGCACTTTTTCGGATTTGAAATCTGAGTTCGTAGTCGATCGCCGTCGTCCGCCGAATATGCGGGTTCTGAAGGATTTTCCAGCCGGTTTGGGTGTTCTGGCGGTCCGAGGTGGGGCAGTGCGGGCAAAGGGAGGTGGCGGTTCCCCTTGACGGCAGCTGTTTCTCTTCCAGGTGGCAGGGCGTGCGACTTTGGTGGCCGGCGCGGCATCGATCGGCGGGGCGAGGCGAAGCTCGCCAGGGGGCGCGGGGGAGCTTCCGGGCGCGGCGACTGCGGGGTCGCGGTGTGTGACCACCGCACCGGGATAGAGAACTGCCGATTGCAGGTCTCCGTGGGATACCATGACCGGCCCTTCCTGGCCGGTTTTCACATGGCCCACGGGCCGGCCGGCTTGAGCCGGTCCAGGGGGTGTGGACCGGCCGGACCGGTCCGGTCCACCCCCACTTGCGTCCGACGACGTTAAAATGTCGTAGCTTTAAAACCGTGGGTTGAAATTTCATGTTGTCTTTGGCGACGTGACCCTTATATAGAGACGAACATTTCGAGATGGTTTTGGAAATTTTAAATTCATGAAACAAGAGGCCTCAGAAGCACGACATGTCTTTATGTTGACTTATGTTTTTTTTCGAGGAATATTGTTTTGGACGGCGCGGATGCGTCCAACGTCCATTTTGAGAGCCGTCAGCGGCGTTGGGACCCTGGTGCCGTCTTTTGAGCTGCGTGCGGCGTTCAAGAATTTTTCATCGGACATCCGTTCGGGGCGTCCGAGCAGTCGTTTCTGGATGTGTTTTCAAGTGTATAGCAAAGGTGAAATCTGCCCGCTCTAATTCCGCACGCTGATGCAGGCCCCATGAGGGTCGTTTGGGCGTCGACGGTGATTTTCCAACTTTATCACCGGGTGTCTATTTTGGACAAGTGATTAGACCACCTTGTGTGCTTTTTCGAGTGGATCACAATGGTATGATCCGTTCGTTGTGTTCCGGGACCTGGATGCAGGTCGCATGTAGCATCGCTCGTGTGCGGTATGCCGAAATGCATCTTTCTATGAATATCTATTACGCTCTAGGTAGTAGTCTTTTAGACGTCTTTTCCCGAGGGGATTGCAATGGTGCGATGCGCCCGACTATTTTTGGGGCCGAGGCTTGGGATCACAGGATGCCGTTCGGGTGTGGGGCGGCATTGGTGACTTTTTTTTCGCATATCTGTTAGAGGTGAGTAAGTAGTCGATCTCGCATGTTTTTCTGCAAGGATTACAACGTTTCAATCTATTCAGCAGGCAGAGCCTCTTGCGTGATCTTATTAAGTGTGTAAATGTGAAGGTGCCCGGGGGCGGTTCTTCTACTGTGTTTGTAGAGGACCCTTGGTGTGTGATCACATGTACCCCCGTGTGAGTGATGTAATGCTTGAATAGATGTGGTTGTTCATGCCCCATTTGTTGAGCCGAAAAGTTGGAGATGTTATGTCATGCCTTCGCATTGACGTTGGGTGATGGGTGCACGATAGACCTTGGGTTGAAAGTGAGCTATACTCTGGGAGTATATGGGATCACTTGGAGGTGCGTGTGGTTTGTACCTGAGACGTTCATGCGCTTGGTTGGGGTTAACATGGGGCCACACGTCGCGTGGGCCCCAGGTGCATGCCGAGCTCTGCTTTGCGTACTTTGACCTCTCACGGCGTAGAGGGTCCCTCTGTGCTCATTTGTTTGACCAGCAGGGTTGAGTGGTCTCCCCCTAGTTTTGTTCTCGATGGATTGGCCGGAAGCGGTGCTAGTGACCCCAGTGATAGAACAGGCACCGAACCTCTATTGGGTGAGTTGTTCTGGAGTTGGGTGGTTGTGCAATACCCACTCAGTGCTCGGTTTTCCAGTGTTGTACAGTCCAGTAGGGATGGGAAGAGAAGTTTCAGGTTTACCCTCCAGCAGGGCTAGGCAGTGGGTTGCTCATTGAATTCTCAGGGTTTACCCTCTAGTAGAGACTAGGAAGTGGGTCACCCGACGACTCTTTAGAGGCTACCCTCCAGCAGGGCTGGGCAGTGGGTTTCTCGTCGTCTTGATTCAGGTCTACCCTCCAAAAGTGTTGGGCAGTGGATCGTCTGTCGACTTGTTCTAAGTTTACCATCCAGTGGGGCTGGGAAGTGGGTCACCCGTCGAATTATTCTAGGGTCTACCCTCTAGTGGAGACTGGGCAGTGGGTCACCCGACGAGCTCTTAGGGTCTACCCTCCAGTATGGCTGGGAAGTGGGTCTCCCTTCGTCTAGTTATAGGTCTACCCTCTAGCAAGGCAGGGCAGTGGGTTTCCTGTCGACTTATTCCAGGTCTACCCTCCAGTGGGGCTTGGTAGTGGGTCGCCTAATGATTTATTAAGGTCTACCCTCCAGCGGGGCTGGGCAGTGTTTCGCAGGATGATGTATTATGGTTTACCCTCTAGCAGGGCTGGGCAGTGGGTCACCTGATATCATATTATGAATTACCCTCCACTAGGGATGGCCAGTGGGTCATCCGTTGATATTATAGACTCAGTCCTTTCAACTAGGCTAGTCGGAGGATTTTCTCCGTGATTATCGGAGTGGGACCCTTGGTTTTACGGGTCGGTGATGGAATGGCCTTGAATTTTAGGAGACCTCTCGACTACGGGGTAGTGACGAGGTGAGGTATGACTTAACCCAGTACTCTCAAGTACGAGGGGTGCATTCCCCACCGAGACGCGTCCTTGTGAAGTGACCTAAAACTGTGTGGGCGATTCAGTGCCGCCCAAAGCGGATTGTCTAGAGATGTGGTGATTAGAGTCCCTTAACTTGTGTTTCGGGGCATACGTGCTGGATGTTGGGCACCGATGGTGTTACTTCTGGGACTGTTGGCAACTCACATTCTTGGGCTAAGCTACTGGACAGAGATCCCCTTAAGATGTTGTTAGAGCTTCATGATTGAGAATTTGGATATGTATATACCTTGTTCTTGTACCCACTTATTGGGTTTGGTTACTCTACTTCTGGGAAGGGTGAAGACGCACATGGAATGCCACGTGCTTTCCATGTCTAGTTTCTCGTGGTTGGACGAGTCTACTCTCCTACTAGAGGTAGCAAATACTCGATAGGAAGTTCATCTTCTCATTGTTTCTAGCTCCTTGTGTTGGGACATGTCTACCTTCTTTCCTCTTGTTGGGGTGAGCTGGACTCTTTTCTGCATTTTCAGTTGTACTCCTTTAATTATTCCATTTGATCTACTTCTCACCCTTTGGTACCTCCTTTGTTTTTCCCTTGAGCCTTCGGGGTATCCTACTGAGTATTTTTATACTCAACCCTTCTTGGGATTTGCCCTCACTTAGTGTGCTCTTGCTGATGATGGACATGTTGGTCGTGACGTCAGAGGAGCATAGGAGCTTGGGTTCTTGGACCACGTGCGGTGGTCGGAGTCCGGTTGTAGGTGGGGGACCCTACCAGCTATTTCCTTTTGTTTACATGTCGTCGGGTTGTGGAACTTTTCTTTTTTGGGCGTGTGTTTTTTTCCTTTTCATTTCAGCCTTTACTGTGTACTTTTTAGTGGTCGATGCACTATTGTGCTTATTTATAGTAGTTATCCATTACTTTTCTTTTTACTCGGCACTTTTTCATTGAGTTTTCTGCATGTGTGTGTGTACAGGTGCTTAGGCAAAGGCCTCCCCAAGATGTTGTGCCTTCGGCGCTGGTCGCCTGCCCCTGGCCTATGGAGGCAGGCTTGGGGTAGTTGCGGCTCGAGCCCAGGTAGGTTCGGGTCGTGACATGGACCATCTAGATTTTCTAGATTGAATGGGAAGAACTATGTTTATGTTATTGTAGATGACTTTTCTAGATATACATGGACTTTATATTAGGCACACAATAGTGATGCATGCTCCCATTTCACCAAATATGATAAAACTATGAAAACATTAGTGGACTATGAATTAAATCCTTAATAAGTTATCATGGAATTGAGTTTCAAAATCAACAGCTTTAATCCTTTTTATCACAAAAGAGATATAGTCATAATTTTTTATAGAAAGAACACCTCAAAAAAATGGAGTTGTTGAAAGAAGAAATAAGTCATTGCAAAAGATTCCTAGAACCATCCAAAGTGAATATTACCTACCTATATATTTTTCGACTGAATATGTAAATACAACATGCTATATCATTAATACTATTTTGATTAGACCTATTTTTAATAGAACTCCATTTGAGTTAAGGAACAAATAGAAAACCCAATTAATGTTACTCCACTGTTTTTGGTTGTAATGTCTATATACTTAATACTAAGGAAAAACTAGACATGTTTCCATCCAAGAGTGATGAATGAATTTTTCTAGGATATTAAATCTCTAGTAAATCCTATTGTGTGTTTATCAAAATAATTAAATGTGTCAAATATCTTGTCCATGTTAAGTTTTATATGGCAACACCACATGAACCTATGACCTCTCTAGAGAACCTGGAGGATTATATGCCAAATCTGGACATCAATGCTAAATCCTCTAGCCATCCAATAAAGTAATATGGAAAATATTCCATTTCGATAAATTCCCAACATTCAAGTCAATATGAACCCAAACATGTTAAAGAAACAGAATTCACTAGACCCTTTTTTCTAGATCTGTTAGAACCCTTAAAAACCATTCGTTAATGTTTTTTGTTATTGATTTAGATAAATGAACTCATACTAGATCTTCTCATGGAAATATGGTTTCACATAATGTATTCTTGTCACAACATGAACCTAAAAATTTGATTGATGATATTAATGATGAATTTTGGATGACAGATATGCAAGAAGAACATAATCAGATTGAGAGGAACAATGTTTGGAAACATGTTGATAGACCCAAAGGCATATTTACCATAGGCACTATGTGTGTGTTTAGAAACAAGGTAGATGAAGAAGGTAATATTGTTATAATCATGGATTGATTTGTTCCAGGAGACTATAGTTAAGAGGAACGAATTGACTATAGAGATACCTTTTCACCAGTATCTAGACTTGAAGCCATCATAATCATTCGTTCTTATGCTACGCATATGAATTCCAAACTATATCAAATGGATGCCCAGAGTGCATTTCTAAATGGGTATATAGTTGAGGGTGTCATTTTTGAACAATCCCCTAGTTTATCAAATGTTGTAACACCACATGCTTACATGGTACACTTCTCTTTGAATAATATTGTAGCATGTGTTGTACTAAACATCGAGTTTTAACACACCACAACCAATCAAAGTAACCGTTCTGAATAGTAACACCCACATTTTGAAATTTATTAAATTTTATTATTCAAAACGGACTTCATTTTTTGAATCGGAATATCGAAATTTGATAAGGGTGAATTTTTGGTATTTTTATGAAAACATTAAATTTTTTATGAATAGTGAAAAACACTGAGTTATAGTTTAAAAGAGAATTTTTATTTAAAAAATCATTTACTTTATTTAAATTTATTTCAGGTCAATATAGATACATAATAACTATAAATTTTCACTATAATTCAATGGAGTCAGTTTACAATAATTTTAGATATATAAAAAGTTTATTGAACTTTTTTCTATCTTTTATCCACCTCCTAGGAGCATTTGCCAATTTATATAATTCTAAATTTTACCACATCTGTGAGTTGAATTTCAAATGTCTGAGAGTCACAGTTAATATTAGTATGTATAACGTGGTTCAATAATTTTGAAATAATTTTTGGTGAATAGCAACATTTTACTTTTATTTACCACATATAAAAGTAAATAGGTTTTTTAAGGGTAAAAATGATATTATTATTAACCTAAAACATTTACTTATTCTATTTGATTAGTATAATTAGACAAAAAAACTTAGAAATAAAATATGAACCTCTCTGGTCCACTTGGATTAGATTATGACATTTATTATTCTTTAATTCAAAGAAGAGTTAAAAGTGTTAAATTCAATGTTTAATAACTAAATCATTTTTAATATAGGGTTAAACATAAGATAAATTCAACAAGAAATATTCATTAGAAATTAAAAAAATTTCTTACATGATTGTAATTAATTTATAATTTTTATACATTATATAATTTAATTTTTTTATGACACAATGATGATGCAGTAATTACCTTATTAATGAAATATTAAAAAATTGATATTATAAATATCAAAATAAATGTAATTTGAATCTTTTTATGAATTAAACTAATTTTATAGGTTAATATGAAATTTTAGGGGTTGTTATATTAATTTTTTTTCGAAGTAATAATGTTGTTATAAATTAAGCAAAAAAATACCAAATAGTGTAAAAACTGACATAAAATAGTTTTAAAAAAATTATATTACTAATTGATATTCTATTCCTAATAATCCGAGGTTAGGAAAAAAGACTTATATAATGATATTTGTATCATTAATGAAACACTTCGGGTTCTCATGGATGATTATAGTAATTTAACTAACCATATAATATAAAAATATAAAGAGACATGGTAAATGTCAAACTATTTAACAACGTGTTAAATCTAAAAGATAATGTTAATATAGTGACCCAAACCTGTATAAAACCTATTGGTTGAGTGGTTGTAAACCCATCCCCAACTAGCCTTTAAATAATCCATTTGGATCCACTAGAAACCGAAAATTATTTTATTATAAAACTATATTTCTAGATTTTCCTAAGGTGAACCTCACACCTATTATAAAAGGGCACTCCCCGTTCACTCAAATTCACACCATCAAAGCCTTTTGGCTATTCCAAAACCGGCTCATATACCCTCTCAACTATCCTCCCTTAATCCTAAAGTCCTTCCTTTAGTCCAAAAGCAATCTTATGGAGCCCTTTTTATCATATCAAAAGGATGAACCCGAAGAAGAGGTAAATATCTCATCACCTCTTTCAAGTTATTTTATTCTTCCACATCCCCATTCTTTGTTGTTTCCATTCTAAAATAATAACTACATTACATTAAATATACTTTAATGTTATTATAAATATAGTAAAACAAAATTCATTATTCTATCTATCCTTTTAATGACATGTCACCATACATGCGTACGTATGGCTTACCGTCTCCATGTCGTGGTGTAATTGTTATTCAATAAATTATTATTTGGATGGGAATAATAATGATGTGTAATTGATGTAAATAATAAATATAACATTATAATGATTCTGTATATATGATATACCATCCAATTATAAATTATTTTAATATTAAATGAATGATATTGTCGCTCATGCGTACGTACGGATTACCGCCTCCACGAATGTGATGAGATTCATTCCCCATCATATCCATTAAATACTAATTTTCATTAGATAATTAAAAACAATTTTTAAAGATTTAATATCATTCCGAATATGAATAAGATACATCCTATCCATAACAAAAATTACTTATGTAACAAAGCATTTAAAGGAAAATGAATCAGTTAACACCTGAAATGACGATAATACTAAGATATTATTAACAAAGCAATCATATATGATATCATATTATTGTATATTATTCTAGTATAATTTTTTAACAATTGTTTCATCATTATACATGAGGTTAACCTACCCACGACCAATGGAAAGTACAAGGTACGGGTTAATTTCACAATTTCTTTATTATCCGAGGTAGTTTTTATGTAAGTATCTACTAGGACCTCTTTATCATCCACATCCATGTTTGTTAAAAATTAATTTCAAAACATTCTTAATATTTTATAGACTATGTGTTAAAGACATTTATACAATTTTTTTTACTTTTGATAATTTGTTTATAAAGGAATTTTTTTGTCATTTTCCAAAAATGGACCTTTACAACCTTTTCGACAAAATAAAGGTAAGAATGTATTTATTTAACTTATACAGTGGGTGCGGCTATTTTACACCGTTATAATATCGTCGAATATTCCCTTACAATATTATAATAATATTTTCAAAATAAATTTTTTATTTATAATTATGTGACTCATAAATGATTTCAAAATAGAAAGAGATATTTCTCTTAAAAATGTTTTGACTTCATCTATGAAAACATACTTTGTTGGACTTTATGTTTATTTGAAGTTGTTTTATCATGATACCAAACATCCATATTGTATTTAAGGTTTTGTGATATGTTTGATTGTGTATGTCTTATTTTTATTCCATTCACGGTTTATGGATAAAGTATTGATATTTCTTAATCTAGTTTTAATACGAATGTTTATGTAATGTTTAAACCTTTTCACATGAGGAATGCATTGGACATAAAATGTGATGGGTGGTGCCCTCTATAGCTCCTCAATGAATCGGTAGGTCTCATGAGACAAAATAGTGTTTTCGAAAAGTCCCTTGACAAAATATTACTTGTAATTCTGGAAAAAGGCCTTGACTATGTGGTTATAAAGTCTGGCATTATGCATTCCATCATTATGAAAGTGTCTATTAAAATTTCATGTGATTATTTGATGAGTAGAATATCTATGTGAATAAGTAAATGGAATTATTTGATTTTATCTTTGAAATATTATGTTGACGTTCAAGTTTAAAAGTCTTTTGATTTATTATTGTACATTTCCTTACATGGTTATTATTATTTATGAATGTTTATGCTTTATTGCCATCCTTACTGAGAATCTGAGCTCACCCCTTTCTATGTTTAATTTTTTCCATGATGCAAAGAAGAATATTATGACGGACCTGCAGGGATAGTCTTTGGGATCTCAATGTTTCCTATGGAAGCAATGTTTTTTTTAGTTTTCCATTTATTGATGTAATTTAAGCCTATGGAATGTATCTAGTATTTACATGGATACTAAACTAATCGGTCTTTTGAGACATGATCTTTTGTGATCATGCCAATGTTATGTAATAATTCACCGACTCCAGGTAACTGGGGTTGGCGCGTTATAGTTGGTATCAAAGGAGGTATATTACAAACCTTGGAAACTTGATATAGATAAACTCTAATTAGAGAACATATCCCTAAGATAGACTTTTAGGATTAGTATAGAAGAACGTCCTAGAATTTTGGTGTTGTATAGATTTTGTGAGTTATCTAAGAAATACACCCCTGTCTGGATACGATCTAGTAGAGGAAGCTCTGGCATATATGTACCTGAGGGTAAAACCCGAAAAAATCACTTTAAGATAGACTAGAGTGAGAATTGGTGCACGACAATGGGCCTTGCTGCACAATTGGTTTTGACACTCACGAGGGATATGCTTGTGATAATTCTCATTTTATTTAAAAACCATTATGAACGGTTTATGAGTATATAGTTCATCAAAGAAAACATTTTTATGATTATGTATTATATCCCTAAACTGTTTAATTAATGTTAAGTGTTTTACAATTTGGGATTTATGTATTGTTATTCATAAAATAATCTAGTTTATGCCATTATTTAGTAATGGCACTTAGTGGAAATAATGTAAACCATATCAATACACACACTCCATGTAGGGATTTCCGTCTTAGTCAAGATAACTATAGTGAAGTTGGTGATGCAACTGGTGCTGATTAGCTAATCACCCTACTAGGACAACTCACTCAGTTTTTGAATAATAACCTTACCTGTATGGAGCACCCTGATCCACAGTGTGGAGGTTCAACGTTAGATTGCTTCATGAGACAAAAACCACCAATATTCAATGGGGGTACAAATTCACTAGTAGTTGGCCAATGGATAAATTCCTTAGAGAAAATATTCCACGCCTTCGGGAGTAGCGAAAAGGGAAACACTAGGCATGGCAGTTTACCGCCTCACTAGAGATGCTGATCAATGGTGGTCATTGATTCAAAACACAAAGGAATATGATGAAGTATCAAATATGTAAAAGAGGGAGTTTAATTAAATTTTTGTAGAAAAATAATTTCCTCATTACCATTGAGCAGAAATGGAAAAACAACTTCTGAGTCTGAGGAAAATGGAGGATAAGAATGTTGCAAAGTATGAAGCTAACATTACAAGGTTAGCGAGGCATGATACAGATTATATATGTAACCCAAGAAGTAAGATTATTCATTTCTTTTATGGGATAAAAACATTTTTCCATTGAGCATTAGTCTCAAAATATTTCTCATCATAGGAAGATATTGTCTCATGTGCTATCAAGATAGAAAAATAATTGTCTAAGTCTTATGACTTTAAAGCAAAGAAAGAGAAGAAGAGATCTTCTGAACACTCTGGAAATAGAAATAAGTGGAAGAAGGGAAAATTTGAATATCCATCCTGTAGTAAATGTGGGAAGAAACACCCTTGTTCTTTCCTAAAGGAAATGGGAGTATTTTAAAAGTGTGGTGAAAAAGGCCACCATGCTCGTGATTATATGTGGAAGAAAGTGGTGGTCGATGATGAATGAAAAAATTATAGAGAATGGGGTCATTATGTGAATGAATGTCTTAAGCTTCAGGGTAACATAACTCAGAAAAGGACAAGGGATCAAGGCCAAGCTTAAGATATCTCTACTGAAGAGGTTGAAGCTCCAAAAGATGTGGTGGCAGGTAATTTAATAGTTTCCTCAAGTTTAGAAAATGATTTATTTGATTCTGGATCATCGCATTGTTTCATATCTTCCTTATTTGCTATGAAAATTCTATATTTTCAATTTTATTTAACAAGGGTGTTGTCAGTCAAAACTTCTAAGGGAATTATCATTGCAATATTTTTTTTGTGAATCAGTCCCCAAAAGGGAATATAAATGTTCTTTATCTGCTAATCTCATCATCATACCCATGATTTTTTTAATATAATCCTCATTATGGATTGGATTTTAGACCATGATGAAAACATTTTTTGTAAGAAAAAGGAGGTTACAATTTTTGATGACGATAAAGAGTACCTCAAATTTAGAGGTGAAACGTCACCTCATAATTCTTATAGAGATCCACCCCCAGTACCTCAACTAAATTAAATTATTGGGGAGGAATAGAATGAAATAACTATGGGTGAGGAATGAAATTTTCAAATAGAGGAATTACATATTTTCCAAGAATATGATGATCTGTTTCTAGAGGATTTACCTGGACATCCTCCAGAATGAGAAATTGAGTTTTCCATTGATTTAGTTTTTGGTTCAAGGCCCATGTCGAAGACCCCTTATAGAATGAACATTGTGGAATTAGTGGAAATAAAGAAAAAAAGGAATTGAGTAATATGGGATTTATTCTCCCTAGTGTTTCTCCACGGGGAGCCCCTATCCTTTTTGTTAAGAAGAAAAACATATCTATGAGATTGTGCATTGACTACAGGGAGATCAATTCTATAACAATAATGAACAAGTATCCCCTACCTTGCATTGATTATTTATTTGGACAACTTAACGGACCTCAATATTTTTCAAATATCGACCTTCTGGATATCATCAGTTGTGTGTGAAGAAGGAATACATTCCGAAAACAACATTTTGAACCAGGTACATGCATTATGAGTTTACAGTAATTCCTTTTGGATTGACTAATGCACCCTCTGTCTTCATGGATCCAATGAATATTGTTTTCAAGGAATATCATTATGACATTTTAGTGGTATTTCTTGATGATATATTATTATACATAAAAATCTAAAAAGATCATGAAAATTTCTTGCGCAATATCTTGAAGACTCATAGAAGACATGAATTATATGGGATGTTTAGAAAGTGCGAATTCTGGATTTAGAATATTTCTTTTCTTGGCCATATTATCTCTAAGATTGTAATCTCCATTTATCCTTCAATGACCAAGGAAATCCATCAATGGTCAACACTGACGAGTATAACTGAGGTACGTCGTTTTATTGGTTTAGCTGGTTATTATCGATGTTTCGTCCATAATTTTTCCCATTTGGATAACCCATTAACAAATCTCACACGAAAGTGGTTAAATTAGTTTGGGAAAATGAGTGTGAAGAGTGTTTTGAAGAACTGAAGAGATGATTTTTCAATTCTATTATGTTTACACTACCATCGGGGAATTATGGGTGTGTTATTTATATTGTTGCTTCAAATAAAGGGCTTGGTTATGTCCTTATGAATAATGATAGGGTTACTGCCTATGCGTAATGATAGCTAGAAATTCTTAAGAAAAACCATCATACTCATGATCTTGAGTTAGAATATGTAATCATTACTTTGAAGATTTAGAGACACTATCTCTATGGTGAACAATGCGAGAGATATACTGATCACAAGAGTTTGAATTATATTTTCTCATAGAAAGAACTCAACATGAGGAAAAAGAAATGGCTTGAACTACTCATGGACTATGATTTCACTATACACTACCACCCAGGGAAGGAAAAGTAGGTGGTAGATGCTTTGAGTAGAAAGTATGATGGAGTTTTGAACAAGATGCGAGTAAAAAATGATCCTATATACATGGATCTAGTAATGATGGATATGGGAATCACCATGGAAGGAGAAACATCAATAATTTTTCAAATGGTTTCCAAAAAATCATTACTAAATAGAATAAAGAGTTCTTAGACCGATGATGAAGAGTTTTAAAAGATGATTAAAGCTGTGAAGGATGGGAGATTGAATGACTTTGTGTATGAAGATGAAATTTGGAAATTTGTGAAGAGGAATTATGTTCTCGATATACATGATCTAAAAAGGGAATCATTGGATGATGCTCAAAGTTCCATTTTTTCTATACACCCTAGAACCACTAAGATGTATAGAGATTTGAAGGAACATTTTTGTTGGGGCAACATGATGAGGGAGATTGATGATTTTATGTCTAAGATGTATGGTTTTTCAACAAGTGAAAGCTGGAATGCAACATCCTGGAGGAGTCATGCAACCTCTTCCCGTACCGGAGTGGAAATGGGATAATATTAGGATGGAATTTGTCATGGGACTAACAATGATTCCTAGAAGGAATGATGAAATATGGGTCATTTTTGATCATCTTACAATGTCAGCACATTTTCTTTCTATAAGAGAAGATTTACCACTTGAACATTTTTCAAGACTATATATTAATGAAGTTGTAAGACTTCATCGAGTACCACTATCGAATGTTTTTTATCATGATCCTCATTTTATATCATGATTCTAGATAAGTATTCAGAAATCCGTAGATACTGAGCTTCGTTTGAGCACTACCTACCACCCTCTAACTGATGGAAAATCAGAACGGACTATTCAAAACATATAAGACATGTTATGATCATGCTCAATTGACGTTCAGGGGTCGTGGGATCAATATTTACCTCTATTAGAATTTTCCTATTATAATAGATTCCATTGAAGTTTTCAGACGAAACTATATGAAGGGTTATATAGAAAGAGATGTCACACACCAACCTGTTGGGATGATGTTGGAGAAAGAAAACTCGTAGGCCCAAAAAATGTGTAGGAAATAATGGAAAATGTGAAGGTAATCTAAAACCACCTTAAGGCAGCTCAAAGTAGACATAAGAGCTATGCTGACAACCGAAGGAAGAATTTGGAATTTCATGTAGGAGATCATGTTTTAATGAAGGTATCTCTATGGAAGTGTGTTATAAGTTTCAGGAAGAACGGTAAATCGAGTCCCAGGTACATCAGACATTTAGAAATTATAGAATGAATTGGGGTTACAGTTTACCATTTGGAAATGCCGCCAAGTCTCTTCAATGTTCACGATGTCTTCCACATATCATTGTTGAGAAAATATGTGCATGACCCCACGCATGTACTCATCTTAGAGGAATTTGAACTAGAACATGATTTGTCCTATTGTGAAGAGCCTTTCATGATTCTGAATACAAGAAAACAAGTGCTGAGAAACCGGACGACTCATCTGGTAATAGTTCTATGGAGAAACCATACGATGGAAGAGGCAACGTGGGAACCTGAGGAACTTATGATGAAGAACCACCCGATTCATTTTACACAGTAATACTCTAGAAATTTCAAGGACGAAGTAATTTGAAGGAGAGAATAATTTAACACCCTAAGCTTCCAATGTATTCTTCTCATTGAATAATACAGTAGCATGTGTTGTACGCAACATTGAGTTCTAACACACCATAACCAATCAAACTAGCTGTTATGAATAGTAATACCCACTTTATGAATTTTTATAAATTTTATCATTCAAATTGGACTTCATTTTTGGATTTGTAATATTGAAATTACCTTAGGGTGAATTTTTGGTATTTTTCAGTAAACAAAAAAATTTTGATGAATAGTGAAAAACACTCTGTTATATTTTAGAACCGATTTTTTTTTTAAATAATCAATTTTTTAATTTATAATTATTTTAGGTCAAAATATATAAATAATACCTATATATGTTCATTGTAATTTATTGATGTCAGTTTATAATAATTTTAGATATATAAATTTTTTCATGAACGTTTTACTGTCTTTTTCACATCTCCTAGGAACATTTACAAATTTACATAAAACATAATTTTACAACTTCTGTGAGTTGAATTTCTAAAATCCGAGAGACACAGTTGATATAATTAAGTAATATTTGGTTTAATAAGATGAAATATTTTTCGGCGAATAGTAACTTTTTTCTTTGATTTACCAATTTAAAACTAAATATGGTAATTAAGGGTAAAAATGTTATTATTATTACCCTAACACATGTCCTAATTCTATTGGATAAGTATAATTAGATAAAAACCAACCTTAGGAATAAAATATTAACCTATTTGGTCCACTTGGATTAGATTAGAACATTTATTATTATTTAATTTAACTAATAGGTAAAAGTGTTAATTCAATGTTTAATAACTAACCATTTTTAATATAGGGTTACAAAGAAGATAAATTAGACTATAAATATTCCTTATAAATCTAAAATACTTTTGAAAAAATCGTATTGTATTTATAATTTTTAGACATTAAATAATATTATTTATTTATGACACAATGATGATGTGGTAATTACCTAATTAATGAAATATTAATATTATTTATATTATAAATATCCAATTAAATGTGATACTTTGTATGAATTTCATTAATTTTATAAGTCAATATGACATGTTTGGGTTGGTTAGATGAATTTTTTTGGAAGTAATAATGCTGTTAAGAATTTAGTAAAAACAAAATACCAAATAGTGTAAAAATTGACATAAAAGATTTTTTAAAACAAATATTATATTATTAATTGATATTCTATTCCTAAAAACCTATGGTTCTTCCAAAATACATATAAAATGATTGGTGTGTCATTAATGAACCACACGGGGTTCACATGGGTGTTTATGGTAAGATTATTATCCATATAATATAAAAATACAAACAGACTTGGTAAATGTCAAACTATTAGTCTAAGAGTTAAATCTAAAAGTTAAAATTAATATTGTGAACCAAACCTGTCTAAAACCTATTTTTTGAGTGGGTTTTTGACCCATCCCCACCTTAGACTTTAAAAAATTCATTTTGGAGACATTATAAAACAAAAATGATTTTATTTTAGAATAATATTTTGTGCTTTTCCTAAGGTTCCCTCACCCCTTTTATAAAAGGGCACTCCCCCTTACCTCAAATTCACACCTTCAAAGCCTTTTTTTCGGCCTACCCCTACCCAATTACCCTTTAAATTGACCTACCTTCTTCCTAATGGCCTTCCTTTTTTCATAAATCCATCTTAAAGATCACTTTTAATAAAATCAAAAGGAAGAACCCGAAGAAGAGGTAAATATCTCACCACCTCTTTCAAGTTATTTTATTCTTCCACTTCCTATTTCTTTTTTTCCATTATAAAATAATAAGTTAAGTATCTTCTATATATTATGATGTTATTATAAATATGGTACAACCACATTCATTATTCTATCCATCCTTGGAATGACATGTCACCAAACGTGCGTAGGTATGGCTTACCGTGTCCACGTCGTGGTGTAATTGTTATTCTATACATTATTATTTGGATGGGTGTAATAATATTGTGTAAATGATGTAAATAATAAATATAACAAAATAATGATTCTGTATATATGATATACCATCAAATTATATATTACTTTAATATAAAGGTAATGATATTGTTGCTCATCCATATGTACTTATTACCGTCTCTACGAATGCACTGAGATTCATTCCACATCGTATCCATTCAAGACTAATTGTTATTAGATGATTAGAAATAAGTATTAAAGACTTAATATCATTCTGAATATGAATAAGATACATCCTATCCATAACAAAAATTACTTACATAACTAATCATATAAAGGAAAAAGAATCAGTTAACACCTGAAACGACGATAATACTAAGATATTATTGACAAATCAATCATATATTATATCATATTAATGTATATGATTCATCTATAATTCAATAACAATTATTTAACTGTTATACAGGAGGTAGACCTTAAACGATCATTATACATGGTCACTCATTTCAGATTGAAGAATTCTATGGTGTTTTTCTTGGAACCCATGAATAGGTTGTTCCACTAGTATCTTGACTCCTTCATTGTGGTATTCATGGATGACATCATAGTTTATTCAGGATCAAAGTAGGATCATGGGAATCATTTAATAATATCTTTGGGCACTCTTTGGGATTATCATCTTTATGAAATATTATCAATCTGTACATTGTGTATTAGAAATGATAAATTTATAGACATGTTATCATAGAGTATGGGGTTTCAATAGACCCTAAGAATATAAGTGTAGTTATGTCATGGGAATAGATGAATAACCTATTTGAGGTATCGAGTTTTTTGTACTGGATGGTTAATACAGGTGGTTTTTTTGAGGTTTCTCTCACCTTGTTTATTCCATGCCTGTTCTCACCCAGAATGGAGGGATGTTTCAATAAAGCTCATAGTTTCATGCATCCATTGAGGAGCTAAAGTGGTGTTCAACTACTGCACATGTCTTTATCCTGACTGAATCAGGAATGGGGTACATGGTTTATTATGATGCGTTAGGTATGGGTCTCAGATGTGTGCTTATGAATGATGATAATGTGGTGGAATATAGATGCCACTAACTCCAACCACGTGAAAATAACTACACGACCCATGACTAGGAGTCGGTGGTTGTGATTCATGCCTCGAAGATTTGTGTCATTATATTTTGGGAAAAAATTTGGGGTCTACTCTAATCATAAAATATTCCTTTATTTATTATCCCTAAATGAATTTCATGTAGAGGGAACACCTTTTTATGAAGTATTTGGAGGGGTTCGACTTTGATATCTTCTATACCCCAAGAAAGGATAATGTCATGGATGAATCCATGATAATAATTTTGTCAGAAGAATCTTTGAGGAAGTATTGTGATGAGTGGATCTTAACAGGTATTTTACCCCAAATTCACATAGAAATCAAAGAGTAGAGTGGAGGTGTGTACATATCTAGTGTTCAGTTTTGACACACTCTTCCATAGATAATACAATTAGTTCCACCCTGTGATGAATTGTTTCAACATTCTATGCAGTATCTTCATGGTGAGGAGAAATCTCGCATTTGGTCATTCTCTCATAATGGAGTTCTCTATTTCAAGGGATTCATGGTTGTGTCATTGTATCTGAGGAATGAGGTAGTATTGGTAATATATTCATCTTAGAGCTTCTAAGATGTACCTTTTATATTCTTGGAATGTTTTTATGGCCAGGTATGAGGTGTGATATAGGTGACATTGTGTCATGCTGCCATAATTGATACTGGGTTAAATAAAATCACAAATACCACTATGGATTTCATCAGCCATAACACATTCATACCAAGAAGTGTGATGTGGTAGCTATGGATTTTTTATTATCTTGCAGTATACACCCTAGAGAAGGAATTTAATTTGGGTCGAAATGACCTTGTTGCCCAAATCGCACAATTTAATTGTGATAAAAGATTTGGAAATAGTTAATGAGTGGGGATGATTATATGTTTAGTAAAAGTTATGTCTCCATGGGTTTCCTTCAACCATTGTTTCTGTTAGAGAACCCCATTATAGAAAAATATTATTAGAAGGACTTTAAAAGGATTTGTGGTCTAAAATAAAGATGTGTACGGAAAAACATCTTCAAATAGATGGTCACACAGAGAGGGACAATAATATTCTGGACGAAATTCTTCATGCTTGTGTCTTAAATTTCAGAGTATCATGGGATATAGATTTAGGTTGGCCTATATTACTTATAATAATAGAAACATGTATTATATTCAGGTTTCACATTCTAAGGTGCTTTATTTTTTGTCATGTGGGTCACTTTTCTGTTGGGCTAAGGTGGGTGACACCTGACTATTGGAACTGTGCCTCATGAAGGAGACATCTAAGATTGTTATATTGATCAAGAAGTGTTTATTGACAACATAGATTGATTAAAATTCTAATTATGATCATAGGATCTATGATTTTGACTTCTCTATGGGTGATTGAGTGTTTTTCAAGGCGGCACATTGTTTGGGTCTATGTTGTCTAGGAAATCAAGTGATTATAATAATGAGGTATATAAAACATTTCAAGATCACCGATAATATTAGAAAGGTGGTATATAGGTTAGATTTTCCAATTCAGTTGATGTAAATTAATGTTATATTCTATCACTCCATATTGAAAATGTATAGTCTAAATACATTTCATGTGTTAAATTTAGATGAATTGGAAATAAAGAATGAATTATCTATGTTTGAACAACCAATTATGGTAGTGGATTACCAAAAGAATGTTCTTCACTTGAAGTCTATTCCATTGGTCATTTTCATTTGGAAGCATGGTTGTGATATAAATGATTATTTGGAACAAGATTTATGGGTTGAATAAGTACACCCATTATAATTTTCTGATCATGTTTTGAGTTGACTTGCTGAGGGGATATTGTTTTCATGGGGGGGTGAATTGTCACATCCATGATTCTCTTTTCAAGTATTTTTGAATTTATTTTCATAATTCATTTTACCCTTTGGATTTTTTTTGAGTATTGGTGAAAATTAGAAAATTATGGTTGAGCATACCATGGTGAAAGGTTAGAAAAATTATAGTGGTTACTATGTGCATTACCCATGTAATGGAGCGGAAGGAAGTTGAGTGAGGCAGATGCTACTGCATGACCAGCTCATAGCGGGGCACCTTAGGCTAGTACCAATGCAATCAATAGAATTTTTGAGGTAGTTGCTATGTCATCAATATAAATTGGTTAACTAGATCATATGATAACCATGTGGAAGGATATTTTTGGGAAAGTGAGGGATGCACGGTCTCTAAAAGGCTTCCCAATACATGTGTACTAAACATGAAAAATTCCATGTTATTAAAAAAGGGGTTTTAGAGTTTTTTATTCCACTCATGATTCTCTTCATCAATAAAAGCCCATCATCCTGCTCCCTCCACCGTATTGACAATTCCATGAATTATTTGGTGTGATTCCTATAATATTCTTCATGTAAGTCTCATTCTTCCTTGTTTATGTCCTCCAATATACGGGATTATATATTTTTTATTTGGGATTATCTTATCCAATGGGTACAACTATTATTTTATTTTTTATTATTGATTTTTGTGGTTTGATCTTGATATTATAGGTTTGATATTGCCTTTTTCTATTGTGGTTGAGGTGTAGTTTTTTTTCACAATAGTATATTGGGATTTCTACAACCAAGGTAGGAAATTCTCATCTTAAATAATATTTCACAAATGGATTATATTATATTGTGTATTTTAATAGGGTCTATGACTTATATTTCTGGATCAAATGATGTTAATAAAATTATTTGATATAAATTTGGTTTTCAAAAGGGTATTTTTATATGAACATGGGTGAATTTTTTTTTGTGAATCCTTATTAGGATTGTTGGGGGTGTTTTATTGTAACATCCCAAGTAAGTAATGAATAATAGATATTTTTATCTATGTCTATTAATGATTAAGATAGTGTTTTAGAGGCTTAAAATGAAAATAAATCCAATCTTAAGCATGGAATACACTAATATTCTTAAAAGATTGTTTTACTGCCTTATGATGGAAAACCCTTTTTAAATATATATTTTCAGAATTTTATAAACTATGTTTGTCAAAATAAACTTATTCATTATGATTGGGACATAAAAAATTACTTTTTGTGAATTTTTGGTATTTTTCTGACAATGTTCATTTTTTAATGAATAGTGAAAAATACTGCATTTTACATCAAAACTGCTTTATAATCCAATTTATATATATGATTAGATTATCTTTTTAATTGGTCTTAATGAGCAATATGAATATATTTTTACCATTTAATCCAATGGTGGTCATTGGAATCAATTTCACTTTGAAAATTGGACTTCAACTAGTGTCAATCTTTTGATACATATTGTTTCATAAAAACACGATATTTGCTCTGACATCGGGAATTACTTATTAAATTAATTAATGTGACTTATATGTTTTGAATTTTGTAAAATAGACTTCATTTTTTAATTTGTAATATCAAATATAGCTTAGGGTGATTTTTTGGTAATTTTCTGAAAAACTTCAATTTTTGATGAATAGTGAAACCACTAAGTGGTACTTATAAAGACTGATTTTCCCTTTAAATGAAATTTTGCCATCATTGTGTTTTGAATTTCAAAAATCCGACATACATGGTTGTCATTAAAAAGTAAAATGTGGTTCAATGAGATTATAATAATTTTTTGGTGAATAGTAACTTATTAAGTTCTTAATCACGATTAGTGGTAATTAGTGTAGTTTAAGGTAAAAATAATGCTTTAATAAAATAAGATGAGATTGACACATGTCCTACCTTCATTGGTTGTGTCATGGCCGACCAAGAAAAGCCATGGGTCAACTTGGGGACCCCATGGATCCACTTTGGTTGGGAAATGACATAAACAACTTTTTATTTAATGTAAAAGTAAAAATGACACAAACAGAATATGTTTTACGAAAACAATTTTTACATAGGGTTATAAAGATCATATTTTTGATTATAAATAGTCATTGGAAAGCTAAGAATATTTACTACATCATAGTATTTTTTTTATAATTTTTAGACATTAAATAAATTAAATTATTTATGACATAATAATGATGCAGCGATGACATCATTATTTGATGATTTCAATAAAATGGAAAGATAATGTAAAATATATGAACTACACATGTCCAAAACCAATTGGATGAGTGGATTTCGAACACTTATCACCTTATCCACGAATTATATCAATGTGGGACCTTTTAAAACATAATCACATTTTCAAATAATGTAATATTTCTTTACTTTCCAAAAGTTCCCCTCCTTTCCTCTTATAAAAGGCCCCCAACTCTACCTCATTTCACATACTCCTCAAGACTTTTTCTCGGCCAACCCCTGCCCATTTACTCTCTCCACATCCCTCTCCTCATCCTAGAGGATCCCCTTTGGGCATAATCCTTTCAAATGAAGCCTTTAGGCTCAAATCAAAAAGAGTTACACTTTTAAAGGTAATTAATTCTCTCATGTTCATTTGTTTTATTTTGTTTCTCCAACCCCCTAAAATCTTTTTATTTACTTATTTTGTAACAAAAACAGTATCTTAAATATACTAGGATGTTTTTATAAGATTTATTTGAGCTACACTCTCACACAACTACATCAAATGGTTAAAGAACATACGGTTTCCGTGGATGGCGAAATTCTGCCTCCCAAAATGATGATTGTTCAATACTCATTTAACACCTTCAAAGGATGCCATTGTGATGTCACTATTTTTATATATGATATATAATATTTTTATGTTTTCCTTAAGCTTCTGTTTTTTTTCATTTTGGGCATACCTTTATGGTTTTCATTATGGGTAAACACGATATCTTCATTTTAGGAAGTGCGGACTACCGCCCCCTGAAAGTGATTTGATTCGTTAATACCATATGTGGGATGTGTAAAGGATAAAGATAATGATATTATATATGTTATTATAATGGAATTATAATATAATCTTATATCATTATGATTCCATTCCAGAAAATACGAAATAGAAATGGAAGTAGCGTTAATGCGTACGTACGGCTTACCGTCTCCATGAACGGTGCATTTCATTTCTTACCTCTAAATGTCATGTAATATTATAAATACATGTATATGACGAATATATATGATATATATGTTATCCAAATCATTAATATCATTCTGGATATAATGAACCTTTGACCAAATTAACAACATGTAAGTGTAAGAAGTCTATTTTTGACTTAAGAACCAAATACCGACAAAATGAACATTATTAACATAAATGATTACATGATGTTCATAACATGGTATTAAAGGAATAATGAACTTGAAAAAGTTTCATAAGAAAGTAGAGATTAACTCAAGTTTATTATTCAGGAGATTAAAGAACGGTCTGGTCAAGTCGGATACGAGGTATGGGACTTCGTCTCAATCTCCTTTCATTGAGGCATATATTATTTTATACACAACTTTCTTTTATACGGTGTATAAACCCCTTTGACTTTTACATTTATTCAAAAGGAATCTTTTTTATACGAAGAATTTACTAAATGACAAAAGGGAATGTTTTTGTCCTACGTATGCGGCGACAACGACTTCTCCGCCGTCATGACCATTATTTGAGTTTTGGCTTCCTCTACAAGCCATACCTTCTTTTTAAAGGAAAAATAAATACCATGTTTTACTTTTCTTTTATTTTGGTATTGAAAATGGTTTTCATAATGTTTTTATTATATCAATGTGTTTTATTGATATCTTGTGATTCAAATGTGGAAATGTTATGTTTCCTTTATGTATGTTTTATATGATATGATTATGTTATGGTTCATGGGCATTATTATGAAGACGGGTGGTTCTGTGATAAAGTAAGGGCGGGTGAGCCCGTTATAGCTCTCCAATGCATTGGGTAACGCGAAGGAGTGAAACGTTAAGGTTTCTCCGAAGAGATTTAGGGAATATACTGTGATGGGTATTCCAAACATAACCAAGAGGGTTACTCCCTACGTAAGAATGTTATGAATGCCTCAAGTTACCTTAATGTCTTATGATTTCTATGATTTATTCATGATTTTATGAGGTATGTTAAAGTGCCTATGTTTTATGGGTAAAGTATGATTTCATTCTTATGTATATATGAACTCATGTTTCCTTTCCATGTTTTTATAACCCATACTGAGTTTTTATGCTCATCCCATGTTTTTGAAATGTTTTTCACAGGTCACGGGAAAGGTACATGATAAGATGATAGAGTCAAGGATGTGTCAAGAAAGAATCCATGTTTTATTTTAAATATGTTTCCATTGATGGCAATGAAGAATACTATCTTTATGTAACCACTTTGTTTATATGTGGAATGTAATGCAAGTTTTATGATCTAATTCTCTAAAACTCTAAACCCGAAAAGATCCTCAATGTGTAATCTTGTAATAACTAATGATTAAGTAAGGTTTAAGGCTGGGGCCTTATAGTTGGTATCAGAGGTCGGTTTAGATAACTTTAGGAGATAGAATTCTATTAAATGATTATCCAAAAAAAATTTGAAATGATATAGCATTTGAAGATTACCATGTTGCTTCATCTAAGACATGTTTGTTCAGAATGGTTTTCCGCAGAGGAAATAGGGAAGCAGTGATAGGACGGCATAAAGAAGGAAATAACATTCCGAATCAGCATCCAGAAATGGTCGGAATTGGAACTGAACAGTTTGTTGCAGTAATGGTGCAGTTGACTCAAGCGATAAATGGTGGTGGTATCCCTGTACGAGATCAGCTAGACCAACCGTAGAGGAACATGTCAGTGGTGGAACATTTCATGAGGAAACATCCACCATCATTCAGAGGATCATCTGACCCTATGCTAGCTGAAGGGTGGATTAAATCACTGGAGAAGATTTTTGATGTCATGGGGTGTTCAGACAATCAAAAGGTTAGTCTTGCTATTTACCATTTGGAGGGTGAAGCAGATCAGTGGTGGTCTATGGTTAAAAATATCAGGGACGCCAATGAGATTGATGCTCTTGACTGGGATGAATTCAAAGGTATTTTTCTTGAGAAGTATTTTCCTAAGGCTATTCGACTTAGGATGGAAAAACAATTCTTGGAATTGAGGCAAGAGGAAGACTCAGTGGATGCCTATGAAGAAAGGTTCACTCGATTGGCAAGGTATGCTCCAAATTTTATCCGAGACCTTGATAGTAAAATCAATCGCTTTTACTCATGATTAAAGCCGAAATATCAAAGGGCATTAGCTTCTCGTGAGATTAAAAGTTATGAAAATCTTTCTCGATGTGCTGAGAAGGTGGAAATGGAGTTTGTCGATGACCAAGTGTTCTATAAAAACCAGCAGAAGAAGATACCGAGGTGGCAGGAGAAAGGTAAGAATTCTTCAAAAAAGTCTGATGGTAAGAGAACTAAGTTTCCAGTTTGTGATAAATGTAGCAAAAGGCATGCTGGGGATTGTCTTCTGAATTCCGGAAAGTGCTACCGATGTGGTAAGATGGGACATAAGGCTCGTGATTGCACTGAAAAGGATCAAGGTGAAGGTAAGAACAAATTTGATTTACAGTTAGTGAAATGTTATAAGTTCAATGAGATGGGTCACTATGAAAACGAGTGTCCGACAAAGAGCTTGAGTGATGGGAAGCAGTTAGACTACAAGCAGAAATGGGTGGTGAAATCCTTTTAAACTACTTCCGTAGATGTCAGGCCATCAAATGAAGTTGTATCACGTACTTTGTTTGTTTTTTCAGATTATGCCAGTGTGTTGTTTGATTTAGGGTCTACACATTCTTTCATCTCTGAAACCTTTTCGAGTAAAATGGGAATACCATCTCAAGAAATGACTCCTGAACTTTTGGTAAAAACACCTGGGGGAAATGTTGAGGCAAAAAGAATTTATAAGAATCTTTCTATCCTTATCTATGGAATGAACCTACTTGAAAACCTTATTGTTCTACCTCTAGTAGTGATTGATGTTATCCTGGGTATGGATTGGATCTCTATTTACCATGCTAAGATTGACTGTAGAGCTAAAGAAGTTTCTTTTCAGAAAGACTTTCAGTTTGTTTACAGGAATGAACCCATACTTTTGATAACATATCAAGAGGCCGAGAAACTTGTAAAGGATGGAAATGAATGTTACCTTGCACACGTCATTGAAAAAAAAGGAACTGTTCAGATTAATGATGTGCAAGTGGTAAATGATTATCCTGATGTTTTTTCTTGATGAGTTGCCTGGAATAATACCAGATCAGGAAGTTGAGTTTACTGTTGACTTAGTTCCTGATGCTAAGCCAATTTCAAAACCCCCTTATCGAATGGAACAAATTGAACTTTTAGAGTTGAAGGAGCAATTGCAAGATTTTTTTAGAGAAAGGTTTCATTAGACCTAGCACATCACCATGGGGTGCTCCTGTTTTATTTGTTAAAAGGAAATATGGTTCTATGAGACTTTGCATTGATTATAGAGCCTTGAATAATATAACTATTAAGAACAAATATCCTTTGCCTCATATCGATGATTTGTTTGATCAGCTTCAGGGAGCTTAGTTTTTTTCAAAGATTGACCTGAGATCGGGGTACCATCAGCTGAAGGTAAAGGAGGCAGATATTCCAAAGACCGCATTCCGTACGAGATGTGGCCATTATGAATTTGTAGTAATGCCTTTTGGGCTAACCAATGCACCTGCTGTATTCATGGACTTAATGAATAGAATTTTCCATGAGTTCTTGGATAAGTTTGTGGTGGTTTTCATTGATGATATTTTGGTGTTTTCTAAAAGTAAAGAGGATCATGAAAGACATTTAATGGTTATCTTGCAAAACTTAAAAGAAAAGAAACTGTATGGGAAATTCAGAAAGTGTGAGTTTTGGTTGCAACAAATTTCTTTCCTTGGTCACATTGTTTCTAAAGATGGAATAACTGTTGATCCTGCAAAAACAAAAGTTGTGGAAGACTGGCCAAGACCCACAAATGTAACCAAGATTCGTAGCTTCCTTGGTTTGGTGGGCTATTACCGAAGGTTTGTTAGAAATTTTTCACAGTTATCTAGTCCAATGACTAAGCTAACTCGGAAGGGTGTTAAGTTTATCTGGGGAAAAGAATGTGGTGATTGTTTTCAGGAATTGAAAAGAAGATTGGTGAATGCTCCAGTTTTGGCACTACCTTCCAGGAATGGTAAGTTTGTTATATACAGTGATGCTTCATTGAATGGACTTGGTTGCATTCTAATTCAGAATGATCAGGTAATTTATTATGCTTCACGACAGTTGAATACTCATGAGGTAAATTACCCTACACATGATTTGGAATTAGCTGCTGTTGTTTTTGCTTTAAAAATTTGGAGGCATCATTTTTATGGAGTAAAGTGTGAAATATATACCGATCAAAAAAGTATAAAGTATATATTCACTCAGAAATAATTGAACATGAGACAAAGGAGATGGCTAGAATTAATCAAGGATTATGATTGTACAATTCATTACCATCCGGGAAAAGCAAATGAAGTGGATGATTCTTTGAGTCGAAAAAGTAATGCTTCATTAACAATGTTGCGTTTGGAACGTGATCCTTTGGTTAAGGATTTGATGAAATTTGGCATAGAAGTTGTTGGTGCAGGAAGTCCTTCTGTTTTGTTTCAGGTATCAGTGAGATCTTCTCTATCAGATAGAATCATGCAAGCACATAAGCAAGACAGTGAGTTGCAGAAAAAGGTAGAGCTGATTCAGAAAGGTAAGTTGCCTGAATTCAACATTGATAATGATTTTGTTTTGAGATTTGGGAAGAGATTCTGTGTGCCTTGTGATTCACAGTTGAAGAGAGAGTTGTTATGTGAAGCTCATAGTTCTCCATTTTCAGTTCATCCGGGCAGTACTAAGATGTATAGAGATCTGTGAAAGTATTACTGGTGTGATGGAATGAAAAGAGACATTGATAAATTTACTGTGAAGTGTTTGACATGTCAATAGGTTAATGTAGAGCGGCAGTTACCGAAAGGGATGCTTCAGCCTTTACCAGTGCCAGAGTGGAAATGGGAGAATATATCCATGGACTTTGTTGTTGGATTACCGAAGACATCTCGAGGTAATAATGCAATCTGGGTTATTATTGATCGCTTGACCAAATCTGCTCTTTTCCTTGCTATACGAGATACTTTCTCTCTTGATCAACTTTTCCATTTGTATCTTAAAGAGATAGTCAGGGTACATGGAGTTCCTCTCTCCATTGTATCAGATCGTGATCCCAGGTTTACTTCTAACTTTTGGAAAGGCCTTCAGAAGTCGTTGGGTACTAAATTAAATTTTAGTATAGCTTTTCATCCTCAATCAGATGGGCAGTTAGAACGAACAATTCAGACATTGGAGGATATGCTACGAGCTTGTTCTATGGATTATCAGGGAAGTTGGGACCAACATCTTTCTTTGGTTGATTTTTCATATAATAACAGTTTTCATTCCAGTATACAGATGGCACCATTTCAGGCATTATATGGGAAGCAGTGTCGAACTCCAGCTTTCTGGGATGAAGTGGGTGAATGGAAGTTGATGGGACCAGAATTGGTAGTAGAGATGGCAGAAAAAGTTCAGCTGATTCAGAAACACATGAGAACAGCTCAGAGCAGGCAGAAGAGTTATGCGGATAACCGGAGGAAGGATCTATCTTTCGAGGTAGGTGATCATGTTTTTCTCAAGGTTTCTCCTTGGAAAAGTGTGATGAGATTTGGTAAGAAAAGAAAGTTGAGTCCAAGGTTCGTTGGACCATACGAAATTCTATAGAAAGATGGATCAATTGCTTACCGAGTGGCTTTACCTCTGAGTTTATCTCAGGTACACAATGTTTTTCATGTTTCAATGTTGAGGAAGTATATGCCAGATCCATCTCATGTTTTGAGTCCAGAGGTAGTTCAGCTGGAAGAGAACCTATCTTATGAGGAACAACCGGTCCAGATTCTTGACCACATGGAGCAAGTGTTACGGAATAAGGTGATTCACTAGGTAAAGGTTTTGTGGAAAAATTACATGATTGAGGAGGCAACATGGGAATCTGAAAATGCAATGAGGGATAAGTACCCCCATTTATTCGATAAGTAAATAAATTTCGGGGACGCAATTTTGTAAAGTGGCGAAGGATGTAACATACCATGTAAATAATGAATAATAGATATTTTTTATCTATGTCTATTAATGATTAAGATAGTGTTTTAGAGGATTAAAATGAAAATAAATCCAATCTTAAGCATGGAATACACTAATATTCTTAAAAGATTGTTTTACTGCCTTATGATGGAAAACCCTTTTTAAATATATCTTTTGACAATTTTATAAACTATGTTTTTCAAAATAATCTTATTCTTTATGATTGGGACATCAAAATTTACTTTGTGTGAATTTTTGGTATTTTTCTGACAATGTTCATTTTTTAATGCATAGTGAAAAATACTGCATTTTACATCAAAACTGCTTTTTAATCTAATTTATTTATATGATTAGATTTTCTTTTGAATTTTTCTTAATGTGTAATATGAATATATTTTTACCATTTAATCCAATTGTGGTCATTGGAATCATTTTCACTTTGAAAATTGGACTTAAACTAGTGTCAATCTTTTGATACTTATTGTTTCATAAAAACACGCTATTTGCTCTGACAGCGGGAATTAATTATTAAATTAATTAATGTGACTTATATGTTATGAATTTTGTAAAATATACTTCAATTTTGAATTCTTAATATCAAATATAGCTTAGGGTGAATTTTTGGTAATTTTCTGAAAAACTTCAATTTTTGATGAATAGTGAAACCACTAAGTGGTACTTATAAAGACTGATTTTCTGTTTAAATAAAATTTTGCCATCATTGTGTTTTGAATTTCAAAAATCCGACATATATGGTTGTCATTAAGAAGTAAAATGTGGTTCAATGAGATTATAATAATTGTTCGGTGAATAGTAACTTATTAAGTTCTTAATCGCGATTAGTGGTAATTAGTGTAGTTTAAGGTAAAAATAATGCTTTAATAAAATAAGATAAGCTTGACACATGTCCTACCCTCATTGTTTGTGTCATGGCCGACCAAGAAAAGCCATGGGTCAACTTGGGGACCCCATGGATCCACATTGGTTGGGAAATGACATAAACAACTTTTTATTTAATGTAAAAGTAAAAATGACACAAACATAATATGGTTTAAGAAATGAATTTTTACATAGGGTTATAAAGATCCGATTTTTGATTATAAATAGTCATTGGAAAGATAAAAAGATTTCCTACATCATAGTAGTTTTTTTATAATTTTTAGACATTAAATAAATTAAATTATTTATGACATAATAATGATGCAGCGATGACATCATTATTTGAGGATTTAAATAAAATGGAAATATAATGTAAAATCTATGAACTACACATGTCCAAAACCAATTGTATGAGTGGATTTAGAACACTTATCACCTTATCCACGAATTATATCAATGTGGGGCCTTTTAAAACCGAAACACATTTTCAAATAAAGTAATATTTCTTTACTTTCCAAAAGTGCCCCTCCTCTCATCTTATAAAAGGCCCCCACCTCTACCTCATTTCACACACTCCTCAAGCATTTGGCTCGGCCATCCCCTGCCCATTTACTCTCTACACATAAATATGCTCATCCTAGAGGATTCCCTTTGGGCATAATCCTTTTCAATGGAAGCCTTTAGGCTCAAATCAAAAGGAGTTACACTTTTAAAGGTAATTCATTCTCTCATGTTCATTTGTTTTATTTTGTTTCTCCAACCCCATAAACTCTTTTTATTTACTTATTTTGTAACAACTCCAGTATATTAAATATACTAGGATGTTGTTATAAGATTTATTTGAGCTACACTCTCACACAACTACATCAAATGGTTAAAGAACATACGGTTTCTGTGGATGGTGAAATTCTGCCTCCCGAAACGATGATTGTTCAATACTCATTTAACACATTCAAAGGTGGCCATTATGATGTCACTATTTTTATATATGATATATAATATGTTTATTTTTTCCTTAAGCTTCTGTTTTTTTTTCATTTTGGGCATACCTTTATGGTTTCCATTATGGGTAAACACGATATCTTCATTTTAGGAAGTGCATACTACCGCTCCCTGAAAGTGATTTGATTCGTTAATACCATATGTGGGATGTGTAAAGGATAAAGTTAATGATATTATATATGTTATTATACTCAAATTATAATATACTCTTATATAATTATGATTCAATTCCAGAAAATACGAAATAGAAATGGAAGTAGCCTTCATGCGTACGTACGGCTTACCGTCTCCATAAACGGTGCATTTCATTTCTTACCTCTAAATGTGATGTAATATTATAAATACATGTATATGATGAATATATATGATATATATGTTATCCAAATCATTAATATCATTCTGGATATGACGAACCTTTGACCAAATTAACAACATGTAAGTGTAAGAAGTCTATTTTTGACTTAAGAACCAAATACCGACAAAATGAACATTATTAACTTAAATGATTACATGATGTTCATAACATGGTATAAAAGGAATAATGAACTTTAAAAAGGTTCATAAGCAAGTAGAGATTAACTCAATTTTATTATTCAGGAGACTAAAGAACAGTCGGGTCAAGTCAGATATGAGGTATGGGACTTCGTCTCAATCTCCTTTCATTGAGGCATATTTTATTTTATACACAACTTTCTTTTATACGGTGTATAAACCCCTTTGACTTTTACGTTTATTCAAAAGGAATATTTTTTATACGAAGCATTTACTAAACGACAAAATGGAATGTTTTTGTCGTACGTATGTGGTGACACCGACTTCTCCGCCGTCGTGACCGTTATTTGAGTTTTGGCTTCCTCTACAAGCCATACCTTCTTTTTAAAAGAAAAATAAATACCATGTTTTACTTTTCTTTTATTTTGGTATTGAAAATGGTTTTCATTATGTTTTTATTATATCAATGTGTTTTATTGATAACTTGTGATTCAAATGTGGAAATGTTATGTTTCCTTTATGTATGTTTTATGTGATACGATTATGTTATGGTTCTTGGGCATTATTATGAAGACGGGTGGTTCTGTGATATACTAACGGAGGGTGAACCCGTTATAGCTCTCCAATTCATTGGGTAACGCGAAGGAGTGAAACGTTAAGGTTTCTCCGAAGAGATTTAGGGAATATACTGTGATGGGTATTCCAAACGTAACCAAGAGGGTTACTCCCTACGTAAGAATGTTATGAATGCCTCAAGTTACCTTTATGTCTTATGATTTCTATGATTTATTCATGATTTTATGAGGTATGTTAAAGTGCCTATGTTTTATGGGTAAAGTATGATTTTATTCTTATGTATATATGAACTCATGTTTTCTTTCCATGTTTTTATAAACCATACTGAGTTTTTATGCTCATCCCATGCTTTTGAAATGTTTTTCACAGGTCAGGGGAAAGGTACATGATAAGATGATAGAGTCAAGGATGTGTCAAGAAAGAATCCATGTTTTATTTTAAATATGTTTACATTGATGGGAATGAAGAATACTATCTTTATGTAACCACTTTGATTATATGTGGAATGTAATGCAAGTTTTATGATCTAATTATCTAAAACTCTAAACCCAAAAAGATCCTCAATGTGTAATCTTGTAATAACTCAAGATTAAGTAATGTTTAAGGCTGGGGCCTTATATTTATAATTCTTGGGAGTATATTATTAAAATTTTCATGTGATGTGAATCATTTTTTGAAATTTTTTTGGAGTGCATTTAATTTTAAAAGTCTATTTTGGGTGTAAAACCCAGGGCATAATGTTAAGGTGTCGTTGTTTGGCTGAGATGATATAAAAATGATGTGTTATGTGATATACAGTTCATACATGAGACCATAGGGAACTAATGTTACTTGGTTGGAAAACAAGGTCTAGTATGCTAGATGATTTGGAAGTTGTTCATCCTTATTTCATCAAGATAATTTTATGATAAAACACTAACTGAACACTTTTTGAATATTGACCACTTTCCCTATGGGGTTTCTCCTCCTAGTTGATCGTTCACAAGAAAGTTGTTATCATTTTTTTACACCAAAGTTCACCAAGATACAATGCACCTGGTGCCACATTAAAATCCCTTGCCTAGAGGGTTCTCCCATGACTACTAATCTATAGTGATATTTCACTTGACATAGGTATAAAGTATAATTTGTACTAATTTTGAAAGGAAGAAGGGATTTGATGAAAATAAATTCCATGAAATCATCTCTAGAACTAATTTTATAAAACATTCAAGTCTATTTATCTATTTATTTATATTTCATGGTATATTTTATTAGGTTCTATCCTACTGTGATTTGGCTCACACCGTGATTACAAAATTTTGTGTAAGTAGGATTGGTTATGTTTGACACATATAAAAGCATGGAATTTGAGATTATGGTTTGAGTTGGTAGCGGTATTCCTTGGGTGTCGTTTTTTCTTCTGGAATTAGATAGATGATACTCATTCCATAGGTTCAATTTGGGGGTAGATCTTTATTCCCAATTTTTGTTTTATCCATTTTGGTTTATCGTAACGTTGTATAATAAATCAGAAATATTGTTTTGCGTTATTTTCATTTGAGTTTTCATTTTTGGATTATTTACCTGTTGGTTGTTTTATGATTATAAATTTAGATGAATAAATTCCCATATATTCTTATTGATACCTAGGAACTTTTGGCTACTCTATGGGAATCAAGAATGCCCTTTGGGCCATGCCCCAGATTAGACTAGGTGCCAGCTCAGAAGTTTACCCTATTCGGTTTTTGACATATTATATTTTTAAAATAATTAATTTTACATTTATATACTTATTATTTCATTCATGTTACATATATGAATTAAATATCTCCACATTAACTTACATTTTATGTTCTAGTGACGAATGGATCACATATCATTAGTTAGGAGTAGTTTGTTGTACAAACGAGGCATATTGTCTAGTCCTCCATATAGTGAAATATAGAAAAGAATATGTGATTCCATAACTCAATAAGTATAAATATGTTTCAAATATAATTTATATACATTAAATAAATAATGATAAAAATTCATTAGTGGAAATTCTAAAAAATGGATTACTTCAATTTGTGAGGTAGTAGTCTATCGTGCACACAAATAATGATTTTATATTCTATTTGATAGAAATGGTTATAGATTTAGGTAATTGAATTAATATGAAAAAATTTAATTATATGGAATATAATAATGTAACTATAAATGAATAATTTTTGGGTATTAGAAAGGGGTGGTAGATGAAATTTAATAACGACTCTTGGTTATGCATGATGCCACTATTTAGGAAAGCTCTCGTAGGTAATCCCCCAAATCCTCCGTGAATTTGATTAATGATAAAAATATGGGGTCATGGTTATCGTTATGGAATTAAAAAATATATTTGGATAGTTAATGGATAAAACAAATTTCATTGAATGTGTGGAGTGGAGAATAGATTTGGTGGAGATTTGTAAGTGAGATGAGTGGAAGACATTAAAATTTTAAAATGAAAATGGCGTGACAATGTTTCTCACATCAGAAATAGGTCCAAACTCGACCATTAAGGAGAAATAGAAATTATGAGGTATAAATATTGATATCTATATTATTTTATATTTTATTTGAATCCATGTTAACAAATTTCTTTTTATTTTAACCCATAGTAAATCCCTTTCTACTTAATGAGATATAATTAATTTATTTTTTCTTCAAAACTCATTATGAGAAAAATTTAATTTGACATACTATATAATATGAATTACTTTCCCTAAAAATTTGGAATACCTTATAAAAAATTCAATTCAAATATGTTTTAAAAAATAATTTAAAAACTAGAAAACATGATGGAACAATATGTTTTCATGAATTGTATTTGTCAAGAAAAATCATGATTTTATATAAACACTATAACGAATGATAAATATTTTATTAAATTAAAATAATAATTATCCAAATATAATTTAAAACATAATTTAAATAATTATATATTATATATTTTTTTAAAATATTTTAAAACTGTAAACACTATTCTCATTAAAATAGATTACAGAAAAAAACATTTATAAAGAAAAAAATGGTATTTTTATAAATTAAAAAATATATTTTATTTAAAAAATTATTTGGGTAAAATAAAAATAAATAATAGTTATGTAACATGACGTAATTTTAAGAAAATTGAAATTTTAAAATAATTAAATTTCTAAAAATAGATAATGTTTTTATCAAAATTTTTATTTTGAAACATTCACTAATAAATCATTATTTTCAAAAAATAACGAAATAATACCGTAAGTTAATTTTAATACGGAGTTTAGAAATAAATATTAACTATTTAAAAATAAAAATATAATATTTCAAAATTATATATATATATGAAAATATTTTTTGAAGAAAGTATAGTTAAAACATTTTCATTTTTTATTTCAAATTTTACTTAATATATTTATGATTAATAAAAACATGTTATTGATTTATTCATTCATTTTATGGGTTTTTAAATTTTTTTACATTATTGAAATTTAATCCTCATAATAGTTTTAGTCTAATAATAAATTAGGATATCATTCCCTAATATATTTTTTAGATAACTATACTAACTCATAAACAACATGGTTTTACCATAAAACCATTACCTGGTGACTCATCATTTTCCACAACACTTTATCTCTATCATCAAAAATTGTAATATGATTTCTGTCTTAATAAATTTTATCTTCTAACCAAACTATTTGAAGGATAAAATCATGGGATAAATATGACACAATTGTTCATATTATCAAGACTTTAAAAAAATTATACATGTGATAATATCATAGTTATGGCCACATGGTTGGAAAATTATCCATCTTTTTATAATATTTCATTTGGTATAATGAAATAATTATGTAAATTCCCATTTTACAAAATATTATAACAATTTTAAAATAAGTATACTTTAATAAAAAAATTATCCCCTACGATTAATATAATATCTTTCATATGCTTATCTCCAGTATTGGACTACCTCCTCTGAGCCATCCTGAATCATTACTAAACAAAATGCACATTTCTATCCATTTTATCTACCAAATATATTCCCATAAAAATCCATTCTACTATTTGATTCAAAAAATATCATGTCTAATACAACATTCCATTTAATTAATAAAATGATTCCATCTTTATATTAGAATGAAAAATAATTTTATAATAAAAATGAACGAATTAAAGATATCGGTCACAACATATCATATAATCAATTTTATAAAAACAAATAATATATTATATTGTTTAAAAATTTCAATTAAAAAATCCATAATTTTGAGAATGTAAATATGTATTAAAATTTAAAACATTACCCAAATATATCTAATCACCATTGATAAATTTAGTAGTAAATGTTGAATCGCAGTTCGATAAAATAGATAGAGGCACTATATGTAACAAAACAATATACGTTAGATATAGATGAAAAATATAGTCTATAGACATAATATATTTAATTGTCTGTATATTTGAGTAATTAGTTTATTTATAAATAATAATAAAAACACGATATTACATCATGGGGTATTCAGTAAGGCAACCATGAAATAAACTTTTAGTTTTTCTAATCTCTACTCTAGAACAAGAATTCCTTGAACAATTATATTATTTTATTATCATTCTACATTATCCAGGTGACAAGTAAAACAAATCCTTGAAAATTTGACAATACCAATTTTTATTTCTTCTTATAGTGAATACTCTTCAATTTCTATATTCAATTTAGTATCTCTAGTATGAATGGAAAATGGAAAACTATGAGTATCAAATAAGAAATATATCTACATATATTAATCATAAGGAATGAAAAATATTTTTCCAAATCATAAAACATTTTATACATAAATACTAAAATAAATTATGTAACTCTTTAAAAATATTATATGTTTTCCAACACTCAAGATCCTTCATTTTGATATTCTATATTATTAATAAAAATGTGTACCAAATTATAATCTATAAATAGAAAATAGGATGTTTTTACATCCAAAAAATGTTGGTAAAAAATTATCAAATAATTAAATAATGGGTTTCTTTAAAAATTTAACATTGTTAATGACATTTTGTTTTTTTTAATCAAATCTGTGACTAATTTTATTACTTTTCGAGGTTGGTTACAAAATTTATAATCATAATCCTTGATAATATAAATCAATGTAATTTATGTCATGTTCAATTAATTCTTTGTGAATATATACATAAAAAATTCGGTATATATTTTACTCTATAATCCATAAAAATGACACTTCAAAATTTGAAATAAAAAACCACAATAGAAAATTTCAGATTATGTGTATGGTGATTTAAATACGGGGGTTTCAAAATAAGTGAAGAATCATAAATTAAAACATTATTCTACATCATGAAACAACCATGTTCATTCAAATAGGCATCACTTTATATGAAATATTCATTATTCATAGAAGGCATGAGAAAAATAAATCATTTTTCAATATTCTATTTAGTTTTTGAAAACAATCGTCTCATTTTTTTCGTAGATTATTTTTACTCCTTTTTGAGTTAACATTGTTGAAGGTATATTAATCTATGAATAGATATCCTCAATCCATATGAACTAAACATATAATCCATGAATTAAAAATAAAGTTATGTGATATATTTAGTAATCAAAATTTTTCAACAACATTTACCTATAAGTGTCAATATTTGTGTTGTATTTTGATACAATGTGTTTAAGAAAATAAGTTTTTTGAAATAAGAATTATTACATGAAAAATAACTTAAATATATTCATTTCATTGATGGTTTGAAAAAAAATCCTTTTTTTCATTCATATTCCTATAAACTATATGAATATAACAAAATTTCATAAATAAACCCAACCACAAACTTATACAATAACTTATCAAAAAACATATTAATAGGTTTCTTAAATGTAGTTTATCCATGGTAAATCAAATAGGAATAAAAATAAAATAAGAATACACATCTGACATCCAAAATGTAGTAAATGTAATTTTATCCTTCTTTAATTTTATATAATGGTACTAGGAACATAGAACACCCTTCAAAAAAACTTTTCTACATATAGTTGATCAAACAGATATTTGATATGAGGAAATATATAAGTGTTTATAACTGTGATGTTATTCAAAGCATTTTAGTCAATGAAAACTATCATTGATCCATAATACGTTTTAGTAAAAAAATGTATCACCCAAAGGCTATGTTCTAGGTTTAATGGAACATTTATCTAATAACTCATTTGACTTATTTATGAATTAAAAATTTTCTACATGGGACATTCAATAAGGGGATTTATATATAGTATCATCCTCATGCACTATATTAAAATAAAAATCAACATCTAAATAAGGAATAACACTATGAAAACCATCTATAAGAACATCTATGTATTAGATCACTATTAGAAAATATTTAATTTGACAATTTTCTTACTTTTCAAAATATGAGTTCTTTAATACTTACTAAAATCTAAAATAAATTTACTATATTTTTGGTATGATATTAAAGACATGAAATCATTAATAAACCCATATAAGCTCTATAATATATCAAATCAAGATAAATTAAAAGAAATTACATAACCAAAATTATATCAAACCAAACTATATCCAATTCAATATGATTTAATGGATATACGGTCCCACTGATAACAAAAAAATATTTCTATAAATAATTTTTTCTTTAATTCATCCACAAATAGTTTTGACACAAAATTATATCATGCATTAGAGACATGATATTCCAAATTCACATGAAAATTTCTAAAATATAAATTAATGTGAGGATCGACACTAAAACAGAGTATATGAATAATTTGAAAACATAAGAAACATTCCAATAAACACATTATATGATTGCTGAAGATCATCATTAATAGTAAATAAATATTTTTCCATAGGATTAGTCATTTGATATTGATGATTTATGAATCATGTCACTAATTTTGGGAGCATGTTATCATAATGGAATAACTCATTATAACTAAAACTTATAATAGTTTGAAGTATATTGTTTACAAAAATGTTTCATTATTTTCCATTATCATCCATGAATTCATGGAATTTATGGAAAATGTTTATATTCTTGAAATACATACATGATTTCACACTTTATTGTCCATTTTCTTCTTACCACAAACAACACAATTAGTGAATATCATTTTTATTCATGCATAATTCCTTGTTTTTTGCCTCCAAATCACCCACCATTATAACAAATTATTACTTCCATAATCACAAGATATATACATGTCATTAAACTCAATATTAACTTTTTCATTAAAATAAACAACTTTCTAGAATATTTTAAATTCACATACAGTCAATTATTTACATAGATATGGTATTAATCATAACAAACATCTATTAATTTTAATATCAACTTACTAAAAAATTTATAAGTACCTTTCTTTTCATGTAAAATTTGTTTCATACATGTCCACATAATAATCATTTTCTCTTGAAATCTATGAATTCCATTCCATATAATTTAAAACAACAATAGGCAAATATTTTTAAATCATAATTTCATTAAATGTTTCCCATTCAATGGAATCATGATCATATTTCTCTCTATTATTCTAAACCACAGACTATCGTCCATCAACATTACCATCAAAATTATAAATGAAAAGAGTTATATTCTGATGTTCCAAACATCTATGGAATTAAAATATATTCTGAAAATAGATTGTCCATATTTATGATACCATATGTTTGGAAAATATATTGAGTTATGGGGGGTGTTTCCTCATGAATTATTACATGATTGATATATTTATTTATGGTAGATCAAGTATATCACAATTATATATAACTATAAAATTTATAGAATATTTCAACTAAGTTATAAGTGTATAAACATATTCTATAACAACTCTAACCATCTTGAGTTATTTATTTTGAAAGATATTTTTCTCTTTGTTCCATATCATTTTAGATTCCCCATTTATTATATGTAAAATAATTTTAAAAATATATAATGTCCCACTCCCAAAAATATGGAGCTGATGCCTTATTTTATTACATTTTCATGAATACATAGAATCCAATCCATAATGACCGATCACTTTTGTAGTCTTGGAAGACCATATTAGATTCTTGATACCCATAATACATTGAATAAAAAAATAAAATACAATACATAGTTAACGGAAATAAACTACATCAATGAAATCCATTTCAATGATTTCATCTTCATAACCTCTTGAAAGGAAGCATTACAATGGGGTGATCTCAGCTATTCAGTATGGGTATGTAATATAGTATAAAAAATTTATAATGCATTGTGAATAAATATAGAACACATTACAATAAAAAACAATATTTAGAATAATATAGAAGAAAATGAATAATAAATAATTCCATAATAAACCATAACCATAGATATTCTACTAGTCTAATAATCACATGGAATAACATTTGCTAGTTTCATAATGAGGGAATATTTGATGCAATACATCATAACTATACCAATAATGAATCATGTTACTACCTTATATAAACAGGTAAAAACCCAATATTGTTTGTCTCATAAAATCTATCGATTCATTTATGGGCTATTGTGGGCCCCACCTAAACCTTAATAGGTCTAATGCATTACTTATATAAAAGGAATAATCACAAACATCATAAATTTTAATTTTAAAAAACATAGCATAGGAAATTTGAATACTTCAACCATAATATATTAATGTTTTTAAATTTAACATCCATATTCAAAATATTCATAAACCCTTAAAAAATATGGTATATGGTATCAAAAGTGAAAAACCTCAATGAATTACATGATTCAAAAATGTATGTTGACAACGATCGAGACACCATTGAGAAATTCTTTATGAAAGTAATTTTTAAACATTCTAAAGTGTCCTATACCACATTGAAACATTAAAATCAAAATACCATATATTATAACGAGGATAATAAGACTATTAATATCATATATCAATGAGAATTTCATACACCACACACACATGTAATAAGTGGTGAACACAGAATATATCTAACTGATGTAAAAGTGAGATGTGAAAAACACTTTTTACCTTGGACAAATGACTACTTCAGGGAAATCTTTTTTATTTTCCATAATATCATATTATAAATATGTATATCCCAAAAAATAAAAGGATAGGACATTTAATCTATATTTAAGGAATAAATGTTGTTCCACTAATGTAAATTCATCTAAAAATGGTCTCTAAGAATCATTTGAAATAAAACATTTTAGTGCGGTTTAAGGAAAATATTAAAGATATTTAAAAGTGGAATTGAATGTTTGTTTTTATAAAACAACAAATTAACAAATATATATTTTCATGATAAAATTTGTTATTTTAGAAAATTAATTATTAAATAAAAAAATTAATATAGTGCACTTGAAAATGGGTAAGAAATCGGGAAGTTCCATTTAATTAGTCTTCTTTATCGAGATGAATTTTGAAGGGAACCATTTTAAATCATGAAAACCCCCATCAAAAAAATATGATAAGATCTGGATATATCATTCTGGAACATATAATCAAAATCTAAAAGAAATATACAAAAATAAATTATTTTCATATTTGATTAAATATGGATAAAGAATAACCCAAAGGAAAGATCGGTGTTTGGGTAGAATCCCATACTACATTGTAATCAATAAAATCATATCCTGTAAAAATAATAATAATCAATTGATACATTTTATACCATGAAAAATATTAGATTCATGATATGATGCAATAATTTTCATTGTACATTCACCATAAATTGGAAATAGTGGTGAATAATGAATATCTCTCAAAAATGGATGTGAGATGAGAAAAAACCCTTACATTCTGCGCAAATGTATTTTCAATTTACTTTAATGTCATAAATAATAAAATTTAATCAATTAATAAATTATTTCATAACCTTTTATGTATATATTTGATACATTATAATTTTATTAAGTTCATTTATGTAATTATTATTAACTTATAGTGTTTAATTATATAGTTTGAGAGCATTCAATTTCACACTTTTCATGATCAGTTTTCTTTTTTATATGTAATGAAGTTAAAGTAAAATGGGTATTACACTCTATATTTTGAATTAAATGTTATTAATTTGAACCAGAATTTTAATTGGTATTATGTAATAATTTTTTTTCAAATATTAGGATGAATCATTAGATAACATGTTAATTATAATTGTTTAGTATAATATTATCTATTTTTCGATCACAATGACTTGTTAGGTTCTATTATTCAATATAATCTATATGTCATGGTTCCATAAAATTACATAATATGTAATACATATTTTATAATCGATTTTGACCACATAAATGGTTTTATGTACTTCCATGAATGGTAAATTTACGAATGAATGTTCGTCATCCATGAAGGTTGTAAATCCGAACCTCTTCGACAATGATTTCATTATTAAAATAAACATGAGTGAAAGAATAAATATATTGATAGTATATGATGAATTACAAAGATACCATTCCAGTATATAGATGATACTGGAGTTATTGTGATCATTTTGATAAAAGAGTTGAGGAGAGGATAAAAAAATTGAAATGAAATTAGAAGAAAAATGAAGAGGATTTACATCGTGAATTATCATCCATGAGAACCAACTTGGGGGAAGCAGTTATAATATTTTAGAAATGAAAATAGATCAGGGATGATTCGAGAGATATTTTTAGAAGAATTTTTATGATTTTTTACATGTTTCCAGACTTATAGGTGTGAGGAAAACAGGTTGTGAGGGTGATATTAAGGAATACGTTTTCGCTTCCTTATTCCTTAAGTAATAAGTAGGAACATGGAATTGTTCAATAAGTCCAAATGTAGTAGACTCTACCACTTTATTGAAAATACATTATTTAAATCCAACATGGTAAGTGATATAAAATTTATGTCATTTGAATAAATCATTTATTTCTTCCAAATTTGTTATCCTAGTATTAGAAACATTTAATGGTTCTCTATCCATCAAACATATATTTTCCCAGTAGATTACCTTTATACAATCTCTATTTTCCTTGGTTCTATTCATCATACAAACTCAAATCCTTAATGAAATAGTACTTCAGTACAATCCTTATATATTTTATAGTTTTTATAACAAATAAATCATTGATTAATACACTAAAAGAAAAAACACATGAATATAAACATTATATCATTAACCATTCCCCTTTATCCATTGTAATAACATAATATTGAAAATGATCTATTTTCTTCATTTGGTGTACATTCCTTTGACAGATGGTATATTGATTTTCATGGTGTCTCTTCTCTTTACATTTGATTCATTGTATATTAGAAATATTTTTCTTTATCCTTGAATTAATGAGCATGGTGTCTTGTTTCTCTACACATGAAGAAAACTTGTTTTCCTCTAATGCATATACCAATGTGTTACCTTCAACAGTTATAACATATGAGAAAATACTTCTTTACCATTTCTAATTATCCATATTTTCCCTCATATCCTATTCCTAGAATGATTTATTAAAAACCCTAATACTTAGAAAACCTTTTCCCAATCTTTTTATAAGATTAAAATCTCACCTCATATTATGAAAATGCTTGAGAGACTAGTTCCTATCGAAATATTAACATAAACCCTAGGAAAATAAATCATATTTACTATTTGTATTATTATCATTGATGTAGTTCCCATTCCTTCTAATAGATTCCATTTATATACAATTTCGTAACCTATATTGGATCATAAAATTATGGAAAATAATGAATAATACTAATAATAGAGAAATACATAACATAAATTTAGGAATCTATGTATAAAAAAACTCATATTAATTAAATTGATTATTTGGGGGCATATTAACTATTAAATAACTCATAATTTTTAGTAATAAAAATTTGAAATAGTCTAAACATATCCCCATGGTGTGTCAAATGAGGTTCGCATTAAGGACCATGGTCATGCAGCAGGGTACCCCGAGACAGGCTCATGATACCTTTTTATAGTTTTTAACCCTAGTTAAATCTATTCTGAAATCATGTCCTATTATAGTATCAAGATAGGGATCCATTTATTATAAGACACAAATAATCTCCACCTTACTAAAATCATTTAATGATATTCTATAATAATCTTAAAATAATACCATAGGGTTACATTCACAAATCTAGGATTTCTAACTCTATTTTACAAGGATGATATTAAACATATATTAATAACAAAATAACTCATCATCACTAGACCCATGTAGATAGTGCATTAAATTATTACAATTTCATTGTTGAAAGGAATCAAATCCCGAAGGATGACAACTTTAGCTTTCTTGGAAGAATTACTTACATTTTTTATTCCCGTAATACTTTGGAAAAAAAATAAGAAATGATACATAATAAAATGAAATAAACTACATCCTTAACTTATTATTAAATGTTTTCTTCACTACAACATGGTGATAAGAAACAAAAGAAATTTGGTATCTCATATTATCAATAAGGGTATGTAACATAGTGGAAACATATATATTATGGCCTGATGAATTAATAATGAACGCTTGTCATCAAAACATAATCATGAGAATAATATAGCAGAAAATATGTTAAAAATATAATTCCATAATACAACATAACCATAAATATTATACTATTAGAATAATCACATAGGCTATCAATAACTAGTTTAATAATGATATTATGCATAATGTTGGACATTATAACCGTACTGTTAAGGACTCATTCCAAATCCATGCACAAATGGGTTAAAATCCAAACTAGTTTTTATCATGATACCTACCTATTCACAAAAGGTTTTATAGTGGGAACCACCTGAAACTCACTAATTATATTATCTTCCCCATATAAAAGGTTGAAATATAAACAATATAAACAATTTTATTGAAAAATTATCATCAAATATTAATACATCAACGATAATATATGACTGGTTTGAAATAACAAATCTATAACAAAAAGATTCATAAAACCATTATCAAGAATGATAGATGGTATCAGATGAGGTTAAACACAATGAGGTACAAGATTCAATAAATGAATTTGAAACAAATGAAGTTGCCACTGAATAATTCTAGATTGAATTAATCAGTAAACATTCCAATGTGTCTAACTTCTCTTTAAAACATTCAAATAATAATACAATAGAATATCATGAAAATAATGAGGCTCATGATATGATATATCCAAGGGATGTATGTACACCACAAAAAAAATTAATAAGTGGTGAATAAGGCATATATTTTACAGATGTAAAAGTGAGATGAGCAACCCCCTTTTTTACTTTGGATAGAAATGTTATTTTGTTAAATCATTTTTATTAGTCCTAAAATAATACATTAAACATCTATGGTGAAGAAAAGAAAAGGTAAGGACATTTAAATGATATTTCAGCTGAAAAATATGTCCCATTGAGGGGAAATAATCTAAAATAGTTTTTAAGAATCATTAAAATAATAAAATTAGTGTGGTTTGAGGAAAATATGAAATAGATTTAAAAGAAGAAAGGCATGTTGGTTTTCATAAAACCAAAAAGGAACCGGGATATTTTTCTATTATAAAATATGATATTTTAGAAAAATAATTATGGATTACAATATAATATATAGTGCACTTTAAAATTGGTTAGAATTTGAAAAGTTCATATTAATTGGGATGTTTTTTTCAAGAAGAACAACGAATGGAGACCTTTTGAAATAGGTGTATCCCCATAAAGGAATGATGACATAATATAGATATATGAATTTTGAACATATAAACAGAATAAATAACATATATTAAAAAAATAATTAAACTATTAATTTTGGTATATTTATAGAAAGAGTAACTCGAAAGAAGGATGATGGTTCGCGTGGAAACCGATACCACATTATAATCAATGGAATCTTATTTCCCACAATTAATAATCATAAAATGATTCATTGAAAACCACTAAAAGAACTAGATTAATGATATGATACATAAATTGTTAGTATACATTAAACATACACAATAGTTGTGAATATGTAATATCTCATGAAAATTGAAGGGAGATGAGAAAACTATTACCAAATGACTCAGTGTTTTTTAAACATGACCATAATTTCAGAGATATTGATATTAAATAGATTAATTAATTAATTCAGAACCTTTTATATGAATATTTTTTTATTATAGTTTCATTATGTTTATTATGGCCTTATTATTGAGTTATATAGTTTAATTTCATCATTCAAGGGTGTTTGATTTCTCAGTTTATAATTGGTTCTTCAGTTTAAAAGTACTAATATGTATGTAAAATGTATATCATTATCAATAATTTGAATTACATGTTATTAATGAAAAACCAAAATTGTAATTTTTATTATGTACTTTTTCCATAAATTTGAATGAATATTTAAATAACATGTTATGAATAATCAGTTAGCTTAATTTTAAGGGGTTTTCGATCATAACAAAATAGTTTTGTTCTATTATTAAATATCATGTATATATAATGGTTAGAACACATTAAATAATTTTTAATAAATATTTTATAATATGGTTAATCTATAAATATGGTTTCATTACCAAACATGATGAATAAATTGAAGAAAAAAAGTTTGACCTCTACAAATTTTTAAATCAGCTTTTCTTGGATGATGATTTTATTTTTAATATAAAATAGAGAGATTAAAAATATAGATAATGGGTATTCAGTTAACATGATATAATTTTATAATATAAATTATACTATAGTTATCATGATGTTTTTGACAAATATGGTGACAAGAGGATAATAAAATAAAATAAATAGAAACAAATTATAATTAAAAGGAAGAGGATTTAACTCTTGAATTAACCTCCTTGTGAACCAATATAGGGAACGAGGATTTGGACTATTGGAAACAAAAATACCTCTAGGAAATATAGATATAATTGGGAAGGAGATTTTTTAGATGATGGAAACTATTTTAGTCTTATAGTTCTCAGTGAAAGTGCTTGTGAGGGGTTTTTGTTATAGTGGAGGAGAGCGGTGATTTTTGAATATTTTATTCATATATTTTTTCAACACTATAAATAATTGAGAATTATCAGAATGAATATTATTAAATTGATTTTATGTTAGATATTATGGTTATTACAGTAATAATGAATCATAGAATAGTGTATTTATCATATAATGAATTTTACACCATAAATTACTTTATTTTACAATTCACCAAAAAATTACGGTATTTAAAAATACCAAAAAAATCCTCTTTATCAATTTTCAAAAAATTATAAATAAAAAATGTAACTCAATTTTATGAAAATACTTCTCCAAATATGATTATTATTATTTTTAATTAAAATCATCATTAACATAAAAAATAATGATTTTAAAATTATAACTGATTTTATAACACATTGAAAATTTAACTAAGGTATCATAAAATTATATTTCAATCATAAGAAAAATAAATTCATTTATTAATCTATTTTATGAAAATTAATTTTCCTTAAAATCATTATATTAATTATAATTTTGAAAATAAAAATTTATTATTTTTACAAATACTTTAATTAAATAAAAATTTATAAAACATTTATAAACTTATTCTATGATATAATTATATCACATTACAATTTATTAGATTACCATATCATATTTATACTTTCATGGGTGATGTTACAATTAATTTGGCATGTTTACTATTTAAAAGAGTTATATTACTATTCACAAGGGTATCATTACTATTCAAAAGGTCAAGTTATTATTCATCAAATATTAAATTGACCCTATTAGACACTAAATATATTATTGATTACAACCATAAATTTCCATTTTTAGAAATTAAATTCATAAATGTAGAAAAATTATGTTTTATGATAAACTTGTAGGTTTTGTGAGAAGGCAGGTAAAAATATGATTCAGAAGTTCAATAAGTTTTTTTATCTTATTTCAATATAAAAATGATTCTAAAGATCTACATTGGATAAATAAATTTATAATTGAAATATTGTCACATTAAGAATAAATTTAAATTATAATAATTATTTAGACTAAAAAGTCTTTAAATAAAATAAATTATTTTTCACAATTCATCATTAAATGAAACTTTGAAAAACACTTCAAAATTAAGTGAAAATTAATTTTTTTCATTCCAATTTAAAAAATAATGGTCATTTTATAAACAATTATACATTTAATTATAAATATTTTTCATTAATGTGAATCCATTATAAATAAAATGTCATAGTTTTTATTACTAATCATATTTGTATGTTTTACTTCTAGGTTATATCTATCTTGTTTAAATAATTATAATAATAGAGTTTTTGTTTCATAGAGACTTATTGTTGCAAGAATTACAAGATATAATGAAATTATTTTTAAATTCATGGAGGGTTAAAACAGACTAATTCTAGATCAAGAAACATTTAAATCATAGTTTTCTATATCATGTCGATGTAACCTTAAAGGAAATTCTATCAGGGGGAATATATAAATGATGTATTAAACACTAAATATTTCTAAACAAACCATTGATTAAAATTATAGAGTCCCCAACTAAAACATAACACAATCATTATTTTAATTTCATTAATTGATTATATTATAATTTATGATCTATTTAGGTTTATTGTTTTAGATAATTATTTCATAAAATATAGTTGAAAAAACTATATAATATGAAGTGGAAACTTTTGATAAGTGCTAATTATCCACTAATATTTAACACTTAATACAAATATGACTTTTTTTCATTAACAATCATCATTATTTTTAGCTTGATCAGTTCTTTTACCTAACCCATTTGTAAATCGCATGGATTTTTTTGAAGATGTGATAGGAAAAAAATCAATTTAAGGGACATAAAAAATAAAATTCTTATTCTAGTTAAAAAACAGGAAAACCATGTCCCAAAACATATATTTTAATATATAAAGGAAATTTTCCTTTTTTTAATATCCTTTATCTAATATTTTTAAATCAAATGATACACATCAAATATCAAAGCATGGAAAATAATATTCCTGTAGAATCCCTCAAAAATCATCTCATATAACCCTTACAGAACCCTTACAAATTGGAATTACCATATCCCCATATATCAGCATAATTCTAAAAGTAATATTATTATTAAACAAAACATTGATGCAATATCTGGGAGCCCCCATCATATATGGTATAATGGGCTCAACTGCTCAATATAGGTTCTCCCATTATAAATAATTTCCAAAGACATTATCATGAATAACACATTTTAATCACATGTTTTTCATTATAAAACTATTGAAAAACTCTTAAAAACTCTATATAAAAACACTTCATGATATTAATATACCCATAACTTTTAAAATCACATTTTAGTATTGAAATATATAAAAAAATTGCTGGTGGTTTTTTCATTAATGAAAAAATAAATTCTTGTAATGAGAGAAAAAATTAAAATAACAGTTAAAGAGGTGTAAAATTGATTGTTTTATATGTCAATATCGAATAATCCTTTTGTCTTATGAAAATAATGTCAAACAATTCATAAAAATGTTCACATTCTAAATATATTTAATGAAAAAAATATTTTCCTTTACAAAAATATCAGGACCATAATAAAATCATATCCCAAATACGATTATGTAAGAGAATTTCTATTACAAGGAAGAAATTTCAGATAATTATTTTCAATGAAATTTAACTTAAAAGATTTGAAATATTTGAATCACAATCTCTATGAATGAATAATAGTAAACAAAACAATAAACACCTTAAGAATGTTGAAATTGATTATAATATGTCAATGGGTTGTGTATATATAATATTAGAATGTTTTATTACTTATTTGCAGAGAATATATTTAATTTCTATATTAGATGTTGTAACATGAATCGCTATGTTTATATTATTCTACACACAATACTGGGTTTCTTTTCATTATGCATGGCACCATGTTTTAACAAAAAATAATATATTATTAATTTTTTTACTTAAACATTAGTACAAAAACATAGTAGTAAAAATTTAATATATGAATATTAATAAGATATATTTAAATAATAATTATAAATTAATTACATAAAGGAAAAATATTGATAAAAAAACTAATTTTTTTAGTAATATCTTTATGTTTTTCTCAAATTAAATTTTACCAAAAAGCAATATTTATTTCATTTACGGAAAATAATAAAACTATAATTTTACACTTTTTTTAAAATACCTTCAAAAAATAACATTCATTTTTTAAATAATAGTGTAAAAATTACATTAGTTTGAATATTTACCATTTTTTGGAAAAGACACATTTTTTACGAATAGTGAAAAATACAGAATTTTAATAGACACCTGAATTTCCATAATGAATTCATAATATTAACATAAATATTAATTTTTTTAAGTACTAATAGTTCAATTATAAAACAATTAATTTAATTTAGTATACTTATATAAATTTCATATTAAATTTTGATATAAAAAAATTGTAAACATTTGATAATTACCCATTTAAAGGCCCCCATTCTCATCACGTATATAAGATTAGTTTTGAATTAACATGTTCTACATATTTTAATTCAATTAATAAAAATTTATTATATATTTTTAATTATAATTTTTTTATGACAAAATAAGAAAATAATAATTTGTTTCCAAATGGTGTAGTAAAATAAAAAAATATATTTATCACTATTTAAAAAAATGGGATTATGAGGAGAATAAATCCTAAGATAATTATTAAAAATAACCCAAAACACATGAAAATATAATTTAATTTACATATTTATACCTTCTATCTTCTATTATCATTAAGGGGCCATTATTGGTTCCTTCTTTTTTTTTTAAAATAATGTCGATGTAATTCATTCACTTCAAATATACATTTGTTCCACACACATCACATAAAAAAGGACACCCCTTGTAATATCTTATTCACACATACAAACCCTTCTGGATTGTATAATAAATGATTTAATCACTTCAAAAATTTTATAATATCATCATAGAAGCCTTATTTTGGATGGAAATCCAACATATGATGTCTTTTGCTGTTTACCTAAAAAGGATAGCTGAAAAAAAGGTAATATACATCACAAATAAATTGATTAGTTCTTCCTCAATATCCTTAAATTATTATTATTCCATAATGGTAAAAAAAATTACATATACTATTATATTTTTATCTCATTTTAATGACAAATAAATTTCTTTACATCCATTGAATGTGTTAAAAAAATCATTATTTGTGTGTATTGCGAACTACCACCCCACAGACCAAAGTCATTATTTTCTCCATTATCACATATCAATAGTAGAAATAACGATCGTTTTTTTTCATATATAATATATTTATTGCATTATTATTACACTTTAATAATTATATCACAAATACATTAATGATTTCAATGTTGTTGGATTACAATAACATTACATGTGTGTACAGAGGATTACTACCTCCCAAAGTAATGTGATTTGACCATGCATTTCATTAAAGGTAAAAAATATTTGTTCAAAAAAAAGATTTGATATAAATGAATTAGAAATTAATATATACTTTTAATATATCATGTACCATTTATTCATTAAATATGAAAAGAAAATTGTAATAAGGTTTATGCATGAGTACGACATACAATTTCCATGAATGGTGTATTTCATTTTCTAACTCAAAAATTTTCTGATTTACCTATATATATTTATACATAATATATAAGTTATTTATATCATGTATTTAATATTTTATATGAATAAATAAATATTATAGTTAGAGGATCCAAAATAAAATTTCAAATCATATAAGAAAAACGAAGTGATTATTATCTGAATTTAAAAATTAACATGGAGTTTTTAATAAATAGGTATAAAAAGATCAAAATATAGTAATATATGGTATGATATAAAGACATATATATATATATATAATATTTATTTTATATGAGTCATGAATTTATACGATACAATTCAAGACTTAAGGTAAGGATTTTCGTCACTTAACGTCAATTCAATAGTTTATGCTTCTACATCACAAAATATGTGATGTAAAGATTATGTGTGTAATGAATATAGAGTATAATTTTTTATTTCCATTTTTTTCAATTTACATTTTACACACATAATCAAATCATTCATTAATCCCCACTTCAATGATTTTTTCTTTGTGATGGATTTCCATTCTCCCAAAAATAAATGAGAGGTTAGAAGTATTTTGAATTTATATATCCTCAATATATTTTATGTTCCTTTTTATGTTATTCATGGATGTTATGATTCTATGTTACAAATTTTGTAATGATTCTTTGTCATAATCTCATATTTTGTTGGGACTTTTTGTAATTACTAAAATTGATGAAAAACTATTATGATCTATATTTTCTGAAATTCATGAATATTTTCTACTATAATTATTCATGATATTTTCCTAAAATATTACCATTCTTTGTAATATTTACTACATAAAATTATTATTGAAATATTTTTCATAAAATTATATTCTATCACTCTCTTCTGTCGAAAATTTATTTTCTTCAAAAACCATATTTTTTAAAAATATTTTCAACATTGTTTTATTATTATACTATTAATTTTAAAAATATTTTTATCTATTAATGGAATTTGTAATTGTAATGGTAGGAATATTAACAAAATTTTACACACAATGCGCGTATTAATTTTACTACAAATTTCAATGGAATACTTGTTTTAATATGTATGAAATGAACAAAATATAACATTGTCATGATTATTATTTTATATAAATCACCTTTTATATGTATTCATGGTTATTTTCAATGATAAATTTTTTAAAATTTATTTCTATTTTTAAAATCGTTTTTTCAAATGGTAAAGGATATTTTAATCAATAAATGTTTTAAATGATAAATCAAATTTACTTTCCATCTATAATGACATTTCTTGATGTTACTTATGCCTTTCTATGTATATGTACCAAGGATACCATTATTATTCTTTCTCTTAATGGTTAATTATTTTGATTAAATGACGTATAGACAAAATGTTTCTCTTCCATGGGTTATCCAAGATATAAATTTTATGAACCCACAACTTTTTCCAGAGGTTATCGTTCGATGGAATGATTTTAAAAAACCATTCATTTCTACATGTTTGATATGAATAAATATATGATAATGGTGGGAACAATATCACACTCTAATGCATTGGGAAATGATTTATATCTCATGAAATGGGAATGATATGAATTGGAATAATCACAATTAAAAAAGGGGATATTTCTTGTGTGATGGTATTGGTAGTGTACCATGACTACAATGTTGGTTTGGTGATGTATCCAATTCAACTATGATATCATTGGTTGTGATCCCTACCAATAATTGAAATGATTTTCAGTGATTATTTTTATTCCAAAAATCAACATCTTAAAAACATTTTATGCCTTCATGGAACATGTTCTTTGATTACAATATGATTCATATCTTGGTAATTCCCATCCATTATTTATTAACTCATGATTAGGATCTCTTTTATGTAGGTTATAATTTTCAAATGTTGTGGTCAAGTTATAAAATAATTATTATCTAGTTATGGTTACATATCTTTTTTGTGTACCCTTACTATGATTCTATGAACACCCTTTCTTCTATTTCTCTTATAATGGTTATAATGAAATCTATTACTTATGATATTTCTATAAAGGTTTCTTGTTACGAAGATCAAAATGGGAGATGAGTTAATTTACTAAGGGACCATTTTTTTCACATATCCAATGAAACTAATCTGTTATTATCCTTGGGGTATGTTTTTGTAATGGAATGATCATTGATAATAAATTATCTACTATATATGTTTTATAAGACTAGGTCACATATGTTTTTACATGATTTTGGTTTAGTTTAACATTAGAAACTAGGAAGAGGAAACCATATTGAGGTCCCTATGGACATGGATATGGATAAGTCTAATTATGAGACATCATTTTGGAAAACATAAAAGAAATATGCTAAGGGATTGAGAAAGACGATTCTATGAAATTATATCCTTTAATAGATTCTATATTTTGATGTAGATCTTGAACAGAGGTACCATGGGGTAAATAATTTTAAAATAAAGTATTTATGCATACTCAATCTTCACCATGTTCTTTATATTGAGAATATATGATCACATAGTTTGATAATCAATGGATATATGATACATAATTTCCAAAATTAATAGTGAACCAACAAGAATAATTGAAAAATACGATTACTATGAATAACCTTGGATATAAATATATTCTCACATAATAAATAATATGTCATTATTTATACATTATTTAAATAAATTTTCATGATTATGCGGTTCTACATAATTATTAGTGTTTCTTAGATTACTCAATTTTTAGTCAAAAAATGGTTGGAACCCAAAGGAACATTGTTAATGATAATAGTGATGGTAAAGGAATTGATTATCTTCATAATAATAAAGATTTTATATGATATATAATGAAAAGTACCTTTGACATTCTCACACAATTTTCTAATGTTATGAATCATGTTGGAATTATAAAAAAACTAGGAGAGGAAAAATATATTTAGTCCTTCATGATTTAGTATCGACATTATTTTAGTGGATGTTATGATCAACTGCTTGTTGAACTATTTATCAACATAATTGAAAAAGTATTTTCCATTATAAAATGTTTTGAACATGAATTATTCATTTTGGCTATCTAATATTTAGATGTTTTAGTTTCTTAATGGTAGATTCTTATTAATAATATGAAGAAGGATGATGGAATTTACTCCTTGTCTTGTTAAGATTTAAAAATGAATTTTTTAAATATGAATTTTATGATATTAATCATATTATTGAGGATAATGATTTCATCGAGGCAATGAAAAATTATTATGAATCTTTTGGTACATATGAAGAATATTTAACAATAAATTTGTGGAATGCTTCTAGTATTTCCATCCATCATGAATGTTTGGTTGATAGATTCTTCATCTCAATAAATCCATGTATCTAAATTGTGTTATATATAAAATAATGGGATAGATATAAAGAGATTATATTATTTTTTATAAAAGATGTAATGTAGGTTGGAGATACATTAGATGTCATGGTTTTTATAATAAGGGAAAATTTAAATTAACAAGTAATTGTAAAACCATATAGGGAAGAGGAAGGGTTTTTCATTATGATAAATGTGTGGGAATATATAAGGAGGGGATTTATTAAATGGTATTATTAAAATTTTAAAAAATTTATGGGAATTTCATTGGGAAATTTATTAATTAAGAGATGGAACGATGTTCGATAATGATATAATTAGATAATAATCTAAATGAAAAGCACCATGGAAACTATAGTTCTTAAAATTCATGGAGTTTGGGAATAATTGAAACCATTCACAAATTTATATGGTTAATTATGATGATCAATTTGTTTAACCTCTTAATCTGAGATACCAAGGAAAATATCATACGATCACCGTTTTTGTCAAGGGTTGAGTTAACAATATATTGAATGGTACACTTTTCATCCACTCTAGAACTTCTATTTTCATATTTTACTTTTGATCTATGTATTACATTGTCTCTAATAAATTTTATAAGGATATCAATACTGAGAAAAATTAATATATGTATAATTATTATTAAAAACCCTTATTAATACGATGATTACATCTCATGGTTATGATTCATCTACTGTTGAAATCATTCTGAAAGTGCACCCTATAAATATTTTTATTCATCCTCTGGTATAATTTTATGTCATATTATTCAAATATTGGATTTATCTACAAAAATCCAACATCCAATGTCAAGGAATTGATGTCCAAATTGATGTTCCAAAACAACCAATAATTTTCTATGGATTTGAAAATTTTTATGACCATATGTTGTATATAACATCAATTTTATGTGTCGTAATTCCCATATTTAAGGGGTTTTTTGTCAAATGGTTAGGGAAAACATGATGCCAATTTTATTCCTATTGTGGGAGAATTTTTGGATGTAATTCCCAAATATTTTTCTAGAATTCCACCAAAACATGAAGTTGAGATTTCAATAAAACCTAAACCTAGTGTCAAACAAATTTTAAATTCTCCCAATTAAATATACCTCATTATGTTAAGGAACTGAGTAAGTAAATTCAAAGGAAACTCCTTACTGGATTATTTTTTCTAAGTGAGACAACATCAAGTGGGCCTATTATTTTTATAAAAAGGATTACTGATTGATGAAATTATGGAATGATTATTAGGATCTTAAGAATATCATGATAGAGAATAATTATCCTCATTCCAATATTAATGAATTTTTTAATCATCTATGTAGTACTCAAAACTATTCCCTGATTGAAATTTGATATGAATATCAATAATGGTGGTTCATGATTGAGGATATTCCCAAGACATCATTATAAAAATGATATAAAAAATATGTATATAAATTAATGTCATTCTATCATAATAATGAAACTAATACATTCATGGATTTAATGAAGTTTAAATTTTATATATTTCCTGGACTTGTTTGTGTAGTCTTTATAGATGATATTTATAATTTCCTAGTTTGGAATCCATTATAACCATTTCCCCAAGACATTCCAGCATACATCCTCATTTGTGCCTCCATGTATACCAGATGATGTCAACATGAAACGTTGGTATAATGTTGAACAATAAAAAGACTATGCCCCCATATCATAGTTCCCAACTACATATAAACCACCAAAAAATCATACATTCCAGAGAATGTAAAATAATAAATAAAAAGAAAGTGAATCATGATGTAAAAAATGATATAAAATAATGTCTTAAACATTCATTCTGTACAAACAACATTAGTGAACTAATTGGATGATCTCATATACAAAATAAATAAATGAAAAATAAAAGCATCTGGGCCTAATACCAATAATAGTCCATATAATATACCCAATATCCATAACCAAATTAATCTTCTCTATCATGAATATCAAACCGAAATAGATCTTCCCAATCAATCATGAAACTATAACCCTTTTAAAATTCCATCATGCATCCATGGTCAACCTGAAATTATACTTATGGTCGACTCATAGAGTGAGGTAAAGGTATATGGGGAGAGATATAATGATCAGTATTCCACCCAGTATGGTGAACCTATAAACTACACCTATAAGTGAATTCTCAGAAAATATTCCCATTCAAGATAGAACCTAACGGAAAATAAATAAAAATGGAACCCCCATTGATCCTTGGATCCATGACCTCTATCAACATTACATTATTCTATTAATTCATTGGTGTCTCTGAGGACGTCTCAATAACTATGCACTTGAATAGTCTGTATGATTAAAATTCACCGAAACTATATCCAAACCTTCTGAATCTATGGAACCATCTTACAATAGTCATATCATCTTGGAAACTAATATAATGATTTCCTACCATGTCCAAATGACCCAAACATTATCTCATACATGGAATCTCAACACATCTATCCTATTCAGAACAAAAAAGTTATAATAATATTAAATAATCAGTCTCACATCTTTCTCAAATAGCACAATAAATAGATCATTGTGATTCAATCCATCAACTACACTATATATAAATCCAATCATGCACGTATCATAATTCCATAACATAACCCACATATCAAAACAATCATTATGGATCATCAGTTTAACACCTTAACTATATATCAAAATAATATTGAATAGAGCATCAGTCTAACACCCAAACCATGGATTAAAAGATTCATTCCACTATCCAAACAAACATATATAACATGCATGCCAATAAAATCAGTCAAGAACATAAATAACTAAATATACATTCTATGTATAGAAACACAGTCTGACGCATAATTCATATACTACATTATACCTTCCTAGAACATCAGTCCAACATCTTAAAAAATTCATGTTACCCCACAAACCCTATAATAACCATTATCAAACAATATTACTTAATCCTCCACCCAACAATCAATCCATAAAAAAAATATACTAAGACACATAATCTTGTAAAAAATTATATGTTATGTTTATCTTAAAACATATCTTTGGATTGTCTGTCCAACACTCTCGTTCATCAGAACACTGACACTAAAATGAGGTTTAATATGTGTTATTGCAACTATATGAGAATTTCCACTTCTCATAAACCATTTCCCAAAATATAAAAGAAAAAAAGTATATAACAATTGTTGGTTAAACAACCATTCCAATTAAATGATCCTCAAATGGGCCAAAGGCCACAAACAGAGAATGCAACTATATGAGTGGTTCCTATATGTCATACAAGTACTTGAACATATCATAATAAAAGGAAGATCCTTAAGATACCCTTAGAATCCTTTAGATGATCATCGATCTATAATTATCCTATAATTGAATCTAAATGAAAATCTATGCCATACATGAATTTTTAAAAGTTGAATATGATATCCAATGATCGCATGATCCAAAAAACCCTAGTAGGGGAATCATAAATATTACATCATAAAAAACCCATCACTACAATGGAACAAATATGTAGCATCCATACAATGATGTCAACCATACCAGAAGCTCCAACTACTCTAATAGTCAAACACAAGAACAAGACCTTAACTAATCTAACAATTAGAAACTTTTCCGGATGAGAAGGAACTATCCAAGACCTCACATGAGATACTAATAAATCCCAACATTCAGGATCAATCACCATAATCTCAATCAAATCATGGTGGTATGATCGTGATACACTGATCTCTAATCTTGCAACCCTCACATGGGGCTCATATCTCATAACCAAAACCAATAGAGGATTCACTATCCAACACTCAAGGAAATACTCATGCAAAACTATATTATCCCAACATTCCATATAGAATACTCCTATATGCTGAAAATAATCTACCATAGTTATCTATGAATATAAATTCTCAAAAAGGACTACGTGCATGTCAAATTATAACTCTAGGGGAAAAAACCAAAACCTACAAGTCGGAAAAACAACCTGAAAAAATATTATGTGTACTTTATGTGTAATATCTAATCAACCACTATCCATTTACATTTAAATGGTCATAGAATACGTGGGTTCATCCCATGTACAACAACATGACCAAGTCTTATAAGAGGTTTTCCAGAGTACTACTACATGTCCATGTCCCCCTCATGTTGTCTTTCTACTTATGTACATTGGCATATTTCTATGTCCTACTACAGGGTGTGTTCCCAAAGTTCACGATGTGTACTTTCCAAATGCCACCTAACTATGTACTCTATCACATGGATATGATCATGTCCATGTAATACTATATTGTTTGTACTTAAATTTCACGATGTGTACTTTTAAAATACCCATCATCCCTGAATTATAAGAACACATAGAATGTTTTCATATAACCAAACAACATGTTTTCACAGATTCCAAATATGAAAAACACTTAATAACCACTTTTTCCCTAATTTGGTGTAGATCAACCCCCATATGGTTTTTAATAATCATAATAGAGAAATAAATAATGATTGAAATAAATCTATTAGGATTGAGGAACAAAACTAAGAAATAACCTACCTCAAGATAAAAACAAATAAGGATCAGATCTGTATCCACTCATGGAAGCCATTTTACTTTGATCAAGTCCCAATCATCCTGATGGATGAATTTTGATAAAATCTACATCTACACCAAATACTGGTCCATTTTTTCTTGAAATTTAGTTCCCCCCCTCCATACATGCATATGAACCCCAAATGGGGTGATGAATATTCTATTAATTTTAAACAATTAATTAATTAATTAATTAAATATTTAAAATTTTTCTGCTCAGGTTGGAGGTCATCACGGCCCTCAAAATTATATTTATTAGCCTACATTAGAATAGTGGTGTCGGATCGATCCACAGAGAAGTCAGGTGAGTGAATTCAACAATTTTAGTTTTAATAAATTCTATTGTTGTCAACAGTGAAGCGAGTGTGCATTTTTAGTTGTTTTTACTTTAATTTTTTTTTATATTTTTTAATTAAGAAGTAATGAAACATGTTGGATGATTTCCTATTTACTAAAATAAATGTAAACCAATATAAGGGAATGTGAAGGAAATAGTAAAAATGAAATGGAACAGGAGTGCTGATGATTGATCAAAAAGATTTCCCAAGAGCTTTGAATTCTACTAATTTAATTGTGCATTATTCATCTTATTGAATTCTCACCTTAAAAATCCTTGTTAATTATTACTCTCTAGATGAATAACACACTTCTCTGTAAATATCAAAAGTTCTCAACTTCAAAAACATACAGCCAGCAAAATGATTGAAAGATATCAACAGAAATCTTTCTCACCAAATGTTTCTTGAAGATGTTAAATTGAATTTGATGTTTGATAGATAGAAAATATGATCGATCTATGTGAAATATCATTGAGTTTGAGATTGCATTAAAAAGTGTGCGGGTTCAATTCCAGATTTGAGAACTTGATTCAATCCCGCCGAAATAATCAGATTCTCTTTGAGAGAATTAAAATGAAGAAAAAGAAAATATAAACTGGTAAAAAGTCAAAACTCATGATCATGAAATTTATTCTAAGAACATATTCAATTTAATAGTATAAATACAGAGTAAAATATTAAAAATCAGAGGAAAATCATTCCTACCTTTAAATATGAAGATCATGTACTACTACTCGCTCCCATGTGACTCCAGTTCTTCAGAACTCCACTTGGTGTCTCTCAGGAGATTCACTCTCAAAAAGTGTGTGTGAAATTAGAATGAGACTCCTCTTTAAATTCATATGCTTCTCTGCATTAATATCCAATATCATCTACCGCATGTCACCACTTGCTTCAAACAACTTGGACTCATCTTTTCCAATTTCATCGCATAGGTGTGTTTTTTCGCGACCGGCACATCACGCTAATTTTCCTCGCAAAAGTAACTTCGATTGATTTGTTGTGAAAATTTAGATGTCCTTATGAAAACATTTTTAACCTGCATAGAAAAGATAATTATTAATTAATATTTATAAAAATGTTATTATATTAATTGATAAATAATTTTTTTCATTAAATACTTTAATTAATAAATAATATTTTTCATGTTAATTTTTTTATATCTTAAATTATAAATATTATGTAATATGGGTTATTGATTTATTACCTATTATTAAATTAAAATATTATTAATGTAATTTAATTGATTTATTAATTTTAATTAATAAATTTCACTATAATTAAATCGATTTATACAAAATATTATTAAGTAATTCTTTAATTGATTAAAATAGTTTATTTTAATTTTATTTATAACTTTTATTTAATATTGTGTTTTTTTAAATATTTAATTTAATTAGTTACTTATATAATTTATTTTATAGTTATTAATTATTAATTTTCATTAATATATAACTATATTATTTTATTTTATTATGTTTTATATTTATGTTTAGTTTTTTTAATATTCTTTCTCCCTCCTTTTACACTCTTCACCGCTGTAAAGTGGGGTTCAAGAAGCTTCCCCTGCATGTCATGATAGTGCGTGGTTATCCTCAGCTCAAACTAACAGTGACGCTTCCTCCACCATTCGGTGGTGAAACATTCCTTAGACTGGTGTGCGGTGATCGGCTCCAGGCGTTTCTCCACAAACTAGCGGCGACGAACTAACATAGGGACACAATTGGATATAGAACCATGGTGCAGACTGCTCTGGCAATTAATCCAACTAGCACCTCCTGTTTTGAGTGGTGGACCAAAGAGCTTCTGGTCTCTATGTGACTCTTTCTCCTAGACACCAGCAGCAGCGCGATCAGTTCCTTCAGGTGGTGTCGTGCATCTCCTGCAAAACTAACGGTGGTCCTTTAATGACACCACTTCTTCTTTAGAACCTATTTCAAAAATCATCAGATTCATCGGATCTAGATTTGCCCATTGTTTTGTTTTTGTTCGATATATACACTGGATTGGAATTGAACTCTGAAACTGAATTTGATTTTTTTGGGTCTTGTTTCTACTCTGGTTTTGGGTATGTGGTGAAGCTTCAATCAATCTTTATCTTTGCCAGTATGATCACTGGTTGTGGAGGAGAATGAAAATTTTTGGTTGAAATTGTGTTACAATGTAGGTATCAGTGAGATGGATGCTGTGCGGAAAAGAGAATGCGAAGGATAAGCCTAACAGTGAGAAGATGAAGGGTAGATAGTCTAATTGTGAGGTGAAAAAGGTCGTCGTTATAATATAAATAATGAAAAAGGATCACCGGTAGGGGGACACTGTTACAAAATAAAAATCCACGTCATCATTAGAGAATAATAAGGTTGCTGGTAGGCATTAAAATAATGTTACCGAAATTCCTAAATGAAAGCTACTAGTAAGCTGGATAAGTTCACTATTAAAAAATAAAATAATATCCTACCATTACGAAATAAAAATAAAAGTTCAACATTAGAAATATAAATTAAGGTTACCGGTAGTATAAAATTTAAAGTTCCCTGTTAGCTTTTAGAAAAAGGAATAAAGCTGGGTTGGGGGAACCGGTAGATTTAAAGGTTACCGATATACTTGAATGAAGGATATCGGTAAGGTGTATAAGGTAAAAGGGCCATCAATAGAAGACTAACATTGACCATTAAAATAAACAAATGTTGAACTTAAAAATTATAAATTAATTTATTTAAAACAAAGATGGAAAATAATTAATATTAAGAAAGCTAAACACCATTAATTAAAACAGGTTTTTTGTTTAACTTAAAACGTTAATATAATAATGACAGGTATTAATTGATAACACATAAATTAATAAACTGGATAATTGATAAAATAAAATAATAAAAGCCTTAAATTAAGAACACTATATATATTAATTGTAGGGTAGCAATGAGTGAAAATGAAATGCAACGGTGACTCATTAGGTTTCTGATAGTTATAGTCTTCCTCACCGGTAGACTAAAAACAATATAAAATGAATAAATAATAAATCTCCATACATAAAATTAAACAATTAATATTTGAAACCTATTAATTAATTATTTAAACAACTTTTTGAGTACATAAAACTTAAAGAAAACTACTTTTATTGATTAAAAACAAAATGCATTAATTTAATTAACCTGCAAGACAACTAGACTAGTTAATAATTAAAGTTAAAATATATTAATGAATCCATATTAAATAATAAAATATTAAAATAAAGACTATGTTGATTATAAAAAAGAAAAATAATTTAAAATATTATTTTTTTAATAAAGTCTAATTATTAATTAGTGAGTAGATTGGTATTAACACAAATAATAAACAAATAATAAATTTTGATAAAATAAGTAAGATTATAATTATTATTTAAAGACTAAAAATAAGTATTTAATAAAAATTGATTAATTAACAATATTAATTAGAAAAATACAAAATTACATTTATTTAGTAAAAAGATATTAAATTATTAAATAAATCATTAAAAACTAAGTAAAAAGATGTGGAAAAACTATGTAAAAATAGAGCCACATAATATTCCCCCACACTTAAGCATTTTTTGTCCTCAAACAACCCCATGTCTTATTTTCTCTGAAAAGAAGTGAAGTGCTTATTATGATTAAGATCACATTGTATATTGTCATGCACTCAATAACATAGGAGAAAACATAACAATAGGCTTTTTGAAAATGAATTACTCATATGAATCTTGTCTATAACAAATACTCAAGGGTAATTAAGAAATCTATGAATCCTCAAGAAATGAAAATTTCATGCCTCATACGTGATACAATATAATGACTCATTTCAATCCAAGCTGAATTTCTATGTCCAAGAATGTCAAGAGGTAAAATATCAATGGAATTAAGATCATAACCAAGGAACATTGTAATTTGACAGAATCCTAGGTTCCAAAATTAATTAATTTGTTTTGAATCACCTTATTAATACAACCTAAATGATTCCCACATAAACAAATTGAACCCTTCATCATCTCTCCTTCATCATTCCCCTCACCTTAATGAACTCATTTTTTACCCTAAACACTTTATTTTATTTTTCCCAAGCCATGTATCAAGTTCTAAGCACTGTGCAATGCACTTATTCTAGGTGTACAGAGGGCTTATAGTAAACAGAAATTCACCCATCATCTAGGGTCTTAGAGACTCACCGTGGGATCCCATATGCCCAGGCTAATTTAATTTAAAAAGTTTTATATAAAAAAATTTCCATTGTCTAATTAAATCAATTACTTTTTATAATTAGAAAAATGAATGAGGCCCCTAGAACATGAATCAAACTTCTAGTTCAAAGGGTTTTGATCATAAATCCATTAAAGGGTACCCATATATCTTTCAGAAATAGACTCTAAATCAAGATATCCATTCGATATCTAAGTATGATCACTCAGTAATCATCTAAACTCGTTAATTTCAGACTCTATGTAGTTCTTAAATACCAATAAGGAACATTTCTTAAGGAAAGACCCAATTGAATATAGTGTAAAGCCTAAAATTGTACAAGAATTTTGAAAAATTTTAACCATTTTTTTACAATAAGTTTTATGTGAAATGGGAATTTATGGACTTTTATTATAACACAGTTTAGCAAAGTCAAGAAATGACCCCCTCACCCACACTTAAAATCCAACTTTGTCCCCAAAGTTGACGTCCAAATGGGAGAATAACAATTAAACAGTTTAAGGTTCAAAATATATTAAAAAATTAGTAGATTTATGAAATGTTCAAAGGTCACATTGATGTTTAAAACTATTGCTTCCATAATGAATAACTTAACAGCAGGTTCATTTTCAAATAAATGAATTATCATTTAAGTACAGTGACAATGATGTTCCATTAATGTTCGAATATTTCATGCATCTTATGGGTGGAGAGTGGATAGGGTGTAGCAATCTTAAATTTTTTCTTCAAAATAATTTTCAATATAATAGAAAAATGCATGATAACACAGCTTTTCAAAACAAGATTAATTAAAAACACACTAACCAGCAAGCATGTACCCCCTACACTGAATTTCATGTAGTAAATGGGTTTTAAAAAATGAATATCATTTCACACCATTAGGCACTTCTAGATTTTTTTAATAAAAACAGAATTTTGTAGTGGAAACAAACATGAAATAGAATTTTAGGTAAGCATAATTTATTTTAATTCCACAACATATAGAGAATAATTTATTAATGAATTACTTGAAACATATTTTCAATCATGTTCAAATCATGCAACAGAATATTCAGTACACATGTAGAATAATTTTTTAACACAAGATGATTGTCTATGTGAGAAGAAATAAATTTACAAAAACAAGAATAGAAATAAATGCATAATGTTTAAGTACAACCCTAACTATGTTCTTGTCCAAACATGATCATGGGAATTACAATCCTTTACTGAAACAAGCATCAGCAACCTATGATAGAACTAGGAAATGAAGAAAAATAATTAAAAGGTGTTTCACAAAAATAGAGAACAAAAGAATCATTTAATTCAAGGTTAAAAAGAAAAAACATAAAGGCAAAAAAAACCATGGGTTTCCTCCCATACAGTGCTTGATTTAAGGTCCCCAACCAGACATTATTCAAAAACATTTTTCAAGAACTGTGATGGAAGCCAAGCCCTTCAGATGTCCCTCAAAATAATGTTTCACTCTCTACCCATTGACTAACATGGGCTTATTCTCTTCACCTACAATTTCTAAAGCTCCATTATTCAGCACTCTCACAATTGTAAAAGGTCCAGACCACTTAGACTTTAGTTTTCTATGAAAAAGTTTGAGTCTATAAATCAAAAGAAGGACCATCTATCCAGGCTTGAACTATTTGTTATGAATGATAGAATCATGAAATATTTTAGTCCTCTCTTTATAAATACATGCATTATCCTAACTCTCTCTACTAATCTCATAAAGTTATCTAAGCTCAAGTAGCCTCCTTTAATCAGTACACTTAAAATCAAATTTAAGATCTTTAATTGCCCAATCAGACTTATTTTTCAACACCACAGGTAAATGAAAGCATTTCCTATACAACAGCCTATAAGAAGACATACCTAATGGGGTTTTGATAGAACTTATATAGGACCATAATGCTTCAGAAAATTTAAGAGACCAGTCTTTCCTAGAGTTTGACACCGTTTTATCAAGTCTTTGATCAAGTTCCCAGTTAAAAATTTCCACCTATCCACTAGATTGTGGATGATTAGGAGTACCAGTTTTAGGAACACAACCATATTATTCCTTCAAATTATTAAATTTATAGTTCTTAAAATGAGTTCCATTATCATTTATTAAAGCTCTTTGAACTCCAAATCTTGTAAATATGTTCATTTTCAAAAAATTTATTACATAATTGGATTGATTATTTGGTAGTGCCACTGCCTCAACCCATTTTGAAACATAGTCTACAACAATAATTATATACTCATTCCCATGAGATGATGGAAATGGACCCATGAAATCTAAACACCAGACATCAAAAATCTAAACATCTAGAATTCCTTTTTGGGGTAAATCTTGCTTCCTACCAACGATTACCATCCTCTAACACCTACCACATCCAACCATATATCTTCATGCATATTTAAAAAGAGTTAGAAAATAGAAACCCGATTGTAGAACTATTTTATCAGTTCTTTCACCACCATGGTGACCATCCCAAGGTGAAGAATGAGTACTTTCTATTACATGAAACATTTCTTCCTCAGGGATACATCTCCTATGAATACCTTCAACACATCTCCTAATCAACAGGGTATCATCCCTGAGATAAAATTTAAGTTCAGAAATAATTTCAATTCTTTGGCTATTGGATGGATTTTTTGGAAAGACACCTGCTTCCAGGATGTTGGAAAAATATGGAAACCAAGCAGATTGACTGATAGAAACAGTAAGCAGTTTCTCATCCAGAATGGAAGAGGTAATCTCACAAGGATCTTTAGATTCATATTGAGTAAGAGGAAGCCAAGAATTGTTGTCAGAAACTAAATTTTCAGCTCCCTATTTATTCCTAATCTCTAAATAAAATTATTGTAATAATATAATACATCTAATTAGTCTGTGTTTAGTTTCAATCTAAGACAGGAAAAACATTAAAGAAGAATGATCAGTGAAAATGATAACTTCTGAACCTAACAAATACCATTTAAGCATATCTAGAGAAAACACAACAACTAATAAATCTTTTTCAGTGGGGGTATAATTCTTTTGGGAATCATCTAGCAGTCTACTAGCATAATACACCACATGTAGTTTCATATCATTCATCTGTCTAAGGGAAGCACCTACAACCATATCAATAGCATCACACATAATAACAAAAGGTAGTTTCTAATCTGGTGCAGTGATGATGGGTGATATAGTGAGTTTCTCTTTATGTATATTAAATGATTTCAAACTGTTTCCATCAAAATTGAATGTTGTATCCTTGACAAGAAATGAACATAAGGGCTTTGTTATTTTAGAAAAATCATTTATTAATCTCCTGTATAAACCGTCATTTCCTAGGAATCATCTAACACCATTGACATTAATAGAAGGTGGAAATTACTGTATAACATCAATCATAGTAGTATCAACTTCTTGATCTCTCTTTGAAACATTATGACCATGCACAATACCTTCTATAACCAGGAATTGACATTTCTCCCAATTAAGAACAAGGTTGGTTTCAATGCATCTTTCCAAGTCTAACTCAAGATTTTAGAGACGTGTATCAAAAGTACTACCCACAATAGATAAGTCATCCATGAAAACCTCAATGATTATCTCAATAATATCTAAAAAGATATCCATCATACGCCTTTGAAAGGTGGATGGATATCCACACAACCCAATAGGAATCCGCATGTAAGAAAATGTTCCAAAGGGGCATGTGAATGTGGTCTATTTTTGATCCTCTGAAGAAACATGAAAATAGTTTAAACTAGAATACCCATCCAGAAAACAAAAAAAAATTTCCAACAATCCTCTCAATCATTTTGTCTAAAAATGTCATTGGAAAATGGTCCTTCTTAGTGGCTACATTAATCTTCCTATAATCTATACAGAATATCCATTTTGAGGCCTTCATAACGTGGACTTCTTCATTTTTTTCATTCGTAACTATAGTGAATCCTCCCTTCTTGGGTACAAACAGGTCATGGCGCACCCAAGAACTATCAAGAATAAGATAAATCATTCTAGTGTCCTGCAGTTTAATCACTTTTTCTCTCACAACATCTTTCATGTTCGGATTAAATATTTTTTGACACTCTACCCTAGGTTTATGGTCAGGTTCCATAGGTATTTTATGCATAAAAAATGATAGACTAATACCATAGATATCATCTATTTTCCAAAATAGGGAATATTTAAACTTCTTTAACACATTAAATAGTCTTTCCTCTTGATTTTCATAATGTTCAGTAGAAATTATTACAGGAAAATTGGAGTTGTCACATAGAAATGAATATTTAAGATGGGATGGGATTTTCATCAGTTCATGAGTGGGTGGTTCTACACTAGAAGGTAGACTCTTAGGCCTAGGAGGTCCAAGATCTTAAACATATTTTTTGAAAGGTGTCTTAAAAGTTGAAATATTTCCAATTTTATATTCAGATTTGGATGTAACAATGCTGCTGTCAAAAGTGGGTAGCACATTGTCCAGATTTTCTAGATCAGATTTCAAAAAGTTAATTAGAGAGGAATCATCATGTATTCTTGTAAGATCTCCCCCAATATCATCAAAATGTTCAGAAAGGTTGGTGTTAATAGAAACACCCTCAAATTTACTCAAAATGATCCTGATTTATGAAATAGTGGACTCTTCTATAGTAGAATCTAGACAATTTTTGAGTTTTGGAATATTTTCTAGATTTGGAGTTCTATCAGAATTTTTAATTTCTAAAACTGATATAAAACGATTTTCCTCTAGGAAAATATTTTCTTCAAAAGAATATTGATTTTAATATTTATCATAGTTCCCAATCGTGTTTTCATTCTCTAAGGAATCTAGCATTGAATAGTTTTCTGAAAAAGTTGTTCCTTTAACATTTTTAAACACATTGAATAATTCTTGTTGTTCTCCAATTTTAATGATTAATTGACCTTTTGAAACATCAATAACTACCCCACCTGTGGCCAAGAAGGGCCTACCCAAGATTATGGGCACCTCTTCATCACATTCCATATCCAAGACAAGAAAGTCAGCAGGTAGAAACAGTTTCACAAATCCAACTAGAAAATCACGTACCTTAACCACATGATGTGTGAACGATCTATCAGCTAACAGTAGTATGACCATGGTTACTTGAAGATCACCCAACCTCAGCTGTGGAAATATTAAGTATGGGAACATATTAATGCTAACAACTAAATCACACAAACATTTGAGCTGATCAGAGTTTCCTAGTGTTCATGGTATGACAAAACAACATGGGTCTTTCAGTTTAGGTGGGATTTTCTTTTAGAGTACAGTGCTGAACTCTTTAGTGAGGCTGTAAGTAGAAAATTCTTCAATAGATTTTTTCATTGAAAAAATTTTATTAAGAGATTTAAAATAAGATGGGATTTGAATCAAAGCTTGAATGAATGGAATGTTCAATTGATGTTTGGAAAGGAGACCAAGGAACTGGAAGAGTTCACACCTATTGTTACATTGAGGATTCAGCTTCTCAGAGAAAGGGATTGGTGGGGAAAAATTATTAATGACAGTAGGAATATCCCTCACCTCTTCCTCAATTTTTTCTTTTCCGTTATTCCTTTGATTTTTAGAGGATGTTTTAGCTTGATTTTCATGTGACAAATTCATATTTAGATCAATTTATAGTCTTTTCTGTAAATTTCCATCATGTGTGGAAAGAAGATTTTTATTTTCAGATTGAAGCAGAATTTCATTTTGGGTATTTTTTGTTTCTTTTTCAACAAATATTTGTGTATTAAGCCCAATTTTAGTCACAACAACCAAGGAATTATCTATAGGGTTAAGTTCAGTGGTACATGGAAGTCTACCTTTTTCCCTAGATGAGAAATCCCTAGCAACTTGACCTAACTATTTTTCCATGGTTTTCATACTAACATCAGTTTGAATTTTATCTGACTCATATTGATTTTGATATTTGGTCAGCTGAGTCATGTATCTTTCTTTTTGAGAGTTGATTTTATTAAATATTAAACCATGTTTAGAATAAATGTGACTATCATTTTTTCCTTGTACATTTTAAGACTCAAACCATTGTTGATTATGGATGTTTGGTCTTGTTTTATGAGAGTAATTAGCAGTAGTGGATTGTTTGATTATGCCTTGATATTTATAGGACAGATTTGGGTAGTTCCAATAGACATGGTTGTAATTGTTTGAGAATCGATCTTCTTTAGGATGCATCCTATGACCATAATTAACAAAGTTTGAATTCCATTGGTGTTGGGATGGCATATCATTGTTTGGAAAAAAGTTTTCACTATGCCCAAACATACCACACTGGACACACTATTACCTTAAAGACTGATTGGTATTTTGACATCCTAGTTGGTTAACAGTTTTATTAGAATTCTAGTTCATTATAGATTGATGATGGTTGGATATTTCCACAAGTTGAGATTGAGTTTCATTCATTGAACCGATGTTTGAATTAACATTTCTATTGATTCTTTTTCTTCTTGAAATTTTATGTTCTGAATTGAGTGAAAGATTATTAATGATTTGTCTACCTTATTTATCTATTTTATCATTTTAATTACCCCCAGCAGCTTGATCCACTAGATTCTGTCTAGAGGATGATAGACCTTTATAGAATGTATCCATAAGAAGGTGTAATGGAAGTTAATGATGGGGAAACTGCCTAAAAAGATCCCTCAATCTATCCCAAGATTCATGAAAAGCATCTCCATACTATTGATTAAAACTAGTGATCTTAGTTCTAAGTTCACCTTTAAGTATTTGAGGATAAAATTTCCATATGAATGAACTATACACTTGATCCCAATTTTGCAAAATGTTCTCATCTAGACTCAAAAACCAATTTATAGGATTCCCTTTAAGGGAAAAGGGAATAAATCACATTCTATGTTCGTTTTATGTGAGTCCTAGAAGAGATAATTGTTTCATAGTATGGTATAAATCTCTAATGAAGGATAAGGAGTCCTCATTAGAGATCTCATTAAATGTAGGCAGGAGTTAGATGTGTGATTGTTTAAGTTCAAAATTTCTGTCCCTAAGAGTAAGTCTCTTGGATGATGGATTTCTTGAAATTTGAGGAAGTTAGAAATCCCTCATCATAGTCCATTCATGTTCATCTAAGCGTTCTAGTTGTTTTTGGATGTTGTTAGGTTCAGGAAATCTATTATCTAGGTTTTCTATATCTATTTTTGTTCTTCATTATTAGAGTAGTGAGATGTTTATCTAATTCAAGGTTTAGGGGCTCTAGTCTAGCACCAGAAGTTCTTGTGCACATGAAAACAACATAAACAAATACTACTCAGCAGTAAAAATTCAGCAAGAATTGAAACAATTTTTTTACGATTTATAAATTTTTCAATTTTTTAATGTTTTTTACATTTGTGATTTTTATGTGTTTTATAGAGTGATGGCTCTTTCCTTCCCCAGCAATGATGCAAAATTCTGATCAGGCCATGGGTCATCACAACCCTCAATACTGAATACATTTAAATGATTAAGTGAAATGAGAATCAAAAGTAACCATTATAACATCAACTCTTCCCTAAACTAATGAAATATCTACAAATTATCTCTATTAACACGTATACCAAGATATTTCTATTACAAAAGAGAATAATTAAGAAAATAGGGGAAGTAAACTCCCTATGAAAGCATGAACTGTTGCTATTTCTTCCCTCCTCAAGCTCTAAGAAATGGTTCTAGAGTCGCCCTCCAGTATGCTCTCATCGGCACTGGCTCTCCGGATGTGTTGAATGAATGAGAATCTCCCTCATATATTTTCCTCTTTTTCCAATCTGCTGCTTGCTCTGTCTTAAGTAGCCACTGTCAAAGCATGCATGTCACTGAACATTTTCCACAGACTTCAAAGGCTCTTCGCAAGTGCACTGCACACGTGTGTGTTTTTGCGACTGGCACTTCGTGCTAGTTTTTCCCTCATAACTAACATCAGATGAGTTAGTTGCATGCACCTGGATGTTTTTAAGTCCTCAGTGTGAACCTGCAAGGTAAAGAATGTGAAAAAAAAGATAAAACTGTTAAAACACAAAAATAAAACAGTTGATAAAATAGTTATTAGTTAGATATTTTATTTAATTTTTCAAGAACATAAATTTATTTATTATTAAATATTATTATTAAATAATTAACAAATTAACTTATTTAATTTAATAAACAAAGTTGTAATTTAAGATATTTTCATTATTTAGTTCTGTTATGTTACTTTACATAAATTTATAAGTTGCTAAAATTTAAAATCTAAACTTTTCATAGAATAATTAAGTCTGTATATTTTTAAAATTTATTAATAATGTTAAAAATAGTTATTAAATAAAATATTGTATTGAACATTAAATTGTTAAATTATTATAATGTTTGTTTTATTCTAGTTTTATTATTTTTGGAATTTTATTTAATATATTCTATTAATAAATTTTTTATTTAATATGAAACATTAAACAATAATTAATTTATTTCAATATAATTTATAATGTTACAATTAATTATAGATTAATAAAAATTGTGTATGTTAATTAATTTTATAATTCTGTTTTATTATATATCTTATGTTTATTATATTTATATAATTATTTAATGTTTTAAATTTATTCAATTTAAGTTATTATTTTGACTTTATTTAAGTTCATCAGTACATAAAATTAATAATTATTTTTTTCTTCCCCCCCCCAAATCGGCGCAACATTTGGGGAACATTCTGAATTTTTTGCAAGAAGCCACTGTGGCGGCCTCTCCTCCAGCGAACCAGTGACAACCACAACTTTTTCAAACCGGTGGTGTTTCAGATTTGGAGAAAATGGATTTTAGTGTTTGTTTTTTTCTCTGATATATATGTACTCTTCTAAACATGGATGCTTTATTATTATTAATTTAGATATGGTTTGATGAGGTAGGATAGGTTTTTGATTGAATCTGTGATGGTGTGTGAAATGGTTAAAGATCTGAAGTCGGGGTATGATGTGCAGGATTATAGCGAAGCTCAACTGGGAAGATTACAAGACAGGTGGCTCATGGTTGGGGTAGCAAACTGATGATGACGTACGGATTTTGGTGGAGTGGTGGTGCAAAGGATGGAAAGAACATACATAGCGAGATCTAGGGAAAGAGGAAGTGTGCAACGGTGAGGTGGTAACTGATAGAAATAAAAGAAAAGGGTCACCGTTGTGCCTAGATAAAAAATCCTTGTTAGAAAAAAAAGAGGTGACTGATAGAGAAAAATATCGGTCACTATTACAAAATAAAAAGAATGGTTTCCAGTAGTAAAAAATTAAAAGTCCACTATTTTCTTTTTTTAAAGGGAAGAAGCGGGGTGGGCGTCACCGATAGAATTAAAGGTTGTCGATATTTTTGAATGAAGGCTATCGGTAAGCTGTATAATCTAAAACGCTCACCGATAGAAGACTAATAGTTCCCTTTAAAATAAACACAAGTTGAACTTAAAAATTATAAATAAATTTATTTAAAAGAAAATAGAAATTAATTAATTAAAAAAAATCTAAACACCATTAATTAAAACATGATTTTTGTTCAACATAAAACATTAAAAATATTATAAACATTATTAATTGATAACACCTAAATTAAGAAACTGGATAATTGATAAACTAAAATAATAAAAGGCAGAAATTAAAAACACTATATAAATTAATTACAATGTAGCAGCAAGTGAAAAAGAAAAGCATTGGTGACTCATTAGGTTACCTATAGTTATAGTCTACCTCACTGGTAGTCCAAAACCAATAGAAAATGAATAAATAATCAAACTACATACATAAAATTAAACAACTAATATTTTAGAACTCTTAACTAATTAAACAACTATTTTAATACATAAAATTTAAAGTTAACAACTTTATTTAATTAAAATCAAAATTCATAACATAATTAACTAGCAGGACGACTAGACAAGTTAATAATTAATGATAAAATATCTTAATGAATCCATATTAAATAATAAAATATTAAAATAAAGAATAATTTGATTAAAATACAGGAAAAGATGTTAAAAGATTATTTATTAATAATGTCAAATTATTAATTAGTCAGAAGATTGGCATTAACACGACTAATAAACAAATATTTAATTTAGATAAAATAAGTAAGATTACAATTATTATTTAAATACTGAAATTACATAATTAATTATAAAAAATAGATTAATTAATTATATTAATTATAAAAATAAAAATGTAAAATTATTTAGTAAAAAGTTCTTAAATAATTAAATAAACCATTAATAATTAACAAAAAAGATGTGGAAAAACTATGTAAAAATATAGCAACGTCTTTGTCCTGTGTCCGGTAACCCGAATCATGTTTATATCGATCCTAGTAAAAAACACCAATTCCTGAGTAAACTACACTGTATGTATATTAATATATTGTTCCCTCTGAATGATATTAACACACAAACTCCCAAGAATAATTTGATAACTATTTAGTTAATTATTATATATTTGTACAAAACTCAAATGGATCAGAATTCCTCCAATGCCCCATGCATGGGTAAATTCCATATTTTAAAACCTAAAAAGTTGATATAAAGACAATTCAAGATCAAATACTAAGGGAAAAAATATTTCCACCAAATGCATCTGATACCAAAAAATCAAAATTTATCTTAAAACTAGTATATGGGGAAATGCAGGCCTTTTAAATATCCCCAATATAAAACTCCCCATCCATAAGAACCCTAAGTGGTATTCGATCCACATATCATGAATGAGCATGTTCATCAAAAAGTACTTAACTCGGTAAAATGTTCTCAAATATTCCATCCATGATTCACTACATAACAACAGATATAGGGTGTGAAAAAAATCAGCATCCAGGCCACTGTTTTCACTACCAACAAACCATAAGGATAATTCATAACTACCACAAACCCTCCTGATACATCAAAACATTATTTATTACTCATCATCATACTCATGGTTCTCCCCACCATATAACTCATTCTTGAACTACCTATTCATATCCATGACTCTTACCATATTTGGACAAGCATTTAAAAACACATCCAAATTGATCCACCATTCTACATGATGTGTTCCTTAATGAATCTTCAACCATAACCACACAAGGTTCACATAACCATGATTAATATAGTACTACCACTATAGGATAATTCTTACCTTCTCCTCATAACAAAATTAATTTTCCATGTACCATTCCACAATCACTTCCAATACATGGAACTGGAAATGCCCATCTCACATCCACCAAATAGACAAAATGAAACAACTTCTATAACTCAATCCTACAACACTAGAATGAAACCCATTGTATTCTATGATATATGTACTATCTTATGAACCTCATTCATATATATTTGACGGTGGAATCCCCACCATATGGATATAACCACACAAAGACATAACTGAAACCAACTAGGATTCCCCTTATCAACCAAAGGAAACAATTTTATATCATGAAATATAGACCATTATCTCATTGATTAATCAAGATATTGTCAATATATTTGGAATGATTGTAATTAATATGTTATTATACAACTATTTCAATGAATAATACAACAAAAAAGACAACCAATCCAATGTAACAATGTTCAATCTCTACGGGGATCGTGTCACCATTATAAGAAGACTCTAATCATGGTTGTAAAATTCCCAGCCCACCCAAGGCATCCAAAACAACTGAATTTTCTCATAAGTGCACACCAACAATATCTTATCCACATGACAAGAGACAAAGTTCATCAAAAGTGTTCATGTCCCTATGATCCCATTATTAAAAAAACCATTAAAATCTCTAATGTAACAAAAAAATATTATTTGACTCAATTGAGTAAAAAAACACGGAAACACATCTCAAAAGATGTAACCGTGTAGTATCAACTGACCAAAATATGCATTTCCTTTGCATAGAACCAGAATAAACATTCCCATCATGAATCTAACATCATAGAAAATCATGGGAACAAAAATTCACCTCATTGAGATAAAAATTGATCCAACGAGCCTTAACCAGTAACCCAACATTTATATTCATGAATGATAGGAAAAAGGAAAAAAACAACAATATATGACTTCAGTATCCAAACAATAGTTGTCACGTAGTTGGACTCTCCCATTATGACACTCCAAAAGTCAAATGAATCTAAATATGTAATTAGGATTCACGTTAAAAAGGACACTAGGTTCACATTCTATCATTATTGATCATGCCTCACAAAATGTTACTAGTTAAAACCATCGAGATCTAGGACAACTAATAGAATGACACAAGTCATGGGACATCAAAAAAGCTCAGATCACATTATTTAGGTTAATTAATGTTTAAAACACCATTCCCTTGGGTCTCACCTCTGAACAACAACAAACACCAAACCAACCATCCAAAAACAAGAGAAAACATTTATCTGATATATCTATTATTCCTATTGATTCCTCATGGATGTAGATATAGAAATAACCTTAATACCTAATCCAAATGGGTTGAAAATGTCATACACTAATACCAAAATTACCTAACAATGGCAATTCATTCTTTATTAATATGGATTTATCCAATGTTCAAACCATTGAGTTTTTTATTGTGTATCCATTTAAACAATATTATAGTTAAATCCAAAAAATAACACACAATAAAAACTTTAACATGTAGATCTTATATGACTATCATGATGCATCAAGCTCCTCTGTGACCTAATTGATATGAGTCCAACAAAATCACATGCCTCTTCAAAAAAATAAAAAGTCTTGAAATTAGCCACAAACTATCATATATAAACAACATACTCATCTCCCATGTTGAAATACTAAACAATTGTATCATAAAATACCATGAAAAATAATCCAATTTCTTAGTAACTGAGACATCCTAACATAGTAGGTGTTTGAAATACACCAATTGATATCCATCAATCCTTCTGACATAATCATATATCTAAAGTATTCCAAACCAGAAATATTAATATAATAGGATTGTACATAGTTGTTATACCATTTTGAAACGTCTCGTCATGGATTCCACTATAACATGTGCCTGGATATATTTATCCAAATCACCTTATGTTGACATACATGTATTATTGAGGCTACCAACTATTACTAGTAGTCTAATGGGGAAATGTGGAGATATTATACCCCCTATATCAATGTGAAAAACAATATTTAAATAACCAAAAATCACACACACCCTAGTATGGAGAAAAATTAATAAACAACTTCAAAAAAAGCTATAATGGAAGGAGATACGATGAAGGCCTGCAGAGTAATTCCATACATACAATATCTACCACCGACCTAGCCAATCACATATACATAATAAACAATATAAAACTAAATAAGAAATTCAAAATTCCAAACTCTGTGACATATCACATACCTGATATTCAAAACCATATCGATCTACAAAATCTAAAACATTAGACTCCACATGACCATCCTCCTCAATCATGAATCCCTATGCTTTTCCCTATTCATGATGCATCACATGCTCAATATAAATGAGGACTAATTGATAACATGTACACCAAGGATCACATTCAAGGGGTGGGAAATAAATCTTAGTAGTCTAACCCCAATTGAAAACCTATTAATTAGTGCCTTAAATGTGTGATAATGAAATATGATAATACTATCTAAAAATTAACTGAATAAAAAAATAATACCACCATTTACACATTCATAAAATTCCTCAATTGACCATATTGGCTTCAGTGAATGCTGGGGTGTCTCTATAATCCTCTAATTGGACATTAATCTCAATAACAAGTGGGTTCCATATTGATAAAATACATATCCAAAACTAATTCATCAATGGATAAATCATATTACATTCTTATCATAATGGAAACTAATCATATACAACCCTAACCATGTCCCATAGGGAAAAAAATTATATACTACTGGGATCTTCAACACGTTTTCCCAGTTACCAGAAAAATGTACTACCTATCCTAGAACATCAATTTATCATCTATCTCATGTATCATAAACAATATTTCTTGGATTATTAGTCCATCAGCAAAGACAAATATCAAAAAAATATTGTGTGTAGAATCACTCTCAAACCATAACCATATATTAAATCAATCATTCCATGAGTATTATCCCATCACATAAACCAAAATATCAAAACCATCATTTTTATAGCTTTAATATAGCACCTAAACCATCAATAGGGAGTATCATTTCACCATATATCCTATATAGTATAACATACATTCATATAGTAGTATTCTAGAAAACAACCCACAATGTATACTATCCGAATCTAGAACCGCAGTCTAACTCATAATCCATCTAGTATAAGATCCCTTATCGGAATATCACTCCAAAATCAAGTCAAATTCATATATTATGACATCCACTATATAAAAAAATATGAATCATCACTTATGGAACCTTAGTTCAACACTCAATCCATATATAAACTATCTGTACTGATATGAAGCGTGTTGTCCTCCATTTTCAACAACTGATATATGAAACCATATCTATGGATAATTTTTTAAACAACCTTATCCATTACAATGCTTTCATGTAAATCATTATCCAAATTGTTGTTATACTACTATATCTTTATAGAATAATAGTCATAAAACATGTATGAACATATAAAACCAAGATAAAACATATTTGGGGCAAGCTGAACACCCATTCCCATCAAAATATCATCAAATCCTATGTTGTGAAAAACAAGAGAATTAAACACATTGAGGGGTTCCACTATATCATGTATCAAAAATTTAATCATTATATCACATGAAAACCTTCATGAAGCCTGTATTGGACTCCAATGTATCTTATATCAACAACACACCAATAATATAAGCCAAAAAAAGAAACTACGTCACATAGAGATTTTTTATAGTTGAATGTGGGATAAAATGATCATTTAATGAGAAGAAACCCCACCAGGGGAATTCTCAAGAGACACTTTGACTCAACTCCACACCATAAAAAAAACCTAATAGTAACTAAAATTGTATGATATCAACCAAAAAATAAGGATCTATCTACTATTATCCTTAATCACATGTTCTTATCATCGAATTATCTATCCATGAGAAATTAGTTCAAGTGCATAGGGATAAACCAATGTCACCACATAGATTCTACTTGATCTGCCATTTGGGGGGTTCATCCAAGGAACCAAAAAAAGATTTTCATAGAATGCTCATGCCAGGAAAATATTTGAACTCAAAATCCTCACTTGGGCCTAGTAGCACACAATCCAACCACATAAAGGATTTAAAATCCTAACATCATTTAAATAATCATATTAAATTATAAATATCCAAAACACAATACAGAATACCTCTATATTCTGAAATAATTCCACCATCCTGATCTATGTGAAAAAATTAAATGAATGTAAAACTCATAATTCCAATTACAGATCTAGGTCAGAGAAAACCCAAAACATATAAGATGGAAAAATTACGTGGAATGTACATCATATTACACGAGATGTGCTCCCACATGGGAAGACTTCTCAAGTACATGGATACATGGCCATGTCCTACAACATGGCATGTTTCATTAGTACATGAAATGTTCTTTAATAACTTCATCATCTAATATAATCTATCATATGGAAAAGATCATGTTTATATATTAATGAATGGTGGGTACATCCAAAATTTCAATCTTCTCCACCCAGGAAAAACACATCGGGTGTGTTCATAAAACCCCACACTCTATAATTGGCATTTTTGAATGGGAAGCAAATACATGACTACTGAAAAAACATTGTCACTGAATTATAGTATATCGATACCCATGGGATATTAAACCATAACAAAAGGTATAAAACACTTGAAAATATTTAATCTAATGGGATAATGTCATAAAAACTATCCCTTATTACTGTTTATATGGTAATTATTTTGGTCTAAATTGGATACTAGATTCCTCTCCACCTCAATATCATCCTCATCTAAACCATTGATGCTTTCTACTGAAATCATCTTCTCTTACCCATCCTATTATAACTATAACATTTATGTGATGTTCCATACTAGAAATTTCATGTGTAGGAACCCATATTCGGGGGATAGTTAAATGAAAATCATGAATTAATAAAATTCCCTTTTAAATTTCATCTTGTATTCCATAATATAAAGTCTTTATATAACACATAAAATAACCCAACATTCTAAACTCAACTAAAAATTGATAATATCAATCCCATGATTTATTCAAAATTCATTCACACCATAACTCACATGAATAATTTTATACTAAATTGATTAGATATTTATCCAAAAATAAAATTGCTCAAAATTTTACAAAACCTCTATACTATGGTAAATTCCCAATATTGGGACTATGTTGTGGCAAAAAAAATCAGGGATCAATTCTAGGAGAAAAATGATCATTTATCAATTCAAAAGCCAAGTATAAAAAAATAAAAAATTCCTCTCAAAATTATTATCCAAGGAATCATTGGAATTTACAATATTATTGACTATTCCATAAAAAATTAAGAGAATGAATACAAAATGAAAATTTAACTAATCACCCTAGGGTTGGAAAGTCAATATGAAAAAAATAAAAAATTATGGATATTGGTTTTAAATGGTTTCATTTTTTTTCATATAATATTATTAGACCGTATATCAGTAGATCATTAAATTATTGGGCTTATTGACTATTTTCCATGACCAATCACTCTGATTCAAGTCAATAGTTTTACTAGTTTATTTGGATATTATTGATGGTTATTGGAGAATTTCTCACAAATTTCTAATTCTCTAGTGATGTTAACTTGGAAGAGAACCATGTTCATGTGGACAGCTGTGTGTGAGGATAATATCAAGTAACTAAATTCAATATTTTTCAGTGAACCTCTCATTAAATTAATGTTTAGTGTAGAAGGTATTGTAATATATAGTGATAATAGAAGAAGATTTTAGGATGTGTTGTTATGTACAACATCGTGGTCCTTGATTATTCGATAAGAAAATCAAATATATATGAGAAAACATGCACAACTCATGATTTGGTGTTAGGTGCACTAATTTTTTGTTTAATGATTTGGAGGAAACATTTTTATAGAGAATAGTATGATATCTATATATATATATTGATCATATAATGTTTTAATTGTTTATTAACATAAAAAGATTTTAATATGAAACAAAGAAGATTGTTAGAACTATTTAAATAAAATGGTTTCTTAATATATTACCACCCTAGACAAGTGAACTAGAAGGCTGATTATTAACGTCGAAAGGATAGTGAAACCTAATAAATTGTAATGATAAAAAATAGATCCAATATTTCTATATTTTAAAAATGATGGATTTGGAAATCATATAGGTAGAGTAAAAATTTTATCATTCTCAATTGAATGATAAACCATCTATCGATGTGAATATTTAATAGGTATAAGGGGAAGATATTGAGAATCAATAGAAGTTTTGAAATGTCCCTGAGATTAAAAATTATCATTATTGAATGATAAAATCAAAAAACCATTATTTGATTCATTCCATAATATATTTGAAGAATTGGTTGTTAGAGGAATCACATAGTTCTACATTCATTATCCATTTAGGAGGTACAAAAATTATATATATTTGAAATAGTAATTTTGGAGGGATGGTATATAGTGATACATCAAAAACATTGTTTCATAGTTATTTGTATAAAAACATTTAAATATGATAGATGAAAGTGTACGGGAATGTTATATAAGTTACTCATACCATAATAAAAATGGGAAAATATTAACATGTATTTTATTTTTGGAAACCAGATAATTTATATTAGGAATAATGAAATATGGGTTGTACTGAACTCTTTAATTAGAAAACAAATATAATAATTATAAAAGATAAATTAAATCAAGTTAATCCTTTGAATATTTAAATTAATGAAGTGATAAGGTTTAATGGGTTATCACATCGAATTATTTCTTATCGGTATTCGAGGTTTATGTAAAATTTTTGTTAAAGTCTTAACAATCTATTACTACAGAGTATGATTTTAGTTTCTTGTATTATCCTGCGATATTGGATCTATTTATGTGAATAATTACAAAACTGGAGGATATATTGGGATAATATTTTTTAATGGAAAATGTGATTGTGTTCAACATATTCTTATTTACGAGTTTTATTACAACATTATCATAAAATCTAATATTTTGATGGATCATTTTGAAACTCTTGATAAAAATATGTGTAGTGATCCCACGTGATGGAATTATGGTTGAGATAAAAAGAAATTGGTAATGGAGATAAATGTGGAAATTATATATAATGTAAAATGAATTCATAATGATCCACAATTGTATACAAATCTAGTTACCTTATTTCTGAATGATTGAAGATGGCGACATCGCAAAGGTGCCCTCGAGGGTGAATGTGTAAACCCTAATCGGGGTGATAATGCAGAGAATTCGAGGGACAAGGATGAGGATCGCATCATACATTATGAGCTCTTCAGTCTCTGTGCTAAATAGAAATCTGATAAAGTGATGCCTAATGATGTTTCTGATTACGGGAGGATCTTTGCGGATGTGGCTAAACAAGTTGGAGGCTTCCCCTTCATGGATTGTAATGCTGGTGGCTAGGGAAGAATCATACGAAAAGGTCGTGTTGCGTATGTATCATCCAACCAAGCCACTATTGAAGAAAGGGTAAAATTGTGTAAATTTTCTGTTATTTCTCAGGTTGTGGTTCAAAAGGGTTATGGCCTTGGAAATTTCATGACCTCTCAAGCATGTTGGCTGAGATTTGGGGCTTCAGTGACTGGAAGATGATATCTATGGGTAGAGGCTTTTATCATGTGGTCTTTCCCTCTGATTAATGTAAAAGGCACGCTTGGAGCATGGGATCTATTTCTCTGCATCCTGGATTCCTTCGGATTCATGAGTGGGAACGTAACTTTGATCCCAGCTTGGTTAAAAACACCTTTTCCCAGGCATGGATATGTATTCATAAGTTAAGCTGGCTTTATTGGCATCTAAAAATTCTGTGGGATATTGCTTCCTCTGTTGGTAACCCTATTAGACTTGATAAACAAACAGATAACCTTAACTTTGGTCACTTTGATAGGATTTTAGTGGAGGTCGACATGGCATCTACCTTAGTGGAAGAGGTAGTCTTTACCACTAGGGATGATAGCATCAATCTTGAAATTGGATATGAGAGCAAGCCAAAATTCTATCTCAATTGTCAAATCTTTGAGCATTTAATTTCAGAATGTAATAGGAATAAGATCTGTTCCTCTTGTAACTATAGAGGGCATGATGCTAGGAGCTGTCGAAGAAGGACAACTGATCAGGGTCAATCAAAACTCAACATTTTCACTAAAAATGTACAGGAAGTGATTGACAAGGTTGATGCTCAGAGATCCAATGTTGATGCTGCACCTTCTGATGAAGAAAGGAATCATAGTCTTGAGAACCCACCACAGGAGGAGGCCATTGTAAAGGTACAGGAGGTGACTACAATGGCTGATGCTCACACTGCAAATGAAATGAGTAAAAGTCTGGACCCTCAACATGAGGGTGATGAGCCTGCTGGTCAGGTGGTTATTGAACATGATTCTGCTGGTATACGAACACAAGGAGGGAAGGGCTGTCCATCTGTGAATGAGGGCTCTGGTGCTCAGATTATAACTACCAATGAAATGAGCCAAAGTCTAGGCCCTCAACATGAGGGTGATGTGCCTGCTGGTTAGGTGGTTATTGAACATGATTCGGCTGGTATACGAACACAAGCAAGGAAGGGCTGTCCATCTATGGATGAGGGCTCTGGTGTTAAGATTATAACTGACTCAATGATCCATGATTCCCTCATGGGTGGAAGTCTGATGGCACAACCTACTGTGGATTCAGAAGAAACTTTCTCACAAGTACCTTCTTATAAAGTTGCAAGAAGAAAGTTACTGGCATCTCTTACAATTCCTATTGATTCAGTGAACCGGGTTACCACTCTCTCTGATGAAGAAGTTGGAGTTGGAGATGACTCTAATGATACATTAGATGAGAATAAGTCAGACCCTGAGGAATGCTTAGCTGCAATCTATGTTGGACCATGCACTATACTGAGGTCTTCTAATCAAGGAGGATTATTTTTTGGAACTGCCAGGGACTTGGGAACTCTCCCACGGTTAGAACCCTGAAGCATATTATTATGACCAACAAACCTATGTTAGTAGGTATTGCTGAACCAAGAATGAATTTTGAAAGATGGATGGCTTTTAAGTGGAGTAATTTAGGCTAATCACTTGTTTTGGCTAATCATCATGTGAATGGGAATGAAACATTATGGGTTCTAAAAGAAAATAGTGTTAGCATTGATTCCGTTCAGAATGATCAGCAATCAGTTACTTTTTCTTGTTGCTTTCAAGAGAATAGTTTTTGTGTGACCTTTGTGTATGTATTCAATCAGTATATTATAAGAATAACTGTATGGGAATCCCTTACTTCTATTTATGACAACATGTCTCCTAGATGGATTCTGATTGGAGATTTCAATACCATGTGGCCAGAGGAAAAAACAGGGAGAAACTTTTGTAGAGTTTCAACTAAAGATTTATCGGCCTATATTGATCAATATAGGCTACATGAAGTCCCAATTTAAGGTGTGGATTTTACCTGGACCCAGTATACTCTGAATGGTAGGTAGGAAAGCAAGTTAGATAAGTGTCTAATTATGTTGGATGACATCAGTGACATGATGGATGTCTCTGGGATGACTCTTCACAGGATTCATTCAGATTATAATCCCATTCTGGTTGATATATGTTTCAGTTGTTTAAGGTCTTCACCTTTACCCTTCAAGTCTAATAATGCTTGGCCAGTTGTGCCTGGATGCAGGGAAATAATCTCAGAGGCTTGGAAAACAGATGTCATAGGAAGCTCTCTGTTCATTCTGAATTCTAAGCTGAAAATTATGAAATCCAGACTCAAAGAGTGGAGTAAAATGACCTTCTCCAACATTGCAAATGATATTAAAGAAGATGAGTCTCATTTGTTGAGCTGTCAAAAGAGGAACATGCAGCAGGATAGTCCATCACAAGAGGATATGGAAGCCGTTTCAAAGCTTGATAGTCTCTTGTCCCTTAAGGAGAATCTTGACCGAAATCACCTCACTGTTAAGTGGCTTAAGGATGGGGATAGAAATTCAAAATTCATTCATTGTATGCACAAGGAGAAAAAGGCTAGAAGAAATCTCAGGGCTTTAAATATTGATGGCAATATTTTGAATTCTGAAAATGACATTGTCAATGGTGAGACTTCCTATTTTGAAAATTTATACTCTGGCTCTGGTTTGAACAACCATGATAAGATTATTAGATGTGTTGAATCCAGTGTTTATGATAATCAGAATATAAATCTTATTGAGAATCCTTCCCAAAAGGAAATTCATCATGCTCCTTTCTCGTTAAATATGGACAGTACTTCTGGCCATGATGGCTTCACAAACAGGTTCATTATGTTCTACTGGGATATTATTTACATGGAAGTAATCAGTGCTGTCAAGTAATTCTTTCACCACTCCTATATTCCATTTGGGATGAATACCAAATTTATTGCATTAATCCCTAAAAAGGAAAATGCCTTGGATATTAAAGATTTCAGGTCTGTTGCCATTGGGAACACGATTCCAAAAGTAATCAGCAAAATCATGGCTATCCGGCTAGGTGATGTTGCTAAAAGTATTCTCTCTGATAATCAGTTTGGTTTTATACCTAAAAGAAGGATTCATAATTGCCTCTTCACCATTTCAGAATTCATTAACATCATGAGAAACAATGTTCCACATGGTATCATGGCCATGAAGACTGATATTGCAAAGGGATTTTATACTATAAGGTGGGACATTATTTTTTCAATTCATAATATGCATGGATTCTTAGAGAAGTTCATTGTTTTGGTTCATGCCATTTTGAAAAGTGCCCAACTATCCATTCATATTAATGGCTCCCCCATCGGTTTCTTTCGATGCATAAGAGGGGTTAGGCAAGGGGATCTTTTATCTGGGATTCTATTTTCCATGGAAGATGATTACCTGAGTATTTTTCTTCATGATCTTGTCAACACTGGTATTTATCAAAGAATGACGACAAGTAGGAATTTATTTTCCCCCTTGCATTTATTCTATGCTGATGATATACTTCTATTTTGTAAGGCTGATAGGAAGATAATTTTATGCATCAAAAGTATCTTCTCACACTATGAAGAGGTTGCAGGTCAGGTGATCAGCTGGAATAAATCCATTTTTTTCTTTAGGGAAGGAATTATAATTTCAAAGAAAAATAGGGTTGCTCGTAGGATCGGTGTCAGAAGAGGAACACTTCCCTATAATTATCTTGGGGTTCCCTTATTTTGGTGAAGGGTGAAACGTTCCCATTTAGAGGACATTTCTCTAAAAATTACGAATCAGTTAACAAGTTGGAAAGGGAAGACAATGTCTCAGGCTGGTAGAGTTTTCCTTGTCAATTCTGTTAATACATCTATGTTTGTCTACTCTTTTTCTATGTATAGATGGTTGACACTGCTTCTAAAGGAATTGACTGGAAAAATTTGTAATTTCAATTGGACTGGATCTATTTATCAGATAAATATTGTTACTGTTGCATGGAAGGTGTGTATAAAGCCACTCAAAATGGGAGGGATGGGAATTTAGGATGCTAGAATCATCAATAATGTGCTTCTTCAGAATTTCACTTGGAGTCTTCTCTCTAAGCCTAGATTTTCTCTTGATTTTCTGGTTGGCAAGTTTGTGGAAAAACTTCTAAACAGTAGGTTCATATTTCTGAAATCTTGTATCTGGCCTTCAATTAAGAGTACTTATTTTTCTATTATGTCTCAGTAAATTTGGTTGGTCTCTTCTGATTCTCAGCTAAACTGCTGGAACACACCGGGGTTGTCCTCTATATTAAAAGATCATGTTAACTTTCCCCCATCCCTAGGGAATCTCTCCATTTCTGATCTTCAGGAAAACATTATTGCTCGTGAGCTTATTCCAAATAACCTGTGCATGGAAATTGATAATTATGCTTATGTTGATAGTGATACTTTGATCTGGAAACCTGACCATTGTGGTGATTTTTCCAGTAGGGATTGTTACAGTATGCAGTGTGGCATTCTTTCTGGAATTCCTTCTTGGCTGGTAGTTTTTCATCAACCATACATCTCTTCTAGTGATGTTATGTTGATTTGGAAGATCTGGAAGAACATAATGCCAATTCAATGTGTGTTGTAGCATGGTGGACTCAACCTGGCCTCGGTATGTCACTTCTGTTTCAGTGGAGATAAGTCCCTTTCACACCTGTTCCTTCACTGCATTTTTTCTGTGCGCTTATGGAACTATGTGGCATCAATATTTCATTGTTGTCTCTATTTCTATTCTCTTGAATCGGTGTTAATCTTTCCCTTGAGGATTGATTTCAGTGACCAACTGAAATCCCTATTTACTACTGATATTACATCAGTTTTTTCCTACATATGGAAAGCTCAGAATTATATTATATTTAACAATGAAAATCCATCATTCCGGGATGGTGTTCTGCACATACACCGAAGTATTACAGCTGCTTCCAGGATCCAAACTGGGTCTATTCAGAATTATATTTCTGGCTTTGTCGTCTTGAGATCCCTTGGTGTCAGTGGAAGGGAACAGAAGCCTAAAATGGTCAAATATATTAGGTGGATTCCTCCAATTCCAGAGTGGCTGAAGGTGAATGTTGATGGGGCGGTCGACGGTTCGCCGGGTCCTTCTAGTTGTGGTGGAGTTTTCAGAACTCATCGGGGCTTTGTGAAAGGATGTTTTTTTCCATTATATTGGATATTCTCATACTATTGAAGCTGAACAATGGGTGATTATCAAAGCTATCACGTATTTAGTTCGTTATGGTTGGCATAGAGTATGGTTGGAGTCAGATTCGTCTCTTACTATGCAGATTTTGATGGATAGGTCTCGAAAAGTTCCTTGGAAGATGATGCCTGCTTGGATCTCATGTCTTAGGCTTGCCAACAGGTTACGCCTTGCTGTCTCTCTTGCATATCATGAAGCCAACCAGGTCACTGATTCCCTATCTAAAAGGGCCATTGTGGAGGTCAGTTCCAGCTGGTCGTCTTTTTTGCCTTTCTATTGTGAAGATCTGAGTAGCAATGATAGGAACGGGGTTCTATACTCAAGGCTTTGTAAAGCCTCTTGTTCTTGAGTTGTACTGTATTGTTTACTTTTTTATTTATTAATTTTAATGGGAGTAGGTTTCTGCCTGCCTCCTGAACCTTCTGGCTAAAATGAATTCAGAAACAAAACACAATAAATCAAAGTCAGCTGAAACGTTATTGGGGAAACCACTGTCATAACATAGAATAAGAGGTTAATGACAATGTGTTTCAAACAATATCTCTATTGAAGAAAGTTATAAGATTTTTGAATAATGAGAAATTATCCACTAAGTATATCAGTTAATTTTAGTTTTTTAATTTTATGGGGACCATATATTATTACATGGATCTTCTCTTATACCTCTCTCGTTTCCACGATATGTTCTATGTATAACGTCTAAGGATGTTCATACCTGTACCATCAGATTTACTGAACATTGAGGTCACACCATCGTGGAAATACAATTCTAATAAGAAAAAATGGAACCATTTCTAGAATGTATAAATAAAGTTCTATGAAATAATACCACTAAACTAGTTAATGTCTTGTTGTGAAACCAACTATTTTCTAATGCTATGTGGGAACACGAGGATATGATAAAGTAGAATTATCCTCATTTTTTGGAATCAGAGTGGAAGATTTGGTGGATGAAATTACTATTCAAAGGTTTAGAATGTGCCCAAGAAATATTATATTTATTATTATTTGTTATTATGTTCTATTTTATTAATATATTATTCAATATGAAAAAAAGTTAATCAAGAGAACACATAAAATAGGGGTAGTTTTCATTATTCACGACATAAAATTTAAACAAAAAAATTATGTATTGTTAATTTATTCCTTTAAGAAAGATTTTTATAATGAATATTTGAAACATAGATATCTGAATACAAATAACTAATTTTTATATAATAATTATAATACGTTAAAATAAAGAAAACATATCGATATTAATGTTATTAACATTTTATAATGTTGATATATGTTTCAAAAATATAGTTGCATCCAAAAATATATTTTTATATATTTTATCCCATTAATGAAATTATCGTTTTCATACATTTGGAAACCTAATTTTAAATAAAAAAATTTATAAGTTAATCCATCGTGTAAAAATTATATTGTGGTGAACATTTACGATTATTTAAAAAGTTTCATTTATTATGAATAGTAAAAATTGTGAATGTAATTTTAAACAACATATTCATTTAATTTATTTATACATGTAAATTATATTTTAAATTTATTTTAATTTTAATTTAAATCTATTATAAATACATTAATTATATATAGGTAATTGAAATCAATACTATAATGAATTCTGATATAAAAACATTCTAAACATTTGAACATTCTCTCATTAAAAACCAATATTCCCACCACCTATGTGGGATTAATTTCAGTTTATACATTATAATTATTTAAATCGAATTAATAATAATGGATTCTTAATTTATAATAAGAATAATTTTTATATCTCAAATGGTATAAATATTTATAAAATAAAATTAATAGTAAAACAATAAATATTACATACTGAGTTTATTCTGATGACGGATTTACGGGGGTGGGTGTGGTGTTAAAAGAAAACAATAAGGGTTAAAAAATCCAAAAAATTCCCAAAACCAATTTTGAATCCAAATATTGAGCTTATTTTTTTGGATCATGAATTTTTCATTATTGGTGCCTCGTGACTTCGAAACACAGTAGTTTAATAATTTCTTTGAAAATTTACATCTGTCCCCCTCAAATCACATATAAAATTCCACCCGTTATCCACCCATATTCAAAGCATAAAACCTTTTCGATCAGCCAATAAAATCACATAACACTTCCCAACTAACCTTCTCTCATACAAAATGAATGTTTTTGGAATAAATCCACCATATGAATGCTATTGATGGAAACATAAGGAGTATGTCTATAAAACGGGTAACATTCCTCAATTACTATTGTTTTACATATCACATTACCTCATTAAATTATTACAATATCAATATAATATATTAATGTAAATATAATACTTATAATAAGGTGTTGTATATTAATAACATGTCATAAATACAGATATACTTTAATAAACTCTGCTGTTTAATCATCAATCATATATAATGAGAACTAAATCCTCATGAACTGATGACAACCATTTTCTATTAAATCCACTCAAGGATAATATTATGATAGATATATTGTTTATATATGTAATATTATACACTGATATTATTATGGTATTATTATAAAAATAGTTATTTATGATTTGTATTTTTTGGGAATTTGATAACATCGCTTGTGTGTACGACCGACATCTAACCCACGAGGGGACGTAATTCATTAATTATTTACATGGATGTTAATAATGATATATTTAGTTAAAATATGTGATATATGACATAAAATACAATTCTTTAATGATAATATATCATTTACATTTCATTGATTCAATTTGCTAAGAAAATGTGAATCGCGTTCATACGTTCGTATGGGCCACCTTCACCATGAATGATGTATTTCATTTTCTATCAATAATATTTATGGAATAAACTAAATGCATATATAAGGAATATATATTATATTTTGATTTTGGATAAAATAATTGACATTATGAAATAACGATCAATGTAATAGTATGAAAAAAAACATATATGAAGAGGAATTATTTATTACACAAACTGTAAATTTAACATTGAGTTATTAATAAATGGTAATAAATGGTTATAATAAATAATATATGGTACTAGAAATATAAATATTTATTTCAGTAATATATTTATAATAAAATTAAAATTATTATAGAAGTGTTTTGAACATGTATGACGTAAGTCAAGACACTATATAAGATATTTTTAACACAATTTACATCTATTTGGATAATCATCTACATTACAATGTTTGTAACACTAAAATTATGTGTGAAATTAACTATATTTATTTAATGTTTTATCACCCCTTGTCTTATTTGGATTTAAATTTTATACATGTAATTAATTTATTGATTAATCCCTATTTCAATGATATGATCTTCATACAGGATTTTAGCATCTATTTAATTTTATTGAATCATATTCCATATTGACCACCTATTTTTTTGGGTGTATATACGTCCAATAAATTTAATTTATGATTATTATACTGAAAATTATTGTGGTCTAAATATCAAATTTAGGATGAAACTTTCATCGGATTACCATTTTAATGGATAAAAAATTTGTAATGTATTTTTTTCCAATTTATATTCATTGAGACGCACATTATGTGATAAACATATATTCTTAAAGAGGTGTATATAGAACTTTGTGACCTTCAACATCATGATTTTATTTCCCCTCATGAAATTTTCTTTTCAATTAATTATTCCCTAATAAGATTATGATTCAAATTTATCAAATTATTACCGATATTAGGTTACAATTTTACTTCTATCATGATTGTATGTGACAATGATTTGAATGATAAACTATTATGATCAAAATTCCAAGATAATCCTGTAATTTATTCACCTCTTTAAATTATTCTATTTTCAGGTAATATTATTTCATTCACATTCATTGGAACTAAAATCAATTGAGGATTTGATAAAATGAAAAGCATACAATATTTATATCTTTAATCTAAAATCTATTTTCTTAAAAAACAATGAGTTCTAAAAATATTTGAATTTTTTTATTATAACTATATTAAATTAAAAAGAAATATTTACCCATTTTTACATATAAAAATTAATCGAATATTAATATTTTCCCAAATAATTACCTTTTTTCATTTACCGAAAATGTAAATAGAACCATTATTTTCACTTTAAAATATTTTAATGAAAATTATTTTATTTTAATATTTATTTTATGATTCTATGGATATTTTCAATGAAATCATTTTCAAAATGTTTTAGTTTTTAATTATTTTCAAATTGAAAATGATATTTTCATCAAGACATGTTTTAAATTATTGATCCAAATCCTTTTCTATATATGATGAAATGTAATTACGTTGTATATAGATATTTGGTAATATGGTCCAAAAATATATTTGTTATATATCTAAATGGTTTACGATTATTACTGAATAATATTTATGAATACCATTTCATTTCAACGGGCTAAACAATGATAAAATTATTTTTAAACATAAATATTTTTCTATAGAGTATTCTATGATGAACTGATAAAAATATTATGAAACCCATCTCTTTTTTATATTTTATGATATGATGAAATGTTCAAGAAAAATTTTAATTTCCTGTGATATTATATGAAGAATGTTTTTGACCATCTAGCATATATAATTATTATTTTCATTATCAGACTACTGAGACCTATATCTCTGTCCATTGAAGTGGGAAAAGTTCTATATCTCATGAGATATACAATAATAGAATGGTGGTTGAACCCAATTAAGTAGTGTAATTTTTAATATATGTTAGTCCTTAGAGTGATTCTTTACAAAATAGTATGGTTTTTTATATTATCCCATTACACTATGATACCCTTGGTAGTGAGCCTTTAAAACTATCGAAATTATTATCAATGATATGTATATTCCACAAATTTGTCTATTATGCTAATGTTATGGTCAAATGGATCATTCTTTATGATCATCATATTTTTTATGTATTATGAATTTCCACCAATTATTCCATTACTAAATATTATGATCCTTAATATAAAGTGTATGGTATTCAAATTTTATGATCATCTTCCCAAACCCTTATATTAATGTTTTGATTTTGTATCACCCTTTTTATAAATTTTGTTCCTCATGATTTTTTAATAAATTGTAATAAATATTCCTTACATATGATGAAATATGTATGTATTATAATCGTGTTTCACTATAATATACAACTTATAAAGTAATATATGTGTATAACATCATAATATGACTCAACGAAAGGATATCGAGACAATGTCCCATACCTTACTGTTAAATTCATCATGTATTTTATTTATAAACATGAATAATAAACATATGTAAAAATTCCAAAAAAACATGAATTCCTATTTTGTTTTCTTAATTTTTTTCACTAATAATAATTCCATATATAATTACATAATTATATAAAATTACATAGAAAGTGAAGAATATATTCATCACATATTTCATAATTATGTATAATAGTTTTTATATAACAAATTTGCAATCAATAAACATATCTAGAATAATAATAATTAAAAAATTATCATTTAATTATATAAATTATAATTGTAAAAAACATCACGAATAATATTTATGAAAAATTTAGTACATTATGGTCATGCAGATGGTAGGTCGTACATATTGATGTGGAATTCTTCCATATTTCAATGATCATTATGAAAAGGTGGTATGTAATAGTTTATCTTTAAAATGCGATAATATTAAAATATATACGATATATTTTTAAATAAATATACTTATATATATCCTTATCACGATTTCTTCTTGATAAAAAATTGATATTGCATCATCGAGATTATAGTCCACATATACATAAAAACATTGTCATTTTTCTATTTAAGAACAAAAGTGATATATAATCATTTTATAAAGATAAATATTTCATTATTATCATTAATATGAAATGTATATCACATATATTTAATAATGTTATCATTATTACCATTAATTTAACGTATTGGTGAAAAAATGAATCACATTGATCTGGGAGGTTTTAGTTTGATATACACAAGAGCAGATGATATAATATCCCTCATATAATGGAATTTATGAAGTTATAAGTGATAAAATAACAGAATAAGTATAAATATGTTATTATTATAACATATAAATTTTAATTCCATCTTTTAAAAAATATGTGATATGCGATGATTTAAAACAAATGGTATCAGTTTGTTAGGCAGTAGTCTTTCGTGCACATGAAGGCTGATTATCATCTCCCATTTAATAGAAGATGACATATATTTATGATTTGAAATTAAACTAAAATAATCTACGTATATTAATGATACATTTTTATATAATAATAATTTGATAGGAATTTTATTTATGTTGTCAATGAAATTAAATAATGATACTCGATTAAGAATGATTCCACTAATTCAGGCCACCACTTCATGTTAGAACCAAAGGACTTTTTGAGATTTCAATATGATAAAATTAAGTGATATTGGTTGTAGGGAGGTAATATAAAAAGAAATTATATTTGGTATTGGTTAAACCAAATGGCACTAAATATTTTAAGAGGATATAGTAGGGGGAGTCCATTTATAAGTGAGGTGACTGTAATAATTGTAATATGTTGAATGAAAAAGTTATACCCATGTTTGTAAAATGAAAAAGTTATCAAAAAAAGACCATTAAAATTTATTAGACATCATATGGATAACATTGGGACATATAATAGATTTTACACAAGTTTCATGCAGAATTTAACCCTTAGATGTTTAGTTTATCAACCAGAAATCCGCATTTACCTCAATCAAGAAAATGAATTTGTACTATTTTCATTATTAATTATGGTAAAACCCACTGTTTTATTTATTTTATATTATAAATATAACTAATTACAATATATTTACACCATTTGACTAAAATTAATTCTATTAATATTCAAAATTTTATTTCAAAGAAAACCCATAGATGTTATAAAAATGATGGATTTCAAGAAGTGTATTTTCCAGAAAAAAACAGAATGATTTTAATTTAAATATAACAATAATAATTTGTAGCAACATTAGATTTAATAAGAAAAAACGTGTTGAATATAATTTTTGATACAAAACATTATGTTTCAACATCACACACATTATATAATTATTATAACTAAGACGTTAAATTTGAGTGTATTAGTAGTATTAACTATATTTTGAAATATATATATATATATATCCTACTAAATATTAATTAAATAAATAATTTTAGTAAACAATTAATAATTTTTTATTAAGGTTACTTATTTATTCAGAAATATTTTTTATCCAATATATTTTTTATTTATTTTGATAAAAAATATTATTGCTAAATTTTTGAAGTTGCAGATAATTTATTGGAAAAAATTAAAATCTTTTTTGAAATTTTCATATGAATTTTGTTTGGGTGAATTTTTTTGATTTTTCAGAGAATATTTATTTTCATGCGAATTTAAAAATATTGACCTTTCTAAAAATGTCATGTATTTTTAAAATAATACCAAAAGTAATATTAGTATGATAGGTAATATAAATTCATCATTTCCATGAAGAAATCACTTCATGAAAACCGGCTTTTCGTTATATCTACGGGTTTATCGTTAAATTAAAAACATCTGCTTCAACAAATTGAGTTTGGTATAATAGGTGAAATACTTTTAATAATAATATCTTATATTGTCTAATAATTTAAACAAAATATTTTATCATAGGAATAGTGATAACAGTAAAAATAAATTTCCTCACATAAGGTGAAAACTAGGTTATATGGGTTAATCAAAAAATATAAGCATAATATTAAAAAAAAATACATCTAAAAACAATTATATGTCTATATATCCACCATATAATATATAATTATATATTATAATCAATTTTGATTCTTTTCCCATGTTAAAAATGTTGGTAATAATTTTTCATTTTACAAAATACTAGTGTGCCACTCACCTCGGTTTTAAAATTCCAACCACTCTCCTGTATTATTCAAACCTTCGTCCACTTTTGTCTAGAAAATAACATCCCAACTGAGTAATGGACATCCACAGCCTCATCTAATTTTCAATTTTCTAGGTCAAAAATGAATTCATGGAATACTTCAGATATTATCCTAATTAGATGGTCTAAGAAGAGGTAAAATTCCCAACTATATGATCATTTTACTTCTTCTTCCACCTCCTTCATGTATTCATCAAATAATATAATTTGATAACATAGGTGTATTATATATTAGGATATGTAATTATATTATTTGAATAATCTATTTAAATTTTCAATTTCATCAAATGTGATATGAAATCATCTAATGTTTGTATAGTGGATTACCTCCCTAAGAACCAATGTTGTTCTATTTAATCATCGCTTCATACAAATAATTTTAATGATTTATTTAAAGTATATATTTTATATTTAAAAAATATTAATACTGATTTAGTTATTATGACAGATATTAATGTTTTAGATTCCATTTTGTGAGGGATACAATAACATCATTCATGTGAAAGGTGGACTACCGTCTCGTGAAGCGATATGATTAAATTTTTTTTAGCATTTTACATGAAATGTAATAAGAAAAATATTAATGAGTATTTGTGTGACAACATAAATCATAATCATTTTCAAGAAATATATATCATTCTATAATTTTAATATAGTATTTTAGTCTCCATATTTTCACTCATTGAATAATGAAAATGGCGATCTGGTATGTGTGGACTTATTTCATCACGATGCGATGTCACCCTCTTTTCATCAACACCCAAGATGGATGATATATATAAGTTTATTTAATGATATAATATAATATATATGATAATATTATCTTTATTTAAAATTAATTTATTATTTTTCTCCATTCTATAATAATCATTCTATAATGGGATTGTTAATTTTATAATATATGCAACATACCATATCCACGATCCTAACATATTTAAATAGTAAAAAACCTTCATGATTTGCTTTGAAGGATTATTTTATGAATAAATATGATGATTATGACATTATTATTATGATGTATATTTGGAAAAAATGATAATTTGACCAAAATCAATATACTATATCAATTTTTTAACAATAAACCGAACATCCTCAAAACACCCAATGTGGAATTAAAAGATTATGATTCAAAAAAATTGATTTAAAAAATTTAAATTAAATTATTTATTTAAAAGGTGTTAAACTATTAAATTGTTCTTAATATATAAAACAATTTATATAAGAAAATTTTATTGGTGATAATGGGCCTACAATGAATGTACATACTCAATTTAAGTGGTTTTCTTGTGTCAATTTTACTCCCTTGAGAATTATACAATATTCACCACTAGTTTGTTTAATGTAAATAATAAAAAAATTATATGTAATATCCTCAAATATAATAATTTTTTTTTATTTTAAGTTATAATTATAATTACAGCATCCAAGGGTATTTTAATTTAATGTTACAAATCTGTATTGAATTTCATAACTCAATTTCTTTTCAATAGTTTATATTGCATCATCATTACATTTAATATTCTAAGAATATCTGTGAAATGATTTTTGGATATATTGTTTTCTTATTCATATATATTATATTTTTAGTTATACTTTATACATATAATCAACTCGTTGATTAATTATAACTACAATGTTATGATCATTGTAAGGACTTTTTCTAAATTTCCTTTTATTGAGGTATATTTTGATTTTATTCCCCTATATTCCATTATAGGGATTATATAATTCTATACATACATGTTATGTAAAAAATTTATAAATAATAGTATATTTAATTCTTTCATTGATAATTTCTCATTTTTATAATGAATCTAATGTTTCGAATGTGGTATAAGAGATTCATCAAAAAATCCCATTTAATGTTCATCTTTCTACTATTTTAAAAATGAATGTATTTTTTAATAAATGTGATATGAATAGTTTTTTACACCTTCATGAACAATAATTATTGTATTCATTATTAATATTTTCCTACTATTAGATTCAATAATATTCTTCATTATGAGTTTAATTTTTATATTTTAATAATAGATTTTATTTCAATAAAATATCTTTTAAAGAATCATACATCATTAGTCCATTCATTTGATAACCCATTTTCCTTCAAAATCCATCAGTTTTGAATGTATTTGTTTTAATACTATTATTTAATTTATTAATTTAAAACCCTATTTTTTTAATAATTATATAGATTCAATTATTTATTTCTTTTTTGCAACAATCACCATATGGATTTTGTCAGACATTTGAAAGGAGTCTTGGTTTTATCAAGAACATCATGAACCAAATTTTCCTCTAGCATAGACAATATTTTATTTAAATATTATGTTATAATAATCCATTGTTATCTTAAAATATATGGTTTTTAGAAATTTTTTATGATTTTATAGTTTTTAATAGTGATTTTCAATGTGAAATGATTTTTCCTTATGAATTTTATTAATGATATAATACTAGAATGTCTATTCATCAATGTAAAAAACCCTCATTGTTATATATTATCAAATGAGTATATTTTTTATTAATACCATACAAATTAAATATATAGGTGGATAATTATTCATTGAAATAGAGTATATTGGATCTAATTTCAGTTGCATGGGTTATTCACGTTTAAAAAAAAAATTGAAACCAGTTTATTTTCTATTGGAAAACCATGATTAACGTGTTCTTCATGAATCCCTTTAATTTACATAGATTAATCATTCTTTAAAGAGATTATTAGGTAACCCATTTCTTAACCATATTGTTATCATGATTACATGAAATATTTTTGAAACTCTTTTATTTTATATAGTTTATTCATGTCTTAAAAATATGATCATTGAACTCATTTCTTTTACATGTGTAAATAATGTTTCAAATATATTTTTATGGAAACCATTTCTTGTGCATTGGTATTGAATTTTATGAAATGAATAATTTTTAATTTTTTTATTGAAAAGAATTTTCAATATATGTTATTCATATTGTGGTTCTTGTAAATATTGTAAACATTGGGTGGATCCATATAACACCATATGATTCTATTATAGATTACATGATGGGTGACCAATGTATAGATATCCAAATAATTGGGTATTAAAGTTGAACACATGGTTATTCCAATTATACAGTTTTCATGAAGATAACTTTCTATACTAACAATAGATTTTATCAATTCATTCTATGGTTTTTTAATGTTTCACATTATAATTAATGATATAACGTGGATCATGATTATTTATTCAGTTTAATCTTTACATACTTAATGACTTATTCCATATATCCAAGTTTATTTATACATGTATTTATGGGTATGAATATTATTATATTTTTCGCATCCACTTTTATTATTTCATCATACCCTTAATATCTTCTTATTCCAAATGTTGTAATTAAAATTTTATAGATTATGTTTACACATGAACTGATTTTGCCTTCACCGTTATTATGAGCATTTTTCACTACAATAGAAATATATTTATGGATTTAATTATATTTTTAATGATTTCATATGGATGATGATGAGGACATAATTTGAAATAAAAAATTATGTTTTATGTGGTAGAAATTATGATTTAAATTAAACTATTTTGTTTATATAATATTATTTCATACATATATAAAACTATAAACCTAATAATTCAATGAAAATGTTATGAATATGACCATTATTTTTTATTTTGTGCGGTTCTAATGGAAGAAATAGGCATCCATCATTGGAATCAAAAATGGAAATATCGAGTTCATATTTTTAGATCCAACTCTTAGCATGCAAGATTGAGGTAATTATAGTTTTTATTATGGAAAAAAATGAAATAAATTTGGTGATTTATATGTCTCCATGCAAGGTTATATTATGAGTTTTCATTACCATAATTGGTCTATATTTCTAATTATGATCATATGTTCAATTTATTATACCCCTCTTCGAGGTTATACACAATTTTAATGGGATTAATGACACATAATTATATATTTTATTGTGTTGAAATATATTCAAACTCTACTATTTAATTTGAATTATTTCACTAAAATTTTTAAACATAAATTTTTTTTTAATAATAACCATTAGGGTTTATGTGATATTTTATATTGAGTTAATTACGGGAACAGAAGCTTTCTCGAATAGAAAAAAATTGGTTTGCAAATATGTATATTGGCTAAATGATTAATGTTATTTTAGAAAGAGGTCATTATATTGTTGTTCCTGAAATCTAAAAGGTGTGAAATAACATTTGAGGTTATAACAGTATTTACTATGGAGATTTTTGTTAAATGATTTATGATGTTCATTTTATATTACTTGAAAATTTTAGACATTTGTGAATTATTTCATCATATGTTGGTTTACTAATTTTGGTAAACATCTTACCATATTCTAACGATTTTTTTGGTTTATGATTAATGAAATGAATAAAATATTGATATCCTTTTTATGGTTATGTGGTACATATTACATGATTTTAGTTCATAATACATGATTAGTTCATCTATAATTCTCACTGTTTAGAGAAAAATATGACATTGTGTTGAACATTATGTAAATAATAAAATTTTGCATCTCATGAAAGCATATTTCAATATATTTTCTACCTATAATGTTATGAAAATTACTAAAACCTAGGAAAATTATCTTTGAAATAACTATTATCTTACTACATTAATTTTAGAACATGAAATTAATTTTTACTCATCACAAATTTGTGGTTTTTAGGTTATTTAATTTTAATTGATCATTATATTTCATATGATCAATGATCATGATCACTCTCCATTATTATATACGGTTTTAGTAAACATATATTATTAAAATATCATATATGATATCATATTTGGAAACATTTTATTAATTCATCATGATGAACATTGTAAGTACCCTTCTATTTTATGGAGAGGATGTTTTATAAATAATTTGTACGTTGTGGGATTAAAGGAAAAATAATTTCAAATTTCCCAAATTGTATTTTCAATATAATGTTAAAATTGAAGAGATAATTTTTATGGGTTAACGATGTACCAAAAAAATATTTTAGAAAATAAAACATGGTTTGATTATGTATTCGACCTGAAACAGAAATCTTAAATCACCGGGGAAGTATATAACCATTATTACATAGACATTAAATTGTTGGGTATGAATATTATTAAATAATTATGATATATATATATGTCATTATAAATACAAATTATATCATCATATTTCATGAATATATATTATTTTTTAGTAAAATTTATTACACTTGAGGGATTTTTAATCATGTCTTTAATAGATTTGAGAAAAAAAATTCTTTGGAATTAAAAATGGGTTTTTTATTAAAACATTTTTAAAGTGTACAATGTTTCCCCTATAAAATTAAATAAAAAATACTAATGAATAATTATTTTACGGATGTTTATAGATTATATACTTGTAAATATTAATTTAAATTCATATTATTTTTATTAGTCCAACAATAAATATAAAATTATCATTTCTCTCAAATGTACATTTCAGGAAAAAAAAAATTTTCTTCACGAATGGGGATTTAATTTTAAATTACAATTTTTTTACCTATGTAAATTTAATTTCATAAAATTATTTAAATATATGGATTGAAAAAAAATTATTATCGAATATGATCAACCCAATTTTTTACCATGATGAATAGTGAGAAGAAGGAAAATAAATTATATTTGTTTGTGAGAAAACGAGTTTACTAATTGCTAAAAAATAGATAATAGGGAAAATGAAAAAAACAAGAGTAAAAACTATTTTATATAAATCTACAGACGTTAAAAACCTATTAATCTATAACACTCAATTTTTGGCTATTTATCATGTTTAAAATTTGGGAAGACCTCTAGTAAAAATATAACAGTTGATAATAAAAAAATTATACTGACTAGATTAATTCATGATGGATCTATTTCTAATTTGATGGAAGCCGTAGTGCAGGTATCATCAAATGATTTATGAGAAATAAAGTTTTTTAAATCCCACTATATTCCTTGTATGTCCTCCAATAATGTATCCCTTAGGTGGAAATCTATGATTTTACACACACATTCATGGGTGTTTTTACATAGATAAAAACCATATGCTTATCATGGATACCAATTCTCATGTGCAGTTCAATCTAGAAACAACATTGAGACTGAGTGAGGGTGAATGAATATGGATATATTATTATATAATTGTTCATTAATATTCATTTCCAGAAATTTAAAACTATTAATATGAATAAATATTATTTATAATTACTTACTCAGTCATATCTCATTAAAAATTGATAATAATTAAACAATAAGATATATAATTTTTCTAAATATTTTTCCATAAGATGGGTGATTTTATCTAAAGCATCTTCTATGAAAAATGTGACCTAAATTTTAAAAAAAAAATTAATGGGAATAAATTTTGGAAGGTATCATTCTCAACACCTTGAACAATTACCAAATAGTTATTTTGTCTCCCAATATAATATTCAAACATGATCTATCCCATTTATAATGATGAAGAAGGAGATATTTACATTTGCAAATTATTTTTACTCTGTATTGAAAAATATATTCCAAGAACATTAGTATCTCTTAATATAAAAGTAGTGGATTAGTTTTTGAAATGATTATAGATTTGAGATAACAATTGAGTTCTCTATACTATCAAAATCAAAATAATCTTAATCATGTTATTCTCACATGGATCTACATATCATATTATTTTATATGTTAAGATTATTCAGATATAAATATTCCAATTTAGATTATGATAAAACACGCAATATTTTTACTCCTTATCAAATGCATCTGACATGTAGTGAAAATATATACCCATCATTTATTATAAACATCAATGATTAAATGTAGTTGTATTATGAAAATTATCTCTCTAATAATATTTCCACACACTAATTCATTCTCCACATGTAATATTTTATAAAAAATATACATAATCAAATTGGTCTATTTTTTTCATGAACATGAATGAATTATATAAATACATCTTTAATATATTTCTTTAAAATTTACACTATATTCATGATTGAAAAAATAAAATTCCATCATTTAAATATTAATTAATTATTCCCATTTAAATATACAAAATTATCATTCAAGGAAATTTGAAAAATATCTATTGATTATTTAATTTAAATATAACATGGAAACATGTTTATAATATACATAAATATCCTATATTCAAAAATAAATTCAAAATTCTTATCTTGAATTTAGGGATATATATCTAAAGGGAATACATAAAAAATGAAATTACTTATATGGATAAACATATGACTATTAAATGATATTTTAAATCACTGTATTATTCTGATATAAAAATCCTGTAAATCCTAAAAATACTTTGAAATATTAGAGTTTATCTTAAATTTTTTGTAGAAATTCGTTTTTACTCTATCATAGATAATTTATTATTTAATTCCATTAAATAAAATACAATTTCCTTTGAGAACATTAAATTAATCATAAATAACATATTGATTTGTCAAATGAAATATTTTAACCCATTGATCTAATCAGAAATAACATGTTGATCATTGTGGTAATTCGTAAAAGCTACTCATCATTTATAAAAAAGTATCTAGAAATATTTATGCACATTAAATTAACACATATAATATCAGGACAACTATAAAACACTATTCAACATGTAATATTTATTTTGATGAAAATAAAATATGAAATAATGTATTATAGAGTGTATTAATCGAAAAATATAAAATTTAATTTACATTCCTAAAAAAAATCTCACAAACTTATTCAAAAAACATACTTAAATACAACATAATTTTTTTAGTAAGAACATAGATTATTGAAATATTATTTCAATAAATGCCATTGTAATTTTTTATCTTTCATTATTTATAAAAGATGGATGTAATCTCTATATATTTCATAATAATAGTTATTATTAATCACATAGTAGTATAATTCAAAAACAACTACAAACTTAGTGAGACTAACTTGAACATCTTATATTAAGATAATTTTATTAATTATCTGAGTAATTTAGATTTTCATCCCTCTTTGATTCATTGATAACATTGAAAATCATAAATTCCTTAATCAAAACAGTAAATATAATAAAAATTACATAGTATATATGTAATTATTTCTTATCTCATCGGATTCCTAAAAATCGTCAAAACCTCAGTATATAAAACATAGTATTTTCTTTATTTAGTAAAAACTATTCTAAATATGTAGTTATAATGCATCATCATCATTTAAATAATTGGCTCAAAAACTCAATACCACATCAATATCTTTGATTATTCTAACAACCAATCGTACAAAATTATTTTGGTATGAATTGAATTAAAATTCACAAAATTAAAAACAATATAATCAAATCATCAATAGATGAAAGATGTAATTTCAATATTAATAATTACTGAAAATATTATTCGTATTCAAAATAACTATATTACTATTTCTATTACATCAGACTATCTGAATAAATAAATAATATAATAAATATCTAAAACTATTTAATACATTATTATCTACCTATCCATTTATTTTTTCTCCACAAATTATATATTTTACTCAGTTAATATTAAATACCTAAATAATATTCACCAAGTGAAATATTCCTTTATCAAAATCCATTTAGTATGTTGGAATGTTATTTATCTAGCATCACATAATGAACAATCTATAGCATTAATTATATGTGGATAATTTATAATGGGATATGCTGTGATTTATACATTATGATATTATATGGTTATGTGGCTACCAACTAAATATCTTGTGGATCAACTCTATTTTTTATTATTATAGAAAATGATTGTATCTAAATATGTATATATGGTTATGAAAATAATAAATATTTTATGTTCGCAACTCTCGTATAACTGTGTTCCCACTATGGTTTTCTATAATGAAATTGTATCTAAGGGGTCTATCCTATTATGATACCTATATATATATATATTCTCTTTGTGAAAGTATGTATATATTTTTATTTTTAAAGAATGGTGTGGTTGAGTTATAAAATTCATGAAAATAATTAAGTGGAGACACTGAAATTATTTGAGAACATGAATTTTTGTGTAGATATTTCTCACTTATTTTATTAATAACAAACTTAGATGGTAGTTTATAATATGGTTTTAACTACTTCTATAGGCCATAATGGGTCTTATTTCTTTCTAAAAAAGGAAATTCCATCTATAGTTCAATATTGTATTCACGTTTCATATAAAATAAATGAATTATATGTTCAAGGAGTATATATATGGACTTTTGATATTACAGGTGATGGTATAGTGTATTCATATAGAAAAAATTAAATATTATATTTATTTTTAATACGTATATATGGTGTGTGGTAGATTCCCATTGGGATTTATTTAATTAACTTATATTGTATTATAATTCATTTCATTTATGCATGTCTAATATTACATAGTTAACTATTTATTTAAATTATTTTTTAATGTTTTTAATGAGAGTATATGGCTTGTTTTATTTAGCTAATTAATCCCATAGTTTATAAACCCATTCCACAAAGGTCTTTGAAGTTATCAATCAAATATAATGATTTATGATATAAAATAATTACAATAAAACATCACTACCATCTATATAAAGTAAAATAATAGATTTATATTCCTGAAGAACCATGTAGCACTACAGTTTTCAACAAAATATTAATTTAGGTTACTAATACTATAATGTAATCATTTACTAAAATAAATTACTCATCATAATCTATAATATATATTCAATACATTCAAAATGTAAGTACCCAAAATTATATAATTCTCTCAATAACTAATTTTTTGAATGATAAATTTATCAAATCTTATATATGATATTATTGTTAAGATCCACTGATTAAATGAATTGTCAATATAAACAACACAAAATAAAAAATTATATAATATATTATTATAAACGTCCCACTATAACATAAAACATATTATTTATAAACAAAAAACTCCTCACAACCTAATATTCACATTAAAATAAAAAACAATGATTTGAAAATAAATATCATAATAACAAATAATATTTACCAATTTAATTTATGAAAATTGGACTTTAATTGAATTAAAAATTATGCCATCACCATGCCTATTTAATTTTAGAATATCACTTGAAACATTAAATCTATATTTTACATCCTATATACATGGAATGTTATATTATGTTACTAAATATATCATTTTTATTTTCAACCAAACCATAGAACATCAATTTATAATAATGATAGTTTGGTTCTCTATTAGAAACAAATATATATAATAAAATTAAATAGTATACCACAATTCGTTTTAATATTAATTAATATAATTATTACAAATAATCACTTAAAAATATTTCAACATTTTTTATTTACCGAATGAAATGAAACCATTATTTAATGCACTATCACCCGAAAAATACTATGTTTCCATTTATGTAGCACCCAAACCAACAATTTTTCTAAAAACCTCATTTTCTATCCCAAAAAACCATGTATTTCTACTAATAAAAATTATAAAATTTTTAAATAACTGAAATACAATTCCTAAATATTACTCTAGTTTTATAATAATCCTTGTTTTTTGAAAATTTCAAATAAAAAAACTATGAATTTTTTCACATTTCCCATTATAGTTGTACAACATCACATGTTAACAAGATCATATAAATATCCATGATATTTATTATAATGAAAATTTTACCCCTTAATTCAAAAATATTATTGAGTATGAAATTAAATTATGATGAATCTATATTAAACCTTCCAAAAATTAAATACCTCTTCATTTAATTAGACTAAATTTCGTCAAAAACATTAAATATAATTATTATGTTATTATCATGTATTATAAAAATGTAAATCAGTGAGTTCTCATTTATAATAAGTGTACACCGTTCAACAACACCCATTTATCCAATGGGTTCATGGGAAATCTGGAAATCAAAACACTATATATAAATTAAATCATTTTAATATGAATGTATAAACATTATTTTATTTGTTCAAGAGACATTTTATAACTGAGAACTTCTATTATTACACCTATAAGGATAAAATAACCAACATCCAAACTATTATAAATAAAACACCACTACATATTAGTAACATATTATCAAAATTATAGAATTTTCAGAGACAACAATGTATCTCAATATTTGGACACTAGAATATCTCATGTCTCAGTCTCCTATATGAAACTAAAATTCTATAATTGATATGAAAATTGTATAATTATAGTATAAAAAATAACTTTTTCCTTACAAATTCACTCCCTAATTAGATAAACGTTTTTTATATATCTCAATGTGATATACAAATGAAAATGAATGATGTATAATAAACATTGAAATTCACAATTTGTATAGTAGGATTTTTAATACCTTCTTATTTCCATGATAGAATTTAGAATATTTTTAGAAATATTTTTAGTGTTAAGTGCTGAGACAACATCTGATTCAAAGAATGAGTGTTCCTGAAACCAATTATATTACAATATTGTATACATTTTAGGTTATGTGCACATGGATTATGAAAAATAATGAAATTAATTTTAAACATAGTATAAATTACATAATCTAGCAACAAAGATGAATTTGGAATCTGAGCTTCAATATAATAACGGCCTAAAATGGTTTGACAAATGACATTATGATAATGAACCCATTGAAAGTACATTCGATTGATTAAATAATTAATTAATAGAATTAATTATCTAAATGGCCTAAAAATAAATTCTCTATTAAGATAATTTCATTTCATTTCCCCAAGGCTACCCGAATAACCATGGGACCTTTAAGAGTCAATTTAATCTACCCTCTATTAGATAATGAATATTTGAGAAAAAAAGACTTTAGATACATGAAAATAGTGTCAGAAAAAATGAATTGACTTCTCTCAGACATTTTAATGTGTGGCTCTCATTGAAGGAAGATATAAATCATGATAGAAATTTTAATTTTAGGGTTCTTTTCTATTATATTCATATAGTGAGAGTGATCAATTTTTCTCATTGATATGAGTTCATTATGATCCTTTCCATGATCGAGTGTATCATTTTAATATATTTTTACTAAATCATTTCTATGTTTCTCATATCATGTAGTCCAATCAATATTTGTTTTCCATGTAATATTTTCAACAGATTTTTGCACATAATTTTTTATTATTTACCCATTCAATTATTCACATTTTTTAAAGTAGGCATATAGGTCTAATGTTTGATGTTTTTAGTAGTATTGAGCTTGATAAAACCCATCAATTTTCAATTGAGTTCCATACTGATGACATTTTCTAAATCCTAGGATTGAAGGACTTGAATCTTTTAAGGTGGTCGATTGTTTCCATGGATCCATGATCTTGGAATGAGTGGAACAACACTTTTTAATATAATTTAGTGTACAAAATAATGCAAAAAGGTCAATATATTTGTTTTTAGGCCACCATAGTTCTGAAATATATTAAAAGGGTCTTGAAATTAATTTTATTTTGATACTATGGAATGATTAAATGTGGTGTGTGTGGATTTATAATTCCAGAGAAGGTTTGTGATTTATATGAAAAACCCAACTAAACGACATGTAATTGAAGAAATAATTATCTTTTAGGGTCCTGTATGTGACCGCTGGGGTTTCTAGGTGAGTAAAATTTATTTCATTTCATGGGATGCACATATATCATGTGAGTAGGTTTTATTGACCATCAAAGTACTCTAGGAGTTCATGGGTATATGCATGTCTAGTAAAATTTCATCAACAAAAAATTATCCATGGTACACAACCATGACACGAAGGACACGGGCATAACCATCTGTGGGAGGAATCATTGTGTATCAGAGTACACTGACACATACAATATTACATGGACATGGTCAGAGACATATATAAGACACCATGTGGCTATGAAAGACCATTTAGTGGTGCATTTATATGGTTCTATGTGCTATAATGGACACAACCAATTAGTTGGGTATGGGAAAACACGGTGTGGGACACTATATATGTCGTGTACCCTTCTTTTTGGTGAAATATATACATCCCTTATATCCATAAATTCCAAATGGATTCCTTCATATGATTATCATATCAGTAGTTTTGTCCTACATTAAATGAAATCTTATCCTTCTATGGGGTCTTTGAAGATATTATTCTATATTAAATTAGAGTGCTGCTTTTCTTGGTGATGCTTGATGAAAGTAGGTATCAAAAAGAATCATCAATTATATTAGAGTGTAAAACTCCTATTTAGAAACGGGATGGGACTTCTATATGTTATATGAGTGGAACCCTAATGTGGTGTTAGGGAATGGGACCCACTTTGGTTATTTGAGGGTCACCCTCCTACTAGGCAGGGCATGGGTCCTCTATCGATTTCTAGATTGGAACCCACCTATGGAGATATGTAATGACTGTTAAACCATAAGAGTGTTTCCCACATATTCGTATAGGACATTGTTCATCAATCAACTATCTTAGTGGAACTCTGCTATTGTTTCAGGTCATGGATGCTCAACTGATTATTTGTCTGGTACCCTCCTCGAAAGACAAGGCATGGGTCTTCTATCAACCATATTAGTGGTACCATCCTAATGTAACAAGAAATGGATCATATTCCAATAAATTCCACCCCTCAACATTCCAAAATGTTGAAAAGGTGTGTCTAATCATGGATGTTCCATTGGATAGATATGTGATTTTATGGGAATCATTGGCAGACCTTCAGAACTACTACCCCGCATTCTTGGGTAGGGCGGGGAGATGGAGATACACATTCCCTCTTATTATATAATTTTTTTGTATATAAATATAATTGTATCCATTTTTTTACATTTATACTATATTTTTATGTGTTTTTAGTCAATTCCTATCATTTCTCTTACAAATCCCACTTCATCTTTTACAGAGTTCAACTAGGCAGGTAAATAGCCACATTATCTAGACATTAACATCACATGTGATGGATTATATAGATGAATGAAATAAAGGTGGTTATTATATTAATGAATTGATATACATTGGATCATTAAATTTAATATAGTAGTTAGTTCTTAGAGAATCAGATTTAGAATCTCTCAAAATACACTTATCATGTTTTTTCATGTTGGGACATCTTTCATGATGGGTGTATATTTTTATCGTTGTATTTTATAGATTATGATATCATAATATTTTACAACCATGATATTTTACATGAATTATTGACACTATATATGTTATATATTTAATTTTTATTCTTATAAATTTACATATATATGTGGTTGGGTGGTTGAATACAAGTACCAAGGTAATTTCCTCCTATATTAGTTAGAAATTTGGTTATTTGAGCCAGCCCCTGACATCTGGAGGTAGGTGTGGGGGATGTTACAGATCACTCCCTGTTGGTTCGGGCCATGAGGGATTAGTATCAATGGTGGTAAAATTCTAATTACAATGTCTGTATTTGTCCCATTACTATAATGTCCTAGAAATTCTGTATACCTTTTTTTATTATATGGATTTATTTTGAGACCGTGAAATCTGACGGCGTGCGATTTCGGGGCCTAGAGTGCCCGAAATGATCCGTTGAAGTTTTTTTAAGCTTTAATTAGCACACGTAAGCAGTTTTCATGAAAAAGTGGAAGAACTCTTTAAAAGATGTTCAGATCAAAAATTCGAGGGCACCATTGTATTCAGGATGGTGAGTTTACCCGAGGTGAGACTTACGTTTGGTCAGTGCAGGCCTCCTATGAGAAAAATCTGAAAATGGAATAACCATAAATTAAATAATTACATAAAGTTATTTTATTTTTTTTTCAAATTATTATAACTCAAAAATTCTAACAAGGATTAAAATTATGAGACACCACTGAACTCATGAGGGTATGTTTTCTTTTAAAGATACTAACCTTGGCCATCACGGTCCACTAGTGAAAGTTAGTTTTTTGAAGTAAAGAAAATAATTAAGTGATAATTATTTTATTGTAAAAATTCATAACATCTAAAAAATAAATCATATTAAAAATCAAAGAGTACCATTGGGTTCGTTGGGGTTTCATTCACTTTGGAAAAGCATAAAATCGATCGGTTCAGGTCGAGGGTGACTGTTATTAATTTTATGAACTTTTTTCGTGTACGTTCAGTAAACGTGTGAGAGGCATTTTATTTCTTTTGAATAATTTCTTGGATTAAAAATCCGAGTGCACATTTGAATCTGTAGTTCTGGGATTCTCTTAAGGGATACTTCACTTCGAACGCAGTAGGTATGAAGAAAACATTAATTTTTGGAACATTTTAATAGATGAAATAACAAAACATTATTATTTTATTTTTATTCTATTCTTCCCATAGAGAAGTGGTAAGGTGGTACTGATGATGTGTCATGCCAATAAATGGCTTGATCCTCCAATTTGAGTAACAATAACATTGGGGAAACTATGAAACATCCTAATTAATTATCCTCATTAACTCCCCGCATCGTTACATACCCTCCCCCTCTTCTATAAATATAGATCTAGGGAAAGGGTATCACAGAGATTCACCATGTAGTGAATTGATGAAGGAACTCCCAATAACAGACACTTAGAATATGATGTCGACCCATCATGGGGTGATGCATGAAACTGAACCACCAATGGGAGACATGCGAGTGGCATCTTTGGGAGTCGGTTGTGGGAATTAAGAACACAGTCCACCGACAAGACAAGACAATTCATTAATATTTCACGGTAGGGGGTAATTTTATTTGGATCTTTTTGTATTAAATCTTCCTCATTCATGATATTACAAAGGGAACACATGTCGACAGACTAACGGGTTGACAGGCGATTCATTCGTCTATCTTTGAGGTTGATGAATGGTATCTTTGTGTGGTTTATCTTGTGTTCAATTCAATTGTTTATTGATCTTCCTTAAAATCATCCATATTACGAGGTAATGAGGAGGGAGTGGGAATAACAAACCAGGCCTAAACCCTCTTCTATCTTTCTTCCCTTGCAACACGTTGGAAGACTGTAATCACATTGACGAGCGCCGCAAGAGGAGAGCTATGGTTCGTCGGTCGTAGCGAGTGGAGGAGGCGGGTGACCCGATGTCAGACCACGTGAAAGGATGAAGCGCAATAAACATGACCCTAGAGAATGAAAACTACGGCAAAATCCATGGAAGAGGCCTAAAACTCCTCTGGCGGGTTCCGCAGTGACCGAGCGGCACCATCACGGCATCGCCGCTTCGCCAACCAAACGGCCTCTAGGGTGTTCGGGAATCTGAAAGACCAAGGGGGTCACACACCCCCATGTCGGACCAAACTAGGCCATCACCTATGACCGAGACACCGCCATGCCACTTCCCTGGGAGCAGGCCACCGTCCATGGAATAGGCCACCGCCACAGCGATCCACCGCCCCTGGACCGGGCCGCCACCCCAGCTACCCACCGCCCCACGTGGGTCGGGCCTCCCCTATGAGGGACACCATATTCTGGTTGGGATTCCAGTTCCGAGCTACCACCATTATGGGTCATGCCATTCCTTGGCCCATTGGGCAGACTGTTTTCATGACCAATCCCAAAATTAGGTCGGGCTGGGTCAGTCTGACCGGGTCGGACCAGAACAGAGCCCAGAATCACATAAATAGCCATATCTTGAGAACCGGATGTTCGTTTGATGAACCGTATACAGTTTTGGGATCCTTGAATCAAGAAAGTCCTTTTTGTTTTACTCCTCTTCAGTTTTGGAGAGATTTTTATTATGGTAGTGTTGGATCGAACCCGAATCCAACAGGGCCCTTGAAGCTAAAAAACATATAACACACAGACTGGTCATCTGATTGATGCACTATCTGTCGTGTTGGAACCCTAATGACATGGTGCATTTTTAGATTAATCCTTTTTAGAGATTAGTGATGGTCATGGTATGACTGATATATTGAGGGAATATTCTACGGAACTCAAGAACACTCGGTGCGAGGAACCCTGTGGGTAGTAGTGAAGTAGAGGTTGGAGAAAGATCAAGTGGAGTTTAGCGCTCAACAATCATGTGGGGGATACCTCATACCAATCCTATTTGGGTCAGATCATATGTGGGTCAATTCTCAACGATCATCTGTGGTTCAGTGCATACAGATCATGTGTGGGTTAGATCCTATGTGGGATTGCGTTTAGCGATCCACTGTGGGTCGGTGCATACAGATAGTTTGTGGGTCAGATCCTATGTGGTTCAGCGGGGTCAGTTACCTATCGACTCTAGGTGGGTCGGATTTTGTGTGGAATATTGCGGAAGTTAGTACCTATTTACCATGTGTGGGTCAATGTCTGTATGGTCAGATGTAGTGCCTCTTTATAGATTAATTTGATATGGCTTCACGACTAATCATCTATACTTCTATACTTCACTAAAAACTGGGGTTAAGATGAGACACTTAGTGATCTTTCTTTTAATTGTTCTTTTGATTGAGGTTATGCTTTGAGGTACCATAACTGTGTGGTATACTTTCTTCATGGTGTTATTGGGGTTGTAATTTTACCTTTGTGGCTTTACCTTTGTGGTACCTCTACCTTCATGGTGATATCTTCGTGGGGTTACCATTGTGGTACTTCTACTGTGTGGTACCACTATCATTGTGGTGTTACCTATGTGGTGATTATATCCTCATTGTCTTACCTATGTGGTACTTCTTTCTTTGTGTTGTTACCTATGTGGTACTTCTACCTTCACGGTGTAACCTTCGTGGTGTTATCTTCGTTTTGATTCCTGTGGGGTAATTCTATTTTCGTGGTGCTACATGTGTCATACTTTTATCATTTTGGTGTTACCTATTTGTTAATTCTATCTTCATGGTGTTACCATCATGGTGTTATCTTCATGGTGTTACATGTGTGGTACTTCTGCATTCGCGGTGTGACCTGTGTTGTACTTATACCTTCGTGGTGTCACGTGTGTGGTAGTTTTACCTTCGTGGTGTTACCTTTGTGGTATTATTACCTTTATTGTGAGATGATTATATCATGATAACATATTTATTGTTATGGGCATACACCGAAGTAGATTTTATGTCTATTGCTTCATTATTTGTGGTTTTTCTTTTGTGGAACTATAGGAGAACAATGAGGGTCTCAGGGTCCCTATTGAGTATCATTATACACAGCCCTGCAGAAGATTTTTCTTTCTCCCTGTTGTGTCGTGTGTAGAATACGTACAACGTTGATCAAGGATGTGGGATTTAGGATTGGATGGTGCTTGAATCTAGGATAGGATGGTGATTTGAGATGGACCTTTTGGTGTGACGTGATGTAGGGACTACTGATTGTAAGCTGTACCGACCCTTATGGTAGGATCCACATGGACGATCAAGGAGTTGGTTTTTACTTTCTGTTGTATATTTACTTTTCAGTTGTACTAGTACATTTTAAGTTGGGATTGTATTCCGGCCCCTTTACATTTAGCACTATTTTTACTACAATAGTTTACTTTTTGGTTATATGTAGTTGTGATCTAGTATGTGTAGTTTCTTCATGTTGTTTTCCTGAACTGTTTGACTATACAGTAAAAAGGAAATGGCTTTCCATATTAGGGATACACCTTTTTGGTGCTAGTCACTAGCACCTGGCATATGGAAGGTGGGCTTTGGGTAGTCACGGCATAGGCCCTGTGGAACTGGTCGTGAGAAAGTGCTATCAGAGGAGTTTGGTTCTACCGAAGAACAAAGACTCTGATAATTCTTGTGAAGAAATATTGTTAAGTGTTATGAGTGTGGTTTTCATTTTTGGGAGTCTAGTTTTGGTGTGGCGGTCTGCGTATCCATAAATCTGGACCCTGAATTTTAATTTCCAACTCAATGCATGAAAACACTAATTGTGTGTGATTTTGAAAAGTTTTTTTTATATCATTGGAGTTAGCTCAACATGTATAACATAATGATCATGGATCACTTTTTCCTTATCATGTTGACACCGCATAGATAGCTAGCTAGGATTCCTGAGATAGTGCAACATGACGGCCCACCGAGAAATGAGGCCTTGGTGTAGGGACCTCTTATGACGTTCGCACCTTCAGGTTGTGTACCAGCAGAACCACTACCTATTGGATGAGTTTTTCCACCAGCCCCACCAGTAGAGGATTTGCACTGATTGAGCGTGTTGCATGTGTTCCAGTGACAAAGGCCTCTGCGGTTTCTAGGCGAGTCAGATTCCTAGGAAGTTGAGGGTTGGCTGGAGGCAGTGGCGAGAGTTTTCTGCCTAGATGAGACATTAATAGAGAAAATAGTGATCATAGCTGTTAGTCTATTCTAGTACCTGACCATGAGGATGGTCCACAGGTTTATGAGGCTTTGGTACGTGTAATGTTTCCCAAGATGGTACCTTTGGGTAGTCTGCTAGCTATGTCACTGCTATTTGGTCAACAATTACAACTGAAGGTACTGTTAGAGGAAACAAGTAGGCTTAGTGCCTTACACATGTTTCAGCATCTGATACCCCCCAAGTTCCGAGGTGAGCCTGACTCTTAGGCTGCTAAATACATTATTGAGGTGGTGTTTGAGAGTTATAAAGTGCTTATACAGCTTCGATAGGATGACATGTCGATAACTGACTATTCATCGAGGCATACCGTTCACTCTTGGTACTTGATGAATGTGATACGATCAGTGACTCATGACTTAGAGTTTCGAGCAAGGTGTGTTTCAGGATATCTGATCCAATATTATTCCTATATGCATTCCAACCTATGTTAGGGTACTAGAGAGAGACTTTTTGGTTGAATGTCCTTTGGATTACTGGATAAAACCAGAGAATGTTAGTATTGGGAAAGTAGGAAGCGGGCGCGAGTCTCAGGGACATGGGCATGTAAAAACTTTCTGGAAGAGGATGCGATAAGTAATGAAAAATCAGCATGGTTGTAGAGGTGGGTGTGGAACTAGGAAAAGAATTAGGTCTTTTACCTTTCGACATGGTACAACCACCACCTCAATATGGTCCCCACTAGCCCCAGGAAGCTGGATGACATGGGAGGGGAGTAGCTCCATGCAGTCAAAGAGTGTGACCCAAGGGTCCCATGAATGGTTTGAGGTACGGTCTTTGTCTACTACTAGATTCTGTATTAATAGACATAGAAACTAATCGTTCGTTTTTACCACAAAGGTTGTTCAAGACCTAGAGTTTCTTGTTAAGTCATTGAATAGACACTCGCATCTGGAGACACCTTTTGGAGGAGACTTGATAATCACACTTATGTTGACTGTGTGATCTGGATCATGTTGAGATAGTTTCAGTTGTAACCTCTTGGATACAATGTCAAGGCATTATGATGTTAGTTTGGCTATGACTGGACATCCACATTTCCTACTCAGATAGACCTTATTAAGAAAAAAGGTTGTGGGTTCTCAACAATGTTGGGATGTGGTTTTCCATAGTTGGAGAAAATGGAAACCCAGAAAGGACATGATAAAATCTTTCATATGAAGGTCCAGACGATCACTCATGAGTCAGCCATCCTTACCCTCGTGGAAGTAGGAGTATTTAGTTTTTAGTTATAAATAGGATTGGCCATAGTTCTTATAGGACTATGACTCTGAGATAGTCTATACTCATTGGAAGGGGAATGTGGTAGCAGACACACTCAGCAGGAGGTCTGGTCTATAGCTGGTGAGTGAGGTGTAAGAGTATATAGTCACGCTGAAGAGATCCTTCCTAGATAGATAAGAATATGATTACCTCTAGTCTTTGACTATCACTCACCCACCCCATTAGCACGTCAGGGTGGCGCAACATGGAGGAATTGACTACGAGGCTCAAAGTGCTTAGATATCCTCAGGGAAGGAACCTGATGGATTTCATGAAGGTGTGGAGCATGTCATCCTCTTCAGAGAATGCACCATGGTACCAGTGGAACTTCGGGAGGAGGAGTTGAGAGAGTTCCATACATCCCCTCTGGATGTACATCCGGTGTGCTGAAGATTTAACAGGACCACCAACGTCCATACTAGTGGCTAGGGATGAAGAAAGCAGTGGAAGAGTTTGTATCACGTTGTCTCACTTGTCATCAAGTGAAGAATTCACAATGTAGGCATATGTCTTATGACTACAAGATACAGAGACCCATGGAGTTACAGGAGGGGGACCATGTTTTCTAGCGAGAGTCTCTCCATGACGAGGACTATGAATAATTGGTCGAGGTGGAAAGTTATCACTGAGGTTTATCTTCCCTTTTCTGATACATTGCAGGATATGCGAGGTAGCATATCCCTTGTCTCTTCCACTGTAGTTGAATATGGTTCATGACGTATTCCACACATCCCAGCTGAGGACATACATGAACGACCCATCTCACATCATTGACTACAGCGAGCTGGACTTCGATGATGGGGTGAAATTTACGGAGGTTCTAGTAAATATCGAGAATCGACATGAGTAGGTCCTTCTTGGGCGGTAGATACATCTGGTGCGCATATGCTGGTAGCACAAGAACCTCCATGAAAGCTCATGGGAGAAGGAGGCTCAGATTCATGCCCAATACCCACTTATTTTTTGTTTTTCCTTGGTTTGGGATTTTGAGGGCGTAATGACCTATGTTGGAGAGAATGTAATGTCTCAAAAATTATTTATATTTCTTATATGGAATTATTTTGATATCGAAAAATTTGATGGCACGTGATTCTGTGGCCCAGAGTTCCCGAAATGATCCGTCAAAGTTTTGTTATTCTTTAGTTATCACAGGTAAGCAGTTTTCCTAAAAAAGAAGAATAACTATTAAAAGGTTGCTTGGATAAAAAATATGAGGTCACCATTGCATTTATGATGGCAGGTATACCCTATGGGTGACTTATTTTTGGTCGGCGTAGGCCTCTGGTAAGAATACCCACAAATGGCATAATCATATATAAAATAATTAAATAACATTATTTTATTTTTTTCAAATTCTTATAACTCACAAACGGTAACTCGGACTACAAATATGATACCACCACTGAACTCATGAAGGTTTGTTTTATTTAGGTACATACTAACAATGGCTAGCACGAGCCACTAGTGAATGTTAGTTTTTTTCCATAAATAAAATAATTAATTGACAATTTTTTTATTGTAAAAATTCATAACATCTTAACGGTAACTCAGATTAAAAATTAGAGAGTATTGTTGGGTCTGTTGGGGCGTGTTTCACATAGGCAGAGCCAATCCTCGACTGGCACTGGTTGAGGGTGACTATTATTAATTTTCTGAACTGTTTTTGGGTATGTTCAGTAAACGTGTTAGAGGAGTTTTCGAAAATTTGAACCATTTCTCGGATTAAAAATATGAAGGCAGCATTGAATCTGTAGCAGCAAGATTCTCATATGTGATACATCACCTCAGATGTAGTTTGTCCATAGAAAAAGTTTATTTTGGAACTTTTTAATAGAATAAATAAAATAACATTATTTTTTTATTTTTTAATATTCCTCCAATGAACAAGAGTTAAGGTGGGACCGATGACGTGTCAAGCCAATAAATGGGTTGACCCTCCAATCTAACCAACAACAGCGTTGGAGGAAATTAGTAAGCTTCCTTATTATTGAGCCCCATTAATTCCTCGTGTCGTTACTTACACTCCCCCTCTACTATAAATATGGATCTAGTGGAGGGGTATCAGAGAGCTTCACCAAGTAGTGTATGGCTAAAGGAACGCTATGTCTCTAGACCCCTAGATGATGAAGTCGACCCATCTAGAGGATATGGACGACACCGAACCACTAATTGGAGATGTGCGAGTGGCGTCATTGGGAGCCGTTCGCGGGAACTAAGAACACGGTCCGTCGAAAAGCACAGACGATTATCCAACATTTCATGATAGGGGATTATTTTCATTTGAGATTTTTTTATTCCCTCTTCCACATTCTTGAAATTACACAAAGAACGTTGGTCAACTAACTAACGGGTGGTCATGAGATTCATTCGTCTTTGCAGGAGCTTGATGCAGTGTATCATTGTGGGGTTAATCTTGTGTTCAATTTAATTGTTTATTGGACTACCTTAACATCTTCTATATTACAAGATAATGTGGAGGGTGTGGGCCTAATGAACCTAACATGAACCCCCACTATCTTTCTTTCCTCATGCCACCTTGGAAGACCACGATTAGGTCAATGCCCGCCACAAGAGGAAAGCATCAGTTTGTCAGCCGATCCGAATGGAGGAGGCGATTGGCACAATGGCCAAATGCAGGATGGAAGGGGGAACGATTGCTGCACTGTCGGTGAACGGAACTCGTGGATTATGCCATGGAGGAGGACGAACCCACTTCTGATGGGTTCCATAGTGACCAAGTTGTTTCCTCGTGGCACAGTTGCTTCGCCAACTTAACGACCTTCGAGCTGTTCGAGAATCCGGGAGACCAGGTGGGTTATACACAACCACATCGGACCCAACCGGGCCGCCTAAATCAATCGGGATGCTGACCTCATCTTGGCTACCACCCCCAGCTGGCCCGACCCCCTCGATCGGGTGTCCACCATTGACTTTGTCGCCTCCCTCGACCGAGAAGCCACCCTCGGACCCTGCCGCCGCCCCATGGAGGCTGGGCCGCCCCTTTGTGTGCCTCCATTGTAGGATGACCCCCTTCTGGGTCATGCTAGACCTCGGACCTGTGGTTCTGGTTTTCCATGGCCCAGCCATGCCAGGTCAAGCTAGGTCAGTTCGACCGGGTCTGACCGGACTCATGCCCCATCGGGCCAAGAATCAAAGAAAAGGCCATATCTTGAGAACCAGAAGTCTGTTTAACGAACTGTCTGTGGAATTGGGATCCTTGGATAGAGATGGACTTTTTTAGTTTACTAATCTTTAGTTTTTAATATATTTGTATTATGTGTGGTATGGATCTTACCTGAATCCAACCGGTCCCACAGTGCTAAAACACTTATAACTCATAGAATGGGGATCAGATTGACGCACAATCTGTAGTGTTGGAACCCTTACGACATGGCGGTCCTTTGTGTTACTCATTATTGGAGCTTAGTGATGGTTGAGGTATGACCGATATCTCGAGGTAAGATTCTGTGGAACTTAATTGCACATGGTCAGAGATGTCCAGGGGCTGGCAGCGATGCAGTGGTTAGAGACAGATCAAGCGGAGTTCAGGGATCAGCGATCTTGTGTGGGTCAGCACATACAGATCATGAGTGGGTCATCACTCAGAGATCCTATGTTGTTCAGCACCTAATGATGCAGTGTGGGTCAGATCTTGTGTGGGTCAGTGCTTAGTAAACCTGTCTAGGTTAGCACATACTAATTCAGTGTGGGTCAGATCCTGTGTGGGTCTGTAGGGGTCAGTTACCTAACGAATCTGGGTGGGTCAGATCTCGTGTGGATCATTTTAGGGGTTATTACCTATCGATCATGTGTGGGTCAAACTCTGTATGGTCAAAAGCAGTTCCTCTTGAAATAATAAGATGATCTAGCTTCATTACTAATCATCTTTACTTCTACAATTAACTGAAAACCTGGTTTGAGCTTACACTCTTTGTGAGTTGTCTTTACATTGTTCTTTTGATTGAGGTTATGCAACGAGGTACTATACTTGTGTGGTAGAATATATTCATGGTGTTATCAGGGATGTAATTTTCCATTCTTGGTGTTAACTGTGTGGTACTCCTACCTTCATGGTGATATCTTTGTGGTGTTACCTATGTGGTACTTCTATTTTCGTGATATTACCAGTGTGGTACTACTATCATTGTGGTGTTACTTGTGTGGTACATCTATCCTCGTGGTGTAACCTATGTGGTACTTCTATAATTGTGGTGTTACCTGTGTGGTACTTCTCCCTTCGTGGTGTTACCTATGTGGTATTATCTTTGTGGTGTTACATGTGTGGTACTTCTTTTTTCGTGGTGTTACCTGTGTGGTACTTCTATCATTGTGGTGTTACCAGTGTGCTACTTCTACCTTTGTGGTGTTACCTTCATGGTGTTATCATTGTGATGTTATCGGTGTGGTACTTCTTTCTTCATGGTGTTACATTTTTTCTATTTTTCTATATTGTGTGAGATAAATATATCATGATAACTTAGGTATATGTATGGGCATATACCATAGCAGAGTTGATGCCTATTGCTTTGTGATTTGTGGGTTTTCCATTGTGGAACTCTAATAGACCTATAAGGGTCATGGGTTCCCTACTTAGTATCATTATACTCACCCCTTCATGGGCATCGCCTGTACCTAGTTGTGTCCTTTCAAGACGATGTACAACGTTGATCATGGATGAGGGAGCTAGCACTAGACGGTTCTTGGAGCTAGGAATGGAAGATGCTTAGAGATGGACCTTCTGGTTTGACATGACACATTGAGGAATGATCGCAAGTTGTACCTAACATTCATGAATGAATCTTTTCTATGATCCAGGAGTTTTTTTTACCTTTCAGTTGTATTTGCTTTTTTTAGTTTTACATGTACTTTTTCTGTAGGGATTGTTTTCCGACCTCTTTTCATTCAACACTATTTTTACTATTGCAGTTTACTTTGTGGTTATACTTTGTTGCATTCTAGTTAGTATAGCTGCTTCTTGTTATGTTATTGAACTTTGTTTTTGTACAGTAAAAAGGCAATTCCACCCCATATTACGGATATGTCTTTTTGGTGCTAGTCACCAGCCCCTGGCCTATGGAAGGCGAGATTGGGGTAGTCATGACATAGACCCTGGGGGATGGGTCTTGACAACTGCAATGACTGTGTTGGGACATAGGGATGAAATTAAAGATTATATTGAGTGTGGATCTTATTAAAGAGAAAAAATTGTTGTTATAGTGGCCGACGTATCCATATATCAGGGCTCTGACCAGTAGATTGTTGAATTGGAATATCAAGACATTGTTTAATGGGAATAATTGTACATGCATCATATATTATTGAGTTTTTTAATTTTCATTATTGTGTAATCTCCCCAAAAAAAGTGCTAATTTTACTATGGTGTATCATGAATAATGTTTTAGGATTCGTTAACGAAGACAGTCATCCATTTTACCAATTTCTAATCCTGAAGGTAATATGATTAGTGACGAGGCCCCATTTTTTGTAATATCCCACGAGAAGAATCCTATAGGTGGATATGTTGAAGCAGCCCTACCATTTACGAAATATATTATACAACCATATCAAGATGAGTATGTGCACTGGATTGGTAAACTCCACAGGTTCAGTGCTAGAGGCCACTGAGGTTACATCATGGATAAGATATGTAGTTAGCACGTTATTGGATTGGGGTAATTATCATTTTTAAATTATTATAAAGACATTGAATGATCATGTGGTCACACTAGTAGCCAACCTTTTCTAATGAGGTAGCTAGACAGTAGTGAAGTCTTTATAAATAGATGATTGATTAGTCGATAGTCTCCTGAACCACTTAAAAAGGCTATTATATGAGGGTTACTACTCCTCATGTTTGTGATAAATTTAGATTTATGATGTTATATAGGTGAATTATTAAGGTTTAATAGTGGATGGCTAAGCTATATGGTTCCCATACCTTATGAAGTTCTCACTGACATGAATTGAGATTGATTATTTTTGGGACAAAAAATTGATATGGGTCTCCAAACTGATATTTTTTCCAATGTAGTACAGTAGTTCATTCTTTATTATTTCTGGGTGTTATATAAGGATATGGTTATGGATAGATTCATACCAAGGGTCCCCATTAATATAGGGATATGCGTGGGTATTATAGGGATGATTCACCTATTGTAGAATATACATTCCCATTAGTAGGATCTTAGCACTTGAGATCTTCCCAATATAAAGCATGAGAATTTGTTTAGGGCTAATATAGAGAAAATTGAATCCTATATAGTGGTGGTTATATTAGTTATATTTTAATGGTAACGTAAAACATGATTGACTATCCAAATTTTCTATGGTGGGTAGGAAATTATCAAATGGAAAACCACAAAAGTGGCATCACCATGTAATGGATCTCCTAGGAAATGGAACGCTATCCCCTAGAGAGGTGAAGTTGGTAGAGAATCATGAGGGGATCTAAGATGAGGATCGATGGATGTTTATGATGCTAGGGTATACTTGAAACCCCACAACATGGAAGCCTATGTGAGGATTATGGAGATGGTAGTCCGGGTAGCAGTAGCTGCTAGATATGGAGGCGTACGAACAAGTGGTATAAAAGATGATTAGGGGAATGATAATTATTATTTATTATAATGATTTATTATTTTTAGAAACTTTTTTTATTCATTCCTTCATCTATTTACCTATTTTTTAATATCTATATCCCCTAGTGGAATCATAAGCCCTGCAGCATTATCATGAGGTACCTATGAGAATTGTTCATCTATCTCATTTATATTACATTAGTGTGATCTGTTGATTGGTGTAGACATGTTCACATAGGGAATTTTGATCGGCATGATGATACTATGTGATGGAATTTGTGTATGGATTGGTTTTCCAAGATATGATCCCTAATTTTATTTTATTATAGATAAGTTAGATTCCTTTAACTGATATAATGAGATTCTACTTTTAGAGAGAGGGAGATATTGTAGTGGGATAGTGGGGTTTTTGTGAAGGATAGAATATCCCATTTCTCATATTTTGGTGTGTATATCCCTTGAAATAGTAGGACCTTTATGAATCTGGATTCTCTCAGTTATGAAGGATATTATTGAGGTCTTCCCCAAGTATATTTTCTGAAAACCTCTGCTGTTTGAGATGTATATTTTCATTACCATCAATACCATGAATGCTCTGATATATTATTGGGAATATCTGATGTCCCTTACCATCCTTTTAGAGATGTGGTTATAGTTGAAGGACCTTTGAGAGAATGTTTTTATTAGATCGAGTGTCTCCCCCTAGATAGCTGCACTATTGTTCATGAAATAAGTGGACTGTGTCTTATGAATTTGTGTGGATTATAATCGACTGAACAAAAAACATAATTTATAAAAGTGAGAATTTATGAGGACTGATGGCCTATTTTATTTCATGATATTTATGATATGAATCTCAGATATTTATATCTACTCTAGATAACATTAGTTTAGAATTTCTGATGATAATATTTCGAGTATGGAATTCTTATGTCCCTATGGAAACGATGGGTTCCTAGTGATTCCATTTAGTGTAATTAATCCTCATGTCGTGTTAATGGATATGATTAATTGGATCTTCTGACTACACATTGAATATTTTTTCCATCTTCAACGCCATACATATATAATATATTTCATAGAAAGCATATTAGTAGTGAGCTTCCTTGAAGCTGACCCTATTTGAAGAGGAGTATATATATTTTCTTCAGTTGATGGTGTTTACTCATATACTCCACCAATTTTTGAGTGATTCCCAATTTCAATAAATCAACTCTGATGTATTATGTAACTATATATTGTCAAGATATTTTTTCTATGGATATATAGATGGAAAAAACCTGTCACCTTCTCTCTAGGATAGATAGTTGTCAAATTCATGATTCTAGAGGTGGTAATGATGGGAATTTCAAACATCATCTGTGAGTTCATGATCCTATGAGGGTAAGATGTACATAGTGTTTTATTGTTATTCTGGATGGGTTGAAATGAGGTGTAGTGTTTACTCATATATTCTACTGGTGTCTCAAGTGTTAGTAGGTGGATACTGAGCACCATGTTTCAGTAGGATTTCTGCATTGTTTTTTATCACTGTATAGGACAGATAGAATATTCTTGAAATTCTTTATTCAGATTCTATAGATAAGAAGACTCCCTAAATCCATATAATTTATAATTTACTGAATAATGATGTTTTTACACTTTCATGCTATCAGGGGTAGTGCTCAATGGATATATTTGGGCATTTGTACATACACGATATCTTCCACATTCATCAAAATTCCCATGAAAATTTCCTTTGAGCATGATTCAGGGTTTACATCAGAATTATGGAGAGTTTAATAAGAAGAATTCAGGACAATATTGAGGATGAATACAACCGTACACCCACTGAAAAAATGGATGCACCTAATGCACTATCCATGTAATAGAGGATATGGTGAAGGATTGTGTGTTACCTTTTTCAAATGTTGGGATGATCACTCACTATTGGTAGAGTTTTTTTATTATAATATAGACATTACACTATTAGAATAACACAATTAGAGGACATATATTGGATACAATGTAGTTCACCCTTATGTTAAACTATGATTAGTTAGGAATCTCTTGTTGGGGTACATATGGTGATGCAGAAAAACAAGAGGGTATAGGTGATCCATGAGTGGGTAAGGACATCGCATTCTAAGTATATATATTATTCATATTGAAATAATTTTCAATTGGAGTTCAATTAGAGAGACCATGTTTTGTTGAGAGTCTCCCTATAATGACGACTATAATGATTCTATCTGAGAGGTAAGATATCCTAAAAGATAATCATCCTTTTTAGGTCTTGTAGATGCATTATAAGTATTTTATAATGTCCCCCAATCCCAAGTGTTTGAGTGGGTTCATTATGTCTTCCATGTGTTTTAGATGAGGACATGAATGCATGTCCCCATGCATAACATTGATTATGGTGTCCAGGACATCATGGATGGATTTGAATTTATCATGCACCAAATGGTTTTGGAGGAATTTTAAGAGAGGACCCTGAGTTGAAGAACCATCACCTTGGTTCATGTGTTGTGGAAACATGGGAGCATGTTGGAGAGCTGTTGGGACAAAGAGATATTGCTTTGGGATTCATATATCGAGTTATGTTTTGCTTTTATTTTTTAGGATGAAAATTATGAACAATGGAATAATATAGAAACAATAATATTTCCCTTCAAAAATTAATAATATATCTAAAATATTTCTGGACCTAGGTGATGAGACAAAATTCTACTCTATGCCACAGTGTGACTAGAAATAATTTTATAAAAATATTAAATATTTTTTAAATTACCCACACAATGTTTTCATAAATAATTTGATAATTCTTAATCCTATTCTCACGTAAAAAAATGATTCCATAATTGAATCGGTTACTCAGAGATATGTTATGTGTGATGTAAAATTGGTCAGAATGAGACATTGAAATAAATAATTTTTTTATGTATATTCAGTTGATTATGTAAATAATTAATCTAATTAATTCATTAATTGATATACACATAAATTATTAATGAATATAATGTTATGGTGGATCTACATGGTTATCCTTATAACCCATAGACCATTAAAAGGGAATTTATTTCAACCAAAGTTGGGAAACCAATAAAATATGATATTGAGACCATGGATCCATGATAATAGAGATGTAATGATTCAAATGTCTTCTCTAATTAATTTGTAATAGATTTCCTCATCAAAGAATTATACGAATTGATGTAGAGAAATTATTTTTTTGATTATTACTTATATAATTAATCGACTGACCATGGTCAATCCTTGTCTTTTATTGTGTTGATTGTGAAACAAATCATGATCATGCATAAAAGATGAAAATAGTTTTACATAAATTTTGCAAAGATTCAATCCAAGTGAATCCCATTATATTTTCATTGGTTAGGATTGTTTTGAAAATGATTTTTTCATCTCATCTTTTTTATCTTACCCTGCTATTGTTAGTGATTTTCGCTATTGTCTGATGAAGCCATAATTTGATTTTGAGAAGAGATATAGATCTTGGAAATACCTCTTATTAATAATACATTCACATATAGTGGATCGTCTTCGATGATAATAATGAAAGGTGATGAATCATGGGATTATGATGACAGTTTCTATTTATCAATATTTTTTGAATTAGGGTCACATAAATAGTTGAGAGATGGAGGCAATTGAAAATTTGTGAGAAATACTAGATATTTTATTTTCTAGAACTGTTGGTCCAAAATCCATGAAATTATTATTCACATTTGATTTCAGGTGAACCTTATGTATAATTCGATGTGAATGGAATGGATTTGTAATGTTAAAGTGGATTTTGGATTTTGATAAAAAGTTTGACTACATGCCTTGTAGTCTATTGAAAACATGGAATATGGGGTCATAGTTATGGATGCTTGGGATTCCATGTGAATGAACCAAAACATGATGTGTGGGACCTCTACAAACCATGCGAGTAAGTGGTGGAAACCCGGATTTTACTATTGGACTACATCTTCATGGGAATTGATAATAACATTATGTGTACCAAATCAAGACCAAGTGAAAAAGAAATATGCTAAATGGAATTTCAAGGACTTCATGTGGAAGGATACACCACTAATTATAGTACACATGCATTAGAATGATTACACCAACATAGAGAGGGAAAAGTGTAGGAATCGCGGAGGATAATAAATGTTTTGTATACCATTTAAACAATGTATAAAGATAAAAGTATACTATAACATTTACTGGAAGCAACACAACTATGATGTACGGTGGGACAACATTTTTTGTTGGTCCCCTTACACACTATATACCTTCCATTTTGAGGAAATATATACCTATCAAAAAATTACAAACATGATTCAAATTTTGGATATGAGTATCATAGGCTATGGGTTTTCTCATGTAGAATTTGATAGTCTCATTCGTGGAGGATTTTGATATATGATGTGTTATGTTATGAGAGTTTGAGTTATCAAACAAGATAATCACAGAAACTAGAGTAGAACCCTTTTATTGAGATATTTCATGGGTACTCTATCTTCTATATGAATGAAAACCTCCTTCAATGTTAATTTATGGGTCCTAAAATAATTATTATAATGGATACAACATTATGGGTAGGGAATGGGGACTTTATCGACTCCAAGAGTGGCACACACTTGTTGGGTAGTACATTAGACCTTTATTTATTTCTAGAGTGGAAAACACTAAACAAGATAGAACATGGGTCCTCGTCCATTGGATCGGTTCCCACCTATTGGGACTTGTCATGGGTCCTATAATAAAAATATGAGTTGCACAAGTCTATTCCATTAATGTATGGGACAATGATATATTATTAGTGTACCACCATTCTATAAAGACATGGAATACATCCTCAATAAACCATATAATTATCACCACCAGTTGTAACATGTCATGGATCTAATACATAAAATAGTTTCCCATTGGAAATGAAGCATTATGGGATGGTTTGTATTTACATGGATGTTTCTTCGGACAAACACGTGAGAATGTAGGAATCTTTTTTGGTTCTTTGGAACTGTGGGAACTATTTCTTACACTGAGTTGGGATATGAAGATCTCCTTTCCCTCTTGTTTTGTTATCATTAATTGGATATGTATAAAAATATATGCATCCATGTTATTGTTTTTTAATAATCTCATACCATGGGTTGTGATAACTATTTATATTTTCTATCTTACTTTTCACCCTTTATATTATGATACTTCCTACTAGTTATGTATATAGTCACCCATGTATTGGATTTTCTTGCATTTGTTGTCTCTTATCTAGATTATGGAAAGGACTATAGTGATTACAAAGGCACATAGGGATTCTTTTCTATAGTAGACTATATATGGTGCTCAAATCATATATATATATATATCCTAGATATATCAGTATTTATTTTTATCTTTAGCCTATTTAGGGACAACTTGTTGGTTTATTATTTATTTTTTCCCTTGTTACTTTCTATATTACACTGTCATAGTCCAATATTTTAAAGAGTCTTCACATTCATTATTATCAGTCTATATATTTATTTATTTATTGTTATTCCTCTAAACATCTATATAAGTTTGGATTTGTGTGTGTGTATAGGTTCATATGAAATGTAATCCTATTTTAGTTACATCATGTAGTGAATTTCTGAATCCCCTAGACTACGAATGCAGGATTTTGGTAGTTGTGCTCTGATCCCCATTAGGACCAATCATGAAATTTATCATAATAATTAACCACAAAATTCTCATCAATTATAGTCTTATGGATAAAATATTATAACATGTAGTGTATTCTTGATAATATGGAAATTATATATCAGTAGATAAATAAGGAATATGTGATATGCATCACTAATTTTTTTTGGTGTCCTCTAAATTGAGAATCCATTAATTGGTTCAATAGTAATCATCTTGTTAACCGTAATTGATATTTATTTTTATCATAATGTCATATTTATATAAAAAAAACTATCATGAATTTATATTTTAGGTCAATAGAAAACACCTTGATGAATTTCATTCAACTAAATTTAAGAATATATCATAAGAAAAATTTATTCAATTTTGAAACATTAAATAATTAAAACATATACAATACATAATAAATGAAAGATAAAACTACATCTATAATTTAGTAAATATTAATATTTGTATAAATTGTGTGTTACTAATGACATGCATTTAAAACAAAAATCATCTCATGATCAATGGTATGTTTTATAATAATTATAGTATCATTTCTATTAATGTGAAATAGACGTCCACGAAAATTTAGAATATGATATAGGCATGAAATATATTATTTCATGAAGTATAGAATATAATAACTAATAAAAATCAATTTATTAATAAATAATTATTTAAATGTCGCCACATACTAAATTGTTGGTGAAATATCTAAATTTAATTTATCATAGTGAAAAAAATTATTTTAACAAGTATTATATTATTTATGTAAAGAAATGACTCCAATTTGACTATTATGATCACATTTAAAAATTTTATTTATTTATACCCTAGAAGGATTTAGAAAATTAAAAATAAGGGAATTTGGTAAAAAATAGGCATCACACAAATATATATTATATGAAATTTTATGAATCAATTACCTCTATCAAATATCCCCACAATAAATACATGTTTTTCAGAAATATTCAACCAAAAATATGATAAATAAATTCACTCCGTAAAATTTGTTATCCAAAATTTATTTTAATAAAGTAAATCATATAAATTTAAAAATTGTTGTGAATAGAAATATGTAATATCATATTCCATCACTGCTCAAATGAAATTAATAAATGGTATTAGATGTATCACCTATCAAAAATTCCGCATTAAATATTTAATTGTTATTGAGATCCCAATTATGAAAATGTACCATACACAATCTCATCCTACATTTCCACATAGGATAATGAATACAAAAAATATAAATATTTTTATTTTCCATTTTCAATAATAATTTTTGAATTAAATTACTAAAAAATTATTATATATAAGTAAAAACTAATAAATTAAAAAATAGATCCTCCATAACTTTTGTGATAGACATGTTGTGGATGAAATTTTGACTACAAACCCTCATACAAATTATAAATATTTTTGAATTAATTATTAATGATTTTTTATAAAAAAAATGTATACATATGCCTCAAAATATTTTGTAACACCAATTTGATAATGTGACACTACTTATACATCTCAAGTGGTTTATATATAAATTTAACATTGAAATAAATAGTTTTAAATACCTAAATTCTAAAAAAATTATTCACACACCAAATTTTGGAAATCATAATCCAATACATATTTATAACTCATTATTCCATGCATTAACATTTAATTATTGATTCAAATGAATGAGGTCTCAATGTAATTTCATTAATTATAATCCAATAAAACATGTATCTTATGTTAGTATGTAATGTAGTGATCGATATGGAAACAATGATATCAATTCCATCCCAAAACATAATTATAATATATATATTATAAATGAAAAAAATTAGTTTGACATATAATAAATAAAATGATTAAATTTAAAAATTAAATACTAAACTAAAAATAATAAAAGTAATTAAAATTACATAATTTACCTTCTGATTAATCATAGTATTTTGTTATAATAAAATTCAACAACATATTCTTCCCAAATGTTCAACCATATATTATCGATGGATGTGCGTACCTTGAAAAGAAACTAAAAAACATTGTTTTTTTCACTCCTACAAATAATGATAGCATCTTATTGATACATATGAGGTTTCATTTTAGAAATTTTAAGCTTTTATTTAGTATATGTTCATTTCAGTTCGTTATATATAGTTTAACATAATAAAAAAATATTCCTCATGCAACATATATAAACTCTTATTGGGTCCTAAGAATAATGAAATTAAATATTCAACCCTCCATTGGATCTTCCTGATTTTTATATCAACTACATATACATATTTTGAAAGTTTCCTTTACATTAGTTTTGATATAAATGGTATATTCTATTTTATGTTGAGACTCCATTATAAAATATTTAATTAGATTATTTTTTTAATTTAATATTATGCATGTTGGAGAAGTGGCTACATATCATTAATATGGGAGATTCAACACCTCTTCATTGTTTTCAAAGTATTAAATTACATTAAATGAATGTTCCTTTTTCTTTTCTATCATGGAATGATTATTTTCATCAAATAGTTTAATTTAGAATATTACTATAGAAATATATTGGAGACTTCCATCACTTTTTTATTCTATTTAAGTAGACAATTATTCAATACATTAAACTAAAATTAGTATATACTGGCCAAACACATGTACCCATATCTCTAAATTGAATAAAAAATTCAAAAAATAAGATCATATCATCTCCATGAATTTTATATTATTACCTTTATTTGTTGTTTTTAATCTATAATATTTAAGTTTTTATATAGTAAAGAAAACTATAAACTACAATTAAATTTATCTAATATTATTATACCTATATATAATTTATACCCAACCACTATCAAAATAGAAATCGTATATACTATTTTAACAAATTGATATATTTTATTGAATGGTTTTAAATAATTTATTATATTTATAATTTAAATATCTTTAATGATTTCTATTATTCAAAATATTAATCGGTTTTCATAGACAGTTAATAACCAATGTATCGAAAATTAAAAATAATCTATTTTTAATTATGATTATAAAAATACTAGTTAATACATTTTTATTTTCATAATTGTGAATTTTTTTGGGTTATGATTTTTTTTGAATTTTTGGAAAAAATCAATGAATTATATATTATTTTTTATATGTTTCAATCCCACACAATAATATGTTATAGGTTGGAATATTTAGTGAATATCCTTGATTTAAAAAAAACACACAACACCACTTTAGGGGATTCACAAGTAATTAATAAATAGATTATTTAAACTATCTATTCCTATTATAAAGTCATTATATGTATTGATAAAAATGATATATTATTTAAGAAATATCATTAAAATACCCAAATTAATCCATAATTATTTATATTTTCCCTAAAAAGTAAAAAACCATTGATAATTAATTTCAATAGAATAATATTATATTATTGTAATACTATCAAGGTGTATGAACATTGGATTTTGGAGTTTTAAGATATTTCTAAGATCTATTAAAATCGTGTCCTAATATTGGTTTTTTAATCTAGTTTAAACTATATTTATATTACTATGACACAATTATCATCCATTCAATCATAAATTGGGTGATCAATAAGTGAATTTAATTTATGTCCCCCGAAAAAATAGTCATTGTTGTGAAAATTGGTGGTAATTTATTTGAATTTGTACTATTTCGTTCTGAATATTTGTGTATATAATAAGCACAGTGTGATAAATATAATTATAAATTGTTTTTTGGGATATTATGAATCTTTTTACCATCCCACATTCACTCATCCTCCTATTTAGATATTCCCTCCCCTTACAACGTTATATGAATATAAAATATTTTCTCATCTTAATAATTTTATACTTCCTTTATCATGTTATATACTATATAAAATTTGTATCTAATTCTGAAAAAAAAATCATTAGATTTCCCATATAAAACACTAAGAATCATTACATGGATTAAACTTCCTTTATTGAGATCAATATATATTTGCAATGCATTAATTGAATCATCTTTGTGTGTAGCATAAATCTTGGTCATTAGGATATTACTACATCATTTGATCATTGATTACCAAAATATTTAATCACCCATAAAAAAAATTATCATGGCATGCTAATGTAGAATCGACCCATTCCCAGAATTGGTGAAAGTACATTGTATGAGAACTAACAACAACGTGCATGCGTGATATGTCTTTATAATATGTTCTCAACAACATTATATAGACTTCAAAATTATTCTTAATGATTAATGAATAACATTAATTTTTTATGTAATCAATCTTCAGTAATATGTTTTACCATTTTATTCGAGTAGTATTTTTGTTGAGATTAATTGAAAAATATGATGTCGTCCTTTTAAATGATTCAAAGGTATTATATAAATGAATGGTTTTTTTCATCATCAAGAGAAATAATATTTATTTTTTATTTTTTATTTTATTATCACAGTCTTATATATGTTCTAATCATGGGATCAATCCAAAAAACCCCTTCATTAATAATTTTTTTAAAAGATCATGTAATTTCAATGATGGTGAGTCATGATAGGTGGAATTTTTTGGCTTCCCATCATTTCTTCCTTTAGATTGGAGTGGAATGTTTTCCCTTTAATATTTACTATCATATATAATCACCATGAATTAATCTTACCATATAAATCATAGTTATTCAGAAAATTTTAAAGAAAACCATAAATTTAAACCTCAAATGTCATAATAGTGAAATTTGGATGGGTACAAACACTCAACATCAAAACCAAAAATCCATTCATCATATATAATTATTCATGTTTCATTTTGTTTTAATGATATTATATATCAAAATAATTCATCAAATGTGAAAAAAATAATATCACTTAGTTCTAACGTCTGGGGGTCTCAAGGATTTTGAGAAAATATTCTGGAACAATTAGTATTTCTAGAAATCATATAAAAATTATTGGTGTTAATGAATGATGGTTATAGTAAAAAATATTGTTATACCCATTAATTGAAAATTTTCTATGTTTTTATGCTAGATAAGGATTTCAGACTCATTTTACTCCATTAAATTTAGTATGTAAATCTATGATAGTGCGGTGGAATGAAAAACATAATAATTATAATAGTATATTTTAGAAAATACTACAAAATAATAATATTAATAAAATAATGGATGAATGAAAATTTTTCCATATTGGATTAATATAATAAATATATCTTTATTTGGATATTAGTTTTTGTGGATTTTGAAAATAGGTGTTGTTTGAGTACTAAAATTTTACCTTGATAAATATTTTTCGGTTTCTGGACCCTTTTGCAATGGCATTTGTATTTGTTGTGGCCAATGTGGTGGGTAGTTTATTATAGTTTCTAAACAATAATTATATTTATTTTCAAGTATAATTAAGTTTTTCATAGAATAGTAAATTTAGAGATAATCTATAAACGAGATCAATGGATTTTTTTATAAAACCCCAAATTGATAACTAAAATTTCCTCCACCATATGTTTTATATTTTACTAAATTATTAACACATGCAACGGTCCTGGGATTAAATGTTATTATTATCTAAAAATTGATAATAAGGGATCATGATTTATGGTAAATACTATTAAATTATATGTTTGTCTATTTAAAATACATTATATTATATGTCCAATCATTATCTTGGTGATGCGGGTTCTCACTACAAAAATTCCAATCATCAATTATGATTTATTCTATCAAAAATAAATCATTCTAAAATGACTCAAATTTTATAGAAATATTTTCAAATCATTATTTTGTGAAATATATATATATAATCCATGAAATAATGAGGTCTAAAATCCATTGGAGTTTAGGAACAAAATACCATGTTTTTCAAAAATTACAATATATTTCATTTTATCGTCATTATAGCCATTAAATTATTGTCACACTTATTAGAATACAAGGGATATGCTGGAGACCTACCTAAAATAAAATGGTTATCTATTAATCCAAATAATGATATGACAATAGTGTAATGTTTATATGTGAAAAAAGCATAAAAATTAAAATTGTATGCTTATGTTACCGTTTTCTACAATAAAAACATAACATAGTGTTTTGCATTCATTGTTTATTCACCATTCATCGTATCTCTATTGGAAGAAGGATTACTCAATTCACTTTGTGAATGTGTATTTTTCTTCACATCCATCACATCATAATATATACAAACATGTGTTCTATATTATGTAAAAAAACATACCATAATCATCATCATTATAACCCTTGGTAATGAAATGTGTTACAATAAATTTCATAATACATCATCATGTTCTAATAAATATGTAATAACAAATTAATGAGAGATATGAGATGCATATTTTTTATTTTTTGAAAAATCATCAGTTTTTCGAGTTTTTAGTACATGTATGGGTTTCATAAAAAATTGATTGTTATTAATATGAAAACCCATGTACGAGTATCAATATCAATTTTAAAAAGTTGATAATTGATTTTAATTAATGGATAATGTCTATATATACAAAAAAAATCCAAATAAAAAGTTTATACTTACTATTTTAGATTTTATATATGTTATATAGAAGAAGGTAGATATTGATGAATAATAATAGTATTAAGATGAGAATGATTCGTGGATAAAATTTACTATACTGAAGATGTCAATAAATTAGTTATTTGAAATAGGATTTTTTTATGGAATTATATAAACATTGGGTTAGTAATAATAAAATTAACATCATTCATAATATTTTATTATATCCAAAAGGAATTTGGTTTCTAAATTATTAATTACTTTTAATACATATTGATTTAAGAACCCTTTCTGTAAAAAATATAATTTTTCCTTGTTTATATTAAAAAATTAACAAATTAAAAGATTGGGGATTCCAATATAGATTATTTCAACAAGTTAGTTTTTTTATAAAAATTTATCATAGTAGTAATTGATATTTTAATTTATCACATATTCATAAATATTAAATATTTATTATATGGGAATATCATTTAATATAAATAATTTATTTTTCAAAATGGAATATTCTAGGAATTATATTAGTCATAGTTTTTTATCTTCTAATTTCTTATCTTTAATGTACCCTATCTAGTTCCCCTCCAGCAAGATCAAATATGTACTCTATTTACTGAAATAATGCCTCCAAATATGATAGAAGTTATGATTAATTTTAACACCTAGACATTTGATACAAGGATCCATTTTTTATTTTAGAAAATTTTCCTCTAATACAAGAGATCATATCCAATGTTGTTTAATTTTTTATTAGTATTGAGATAATATATATATACCTGAATCCAAATTCACATTTTAAAACAATAAATAACCCTTATATTTAGGGTGAGAAAATTATTATTCTTTCTATATTATCCTTAGAATTATTTATGGATCCATTCTTGGTATTCTAGGGAAACGAAAATATAATAAAGGGGTTTTTCAGATTCTAATTAAATGAAATCATATAAAAAACCTATTATTAAAAAAATCAAGAATAATATATAAAAGTTAAATAATAATCAAACATAACATATTCATAATATTATATATTGAGTTTGTATCCATGGATTACATAACTAAATATATGATCATAAGGATGAAAAATTACAATTTTCATAATGATACAATGAATAATGTTGGATATCATAATATTACCATGAAGGCGTCAAACCAATAATCAAATATAAATAGGTATGTAATAAGAAAAATACATAACATATTTTTTCTTAATGAGACATACTTATGCATAGAGAGGATATAATTGGTTTCATAGGTCACAATGTATAATGAATTAATTATAATAAATTAATCAACAACAATTCAATAGATAATCAACATAAATATTCGTATTTAAAAACAAATATATAAAATATAATTACATTTTCTAGTTAATTAATATAATAACATGATCATAATATGTCCATAGAAATAATTTTTTTGTATCATTTAACTATATATCCCTTAATGTATAAGAATCGTCAATGGATATTAATATGGGTGAAAATACCTTAAAACAAATATATGAGCATTTATCTTAAAAAAATGATAACAATATTTTTTTTGTTTTGTTAAAATATTAATAAAAAATTATATATATTTTTAAAATTTATGTTTTTGATAATTACCATGGAAAATGTTAAATTACTCTTTATATAAAAGAATATTTTAGAGGCAGGAAAACATTTTCATTTTGTTAATGTTAAAAACTAATATTACTTTCACAATTTTTGTTTTAAGTAATAAATTCCTCTTTGAAAAAATTATAACTACCTTCCACATAACATTTTTAAAATAAAGAAAAATATAGTGGATACTTAAATTAAATAATTATTTTACAATAGAAATTAATTTTCTTGAAAAAATTATAGGAATCATGAACATTGATGAAATATATAATTGACTTAATATTAAATAAAGTATGTTTTTTTTAATAAAAAATATAAATTTAATTTCTAATAGAAGTGTGAAATAACCGAGAATCATTATTCCATATATATTTAGAGTGTAAAAGAATAGGCAGCGTTTAAAAGAGAGATATCATTTATTTTCCATAAACAGAATGATGATAATTAAAAATACTAATTATAAGCACTTTTTATGGGCTTCTACTAGATCAGATCATTTATATCATCTAGAATAATCAACATATAATTAATAAATACTTTTTCAATAAATTTATATATAATTATTTTAATTTTTTTCTGATTATAATGATTTTTCATTCATTCGTTGAATATTTCTTCTATATGTTGAACAGTTAATGTTGTCTGGTAAAATTGTCCCAAATTAATTTGGAACATTGTCTATGTTTAACAAGATGTCGAAACGGTTCAATCAATTAAAAAGTTGTAATAATTTCATGAATATATATTTTTTACATTTAATAAAATTTTATAATCATCTATATTTTTTGGTAATAGAAACAAAATCACATATCTCATGGAGGCAGTAGTCCACATGTCTAGAAGATCAATGTTATTATTCTACAATAGAAGGAAGGATAAAAAGTTCCACAACATAATATATTTTCTAAATCATATTAATTTCATATATATCATACATATTATCATTATAAACATCATTATAATAACCTATGTGACATGGTGATGAAAAATAAATCACATCGCACTATTGAAAAAGTTGGTTGTACGCATGCACCTGTAATGTTTCCATTTTCCATATAATAATGTACATTTATAAAATGGATTTTTAAATAATATAAAATCATATTATTAGGTTTAATATAATTATTTAATAATTTTATTATAGTTATTGTATATTACTATGTGTTTTAATTAGAACGAACCCATAAAAGATCAAAAAGAAGGAATATCTCTTATTTTGGTAACCTCTTTGTCTTACAGCTGAATAATTCATGAAGTGTTATTTTGGGGGAAATTGGTCTTGTAGATATAGGGTGGGACATTTTTATGTATTTTCTGATATAATGATCATAGTAAATGATTTATAATTATTGATGATTAATGGGCATGAGGTCCCCTTTTAAAAGTCAGGTGAGTGGAGAACATGTAATTACTCATAACTATTATATATTACACAATTATTACTCGTGAATAATTGACAAATAGAAATAATTAAATTTAGAAGAAAAGGTGGTAAGGCCTGAAATAAACCCATAAAATATGAATTATTATTAAATATTATGACCACGTCACATGTTTTTTACGATATTTCTATAATTTACATATTTACCATACAAACAACATTTTTACCATTTTAGTTATAAATTTTTAATTAAATTGACCCTATTTGTATTATGAACCTATTTCTTATATATTCAAGATCACTTTTAAAAGATATATTTTTTAGAAGTGTATGATGTTAATTTTAATATATGTGAGAAAAAATCAATGAAAACTAGATTGTTTTTATAAACATGAGTGGCAATGAATAAAATATTTTTACGCTAAAAAAATAATAATGATGATTAAAATCGAATTAATTAAATAATGTGTAATAAAATGGATCTTATGAAAATTTTAAATAAATAACAATATATAATAAGAAATAAATGAATTTTCAGTTTGGAAAAAATGACATTATTCAAAATTCTACCAAAAATCCAATATTTATGAAAAACCCCTAATATATCACCTAAGAAAAATTCACCCAATAAACTCAAAATATAAATAAATTTAATAACATTAAAATTATTAAGCATATGAAGATCAATTTTTAATATAACCATGATATATTTTTCTTATAATTATAACATTTTTAATCTGTATTGGATAATACTTTATAGATATTATTTTTTACTATTATTAGATGTTCATGAGTATTACACTGTACACCGCATAAATAATTTCATCATCCCAATAATTATAATGGATAGTTCTTAAATATTATTGAGTAATCATTTACAAAATATTTTTAATCTCACATGTTACCAATTTTTATTTTGGGTTTATCCAAGTAAACTTCAGTAGTTCTGTTTTCTGGTTTCACCTGACATTCTCTGTATTGTTTACAAATCATGATTAAATCATTGTAGCATGATAAATCAGTCTCCTATTATATTTTATATAAAATTATAAATTTACTTTAATATTTATATACTTCTTAATCATATGCATATCACATCATTATATTTATATAGGATTTGATGAATGTCTAAATATAAACCCATAACTCCAATTATTTCATGATTTTTATAATACATGACATACCATGGAAATAGTTTCTATTTCACTAAAAACCTTATAAGTCCCTTATATATATATATTCTTTAAATAACTTATTAAATCCTGCATGGGAATATAAATATTTCCTTTAGTTTTCGGAAATTATTTTTTGAATAGTTTGTGACATCTTAATATGATTTTGATTAGAATTCCATTATAAGCATATATCCATAGGTGGTTTATGGCTATATAATTATATTCACAACATTCATCCAAACATGTTTTAGTATGGAACATAATTCAACATTTTTTCTTTTATGGTTCCAATTTAATACTTAAATAAAAGCTATTATTATTTGAAAATTCCACAAAAAGAATAAATTGATTCCACATACATTGAGTGTAAATTGAGAATGACCTCAATATGTAATCTATTTTTTTAAAATTTCATCCATATTATCCATTTGATTTATAATGATATGATTTCTCATTTGTAGGTATGAATCAAGATCATTTTGAGTACATTTCCAAAAACATGATGTAATTGGGGTGTTAAGATCCGATGCATTCAAAAGTGGTGAACTGTGGTGTTTCATAAGATTATTAACCACTGGATATGTCTGGTGATTAAAAGATATATATTTCCATATATCAAGGAAATATTTAGAATTGGTAAGGTTATCACTAATAAAAATTATTTTATCTTAATTTATTGGTTTTTATGGAAATCTAAATACAAATTCCATAGTAATATCACCCATTTTCGATATAAAAATGGGAATATGTTTCATGAATCATTTTTATTCTCATTATTGGAAATTTCACATTTAAATAAAAATTATCATGATACATATTTTTCAATTTTCATTTAAATATTATTCAACCCTAATGATCTTTCAAATCCCTATAATATTTCGTTTTATATTGGTTTATAGTGAAATTTGAGGAATTTTCGTCCTTTAAAAATTATATTTTTAGCAACGTAATAGAAGGAATACACATAAAAATTCTAAATTTCAATATACTATCTCAATTTTTGAAGTATTTTCACTTGTCATCATTAATGACATTTATTTTATTTTTAATATTATTATCAACATGTTTGAAAGAAATTTATTCTATAAGGTTTTATTAGATATAATTTTGAATTGATATAATATTTAACCTTCCTTAATGATTCTTATAACAAGAAGTAATAAATAAATTAATACATTGTCCTTTTTAATATTCGTTTTATCCCAAAACGCATGATATTTCTTACCTAAGACATCAACCATATAATTTTTCATACTGGAATTATAGTGTATTGAGATATAATAATCCATGAGTAGTTAAAGACATCACCTTTTCCTCATGATGATGAATTTATATGAGAACTTTTTTACGATATTTTAGATCCATATATATTTCACATATTTAATCAATAATATAAATCATCAACATCATAAATGAAGATATTACATCTATAAACTCAAGAGAATGGATTGTGGAAATCAAGTCATCTAAATTTGATTTATTTAAAGACCATTCAAAAACTCATTCATTCATTAGAAATAAAAATACAAGACCGTTATTTTATTCATCTCAAAATATCATAATTTCAACCCATACTTATGGTAAATTTAATGTCTCTGGATTCATAAATATCGTATATAATTCATTTATGTATTCTTTATATTCTTTTGACCATTTTATAATAACCCCATTATTTGTTGACTTATATAATGATTTAAATGAATAATAAAAATTTCTATCCTGTAATTGATAGTAATCTTATTATCAAAGGATACTACAAACCATAGTTATAGTAATCATTATAGGCCATTAAATCACTATATTTTCATTTATAAGATAAAAGAATATTCCATACATAGGGAAAATATGTCAATGAATTCATATGTAATGAATCATGAATTTAATTTTTTCAATTTGCCATGTAACTCATTTTCGCTACGGGTCTAATGAATTATTCACTACTACCTGTTATTTTCATTTAAATTTTTAGAGAAAACCATGACATCATCAATAAATACCACAGAAAAATTATCAAGATAATCCACTCAAACTAAATTCATAACATCCATAAAATGATAGGGTTTATTTTTCAATCAAAATGCAATTTCATTAAATTCTAGTTGTCTATAAACTGATATATATGATATCATCATAATATCATTCATCATTATTTTAGAATATGGTATCCAAAATGATGATAAATCACTAATAAATATTGATATTTTTTATGGTTATCAAACATGTCGTCAATTCATTGATGTTGATACTTTATCTTTTTGTAATGGAATTTATTTCCCAATAATTGAGGAAAAGACTCCTAGAACCATTTTAATCATTTTAAAAAATTGGTATCTCCATGGTGAAACACTAGGGATAATAAGTCACTTATTTAAAAACTCATGGTGTTTTTTATTTATCTCCACTGATTCCACTCTGGACATCCCATGAGGATAATTAGATAATTGTTTTTCATGAGGTATGATATACATGTAAAAATCAACATTACAATTAGATGTATAAACATATAATTTTTTTTTGGAAAAATGAAATTATATTCCAAGAGAATAGGTATATTCCCTATTCTATGGAAAACTATCTCGTTCAAAGGATATTTTTACTATCCTTCAATAATATTTTCAATAACGATATCTGCTAAAGGTGGACGCAAACATGCTATGGATTATATAGTGTCCCGTTTGGAGAGTAGGAATTATATGTCTCAAATTCAAATTGTAATTTATTTACTAGGAAAATAATTTTTTTATTTATTTTTACACCTAAAAAATACATTAAAGGAATAAAAATTCCAATACATTTCTGACCATGTAATAGAGATCATTAATGTAATTGAGATATATTATAAAATCATTATTATTTAATCGAGTTACTATAACAATGCAATAGAATTTGTAGCTATGAATTTCAGTAAATGACAAATGAAATATATTTTATTTCTCAACGTATATTAATCTATCAATTCTAAGGAATTCATAACTATGTTTTTAGTGAATCAATTTATTCTAAAAATTTTCATTTTAATTAAAAATTATTTTTTCACCTTATGCGTGTAAATTTTAATTACTTTTTTCCAATTAATATTTTATAAAATATATGTAATTTTTAAATTAATATATTTATATAATAAAATGGTTTCATTTTATGATTTTTCGAAGATAATTTATTCAATAATGAATGATACAAAATACAGATTATTTAAATATTGTAAATTCATTTCATTAAATCAGGTAATTTAAATGTCCAAATATTTTTTAATGAGTCTTAAAGTTACATAGGAATCTTTTTATTTATAATTATCTCATTAATTCAATTTTAATAATCAATTTTATTTATTTTTTTATATGCTATATTTTTTATTAAAAAATATTTTTTTCTTCAAATTGTATTCCATTTAATTTTTGACATTTAAATACAAAATTGATATCATACCCTTATATAATTTGAATCAGGAAATATTGATATTATATTTTAAATCATTAGAGTAAAAATTTTAAAATATTTCCCTTTAATTTCTTATCACTATGAATAATAACCTTAGTAATGATTTTAATCCACTATATGGGTAAAATTTGTAAAGTATAGATAAAACCATGAGATACAGTCCAAAATCAACCCAAAACACAAAATTACTTCATTGGATTGTATAAAATCAAAATTATTATCCAATATTTTCATATATTTCATTTGTGTGCCATTTCAGCTTGATAACTGAAAGACATTGATTTTTTTAATGAAAATAAAAAATGTCACTCTCTTACTATTATATTATGCTAAATGTACAAATATGGATTAATATAATATTTTGAAAAATATTTTATTTTAGTTTTAGAATAATGATATTATTTTCATAATGATAATTTATTACTAACGTTTAATATTTATATAATTATGTTCAATGATTACACGATGCTAAAACTGTTATAGTTTGTGCAGTAGAATAATCAAATTATATGTTTATAAAGCATAAAAAGATATATTTTAGGGATTAATTATAATTTCACAGGAATATTAGTTTGAATAGTAATTAATAATATGTGATTAAATAGTATAGATTATAATTACCTTATTTTATTAATGTATTTAAAGTAAATTTTATGAATATTGAAAAAATAATATTAATATTATTTCATGAAAAATAATATTTAAGAAAAGTAATTAGAAAATCATAAAAGTCATGAATGTTAAAAATTAAAATGATAACTGATAAAATATTTTGTCTACTAAATATTTATTATTTAATTGATACATTATATGTATTACCAGAATTATTAGGAACCGGTGGTAGTCGAACCTAATAAAATTAAAATAAAAACCATGGAAACAAGTCAAGCGTACAAGGGGTTATTACATAAACGAGTGTGCATCACACCATATCTATCTACATCCACTAGTTGGGATCAATAATCAGGAGTCTTGATAGACCACATCCCTCTATCATTAACAAGTTCCCTCTTTTCCAATGAATCTTCCACCTGATTAGCCTCTCGATAGACATGTGAAACATCCACATGCATGTGGGCGATCTTATTGAGACAGTCAACCCACTGAGTTAGCATACACCAAGGAACCAGACACATCTTGGTTATCCAACCATGAACCATAGTCTACGAAACAGATTCAATCCATATATAATTCCAGTTAAACTGGACATCATACCTCATAGCATAAATCATTTCCCATAATTCAGCTTCAAAGGAAGTGTCGCTTCCAACGGAATTATAGATCCATTCCTTTACAAGCACATGGAAAGTGCGAAACACTCCACCACAACCCCACTGACCTGGTGCGCCCATTACAGCCCCATCAACATTGACCTTGAGACATGGAACAATGGGTGGTATCCACCAAATATACTTCAGCATCCGAGGCTTTCGTGATCGACCTGCAACACCAAGAGTTCGCAGAATTTTCAGATTAGAAACTGTATTAAACATGGCACTATCCTGTACCGTTGAAGCATCATGAACCTCCCTGTGTACGACCACCATGCCATTCTGAACTTTTGATTACCCTCTAGTTAAAAGTGCTGCATTTTGGCCTTCCTATATGACTGTAATAGTAGCAGCAATAGCATCCAACATGAGGTTATAAGTCTGGGCACTAAAGAAACCATGTGGTAGGTTGTGCAGTAGATCCAGAATATTCTTGGAGGTTTCAAACACAAAACCCAACAAGGAGCCAAAATTTTCCCATAGCCGCTTCACCTAAATGGATTCTGTAAAAATATTATAGCTCGAGTCCTCAACAGACTTGCAAAAAGAACACTTGTAGGCCATCTGAAAACCAGCCCTCTTCAGGTGATCAGCTATGGGAATTCGATATATCTAGATTCTCCAAATAATAAAGAATCTCGAAGGTCAAATGAGGCAATGTATAAATTGCATGATTCAAAAAGGTGGGGGAGTGTGGATCCCAAAAATATTCTTGTAGAAAACAGTGCTATTAAACTTCACAACTCTGCTCTGGGTCGAGATCAATGTGTCTAGATCCATAAAAGCATACAAGTTGATTTCATTCTCCACCTATACTAAAATATTAAAAATTGCAGAGTGCATCTAGGAGACCCAACCCAAGATAGAAAAATGGTTGGCTTCAGGTGTTACATTGAGATTAAATAGGGGTTGTGTAAACCACTTTGTGCTCCAACAGTTCAGCATGAAGTCTCTACACACCAACCATTTGGTGACTTTCATAATCCTCATATAATCACTCATTAAGGAATCCCAAACCGATGAGGAAAGATAATAATTGTAACCATTGAGAAGCTTCTTTGTGATTATGTTCGATATAAATTCACCATCGTCAACAAGAGAAATATGGTTCCAAGTGAATTTCCCAATCAAGACATCATTGAAGGTACGAAGGTACATGATTCCAAGACCCCCCCCCCCCCCTCTCCACAGGCTTGATGCACTCCTTCCATGCCACTGTAATCAAATTCCACTCATGTGGTGTACATTTCTATATAAAATTATGAACCATGCTCTGATTCTCCTTAAGAATTTATTGTGGCCATCGATAGAGGGAGAAAAATTAGACAAACTTCGATGTGATCACTTAGTTAACAAGGTAGACCCTCCCGAACAGGGATATAGTCTTTCCATTCTAGTTATCCACATGAGGAACAATACAAGCATAAATCCCCTCCAAGAGCTGCCTTTTCGATTTTCCAAAAACAGAGGGACCCCAAGGTACAGGAAAGGTAGGGATCCACTCCTCCCCCAAAGATACCTGACAATTATATTCCTTTTAACAACCAATACTCCATTTCAAAAAACAATGGAAGATTAATCCCAAATAATGGCCTCTCCTTCCACCTACTTACTGTGATTTAAAGGGGATTTAATATAGGATATAGTTTTTATTGATGCATGTCCATGTAATAATATTTCATCTGCATACACATGGTGTGATGGGGTATGTCCATGCACACCAGTCCTAATCATATTATAGAGAACTGTTTGAGAGAGTTCATTAATGCACATACTAAGGTAATCCTCTAAAATGGAGAAAAGAATTCCAAAACAGGGATCACCTTGTAGTACTCCCCTGGTTTAAGGGAAAAAACCCCTCGGAGGAGCATTAACAAGAATTGACAGCCTTGTAGAGCCAATAATGGTATGAATCATATGCACAAACCCATCTGAGAAACCATACGTTCCAAGTACATCCAGAAGGAAGCTCCATTTAAGAGTATCAGAGGCCTTGAAAATATCAATTTTTTGGAGAAAATTCCCTTCCTTTTTCTTTTTCCTCATCAGGTGGACACTCTGAGAAGCCATGAAGAGATACTTTTGGATTCTCCTCCCACGAAAAAATCCAAACTGATTAGCAGTAATAATTTCATCAACCAACCCACCGATCTTGCACATTATATGTATTAATATAACCAAATAATGTTAAAAAAGTAAATGGGTTTACCCTGCTGTTACACAAAAGAACAAGTGTTTGTTTTCAAATAAAACTCAGATAATTCATGTTGTATCAAAAGATTTTGAACTCATTATATAAAAATATAGACCCTCATTCTATTTTAAAGAAGTTTTAATTATTATTATTAAATTATATTTATATCTTTTATGAAATTCCAAGCATTTACTCTACACCACTAATAAATGGACATTCTTCCATTATCCTAATTAAACCCCATTTCACCATATATCATGAAAAAACCTACCCAAAAATCATATAGTCTTCTTTATCCAGGATTTTGTGATTATATTATTGTTATAATTCAATTATAAGGGTTTTTAATAAATGAGTAATGGAGGCCAACTGTTGGAGATGTAATCATCCTACCAGACCGATTCCATAATATTTCCTCTTATAATTATTAATAATATATTGAATTTACCATAAAATAGTGTATCTATTATCCTAAATGAACTAAAATGTAATTGTTATTATGTATGTACCATTTTTTACTCTCCTTTCTATAAACTGATATGTGAATTGATCACTTGTGCTTACGTGTGGAATATTACCTCCGTATGGACATTTATTTCATTATCCATCACCTTATTTAATATATTTTTATTATTATGGGTTTAATTATTATATATTATGTTTTAAAACAATTATTATTTTTTATTTATGATATAATATTTATATTCTTACATTTATATCTACTAGAATAAAATAATATCTTTAATGCGTCCGTGTGGACTACCAACCACATGAAGTGATGTGATTCATTTTTTTATTCATTAAATGTACGCTATTAGGTATAAATTTAATATATATATATATATATTATTTATTAAATAATTTTCATCCAATAATGATAAAATAATATTTATCTTTCTTTCCATCTCTTCATTTTCAAATGTAAACAATGTTCATGTGTTTGTATGACCCACCATATTCATTAACAATGTAAATAATTTGTGTTTAACTACCATTTATGGATGATTATAAATAAATATAATTATATATTTAACATATATATATATATATTATTTAATAAATACTTTTCTATGGATGATTGATAGATGATAAAACTAAAAGGATTATAACTACATAACTGAAGCATCCATGAAAAATTAAAAAGATAAAACACAAAAATGATGATTTAAATAATGTAATTTCAATAAATGGGATCTAATATATTGTTAGTGGAAAATATATTATATTATAAATATGTAACATATTAATTTATATGTAAATAATTATTTTAAATTAAATATAATAAAATATTGAGTCCCTTTAATTTATGTTAAAATTCATTTAGTTGATTTTTTCTTGTAGGATCATAAAAGATGTAATAGATATTTGAGGGTTATGAGATGAGATGTACTTTTAAAAATTAAACAAATTACAACACAAAATTATTAATTATAGATTATTAGGATGAGATTTCCTCTGAATATTAGAGTGATATTTGATGGAATAAATATACATGTATCGTAAATCAATGTATATTAATGTTTATTCAAATAAGAAATTGTTATAAATACCCATGAAATTTAAATGAAATTTGAATAATAAATTAAAATAAAACAACAAAATGTTATTTAGTGAAAGTAGAGATTCATTATAAAATAGTGAGTTCACTTCATCCTTAGATAAATGTAATTAAATAACCTTTACTTAATGTATCCACATTTCAACCCAAAATGTATGGCTTGTATTTATTCACCAGAAATCCATTGATAAATAGAATTTTAATCATCTCTCTATCCCAATCCTATAAATCTCTCAATCATCCTAATAATATAGATACATATTCATCTCAATGTATTACATTTATTTAAAAATTGATCAGACACTGATGTTAAATTCAATGAATTTTCTATGAATTTTAAAATCCTCTCACAGAATCTTTAAAACATAAATCTCAAAAAAATATTACAATGAAAACTGTAACAATTGGTTATAGAAAATAAATCTTTAGATAAGTTGAATGAAGAAACTAAATAGCTTATAGCCCCTTGGATGCACTTCTATTTGTAGGAATTCCTTCAACTATCACATTTGCAAGATTATCTGTGTTTATTTCCTTGGGCTAAGATGTTCATCACATTGACATGTCAAAATGATATATAAATTTCAATACAATTTGGTTTTGATAACTCCATTACAATGCAATAAAATGTATTACATCAGATATATAAATTCTTTTTTGAATCGAGTTATAAACATAATTTATTGATTGAGTAAAACATTTCAGTTTGATTAACTACACTCAACCACTCTAGTATACTAATATTATTCATTCCGATAGACAATATTTAGTTATACCAATAGACATGAATTTTTTACACTGAATGACTAGATTCCATCACATTTATGAATTGGTTTTTTTGTGTCTCATCATCAAGTATTTATTTAAAGTGATAGGCTAACCTATAATAAATCTGACTAATAAGACATTACTTTTTCCAATAGATCATACATGTACTAAAATATTGTATTCGTGAGGTATGAAATTTTACTATGTCTGTTAGAATGAGTTTTTTCTATAAAAACATTCTAAAAAATGGAAATATATATTTTTAAAAAAATATTTTCATAGATATTTTTTATTATCGTGAATACTAATAAAAAAGGTAGAGATTATAATTTTCACTCCACAATCATACAATTTTTGAAAATGTAGAAAAAATATTTATTGATAAAACTAATAGCCTTGAAACAAATTCAATTTATTATTAATTTAACAATTATTCAGCCTATATAATTCGTTTCCCCTACATTATTTTTGAATACATTATTTCCTAGAAGAAGAAGATAATTTAACTTCTTTAAAAAATACTCCTAGGAATGGTCTTCTTAAATTACATTTCATTAATGTAACTAATGAAATTAATTTCCCAATAAACAATAATTTCTCCACCTTGAATAATTTATCCCCATTTTTTATATTCTAAATTTTTTTGAGTGGGTATTAAATAAAAAACCTTAGTGATGATTATATATGAAATAAATTTTCAACAATTAACATTACTAACTAATAAAATATAGAATGAAAATTTATCTTACAAAAATTGGAAAGCATTCAATCAAATATATATATGGAATAAAATATGAGAATTGTTTTTAGAAAATTTAAATTTTAAAAAATAAATAATATTTTTGAGAAACGAAACCATTCATATTTCAATTGAATATTCATGATAACTTCTATATTTATGAAATATTATTCTCTTTTCTTAACATAAGGTTCAATTGACTCTATCTTTTCAAACATACTTTCTGAAATTCAAATAATAATATTTATAGCTTTCATTGTCAGAATATTATTTGAAAGATTGGTTCTCAATGTTTCCGATAATAAATATCCAAATATCCACTTCATGAAATTATTTCTTTTACTTATATTATACTATTTCATCATATGAAATTCTGATATATAGTTGTTTCTCTCAACTAATTCAAAATTATAATCAAATTTTGGAAATAACATCTTAAAAAATGAGTCCTCTATAAATAATTATTCCTTGAAATCTCATGCTAATCATTATGAATTATAAAATCTCATTATTTTCCTTTATACACACTAAAATAATATTTTACTCTTTTATTTTATATTTTGAATAAACATTAAAAAACATAGGCTCTAAGTTACTATGTACCATAGTCTCTTCCAACTGATTTAGAGCATCTGATTGCTTAAATACTATCACCGTCCACTAAATGTGATTACATTGTATGATCCTAGATTTTTCATTAGTTATGTTTTTTTATGTTTCAGTTTTAGTCATTTATTTTGGTCAAATATATGGTTTACCTAGATCAAGATAAGGATCTAGAGTGTTCCGTTGTTTCAAAAAAAACAATGTAAAAAGGGTTATGTAGAGCATGCTTCACATTTTCCACAATGTTAGGGAAAACCGTGTGGATCATCCCAGTTAACTATGAATCCTTGGAAAGAGGCATTCTCACGGATACCACATAGTAAAGAAAACCAAATGGAATTCCCAAGAAACCATGAGAATGGTGTATTTTGGTACAATGGCTCATGCAAGGTTCACACACAGTAATAAAAACAAGGGGAGTAAACCGTGTATCCCATTAAAGATGAGAAATTTAAGAAAACACAACTATGGTATTTTTAACACCAAATCGAGATTTATTCATTTTGTCCCCATCAGACCCTAGTGATGTGGAAGAGATTCTAATATCTTCCAAGGGAGATTCTCCCACATCTCTTGGAAATTTGGAGATCCGTAACATCGAATTTAAGAAACAGGTGTGGCTAATTCCCCTATTGTCTCTCTTTTTGATTTAGGGTTCAAATTTCTCATTTATCTCATCATAATTTCTAAACCCCTTAATTTCTAATGATATATAGGTTGGTCATTTAAAGGGGTGTTGAATCCATATCTAAGGCCTGTATTATTTGGGTGTTCCTCAACAAATATATAGTATGTGTTCACCAAGTTAAATCCCATAGTTTCATACGATATTTTTTCATGCTTGAATTAATTTCATGGTTACACCTCTTTTTTTATCCTTTGGATATATTTGATATAATTAATGTATAAATGATGAATAGAAACCCTCATGTTCTACTTGGGATTCAAAGAGGAAAACATTACCCTTATAGGTCCACCCATAGGGTGTACTGATATCATCCAGACATATTGGTTTTCTAATTACGAGGATGTTTGTCTTATTACAATGTCAATACCCTGATAAGGTTGTTGGCATGTTTAATGGGAGTGAAAATGAACTACTAGAATGTGACGTTTCTTAGTAATGAACTAATGGATTTTTTGTAATGGTAATGAAAATGCGACAAATTATTTAAATGGGTATTGTTCCTTGTGGCTAACACATTATGTTAAAAACCCATATAAGTTTGGTTTATAAGAAATGTTAATCATGTGGGATTGGTAATTATTTTTAATTGATGAATATGGTCAATAGGACAAGGTTTGGAATTGTGAATTGTGCTAGTGGGTAATGTATTGTAAAATGTAATTATGAATAGGCTATGGAATATCATCTTATCCCATGTCGATTGATGTGATTCATGGATTTTTTATTTGGTGGTTGAATTGGATGTGATATGGATGAATGTGGTGAATGGATAAATAAGTGTTGCACATGGCATGGAATTGGTATAAAAAAACTGATCTACTTCACATAGGTAGGGTAGGACTGATTTTATGACCAACCAAAGAATGCACGATTTGGGGAGTCATTCTGATTCTCTATTCCCCAAATGGTTGTATTTAAAGAATCAACCTGGACTGAGACTTTATGGTATGTGCGGTGATTACATGATATTATCATCCGTAGTTGGAAAAGGACTTAACTAGTTTTATTATGCAGAATGATAAATTCCATGAATATTGTGAGAATGAAGTAAATTAATAACTGATGGATTATATGTTGATGATCAACTAAATGAGGAGATTATTCATATAATTAACATTGAACAATAATCCTTAATGTAATAGAAATTCATATTTTTTTTATATTGTCCCATGTATAGTCATTCAATTATATTCCATTCATATTAACATGCATGCACTATCGGTTTATCCTGGAAATTGGGTTGACACCATTGGTGGTGGCCTAATTTGTTGTACTGACAACCTGCTCAGGCCTCAATTGGAGACCTCGACAGATTTCATGCATGAAGGCCCAGACAACGGTAAGGTACCAGTTCTAATGAATTGATTTGGACATGGTACATAGATAAATAGGGTTCCAGACATGGAGTAACAATCATTTTGGGGATTGTATTATTTTCTATATTTTGGGTCACGATCACTTGATATTGTAGCATGACATGATATTTTTATATAGTTTCTTGTTGATTATACCCAGTTTTGGAAATGGATTTTTATTCTTATTAATTTGTTAGATCATGTTATATCTGATGTTCTTGATGATTTCTACTATGAATTACTCTGGTAAGATGGTTTAGTCTTCCCACATGACAAATATAGTACTTTTCTATTAGTCGGAAACGTCTAGCATATATGGAGATTGACATGAAGTCATGTGACTACCCATCTCGGAGAACTGGTTTAGTGGAACTTAAGAAAAGGATGTTACAAAGTGGAATAAAAGGAGTTATTTTGACTATCTTAATATTTGAGGATAGTGTAAAGGATATTAGGACAACATTTTTAATTGGTAATGAGATCATGCTTGGGAGTAGCAGTCCCATGTACAGTGGAAATCCCCAGTCACCCGGGGCACATATTTTGGCTCTTGTTTAGTGTTTTTAAATTTGATGATATTTAACCATTGGGTGTTTCTCATGTAGTGTAATGTGAGTTGGTAATGATATTTTTCTCAGGGTTGTAATGGAAAGTGGTTTTGTATTTTGGAATCATTCTAGGATCCTATATATATAAGTTGAATGTATCATATTAGGAACCCACTCATGGGACATGTGTGTGAGACATAAAGGGATTATTCTATTTGACTCTCTTAAATGTGGAGAAAATAGTGTCTATAGAAAAAATGAAAATTTATTAAAAGTTGAGAAAAATGTTAATCTATAATGAAAAAATTATGATTTAAAAATCATGATATGTAATATAAAATGTTATTATAGTTAATTGGGACAAGGAAAACATTTTGAAAAGGTGTAAAAGATAGGGACTGTAACCATGTGAGTTATTTAACCAGTAATAACCAGGGCTTTAGAAAGCATGGATGAGGGTAGTGTTCCAAATATAATATATCACAATAAGAATGTATGTAAAATGGTCTGTTTATGTCTAGTGATGATCCTTTCTTTATGTTTTGTGAATTTTACATGGTTGTGTTCTAAACAATTATTTCTTTCAACTATAGATAAATGCCACCATGAAGGCATGTGATTATTGGGATATTGGGGAATGTTGACGAGAATGCTCCCCTAGTAGGCAAGTATGAAGATATAGTGGTTCAAAATGATAGGGAATAACAGTTCTGTGATAACATTGATCATTTTATAAAGATGATTGAATGAGTACTAGGGAAGGTCAAACAATGTATGGTTTAGTTGAACATGGTGTTTCAACTATAGCACCTTCAGAATATTATAAGGGAAGTTTAGATAAAGGAAAAATAATTATTGATTGAATATATCTAGACAATTCTTGATCATATGGAGACACATTTATATAATTGAGTTATGTTGGTCGTATATATGTTGTGTGTCTATGAAAAGTGATGGGGGTATCATTCATCATTCATAACATCTGTAGGTAATGGTGTGGAGATGATTTCAAGAAATGTTTTTGGAGAATTACGACCCAAAAAATATTTTTAATGAAAAGGTATCGGAGTTTATGATTTTGAATCAGGGAACAATATATGTGATTGACTATAAAGTTTGCTTCATATACGTGAATCATTTGGTTCATTCTTTAAAGGGGGAAAAGGTAGTGATGACAAGGATATTTAATGATTGACCTCATAATGAGGTCATAGCCTAGGTACATATCTTTTATATGAATAGTATTTCTTAGGTGATGGATCAGGCACTCATCTCTGAAGGAAATCTCAACGAGGTCTCCAGAATCAGACATAAAGTTCTAATGGGGCGAGCCAGGGTGAGACATCTGATATTAGGAAGTTCCACTTCGAGAATTTCCACCAGGGTAACATTATACAACAAAAATTGAATAGGGATATTTCTCTCAGGTTAGTAATAAATTTTACTACAATCTGTATGAAAGGAAAGGGTACATGAAAAGTTATTGCAGAATGATATATTCTTGAAGAATCTGCTGAATTTTGTACTGATTACTTATCTGATGTTCAAATCATATATCTCCCAAATCCTCATCACAATGGACATCATATGAGAGAAATAATTTTTGGACGATATATTCTAAAATTTCCTTCTCAGAGTAGGAGAAATCACACCATTCAAATTTACAAAATATTGAAGATGTTCATACATTTATTGAATCCTAAATATAAATTATCAGATATAATTAAAACACCTGGAGCTACTGTACGGATATAAAATGCACATATAAATAGTTTATAAGATTTTTTGGAGACCATATTTAAAAAGAGTTATCAGATAATCCAGATTCAATTTTCAATAAATATAATGGCTAACCATGAGACCTAATAAAACTATTTTATCACACACTAGTTTTGTAATCAATTGTTATACATGATATAAAGAAGAAAATAATGACTACATTATGATTCAAAATAGTGTCGTTACACTTATGGGTGAAGCATTTAACATATATGGATACAAGGATATAATTCCAAATTAATGAATATGTCATATTTTAGTAAAACAGGACAACTCCAAGTGCATCTGTTTAATTAAATTTGACATGAATTTTAGTAAAACAGGACAACTAACAAACTCAAAATTGAGAAAACACATTCAAATTATTTAAATAGACTTTAGAAAATGGCCCATAAATCATTTATGATGTGTATTAATATTCCACACCTTAATCAAATACATTTTCTGCATTATATTACTCAATTTTTCCATTATCAATTTAAAATCGACATTTTAATTTAAATAGTTTGACTCATTGAGAACTAATTAAACACAATAATCTTTTCTGATTAATTTTTGAATCCTATTCATTAGTCATTTGTGACGTGTAAGAATTGGTCTCGCATAAAAATCATAAATGATGTTATCAGAATGAGTGAAAATGTGTGTTTTAATTTCTATATGAAATTTTATTAAATAATTAAATTGATTTTATCAAAACTGAGAAAACACATTCATATTTTTTTAGACTTTAGGAAAAATATCTTTATATCCTTTCGGATGTGTATGAATCAGTTGTACATCGACATGACACACAGTGTGACCAGTATGAATCCAGGTGAGTGTTTTTATTTATAATTAATATCAATTTTATTAAAAAGGAAAACTAACACACTCAAAACCATGAAAAAACAGTCATATTGTTACTATAATTTAGAAACATGATACATAGGTTATTTGTGACGTTTAGGGAATATGGGAACCACAATATGACTCATTATGTTCCCAGTATGACAAAATGTCCCATTCTTTAGTTCAAAATTTTCATTTATTACTAAAAGTGTCACTTAATGAAAACGGATCAAACATGCTTAGTATTTCAGGATAATATAGGAAATGAATCATAGGAAATTTTTTACATTTCAGAATTGGCCAGATATAAAGCCAACACATGATGGTATTGGAATAAGTAAAAGTGTGTGTTTCCAATTTAAAATTATATTTGACAAAAAAGACATCTAACATACCAAAAAACAATAAAATGCATTTTGATATTAATGATACTTTCATAAAATGATCCACAAAAAATTAGATATTATATGAATTTTACTCATCTTAATCTGACCCACGGTTTGATCTGTTGTCTCAAAGTGCATATTTTTATTCAAAATTGACAACATTTTTAGTAAAATGGAAAAATGAACTTCTAAAAATGGAGAAAACATTTTTTTTTATAAATTACCAAAAATGGTTCATATGACATTTTCTGATGTGCAGTAATCTTATGCACTTCAATCTAATATACAATGTGATCATTATGACATAATAGGTCCGTTATTAGTTTAAAAATTACATATTAGTTCCAAAAATATCACTCAATATAAACCGATCAAACACAGTCATATTTTCCTAATAATTTAGGAAAATGACTCATAATACATGTGTGATGTGTAAGAATTGATTTCTGTCAAACTGATTCATGATGTCATTTGAAAGAGTCGATTTGCATGTTTCTAGATTAAAATGACATTTTACTAAAAAAGTCAACTAGCATACTAAAAACTGGTCAAACACATTCAGATTTTATGATACTTTAGGAAAACAATCTTCATGTAATATTAGATATGTTGTAATAATACTCACCTCAATCTGATGCATGGTTTGAAAGATATGACTCAAAGTGCATCTTTTTAGTTAAAATTGTCATCATTTTTTGTAAAATTAACAAATTTTGTTAATTTATTTCATTATAATATCACTAAAATAATAATTTTTTTCTTATATAGATGTGTTATTTTTCTCGATCAAGGGCGTTTTTTCAAGAATATCTTGATTTGGGGTTAGGATAGAAATAAAATGGTACATTTATGTTTATGAATGTATGTAATTATTAGTTTTTATTTAATTATATAAACAAATGTTTTAAATGTCTATAATATAGTTTTTTCTTGTATTTTTGTTGTAATTTAAATTAATTTAAATTATATATTGTTTAATTTTTTGATATTTTGTGTGTTTTGGTGTTGCAGTGTGTTGTTGCAGCATAGTGCACTAGTGATGTAGTGTGCTATTACAGAACAGTGCAGTATGGCCCATTATCAATACTTCTATAAGCGATGGTAAATGGGGCCTTTAGGGTATTTAAATAAAACTGATAAAAATTTTGTTCCCTTATCAGGGCATCATAATTTACTGATAAAAGACCTATTAATCAGTTCCTTTCTAGCACCGATAACGGTCACCATTATCAGTAGTTTTTAGCAATCATAAATGATCTAGGCTTATAATCTCACTTAGGTAGACATCACTTCTCTCATATTTATAATGTCTATTATTAGAATTGTTAAAATCCTATTTTTTTTGAACTCTGATTGGTGTAACATGTAACAAGCATAGAGTGCTAATATGGTTAATAATAGTATAATAATATTTAGTAAAAAAATAATTTCATATAAATTCTCAATAGAATTAAAATAACCTATAGATTCAGGTAAAATAAACCATTAAAATTATTTTTATTATAAAAATATAAACATTATAAAAGAATGATTAAACTATATCCATAGACTATTTATAGTGAATAACAATGAAATTAGACTTCCATAGTTTAAAAAAAATTGTATGGTCTAACAATACTCAATAGAACTACATCAATTACTAAGATTGGAATTAGATATGCCTTCTTATCCTTCGAATCCCATGATCATCATGATCGAATCCAGCAATATTCAAATCCATATAATCCTTTGATTAGAATGTTGATAAAAATCGAATAAAAATGTATAAAAACGTTCTAAGGATTTTAGAATCCCCACATGGAGTTCATAGAATTTAAAACTCTCTAAAATATTAAGATGATAATAGAAATGAGAGGTCACAACAAATATTTTTTAAACTAGTTGACTTCACAAAATTATCACATCCCAAATCATTGATTGACGTTTTATTTATAGTCACTCAATAAATTCTTATTAATTCCAAGATTATTAGAGTTGGATGAATCAAACTCAAATGATACTAACTTTGATAGATCGTAAGGATCTCCATATTTCAGTTTGTTGACATTTTAATATCCCCATTACAATTCTATAAAACATATACCATATTAAATAAATATTTCAATAATTGATTATGAACATAATTATTCCAATTAAACAAAACACAACAGTCCAATTGAATAAACTCAGTCACACCGATAGAATATTCTTTGTCATTTCTAACGACTACATTATTTCATATTGAAATACTATTTTTTCTCATATATGTTGACTATATTTCATCATAATGAGGGAATTTAATTGGATCAGTTTTAGGGAAAAAACATTTTTAAATCTAATAGAATATACTTCAACCAATTTGATTTATATTGATTTAGGAAAATCTGTTGGATCAGAAATTAGTTAGTCTGATGGATAAAACATGTGTGTAATAATTATATTCATTAATTATAAAATATTACTACATCTGGTAGAATGAATGTTTTTTTGAAAAAAAATTAAAAATAAATGGAAATATAAATTTATAAAAAACTGTTTTATGTGTTTTTTTGTAATTTTCATACCTAACGATAAAAATTTCACATACTAGACATTCAAATCAATACTTGTGACATTTATTTCTATAATACACATGACATATTCAAAACTTTCTTCATTTATGTGATATATATAATTCCCATGAATGTATTTTATTTTTCATCCTGTGACATTTTTTGGTATTTTCATAACCATTTTATGTTATCAGTTTCCCGATGTTTTTATTCACAAGATAACAAAGTGATATCAAATTTATGTCTCATTCACATTTTAATGATGATTATTTACATTTTTATTTCCTTTTATGGAATTTATATTATACTTTTCCAATAGACCAATTTTTTTTCGACTGCTTTGATTATTCATTGATTTTTCATGTTACAATAACATTATCCTATTTATGGTACATAATGTTTTCTATAAAAAAATTTTATGAATAACATGTATTAATTGATATTTTTTGAATATAATTTTCTTACATGACTATGAGATAATTTTTATATTTTAAATTTTATTATATTATATCATTATTTAATAAATTCACTTTTTATATATTTTTTCGACATTTTAGAAAACTCTTAAAATATATATTATTGTTTTTCTCATGTGTTTCAAATTACTATTAAATTAAAATGTTCAAGGAATATTTTTTTAACTGAAATTGAATGAACAAAATTTTCCTGCCTTCATAACCAATAAACTCACTGAAAAATCCATTGAATGTTTCTATTTATCTTTTCAAAAAATATATATAATATTTTGTTGAAATTTATATTCTAAAGTAGCTATTGAAAAATTAAAAGGGTATTTTCATCAAAAAAAAGGAAAATTTTAAAGGAATTTTCATTTATGATAACATCATTTGATATAAAATATTATTTACTTAGGGAATGGTCAAATGAAACAACTGATTTAATTTATTTCGATTGTTTATGACTATGATGATGAGATGTATATTTTTCCCATTTTATTTAACTATGCTATGAAACAATTAAATGTTGAAATGTTTCTGATAACAACTATAATTCCACCATTTATGATTAATGATATGTAGTTTAGGATCTTATGACACAAATATTAGTCAAACATGGTTATGTGAAATGTTGGACTATTATTTTACAGCCATTCAATTTATGGGTTATAAAATTATATCTCATGAGGTAAAAAAGATATGAATTGTTAAAGAACCAAATTTACTATGGGACACATCAAACTGTGATTATTTTTGGGGTGATCCATGACTAAGGATGTAATGAGATGGGTAGTGAACCAAATCCACAATGATATTCATGAAAATGATACATGACTTATTAAATTATTTTCTACTCTTATGTGTATTCTCAAAATTTATTTCTTATACCATTATTATTTCTATCATAGACCATGCTCATTGACTCCTTAATGGATCATGTATTATGTTCCATCATGATTTATGACATTATTCCTGATTATGGAATATGATATGTCTGGTATGGATAGTCAAATTATAATAAAACTTTCCCATACACTTATTCCCTAGTTATACTCATGTGATCACAGATATATCCCTTTTTAAAGTCACTGAGCATTTGGGAACATCATTCTTTCGATTACATTCCATAAGTTTTTTAGAATTGTTTAATGAATGTATTTTTTATAAATATAAGTGATTAGGTATATCATTGTGGATGGAGATGATTATGTATCATGAAAAAAGATGAATTTATATATAGTATCTAAATAATATAATCATTTATGATCCTTAACTGTATATTTGTAAATAATATTTGATTATCATCTATTATAAAGTAAAATATATTTACTAAAGGTCTATGTTTATGTAGTTTTCATTAGAATATGTTATAGTTACATGTGGATTCATGGATGAGAGAAATGTTATGAAAACCATATGATTATCATATGTATAGGAGAACATCTTTTTTTATTAAAATAATGTACTATTGGTTTTGTAAAAAAAACATCCATATAATGATATGAAAATGATTATTATAGGAATTTTTGTGTAATATACACGAAAAGTATTGGTTTTTTATATTTAAACATTCATTATATTGAATGTTGAGTGCACCCATAATGCACTCCTAGTTTGAAATTGCTAGAGTAATTTATTAGGTTATTTATCATTTTGTTTTTAATCCATAATGAAGGAATAGAATTGATCATTTATGTCCATGATTAAATGAAATGTTTCATTCATTGAAAAGAATATTTTATGATTATGATATCTCAAAAATTAAATTTCATTATTATGTGGTTTTTTACTATGATAATTTTTTCTCAAACTATCATTTTTTATTTTACTCAACTATTGTATCCTAAAGGAATAATTTTATTATTGAATGAGACAAGTAGTGTCATGATTATCCTCATGAGAAACCATATGATATTTGTGTCGGAATGAAAAATGACTTTGTTATTATTACGAGACATCCTCAAGCCATGAATGATACTATCATTCCAAATTAGAAAAGGAAGGTATATTATTCTATTGTGCCCTTCTTGAGGAAACCTTCATGTTCCTTTAATGGGTATGTTAATACAATTTTTTTTGAAAAATGAATCAATATCAACAAATGGATATTAACCATTCTCTAGTTTTTTTTATGATGAAAAATATTTTTCATTATATATCATTTTTACATTGATAAAGGTCAATGTTGGACTATAAAAAAATATCTTGCATGGGCATCAAATTGAATCCACAAAGTGTGGTGATTTTAAGAGCATATTTATTAATATGTACATTCATGTAATTCTTTATATGAAAATTTGTACGTACTTATTTGAGCTAAAATAGAATGATGATGATAGAATTAGTACTAATGAGGTACATTTTACATGATACCTGAGATAATATCATGTATTATCATAAAAATGAATAAAATATTATTTAGTTCAACATTAGCATAAAAAAATTCTATTACGTGAATAATATAATTGAACCTATCCTTTTATATGTTAAATTAAACCCTTGTTATTCCATTTATTATTTTAATTTTATCCATATTTGAGTTACTAGTATGGTCATAGAGGAAATGGGGGTGTCCATGGATTGTTTGGATCCTGAAGGATGAAATTTGTGAGGTGGTATAATGGTTTCGTTATTAGTAGAAATCATGCCACATAGTCTACATTGTTAGATAAAATGGCATGGGGTGTTTTAGTTCCTAGTGTATGGATAAATATATTACCTCACCCTGTGACCTTGGACACAAGCCCATGTGTTTGATGTATACTTCTTGATTTATGAAAAAAAAAGTTTGGTACGATGTTTTTTTACCATACTCCATAACTGTATGAGGGATTTATTGAAGTAGAGATGAAATATGATTGGATAATGATTTTTCCAACCTTGTGAAAAAACCATGAGAATAATTACCTAATGGATAAATGAACATATTTCACCTAATTCATTTAAAAATTTAACCAACCAACTCATTCCACTAATTAGCCAGTGGACATTCCCTGCTTCCTCTAGGGTGAGCTCCTCAAGCTATCAACCCATGATTTTCTGTATCTTCCTATTACATATTTCAAATCACTCTTCTTCAGTCTCATTGGATTCATGTCAATGGGTTTTATTTTCCACATGCACTTTATTTCATTTATATTTCGGTCAAAAAAATTTTTGGGGGTGGGGTATTATTCACTATTCTAAATTCATTATTTAATTCATTAATTTTCTAATAATTTAGATCAAATCAAAGGATAATACTAGAAGACTATTCTTCTTCTAATTTATTGTAGGATGCATCATATTATTCACTAAAAATCATGGTTTTTCTATATTATTCTATTTTTCTCCACACCAATTATTTTAAAAATGATTATTAATTGAATACGTATTTAAATGAAATGAATTTATTGATCTAGAAGACCTATGATTCCCATTGAGTTCTAATTAAATGTTAAAGACCCAAAATTTGAACCAAAATGTTAATGCATTTTGGATTCTCATTAGACCACCATAAAAAGAATTTTATATTCAATTCACATTTTGAGAAGTGGATTTGGATCCCTTTACGTAGATATATTTATGTATTTGTTGAAATTAAAATTTGAATTGTGTAAAACAATGAATATATGGAATTCCATGTTCCTATTCCTCTAGAAATTGTTCTTTCTCACTTATGCTCGAGAAATATTCAATAGTATAAATGTAAAATTTAAATAAAATGTAGGATTAGTTTGATACTATTATTTATAAGACTATGATTCATTATATATCACCTTCCTAGGAGAGTCAAATGATTATAATTAAGATTATTTATTAGGATAAATGTCATCTTATATGGTATGGATAGACTATAGGGTCATTAATATTCTTATTAACATGCTGAGAGTGAGATGTGGGTTCTAATTTAGGATATAGAGAGACAAAATCATCATGATTGATTAATTAAATTTAATTATAATAAATTGATAATTATGATCATGGGATAAAACATGGTTTCTTATATGAATTCCATATAAGGACTAATCTGGTTCATGGCTAATTCATTCCAATGTCATACATGTACTTCCATATGGACTACCAATAATGGGATCTAGAGGTAAGATCTTTAAATATGATTGAGTGATACGTGGAATCAATTATGGTTGTCTAATTATAGTTTCTGAGGTAAAGTAATTATATATGACATTGATGATTCTTGGTATCACTATTATAGACCGTCAATGATAAAAAATGTTTTCAATGTCATTATATCAAAAATAATATGGTACTAAGGATCCTATTATGAATATCAATGATGGTCTAGTAAGGTGTTTTTTCATGAGATAACAGGAGAAACAACTAGACAAAAAAATAGGAAACTCTTGTATAAGATCAGGATTCAATGAAATTTTAATTTATGAAATGATCAAATCCCATTTTCTATAAGAAAAAGAAATGGTGTGAATTTTTTTACAGCCTTACTTAAGGATGGTTTTATTAATGAAATTCTCTCGTATTAGTTATAGGGAATTTTTTTTAACTTGAACCAGATCTCAATAAATCAATAAAATTTAAATAATGATTGATTAATTATCGAGAGACTACCCAAAATAGTCTGAAGTATGTAGTAGAGAATGGGTGTTCCTTGGTATCTCGACCCTATGTGGGATATCTGTATATTGCACTTCATTTATAACAAATTTTTTATCAAAATAGTATTTATTTTATATTCATAATCTGGATTGAAAACTCTCCATAGATGATGGCCTATTAATTTTATAGGAAACCCAGCTCTGGATAGAATTATGGTGCCCTTGAAAAAATTATTAAAAATGGAAGAGATAGAGGGAATATAGCCACTTACTAATGACTGAATTTTTCAAACATTGGATATGGGGAGAACAAGAACTGACTATGGCTCATTATTCTATTTGGGAGACTTCTATTTTAATCATTTTGTAATTTGGATACACATATATTATTGGTTTCCTATTTCATGTATCATCTATCTTTTTCATAATTACATGATCTTTATTAGTACATGACATCATTCTATTTTTTTTCTTTATATTTATATGATTGATGTTTTTTATTTTGATAATTAGTATTCTTTTGTGATATTACTATTGTTTGATTTTATTCTACCATTGTGAAACACTTTGATCGTGAGGGTGAAGTATCTGCAAAATTCTAAAATGGAACCTCAGTGGAAGTCAGAACCCTATTGCATACGAGGAGTAATGATTGAAGCAATATGGATAACTAGGATAAATTATTATTGAGTGAACAAGGTCTAGGATTTCACATAGTTGTATCCAATCATTTTTTCTTCATATTATAAACCATATTTTAATTATACATGAGAATAATATGTTTCAGAATTTGGTATTGATCCCGTGTTTGGTATTATATTACCATCAATCATGGTAATTCTAAATTACATGTAATGGAATGTGTTGATATGGATTATTATTGGTATATTTTCCTTCATTTCAGCATTGGGTGACCCACATTATGTGTAATGTTTCTCATGATATTTTATTTTTACCCTTGGGCCACATGTCATGTTTTGTAATTCATCATGAACCGTCATATGAACTTCATGATATATATTCCATGCATTATCAAATTCCATTCATACTTTATAGAGTTCTTTTCATGCATCTTGTTTGGATGAAATTATTTATATATAGATGGATTTTTCATATCATTTCATGAAGGGACTAGATAATGAAATGGTTGTTATTAAATTGATGTAAAACATTGATTTATAAGGTTTATGTGTCCTTGTAAATAAAATGTGTTCATCCATATTTTTCAACCTATTACTGAGAGTTGTGATACAAATAAAGATGATTTTGAAAAATATTGAATTATAAAATTAAATTGTCACTATTATATAGGGATTTCATTTTAAATATAAATTCTATATTCCTCTATAAATATCATTGGACACTTTTTATACTATGAACTATGCTTTATATAAGATAACATGGATCTAAACTGACCATATTAGTGGGTAGTATGAATTCTCTCATTCTTTATTTTATGATAACTCAATCACTCATATGTGGATTTATGTGCTGGCATATGGTTTTGACACTTACATAAGAAGGGTTTTAATGTAACTATTCTAATATTTATGCTTTTAGTAGTTTATAAATCTTACATTGAGTTATGTGTTTATAATTTGTATAGATTTTCCATGGTGATGTCGTCAAGTTGTGCACCATGAGGTTGTTGACAACCCCTTGCTAGTGGTGGTGGATCCTAGGTCACCAATAGGTTCTCCAGTAGTGTTTCTTTTTTCACCTCCAGTTACACCAAATATGGGTGATGGTTGCTTCTTTTAATAAGGGTTCTTATGCTTTTGAAAGACCATTTAGGGATTACCATGACTATCCCCAACAATAGTAGAGTAGAGACATGGGTTCTTGTTGGAGTATCCACCGCATTATTGCTGGATGGAGGACCATTGGTTGAAGAGTGATTAATATATTCCATGGTATTCTGTTACAACAATCTAGGGACACCTCATGAGAGGTGAGTGAATCTCACTAATAACAGAATTTGGGATTCCATTCTAATATGGTGGGATGTGATTACTCAATTCTATCATCATCGATATATGGATTCGAGGGGTTTACATACATCCTTCTATGATAATTTTGATCTTGAGATTTTTAGGGCCAATAAATCAAGAGATTTTATGCATCTAGGGTGGGTAATATTTTAAATCATGTATTATTCATTCTATTATATAGTGTTTCATCATTTCAAACATATTATTATTGGTGAAAGTAAATCAAAATCTAGGAGATTATACAATGGTGTGAGGTATGGAATCATGTCACGGGTGAATGTATTTCATATTACTATCATATTTTGAATAGAAATTCTATTTATTGTCATGGACTATAACATGGGATATGCTAGAGTCATGAACCTGAGAAATTTAGATCCTTTCTATTGAACTACATTGACCAAAAGTGGGATGTTTCGTTTGGAGATTAAATATAGTGATAGTTGTATCATGATATATAGTTAGGTATACATTTGAGGTTTAATCACTAAGTTAAACAATGGATAATGAGACCTCAGTATTTGTGGGACCCAATTGAGTGACGATGTTGAGGTAATATGGGATATCTACAAGAATTTGTAAGAAATTTTAGTTTTGTATCCATTGATATATGGTTTTCAATGTCTCCATGTTTTGAGGTAGGGTGAGAATATTTTATTCAGACTGATTGATGGAGTGTGATTGGATAAAAAGGCTAAGTGGGTGGTTGTGGCTAAGGTAGAAAAGATAATATTTTAAGGGATATAAGTTCAGATCTATTCATGATAGCAAGTATATTCCAAAAGTCTATAGATACGGATAAGTTAATTTTTTGAAAAAAATAATAGACGACCATATTCCAAGACCTTCTATGATGATAGTTACTCATTTGGTAGACCATGTATATGTATTTTATCTCTTTTATATAAGAGTATAACATTATTAAATTTATATAGCCAATTTGGAGAGCTTTTGGTATGATTTCAAATTTTTTATTGGTGTGATGACACTAAATATAACACTGGGGATATGATCAGAAAGAGTATGCTAGTGTAGGGAGTTCCACCTTGATAGAGGAGGGAGTTGCTTTGTGTGAGACCGCATTTTCTTCGAGATGATAGTGTTCAACATAACTCATAATAATGATTAGTTGGTTCTCAACGAGGATTACATAGACTATTATCAATGAAGGGTGACCATCACATCACCATAGTATATAGTTTCTATTCACAAGGGTGAATGGGATTTCTAGGAAAAATGATCAAGTCCTAATCATTGTGAGATTGGTGGGATTAGAACAATGATTCTTATCTTATATATATATGATAAGGGGCCACATCATGTGGAATAACCTCCATTTTTTGATAATTTAATTAATGTTTTCATGTAATACTTTTCATGACTTTCTCATGAGATAGTGGTATATTTTTCCCTTAAGATAGATCCTAATGTTGCACCGGTGTCCATTATTCCTTATATAATATCTACTACAATATTATAGGAATACAATAGATATAAAGAGTAATTGGATTAAAAGGGGTTTATAGGTCTCATTACTTCATCCAAGAGTTTGCTAGTCCTTCTCACTAGGTAGGTGGATGGAAAAATTCATTTATGACTGGATTATTCAAAATTTAACTACTTTCCAAATAATAATCTATATACTATTCCTTGTATATATTATCTCATTGAAATGCCCAACGGAGGTCCAGTTTTCTAGAATATCTATTTGAGATCAACTTATAATTAGGTTCACGTTAGACCATCAGATATACCATATACGAAGTTCCATGGTCGATATGTCTTTTATTATAATTTCCTCATTTCTTTTGGCCTAAAAACTGACACTGTAGTTTTCTTGGAACTAATTAACTGATTCATAAATCCTATAATAGATTCATCTATAGGGATACATGTTGTTGATATCTTGGTCTATTATCGCACTCTACATGACCATGAAAAAATCTTCAAATACAATTGAATAAAATATGGGAAAACTATTTAAATGATATCATAAAAAAGTGATACTTATGAATGAATGAGATTCATTTCTATGGTCAAATTATCTTTTAGAAAAGATTATATGGTGGACTAGTGAATGTGAGATTTTATGTTCACTTAAAGATCCCCAATAATTTCTTTCAAATAATATTTTTACTGTGGAAACATTGCTATTACATGAACCTCATACAGAACATCTCATACCTATAATCGCAATTTATTATTTTCAATAAGATGGGTGTGTATATTATCTAGTCTGAAACTGCTATCACTATCATTTAGTAGTGGAAATGAAGGCTTAATTTAGTATCAAACAGGATTCCTCTAACTATAGGAAAAATATATACACTATATTTTAATGCATCAGCTAACAATATTGATGATTTTTTGATGTATGAAATATTATTCCTGGAATACATGTCACATCAATAGAGGCCACATGATATGATCTAACTGATAGACAATATTGAGTTATCCATTATTGGTCATGCCTTACATGGTTAGTGGAATTACTTACAGAGGGGTCATTTTTTGGTTTATAAATACCATAAAATTATCATGTAAATATTTTCACTTCATGAATTTAACCATAGGAAATGATGGAAGTTTGAATGAATTCAGTCCATTTGAATAATGCTTTTCTATATGCCTGATAAGGTAAATGATATTGTCGATGCACTGAGTGAGAATACACTTATACAGGTAGTCCAAGTGGCCAATAATGAGTGGCTGGTTATATCCTTTTTAAATGATGCATATAGAGGTCCAATGGTATCATGGAGATTCTATACAAGAATCATTATCACTGACCTTTTAACTTCTAGAAAATATTAACGATGTGGAAGCTATCATATTTTTAGGGATTAATGTAATGGTAGAGTGTTGAATGTGATGACCCTCCTCATTATTGGATTACTGATGGGGCTACGATCTTGTATATCCATGGATGTGTCCAGGTTCGTACATATTTATTAGATAAGCTATTGTGATAGTAACATAACTCTAACTAGATGTTTATAACAATATCAAAAATATGTATCATGACTTATGTCTTTATTAATGTTGTTAAAGGAATGAAAATATAAATTTTTGGGATCATTACACATTATGTTATCTGTCTATAGTTTATATTAGAACAACAGTAACCACGATGTCACTTACATGAGTTATCTATTCCAGAGTGGAAGTGAGATGATGCCACCATTGGATTTACGATGGGACTAACTAAATCACCTCGAGGTAGGGACATTGTATGGGTGATAGTATGTAGGTTGAAAAAGTTCACCAATTTATTAACTATTATGAGTATATTTATTAGTTGATGATTGTAGGATGATCTATAATCATGATATCATTTTTTATTATAGGGTTTTGTGTTATATTGTATCTAAAAAAGATGCTAAATTCATGTCATGGTTATCGTAGGTGGTATTGAGGTAACTATGTTCACATGTACAGGTATGTAAAACATATCAACCATTTAATAACAATTAGATTGACCATACAATATTATTTTTGGAGTATATGGTTCAAGCATGCATCATTTATTTGGGTGGTTCTTGAGATAAAGTTATAACTCTCCCAGAGTTATCTTATAATAACAGCTTCCAGGAGACCATATATATGGATCTGTAGGATGAACTATATTGTAGAATATGTTATTTACCCTTATAATAGTTATATGTAGGAGAGGTAGTGATACTGATAACTGACATTATTTAGGATACTTTGGATCAGTTTTATATTAATAGGATTTTCATTTCTATAACACTATTTATACAAAACTCATTCACCAATCATCATTATCAAACACTAATGTTTGACATGGGGAGTCTTGTATATATATGAGTTTCATCTAGACTTGGGAGAAAAATGATTTAAACAAAAGGGAGGATATAACCTCAAAACATTTGGCCATTTGATATTATATGAAGATTCATACTAGTTGCCTATAGATTTTTTTTACCTTTGTGGTATAAGGTCCATGTACTATGTATTCAATATTTTTCATCTTAAATGATATATATCCTATTAGAAAAATATTCATCATCTTAATAAGGTTGAGTTATGGAAAAATATCCATTGAGGAAAATCTTATCTATATTATTGATTGAGGCATAAACTATCTCCACTTTCGGTTAGTTCCTCTTGGGTAAATGTTATGGAACCAAATCCACATACATGTTGAGTCTTGTAAGTGTGAGGTTATCGTATGTTCCAAGGGGAGGAGTATTTGAAAGAATATTATTTACCTCTTTTAGAATAAATATACAAGGATGGATTTATATAAGGGGTCGATTGTATGAAAAAATTAATTTTGATTAGGAAATAAACCATTATATTTACATTTAATTAACTAAAATTATCTTTATGGGTGTTCCTCGTGTAGTCTAAGAGGAACCATGGGTGTTCATGAGTTGTAGAAAAATAGATTAGAAAATTTACGTCGATGTATTTGGGAACCAATATTTGTTTAAACCATGTAGCCTAGCCCACAGTGTTAGAGTATAATATGAAAGCTGTATATTTCATCAGTAGAGGGAACACATTTTTTCCCTAATTGTAAAACCCTTGACATATGCCCATGCCATGGATGAAGATTTTTTTATTAAAGGAAACCACATAGTTGGTTCATTTTATTTCAAACCATATTCCTTGACTATGAAATGGAGGTATTAAGGTAGAGAGGGGAACACAATTGAAAAAAATTTGTCAACCAATGAAGGAAAAGCATGAGACCCAATATTTTATGGGTAAATGAACATTTTTTCATTAATTAATTATGATGTTTAACCCACCTCTTGTTTCGAAAAGTTATTCATTTTCCAACCATTACATCCTCCTTTGGGAGATACTTAATCATTTTCCATGTGATTTTTTATACATTTCCAATCATGACTATAAATCACACTTCACGAGTCTCGTTTAGTTTGTGATGATGAGTTATATATTAACAATGAACCTTTAATGATCCATCTTTATCTCAGTGGTTTTATTTTTATTGAAGCTCATATTCCATATTTTTAGGTAATATATGAATTATTTTGTTTTATTCATATGAGGTTCAAATAAGTGGATGATACTGGATTAGTGTTCTTCTACAATGATATGGTATACCGACTTCTTATTTTTCATTAATGTTGGGATGTTTAAATATTATTCCCATGTTCTGAAAAATGGATATTCCAAAAAAAATTACAAATAAAATTTTTATGTTACATTAATGGGCTTGAAAAAAATGACCCATGATACACTTTGGTAGGAAATCAATGGTTATGTAATATGAATTGTGACCATTCATTAAGAGCATTACTAATTTCAATTAAACAACCATGGGTGGAATCTATTCTTTTATTCATCTATTGTGTTTTCTATTTTTCCCCCATTCATTATTGATGAAAAATGAATTTCCAAAATATTAATATTAATTGAATAAAGGAAATGGGGGATATGTGTCTATGTCCCAATTAATTTGGAAATTGTTCTTACTATATTATACTTGAGAATTATATATTAATTAAAATTTATTATCTAAATAAATTTAAGGATTCAAGTGATGCTATGATTTCTAAGAATATTCTATTATTTAAATCATCTTCTGAACTGATATAATTGATTTTGATTTTGATGAAAAATTTGGTTAAAAATTGAGCTTATATGGTATGGTTAGACTAGAGTCACATGAACATTATGATTGAAAATATAATATTGATATGTGGTGTTTTTTAGGATATCTATATATGGATTATTTGGATTCAATAATTAAATTAATTATACTGAATTTGTTATTTTTTACATTGGTTAAGAAATTATTTCTCAAATGAATTCCAATGAAGGCCTCATTTGGGAGTTGATTATAACCGCCATAGTGATACTTAGACCTCATTATGAACATCAAAGGATGGACTCATTAGTTCATATCATTAAATAAACCTACATGATACATGGATTTAATTATGGATTTCCAATGTTTCCATCCATGGTCTAGTTATTATAACCACAATTTGTTAAACTTGGGATATATTTTATTGAAATCCATGGATGGTATTATTGAGTGATGAGTTTATACTACACCTGGATTGGTATCTGGGTTGCTAAGAGGAATTACAAGATCTAGATTTTAGGGTGCTTGGTTCATGGTGTACCTAGAATAATATCTAGTTTACAAATTAGGAAAGCTATGGATGGGATCGGGTTTTCATGAAATGTTAAATAATGAAATGATTAAATGTTTCATCAGCCATCCCAATGAACAATATTGGATTTGGTTGGAGAGTTATGTTATACTGTAATTATTCATGACATTATCAGATATGAATTATGGGGAATGCATTGTCCATGAACAAAATATCGAGACACTATTATAAATTAAATCATGATTGATTTATTAGTATGAGATAACATGACTTAGGAGGAATCTCGTAGTAAATGATGAGTTTTCCCTTGGATCCTAGACCAATGCGTATCATTTAATTACCACACTTCATTGTATATTAATTATTATATATACAATTATTATTATATTTTCACATACTAGAGGTCATATACGACGTTAGTGGTGGACTTACAAATTTATACCACACACTAATCAGAATGCCTTCATTGAACATAGAGAAACGTCATAAAAGCGGGTAGTGATAGGGTAGAGCACTGACTTGCTGATGAATTATTTATTCTTTCATAGGATCTAGAGAGTACAAAACTGGGATATAGATCAAGATTCTATCTGTGAATAGTTCATTTCTATCCTTTTTTTACATTTAATAACTATATTTTAATATATTCCTATTTCCATGTATGGCCTATATTTTTTTTGTAGCAATCCATTATCATAATATGTATATGGAAATATTGGATGTGTTTTTCTATTATTTGTATGATGGATTTTTATAATTCATCTTTTAAATATTATTTCATGATTCATCTATTTTATTTTATTATTTTGTGATTGATATAGTCATTGATCTTGGGGGACAACCTCTCTACTATTCAACTATAGACCCTCGATTCTCTTTATCAGCATATAGAATAAAAGGAGGAGCTTTTGATGACATGTGAGAAATTGGGTTCAATTACCATTGAGTGAACAGTTTCTGTGATGACACATCATCAATAAGAGAATTTAGTAGCTACCATGAAATATTTTTTCGTACTATCATGAAGGTAATGGAAATTAATGTTTCCTATATATCTAATAGTTTTAAATAAAAATGAATAATTAAATTAAAAGGAATGTATATTTTTAAAACCCATGGGAAGAAGAATATTATATTTCTTTTATACTCAATGTTTCGGAGAAAACAAAGAAGAAATTATGATATGTTGATAGGTAAATTTGTTGGTATGAAAAGGGAGGTCATTAGGAAATAGAATTATAATTTGATGGTAAGATGTAGTTGGCTAATGATGGAAATAAAATAGAACAAAATTATCTATCAATGCTCTATGAATTAAAATGTTAAAAGTATGGTAATTGTTCTAAATTGTTCACAAAATGAAAAGGTAGTGTAACGACTCAAAATGTTATATATGATTTTATTGTAATTTAATTAAAGGTGTTATTATTTTATATGGTTATAGAAAAGATGTCAACATTATTGATTATATATTAGGATTTTAAATATAAATAAAAATATTATCAAATTTAATGTAGACCTTAAACATTAATCACATTATTAATATAAATACGTGGCTTTAACAAGTCCAACTGACACAGACAATTGAACTTATGGCCTCATCTAGTAGGATTGTGTCATATGAATTCCATTTATCAGATCATCCAAGGGTTATAGAATTAATGTGATTTAAACTTGAACAATCCCTTGATGAGATCCAACAACTTATGAATTATAGAAAATGTTTACAGGATATCTTCAAGCTCATCGAGATCAGATCCCAAACAAGGTTTGTCGACACCCCCATGAAAGTCTCACCGTCATACACCTTACTCTTAGGCTATAATCTGGTGGAATAAAGGAATGAGTATAATGAAATTTATAAAAGTAATATTTATGTTTGATTTAAATTTTATTTTCCATTTTTATTATTACATTTTTTGGATTTTTATTTTTATTAAATTAAACAAAAATTGTATTTTCTTGTAATTTACAATTCAATTAAGGGATCTGTTTTGATGAATTAATGGATTTTTTGAAATATAAAATATTTTAATAAAATAAAATTATTAATTAGGTATTTATAATTATAAATGATCATATAATTTTTATGAAGTGAAAAAATACGTTTTATAAGGGTTCAAAACATGTTATTATCAAAAAACCAACATTTTTCAATAAATATTGAATATTATTTTGAAAGTGAAAATGAAATATTTAAAAAATTATTTAAATAAAATTAATATTATTGGTCGAATTAGAACATCTTAACTACCTAATGGTTATTTTTTCATCATTTTCTAAGACAATAAAATTTTAAGGTAAAAATTAAATACTATATAAATGTACATTTTGTTTTATGATGTCATAATGACTGAAATATTATTTAATAAATACATTATTTCATATACTATTGTAGAAATATGTTTTATCATTATAATAATGTTATTTTATGTCAGTATTAATTTTTTATTAGTCCTTTATGAATCCTCCAAAAAATTTAATATATTTTCGAGTTTTAAATTCATTTATTTATTAGTGTGACTCACATTCACATAAGAAAGGGAATTCAATTTATATTTTATTCCATATTCATAAAAAAATAATTAAAAATCACCAATTTGGGATACAATATGGGAAAAACCATGGGAAAAGTTTTTGTTTGAAATATTTTATTTTGTAGTGTCCAAATCCTAAATATTAATGAAATCCCTATATTTTCCAATATAAACCCACCCATTCTCCCACTTCTATTAGCTAAAAATATTTGGATAATGGCCTTAATCTTCTCTCTTATCTCAACAATATTACCATAGTGACCACAATATTTCAAAAAAATCCCATTCAGGTTTTTGGTGTCATATTCTTAAGGTAATGGACTATTACTTTCTCACTTTTATTCAAGAATATCTTATATGGTATTACATTTAATTTTTAATTCAGAATGATGGGGTATGTTTTATAACCACCCCCATAAATACCTTATTATGTATAAAATATTATATAAACATTTATCACTCATTAATACCTATTATAAATAGCCATTTCCATGTTGGAATTTTGTTTGGGTTCTTTCCTTTCACATTTTTTTCAAAGTTAATTTATCTAATTATGGAATTTTATATTAAATTACTAAAAATGGTACAGGTTTTTGAATCCATCCCTAAACATAGATTTTTTATGTTCATTATATATGATACCCATTTATCTATTATCAATCCCACCCATCTACACCCATTACCATGATGAAATCTCATAAGCATCATTTCATGTCCTTTTTTCTTTATGGTTATTTATTATTTTATGCCCAATTTTTATAATTATAAATGCTTGGTGGAAACTTTCAATTTTACTATTAATTAAAACCTATTATCCAAATTATTATAGTTCCTTTTATATATCATCTTCCCATTTCATGAACTTTTTTGTGACACTATTATGTTTCTGAATTTTCACAATGATTTTACATGCCAAACCAAATGTGTAATAAATACCATATCCGTTTCCTATCAAGGGTTCTCACTTTTAAAAAAATAAATTTTTTTTGGGGAATTAAATTTATATAATATACACTTCTTGATCGTGGAATACATCATGATGATGAGTGAATCCATGTTATATGATCTATCTTTGTCACTTAAGCATGAGAATTAAATGAAAGTGATAGGTGTTCCGAGAATTATATAGTACTCCAATGCATTGGGTAATGGTTGTTATCATGATAATTAATGTTGGGATAGGGGGTAACTGAAAACAATATGGGAGTTTTTTCACCAATAATACTTTGTGTTTTTTCCATGCTTTATTTTTATCATGCATTGATTTTTGTTGTTTCCACTTTTCCCATGTTATTATTTTAATTCTATATAAAACATTATTAATAATGTTCCATTATTCCAAATTGATGTTACGTATATAACATGTATTAATATCTTCATTCCATTCCATGTTTATTACCTTACTATAATTTACGGCTCACCCTTATCATATTTATTTTTCCCATGTTATTCAATGTAGTGTTATACAAACCCATGTTAAAGATGTTTTCAATAATTATGTTGTAATTCATGTATGAAGTTGTAATTAAATGTAAATAATTCTCAAAGACACTAAAATTATTGAAAACTATTGTTATATTATGTGTATGTTTATGTAATTAAATAATATATTAATGTGTATTAAAAATAAGGGTTGTAATATCTCATGTGCGAGGACCAAAATTAGAACCTATTAAGCACAATTATAACGGTAAATTTGATGTGATTCCTATGATTTATATTGTGTGTGATAACATTTTGAAACAATGTACCTATACTATCCAATATTGAATACCTAATGTATTATTTGATTATGTAGCAAGGAAAAAATTTATAACTATTTAATTTGATTAAGGGAATAACTAAATAACTACAATGAATAGATATTGAATAAACCCTGAAAACACTTAATGGTATGATAATTTCATTTCATTTTTATAATTCACCCTTTAATAATTTTCGTGGTATTGTGATCCAATAAAATATTGAAATTCTCATATTATTAGAATTCTATGATATTGTTGACCTGGAATTTCATTATATATATGAGTATCACATCCATTGCTGAGTACAAATGAAGATTTTGAAAGAGGGATACTATTTTCCTCATGAGGTATATGTTATTGGACAATGTACAATGTGTGGGAAATTAATTTATTATCTATTCCAATTCCATTATCTTGATACTAAATCCGAAACCGATGATGCCCTTATGTTATTATAATTTCATATCCCTAGGTCCAACAAATCGATACACCAAGACAATTCTCAACATAATCTAAAGTGATCCTTTTCATACAGATATGGTAATCGACCAGAAGCAGGGGTCATATGTTTTATTATGAAGAGACTATAGAAAAATATGAGATTGGGAAAAAATATAATTTACAACATTGATAAATATTAGATTTGGTAGACATAATAACTCAATATAAACCACTTATATAAATTATAAGCATTATAGTAATACTATAAACAAAACTACCTAATGAAATGACATAAGGCCAAAAAAACCACAAAAACCATACAACTAACTACCGATGGGGATAGTTAAATAACATTCCATAATAATATAAAAACCAATAGAAGGTGATCTAACAAATCTCAAGTACGTACCTCATCCAGTTTCCAAATACCATTAGAGGTATCTTCTCTGGTAATGAAAAATTTAACCATTGGTATTAGGCCAAACCAATACCAATATAAAAAATTTTATGGATTCTCAAGTACCCATGTAAATTAAATCAATATATATGGTTTCCTTAAAGCATATTTGTATAGTTAAAATGTTTTACAAATAAAATAACATTCTACTAAGTAGTATATAAATTTTTAAAATTGGGATAATTAAATATTACATAAAAGAATAAACATCTTAAAGAACTATAACTCATTAAGTTGTTATCTATTTATTATTAGAAACACCCAGGAAAAATGAAACTATATCTATTGAAATGAATCTTATATGTTATAAAACATTGGGTGATATATATAGTAAATAAATTAAGGGGTTTTTATTAATATTTAAACTTGTGAAGTAGAAATCATCACCCTAAAGCATGTATATAATTTTCTTATACTCTCAGTTACCAGAGGTCCATTCTAGTATCTAAAAAACAAATCAATATCAATATTGAACAAATGTAAATCCAACACCTATTCCATGAAAATAATAGTTGATACTAAAAATTTCCAATTTCCACCATTAACTCATCAACGTGGAGAAATGTGTAGAACATCTTAAATAATGGGTGAGGTTCTCCATATCCATTTTAACACCCGGAGCTATTCTAAAATTGTGTATACAATTTAATTTAGTTATTAATATATATTTAAATATATGAAACAATATTTTTATTTTTCATTACATTCAACATCGACATTTACTCTCAGTACACGTACCAATTCTTTTTTATTGTGTTATAGGGAACACATAGTTTAAACAAGAACTATGAGATGATTAAAATATTTTTATATGATTGTTATCACATAGATGTTGGAATATAATGTAGAATATATAAAATCAAACAACGAAAATGTATTTTTTAAAAAATATATTTAAATGATATTCTTCTGACCAATAAAATAAAATTTTTAATCAAAACATTTTTAAAATAATGTATATATGTTCCTTGAAACATACATTTATGCAAAAAAACATGTTTTACCTCAATAAATTAAATTAAATACAATTGTTGACATGTGTACAGTATTTATTTTACAAATATAGTAACATTAATATTATTCTTTCTATAAAATAGATAAAAATAATTCCAATTTTACGGTTAAAATTTTATTTTTCTAAAAATCAATTTTTTATATTTTTTACTCACTTAATTTTAAACATAATTTTTTAAATTTGAAAAAAACTATTTTTAAAAATGGAATTTATTTTATAAATCGTGATATAATAATTATGTTAGGGTGATTTTTTAATAATTTTATGAAATGGTTTATTTTGTGATGAATGGATAAAAATACAAAACTTTTATTTAAAAATGCATTTTCATTGAAATTATTTTAAATGATAAAAAAATTTTAATACCATTTAAATTAAAATTAGATCAATATATTATTTATTAAGTCAATTTATTTCATTATATTTTATTTCATATTAAATTTGGATATAAAAATTCAATAAACTATTCAACAATTTCTCATTGAAAACCTTTTTTCTCATCACATCCAAGGGATTAATATTGAATATTTTATCCAATTATATGTAATGAACTAAAAAAATAGATTTGTTATTTAGAATTATAATAACTTATATTATCTAATAATTTCCATTCAATTGTTCATAAAAAATAATAAAGACATTAAATTTTAATTAGAACTCTTAATGTAAAAATTGGTTTACTATGGGATAGCCAAAATCGTTATTGATGAATAACCTAAATAAAGTTAAAAACATATTATTTTGATATATTTAAAATATATCATGTTTACTGATAGAGGAAAATCAATTTTTTATCCTTGTGTCTTCTGAAAAATGTGTGTGCACCTTTTTCATTTTACAACATTCAAGGTTGCCACTAAACTAAATTATAAATAATCAACCCCTAAAATATATTTCTCAAACCATTGAACCATTTTATTCAATAAATACCAACCATATTTACTTCTCAAAATCCATAATATAATACTACATGACTTAGTTTGGGTTGACATCCATCATAGGATATCTTTTGGTGCAAACCTAAGTAGGTTATCTCAAGAAGAGGTAACATTCTCCAACGAGTGTTTTTGACATCGTCTCACCCATATTATACTGTTATTAAACTATAATGATATAATATACTCAATATATTAGACATAATTATATGTTTTTGATAATTTTAATTACATAAAATCATATTTCAAACCAAAAAATTGGATATAAAATCATTGTTCATGTGTACAACAGACAACCACCTCATGAACTAATGCCATTCATTTTTCCATTACCACCTCTCACGGTTGGGTATTCAAGGGGAAATAAATAATTTTAAATTTATTTATAACATAATAATATCATGAGGGTATTTATATCACATATAAATATTTTAAATTACATTTCCTTTGGGATATAATAACATCACTCACGTGTAAGACAGATTACATCATTGAAGAGTGATGTGATTTTCTTATTAACACATTTCGTGGATGATAACTGGGATAATTTTACATAACGCATGTGATATTGTGGATATAATTATTATATTAAATAAATATTTTTCATTTATAGATATAATATATAATATTATTTCTATCCTCTTCAACAACATAAATTTGATAATGTCATTCATGTACATGTGGACTGCTGCCTTTAGGAAGCGATATGACTCTATTTTAATCACCACACCACATGGATGAAATTTATAAACATATTTAATGAATTAATATGGATTTTATGATATTTTTATAATTATTTAATTATATAATATTACCTACATCCTTTCGATAATGATCATTGAATAATTGAAGCATTACTCATGTGTATATATGAACTTCTGCCTCCGACATCATAACATAAATAATATATCAAAAAAATATTTCAGGATTCGACATAAAATTATAATTAAATTAAAAAAATCAATATGTTTTCATGATTATTACTATATATATTATATAACCATTAGAAAATTTATATGACCAAAAATAAAAAATAAAAACATATACAAAAAACAAAGTGGTCACCATGAGAATCGTGAGATTATATTGTAATTTTTATAAAAAGTAATAAAAATAAATATGTAAATAATATATGGAATGATATTTGTATTAATTATTATGTAATTTATGTTATTTAAACTTATATTTTTTATATAATAATTTAAAATTATTATTAGGGATATGAATTCATACTATAAGTGATTTCTAGTCTTTCTTCTATTTCTGGTAGACATATGAAAATTCATAACTCATTTATTTTATGTAGTGTAAATAATATCTACTGTTGTATTTTATGATTATTTTAAATAAAGTTATTTATATTTTTATATCCCTTGGCTAATATATCTATATGAACCTAGGAATTTCAAACACGAATATTGAAAAAAAAATTATGAATCTTCATTACATTACACAAACACACTCATGAGAACTATAATAGTTTAGTGCCTTTGGAATCCTAGAAGAATATTAATATATAATGGTTAATGACCCTTAAAATCTACTTTAATGATCACATCATTTAGTATTCATTAAAAAAATGCCCTAAGTGAAACCAGTCTTCATTACCTGGGAATGGAAACATAAGAATGTGTGAGCTCAAATTCCCAGTAAGGGTAAACAAGGAAGATACATAATCATGAACATTTAAAATGGGTATGAAATCATGAATATAATATTTTATAACAATACCCTATACATATAGGATAATAAATTTGAATCATGAATGAAATATTTTTATTTCATATGAAATGATTCATAAGAAAATAAAATAACATGAGTCATCGCACCATAACATTGGCATAAGAAAAAGAAATCTGAAATACACATTAGATTATAACATTTTGAACATGTGTTAGTATAAGTAAGTTCACTCACTATGTGAAGAAAATGAAATATGGCCCTCGAGTAAAATTATGGACATACAACTAGGTCCTTGCATAACTGTATTGTCTCGTGTTTTGATCCATATGAAAATAAAAATAACTTTGACCTTTTTTGTTGGATGGATCATTTTTAAACCCGATAATTTGAATTGAATTACCAGATTTATAACACTATCAATTTGATGTTTTTGGACTAGGGTGAATGCCTGATATGTTTTCCTATTGGATTAAGGAGTTTTAAAAGTTCTGAAGAATGAAATAAATGGTTTTCAAAAGCAGTAGAGGGTGAATGATTGCTATGAAACCATGCAACCCACTACCAGAAACCATGAGGAAATATGTATGTGAGGTTTATGTGTTTCTAATGAGTTTCACATGGTTTTCAAAAATATTCACCTTTCTCACATGGTGGGATTTGGAGGTAGTGGCCTCGAACTATACACCAAACAGTTCTTTCACCGTCTATAAAACCATGTGGGTTAATCCATATGGTTTAAATAGTTTTAAAAACAAAATAATTTAATTTAATTTAAATTTAAATTTAAAACATAACCATATTCCATATCTACCTCAGATATCAATGCACCCATAGAGGGCCTCTGCACTAGACACATGCTCATGCCCCTATCATACTCCTCTCAGATTGTGTTTCGTCCATTGTTTCATCTGATTGTTTATCCTAATCTCCATGGTAATTCCCTATGATCCACCTCGTCTTCATTTCTATAAACGATTTAGCCTCCCCATAGACCTAACAAATTCATCTAATCCTTTTCTCAAATGGGTGATCTAATTTTTTAATTCTCTCTTGGTTTTAGGTTGTGTAGAGGGAATCTCATGACTCATTCATGTGGGATACAACAAATGCCATCCAAGACAAAGAAGATCATGATGTTTCAGTTCTATGCCACCATCTGGGGGAGGTTTTATTCTTATTTCATAATTTATCACCTGCTAATTGAGGATCTTTATTTGTTTTAAGGTTCCTATTAATTATCTTGTACTATTTTGGTCCATGTAGTGTGTTTTCGAGTAACTAAATCTTCGGTGACTCGCCTACATTTTCATAGGTAATAGTCAATATATATATTTCATCCCTCTAAATGTATATATTTATCCATGGTAGTGAATATACATTTATTGGGATGGTCTTCTTATATATATATATATATATATATATGACCAAGAATATGTTGGTTTGTGGATACAACTATATGGTTATAATAATATATGTAAGGATCCCCATAAACAAGTTCATGGCCATCCAGGTGTGTAGATAGGTCATATGTGTCCTTATATGTTTGTTAATGTGAATATTTTCAGTGGGGGAGTATAATATTCTAGATATAAATCATTAAGAGTTGAAATATTCAGTTTAGACCCACCATGAGGTCAGCTCCCTTTTCAGGCCCATTAATTTTTTGTATGCATTAATTAAATATCTTATTATATTTTTCATAGATTTAATTAATATAGTATAGTTTCCTAGTTGAAATTCATTCTTTTATGAACGTAATGTTATTATTAAAAGTGGTACATAATTTCATAGTTGAAAAAAAATTATTTTATAATTAAACCCCTCCAATGGACATGTGATACATTCATGATAAAAATGTTGTGAGTGGGAATTTTTGTTTTTTAGGGATTTATCCATTGTGTTTCTTATGCATTGAAACCATGGATGATAAATTACTTGTTTGGGACATTTTACTTTTTAATAAACTGAAAAAATTTCATTTCTAAATAAAGTGGCACTTGTCCCTTGTGTAATTTATTTTACCCATGACCCCCCATATGTATTTGGACTTATTATTCCTCTAATTTACCATTTAAGCAATTGATTTTTTCCATGAATTAGTGAATCAGATTTATTTAGTAAGATAAATGGAATTGAATGGGAGGGATTAAATGAGATTTTACCATTCATAATTTGGAGTGACCTTGACACTTTAACACATAAACATATTTTTCATGATTAGGAAACTTGGGTGAGAATACCTTGATTAGGATGAATCCTACCATGTGGAATGCCTTGAATAAATAACATAGTCATGTTTTATTACATTCCATGTGTTAAATGGTTTAAATGAAAGGGATTCTGTTAAATTTTTACAGATTGGAGGAATTATTACCCCATTATATATTTTTAATGGATTATGGATGGAAGGAATTCATACCCCATTATCGATATGTACTCTTTTATGGATGGTATGTAGTTTCACCTCAAGAATGTGTTGTATCATTATTGGTGGGAGAAAATTGTACACCATGATATATATATATATATATATATATATATATATATATATATTATGGTAGCGATGAACGATTACCCCATTCCACTAATTTTTTTGATATCAAACACATGCATTCCAAGAGACTAAAGGATCATGGTAATGGGTTATAGGAAGACCATGATAGATCTTATAGAATTATATGGTTGTCTTGAATCTTGATCCATCCCAAAATATATCTAATTCAGGGAGGCTGATAGACTAAGGGCCCTTAGACCTAGGTCACGAGCAAAATATGAGAGCTCCTCTGGAATTTGATCATTGAGGTATGCCCTAATCCTCCCAAACATATATCTATATATATATATATATAAATTATAATATTAAATATATATATATATATATATATTGTTACATGGTTAATATATTTTTCCAACAACGATTCGAAGCCAGTATATTTTTCAGGTTACCTTTAGGAAACTAGGCGAGTGTTATTTACTTATGTAGTTTCGATTATTAATTTCTCCGTACATTCACACTATCTAATTTATATATCATTAGTATGGTATTGACACAGTGTGTTCTGACCTACTAATATTTCATCTCAAACCCTACTCGGGTACCCTTAGTACCTGAGTAAATCGTATATTTATAGGAACTCAGTAGATTGTTGTGTTTCTTGGACATGGAATTTATGCGAAAATGAACAAGACAGAGATACAAAAGGAGATCTCCTGTGGGGATAATTTTTACTTTTTCTTATTTACTTATTGTGTTAAAATGGTTGTTTTACTATTTAATACTTTCATTTACATATCATTATCATGGAATTCATGATACTATTTTGTAAACTAGCATTTTCTACTTTTTATTGTTCTATCAAATATGTATTCCATGAAATTATAATTTATGTATTAGTGATTTATCAATAGACTTTTTGTTACTATTTTATTCCATTTTACAACTCTTATAAGTGGGTTTAGTATCCCCACTATCTCCTCTATGGACGCTCACAACTATTCAGCTGCCTCTAGCATATGAAGATACTTATTTGCGGCCTTGTAACCCACTAGTCTGGTTGTCATTTCAATGGTAAACTGGGTCAATATGTAACAATAATATTGTGAACATGTAATAATTTTCATGTATAACATTTTTTTAATTAATTATTGAGACACATAACAATTTAGTCATGAAATAAAGTCCACACATAACATTTTGGACATGTAATCAGGTTTTTTAATATCCTTGTTAACATGTAATCTGGTTCATGCATAGGCAGATACACATCCTATGATGGATACACCACAATACCAAATTCAATCCCTCTATTAAAATATTTATATCACTCCCCAATCCATCCAAGTCGTTCTATACAAGTTTTTTACCTTGTTCCATCCAATTCTATTTCATAAGATACATATCATTACCCAATTCATTTGAAATAGATATGTGTCCCATCATTAAAAATGAAAACAATATTTTTGTGTTCCACATTATCAAAAAAAAATCATCTTGTCATAAAACATTAGAAGAAGTGGATATCAATAATATTTCATCATTTCAAATCCTATGGAAAAGATAATGGTTTCATAATCATTTCATCACAAAATAACCCCTGAAAAGAAGTGAGTTTCATGAGCATTTTATTATGGTTTTCCCCATGGAAGATAAATTTTTTTCCTAAACAAAATTTTATAAAAATAGAAACCATTATTAGAATTAATATGAATGGTATACTTTTATCATATCCCAATAATGGAAATATTACCACTAATAGATATCATCATAGATGAAATAAAATCTTGATAGATCATTTGAAGCATTTCGTGATGAAAATTAATTTACATTTTAAACGATTATTAAAAAGTAAAACTTTTTTTACAATCCATTTCATTTAAAATATTTTTTTAAAAAGTCATATAAAAATATTATTTATGAATATATAATTTTCTCTAGTATGAAAACTTTTATGAACATAAATCATTTTTGAAGACCTTTATCTTTGAAAATAACATTGAAAACATAAAAAGGATGCATTTAAAATAATTTAAAAAACATTTTAAGAATAAAATATTATCTAAATAAATTTGTTGGAAAATTATCCTAAAATTACATTAAAAATTAATTTAAAACATCATAAGAAAACATATTTTTGGAAGAAAACATACATATGACAGAAGAGAGAAGCAATGTCCGATTTTATAAAAAAAATATTCATAACTATATTAAGTACCATAGAGTGAGAAAATGGAGAAGTTTTATGAATATATAATTAAATACTATAGGATAATAATATTCATGATAATTATTGTGAGGAAGATCTTGATATTTTTGTATTGGGGACTTGATAATAAAGAATCCCCAATAATGATGAGATTGTATCCTAAAATCAAGACAACTTGAGAAATATTGAATCATAAGCCACATGATTGGAGAACATGAAATGAATCATAAATTTTTACAAGATTAATAAATTATTTAAATTAAAAGACAATGGATTTTTTACACACATTGTGATAGAATATATATGCATAACATAACAAACATCCAAAATAATGCTAATTGATTCCAAAATCCCTTACAGATTTGTTATATTTTGTACCATAAAACAAGTGAATTAGATAGCATAATATTGATATGTAAAAACAAATATTTTTTAGAATAATAATAATAATATACATTCATGATCATTATATACACAATATACATGAAATAGAAGGTAAATATGACATGTGTCACAACAAAGTAAAAATTAACATAGAAATCCTATACTTCATGACTATATTTTTAATTAGAAGCCCTTTGAAATGATAACACATGTAGAAAAACTAATTATAATTAACTGATTAACTATAATAAAATATCATATCATTGGGATGTATAAACAGCACATAGAATAAATCATTACTAAATATGATATAAGTCCCTCATAAATAAAATTGGGACTAGAAATCGCAAACATTATGTCTTCAATTCCATTATAAACATTAAACCCGCCCTTATAATAAATATAAATTTATTATAAACATATTAAGTAATAATACATACACAAATATATATATCATATCATATATTATTTTCTTATTACCTTTCATTAAACGTTTGTTAAAAATTTCCATATTAATGTTATGTTTCATGTAATAACTGCTTTGTTTTTCATTTATGTTTTGACATGTTATTTTTGGTGCTCATACAGAGATAATAGTTTCATAAACTGCATAATTAAAAAATTATATTAATATCATATCTATTGATTATATTATTATTTATATTAATTAATAAAATTTCAGGATAGATAATGAAACACATCATTCATTGAGACGGTCGGCCGTATGTACGCAATATCTTTGAATCCATTTTCTTTTCATACTAGAAGACATAATAGTAAATTATATATATATATAATATCATTCATGTATAATTTATATTTCATATATATCACATAATATTTTTAAACTCATCATTACTACACTCTATGTATAGTGTGAACAAATAACTTCACTTCGTGATGAGGTAGTACTCTATATAAGTGAATTATGTTTTAATATTCCAAAAATATTGAAATGTTTGGGTATGTGTAATATAATAATTAAAAAAAATCCTAATATCATATTAAATATCATAAATTAAATATTTAAAATATAAATCAATCATTATTTCCGAACATGAGATCTATTAATGAAAAAATGAACAACATTAGTTCATGAGTCTCTTTTCCTCCGTAAAAATGAATAATGATTTAAAAATCCATTAAATAGTGGTTTGTGAAGTTATAGTTCATAAAATAATGATAAAAACATGTAATTATATTTACGATATATAGGCTATTGAATAATAATTTTATAAAAAGAACTGAATATTTTGGAGAAATAAATAAAATGAAAATTTTCATCGAAGAAAATTACCTCTTCTTTGGGTATCCTCATTAGTTGTTCATCAAAGACTTACTCGGTATATTTTATTGAAAAAAAATAAATCTATGAATAGGGAATGAATTTATGGAATTGAATTGGGATGTTTATAGTTTATCCAAATGAATTGATTGGTGTGATGATGTAGCACCCCCAATTTCTTGTATTTTATTCCATCTAGATAAAAGGGAGGTGCATGAGATGCAAATGATTTGTTTAAACTGTGCATAAAACAAGGATAAACCATGAAACGTAGTAATTTTTGGACAATAGATTCCTAATGAGGGGCACATGGTTAATGAGTTCATGTGAGGAGGTTTTTCAAGGGTTTACCCAAAGAGTAGCTAATGCAAGGTTATTGCATATTTTGTCAAACCATGTGAAAAAACTTCATGTGGTGTCAATGTGAGATCGTAAAAAAGTGGATCTCAAAGGTTTCTAAATCTATTTCCCCATTATTCATATTGTGAATCTCAAATATGAGATTCATATATATTTAAGGATATGGAACCTATCCCAGAAAAATTATAATCAACACAGAGCTTTTCCCTGGTGTTTAAAAGCCCTATTCTTGTGGTATGTCATCGTTCTTCTTTGTTCTTATCACGTTTCAGTAGATATAATTTTCCCCTCTTCTTAGATTCACATATTAACACCATTTTTGGGTAGAAATAAGATTATGGATTCCAAATAAGATGATATTTGGACATGATCATGATAGAGAATGATATCTATGGTAGTTTCATGGTACTATTACCCAGTTTCATGTGTGGTCTTCGCTCATTTTCAGTTATCATCATTAAAATTTATGTAATTGGATTCATTATTCAATCCCATAAGTATAATTGTCTATAATTCCCTAAAAATTTTTTTTTTTTTGACAAAATGATTATGGATTGGATGTTTTTTGTTTTTTAGAACCCATCTAGAATGTCGGTTTGTGGAAATCTTGAAAATGCATTTTCTAGAATAGACAACTTGATTAATGATATTAAAATGATTATTTTAAAATTATATTTTTCTATAAATATTGATATTGGATATAGTAAAATTATTTTTAATAAATGTTATGATTTTTATTAAATGGTATGGGTTCTTGAAATTTCTTTGTTTAATGGTTTTCAATAAAACAACGATATTATTTAAATGTGTTGAATTGATTCAAAACACATGGTTTGGCATGGAATGTGGTTTGTGTCCATAGGTATAGGGATGTATAATGGAATTAAAAACTCCGTAAAATTTTTGGGAAAGATATGGACATGTATTACTATCATCAAAGTTGTCCACTACGTGGAGTCATATTGGAAGGATAGCTCACTGCTCACAAGTATAGGGAGGTCTAGGTTGTATGCATGGATAAAAGTGTGGTTAAGTGGAGTGGTTATGAAAGAATGATATTGGAAAATAGTTTTAATTCCTTGTTTGGTTTTTTTTCAAGAAATTTTATTTTATGTAAAATTTAGTTAAAATTTAATCTATTTACTCAAGGATTTAAACGGTTTTTGGAACTTGTTTTCTTCAATGCATTTATTAGAACATGTTGTTATTTGGTTATAATCTGTTTCGTAGAATTAATTTAAATAAACATTGATAAAATTTATATCCTAGTGGTGTGAGTAAGGAATTCATTAGAGAAAATCTATTGAGTTTCAAATTCACCCATATATTGGCACTTTTGTGCCTTTGGATATGATTTTTTTCTGGGATATGGGAAAGGTAAAGTATCATGTGTTTTTAGAAAAACCCCATGATACATAAGCTATTTACTGATGTTAGAGAATGGAAGTTATGGATCATGGAGTCTTGTGGTTATCATGGAGACATTATTTGTTTTACAATGATTACATTTATGATTAGTTTGGCCTCCACTATTTCACACATTGGTTGGTTTTGTTATAAAGTATATTGTTTAGTTGTCTTTTATTTAGTCATGCATCATATGGTGATTTTTTTATTATGGTAATTGGTTGGGGGTTTATTCTTGAATGGTAAATCTCCCCCAATAATATTTAATACCATCTTCATTTACTTATAGGATTTGGTGTCTTAGTGATTTTTCTTAATGTCATGTAATGGATCAGTGAGCTCTCATGCCATTGAGAATAATTTAGCCATTGAAAATGGTTTCATCTAGTTCGATCCTTTCCCAAAAAATGGTATTTAGTTTCTTTGTCATGGAGTTAAATTCATTATTATCTATTAATTGGATTGGAATATTTGAAAGGAGTAAGATTACCAGGAATATAAATTTATAAGTTAAAAACATGTAGCTAAATTTTTTTTGGTGAACTTCAGGTTACTGTACAGTTGGGTACATATGTTTTTGGGGACACTTATAAGAAATTGGAGGGAATGACTACCCACTAGGATTGCATATTTCATTTTAGAATAATACAATATTATGCGATTCATTGTTTTAATTTTTGAAAAGTGTCATAAGGGTTTTCAAATGAATGATTTTGAAAAGGAAATTTTTGGTAAATATTGAAAATGAGTTTATTTTAAAAACAAAATTAGACTTTTAAAAAATAGTTAGACATGGAAAATGATGATTTTCGAAAAGAAATTTTTTTTATTTTCTGTGTGACATAATTTAAAATTATAGTCCTTCAGTTGGTAGAGATTTTTTATTATAGAATTTGTTGTTTTTTAGCATATGGGACCCGGTATGCTTCATAGAAAACAACCAGAATAAGTATTTGAGAATACGGTTGCACCTATAAAACAGGTTAAACAATATATTTTTCAAAGTATCATGTCTGAATTTCAGGCTATAGAAATAGGAAACTGAAGGGATGGTCCAAGAAATGTTTATCATTCAGTGTAGTTAATGAAGCAGAATCCTATCATCTTCCAAGGTTATTCGGAACCAAAAATGTATAGGTTTGGATAAATTGGGTGAATCATATCATTAATATCATCAGAACACTAGTGTAGATGAATGTAAAACTAGAAATTTATATTCTATAGGGTATTTCATTCTTGTTATGAGACCTATAGGTTTAGGATAAAATGGATTAAAGCCTTATTTATGAGTATTTTGTGGAATTATTCAAAAAATTATTCTATCCTCACACGTTCAAGATCAATTGAATGATGGAATTGTTCATAATAAAGAAAGAAATTATCTATGTCACAGAATATATGGCTAAATTCATGAATTTAATGTAATTTTCACCAGATTTCATAGTGAGTGTAGCCTTTAAAGCACACAAATTTGAATCAGGGAAAATGTAGAATATTTAGTTAATGATTGTGGTGCTATATATTATAGACTGAAGAGAGATAATAAATAGAGCGATAATGGATGAACGTGTTATCTCATGAACTATGTGGGTTAGATGTATGATGATACCTATGGGAAATGGTGGTGACTCAAATGATGGGAGAATGTGGAAGAGGGAAACCACTTTAAAATGTTGTTAGACTGACCAAATAAAGTGAGAGTGTACATAACAATGAAGATAATTTCATAACAATAAATGATGGGTGAAACTACAACACTATGTTCAAAGTTCTATTAGTTATGGTGTTAGAGAAACTTTTTATGTGTCACATGCATCATATGCTTTGATGAGAAAAGGGTAGCAGAATCGGTCTCATCTGTAGAAAAGAGCTATCTAGGGTGATTCTTGAAACACCATGAATCCACAACTAGGGAAATAGGAGTCAGGAAATAGAGATAAATGTACAGAAATGAAACTATTTTATGGATCTCATTAGATGATTATAGATAATAAAGCCAAACCATATATGGTAAGAGGTATGATTCTATTGAAATATTCCCTGATGAAAGTGTTGTTTGATACTCATTCTTCAAATTCCATCATTTATTTCCCAGTTGTTGATTTTATATGTTTAAAACTTTATATGATTCCTTATATGATAAAACATAAAAATACTCTTGGTAAAAAATAATATCAAGAGTTTTTATTAAGATAATGTTCTAGAATCGTTCATAGAGAGAATCTGTAGTGGGAATTATTAGTGTTGGAGATGGATGTCTTAATGTAATCATGGGTATGGATTGGTTGATCACGTTCTTTGATCACATCGACTATTATAGAAAAATGGTTAGTTTTTCAATAGGGGATAGCTTCAAGCATCTCTTCATAGTAATAAAGGATGTAATGAAAGGTGAAAATTTTTTATTAGGACTAGAAATAAAATGTATTTCATACCAATTGGTGGGGTTGACATTGGGATTGATAGAACATATTGAGGATATCGGTATTGTAGAAGTTGTTTATCAATTTCATGTTGTCATTACCAAAACCTTCTTATGGTTACCACCTATAAGATATGTGGAGTTTAAAATTGATCTCCTCATGGGGGGGACCCATTATATTTCATTTCTATCATATTTTATGGAACCAATAGATATATGATAATTTAATGTGATGTGGAAATATCAAGAAAGAATATGTTTCTTTTGGCCGAGAACATCTCCATGGACTGCACTAGTCATGTTTGTTAAGACAACAAATGGAACTACGGGAATGTGTGTAGATTATCATAAGATTAACCATGTTATGATTAATAATATACTTCCAATTTCATGAATTAATGACATATTCAGTCAATGAAGGAAACGTTAGTGGTTCTCTAAAATTTTCATGTGATCCAGATATCACCAATTACAATTTTATAAGGAGGACATTCTGAAGAAAATATCCATAATAAAATATATCCATTAGACATATGTGGTAATGGATTTAAATCATATGAGTGCACCAACAATCATTATGACATTGATGAGATAAATATTTCAATGACATTTTAATTCTTTTAATGTGGTGTTTGTGGATGGAATATTTTAGTACTCAAGGATAATAGATGATCCAAAAAACACTTGATGTAGGTGTTGGGAATCTTGGGAGATCATTAGATTAATTACATACTATCTCAGTGTGATTTTGAGATACAAGTGGTATGCTCTCTTGGACATGTGTCTTATGAAAATGGTGTTTTTTTATATCCATGGAATATAGAAGACTTTATCTCTAGCAATCCTCCAAAAAATGTTATTGAGATACAACTATTTCTTTGTCTAGTTGGTTATTAATGACACATTCTTTATTAATACTAATGGATAGCTTCACCAATGATAAATTTTACAATTAATAATTTTCTTTTAAAATGGACTACAAAAATATATAAATCCTTTGATGAGATAAAGGTTCTCCAGATATCAACACCTATCAAGATTTTCCTAGAAATATGACATAGGTATGTGTTACACTATGATGCTTTGTGATCAGTGTTGATATTTGTTCTCATTCAAAGAGACAAAGTGTTTTCTTGTTGTATAAGGTAATTAATAGTGCATGAGAATAATTACCCAACACATGATTTTTACATAGTTATGGTCATCCATTCCTTGAAGACATGGAGCCACTATCTATTTCATTGTAAATTAAGTGTGTTTATATATCATAAGATATTGATACATATTTTCTCATAAAGGGATTTGAATATAAGCCAATGGGGATGGATTGAGTATCTTCATATGTATAACATTTACATGATGTATCAACCAGTGAAATGTATTTCGGTGGCTGATGCATTATGCAAAAATTTATATAAGTATCTATAAAAATACGATTGAAATGAATGGGAGTTGATGTTGATAATAGATGTCGTGCATGTTGAATGTGAATAGCATGGTACTTTTGTAATTTTTCTTTTCTTTTGATTTATTTTTGATTTGGTAAAGACTGTTAGAGCGACACATACATCTGATGTAGAATTATTGGTTATGAGTTAAAAACTCAATGATGGGGAGACAATTGAGGGATGGAAACTTGAAGAGAGTTTTGTTTTTTTCTTAATATATAGTATGGTTATACCTATAAATTTCCAAGAAAAATATCTTCATGCATAAATCCATTACAGATAGGTTTTATATCCAATAATACAAAATATGTATAGGATGTTGATGTCATAGTTTTAGTGTATTAATATGAAATAGATAGTGGATGAGTTGTTTTTAAGGAGCATAACTTGTTAGCGGGTTAAGGAAGAACATCAATGACTAGTTGGTATGTTGTAGTCATTACCAATCACATTTTATAAATGATATAATTTGGCTATGGATTTTGTTATCGCTCTCCTAATTATAGTTCGGAAACATGATTCCATATGAGTGATTGTGGATCAGGTCACAACATTGGTGCATCCAATCTATTTTCATAAAACTCATATGGTGGATGATGTTTCCAAATTATATATCCAATTAGTGGTAATGAAACATGGAATACCAGTTTTTATTGTGTCACATATACATCAGAGGTTCACTATTAATTTCATGAAATCCATTCCGAAATCCATTGGGACTCAGTTGAAAACGTGTAAGGCGTATCATCCTCATATGGATTTAAAATCAGAAAGAATAATGAAAATATTTGAAGAAATTTTTTGGGCTTATGTAATGGGTATTGGTGGCTCCTAGGAAGACCATATAATGATAGTAGAGTTCCCAAATAATCACAGCTATCATGCCTCATTACATATGGCTCTTTTTAAAGCATTGAACTGATGTTCATTTCTTCACCACATTGTTGGGTGGAAATATGTAAGACATAACTTGTTGGGCCTATATTTATATTATTATTTTTAATTAATAGTAATAATTATTGATTATATTAATATATTTTATTTATATGATATAATAATAATTTTATAATTCTGAAATCTTATTTACATATCTTTCAATCACCTGTTGAAAAATGAAAATATTGTTTATGAGTACATATGGCATATTGTCTACATGAATAGTATAATTTTCACTCTCTCTATAATAATTATTGATATCTCTAAAAATTTAAATAGTTAATTTAAAATATAATTACATAACGATTAAATTTAAATAGATTTAGTAACCATGATCAACTAACGTTGAAAAAAATCTACAGAACTAAATCATACGTGAAAAAAGAAGCAATTATCACTCAGAATAGTGTTCTTAACAATGAATTGATAATGTATGGGTGATAAATATATATTTTAATATAATTTATGGAATTAAATATATTATTATTTGTATATAATTTATTTATAAAAAAATATATTTATTTCAAATTAATTTAAAATTATTATGATGTACGCCTAACTTTAGGTAAGTCTTTTATGATAAAATATCATTCTTTATCAAAAATATTTATTATTATAAATATTATCATTAATTTTAAGGATACTCCACCTAAAAATATCACGAATTTAATAAATATTTTTAACTTTCTATATAATATATATTTTTCATTTTCACCCAGTAAATTACTCATTAAAACGAATGAACATTTTAAAGAAACCCAACATTATTTCTCTCCAATGTATAAAATAATTTATCTACCATGAAAAAGTATGGAAAAAATAATCTACGTAATTTTAAACATTTTTTAGTGATTTTTTAATTTCATTTATAACCAATATTACCGTTTTAAGAAACGATTTAAAATTATTCACTTTTTCCTTTTTTGAGTCATGTATTTTTGAATATATTAAAAAACATTTGAATAGAGTGCTTTTATTTAACAAAAAATAACATGAATACAATTTTCCAATTAACATTACTATTAATTTCATTGAATCATTATTTATAGGAATAGTAGGTTCATATCAAACAATCTTTTTTCTTAATATTTAGTAAATATATTTATTTCAATGACATTATTTTGAAATGAAAATATTATTTTCCAGAATAATAATTATAGATATCATTTAAAGGCATTTTCATATAATATAAAAAACCTATGTTGTTTCATATAAATTACTGTTGAATTTATCCAATGATAACGTCCACTTTCATTCATTGCATAGTTTTTTTATGATTTTTATTGAAGCATGATTCTATGAATCTTGTTTCATTTCCATGTATAAATTTATTTATAAAGCATGTTTTATTTTCCATTGGTTTTTATAAAATAAAACAATGAAATGTTTATGAATCCCAATTTTATTCTTTGATAACGATATGATGAATGATTTATGATCATGTGGAACAAATATTCATGATTTTCATTATAATTTCATTGGTCCACAATTTAAATATCCCTCCAATATATTGGTTAAAGATTGAAATCTCATGGCATAAATATGACTAGAATTTAATGTTATCTTAATTCAATTGGTAGACATCAAGTTAGATAACATTTGGAGTGAAAAATTATTAATAAAATGGAGTGAGGAGTAAAACAAATCCAATATAATAATATTTTATGAAACCGATTGCTATCTTGGAAATGATTTTATATTATTATTTTCATTCTATAATTATGAATCCTATGATAATTTTATGCCCTCATGTATTAGGATTTTTATTCATTTATGATTCTTATCAAATTAACTACTAACATTTAGTAAATTAATAATATTATTATCCATAACATGTAGTGTATGGTTTTGTAGTGTAATTTTTATTTTATATAGAATTATTATAATGTTATGTTAATGTGATCATTGATATATTACTTGATTAAACCTATGGTTAATTAGAGCTCACGCTTTTTTTATATTTCATTTGAATATGTTTTAAAAAATGGAATGATGTACGATATGTCTAATATGGGTTATATTTTTTAAGAGCTAAATGGGTGATGATGTAGATATCATATGAATACGTTCATTATGTAAATTCAATTCTATAGATACTATATCGTGACAATATTATAATAGTTCATTATGTTATGTAATGAATATGTGTCTAATAAGATGTAATATCAATGTATGAAATGAATGGATCAGTATAGTTGTTATCAATGCATGTTTTAGTACAGCATTAGAATATAGGATGATAAAACCTTGATATGAATTCTATTAATTATCTTATTCATTGAATAATTTGATGTGTTATAGTAAAAAATTTAGTTCTTTTTTTCCTAGATAAAAAACCATATACAGATACTACAAGTGGACTTCATTATTGATGTATTCTATCTATGTGTAATAAACCTAAAAATATTTATCCATGTATACCTCATCTGTTATTCCAATTTACAGTGACTATTTTCTTTCTTGGAACCTAGTTTGACACTTCGAAGGAATATTCATAGGTTACTTTATATTTATATTACAATATAGTATGAAGGATTTGAATATAAAATGATCAATAATGACTAAGGAAAACCCTAACGAGTCATTTATTTAAAAGATTGTGTACTGATTTAGAAGTACTATAACTTATTTTGAATAATCAAATATATTTCCATAATTATTAATGTTTCTTATACTATGTTGTTTGGGGTTAGTAAATGTATATAACCTAAATTGACTGTGGAAATGATGAATCTTATATAAAATGAAATTATTTTCCACTTGAGATAACAAATGTAATGGGTTCTATAATGTAAAAATAATGTTGATTTAATTTTCAGAATTCAGATATATGAATTATACATTATTCCAAATGGTAGAAAGAGGGAACACCATTATATTATGTTCTTCTTGAGGAAACATTCATATTCTTTTTCTGGGTCCAATAATCCACTAGACCATGAGTAATGAATTACTAACAATAAAAAGTAATTTTCTATTGAAATATGTTACGAATATTAAAATATTAATTTTTTAACAAAATGGAGATGAATCATATCAATTGCGGAATCATTGAAATAATAGGTCCCTAGGGGAAGAAATTTTCTCCATGGAGTTTGATGATTATAATAGATTATTTTCCAACAATTATATTCTAATTATTTTTTATATCATAATATTAAAAGAGTGAATTAATATAAATTTGAAGTATTATGAATCCTTTTTTGTCATAGATGAATGTTTTATTGGACTACTAAGATATTATATTGGTATAATCTTCCAACCTAAACATTAGGTTTATAGATTTGTCAGTAGTTCAAAACCTATAATTTGATGGGTATTATGAATAAGGGAATTTTATTTCAAATGATTAATTCTATTAAATATTTCATCCATGAGCCATTACGATGATGATGGAATAAGAAGACATGTTTATTGAAGAATTTCCTAATCATCCTCCAAGTATAGAGATTGAATTTTGAATTGAGATTATATTTGGTTTGTTTCGATAATCCAAGACACCAAACAATATGGTTGTTTTGGAATATGATGAGTACTGAAAAAAAACTATAGGGTAGTCTAGAAAAATGGTTTATACTCCCATTTTCTTTACAGACAGGTGAACCAGTCCTCTTCATCAAGATGATGGATGGTCAATGCATTGTTACATTGATTATTATGAAGTCAAAAATATCAGGATAAAGAAAACGTATACACAACCATGGAATGATCAGTTTTTAAATGATTTACAAGGAGACCCATAATTCTCCAAGGATTATATTCATTAGGGGTATTGTCATGTATGTTTTATGAAGGAGGATATCCTCTATGATTCATTTATTACAAGGTACAGTCAATATGAGTTCAGAATAATTCAATTTGAACTCACTTATACACTAGTAGTCATCATGGACATGATGAATAGAGTCATTAGATATTAACTAAATAAATTTTTGTTATTCATTATTGAGGATATTTTAATATACTCTGATGGAATGTGTAAGCATGATATAAATTTTATCACTATCTTAAAGACCCAAATATAAGGGAATATTACTTACAAGTACAACAAAATTGAGATAGGGTTACTGGAAATCTAATTATTGTGGAATAATATCCAAATAAATGTGATATATATGGAACCATTAATGATATATGCCACTGAGGTATGACAATGTCAATTATCTATTATGGAAATATGTAGATTTTATTTATTAGATATGTATTATAATCAATTTTTGTGAAAATTATATTAATTTTATTACACTCAAACATAGGTATTTTGGAAGAGATCCATGGTTTTTTTGTATAATAAATATGAAGAGTGATTCAATGAGTTTAGAAACGTGTCTTATCACTGAACCTATACGTAAAAACCCATAAGTGGGAATATTTTCATGTTATAACATCATTCATCGATGTATGTCATGGGAAATGTACTACTGTAGAATAAAAATGGGATATATTTTTCCTAATGAAAATTTAATGTCATGAATTAGAACTACCCAACACATGATTTGATGTTGGTGGAAGTTATCTTCACATTTATAATATAGAAAAAATATCTATTTGGGGAGAAGTGTGAAATATATACGAATCATAATATCCTCAAGTATATATTAACAATGAAAGAGATTAATATGTTCCAATGAATATTGTTAGAGTTAATTAAGTAAAATTATTTCTCAATCCAATATCAACATGGGAACGTAAATAAATTTGTAGACCCACTTAATAGATAATGTTCATCAATTTTATAATCTATGGGAATTGAAAAAGGATATGATCTTCACAGAAATGAAATGGTTGGACTTCTAAATCATTTTGTATGGGAAAAAATCAACAAATTCAGAAATTATTTCCCAACCAAACCCTCTCAAGATTATAATGTATTCTCAAAGTGGCTATGTGGAAATTTTTAAGAATGTATAAGCTATAAGAATTTTTAAGTCCCCATAGTTTAATGTTATTGAAGATGGATTTGTATGAACATGGGAATGACTATGATTATCATCAAATACTATGTTACGTAAGGATTTTTTGATGATTCACATAGATTGTCCTTCTCCATCAATCTAGGAATCAAAAAGATGTATATAGAAATGTTAATACACTATTTGTGGGACAATATGAAGAAGGATATCACAAAATATACATCAATGTGTCTTGTATTCTTGAAAATGATGTCTAAAAGTAATGAATCCAAGGGAATTATGAACTCGTTAATGATACTGACATGGAAATGGGAAGACATATCCATGGTAATTTTCACTTGTGTTTTAAATATCTTATGTGGAAATAATAAAATATTGTTTGTTGTGGATTCTATAAAAAATAATACATACATCATTGTATTTTGAGATTAATTCTCACTCGATCATCTTGTATGAAAATACATTATAGAAGTGGTGGGGCTTCATGAAACACCACTATCTGTTGTATCTAATCGATAACCAAGATTTATGTCCTTATTATGGAATGGTCTCCAACATTTTCTAAATACTGATTTAAAATTAATAATGGAATATAACCCTCAAATTGAAGGCTAATTTTACTAGACTATCCATACACACATGAATAGGTTGATAACATGATCAATGTTCATTAAAGTTGGAGGAGATGAATTTATTCCTCTTGTTAAATTATCATACAATAATAGTTTCAACTTGACAATCAAAAATACAACCTATGAATACATTTATGGGAAGAGGGTTAGAAAACCTACATGCTGATAAGAATACTTTGAATGGAAAATTTTGGGTCCTGAAATAGTTTAGGATGCGGTAGAAAAATTCAACTCCATTAAACAACACCTGAAGGATTTTAGATCTAATAATGATATATGATGAAAATATTCAATGATAAATAGAATATCGGGTTAGTGATAAAGTATTCATATAACAATATCAATGTAATAAAGTCATGATATTTGGGAGAATGTAAAACATAGTCCAAGATACATTGTCCCCTTTGAGATCCTTGGTTTCATCAGAGTGGTGGCCAATATACTAGCACTCCCAAAAAACATATTTAATTTTCAAGATTTGTTTCATGTATCTCTCTTGAAAAATTTCATACCTTAAATCATAAATGTCTTAAATACAAAGGTGGTAGAATTGGAGAATAATTATTCATATGAGTGGAAACTGCTGATAGTGTTAGATCATAGAGAAAATGTTCTATAAATAATGAATATGAACTCGGTCAAATTGATATCAAGATACCACAATTTTGAAGAAGATATGTGGGAATCGTAGGTGGTAATGAAACTTAATTTCACAAATCTGTTTAATTGTGTATAAATATTGTTTCAGTGATACATTCCTATAGGGGTGAATGTACTATCCTAAAATTTTATAAAAAAATTTCCATTTATGATTGAATTAAATTCCCAGTTATGTATTATGATTATAAAAACCCCTTTCTATTCATTTCATTTAGTATATCCTATTTAATTTTAAATACCACTATGAATCATTAATTTTGATAATACAATTGATAAATAGTGATAATATGAATCATATAAATATAGTATTCAAATAAATCCAATTGAAATAGAAAAGGAAGGTGATGGACTCGACCTAAAGGATAATTCTCATGGAATCACATTATTCAATGAATATGAAGAATAGAAAATCAATATAATTTTAACATAACAATTTCTAGGTACATATTAAAAATCAAAACAATGAGAACACTTTTAATGGGAGAAGTTCAATTTCATTGGTATCACAACACAAACCATGTTGTTGGTTAGTGTAGAGTACTCAAGAGGGGGGGGGTGGTGAATTGAGTGTATATTAAAATTTGGGATAAATGTTTATCTTAAAAAGTTTCCCCAATAAAAATAAATACAACCAAGTCAATCAAGGTTATACAGTTATAGAATTTTGACTATTTAAATAACCTCTCAGATTTCTGATCAATTCTATGTAATATCATTTTGAATAAGTTATACTACTTTTGAATATATTCGATAAAGGAAAACAATTATAACCTCTTTCAAAGACTAACTATCAAAGTAAAATCTACTGTTTTATGAAATAAACAGTAAAGCAGAGAAAAACTAAATTAAATTACACAATAGTTAAAAAAAGTGGTTCAGTAACAAGCTAAGACATAATCCACTCCACGTGGTGATAACATAACACCATGAATTTTATATTAATAGTCTTGATCCACACCTTGGAGTAGCATAATGAACAACACATAGTACATTCCATGTCACATGACCTCTTTCAATGTTCCATTTGGGTATAAACTACCAAGTCACACAATGACCACTTCAACACTTATCCGTGAGAGTTAACAAATGTAAAAGGATATGAGAGGAAGGATACTTTATATATATATTTTAGTGCAAATAAGGTGTTTGTTTAAATTCAGTCATACATACACTACTTAAAAGATTAAAACAGTTGACAACAACGAAAAGATTATGAGAAATGTATATAAGTGATTTGAGTGATATTATATGAAACTATGCAATTGTAGGATGATGTAGATGCAAGTATTGAGTTCATTTTTGAAAAAGAGTATCACAAGTCTTCGAGTTCGATGGTGTAAGCTATCTATGTAGTGTCATTATTAGAGATCGTAGTGAGTATATGTTTTCGGATATGATATATGGTAGTCTATCCTTTGTAATTGAGAGTGATTCATGTGTTTTTCAGTTTTACCTTGTTTCATGTATCAATTCACTTTTCAACAATGCTTGTTCTTCTGTGATACACCACTACATATCATTTTGTTTTAGTGAAATGCATCCCTTTTTATTTTGGAGGACATGTGTTGGAGCTGAAAAAATGAATGTATTCATCACCTAATACCTCGTATTGTGTGGCGTCATGTCTAAAAATAAATATTAATTCTGTTAGTGAATTTAAATGACTCATATATGAAAATTACAAATTAAATTGAAAAAAATGATTGATCAATAGTGTCATAATCTTTCTAGAAATTGTGTCACCCCAAAATAGTGTCTTTTTAATTTTCCATTAGGGGTGATATAGTCATGATGGAATAGTTATATTGATATCATGAACTAGTAGCATAGATGTAGTGTTAGAGTAACGGTGTTTAGTGGTTTTCAAAACATCGAACAATGTATTAGTGATGGTATCAAGGAACCGGTGTCATAGAAGATTTGAAACTAGTTACGGTGTCTGTGTCATAGCTTCTTGGGTCATGGTGTCAGGTTCAGGGTGTTAGGGTCATGATGTCTAGGTTACGGTGTCTGGGTAATGGTGTCTGGGTCACGTTCTTGGTGTTACAGTGTCTGGGTCCTTTGCGATAAAACCAATGCTAGTCGCAGACTCATGGTATAAGGACATGGTCTTAAAAAATTACATAATCATGAATTAAATGAATAATTCACATTGAGGATCATTTCATATTTTCTGTTTTAGAGTGTTAGTCCATAAATATTATATTCCATATAAAAAATTACAATGTATACACTTCTACTCAATTTCCATTTTTTCATAAAATAAAAACTCTTTGAAAAAAAGAGTCATGTCTAGTTTAATGTTTTAGACATCATGAATTTTACTTAATCCCATCCATGACACTATTACACATTATTCCATGTGAAATAATATTTCAAAAACTTGGGATGGGCATTAAAAGCTCAGCAAGGGATACACAAACAAGTAAAACTGATATTTTTTCAAAATAACGAGTAAACCATGAAAACCCTATAATAAGTAATACTTTTCACCTTTATGAAGTATTAAACAATCTTCATTTAATATAATATCATTTTAATCCATTTTATAACCAAAATATTACCACAAAACACATATAAAAACACATAATATATAAAGGAAACATGGGACATATTAATACTTTGATTAAAGAACTATACGATAGACTTCCACACATATCACTAAATGGAAAAGCCATATGGCTGAATTTCATACCCAATGAACTGGAGGTTATAACATTACCACCCTTCCTAGTTTATCACGGCACTTACCGTCATTGGGTTTATCACGTAACCACCCATCAAATGTCCATGTACCATTTATAAATCATAACACATAAAAAAATATAAAAGAAATCTAACAATTACACATTTCAATATCAATATATAATTTAAATAGATTGAAATAAAAAATCCATTATAAAAAAAATTTTGAATACCAAAATACTTAAATTACTATTTGGTATTTCTTTTCCTTTAAAAAAATCACGTCTTGTTAAGGAAGACAAAGATCAAATAAACTCATAGCGGTAGAAAAGGTTTTTGTCACCGCATACGAAAAAAACCTTATTTTTCTTGTCATTTAGAAAAACTCCTCATAGAAAAATATTCCATTTTAATGAAATGAAAAGTCAAATGTGTGTATATAAGGTATAAAATAAAGTCGATTATAAAAAAAGCCTCAATGAAAGGAGATTGAGACGAAGTCCATTACCTCGTGTCTGACTTGAGCCCTTCATTCTTTAATTTATGGACTAATAAACATAAGTTAATTTCTACATTCTTAATAACCTTTTTATTTTTGATTATTCCTTTAATATCCATTATTACCTTCCTATAATAATTAGTTAATTATTTTAGTTCATATCAGACATTTTGTCGATGATTGGAACTTGTGTTAAAAATTAACTTGTTATAATTATAAAAAGTTCTTGTGGTTGAAATTAAATTATCTTAAGAATGATATTCATGATTTAAATGTCATATATATCATATATAACCAGTATATATATGTCTTTATAATATTATATAACATCTGGATATAATAAATGAAATGCACCGTTCATGGAGAAGGTAAGTCGTACGTACGCATGAAAGCAATATTCATTTCTATTTAGTATATTAATTAAATGAAAACATAACTCTACATAGTTATATTATAATTATAATATAATTTCATATATATAATTTCATTAACTATATCTTTTATATGCCCACATAAGGCATGAACGAGTCATATCACTTTGAGGGGCCGGTAGTCTGCACTTCCTCAAATAAAATTATAGCGTTTCTCATTATAGAAACCATAAAGGTATTATATAAATGGAAAAAATATAAGAATAAATAAAACATAAACATAATATATATAAAATATAAATATAGTTCCATCATAATGGCCACCATAAGAGGTTGAAGGAGATAATTGAACAATCATCATTTTGTGAGGTGTTAGTTTTCCGTCCACCGAAACAATATGTTCATTACCCATTGGATGGAAGAGTGTGTAAGTGTATCTCAAATAATTCTCATAACAACAACCTATTATATTGAGGATATTTGTTTTTTCATAAAATAATGGTATATAAAGAGTTTTGTGGGTTGGATAAGTAAAATAAAAGAAAATAACTTAAAAGAATATGTTACCTTTAAATCAGGTATCTCTCTTTGGTTTAAAAAAATGTTTACTTTAAGTGCCTTATGACTAAGGTAAGGATTCTAGAAGGAGGAGGATTTTTTGGGGAGCCTATTTAGGCAGAGTTTGGATGTGCCATGTTGTGTGAGAGGTGTGAGGAATGACTTAGATGTGGTGTCCTTTTAAAAGGTGGAGGAGGGGCTCTTTTGGAATCTTTGAAACAATTATTTTATTATATACTTATCATCGGTTTAAAAAGGTCCAAAAAACATTAAAGTCAAAGATAATATAACTAATGTTAGAAATAAAATAATCCAATAAGAATTGGACAGGTTTTGGATATTTTATTTTGTTTTTATAATCTAATTTATTTAAACCATTATTTAATGAGGTAAACACAACATCATTATTGTGTCATAAATAATTTTATTTATTTGATGTCTAAAAATTTTAAAACTAAAACCATGTTGTATTAAATTGTTTTAAATTTAAAATTTATATTTATAGTTGAAGATATTACGTATATAACCCAATGTAAAAATTCATTTAATAAAAGATATTTGATTATGTCATTTATGTCTTTAACTTTAATTAATTAATATAATATTTCATTATCACTCACAAGTAGCTCCATGGGGACCCCAAATCGACACAAGGATGACCATGGCCGGATATTTGTCATCCAATAGGATTATAACACATTTTAAGGTAATTTAATTTTATTATAATAATATTTGTTTAACCTTATTTACCTGATTTACACTTCAACCATGGTAAATAAAATTTTTACTGAAGTAATTATTCATAATGTCTAAAAATAAAGTCACATATTTAAAAAATTTGGGCATCCTAATTCAAAATATAAAATCCATTTTTTCAAATTAATTTACGATGTCAAAATAAAAGGCATGTTTTTACGAAATAATATCTTTCAAAAGATTAACACTTATTTATGTCCAATTTCAAAGTGAAATAACATATAATGGTAAATATTGGATTAAATAGTAAAAACATAATATAATTAAACTTTAAAATAAATTTAAATATAATCTCTCCTTATAAATAAATTAGTTTTAATGGATGTTTTGAATTAAAATACTGTATTTTTTACTATTAATAAAAATTGAATTATTTCAGAAAAATCCCAACATTTCATCGAAAGTAAATTTTGATGTCCCGATTACAAAGAAGAATTTTATTTTGTCAAATATAATATATAAAAGTGACAAAAATACATTGAAAGAGTAATCACCATTAAAAATCCGTAAATCAACCTTTTTAATGAATATTATAGTATTTGTGCTTAATATTGGAGACATTCACATTTTAAGCCTCTTACATTATTGGATAAATGTAAAAAAAATTTACAAACACGTATAATCATATTGTAGTTAGTTATATTCATTCTCACTAATATAACGGCTAGGCGTTAACTTCCATTTAGAATAATATTATTATATTATTACTGTGTAAATGTACGATTTCATAGAAACCCATTGGTGTGTATCATGTAAGCCATCAAACAAAGAATCATCTTCAAAGTAAAATTAATATTTAATTTAAAAATATTTAAAAATATGAAAATGTATTATTCTTTATTTACTCGGGGTATTACATCCATCACCCCTTTTTGAAATTATGTCCTCATAATTTTTATTCACCTATCAAATAAGTGGGGGTATTTGTCCCTCATGAAGTTTTCAGATTCTCGCATTTCCTTTTCAACTATATGGTTTTTCCACAAAACGTTTACATGATGAATTACGTTATTCCGCAAAAATTTATCTATTCATTCAATAATCTGAACTGGTTATACCTCATAATAGGGTTTCTCTTCAAACTGAACTACGTCTAGGCTCAAAACTTGAGATGGATCTAGCATATACTTTCTCAACATTGAAAAATGAAAAACATTGTTTACCAGGGACAAACCTAGAGTTAAATACACTATGTACGCAACTGATCTATCTTTCTCCAAGATTTTATAATGTCCAATGAAACTCAGACTCAACATTAAATTCTTACCAAAACACTTCACACTCTTCCATGGAGAATCTTTGAGAGAGATATGATCACAAACCACAAAAGAAAGATCATTCCTCCGATTATCCGCATGACTTTTTTTCCTGCACTGAGTTATTCTCATTTTCTTTTCAATCATCTATACTTTTTCTGCCATTTCTTTTACCATTTCTTATCCCATTAGATTCCTTTACACTTATTAATACCAAAAATATAGAGCTCGACAATGCTTTCCATATAATGCATCAAATAGAGCCATCTGTATACTGGAATGAAAACTATTATTATAAGAAAATTCAACAAATGATAGATGTTGGTCCCAACATCACTGGTAATTCATTGAACAAGAACATAACATATCCCCCATGGTCTGAATTGTTTGTTCTAAATTCCCATATGATTAAGGATGAAAAGTTGTACTAAAATTTAATTCAATACCCAAAGACTTCTAAAGGCCATTCCAAAAGATAGAAGTAAACCTGGGATCACGATCAGATAAAATAGAGATAGGATCTCCATGCAACCAGACTATCTTTTTAAATTACAACCGAAAAAATTTGATCTAGATATAGAGTATCTCTAATAATAATGAAATGAGAATATTTAGTCAACCGATCAATAATAAACCTGATTGAATTGTTACCTTGAGATGTCTTTGGTAATCTCACAATGGAGTCCATGAATATATTTTCCGATTTCCACTCTCGAATCGGTAAAGACGGAAGAATTCCTTTTGGAAAATGGCACTCCTCTTTAACCTGTTGACAAGTCAAACACTTCAGAATAATGTCAGTAATATCCCCTCTCATTCCATCCCACCAGTAAAACTCTCGATGATCTTTGTATATCTTAGTACTGCCAGGATGAACTGAAAGTAAAGAACTATGAGCTTCACATAACAACACATTCTTCAACTGAGAATCACAAGGCACGCGTAATAGTATCCTAAACCTCAAAAAATATTCATTATAAATGTTAAAATAAGGAAAAATACCCCTCTGAACCAACTCTACATATTTCTACAACTCACTGTCTTCTTCTTTTTTATTTCATTATTTAGTATAATAGAGATGATTTCACTGAAATCTGAAAAAACCAGAGGAATTTCCTTCACCAAAAACATCTATGCCAAATTTCATTAAATCAAAATACATAGGATCTCATTCCATATATAGCATGGTTAATGTAGCATTACATTTTGGACACAATGAATCAACCACTTTATTTGCCTTTCCCGAATTGTAATGGATTGTGCAATCATAATACATGATTAAAACTAGTTGTATCCTCTATCTCATGTTCAATTATTTCTGATGAATATATAGTTCAAAAAATTTGTGTTCATTATATATTTCACATTTTACTCCATACATATGATGCCTCCAAATTTTTAAATAAAAAACAACATCAGCTCATTCCAAATCATGTGTAGGGTAATTTCACTCATGAGGATTCAACTGACGTGAATCTTAAGCAATTACCTAATCATTCTGCATAAGTACACAACCAATTCCTTTCAATGAAGCATCACTATTGATATCAAACTCACCATTTCTGGAAGTTAATGCCAAAATAGGATCATTCACCAATCTTATTTTCAATTCTTCAAAACAATCATCACATTATTTTTTCCAAATGAACAAAACACATTTTTGAGTTCACTTAGTTACTGAACTAGATATCCATGAAAACTTCTCAACAAAACGCCTGTAATAACCTACTAAACCAAGAAAACTATAGATCTCAGTTATATTTGTGGGTCTTGGATACTCCTCCACAACTTTTCTTAGTAGTATCAACTGTTATGCAGTTTTCTGATATAATGGGACCAAGGAATGGAATTTTTTTGTAACCAGAACTCAAACTTTGTAAATTTCCCACTAAATTAGTTATCTTTTAAGGTTTTAAAGACAACCCACAAATGACTTTCATGTTCCTCTTTACATTTGGAATAAAAAAATATCATCAATAAAAACACCCACAATCTTATCAAAAAACTCAGGGAAAATTATATTCATAATATCCATGAAATAGAAGATGCATTGTTTAACCCAAAAGGCATAACTAAAAATTCATATTGGCCATATATAGTACGAAAGTCGGTTTTTGGAATGTCTTATTTCATAACATGAAACTGATGGTACCTTGACCTCTTATCAAGAGTTGAAAAATAATGAGCTTCTTGGAGCTGATGAAACAAATCCTCGATATGAGGAGAAGGATACTTATTCTTATCAATGATGTTATTCAATGATCTAATATCAATGAAAAGTCTCATTGAACCATATTTATTTTTTACAAACTAGATAGGATAACACTATAGAAATGTGATAGGTCGAATGAATCCTTTATGTAATAACTCATTCCATTTCTTCTTTAACTCTAAAAGTTAAATTTGAGACATTTGATAATGAGGTTCTAAAATAGGATTAGAATCAAGAATTATGTCAACAGAAAATTCAACTTCTCGATCAGGTATAATACTAGGAAACTCATCAGGAAAAACACCAAGATACTAATTTACCACTGGAACATCATTAAGCTGGACAGTTTCTTTATTTTCAAGAATATGTGCAAGGAAACAATGATTTCCATCTTTTACTAGTTTCTAAACTTCCTGATTTGTTTTCTAAAGTAAGGGTTCATTCATGTACACAAACTGAAAATCTTTCTGAAAAAGAAACCTCTTTAGCTCTATAGTAAATCTTAGAATCATAAAAAGAAAGCCAATCAATGACCAAAATAACATCAAACTCTACTATAGAGAAAACAATAAGTTTTGTAGATAGATTTTTTCCACACAGAAGGACATGAATGTTCTTATAATTTCTTTTTGTATCAACATTTTCTCCAGGTGTTTTTACAATAAGTTCAGTATTCATATCATGATACAGAATTCCCAATTTAAATGAAAACTTCTCATAAATGAAAGAATGTGTAGACCTTGAATCAAACAACATGTTGACATAATCTGATCATAACTACATTGTAACTGATACTACATCATTTGATGGCCCAACATCTACTGAAGCTGTTTAAAAAGATTTCACCACCCATATTTGATTATATTCCAGCTTCATTCCCTTATTTGAGTTCTATGTTGGACACTTATTTTCATAATGACCCTTTTCATTTCCCTTAAATCGTCTTACCATTGGTTTTTCATTGCCTTCTTGATCAACTTTTTTACAGTTATATGAAATATGGCCAGACTTACCTCAATGGATGCACATTCCAAAATTTGAAAAATATTCTCATGGATACTTTATACCACACTAATCACAAAATAGATATTTAATTTTTTTAGCTCTCAGATTCTTTGATGAATTCGTTCCCTTTGGATTCCAACAGGACCAATTCTTTAATTTGTTCTCTTGGAACATCTGATCATCAAAAAACTCCATTTCATCTATATCGTCACATCTAAAACGTTTTTCATAACATTTGAACTCATGAGAGGCTAATTTTATTTGACATCACGAATTCAATCTTGAGTAATATCGATTTATCATACTATTAAGATCTTGAATGAAATTTGGAGCATACCTTGTCAGATGATGGAATTTTACATCATAAGCAGCCACTGAGTCATCCTCCGGCTTGAATTCCAATAATTGTTTTTCTATCCATAGGCGAACCACCATAGGAAAATATTTCTCTAGAATCATACCTTTGAATTCATTCTAATCAGGAGTATCAATATCCTCATTATGGTGGATATTTTTCACTATCGACCACCACTGAATAGCTTTACCTTTAAAACAGTTAACAACAAGACTAACCTGTGGATGTTTTGAACACCCCGTGTTAACAAAAATCTTCTCCACTATAATAATCCACCCTTTGCCTAGCATTGGGTCAAGTGATCCCCTGAATTATGGCGGACTTTTCCTCATGGAATTATCCACTACTGACATGTTCATTTGTGGTTGTTCTGGATGATCTCATGAATGGATACCACTTTCATTTATATCTAGAGTCAACTATGTCATCACTGTAACCAACTATTCAGTTCCAATTACAACAATCTCAGGTTACTAATTTGGAATGGTATTCTCTTCTATATGCCTTCCCAACATAACTTCCATGTTTCCTATTTGGAAAACTATTCCGATCGCATAAATATATTAGGATAAAAAACCTGGTAATCTATAAATTCTTTATCATTTTAATCTTACCATAAATTAATTTAACAACATTATAACACCTAATGTTGTCTAAACCATCCATTGATTCAAACTATAAGGACCCGACCTTAAAAAAAGTACATAATCATGTATTAAATAAGTAATTCACATTGAATATTTTTTATGTTTTTGAGTTTTAGATTGTTAGGCCATAACTATTACATTTCATCTAAAAAATTACTATGTATACATTTCTACTCAATTTCCATTTTTTCATAAAATAAAAACTCTTTGAAAAAAAAATTTATGTATACTTCCATGTTTTAGACAACATGAATTTTCCTTGTACCAATTCTTGATCATATTCCACGTTTTTCAAGTGAAAAAATATTTAAAAATCATGGGATAACCATAAATTTTTTTTAAAGGGATACACAATGAAAGGAAAATAGTTAGTTTTTAAAAATAACAAGTAAACCATGAATACCCTATCATAAGTAATACAGTTCACCTTTAGGAAGTATTAAATACACATCAATGAATAAAAGATCATTGCTTATTATTTTCAAACCAAAATATTACCAGATAACCCATAGAAAGAACACAAAACATATAAAGGTATCTTGGGACTTAAACATACATAGATTCAATAACCATACAGTCGCCTTCCACACATATCACTAAATGGAATATCCATATGGCCGACATAAATAACCAATGAATTTGAGGTTATAACATAACCACCCATCCTAGTTTATCACGACACCACCCGTCATTTGGTTTATCACGTAACCACCTATCAAATGCCCATGTACAATTTATAAAACCATAACACTGAAAACATATATAATGGAAAGATTACATTTCCACATTTCAATCACAATATATTAATTAAAAAATATTTACATAAAAATCCATTATCAAAACCATTTTCATTACCAAAATATGTAATAGAGTATATGGTATTTATTTTCCATTTAAAAACATTACGTCATATTAAGGATTCCAAAGATATAATAATAATCGTGTTGGTAGAAAGGGTTATTGTAAGCTCTTATGTTAATTTTTTTGTCATTTAGTAAAACAAAAATTAGAAAAATATTCCCTTGGAATGAAGTGAAATGTAAAAGTTGTTTATATACCATATAAAAGGGTCGTGTATAAAAAATGCCTCAATGAAAGGAGATTGAGACGAAGTGCCTTACCTCATGTTCGACTTGACCCATTCATTATTTAATTTCCTAAATAATAAACATAAATTAATTTATACTTTTTTAAGAACCATTTTCTTTTTTATTATTCCATTTATATGACTTATTACCTTTCTATAACAATTAGTTAATTGTTTGAGTTCATATCGGACATTTTGTTGATGTTCTAAACAAGAGTTAAAAATGATCATGATATAATTATAAATTGTTCATGTGTTCGAAATTCCAATATCACTAGAATGATATTAAACAATTATATATCATATATATAATATATATCCAGTATATATATATATATATATATTTAAAATAGTACAAAACATTTGTAGATAAGAAATGAAATGCACCGTTCATGGAGACGGTAAGCCGTACGTACACATGAACAATACTTTCTTTTATATTTTGAATTTTAATGAAATGAAAACATAATTATAAATATTTATATTATAATTCCTGAATAATATCATATATAATTTCATTAAATCCATCCTTTTAATTCCCCACATAATTCATGAACGAGTCATATCACTTTGAGGTGGTAGTAGTCCGCATTTCCTAAAATTAAACTATCGTGTTTACCCATTACGTAAACCATAATGGTATGCTATAAATAAAAACTATAGAAGCATAAAGAAATAATGAACATAATATATATAATATATAAATCATATTCCATCATAATTTCCACCATAAGAGTTGGTAGGAGATAATTGAACAATCATCGTTTCGTGAGGCATTAGTTTTCCATCCACAGAAACAATATGTTCTTTACCCATTAGATAGAGGTGTGTGTAAGTGTAGCTAAAATAATCCGCATAAGAAAAATGTAGAATATTTTATATTCTATTGTTTTCATAAAATAAAGGAATAAAAAGTGTTTATGGGGTAGGAGATGTAAAATAAAAGAAATGATATTACAAGAAGACATTACCTTTAAATCGTGTATCCCCCTTTGGTTTGAACCAACTGGTTTACTTGAAGTATCGTCTACCTAATGAAAGTTTTATTGTAGTAGTAGAGGGATGTGGGGATATTATTTAGGCATAGGTTGGACGATACATGGGGCTTTAGAGGTGTGAGGAATGAGTTTGAAGTGGTGTATTTTTATAAGAGGGAGGAAGGGCGATTTAGGAATGCTTGAAATGATTATTTTATTATATATTTATATTAGGTTTCAAAAGGTCCAACAGTCGTTAAAGTTGAATATAAGTTGACTCATGTTAGAAATAAAATCATAAAATAATTATTGGATAGGTTTTGGATATTTTTTTGGTATTAATAATTTGATGTATTTAAATCATTCATTAATGAGGTAAACACTGCATCATTATTGTTTTATAAATAATTTTATTTATTTTATGTCTAAAAACAATAAAAAATACCATGATGTAGGAAATATCTTTATATTTTAAATTATTATTTATAGTCTAAGAGATAACTTATATAACTCCATGTAAAAATTGATTTACTAAAAGATATTAGTATATGGCATTTTTGTGTTTACTTTAAATTAATTAATATAAAGTTTCATTATCACTCCCATGTGGATCCATGGGGTCCCAAAATAGACACAACGATGCCCATGGTCAGATATGTATCAACCAATAGGATTATGACACATGTTAGGGTAAATTTATATTATTATTATAATACTTGTTTTCCCCTATTTACCAGATTTACCATTTAACCATGGTAAATAAAATTCTTACTGAATTAAATATTCATAATGTCTAAAAAGAAAAGATATATATTTACACAATTTGGATCTGCATATTCTTAATATAGAATCCATTTTTTCATATTCAAAACTCAGATGTGGCAGAAATTAATTTACAAATATTTCTAGCTGTCAAAACAAAAGTCATGTTATTAAGAAATAATAACTATCAAAAGATTGACACTTATTTATGTCCAATTTCCAAGATAAATTACTTCCAATGATGAACATTAGATTAACTAGGAAAATAATAATAAAAATAAACCATAAAATAAATTTATAATATAATATAACCTTATAAATAAATTAGATTAAAATGAAATTTTGATTTAAAATAATGTATTTTTCACTATTTATTAAAAATGAATTTTTTCAGAAAAATAACAAAATTTCAATCGAAGTAATTTTTGATGTCCCAGTTCTAAAGAAGAATTTTATTTTGTCAAATAGAATACATAAAAGTGACAAAAACTAAATTTAACAGGTTTTCAACATTAAAAGGCTATAAATCGACATTTTTTAAGAATATTACTGTATTTTAGCATTAAATTGGATTCATTCACATTTTAAGCGTCTAATATTTTTTGGATAAATGTAAAAACATTTAACAAACATGTATAATCATATTTTTGTTAGTTCTATTCATTTCTGCAAATACATTTTCTTGGTGTTAACAGCAATTTAAAATAATATTATTATATTATTAGTATGTTAATGTAAGATATCAGTGAAACCCCGTTGTTGTGTATCGGTTAATCCTTCGAACATAGATTTGTCTTCAAAGTATAATAATATTTAATTTACTAATATTAATAAATAAGAACATGTATTATTCTTTATTTATTTTGGATTTTACACATGTTTTCTCAGACATAGCCAACAATATATAAACAATCATAAGCATTAACATTAACCTAATTAATGTTACTTAATCCTTCATATAAGAAATAATTATAGAAAAAATATAGTTTACAATAATAAAACATGATTTTGGATGATTTAAGATTAACAGGATTTACTGGAATATTATATAAAGAATAATGAATCCAACCATCTATGTATGTGATTTGAGGTATATAAAAAGGTTTTAACATGATTTGTGATCATTAACACATGATTAAAACATGTATAGTACTACAATATTCCCCTTTTAAGGATCCCAAATCATATGGATTAGATATCTATTATTATTGTGTTTTACCTCTCTTAGTTTTTTTACTCAGATGTTCTCCCCCTTTTGGGATTATCAAAAAGAGTACAAGAAACAGAAATAAAGAATGTAAATAAGAGAATAAACAACAACAGTTCAGATTTCATTAGATGGAAAAATATGTTTCATTACGAACAGTAGGAAGAAGTCTAAAACAACCCTATCAAAATACATTTTTCACTATTCTTCAACATGTTTTGTCTTCTCTTTTCCATGGGTAGTAACATGAAATGGCCCCACTGGAGAGGATGTAGAAGTTTAAAAAGGGTGTGAATCAACTATCAGATACGGAAGTGGGAGTCCATCAAAAATAGAATGTGCCAAAGTAGGTTTGGTGGAATATCGAGGAATGTTTTATTCAAGGATAGCTGGTCCAATCAAGAAAATATCCTAAGATACATACATTGAGGTAGATACAAAGGAAGTGGATGAAGAATGAGGAAATCTAGACTACAAGGGTGTAACTGTAGGAGCCATAATTGTAGTGCTCTACACAAGAAGATAAGGCTTAAACAACTTAATGAATTCGGTAAGTATCACACAACCATACTACATTTCATTCTCAAAATCAACCTTGTTATCCATTAATTTGTCCAATAAATGAGTGAAATCATTTATCTTTTGAACATGATTCTTAAATGGAACAGTGATAGAAAGAATTTTCAAATTCTCTACCAGATAGTTGAAATGATAGGTCATATCATGCTTAGAGAAAAAAATATTAAATTAGAAACCCACTTTTTTATTAACTACTTCTTGACTATAATTTAAAATATTTGAAATAATTCTCACCAAATCATGTACTATGTTACTATTCATGACAACAGTAGATAGAATTTCATTAGTAATGCCACATAACACTGAATGATGTTCCTCCTTAATAGCAGTTATGAGTAGATCACTATCAAATTGTTGACATGACTGTCTAGATGCACTAGAGGATATATCAGCTGAAGTAGGGTACTTGAGCATATTGTGAACAATATGTACAAATCAGTTATACTTTTTAGTTAGTTTGCTAAGACCAAAAAAAAATCTCACTCATCTTTTGGACAATCTACTAGTTTCTCTCAGCCACATTTTAAACAAATGAAGTCATGTTCATTTAAATCAGAGAGGCATGTTGTTGTGGAATCTGACCAATGACATCCTCAAAATGATGAGCAACATTAACTTGTAATGATTTTAATAATTTTTGCATATCATCAAAAATATATCTGAGAGACTACACTTCATCACTCAACTATTTGTTCTCAATTCTATCCTCTTGTATTTCATGAAGCATTTTTGGATGAATCATCCATATGATATTCTCTAACAACAAGGCCGCATAACTTTCACTTCGATTGGTTATAGGATTATGTTGGTTGTTTATGAGCTTTACAGCTCAAGCCAATAAAGTAGCTCTAAATGCATTCAAATCACTTTCATTCACAAAATTAGGTGGTTCTTGAGAAGGTTTTGGAACAAGAGATTAGACATGATCATGTTCCATTTAAGAGATTACTTCTAATGTAGTAATTGGTTTCAATTGAAACACAGTATATATGTCTATGCCTTTAACTGAAGCTTCCTGGGAATCATCCACATAATAGTAGCAAGGTAACTTATACCAGGTATCCAAAATGATTTCATAAAAAAGAATAGGAACATTAAAACATTCTAGACTAGGATGCTACTCCCCCTCAACAAGTCGATCTCTAACAGGACTAAGATATTCATTTCCCTGAACCCATTCCCCAATTCACTAACCCATTTCATTTTAAGCCTACTGGAAGGCTTGTTTAATTGTTTCTTTAGTGGATGGATAAAATCATGATTAACTTTTTCTTCTTAATTTTTTTCAAACACAACTTCTTTCTTAAGAGAAAGTTCTTCTTCGATATGTTCCTCAAGAACAAATATTTCTTTTATACTAACAACTTATTATTTTCCCAAATCATGTTATTATTCAAAATTAATACTTCTTCTAGTTACATGTTCTTCCTTCATAACTATGTTTTGTGGAACAGGTCCATTGTCTTCCTTATCCAAGACAGTTTCTTCTACTGGTGTAACAACTTCCACTTTTTATTCTTCAACAAGATAGTAAATAATTTCCTCAGGTTCTAAACCTGAATCAGATATATTCACAGTTCTTGAATGATGATCAACCAGATTAATCATTTCATATAATCTTTAATTATCCCCCACCCAAGGCTCTTTCCACGTATTCAAACTTATTTTAATCATTTTGACTATAAACATTGAGATACAGAATTTACATTCCTTGATGACTTCTTCATTAGGTCCAACCATTATTTTAGCATACAACATAGAATAGATTAACCTTGATTAGAACATGGAGGTAGACTTTGAGGTTGTCTCAATCAGATTACAAATATTACTTATAACATAATTTAATAGGTTAATCTTATGTCCATTATTCATAATATGTATCAAGGATACATCTATTTATTTGAGGGTAGAAAAATCTCTTTTTCAGTGAGTAATCATATTTTGAATAAACTGATACAACAATCTAGTTTCACCATCTAAATTTGTAGCAATATAAATTCTCTTATTTTTATTACCATTCAAGATTCCTAGGGCCTCTTCTAAAACAAATGTATCCCTATGAGGATGAGGACCTCTATGGTAGACCTCAAAACATCAATTATAGGGTATCCATAGGAAATAAGCCTATAACTCTGATGAAAAAGTGAATCTTTGTCAATTGACCCAACTTCTCCAAACAAAACAATATTATATATTAAAAGAATACTAGAAAAAATGATAAAAATGAGAAACATGATTTGGATAAATCATCCTCTTATCTTCTGTGAACCAATCCAACAATCTCTTCTCATTCAGTAATTTCAAAACTATAGACATACATGAAAACAACCACTTAGGAAATATTTCCTTTTCTGGTACTACTATTATATCAAAGTGATTAGGGTTCAATGGTCCTTCAGGAACTATCTTCTGTGCACTTTTACCTTTATTCTTAGATTGCCACAAATCAATAGTTGATGAAGTTGGGCATTTCATTTTGGGAATTCGATGAGGGTTTTGAGAATGAGAGAGAGAAAGAGCGATGAAGTGTTGAAAGAGGAATTCTAGATTGTGAGAATAGATCTTGACTGAAGAAAAGAGTGAAACATTATATTTTATCATTTAGGGATTTCAAGCATCACAAATTCAGAAGTTCAGGATAAAAAATCATAAAATAATCAATCACAGAGATATAAGTAATAGAATACAAATAAAAAGAACAAGTGTTATTATGATGAGACCAGAATGAATTTTCACAGTGAGACCAGAACATGTTTTCATAGTGTAATCTATAAGGTGTGACTCCATAATGGGGAAACTGTATTGTTTGTAACAATATTTAAAAAAAATAATAGACAGACAGTAATTGTTAGACCATAAACATGAAACAACAACTTCAAGTCCATAACTGGGAGACAGTACGTTTTTACAAACATTATATTTTATTCATGAGATTTATCATTCCAAATTCATGTAGGATGCAATCTTTCCTTTCATAATTTAATGGTTTAGTTAATATATTAGCAAGATGATATTTAGTCCAATGAATTCAAAAGTCATATCAACTTTTTGATAATCGTCTCTCAAATTGTGATTTCTTTCATTAGTATGTTTTTTCCTGTATTATGAAGAGAGGATTTTTGTGATGTTAATAGCTCTTTTATGGTCACAATTTATAGGTAAGAGAATGAATTGATATCCATAATCGATTAATGTGTGTTTCATCACCAAAATTTGAGCACAAAAACTACCAGTAGATATGTATTCAGTTTCGGCAGCAGATTCTGCAACCTAGTTTTTTATTACTAATCCATGATACTAGAGACTTGCCAAAAATGTGACATGTTCTAGAGTTGTGTTTTATATCGGAATTACAACCACTGAAATCAGAATCATAATAACAAACTAACTGAAATTATTGTCCTCTAGGATAGAAAATTCCTATATTGGGTTTATTCTTGAGGTATTTGAAAATCCATATTTACATCATTAAAATGAGATTCCTTATCATTTTCTTGAAAAAAAGAACAAATACATACAGAAAAAATAATGTCATGTTGGCTAGTAGTTAAGTAGAGTAATCTTCCATTCATTCCACTATAAGTGGTTTGATCAATATATTTTCCATCTTTATCAAGATCTTAAATACTAGTACTACTCATTTGAGCATCACTACTTATATTTCTACACAAGACAAAAAAATTTATAAAATCATTAGTATATTTTATTTTATTTATAATAATACCATCTATATTTTGAAATATTATAAATCCATGAAAGAATTTTAGTTCACCCATTATACTCATTTCAAATTCATTTTTCATCAACTTTCAAAATACAATACATAAAAAAATATTTAAGATCAAAAATTAATATCATCTACATTAATTTGAACCAAAAAATCATTAGAAATTAGTTTTATAAAAATATTAGGATCAACTATACCTTTTGTAAATCATTTGAAAATAATAAATGTATTTAATCTATAATTACATTCTCTTGAAGATTATTTTCAATAACCCAAGTATATTGATTATTTGAAAATATGATTTCAAAAGAGAGGATTTGTGAAACCAGGGGGTTGTTCAATAAAGAAATCCTTAGCTATATACCCATTTGAGAATGCACTATTGAAATCCATATTATAATGTTTTATATTTAGATGGGCAACATATGAAAGCAAGATTTTAATGGCTTCCAGTCTAGCTACTGGTGAAAATGTATCTTCATAGTCAATTCCTTCTTCATGACTATAGCCTTATGCTAGAAATCTAGACCTGTTTCTAACTATAATGCCTTCTTAATCTACCTTATTTATTAAAAAACACAAAGTTCCTATGGTAAATATGCTTTTGTGTATGTTAAAAAGTCTCCAAACATTGTTCCTTCCTAACTCATTAAGCCATTCATTCATATCCATAACAAAAAATTCATCAATGATAGCATCATTAATGTTTTCAGGTGTATGGTGTGACAAGAAAAACTATTCTTCAACCATATTTCTATGCGAATATTTATATTGAGTTCATTTATCTAAATCTCCAATAATACCATATAAATGATAGTTCATAAGGGTTATCACACCTCTTGAAAAAGAGGTGATGGTGATTTCAGGTTCTTCAATAGGTTTTGGTTCATTATGAATTGAATCTGGAAAATTTCAAGAACTAAATGTTTTTACAGATTTCATTAGAGGATTGTTAGTTGATTAAACAATGATTTATAGATTTGAAATAACATCCTATAGGTTATCTAGAGTGGTCTTAGGCTCATGTGGATATGTCTCATCAAACTAGGCATGGATAGATTCCTCCACACAATTAGTTCTTTTGTTAAACACTATGTATGCTTTACTAGAGATTGAATATCCTAGAAACATTCCTTCCCTGCACTTGGATGAAAACACGTAAAGATATTTCCTTAGTATTAAGAAAATAAACATTACAACCAAAAACATTGAAGTAGCTTACATTGTGTTTTCTATTGTTCTATAACTCATATAGTGTTATTTTAAAAAATATGTCTAATAAACACTGTATTAATGATATATCTTGCTAAATTTACTACATTAGCTGAAAAATAAATATGTGTGTCATATTAACTAAGCATGGTTCTTTCAATATCTTGTATGGTCATATTTCTTCTCTCTAGAGTTCCATTTTTCTTGAGGTCGTTTAAGGGCAGGGAAATTATCACTACATCTATTTTGTAAGAAAAATGATTATAACTATTTATTTTCAAACTCACTACCATGATCACTTAATATTGATTAAATTCTATGTCCACAAATATTTTCTATAGTTTTAGAAAATTTTGTGAAATGAGAGAAGGAATCACTTTTGTGGGAAAAATGAAAGTCCATGTATATCTAGAATAGTCATCTACAAGAACATAATCCTTGTGCTTCCCATTTAAACTATAATATTTATTTTGTCCAAAAAATATATGTGAACCAACACTATAGGTTGAGAAGTTGACACTTCATTCTTTGGCTTGATGGAAATTTTGAGTCGCATCCCCTTTGGACAAGAATTACACGCTTTATCATTTGGAAACTATAGTTTGGGTAGGTATTTTAATAAGAATTATCAAATTTTCTTTCTAAGGGAGTGAATATTGCAGTGTCCTATCCTTCTATGCCAAATCCAAGACTCTTTGTCAAGAAAACATAAACATGAAGCATTTTGAGATTCTAAAGAATCTATGTTAACAGAATATTAAATTTCATTTCTCAATGCAGCAAATACTAATTAATTTTTACAATTAAATACATTTCAAGAAAAAATTTCAAATTTAAATTGAAATAAATCATCAAATAATTGTCAAATACTAAGAATATAATATTTTAGTCCATCATAAAAAATTACATTGGAAATTAAAACAATGTTAGAGATAGCGATTTGGCCAATGCCAATGATTTTTCATTTGGAATTGTCTCCAAAAGTGAAATGTACACCATAAATATCTATTTAGTTCTTGAATAATGAATAGTATCATGTCACGTGTCTTTAACACCCACTTTCCAGGTACTATAATCTTTTACAGGTTCTATATAATACATTTTTCTACAAAATAATAAAAAAAGACTTTGGTGCACATATTATTTTGGGTCTATTAATATTAATAACTAGTGCTTTAGGAACCCATATCTGCATCAAAGGTTTCCTATAAGCATTATGTAAAGTATCTGAGAAATAAACAATATTTGGTTCAAAAAATCATGAAATATTATAGAGTTAATCATAATTTGAAATATCAGAATGTTTTCCTCAACTAAGAGTAAATCTGTATGCTCTATATTTAGAAACAAAATTGGTTTTCCATAAACAATTATCTTGGTTGGTAGCCAATAGTTATATTGTAATAGGGATATCTATCTACTTATATTTTTTTTCAAGGTACATGTACCATTACAAAACATTTTATGGTCCTTTTTCAATTGCTCATTAGATAAAACTAGTTCATTGTTTTCTTTGAGTAACTCAACATTTTTCTCACTTTATATAGTATGTTCATATTTAACAGTGGATTTAAGATTATATTGTTTCTTTAAAGACATGTATTTATACTTTGGTTCATTACATGTCTCTACAAGCCTATTGAAATACCAAAAAGTTCTTCTAATTGACATATTTTCAGTCACATTCATCTCCAGAAAAATATAAATTTTCTATAAGAGATTCTTGGGATACCTAAAATGTGTTTATCATAAAACACATATTGGGTTTGTTACCTTTTTCATCATGTGAAGATCCTGAGTTACTTGAACTGTCCTAAGAATAACACAATGTTGATTTTATTTAATTTTTATACATTCTATATTTATCCTCTCATTTAATTTTCTAATTGAGCATAGGACAATCTGCCTTTACATATCCATTTCTCTTACATTCATAACATACTATCAAATCAAACTTGTCATTTCTTTTCTCGTATTTCTTCCTGCTTCCCTTTTGATGATATCTTCCTTTGCAGTTATGCTTTAGGAAAAATTTCTTCCTTTTGTAAAAGTTATTAAACATTCTGGATAATTTTACCATCTCATCATCACTATCAGGTGATGATTGGTCACTTCTAAAATTTCCTAAAGATAATTGCAGTTTAACCTTTTCATTATTTTTAGAGGTGGTGGTCTTGAATACCACATATTTTTCTTTTTTTGTTAATCCTCCTCTTCCTTGTTGACTTTTATCTCTACTTTAGACAACATAAGTTTCCCAATGGTATATTTGACAAATAATTTTCTGATGCCACATTATTATTTAATAGAGATAGAGGATCCACTCTATATATAATGTAGTAATCTAAGAATCCCCAAGATTTGTTCTTTCGCAGTAACTTCCCTTCCATGAGAAATCATTATATTACCAATTTTGTTGATCTTGAGATACATGTCAAAAATAGGCTAAGCAAGATTCATTTTAAATTTATCATATTTAATAGTATGATTATTGAGTCTAATTTTATTCATACTATATGTTCATTCATGGGAACCATTCAATGCATCGGAAATTTAATGGGCAATGTTACATGAATATATTCAATTAAATTCATCCTCACCTAAAGAGAAATATAAAGCATTCACGGATTATTTATTTTTATTGTAAGTAGTATTGGTTGGGTCATCCAAAGAAATTCAATCTGTAGTATCAATCTTATACTCATCAATAATTGAAGACCAAATTTCAAATCCCATACTTTCTAAATGAATTTTCATTTTAATATTACATTGGGAATAATTAGTTCCATTAAAGATTTTTGGGCTATTTGATGCATCACCATCCATTATATTATACTATATAATGACATACTTTTAAAGAGATTGAAATTTAGAATTAATAGAAATGTATAGATCATTAATGTAAACCTTAAATCACATATGAACATATTATAAAAACAGAGTCTCGTTAAAATAAAATCAATTCATACCAAATGATGGAAGGAGTAGAGTACAAGATAGGGAGGGATTGAGTATCTATTAAAATTTTTGTTAAAAAAATTCTTAAAATGGTTCCCCGGTAAAAATGAATACATCCCATCCAATTAGGGTAATACAGTTATAAAAGTTAGACTGTTCAAATAACGTCTCATTAGGTTGATTAATTCTCAGTAATATCAATATTACTTATTGATAATATTTTTTAATATATCATAATATGACAAAAAAATTATTACTTTTATCCATGAATAAATATAAAGAAAAATCTAATGTTTGTTTAAACATACAATAATGAAAAAAAATCTAAATTAACAGACATAGTAGAAAAAACAAGTGGTTCTGTATCAAGATGAGTCATAATCCACTCCACCTGGTGATCACCTAACAATAAGTAGTTTATATTAATAAACTTGATACGCACCTTGGATTGGCGTAATCAACTGTGCGTGGGACCATCCAGGCCACAAGACATCTTTTATTGTTTTTCGTGGGTATAAACTACAAGGTTACACAAGGACCTCTTCCCCACTTATCCGTGGGAGTAAACAAATGTAAAAAGATATGAGAGGAAGGATATCATTTACCATTCATTTTAGTGTAGGTGATAGTGGGTGTTTTAATATAGATATTAACACACTACTCAAAAGCTAAAAATAGTGCACAACATTGCAAAGATGATGATAAAAGGATAAAAGTTTTATGGGTATTCTTCTATGTAGATGAGGACTTGTAAGATAATGTAGATGCAAGTATCTAGTCCTCCTGTAAAAAACATTGTATCGTAAGTCTACCTGTTCAATGGTGTCAGATTTATAGCAAGTCTTCTTCGTGGACTTGGTACTATGAAGGTGTATCTATCTTGGATATATGGTTTTCCATCCTTTGGAATCAAGATTACTTAAGTAGTTATTCAGTTGTTTCTTGTTTCATGTATTGATTAACTTTTCAACAATGCTCTGGCATCTACTACACACTATTTCACATATTTTTGTTCTAGTGCCACACTTTCTTTATTATTTTGGAGTGCATAAGTTGGATCAGACATTATGCATGTATTATGAACATCGTACCTTATACTCTCATGTAACATGACTACAAGGAAATGATAATTATTTTAGTGCATTTAAATGTCTCACTGGTAGAAATTAAATTGAAAACAAAGAAACGGATTAAATAAATGTGTCATAGTCTATCTAGAACTGGTATAACTTGGAAATACTGTCGCCAAGAAATTATGTATTCTTATTTTCTTTAGAGAAGTGAGATAGACATGATGTCCTAGTTGAATTGTAATCATGAAACAGTAGCATATATGTTGTGTTAGAATCATGGTTTCTGGTGCTTTTCTAAACATCGAACGTTGTCTTAGTGATGTTAGAAGGGAACCAGTGTCACATACTTCATGAGAACTGAAACTGGTTATGGTTTATGGGTCATGTTGTTTGGGTCACGGTGTCTGGGTCATGGTGTCAGGGTCATGGTGTCTGGGTTATGGTGTCTTGGTCATGGTGTCTGGTCCATAGTGTCTGGGTTATAGTTTCTGGGCCCTATGCCAGAAAACTAGAACTGCTGGAAATCTCACAGTTTCTCAGAGTTAGAAAAATATCTGTAAACAAACTTATTTAGTAATATTCACATAATTAATGTGAGGTAGCCATAAATATGTGAATTCATTATAGAATAAACATAAATATAGTTTTGAATAATCAAAATTGATTTAGGATTAACAAGATTTAGTGGAAGCTTATTTAATGCATAAAGAAAACATAAATATTTTCACTTGATTTGAGATAGATTAAAACTGATTAACATGATTTGAGATCATTAAAACATGATTAATACATGATAAGTCCAACACATGTACACCAGACCACCCAAAGAAAATGTCACCATTTTGCAACATACCCATTGGTAATTTGTAAGAGTAATAAATGGAAATGTATCAGGATCATAATAATATTAATACATGTATTTTATATTCAATAGAATAATAATTAAATACTGTTTTTATACAATATAAATGATTTTTATTTTGATAAGATTAAACTATAATATTATTTTAGGGTAATATAAAAATTAAAAAATAACATTCATTTTAATTAATTAATAATTTTTTGAAATAAATTATATTCAAATGAAATAATATTAATAAATAATAATTATTTATTATATTTGATAAAAAAATTACAAATCAATAAATAATTTTTATAAGGGTTTAAAAAAATTAATGCAAAAAAACAAGGATTTCCCATAAAATTGTCGATTCCTATTTTGTAAGATAAAATTATAATATTTAAGAAATTTTATAGATAACATAAATATTTTATTTGAATAAAAACATCAAAATATTAAAATGGTTAATTACTTATAATGTTACGAGATAGTAGAATTTTACGATAAAAATTAAACACTGTATAAATATATAGTGTCTATTAAGACCTTCTAATAACCTAAAAGGGCTGTAATAAATTATATAAATGGTATCAAATACAAAATATATGTTTCACCTTTAAATTAATGTAATTATGTGGTAATTTGATGAATTTTATAAAGCATTTGTGTATCCAAAAAACTAAAAATAAATATTAATGTTTTAAAATATTTTAATTAAGAACATGACTCACTTAGACATCACCATGTGAAATATTTTAATAATTTATACCATTTAATAATAAAACAAATAACAAACTAGTAATTTATATATATCATGGTAAAATCCTTAGGACAATTATTTTATTAGAAGACATTAATTGATAGAGTCCGAAACATATTTTTTTAAATAATAATTAACTATTCACTCATTTTCTATATATAAAACCACCCAAAAGGAATTTCACATCACTAAAAAACCATTCGATAACTTCCTAAATAATACATACCTTCTCTAGAGCCCTCCCATGCTTCCAAGAATCTCTCCCTACACTTATCCAACAATTTTATAATCATCCTCTCATGGAAAAGGATCTTCCACTTCTCCTCTTTATTCAAAAATCATTGTTATCTTATTCATTTTATCTCTAATCCCTAATTCCTGGATATATTCTTAAATATCCCTCTCACGTCCATTATGATTTCTATATAATGATATGAACCTTACACTTTCATTAATCTTCCCATTAACCTTTACATTCCCCCATTAAGAATCCCAAATTTCACTGTGATAATCCATTAGATGTATTATGTAGTGAATACAGTATGCCATTTCTTATTAACGGTTTCCAAATCTATGCAGGTAAACTAATTTTATTTGGTACATACAAGTATTTAATCAAAAAAATATGTGTGTGGATTAATTGTGATGAAATATTCTCTTTTGTTATATAATCTATGTGGAACAGTTTTTCTTGTACATAATATTACTATGAGGGGTTATCCTAGATAGCGCTTTAAAACTGTGGGTAACATTTTTGTCTCATGATACACCAAGTATTGTGTGTGGTATATTATCCTATGAAAATTATGTTCTGATGCCTTGGATGATAACCAGGAAATATATTTATGATTTCATATTTTAGGTTTTTTCACATTTTCATTTTTCCTTTAGCTTATTATGCTATATCATGCCTCATTTTCATGTTTATCCTTCTCATCCATTTTATGTTCCATTGATATTAATATTTTCTAAAATGTAATAACTTATTAATGTTATTGAATTATTATCCCCTTACTTTTATTAATAGCTTACCCCATTCATGTTTATATCCCCAAGTTATACCATACATATTTATATAAATATAGAATAATATTATAATGTTGAGTTGTTTTTCAATAATGTCGATGTACACCCTATTGTATGTTGTTTTGAAATATAGCAAGTTCTCCATGAAACTATGATTCATGATCTTATAGGTTATATTATGAATGTTTTTATGTAATAAATTTAGAATTAACGTGTAAAAGAGACATGGGTTTTCATAATCCAAATATCCTTATTAATCCATTTTCATAACATGAGAATATCCTCTAATGTCATAATGGTTCATTCATCGTCACCATAAATCTATATGTGATAATAATTGTTGAATATTTGTTCTATATTTAATACGTGATGCGGGATTCCCCATAACCTCATGTTAAAACACATATCTCAATGGAAAGCAATATAGTTTGGAACTCTATGATTTATTTCCCCTTCAATTATGTATATGTTGGTGAGATTGAAAATAGAATTATATTCCAAAATAATAATGAAATTAAAGGAATTATTATGGAAGTAAAGTATAACTCTGATTATGTTATCACATTTAGGTGTATTGGGGGTTCAATTGAGTAATCCATTATTATGTTCTCCCATTTACATACTGGTATATCAAATGGTTTCATCATACCGTTAGTATATTATTATTATTTCAGCGAATAATGTCACGTAAATCATCGATGAAGGAACTAATAAATCACTCCCATCATTTTCCCACCTAAAGAAGCTCAAAAAATCATACAAATTAATTAATCATAAATGACTAAATACGGATGACCATTGTGCATTATATTGATTTTAACTATTATTATCATGTTTTTATGGGAAACTTATCTAGGTTTCAAATCATAATACTCTATATTTAGTAAATTTGATAACTAGAATATTTGTAACTTTTTTAGTATCAACATATCATATTTATGATAATAATTGATCCACTACGGAATATATAGAAGATATTTTATTTTAGCATGGTAGGATAATAATCCTTTTATGACTTCCTTATTCATTTACTGAATAACCATGATTATTGGATCCATTAAAATCTTCATTATGATGTGTTTTATGGGACATATTCTTCTTAGTTCACCTATGCTTTTTTTTGAATTTAAAGGATATTACTAGGCTGAATAATAATAATAAATGATTGAATCTATCTCGTTCATTGGTGAAAAATAATTTCTTTGTGGAATATATACATGTGACTTTTATGATTCATATATATGTCATATTTCTCCCCATTGAGATAATGATTCCAAAAAATTAATGTAAATATCAATGAAACCAATTCAAGATCCTTAGATGGATGGTTCATCTAACAGATCATTAATATGAAGAAGGCAAACAGTATCACTTTTTCACATCTCATGAGTATTGAACCAAAGACCTTTTAGATACATTTACGTAGAACATAAATCAATATCTATTTGTGGAAAATGTGACCACATGTGAAATAAATAGATGTTATATTTACATTAATCTTTATAATGCCCCAGCATAAACATTACATAATCTTGAGATATGTCAATAATTCACATTGAAAATCCCTTTATGTTTATAATTTATAGAATATAGAAATAAATTATAGATAAAATCTCATATATTAAAAATTATTCACATATACTCACTATTAATATTTTCAAAAAAATAGTTCACTTTAAAATAAAATATGATTTTTTGTCTTGATAAAAATATTCTGGAAATATTCATTTATCATACCAATCCTTTTATCTTGTGGAAAGAATTTAAAAACATTGGATGAACAGAAAAACCTCAGAAATGGATATAAAATAAATAATGAAACATTTAGTCCATTAATATATTAAACACCATATAAAATTGTCATAAAATCGTACTTTTCAACCATAAAAAATGTGCTCTTATCGTACAACATTAAATCATAAGAATACACCAAAACTACATATAAATATCAAATCATAATGGTAACATGTGCAATCCATACCATGATTAAATTGTATTTTTCATAGCTACATATGTAGTAACCATCTTCAATATGTTTGAAATACCCATCATAGTCTACTCTCTAAAAATCATAGGATAAACCTTATCATTTAATTCTGTCCCATTACCCTATGCATTGGAGAGATACTACTTCATAAAATACCCTAGATATATCATGTAACCTCACACATATGTAACAAATTCCCATGAACCATAACATAATAATAACACATAAGGCATGAATAAAAGAAAAAAAATGACATTTCCACATTACAATCTCAAGAAATTATTTCAACATAATGATAAAATCAATCCATTATAAAAAAATTAATTAACTAAATATATGAAAATGGGACATGGAATTTTGTTTCTTTTAAAAAAATATGTGTTCTAGAGGATTCAAAATACAAAATAATGGTCACAACTACCAAATGGTCATTGTCACCATTTACATTAAAAATATTCCTTTTATCATTTCGTAAAACAATTCATATTAAAATATTCCTTTTGAAAACCATTGATTGAATTTAAAATTAAAAGGTGTTATTATACACTATATAAAAGAAGTGGTGTGTATATTTTCAAAATGTGCATCCATGAAAAGAGATTTAGGAAAAGTCCATTACCTTGAGTCCGACATCACTTATACATTATTTAATCTCCTCAGTAGTAAACATAGGTTCATTTATACTTCCTTCAGAATGTTTTTTATATTATTATATAAAATTATAATCTCTAATTCATTAAAAAATATTAATTATTTTAAATATTTTGATTCAAAGATGACTCTGGATGAAAAGATCCACGAACAAGAAGAAATATTGAATAATATTATTTCACTAAATGATTTGAAATTAGTTGTAAAATACTATAAAATCCTGGAACATGAATCATTTTTATAAAAATTAAGTTTCTTGATGAATAATTTGAATGAATAATATATATTTATAAAGATAATGTGATTAATATTGATGATCAGAGAAACTGCAATATGAGATATTTCGAATTAAGAGATTAGTTAAACAATTGTGAGAAGATACATATTTAGCCTTTATAAAAGGAGATACATTCTACTAGTAAATAATCCTCACTATAGAATTTTAATGTTAAAAAACCTTCATGAGGTGGTAAATTTATGGAAATTTTGAAAAATAAGGATTTTAAATTTATCTAGAATATGAAACAATCTAGAAGATTGTAACAATTTCATCATCATTGAATGGTTATAAGGGAAAAAATCTCCAAAAAATTTTAATGAAATGTGAACAAAAATGTTCTGCACCAATATAAATCAGAACATATATTTAGATGTTAAATCATTCATACTATATAAATTAGACCATCTTATTTGGGAAAAAAAGTCGACCCTATTGATCACATTATTAAGTAAAGAAGATTCACTATATTTACTTAATCATTTTTTATTTTTTCTATACTAATGATTTAAATAATTGATTGATAACCATGTTATCAGGGGAGAGAACATGAGAAGTAGTGACTCCTATCATTTCAAGACTAATAATATGAAAACATTATCATCCTTGAATGATTAATCAATTGGTTTACAGGTATGAATGTGAAATGAGGACAACATTTATTAAATTTAATACCTTCTTAGCATATAAAAAATAATAAGTATAAAGAATATATAATCATTGTTTGATCTTTTTTTTTGTATCATGAAGAATATTTTTTGAAGAATATCATCCATGGAATATCTTGAACACCATTATTGAATAGATACACCAATATAAGGATGTATATGAGTGTTTCCATTTAAAGGATGTAAAAAATTAAATATGAAGTTACTACCATAATTAGTATACCAGTTAAAATCAAACACAATTATTGTGTAATGTTCATGAATATCATGTTATTGAAAGAGGTATATTTTTTTAAATCTATCTTCCTTCACTGCCAAAAAACAAAATAAAAAATCATATATAATTGAATTAATAAATTAAATAATGAATGTTATGGTATGGATGTTCTCAAAGAACACTTATCCATCATTTTTCACTTCAATGATTTTAATCTATTTGTTAATGTGAGTGCATTTGTATTTGGTTGGTTTTTCTAATATAAGTTTCATATACCATTTAATTTAATCATCTTGAAGTTGAATTGGATTACCCTTGATGTCAAGTACATGAGTTCTAATTTAATGTTGTATCAAGATCAGTTGGTAGTGGACATCATTTTTTCCCAAATAAATTCGTATTGTTTTTTATATTGAGTATAGAACACATAAAAATAGAGTGAAATAATGGATGACCCATTTCTTATGTACGAACTATTACCCATTTACCTTATAACATTTATGTCTTGTTAATCTATGAAAGAGGAAGTGAAATGTTTTTTTTGATAAAATAATGCAGAGATATTAACATTTTGACATATTTAGTTGGAAGAAAATTTAGTTGTATGGGTCTGCTATAAATATTTATGAACAAACAAAACTAGAAATTGACTAGTGGATGACAAAATAGACAAGATCATGAAAATGGGGATAAAGAATATTATTAATATTTATTTTGATTTATTAAAATATATTCATACCCATTTATATTTATTTATATTTAATTATTATTATTGATTTTTTATTAATAGGTATTCATATCTTATTAATATTTAAAAATAGTGATGATTTTCTTAATAAAAAATTATGGGCAGAACATGAAACTCCATCATGATTTCCTCAAAAGTTCACTTACGATGTGTGAACCCCATTGACACTTCCTAACCAGAGAATAAGCATTAATGGGGTTCACATTTCCCCAATACCCTGTCTGGGTTTAAAAAATAAATAAAAACACATTAAAAAATCCCCAATATATCAACTTATATATATATATATTATGAACGACCATCCAACCCATGATCACTTACATTCTTTTATAATGTAAACGTCCTATTATTCGTTGACAATAGAAAATATAATTAAACAATAGAATGTGATGAAATCAGATGGAACTATTATGATATCTAGAATCTAGCCCGAACCTATCATGAAGATATGGTTTTCTAGAATTCACATCTAACCACTATGTTAGGGTAAATGAACATTCATAAAAAATTATTTTCTTCATTTTTAAAAACATTATTATATATTTTTTCGTAGAATAATTTTTTCTGAAGTCCACATCTTGGTAATAAATGATGAAATCAATGTGTGGTTAGATCCCCTATGATTGCGATGAAGCCATCAAATTAATTTAAATAATAAATAATTTTTTTGGAATTTAAAATTAACATAATCATTGTGATACATTTTTATGGTAAATGGTAGTGTACATGAAATTTGTGGGATGTGGATTTCAAAAAATTAAACATTTCTGTGAGTAATATTTTTCATCTCCGATATTTTGTGACTCGATAATTCTCTAAGGATCAGATGATAATTTATAATAAGAAAATATTATATTATTCGAATAAGTAGTGCTTTAACTGAAGCACTTCACTAGTGATCTATTCTTGAAATATGCAAGTGTAACCCCCTCTAGATCATCCACACATGACCCAAGTGTTCTCAAGAACAAATATTTTTGAATTTTTTGTTATAACGTAAAGCTCTATTTAATATTGTATCATCATAATTCTCACCATAATCTTGATCATTTTATCTAAGAAGGAAATCAACAATTAAATTATTAGATGAGATATTTCTGGTAACGACCCGAATCCGGAGCCACTCAACTGGTGCCCCATAACTGGTTCTCTACATGACCTCAATAACGTTTTCCCAAATTTTAGAGACTACCGACTAGCAGTGAGGGCCTTGGTGGTTCAGTTGGAAAACAATGACCTCGTTTGGTAAAGTATACTGCAGTTGCAAAATAATAAACAATAGAAGAAGTAGTAAACAGTATACAACAACTAAAACCAAATAGTAGAATCAATGTATAATATAAAAATGATGCAGCATGGTACATGTATCTGTGGACGCAGTAAACAAAGAATCATGCTGAAATACAACTGAAACCCAGTAGGAAACCACCTCCAGCAGCATCATATGCCTAAGCTCGGTCCCATGCTCTCCAGCACTAATTTGCAATAAAGCACCCGAGGTAGAAGGCCCACAATCCCTATCCACACCTCCATCCATATAACCTCTTTGGGAGGAAAAGCAGGACCCAAATAGGTTCTGAGACTAATCCCAGTAGAAAACCACCATAAGATCTGTGCCCTACTGTCAGTGAGAAATATAGAAAAAGTAACTGAAATAAATGCAATAGTGAAACATGTGTACACTGAGTAAACAATCCTACAATACACTATTCACATTTATTCATTAATTTAATTCAATCATTTAATCATAAACCAAAGAATCTTTCAAAAATATCTATAATCCAAAGGTATAACAGGTAAAACAAAAGGTATATCAACAGACTACCAAACAACAAGTAGTAAAATCCCACGCCTGTTCTTTGGCTTGGTAGACTCATCACCACCAACTAACATTAATTTATCATGCTGACCCTCTGGGTGGATCACGCGGGCAGACCCCTATGGTCAAGTATTCAACAAATGCAAAGACACTTTGATGAAGCACTCATCGTCAATTCCCCCTATGGTCCCGCTGCGATACTATAGAATCTCTGAGAAAGCACTTACGTATAATTCCCCCTTTAGTCTCGATTCGATAATTAACAGACCCTCTGAGAGAGCACAAATTTAATCTCCCTTATGGTCTCATAGTGGTAATAATTAAACAAGCCCTCTCAGGAAGCACTCAACGTCAATTCCCTTTATGGTCTTGCTACACCAGGTTCCCGCAGCCCTGAGTAAAATCAATCATATGTAACTGATTTGAAGCATCCCTAAGTATGTTCAAAAAACAACATGGCTAATAGCTACAAGGCATTAAAACTATTTAAACTGCATGAAACACATGCAATTATTCATATCATGGTAGGAAATCAGTGTAACAAAGTTTTCCTCACAGGCATCCTAAGCCAAACGGCGATTAACAACCAAAACAAGGAAAACACCCATGGTGTGATCCTCAAACATGAAGACAAGCAATCATTATTCATCTAACAGCATGAATCACACAAGAAATCTAAGGCTGAATATATTACAGGATCAAAAACCTTACCAGAGATACCTGATACATGTGTATCCGACACTTTTTCACAAAAACTCAATGGCATTTAATGTAAGGAATGAAACCACCTACCTCGAAGGATTTGACGAAAACCCCAACAATGAAGAATGTACAAGAAACTCGGGTTGATTCTCCAAGAACCCGCCTCAGATCGCTTCTCCTAATAATACCAAGACACAAACTCATCAAATTTGGCATCCACACAATTAGATCTACCAAAAACGGGCATCGATCTAAGAAACTAAAGGAAGAGGAGAAGTATATCAAAGTAGATATAAGGAAACGATCAAGAAAGTAGGAGGATGATCACATACCTCAAGAATCTGTCTTCGATTCGCTAAAATAAGCCTTCGGATCGCCTTAGGAATGCTTGAGAGATGTTTTCCAACCTTCAAGGGAGAGTAATCCTGAGTTATGACACTTAGGAGATTAAACGAGGCGATTAAAGGCAAAATGAGTTATATCCACAAATTTAGGATATAGATTTATGTTCATGCACGATTAGTCTACACGGTTTGAAAAACCGTTCTCTAATTGTGCGTTAGATTCAACCTCGTCAAACACTCCTCTCACGGTTAGGAAGCACGATTAGACAAATGTGCGCTAACCATGCATTAACCATTGTATCTAAAAGAAACCTTGCACGGTTTGGCCGCAAGGATTAGGAAAACCGTGCGCCAACCTGGAAAAATCTATCACCATTTAGCATTCCATAAAAGTCCTCCCAAACGCGCCCCCAAGTTACCCTTAACTTAAAAAAATCAACAAAACATCAACCAAGGGGATCACATACCTGAAAAGAAGATCGGGTTCATAGAAACTTCTACCTCAAAAAAATTTATCCCTGAATTTCCCAACGGGGCGTAGAAGAAGATTCCTTGATCAACTCTGTCCACTGCGATCATACTTCGGCCTCCCTATCCCAAGTCTCATCATGTAATCTCTCGTGCTGGCATAGCACCCGTTCCAGAGGAACAGACCTACCACGAAGAACCTTGGCACTATGATCAACAATTCTAATAGGATGCTCCTTGAAAGATGCATCCTGATCTAACTCAACCTCCTCATGTTGGAAAACATGATAAGAGTCTGAGAAATACCGTCGAAGCTGAGAAACATGGACGATGTCATGCATAGCCCAGTACCTCTGAGGTAACTACAACCTGTAAGCAACCAGCCTGATGCTCTCCCGAACCTCAAACGGCCCGACATATCTCAGTGAAAGTGTTACTTGTCTCATAATACTATTATATCCCAACCACAGGGTAACATGCATGAAAACCCGATCTCTGACCTTGAACTCCAAAGGTTTTATCCGCTGATCAACATAATATTTCTACCGAGACTGTGCGGTAGAAATACTCTTCCTAATCAAATCCACCTGCTCTGTGGTCTACTGAACAAGACGAGGTCCTAGCATAGTTGCCTCTCATGTCTCCAGCCTACACAAGGGTGATCGGCACGACCTACCATACAAAGGCTCATAAGGTTCCATATGAATAGTTTCTTGAAAACTATTATTATAGGCAAACTCCACTAGAGGTATATGGTTCTCCCATGAACCTCCAAAATCAAGGATGCATACTCGCAACATGTCCTCCAAAACCTGAATCGTGCGCTCTGAATTTCCATATGTCTGTGGATGGTAAGATGTACTCAGAAGTACCTGTGTACCCAAATCCCTCTATAGCCCCTGAAAGAAATGAGAAGTAAAGAGGGAATCCATATCTGAAATGATAGTGTTCGGAACCCCAATAATTTGTACCACCTCCGGAATGTACAACCTCCCAAACTCGTCCACACCGAAGGTCTCCTTGATCGGCAAGAAATGAGCAACCTTTATGAGCCGGTCAACAACAACCCAAACCGTATCATTCCCTCAAAGTGGCCTCGGAAACCATGTCACGTAGTCCATCGCGATATCATTCCATTTCCACTCAGGAATGGGTAACTACTGCAAAAGCCCTACCGGTCGCTGATGCTCTGCCTTCACCTACTGACAGGTGGAACACCGCATAACAAAACCAGCCACGTCCTACTTCATACCTGGAAACCAATATTGACGACGTATGTCTCGATACATATTTGTAACACCAGGATGAAATGCCCAAGATGAAGCATGAAACTCCCACATAAGCTCCTCACGTATGTCTGCTGAAACCCATATACGTCCATGAAAACATTCATACTCATCATCGCCCACTGTCCCCCCCAGATTAGGGTCTCCACCTGACACACCCTCCTATAAGACTAGGCCTTCTGAGTCTAATAGTTGCCTCATTTTAACTCGATCTAGAAGAGTAGAGGTAACTGCTATAGAAGAAAGAATCATCTGTCCCTATTTTTCGTGCACCTCCAAATGCATCTCAGAGAACAGACCCATATGATGTCACTCACTGATGGTGTCACGACCCGTCCTTGGGGCCCGTGCCGTGACTACCCCAAGCCCGCCTTCCTTAGGCCAGGGGCTGGCGACTAGCACCAAGGCGTAAATCCCAGTAAAAAGGGAAGGCATTGCCTTTGTAAGGAAAACAAGCACCACAGAGTACAAGTGGAAGGCGTAAACACTAAGTAAAAACTGAGTACGACAGTAAGTACGGAAATTAAAAGGGGACGGAAATACAAGCCCAACTGTAAAGTACAACTCAAAATGGAAAACAAAAACTGTAAAGTAAAGCCGCTACGCCGAGCTGTCCACTGGAAATCCCACCTGAAGGGTGGGTACAGATAGCTCCACTACTCCTCGGGTCCCGCCGTCCGCTCCGAGCACGTCCCGCCCAGTGGTCCACCCCCAGGTACCGTCCTGCTCTGCAAGCCTCAACCATGATCAACGATGTCCGTCGTCTGCAACCAACACAACGTAGTGCGGGCATAGCCTTTGCAGGGGTGAGTATAAGCTACTCAGTAGGGACCCCAAGACTCCCGAAGGTCTCCCGATATCCACAAAGGATAAACCACAATGGAAAGATGCAATCACGAAGTACAACCGACACTGCTTAGGTATATGCCCATACATATACCTAAGTCATCAATCCCTGTTCGTCTCCAACATCCGAGCCCAAGAACAACCCAGTCCACACAGGAAAGAAAACGTAAATCCACACAGGATAGCACAACACAATCCACAAAGGAGAGAAAAACGTGATCCACATAGGATAGCATGACACAATATACAAAGGGATGAAAAATGGAATCCACACAGGATAGCACAACACAATACACAAAGGAGAGAAAAATGTAAATCCACACAGGATAGCACAACACAATCCACAAAGGAGAGAAAAATGTAAATGCACACAGGATAGCACAACACAATCCCCAAAGGAGAGTAAACAGTACTTCAGCTTACACAGGTATACTTCGTCGAAAAGGTGAAAGGGATTATCTTATATAGATACTGAATCATCTAAGCTGGGACCCACTGAGGATACAAGACCAGATGTCTTCATGGATTCATCTATGCTGGGACCCACATAGGATACAAGACCAGCACTGAATCATCTAAGCTCGGACTCACATAGGATACAAGACCAGCACAGCTAGGACGCACATAGGATACAAGACCAGCTGTCTTCATCGATTCATCTATACTGGGACCCACATAGGATACAAGACCAGTATTGAATCATCTAAGCTGGGACCCACATAGGATACAAGACCAGTATTGAATCATCTAAGCTGGGACCCACATAGGATACAAGACCAGCACAGCTAGGACCCACATAGGATACAAGACCAGATGTCTTCATCGATTCATCTATACTGGGACCCACATAGGATACAAGATCAGTATTGAATCATCTAAGCTGGGACCCACATAGGATACAAGACCAGCACAGCTAGGACCCACATAGGATAGAAGACTAGCTGTCTTCATCGATTCTTCTATACTGGGACCCGCATATGATACAAGACCAGTATTGAATCATCTAAGCTGGGACCCACATAGGATACAAGACCAGCTCCACTGAGGATCTCTGTACAATCGTCGTCGTCGAAGTCGCAGTAGCAGTCGCAGCCTGCACTAGGGTTCCCGCACACTGCAAGCTCGTTCGGGAGGGTCCGCTCCACGAGCCGAGAGGCTGATACATCAACTATCACATAGTCCATAGTTGATGTTTCCAAAAGTTCCGTATCGTCAACAGGAACTCAACGTCGCAGATGGTGCGTCAATCGGACGCCCGGTCTGAGAGTTATTGGTTTTTTCGTCCTAGGGGCCCGGTTGGTTTTTAAGGAAAAACCAACCCGACCGTACTCCACCTGTGTCCAAACCTCAGGAGGAGTGAGCCAATAGATCCGTCTCACTTAGAGGAATACAACAAAGTTGACGGCACGTCAATCGGACGCCCGTAGCTCAAGATATGAGCATTTCCGCTCCGAGGGCCCGGTTGGTTCCGTGTATGAACCAACCCGTCCCAACACATAGTATTCCGAAACTTTGAGTGCGATATACCGAAATGACCGTATCGATCCAAGGATCGCAACGCCGCTGACGGTGCATAGTTTGGAGGTCCGTAGCCTATGTTATGGGCATTTGAACCCAAACAGTTCGGTATCGGGGGTTTCGAGCCCAGGCCGACCCGGCCCGAGAACCCTCGGTCGGCCCGAACCGGGTCGACCCGCCCCGGACAGGGTCGGCCCGGTCCGGCGCGGCCCGGCCCGGCTGTGCTCGGCCCGGCCTGGTAGACCGGCCAGGCGCCGGTCCGGCTCAGCGCAGCGCGCTGGGCGCGCTGCAAGCTCGGCTTCGGCCGAGATGATTGAAAAAAAACGGGGGGCGCCTGCCCCCCTTTGTAACCGCGCCCCCCCCCCCCCCCTCAATACTGGGGGGCTGTTCAACTGGACGGGGGAATTAAATTCCCCCAGATTTCCTCCATTCCTGTCGGCCCGACCTGGCCGGCCGGTTCCTTCTCAACAGGACCAGCAAAGGTCGGTCCTCTTCCGGCTTCCGACACCAGCGGCCCGGCTGGCCGCCAGTCATCTCGTTCCGCCGCGGCCCGGAACCGGCCGTGGCCTTTGTTGTCCGGCACGGTGCGACGACATCGCGCCCCTCCACCATGGCCCCATTCCGACCGCAGCGTCCTCGGTTTCCTTCGACGTGGCGCGACGGCGTTGCGTCCTTGAATTACTTTCCACGGTGCGGCGCGACGGCGCTGCACATATGTTCCGCATGAAACTGCGTGGTGCGACAACACCACGCTCTTTCATACCAACCACAAAGAAAACATTTATGAAATAAGTAGGAGAGTCGGCCGTGTTTGTGTGGACCAGCCCCCACGCATTATTCGATAACAATTAGTCGAAAACCACGAAATTCGACATGCCAGAATCAAGAATAGAATAATTTAAAATAAAACCCCTACCTCGGTTTCAAGATCGGATCACGTCAACGAGCCGCGGAAGACGAGCGTCGCGGAGGTCGGGCATTGCGGGAGAACGTCGACGTCGCGAAGCGGGGATTCAAAGTCGTTGATGGCGATTTCTTCGCGGAAAACCGTCGCGGAAGAGATGTCACGGAAGAAGAACGTCGCGTCACGGATACGGCATCGCGGAAGGACCGTGATCTTCGACGGAGAAGTTCTTCATTGAAGAACGGTATTCTTCACGTTCTTCATCGAGGTTGAAGAAGAAGAATATGACGAAGAAGCTTTCCCCAGACCTCACAAGGTGGTAAAAGAAAACCAACCAAGATAAAATAAGTTTAAGCCTTATTTTATTTACACAACTAAACCACTTTGAATTTCAAAAGTTTGAAATTAAGAACTCAACTCAATTAATAACTCAAGTTGTCAAAATTAAAAAAGAGAGGATTTATTGGGATTTTTAAGGGGAATTGAAGAGTTAGGGTTCGTGTGGGCCCCACCACACTTAATCCTCTCAAGGGAGGTTATGTGGATGTGGGTCCCACCCCTAACTCCCTTTGGGAGGACATAACCAACATGGTTTAAAAAAAATAAATTGTGTTCACAATTTATTTAACTTCTTCATATTTTCCCCAAAACAATCGTTCATCCCGCATAAAACGCAACCTCGGAAAAGGTCTCCTTAAGAGAATGTCGGCGCTGCGAGTTCATCGGTGCCCTTAGAATTCGATTCCGGGCACCAGTTCAAAAGTTAGAAAAAACCCGTTCATTCGTTCACTTAACGTACCCGAGCCAAACTTAGGATATTGATTCTGGGCACACCGGGCCTCGGAATCAGGTGCCATCAGAAACTGCGTTCTTGTATAATTCCAAAGAAAATTTAGAAAAAAATTTCCATGAAATTTCCGGGTCTTTACATTACTCCCACCACTGGGCTTTACGTCCCCGTATATCTTCAACACAAACTAGGGATACAAAGGTGGTAGAGTTAGGCGGTAAGACACCTCGCCAATCCTACTGAGGACCTGGAAGGGTTCGATGAAGCGTGGAGACAACTTTCCAACATGGGAAAATCTCCATATACCACGTCGAGGTGAGACCCGCAAGAAGACATGGTCGCCATCCTAGAACTCTAGTGGCCTCCACCTCCTGTTAGTGTAAGACTTCTGCCGGCTCTGAGCTGTCCTCATCCGCTCCTGGATGACCTGGACCTTCTCTATCGTGGCCTGGACCATCTCTTGTCCCACAAGAGCTGCTATGATTTCTTCTTTGCCGATAAGAGAAATCCGGTCTCATCCCCTGCATGAACCACGTTCTTTTGCCTAATACAGTCAATCCCAACATGGATGATACTAATCCATACCAAGGATGACGTCGTAAGGCCTCGACGCTACTACCAAGAGATCCAACCATTACTCTTGCCTCCAAGGGTTGAGTCACACTGTCGGCATCAGTGTGTGGTGACTCGGTCTCCTCCAGTAGATGTCTCACAAGTGAGGGTCAAGTCAACAGTCAAAACTGGAACCTCTTAGTAACAAAACAAAAGAGGACAGGAATGAAAACATCACAAAGGTATGCGTCTTTTATTATTGAAGCTCATAATACAAAGACGCTACACAATAGAAACAAGGAACTAGATGTACGAAAGACATATCCACTAGTTCCGCTCCTGTCCATTTTCTCCCAGAGCTCCATGATCGAAGGCCTCAGCTGCCTGAAGCTGAGCTCTCGCATGTCCACCGACTCCCGGCGGTCGGGGCGGACCTCCTGGTGGTGTTGGTGGCAACACCTCGAAGTGTCTCCCACCTTCTCCTACTCGGCCAGCTCCTCTTCCTCATCCGCCTGCACCCTACGGACCACCGTGGCTGAACCTCTGTCTGGGAGGTCCCTCTACCACATGAAGCTCATCTGTGAGACGAGTCAGGCAGTCTCAAGCCATGTGACCTCGCCCACTGCATGCGTAGCAATGCTTGCCCCTCGTGTAGCTGGATCTCCTTCAGGTGCCCCGCACAACCGAATCTTCATTCTGAGACTGCCCATCTGATGGTCTGGCCCGCTTGGACCACTGCGTCACCTGTCTACTGCCAGTTGCAGAAGACCCTGCTACGGGCTGTCCTGCTGAGGGCCCTGTCACTAGATCCTGGTCGGTGAGAAAACTCTCCACTAGAAGGGCTCTCTCCAACAACTCTGCCTATGTCGGAATGTTGAGGGAGATCATCGAAGCCCTGATCTCGTGCCTCAGTCCCTGCTCAAAGGTCCGGGCCTGGAAGATTGAGTCATGTACCATATCTGTGGAGTAGCGCGAGAGATCAGTAAATCTCGTCAGTACTGGGCCACTGTCATACTGCCCTGCCGTAGCTGTAGCAGCTCTTGGATGCGCACCGCACAGAGGGTGGCTGGGACGAACTCGGGGCGGAAGATTCTCTCAATGTCCGTCCAGAGGAGAGATGTCTCGTCGTGCACCTGGAGCATTAAGCTCCACCATCTGCCTACTTCCACATTTAGGAGGCTCGCTGCGAGGATCACCATGAGGTCTGCTGGTGTCCTCACTAACCTACAAACTCGTACGACCGCCTCCAGCAAGTCCTCGGCTGCCTGGGGGTCCGTCTCCCCATGAAACCTGGGTCGTCGCTGGCGCTGGAACTCATGCAGAGCTCCAAGGTGACATGCATCGTCAGCGGTCGTGGCGGGAAGCATCGGTGGCTCGGCGGGGAATGGTACCGCCGGTGCCTCTGCTGACAAAGAGCCCTTCACCGAGGCCTCTTCGTTCGGTGGGATGTCATCACGCTCCACTCTCGGAACCCTAGCTAGCTGCCGTCGTGGGGCCATCCGGAAAGAAACAGGTGCGCCACGGTCAGAACAGTATACCTGGTGAGCTGACACAAGTAATCACAAAGAAAACTTGAACACACATGCAATCAAATTATTCGTGCATTAAGTCGGAAGTCAGAAGTCAGGGTCCTGGTGTATGGATACGTCGGTCGCCGCACCAACACTGGACTCCCTAGACTGATAACCACACCCAATATGATAAACACTATTGTTTCACATAGAAGAAAGATCAGAGTCTGTGGTAGAACCGAACTCCTCTGATACCAATTTGTCACGACCCGTCCTCGGGGCCCGTGCCGTGACTACCCCAAGTCCACCTCCCATACGCCAGGGGATGGCGACTAGCACCAAGGCGTAAATCCTGGTAAAAAGGGAGGACATTTCCATTGTAAGGTAAACAAGCACCACAGAGTACAAGCGGAAGAAGTAAACACTAAGTAAAACCTGAGTACGACAGTGAGTACATAAAGTAAAAGGGGCCGGAAATACAAGCCCAACTGTAAAGTACAACTCGAAAGGGAAAACAACAACTGTAAAGTAAAGCCGCTACGCCGAGCTGTCCACTGGAAATCCCACCTGAAGGGTGGGTACAGATAGCTCCACTACTCCTCGGGTCCCGCCGTCCGCTCCGAGCACGTCCCACCCAGTGGTCCACCTCCAGGTACCATCCTGATCTGCAAGCCTCAACCATGATCAACACTGTCCTTCGTCTGCAACAATCACAACGTAGTGCAGGCATAGCCCGTGCTGGGGTGAGTATAATCTACTCAGTAGGGACCCCGAGACCCCCGAAGGTCTCCCGAAATCCACAAAGGATAAACCACAATGGAAAGATACAATCACGAAGTACAACGAACACTACTTAGGTATATTCCCTTACGTATACCTAAGTCATCAATCCCTGTTCAGCTCCAACATCAGAGCCCAAGAACAACCCAGTTCACACAGGAAAGCAAATGTAAATCCACACAGGATAGCACAACACAATCCACAAAGGAGAGAAAAACGTAATCCACACAGGATAGCATGACACAATCCACAAAGGGAAGCAAAACGGAATCCACAAAGGATAGCACAACACAATCCACAAAGGAGAGAAAAATGTAAATCCACATAGGATAGCACAACACAATCCACAATGGAGAGTAAACAGTAATTCAGCTCACACAGGTATACTTCGTCGGAAAGGTAAAAGGGATGATCAGATATAGATACTAAATCATCTAAGCCGGGACCCACTGAGGATACAAGACCAGCTGTCTTCATTGATTCTTCTATGCTGGGACCCACATAAGATACAAGACCAGCACTGAATCATCTAAGCTGGGACCCACATAGGATACAAGACCAGCACAGCTAGGACCCACATAGGATACAAGACAAGTTGTCTTCATCGATTCATCTATACTGGGACCCACATAGGATACAATACCAGTATTGAATCATCTAAGCTGGGACCCACATAGGATACAAGACCAGCACGGCTAGGACCCACATAGGATACAAGACCAACTGTCTTCATCGATTTATCTATACTGGGACCCACATAGGATACAAGACCTGTATTGAATCATCTAAGCTGGAACCCACATAGGATACAAGACCAGCACTGCTGGGACCCACATAGGATACAAGACCAGCTGTCTTCATCGATTCATCTATACTGGGACCCACATAGGATACAAGACCAGTATTGAATCATCTATGCTGGGACCCACATGGGATACAAGACCAGCTCCACTGAGGATCTTTTTACAATCGTCGTTGTCGAAGTCGCAGTAGCAGTCGCAGCCAGCACTAGGGTTCCCGCACACAGCAAGCTCGTTCGGGAGGATCCGCTCCACGAGCCGAGAGGCTGATACATCAACTGTCACATAGTCCAGATTTGATGTATCCAAAAGTTCCGTATCGTCAACAGGAACTCAACATCGCAGACGGCGCGTCAATCGGACACCCGGTCTGAGAGTTATTGGCGTTTTCGTCCCGGGGGCCAGGTTGGTTTTTAAGGCTAAACCAACCTGACCGTACTCCGTCTACGTCCAATACTCGGGTGGAGTGAGCCAAAAGATCCGTCTCACTTAGAGGAATACAACAAAGCTGACGGCACGTCAATCGGACGCCCGTAGCTCAAGATATGAGCGTTTCCGCTCCGAGGGCCTGGTTGGTTTCGGGTACGAACAAACCCAGCCAAACACAAAGTACTCCGAAACCTTGAGTGCGATATAACGAAACGACCATCCCGATCCAAGGATGGCATCGACACTGACGGCGTGTCGTTTGGGGGTCTGTAGCCCGAGTTATGGGCATTTGAACCCAAACAGTTCGGTAACGGGGGTTTCGGGCCCGGGCCCACCCGGCCCGAGACCCCCCGGTCGGCCCGAACCGGGTCAACCCGCCCCGGATAGGGTCGGCCTAGCCCGGCGCGGACTGGCCTGGCGGACCGGCCAGGCGCCGGTCCAGATCAGCGCAGCGCGCTGGGCGCGCTGCCAGCTCGGCTTCAGCCGAGCTGATTGAAAAAAATGGGGGGCGCCTGCCCCCCTTTGTAACCGCAACCCCCCTCAATAATGGGGAGCCGTTCAACTGGCCGGGGGAATTAAATTCCCCCGGATTTTATCCATTCCGGCCGGCCCGACCTGGCCGGCCGGTTCCTTCTCAACAGGACCGGAAAAGGCCGGTCCTCTTCCGGCTTCCGACACCGGTGGCCCGGCTGGATGTCTGTCATCTCGTTACGCCGCGGCCCGGAACCGGCCGCGGCCTTTGTCGTCTAGCGCGGTGCGACGACACCGTGCCCCTCCGCCGCGGCCCCGTTCTGACAACGGCATCCTCAGTTTCCTTAGACGCGGCGCGACGACGTCGCGTCCTTGAATTCCTTTCCACGGCGTGGCGCGACGGCGCTGCGCATATGTTCCGCATGAAACCGCGTGGTGTGACGGCACCACGCTCCTTCGTACCAACCACAAAGAAAAAATTTATGAAATAAGGAGGAGGGTCGGCCGTGTTTGTGCGGACCGACCCCCTCGCAATATTCGATAACAATTAGTCGAAAACCACGAAATTCGACAAGCCAGAATTGAGAACGGAAATAATTTAAAATAAAACCCCTACCTCGGTTTCAAGATCGGAGCACATCAATGAGCCGCGGAAGACGAGCGTCGCGGAGGTCGAGCGTCGCGGGAGAACGTCGACGTCGCGAAGCGGGGATTCGATGTCGTTGACGGCGATTTCGTCACGGAAAACCGCCGCGGAAGAGACGTCGCGGAAGAAGAATGTCGCGTCACGGATACGGCGTCGCAGAAGGATTGTGATCTTCGGTGAAGAAGTTCTTCATTGAAGAACGGTATTCTTCACGTTCTTCGTCGAGGTTGATGAAGAAGAATATGACGAAGAAGCTTTCCCCAAACCTCTCAAGGTGGTAAAAGAAAACCAGCCATGATAAAATAAGTTTAAGGCTTATTTTATTTACAAAACTAAACCACTTTGAATTTCAAAAGTTTGAAATTAAGAACTCAACTCAATTAATAACTCAAGTTGTCAAAATTAAAAAAGAGAGGAGTTATTGGGAGTTTTAAGGGGAATTGAAGAGTTAGGGTTTGTGTGGGCCCCACCACACTTAATCCTCTCAAGGGAGGTTAAGTGGATGTGGGTCCCACCCCTAACTCCCTTTGGGAGGACATAACCTACATGGTTTAAAAAGAAATAAATAGTGTTCACAATTTATTTAACTTCTTCATATTTTCCCCAAAACTAACTTTCATCCCGCATAAAACGCAACCTCGGAAAAGGTCTCCTTAAGAAAATATCGGCGCTGCGAGTTCATCGGTGCCCTTAGAATTCGATTCCGGGCACCGGTTGAAAAGTTAGAAAAAACCTGCTTGTTCGTTCCCTGAACGTACCCGAGCCAAACTTCGGAAACTGATTCTGGGCACACCGTGCCTCGGAATCAGGTGCTGTCAGAAACTGCGTTCTTGTAAAATTCAAAATAAAATTAAAAAAAATTTCCTTGCAATTTCTGGGTCTTTACATTACTCCCACCACATGGCTTTACATCCCCGTAATGATTCAACACAAACTAGGGATACAAAGGTGGTAGAGCTAGGTGGTAAGCCACCTCGCCAATCCTACTGAGGACCTGGAAGGGTCCTATGAAGCATGGAGTCAACTTGCCACCTTGGCCAAATCTCTGTATACCACGTCGAGGTGAGACCCACAAGAATATGTGGTCGCCATCCTCAAACTCTAGTGGCCTCCGCCTCCTTTCAGCGTATGACTTCTGCCGGCTCTGAGCTATCCTCATCCGCTCCTGGATGACCTTGACCTTCTCTATCATGGCCTGGACCATCTCTGATCCCACAAGAGATGCTATTATTTCTTCCTTACCGATAAGAGAAATCTGGTCTCATCCCCAGGATGAACCACGTTCTTTTGCCTAATACAGTCAATCCCGACATGGATGATACTAATCCATACCAAGGATGACGTCATAAGGCCTCGACGCTACTACCAAGAGATCCAACTATTACTCTCGCCTCCAAGGGTTGAGTCACACTGTCGACATCAGTGTGTGGTGACTCTGTCTCCTCCAGTAGATGTCTCACAAGTGAGGGTCAAGTCAATAGTCAAAACTGGAACCTCTTAGTAACAACACAAAAGAGGTCAGGAATTAAAACATCACAAAGTTATGTGTCTTTTATTATTTCAGCTCATAATACAATGACGCTACACAATAACAACAAGGAACTAGAAGTATGAAAGACGTATCCACTAGTTCCGCTCCTGTCCATTTTCTCGCAGAGCTCCATGATCGAAGGCCTCAGCTGCCTGATGCTGAGCTCTCGCATGTCTACCGACTCCCTGCGGTCGGGGCGGACCACCTGGTGGTGGTGGTGGCAACACCTTGAAGTGTCTCCCACCATCTGCTACTCGGCCAGCTCCTCTGCCTCGTCCGCCTGCACCCTACGGACCACCGTGGCCGAACCTCTATCCGGGAGGTCCCTCTACCACCTGCAGCTCATCTGTGAGACGAGTCGGGCAGTCTCGCGCCATGTGACCTCGCCCACTGCATGCGTAGCAATGCTTGCCCCTCGTGTAGCTGGCTCTCCTTCGGGTGCCCCGCACAACCGAATCTTCATCCTAAGACAGCCCATCTGATGGTCTGGCCCGCTTGGACCTCTGCGTCACCTGTCTACTGCCAGCTGCAGAAGACCCTGCTACGGGCTGTCCTGCGGAGGGCCCTGTCACTGGAGCCTGCTCGGCGAGAAAACTCTCCACTAGAAGGGCTCTCTCCAACACCTCTGCCTATGTCAGAATGTTGAGGGAGATCATCGAAGCCCTGATCTCATGCCTTAGTCCCTGCTCGAAGGTCCAGGCCCAGAAGAACGGGTCTCGTACCGTATATGTGGAGTAGCGCGAGAGATCAGTAAATCTCACCGAGTACTGGGCCACTGTAATACTACCCTGCCGTAGCTGTAGCAGCTCTTTGATGCACACCGCACAGAGGGTGGCTGGGACGAACTCGGAGTGGAAGATTCTCTCAAAGTCCGTCCAGATGAGAGATGTCTCGTCGTGCACCTAGAGCATTAAGCTCCACAATCTGCCTTCTGCCACGTGCAGGATGCTCGCTACGAGGATCACCATGAGGTCTGCTGGTGTCCTCACTATCCTGAAAACTCATACGACCGACTCCAGCCAGTCCTCGGCTGCCTGGGGGTCTGTCTCCCCACGAATCCTGGGTGGTCGCTGGCGCTGGAACTCATGCAGAGCTCCAACGTGACATGCATCGTCAGCGGTCGTGGCGGGAAGCATCGGTGGCTCGGCGGGTAAAGGTACCGCTGGTGCCTCTGCTGACAAAGAGCCCTGCACCGAGGCCTCGTCGCTCGGTGGGCTGTCATCACGCTCCACTCTCGGAACCCTAGCTGGCTGCCGTCGTGGGTCCATACTGAAAGAAACTGGTGCTCCATGTTCATAACAGTATACCTGGTGAGCTCACACAAGTAATCACAAAGAAAACTTGAACACACATGCAATCAATGTTTTCGTGCATTATGTAGGAAGTCAGAAGTCATGGTCCTGGTGTACGGATATGTCGGCCGCCACACCAACACTGGACTCCCTGGACTGATAACCACACCCAATACACTAAACACTATTGCTTCACATAGAAGAATGTTCAGAGTCTGCGGTAGAACCGAACTCCTCTGATACAAATTTTTCACGACCCGTCCTCGGGCCCCATGCCGTGACTACCCCAAGCCCGCCTTCCATAGGCCAGGGGCTGGTGACCAGCACCAAGGCGTAAATCCCGGTAAAAAGGGAAGGCATTGCCTTTGTAAGTTAACAAGCACCACATAGTACAAGCGGAAGAAGTAAACACTAAGTAAAAACTAAGTACGACACTAAGTACGGAATGTAAAAGGGGCCGGAAATACAATCCCAACTGTAATGTAAAACTCGAAATGGAAAACATCAACTGTAAATTAAAGCCGCTACGCCGAGCTGTCCACTGGAAATACCACCTTAAGGGTGGGTATAGATATCTCCACTACTCCTCGGGTCCCGCTGTCCGCTCCGAGCACGTCCCACCTAGTGGTCCACCTCCAGGTACCGTCCTGCTCTGCAAGCCTCAACCATGATCAACGCTGTCTGTCGTTTGCAACCAACACAATGTAGTGCGGGCATATCCCGTGCATGGGTGAGTATAAGCTATTCAGTAGGGACCCCGAGACCCCCGAAGGTCTCTCGAAATCCACAAAGGATAAACCACAATGGAAAGATACAATCACGAAGTACAACCAACACTGCTTAGGTATATGCCCATACATATACCTAATTCATCAATCCCTGTTCGGCTCCAATATCCGAGCCCAAGCACAACCCAGTACACACAGGACACCAAACGTAAATCCACACAGGATAGCACAACACAATCCACAAAGGAGAGAAAAACGTAATCCACACAGGATAGCATGACACAATCCACAAAGGGAAGCAAAACAAAATCCACACAGGATAGCAGAACACAATACACAAAGGAGAGCAAAACGTAAATCCACACAGGATAGCACAACACAATCCACAAAGGAGAGAAAAACATAAATCCACACAGGATAGCACAACACAATCCACAAAGGAGAGTAAATAGTAATTCAGCTCACACAGGTATACTTCGTCGAAAAGGTGAAAGGGATGATCATATATAGATACTGAATCATCTAAGCTGGGACCCACTGAGGATACAAGACCAGCTGTCTTCATGGATTCATCTATGCTGGGACCCACATAGGATACAAGACCAGCATAGCTAGGACGCACATAGGATATAAGACCATCTATCTTCATCGATTCATCTATACTGGGACCCACATAGGATACAATACCAGTATTGAATCATCTAAGCTGGGACCCACATAGGATACAAGACCAGCACAGCTAGGACCCACATAGGATACAAGACCAGTTGTCTTCATCGATTCATCTATACTGGGACCCACATAGGATACAAGACCAGTATTGAATCATCTAAGCTGGGACCCACATAGGATACAAGACCAGCACAGCTAGGACCCACATAGGTTACAAGACCAGCTGTCTTCATTGATTCATCTATACTGGGAACCACATAGGATACAAGACCAGTATTGAATCATCTAAGCTGGGACCCACATAGGATACAAGACCATCTCCACTGAGGATCTCTATAAAATCGTCGTCGTCGAAGTCGCAATAGCAGTTGCAGCCAGCACTAGGGTTCCTGCACACAGCAAGCTCGTTCGGGAGGGTCCGCTCCACGAGCCGAGAGGATGATACATCAACTTTCACATAGTCCAGAGTTGATGTATCCAAAAGTTCCGTATCGTCAACAAGAACTCAACGTCTCAGACGGCGCGTCAATCAGATGCCTGGTCTGAGAGTTATTGGCTTTTTCGTCCCAGGGGCCTGGTTGGTTTTTAAGGCAAAACCCACCCGACCGTACTCCTCATGCGTCCAAACCTCGGGCGGAGTGAGCCAAAGGATCCATCTCACTTATAGGAATACAACAAAGCTGACGACATGTCAATCGGACGCTTGTAGCTCAAGATATGAGCGTTTCCGCTCCGGGGGCCCTGTTGGTTTCGTGTACGAACCAACCCGGCCAAAATCAAAGTATTCAGAACCTTGAGTGCGATATACCGAAACGACCGTCTCTATCCAAGGATCGCATCTCCACGGACTGCGCGTCGTTTGGAGGTCTGTAGCCCGAGTTATGGGCATTTGAACCCAAACAGTTCGGTATCGGGGGTTTCGGGCCCGGGCCGACCCGGTCCGAGACCCCCCAGTCGGCCCGAACCTGGTCGACCCGCCCCAGATAGGGTCGGACCGGCCCAGCCCGGCCAGGCAGACTGGCCAGGCGCCGGTCCGGCTCATCGGAGTGCGCTGGGCGCGCTGCCAGCTCGGCTTCGGCTGAGCTGATTGAAAAAAAACGGGGGGGGGGGGGCGCCTGCCACCCTTTGTAACTGCGACCCCCCTCAATAATGGGGTGTTGTTCAACTGGACGGGGGAATTAAATTCCCCTGAATTTCCTCCATTCCGGCTGGCCCGACCTGGCCGGCCAGTTCCTTCTCAACAGGACCGGCAAAGGCCGGTCCTCTTCGGGCTTCCGACATCGGCGGCCCGGCTGGCCGCCGGTCATCTCGTTCCGCTGCGGCCCGGAACCGGCCGCGACCTTTGTCGTCCGGCGCGGTGAGACGACACCGCGCCCCTCCGTCGCGGCCCCGTTCCGACCGCGGCGTCCTCGGTTTACTTCGACGCGGCGCGACGGCGTCGCGTCCTTGAATTCTTTTCCACGGAACGGCGCAACGGCGCCACACATATGTTCTGCATGAAACCGCGTGGTGCGACGACACCACGCTCCTTCGTACCAACCACAAATAAAACATTTATGAAATAAGGAGGAGGGTCGGCCGTGTTTGTGCGGACCGGCCCCCTCTCATTATTCGATAACAATTAGTTGAAAACCACGAAATTCGACATGCTAGAATCAAGAACAGAATAATTTAAAATAAAACCCCTACCTCGGTTTCAAGATCGGAGCACATCAACGAGCCGCGGAAGACGAGCGTCGCAGAGGTCGGGCGTCGTGGGAGAACGTCGACGTCGCGAAGCGGGGATTCGAAGTCGTTGACGGCGATTTCATCACGGAAAACCGTCGTGGAAGAGACGTCGTGGAAGAAGAACTTCGCGTCACGGATACGGCGTCGCGGAAGGACCGTGATCTTCGGCAGATAAGTTATCCGTTGAAGAACGGTATTCTTCACATTCTTCGTCGAGGTTGAGGAAGAAGAAGATGACGAAGAAGCTTTCCCCAAACCTCTCAAGGTGGTAAAAGAAAACCAACCAATATAAAATAAGTTTAAGCCTTATTTTATTTACACAACTAAACCACTTTGAATTTCAAAAGTTTGAAATTAAGAACTCAACTCAATTAATAACACAAGTTGTCCAAATTAAAAAAGAGAGGAGTTATTGGGATTTTTAAGGGGAATTGAAGAGTTAGGGTTTGTGTGGGCCCCACCTCACTTAATCCTCTCAATGGAGGTTAAGTGGATGTGGGTCCCACCCCTAACTCCCTTTGCGAGGACATAAACAACATGTTTTAAAAAAAATTGTGTTCACAATTTATTTAACTTCTTCATATTTTCCCCAAAACTAACTTTCATCCCGCATAAAATGCAACCTCGGAAAAGGTCTGCTTAAGCGAATATTGGCATTGTGATTTCATCGGTGCCCTTAGAATTCGATTTTGGGCACCGGTTCAAAAGTTAGAAAAAACCCGCTCGTCCGTTCACTGAACGTACCCGAGCCAAACATCGGAAATTGATTCTGGGCTCACCGGGCCTCGGAATCAGGTTCCTCCAGAAACTGCGTTCTTGTAAAATTCCAAAAAAAATGAAGAAAAATAGTTCCTTGAAATTTCCAGGTCTTTACATATGGCATCCTAAAATGCATGTATCTGAGTCCTACTGCTCAGTGAGTCTTCCACAGAATTGCCTTCCCCAGGAGTATATACAAGCTCGAAGTTGAAGGAGTGTCGGTTCTGTACACACATCTGTTGTATCAGATTTAAGTCACGCTGTGTGAAGTTATTCTTGAGGCTCTTGTGGTCAGTATATAACACAAAATGATATCCAAGAATATAATGTCTCCAACAATTCAAGTAATGAACAACTACAAAAATCTCCAAGCCGTGGATGCCACTAAATTGTGTGTCAAGTTGGTTGTCACATGGCTTCAGGAACACCTCCCGTATGCCTGAGGCTATCGACTAGTAGCGAGGGCATAAGGTATTTCTTTTGGGATAATATTCCCTCATGTAACTGTGTAGTACAGCATTATTAAACATAAAAATCTATAGATGATGCAGTAATTCATCCATAAACAATATGGGCATTCATGAAAGTAATATTGAAACAATTCCAATTGTAATAACATATAAAAATGATGTTTCATGTCATTTATCTAAAAATATATAATATAGTAATACAAAAAGATAAAAAATCAAATATATCAAAATACCAAAAAGATAAAAAAGGACTCTCTTTAGGTCGAATAATGATATGAACTCAGTTGTTTTTGTTTCTTCTACTAAGCAACATGCATATCAAGTATTATAGAATGGTTGTTTTCCTCCATCCCAACCTTCATAAATGATGTGTATATGGGTAGATGATGGGGGGTTAAATAGGGTGTGAGAAAATAAATCATATTACACTACCATTGGAGTCTTAAAAAATGAAAACTGGTCAGTACAAGCAATGTTGTGTGCATTGTATATCACACAAATATCAATTTTCAATGCGAGTGCCCAAGGAATAAGTGATACATTTAATGTAAAATTCTCTATCGAAGAAATTCTCCCACAAATGATTTTTTTACTCCCATATCAGTGGAATTGTTAAAATAGAAATTAATAGGTGATACAATACAGTCTAACCAAAACAGTCAAATACCAACACTTGAGAAACTCTAATGGGATAGAAAAAAATCGACCATTTCTATACAATATAACAATGTATAAAATATTTCTAACATTCATCCCATATTATCCACTGCAATTGATTCATCATGGCCATGATTTATAGTGTAGTCTATGTCATTCATTATTATTGAGAAATATAATAAAAAACAGTTAGATTGTGATAGGACAGATACAAGGGATATAAGACCAAGGAAACCTCATCGAGACCCAGGAGACTGTCGATGGAAATTCAATAAATTATTGGTTGGAGTCCAAGAAACATGTTAATACTAAATGTACAATTTATGTACCATAATTCTATATCCAATGGTTAGTAAGTCCCAAGAATCATATTGAATCAATAAATAATGAAGAAACAGGTCCAAAAAATCCACTACCAAAAACCAAATCTATTAGAGAAATGATAATGTAATCTAATAGAAACGAGATCTATGGTATAAAATCCAAGGAGAGTTCTACAATAAAAATTCATCATCTTACTATATTTATCATTCATAATCAATTAAATTCCATTTTATTCCCACTCATTTTCTAAAATTCCTATTCAGGAAATTAAAACAATCAAATTCATGTTATCAACTGGAAGAAGGGAAAATCATCTCTTAATAATTTAAATACATTAAATTGATGTTATAAATGATATTTCTCTTACTATGAAATAACATAATTACCCTAGATGATGTATACAAAATTTTTATAAAAAAACACATGAAGAGTTTCCTAGGTTGAGGATAAGCAGTCTACAGCCCAAAATATTAAATTATAGGAAACCTAATTGTTACTAAGTAATCCAATTTAATTAATAATTTTTTACAGGGGGAACAACTAGATATTATAGTTTGCAACACATTGAAAACTATATATATAAAACACCAAAACATGAGGGAAATGTATAGACAACCTATAGTATTTTTCTAGTAGATCACTCGTCCAAAATCATAATTTAATTTAATCTAGATTATACGAAAATCGAATAAATGATGGTAAACGTGAAAGTTGGGAATATTATCATTCACTTAAATAAATCTTTGGATAAAACGTATAATGAATATTGAAATAAGAGGAATGTATTAATCAATGTAATGAACAAAAAAATATTAATGATTATAGATTCTTTAGTTTGGATGTAGAAATAGGATAAAAAACTATAAATTTTGCATTAAATAATTATCCAAGAACAATAATATTTTCAAAGTAGGAGAAAATCATTTCTTTTAATGTTTCAAAAAATTATCTAGTTGAAATATAAATTTTGAAAAAAATTAACTAGGCGATATGGATTGCTAAACTTTTATCCCTTGAATAAGAAAAGGGAAAATTACACTATTCCAAATACACGATTTTCCATGAATTCCACATACTATGTCTGAGGCACTTTTATAAGTTGATGTGGCCCTAGCATACACATGTTGTAAAAGTTGAACAGTTTCTTGAAAATCTAAAACCTCTCAAATCCATTTGTCCAAGCCTCGTATGGTTAATGAAACCACTAGGCTTTTCATGTATGGTTTCTACTGACTATGTGACTTACCTTTTCATCCAAAAAGTTGGGTTCAAGTATCCAAACAATACCCAGACACCACCAATACTCCCATGACCTCAAAGGGAACTCACATTATTTATTAAATACTCATTTATAATTATATAAATAAATCATAACCTTATAAAACCTGAGATATTAAAATCATATCCCCTTAAGTAAATTCACCCCCAATTTATCCTCTCAATTTTTTATGACTCTCCTAATAACAACTTTATCTATTGAGCTCATATTCTAGCCTCCAACTCCCATGTATCTTCTTATTAATGGTTATACGTCCATAACACCAATATTTGAGGAACAGAACAGACTCATAAATCCTTATTGTGCCATTCAATGACACTAATTAGACCGTTATAAAAGGGGGAAAATTATTATAACAACATCACATTAGGATATAGAGTATGAGAATGTTCTCAGTGATAATAGATCATATGAGATACATCAAGGATGTTGGGTATGGGCCATCACCTCTGAGGTAACTACACACACTATGTATCTGACAAGACTCCATCCATAATTTCAAATGGATAGACATATCTCGGTGAAAGCATACCTTGTCTCTTAATACATCTATGTTTTTTCTATAGTGAGATACATAAAATGACTGAATCCTAGACATAAAACTCTAGACTTTTTCAATGATAATCAGAATTATATTTCTGTATAGACTATTTGGTAACCATCACTTTTCTAATCAACTATACTATATCTAATGTCTCATTCATGAGATATGGTCCTAGTAATGCTACCTTACCTCCCTCAAGCAAGGACAGAGGCGATCAACAATTCCTAACACACAAATCATCATAAGGTTATATTTTATATTTTACTAATATCTATTATTGTAGTAAATATAAAAAAGGTTATATACCTCTCCCAATAGCAACCAAAATCAAGGATTCATGAATGCAGCATGTCTCAAAAAACCTGAATCGTGCGATTAGTCCAGCCCTCGGTCTGAGGGTGTTATGTCATTCTAAATGAACCTATATAACTAAATCTCTCTAAGAAAACTATCCAAAATGATATGAAAATTTATATTCCCTTTCCAATAAAATGGTCTAATATAACTAGTGAATTCATACTCTCTTATGGATATAAAAACTACCAAGATCCTCCCCCAAAAAGTAATCCCTCATTAGAAGGAAATTTTAAACCTTCATGAGCCCATCAAAAACATCACATACCGCATCACTACAACAAGGTGACCTAAGAAAAATGGTAATGAATTCCATTGTGACATCCTATAATTCCACTCATGAATGGGTATCTTATGTAGAAGTATACCTAGCTGATGATATTTTGTCTTCTCCCACTAATAGGTGAAACACCTCATAACAAAACCAGTTACCGCTTATTTCATCCATTTCCACAAATACTGGTAAGATAAATCGTGATACATTGTTGTAATAGTATGATGAACTACCCAAAATTTGGCATAAAACACCCACATCATCTCCTCATTTATGTTTTCTAGAGCCCATACATGACCATTAATGCACATAATTTCATCCTCACATATGTTCTAATCTAGAGGTGGATCCTCACCCACCACACTCTTGGGTATGGCATGGCCTTAGAATTTGATAGTATCATCAGCCTCACTCTATCCATATAAAAGTGGTTATATTTGAAGGTGAATGTATTTTTTTGGGCCTAACTGTCATGTGCCTCTATTTGAAACTCTAAAATAATCCACATGCATTTACTCGCTAATGTCCTCCTAAAATACTTATTTTTTTGTCCTTTTTAACAATGTGTAGACCAATAAATTTCATTTCTAGGATTGTAGGAAAGTATAAAGTGGGTTTTCTATAGGTACTCAATCCTCCTTCCCTGAATAAAATTCATATCACACTAGTTAAATATGCACATGAGTCCATTTTGGTCCTTGTACACCCCAAAATTATATCTTTGTAAAAAGTTTCACCAACAATGAAATGCATCAAAAACTAAAACTAACATAAACTCATGTGTCGTTTAATTATTGTTATCTGTCATTAATTAATGAGACACATATTCCTCAACTCCATCATTATGTTTCATAACTACTCCTATCCTGATACATAATTCATAAAAATACATAGTTCAGATTATTCCTAGCCCTAGACGATTGGGTACCTATAATGAAGTAAATTTCAATTTCATATCCTGAAATTCTATCTCACATGTATATATGCATAAAAAATTCACACCCTTCTTATTCAACCTATAATAGGAATTTCAATGAATTAGAAGCCTGTTAAAAAATTCTTGTAATATCCGACTATCCTAAGAAACATCATTTGTCAAATATGTTATCCAAATGTTCCTAGGAAACAATTACTCCCAACTTCTCTAGATCAACCGATACTCTTTTGAATAAAATTAAATTTCCTAGTAAGATAATAATATCCTTCTATAGGTGGAACATTATTATATAATCATATATGTGATTCTCTCTTAGTGTATCAAAAATGATGTTCTGATGTTTGGAAATTTTTATTCAATTAATGGAATAGATGATGATATCATTATCTAAAACCATATAAAATAAATTATATATAGATGGAATAATCAGTTCATCTACACCATAATCACTTCTTTCACATTCATGAGACTATATTACATAATAAGATACTCATAATGACACATCTGGATTTTTTTTTGAGTTTTCCATTATTTTGGATTGAGTTGGATTCTAGGCCATTTCCCTCGAGAAATGGGTGTCATTGGTTTGTTTTTTTGGAGTATGATTTCCATTTATTCATTGTATAAATTTTCCACTTGGGATCCTCTTGTGTTTTTGGAGAGAATTTGTGATTTTTGGGAAAAAATCACCCAAGACACAGTTGGTGCTTGATTGGTAGTAACCATGCATCTAATATTTGGTAGGTTGGAATCAGACAAAACCTACCATGTGACTTATGTAGGGCCATGTGATAACTATCATGTAACTATGTGAGTTTTTCCCTTTAGAAAAAATGATCTGCATAGTTACCGCATTGTTTTCTAAGTTGTTCAAACTAACCATACAGATCAGCTAGAAAATTAAAATATTTGGGTTTTAGTTTCTCTCCCCCCCATGATTTTACCCCATATGGCCCCTTCCATGACTCCCTCGGACTCCCCATCCCTAGTTGAGCCTCCATTATTACCCTCCCTCCATTTTTCTTCGATTTTTGGGTTGTTTTCATCCATATTACTAATGTAACCCTTGTGTAAGTGCTTTCTCTGTCACTTTCCACCAATTTTCCAGGGTTTCTTCCTCCCTTCGGGTGATTTAGTTCCCCAATGGGTATGTGGTCCTATTTGATCATTTTTTCATATCTATTAGTGTTATATCATGATTTTTGTGGTTGAAAATGTTTTATTTAGTGTCCTTCGGTGGTGTGGATGGGGTTTCAAGTCAATTTTTGACTGATTATTCTGGTGAGTTAGGTGGTTCCATGCCCTAACATCATAAAATGATTTTAATATATTTTTTCAATTATTAATAATGTTTTTTGTTTAGATTATTTCGTTCCAATAGTGTTTTTGAGGTGTTTAGTGTACTTATAACAATGAAATGATTTTTTTAATAAGGGAATGGCCATGTTTTTGTGTGTAACTTGGTGTAATGTTTTTATATATATTTTAATGGGTTGTTTGGATGGGGAAAATTTATTCCCCATAGAACAAGAGTTGTGTGTATATTTAATTTGGTATTTCAATGGAAAATAGATCATTTTAATCATGTTGGACTTGTTATACATTTTTTTATAATTTTTTTAATGATTTGAAGGAGAAACTATTTTTTTAAACGTAGATTTATAGTATGAGTAGTTTTATGAAGAGGAAGGTGACATTTCCTTTTTTTAGAATTCATTTGGTGTTTATCTTGTGTTATAAAGAGGGAATTTGGGTATTTTTTAAGTGATGGAAAATGTATCGAGGATGGTATTTTCCTTATCCTATGAATACAATAAAATGTATTGTTTTCTGAAGAAGATTTGTTACCTAGAATTTTTTTTCTTTTATCGTCAAACTAGTTGTATGAGTGGCATGTGAAATTTTACCTGATAAAAAGGGAATCCCAGGGATCTAGGTTTGTGGAATAAAAGTAGTGCTCTAGTGATATGGATCTTTCTTTTCCTAGTTTCACATAGAAAGATGGAATCTTACAACAAAAACTAAACTATGATGATGATTTATATATAATAGGGCATTGGATGTTTCTCCTCTCTAGTGGATCGTGGATGAGGGAATATATGGTTGTGGTTACTATACCTACTTTCACTGAGAAAAAAAGGTTCTAGGTTCCCACTCGATATAGATGAACAAATGGGGATTTAATCATGGTGCTCTAATATTATAGTTGTGGTTCCATCTGTTGGAATATAGAAGACCACTTGAATGTTTGTTATATTTAATAAATTCCATTTCATTTATTCTAGTATTTGTGAAATGGTATTCTTTAAAAGCATTCCTTTTTATATAATTACATAATTAATGTTTTTCGTAAATGTTTTTTAAATTCCTAAACAAAAATGAACTTGGTAGATTTTCTATTTTTTTTTGCATATAATATTATTATATGGTTAATATCCTATTAGGATTTGTATCACACCCTAAATACAACTTGGAATTTATATAGATATTGTACCTTATGTATTCTAGGTGAGGCATTCTTCATAATGGTGGTCTGAGTTATTAGTGGCCACCCCTTTAATCTTTTAGTGATGGTGTCTTGTGGTCGCAGATACTCATCTTGCATGATGTTTCAGGTCAATGTTTTAGTTCACTTTTATTATAGTTATTTTCATGTGTGGGTTCAATTCTAAACATTTAATCATTTAATGGTTTATTCATTTTTTGGTTATTTTTTTCATCTTTGTATTATTTAAAATGTTTTTTGTTTTATAGTTATTTATTATAGTAAATTAGTCTCATGCATCATTTTTTAGATGGCATTTGTGCCAAACAGTGGGGATGGGAATTCCCATTGGGTCTTGCTGTAGAATGGGTCAGGCGCGGGGTTGTATGGGGACCTGACGTTTTTTGTGACACATATAAATCTTGTTTTCGTTGAAATGATGTGTGTGGTATTTCTACAAGTCGAATATGAAACTGATGGTATCCGGATCACAAAGAAATTTTCTAGAACACCACATATACGTAGAGAAGATAAAAAATATCATCTATCTGTGGTATAGGATGTCAGTGCATAACCATCAACTAGTTCATCATTTGGTAATCCACACATATGATGAGGGTACAATACAAAATTTTCTAAAAATGTACCAACGATCCCTACAGAGAAGTATTTGGTTAAATAAACTGCTACTCCTCCATGACCTATAATTACCAGTTGAGCTCCTATAACACTATCTTAGCAATCATATACGGAGGAATGGATTTTATTGGTGACAATATAACTAGAGCTATAGAGAAATCTAGATCTTTTTCAGGAGGTAAAAAAGAAAATTCATCCAAGAAAACGTCCCTAAAATTACCACCCACTAGATGGAAGTATACATGATGTGATCTCTAATCATCCAAATATTAACTACCAAACTCACATGTCATACCTCTCATCCCACATTTCATTCGTTCAACTCATCTTGCTATTACATCCTATTTATCCTCATGGGTATAAATTCTTCTCTCTTGGGAATGAGTTCCACCCTTAAGTTATTACAATAATTATGGAATCGATAAGAAATAGTCAACACCATTATTAGTATATGTAAAATCCCATCATCTAGAGGGAAAAAAAGAACCCATATGAAGTGAACCCAACCTTTATGATAGAGGCACTCCATAAACTATAGAACACTCACGATTCATAATAACTAATGTAGAATTATGTTCTAGGACACACTTATAAAAATGACCATCAAAAACAATACTCAACATAATAGGTAAAAATATGATATCATTAGATGAAACTATATGAAAACAATATATACTATAGTATTTGTTACTATGATATTGACACTCAATGTATATGGCTCAGCGCTCTGCACCTCATGTGCAGGATGTAAAAAATATATCTGACTTAAACATATTCCTTGGGACACTAACTCAGTACATGTTATTCTCCATCTATAATGTCTAGTTACAAATGGTGCATGTATTCCTCTATCATGACCACCACCCTAACCTGAATGAATCCAAGTGTTCCATATCATATCATATCACAGAGATATTAATTTTAAAACAAAACATGGAGTTTCAGATGACACACTTACAATAATTTCTTGAGGAAGGGTTTCACCAAAATGATGCACATGGCTAATCCTTCAACATGTCAGAAACACAACTAGGTCATAATCATGTTTATTCTTCATATCTTATCATCTGTCTCAATGAAGAATGGATACGTCCCTACCAACACATATATCCTTTTTGGTTATCATCACATTAGATGAATCAAAACATTGATTCCTAACACTGGAATCTAACCTACTCAGTCAAGAAGCTATATTCATCAACTCTTCGGACCCAACATTCCTTGGGTTCCACTATTTAATCATTTTTTGATTCTTGGTTTCAATAATATTCGTCAACATGAATAAATTTATCATTTACTAAATTTTATGCCTAGGACATTCCTTGATGTTTCTCTCCCTTGACTTAACATCAATAAGATATAATGAGGAAAATTCTAAAGCTCCATATAGTGTGCTGATTATTCCATAACATTTATAGTTCACTTCTCCAGATGTATAAACAAACTATCCATTTCAGATCTCAGGGTATTAATCCAACCATACCATTTCAAGAAGTGCATTATCCTGGTTCAACACATCTATCCAGAGCTTTGGTTCTCTATAGAGAATATATGTATCCAGCATCACGTTCCTCTTAGAAGGGCTATCTAGATTCTAAAATATCATCAATATAGTATCAATCCATATGTTATGAGATTTTTGACCACAACCCCATGGAATTTGGGAAGATTATACTATGGGAACACATGTGTCATCTTAATCATTGAATAAGTATGATTTAGTGATCCCGTAATTTTTTTTCTTTTAGCAAGTAGAACCCTCACAGAACTATTCATCAACAATTGTGTCCAGTATTATCACTAGTTGATCAGAAGGCTCTCCAAGGGAGTACACTATTATCCCATTAAACTCCACCGTTGGAAGATGATCATCGCCACCCACCTAGCATATCAATAGAGGTATTCATGGTGATAGGTCTCTACAATTCCAAACAAACACCTCAGAAAAGAACCATTATGAAATGTTCATTGATTATATATGTTGGGGAGGTTAAAATGATCTTATAAAATAGTCACAATCATTGTTTTTCTACTAAATATATTACTAGGTAAAATCAAATAGTTGTAACATCACTATAGACACTATCTAATTCCCACACATATGTCAGGTTTAGGTCAAGATCTTTCTTTCAGAAATTCAATTTCATATAAATTCCCATTTATAGGAAAATTAACATTAAATAGTTGAACCAAATTGTACGCCAATTCTAAAATAAAATTTTCCAATAATCTCATGAACTGAAATTTGGAATCCACTTAATCCATAACATAACATAATCCAGTCCATGAGACTAATGGTCCCAAACTCCATATTCCATAATTGGATACATAAGGAGTCCACTATAGCCTAATAAAGAAAACAATATATATGTTACTAAAGAAACACTATTTATGGAACATGTTTCTCAATACACTAATTAATATTTTATCAAACCATAGATATATCACACATGGAATCTATCACAATATCATGCAATCAATCAGTACATGTTATTTGGCATGGATTAATTCATGGAATCTGAATCATTTAAAGTTCCTAAAATGATGTATCTGTTAAATAACCTCATATCATCTAGAAATGTTATGAAAAAAACAAATTCATATCAATAATAATATCAAAATTCAATTGAATCACCCATTGGTGGATCCTAAAGAACTATAAAGGTTATAATCTTGAAAAAATCAATTTTGATTCTTGGAAATTGTCATTTAATTGTATATGGGATATATCTTCATAGTGACACATCATTAATAAATCCAAATCCTTCCAAATCCTTGTCTATTTCATCAAAATGTGAATAAAACTAGAAAATATCCTTCCCTAGTACCACTTTGTAACGTCCTGACCCAAATTCCTCTAAATAGTGCCCCGAGCTGGTGGGCAACATGGCCTCATGGGAGCCTCCCCATATTATAAATGATTCTGACTAGATGTGATTTTCTATGGTGCATATTTGGAGATATTTTTCCATCATGTATGATTAGTGAACAATAGTATTAATCATACAATAAATAGTCAATGTAGTAAATCATTAATATAGAATATATTATTCTGAGGATGGAAAAAATATTCAATTCCAAACATAATATCATATAAAAAATGATGTTTCATTTCATGTTTATATGAATTAAAAAATAGTTTTGTAGAAATACTATATAATAATTACATCGAAATAAAAAAAATGGAAAATGGAATTTATTCAGATAACACCATGATCCTAACACGATCTTGTGGTACCCCCCTCTTAAGAAACAAGTAGACCATGAATCCAACAATGAGAAAATTTTCCATGTCCCTACTTGTATCCCTGAAGATTATCAGGTACCCAACAATGGCCTCAATAGGTTGTGGGATAACAATTTATTCACCACTAACATTACTATATTTAACAGATGAATTATGTGCTATAAAAATAGGGCATTGTGTAATTTATATCATAGTTAATGATGTAAATTAATCTTATCCCCACAGAATATGTCATAAAAGTGAAGTGAAACTATTTAAAAACACTCTCTATAAAAATGTTTCAGATCCTTTTTCAATGGTAGTGGAAAGAAAGCCAAAAACTATATACCATTTAGTCTACCCACTAGATTTAAATACCTGTATCAGGTCAATCTAAAGGCATTGAAAAATCATCCACCATAGACAAATCTTATAAATAAGTATAAAATATATGACATAATAATTCATCATAATCTAGTGTAATTAATTCAACAATTCCATTTTTCATAAACCATTTTAATACATTCATCATGGAAATTCCGTGAAATCATATGTTTTAGACAAAAAATGGACAGATCCTTGGTATAATAGAACATGGAATTATCTTCGATCCATATGAGTATCTAAATGGAAACATTTTAACTACATGGGTGGATTCCAACAATAACTGAAAACCCACATGTTCAATGTAATTTCATAAAATATGGATAAAATGGGAAAAAATGCCCAAGGTATCCAAAGAAATCAATACATAAGTGAAATATTGGTTTAAGGAATCCACTACTGAAAACAATAACCAAGAGAGAAACGTCTATAGAATCTAATGGAATTAAGATCTAGGGTATACAAACCAAGGTATCCACTACATATTCAATTAATCTTCTCGATTAACTTATCATTCATAAATAATTAAATTACATTAGAATATACAATTATTTTTCAAAATTCATATTCAATATATTAAATCAATATACATAATGTTACCAAATGGAAATGGAAGAAACCAATATTTTAATCATTTATTTTAATTAAATCCCAATTAAAATTTTATTCCTCTAAAAAAAGATAAAAAATACATCATATGTCTATTTAAGAAGGGAATATATTTTTAACACATGTACTCTCTCTTAAAAAACATTAAAATAACCCAAATTTTGTGAAGTACTAAAACATTATACAAATAGAAGAAAGAAGAAAATAATAGTCTAGTTCCTTCGGAAACATGGAATACATAAACACTTATACATTAGTCAGCTAAATTATCTCCTACTAGGTTCTTCTTGACTATCACCGTTTTTATACAATTAAAAAATAATACATATCATTAGAATGATTGTCATGAAACATAAAAAGTGGTCATCTCAAATGTTCATTAAGGGTCAGCAAAGGAGACATGTAATAATAAAAATTTACTTATGTGTATCAGAATCTGATTATGAAAATAGATGATCTTACAAAATCATATATAATTTCATTAAATTAAGATTGGAAACTCATAAAAAATGAATCATAATGTCATAAAGAGCTTAGGAAATGAAATAATAACATAGGAATACTAAAAAGAATTGTGGTAACACATAAGCATATAGTGATTTCCAGTATAGCCAAGCCATGACATCCAATACCATATTAGTGGAAAATGTACTTTACTGAACCATATGAACCCCTGTTCCAGCCTAGTAATATCTAAACCAAGTAAACACTCATTATAGTCCTCTATTACTAAATAGAGTAAACCCTCACTCTAGATAGAAATTACTGAAACACATAAACCCTCATTCCATCAACATATATCTCATGATAAATAAATCAATACCCCTAACATAATGATACATTACATACATGATCCAAAAGATCACAAATTTACAAATCATAAAACAAGAAATTATACGGGTATCATAAACATATAAACATATAATAACCTTATAATATTGACATTATTTATAATCATCTCATCATAAAAATAACCATTGAAATGAATAAAGTTTCAAAACTATATATCCCATGAATGAGATACAGATTGGATTACATCATTTCATCAAAACACAATACTTTCATAGAAATAATGTGAATGAATTCATTGAATAATTCACAATAACATTAGGGTTAAAAAACATTTATTTTATCTTATATGGTAAATAATTTGGAGGTATCTTTTCAAAACATTTTTTGAGTAAAATGACCATTCATTTTTGAATTTGTTTTTCATTACATAAAATCTTTTGAAAATATTTTCATTGAAAATAGCTTTGAAGAATATACAAATGAACATTTTTAAAAAATAATACATGTTATAATCAATTTATACATGAGAATAATATTCAAGGGACTTTTTAAAAGAATTTAATTGTTTTTAAACAATATGTTTTCAATAAAATAGATATCTTACTGAATAGAGAAGTGGTCAGATTTTACTAAACATTATCTTATATATCAAATAGTGTAAAAATGTTACAAAAAATTAGGATATATTGATTAAAAATATTTTTATTTAATAATATTAATATTACCAAATTATTAATCAAAATATTTCTACAATTTATGCATAAACATAAATAATCTCAAAAAACAAGGTTACGGTCTCAATAAACTCTTTTAACATTGTGGCTTGGCATAATACTCTCCATGTATGAAATGGAAATTTAATAAATCATAAGATATCAAAAAAATAAATATATATATTTTATAACATTTAAAATGAAATTATATACACCTCGAACATGATTTTCGGTGCATAACAAAGGATGAGCCTCAATGTAGGATAATTGAGACAAAATTGTTTTACCAGTATGGTATCATTTTTAATGGTAATCCCAATGAATGATGAACCATTGAATAGATATGTAAATACCCATAAATTTGTTAATAGTATATGTATAATAAATTCATGGGAAGAACATACACCAATCAAAAGGAAATAGTGGTGAACATTAATTGTATCTTGCAAAAATTAAATGTGTGATGACATTCTCATTACCTTGTGTCTCCACTCTATCTATAATCGTACAAGATTCATGTATAATAATTATAAATTTATGATATATATATTATATTTTAATATTAATATACATAATAACATAATTTATTTTATTATGACCTCATATTTCCCTCTTCTTAATGATCCTATATTAAATTTTCACTTTGGGTAATATTTGCATTGTCATTTGGAAGTGTCTTAATTTGTTATATCGTTAGTCCTTATACATATATCATGATTACCAAATATAAATCATTATAAAAATTTCATATATATCATTTATATATAAATTATAATAAATTATATCATAAAGATGTATAAAATTCAATATACCGTTCAAGGAGACAGTAAGTCATACGTATGTTTGAAAGTTGTTTCCCTTTTTCTTGTTTATTAAAAAATTATTTAAATGGAATATGTAAATTTATGTAAATTTATATATCATTATTATATTATAATTAATATTTCTTATATATCTTATATTTTCATTAATCATGTCTTTAATACATTCCATGTGTTGTGTGAACAAATCCTATCGCTTTGAGGGGGAGGTAGTCAACACATACTTAAACAAGATTATCATCTTAACACCAAATTGAAGGTAAATAGATATGTGTTGTAAAAGTAATATAGAATAATAAATACATAATAAATATTATCTATTACATATATAAATAAAATTTTCCATCCTAATGTCCACCATGATTGGTTGAATATGGAGATATGAACAATCAACATTTCAGGAGGCTATATTTCATCGTACATAGTAACAGTATATTCAACATCCATTAGATAGAGGTGTCTATAATTCTGGGTTATGGAATTTGATAAATATTGACACAAGTTTTTTTATACAATAATAGAATAAGGAGAGTGGAGGGTGCGAAGATCATAAATTAACGAATGGATATTGAGAGAAGATGTTACAACTTAATCAGGTAACTCCTTATTGTTTATGACAAAAGTATTCCTTGAGATTCATTCAGCCCGTTTAGGGGATTCAAAGTCGAAGGTAGGATTTTTGGGAGGATAAAAGTTCAGATATATGCTGAAAATAAACTAATTGATTTGTGTGAGTAATTGGTCAATGTTGTGGCCTATTATAAGGAGGAAAAATGACTAATGTGGAGTTTTTAGAAAAACTATAGTTTTGAAAATTTTCATACATAGAAAAGTCATAAAAACACTAAAAAACTCAATAATGTAAAATGTATGGAAGAAATAGTAATATATGATGTTTTTTACATGTTTCAAGACCATTCTTTCCCTTAATTGTGTGGTTCCGATAATAATTAAGATTAATTTGGCCTTAACTACTATGAGAAATTTAAAAAACTATTAATATTTATTTTGTTAAAAAAATATTATATGGAATTATTTGAATATAAAAATTAAACTTAATATAATGTTTTATGTTGTATTTTATAAATTCAATTCATATAAGGGTAAGGAATAATATTATTAATAATCCCACAGACGGGACGAAATAACAGGGTTTTAATATTGGAAAACATTCAAACAATTTTCAGTATTTTATATTCAGTTTCAAAGTCAAATTCATTCTAATGAATTAAATTTTATTAAAGGATGCAATATTTATCAAATTTGAACATAAAAAATATTTAAAATATCATTTATCACTGATAATTAATTATAAAGGGCAATTTTTTAACAAAAAAGAAGAATTTTCATTATTCATCAAAAAATGATATTTCTTAGTAAAAACAAAAAAAATCCCCCTAAACTATATTCAACATTGTGAATTCAAAAATTATTTTTATTTTTTCATATTAAATTTATAATTCTGTCTATAATTACATTCATTAATAGATGGGGTTCATTCGAGAGAAAAATAATTTAAATATAAAAACGACTTTACAGAAATTCATATATTTTATTACTAATATGTTTTATTTATATAAAACAATTATAAAAAATATTTGAAAAGTATTTATTAAATTTCATATAACTATTTTTAACATCTTGGTTATAATATTCTTATTTAAATAATTAAAACAATAAAAAATTATGTTTTGTTGACGCTCAGTGTTGCATGTACTATATACCAACTTAGTGTTGCGGGCAGTATATGCCAAGTCAGTGTTGCATGTAACATATACCAAGATATGGATTTGTGTGAAAAAGTAATTTTCACATAGTGAATTTGATGATATAAATTAAAATTTATATTTATTCAAAAAATATATGACTGTAAAAACACATGATGTAAGATTCTATCCCTATAAATTGATTTTTTCGCTTGAAACTCATCACACTAGTAAAAATTATTGTGGATACTTATTCTTCAACATATCCAATTTTTCTAATGTAACTTCCTCTAACTGGTGACTTCTCTACAAAACATTGTCCAAGTTAGTGGTCCTTTTTGTATAACATTTTCTGATCAACCTTGAATTTCAAAAGGGTTTTCTTCATAATGAAGATGACTCTCCAGCAGTATGACCTATGATTTCAGTAGATTTTAAGGGTCAGGTATTTACTTCATCAAGATTAATTCATGGAAAACATCATGGTTTTGAGATATATTTGGAGTAAATTCCAATTAATAGGTTATTGTACCAATATGATCAAGAATTTCAAAGGGGATGATATACTTAGTTCTTTGTTTCACTTGTTTCTCAATTTTCAAAACATTATTCCATAGTGAGATTCAATGAAATGAATTTTCAGCATCCTAAAATTTTTGATAAAGTATATTTTTATCATCATAGATATTCTACTAACTTTTAGATTACTTTATATGTCATGGAATAGTTCAACCCTTCATTACTATTTTATTAGTGATCTCATGTCCCAATAGATTTCATTCTCTACCCTCATCCCAACATCTTGGAGCTCTACATTTTTCCCATATAGGGATTCATATGGTCCAATAAGTATACATGAGGGAAACCTATTATTGTACAAAATCACAAGTTGAGGAGGGTGTTGATCCCAACCACCTTTGAAATCTATATATCAAGATCTCAACTAATCCTCTAGGTTTTTAAATGTTATTTCAGACGAACCATCTATTTGTGGGTGATACGCAATGCTAAAACACAATTTTGTATCAAGTGATTTCTAATGATTTCACTAGAACATTGAGGTAAACCATAGAGCCTGATCTAATTCAATGGAATTTGGTAATCCATGCAACTTTACCACCCCACTAATGTATATTCTGGAAATCTAAACAAGAGAGAAATCTTCTCTCATTGTAATGAAGTGTGATGACTTAGTAAGGCGATAAACTACCACCCATATAGAAATAATACTTATATAGGTTTTTTATAGTCTTAGGACATAATCTATTGTGATGTTCTACCATTTATATTCTGGTATGTGAAATGGATTCAACAACCATTTATAATTTTCGACTTTATTCTTAACTTATGGAATACCAAACACTGATATACAAAATCCACAATTTCCTTATTTTTTCCATTACATTATATTTATTCATTAAAATCCCAATAAATATTTTTAATTCTACGTTTACAAGGTAAGGGAGAACTATGAGCTTTCTCTAATAGGTCTTTCTTTAAACCTGGCATGGAATAAACACATACACGGTTCTTGAACCTTATCATTACACCATGACCAAGGTTAAACTCATGAAAATTTATGACATTCTTATTCACCTCTTAATCTCCCATATACACCTCCATAATCACAAGTTCGATAGAATGGTGGACATTTAGATGAGAAATATATGATTTCCCCTTCCTTAAGGATTTTGTGATCAATACATTAAAAATCCAAAAATATTGGATCTTTTGTGATACTCATAATTTATCAGAAAACATGTTATTTTTTACTCAACATATCAGAAACCTTGTTCATTTACTTTGGTGGAAATGTATTAAGCGATCCTAATCCCTAATCTACTCTAACCATATTTTGTGGTGCATGGTCAACTCCTTCTGTGTGAATGTTTATTTCAAACTTTTTTGATTGTTATATATATCACAAATTAATAGATAAAAGTAATTCATCCATATCATTAATGAAAATTCTCCATTTCATACTCCAAATAATGAGTTGGGTAATTGTATTCATGAATCTTTATCTTTCATGAGGCATAAGCTATAACCATTTATGCTTTTTAATGAATACATAGAAAACCTATCTTGGATGCATCTCTATAGATTATAAACCATTATCTACAACATTCTAGTGTAATAATAGGTGTAATGACCAACCTTCCCATCATTTACATGATATTTTCCTCACATTAAAATGTCTAGAAGAACTCAACTACCATCTAAGTTAACGTGGTTACATGATTCTATTGTTCTTATAAATTATCCCCAAATGATTGATAATATCATTCTAAACATAGAATAATACAAATCACAATCATTGTTGTTTGTCTAAGTTATCTTTTAATATCCTCTTTGTTTTGTGGATCTACTAATATACCATCTCTTCATAATATGTGACCCAAAAATGGATCATTTTTCTACCAAAATTTACATTTTATAAAATTTTCATTCATCTTATCCTTTGTTAGTATCATTATTACAATTTTCTTGTGATATTCATGTTATTCCTTTCTCTTTGAATATATAAGAACATAATCAATAAATACAACGAAAAATGGTTGAAAAAATATCTAAATTATATATTCATTAAATCCATGTAGATCATCGGGGAATTAGTAAGACCAAAAGGTATCAAATTATATTCGCAGTGACCATACCTTGTATGGAATGCCGTATTGGGTGAATACTCCTTCATAACCATAAATTCATGATATCATGAATTAAGGTAAATCATGGAATAATATTGAGCTCCACATAGTGAATTAACCAAGTCATCAATACAGGGAAGAGGATAGTTGTCCCTGATTGTGATCTTGTTTAACTCCTGATAATCAATGTAGAGTCTCCTAAATCCATCTTTATTTTTTTCACAAAATTTACCCATACAGCACAAGGTTACAGACTTGGACAAATTAATCAATTATTATAGTTTTCAGGGGTTGTTTCTTTAATTATTGCAACTCAATCGAGGCCATTCTATATGGATTCATTGTGATTTTGGTGGAACCAGGTATATGTCCTATTGAGAACTCTACTTCAAATTTTATTAGAAGAAAATTATTCTCTTATATAAATACATCCAAAATATACCAAACATTAGGCCAATCATCAATGTCGAAAATATCTCCAACCATTTTATAAAAAAAACATTTCGAATCGAAATTAAAATTCATACACTATATATAACCACTATAAGATGTTCAAATTTATCATCACAATGATGGATGATCTTTGTAGGGTCTGAAATATAAAAAATAAATTAATTTCCTTGACAATTTTTATTGGATTTATTCATAAAAATTATATCCATACCTCGGATGAAATAAAATTGAACCAAAGTATGAATTTTATGATTTTCATGAATCACATTCACACAAACTTCTACCGAGGTTGAATCATAGACTTGAGATGCAATCATCGTACCGTTAGAGTTTTTTAATTCAAATTACACCCATAATTCTTTTTTGAGGAATCATAACACCATTATCATATTCTTAATATATGAATAAATCTATATATCCAAAATCAAATTGGATAGTATAAGTTCTAGAGTGGATAATAAGTGTACCATTCAAGAAATTATTATAACACCCGTCATGATAAATATAAATTACATGAGATTTAAGCTTATCCATTGGCTTAATTGTTTTCTGACATTGATCTTCATCACTAACCCCTAGTTTTGGGAAAATGGAAATTAATATGACCATTTCTTAACACATGTATCCCATAATAGTTGGAGGTTATTTCGGTTCATCCTTTTCTCCAGTAGCATTTTGATAAAACATTATCCCATCACCTCAATAATCCATTACCAAATGTAATTCCCTTACAAACATCACACAATTATTATACCCCCTAAGGAAATTTCTTCCATGATTCATCCCACACATAGATAATAAAATAATGATCATCATCTTTTCCCCATGACTTTTAGAGTTTCATTTAAAATCAATCATCCTCTTCTTGTCAAAGCCGTGTGATTAATATATAAATCCTATCACTATTTCAATGTGGATTTCACAATGAAAAATATCTTAATATATTGTAAAGTTTATTATGTCCAATGCCCTTATATGACATGGATTTAATCAACCAAGAATAATATCTTCTATACATTCTGGTTGTATGATAATTCCCGAAGAATACCTCATAAGTCTAATGAAATTATAAATGTAGTTACCAACAGACTCACCATCCCATTGAATCAACTAAATGAACTCTTTTACCGTTGTGGTATGAAGAATTATAGAAAATTACTTATTGGAAATAAGATCATAAAATTTTCTGAAACCATGGACTGAATCTCATCATGCTACCTCATATTCTTGAATAGAGTCCCCCACGGATCTGTAACACATTGTAATAGAAAAACATCCATAATAACATTTTCATGCTCCATAGAAAGAAGAATAGAGAATATTTTTTTAGTGGTATTAATCCTTTTCTCAACAAAAAAAGGATCACGAGACCCTTTGAAATATGCTGGACATTGAATCGTGAATGAATCAATATAATGGTGTTCCCTCCTATTGTAATTTGGAATTCCACCATTATTCATATCCAGAGAATGTTGTGTTAGAATAACAAAAAGGATTTTCATTTCCAGATCCCGAAGCATTCGATTTCTCAGTGGTAAAATCATTTCATTGTCAATAAAAATTACGATTAACAAGATTCTTCATGATTTCATCGAATGACTAAAATAAAAATAATAGAGAATGAAATAATTATTATAAGTAGAACCTTTAAAATTTTGAAAATGCACTTGTATGATGTATAAATTATTACACATTACATAATATATGACACCGTATGTTTATCATTGGTTATTCATCATCAAAAAATGTTTAAATCCTTCACAATGGTTTGAGAATAGTTTGCAAATTTCTATAGAATACCCCCAGCTATTTCAATCCAAGTGTGTAGTAAGCCCTGCTGTCATTTAACAGATTACCCCATGTCAAGAACGAATTGTCATGTTAGTGATGTTACCCCTGTGTACATCTTTAGCATAGCCACATCCACTTATATTATCAATACATTGATGTATTTCAAGAAAACCACTCACTATAACCATCATCAATAGTGGCGGAAGATTTCTTATACATTTAATCATCCCTATAATTATACATAAACATGTCCTTAGGGTTCTCACCATGGTTTTATCATCATAGTTCCAAAGGATAACTAAACATTTCCTCTAATTCAAACTAAACATACCCTCACATTACAAACATTAACATTACATATCTTTTGTAGAATACATAAATATTATATAAGTAGATGCAAGAAGATTGTACTAGTATAGTTTCATTGGTAACAAGAAATACATAACAGTAATACATATGTGATATGAATTATCTCCTACTCGGTTCTTTTTTTACTATCTCTCTTCCTAGACACCTCAAACATAATAAATATCTTCACAACATTGGGAAGAAATATTAATATGTGGTGTGCTCAAATTCTCATTAATTTTAATCCAGTGAGTCATGTAAACATGAACATGAGAATAAGGGTATGAGAATGTGATCTTGAAAATAGAAAATCATACCCTTCATATCGACGATCATGGCACAAATATTCGTAGTTCATAATACATAAATCATATTGAAATAAAGAGAATATTCCATGATAAAATAAAAGTGGAATAAGATATCAAATATTGTAAGAAAATATTAATATATTTATTTTAATATTAGATAAGGCATCACTGACATGACCATCATAGTGGACAAAATCCATTATTGAACTAGATGAACCCCATTCCTACCATGTTTTAATGAACTGACTAAACCCTCGTTCCATCCCTATATTACTGAATCAATTAAAACCACGTTCCATACCATTAATACAGAGATTATTAAACAATTATTCCCTCCGTTTCTATCTCATGATATTTAAATCATTACCCAACGTGTGGGAGATAGATATAGGTCCCACCCATCATATAATGAAATCATACATACATGTTCCACAAGATCAAGAATAAACATATCATAACCCATGAAATGAAATGGGTATCATTAACATATAAATATATCATAACCTTTGAAAAGAGATAGGTTTCATAATATTCTCATCAAAAACCTATCCAATGAAAAGAATATGGTTTCAAAATCATATAACACATGAACGAGAAATGAGTTTCATAACATTTGTCTATCTAAATTTAATCCATTCAGAGATAGAATATGAATTCAGATATTGATGAATTCCATATAAAGTCATGATTGCCACCAATGAATGTTATAATGTATGGGATGTTATTTAGATATATCTTTTAAAATCAATTCACTTTGAAAATATCTATTCTTTTTTGAAAAATGGTTTTTATTACATAAAACTGTTGAAAATCATATTTCACTGAAAATAGCCTGAAATTTTTTCGAAGGATGGTTTTTAAAAAAAACATTTTTAAAAAACATTTTTCTATTAGAATTATATTCAATGATATTTTGAGAAAATCTTTGAAAATGTTTTGAAAACATTTAGAATACATTTTTTTAATATAATATATATCTGACAGATGAGAGAGGTGGTAAAATTTTCATAATACAATATATTTAATACCAATGAGTATAAAAAATGGTAGAAAATTAGAGATAACTTTAATAAATAGAGGATAAATAAACTCAAGATTATTCTTTAATGTTGGTTCATAGTATTTCATCAAGGGAATCAGAAACATAAATAATCTCTAGAAAACTAATAGATTGTATGAATAAACTCTTATAACATGGTGACTTGGGATCGTACAATACATGTATGAAAATGAAATTAAATAAAGGCTATGATATCATGAATAGATATAGATTCATTATAAAACATTTATAATTAATTTCTATAAAACTCGTATAATATTATAACTGCATAACAAAATATGATCCTCAAAGAAGGAAGATTGAGCCAAAACTATTTTACCAATTCGATATATTTTGAAAGTCATAACCCATTAAAGAATGATCTTAGAATGTATATGTGATTAAACATAAAATTTTTTACATTATAAATATAACAAAATTAGTGTAGGAACATACACCACACAAGAATAATGATTCGCAAACATAGTTTTATCTCATAAAAATTGAATGTGAGATGAAATTCACCTTACCTTGTGACTTGACTCTCTCCATACTCATAACATATTACTATAAAAATAGAATCATATTATTATAAATAACACCAAATTTAGATTTACAATGACCTTACATTACCATATTGTTAAGGATCATAAGTTAATGTTTCACTTCTGTTAATATTTTCTTTGTTCTTCGCATGTGTCTTAATTGGTTATATCATTATTAATTATACTTATTTCATGATTCAACAATTTAAATCCTGATATAAATATCATATATATAATTAATATTCATATTATAATAAATTATATCATAAATAAGTATGAATTGGAATACACCGTTCAATGAAACGGTAATCCCTGTGTAGGCATGAACGTTGTTTCATTTTTTATTGTTGTATTAAATGAATGTATGTAAATGATATATGAATATAAATGTATATATATATATATATTAAATTAGAATTAATATCTCATATTTATAATATATGTACATAAATCCAATATTTAATACATTCCATGTGGTGTGTGAACAAATCGTATAGCTTTAAGGGGAGATAGTCCTCACTTCCTCAAAAGAGATTGTTGTCTAAACACAAAATTGTAGGTAAAAAGGTATGTGTTGTAAAATTAATATAAAAGATTAAAATTAATATTAAATATAGTATATATCACATATAAATATATTTTCCATCATAATTAACACCATGTTTGGTGGTAAAGGTGAAATGAACAATCACTGTTTCGTGAGGCAGTAGTTCTTCGTATATAGAAACTTTGTGTTCACTGTACATTTATTTGAGGTGTGTGTAATTTTAGACTATAAACATTACATAAAAAATAAAACTATATAAACTATAATATATTATCCACACATTAATATAAAAATTAATGTGGATGTTGTGGTGAAGTAAAAAATTGGAAAGGATCTTGAGAGAAGACGTTACCGCGAAATGGGGTAACTCATTTTGGGTTATGGAAAAAGGATTACTTGAGAATATTGCTTCCCAAATGGAGGATTAAATGTAGAAGGGAGGATTTTTTGCAAGATTATTGGGAATATCATAGACAAACTTAAATGTGTTTATAGGAGTGAGACATGGTTAGAGGTGGGGGATTCTTATTGGGAAGAAAAAGGACTCACCTGGTATTTCGAAAAACAAATTATGGGTGAACATTTTATTTCCCAAAACATGTAATAAAAACAAAAATAAACTATATAATGGAAGGTTAATGGAATAAATATCAACAAAAAATGGGTTTTTTACAAGTTTATAGTTCACTTAGGTCATTAATTTAATGTTTTAGTCCATAATTAAGCTTAAATTGACCATAACATCAGTGATTAATTTCAATCACTTCTACTAATCATTTATGTAAAAACCTAAAATTGTCATATTAAAATATAAATATTATAATTAAAACAGTGTTTTATGTTGTATTTTTTAAATTAAATTCAAAAATGTGGTAAAATTTAGATTAGTGCTAAAATAGTGTAGTGGACAAAAAAAATTGGTTTAAAGCATCAAAACATTCCAAATTTGTTAAGATTTTACTTTCAAATTTGAAGTGAAATAGATTTTAATGAACTAAAATGTATTAATATAATTAATATATATCTAATGAGAAAATAAAATATATTTTTAATTTAATTTTTGATTAATAATTATATACAAATAGGTAGATTTTAACTAAAAATATTATTTTTCACTATTCATCAAAAAATGAGGTTTCTTAATAAATCCAAAAAATTAACCCTATGCTAATTTCAATATTTTCAATATAAAAATGAATTTTAATTTATCAAAATAATTGTCTAAATTTTTCTAAAATTAAATTCATTATTACAAGCGGTTTATTCAAGAAAATAATGTTTTAATACATAAAACAGACTTTAACCAAAATCATATCTTTTATTGTCAATATGTTTTGTTTATATAAAACTATTATTATAATATTTTCAATGTATTTATTGTTATTAATATAAATATGTCTAATGGTTATGTTATAATTAGCTTATTTAAATAATTAATACAATAAAAGGAGATGTTTTATAGAATCTTAGTGTTGCGTGTATCGTACGCCAACTTAGTGTTGCATGCTTTATACACCAAGTTAGTGTTGCAAGTAATGCACAACTTGAAAATGTTTATGTTATTAATGAGTATTTTACTAATGGAATTTTAATATATAAATGAAAATATAATGTTATTAAAAAAATAGTCCTGTGAAAACTAGGGGTGATACAATAAACACCCCACGAGTGTAATTTGTTAAGTATAAACACCATCCACCCTCAAAATATTAATCATTTGGAAACATAATAGGATCTATATCATCAAATTTAACCAGTTAATTAATTTTATGGGGAAACTTCGAAATTATCAGAATGCATTATACTTAAAAATAGATATATAAAACACAAAACCTTGATGGAATGATATAGACCAGATAAAGTAGATCTTTAGTAGGAAATTTATCTAATATCATCTTATAATTTGATATAGAATAGATTAAAAATGATGTATTGATGAACAAAGAGAAAATATAGCATATTATTTAGATACAAAATCTCTCTGTAAAAAAAAAGTAAACTCTAGAATTTTTTATGGGGTATGTATTACTCATTGGAATGAATCCTACGAGACTAACAAAGATCAAATCAATGTACTGATGCAGAAATGGTAGAAAATCTTACCAATTTGTATTAAAGGTCTCTCCATACAAACAACCCTATCTTTAAGATGATTATATAAAGGATGTAATGTTTTTAAATATTTAAGGGAAAAATGGTAATTTCCCACAAAAAATAATTGACTACATGTTTTACCAAACCATGAACCAACCATACACCTCGCACTATATTATGGGAAATAGTGCATAGTTCCAGGTGCACAATTTCTCCAATCTTATAAAATGATTATCATAAGGTTTAAAAAGTAGCAACATCCCCTTTATTGTTATTAACCTAAGGTGGTACTTTTTCCTTAAATATTTCCCTATACTACACCCCTCGGAACTGGCATTACACTATTTGAGAAACCATGTGGCATGTCCCACACGGTTTCTTCTGACTGTGAAACCAGCCTTTTTCTTCCAAAATTTTGGGTTTTTATATCCTAATAAGACTCATACACCCACCATAAATCCATGACCTCAAAGGGTAAAAATTTTAATATTTAAAAAACATTTCTCTAGGAAAACAAAAGATATTCATACATGAATAAAAACCGAGATCTTACATAATAAATAAATTTAATAAAATAATACTTCATTAAAGGAAATTTTAAAAAATTGTTAATATATTATAATATTAAATAAAACCCAACATTTTTAATAATATATGTTATGAGTTTAATTTAGTATTTATAAATTCAATATACTACTTTATAAAAATAAAAATACTATAAAAAGATTTCCACAAATTTGGAGTAATAAAAGTGATGATATTAAAAAGATATATATTTCTTCAACATTAAAGGATAAATAATTAAAATTATAAAAATATAAAAATTCATATTTTATATTTTGTGATATTATAAATACAATAAATAAATTAGTTTAACAATAATAAAATCATTAAACAACAAAATTATATTTTATATCAAAATCCTACAAATAATGAATGAAATCTTTTATAAAAAACTAAATTTTAAATCTATATTCTTTATCAATGATATTTTTTTATGAATTTATAACTGATTCTTGAATTTTAAACCAATAAATGTTTTGTTCATGATATGGTTTTCTCTTCTAATATTCTGTGGATTTTTTAATTCAATGTTGCATGAAGAGAAATTTATCAAACAATGTATAAATTTAGAAATACATTTTGAAATATTAGGGTGTTTAATTATCCCCCTTAATTTAATTTCATACTCACAAAATTATTTGTCATTCAATCAAGTGATAATCTAAATAATTCATAAGAAAAAATATATATATCATTTACTAAGATATAAAACGCTTTATCATTTGTATACCTAAGAAACTATTTATCAATAATATGATTCTTTGTTGTTCAAAGAGACATAACTTTCACGACACCATTTTCATGATAATGCTTGCTACCAAATACTAAATTTGAAATGGTTAGGGAAAAATATTATCAAATAAAAAGAAATGATCATAAGAATATGGATGGTCAATTTTAATATTTCTTCTCCAACGACACCTCTATTTTAGCCAATGATATAATGTCATTCAAGACTGATCATATTAATCTCTTTGTCCACTGTTGTTTACTTCCACTCCTATTTTATCATACTTCTAAACATAATACCATATCATAAGAGATAATTCATAATTAATTAAAAATAAAATTATATTATCTAAATAAAATATCCCAAAAACATATTTCCATATTTACAGACTCAGGAACACTTATCAATCACCAAAGTGAATATCCTATCAATTCTCACCCATCAATTTCTTTGGGTTATTTCCCCTATGTGGATATGTTCTACAACCACATCCACTTTATAACATCCAAATAATAGTTTATTATCTAAGAGAATAAATTAATAAATAAATTACTAATACATAAATTACTTTCTTATACATATATTTATCTCATAGAATTTCTATTTTTTCCCTAAATTTGACTTTTATAAATATTTAACACCGTACAATTCTATAAAATATTTTTATTCAATTGAATATAAAAATTTCCATAGTTTTTGTTACACATCAAACTAATTTTAGTTGAAAACATCATATATTTCTAAATAGTGTGTAAATTGAGATCAAATCCCTTACATCGATTGCATCAATTCTGCATAACACCTTATTTTTCTCAATTGAGTAGAAATTGAGATGAAATTACATAAAAAATGGTATTGTAATTGTGGTAATTAAAAAATAATTATATTTTGCATGAAAAATATATATCCATAAAAAACTATTTGATATAAAAGCTTTTAAAATCATAATGTTTTTCAATCCTAATGGTTTCATGACACATTATTTGATGTAAAGGAAACCCCCAATAAATAAAAATTAAGTAAAGATACCCTTTATATCATGTACGAATTTCATCAAAAAAGTTTGACCATATGTAAAATAACTATATATTTATAGAGATATATTTAGGTACTATACTCATATATATACTTCCATATATTATTTACATATGACATTTTATAACCTGTGTAATACAATTTCTTTATTAAAATCAATATTACTGAAGATTTATGCGACTTTTTTAACGTTTGTTTCTTTTTTGTAGCATTGAAACATCTACATTGGACATGTATACATTATTTGGATAATTATAATCATTATATATATCTTATATATTTATAATAAACATATTAATGATCATCCTTGAATGGTATAAATTGAAAGGTGAATTTTACGTATCATGGTTATGGTAGGTCGTACATGCGTATGAAAGCTATTATCACTTTCAAAAAGAGGAAAATTAGAATGGTAAATAATAACTATATAATAAATAATAATAATAATATAAATATCAATAAATATTTTTATTAATTATATCATAATAACCAACCATTTAAGTGGTTATGAAAAACATATTACCCTGATATGTGGATATGGTAATTCGTATGTACGGAATAGAGACACATTCAATTTACATTGTATTGAAGGAAGGTGGATAATGGATATTAAATAATAATAATAATAATAATAATTTAATATATTGAAAATAATTAACTTATTTTCTTAGAAAACATACCATTGATTTTGAGGAGGTATAATAAAAAATAAAAATAAAATTGGTTGTTTGTGTGTTTTACCACATTGCGGGGAAACCCCTTTTGGTTTAAACCATAGAATATGAATGGATATTATTTTTGAATGACAAAAATCTAGAATACATAATAAATGAATATATTAAGTTATTATGTTTTATATTTTCTGATATATAAGCCCCAAAATGTTTGAGGATGAGAGTAGAATAGGTTTCCTTTTATATGCAAGGGGAGGGGAACTCCTTAATTTACCTAATGTACTAAATTAATATAAATTGATATTAATATTCATGTGACTAATAATATACATATTTTTGAGATTTAATGTGAATAATTTTTAATCTTCTATTATAATAATTTTTCTTCATGTTTATTTTATTTTTTAATTATTATCTATTTTTTACACCTCATTAATTCCTTAGAAAATTACCACAATATAGTTGATTTATATAATTTTATATTCATCTATGATACCATAAAAGGTAATGTGACCCATAAATAAACAATGATTGAAATTCAACACCATATCCCATTCACATAGATGCATATTACATTTTTTTTATTTTTAAATCATTTAATAGAATATTTTTATTATAAAATATAATTAATGTCATTTTTAAGTTTATTTGTATATTTACTATAAATTCATCAATATATTAATTTAATTTTAATTTTAAAACTTCTAGAAATCCATAATATGATATGTCTATCTAAAAAATAATATTAATGGAATAATTCATCCAAAATGTATTACATTAATTTTTTAATATAATTTATTATATTTCACAGTTACTTAAAATTATAAAGAGCCAATGTTTCATTGGAATATAATTTACGTATTCAATTACAAAATATTTAAACAAAATCAACAAGATAATGAAATTAATTTATATATTAATATCATTATAACTAAAATAATATTTGTTTACACTAATGTAAGAAATTATGGGTAATAAAATGTCAAGGGAGAGATATTTTGAATTTATTATTTTTTATAAATAATATAATGGCCATAATAAAAGACAAATGGAATAATGGAACAAAAAATATATATTTTAAGATGTTATATGTACAAAATGAAATAAATTATTCTCATTAGATAATTTTATGGAATCAATTTAACTATTGTATTCATGTTAGTCAACATTAAACACATTTAATCCTAAACTCTGGTGATTTTAAATTGTTACCTCGCTAACATTATAACATGACAAAAATAAAAATAGAGTTTATAAAAAATTAGGACATAATGCATGAAAAATTTTGAGTCCATTTTTAGAGATTTATTTGCAGGAAATGAAATATTTTATATTTAATATAGAAACTAAAAACACACGAATTGTTTTTATAAAATACACTAGTTTATAGTAAAAAACATTTCACCTTGAAATATGATTATAAATAGGTATCCACAATTTGATTGGATAATCAATATAAAAATTGATTTTCATACTTTTCCAATCATTAAAATCCAAATGGAATATTCCAAACATTCCATCAATTACAAAATATCAAAAATAGTTGTCAATTTTAATGAAATATAACATATCATAAAAAAATGTCAACACTGGGATCCAAAATTAAAAATAATGTTTTAAAATAAATTAAAAAATTCATAAAAATTATACTTGGATAAAAAAAATATATAAAACAACATAATTGATGTTCATAATGATTTTTTAATATTTTGCCACATAGTTATAACCTGGCATTACCGCTTTTACACTTACCAAGATGATAAATATTTTCCACGATTACTGTACATAATGAAAATATTATGTTAAACATATTATATATTATTCATTATTCATTTTACTAATTTTGAATCCATTTTTAAAAACTATTCTTATGTAATTTGAGGAAATTTTTAAAAAATTAAACCCATAAAACACTATGAAAAGTTGTTCACCCAAAACATATCATTATAAATGTATAATATTTTTTTATAAAAATAAACCATAATATTTATTACAATGTTATTAATAGTATTATACATAATATAAAATCCAAATTTTTTTATACCATTTTGAAAAAAGGCCCTTTTTAAATTCCTTCACGTAAAAGACATATTTCAATTAAAAAGATTATTTTTCAGCATTCTTTGTGAAGTCAATGTTATAATTAAATTATAAAAAATTCAATCTAGGATAATTTTGATATTTTCAGAGAAAAAATGAATTTAATTTTTCAAATATAATTTCTAAAATTGAAATAACTTTAATATTTTATTTACTCACAAAAAAATTAAATTCCATTTACGAGGAAATAGTGTATTTTGAAGCCTAAAATAAATTTTTTAAAAATTCTATACCAATTTATCAATATATTAAATTTAAATAAAAGCATTAAAATTAAAATAAATTCTTTTATTCCTATTATATATAAAAAATTAACATTTATGTTTGAAAGATATTACATATTAATGTTTATTTATACTCAGGGTTACATACAATGCTGGATATTGAAGACATTAAATTTATTTGAAAAGAAATGTATTATAAAATATAAATGTTTCAAATTCCACCTCAATAAATACATTATAACCATAAAATTTATCTCATTACTCAATAGTTATATATTTGAAAATAACATTTTTGACAACATCATTATATAATGAGATAATGAAATATCCATTGAAGAACTAAAAGTATGAAACATATGGTTACCTAAAAAAACCCATAATTGGTATCCACGGTAAAAGTAGACTATCTTGGAAATTAAAAAATATATATGATGAATAAATTCAACATCCTAGGATCGATATATTATGATAGATAATATGTTCTGGGAAATGTTAATGACCAAAAAACATTAAATTAGTGATGTTGGAGAATGGCAATGATTCATCCAAAATGATTGAAATATGATAAAAGTTTTATATCAACATACTTTTTTTGGGAGTTAAGGAACTATTTTATCTTATATAATAATAACATGAGGTAATATACTATCTCGGTAATATTAATATCATACTTTAACTAATTTACACAATAATATCTTGATTTTTTGTAAAAGATGAGTATTCAATGTGTAATTTTCACAATAGAAGCACTTAAATAAACTTCTAATAGATACCATAATCTATAAATGACTAAATCACAATTGGTCATGAATTTACTAAAACAATAATGAAATTCTTATAATAATATAGTTCCAAAAACATTTAAACGTACATATAAATAAAAAATATAAAAACATCCAAAATTCATTATAAAAAACTAATGTTTAACATATATCATACTATAAAGAAATAACCATATCTACCTAACAAGAAGAGTATCCTCAACATTAAATAATTATTTGTCCTCAAAGGATACCTCATGACCCGAATCATACATATGTAATAAGGTAATAACATTCTTCCAAATTAATCATTTACATTTAACCTAAAAGATATATATACCTCAAACAAAAAACAAATATCTTGGAATATACATGACCATGTTACAATATTATAAAATATTTTATCCAAAAATGTTCCTCCCAAATACATAATAACATTTATCCATAAAATTATTTATGTAAAAAATTCATTATTAACCAGTACATCACATAGATCAGGGGACATAATTAAAACATTGTCATTCATCGATTGTGGGATAAGGTCTTCCATTTTTTTAGGGTGTGATGTGTTGTCACCATGCTTAATGGATTTTATTATTAAAATATATATTAATTTAATTCATATACCATTCCCAAAAATATTAAGATCCTCATTAATAATAATAATAATCATCAAATCACATTTCAACAACTATTATTTTCTCTATATCATATTTTTTTACACAAAATAAAATAATCATATTTAACAATTATTACTTCAACAGCAAATATTCTATCAACCCTAAAGGTTATAAACACCTTTAAACTTATTAAAATAATTATAAAATAATTTTTCATTAAATAAAATTTTCATATAAATAATATATTAAACAAAATAAAATTTATTCCAATAAATGACTCCTAAAATATCAGTATTCCTGTCAGGAACCCATCACATAAATATAAAAAAGTGGCATCATTTTTATTGAACATATGATAAACCATAAAATTTAATAACCTATAATAATTAGGTTTGTTCCTTATAATTAGGATATATCATAGGTTTTTACAGGTTTTATTCTCTTAATCATCATAATGGTTCATATAGAAAATGATAATTAACCGATGTATATGCTTATTGATTGTTAAACTATGTGCGTAGTAAGGGATCATTCACTATACCCAAGAGTGATGGATGAGATAACATGAAAAACTATTTATGGGGATTAAACCCCATGAATTATATACTCTAAAAAACATATTATGGTTGAAATCGTAAATTAATGTATATATTTAAAATCATTATTATCTTATATTACATAAAGGAATATTGTCCAATTCTATCATAGAGTTAAGATCACTAATATTGGTTACCCTGAACCATGTTGCAATTATTTCAACTAAATCCACAATAATTAAAACATTTACGTCCCTAAAATGAGTAGTTTATATAAAATAGTTACTTTGTTAAATTAGTACTTGATAGTGACCGCATCAATAATGACAAAAATGTCTATACATATTTAAAACTATATACATAAATGAATCTAACATATATTTTTAAATGTAAAATACCAAAAAAATATTTTATTTTAAACATCCTTATTCACTCTATCATTATCTTCTACATCCTTTATAGTACTCTACATGTCATCCTACATAAAGGAATCAAAATAAGGGTGAGAACAAATACTTAATTAGGTTATGTTAAAATAAATTTTTTTTGGTTAAATATGGTATAATAAATATGATTTTGTAGATACTAGCCAAAAAATGATTAAATAAATAGAAAGAGTAATAAATTAATCCATTGATGATAAAAATTATATAATATAACCGATAATGATAAATAAATTCTAAATAAAGGAAATTCATAATCTTAGCATCATATTCTTATATAACATGATATCTTTACCATTATGGGATTTTGTGAATAAAATTTAATAGATGGGTGAGTATTCCAAAAAATATGATTTATAATGGTCATCCAACTAATTTTTTTCATAATACATGGATATTAATTGAGGGGGAAAAATTATATGTTGCATTCATCATATTATGAAAATTGTATTCAAAATATAACAAATAATAAATTACATTCATAAAAAATGTCCGGTATGAAATTATTCATGTTGAGTAAATGAAACATAATATAATTATTTATTTATAAAATGAAATAGTAAAACAAAATTCTTATAAGTGGTATATTATTTACAAAATAAGAATATTAATGAATTAAACAAGGTTGTTATTTATGCTTATATATGATCATAAGAAATTGAAGGTTCAAATATAAATATACTGAAAACAAAATCAATCAAGGGATGACAGTTGACCATAAATTCCACAAAAAATTAATTTTATTTTTAAAAATTTTTATTTTAAATACATCAAGAGGGAATAATATAATCTACCTAAAAATAAATAGTATTATAATACCAAATATGTCACAAAGAAATTCATATTTTTAGGAAATAACATTCTAATATATTAAAATTTAATTTTAAATTTATCAATGAAGTTATAATGTGAAAGAAACATAAATAAAAAACAATTTTATATATAAAATATAACAAGAGGTCATTTCACACATAATAAAGACATAACATAGTATGTTTTTTTTGAAGTATAACACATTGAATGAAAAATGAATTAAGAAACCCATTGTTGTAGGTTTGACATGATTCATATGTGTGTGAACAAAAAATAGAATTAATATTGATTATTTGTAGAACCAAAATCATATATTTCATTCAATATATTTTTTAATTATAATGTTTGACCATTTTTTTTACAATTCTTTATTAAAATCATTGTTTTTGTGGTAACTACATTGTTTTTAAAAAATGCATCAGTATAGTAATTAAGGTACATGAAATATGGTCATTGATATGTAATTTGTTGGATTATCATAATGATATAATATAATATATATTCATTATATACATATTTATAATCACCATTAAATTTAGTGATAGAAAATTGATTTACACCGTTAATGGGGATGGTATTTCGTTCCCACACATGAATGTTTTATTAACATTTTGATGGAAGAAAGAAAAAATGTAAACAATCAATCATCTTTAAATAATAATAATATCATAAATAACTTATATTTTTATATATATTTATTTATTATATCATTATAACCATCCATAGAAATATTTGATGGAAAAATAATTACACTGCTATGTGGAGATGGTAGACTATATGTAAACAGATTAAATACATTGGTTAGATTGATCAATGGTGGGTAGTGGTTGTTACAACCTCATAATAAATATTATTTATATGTTAGATACTGAATATTATTTTAAGAATTATAACCATTAAATTATAGCACTTATGAGAAGAAATAATGTTGAAAATACTCGATTAAGTGTTATAACTCTTTGTTTAAAACCCACTTTTGGATTACACGTTATGTCTTGAAGGGGTTATATTTTGGAAATAAAATAAGATATGTGATATTTTAATATAATAGAGTAATGTATTTTGGTATGGATTCATTGATAAATATTTATCAATACTTTTAAAGATGAGATTAATAGAGATGGCCTCTTATAAGGGCGGGAATAGGAACTCTGGAATTTAATTATTGTATTTAATTTATATAAATTAATTATAAAAATAAATTGACTCCAAATTGAAATATTTACAATAAATTGAATTTTTAATTATAAATAATCTCTTACAATAAAATATAATTTTTTTTTTCGTGATGTTGTAACCAATTTCTCTTGGTATGAATCCCCCATTAATCATTTACACATTATTGTAATATATGTGTTTCTAACTATTTCATTTTCCAGAAAATTACCCAAATGAAAAAGTTTCACATAAATGGGACAAGTTCAATAGTTTCAAACATGTATTATTCAACTTTCTAAATATATTATTTTTATGTATTTGAAATTATTTAATTGTATATGGATTATTATTCAACTTTCTAAATATATTATTTTTATACACAAAAATGTTTTATGTATCTAAAATAATCATGTAATATGATAATTAATCTAAATTATATAAGTATTATTAGTTTTCAAATAATTTATTTAAATTTTCTATTTATTTAATAAATATTATGTTTGAGTTCATTGGGAATTTTGGTTGTTATTAAATAACTAAAAATTAAAAACACACTACTTTGAAAAAATTATTTATTTTTAAATAAAATAAAAAATTTAATCTATTATGTTCCCCTTTTAAACTATTTTATATATTATAGGGATAATTACGACAATGGAGCAGAAATTTTTATTTATTTTTTTCTTAATGTATTATGAAGGTCAAAATCTATGAAATTTAGATCCATGGAACCCCACATTAAATTATATGATATAGTAGGGTCAAAATAAACCCAACCAATAACCTTTGGGAATGATTTGGATATAAATTAATCTTTACATTCTATGAACCCATCATTAATCTAATTTCAACATTAATTGAGATAATAAAATATTTTACCATGATTAAATAATTATATGTTAAAAAATAAATGTATAATTATGAAAGTTTTAAGCACGAGTAATGATTTTTTTAAAAATATTTTGTCAGAATATATAAATATTTGTGAAAGAAAATCATTTCAATAAAAAAATTTAAAACGCATGAGAAATAGAAATTATGAAAATACCTAATTTTATAGTAACTATCATTTCACCATTATATAAAGTAATAAAATATTTTAAATGGTTTTCAGCATAAATAATAGAAAATTATGGTTTTTTATAATATTGGAGAAATAAATAAACCTAATGTAGTCTCATAATGATTCCATTAATTACAATGACTCTAAATAGTTTTTAACTATAAAAATTAACATACCTTTCAAAAATGTCAATATTGGGTTCCCAATTTGAAAATATTATCATTAACATATTACTTAACTCGAATAAAAAACATTTGTTTGAAATCCAACAATTTAATTGGATAATGGAATGTTTTAGAAATATTTTTTTCACCTCACATTTTAACATAGTTTTTCTTCATTTATGCTATAAAAATTGAAAAATAATTTCTATCTTTAAGATTAATAAATTCCAAAAATTATGTAGGACATGTTAAAATATATTTATAATTATGATTATATATATACAATCCATTTTTTAAAATTAAATTCATATAATTCGATGAATTTTATTAGAAATTAAACATGCAATGTGTGAATAAAAGTGGGTTTTCCTAAAACAATGTCTTTTTATGTATAAAGTTTTTCTATGCAAAAAACAATAATATAATTGAATAAAATTTTCATAATATGATGATTAATATTATAATTTATTTTTATTTCACTTTGCAACTATTTAAAAAAATCAAACATTGAAAACACATTAAACAAAAAGAATGATTTCAATCAAAATTACTATTTTTCAATATTTATTAAAAAACAATATTATTAGAATATTATAAAAAATTCACAATAATATAATTTCAAACAAATGATTTCAAAATTGAGGTTCATTTTTTCAAATTCATTTTCTAACAGTAGATGAAATTAATTATATTATATGCTCATATAATTTAGTAAAAATATTTTTTTGAAGAAAAATGTAATTTTTAATTATATATATATATTTGTAATAATTGAGTACATTTTTATCAATATATTTACTTAATATAAAATAGTTTTGTATATTTTTTTAAATTTTTTATATAATTATTCATACATATATTTTGATATCTATGTTATAATTGTAAACTATTTTAAATTGTATTTAGAATTGGGTTTTCATGTATCACAACATATCAAAGAAAATAAATTTATATAAAGAGTAATATATTCTTGAACACCATCATGTTATAATAGAATTTCACCCCTCTTATAATGATTTAGTCAATATCATACATTATATTTAAAAAAACCCAATTCCAATAACCTATAATTTATTCATATTTGTTTAATCATGTTTATTTAAATCCTAAAATCAACCCATTAAATTATTGTTGCTGACATTATTATTACATGCTCCTATCCTAGGTATCTACAATGAAATTAAAGACACTATACATTTTCTTTTGTTATACTCATATTGAATACATCAGATTAGTTTGGGGGGGGGGTTTGAATCACATGTCTTGTAAATTTTCCCAATGATATGTAACACACAATATTCTGCTAAATTTTTTCCCTATCATCCCATGTATTCCTAAAAAACGAATAAGACCATTCAACCTCATATAAAAAAACCAATACCTATGATACCAAACTATCGTTACCACAAACATATATATTTAACCCTCTTATACCATCAATGAAGAATGAATGATATTTTACTATAAATATAGCCTTAAATAGGCAAGGAGTTGGATACTAGTGCCAAGGTTATAAAAATCACACATATAGAAAGAATTCCCAGATTTAGTAAAAGTAATATTGTTATATATGATATCAAATACAATGAAAATAAATCACATAATAAGAATAATTAAACTATACCATCACATAATGTATTAATAGTTTCATCCATGTTTAAATAATATTATCCATGTAGAAAACAAGAGATAAAACAAATTGTTGAAACTATAAAATAGATCCAATGTTCAATCCATTAGATAATTTCTCAGTATAAATATCATTTTTAGAAAAACAATAATATAGATTATTGATATATGATGAGAATAATATATAAACTCAATGGTATCATAATATATGTTTATTATAAAAATATTTAAAGGCTATATTAATTTTCCCATGAATAATCACCAGAACCAACAAGAACCAAAATAAGACATCTGTTTCAACCCAATATGACACCTCAAAATTTCATGATATTTTTATCTTTAAATATTTATGATTTCATTTCTAAATTTCATACTATAAAATAATGATTTTAAACGAAAATTTACTTAAATATTATTTATTTTATCGATATATATCATCTTATCACTGAATTGAAGGGTATGAATCAAGATATGTGAATTATAAATAAATATATAAATATATATATATATATATATATTCCTAAATGACTTAGTTTTTTTAAATTGGTTTTAAATTGAAATAAAATAATTTTATTCTAAAAATGTATGTTTTCCTAAAAAAACAATTTTTATGTGTGCAATGTTTTTTAATAATAAAAAAATAAATTAATTTCAATTGATTATTAATTTTAATTTATTATATAGAAAAATTATTAAATAAATTATTTTAACATTCATCTAATTGTTTTTACATTGCAATTTAAAACGGTGAGCTTAGTTTTGTGCTTAATATATATTCTACTGAAAAACACTTTGTTGCAATTTATGGAGTAATTTTATAATTTTTTTCCCTCACTTATAGATACTTGATAATATAGAGTTGATTCCATATTATTAATCATTATAACGAATATAATTTATTATGGAAAACCTTATAATTTTTCATAAGGAATAATAAAATAAGTATAAGTGTATTACTATTATTAGTGATAAAATGGATTTACTATTGGTTATCCTAAAAGATAATGTATTAGAAATATAAGAGAACATTATTTATATTTATTGGATGATGTCATATCAAAATTATCCTTCATATTATACATTTTATTATTTTTTTCCAACTATAATTGAGAAATAAATTATTATGTTTTCCTCATTTGAAAAATACCAAGTGTGTCCTCCATATACCACATAAAATGATAAAACTCCAAATTTATTCTTCATAATAAATGATTCTTATATCTCATCTTAGATGTACCGTACCAAATTTCTATCATATCATCTCATTTACTAGTGGTTTTGTTTTGATTATAATAACATCTTTTTAAGTAATGAAACAAATGTAAAAGGAGATTTCTCAATGAAGAGAAATAACTCTAAATTGTGTACTTTCACTTTGATTTTATTTTCTTATTAAAAAAATATATGGTATCCATTCAAAAATAATTAGTTACATATATTCAATAAAATTAATTTTTATTTTTATGATGTATCGTCCATTTTAAACCTCTATTACATCAAATAGGGAATGGAAGTATCACTCATGAATATTTACGGATTACCACTTCCACATCGTAATAATGTTCATTTACATCACCACAATTACACTTTTTTTATTATGAAATATTTAATTTATATATATTATATTTATGAAATAATTATTCTTCAGGAAATATAATATATTATCTACCATAATACATTTCTAATCATGGGAAAATGATAACATCTCCCTTATGTATGTGTGGACCAGCACCTCAACGAAATGATGTCCTTCCTTTTTCATAACCTATTTATAATAACATATATAAAAGTGTATATGATGAATAAATATTATAAATATTTCATAATTAATATTTTATATATGATTAATCTATGAAAAATTATAAATTATTAGAACCATTGAAATGAGATATGCATGTAAAATAGACCTGTTATTATTCGAATGTTCATTTTATAGAATAGATTGTTAAAAATGGATAATTTGAAATTAAAAAAGGATTAATATATATAATTTTACATATTATTTTTATCATGGAATTTATTTATATAAAATATATACTTTTAAAATATTATATATTAATGTGTACAAAGAATGCTTGAACAAGAGGAAAGAGTTAATTTTGAAATCTAATTTCTTTTAATGATTTTCAATGATAAAATACTATTGAGGGAAATTAAATGGTTATTAATCAATAAATATAATATATTTGAATCTCATAAGGTTATATCTGAATATTTTATTTATAAACACCATTTCCTCTCAATCTCACTTAAAATATACACAAAAATGTTTGTATATATATAAAAACCTTATTTCCATTTAGGTCACTGATCAATTTCTTCTCTCTGTTTACTCATTATATTTATTTTATCAAATTTCCAAACTAAAAATGTAAATATTTAATCTTTGACATTTTCAATACAATATAATGTATTTATAAAAGAATAAATTTAAATATTCTAAAAAAATTTCAAAAAATTATTTTTTAATTTTTTTTAAAATTTTGTAATGAAGGATTTATTTTGTTGTATATGAAATAAATGTTTTCACGTTTTCATGATTTTTCATTAATTTAAATATTTTTGTAGAAGATTAATATGTAATAAAAAAAATCTCAATATTCTATGAAATTTTTCAATAGAATTTACAAATAAAATTTTAATTTATAGTTTTTTCAAATAAAGGTTTAATGGGATTTTAATTGTATTTTACATCTATATATACAAAACATATGTATCATTTTGAGTTAATGGGGATATTATGAGTTGATATTATCCTTTAAATTCTCTGGATTGATTATCATGATAATAATTTAAGGATGATTCTATGAATCCCATTTATTTTTAACTCGTTAATTAAGTTATGATGAAAAATATATGAATTTTTTTAGCTTCCATGAGATAGGGTATGATGAAATTATGATATTTTTATGAAATATGATTCATTGTGACTTGTTATGATATCATGATATTCTGAATATTTTATATCATTTTCTACATATATATATATATATTACTTTTATTATGTGATTAGTGTTCCTCGAATTATATATCCTTTAAATGAATTTATTAAATATTAGATATATCACGAGAAAACGATGAGTTGAATATGGAGTAAACCATGTTTTGTATAGGAATATATTCACCATGATATTATTGGGAGTGAAACCTTTCTAAGAAAATGATGAAATCTGGAGTGAATATTATCCACTATGGCATCCCAGGAAGTGATCCTTCAATATAGAAATGATTTTTTAGTATTACATGTATGAAAAAAAGGATTTAATATTCTTGTGATTTTTTTTCAAGACTCGTTATATAATAATAAAGATTATCTGCACTTATGTCATTGGTATTCTGATATAAAAATTCATTATACCGCAAATTTGGATTAATTATATTTTTTATATAGTTATGATTAGTAAATATTATATTTATTTTATCATAACATTATAGTTTTCTCATTATTAATTATGATTATGGATTTACAGATATTATTTTTACCCTTACTAATCATCGAACCCTACCTTTGCTTTTGTTATCATTCCATAGATTTTGATAAAAAAAATTATTAGGAAATTTCTAAAAATATTACTATGTGAGATGTTCTTTGACAAATATATTAATTATATACCATGAAATATGATTATTATGTATATTAAATCTAAATATAAATAATAAATTGGTTATTAATTACAATATAATATGATATGTGTTTATTACTAATCTAAATTTTAGGAACATATTTACATTTTAAATTCATTGGATTTCTTAGCTGGACATTGGATATTTGGATTATATAATGTTATTGAAACCCCTTGGGAATTTTTTAAGTACATGTAAACATAATAAATCATTTTTAATGAACATATTTTATAATTTTAAATTATAACACATATATATCTTTCCATGGGTACATAGATTCAGTTATATAACTGATTCATCTAGATAGAAGAACAATTAAAGTTGGATATTCGGTATTAACTTCATCATTAACTCTGCCACATGAGTGAATCTTGGAATGCATAGGTGGATCGAAACTCTTAAGATAAATGATTGAGTTAATTAAAAATTTATATGAACAATTATAAATTATTATAAAATTTGATGACTATGAATGAACCAGTTCAACCCTATGATTTCATAGATCAGTATAAGGTTTTATGACTCCAATATCCTATAAATTTTTATAGTTACATTATTACACACTATGATTATTATTTCTCAGAATATTATTTTTTGTGATAAAAAATGGTAAATAGTAGAGAAATATTGTAATAGAAGAATGTGATTGGTAATGTAATAACCATCCTCATGAGAAACAAATTTATATGGAACATGAGATAATAAAATATATGTTTATGCATCCACAACTATCTCAAAACATGAATGAAAACATGAATCATTATAACATATGAAAAACCCCTAAAATTTATGAACTCATTATTGAGACTTTTTTTGAAAAACATAAAGATTCCTCCAGTGGTTTCTCCAATGCACTAATTACTAAGAAGAGGATCATTGTAATTTAGAAGATATTTTTTATTCATCATTTTTTAGAAAATGAAATATTTATCATGGAATCAAATCACATTGAATTTTAATCATATTAATGGTGAAACCTTATCAAGATTATAGGTAGAGGGGAGTAAATTAACTACATAATATGGTAAGATTTTAATAATGTATTATTATATTAATATTTTCCTTGAAAACATCCCTCCAAAATGGAAATTGAATTTTTGGAATTAATTAGATGGATGATGAATTCATTAGTTCAAATAAAAAATGTTAATATATTTTAATGCAATTATTTTAATTATACCATACTTCATGAGATAAATTATTTGAAATTATTTAATGGAATTATATTGAGACTTCTAAATTCATTGGATAAAAGTTACAATGATAGATATGAAGAAATATTTTTATTTTCTCACAAGATAGAATTGAAAATTGGAGACTCTAAATTTTCTCCTCATTTTATGGGGGAAATAGAATGTTGTAATTTAGAAGAATTTATTTTCCAAATATATATTGAATTTTTAAGTATTTTAAAATATCTGAGATAAATTTCAACCAAATTGTGTCTTCTAAAATACAAAAATTATATTTAGTTTTTAATTTGAAATTTTTTTAAATAATAAACTCTATAATTGAATGAAAATTAAATTTTCATCATTTTAGAAGTGTGGAAACAAGAAACGAGGAAATTTCAATATGGGTTCTTTTAAATGATGAATTAATGGAAAATAAGACCATCAATTAAAATAATGGTGATGTGATGTGAATAATATAGTCAATGAAATGAGTATTGAAAAATATCAACCGAGTGTTCTTCCCACCCTCAAATGCTATAATTGTATGGAGTATGAGAATTACTCTAATCATTGCATTAATATAAGGGTTAGTCATGAAAATAAGTGTTAATAGACTAATAAAATTATATAAATATGAAAATATAATGTGATCAAATCTACTGATGTTGTTAATGAGGGAGATGTAGTGAAATGTACAATTACCATCCACTCTTGACATGAAAATGTATATTTTTTTCTCAACTAAATATTTTAAATCTGATGAAATTTCAATGGTTATCAAATATTAACATCAATTACTTGAGGATGACATAGTAGTTAAAAATATAATTGTACAATGATCATATATCATGTATTTAGCTCATCTCTTACATAATTCTATTGGAATGGGCTCCGTATAAATATTTTTACTCTTCCATTACTTGAATTTGGTGTGATATAGGGCATGCATTGGTTCTATTTACGTATATATATTAAAAAATTTTGGAGAATGGATTAAACATTAGATGTCTTGAACCATCTTATGATTGTATTTCAGTGAGAGGCTGAATATAGACATCCAATATAATTTAATTTCATTATATGTGTCTTACTATGTATTCATGACAAATGTTTTTCAGATATGGTTTTTATAAAACTAAATATCAATGATAATCCTATTTAATTGTGTAATGATGATTTATTTCATAATAATTTTCATCGTCATCCACTAAATCATGCTATTGAGTTTTCAATAGAACTCAAACATGGTAAAAAACAAATATCAAAAATCTATATACAATGGACCTGATTGAGTTTTAGGAACTATAAAACAACTACAAGAGAAACATTATATTGGATTCATATTCCCAAAAATGTGACAATAGGTTTCAACTATTCTTATCATTAGTAGGAAATATAAATCAATTAATATTTACATTAATGATCAAGAACATAATAAAACCCCTTCCATGAAAAATTATCATATTATCCAAATTGGTGACTTATTGTATCCTCTTTTCAAATGTCAATATATTTACATACATTATAATTTTATGGATATCATTTTGTGTTTTCTAAAATGTAATTATTTTAAAAAAATACTTTTATAAAATGTTTCATAATTTTGAATTGATAGTGATTTAATATGGACATACCAGTACCCCAACTATTTTCATTGATATAATTAGTAGGAAGATTACATATGGCCCTTATCATCTTTTTTAGTATTTATATATATTTTTATAATATATTATAATAGAAAGGAAGAGCATAAATATCATTACATAACCATTCTAAGGACACAAAGGATGGATAATTTGTATTCATGTTTTTCCAATTTTGAATTTTGGATATAATAAGTATCATTATTATGTAATTTAATATCTATGTACGTTATATCAGAAGATCATTGAAAGAAGAATGTTTTTAAACAAAGGTCAAGACATACCATTGTAATTGGGATCCATTATTTTCATATGTTGTACGATACAAGTAATTACTTTTTGATGTTTTTGATGATTATCAATTCAAATTACCATGTTGATGTGGATTTGAACCAAATTAAGTTTCATATATAAATGTGAGGATATTTATATAAATATTAATAGAATCTTGGTTTTTGAACCATTACATACACTACTATGGAGTGGATAAAATTTTAAATATTTATTGAATCATCAAATAAATTATTTTCCTGAGTTCTTAAGAAACATGATATTTTGATAACTTGTGCATCATTCCAATTAATATATAATGTGAAAATTAATTGCTTCATTATTTGGAATTATGATTGGTTATTTTTATCATTTAATATTGATATATTATATATATATTTAATGGTTTGATATATATTTTATCATAAAAGTATGAGTTATATTTATTAATATAGAAATATTTTAATTTTTTATAAGGGAAATAGTTGAAGTTAATTAATGGTTATGAATGTTCCATACAAAAATATCATTGGAATGTAAACAAGGTGTTTAATTTTAACACCCATGATTATATAATTATTAATTTACAATTCATTATAATATTATTTTAAAATCCACACTTTATCACTTCATCATAATAATATGACCCATATTAATACAAAAAAAAATCATGAAATAATATTTTTAAAATAATCAAAATTATGTACCATAAATCAAAAAACAGTGAACATAAACTCATTAATATTATACTCTGGTGGACCATACTCAGAATGGAATGAAATTTATATGGGATAAAAATATTTTTTGATCAAAAAATACCAATTGAAATTTGAAATGATATAATAACAAAAAAATTATATGAATGTATTCAAATGTCTGTGTTTAATATAAAAGAATTAAAATTATCATTGGTTACTATGTTAATTTCTCAATATGATCATTGGTAAATATTCTTATTTGAAAATATCACCTCTGGGAATTATGACCATTGGTGGTATAGATATTTTGGTTAAACCATTTGTCTTAGTTTATATTAATTGTAATGATGACTAATAATGAAAATTGATGGACTGAAATGATGGTTTGGTTAGAGGGAAAATCACTTAAAATTTTCATTTATTATATTTTGAGAAAGAGGTAGAATCACAATGGTTCTCCAAAGACCATGCGCAAGAATAACTCCATCATGTGAATTGGGGTCGACCTGTCAATGAGAGAATTAAATTAAGTAGACATATACAAAAACTCGATATTGGATGATCCACTATAATGATATAGAACAATATCACACCATTCCTTTAGAGGATTTGATATTGTTATTAGAGGTTATATATCCAGGTTTTGATTGGTTATATAATGTATTTTATTCTAGAAAATAAATGGATCTATACTGCTATAGTTTATTTTTTATGTCGTTAAAAACCATCATAAATGATATAATTTTAGTAATTAGAAAATGAATGTGGATGAAATGGATTATAAAATTGGAATTATTATCAAAAAATATTCAAAAGGATGAAATTAGGTACTTCATTATTAAAATAGTAAAATAAATTAAAAAACATGGAAAATATTAAATATAATAAGTTAGAATAAATTAAATCATATTTATGTAATAATGAATCATTTTGGACAAGTAACATGTATTCAAATTTTTTCTTAAAAAAACTAGGGGTCCATTTAAGGTGGTAGTTGATCATAAATATTATTGTAGGGCACCAATGGAATTTGGAATTATAAAATAATTAATAAATTATTCCATTAAATTACACTCACCCAAAATATAAATACCCACCCCCTCCTCTCATTCCAATATATAAAATTCAATGTCCCATGTTAATTTATCTCTCAATGTGTCTCTCCCTGAACATATTTATCATTCATTGGGTATTTTTTTATATATGGTAGGTTAACAATATATCAATATCAAGAGATGTAAGGGTTTCTATTTTTCTCTCTCCATTAATATTGTAAAATTATATTATTTTTAATATCTTTTATACATCCTTTTTATATGATTCTTTTCCTTGTAGTCACATTATTATGTCTCCTTTGATCTATTATGAATGTTATGTTACCCATAACCCTTGAATTATACCCACTTTGTATGATGTTTTTATGTGGATCTAGGATATGATTTTCACACTCTATATAATTTCTATTTATATTATCTTTTCCATTTCAATTTTAATAAAAAAATTATGATCATTTTATGGTCATTTTATCTCCATTCTAGAAACATGTAACCAATGTTATAATTTAATTCACTCACATTATTCCGAATTCATATGATGTTGCAATGCATTAACGTTCTCATAAACCTAAAAATCGTAATCATTATTTATGTAAAAACATTATAACAGTCCTTTAAAATAATACTCTATTTGTATACTAAAATTGTACATGGTTTTTTATAAAATTCAAATAGTTTTAATATACCATAAATTTTTTAAATAATAAATTGATCATAATCTTGGTGCATAGTGAATGTGACCTAACTTGGTGCTTTGTGGGAAACATAGAAGTGAAATTCTGTGGATAATTATTATACATTTTCATATAAAAACACAATTTATATGATTATGTATAATGTTAGAGTTTATTTGGTCTCCTATTATTGAATATACTCTTTCTTAATACTAATAATTAATCTTAAGCAAAAAATTTATATAAAAAATTTGTTTTCTGAACATTATAGAACATGAAAATCCATAAATATTTCTCACATATTTTGAAATAATTAAATTACACATTCATATTAATTAGATCATTAGGGAAATATATTAGTGACCCATATAATATTTTTTAAACACTAAAATATCTTTTATGATATGTTCCCTTAGGAAAATATGCTAAGTATTTCTATGCAATTCAACTATCACCATCCTGCAATGTATATCCAATTATATTTTGGAATGTAATATAATTCATTTTTGTTTTATTTTATTGTCAGGACATGAAATCATATATCATCTCAGTTCACTGGTAGGGATCACAGGATAACTAATTGATGATTATGTGGGATTCATTAAAATTTATATATGATTCCAAACAATGGATCAATTAAATTATTATACTGTCCAAAATTGTGTAATTCAATAATCCACATTATTTTCATTATACATGTGATTATGAATTTATATTAATTACATGTATGTATCATATTTATTCCTTTTTATGGATTTTATTTTCCTCTTGATGTTTTATATTACATATTTATCATTTATTTGATTCCATTTTACTAGTTTCCTTTAGTATATATTTATTTTCACTGCCTTTAAATTTTATCCCCAATTCCCAATTTAATGAATAGGATTAATGTGACTAGACAAGAATATCATAGTGGAATAAATAATCATACTATTGTATTGTAATATTATAATTTAATAGGTCATGAATATTTTGTAATACTAAACCTTGATCCTTATAATGTAATATATTTTCTCTATATTAAATGTAAAAATAACACATTAGTCATTGGAATCATTTAAAGTGGGTGTTACAATGAGAATCATGGTCTCTTTTAAAATAAACTGTAAGAATATGGTATTGTAAAAAATAGGTTGAGAACAAGAATTTTAAACCTAGAAAAGATTTCAAAAAATTATTCCAGGAATGATTTTGATAACTCTTTTTATATGATTACTATTTCTTGGATGATATTATTTTTGAAAATTAAACTTTCTAGGAGAATAAATAACTAATCTAGTAACCTCAGACACCAAGATAAATATCCTAATAATATGCATAATTGAGTTAATATTTATACTAATAAAATTATAACCATTATCGGATAATTGAATCATTTGAAGACAAATAACATTGACCATGAGGATAAACCGTTATCTCCTCTATAGGGATAATCCACATTTGATCTGTTTACTAAGAAATAACATCCACCTTTTAGTGGAACCAATAATCAAATAGAGGTATAAAAATGGATTAGTTTTGTTGAGAAAATATTTTTACCTTTAAGATACAACCAAACAGAAAAATTCATTATAAATTTGAATCATATATGAGGTGATGTAGACCAATGTTTGGCCATATTTCTAAATAATATGGGGAGATATGATTTCAAAAACATTGAATGGAATCCAATAGTGGAGATTTTTCTGGAAAAATATATTTCCTTAATTTTTACATCAAGTGGTGGAATGCAAATTCATGAACAAAATGTGAAATAGAATAAGAGACTATAAATCAGTATGTGGCCAATTTTACAATGTTATAATGAAATGTTTTGGAGTATCTACACAACCCTAAATGAATGAATTATATTTTTGTTTATTATATAAGGATAATTCATTGAAGATATTTTTTATTTCCACATTTCTCAGCATATGACTATATAGTGATAATATCTATGAAGATATATAAAGGATCTCTAATTCCATTAATTAAAATGTGAATTAACGGTAGTTGAGTATCATGATAAAATAATTAATCAAATGAAACATATATCAATTATAACACTAAGTGTTGAAATGATTTCCAAAAGAGAAAAAATTATGTTTCAAATACTATTCAGGGGTGCATTATTTTATTATTTCCATTCATAATACCTAAAATTTATTTCAATGTAATTTTGAGGATGAAATTTAATTGAATTATAATGAATGAATTTATTTTAATGATAATAAAAAGTTTCAATGGCAATGGAATGTAGGTAATAACATCTTTTTTTGGATGGATTTCCTTAAATGAATATTTTCATGAACTATCCCATGTAGATAAACATATTAATAATATCAAGAGGATAAGAATAAAATTAAATATATGGTGCATAATGTTCTTAATTGATAATTATAGTCACCCATTGTAAAATAATATGTGTGTGTGTACATACTAATTAATTACATATATTACCCCCGAATTGAGTGTTTGAGTTATCTATAAATACCATCACTTATGAAATTATGATATATAATCCACCTTATAGGATGAATCTAGAGGATTTTATTTAGTTGAGGAAGAAAATAAAAAACTTATGTGATAAGGGGATCACTAATCAAGGGTTTCCCCATGGGTTTAACCAACATTATTTGTAATGAATAAGGTCATAAAGTGATATAATGCATCAATTATTAAGAAATAATAAAATTATTATAATGAAAAAATATATATTTCTGCATATTGATGACCACTTTGATAATCATTTTGGGGTTAAATACTTTTCAAATATTAATATTCATTTTGCATAACACCAGTATAATGATCTGAAAGAGAATATTCTAAATAAAAATATTCATATGAATTTTTGTATTTATTTGTATACAATAATGATTTTAAATTAGAAAATTACATCTCTATGTCTATGGACATGATGAACCTTGTATTAAAAGACAACCTATTTACGAATGTGGTGCTACATATTGATGTAATAATTATATAATTTAATAGTTATATGGATCGTGATTTTCATATATGAATTATTCATGAGTTTTTTTTATAAAAACATAGTTGTACATGAAATTTAGTAAATGTGAATATTGGATTTAACAATTTTCGTTTATTTTTCATTTTTTTCATTGATGGAATATGGGTGACCATTCAACTAAGAAGGATGCAAATGAATATCCATGACCACCCTTAATAATTTAATCATAATATTTTCTTTCGTTTTACGAAAAATACAATACATTTGTTAGAAACATTTATCAAAATGATAATTCATTAACCAATATAACATTCAAGAGGTTATGTTCAGAAAAAAGTAATGTGAGTATAGTTTTCATGAATTAATAAGAATTTTGGTGATTATACCTTTATTTACTCTTCCATATTTTAAATAAGGGTTCTCAATTTATAATGTTGTATCATTGAGATGTATTGGTTATGTTCTAATGAAGAGTTTTGGATTATGTATTATGGATGTTTAAACCCCATAAGATAACCATAATGATCCATTTCAATATTTCTTGGCTATAATATATCATCTAATTATATAGATACATTTCTTCTATAGAGAGAGATGTGATATATACAAAGACCATAAGAGATTAAAATAAATATTTTCATATAATAACATAATATGAAATAACGAACATGGTTATAACATCGAAAATATTTAAACTAGGTTATCGATTATCATTTTGGGATGAAGAAAATGTAGTAAATGATTTTCATAGAAAAGTCCATGGTACCTTTTAAAGTTTGATATTGAAGAACAATCTATTACTCAAAGACCTAGAAAAGATGGACATGGGTATTTTAATGATTGGAGATTCTTAATTTTTATTTCATGTAGTCAATCATACATAGTGATTAGAGATGATTTATAAATTTCAACATGTTGATAAATCCCTATAATAGAAAATAGATGAGGTGATGAATATGGGTTTTATAGTGTCAAATATCATCAATGATTGAGTTTTATGGTTTGGTAATATGTAAAAATTCCATAAGTACATAAGTTATATTAGGATAAATAATATGACGGTCATATAGAAATAATCATTATTTATCCTCGATGTGCTGTGATTTATAATGTTTTGTAAGAGATATTTTAGTGGGAAAAATATATATAGATAAATTGAATAGAATTCAAAAATTTAACTATTATAACAAAAGTTTATGGATTATATTAACATCAAAATGTACTAATATATCTTTTACCTATAAAATAATGAATGTGGTGTAACATTAAAATGGATTTAATAAATGGTACTCTTATGATATAAAATAGTAATAATTCTATATTGATCATTGTTTATTGTTGACACTCAATCTTTCAAGATGTATAAGGATATATAAAATAGAAATAACTTAGAGGTATGTCTAGAGTAAAAGTAAAGACCTCCAAAGGAAACATTATTCACAAAATCTACATTCTTATAGATACCCCAAAAATCTATAATCACATAGGATACCTACACATCCAGTGGTATTGTGTAAGCCTAGATAGTTGGTCCACCCAGTGACACCATGAAAGGTACATGTACATTCTCCTACATGACACACCAAAATGAATCTAAAACTTCCTGTAGGTTCCCTTTTTTCTCTAAAAATTGTAACATAGTTCTCTTTATATTAACGAAGGAAAATATAGAACTCATATTTCTTAGCTTAACCTAGTCCTTCACATAGGCCCTATAAATATTCTAGGTTGCTCTATGAAATATAAGATATGAGGTTATGAGGTGTAGTAGTGGAAAAAAATTTATCCCGTGGTCTAAAATACATATTACCTATGTGAGGAACACGTTACCCCATAAATAGTGAACATTAGAACGAGGTCTTGTTCCCTAATTGGTGACCTTTGTAGGATAACATTGTGAACACATATGGAGACCATTTAAGCTTGGTGAAAAGCCACTCCCAAGTGTTATTTAGTTGGAGGTATGCCACTTAATGTACATGTAGGTCAAATAGGCATACTATTGTGAAGAACTCCCAGGCCACGTAGACATACAATACCTATGTCCCCCTTTGATATCACATCCCTTACCCGATGTGAGCCACATCTAAATCCATATACCAAACCACCAGTGGTAGAACTCCTCTTCTTTTGGATCCCTCATCGGAAGAAACCAAATTGAAACCAAAAATGAACCTCCATGAATTGAAAATCCATTGAAAGAGTAACACCGGTGTTTAACCCATTTGGTTAGTTATTTTGTTTGTTAGAGGTTTCCCACACTTGTCTTACTATATGGGTACACTCATTAGGGTGCATGTGTGTATGCATTATCGAGGTCGTGATGACTCCAAACTAGGGGATGTTTTAGGGAAATCCTAGTCTTAGATTTTATGGATTGGATTATATCCGTCAAAATTATTTTCTATAATTGTGGTCCTCTAGTTATATGTGGGGAGGGTGAGGATCATGACTTCTATTCCCTTCGATAGAGAATGAAATACATCTTTTATACCAAAAATCCAATTTATGGTAATCACTCATGGAGTATGTCCCTATCCATTCATCAAGAAACAACACTTAATCACTCCTTTCTCAATAAACCTGCATGTGGGATGTATTTGTATTGGTATTACGAAATGACGATCCCTGATACAAAAATGGATGCTAATAGGAACATAAAATCACTTTCTTCTACTCATATCACCCCCACCTCTTCAACCTATGTATGTGGGATAATGTAGTTCGACAAATCATTTGACTCATCGTTATCACATTCTTTCGTGATTCATTTTGGCATAGAGGATAGCTATAATAATTACATCATCACAATCAGAAATATATTTTGGTAGAGAATATTCTATCAAATATCCCCCCCTCCTTCCAATAGAGTTCCTCTATAAGCATAAGTCTTCCACACCATGTACCAAACCACAATGAAAATCATATTGTGTGATTTATTTGAAGTACCAAATACAATAATTTCTCACACAAATAATGACACACATGGGCATAGTGGTTGGTGGTGATCATGATATCATCACTGTCACAAAACATTCATGGGCCTCCTACTCCTTAGAAGCCCAGAAACCTAACATACATGGAAACATTCCAAGTGTTATCCCCCCATAACTATGGGATCAATAGTATGAATATTTCAAACCCTAATCCTCTAAATAATTCATACTCACATGTGAGAAAAACCTTCAATTGGAATACATAGGCATAGGTCCTCACAACCAATGTACATGGGATTTAGTTTCCATCCAAATAGGATAAATAAAAAGACTCTCTAAGGTCCAAACCTAACACCCCAAATAATCTCTGACCCTGTATGGGCCACATACCCAATAGAGTCATATCCATCCAACAAATCCATATCCAATCGATTTTAACAGTTCCCCTTCAAGGTAAGTCTTACACCAATCCATTCGAGCTACATTTCCCTCAAAATTCCATATCATATAATTCTAAATTAAATGGTTTGGTCCTTATAAAATGACTATTAATGTTGTGATTTCCCAATTAAGTTCAACTGAACTATGCGGGTTTGGATTACTTTCACAATAATATGTAGCTAGATGACCTTATTATTCTAATGCCAATATCAAATAACTCACATCAACCTGTATAATGATTCACACAAGAGAGATCCATGGTTTGGCTCAAGACCAGATTTTTAATAATATGGAAAGGAATTTCTAATCATTATATAAAAGGGTAACATTTATAGATAACCTCAGATACATACTAATATAACCATTAATGAAGAACCTCAAATTCAAATAGATGATTCTAAACTGCATACATTTTAATAAAAAAATTTAAATCAAAGGAGGCCCACATCATACATTGGAATTATAACAGAATCCATGAACATTAATTAAATCAATAATATAGTCACAAATTGGGGAACAATTTCCCCAAAATGGGTGTGATGATCCCCAAATAATATCCTCTCAACCTATGGGAGTTCATTAGTAACCTTGTCAAAACTCCTTATTGATTTTCTGATATTGGAATGTAGGACACTCATATATATATAGAACCATTTTGTGATTATAATTTCATGAATATATCCATTAGAAATTTCACAAAGGGACATTGATAAGTGTTTTACATAAAAGATGATCCATAAAGACTATAAAACTCCATTCAACTGCCACATGGAATCTGGGGATGAAACAAAAAATGGTGACTCTAAGGTGAATCCATAACCAAGATGATGATGTCACACATCAATCGAGGCCCTTTTCACTCACAATTTTTGGGGGATAACAAAGATAACCAGTCATGCATGTGTTTTTTTAATTTGAAGCTGCTTCGAAGGGGTTTATTGTTGGATTTTATCATCTATATTATATGGACATATAAAAGTATCTACCATTAATCTCAACGGAATCATACAAACTCTCACAAATGTATTACCTCATTACCATTCATGATGGTCTTCTTCCATGTAGAGGATTCCATCACCAACCCAGATTCATCAATAATGTGTATTAAATACTATGGTCCATGATTATATTCATAAAGGCACCATCCTGACCCTAGAAGCTACCTAACATTCCCCCAACCGGGAAATCCCCACAGATCAACAAATTATAAATGAACAATGGTCTAGAAGTTTGTGGAACAAAATTACATCTTCAACTATTTTGGGAGATAATATGTGGAACACAACAACCATTCCCTCATTATCATAGTGAGTTGAATGATGAGACTATATACATTCTCATCTAGATGGTATGTGGTCATTTAAAGGGATCATACTAGTATTCACCACCACCAATGTATCTTGGCAGTGATCCCGTGGAATGATAATGGTGTTATCCTCAATAGTGCGCCCAAGGTCATCAATACATATGTGTGAAATATGTTTCACCATTTCATGAAACCAATCAATATTGAGAAGGGACAAACCACTATATTCTATATAGAATACCACTAAAAATATGGTAGAAAATTGTGAGTGGAAACATACACCAACCTACGCTAATTCATCTATCTTGTAGAATCATATGGAATCATCCTAGGATATCTACCATGAGAATCTTGTATAACTATGAGGGCATGTACATATTCCTTCAAATATTAATTTTTTATTCTAGTAGCCACACTCAACAGTATCCAAAGATGTTATATACTCAAATATGGTGGTTAAACATGGGCAAGAGAACACACATGTCAATATTTTTAAATATTCGTAGCCACAAATTAATGATTCACCTGAAGAAGCTAGTGAGAAAGTACATATAGAAAAATCGGAAAGACACAACACTCTTACCCGAAATACAAAAACTATCAGTATCCAATACTATGAAATAGGGGATAATAAAATGAATATAACCTTTTTAGGGTAACATAATGGGAATATGTTCATATTATAGTCACTCACACCATCAATTATATCATGAAAATTGTGGAATGTAAAGACAAAAATCCCTTCCCACAACCTACATACCATACCTGATATACTAAAAGAAACAATAGTAGTGTTAGAGAGAAATACACATAGTTTTTTCCCCAAATATGTGGAGGTGAATCAGCTTATCTCTATAGAAGATACATACACCTATTCTCAAATCCTATAGTTTCATATTGAAACCAACCTCGTGATATATGGACTTCTAGTTTTGGAAGATACAATTGTTCTAACATGAGGTTATTATCATATTCCAATGGATAATCTAGAAAAGTATAACACCATGACAACTTTCTAGGAGCCACTCATAAAATTATAACATCCCCATTAGACTCTGTCAGAACAAACATCCATGCTATAAAACCACTATCCATTAAAAGTTTCCACAGTTACTCAAAATAAGGTATCTGAAAAGGAGAATCACCACATTCAATTTTAATATGAAGAGACAGTTTATGATCCCACTCAATATAAGATTCATGTTCTTGAGTCTCTCATATGTTAATCAATGTCCTTTTATGATCCCTTAATCCAATTATCAAATTATAAGAGCAATAATAGCATTTCAAATTCTCCTCCCTGGACGCATCATCCTGATGTCTTATTTCATGTGTGTATTTTGATAGAGTGTGTGAGTCTATCTCCAAATGAGATTCATGGAAGCTTCCCACATGGACTTATGAAAAAAAAAAGAAATAGGGTCTTCCCATTGTTGTAATAACACATTTTAGTCTCCCAATGATGGTTTTTAGAGAGAAATTCTTCTCTACAGAAGTATTTATCTCAATCGAAAGGGTCCTCATCAAGGATATGTAGAGATGAGAAATACCACCTACCATGAGGAACATGTGAAGATAATGAAATCCATGACTAAGGCCGTGTTATTTAATGTGAAATCCTTTATCATACAAAATACATCTCAAGGTAATGGCCAGTATATGAATCTCCCATCGATATCCTATATTCCAATGGAACAGAGGATTTCCAAACAAATAACACTACTTACTATATAATGGCAAGAACAATCCAATATGCTTAGACCAGTTTGAGAATAATATTTAAAAATACCATGAATAACTGGTGAACATGTGGAAATAACTATCTAATAGAGATATTCTAGTTATGTTCATGAATTTATCTAACCCTTAATGCAGCATTCCAAATGCATTTCTGGAATATATTATTCATGAAATTCATATCCACATACTGAAAAATATTCTTCATTTTAGGGAAAAAGTTAAACTTACTGATGACTATCTATTTCATGTGAATTTAATAAATGTATGAAACGTCAAATTGACTTGAATTCTCTCCTATATTTACAAAATCCAATGATCAATAATTTACAAGGATCACTACAATGTATATTCCATATTGTATAAAAAATAATGGTGTTGTTAATTATAGTTTACCATAATGTGTTCATATTAGTGGTTGGCGTTAACAAGAGGCATTACATTTACCCACTATCCTCAATTAGTAAAGCATGTCGAAGGATGTATCTTGATATATCATTTCATCAAGATGGAATAAAAAACTGATATTGTTAATAACTGATGATATAATCAACCATAATAGTCCCAGAAATACTCTTGGAAACATTATGCATGAAGAGAGTTGGAAATTGTAATCATTTTAGGTAAGAAATATATAGAAAACCAAAAAATCTCCCACTAAATTGAATTTAGTTTTCAGATTGAACAATATCAGAAATATAAAAACAATCATCAGAATCGATTTTTAAGGATAATACCAAATGATTTAAATGGTCCATGTTTGAATAAAACTCCATAAAATAATAAGGGATGTGGTGAAAGTTATAGCCATGTCATATTTGGAAAATCCCCAGCCTGTATGGTAGGGGGATTTGTCAACACAACCTTCGATTTCAACAAACCAGTCATGTAGAGTTGTGAATGTGGAATTGGAACTTCCCCAACCCTCAACGATGAGGGATTTTTTCCTCAGTAACATCATCAACACTAAAAGTCAAACATCTCCGAATTATGGGAGATTCCATAGAATAGATCCTTCCAGTTCATCACATGCAATGATATAATACCCTCATTTGGAATTAACATGAATGAACTATCATGATATTCCACTCATATTTCATTCAAATAGATGTCTCCCATATAATCCCTAATGTAGAGGTAATGGCCTCATAGAGGGATAGAAAAATGAAGTCTCGCAAAGACACTAATAAAATGGCTTAATAGATATAATCATTAGTGAAAGTCATTAACCCCATCCATGAAAATTGTGTAGCAAAAAATTCCAATTCGAAGGTAGATATGGAGAAAGAAGTTTCTGTTTATATTGTGGTACATAGTGAAATTATTGAAGGAGGTGTACATACCTTGAACTAGAGACTCATACTGAATTATGAAATTACCTCACCCACTACACCACTACCTCTGTATTGATCTTTCATCAAAGAAAAGTGAAAATGTAATATTATGACTATCCTACTCCCTATAAATGTTGGACCCCTCATTGCTGTGAAAATATATTCAAAATAAGAGTTTGAAATGAATTATTTGAGGATAGTTGATGATGAAATAATTTATGGTAGCTTAACTACTAGATATTTACTAGAAGATGATCCTCAAATCATACGCCTAATCAGCTTAACTAATCAAGGAGGGTTCCCCATAGTGATTAATGTGGGTTTGAAACTTTTTCTGAAAATGGGATAAAAATAAGAAATATAATTGGATCAAAATGAGGTATATCAAGAGTACCCTAAATTTGGTTGACAACAAAAAGTAGTCTAGTAATATCCATATATGTCTATACCAATTGGATATCCATGGAAGATACCTACAGTGCAACCATAAATGGATCCACATTCAGCTTCCCCTATTCAAACATTGGATCTATATGTCATTCTTCAATGTATCAGGAATAATATTGAGACACTGACAGCTCGATTAGAGGCAATGGAGGAAAAGCCCGAGCTAGTACAATAGGAAATGAAGGATTTCCCTAAATGGGTAGATGCGACTCGACCACCACCAAACCATAAGAACATTAAATTTTTATTTCTGAACAGATCTGAAGACCCAATGTTCTATAGGATACATTTCATCTCTAGTTTTGATCCCATGATTGGGAACCCTAAACCATAAGAGGTAGTGAACCAATGTACTCTGTGAAATCACTATAGAGATCAACATTTGTATAGTAATACAATTTTATGGATCAATCAATTAAAGGGTTAGAATACAACAGTTATATGATTCCTTTTGATTCATTTTTGAAGAGGTATAATAACACAATATTCAGCATTCATAATGAAAAATTGTGGAATAATTAAAGTTTCGTAGAATACATTTCATTCTGGAAAGGATTGAGATACTCCATAAACCCACCACTTCATCCAAAGGTTTATTTCCCATATGTATTTTGAATCATTGTAATGAGTTGTAAATGTCAGTTATTTCATTGAAATAAACATGATGGTTTTAGGTTCATTATGTGGTGTACAAAAGACTGTAATTATCCCATGAACATTACAATGATAAATCCCGAGTAATAATTCATCTCAAGGAATGTGAATGGGGAATGTAGGGGATTCTACTAGTATAGTTATGATATCCCATGTACCTACTCATGCTCCAATTCCTACACCATGTCATGCATTTCTTCCACTTGATTATCTAAAAATATGACCATGTCGTTAGGATGATAAAATATATAAGTGTTGAAAACAGTATTAGGAGAAGGAAAAAGTCTATTTTTTATAAAATGAACACGTCCTGAAATAACTTATCACGACATTGGAAAACATCTTGATCATGTTTCCAAATCCGAGGAATCCTCACTGGGATAGTGATAAATAACTCTAGAATATATACCCTTCCACTAGTTTGTGGGGAATAACATTTTAGAATGTTTCATTTTCAATCCCATATAGTATAAGACAGTGGAATTCTAACATGAGAAGCTAGGAAATCCACCTACATAAGTAGAATGTGTTTTTCCATAGATATAGAGATGGTTAATGAATGTTGGAATGTTAATATAAAGGGTAAATAAAATATCAGTAAATAGATAGATAGAGAAAAAGTCATCTAGACATAGTCTACCCTCTTAAAATAGATTAAATATCTATTTATTCCCTTTGCCACTTCCCCTACAAAACAGCTAGCTTCATTGGTAATTATGTCCTCTGAAACAAAATATTCCTAAAAAAGGCAATGACAAAAGATAAAAAAGAAACTAAAAGAGATAATATTATTCCTTGGATGATGTTGGATTTGACATTATTAGACTTCATACCTACATTCATGGATGCAGAGGCTCTGCCCTACCAAATAGACCAATAATATTCAACACACTAGAATGAAACTCAATTATATAAGGATTTTATCGACATTTCAATTAATGTTATTCACATAATGGATCCCTTCAAAGATGATGAGTGTGATTATGACCCCAAATATCCAACACATGATTGGGGAACAAAGGAAGTGGACATATGAGATATAGATACATGAGAAGATTCCTTTTTTAAGGAGTCGCTACCCTAACCACATCCCTACCATTACCACCTACATGGAATGATCTCACTGAAGATCTATCCATACATGCTTCCTGGAGAATGTATATTCCCCACCCATGACAATATATTCTAGGATATGATCTTTTTATAAGATATAATTGAGGAAACAACATCACCAAATCAACCATGGGGCAGAGGCAAACCTATTAAACCAAACCCAATGAGAGCAGAAGTACCATCAACATCTCTTACAATTTTTTGTACATACACATCAAGTACGTATGTTAATAATGCTCCAGAAAAATAGAGTCCTAATGAGAGAATGAGATGCCTTGTGTACTAGAAGATTGATATTTTGAATTAATTAGCCTATGTACAAGAGAATTTGTCAGTCATGGATTTATTGATCCTATCATATGACATTTGGGAATTAGTAATATAGGCATTATTTAGACCTAAATAATTTTAATTCATGGTTTCTACTACTAAATTATAACATTTAATGTATAATACAACATAAGTACATAAGCATATCTTTTTCAGAGACTTGGATGAGGATGTTATTATACAATGAAATGTGAAACCCTTGTATATATATTGTAAGATAATTGAAATTGAAATCATATGTGCATTCATTATAAATGTCTCCAGAGTCATCTCTATCGTTAATCAAACTCATGTTCATCTATGTTTTTATGGATATCACTTATTCCCCCTCAACAGTTATTTTATAACTTGGTGAAAAGATTGAAAAAAATACTCTTGCTGAAATAAAACACTAAACATAGTTTGAGGATCTCATGTATGACTCAAATTCAGGTTTATTTGGACATGTATTGCCTTCAAAATTATTATAGGATGACCATGTATACATAAACAAGAGGATATATCTACATCATACAGCTAATGTATCAAATACTTTACCAGTGGTTAAAGTTTTACATTTCACATATAAAAATTACCATTATAATATATTGAATCATATAAATTGATATAGAATTATACCAGAACAAATGGAATCTAAATGTGATTTACAATGTCACTCTAATCGTTTCCCTAAATGTTATATAGATAATCTTAAACACTTTCAAGGAACTTATTATAGATTATATGATTACAATTAAATGAATTAATGTTGTGGGTTAAAATTTGAAAACATTTTCTTTGCCTTTTGTGATGTCAATCATGACAACTAATCCAAGATGTCTTGGAGATGTTTTTATCTCATAAAGTAGAAATGAATGCTCAAATAAAAATATATTCATTACATTCCATGAGCAGCAAAAAATTACATGTTTTATTATCTATATAGGAATTAGTTTTTTTTAAAGTTATTGGAATTTAATATGCCCTCTCCTAGTAACACATATCCACTTCACAACTCCAAAAATACATTGAACCATCAATTTAGATAGATGTTGTTGCTTTAAAATTAGAATTAAACATTTCTACTCCTCTATTAGTCTAATAAAATTTATTCATCATCTAATTTGAAATTAGATATATTAGAGGTAATTCATGATGGAGAGGAAGAGGTGGAACACCTCAAGGATTCCCCTATAGTAGTTTGGAATGGTTTTCCCAACATAGATTATGAGATTAAAGAAATAAATAAGGGATAAAAATAAGGTCCATGAACCACTATGATTATTTCAAACATGACATCTAGATAATAAAATGTATATACCTCCTTCCCAAAGATAAACTATGAATTGTTTTCCCATAATTACACATAGAGGCTAGGATTTGATCTGAAGGTGTCTAGACACCACTTATTATTTCCATTAAACCTATGGGGATTCAAATTGACATTAGGAAGGACACATCTAACTCATGACTAAAAAATTGAAGCTCATATGTAAAAAATAATCATGGATAACATCATCTATTTTTTTTAGTATCCAAAATTGAAATCCATTATTATCCTAGTAGTAAATAAAAATAGGTAAATCAAGGTGTTCATTTACATCAGATATCTCAACTAAAACAGCATAAAAGATGAATTTTCTGTTCCAATCAATGAACTAATAATTTTTTGAGGTCAGTTTATCAATACATACCCTTAATGGATGGTTATTCAATGAATGAACAAAATTAGATGTCACGAAAAGATGATGAATGAACTACATTCAAGGCCCCCATAGATTATTCTAACATTGGGTAATGACCTTTTGCATGATGAATTTTGGTTCCACATAGCAATATTCCATGCATATCATTTTGAAACCATCATGTGGATGTTTATCAAATGTTACATTGAAAATATAGTGGTCAATTCCTGAAAATGTTATGATCTTTTGGATTCTCTTGACCCCATCTTCCAAAAGCTATGTTATCATATCCTGAAAATTTAATTCCCAGACCATAGTTACCAAGAGTCAATGCATTATTAATTAACATAGCATAGATCACAAGAGTCCATGTCCTGAAAGACCGATCAGTTTAGTATACATTGAAGTATTAGATAGATACACATGTTTTACATGACATTAGGAAAAGAAAAAAAAATATTTTATCTCCTTAGAACACACTCATATCCCATATCTTATCCCTTCAGGTCAATCATAATATAATTCTACACACCCTGGGAAAAATAAAACATATGAAAGGGGTGGTCTTAGATGCTTATTAAGGGTAACAATATAGAAGAATCAATCACAAAAAATCATAAACATTTAAGGCAATGTATAAGACTAAAATAAAAGACTTTTAAACATAGAATCATCATAATATGGAAAAGATAAATTAAATAATTCCATTTACTTATTGACATGTATAATCTACCAGTCGAATAATCACATGTATCATCAATAGATAATTTCATAATCATGGAATGCATAATTTTGGACATCATAACCACATATTGAAGGACGTGTGCCAAGACTACAAATAAATATATTTTCAAGGCCTTGTTCCAAGACAATAGTTTTTATAATGAGGCTTAATGATAAAATTATGGGCTATAGTGATCCCACCCGTCACTTAATTCGTCTATTCCATTCCTCATATGAAAAGTTTGAAACATAACACAATCATTCATATTAATCCTAGAATAAAAATGTTAAAAAATTTAGCATAAAACATGAATGGTATAAAAATATCATATCCACAGTTAAAACTATCACAAAACCTTAAATACAATTTGGATGATGGTATCATATTAAATCAACTTCAAACAAGCGTAAAATCCAAAAAATCATGTTGATATATATGAAATAAATACTATTTGAGAGAAATATCTATATCTATTTTCAAATAATTTTAAAGTCCCATAATAATAAAATAAAATATTTATTTTGAATTTTTTTTATAATCTTGTATTGAAAGATTCAATGGTGTTATAATGGAAGAAAATAGTCGCACCCTCTATGTATGTTAAAAAATTATTTCCTTAATTTCTCAAAAAGTTATTAAATCTCACAACTTAGAAAACAATTGAAAGATTATGTTTTAAAATTTTTATAAAAATTAAAACAATGGTATAAATGAATCTAACCCATAGTCTAAGAAATAGGAAAAAAATTTGAAATACATTTTTACGAAACACAGATGTGGATGATAAAGAAGTCTCGGTAGATACTTACATATAAACAATCTTGAATAATGAAGAGATTGTAAAATAATGACTTACCTTGTAATTTTACTTAGTTGAGGGTAAGTTAAACTCTTCTATATCAGATAAATAATTTTTAATAAATTATACCAGAACCACATACATAAATTTGATATCATGTATGGTCTTCTAATATTTTATTGTTAATAATATTACAGCGATATCATTATTTCTGGTGTTAACTGATTCGTTTTCTTTATATGTTATTTTACGTAAGTCATGTTTGTTATGGAAAAGATGTATTTGGTTCATATTCAAAATGATATTATGTTCTTTAAAATTATTTTTATTATTCAACATAAAATTATTTTGTAATGGTTACAATAGGTAATGAAATTACATCCCGTCTTAGAGAGGCTAAGTCATACGTTTGCATGTGAAAAAATATCATTCTATTGATAATGAAATAATATGTAATTAGATGATATATTATATTAACAGAATCATTAACATGATATATTTATTATTTAAATCAATAATAATAATTATTATACCCATCCCAAAAATGAAGTGTTGAATAACAAACTAGTGACATGGATACGGTAAGCCGTATAAATGCTCGTATGGGTAAATTTTCATTTATAGGATGGATAGAATAATTATTATTGTTGTATCATATTTATAATTACATATTAGTATGTATATGGTACATATGGTATTATTTTTAAATGAACACAAAAATGAAAGAGGAAGTGTAATAATGAAAATAAATTTGTAAGAGGTAATGAAATAATTACATCTTCTTCGTGTATTTTCTTTAGGTTTGAACAAAAGGAATCATTTGATCGGCTTTATGATCAATGTACGTTATATATGATAAATTTAGGTTAGTTAGGAGAATATTAGGGGATGTTTTGGCCAAATCAAATGGCTTTGGAAATGTGATTTTAAGAGAATGGTAAGTACAATTTTATGAAAGAGGTGAGGGGTAGTTTATGAAAAGCTCGAAATATTAATTTATTATAAAATAATTTTCAGATTTCTATAGCTTAATATATATATATTCCTTGGATAATGTTGTGATGGGTATAAATAATCTCAAAAAATATGTTTTTGATATGTTTATATCACCATATTCACATTATCTTTTAGATTTAACTCTTAGTTATGTAATTTAACTTTTACCATGTCTTCTTGTATTTTTATACTACATTGTTAATATAGTTACAATAATATTCCAAGAGAACCACATGTTGTTTGTTACTTTCATATATGAAATTTTATAATACCATTTTCCAAATCATATATTTTTAAGAATCTTATATAATTTGAAAAATAGTATTTGTTTTCAAAACTCATTTAGGTTAATTTTGACACTATTTAGTATTTGTTTTTTAAAGTAATCACAACTTTATTACTTCTAAAAAAATTACAATTAATCAATCCGAATATGAAATTTTAACCTACTAAATTTTTTAATGGAATAATAATTTTCAATTTATATTTACATAAATATTTATAGTATCAATTATTTTAATCAATAATTAATAAGGTAATTATTGCATCATCATTGTGTCAAAAATAAATTAAATTATTAAATGTCTAAAAAATAAAAATAAAATACCATGATTTAGGAAATATATTTATCATTATAATGAATAATTATATACAATTTTATCTTATGTATAACCCCATATTAAAAATGAATTTCTAATTAAAATTTGAATTTTACACCTTTAACTATACTTTAAATAAAATATAATAAATGTCATAATCTAATCAATGTTCATAAAAAAGGATCATATTTTATTCCTAAGGGTGCTTTTGGTCGAAATACACTTGTCTAATATAATTAATACATGTTATGGGTATTTATAATAACATTTTTACATTTAATTACCCAATTTACTTTTAATCGTGGTTAATATATTCAAAATGTACTATTCACCAAAAAATTATTTTCATCCTATTGAACCACATTTTACATGTTGAATAAAATAGTATTTTTTCATATTTTTGAAATTTAATTCACTGACGTGGTAAAATTGCATTTTATATAAATATGAAAATGTGCATAGAAGGTGGGTAATGGATGTTAAATAGTTCAAAAAATTATATATATCCATTCTTATTTTAAATGATTCTAATAAATTATTCTAGACTTATATAGGTATTATGTATCTAATTTTACATAAAAATAAATTTCAATAAAAATAATATTTATTTGAATTAAAAAGTCAGTTTTAAACAACAACATTGTGTTTTTCACTATTTATCAAAAATTGAATGTTTTCAGAAAAATAACAAAAATTCACTCTATGATAATTTTGATATCCCGAATCCAAAAAATAAGTCCATTTTGAAAAAAAAATATGAAATTTCAAAAGGCAGATATTACTATTTATAAATACTTTTTAAGAGGCTAGTTTTATTAGGAATGGTGTGCTAGAACTCAGAGTTGTTTAATGTAAAAGCAATTGTATTATTAAAAGAGAAGCGTATTTTTAAAGCTTGGGGTGTTACATTCTTCCCTGCAAATAATTTAATACTCAAAAATTCTAGAATATTACTGCATAAAAATATTCAGGTGGTTCTTCATCATATGTTCCTCAGGTTCCCACGTTTTCTGTTCCATTTTATGGTTTTCCAAAGAACATTAACCAGACGAGTCGTCCAGTTTCTCAAAACTTGTTCTCTAGTATCGAGAATCTTGGCAGGATCTTCATAATAAGATAGATCTGGTTCGAGTTGTATTTTTCATGGGTGAGTACATGTGTTGGGCCTGGCCAGTTTTTTTCAATAGTTATATGTGGAACACATCATGAACTTTGGAGAGACATGGCAGCATTTCCGAAATATAAACAATAACTCCAATTCATTCTAGATTTTCAAAAGGACTTATGTACTTGAGATATAATTTACCAATATTATTGAATAATATAACACCCTTCCATTGAGATACCATCAATAAAACAAGATCATCTACGTGAAATTCCAAATCCTTCGGTTATTAACGTAGCTCTTTTCCATACTTTGAGATACTTTGAGGTGGCTTTGGATAATATTGACTTTTTCCATTTCTTCCTCAAAATTTTTTTGGCCAATGTGTTTTGTTTCACTATCTTCATCCTATAATGTTTGTGTGAGGCATCTCCTTCCATATAATGATTCATATGGTGCCATCTGAATACTTGAATGGAATCTATTGTTATATTAAAAATACACCAGAGCTAAATACTTATCCCATGTACCTTGAATGTCAAATGAGAAGGATATCAACATGTTGTATAAGGTTTGAAACGTTTGTTCTGATTTTCCATCAGTTTGAGGGTTGTAGGATATTCTCAAATGTTGTTCAGTTTGTAGGGCTTTCTGAAGCCTTTTCCAGAATCTTGATGTAAAACACAGATCATGATGAGAAACAATCTATAAGGGTACAATGTGATGTCTTAAAACTTCATTAATTTATAATCATGTTAATTGTTCAACTGGTAAATATTCTCATATAGCATGAAAATGTGATGACTTGGTAATATGATCAACAATGACCCATATTTCATCATTCCTTCTAGAGTTGTTTGGTTGGCCCATGACAATGTCCATCCCAATATCTCCCCATTTAAAATCAGTTATGGGAAGAGGTTGCATGACTCCTCTAGGATATTGACTTCCAACCTTCACTTGTTAAAAAACCATGCATATTTACACATAATCTTCAATGTTTCTATTCATGTTGTCCCAAAAAAATGTTAACTAAAATATCTATACATCTATGTGCTACTGGAATGTATAGATTAATTGGATCTATGAGAATCATCCAACAATTCCCATTTTAGATCAGGTATATCGGGACGACAAAGCCTCTTCCCAAATTTCAAAATTCCATTTTCAGTAATATGAATAATAATAATGTTAAAATTATAGAGTAAAAATAATATAAATTTTTTCATAAATATATGTTCTATGATTAGTGATTATTTTCTTAAATTCATCGATTATATTATTTATTTATCATTTCAGAACTAGGTGGTTTGGCTGGTCAAAACAAGAACAAACAATAACTGCTGGTTGATTATGATATTGTCAATGTTATTTTTGAAAAATATAATTTTTATAATATAATAATTATTTTATGTAAATAAATTTATGTGTTTATATAATATAATATGATAATTTTAATAATAATAATGAAAATACATGAAAAATGTGACATGTTACTCTATTGATGCAATAGTTTGTACAATGCATTGTTAACTTTTTCATTTCAAGAACTATAGTAGGGAAATCATGATAATTGAAATTTAAATATTTATAATTATAATAATATTATATATATTACTTTTATTCATTACATTAGTACTTATAAGAATTATATTGTGGTTATGTTGAATAATTGAAGATGTCACTTCGTGGAAGTGGTAGGAAAAATAATATTAAATAAGTTTTTTTATTAATAGAAAACTTAAAAGTTATTTAATTTTTATTAATTTAAATTAATAACAATTAATATTACAGAATTATTATTTAATTATATATTAATAGTAAAAAAAATTCAGAAAAAATGGATGAAAATTTAAATATATTGGGAAAATTGTTCTAATGTAGAGGAATTGGGATATCCCTTGGATGAATCATTAGAAATAGTGTTCTTATGCCAATAATGTTCCACTATAAGAAAATGGATTAAATTTATATTTTAATTTAAGTATTAATTGTTAAATTTTTATGAGGATATCTAAATTTTACAGTGCTTTTGAATGAGTGGTCTTAGGCCCCTTTTCGAAGTTTTCAGAATGATTTTTTAATAATATTTCAAATTAATATAAAGAGATACCATGTATCAAATTAAATAGAAAAATTTAAATGAATAATAATAGAATATATGATGAGATATGGATGATAATCGATCATCAATTAATTTTTGCAGATTTTATAAACATGTATTTTCTATTATTCTTAGTGTTTTTATTTTTAAATTTTTTTGTTCTAACAAGGTAACTAATTTTTAATTATGTAAATTACATAAAAAATTTAAAAGTAAAATAAACATTAAAAATAATAAGGATGTAATTATTACAAATATTAAAACGATTTTATCAGATAATATTTATATATGTATTTAAAACCAATTTTTTTAAATCATGTAATGTATAAAAATACATTTTTTAAAGTGAATTTTAAATATATAATTTTTTGTTTAGAATAATATTTTTACATTTTTTGTTTTTTATGTTATTAATTTTCTATTATCAAATAAATATATTTTATAAATATTTTAATTAAATTTAATTCCAAATTTTACAATAAATAATAATTATTAAATGAATATTCCAAAATATTTATTGATAAATAATATTACTGATATCCATAAAATGTAAATCATATGTTTGAAAAATTCAATATAGTACTTATAAAATGGTTATATTTTTAATTATTAATCACATATCTGGTTATCTAAAATAATTTTAAATCATTATGGGTTTGATATATAATTATAAGGATACAATTTTGTAAAAAACTATATTATTACTATTCACCTAATAATCGACTATTTTAAAAACCATATAATTGAACCTATGAAAATTTTTTAATGAAGGACCCAATTATAATTTCAATTTAAAATATTAAAATTATAAAAATTATTAATATATATATAATTGAAAAAAATAATTTAAAATTACACATTTTAAACATTTTTTCCTAATTCAATTTTATATTAATTCAAAAATGAATATTATTTTTTTCTTAAGGAGTTATTATTCCCATGTTTTTATAATAATTATTTTGTATCAGGTAACTGTTTTTCTTAGTTTGCTGTATTTTTAAAACAGTTTGTCAATAAAATGATTTTTTGTGATATTTTTATAGTAAAATCTATTGGTGTTTCAATTTCAGATCGCAACACCCTTGATGACCATTCAATATTATGTGGAACTAATTTATATAGAAAAAATGTGTGCTTCCATAAAATTGGAGTTAATGGGTTGATTTTTTTGCAATTATTCATATCATGTAAACTATTTTATTGAACTGTTTCCTACGAGTTTCTTTGCGAAACCGAAAACTACTGACTATTATATATCCATGAGGGGGTTTCTATACAAAGGTATACATAATTTGGATGTTTGGAAAAAGATGCTTAGGAACTCACATTTGATAAGAGGATGGGTTTTCGGGCTCTTCAGAACCTATTGGAGGAATTATTACATTCTCACGTTCTCTCTTGTATATTTATGATGTAACACACCTATATTTTATGAATAATATACTTTTAATTTCATTGATGTCTTGTGTTGTACGCTACACCAAGATTACCTTGCGCTGTACGCAACACTGTATTAGCGTGCAGTATACGCAACACTATTTTTGGATCATGTTACACACAATTTTGATAGTAGTTATTTTACACAACATTGAGTGTATATATATATATATATTCGATGTATTAATGAAATATGTTTGGATTCTATTATACGAAAAAACGAAGGAGTCTTGCACAACACGCAACCATGACTTGGCTTGCATTACACGCAATCACGACCTTCCTCGATAGCGTGTATTGTACGCAATATCAGGTTTCACTAAACAATGATATATAGTTATAATATTATTATAAAGTAGCCGTTATGAATATTATTAACTACATTTTTATTTTTATGACATTATTATCCATCTTACATATTTTCTGGAAAATGGTATGAGAATAAAATAAAATTTTCGGGTAAAATAAGTATTTTTAAAAAATTGTAGTTTTTCCACCTTTTGATAGTGCAACCAATTTACATATAGTTTTGACATGTTTATAAGTTTAATTTGACAAAATACAATTCTTCCTTGTAATTAGTATATAAAATTTTAATTTGGATAAATGTTTCATATTATTCGGATAACTTTCATATTTTGATGAATAGTAAAAACACGGTATATTTTAATTAAAAACAACTTTTTTCATCGCAATAATTTATATGGTTAGAATATCTTTTTAATTGGATTTAAATTGTAACTAGAATATATATATTTTCCATTTAATCCAATGTTAGTCATTGTAATTAATTTCACTTTGAATTTGGACATAAAAAACAGTCGATCTTTTGATAGTTATTGTTTCTTAAAAAAACACGCTATTTGTTTTGATAATAGGAATTAATTTTAAAAATTAATTAATTCCACTTATATCTTTTTAATTTGGAAAAATGTACATCATTTTTCAATTCATAATATCAAATATATCTTAGGCAGAATTTTTGGTATTTTTCTTAAAACATTCAATTTTTGATGAATAGTGAAAACATTGGGATACTATTTAAAAACTGACTTTTTATTTAAGTAATTATTTATTTAATTTTTTATCAAAATTGATACATAATACCTATATAAGTTCAATGTAATTAATTGGAGTCATTTTATAATAATTTTAGATATATAAACATTTTACTGAACTTTCATCGTCTTTTACCCATCTCCTAGGAGAATTTGGAAATTCACATAAAACATATTTTTACCACTTCTGTGAATGGAATTTCAAAAATATGAGAGACATGGTTAATATCAAGGACTAAAATGTGGTTGAATGAGTTGAAAATAATTTTTTGTGAATAATAACTTTTTACTTTTATTAACTGCGGTTAAAGGTATATAGGGTAATTCAAGGTTAAAAGAAAATTATAATAATTCAAAATTATTTTCAAGCTTTTCCAAACCTTATTGTATGAGTAATGGCCGACCATGGGAATCCCTAGAACGATTTTGGGACCTCATGGATCCACTAATGAAAGACAATGTCACATTAGATTAATTAATTTAATGTAAAGACAAAATTGGCATTAAAAAAATCTTTTAGTAATTAATTTTTATAAGGGGATATATAAATTATCATTTCGACTATAAATATTCATTAGAAACTTAAAACTATTTCCTACATGTTGGTATTTTTTTATAAATTTTATACATCAAATAAATTAAATTAATTATGACACAATAATGATACAGTATTTATCTCATTAATAAATGATTTAAATAAATTAGATTATAATGATTAAAATATTATCCAATACATTTCCAATTCTGATTGGATTATTTTATTTAGACCTTGAGTCATATTATATTTATCTTTAATTATTTATATACCTTTTGAGACCGAAGATAAGTTTATAATAAAATAATATTTTCACAATTTCCGAAAAAGCCTCTCCTCTCCATTATAAAAGGAGACCACTTCTATGCTTTTCCACACACCTATGAAGCCATTTGGATCATCAATGACCGGCCCAATTAAGATCTATACATCCCTATCCTACCCCTTTAAGCCTTACATTAGGCATAAGGCACTCCAAGAAGTCCTTTTGGTTAAATCCAAAGGAAGTTACCCAAATTAAAGGTAACAGTTTCTCTTAAATTGTTTTCTTTTATTCTACTTCTCCAACACCTAAACTATTTTTAATCCTTTATTTGTAACAAAAAAATTATCCTCAGTATACTAGGATTTTATTATGAGAAGTATTCGAACTACACTTACACACACCTCCATCTAATGGATGAAGAACATAATGTTTCTGTGGATGGAAAACTAACGCCTCGCGAAACGATGATTGTTCGATTTTCTCCTACCGCCTCTCATGGTGGCCATTATGGTGGAACTGTATTTATATATGATATATATTATGTTTATTATTTCCTTATTCTTCTTTACTTCCCAATTATATCAAGCCTTTAGGGTATCCATAGTGGGTAAATACGATAATCTCATTTGAGTAAGTGCGGACTATTTCCCCCTCAAAGTGATGTGATTCGTTAATGCCTTATGTGGAATGTATAAATGATGTAGTTGATGATATTATATATCATATTATACTAGAATTATAATATACCTATTCCATTAAAATAATAAATATAAATGAAAGTAGCGTTCATGCATACGTACGGCTTACCGTCTCCATGAACGGTGCATTACATTTCTTACCTCCATATGTTATGTACTATTATAAATACATGCATATGATGGATATATAATGAATATATATTATATATAAATCATGAATTACATTTTGGAAGTAAGTAAATCATGATATAAGTAATAATAACATCAAGAACAACAAGTCCAAACACGTACGATAAATAATATGATTTTACCCAAAACATTGCTTTAACATGGGATTTACAAAAGAACGGGTAATATAAAGTCATAAGTAAACCATATATGATATCATAACAATGAATGTGATTCTTTCATAAGTTAATGAAATTATTTAAATCAGTATACAGGAAGTTCGGATAGGTACGAAGCATATCAAACCTAAGGTAAGGGATAATTATTTCAATCTCATTCTTATCCGAGATTGTTTATTTGTAAGTATTTACTGGGGTAATATTTATCATCCATGTCCCTGATTTCTAAAACTTGTTTATGTATGTATGAAGTCCTTTTTATTCAGTTTTTACTTTTACTACATGGTGTGTAAGGAATCTTTCTTTTATGAGGCACTTTTTAACTTTTCCGAAAAAAGAATGAGAAGAATGTTTTTTTAACTTATACGACCTGAAAGGATTTTTACAATTTTATAAAGCCTTATTTTCATGAAGCTTCCTCCAAAATATTCCATGACTATTTTCAAAAAAATCTTTTTCTTTTAAAATTTTATGATGTTTTGTGAAAAGAAATTGATTTTGAAAAAGAAATGATATTTTCCTCAAGAATTCATTTCAAGTGTTTTATCAAAACCATTTTCCATCAAAGATGACATTATTTCATATGTTTTTGTTTCAAGTATAAACCCTATATGATTTATATGGTTTCACTCTTATTATTATGAAATGATATCCATTTCATTTATATGGATTATGTGATGATGTGATGATTTTTATGAAACCCATTTTATTCATTGTGTAATTATGAATGATGTATGTTTATTTTGTGGCACAATTAATAATGATTTAATTATGAGATGGGTGGGACCTATATCTTCCTCCAATTCATTGGGTAAAGATTTATATCTCATGATATAGACGTGGATGGAATGGTATGTTAATCTGGTTCAATATTATAGGACTGGAACGAGGAGTGAACTCGATTCAGAAAGGGACTTTGTCCACTATGATGGTATTGGTAGCAATGCCTTGGCTACTATGGAAATAATATCATGTGATTAATGGTTTCAACAATTACATGTTTTATTCCCATGCTATTTTATCATGATTAATGTTTCTTTATGATCTATGCCTTATGTACTGCCATGTTTTATGTCATTGCTCAAGGTTTTGATGTTTAAACATTATGTTCATGTTTTTAAGTTCAAATTTATATGATTGGTTTTATTTTTTCAATGCTTACCCTTACTGAGCATTTGAACTCATCCTTTATATGTTTTATTTTCCCTGAGATTGAATGAAATATTTTATGTAAGAAAAAAAAAGTAGAAGATCTCTATGCGAGATGTTGAAGATCTTTCACCACGATTAGAAGATTATGTTCTGAGTTTCCAAATACCCTAAACTATTACGGTCCTTGTGTGTTGGTTTTTGTTATGTATTAATTATTCCGCTAAAGTAATGTAATTCCATGTACATCAAGCTTTGGGTCTCTACAGTTGGTATCAGAGGGAAAAGTTTAGTTAACCTATAGAAACTAGGATTCGAAAAATTTAGTGAGGTCCCTAGAGATATTTCAAAGGTATGTCTAGGGATTTCCCTAAGGTTAAGTATAAATATAGGTTATAGTCCTAGAATAACGGTAATGATATTAGAATTAAACATTATATGTTAGATATCGAAGGTCCTCCCCCTATATTATGTTGTTTTATCTATCATGATTTTTGCCTCTCACACTATTCTTTTTGGGGTTTAGACGATGGCTGGAACACGAAGGAACTGTATTGATCAATGTATTGCACAATGCAATGATTTTCATTCTGAAAAAACCAATATTATGGGAGATGGAGTGAAAAATATTATTTCTATACTTACTCATGCTATGAATCATTCTGGACTTCCGAATGAGAAGAGAAAGAAACAATATTCTATTGAGTCCTTCATAAGGCAACGTCCCACTTCATTCAGTGGGTCCCCTAATCCACTTGTTGCTGAACAATGGATCCGTACCATTGAAAAGATATTTTCCATACTTTTCTGTTCAAAACATGAAAAAGTCCTTCTGGCTATTTACCGATTAGAAGAAAAACCAGATCAATGGTGGACTTTAATTAAGAATACAAGTCCCCAAGGTGAAATTGACTCCATGTAATGGGATGAGTTCAAGAACATATTTTTCAATAAGTAATTCCCTCGTATTCTTCAAACAAAAATGGAAATGGAGTTCCTTGAGATTAAGAAAAAGGATGATGAATCTGTAAGTATATACGAAGCGAATTTTACAAGGCATGCAAGGTATGCATCTGGATTTAACATCTGACCTAAAAGTAATGTTGAACGATTCTTCAGTGGCTTAAAACCAAGCCTTCGAAGGGAATTAGCTATAAGATACTTCAGTAGCTATGAAGAAATTGTGCGTTGTGATATCAAGGTAGAAATAAAAGTTGGCCTTACATATCCATCTCATGGTTTTGACAAGAAACAAAAGCTGGAGTTCAAAGAGAAATCTCAGAATAATGGTGAAAAGAATATGAATGTTTCTTTATGCTCAATGTGTGGAAAGAAGCATGGTGGAGATTGTCTTAAAGGGACTAGAAAATGTTTTTAAGTGTGGAAAATAAGTTCATCAAGTAGCTAAGTGTAGATGTAATGAAAAAAGGGTTTCTAATGATGTGAATAAAGAAAAGACTACAGAGAACGCTCCACAAACACTTCAATGCTTCAAGTGCAAGGAAATGGGGCATTAAGCTAATCAATCCCCTAATCCAAGGGTTAATGATGACTGACGGGAGAAAACTCTTAATGTAAAGGATAACGAGAAGTCACATGCGATCACTATTTGTGATGTTGAGTATGACAACAATGTGGTGGAATTAATAAGTGTTTATGTAATGGGATTCCGGGATAATGTTGTGGAATCTCATTTAAAGTATCATGGAATATTGGAATACCAATGTATTGGATCATTGCGGTTTTTAATAATTTTATGGTACTGGTAACCATGAAAAGTGATTGAAATATTTTTGGAATGAAGTTGAAATACGCATAACGAAGCGATAAGGAGAAAATGAAATGTTTGACAGTATTCATTAGCTCATGACTAATATAAGGACAATGTGATATCATGGTTTGAGTATATAGAAATCTTGGGATTTTGGTATGTGGAAAGAGTTAACTTTTGACTGCACTCATGTTTTCAGTAAAGATCAATGGGTATTCATTTTTAACAAGAATACATTATTAAGGTATTCACGTGGTTGGAATGTGATCAACAAGATATATCGGGGATAAATGATGGTATTCACATGCTCGATAGATGACATTTCTAGTAATTTTTTTCTTTATACTATAATCTTGGATAGAAGTATTTTAGATAAGCTTAAAGATTTGAAATGGATTATTTTGGACATAAGTTAGTATTGTTTGAGGCTAGAACTATATTCGATATTATCGATGGAAGGTCATAATGATGTAATTTTAGAAAAAGGACAACCTATGGGACGGGTGACAACTCGTCGCTTCGGACAAGGATGTGGGAATCGAACCCAAAACTGAAGTGTGACAGGCCTTTATCGCCTACCACTATCCTACAGGCAATCCCTAGTTAGTAGAAACTGGTTTTATTTTATTAAGCGTTATGATAGATGAAGTATAAGTACACTTTTTGAATCGTATGTGATTAAACTTGCCATATATGGACTTATGTATATTTGATAACTTTTTCTAAACTTTTTTTTAAAACATATAGAATGAACCATCATTCTATCACATGATCTGCTAACACTTCACGAATAACAAATTCAACTTCATTTCTCTAAGAGATGAAGTGGAAATTGTTCAAGGCATGAACAACATTGAGATTGTACCAAAATCAAGTAAGAATTTCTTTTGATTCAAAAATTCTTCAACATTAGGGAAATTATCTTGAATGCCAAAAATTTTGTCTTAGTACTCTTATATCTGATAAATCAGATGGTACCTTAGATCATCACAAATCTTTGGCTTTGTGATTGTTGGATATTTCATAGCCCTGTTCTCTACCACTCTCCATCTGAACATGATGATTATATTTTCCTTCCATATCCATATTTTCACCTATGTTATCCTATGTGGTAAACCAAGTGATGAGTTACTTTGGGTATACATTTTGTTTCTATCGTTCATATTTATTATTAAGTTTTAGGATTCCTTTTTACGATGTTGTTTTCTATGAAAAAACTTTCATGTAGTAAACGATATATATCCCCGACGAATTTCGAGGGCGAAATTCATTTTAAGGGGGGTAGAATTTAACATCCCGATATTTTATGAAAAATATTATTTTAATATCATTAATTTCTTCTGTTGTACACTATACCAATATTACCTTGCACTATACGAAACACCGTATTAGCTTGCAGTATATGCAACACTATTCTTGGATCATGTTACACACAATTTTGATAGTAGTTATTCTATGAAACATTTAGTGTATATATATATATATTCAATGTATAAAAGAAATATGGTTAGATTCTGTTATACGAAACAATGAGGGAGTCTTGCACAACATGCAACCATGACTTGGCTTGCATTACACGCAATCGTGACCCTCCTCGATAGCATGTGTTGTACGCAATATCAGGTTTCACTAAACAATGATATATGGTTATAATATTATTATAAACTAGCCGATATGAAAAGTTTAAATTAATTTTTAATTTTATTAAATTATTATTCATCTTATATATTTTATAGAACATGGTATGAGAATAAAATAAATTTTTTGGTTAAAATATGTATTTTTTTTAAAATGCAGTTTTGCCGCCTTTTAATGGAGCACCCAATTTAAAAATAGTTTTTTACATGTTTATAAGTTCAATTTGAAAAAATAAAATTCTTCCTTGGAATCAGGATATAAAAATTTGATTTGGAGAAATTTTTCATATTATTCTGATAACTTTCATATTTTGATGAATAGTAAAAACACGCTATATTTTAATTAAAAATAACTTTTTTTATCGCAATAATTTATATGGTTAGATTATCTTTTTAGTTGGATTTAAAGTGTAATTTGAATATATTTTTACCATTTAATCCAATGTTGGTCATTTTAATTAATTTCACTTGGAATTTGGACATAAACAAATGTCTATCTTTTGATAGTTATTGATTCACAAAAAACACGCTATTTGTTTTTATAATAGGAATTAATTTTAAAAATTAATTAATGTCACTTCTATGTTTTTAATTTGAAAAAATGGACATCATTTTTGATTCCGGAATATCAAATACAGCTTAGTCTGAATTTTTTGAATTTTACTGAAAACTATAAATTTTTGATGAATAGTGAAAACACTGGGTTACTATTTAAAAACCGACTTTTTATTTAAATAATTATTTATTTTATTTTAGGTCAAAATTGATACATAATACCTATATAAGTTCAATTTAATTAATTGGATTTATTTTATAATAATGTTAAATATATAAAAATTTTATTGAACTTTTCATCGTCTTTTACCCACCTCCTGTGAGAATTTGGAAATTCACATAAAACTTAATTTTACGGCTTCTGTGAGAGAAATTTCGAAAATCTGAGATACAAGGTTAATATCAAGGAATAAAATGTGGTTCAATGAGATGAATATAATTTTTGGTGAACAATAACTTTTTAAATTTATTTACTGCGGTTAAAGGTAAATAGGGTAATTCAAGGTTAAAATAATATTATAATAATTCAAATTTACTTTAACACTTGTCCAAACCTTATTGGATGAGTAATGGCCGACAATGGGAATCCTTGTGTCGTTTTTGGGACCCCATTGAGCCACTTATGAAAGACAATGACACATTAGATTAATTAATTTAATGTAAATACAAAATTTTCATTACCAAAAATCTTTTAGTAATTAATTTTTATAAGGGGCTATATAAATTATCTTTTCAACTATAAATATTCATTGGAAAACTAAATCTATTACCAACATGTTAGTATTTTTTAATAATTTTTAGACATCATTTAAATTAAATTATTTATGACACAATAATGATGCAGTATTTACCTCATTAATAAATGATTTAAATAAATTAGATTATAATGATTAAATAATTATACAAAACATGTCCAATTCTAATTGGATGATTTTATTTCGACCATCAGTCATCTTATATTCATATTTAATTATTTTTGGACCTTTTGAGACTGAAGATAAGTTTATAATAAAATAATGTTTTCACACTTTCCTAAAGAGCCCCTCCTCTACATTATAAAAGAAGACCGCTTATATGCAATTCCACACACCTCTCAAGCCATTTGGCTCGTCCAACCTCTGCCCAATTAATCTCTTTACATACCTATATTCCCCTTGAAGACTCATATTATGCATAAGGCACTCCAAGAAGTATTTTTGGTTCAATCCTAAGGAAGTTACCCAAATTAAAGTTAACAGTTTCTCTTAAATTTTTTTGTTTTATTCTACTTCTCCAACCACTAAACTCTTTTTAATACTTTCTTTTGTAACAAAAACATTATCCTCAATAAACTATGATGTTATTATGAGAATTATTCGAACTACACTTACACACACCTCCATCTAATGGATGGAGAACATAATGTTTCTATGGATGGCAAACCAACGCCTCAAGAAACGATGATTGTTCGATTTTCTCCTACCGCCTCTCATGGTGGCCATTTTTATGGAACTATATTTATATATGATATATTTTATGTTTATGATTTCCTTATGCTCCTTTACATCCCAATTATATCAAGCCTTTATGGTTTCCATAGTGGGTAAATATGATAATCTCATTTGAGAAAGTACGAACTATTTCCCCCTCAAAGTGATGTGATTCGTTAATTCCTTATGTTGGATGTATAAAGGATGGAGTTAATGATATTATATATGATATTATACTGTAATTATAATATACCTATTCCATTAAAATAATAAATAGAAATGAAAGTAGCGTTCATGCATACATGCGGCTTACCGTCTCCATGAACGGTGCTTTTCATTTCTTACCACCATATGTAATGTACTATTATAAATACATGTATATGCTGGATATATAATGAATATATATGATATATAAACAATGATTTACATTATGGAAGTAAGTAAATCATTATATAAGTAATAATAACATCAAAAACAACAAGTCCAAACACGTACGATAAATAAGATGATTTTACCCAAAACATTGCTTTAACATGGGATATACTAAATAACGGGTAATATAAAGTCATAATTAAACCATATATGATATCATAACAATGAATGTGATCCTTTAATAAGTAAATGAAATTATTTAAATCATTATATAGGAGTTTCGGATACGTAAAAATCATAACGGACCTAAGGTAAGAGATAATTATTCCAATCTCATTCTTATCCGAGATTGTTTATTCGTAAGTATTTACTGGGGTTATATTTATCATCCATGTGCCTGATTTATAAAAATGTTTTTATTTATTTTTAAAGTCCTTTTTACCGATTTTTGACTTTTAATACCTGGTGTGTAAGAAATCTTTCTTTTATGATGTACTTTTTAACTTTTCTTGAAAAAGTACGAGAAGAATGATTTTTTTAACTTATACGGCATGAAAGGATTTTTATGGTTTTATAAAGCCTTATTTTCATGAATATTCCTACAAAATATTTCATGTTTATGAAACCCATTTTATTCATTGGGTTATTATGAATGATGTATATTTATTTTGTGTAACAAGTAATAATGATTTCATTATGAGATGGGTGGGACCTATATCTCCCTCCAATGGATTGGGTAAAGATTTATATCTCATGAGATAGACATGGCTGGAATGGTAAGTTAATCTAGTTCAATATTACAGGACATTGATGAAGAGTGAACTCGATTCAGAAAGGGACATTTTCAACTAAGATGGTCTTGGAAGCAATGCCTTGGCTACTATGGAAATAATATCATGTGCTTAATGTTTTCCACAATTACATGTTTTATTACCATTCTATTTTATCATGATTAACATTTATTTATGATCTATGCCTTATGTAATGCCATGTTTTATGTCATTGCTCAAGGTTTTGATGTTTAAACATTACTTTTGGTCGGAGTCGATAATGAATATGGGGGGGAATTGAGTTCCAATTAAAATTTCTGTTAAAATATTGTCTATTTAGAATCCCTCAATTTATAAAACAAGTTAAACTATAGTGAATCTATATATATTGTAGATGTTCACCTAGCTTCTCAAAGATTGATTTGTTCTCAGTTAATTTTACCACAAGATTAAACTATCTTTTGAAACTAATATACTGATTTACAATAAGTATAAACACTTTCTAATTTAACTATAAAGGTAGCTTCAAAATAGTTTTGTATTTCAAAGTAATAGCAGCGGAATATAAAAGATATATGTAGAATACTTTTAACTTAAACTAAAGATGCAAAGTAGATATAATAAGAGGTTTAGTCTCAAGCAGAGACTTAGTCTTCTCAAATTTATATAAATTTGATCCACACACTGGATCGAGGTTAACAATTGTTTACAAAACTGTCCAGGCCACAAAGGGACCTATACCACAGTTCTTCGTGGGAAACAAAACAAAGACCTGGCCACACAAGGACCTATTCCACATTTGACGTGGGTAAACAAGAGTTAAGAGTATTGGAGTGAGGATTTTGATATCCTCATGTTCAGTTCAGGAGATAGTGTGTGTGTAAGATATACAGAGTACACCACACTTCTTGAAAGTAAATAAAAAAATCACGTAGAGAGAACAGATAAGAGTTTAGAAAGCTGTAGTGATTAGCAATGCTATTTTGGACTCATTGGATTCAGCATGAATGCTTCTGAGTCCTTCTCTGGTTTTTCTATTGAAAAACAGAGTGTCGTAGTTCAACTCGTATTCTACAAGAGTGAAAATGATCTCTTGATTTGTCGCGTGTTCTTCAGTGGTGTTGGATTGCACTCATGAGAATTATTTTAATGTCTTGAAATCTCTTTCTTACTCAGGATTGTTCTTCTTGTTCAGCACAGTGCTCTCGAGTGTATGTAAGTTCATCTTTTTGTATCGTCACACTTGTGCACGTGTACTGCATCTCAATCTTCCTTATATTCCACATGTTTTGGTAGTAGGAATGATTCCATTTTCATATGTACGAGATACGGTTTTCTGACATGCCAACAACTATCATTAAAAAGAATTAGTTGTATTAGAAACATCAAATATGACCGTTAGCATTATTTAAATAATATTGACAAAAAGTTACGAAATGGTGTCACAGAGATTATATAAACGGTAACTTCTTCACAGTATAGTCTTCAAGTTATGTGGTTCACGGTACGTGGTTCACAGCATTTGATCATGGTATGTGCTTCACGGTATGTGCTTCACGATGTCTGGGTCACGATTCTTCCTTCACGGTGTCTGGGTCACGGTTTTTCTTTCACGGTGTCTGGGTCACGGATTGTCCTTCACGGTGTCTGGGTCACGGTTTGTCCTTCACTGTGTCTGGGTCATGGTTTCTCCTTCACGGTTCCTGGGTTATATTGTCTCCTTCACGGTGTCTGTCTGACGGTGACTATGTCTTGTACACAGTCTGTCTTACTGTGTGAGACATCACAGTGTCTCTATACTTAGACAAATATATATATTTAGATACAGACAGTAATGTGCAGAATATGGATTAAGCTTAATCATTAGAGTGCAACAGAACTTGAATCATAAATGTTAGATAATATAAGTGAGATTTTTGATCATACATAAGACTTTTAAATACTAAAGAGAGTAAGTAACATCAATAAGATTTGGTATCATTAAATCATGATGTGTAGTTATTATTGAGATTGAAGAGCATTAGAAAGATGTGCAATTATGATTGAGATTAATTAATAATAATTGGATTTTTGATCATTAAAACATGATTAATACATGAGGAGTCCAACAATCTCCCCCTTTTTTATGATCACAAATCATATATAGTCAAAATATAAATTAAATGTAACATTAAAGAAACTAGAATATTAGATTATAAAAAATTAGGGAATAATATATTCAATAATAACATATCTCATTATAGTACTGAAACTTGTTGTTTTCTCCCCCTTTTCAGATTATCAAAAAGTAGAGAGAAATGAAGGTAAAAACAGCATTTTTCATTGAATAGGTCCATAATCAAACATATAGGAGAAATAATAATATTAAACAAAAAATGAAATCGCATCAAAAAAGAAAACATAAACAGTCCTCGGACTCTTCCAGGATCCACCTTTTCCTTGCCTTTATTAGCAGTAAAAGATGAGGCTGAAGTAGAAGTCGGCATTGATGTGCTAGAAAAAGAGGATAAGGGTAGACCTTCAAAAACTGATGGAGCCAATGTTGGAGCAGTAGAATATCTAGGCGGTGGTTGATCAAGAATGACTAGCTGGATCTGAGAAAGAGCTTGGCTGAATGACATGGCAGTTGAGGCTATGCCAGGTAGACTAGGTCTGAGGGGTGCAGCAACTGGAGCAACTATAGCAGTACTCTGTACATGAAGATATGACTTCAAAAGATTTATGAAATTAGTAATTACTTCACCACCATATTTCATAGCCATTTCAAAATCACCCTTATTTTCCATTAATTTGTCCAACAATCTGGTGAACTCTATATGTTTCTGAACATGAGCTTTAAAAGCATGAGTTACCGGTGGGATTTTTAGGTTTTCCACAAGATACATAAAGTGATTTGACATGTCACTTTTTGAGAAAATCCGGGTGAGATACAAATCTATTTTCTTGGGGATCTCTTGTTGAGCATCATTGGCTATCTTTGAATGAACTATAACCAAGTCCAATGCTCGTTCACTGTTCTTAACCACTTCTGACAAAGAAGACAGATCCAAGCCACTTAAGGAATTCTAAAGTTCTTCATTGATTATGGATCTCAGTAGAGAATCATCCAAAGGTGGAACAGAAGGTTGATCAGAAGCAGGAGAAGATTTTATAGCTTCGGTTAGAACATTGAGCTATTTCAGAACTTTTGGCAGAAATCCAATGTATTCATCTGTGAGCTTATTCAAATTTTCCATAAGCTACCTCATGGGTTCCAGCATTTTTATTTGTCTTTTTCCAATCTTATCATAAAAAGATAGTAAATATGGATGAACATGAGACACAATTTCCCTAGCAAGGGTGGATTCAGATGGCTCAGGAGAAGCAGCAACAGGTGCAGGGGAAGAAATAGGAGCAGGTTTTGATCTCAAAGACAACTCATTCAGCAAGTTTTCTACCATACATTTCAGGTTTGCAACATCAGCACTCAGTAGATTATTTTATACTCTAACTTCTTTAATTTCTTGGATCATCCTTGGTTGAATATGTAATATAATATTTTCTAAGATAATTTATGCATCTTCTTGAATCAGTTGAGTTACTGGACAAGGTTGAGTGGATAAGATTTTCTTAACTCCAGCTAATAGAGTCTCTCCAAAAACATTCAGATCAGATTTAGTCACAAAGGAGTGTTGCTCGGGTAAGAGTGTAGGTAAAGGTAGTGGAGCCGGTTCTGGTTGCGGTTCATAGTCATCTTCAAACTCAGATTCCGATTGATATTGAGATTTGGGCTCTGGTTCTAGTTCAGGTTATGGATGAGCTATAGAATTCAGTTTACACACAGAAGAGAGATCCATTCCAGTTTTAGACACTGGTTGTGACTCATTCACATCATAAAAGCTTTGGAGAACATATTGAGTGTACATGGAGTATGACTCATCACCAGTTTTATATTATTATTCAAGATACTTTTCTTGACTAGTCTCAATGTTTTGAGGTTCCTCCCCCTCAAAATGTGCTTCCATTTCAGAGACTATCGGCTCAACAACATTGTCAAGATCTACAGGATCATCTCTAATATCTTCAGAAAACTCTTTCCTTTCCAGCTGAAAGGAAATTTCCATCCTCTCTTCAGCAGAGGGAATTATCTCAGGAACCGACTGTTCCACATGAAGTGCTTCTAGATTGGATTTCTTTTCAACATGGATTTCGTCTACACCAGCATACTCTTCCATGGCTTTTTTCTCTGATTCTGTTATTAAAGAATCTCTTACATCCTCAGATTAGATATCCATATTTACAACTTCTCTAGAAGTAGGAGACCCTTCCACACTAAGAACAACTGAAGGATCCACAGTCCTTTCCTTTTCAACAACAACTTGTCCTTTTTGAGGTATTTCGGTAGGGAAAACAGCAGGGAAAATAGTCCTTTATTTTTCAACATGAGCTGTTTCCATTGGAGGTATTCCAGCTTCTTCTCTAGGTGATACTTCAGCTGTCACTTCCTCTTCTTCTTCTTCTTCATCTGAATACTCAGCCACTTTATCTGGTTCCAAACTAGGATCAGCTATATTCTTAGGCCTTCTTGGATAATCAACAATATTAAACTTCTTATACAATTTATCATTATCTTCAACCCATTTCTTCTTCTAGAGTTTTCACCTAATCTTCATCCTTCTGATGATAGGCTTGGATAAGCAGAAATCATAGTCCTCTAACTTTTCTTCATTCGGTCCAACCATCCCTTTGGAAAATAGCATAGCCGAAATCATCCTTGAGTAAAAAAGGTTGTGGATTTGAAAGTGACTTTAATCACCTCAAAAATATGCTTAATAACATATTTTCATAGGTTGATCTTATGGCCATTATTCAACAGGTGAATCAGGAACAAATCCTGATACTTCATTACAAAAAAACACCCTTTTCTTGGACTAATCAAATTCTGAACAAATTTGAATAGTAGTCTAGTTTCTCAATCTAACTCTGCAGTAATAGCCCTTCTCTTGGAGCAATTACCAGTTAGAATTTCCAAGGAATTTTCCAGATTGAAGATATCAGATGATGGAGGAGGGTCTCTCTGGTAGTCATCACTCACTCCTTCATGAGGAATCCGTAGGCATGCAGCCCACAACCTCGAAGATAAAGAACACTTTTGACCATTGATCCTGTTAGTAACAATAAAGTTTTCTCCAAAATCAAAGGAAAACATCACATATTGATAGAATTGAGAAACCATCCTCGGGTAAATCGGTCTATTTTTTCCAAAGAACCATTCAAGCCATCCTTTTTCTCTTAAAACATTCAAATCTAATGAATTTCTAGATAGCAGCCACAAATGGAAAATTTCTTTTTTAGGTACAATAGTACGGCTTACCCAGTTTGGGTTTAGAGATCCTTCGGGAGCTATCCTCGGTATTCTCTTCTGTTTCATAGAGCGGCGCTTCTCAGACGAGGATGAAGAATGACACTTCATCCTAGGCATCCACTGAATGTTCAGGTGAGAGAGGAGAAGGTTTTCAAGAGTGAGAATATTCATGAGAGATTTCGGGTAAGGAATCGAATGAAACCCTTATGTTTTATCATTTGGGAATGTCAAACGTCATTAAAACAAAAATGCGGGAAATAAAATAGAGGGGAAATAAAAAATACCGTGATACGGGTTAAAATAAGAGTGTAAATAATATTCATAGTGAGACCATGAATAGGCATTATGGTCTGATGAAAACTAGTCATCACGGTGAGACAGTTGGTGGTCATCACAGTGAGACAATTGGTGGTCGTCACGGTGAGATAGTGAGTTGACAGACCGTGAGCATGAAGCCGTAACTATAAAACAGTGAGCATGAAACCGTAAAGTAAAATACTGTAAAGTATTAAACATTAAGATCTGTCAGATATCTATTTATGATTAATCATACCAAGATCATGTATGATGTAGTCTAATCATTCAGAATTTACTGGTTTAGTGAATATATCCACAAGTTGATATTCAGTACCAATGAATTCCATAGTGATATCACCTTTTTGATAATGATTCCTCAAAAAGTGATGTCTTACATCAATATGTTTTTTCCTAGAATGAGAAACAAGATTCTTAGAAATATTAATAGCACTTGTGTTGTCAAAATTTATTGGGACATGTCTGAATTGATATCCATAGTCCAGTAATGTGTGTTTCATCCACCAAATTAGCGCACAACAACTTCCAGCAGCTATGTATTTAGTTTTTGCAGTAGATAATGTAACAAAAATTTGATTCCTACTACACGATGATACTAGTGACTTTCCTAAAAGGTGACATGTTCCAGAGGTGCTTTTTATATCTAACTTACATCCAGCAAAATTATCATCAGAATAACTAACTAGTTCAAATGATTGTCATTTGGGATAGAAAAGTCCTAAATTGGGAGTATGCTTGAGGTATTTGAAAATTCCCTTTACAGCTTTTAAATGGGACACTTTAAGGTTTTCTTGAAAGCGAGCACACATACCCACACTAAACATAATATAAGGACGACTAGCAGTCGGGTAGAGTAGACTTCCAATCATTCCTCTATAACTGGTTTGATCAACAGATTTACCATCTTCATCAAGATCCAACTTACTGGTGGTACTCATGGGAGTGTCACTACTTTTTGTGATATCCAATCCAAAACGTTTTAAAATATCTCTAGTATATTTACATTGAGTTAAAATAATTCCATCATCATTTTTAAAGATTTGAAATCCAAGAAAGTATTTTAGTTCTCCCATTAAACTCATTTCAAATCCATTTTTCATCATTTTAGAAAAATCAGTACATAGGGAATTTCTTGAAGATCCAAAAATAATATCATCTACATAAATATGTACAACTAAAACATCTTTAGAAATTCGTTTTATAAAAAGAGTAGGGTCAGCTATACCTTTTGTAAAACCTTTAGAAATTATAAAAGTACATAATCTATCATACCAATCTCTTGGAGATTGCATTAAACCATATAAATCCATTGATAATTTAAAAATATGATTTGGAAAATGAGGGTTTGTAAATCCAGGTGGTTGTTAAAAAAAACATCCTCAACAAAATATCCATTTAAGAAATCACTCTTAACATCCATTTGATATAGTTTGAAATTTAGATGTGCAGCATAAGCAAGTAAAATCCTAATATCTTCTAATCTGGATAATGGAGAAAATGTCTCCTAATAGTCAATACCTTTCTCTTGACAATAGCATTGTGAAACTAACCTAGCTTTGTTTCTAACTATATTTTCATATTCATCTACTATATTTCTAAACACCCATTTAGTGCCTATGGTGAATGTTTCCTTAGGTCTTTCAACAAGATTCCAAACGTTATTTCATTCAAACTGATTGAGTTCTTCTTGCCTAGAAATTACCCAAAATTCATCATTAATAGAAGCATCAATGTTTTTAGGTTCAAGATATGACAAGAAGGCTGGATGTTCAACCTGATTTCTAAGGGAAGATCTAGTATGTGTCCCTCTATCAAGATTTCTTACAACAGCATCTAGAGGATGATTATTTAGAATTCTAGTTGATCTAGTAAAGGCAGGGCAAGAAATTTCAGGTTCATCTCTAGGTTCGTGTTCATTAGGAGTAGATTCTGGAATAAGTTGAGAACTGGTTTCCTTTATAGCAGGTTCTTTAGATTTTTCATTAAGGTCCAGAACAGTCAAATATTCTTCAAGATTTTCAATAGTGGTTTTAAGCTCATGTGGTTCAGTTTCATCAAACATGATGTGAACAGATTCTTCCACACACTTGGTTCTTTTATTGAAAACTCTATAGGCTTTTCTGGTTAAAGAATATCCTAAAAATATTCCTTCATCACTCTTAGAAGAAAAATTATCAAGATTATCTTTTGTATTAAGAATAAATTGTTTACAGCCAAGGCCTCTAAAGTAAATAACATTTGTTTTTCTATTGTTCCAACATTCCTAAGGAGTCTTCTTAAGAACAGGCCTAATTAAGACTCTATTAACAATATAACAAGATGTATTCACAGCTTCAGCCCAAAAGTAAATAGGCAGGTCATACTCATTAAGCATGGTTCTAGCTATTTCTTGAAGGGTTCTATTTCTTCTTTCTACTACACCATTCTGCTAAGGTGTCCTAGGAGCAGAAAAGTTATGACTATAGCCATTATGTGGGAAATAAGATTCAAATTCATTATTTTCAAACTCAAGGCTATGATCACTTTTTAGAGTTTTAATCTTAAGTCCCCTAAGATTTTCTACAGACTTGGATTGTTTAAGAAAATCAGAACAAGATTCACTTTTGTGATCTAAGAAGTATACCCAAGTATATCTAGAAAAGTCATCTACTAGGACATAGACATAGTAATTCCAATTTAATCTAGAAACTCTAGATGGTCCAAATAGATTTCGGTGAACCAACTCGAGAGGTTTAGAATTTGAGACTTCTTTCTTTGGTTTAAAAGAGATTTTGTGTTGATTCCACTTTTAACAGGGATTACAAACTTTGTCATTTGGAAACTCAACTTTGGGTAAGTCTCTAACTATGTTCTTCCTAGTTAGTTTCCTAAGTGAGTGTATATTGTAGTGTCCTAATCTTCTATGCCATAACTATGACTCTTTGTGAAAGGCATTTAAACAGGTAACATTTTTCTTGGATTAGGAATTCAAATCAATAGCATAAACATTTTCATTTCTTCAAGTAGAAAATACTAAAACATTTTTAGAATTAAAAACATTATAAGAATCATTTTCAAATTTTACATTAAAACCATCATCACACAATTGATAAATACTTAACAGATTATATTTCATTCCATCAACAAATAAAACATTGGAAATTAAAACTGAATCAGTGTTACCAATTTGGCCTAGGCCGATGATCTTTCCTCTAGAATTATCACCAAAGGTGACATAGACTCTATCAACCTTTATTAAACATTTGAAACATGAATAATCTCCAGACATATGTCTTGAACATCCACTTTCCAAGTACCATGTCTTCTTGTGGGGACTTTTCAAGCAGGTTTCCTACAAAACAGTTTTAGATAGAATATGATTTTGTTACCCGATCTTCTTGGGTGCAGAAAGGTTGGAAATCAATGATTTTGGTACCCAAATTTGTCTTATGAGTCTCATATAATTTGTAGAATAAAAATATTTTTAATGATAAACTCTATTTGATCTATAACTATGTGAATAACTAGTTGAATCATATGAATGTCCAGAACTAGAACTAGTAGTATTCTGCCTATATTTTGGAATAAATCTATTCTTGGTAATCTGTCTATGTCCAGGTTTTCAGCCTATTCCAGTAGTCTATTTTGGTGCCACTTTCATTCCTAGAATTTGAGTTAGTGTATCCTTTCCAATTCTGAACTTCTCTATGTATTTTCTAAGTTTCTCATTAGACATTTTCAGTTCAGTGTTCTCTTTTAACAGTTGATCATTTTTCTATTTTTCAATAGTATGTTAAATTTTAATAATTGTAGTGAGAGAATGTTTTTTCTTCAATGATTTGTATTTATCCTTAAGATCATTGGATGTCTCTTCCAGTATATTACAATATTCAGATAATTCAACTTTAGTCAATTTTTCAGAATCCGAATCAGATTCTGCATCATCTATAGAATAATCGGCATTTAAAACATTAGTATCTAAAGTTACCTCAGATGTGTCTATCATGAAAACCATGTTGGCAGGATTTTTTTCAGAATCAGACATTTCATATTCACTTCTGCTGTCTTCAGAAGCACTCCAGGTAGCCTTTATAGCTTTTTTGTACTTACTGTCCATGTAATCATATTTCTTCTTGAATTTTAGCTTTGGGCAGTCTTCTTTAATGTTTTCTTTTCCTTTTCACTCGTAGAAAACAACTTTTTCACTTTTATCTGGCTTTTTCCATTACTTCTTCCAATTTCCCTTATTGTCATTCTTACCCTTGTAATTTATTTTTCTGTAAAATTTATTCTTCCTATAATATTTTGTAAACCTTCTGGCTATCTGATCCATTTCAGCATCACTGTCAGAGTCTGAGATTTCACTTCTTGAACTGTCAGTTTGTATTTGAGATTTTTTTTGTCCATGTTCTTTGAAGCAGTACTCTTGAAAGCCACTAATTTCTTTTTTGGTTCATCCTCTTCCTCTTTATTCACCTTGAGATCTTCATCATACATCATAAGCTTACCAATGAGTTCTTTGACAGGTAGAGCACCAATGTCACATGACTCTCTGATTTAAAACAGATGTGCCTCTCCTTCGGTTTGGTAGACACCTCAATATTCTCATATTTTGTTCCTTTGTTGGAACAACCTTTCCGAGTGAATTCATTTTATTGACTATCTCATTGATCCTGAGATACATATCAGAAATGGGTTCATCAGTCTTCATTTTAAAATTATCATATTTAATTGTATAAGTATTTAGTCTCATTTCTTTAACAGTAGTTGTTCATTCATGAGAAACACCAAAAGTATCCCAAATTTCAAGAGAATTTTTACAGGCAGAAATTCTGTTAAATTCCTCATCTCATAGAGCACAATACAAATCATTCATACCTTTATAGTTATTATTATAAGCAGTCTTTGTAGGTTCATCCCAATTTGTTATTTCAGTTTCGGGAATTTTATATTGAGATTCTATACGAGTCCAGATATCAAAACCCATACATTCCAAATGAATTTTCATTTTAAGCTTCCACTGAGAATAGTTTGTACCATTAAAGAACGGAGGCCTGTTAGTAGCAGCACCCTCTAGTCTATTATCCATAACTATATTTTAGAAAGTAAATTTAACGAGATAAAGATTTAGAACTAACATATTTTTAAGATCTTTAAAGATGCAACTAAAATCACAGTTGAAAAACAGAGTATTTCAAAAAACCATAAACAGAAACAAATCCTCTGATACCAAATGTTGGTCAGAGTGGATACTCAATAGGGGGTGAATTGAGTTCAAAATAAAATTTCTGTTAAAATATTGTCTATTTAAAATCCCCCAATTTATAAAACAAGTTAAACTGTAGTGAATTTATACAGATTGTAGATGTTAACTTAGCTTATCAAAGATTGATTAGGTCTCAGTTAATTTAACCACAAGATTAAATTAAATTTTGAAACTAAACTACTGATTTACAATAAGTATAAACACTTGCTAATTTAACTATCAAAGAAGCTTTAAAATAGATTTGTATTTCAACGTAATAACAGCAGAATATAAAAGATATATGTAGTATACTTTAAACTTAAACTAAATATTCACAACAGATATAACAAGAGATTCAGTCTAAAGCCGAGACATAGTCCTCTCAAATTTATATAAATTTTATCCACACCCTGGATCGGGGTTAACAACAGTTTACAAAATAATCCAGGCCACACAGGGTCCTCTACCACAATTATTCGTGGGAAACAAAAAAATGACCAGACCACACAAGGACCTCTTCAATAGTTGACGTGGGTAAACAATATTTAAGAGTTTTGGAGTGAGGATTTTGATATCCACAAGTTCAGTTAAGGAGACAGTGTGTGTGTAAGATATACAGAGTACACCACACTACTGGAAATTAAATAAACAAATCACATAGGGATAACAGATAAGACTTTTGAAAGCTCTAGTGATTAGCAATGATGTTCTGGACTTGTTGGATTCAGCATGAATGCTTCTGAGTCCCTCTCTAGTTTTTCTGTTGAAAAACAGAGTGTTGTAGTTCAGCTTGTGTTCTACAGGAGTGAAATTGATCTCTTGATTCATCGTGTGTTCTTTAGTGGTGTTGGATTGCACTCATGAGAGTTCTTTGAAAGTATTCCAATCTATTTCTTGCTCGGGATTGTTCTTCTTGTTCAGCACAGTGCTCTCATGTGTATGTAAGTTCTTCTTTTTGTATTGTCACACTTGTGCACATGTACTGCATCTCAATCTTCTTTGTATTCCACGAGTTTTGGCAGTAGAAATGATTCCCTTTTCATAGGTACGAGATACGGTTTCCTGACATGCCAACAACTATCATTAAATGGAATTAATTGCATTAAAAGCATCAAATATGACTGTTAGCATTAATTAAATAATATTGAAAAAAAGTTAAGAAAAATTGTCATAGTGATTATGTAAACAGAGTCTTCTTCACAGTATAGTCTTCACGGTATGTGGTTCACGGTATGTGCTTCACGGTACGTGGTAACGGTATGTGCTTCACGGTGTCTGGGTCACGGTTTGTCCTTCACGGTGTCTGGGTCACGATATGGCCTTCACGGTGTCTGGGTCACGGTTTGTCCTTCCCAGTGTCTTGGTCACGGTTTGTCCTTCATGGTGTCTGGGTCACGGTTTTTCCTTCACGGTGTCTGGGTCAAGGTTTGTCCTTCACGGTGTCTGGGTCACAGTGTGTCATTCACGGTGTCTGTCTGACGGTGACTGTGTCTTGTACACAGTCCGTCTTACTGTTTCAAACATCACGGTGTCTCCATACATAGACAAATATCTGTATTTTGATCTACACAGTAATATGCAGAATATGGATTATGCTTAATCATTATAGAGTAAGAGAACATGAATCATAAAGGCCTGATAATAGAAGTGAGATTTCTGATCATGCATAAGACTTGCATACACTAAAGAGAGTAATTAACATCAATAATATTTGTTATCATTATAACATTATGTGTAGTTATTACTGAGATTGAAGAGCATTAGCAAGATGTGAAATTAAGATTGAGATTAATTAACAGTAATAGGATTTGTGATCATTAAAACATGATTAATACACGAGGATTCCAACAATTATGTTCATGTTTTTAAGTTCAAATGTATATGATTTGTTTTATTTTATCTATGCTTACCCTTACTGAGCATTTGAGCTCACCCTTTATATGTTTTCTTTTCCCCAGTATTTAAAAAAAATTAGGTTAGAAAACAAAAAGGGGAAGATCTTTATGGGAGATGTTTAAGATCTTTCACCATGATTAGAGGATTATGTTTCGAGTTTCCAAAGACACTAAACTATTACGATCATTGTGGGTTGTTTTTTTTATGGATGAATTATTCTGCTAAAGTAATGTAATTTCCATGTTCATCAAGATTTGGGTCTCTACATATGATATGTTCATGAATCATTCACTATTCCCCAAGTATGATGTGGGTAACCCTAGAATTGAAAATAATTTATTAACAAGTTTGTATGATAGAATAAACTGTATGTATGTGAGGTTTTTAATCAATATTTACATTATTATTTATTTGAGGTTCTCAATCAAGGATGTCCTATTGTGTACTGATTAGATATTATTGGGTTATTATTATAATGGTGATGTTTTTCTTCTATATAGTGGGGCACTCTAGAGTGTATCATAATCCATTGAGATGAGATTTTTTTGAAAGTAGTGATTAGAACAATGATATAGGCTTCCAATGTATCATTTTTAAAGTAATGAGACCCACATAGATCAATGCCACCTATCTAGGCACATCATACTTTTTCAGGTCATGTAATAAGGGAAAAAAACATTCTGTTTTGCATCATACAGCTAAGATGCCCATGAAAAATGTTCCTTTTGAAATTTTGGTATGGGACTACTCCTAAAGTGGTCAATAGAACCGTGAAGGGAATTGGATTCCCAGGATCAATGAGACTCTATTGGGAAGTTTTACCATAGATAATATAGTTGATTTGCGATGATGGGTTTAGAACATAGGGAGGATTCCAATTTATCCAATGTATATATGAACCAAATCCCACATAGATTGGCGGTGAGGGCTCATGCCTATGAATTGCCTAAGGGTTTTCTCACAAAGGTCTTATATCCCTTTGAGAGGATTATATTTTAGATTATGCAAAAGAGGATGCCCTGATTAGGCATGGAGATATGTGATGTGACTGGACTCATAGAGATTTAGGCTTTGGTATGGGACATACACCTAAAGAGGATTCCAAGAGATGACTATAGTGATACGATAGGCGCTAATACTAAAAAAAATCACATTAATGGATTTCATAGATTATTCCTAATGAGTATTCCCTGATTGGTTTGGGATTACACATTGAGTGAGGCCCATTTCATGGTAATGATTGGTGTATAGATTTAATTTTATGCCCATTTGGGTTTGGAATGATATGGATGTCATGACCTATATCAGCCTCAAACCCCACATGAGTTATGATCAGTTTAATAAACTATAGATAACAGTAGATTCAGGAAACCACATAATTTTCTTTCCCATTATCTTGGATTCATGGTGTTGAAAGCCCACTCAAATGAAGGTACTTTGATGGATGAGAAGAATAAGATTCAAAATAGGATTCTCTACGAATACATGAATCAAAATGTTTTTATTTCATGATCGTTTATTCTTCTAACACAAATTAGTGATGATTATTCATGCTTGAAAATGAGAACAAAGTGGAATCTAAAGATCTGAACACCCACATGATTCCATGCAGCTATGGAAAAGTGTGAAGATACAAGAAAAAAAGGGTCTTCAATTCACTTATTCCTTCTACTATTGCGTATATGGGATAATCACATCGAAATACCAATATATACATAGCCTAATAGGTGAAGTGGTTAATGAGTGAAACCATATGAAATAATCTCAATGGGATTAATCTAGGGGATTCCTTAAAATTGGTTCTAATGTAGGATATAGTGATAGCATTCCCTATTGAAGGGAATGGAATGTGTGATCATCACCCCTCTCCTCGGTCCATAGGGTCCTGGTAAAATAGAATATTATGGATAAACATAGTTTTTACCCAAGTACCCAGGATTAAGAACTCATTGACACTATCCCCATGTTTGTATTCATCATGAATGTAGGAATACATAATCTAATCTACCTAAATGACCCTATCCATTAGGTAATACAACTGTGAGAAACCATTGTTTGTAGGAATGCATACCTTTTGGTTGAAATGATTATTTTACATTTTATATGGGTCTTATAGTCTCAGTTATTTGTTATAGGTTTCTACATGGTCCATTTCAGAAAGTAGATCCAATTGGAGATAGGACCTTCCATTGGTGTCTTGGATTAGGTCATGAGATATGACTCGCATTGGGTGTAGGCTAGGTATGAAAAATGGGTCTTTTTTATGGTGTGAGATGGGAAATACAAATAGATTTCATGAAGGGTATAGGATGGTTGATTCAAATGGGTCTCTCATAAGATATTGGTTATGATATTTTGGGAGTACATTGTGTAGGTAGGATTGATCAGGTGGAAGGTACATTGGGTGATGTACCACATTTGAAACAAATCGTTGATGAGGAATTTCTCAAGGCTCTGTGTTTCTCTACTGATATTCCCTAAGGATTATTAAGATGGTCTCTAGTTAGGGATGGGGACCACATTATAGTTCTTGTTGATCATGTGGTAGAATGTTTCTCATGCTGGAGTTTAAGTGTTTGAAACCCTATAAGGTATTTGGTTGTACTACAACCATTAGTTCCCTCTTTATTTTTTATGGATTCTTGTATGGATACAACGGCCACAGGTGATGGACTAGGGTGAACCACAGATCGAGAGATCATCATGAATGTTGTATGGAAAAATTAAGATCCTAGTTTTTTTATAGGAAAACGTATGACATTGGTCAAAAATATTCTCTTGTGCATGTGTGTCCCAGAGGATTATATGTTGGTCTGCTGCCTAGGGTGATGAGCAAGTTCTATGTGCGCTGATGCTGCATGGGTGTATTATGAAGATGGACTTTGTTGAGTGGGTATATATTTTGGTCTTCATTTTTTTCATTTATTCTCATTATAGTTTTTTATTTAAAAATATTTTCATCCATGTGACAATACATAGTGTGAAAAAAAATCCCCGCTTAGGATTTTCTCTGATCTATTAAATGATATATTGATCCTAAGTAAAAGGATGAAATGTTTGGATGTATATTGAAGGTCATATTTTTAAGTCATCTGTGTCGGTTGGCCATGTATGTGGGACATACACAAGGTTATACACAAATTTAAATAAGGACACAATGCCAATAGACAATCCACAGTCCTCGGTATTTCCACTACCAATTAGCTAGTGTCCAACATACACCATTCATGAATATTCCTTTTCTGAAGCATTATTTCAATAGATATGTTGTTCATCAACCTATATTTTGCATATGTTTAATAAATTTCTCTACACAATTTCTCTTTGAAGAGGGACCTACACGAGGTCACATTCTAGAGTACCCTATGAGAGCCCATGCATTTTCCAAATTCCCAAATTTTTTATCAATTTTTGAAATAAGGGATTATCTAATGAAAATATTAATTCTTCTTTATATGTACAAGTCAGGTCATAAGATCATATATTTTGATCATAAAGAAAGAAATAACATTGAAGAGATGATAAAATCTATAGTGTTGGACTATTAATATGTTTTGGATACAAATCGAGCAGATCTGGTGGAACATATGTAGAAGTATCATCATGACTACTAAAAAAGTAATTATATTCCTCTTTACAGGAACCTTTATTTAACAGTGGTCCTCAATCCATCATCAAAGAATCACAATCCTAAATATTGGATTCAAGATTACATGAAATTTCATACTTCCAACATTTCATGCATGGGTTCATATATTATTGTTGTGTGAGGAACACATACAATGTTTCCTCTATATCAATTGACACACATCTAAATTAATTTTCACAATTACATCTCCATATTTTGTGATTCCAAGATAGACCAGTTGAAGGGATGGATGGTATATTAGTACCTCCACTCGGGATGAGATATTATGTCTGAGTGGATGTGGTTGTATTGGGTGTCCCAAGCAGTTTTTGATGATGAAAACCATCTAAGAGTAGTGTAAATTTTCAAAGTATTCTAGGTAGACTAGTCAAACATATAAAATAATGTTGACTTCATCAAAAATTAGATGAGCCAATAGTGTCCACAAACAAACACTTTCCATATGATGCTTAGAGAGGCATTTCTCTACATTGGGAATGTCCAAAATATCTCTGGGGATCAGATCCATAGAGATATGCAATACATGTTTATCCTATAAAGGGTGATGTGATATAGTTATAAAAGGAAACAATCTTAGGCACATCATTAGTTGAATATAACTTCTGATATTAAGATTTAAAACCCATGTATGTGTGGGTGAAGTCCATCCCAATTATGGATGAGAACCTTCTTAGAGATGAAGAAGATTTTTACTGCTTTAAATCATCCAATAGGGTTCCCCAAGATTGTGAGGCTGATTTCTCTTGATAAATTTTTAAAAAAAAATTCCAAGATATAGAGTAAAAATAGTGGGTGTATAGGAAAAAATCCAGCATTCTAGTAAAATCATGTATCACAAGATTTTTATCCATGGGGTTGATTGTCTACTTGCGATCAATTCATGACTCCAAGTTTGGAATTATGAGATAGACCTTTTTCATAGTATCCAAGCTTTAGTTGAGAAACATTTCCTCTTGGAAACCCATGTTCTAGAAAAATTCCATGCCTCCTTCATCATATTTGCACAGGGAAGGACTAAATTAGAATTTCAATACAATTATAAGTACTATGGGGATGTGTCATAGAACACTTCATATCATACACTGTGTTGAGTTGGGTCCAAATTCCATAGGGAAAGTTTCAACCATTTTTTAGACCATTTTAGTTATTCGTCCTTTGTCTTTAAAGCCCAGAAACAATATTACGTGGATGAGACTATAAAAGTAATTCATTTTTTTCTAGTATAGATACCATCCTAAAGGGAGATTTACCAATGATGATAGGTCTATTGGAATATGAAAATATTATATGGTTTCTTTTTGCGATGGAATGTTGTTAACCTGCATCAATACTGATTTTATATGTATGTTTTGTTCTCTATATATATTATTTAACACCAATTAAATTTTCTACCACAATCCATCATTTCTCCACCTCTATGTGTATGATTAGAAATGAATACAATGGTAGGATAGTAGTTGTGTATTATTATCGAAGGAAACATAACTACAATGGTAGGAAAAGTTATTCTACTAGATGCATCCACTAGATTGACCTCATGGTATGTTGAGTCTTGGATGAACTCATATTTGAAGGTTGGGTTGGATGAATATGTCCATCATGTCGAGATTGGAATTTCCATATTTTGAAATAATGGTAGAATGACTACTCAACTTACCGAAGGTGTTTCATCTCCCTAGGAAGATTCAACATCTCTTTTAGAGGGGGAGGATGATATGGTCAAATGTTCTCATAAATGAACTTTTTAAGGTTAATTATATCAGATAGAATCCAATGATAAATTCTAGTTGATCTTGATATGATATGATCTATTTGTCACCAGAAGCAAAAGAATCAAGTTCCATTTCCAAATCCTTTATCTGTGATGGATATGATCATGAAGCCCTTGAAATGAAATATTATCTAATCTATTTCATGATAGGTTGGATCAGCCAATAAATATGTGTGACCAGATGGAGTCTAATTTTTTTAGGACATGCCTTTGGATGATGAAGTCATATTATCACATCATTGTGATGGGCTTCCCACTCTTGAGGTAGGAGATGTTCTAGAACTACCCAACAATCATTTTGATGATAATCCCATTGATATTTTTATATATATCACCAAATGATATATGATTTTTTTTAAACAAAAAAATGGATCAATTCTATGAGATGGGTGGAGAACATGTAGTGATGGGCTTCTACATATAAGTTTTACAACCTATATTCTGAAGAATGGATCACTAATGTTTATCCTGATGACTTAAATTTCATTTTTTTTATCTTAACGAATGTATTATTTTTTGGGGAAGGTAATATTGATTTGAAGCGGTCCATGGGGAAATTTTTTGATATTTCATCACTGAAATATTTCTCTAATGGTACCCCACATGAAACCAATTATTCATCCCTATATTTGGGAGAGAAATCCCTAGGCTAGAAAAATGTGGAGGTCGAGATGGAGGAATTTTTTACACTACATATTATACTAAATTTCCATATGGAGGCCGATTCTAGGCATACATCATTGATGATTAATGAACATAAGAGAATAATATCATTTTCTTAACACCTTGTTAGAGAAGGTATTTCCCTATAGAATCCTTCAGTTCTACTTTTTTGAGAATAAATGTTTTAAATTTTATATCATTATAGAATCTCATTACCTCCCTTTTCTCAAGGGGATTGACCATGAACCTCCCAGAAATGAGGATGATGATATGAAAAAATACTGATTCTATCTATTAATAAACATACCTTGATAGTAGTAGTGTAATGGTTTAATGATTCATTATCTATGTTTCCACTACTATTGCAATTTTATATAGGGTTGAGGATTTTGGTAATGTCATAGATACATTATAAGACATCATATATCAAATTATGGTTTTTAAAAAATAAATTTTTTTACATTCATCTCAAGTATAAGAGGACCCATGTAAATACTGATTATGTTCATGTGGATGCCTCCAATGATGATTTTCAGGGTCTCAATTTTTTGTAATATGGGGTTCTGCTATGTTTTGAGCCACATGTTTTGGGAATACCCATAGGTGAGGATACCATGGGGATTGGGAAGTCCATAAGTTCTATGAGAAATCATTGAATGGATTATTATGTGATTTTTTAATATATTATTCATCTATGTAATTTAGAATAATTTTTCATCAAAATGGGGATTCAATAGACCTATGTATTTAATGTTTTGTAATGAATTTTCTATGGTTGATTGTATTTTTAACTCCGCCTACAGAAAATATTGTTCCAATGGTTCAAAAACAAGATGTTAAAGACCATCCCTCTCTAATCATTTAGGTTGGGGGGGGATAAATCATGTGACTATTGAAATGAGGAGCCTTCCCAACACACCTTTGGATAAATCCGGTCGGGAAAAAAAGAGTGCATGTTATCCCTAGTTTGTAGTTCAAACCACTTTTGTTGGGGATGATAGGGATGAATTTACCCAATATAAAGACTCATTATTGGGTGATTGTTACCAACATAATTAATTGTACCCTATTTTCCATCTATTAACCATTCAATGCTTACAATTATTGATATCCATGGTTTAGTGCCATCAACTTCTATGCCCAGGTTTAAGGGTGAATCCTTTGAGAAAAGGTAGTCGATACTAGTATGAAAAGATACCAATGTTCCAAAGGGAGTGGTAAGTGGTTTCTCATTGAGATATATGATCCCAAATTAGAATTATTCTGATAAAAGTGTCTATGATTCATCCATTGAAATGCCAAATGATTTTTCGAACAGACACCTTGCAGCTTAGTTGGACAATTTACAATAATCTCAGAAATGCCTTTAGAAGGACTTCCTTCATAGTTCTATGGGGTTATGTTCTTGTTTCATATAGAATGATACAATGGGTTGAATTAAATACTAATTAAATATATTGTGAAGTGGGACATGAACAAATGGGATAAAGAATATTACCATCAACATGACTTCATAAAGGCGATCATTCTTTCAAACACTTTTTTTAATTGAGATTCATTTTCCAAAGAGGAGACAACCTTGTTAAAAAGAGGGAGGAATTTAAACAATGAATTTACGAGTAGATCTACCAAATAAATTTCCTTCAACAACAATGGGATGCTGATCAATAGGGTGTTTTACAACATCAACATTCCCTAGAAGAAGTCCAAACTGAAATTCCACCTACTATTGTAACTGCAAGGGGATAAATTCTATAGGATGAGGAGACTGGAGCTTTTCAGTAGGATAAAATTTGAAACTCTATTGAGGGGTATTACGTAGCCATTAAAAAATTATGTGTTATGATGAATGTATATTTTAATTTTTGATAGAGATACTCTATATTGGGGATGCTCTTCTTATTATTCATAGTCACATAGATGTGAATAAATTTTTTCCAATCATTTATGTTTTCATCTTTATCTCCCACCTATGATCATAAAATAACATCAAAAATATTTTTAATTGAAAAATATATTTATGTCAGCTGGTAATAAAAATACTAGAAATGATGAGGAGACACCCTAAATGTTTACAATGGCAGGCGGCGTAAAGAACGTAGTTTGACTATTTCTATGGTCATATTGACAAAACTAAATATTTTTCCTATATTTTCTTATCAAAATAATTTGTTCTTATATATAATATGATGAAATTTTGGGTGAGAATTGTAGTTTTATTATACCAAACTTTATGAGTTTTGGATATAAATGTTTTGTACTATTTCATTACTTTTCTCGATTTTAATCTTACACCACACGAAGTAATCGACTAGCGTGTTGATAATAAAATTTTTTCTAAGGTTCTATTTATTGGTATTCTACCTGGTAAATAATCATGTATATTTATAGTTCGTTTGTTGTATTGTGAAACAGATAAATGATATTGGACTTTTAGGTCAAACAACATTAAAAATAAGATTAAAAATAATGAAACAACAAAGGAATGTGGTCCATGAGTTTTACAACATTATTAAAATACTCTATGAGGAATTTTGATACATTATTGTGGGGATCCCATATCAAATACATGATATTCCAGAACATAGTATTCATATAATATGGTTGATTCCAGTTCTATTTGAATCCCCAGTTTTGTGGGCTAAACTATCAAAAAAAATGGTGAATGTTACAACACAATCAAAATGATGCATCCATTGGATGAAAACACAATTTGTTGGAATCTGCATGTAATGCCAACTAGGTTGTGTTACATCAAAGACTAGAAATGGAGTTCTCAGTAATTCTAGAATTCTATTTGCAAATGAATGAAGCGAGTATATGGAGATTTAGATTTATCAAAACTTATATTTTTTGTTTTTCCAAGGGAACATAACTGAAAAAGAAAAGAGCCTCTATATTGCGATTTTCCATGAATAAGAAACATCTCATTCGAGAAAAATGAATGTGTAAATGATGTGATACATTTTTAGATGATAATTTATATTTTAAATACCAATTTTTATACGTGTTTAATGATGATACTATTTAATATAATGTGACCATTACATTGACTATATAGTTTAATGTATTATGTTGGGGATGTTGTTGTACAGTTTTGAATCTGGAGACTATGATGATAAGTAATATAGTTTAAATTTGTAAAGTAATAAAATTATGATATTATATTTAATTTCTTATATCATGGAAAATTGGTTGTAAAATTATAAAATCATTAGCTTTGGATAAAAGGTTAAGAACCCTCCCATGTAATGGTAATTTTCCTTGAAATGCACCATCACATTCAGGTATGAGGAGGGGGTTATGTAAGATATAGAATGGAGATATATATAAATATGATGACTGGTATTTGGGAAATATCTTGTGGTAATATATGAGGTATCTCATGTGGATGATGTTACTGATGGTTATCAAACCCAACTTCCGGGAAACAGTATAAAAATATTACTTTCATGTGTAACACCACATTTAAAAAGAGGCATACTTTTGTTGAAAATCCCCATTTTTTGGGATACATTATTCAAATACATATATTTAATGTTATAAATTATTATGGAAATAGAGATACTATGAATTATGAAATTCTAACATTAATGGATGAAAAATGTTTATGTATATTCATATTTCCCAGAACACAGAGACTCATTTAGTGGATGGAAAGTGTCTGAATACATGAGGATAATTTCTAGTAATCCCTACTCAATAAATTGTATAAGGGGTTTCTTATGAATTTATAACCAAAATATTAGAAATATGGTGTCATTAGTTTTTATTCATAAAACATGGCAAATAAAATTAGGGAAGAAATATGTCATATGTGTCTTTTCAGACCAAGGTTTTTCTAAAACACTCCAAACTCATGGGATCAAATTTTAAAACATGGTCTTGTGGGTTATTAAGTTGGTAGAAATGTTGTGGGGAAAATATTATAGGGATGACTGTGATCTAATAATGGTCACATGTTCTAACATAATGTCCTCAATTCCCATGATGATGGAATATGCCTTTTTTGAGGGTGAATTTACCAGTAGTTGACAAACCAATTTTGTTTTCTTTTTCATGAAAATCCAACTACAGTGTGTTATAACTTAGTCTAATAGTGGAATCTTATTGATAATACCCTTTATTGTGGTTAACATTATGAATATCCAACTAGGGAATGTTATAGAATAATAAAAATGGATTTATCAAGTATCATGAATTCTTTCTATGGATGTTAGAGAAATATTATGAAGATCCGAAAGTGTCCAAGATTAAAATTATAAAGTGTGGAAGTGATATTTCCATGAAAAAAAATGAATCACTTGAACTGATGTTGGATAATAATTCCAGGGTACCCTTTATAGATCTGACTCATGTGTAAGAGGGGACATCACTATGTACTTGTGGAATCCCCTAATGAGGGGAACCAAATTAAGAGCTCCTACATGTATTTTGATAATACACAATAGTGGTGGAATATAATTTTTTTCCCCATGAGTTGGACTAGAACATAATGACTATGTGTCATTACATGTCTCAATGGAATGAGACTCAATCCACGTGTAGTTGTTGATATACCACACAATTAAATTCCATACAATGACAATAATAGCATGGTAGTTTAAATTTATGAATTATGGACATTATCCACATTACATAAAGTCATGAGGTATGTATGATAAAAAATTAACAAGGAAAAAATGAATATAACCACTAGACTAGTGTATAGGACCCAAACATCACATTGTAAATGATGAAATAATTATCAATCCACATGTAGATATGAAATGTATTCCACATTTTGATTAAATTTGTGGGTGTAAAAAGGGGACATTTTATATATAGGATCATGAATGGGGTGAGAAACCATATTGAATATTTTTATGTAGACCATTGTTGTATATATGATATAGGGGTTATCGTCAATATTTTTATTAAGACTGGGGCCCATATTGATGCTTCAGGCCACAATACATATCTCATTGAAACGAGAATCTAGCCATACATAGTTTTTGAGGAAATTGTTTTGTTTATCATTGTGCGATTATATAATTTTGGCTATATTTTATTTTAATTCATATAAGACCATGATATCCAAAATATGAAAGGATTTTTTGTACTTGTGTAAAGATCTCATTTACCAAAACATCTAATCCCTTGAAAGTTGGGCCTGGTGTGAGATAATGAAGTGTCAAATAGTTTCACCTACCACACTAAGGATCTTCATGTTGATGATAGAGAAATTTTTTAATGATGGATGGGCTAGTATGTATGATTTAGGAATCACTATGTATCACATTAGGATGAGAAAAAACCTATAGGTTTATCTTGTAGGGTTCTTCATGAAGCTTTGATGCATAGAAAGGATGTGGAGAAAATTTTTAGGTTATACCTAATCTTGGAGATATGGGGACAACATCATACCTCATTGTAATGAAAATCAATCGATGCATTGTTTTGGATGAAAATTCCATTTAACGCCATGCAATAAGAATATTGGCCTTATAGTTTATCATCATGATATATGGATGGGGTTCACCAAAAATGGAAATAAATATTATAGATTGCCCAGGTTAAAAGTATTTTTGTGTCATTGTGTGTCATTTTAGATAATGATTCAAAGCACATATAGTTATAAAACAATTCCACACATAAATTAGGAATTTTGATGTGGAAAATAGAAAATTAAATGTTTTCAAAATGATGGATGGGCCCATGTCATGAGGTCTATATTCACTACATATCATATTGGAATGAGAATCAATCTATATATAGTTTTTTAAAATTTCATTATGTAGGTATGATTCATACATAGGGTAAATATAAGGTCTCGACATTAATAAATACATAACAAAGGACCTTTTACCAGTCTAAGTTTGGTAGAATTAGATAAAACCTTAACAAATATTAGAGTGGAAACAAAAAAACATAGACAAACAAAAACAGGGCGTTTCCTAACTCTATATGAAAAGATAACTTCTTCGGATGACTCTACTAGATCTATGAATAATAATTAAAACAAGGGGTGAGTATTAATTATTCCCAATAAGGGGTTTAAAATACTTTCATAAATCCATTTTAAAATATTAATTTGAAAATTATATCTATTAAATACAATTGTATATATATATTCTTTGGATTAATCATTGAGAATTTATCATTCCTTAATAAAGTGTAATGATTTGGAAATTAGTTACGCTCAAAACATCATTAAACGTATTAGAGTGTTTTTTAAAAATAGAACGCATGCTTCTGAAAAAAAACATTATTATGGGCCACCTAAATCGTTGAATGACGTCTGGGCCTACCAACTTATTGATGGATGGTTCACTACCCAATGACCTTCTATATTTACAATGATCATGTGCTCAATTTTGTGAAAACATTTTAAGTCTACTTTACCAATATATATCATTTCACTTGAGTTTTCAATATTTGGTAAAACACATCTCAACATTAAAAATCATTCCCGCTGATGTTTATATGTATGTATGTACAAATATAGATATATAAAATAGGATATATTCCTTTATCTCATAATACTTGAGAGTTTGGATAAAATAAATCCATCACCATAAATCATTGCACAAACATTCAATATATTAAATCAATTTTCCAAAATACATTTGTGATTATTGGTCATAATAATTAACCGGGTTCTTTGCATAAAATGGTGAAGGAATCATTTAAAACAAAACACATTCATTTAATTCCCTGTACTTATTAACTATAAAAATTAAACATTATAATATGAATTGGAACCATTAAATTATTGTAATGCGGATAATTTCGACATTATTCATACACATATGGCCATGTTTATATACTCATGAGACATCCATAATTTTAATATAAAATGATAGGATGATAAGCGTATTTTATTGAATCATGTTGATAGAAATAACCATTTCCTCAAAATATATATAAATACAAACATATATATACTACATATATATATTTATATATTTTAATTTATTATAGATTAAATATTTAATAATCAGTTTGAAAAAAAACTATAGGTTTTAAGAAAATTAAAACAATATTTTGATTAACACTAAACAACATAATTAATTGACATGTATTACAACATGTTTTGAAAAAAACGATTAATTTAATATTTAATTAGAACATATATTTAAATAATTAAAATTCTCACAATACATCATGAAACAAATTAATGAAGGAAGTGAAGCATAATATTTTAAAAAATATATCATACACAATAATTTTTATACAACATAATTTATATACGTAAATAAATTTATGAAGCTAAATAAATTATGGAATAATGACTTTGTCATATATATATATATGTAAATAACATAATCAGAAATAAAGATATTAATCCCTTACTTCAAAATAAAACATGCAACAAAATTGCGAGCTTGAATTTACAAGGACAGAAATCATGTCTGTGTTAAAACCTGGGTGAAAAAGTCTGAATAAGGTTCTATGAAACTCAAAACAAAGTGTAAAATCAACTCAATAGAATAACCCTTATAAATACATAATCAAAATCATAAATTGATAAGATGAAAAAAACCCTTACCTAAAAACAGATTCATTTCATCATCATCGCAGAGGACACCTTATACCAATAATAGTTTCACAAACTTGAACATTTTATTTTATGAAATGAAGAATGGTTATTATAGCCATTTACATTACATTTGGAAAAATTATAGAAAATAATATATAATTGTGTATTTTATTAATTTCTCAGATGCGACAGAGAAATTATCAAGGGATTTCCGAGGAAGCGTGATTTATAATATATATACAATGAAACATATAAAACTATTAATACACATTAAATGATTAAACTATATAATGACACAGTGATAATATAAGAAATTATATATGTATTATATAATTTAATGATTTATAATATATATTTAATGATATATAATTTTTATCATTCTTTTTTGCTATCTTCCACAAGTCAAGTCATACCTCAAACTGTTTTTCACTTTTTGTCTTTTACTCCATAAAAGTCACCCCACTTGCATTTATATATCATTTTATATATTTTCTTAAATCATTTTTCATCTTCTTTTTTTACACACCACACACTTTCTTTAATAGACATCATATAAAATTCTATTAAATGAAAACAAATGTAATTTTTTTTCTTAATATAAATTTGTTTTTTATCAAACCAAAATCCATTTTTTATTTACTAAAATCATCATTGAAAACAAATCATGTAGCATAAATATATAAATATATAAATATATATTCTTTTTTATTTTATATAAATATAGATATATATATTAAACAAATGTGTAATATAGATATATATATATATTTATTTATTTATTTATTTTTCTTAATAAAATATTAATTAAAACATGTTTTATTTTTACACACAAAATGGTGTGTCTTTTATAAAATAATTAAATATATTTATAATTTTAAAATTTTATAAAATGATTACTTAATATACTTTTCATATATTTATAAAATATAATATTTGAAAATAATATTAATAATAATAGTTTTCATATAAAATTGTTTAACCCTTAATTATTATAATATTTTTTAATCAAAGCATTTGTGTCATGTTTGATTTATTAAAAACTAATGGAATGATTGAACATAGACTTATTAAATAAATCCACACATAAACAAATTCAATTTTTATTTTTTGGGGGGTGTTAAATTATTCTCCCATCAAAATCATTGCATCCTCGCAATTCATTTCATCGAACTAAAAATGATTCTTAATTTCAGTCATTAGAATTAAGAAAACAAATACTATTAGACATCAATAAAATATATTCTCCAACGTTATATTGACTATTCCTTTAATACAAATTATAAGTACTTGTGTTAATCAATACATTATAGAGGACCTTCTTCCAGACTAGGTTTTGGTGAATTATACAAAACCTTACAAATTATCAGAGCTTCATCAAAATAAACTAAAATGAAAAAAATGGTTTGAACTAACTCAATATGAAAAGTGAACGGCTTTTGAAAACAGGGCTGGATCTGTAAAAAATAATAAAAATAAGGGGTGAGCATTAAATATGCATAGTAAAGAGTTTAGAAAACATCTATAACTACTTTTGAAAATATTTTTTTGAAAATTCTAGCTAGTAAATACTATTGGATATATATAACATTTTGAAACATCATTAGTCATTTATTACGCCTTAAAAAATGAAAATCGTTGGAAAATAATTTCTCTCAAAACATCTTTAATCGTATTGAAGTGTTTTTATGAAAATAGATCGAAAGCTTCTGAAAACAAAAAACTATTATGGGCCACTTGAATTGATGAAGGATTTCTGGGCCTACCCACATAGATAAATATGGGTTTACTCCCCTATGACCTTACATATTTAGAATGATCAAGGGTCAGATTTTTGGAAAACTTTTTACGCCTTCTTTACCAATATACATTTTTTCACTGGATTTTTCAATCTTGTGAAAAACAGGTCTCTACATTAAAAATCATTCCCAATGATGTTAAAATGTAAGTATATACACACATATATATATAAAATAATATATTCCTTTATTATAAAACATGGGAGTTTGGTTACAACCAATCCCTCTCCATAAAACATTACAAAAATATTTAATATATTAAATCTATTTTCCAAGATACATTTGTGATAATTGGTGGTACTAACTAATCAGGTTTCATGTATAAAATGGCCCATGAAACATTTAAAATAAAATTCTTTGATTGAATTACATGTTCTTATTAACTAAGAAACGCAATACATATAATTTGAATTGGAACCTTGAATTTATCGTAATGCGGAGAATGTCGACATTATGGATACACAGATGGCCATGTTTATATGCTCTTGAGACATATGTAATTTAAATATACAATGATAGGATGAAATCAATATTTTATTGAATGATGTCAATAGAAATAACCATTTAATCCATATATATATATATATTCATGTATATATATACTACATATATATGTATATATATATATATTTGAATTTATTATAGATTAAATATTTATTAAATTCCATGACAAAAAATATATGTTTTAACAAAATTGAAACAATGTTTTGATTAATGCTAATTATCATAATTAAACACCATGTAATAAAACTTGTTTTTCCAAAAATAATAAATTTCATATTGAATTTTAAGATAAATTTAAATAATAAAAATTCTCACAATATAGCATGCAAGAAATTAATGATGAAAGTGAATCATTATATTTGAGAAAATATATCGTACAGAATAATTTTTAAACTAAATAATTTATATACATAAATAATTTAATGAAGACGACCAAATTATGAAATAAGAACATAGTTATTTATATATATATATCTCAGTAAAATAACATAATCTGTAATAAAAAGATTAATCCCTTAATTCAATATCGAACTTGCAACACAACAGATGGCTTGAAATAACAAGGATATAAATAATCACAATGTTAAAACATTGGTGCAATGGTGTGAATATGGTTGTGAAAAACTCAATCCTATGAGTAAAATCAACTAAATAGAAGACCCCTTACAAATAAATAATTTTAATCATAAATGTATAAGAGAAAACAACCCCTTAACTAAAAATAGATTCATTTCATCATCTTCGCAGAAGACACCATATCCCAATCTTAGTTTCCCAAGATTGAACATTTTATTTTCAAACAAGATGTATGGTTATAATATCCTTTTAAATTTTTGTTTGAGAAATGATTGATTATAATATATAATTGTGTATTATATTAATTTCACAAATACGGAAGAGATATTATCAGAGGATTGTCGAGAAATCATGATTTATAATATATATATATATATATGTGTCTGTGTGTGTGTGTGTGTAATGAAACATATAAAATGATTTATACATATTAAACGATTAAAATATATAATGAAACATATATTATATAAATCATTGTACATATATTATATAATATAATTATTTATAATATATATATAATGATATATTATTTTTATCAATCTTTTTGGCTATCTTCCATGAGTCAAGTCTTACCACAAACATTTTTTCACTTTTGTATCTTTTTCTCCATAAATGTCATGCCACTTTCATTTATATAACATTTTATATATTTTTTTATATTTTTTTCTTCTTCTTCATTTTTTGACACAACACACTCTCTTTTTTTAATAAAATAATATCAATTTTTTTAAGAAAAAAAATGTATATTTTTTTATTTATATAAATTATTTTTTATCAAACCAAGAGCCATTTTTTACACATTCAAATCATCATTTAAAAAAATCAGGTGGCATACATAAATATAATTATAAATATAAATGTAAATTTAAATTATTTTTTTATTTTATATTAATATAGATATATATATTAACAAAATGGTTTAATTATAAATATATATATATATATATTCGTTTTTCGTTAAAATAATAATAATTAAAACATGTTTTAATTTTAACACACAAAACAGTGTGTTTTTTTAATAAACTAATTAAATATATTTCTAATATGAATTTTTTTTTTAAATTATGACATAATATAGTTTTCATATATTTATAAAATATATTATCTTAATAATAATAATAATAGATTTCTTATAAAATTATTTGACGCATTATTATTATAATGTTTTTTTTAAAAACCCTATGTGTCAGGATTTATTTATTTATAACTAATGGAAAGATTTCAATTAAATTTTTTAAATAAATCCACATATAAAAGAAATCCTATTTTTATTTTTTTGGGTGTTACAGTTAATGGGGTATTTCATTAATTATGGTCGGACTCATTATTGGAGATCCTAAAATCACTATGTTTTTCATTTTGTTAATATTAAAACAAAATTATGTTCTTTAATGAAGGTGTGGTGGGGGTTCCAACAATGAATAAAATGATCCCCTCAAACAAGGATTGAAATATTCAACATTTTTATTTCATGAAATAAGGAGGTGAACCAATTAGTTAATTTCATAAGGTTATGTTTATAATTTTTTTTTAAATTATACCAGTAATGGGGAATGAAGTGATTCGATGGCTAAAAATTTATCATAGTTGGTGATATGGATGGGACCTCCTCATCTTGACTTCCACACATTTGGACAATAGAGCTTCTCAACCTGTTAAAGGGTTATAGGGACATTATTGGGACATACACCTGAGAAGGAGACCCATATTTATGGTTCCCTAAGGAGTTTCCCAGATCAATAAAATTTAGGGGGTTTCATATCATTGAATTATACCCTTATTAACCATTCATTTTATTGTCTTCTAGTGAGGATGAATTGTGTCTTCCTATTTTAGGCCACATGATTGGGACCATAATTCATGATTTTTATCATCATGTAATAAGAAAAATTATTCCTTGTTATTTAACATCATTCATCATGGACCATATTTTCTTGTTATTATGGTCACATGACAAGGACCAACTACTTCATATGAAATTTTGAAGAGTATATAAACATCTTTTGATTGCATGAAATATTTCATAGGGACTATTTCATTGGTTTGGGTAATAATAATTCCCACATCGAATGATATTATAGATTAATCAATGTTTTATAGAATCTTGTGAATCAATTAAAGAACCTCTTACATTGGTTTTAGATTTGAAGGATTCCTTAAAGGTATCATGAGATTACTATGGACTAACACCAGTTCTCCTTAGAATAATGAGCTGAGGATGGACATCTTATAAATGCATTATGAAAAACAATTTTGATATACTTCTATGTGATGCAAGGTCTGATGTTTTTCTCATATAAAAACTTCATTTAATCTAATAGTTTCTAGGATTTAACATATGTGAAATAATAATCACATATGAAAACATAGAGTTAGGAAAATTGGACCTAAATAAGAATGATTGCATCTATTCCATATACTAGTGAGGAAGTGGCCTCCCATGTGGCGGTATGGGTTATAGTCTAGTAGGCCTATAAGGAATAAAAAATAATGTGAGGCCATGTATAACTATCTTTATCCACTATCTTATAGAATATGAATGGACTTATCTTGTTGAAGTCCATTATCTGACCATTATCTGATGTATTATAGTAGGATAAATGTTTGGAATCGATTTTTTACTAATCATATGGATCTTCCAACAAAGAAAAAACAAAAATTAGTTCTATTATCCATTATCATTTATGAGGGACCCAAAATATGATAATTTTGTTGTAATTAAATAATATGAAAATTCATTTTCCTCTATTCTTTGTGGGTATTTTCTTATCTGATTTGAATAAGCAGTACATATGAATTTGAACTACTTATTCATAGTTATAGGTTATGTCCCTAAAATATCTAGTTATCATATTGAAAACTCATAGGAGTATCTTATTGTATATAGTATCTCAATGGGTTTATGGATGATGTTGTAATGAACCGGTTATTAATGAAATTTTATTGTGGGTTTGTGTAATCATGAGTTGTTTAAGGGAAATAGTATACAATCCATAATATTTGATCATAAAATATGTACCCTGACTGATGGTCACCAGTGTATATTGCATTTACATATTATATAATATTCCTAGTTTCTTCTCTATCAACACATCTGAAAAGGAAACCTTCAATTCCATATACATAGATGATATTCTAGTTATTTAGGACATCATAATTATTTAATTTGAATTCATTCAATAAGATTTTTTCATTCCCAATTATATCTATGGGATCTACTCAATTTTGGATGTGTTACATAATGTGAATCATCCACTATGTTGTAGAACTATATGTTTCTAGGATTATTCTATGTTCATTAATATCATCTCTTATAATTTAAACCAAAAGTGAGACCATTTAGTGATGAAAAATGTTAGTAATCGATTCCTAGCTTTTCAGAACCACCAGACTTATAGCTTCATTCGACTATGTGTTGTAATGGTCATTCTATGATATCAGAACATTACCCAATCTTGGATCTGAGAGTGAATCCCCACATTAAATTTCAATCATAGTCAATAAGGTCAATAATTTCTTCTGATGATATGGCATAATCCCCAATGATATATTTGATTAAAATTTATGAATATCCTCTCATATTTGGTTGGTGTTCTAGTATTTGGAGTCCCGTTTTTGGGACACCCATTATGGCCAAATATTCTATGCCATTATTTGTACAACCATGTGATTTCTTAAAGGATTTCGGTAAAACAAATTTCATAGAGAAAATAAGAATGATACTTACGCCTAAATAATTTACCCTTTGGTATTCCATTATTATTCCCACTGGGCTCCTAGATGCCCTATGAAAAAAAGAATATTTCATAATTCTTTTCCATCATGAGTAGAGAATATTTCCTCGTCAATAAATTCAGTTTATAATGATGTTGTTTCAACAAATTGTTGTTGTATAAGGAAATCTACCAATGCCTTGTAATTCAATTCTTTAATAGAAACAATTTTTTTATCGATCTACAGTATAATAACCACCTACACAGAAACATATCCCATCAACATAGTTTGACTACTATTATATTAGAGTGTGTTATTTAGGGAGACCAATTGGACATCATGGTTATGTAAGTACTGCCTCAATTTCTAAACTCTGAATATTAATGAAAATATGATGTTCTCGATATATGAATAATCAGTCTCAACATTGATCAGGGTTTGCATGAGTTGATAAATTTTGTTTGTATTCCCATGATTTTTCTTTTGCACAAGGAACATGGATAGTGATTTTTCTATGGTTGTTACATATATATTGAGTGAATTTACTCCAACAGGTAGCATAAAACTAGTGGGATCAAGGGTTATTCCATGAGGATTTCAAATTCTTCATGACAATCGCTACTCCACCAGTGCATTACCTACATATCCATTATAATTGTTAAGGTATAACACATTATTTCAAGACTGAATATGACATGCCAGATGTAGGTACGGTGTCCTTGAATTCCTATGGACTCATTTAGGATTATTGGATGTGACATTCTAAGCATCACCTTTATTTTATTAGGGTGGAAATATATGTCATGATGGTTTATTAAATATATGGGAATCATCTTCAAAGTCACCCCGAAAGAACATTTTTGGGGGTTTATATTTAGGGTATGTATTCTTAGCTTGATGAAGATGGATTCTTGTTTTAATGGTTGTCAGAATGTTTTTGGGATGTAACTACAATATCATCAACATGAAATGAAAAAAATATCCCAATGAAATGTTTGATAATGATATTATAGGAATAATGACATGAGGAACTATAATTCATTCACCTAAATGGAATTATCTCTCATAAGAATACTCCTTAGGAGTCATGAAGGAGGTGGATTATTAAATGGGGCCATAATAATTTTTTGTAACCTTAATATACATTCATGATCGAGAGAGATTGATATCCATTCATCACATCTGTTAGGAGTTCAATTATTGGTACATGTATTTTTTATTTTGGATAGTTTTAGTAAATATGATTGAAGTTGATGGAAAATCTATTTATTCTATTTTTCTTCTTTATAGGTGCAATGTTTGATATTCATTTATTGTTACTGTCCCGATCATATGATTCCAAACATGATTAATTTTTCTTCTTTAGCCTCAATGATGGAGGTAGGATTCAGGTGTTCCCATATCTCTTTCTACTTGTATCATTGATGGTTTTCTGGAAAACATATGTAATGGGAGGTGACCAAGGGGTCAGGGGCTAGAATCATTGATCAAATTGTGTCAGAGATCTTCATTTTTATACAAATTTATTTTTTGGATTTTGTCAACAGTGGTTGAGATACCTTCATCAAAAAAAAGGGTGGAATCCATGTGGCCTTACACTTCTTCTTCTTCCTCATGCTTTGTTGTTTCTTCCAATTACTAATATGTTAGAGAAGAATAAATATTCTTATAATGGGAAGAGGTGTCGACATTTGTACATTCAGAATATGAATTTTCCTTTCATGAAATGATTTCTGGTATGAGTACTTTTGGATCATGGAATGAGAGACAAGTGATTAAGAATGTCAATCTTTGAATTCTACCATAGTATATAAATAGTCATATATCCTAGATAATGTAATAAAGATATGTGGAATGTCAATGGATGTAATGGATATATATTTATAGTGAATTTCGTTATTGCTTCAAGAGTTAGAAACATCAATACTGTTATTCTTTTAATTAATTATGAATAAAAAATGGATGTTATTGGATGTGTGATAGATTTATAACCCACCTATGAGATTTGTTTTATGGGGATAATATACTCTTCAATAATCTATTTCAAATGGTTTGGTATAATCATCTCCAGAAAATTCATGGAATTGATTCGATTAACATCATCTTCCATAGACTATTTTCCCTCTTTATAGTAGAATCATATATCAATGTATTAAGACTCACCAGATGTGAATGAAGATTTATCAACATGAAATCTACCAAATTTATCCATTGATACAATACATCAGGAACTAGTGGAATGGTTATGAGATATCCACATGATGATGTAGAAAAGGCCTTCCCAAAAAACAATGAAATATGTATCCTACCACAAAACCATGACTTCTGATACTGACACGTGATCTCCGAATGAAGTTCTATGACTAATTTTTCAATGATATTTTTACTCATTTTTTCATAACCATATAAAACTAGAGTGGAGGTTGAAAAGTATGATTCATTGAAACCTAATTGATGTGGTATTAATATTTTTGATGTGGTTGACTCCTAAGTTGTTACAAATTAAGGTACCTCTGAAATCAATGTCATTTATAATTATATAAATATAGAAGGTTCTAAAATGTACCTATATGATGAAATCCTCATCATAGTTGGAGAAATAGACGATCATATAGAATCATGTTGGAACATTCATTGCATGATACACATTTCCCACAACAAACTCAACATAATATTATTGAGGGCATTAAAAGGCCTCAATGAGTTCTTCTCAAAGGTATTTTGATTATTTCAATGTGTAAAAGATTAACAAATTTGATGATACTTTTGATATTTCTTTAATACGTCATTATTATAGTCCAATGGTATGTGCATACCAGCATGGGGATTCCATATTTTATGTTCCCTAGGGAATGAATTTTTTTATGGGGATTGACCATCAATTATAATATTTGCGGAAAATAATTTTAATCTCGGTTTATTTGGTCAACTAGGTCTACCTATGTGATGATATTTATTAGGAAGTGTTGTATCATTTACATGATATTCCATGATGATTATGTTGGGGAAAATATTGAAAAGTATGGATGATCATTCATGATATTTCTAACCTCACTGTATATTTCTTCCATTGGTTTTATCCACACATACGGTTCATGAAATAAATCCGTTAGAGTATAAAATTCTTGAACAATAATGTATTATCCTATATCGTCAACTCTAACAGCCTCTTCCCGTAGTACCCCAATCATTAGGGGGAATTTGTATTAATAATCAAGATCATCATTTGATAAGGGATAAATTAAGTGAATATCATTAATATAACTATATATTTACTATTTATCATGTGAATATTCTTTCTAGAAGGCTTACTCTTGATATACCATTTCGCAGGGCAGTACCCGTGCTTCTAGGACTAAAGGAATGAAGTCTTCTAAATTGAAATCTAACATTATTCATGACACTAGATAATCATCCAATGTTTTCTTCTTTTTCATTTTTTCATGTCATTTTTTTGAAATCATTGTTGTAGGGTATTGAGTTGATAGTAAATTTGGTTATGTTTCAGTGTAAGTGGTCGAGGGAATAGTTTATGGATTCAACTATGACAATATGATATATTTATTTTGTTATTATTGTTTTTACAATATTGTAACTAAACATCAACATACCCTTTCCCTTAACATTTTATAATTCATTATCCTCCTCTAGGTCAGTAATAGATATACATTCCACTTACTATGGGGGATTTTATAATATCACATTCCCAGACTCCACTATTATTTGAAGCTGTTATTTGAAAAAAAAAATACTTCATGATGTTGTTCCTTAGTACTTGATGGAATATAAAATAGTTTGGGAGATTTATTTCACCTTGTTTGCTGTGTTTTCTTGGATTTAGAAACATGATAAACATGTTATCCTATGTCAGGATGATGTAGCTAGGGCCATGGTTATTATGAAAATAATTGAAAATGACTTTAAACTACTCAAAATTTTTCCTCTTCTTTTCCATCTGATAATCCTAATGTGACCAACATTTTTTCATATGCTTAGGAGGTGGAAGTCAAAGATACAGTTCATGATTTATAGATGGATTGGGTACAGTTTCCTACTTATGTGTAACAATGGTTTCCACTAAATTATTCATTCTACACCCTTGAGTTGATAGCATCTCATGGGACATATATTTGGTATATTTTATGGACTCTCCCACCCATTGAGAAATTGGGGAATTGTCTGGAAACACCCTTGAGTATTTCATAGGGTTAAGTGGTGCTCCCAACTCATCATGAAGATTCACTATACAGATGGGAAAATAATCTTATTGAGTAAGTGGTTGGTTTATTGAGTAAGTCAATCCTATGTAGTGGGAAATAAAATCTGAGATCCTGTCAATTTTCCACTTTTTTAGTTCAAAAGGTCTAGTAACATTTTCATCTAAAATTTAAAGCATAACTGAAATAGATACATCTAATAGGGGTATTCACACCATTTAGTGGAACAATCCAAAAAACTAGTGTACCAAAACATGTTTGGTATATCATGTGACTGCATGTTTCACCTGTCTTTAACAGCCTCTTGTTGTTCAAGGGACACAATTATGTGACAAAAAAATATGCTAAATTAAAAAAATGAATATAAAAGTCTCCCAATCCATTAATGATGTGAAATTCAGGGTTCCCAATGTTTGGAGGGGGAGAGATGAATTTATCCATTACGGGTTCATTTTTAGTCGTATCTATGTGATTCCTTGCCTAAAGGATTAAAATAGATCTGTCAGTGATATAAGATATTCCATGATTCCTCAGATAATGTTTGGCTATATTCGACCTTGAGTAGCTGTCAAGGATGGTAGGGCCATATATGTGAGTTATTACTGGTATCTTCAATGGGTATCACATAGCGACATGCTTGTAAAGAGATGAATGGCCATGTTCCATTCATTTACCTAATAGAAGGAATTATCGATCTCTTATTTTAGTATAAAAGTATATTTATGTTTTGTATCCCATAGTTGGTGGATGTTCTAAGTCAAATTCAGTTTGTGTGACAAACCATCTTTGTTGAATTACGCTAGTTCGGAGTTGTAGTAGATGATCTTCTTGCAGTTTATATCTAGTAGAAAGGATTCCTTAGAGTATTTCTTCATTGATTATCCTCAAATATTGCATTTATTTCTCTTACTGAGAATTTCATTCCTCAACCTTAAGGGACATATCCTCAATAGGCAGTAGGTGAGTCATAATATGATAGTTATCATTTTCCTTAATAGATTCCTTTTTAGGAGTAAATACTATATTACATGAGTTAATTATCAATTTCAGGGAAAGAATATTGTTCCTGGAATGCACACATCATTTTATTGTTTCGATGTGGAAAACAATCTCAACAAGAACATCCTCCTCCAAATCCACCCCCAAATTGGCCTCACGTTCATCGGGGTCTATAAGGGTGGGGTTGAATATGTTTACAAATTTGTATTGCATCATAGACATTCTATCATTTTATATGAAAGAATTCCTTTTTATATACCCTCTATGATGCATTGTCCACTGAATTAGAGGTTCTCAAGGGGAATTTTGAAAAATATTAATCCAATGGGAACATCCATACACCATTGTCATTCACATCCTTAATCAAGGTACTAGGTCAAGAGAATGGACAAAATGGGTGGTTTCATTTTGTGCAATCCCCTAAATTTGGTGATGGGTAATTTATACTAAGGATGGTGTTACTGAGGTGAGAATACACATTCCCAAAGAGATGTGTCTATTCCCATTCCACAATCACAACACATTGAGCCACGATTTCTGACATCAAATGTTGTGTTAAAACCCCGCCACATTTATAGGATTTGGGGTTTCTCCTGAACTATCGGGGATTCTATTCCGATTCTACCATGTTTTATCATAACATGGTTTTGGTGTATCATTTTTTATGCACCTGTAATACCCACTTCTAAAGACCATTGGAATAATTTATATATTTACACTATCTAATGAATAAATTCCTCTCAGTAGGAGGCTTTCTCAATATTTTTATATTCCTGACTCAATATGTATCTCAGTGACATACTCTCTTATGGCATGATGTTGGTGAGAGTTACATAAGAACATTTTGTTTTTATTATATCATTAATCATGGACATGATCCATTTGTTAAATCTATCATGAAGTAATAACATTAAATTATATCACTATTGGATGAATTTTCTTGTTGATTTGAATAGATACATTTAATTCTCATTGTGTTCCCTATACTATGAAATGAACCCCATATGAGGAATCAATGATTAAATATTGAAGAATTATTATTGTGCTATGCCAATAACATTGATGGGATCCTAATTCTTTTCATATGATTTAATATATCTAGGAGTGTTTCCAAATTTATTTGGAATTTCATAAATTCAATTAATGTGATGTGAATTCGATAATCATCACAAGTAAGAACATTTTATATCATGTTATGTTGAGTTTTTCACATATTGAGATGGTTTTCATGCAAACAGTCTTCTGCAAAAGCCTGTGGAATTCTGTATTGATGGTCAACTAAAGTCTAGAACATGACTATAATGTCTTCTTTAGATAGTTTTTTCCACTTGATTATCATATCATATTCTTATATTTCCATATAATCCTCAATATAGTCTGACCAATATATACATTGTTTCACTCCTTTATCTAAAAATGAAATTGGTAGGGACATCCTACATAATATAAGAAAAAAGATGACCCATGGGTTGTTTATTGGATGATCATCAAATTGTGATGTATTCAAATGCATAAATAATTTCCCTTGTTAATGAAAATTAATCATAAAAGACTGTAATTATTTATCTATCTACTAATGGAATGATAGATTTTTCATCACTTGATTTACATGTCGAGGATACTCTTAACATTGTGAAATACTAAAACAAAGAGAAAAATCAATGTGAGGGACATCATGGGGAATAATACCATGGTGAATTACATCAATGGCAAGACCCTATTGCACCTAGAACATAAGGCATTGCAGAGGGCATTCAAGACTCTTGTTAGGTGATGGAATCTCAATATCCATCATATTTTGGTCACGAAGAAAGACATCATGGTGAGTTTTCTGAGGAGGACCTTTCAAGTTACTGATAATACATCTATGATTTGGTGATTAGAGAGTAATATATAGAGGTTCCTTATATATCAATATGAGTGTTTGAAGAACACCATCATAATGTATAGATTAATAACAAATTGGTTCTTCATTTTCTAGTTGTATATAATGAGGCTTATTTTTATATGCCTTCATTTGATTGATCAGAGCCACTAGTGGGGGGAGATTTTTTTCATTAACATGGATTTATTCATTACATATAGTGTCCCTCAGTATTAGTGATTACCTCTGAATGAAATAGGTCCATATTATCGATATGGTGTCATTTATCATGTGGGAGGTTTCCCCATGACTGTCAAGGATGGGAGAAACAATGTGTGTCTATTCTAGGGTGGAAAGCTGATGAACAACCTAATTTGTTGATATGAAGTTGGATATTTTTCTCTCTAGTAATATTGTGATGTTGTTATAATGTCCTAGATGATCTCTGTGATGTGGTTAGGAATTTCTGTAACTCCTTTCACTATTTTTTGGATATGCTTTGGGTCCTCAATGATTGTAATGAGGATATATGGAAATTAAAAATCCAGAGTAGAGGTAGTTACCAACTCTTATAGTCCAGTTACATCTAGTGGATACTAATAAATATAAATTGTGGAGATGTGGGTATAATTCTAAATCCATTTCTTATTTGGGTCATTTTGGATAATCTCCCCATATGTTGCTACAAAAAACTACTTGCAGGATTGATGAATACAAAAATGTGTGTCATATGCATGTAATTTCCCACTAAACATGGTTGGAGATCTTCTTGGATGCAGGTAGTTGTTCATTCCTTCTCACATTGTGTCATCTTATTTTGTCGGGTGGATTCAACGGTTTCTATGAAATGAGTTTATTATCCAGATTGGTGGGCTTGAGAATGTTTATGTTCTTAATTGGTATTATACAACTGAATTTCGATATTGGGCATCATCGTATATTTTTAGGTGAGTCTATTAACAGGATGAATTAAGGCATATTGGTGTATATACCCACTCATATTTTTTCATCAAATATGATTGGTGTGGTTATTCATATGGGACAAGGGTGTGGACATACTCTCTATTGGCATGTTTGTACCCCGATGGGAGTTATTTCATGTCCAGGTCACAGAGACAAAGGACAGACTACTAAGGATGAAACCCTCATCTTGTTGAGGGTTAACTACCTAATCAATCTAGTGCAAAAAACTATTAGAAGGTTCCCCTTTGAATTAAATCTGTGTATTTTTTATGAGGCCTTATGCGGACCCTTAATCCACCAACACATTTTAATTGAGGATTGGTTTTTTCATTTCCTAGACAGACTCTCAAAACCGTTGAAGATATCAAAAGGATCCACAAACTTTTGGACCATTGGTCACTGATGAATGAATTATGGGATGGGATTCACATGAGAAAGGGAAATTTGGGCGGCCTATAGGGTTGATAATGAACTGTTTTGGTGATAATCCTAGACTAATGAATTCGAGACACAATTTTGAAGACACTGGGTTGGTGAGGGCTTCCTCTTCGTGGATGAAGTCCTATGGTGAACAGTAGACAACTGATACATTTGCTGATGTAGGATGTAGTCCATTAGATCAAAGGGAGTTTTTAATGAAATTTAAATGATGTTGATGAAACAAATCTGAAAACCTCTCCAATGTAGTATCTCATTTAAATCAGCACATAAAATATTTATTGTATTGTTGAGTCCACTTTGATTATGATAATGAATAAGTCTTAACAGTTGGATGACACTATCATATAGGATAAAGATTCTTGTTGGGTTGACCATTTTTTATTCAAATTGATATTAACTGAAGTTTTCCCAACCATCGATTGTAGTGTGTGGAGGATTTTTCAATCATCCCTTATTGTTCACTTGTTATGAATAATTTCTAATGGGTTTATTTATGAAATTGGAAACACCCAATGCTTCCATATCCATGAGGGATATATTTTATAATTGATGGGGATCAGAATTCAGGCTCCTCACACCCATATGGGGTAATTTTTATCTATTCCTATAATCTCTTATATTTTTAAGATACATTTCAAAATCCAAAATTAATTACAAAGTATGACATGGATCACCCTTGAATTAACAATAAATTATTACCATTTATGGAATTTAGAATCATAAATATGTATTATATGTTATTCATTTATGGAGACATATTTTGGTATCTATAGATCTCAATAAATGGTGTCCTCTAATGTATAGATGAATCCTTTTCTGTTCATTGTTATATTGATTTTGGTTTTCAACCACACAATGGGGCACCATGGATTATATTATCGTACATGGAGGGGTGTGTTGATTTGATGTTGTGATCGGACCCATGAAATGGTTTTCCTATATATCATATTTAAAAGAATTTGACTCCACATAGTTCTGTACCACATAACTGGATTCATTATACCTTTTATGGACCTGTGATAAGGACCAAGCTATGCCATTTAGCCTCATGTGGATAATATGTCATGATGAAGGTTCATACTCATTTTTTCTATGAGATTTATGCTAAAGTGGAAAATGGAACATTAAAGGAACGTGGAATCACTTAATGATTCTAACTCTTCTATGAATGTGATGTAAAGAAAATAATGTTCATTTGAGGCGTTGGGTTTGTACTTCTATGAGGATTCCAATGTATCCCCTTTGCATGGTAATCAAAACACAAATAGTTCAGTGATAAGGTACCATTCTTATGTAGTCCCTCGTGTTTTAGTTTAGGGATGTATGGCCCTTTGAGATGATTATGTTGGGGATTACGACATGGAATATTTCTTGATTGGTTGAGGGGCCATGAGAAGTGACATGATTAATTGGGAATTTTGGTTTGGTTTGGTTATAACACCAAAAGAGGAGGCCAAAAGATGATTATGTTTATATGATTATGGATTGTAATAAATTTTATTCCCATCGAAAGATTTTAAGGCATACTTTGGAGAAGGATTCCATGATTTCATGAGGATTATACTAATATTGAGTCCCTTTTCAAGTTATTATTGGGACATACAAATAATAGAAGGCCCATATGGTTTTATTATCATCTAGATATCATGAACATAGTAAAACACTAAGACAGTGTGTGGCATGCTCATTGTGTCAAACATTAGGAAATGAAATATCTAAGAATCCACACAATTCTCTTTCACCATAGGTTGGATACATGGACCTGTGGACCCACACCTATGGAAGTAATCACAAGGATTGAAATAAGATGATCTAAAAGAGAATTCTATGACAAAACATGCATCATTCTATGTGTATTTCATGATCATGGATATCTTCTAATCCCATAGGAATTATGATGACATGTTCTTAAACATTCTAAAAATAGGATGTGAAATATCTATAACCCATAAGATATACTTTGACTTTTGGAAGAGGATGGGGTGACATGAGAAGAATAATTATCGTAGATATGATCATTTTGTCTCAAGTATCATATCTAGGATAGTCACAATCGGTGATCCACATTCACATAGCCCAGTAAGTGATGAGGAGAAAGAGGGAAAATTCCAATCCAATGAATAAGGGGGTACTCTAGGCGGATTCCCTAATATTATTTCTATACAATTAGAAGAGGATATTATTACCTATTGTAGGAAAAAGCATCTATTATCTTTACCAATTTCCCTAAATTGGATGATTTAAGTTTTAGAGATGAATATGGATTTAAAATTTCTTAACACTATGACCACTGACTGAGGACTCCCAAATGTGATCCCTACTATTGGGTCCTAATGAGTATTGTAATACATACTGAAATGCACCCTGGAGACCCTAATAACCTGATAGGACAAGTGTGGGAATCCTATTACCATTGGAATGAATACCCAAATGGGAGACACAATGGTTCACCTTATTCCATAGGTTTTCAAGTCTATAGGATTCAGTAGACATTTAAACGTGGTCCCTTTCTTAATATTGATCCAAAGAGAGAGAGGCCCTACCATTGGTGGATTGGAATTGGTCAAGGTATGTGACTCAAATAGTGTGTATATTGGGTGAGCCAAAGGGGTCACACATAGGGTGTATACTAGGAGATCCAATGGGGCCTCCAATATGGCATTGGCTTTGAAAGACAAAAAAATCTCATATAATTTATTTGTTCAGTTATCAAGGAGTACATTGTCATTATAGACCATTGAGGGTTGAATGAACATTGGGAGATGGACAAAATATGTAATAAATATTGGGTGAGGATTTTCCCATGGATCTATTTGTCTACACAGGGATTTGCAGAACTATCTTGACTAGGTCCCAAGTTATGAATGTGGACCTTATGGTAGTTGTTATCAACATCAGGTAGAGGGCGCATTATGTATGTGTCTATATGTTTTAAAACCTATGATGATTTTTTTCTATTATACCCCCTTAATTATATCTTAATTTGGGTTTTGAGGGCTACCTATAAGGTTTAAAGGGTTTGGGTGAATGTATATAGAGACCATAGCATTGAGTGTTTATTGCTAATTTCATATGCAAAAATAAAGATACCTAGTTTCATACTTATAGACAAATTCTGGACCTTGGGAAAATTGGGTTTCTTACACATGTTTGTGTCTCCTGATGATTTGATGGTCTATCGTGTTGGTAGATGCGCAGGTATCCAACACAGTGACACTACTTTTTTGTACCTTCACAAAATGCATTTTCAAAAAGGTAATGACATTTGGCCTTCTTTTCTTTTCTTAATTGTTCACATTATAGTGTTTTTTTAATCATTTCATCCATGTTATAAAATGGAGTGTCAACATACTCGAAGAATTTATATTTTCACCCAAAATGAATGAGGCAATGGAATTGTGAACTTCAACTAATTGATTCATGCTCTCTAATGAGGCTCTATCCCACCACGTTGCTCACATACATCCATGACCATCTCCACGAAATTGTTTTATCCAGTACATTGGTTTATCACATGGTAATCCTTCAATCCCCAAAACCCAAAAAATCATGATATGTATATAATTTTCCTATGGTTTTTTTCATATGTGGACTCCTAACATGAATTTAAATTCCTATGGACTCCTAGAACAATAAAATTCATTTCGTCCACCCCAATACCAAATGGAAAACATTACATAAAACCCCCAATTAAAAATGGGAAAATGGTATGCCCCACACACAACACCAATTGGGTCACCATATAGAAATCAACATACCTATTAACACCATGTGGTGAAACATTGAAATTCCATACATCCCCCTTAACAATAATTAAACCTCAATGGTTCAGATCATGGAAAGTGAGGAAGCCAATGTCTATCTCTCAATCATCCCTCTTGATCATGAAATTAGAGAAACTATTTTTTGTTTTAATCCTGATAGAGCTCTAGGTCCAGATGGCTTTAACAATGTTTTTTCCAAATCCTTTAGGATTTCATACACATTGATGTTTTCAAACAAGTCAAAACATTATTTTTTAATTGTATTCTTCCATATGGTCTAAATGAAAAATTTATCACTCTATTCCCTAAAGTGGAAAATTCATCTAAAATACATCTCTTCCAGCCTATTTCTCTTATTAATTCCCTTTACAGAATCATTACAAAAATCATTTCTAATAGACTTGTTTCCATATATAACGAAATTGATTCATGGAATCAATTTTGTTTTATCAAGGACAGTTCTATTCAAGACGTCATCTTTCTTTCTTTGGAGTGTACCACCTCCTTAAACAAAGCCAATTATGGGTGAAATATTGCTATTAAACTTGATATCATGAAAACATTTGATACCATTGATTGGAGCTTCATTTTAAATTTCCTCCATCACTTTAGTGTTATTGATACATTTGTCATTAGGATCAGCTCTTTATTTAAATCAGTGGCCATCACTATCCTAATCAATGGTTCCCCTAAAGTTTATTATAATTTCACTAAGGTATATAGACATAGTGATCCATTATTTTCCATCATTTTTTTATTGCGGAAGAATACTTAAGTTGATTAATCACTCTTCTTTTTGGTAAAAATAAAAAAAATCTCATTTAGCCTACTAGAAACATAATTTTTCCCATTAATATTTTATATGCTGATGACATCATTTCGTTTCTACAAAGTGATAAAAGGAAAATTAATAATTTATCTGATGATTTGTCTCATTATGATGAAATCTATAGTTATTCTATAAGCTGGAACAAATTTTCGGTTTTCTTTCATAAAAATTTCTCTTATACTTGAAAAACAATATTCTCAACAATCATGTTATCCAAGAGGGTTCTATTCCTTTTACCAATCCTAGTGTACCTATTTACTAGGGAAGACCTAAATCCATTTACTTTTCCAATGTGGTTTATCAGGACATCAGTCAATTTACTTACTAGAATGGAAAATACCTCTCTATGGATGGTTGAATCACTCAAGTGAATTCTTATATCATCTCCAAAATGGTCTATTAAATGATTATTTACAAATTTCCTCTTGGTCTCCTTTAAATAATTAATGTTTACATCAAAAAAATTATTTGGACTGGGATGTTGTTTTGTATGAAATATCATTACTATCACCTATGACACCTGCTGCAAACCTTTTGAGAAGGGTGGTATTGGTATCAAAAATATAAATACATTCAATGATTACCTTCAAGATAGAATCATTTTAAGGTTGATCCAAAAAAACTCTCACTCTATTTCTTTTCTTAATAATTGATTCTTCAAAAATTAAAGAAGGGGAATAAAAACTATATTAATTCATTCATATGGATTTTAATTAGGAAATATTTCGACTATATCATGAACAACTCTCAATGAATGGTTAGAAGTGACATTACAATGAATTTGTGGTTGGACAGTTGGACTTGTGCCCCTCTCATATCTTTGATTCCTCCTGATTCCCTTCCTGAAAACACTGATTTCACTATTAAATATATTATTCAATATCGCAGGTTTAATCTTAATAATAACATCACTCAGATTATAGAAAATTATTCATACTCTAACGTTGATGATTCTCTTATTTTGGAGCCTTATCACAATGGTGTTGTTGATTCCAAATGTTTCTATAAGTAAAATTTTCAATTTCTGATTTGAACTTTTATTAGAGGAAGTCATTTGACTATCCTTATATTAAACCATCAAGACATTCTATTTTCTTGGGTATTTCCCACAAACGTGTCCCCATAGAGGTTTGTCTCTAAACTTTTCGGATCCACCTTTTCTCGAAGTGTCATTTTGTTCTCCCACATAGATAAGATACTAACCATCTATTTATATCTAGTGCTACAATGTCTTCCGTTAGGAATTATATTATAGACATTTTTTATTACAGATGGATACTCCTTGATACTATCATCACTCAATTAAAAATTTGTGTAGATCTCAATACCTCGCAACAAATCAAGAAACTCTTCTTCACTATTATTGATGAGCATCTCCATGTGATCTAGGATTATACAAATTCTTTTATACATGAAAATTACTCATTAGATCCTAATATAGGTTTCCACCGCATTCTCATCTCTATAAGAGATGTTTCCTTGCTTCAGAAATCATGTTGTGACAACACCATTCGAGACATTGAGATACTTTGATGACTTTAGATTTATGTCTTTACCAATTACCAAAGTTCACTTTTGAGGTGTTCTGGAATGTCCCTCTCCCAGGATGGATAAAATTGAATGTTGATGGTGCCTCTAAAGCAACCCTCGTCCTGCAGGCAATGATGCCTTTTTCAGAGAAAACCTGGGTCAGTATAACAAATTATATTATGGTAGATGTGGTATCGCCTCTTCATTCGAAGAAGAAATGATGGGTGTGATTCAAGCTATTGAAATTTCTATGAAAAAGTGCTAGAATAATATTTGGATTGCTAGTTATTCATCCATTGTTGTCTATTACATCTAGTATGCTGTGGTGAATCATGCATGGCCACTTACAACACATTAAATGAGCTTCCTAGCTTTGCTTTTGGAGATCAACCACGTGGCCATTCATACCTTCTGTGAAGAAAATATAATTGATGATAGTCTCAGCAACAAGGGGTTCATCCACGATATTATTTGGTAGGTGGATTTTCCTGGTAATTTTCTCCCTTTTCATGATAAATAGTGTAATAAAATTACATCTTTAAGACTCATGTAATATGTTTTTTATATATTCATTAACTTTTTCCTTGGTTATTGACAAGGGTACCACCTTTATAAAAATAAATAAGATATAATCCATATCACCAAATATGTAACATTATCATATGACATAATAACTTAAAATATTCAACTCTAAAATAAAACATGCACAATATTTCATGGGTCCTCCACCAAACAAACAAAATTATAATTTCTCATCACCTCAAAACCACAATAATGAATCAAAATAGACTTTTAAGAACAAGACAAGGTATAATAAATAAGGAGTAAGGATAAATTACATCAAAAAATGGTTCATTTCATTAAAACAATGTGAAATCAAAGATTGAAAATATGTAATTCAGTGTCATCTACGAAATAATATGGTCCTTAAATATAGATGATGATGTGAAAGAAAACCAATTGTATTCTATAATCCACATGAAAAATAAATAAATGAAGTGGAATTTAAAAAAAAATTAACATTTGATTCATTGTGCAATGATACAATGCTAGTCAACCATCAATTAATATTACAATCACGGGGTGAGATCACCCAAATAAAATGGTGGAAACCATATAAATAATATTGATATCAAGGTATAATTGTTGGTAAAAAATCCCTCAAGGTATCATTGAATCATTTTTGAGGTGATTGTGTTTGTTGACAAAGTGGACATCTATGTTGTGATTGTTGACAAAAAAACCATAACATTCAAATTTGTTGAAAAAAGAGTTTTCATGGTGGCATGTCATGTTCAAGAGCTGTGGTTAATGACCAATTTTTTATTCAAGAACCTAGAAAATGGAATGGATGATATGGAGGTGGTTCAAAAAGAACAGATACAAGGTGGCACCATTTTCCAATGTTTTCCAAATTCTTGGGCCTAAAAATCAACAAATGAAGAAAAATGGTTTTTGGCAATGGGACTTGCACGTCGTCAACTTGATGTCTTGGAAACTTGCACGCCATAAGTTTTTCAAGATCAGATCATCAAGATATGTCAAAGGGATAAGTGTCGCGCAGGTATTGGTGTTGTCGTGCAGGTGACCTACGCGCCGATTCCTTGGATGCTTGAGAACATGGGTGCCTGTTGTTTTTCAAGATCAGAACTTCAAAATATGGCACATGAAAGTGGTTTTCACAAGTCTGGAAGTGGGTCGCGCAATTGACTTGCAGGGGAAGAGACCTGAGCACCGAGACTTGCGCACCGACGGTGGACTTGTGCGCCATCGCGTAGGGTGTTTAAATTGCCTATAAATACTAGACAACCCTCCTCATTTCCAACGGAGTTCAACTCATTGAAAAATTAGAAATCACATCATGTAGGCGTGGTGGTCACGCAAGTTGGACTTGTGCACCAGATTTGAAGAAGGACGATTGTTGTTTTTTGGGCACCAATATTGGCTTGGGCATAAAGGGAAGTCTGTCATGCAACATTGGAGTTGAAAGAGTTTGTGTCGCGCAAGTGTCTAAGGTGGATTTTCGTGCCAGTTGTGACGTGCGCACTGATACTTGCGCACTGGGATTTACATGAGTGCCATGTAAAGTTGATTCACTGTAGTGTTTCTGGGCTGCGTGAAAGCTGAAAGATTTCCCGATACCTTCGGTGAAAATAGAGATTCATGTACGGGTGAAAGTTGGACATCAACAGTGCATCCACATAAAATAGAGGATTTATTCATTAGAGATAATGAAGATAACTATAGGTCTATAAACTGTGAGTGGATCCTTTCTGATGTAGTGAGAAAAGGAAGAGGAAGAAGGTGATCCTATCCACCAACAGTCAACCATAGAGAGAGAAACAGGGAGTGACCCTTGGAAAAGTAGTGAGATAACTGTAAACCTTGTAAAGGCAGTGAGCCTGGGACAAAGTGATTGTGCCCGAACCTTGTAATATACATCTAGTGAAGTTTAGCAGAATTTGGTACGACAGACAACCAATCGGCGTATGCTCCTTGGATGTAGCCCTTAGCGGTGAACCAAGTAATAATTGTTGTGTCATGTGCTTGCTTTAATTTCTATTTATATTGTGCAAAAGGAAAGATCTAGAATAATGTTTTTCTTAACCGCGAAAGCAGATCAGAACGGGCTTTAATTTTAATTAGTCATTACCTGATTCACCCCCCTCTCAGGGTATTCGGCCTTGTAGACCTATCAATTGGTATCAGAGGGAAAGGTTGATATTTTTTCTTCTCTCAATGGAGGTCACTAATCATAAAGGGAATATGATCTTCAATGGATTTAATTTTCCGATATGGTCGAATCGAACACAACACTATTTCCTATCTTTGGGAATTGATGTGTTTTCAGCAGCAGTACATGGTATCACTGCAGATATTACTAGTGATTCTTTATCAGAAGCTGGGCATAGAGAGTCGGATGCTGATGCCAAAGAAATCAATGCCTTGGGGGGATCCCTTTCCAATCCCATATATACAAAGGTGATGTCATTCAAAACGACACATTCCATGTGGGAAAAGATTTTCAATATATATGAATGGGATACAAAGGTTATAGAGGCAAAGATGCATGTGTTGTGGAACAAGTATGAAGATCTGAGGATGAGCCCAAATGAGTATGTTGATGCATTATTTGATACGATAAATGGTGTGGTAGAAGACATGCGAGGTCTTGGTGAAATTATTGATGATATAAAAATTGGGAAGCACATCTTTAGAAAACTTCTACCTCAGTTCAATCCGAAAGTTTCTATTTTGGAAGATAAAGAACCGAAATAATTGACATTGGATAACCTTCACAACACCTTTGTTGCATATGAAATGACAAATGATGATAATGATGCTGCGGAAAAGAGGGAAATCCAATGAGGTGGCATTTAAGGCCAAGAAGAAGATCACCATTGAAGATTCTGAGGAGGATGAAGAGACAGATTAGGTTATGTCATTCCTCTCCTAAAACCTTTAATGAGGAAAAGGAATGTTCAAATGGAAACTTCCTATTGCATTCTTTAGATGTGGAAAGGTTGGACATCTTGTATCATGATTCCAAAAAAGGTTTCAAGAAGAAAATGATGAAGATGATGTAGAAATTCCCAAGAAGAAATTTTCAGCATATGTGAAAGCCTAGAAGCAGTTCAAGATAAATTTCACCAAGAAGAAGAATCTTCTTTCAGAAGAAATAGATAGTTCAGATGAGTCTGAGGTTGAAGAGGTTGAGGAGATTGAAAACTGTAAAGATCGTGGAGAAAATACTATGGTGGAGGTCGTTGATAGTTTACAGGAAAAGGAAGAAACGGATGCTGCTGAAGAAGAAGATGAAGTTGAAGGAAGAGTTGATATGGATGCCAAATTGGATGCAACTCTTGATGAGTTAGACGTTTCGATATCCAAAATAAAGAAAGCCAATAATGTTGTTCATGATTCCAAACTCTATATGCAGCAGTAGGTAGATGAGAAGTCAAAGTTGATGGAAGAAATTGAAAATCTCATGTTATCAACAACAGAGAACTCAGAATCAGTTAGTGAGTATATGCTTAAGATTGAAGAACAGAAAAGTGAGATATAAGGCTTGAATAAAAATGTAAAAGATCATGTCAAGCGTATCAAAGAGCTTAAATAAGAAGGTGTTGGTCTGTAGAGAAATGTTAAATACCAAGAAAAACCCATTATTCCCAATATGTTCTTGCGAAATCAGGTCATTCTGAAGACATGAAAAGATGAAAGTAGAGCCTAGTGGATAATCAGGAAAGAAGAAGAAATTGATCTCAAACGTTAAGGATGATTCAAGGCTTGATCAGAAGCAAATAATCTGTGGGAATTGAAGTCAGACCGCAAGCACCCATCCCGAGATTGAAGTTTGATTTGGGCACAAAGCAGAATCCGAATATTCAGAGATCCCAAGGGGAAACTCATAGTGCTGAAGTAACACAGAGGAATGAACCTTATATCAGGTGTTACTGTTTTGGGAATATGGGACATTCACAGTATTTGTATTCCATAGCCAAGAGATATTGAAGGGAATAAGAACAGAGGTGGAAACCAAACAGAGAATGGTTTTCTATAACATTTTTCGAAGGACACTGTTTTTTGTGCAGAGGATTTGGGCACATGGATAGGTACTGCACTTCGACCATTCTGAAAAATGTGCCAAAGCAGAATCAAAATGATAGCAAGAAGCAGATCAATAAACAGACAGATGAACTAAAAATACAGAATAGATTTGTGTCTTTGCAAGATGAAGTTGGTCCATCATACTCTGAGAAAGAACAGAAATCCCAATCCATGCCGAGTGTGAAAGAAAAATTATGGACCAAGAAATGAAAAATGGGAAGGTTGTGGTGGCAGAGAATTCCCTTAAATCATCATATCGCTCTGGTGTGTGGATCCTTGATAGTGGTTGCAGATCTCAAATGACGGGTAATAAGGATCTTATTACATCCATAAAATTTGAAAAAGAAGGAGTTGTCAAATTTGGAAACGATGAAGGCCTGAAGATTGTTGTCTTAGGGAATTCTAAGTTTGGGGGAAAAGAAATGAGACATGTTGATGTCTTGGTAGTAGAGGGTCTTAGTCATTACTAGCTCAGTGTCAGTCAACTATGTGACTCTGGGCATTCTATCCGATTTACAAAGAAGATGTGTGTTGTGAAAGGAAAAGATGGAGTAGTTGTTCTGCTAGGAAAAAGGACAAAGGGAAGCCTTTACCTTGTAGGAAGGGAAGAAGATATGTGCCTTTTATCCACAGAGGAGGAAAACCAGATGTGGCATAAGTTGCTCGGTCATCTATGCCAACCGTCTATGGAAGGTTTGGTAAAGTGTATGCTGCTAGAGACCTTCCCAAACTATCACATAAATTCACTCATACGTGTGATTCTTTCCAACAAGAGAAGATCATCAGAAAGACATACAGGCCAAAGGAACAGAAATCAACTAGAGTGCTTGAATTGGTGCATGCGGATGTATGTGGACCTATCTCACCACGAGCTATAATTTTGAAAAGGTACTATGTTCTATTCATGAATGATTATAATAGAATAGACTGGGTATTTGTCATTAACCATACAACATAGGTATTCATTTTCATAAAGCAGTATTGGAGGGAATCAGAAAGGATTCTTGTGCAGAAAATTCAGAAGTTTCGTACTGATAACGGTATATAATTCGCAAACTATCAAGTTGGAAACTATCTCTAGAAACACGGTATAAGGCATCAAGTTTCATTAGTGAGAACTCCCAAAAAGAATGGAGTAGTTGAGAGGAGAAATCAGATCATCAAGAACATGTCCATAATGATTCTTATTGAGTATGACCTACCATAGAAATTTTGGAAGGAAGTAGTTCTGACATTGGTTTATATTTCGAACAGGTCTATGTTGTGTCCGAAGGATAGGAAGACACCGTATGGAATGTGGTACAGAAAGAATCCAACATTTAAATACTTTCAAATATTTGGGAGTAAGTTCTTCATTGTCAACAAATAAAATCACAGGAAGTTTGAGTCACGAGGAGATGAGGGGATATTCCTTGTCTACTTAGGGAAAAGAAAAGCATATAAATTTTTCAACAAAAGGCTGGGAAAAATTGTTCAGAGCAATGATGTCACTATAGTTGAAAATGAACAGAATACTAAATGACCCAGTGAACAGTTTTTGGATGAAAGTGATGATGAGGTAATTAACACAGGGGGATTGGAAGTGGCAGATGTTGACTTAGAAGAAGATACTGATGATGAAAAAGAAAGTGTCAAGTCTGTGTCTGCAAGGAATCTCAAGAGTCGAGCTGAAATTGATAGGCAAAATATCATTAGTGACCAGAGAGCTCCAGTTCAAGCTCGAATAATGAAATCATTACAGAAAACTTCGTTTTTAACTCAGTTGGAGCCGAAATGTTTTTCTGATGCAGCTAAAGATGAAAACTGGGTTCAGGCTATGAATGAAGAGCTTGATCAAATTGAGAAGAACCAGGCATGGGATATTGTTTTGAGGGCAGCAGATAAGAATATCATCGGGAATAAATCGGTCTATCATAATAAGATGAATGAATATGGCATAGTGATTCGAAATAAATAACTCCTATGGTGCAAGGGATACTCCCAGATATAGGTAATTGATGTTGATGAGGCATTTGCATCGGTTTCAAGGCTAGAGACAATTAGATTATTTTTTTCCATGGTAGTGCAAAGAAAGTTCAAAGTGTTCCAGATGGATTTCAAAACTGCATTCTTGAATGGAGTTATAGAGGTGGAGGTGTATATTGAGTAGATAGATAGTTTTCTCATTCACGAGGATGAGAAAAAAGTTTGCAAGCTAAAGAAGGAACTGTATGGTCTAAAATAAGCACCAAGAGCATGTTACTCAAGGCTTGTTCAGTACTTGAGGAAGATTGCATTCCAGCATGGGGGAGTTGATTACAATATCTGTTTTAGAAATGATAGTAATCAAAGGATGATGGTTTTGGTTTATGTCGATAACATAATATTTGGCGGATCAGATGAAGCTCAGTGTAGACAGTTTTCCGAATTAATGAAAAATGAGTTTTAAATGTCAATGATTGGAGAGCTAACATTTTTCCTCGATTTACAGGTGACACAAGGATGTAATGGAACATTAATTTCTCAATAAAAATATGCCATGGAGGTTCTTAGGAGGTTTGGAATGGATGATTCCAAGGAGATGGAAGCTTCAGTTGCTACCCAGATGAAATTATCAAAAGATGAGGATGGTAAGGCAGTTAATATCACAGAATACAGGAAGCTTATTAGAAGTTTGATATAATTGACTGCAACAAGGCCTTACATTGATTTCTCCACATGCCAAGAAGAGAGATATTAGAGTAATCCCAAGTAAAGACACATGCTCGCAGTCAAAATAATACTTAGGTATATTAAGGGCATGATGGACTTTGTCTTGACATACAATGACAAATCTCAGACCGCGTTATTGGGTTACACAGATGCAGATTGGGCTGGATCAGCAGATGACAGCAAATCAACATCCAGAGATATGTTCTATCTGGCTGGATTGTGTATTTCATGGCAGAGCAAGAAGAAAGATTGCATTTCATTGAGCACTGTGGAGGATGGGTATATTGTGGCCACTCAAGCATGGACACAATTATTGTGGATGAAGCAGCAGCTTGATGATATGGTAGTTGAAGTGAAGTCTTCGATCGGAATCCAGTGCGATAAATCCAGTGCTATCAATCTTAGAAACAATCATTTCCATCACTCAAGGACAAAGAACATTGATATAATATATCATTTTAAAAAGGAAAAGGTTGAGCAAGGATTTCTGAAATTGGAATATATGCCTACAGAACTACAGGTCGTAGACATTCTGACTAGGGCCTTACCCAAGGAAGCATTTGAAAGGCATTTACTGGATCTCGGAGTTCAGTCAACTCCCCGCACTTAAAATAGTGTGGATGTGGCTCCCCAAACGCCTCTCCCCAAGGTATAATGTGTGTTTCTCTAATGTTCTGATGTGTTATCTACTCTATTAAAGAATTCAATGGACTAACCCCTGGGTTCGTTGCCAAAGGGGGAGAAAATAGTGACTGTTCAAGGGGGAGAAAATGTGGAAATTTTATAAATCATGAGTGATATGTGGAGAAGCTGAGCAGTTGAGCAGCCAAATAGGGGTAGTTGAAGGAGAAGACAGATAGGGGGAGAGTTTTAAATCTGATGATGCTAGAAGTGATCGATCAAAGACCAGATATCCCGACAGCTGAGGATCATGATAAAAGTAGTAGAGTGGTGTTGGAATGTGGTAAGAATATTTACAACAATTTGGTATCCGTTTGGTGTCAACAGAGCGTGTCATATATGCATTGATTCATCGATTAACTTTCCATTTACTCTTTTTTCTCATACTGAGCATTTCTCATGTGTTCTTAGAGTATGTGTTGAGTAAATCCTTGATCGCTATCAGAATCGCAATAGGAGAATGGTGGATGAAGAAGTAACGATGTATATTTTTATGGAAGAGTTTTCAATAAACCCCAAGGGAGAGATTGTTGGAAAAAATTCCTCAAGGTATCATTGGAGCATTTTTGAGGTGATTGTGTGTGTTGACAAAGTGGACATATGTGTTGTTATTGTTGACAAAAAAACCATGACATTAAAATTTGTTGACAAAGGAGTTTTCATGGTGGCATGTCGTGTTCAAGAGCTATGTTTATTGATAAATGTTTGATTCAAGAACATAGACTATGGAATGGATGATATGGAGGTGGTGCAAAAAGAACAGATACAAGGTGGCGTTGTTTTCCAGTGTTTGCCAAATTTTTGGGCCCGAAAATCGACAAATAAATAAAAGTGGTTTTTGGAAAAGTGTCTTGCAAGCCATGTAGTTGAAGGCTTGGAAACATTTACGCCATATGTTTTTCAAGATCAGATCCTCAAAATATGGATAAGGGATAAGCGACGCACATGTATTGGTGTTGTCACGCAGGTGACATGCTCGTCGATGCCTTGGATTCATGAGAACATGGGTGCCTGTTGTTTTTCAATATCAGAACCTCAAAATATGGAAAAGAAAAGAGGTTCATGAATGTTTGGAAGTGGGTCACACAAGTGACTTGTAGGGGAAGAGACCTATGCACCGAGACTTGCACGCCGACGGTGGACTTGTGCGCTGTCGCTCAGGGTGGTCAAATTGCCTATAAATACTAGACCACCCTCCTCATTTCGAATGGAGTTCAACTCTTTGAAAAATCAGGGCTCCCGTCGCGCAGGTGTGGTGATAACGCAAGTAGGACTTGCGCGCCATATTTGAATAAGGTTTATTGTGGTTAGTTGTGTGCCAATATTGGTTTGGGCGTCAAGGGAAGTGTATCGCATATGTTTGGAGTTGAAGAAGTTTGTGTCATGAATGTGTCTGAGGTGGACTTTCTCTCTATTTCTTACTTGCAAACCGATACTTGCGCACCGGGTATGACTTGCACGCCATGTAAAGTTGATTCACGACAGTGTTTGTGGGCTGCGTGAAAGCTGAAAGATTGCCTGATACCTTCGGTGTAAAGAGAGATTTAGCTACGGGTGAAAGTTGGACTTCAATAGAGCATCCACATAAAACAGAGGATGTATTCATTAGAGTTAAGGAAGATACCTATAGGTCTATAAACTGTGAGTGGATCTTTCCCGGCGTAGTGAGAAAAGAATGAGGAAGAAGGTTATCCTCTCCACCAGAAGTGAGACATAGAGAGAGGAACATGGAGTGACCCTTTGGAAAGTAGTGATCTGTCCCTAAACCTTGTAAAGGCAGTGAGCCTGGGACAGAGTGACTGTGCCCGAACCTTGTAATCCACATCTATTAAAGTTTAGTAGAATTTGGTATGACCGAAAACCTGTAGGCATATGCTCCTTGGACGTAGCCCTTAGCGGTGAACCAAGTAAAAATTGTTGTGTCATGTGCTTGCTTTACTTTCTATTTATATTGTGAAGAACCATAGAGAGAGATGAGTATTTTACTTAACAACTAAACAAGATCGGAATGGGCTTTAATTTTAATTAGTCATACCCTGATTCACCCCCCCCCCCCTCTCGGGTATTCATCCATGTGGACCTAACAATAATGTTGTGTAATTGTATTTATAAGGATGTTTCAATTTAATCACTAGATTTAATGGACCAATCATGTCATCACCTTATGATTTATAACCACGTCATCCTGTGAATTCAATATCCACTAAACCATATCAAGGATAAATGAATAACACCATTAGAAAACATTGAAACCCCATGAAGATCTTAATGACTTTTTAAAAAAAACATTAATTCTCAATGAGTTGAATAAAGCATAATTATGATATATGAAAATTTAATGTAATTTAATGCATTACAAAAAATGAAATTAAAAATAATGAAATTATAAGATAAAGAAACTAATGGTGTTACATTTTCTCAACCTGTAATAAACAAAACATAAATTGGAAAAAAATTGTTACAATATGAATTTAGTGCCAAAATAAATTTCTAAAAAATTAAACTTCTCTCATTACATTCACCTGAATAATTAATCCCTACAACTATAATATAATAACAACCTTTAAGACTCTAAAAATACAAGCCTTAAATAAATAAATTCATGAAAAAAATTTAACCATAATTTAATAGCAACTAATTAGACCATTGGGTATCTATCATATCTATATTGATTTGTATAATTCATAGATTTAATTTTTTATTTTTTTGTTTTTCTCACTCAATTATATGTACATTTTTCACAGTAAAGGAAATATAACATAAAAAACAATATTAATAATCATTAAATATACTTGTAAAAATTTAAAAAATATTTCATCAAATATTCAGTTTCATTGCACATATGTGTACTATAGAAACATTCCAAAAAGAATTTGAGCATATGGTACGCAAATTATATTTAAAATATTCAGTTTATCCAAATTATACCTAATAATTAATTCAAACAATAAAAATTATTATATATATAATTTCATGATTTTTTTTCCATTTATGAAAGGATTTAAATATACGTAGAAGTTTATGAATAAAATAAATGAGATGTTTAACTCACATAGAAAAAAACTAATTAAATAGTAATTCTAAAGTATATCTATAATCATAAATATTAATTTTTATATTACAAAATTGATATTATAAAATCAAAAAATGATTCTGTAAAAATATCTATTTATATTTAAATATTATATTTAATCTTTCAAATATTTGAAAAAATAATCTAATAGTATATAACATCTCATTCAGAACAATGTCAATTTGAAGATCATTATTACTTTATAGTAATATCTATATATTATCCATTCATTAATCATAATTAAATTGTATTTTTATTTAGTAATTTGAATTTTAGTAGAAATGATAAAATTTTGAATTTGATGTATAATGAATAATATATAAAAGTAACCAATATGAGACCATATATAATTAATGGAAAAATTGGTTTTCAATATTATATTAGATTATATTTGGTTTCTACTTATATCTATAGAATTTATATGGTTAGGTTTATGTTCATGGTTAAATAAAAAATTAAAAACGTTGGAAATGTTTTGGTATGAAATAATTTTAGAAAATGTTTTTTTATTATAAACATCGAACGAACCACCAAACATTCCAATAATGATATGGAATTATAAAATCTCTCCCTAAACTGAACTCAATTTTTTTTAAACAATGAGTATTTCCATTTCATTATATGAAACACTATTAGAGGGTAAATTTAGATTTTATAATTTCAAATGAAATCCTAATATATTTTTATAAAACATAATGTGGAACTCGATGAAACCAATAAAATAAATGACATTTTAAAAATGAATGTCAATGAGTCTAATGAAACATAAACAAGTATAAGTTGAAGAATATAATATAATTCATTCTAAAATGAAATTTAGGACAAAAATTAGTCATTGTATTTTAAATAGTGATAGCTAAATAATTCTGATAACTAATGAATCTGTTGAAATTGAAATGAAAGGAAAATTGTTAGTTTTAATGATGAAATTCTCATTAGGGTCCTATATTACTAAAATATATGTGCTAGGTGTTTTTTTAATAAATGATATTTTTATATTCATGTATAAGTCATCATTTTATTATTATATAGATTTATATTTTACTTGTATCATTATAAAAAATAAAATTAAAAAGAAAATTACATTAATTTGCTTCTTTTTTCCATTTTCTGTTATAAAATTTATTTTTTCTAGTTCAGTTTGTTTTATTCAGTATATAGTATTTTATAACACATCATATTTGAATAATAATTATTTTGGGCCCTCAAAACTATCACATAATTGATAACATTTAACCAATTTTGTAAAAAATCATCTATTTGATTTTCTCCTTAAATAATGTACTTTTTTATTGATTTATTCATATATATATATATGGGTTTTTTGTATTCCAAAATTATTTAGTTAACATAGTGTCTATCATTAAATGAATATTTTATATTTTATATGGAAAATGATGAAAATAACACATATTTTATATGAATTTGTTACCATGTAATCATATTAAACTTTTCATTATATTTGGATAAATTATGGTTTTTCAAAATCCATGTAAATATTTTCGATGATGAATTTTATTTATGGTTATAAATTTAACTAAAATATTTTTTTATAAATACTAAAATTTGAAAATATATTTTTTAACATCTAATCCATGGTAGAATAAATTAACAAAATAATTAAAATTATTCAACGTTATTTATATTTTTATATTGAAATTTTTTAAACAATGTAACTACAAACATTGTATAGAAACAATTTAATGGACGAATAATTTAAATTAAAATAAATACCTTCAATAATATTTTGTAAATTAAAATTTTTATCCATAATAATTATCCATATACGGATTGAAATTTTATTGTCATGTTTTCATTTTTCATTTTTTTATAATATATATTATAAATTAATATAAAAAAGGGTAAATGATAGGAATATTTATTCAATTAAATACTTATTATTCACATTTTGATTCATCATAGATGAATAAATTTATCACTTTCATGATAAAAATTATATATCATATCTTAATACATTTTTAAAGTAGATATTAGGGAATTTTTTTGTCTCAAGTTATTAAAATCTCACTTAATTCATTGAAACTCTTTTTCACACAAACCATCCCCTATTAGAATCCCTCCAAAGTGGAGATGGGAGTGACCCTGTAATAACACTAAAAACAACTTATGAATTTGTGAAAATATTTAGGGATATAATCACGTACATGTAGAGGGGATTACACTCATAATACGATGATCATATAAATCAAATCAGCAATGAACACCAAAATATAAAATAAAAACAAATATCATAAAATGAATTTATATATCATCCAAAAAAAGTCCTTCAAATTAAAAAACCAAAATTAACACCTACTATAAAAGATCCCACAATAATTTCAATGTATTAGAATAATACTTGTTCTTATATAAATAAATATAATAAGAGAAATGAAAAAATTACAGGTCAATAATCAACTAACCTCACCATGTCTAAATCCCAAATATCACATCCTTGGATATGATAAAAATAATTGAATAATATATTTCAATAAGGTCTCACAAAACAACATCCCCACTACCTTTTTACTCAACGACACTATAATAAAAATCATGGTTGTCCAATCCTATTGAAAACCATAACATTTAACATGAAATCATGTTCATGAACCATATTACCTATACCAAGACCACATCATATCCATATCACATACCCTCATCAAATTATGATATCGGGAACCTAAATGACATTAAACTCCTATCATCATCTAACCATGGATGACCAACACCTAGTATTATACCCACTACCTAATCATTATTACATAAATACTAAGATCAAATCATTATATCAACATAATCATCATATCACTATCAATTAAGGGAAACAATAACCACAAGCCATTATATTCATAGAATATTGACATCATTGTAATAGAACCTCTACTAAACTTGAACGATGTGTTGGGGGAAATTGGGTATTCTACCAATTGATCCCTCACTAACATATATGATAAGGAAAAAAAATAAGAACACAATACATTTATCTATTAATTATGTTATCCAACTAATGGTGTTGATGTGTAAGATATCTCAAAAAAAATATAGAATACATATCATTCTCAATAGTAATTAGTAACCAATGGTTTCACAGGGAAGGGATAACACTTAAAGAATTTGTTAAATATATATTTTTCAATTAATTATTCATTTTGATATTTTTTAATACTTGTGACAAATGAAATATATATATATATATTAAAAAACCAACTCAAAAATTTCATTCACACTAAACTGTCTTAGTGTACGATACACACGACACTGAGTTGGTGTACGAGACACAGAACACTATGTTTCTTTGAAACATATATTTTTATTATTTTTATTATTTAAAAATATAATTATATATCAGATGTTAATCATATTTATACTAATTTTATTCACTATTTTTCAAATTATGTTCAAATTGATTTTATTTAAATGATTCATATTGATAAAAATTAGATATTGTTTACAGTAAATAACTTCTATGTCTAAAAAATAGATTTAATTTCCTTAAAATAAAATTAATTTTAGAAAAAAATGTAAATATAATATCATAAAATAAACCTCATTTTATAATTTAAATTTCTTTGTTATATTAGAGTGTATTTTTTGTCTTTTTCTGGAAAACAAAAGTTTAGGATGAATAGTGAATGAAAGCTAGTTTTTAATTCAAAACAACAATTTAATTTAATTTATATATAAGGATAAATTATATTTTCAATTATTTAAATGTATAATTAGATAATATTTTAATCAAGTATTCAAATTTTTTTCATTGGAACAATTTGAACATTTAAATTGGACTTAAAGGCATAGCGAACCATTAATTATTTTTACTATAAATATTCATAGTGTCGTCCCTATAACGGGATAAATTTTTAATTAATTTATGAATCTTATATGATAATAATATAAAAAATAGATTCCATATTTATTATTATTATAATTTATAGTTTTTTATATGGTCTAGTTTGTTTATTACACAAAATATTAGTGATGTTGATTACATTAAATTACATTTGTTAAGTGGAAAATTTGGTTAATAAATTACTAAACCATACATATAAGACCCAAAAAGACCTAGAAACCTATCCAAAAAAATGTTATGCTTATATTTCATCATAAAAATTCGATAATTTAGTTAGGTTGTTTTTTTATTACTCTATTATGTATGAACACATGAACACCTTACTTGTTTCAATAAAAATCCATGTGTGTCACTTTCATTCCCTATAAAAGGCCACCGACTCTAACTATTATTAATACCTCACAAACCATTAATGTTTGGAAAATATTTTACCTATTAGACTCTAGAAAAATCTCCCTTAATCCTTGAAGCCTCCATTTGGACATAAATCCTCTCAAGGAATCCTTTTGTCACTATCCAAAATGGGTTGCCAAATTTAGATGTAACATCTTCTCTTAAACTCCTTTCCACTATATTTTTTCTTATATTACACTAGTTTCTTGATTCTATTACTATGTTACTAAAATAGTATCCTATATATTATAGTAATTTTTATGAAAATATTTCAATCTACACATACATTCACCAATATCTAATGAATATCATACATACTAATTCTATGTATGGTGAAATACTACCTCGAAAATTAATGATTATTCATTTGTAATTTTCCACCTATCATGGTGGCCATTTTGATGAACACAATATATTTATGTATTATTTTATATTTATTATTCTTTTTTTTATGAATTCTTTTTTATAGCATACATATTTTTACCTTCCATTTTGGGTTAAAAGGATAATATCGTATAAGGAAGTATGGACTACCACCCCTCAAAGTGATGTGCTTTTTTCACACACCATATTCACTGTATTGAAGATTATTTTAGTGAAGTTATATGAAAAAAATTATACTTTATCAATCATATATATACTCATACATATATATACACATTTAACTTACACACATTTTATCAATAAGATAACAAAAATCGAAAAACATTCATGCATACTTATGGATTATTGTCACCATGATTGGTGTATTACATTTCCTATTTATTTGTGATATAAATTATAATAGAATACATCTAATATATATAAATATTATTTATATCTTAATTTATATTCTTTAATAATTATATAATTATAAGGACAAACGATATGACAAATTATGGAATATGCGAAGAACTATGGGAATATCACCTGAACTGAAACATTATCATATGATATATAACAAGAAGGCAATATAACAACGTAATATATACATATATAGTATTATATATAATAATATGGATCAGTAAAATATTCATAAAATATTTATATTTATTATACATGTGGTTTGAATAAGTATGATGAGAGTTATGACACATGTTAAGGGGATTTCATAACACATTTTATTTCTGTGAGATACATGTTATGTTCGCCACACATTCAGTTTTTGTAGTGTATATACTTATCATGATTGTATTATATGTATCATACACATAATGTTATGGGTGTTCACTTTCCAATTTTCTGATCCTTATTTCATGGGTTTTAACATTGAATTGTAACCAAATCTATAAAATGATTAGTCTCAATTTTCCTTCTTTGAATCCCATGTTTTGTTATGAACCTAAAATAATTTTTAAGGTGAATATATTTTCATTTTTTACGATTTATCCAGAATATTAAAATACACATGATTTATACACTTCATGTAATTTAATTTACATACATGTAATGTATGAACCCAACAGACCGTGTAATAAGAGTGTAATGAGACAATCTCATTGCTTATTTAAATTGTTTTTCTTTATGCCTCCATTGATTAAATAATATAATAAATATATCATGAATACTCATGAGATAAATTATTATCTTTTATTTTATCATATAATATTGTATTGGTACTGTATTGGAGTCTTTGGTACATAATATAGTTAAGAAAGTGTTGTTAAGAAGGAATGACTTTACACATTCTTTAGTTGAAAATCTATGTTTTCTAAAAATGATTCTGAATAATATTTTTACATTCTCCTAAAATATATTTTTACCCATTTTATATTATTTATATATTCAAATAAATCTTCTTTTCAAATTCACATGAATCCATTTTTCCAGATTTTTAGATTAAAATATGAATATTCTTTTTTACTCGCATGACATGTACAGATTTAAAGGTCGAAATCTCTTTTAAAATTCCTTTTAATTTTTGAATGGATAATATTTTAGAAAATTTTATACAGTAAATTTCATTTAAAATTTATTTCAAAATGATTTTAATTATTATTTAAATGATTTTAATGTATTATAAAATAATTTTTTTAAAAAATTTCTTCATGATTACTAAAAATGTTTCAGGGTAAAAATATTTCCAAAACATTTCCAATATCTATTTATATGTTTTCAATATTTTTACAAGAAAAAGGGTTTCAAATATTTTTTTAAGATTAATTTTTCGGTTTTGAAGGGAAATAGTTTTGAAAAATATTTAAATAATTCTTTATATTTTAGCGAAGCTATATTAAGTGAAAATTATTTTTAAATTGATTTATGAATTTCAATGACTTCTTCAAACAAGAAATGATAAATTTCCCATAACATATTTTTAAAAGAAATTTAAAAAAAAATCCATCTAATATGATATTTATAGATTTAGCTCATGATTTTTAATAAATTTTGTAAAGGTTCTATTCATACCCTTTCTATAAATTTGTTATGATTAATGTCATGGTCGTTATAAAATAGGATTCTTTTCCAAAAGATATATTATTTTGAAACCCACTTATATTTATGGGATATGCTTTAGTGAAATGATTATAAAACCTATTTCATTTCCATATTTTATAAGGTGATGAAATTTTATTGATTCCAAAATTATTTTTTGGGTTATGATTTAATCTTATAAACCCCATCTCTTTTCATAAGTCTAGATAAGATAATTTCTTTGTGACACATGTATATGTGATTTGATTATTTGAAGGGTAGACCTATATATACGTATAATGAATTGGGTAATAATAGATGTTTTATGAATTTAATGGGGAAAAGGGAGAACACCCCAATCCCAAAATATAAGGGAACATGGGAGAACATCCAAATACAGAAATAAGAGGGAACATGGTAGAACATCTCCTCTCTGAAACGAGAGGGGACATGGTAGTACATCCCAATCCTGAACAAGAGGGTACATATGAGTGAATAACAAGACCAAGGCAGGTAGACATGTGATTAACCCAATCCTAAAATGTTACGAAGGCCTTCATAAGTGTCTTTTTCATCGGTGTTTTATATTCATGTGCGTCTTCCACAATTCCATAACATACTTCTATGTTATGATTTCTTGGATTATGTCATTTACTTCCATTTGATTAATTTATAATGACCATCCAAAATTTATTCCATGATTCATGTTTATGAACATTGATAAGCATGGTATGATGTAATATTGTTTGGATCTTGTTCTCCTACCATATATGTTCATTTTAATAGTTATATGTATCCATTTTTACCCTTATTTAGCATTTGAGATCACCTATATAGATTTTTCCTTCCACATGTAATGAAGATATGTAGTATATTTGATGTGTGTAAGAAGGATGGTAGTCATGAAAAACCTAGTGGGATATAATTTATCTCTTTTATCTACCATTTTCTATGGTTCAATGTTTCCATACAAACTATACCAATCAAGGTATTTGATAATCATTTTTTAATGTTTATGTATTCTAATAATTTAATTTAATGGTAATGTATGAAAATAAGGGTCACTACAATTGGTATTGGAGAAAATGTATTGTTAACCTTTCAAACTAGTATGAGAAATACCTAGTGACGTCCCAATTTATATTTCTTAGTATGTGTCTAGGGATATCTCTATGGATAGACATAAGGATAAGGTATCATTTAGGAAAATGCCCTAGAATTTTTGTAAAGGATATAGTGAGTGGATTCTTAGAAATACATCTATGTTTGGATACTACTAGTGGATGTGGCTCCAGAACATATATATACCTAGGGGTAACAACATTTACAACATGTTTTGAGCTTGACTTGGGGTAATCAGGTATATGACAAAAGTCCATCCTCCACTCCTAGTTTGACATTCTGGAGGGATATGATTTTGGAATTCATAAACTATTCATGAACTGTAATTATGTTTTTAAATATATTTTTCCTATTAATTAGCTAGGATGAACATATAATATCATATATTAAGGAAGGTGTCATGATTTAGAAATCGTATAAGTAATTTTTCATGATAATGTATCATTCCTTTATGATATGTGTTTGTCACCCAATAATTTCTAGTTTTAGTAATTGGGATAACAAGAAAACAATTGTTGAAACATAATGTTTCAGATGTGGAAAGTATGGCTATTATGAGAATCCATTTACAAATGAGAAATCTAATAAAGATAATTAAGATGGTAGTAGTATTATTTTTCATACCACAAATGATAATGAGACTGCAAATGACATTTGAAAGATATGTGATGTTCTTCTAAAATTTTATCATTAACCATAAGAATAATGATTAGATTTATGTAGTGGAACCTCAAGATGGGGTTCATATTTTATAATCTATTAAATAGTTATTAAATAATTTGTTTATGAATCCTAATTAATATTTTATGAATAATTCTTGATGAATGATGTAATTATGTTTTGGAATTTATAGATTATGTTATGTGAATCATTATATATAAATTTATTTTTAATATAATTATTCATTATGGATTTAAATGTGGATGGTTAATGGTGATGAAGAAATAGAAATATATTTTCCTTGAAATGTGATATTATTATTAAGGGATCATAAACATTAATTATTTTGTGATGATGATATAAAGATGTTTTGATAAACAAATATTGGATATTGATATATAAAATGTACAGTATTAATTATCTCTAAAATAAGAAATATTTTGTTGATTGGTGGATTATATTGTCATCAATGGAGTTTATAGTATTTTTTTATTAATGTAATAGATCCAATACATATTGGAATAAGGAAACAGAAATGTTTTCAAAAATTATTATTGTAATTTAAGTTATTGCTATGTTTGAAGAGAAAATATGATATGGGTATTCACATGTTTGGTATGTGATGAATAAAAACTAATTTTGGATATATGGGAAATAAATGATAATATGATATTCATAATCTCTTTATAATTTTTTTGATTTTCATATTTGAGATGGGTTATAAGGTTAATCGCTCATAAAATGATTAATTTAATCTTTGGAGGGAGTATTTGTACACCGCGATTGGGTTTAAAACCTTGGTTAATTGTCTAATCGTTGATTAAGATTAATTAAAGGATTTCCATATTACATATTGTATTACTATGGTTTTAAGAATGTACCTCATGTATGTCATGTGACAACCAATCTAGTTTTCTCGGGCCATTGTTCTTGAACCAATGACTGAAGGATGATATGTGTTTCATTCATACCACCAACCTATGTAATGTCAAGGTTAATGAATATTTGTTGTTAATAAATTAATATTTTTGATTAAACAATAACATTAATTTTTATGTCTATAGATTAATGAAAATTGAAATATATACATTCAATTCTTTATTGGGGCTTATTATAAGTTAAAATTGTATTTTTGGACAATCATTTCATGATGTAATCGATGTATTATATATTTATCAAACCGCAAAACATGTTTGAAATTTTGATTATATAAATATATAAATAATTACCCAACATTAAAAAAGTGATCAAAAATGTTATCCTAATACCTTAAAATATATTGAACAAATGGATTCTGGAGACGTCAATGATTTATGACTTTGAGACTCTAAACATTCCTTTGATTATCCACTTTTTTGTTATTTATGACCACAATCACTCCAAATAGATATTTACACTTTTCCTCCATGTCGAATCATCACTCCCAACCAATGTTCTCTTATTTGGAAACATAGTTATATGTTACTTAGGGTAACTATTAAGGTTCCAACATTCCATTCTTAAAGAATGTTTCAGTATTCATCTATAAGATGTGGGTTTATCTGAATGAAACATTAAGTAATTAAACATTCGATAACTCAAATGAATTTTGTCAAAGAAATTTATTTAATGTGAGGTTGAATGTAACACTGTTTGATTTTTTGAACTATATATTTTTTTGAACTAATTTACTTTTAAATTATTTTTTATTTCTTGTGACATTGGAAATAGTTCTTTATATATATATTTAAAACATAAAGTCAAGCATTTCATTAACACTAAATATACTTGGAATACGATATAGAAAACACTGAGTTGGCATACAAGACACACAACACTATGTTGGCATATGATACATGAAAAAATGAGTTTATAAAAAACCAGTCATTTATTGATTTAAATATTTAAATATGATTAATATATCCTAAATGTTAAACATAGTTATATGAATAGTGTTAAATACTTTTAAAATATTTTTCAGAATTGTTTTATATAAATGAAACATATCGATAATAAAATATAATGTTTCGAAAGATAAGTTCTATGTCTAATAATATTGTTTTAATTTCATTCTAGTAAAATTAATCTTAGTAAAATTTATAAGTTGAATTAAATAATGAGAACCACTTTTTTTATAACAACTTAATTGACCTTTGATCATTTTATCTCTAGAAACCCGCAGAGTCATCTAGACAGTGGGATTAGTATTAAGATAACTTCTACCCCTTCTATGATTGTAATATTAAAATATGGATTCCATATTTGTAATCATCATAATTAAAAATTTCAATAAAAATCAATTTTTTTATGATAAAAAAATTAGTGAAGATGATTAAAATTAATTACATCGGTTAGAAGAAAAATTAGGTTAATAAAGTACAAAACCATTAATATATGAACCATAATGACCAAGAGACAAGTATAAAACTCATTTTATATCCATATTTAATCCATAAACATTTATTCAAGAGTTGGGTGTGTTTGGTATGTGGTTTATTGGGTAAGAACATGTGCACACAAAACTTGTTTTAAAAAATTCCATGTGAGTTCTTTTTTTCCTATAAACAGACACCAACTCTGCCCATTTCACACACCTATAAATCCTTATATGTTCGGTCATTATATACCCATTTAGCCTCCCCAAAATCCTTCCTCATACCTTTGAGACTCTATTTGGGCAGAAACCCTCTCAATGTTGCCTTTTGACACAATTCAAAAGGGGTTGTCTGATTTATAGGCTACTTGTTCTCTCATGATCCTTTCCTTTCTTTTCCATCTTCTACATCTCCACTATAATTATTTTATTATTGTGTGAAACAATCATTATCCTACATATTCTAGTAATTTTTTATTCAAATATTTCATCATATACTTACACACACCTCCACCTAATGGATATCGAACAACCATTGTCTGTGTATGGAGAACTATTGCCTAATGAAATGAAGATTGCTCATTTTTCATTTACCACCTATTGTTGTGGCCATTAGGAAGGAATATATATATATATATGAGATAAATTATATTTTTTACGTATATAATATTTTTTATTCTTCTTATAGAATAGATATTTTTACATTCTTTTGGTTGTTAATAAAAAAATATCATTTGATGAAGTGTGGACAACCGCACTGTCAAAGCGATGTGGTTCGTTCACACACCACATGTAATGTATTACGAATAGGATTAGTGAAAATATATGATAAATCATGATTCTAGAATAATGATACATTAATATATAAACATACATATATATACAATTCAATTTGCATACAATCTTTCTACACGACAATAACAACATATAAAACATTCATGCGCATATATGGCTTACCATATCCATGAATGATGTATTATTTTTTATAATTAATTATTCTATAAATTAAAATTATATTATTATACTGTATATAAATTAGATTTTAAAAATTATTTACATTCTATTATCATGATATAATTATAAGGACAACTGATAAATCAAATTAAGACAAATTTGACGATCAAAGAGAATACTACCCAAACTGAAATAAGAACATAGGATCTTTAAAAAACAGTTAATATATAGTCAAAATAAAACCATATATGGTATTAGATATAATTAAATTTTTTGTTAAAAATTTATAATTAATTTAAATTTATTATACAGTTGTTTTGATCATGTATGAAAAGAGTCAAGACATAAGGTTAGATGATTTCATCTAACATTTAAATTTTGTGAGATACATGTTACATTTACCAATAATTCCTTTTGTGTGCTATATATACTTTTCATGATTGTATTATTTGTATCTTATAATTTAATATTGCGGTTTTCACATTTCTATTTTATGATCCTTCTTTCATGGTGTTTATCTTTCCAAAGTAACCATATTAGTAAGATGATTTGTTTCAATATTCCTTCTTTGAGACTATTGTTTTGTTATGAACCTAAACAATTTTTTGGGATGCATTTTTTTTTGTTCCAATATCCTGAATATAAATATTTTCAGGATATTATATTATATATTTAAATTTATCTACTTACATGGTTAGTATTAACCTAAGTTACGAAATTTTATTTGTTTAATTAGAACGTGCTTTTCGAGATTGTTTAGGTTTATGCCACATTTGATGAATTCTTATAATCAATATCTCATGAATAGTAATAATTTTACTTATACTATATGATTTCATGATATACTCATATATTTATAACATATTCTACTCTATGGTATATAATATAGTTAATAAATTGTTTTTTGGAAAGAATAACCTTAATCTTTCTTCAGTCAGAAATCTATGTTTTCAAAGAAGTGTTCCCAAGAATATTATACAATTATCGTATAATTTATAAAAGAAATTTTTATCCTTTTATAATTTTATGGATCTCTTAAAATGAATCAATTTTTATTTTTCCCAATAAAGAATCGTTATAGCCTTTTACCCTGAAAATGGAATGTTCTCTTTTCCCCATTCTACATGTACCAGTTTACCCACCGACAACTCTTTTAAGCTACTTTTTCATTTTTAAAAGGTTAATCACTAAGAAAATGTTTTTAAAATAAATCTTCATGTAAAATTTTATTTATTAGTTTTTCATGCCTTATTTCTTAGTTTTCAATTTATTTTCAATTAAATGGGGTTTAAAACATCTTCAATATTCATTCAAATGTTTTGGTGTAAAAAGTTTTTTGATACATTTTCAAGCTCTCTTTATATCATTTCAAGGTGTTTTTAAATAAGTTTTTTAATTTTTTGATGTTTAATTTATAGTTTTTCAGGAAAAAATGTATTCAAAATGATTTCATGTCATCTTTATATGTTTTTGAGTCTATTTTTGATGAAAATGATTTTTAATGGATTTATTTATTAAAAATCCTTCTTCAAACAAGGGAGGATATTTTCCTCATGATATTTTTCGAATAACTTGACAAAATTATTGTCCATATAAGATGACGTATATTTATTTTACTCATTCAATTATAGTTAAATATATAGGTTCCAATCATATCCTTTATATGAATGTGTTTTGCTTAATTTTATGTTCTGTGTGGGATACATTTCTTTTCCAGGTGATATATGATTTTGAAACCTAATTTGTATCACGGGTTCGGATTAGATGAAATTATTTTGAATCCTATCTATTTTATTAATGTTATAATGTAATGAAATTTTATTTTTTACCGGTAATGTCCCATCCCATGGGGCCTATGTTGAGACTACTCCATTCCCCCCTCTAATAGGACATGGGATGGAGACTAGCACTGAGTAAGAATATCCCACAAATGTGAGGCATTTTTTTATGTTACAATACACATGAACATGTATCTGAAATGTTGAAATAAAAATAAAATGTAGAAAAGTATGCATAACTATAATATACCAACAATATAGAATGATAGTAATAATCATGAAAGTAAATAGATCAAGAATAAAACTCCAACCAAAAGGAAAAGTACAAGATCCTAAATTTTTTCTACAAAAAATCATAGTTGAAGAGTATGTAAAGAAATAGTATCTTGAAGTCACTGAAGAAAAATAAATTTGTCCAGCTCACATATTTATTAGGCTAAATTACAAAATGAAGTATTTCCAGTTATAGTCGATAGATCGTTGAGTCACAATGACATCATAATTTTTGGCAGTGAATGGAGCGTTCATGGAACGCATTGCATTGATGGCACACAGAGTGTAAATGATGCATGAATCATTGATGGCATATGGATCATTGATGGGACACAGAACGTTGATGGAACACAAAGAATCAGTGGCACCTAGAGTGTTGTTGGGGCCCAGAATAGTGTTAGTTTCTAGGTCGTTGATGGAGTATAGTGTATCGATTTCCCACATAGAAATAGTGGAACACGAGGCGTTGGAGGCACATAGAGTGTTGATGGAGCACAAAGTGTCGACATGCATTAGTCGATGTTAGGCCTCCCCAATGGAAAACAACCCCCTTTAAAGTCAATGGAAGTCTCATATTCCCATTACAGTTTAATTTTTATGAGTCATTAGGATTTAAAAATAAAATAATTTTTATTTAATTATCTTATTTACTTTTACACCATTTGTGACTTTTTCTATTGATTCCCAACACCAACTAATGTTTGGTCAGGTCTTATGTAAATCCATTTCATTGAGCTCAATGGTGACCTCTTATTTGTAATATAGGAAACATTTTAATGGTTGTGACACTTTTTTAGAAATTTCACACACACGTGAAATTAGAATATTACATTTTTTCAAAGATACATTTTAGGTACCCCGGGCCTTAGAATTGCATGTCGTCTTAACAACTGGTATCAGAATTCTCCCAATTAATTTATAAAAATAAAACAAGTGAATATCATAATCCATAAATTACCCTGTAATTTTTTGGGTTAGGATTTTGTTTTTTTAAAACCCATATCTCTTCATGTTTTAGGATATGATGAATTTTTTGGTAGCACATGTACGTGTAATTTCATTATGTGATGGGTGGGGCCTATATCTCCCTCTAATGAATTTGGTAATGATAATTGTTATATGATCTCAAAGAGAAAAAGGGATAATATCCCAATCTGAAAAAAAGATGGAATATGGGAGAGCATCCCAATCCCGAAACAAGAGGGAACATGGGAGAACATCCTAATCTTGAAACATGAGGTTATAGGGGAGGACACCCCAGTCCCAAAACAAGAGGGTTCATGGGAAGGTATCCCAATCCCAAAGCACGTACCCAATTGACTATCCCATGCCTAACTTGTTTCAAATTCTTTATTAGGCTACCAAGGTATAGGGGTTTTATGTTTATAAGTGTTTTCCACAATAAAATTTCTTACTCTTATGTTATGATTTCATCGATTATTTATTTTTCTTTATTTTTATTTATGTATTATTTACTACATAGATTTAAACACCGATTCATGTTAATGATCTTTTATATACACAGTATTATCTTCTCCTATTCTTAACATGTTTTCATACACCCTATCTTCATGTTTATAGTTAGATGTCTCCTTTTATACCCTTACTGATCATTTGAGATCACCATTTTTTATGAATCCTTCCCAGGTTATGAAGATATGTATTATGTATAATTTTTCTAAGAATTTTCTATTTTTGAAGAACCTTGTGGGAGATAATTTAGCTATTTGAAAAACCAATTTTTATGTTTCCTTGTTACCAAAGGAACTATACCAATCAAGGTCTTTGGGAGTCAGTTTTTACAATGTTTAAGTATTCCTCTAATGTAACGTAATTTAAATGATTTAAAAGTGAGTGTCACTTTATAAAAAAACAGTAAAATCCACCATATTAACCTCCCCATCATTAGTACCATACTCTAGAAGAAACATCCATAACTATACTATAATCCAATACTATCATAACACCAATCCATTAATCATTTATTAATAAGAATCATAAAATCTATAAACATAAATTATATTGTTTTCCATAATAAGAAAATTTTATTCCATTTCCATTTTTAGAGTTCATTATTTCCAACAATATCGCATGAAACTTAAAAAGAAAAAAAAATAAAGAAGAATATTATCACATAAAACACCTCAATATAATTTATAAAAGACACCACTAGTTCTATAACAAAATTTCATTTAATAAAACTATCCATGTCATCGCTACCCCGCAACTACTCATCCATCACCAAAACAACCAAAAAAATATCCTCTGAAATAAACACATCATCTAACTAAAAAAATGAAGAAATATTATTATAGACTACCTATGTATATATATTAAATAACACATAAATTCAGTTCATACATATTCTCACTTTATAAAATTAAACATTAAATAATTAATTAATGGTCCACTATGATAACCATATATTACCTATTTCAACACAAACATTTTGTTACCAACTTTTTACTATTAACCCGTTATGAAAGTTGATTCTAACAACATCATAAATGAAAATAGAAAATGTATCATAAATGTAGATAAAACCACTCACTAGTGATATTAAATATGAAAACAATCATATTAAATTTTATAGAATCATATAAAATTTTTACCAGTTATAATTTATTTTTTAATTTTTTTATACCAGTAACTCCAGCAAGATGATAAAGCTTCTGACCATTAGTTAAAAATAAAAGAAAAGGTACAAGATAAGAGATCGGGGTCAAACAAAGGAACATTCCCTCATCCTTCAAGTACAAAATTATAGATCATAATAAGACATTTAATTCACATAGTACGAACCATAACCTGTTACCCATTCAGACTAGGACATACACTTTTTGAGGATATTAAAAATATCAGAAATTAAGTTACCCAAAAACATCAGAATAAGATCAGGTAGACACAGTACGAGGTGTGTTAGAGAGGTCCTTCCTTGGTCTTATCTTAGAGGGAGTGGGAGTGTCATTTGTCTCCCCTTTTCCAAATAATAGTGCATCCTTAAAAGAGGCAGGACCACCTCTACCCATTTTCATACCTTCCACATCATAGATGTCACCCCACATCCCAACAATCCTAGAGGAGTTCAAAAAATTATGAATCTCATCATGATAATAAACATGTTGATGAATCCCAATGTGATTATCCAAACATGGATCAGGCACACCAGTCTCACCAATAGTGGGGAAATTATTCTCTCTAGTCACAACTAATCCAATTGGAGAAGTAACATAACCATCATTAGATGTTTTCTCATTAACAAATCCAACCTATGTAGTAGAAGGGCCACTTGTCAGAGACATTCCACCATACGATATTTTCATTTGAAAATAGGCACCTGGGAGACTGATTTTTCAGAATCCAACATATCAACCTTAGTGAAAGATGGGTTTTTGATAACATCATTATTATGGTCAAGAGACTTTGAAAAAGACACATTCTTTCTCTCAGTTTTCCTTCTACAGAGGTCAGTAGGATAACCCTTCATCGCACATCTCTCGTAAGAAATCATCCACCAAGAAAACACCAAAGAATTCACAACAACTATAAATTAGGCACAGAAAAGGGGTTTCCTTTAATATTCAACATCAATATGGATATTAATAGAGGGAGTAGAGAGAGTTACCTTATCAATAAAAGTGGAGCTCATATCAATCTCCACCAACATTCTAGAAAATCATCCAAACCGAACATCCTTTGATTCCTTATCGAGGTGTATTGGAGTCCCAATTTCCATGATGATGTCAGGTAATATTTTTGGGTGCCAAAAGACCCAATTTAGTCTATTCAAAAAAATACAAACCCGATTACTCCCTATGAAATCAAAACAAAAAAACCACCAAAAAAATATTTTATTTGCTTTCATAGTCTCTATTAGAGTAAAGAATAATGAGTGACCCCTGAAAAAGAGATAATAATCACATTTGATCGAAATCTGGTTGATCTAATAAATTCGATAAGTAAATATAATTTAAGGGTCCTCAAACGTCTCCAATGATACACCACCAATTTCTAATAGTTCATTGAAAATTTTTTGTATTTAGAATTATTTATTTATATATAAAATTTATCATAGAACTAGAAATTAATGGTCTCATGTTGTTACCATTAAAATTCAACCCAAATTTAGGATAAATTGAATATACCAATGAATTGCATGTCATGCTCTCCCATTTTTAATCCAGGAATATCAAAGGTAATACTATGTTAACTCTATCCCATTAATTAATGTCAGGTATTATCCATGAATACCAAATCATATATCATTATTCTGAAAAAATTACAACACTACTATGTATTATAAATGATAATAGTAATGGAACCATATAATAATGTTACCTAGTTGGGTAGAATAAAAATATTTACAACTATATAACATAGGGTATAGCTTATGAATTCATTCTGTCTGAAAACGACAAATAAGGTGAATAAAAATACATAGATTATATTAACCTAGGAAACATAATCATCTATTGATAACCAATTTACATTCATTCCTTAAAAAAAATTAATCACTCATCAGCTAGAGTCATAAAATATTAGAACAAACTCTTTAAGATTCCTCAGGAAATGTAGGAATAAATTATCGTAAAATATAATCCACATCATGTGTACATAGAAGGTATTTTAATCAATTAACACTATTCATGATATAATAGGAATCCCATCATGATATTGTTCTACACTAAACCATCGTGACATGTATCACATGTACTGGTTGAACATCCCAAGACATATTAACTTTCTATTTCACGACCCGTCCCCTCTGGCATGTATCGTGACTACCCTAAGCCCTCTTTCCATAGGCCAGGGGATGTCTACTAGCACCAAATCCATAAATCTCAAATTTGGTGAGGCATTTCCTTTATAAACTGAACACACACAACAGAGTACGCAACATGAAGTAAAACAGCATGTAAAACTGTATAAAAAAGAGAGTGTTGAAAGTATAGGGGATTGTAAATACATGCTCAATAGTATAGTACAAGGAAATGGAAATGTAAAAGAACAACGGAATGAATAAGTAAAGCAGCAACTGGTTCGTCCTCCAGGGTTCCTACCTGAAGGGTACGTACAGATGGCCTCCGCAGCACTTCACATCTGTCTGTCCGTTCTGTGCACCATCACACCGAGTGGTCCACCTCCGGGTAAAATATAGTCCTTCTACTCTTTGCCTCAGTCAACTCTATCTGTCATATGCAACCAACACGACCAGGTACGGGCATAGCCCGTGTAGGGGTGAGTATAATGATACTCATTAGGGACCCTGAGACCCTCAAGGTCACACAAAATCTAACAAGTATAAACCAAAAGGAATGAAATCAAAGGATAATCATTACATAGTTATATGCCCATACATATACCTAAGTTATCTAATAACCCATCTCAATCATGAGGAAAAAATTAAGGACATAGACTCAGCTCAAACCAGGATTTCATTTTAGGGGTGGTATGAAGTAACAATCCCTAGTCACACTATCAGAACCACAAATAATATTGTACATCTCCTAAATCGAGTATAGTGGCCCTACCATGTCACATAGAGGCACTTCCCACTATCCTTGGACTTCAATGGTACTCCTCCTATCAAGTTTCGTGGGTCTGCTGTGTCTCATAGTGGCGCTCCCCACAGCGGGTCTGCCGCGTCACATAGTGGCGCTCCCCCTCGTATCCTGCTGAGGTACTCCTCCTGTCGAGTACCATGGGACTTCCGCGTCACACATAGGCGATCCCCTCTGTGGGCCTACCACGTCACACAGAGGTTATTCCCAATGGGCTAGTAGAAACACTCCGAGTCGAAAGGTCAGCAGTCGTCAGGTCTCAGCCATCTACAAGGCCTCCACACTCCGCTCGCTCGTCTCCTAGAGGATCATCTCCATGAGCTTCTAGTAGATACTACAACTACCACAAGGTCTCTTATATAAGTATCACAAAGGTTTTTCTCATCATAGGGGTCTCAACGCAACAGACGATGCGTCAATCGGGCACACGGTCTGTTAGTTATTGGCATTTCCGTTCCAGGGGGCAGGTTGGGTTTTTAGGTTCAAACCAACCCGAACGTATCCCAACTATGTCCAAAATTCATGTGAGGTAGGCCATAAGAAAATTCTCACTCCAAAATTCTGTCGTCGTAGATGGTTCATCGATCTGACACCTGCAGCCCAAGATATGGGGGAATAGGTGAAAACATACCAATGAGGGTCCGGGTCCGGTCCGACCTAGTCGGACTGACCAGGCCCGACCCGGGTCCAGACCAGAGTCCAACCCGGTCAGTGAGTCCAACCCGGTCCGAGGTGGCTGCCTGGCCCTAGGGCGCTGCCCAACCCTAGGGCACGGCCTGACCCGAGTGGGTGGCCCGGCCCCAGGGAACGGGCTGGCCTGAAGGCGGCCCAGCCTGAGGGCAGCCCAGCCTGACTAGATGGCGGCCCGCATGGCCCGGCCGGTTGGAGGCCTGTGTCGCACGGCTGACAGCCAGCATGACCCAGCTGGCTTTCCCACATGGTCTGGCCAGCTCTCCCGCGTGGCCCGGCTTGCTACGCGTGGTGCGGGGGGGGGGGGGGGGTTCCGGCCTCCGACTGGTCAAACAGAAATGGTGTTATGCGTCGGTTCGAGAGCAGAGGGACCCAGGTGGGTCCCGACTTGTCCTGATGGTTGAGAGGCCGGCTGGTTCCGCACCACCGGTGGCCGGCCCGATGCCAGACACCCCTTCTCCTCGGCCGCAGCCCGCCCTGGTCGCGGCTCACCTCTACCGCGTGGCGCGATGGTGCCTAACCACCTCTGTCGCGGCCCAGTATGGTCGCGGCCCGCTGCTCCTCTGCAGGGCGTGACGGCGCTGTGCCACCACTGACCACCATTGTCCACCTAGACACATCCCTTCCACCCCCACGACACGACGACGCCGCTCCGCTACGGTGACACGGCGACCCTTGTGCTGTCGGTTTTCTTCGCGGCCGGCCCGATGCCGGTCGCATTGCTCTGCCACGGTCCATCCTTCTGGGGGCGCCATTGCACTGCTGCCGTCATCAAAATAAGAGAATAATCAATGGGGGAGGTTCAGGCAGTGTTTTTGCAGTCTGAGCCTTCCTCGTTATGGTGATATCATTCAGAAATTCACAAACCATAATTTGAACGATGATGAATAGAGGGTAAAAATCCTACATAGGACTACCCCTACCTAGTTTTTTGATTATCATTGACAAAGGAAGGGAATTGAACATTATTCTGTTGATGTCGGAAAGAAGATGAATATGTTTAGGATGACATAATCGATGTTTTTCCGGGACGACGCTCCCTCCTTTGTCCCGGTTGATGATTAAAGAAGGTAGAAGATGTCTGTCATTCTTCGTTGGAGAGAAATGGATCCTCCATGTTCTTACAAAGCTCCCAAAAATTAATAGATCCCAACCAAAAAATAAATAATAGATTTGTCTATTGTTTAATTGTTGGCATGAATTCAAAAGTATTCAAAAGTTTCTGATTAATTAAATGAAAGAGTTCAATTAATTAATGGTGAGGGTTGGCACATTTAATTAATTTGGGATTTTCAAGGGTTATCCCACTTAATTGGGTGTTCCAAGGGGTTACAAACCCTGTGTGGTCCCCACAAAATATATCCTCCCAAGGGAGGTTAGGTTTATGTGGTCCCCACCACTATAGCCTACCATGGGAGGTTAGGGTTTGGTGGCCACCACCACTAACCACCTCTTGGAGGTTTTAACAACCTTAAAAATAAAAATAAGCCAGACTTATTTTTATTTAACTTATTAAAAAACCAAAATCTAACTTTCATTATCGATAGAATGCAACTATAGGGAAGGTATCACTAATCAATCATCGACGATGCGAGTTCAACGGTGCCCTCAGATATCAATTCCAAGAAGCAGTTCAAATGTTTTAAAATCCCCCTCATACGTTTTATGAACGTACCCCAAAAAAACATCAAAAATTTATTCCCGGTGCACCGGACATCAGAATCAAGGGCCATAAATTTTAGTATACTCATAAAGATCCCATGAATTTATGAAAAAAATTCTCTGAATTTCCAGGTCTTTACATTCTCCCCACCTCAGGGATTTACGTCCACGTATGCTGCAACTGGAACTAATGGAACAAATGGGGGTACTGATCACATATTTGAGCCTCCCGCTCCCATGTGATCTGTTGAAGCTTCCCATGCTTCCAGCGTACACGCACCAACAGTTTCAACCATCCATGTAGGACCCGCTCCTATCGATCCTCAATATCCACTGAAACCTCCGTGAATTTCATCCCATCATTGATGTCCATCTCCCCATGGTCGATGATATGGGAAGGCTTGTGCACGTATCTCCTCAGATGAGATACATGGAAGACGTCGTACACCCTGTGCAATAGAGGTAGAAGAGCTAAGAGGTAAGCCACATAGACTACTCTGCAGAGGACCTCGAACGGTCTAATAAAGCTAAGAGATAACTTTTCACCTCGGCCAAATATCCGTAGACCTCGTCGATGTGAGACCCATAGAAAGACGTGGCTTCCATCCATGAACTCCATAGGTCACTGTCTCCTATCAGCATACAACTTCTTCCTTCTCTATACAGTCTTCATCTGCTCTTGGATGATCATCACCTTATCCATGGTAGATCGTACCATCTTTGTTCCCACTAGTGCTAACTCCACTGGGTCTGTCCAGGATAGTGGCGATCTGCAGATTCGACCATAAAATGCATCAAAAGGTGTTACACCAATGGTGGAGTGATATCTGTTGTTGTAGGCTAACTTCACCAAAGGTAAGTGATCCTCCCAGTTGTGACCAAAGTCGAGGACACATGCATAGAGCATGTCCTTGAGGGTCTCAATGGTCTTATTATTCTGACCATCTTATTGAGGTTGGAAGGCAGTTCTCAAATTTATTTGTGTCCCAAAAGCCTCCTACAACCCCTTACCTAGCAAGGAACTAAACCATGTGTCATGGTCAGAGACAATAGAAGAAGGTACTTCCTGAAAACGCACAATAACCTGCACATAGAGGCATTCCAAACTCTCTACTGAGCCATTCTCTCTGATCAGTAGTAAGTGGGCCGACTTGGTGAGTCGGTCAACGATCACTCACATCGAATCATGACTCCTGGATGTACGTGGAATACCCATCACGAATTCTATGTATATCCCATCCCACTTTCACTCTAAGACCTCTAAGGGATGAACCAATCCTGCTGGTACTTGGTGCTTTGAATTCACTTGTTGACCAATGAGGCATCGTGAGACAAACTCCACTACTTCCTTCTTTATACCTGGCCACCAGTGTTGTCATCTAAGGTCCCAGTACATCTTTTCCACTCCTGGATGTTCCGCCAGATAGGACATGTGAAACTACCTCAACACTTCCTCATGAAGTGACACAGGAACCATAGTACATCCTCTGATATGGATGACATGCTCCCTGCCATCAGAAAATCAATCAGGTGCATGTCCTATGGATAACTGAAAATATCATGTATTGCAGTCAGCGTCTCCATGTTGTGCCTCCCTGAATTGTTGAAGAAGTGGAGGAGTGATTATAAGAGATGATAGATAGGATGTTCTATCCCTATCCACAAAGGATATCAACAAGGTAGGTAGCTGCTATGTCGCATCTCCTAGAAGATGTATACCGGATCTCTAGCAGAGTGAATCTGCAACAACGTTACCCTTACTAGGATTATAGACTATCTCGAAGTCATAGTCTTGGAGGAAACCAAGCAATCACCACTATCTCAGGTTCAGTTCCTTCAGAGAGAAGATATACATGAGACTCTTTTGATCAGAGTAAACTGTGAAATGCTCGCGCATAAGATAGTGTCTCCACATAATCAAGGCGAAGACCACTACTGCTAACTCTAGTTCATGGGTAGAATTGTTCTCCTCATGATGTGTCAGCTACCGAGAACCATATGTGATCACTGCTCTCTCATGCATTAGTACACACCCATGTACAGTTCCTGACACATCACAGCAAACTACGTACCCTATTCCCTCCTCTAGAAGCCTCAAGATGGGGACACTAGTCAGCCTCTGCCTCACCTATTGAAAGCTCTGCTGGAATCTCTCTGACAACACGAAGGGTTGACCCTTCTTTGTCAAGGCTGAGAGTGGTACTGCAACTCTGGAGAAGTCTGGACCGAATCTTCAGTAGTATCTATCCAATCCTAGGAAACTATTTACCTCTGTCACACTCCTGGGTGGCTCTAGAGAAAGCACTGCCTCAATCTTTGCATGTTCTACTGCTACATCAGCCTCTGAGATGTCAAGTCCCATGAATTGAACCTCTCGAATCCAAAACTGCCACTTCGAGAGCTTACCATGAAGTTGCTTCTCTCAGAGTGTGTCCAACACCACCTACAAATGGTAGGAATGCTCCTCCTCCGTAGATGAGTAGATCATAATGTCATCGATTAAGACTACGACAAAGCGATCGAGGTATGGATGAAAGATTCTGTTCATGAGACACATAATCATTTCTAGAGCATTGGTTATGATGAATGGAATAACAATGAACTCATAGTGGCCATACCGACATCTGAAGGTCATATTCTATATATCTTCGTCTCGAACTCTGGGCTGGTGATAGCCTGATATGAGGACTATATTAGAGAACCATCGTGCTCCCTTCAGCTGATGAAAGAGGTCGTCAATCATCTAGAGTGGATACTTGTTCATCACAGTCACCTTGTTCAGGTGATGGTAATCAACACAAATCTAAAAGCTCCCATCCACCTTCATGGTGAATAGAATCGAGGCTGCCAGTTAGAAACACTGGTCTAGATGAATACCTTCCATTTCACATCTTCCAGCTATACCCTCAGCTCGTAATGCTCCGCGGGAGCCATCTGATATGCTAGTGTAGATATCGGTGTTGTCCCAGGGTACAAGACAATGTAGAAGTCCACCTCTCTCCAAGGAGGTAGTCATGGGAAATCATCAGGAAAAACATCCACATACTGGTCTACCACAATAGGATAAGTCAGAATCTCTATATCAACTACTCCAAGGGTAAGACAAACTTACTGGTGAGTGATCGGCAACACCCTCCTCCGAGTAAGTCCTTCTTGTGCTTCAATGGTTGCCTTCTTTCCATTGAAGTTAAACCTGGTCCCATCTGTGCAGACACACTACACTTTTTTATTAATATAGTCAATCTAAGAATGAACTATAGATAACCATTCCATGCCCATGATGACGTCGTAAGTCCTCGACACCGCTACGAGGAGATCCTAGCCGAAGATATTGCCTCCTATAGTAATCTCACACTTCCAGCACCAGTGCATAATCGTCGAGTCTGATCCTGTAGGAGTCTCTAGTCATAATGATTGAGCCAACAGCTCCATTAGAATCTCTGATCTCTGAACGAGGGTAGTGGAAATGAATTATTGAATGGCACTTGTGTCTATAAGAACTACAGCTAAGGTAGAGTAGACATAGATAGTACCTCAAATTATCTCCAAAGCTCCATAGTCATATGCCTCAGCTGCCTGAAGCTAATATCTCCCATGTCCACTTGCTCCCTGTGGTTGGGGTGGACCTCCTGGTGGTGGTGGTGGAAACACCTCAAAATGTCATCCACCACCAGCTGCACGACCACCTCCTCTACCAGGTCCTCCTTTCCTTTCAAACCGCCTCGATTGAACCTATGCCTCTGCCTGGAAGGTCACTCAACTGTCTACTGATCATCTGAAAAGGTGGTTCGGATAGTCACGAGCCATGTGACCCTACCCACCGCATGAGTAACATTGTCCGCTTCTTGCATATATGTCACTACCCAAGTTGCCCCGCACAACTGATCCAGAGTCTAGAAGTCGTCCACCCTTAGGTCTGGTTTTCATGGTCCTCTGTGTCACATGTCTGCTGCCAGCTGCAGAAGACTCCGCTGCATGTCGACCAGTAGTGGGACTCACTACTGGTGACTTCTCAGCAAGGAAGTTGTCCACTTGGAGGGCTTTCTCTAACACCCCCGCCTGCGTCGGGATGCTGAGGGAGATCACCGATGCCCTGATCTCTCACATGAGCCCCTGCTCGAAGGTCTGTTCCCTAAATAATGGGTCCCACACCATATTTGTGGAGTATAGCGAGTGGTCGGTGAACCTCACTATGTACTGGGATACTATCATGTTGCCCTGAAAGAGATGAAGTAGCTCATGTATTTGCACCGCTCGAATGGTGGCTGGAACAATATTCACCCGGAATAGGCTCTCGAAGTCTGTCCAGAGTAATGTTGCCACATCGTGGACCTGAAGCATCAGACTCCAACATCTTCCTAATACTTCCTGAAGGAGACTCGCAACATGGATCACCATAAGGTCTACTAGTGACCTTACCTGCCTGATGACTTCCACCATAGCCTCCAGCCAATCCTCAGCCGCCTGTGGGTCTGTCTCTCCCCAGAACCTGGGTGGCCTCTGGCGCTGGATCTCATGAAATGCACTCAAGCGGTGTGAATCATATGCTACTTGGGCTGGTGGCATCAGTTTCCCAACGGGAAGTGGAACCTCTGGTGCCTCCACTGGTAAACGGCCCCGCACCAAGGCCTCATTGTTCAGTGGGCTGACAGAGCGTATGACTCTTTGGGTTCTGCGGGGAGGCATCCTGAAAGAAACAGTTGCAACACAGTCAAAATATTATACCTGGTGAACTGACCTGGTTGAGATGACTTACGAAAAATTTTGAAACCACACAACCATTCAGTGTTTTTGTTCGCTAAGTTGGAAATCAGTATACATGGTCCTTGTGTATGGATACATCAGCCACCCACACCAACACTGGACTCCCTAAACTGAAAACCACACTTAGTACCCATAACACTATTTATTCAGAGAAATGAATGATCAGAGTCGTATGTTATGTGGTAAGACCAACTCCTCCGATACTAATTTTTCACGACCCGTCCCCCGTGTCCCTTATCGTGACAACCCCATGCCGCCTTCCAAAGGCCAGGGGATGGCGACTAGAACCAAAGGCATAAATCCTTATTCTGGGAAGGCATTGCCTTCATAAACATAACACAAACAATAGAGTATGCAACTGGAAGTAAAACACCATGTAAAACTATATACAACAGAGAGTATCTAAAGTAAAGGGACCCAAAAATACAAGGCCAACAATATAGTACAAGGGAACAGAAAAGTACAATTACATCATAAAGATGATGTAAAGCAGCATCTCAGTCATCCTATGGGGTTCCTACATGAAGTGTAGGTACAGATGGCCTCCACAGAACTTCACGTCCGTCCGTCCACTCCGTCCACCTTTACATCTAGTGGTCCACCTCCGGGTTCCGTCCACTCCTGCTACTCTCTTCCTCAGTCAGTGATGTCCGTCATCTGCAACCAACACAACCAGGTGCGGGCATATCCTCTGTAGGGGTGAGTATACTGATAATTAGTAGGGACCCCGAGACCCTCAAGGTCTCACAAAATACAACAAGGATAAACCACAAGGAATGAAATCAATAGATAACCATTACTTAGGTATATCCCATACATATACCTATGTTATCTTGTAACCCATCTCAATCAGGAGGAAAACATTAATGTCATTGACTCAGCTCAAACAAGGATTTCATTCTAGTGGTGGTATCAAGTAACAATCCCCAGTCACACTTTCGGAACCACAGATGATAGTGTAATCCTCCTCAATCGAGTAATGTGGGCATGTTGTGTCATACAGAGTCACTTCCCACTATCTGTGGACTGTTGTGGTACACCTCTTGTCGAGTACTGTGGGTCTGATGCATCACACAGATGCGCTCCCCACTGTGGTTCTGCCACATCACATAGAGGCACTTCCCCTCATAGCCTCTTGAGTTACTCCCCCTATCAAGTACTGCGGGTCTTCCATGTCACATAGAGGTGCTCCCAACTATGGGAATTCCGCATCACACAGAGGCTCTTCCCACTAGGCATGTTGAAACACTCCGAGACGAAAGGTTAGCAGTTGTCAGGTCTCAGCCAGCTACTAGGTCTCCGCACTCCGCTCGCTCGTCTCCTGGAGGATCCAAAACACGAACTAATATTTGATACTCCAACTGTAAAAAAGTTTGATGTAGAAGTATCTCAAAGTTATGCCTCATTATATGGGTCCCTACACAACCGACGACGCGTCAATGGGACGCCCATTCTGTGAGTTATTGGCATTTCTGTTATAGGGGCCCAGTTGGTTTTTTAGGGTCAAACCAACCCGAACATACCCCAACTGTGTCTAAAACAAATGTGGGGTATTCCATAAAAACCTCATTTCTCCAAAAATTCTGTCTCCATAGACGGTTCGTCGATCAGACACCCGTAGCCCAAGATATGGGCGAAAAGGTGATAACAGGAAAAGCGGGTACGGGCCCGGTCCGACCCAGTTGTTCTGAACTGGCCCGACCCGAGTCCGGACTGGAGTCTGACCCGGTCCGTGTGTCCGACCCAGTCCAAGGAGGCAGCCCGGACTGAGGGTGAGGCCCAGACCAAGTGGGCGGCCCGACCTGACGGGGCGACATGGCCCGAGGGAGCAGCCACTTCCGAAGGCGGCCTGTCCTGAAAACGGCCTGACTCGGCTGGCTTGCGGCCCGCGTGGCCTAGCTAGCCATACGTTGGGGGGGGGGGGGGGGTTCCTTCCCCCTTCCAGTCGAACAGAACCGGTGCTATGATCCGGTTTAGGAGTCGTAGGACCAAGGTGGTTCTCACCTTGTCCGCATGGACGAGCGGCCAGCCAGTTCCACACCAGCGATGGCCGGCCCGACGCTGGACACCCCTTATTCTCTATCGCACCACCTCCGACCACTTCGGCCCATTGGGCCGCGACCTTTCCACTCGCGCTACCCGATGGCGCCGCACCCCTCCGGTGACCCGGCGGCCCAAGCGCCGCTGGTTTTTTTCGCGGCAGGCACGATGCCGGTCGTGTTTTCTCCCCTACGGTCCATCCTTCCGGTGATGTAGTTTCACTGCCACCGTCATCAAAAAACGAGAACAACCAAAGGGGGAGGGTTGGGCCGTTTCTGTGCAGTCTGAGTCCTCCTCATTATGGTGATATAATTCGGAAATTCACAATCCGTAATTTGAACGACAATGAATGAATGGTAAAAATCATAAATAAAACAACCCCTACCTCATTTGTCTATGATCGTAGATGATGGAAGGGAAGAGAACGTTGTTCCATTGATTTTAGAAAGAAGATGAAGAAGACGGGGACGATGTCATCGGCATTCTTCAAGGATGGCGCTCCCTCCTCTTTCCCGGTTTAATAAGGAAGTTGGTGGAAGATTTCTGTCGTTCTTTGTTAGAGAGAAATGGCTCCTCCACATTCTTACAATGCTCCCCAAATGAATAGATTCCAACCAAAAATGAATTAATTGATTTTTCTATTATTTAATTGTTTGCATGAATGAAAAAAATTCAAATTGTGACAATTAATTAAATGAATGAGTTCAATTAATTAATTGTGAGGGTTGGCACATTTAATTAATGGGGTATGTTCAAGGGTTTATCTACATAATTGGGGTTTCCAAGGGGTTATATCCCTCGGATTTTCCCCACCAAAGATATCCTCCCAACAGAGGTAAGGTGAGGGTGGGCCCCACCACCATAACCTCCCATGGGAGGTAAGGGTTTGGTGGCCCACACCACTAACCTCCACTTGGAGGTTTTAACTACCTTAAAAATAAAAATAAGCTACACTTTTTTTATTTAACTTATTAAAAACCAAAAATCTAACTTCCATTTTTTGTAAAAACGCAACTACGGTGACGGTATCACTTAGCAATCTCTGACGCTATGAGTTCAATGGTTCCCTATGATTTCAATTCCATGCACCGGTCTAAAAGTAATAAAATCATGCTCGTACGTTTATGAAACGTACCTAAAAAGAACTTCAGAAATTGATTCCGGGCACACCGGGCCTCAGAATCATGTGCCATAAATTTTCGCGGACTCGTAAAAATCCCATGAATTTATGAAAAAAAAATTCATGGACTTTTCGGGTTATTACATTCTATCTAAACTATATTGGAGGTGAATATTCAAAAATTATGAAATGAATCTACACTTATAAGATCTTAGTTCTTAATCTTGGTTTCTTCCACACCATTTCTCAAAACAATCAATATAGAGAATATAATATAAAACTAGAGGAGGAGGAGAATATAATATTTAAAATTAGGATAATTTTCTAGCCATTACATTAATTAAATTCTAATGGTTATAATCTCAATAATCAAAATAGAAGTCTTATATAAAAAATGACCCCCATCCCTGAAAAAAATACCTCTAAAATAGATAAAACCCGTAAAAATTACAAAATACAGACAATTTGAATAAAAAATAAAATAATATATCCCATCCCTAATTATAGAAATAAATGAAAATAGATGAGGATATATAATGTTTACCTATCACTAATGTTTTTTTACCATTCATATAAGACACAAATGATCGAAAAGATTAAAAATAAACGTTTAACACACACATGTAGAATTGTATCATAAAAATCCTAAGTCTCGAATAGCCACTCAAAAGACTCCATGTTAATCTCTATACCATAAAATCTATATTCAATGGTATGGGAGTTTTTATAATGATAGTATATATATTTTCACGCAATGAACTGTAACACCTAGAAAGGATGGATAAATTTTTGTTAAATATTTGTAATCACCAAAAATCCATTTCCCAAGATGAAGGGGTCCCATAGATAAACATAAAATTCACCCTCAAATACAATTTACATAATTATCTTATAAGAATAATAATTATTATGTTCCTATTCTGACATCATCTACATTTATAACTTCCATACATTCATGATTAGGGTCAACAACAAATCTAATCCTTGTACTACTTATACAATAGATATATTAATGGCTTCCCATAAAACACCATTAAGGAATCAAATATAATGGTTGATGAATTGTATTTTTATTATAAAAATTAACCAAAGACATGATATTCCCCCATAATCCATTTACATTAAATATGTTTTCACATAAATCATGGAATAATGTTCAGATAGTATACTCTATTTGATAATCCAGCTAAGGATGGAATGAAATTTTATGAAATAGTTTAGAGCTGAAATCATGATTAATATATCCATACACTAACAAGGTAAATGTATGATATTGATAAATAATGACCATGATTAAATTTTCATTAATATTTACTATCACATGTACATATAACATTTCCAAAAATTCCACAATAATATACTTGTTTCACTATAAAATTAGATGAATTTTACAAATGATCCACAATAACCAAATAATATCATATCCACATTTATACGTAGAAAAATAGATAAAAAATCCAAAAAACATCCCCCCATAAACCTAGAAACATCCAATGGTTGTTAAAAAAATCTAGGAAGATGATTATTTTAATTATCCGACTAAATGACCACATACTGCAGTACAAAATCCGATTTGGACTAATTCAACTCCACCAAATACAATGGAATCTACAATGGATTATGATCATTTTATATTCAAACATATAATACCTAGGGTAAGATATAAAACTCTGGATGAACTAACTGATATATCTATATAAAAAATCTATCCAAGTAATAAAAAATGATGACTCAACATGGACCGTCCCCTGACATTATCAATATGAAATATGTGATCCTAAAAAACCTCTACATCAGATACTCTCAAATAAGGCTCATCCATATTTTATAAAAATGATTATTTCAAAATCATATGATATAAAACACTATCATGCATGCCTTAGAAAGATCATGATGTATCATTAAATGCACCTCCATTAAAATCTATTAATTGGACTCCCATACAGCTCCTCTTCATGCAATTATTTTTAGAACACCACATTCTACATTCCCCTTTATTGCGGTGTAAGATATCGTAATGTTATAGTACTATGATAACTGTATACTCCTATGTTTATATTGACTTATTTCAAAATGATTGATGATATAACTATTTATAATTTGATAGTTTATGACTAAAAATAATTTATAGATAATTTAATGTTGCCAATAATTCAACAAAACTGGGACTGATAAAAAATAAATATCAATTGTTGAATTGGTATTCTAATGGTGATTTAACTTTTTTTGAACCATAATGATTACTTCCATACAATAAATCAACATTAAACTCTAATTATGATTGAATGAATCATCAAAACATAAATGAATAAAATCCTTCTGTAAAAGATGATGAATAGAAGTAGAAATCAACTTATCATTTAGGAATTCAAAATCATTCTAACACATACTAGCCCATTCAAAATCATTGGATTTCTTGGTATGGTCTATCAATAGGGATATATTCCAGGAGTATTCTAAACTTAAGCTTCTATGATATCATTCAAAACCATGGATATTATATTCTTATGAAACATTATTTGGTGATTCCAAAGAGATACTGCCAAATCATAACCTAATGGACTATTAAATTATTTTGGCACAACTCATACCCATGGAAATTAACCTCACACATTTAATACTCATAAGTGAAATGATTATAATGAATCTAATAGTGCCAACAGACTCTTAAAATATCTCAAAGATACTAAACATAATCCATGTGCAATATTGAGTATATGAGAATATTGTTTATTCACATTACAATGAACTAATATTTGAACTCAATGAATATGGAAATAATGATACTAATAAAAATAGTGGGTGAATTAAATAGACAAACAAACAAAACTGTTACTGCAATGTGACTATAAAGATATAAGAAGATTGTATTTGAGATATCCAACTACAACAACCTCTTATCAATTTTCCCATATAGTGGATTGATCATCCAAAAACTATTATGTTATATTCTTGTGAAAATAATAATATTGAAATATTCAAAAGGGATAATTTTTCTTAACTGTAACAAGATTTATTAAGTAGCTTATATGAAAAACAAAAAAAACCATACACATTCTTGGGAATAAACAATGAATCACTTCATGATGAAAAAATAGTCTAGATTAAACCCTTTTACATTAAACAAATGATATAAATTATAAAATCATATTACTTTGTATACTAGGAAAAAATATTCTCACAAAATAATAATGACATTCAGGTGGTGTAATCACATCATTTTTATGTAATACATCTCAATACTCCTAAACAAATCATGAGAACACAATGACCTATTCCATGAAATAACCTATTGAAATCCATACTCACTATAACGAATTAGTGTATTAATTCCTAATAACTTATCCATGTCCCACTCAATTATATAAATAGTATTATTGAATTCTATATAATAAAAAAACACTTCATTATGATAAAACAGTTACCACATGCAAAGAATACAACAAATCCATTATCGTATCATACAGTCAAATTTACATCAATAAGGTATATCCTAATGAGTTATGTTTCTTAATCATTATCACATAACCCTGATAGTTGTTAAGGAAAAAAACTGACCATCGACAATAATATTCATGTGTAACGTCACTAGAAACATATCTATTATTTTAACAAATATATGGGAAAATGTGGGTTCAATAATGTAATATAAATATAAAAAATAAAATTTATTGATGTCACGGGAATAAAATAATTAGATGTTACATTAAATATAATTTAACCCACATTCCACGTGAATCTATATAGAAAGCAATTGACCTTTCCCATCTCCTATTGATCGCTGGCCCTGATTATGATATCCCCTATTAAATAATCCTACCCTATACCCATAAGGATGGAAGACATCACAATGTTTCCTTCTATGTTATATACCTCATATTTACTAATAAATATTTTTATAATCATATAAAATATATTTATTTAGTGTAATATGATATTAATCCAAAAAATAAACCTTTCACATATTCCCCACTAATCATGATGAAACTGATTTCACAAGAAATTATAATGGATAAGGATTCCAAAATAAATACACATTTTAATGGGGATCCCAATTTTGTATATTCAATTAAAATACACAATAACCTAAAAATCTATGATTTTGTATTAATAGACCTTCTCATCATGTCATTATGTTGATAGGCCAATCAATGAAATTAAAAATAATATTTTATACTCTTGAAAACCCATACCATCTCTAGAACCTATTTGTATAGGGTTAATTTAAATTTGGTATTCATATATCAAATTTCGTATTTTAGTTATTTTATTAAGAACAATTCTTTGAAATCTTCATATTCAAAATGACAACATAGTAGGTAGAGAGGTTCAATGAATCAAATGACATGAATCCGCAAACTAAATCTCCATTTCTTGAAAGAGGGTCACTATTATGTCTTATTAATTTTATAATTAATGATGGAATGTTTAGAAATAACTTCTTCTTTAAATTATCTAAGATGATTATGAACCACATTCACTTGTCATATCGGAAAATGAACTACTATTGTGTATCTCATTTCATATGAAAATTATTAACTGGGTCCCATGACTCCGTTTATGAAAAGAACACATAGATCATAATCCACAAATATTCCTTCCAACAATCCTACTATAAATCAAATACACTACCCTCATAATATTATAACCATTAACTCTAAAACTCACATAGTGTCTTCCACTGAGATTCACTATGTTTAGGTAATTAAATTCCACTATAGTAGAAAAACACATTTAGTAACACTGTGTTAATCTAAACCACATTCAGATGGATTCCATAAACATTATTTAGAAGTGAAAAACTAGAATATCTATACCCTAAATTTTTTTAACTCATTTAAGATCAAAAAATTATAATTATATTAATTTTCCATAAAATATACCAATTTTCAACACAACAATGAAAATACATGATTCATAATAATATTATACGTCTCCTCTCTATTATCAATATTATATCATTTTTGGGCATTAATAATACTATGGTCCTTGAGTCTGATCAAATTTGGACCAAGTTGCATATGTATTAGTTTCTAATTAATGATATATCCCATATTATGTTTTATTAATTTCTCAACCTAAATAATGCAGTCATCAGTCATTCCTAACTCTTGTATTCATACATCTACATCATAATAGATCTCTTTCTGCAAAGTATGCACCCACCACTAGTGATAACTCTTTATGGAACTACAGAGTTGATTTGAGTTTCCATCGAAGCCATCCCCTAATAGGTCATGTCATGGTGAATAGAATAGTTGGTTTAACGACACACATATAGTATTCAGTACCCTTATAATTATGGGAACATATATTGAAAATAAAAATCAACTCCATTATATAAAATAAATATAATTATTCCACAATTCATGAAAGTGACATATTAAAAAGTTCTCCATAATAAAAATTGATTGGAAAATCCTTTGTTAGTTACACCCACAACAACTTGAAGTAATGAGTATGTAATGTCAATATCATAAAACAACTCCCTAATAAAAACAAGTGAAATAAATTTTTATATATGTCTAATCATATATTCATTCTTAATAACATCAATAAAATTTTTATTTAAATATGAATAGTAATAACAATGACTTTGTTAAAAAATAGATGAGAAAACCCACACCTATAAAAAGTTATCAAACACCAAACATAACCAAATATAACTACCCTAATATCTCAGGAATGTATAATGAATGTTTTATTTAATAATATAATAAAAAAAGGTATCCCAACACCACATCCTGAGTAGTTTTCCACACTCACAATACAACATCTAGAATCTGGGATCCCCTATACCATATATAGTTCCTCAATCACACAATATATCCCATATATATGACATATAAAAAAACCACAACCATATCACAATACCATCCTTCCACATAAAACATAATCATTATTTTATAGTACATTATCATAGAGGACATTGATTTCTTGTGCCCCTCCAACTATACATGACCCCCACCATGTTACACAAACTATCCCAGTTCATCATCATCTTCACATTATTATCTCTTCCTTATAAAATAAGAATCATATATGAGATACTATATATTAAATATATTATTTCTCTTGTATCATCACATTATATAATAAAAACACATATCATTACCAATATAGATATAAGGGAAGTGTGAGTAGTTAAAAATCTATTATCCCACCATCTTGGTTGATGGGTAAAACACTAAGAACATATATAATTTTGGAATAAATGTGGTTATTTAAATTTTGTGGTGTTTGATAAGTAATCATAGTAAAATAAAACCTATACCTATGTAACACATAAGGAAAATCCAAAATAATCATTTCAATATAAACCTTACTTCATCTGTAGTAAAATTTATATCAATGAAACCAATCTTAAACGTCTTTTTATATCACAATACCCCAAACTATCTCTACCATTTCCAACATGATGGCCCCAAGAATCATTATTAGCTTCCCATATGAATTCATCATTATTAAAACTTCATATATTTCCATTTTATAACCATATTACATTCATTAATCCCTTAATTATATTCTAAGCACAAAAACATTATTCATTAACATTATTGATATTATATCCCAAAATGTTTTATTATTTAGCTCAATACCCATTACTAAGATCATTATCTCAAATGATATAGCATAAAAGCATGAAACTATGATGGGAATTCCCTATAAATAATCCTTATAATAGATATAAACACTCAGTAAAACAACCTAAAATTTACACATATTCCAAAAACTACATAATTTCCACGCAATAATCCCAAAAAATACCACCAAATGTCATGACCAGACCTAATGTCGCTCGATCAAAAATTACCCCTCAGTCAACTATATGTTTCTTGGGCTGGAAACAGCCACTGAATATAATATATAACATAGTGAAGCCAATACATAATGTAAAATTATGTATACACAAGACAATCTCAATGTAAACATGTAGAGGATTAATAACAAGAGAAAATCCTATTTTTATTAATTCCATGAAAACAAATAGTACATGAAATGGCCCGAACAGAGAGACAAAATGATTGAAAAGACTCGAGGGGGTCTAATGTATTGGAGCGCAAGATAATTTCCACTAATGTTGTTAAACCCTTTGGGTTTCAAACTATGAAAATCATGAAAACAAATTATGTTCCAAGAATATCAATCGATGCAAGATGATCCACATCCCGGTTACCCTCCCTTCAGATGTGTGAGACAATGATTCCATTCTCCAAAAAGATTTTGAACTTTACCACTATATAATTAATATACCAAGGAACTGATCCATAATCATGTAAATCATTACGTAAGAGTAATGAGTCAGTTTCAGAAATGGAAATATCCAACTTCCTTTGCCTTCAAATGGATAGACCTGATAGTATAGTCCTAGGTTCAGCATATAAAGAATTTACCTGCTCTATCCTGATAGAAAAATCCAAAATAGTAGATCAAAAACTATCTCAAACATTACCTCAATCCATACATCGACCAGAAATACAAGAACCATCACTATTAAGCTTCAGACATTTTGATGGAGGAAGCCAACACATCCAATTTTCACCCAGAAGAGGTGTAGGTATAGCCATCCGAGACCACGCATGTTTCTGCAAAGAAGGTTACTCCCTCCATTTCCCTAAATCCCCAATGAAACCAGAAAGCAGAATTTTAATTTTTTAGATAATTATTCAGCTACTGGTACAAATATGTTCATTAAGATACATGTTCATGGCCTTCCATAAACACCAACATCCTACCAAAAGAATAACAGTGGGAGCATATTTTTCAATACTCAACGAACCTGAACCATGAATCCAATGAGCAAGAAAAGAATGATTAGCCATGGATGAAGATGAAAAGGCCGTGAAATCATCAAAAAAACTCCAAACATCAAAATAACAATCACTATTAATGAATAGAAGATTATAAATTTCATCACAATGATTCAAACAACAAACACATCTTGTAAAAAATGGAAATACCACATCTATTGACATTTTCATCAGAAGAAACAACTCCATTACTAATCCTATACAGAAGGAAATTATATTTCAAGGGATTGGCCTTTACCCAAAGGATATTATTCCAAGGTTTCACAGTGTTGTGAAAACCAAGGATCCTATGATAATCTCTCATTGTAAAAGATCCAGATAATGTAGGAGTGAAAACACACTTATTAGATTCAGATGATAAAGTAATAAGATTGACAAATGACTATTGTTTAGAGTCCAAAATAGAACCACTAAAATCTGGAAATTGACAGGCATATTTGAAGGATGAGTTTGAAATAGGAAAACCCAGATATCCAATTAAATCACCACTCTAATTGTGGTTCCAAAATAAAATTTCACCATTCCCAACCATCCATCTAGAATGATAATTTATGGAATTAATACATTACTCAATCACCTTCCTGAAAGGATACCCATGTCAATGCAGAAAAATTCTACCACTGAACAAATTTCCATGAATATTTTTACACAATAGAGATCGACATTCCCATACTTCCCATGCTAGTTTACCATCCCTACACCTAAGAGTATCATAAAGGCATCGAATATTAATTCCCCCTTTCATTCACAGGATGAGTCATTCTATCCCATGACACCCAAATTCTATTACATTTATCTTTTGGATCACAAAAATTTTTTGCAATAATTCTATCAATATTCATTATAAAATCCTTAGGAACCTTAATAGAAGATACTGTGTGAATAGAATAAGCAAGAAAAACATAGTTAATCAATGTAAGAAACCCCCAAATAATAGAAAATATTATTTCCAGTTAACAATACGGTTCATAATATACTGATCAGAAAGTAAAAATTAGAAATATGAAGCCTCTTATATGATAGAGGATCCCCAAAATATTCCATAATAAATTCACACATCAACATATTCATAATATAACCCACACGAGACACACATCTTGAAGTACAATATTTGGATATATAAAAACCACTATTTCTCTTGTTAATGATTTTACCACAACAAGACAATATTTTTCCATGATCTTAATAAAACCAATCAAAAATCTTATTGTAGAATTCATGAATATAATTTCATCATCAGTGAAAATGAGATGAGAAACCAAATGGGAAATCATACCAAGCCAATAAGGAAGGATAACACCATGATTGAGGCCCATATGAATCAACCAACTGAGAACATTCTAAACTAAAAAAATTCTAGGAGAAATTGAATCCCCCGGATGAAGACCTCGACTCGATTAAACGAAACCATATGATATTCCCATAAATGAAACATCCAACCTAGTAGAGCAATAATAGCAAAAAAAGAGATCAACTTTCTATGATGAAAAACCCATACCCACCAAATCAATATTGATAAATCCCCATTCTACTCGATCATAAGATTTATTCATATCATGTTTAATGGACACATAAGAACCTCGATTTTAAATGTTAATGTCCCTAACCATTTCCTGAGATAATGTAATGTCTCCCTGGATGGTATGACCATTCAAAAAACCATGATGCTCAAGTGATATCCACATGGTTAAATGAAAAGAAACTATTGCAATAATAATACTATAAAGAATCCTGGAAGACTCATTACATATTATTATAGGGAGATATAGGAGGATTGAAGTAGTATTTTTTTAGGAATAAGAACCACTATGGTGGCACAAGTAGATCGAGACAACGACCCACCCTTTGAAAAATCAAGAATTGCAACAATAATGTCATCCTTAATAATCTCTCATGAGGATAAAAAAAATCAGAATGAAATCAGGACAAGAAACACTATCCAGATTGAGATACATCATAGCATCAAAAACCAAGCTTTCATTATGAAGGTATCCCATCACATCATTACAACTATCTGAAACCCAATGATATATGACTACAAAAAGGTCTATTGAAAATCAAGGATATCCATTTGGGATGTTAACATTTGAACCAGCGAGAAGATCATTAAGATGGAAAAAAATCATATTTCCAATCTGGTCTCTGTCATCATAAAAAAGACCTATTTTCAAGGAAAATATTACCCATAGAAAACCTTTTCAGATTTTTAATACAAGCTTGAAAATATGTCGTATTTTCATCTCCTTCTTGTAGACATTTTATACAAGATTTATCCATGGATATCCTATCATGATTAAGAATCAGATCAGATAATTAATCTTTCTTATTAGAAAGATCCTCAAGAAATTTCTCATCCCACTCCTCCTCCAGACGACGTTCAAGAAGCTCAACCTCCTTCATGACATCATGTAAAATATTCTCTAGAACAAGGATATTCTTTGATCATGATTTTAATTTTTTCTTTGAGACACCTAAGTTTAATGTGAACCATATTTCATGAAAATCTTTTAACATGTTATTCACAAGAGAGTTTCACCAAGTCATGGATAGATGGATCTTCATTCAAATGACAGAAATATCTAAATTTCTAAAAAAAATTCATTTTCAGAAGAACTATAAATCAGAAATGGAGATTGATCTGAAATACCTCTCATCAAATGCACAAATTATGTATTAGCATACATGGATATAGCATGAATGTTACCCACGCATCTATCCAAATGACTCCAGGATCTATTTTCTCCCATTTGATTATTACACCATGTAAATTTTTCTCCATGATAACAAAGATCATTTAGTCCTTTTCCAATCATAATAATATTGAAATCATCAATCGCTCATCTAGGAAAAGGACCTCTACTTTTTTTTCATCTGGATCAGCTATAATGATCAAATCACCAGCAACAAACCATGGAGCATTTCCAGGATCAAAAAAGAAATGATTATTCCATAGTAAAATCCTAAGATGATAATCACAACACCCATAAATGAAAGTTATAAAAAAAGGATTGATCATCTTGAGAAGCTCTAAAAGTAATGAGTTGATCATCCGCAAGAATAAGATCAACCTTAAGACTTTTGTGCAAAAAAATCCAAATATGAAAATTAACCTGATTCTCATGAATTAATCCATGAATATTGAACCTTCTAGAAAAAACATCAATTCTGTCAGGTGGATGTTTATGTTCAAGAATTCCCTGCAAAGCAATATTATTCTTAGACAATTCTAAAGAAATAAAATCTTACTTAATGTGGTTACCAATACCCCCAACATTCCATATTAAAACACGAATCATTGAAATGAAAGGGATCTGGGATTGGCCCTAGAAAAAATTAACTTTTAATAATGGGAAAAGAATCTCTCCTTTTTTAATTAATACATAAAAAATATATCTCTACTAAAAAGAGAGAAAAACATCCAAATGGAATTGAAGATTTGGAGAACTCCCCTTTTTATCCAAGTTGAAAGAAACCACTTCACCTGGATTATTATAAAACAAGTGACCAATTATATCCTTCGAACAAGGCATATAAGAACCAATTTGAGATCCATAATCTGAATTATCTTTCCTATCAGTATTAATTTGTAACCTAGAATCAGCATTATTCTTCTTCTTTGAACCAATCTGTGATCTAGGATCTACGATAATCTTCGTCTTAGAACCACATTGTGACCCTTAATATGTAAATTATCATTATCCACCATCTCAGGACTAATCTATGACAAATATTTTAAAGTGATAATGACCTAGAAAAACATGAAATCTTATATCGATTCAATCCACAACTTACTAAATAAAAGAAATGATTGAAGAGGAATAAAAGACAACCGTGAACATGAAATTCAAACACATGTCTTGGGAAATAAGGTACTAACTCATTCAAATAGGAAACTACAGAAATTATCATCTGCTCATTTGAATAGGTAGATATAAGATCCACTTCATCAATTATCTGAAACTCTACCTATAAATAATCACAAGAGAGATCAATATCATAAGAATGTATATCAGAATCATTTCTAGCAATCTAATCATGTCTTCGAGTTGATCCAAACCTAACATACCTGCTAAGGATTTGAAACTTGCTCGGATGAAATTTACAACATGTCTAAATATAGTGACCATGTAGATGAAAATTACGGAAAATGTGGAAATATAGGATACACAATATCTTGATTCTGTGAAAATGAATCATGAACACAATGAACAAGTATTTCTAGTATCAAATGAAAAAAAATCAATTACACATAGATTCTAGCCACCAAAATATCCACATAAGATTTAATTCTGATTTCCAAGCATACGAATCCACCAAGAGAATCTCCAATCAACTTTAGGAATTATTTTTTTTGAAATGGAAGTGGAAGACTAGGAAGATTGATCCAAATAGATGCTGCTGAGCTCTCTTATCTGTGATGAGCATATAAAGGCCATCAGGATATGGTATTGTTAAATTGGCCAAAATGATGATCTAGAAAACCCCATTCCCAAATAAAACACTCGCAAGAACCCAATACAAGACATAAGGATAGCCTATGAATTGAAGAAATTTGTACCGAAAACTAAAGACCCTAAGACTTGACAAAATAAGAAAAAATAGAAAATGGCTATCGTGATCCTCTAAAACATGCTACCAACGTCCTACTTATGCATTCCGAAGCTACCTCAAAAGAATATGCAGATATGTCCATACATATATAGGATTGTTCATAAAGAATATTAGATTGTTCCACATAAATTTCTGGAAAAAACAGACAAAAACTAGTAACCATTCTAAGATGAGTATCTCTAAAAACATGGTATAATTAACACCAATTGATGTCCCCTGAGAACCTATAGAACATCAATTATTAGTATAACTAGGATAAAAAACCTATTGGGATGATGAAGGTAGGAGAGAACCATCCACATGAGAAACATCCATCGATTTTGTTTGGGAAAAACTAAAATTCCATATTTGATGTTGTGAGGATTAATAATAAAAAGATGAAATGGTTAGAAATAATACCTGAATGAGAATCCTCAATGGTGTAAAAGAGTATGATAATGTAAACTGAAATGAAAATGGAAAAAATATAATTCCAACTAAATGATGTCCCAACATAAAAAATGGAATGAAATAGTGTTGAGAGATCCCAGCTCTGGATCTCCAAGATCTAACCACCTTACTTGGTCTGATGCACCAGGTATCTATATGATCCACGTTAGTCGTCACTTATATGAATACAATCTAATTAAGAAATGAAATATTTGGAAACCCTATGAATGGGGGAATATATATATACCCTGTTGGATTCTGTGAAAGATGAATGTGGATTATTAAGAGATAATATATGAATAGATAAACATTATAAATCTATACCATAAGAATGAGGGTAAATAAAATCCAAAAAATTGTATATATATATAATCAAACCATGAATCAAAAATAATAGAGAAAGGGACCTCCATCTCAAATCCCACCCCAAAACTATGCCATAAATTCTATACTTATATCAATGATTCCTAGCTTTTCACACATTATCCAATCACAAATCATCCAAATTGAATTCACAACTCACCAATGAGCCTACATAGTCTTAGGGAACAATATCAAGGTGGAGGGCCCATGCCCTTGTACAAAATGAGGTTCCCACTTCGTAAATAAATTGAGAACCCATGATTTATCCCACATATATGGTGTCACCCCAATTGTCAGCAAATGTACCATGCCTTGCCCAGCGAGTGGGTTTCATTTTAGTAGTTAATAGATGATCCACACCCAGCCCAACTAAAAGGTTACACATGAGTAGTATGTAAAGGAACCATGATCAATCACAGTAGGATGGTTCCCCTCATGTAATTTAGGACCATGAAGTGATACTATAGGAGGCTACCAATATGATTATAGAAAAGGGAATCATTCCCCGCTCAAATGAAAGGTGCCACTCTCGTAGTCGATGACCCATGCCATGTCTCTATAGGAGGGTTCCACTCATTATATAGGTTCAAGACCCATTCCCATTTCTATTAGGAGTGTTTCAAACTAATAATATATAGAGTACTCGTGTCCTGCAAAGAAGGTGGGTGCCAATCAAAATAACAAATGGTCCTGTAGGATCATAACCATCATTGAGAATCACCTAATGAAGTGTTCCACTAGAAAAATATCGTATCATATATCAACAGTGACTATATAAGTAAATAATTAATATTAAATGAAAAAACACTCATGATAGGATACATAATGGAAAAATACCAATTCCAAATGAAGTAGATATGAGAGGTGGAATATTCTATATATCGAATGAAAGGATTCATTATGTGTAAGGGTTTTAATATATCGTTTTATCATCCTTAATACTTTGGACGTGTACCTACTAATACGAGTCTATATACCCATTTAATAATTCACAACATATATAAGTTATTACAATATTGTTTGAGTGATCATGCATGCGCTCCCTAGTTGTGTCCATGTTTCTCACCCACATCCATGTACTCCTAAAGTACACATCAGGTCACTAGAATGTAGTTACATAGTGTTAAGGGGTCTCACACTATGTGTGATATATATAATATTGTGAAAAAATAGAAATTATGCCAAGGCCATATGCATTGTGTATTCTTTAGACAATATTTCATGTTGTCGATATTTTTTATATCAACTTAGGTATGAGGTCCATGATCTAAATCTGATAGTTTTACACTCAAATTCACCAACTTATAATGGGAGCTTCCTCCATATAGTGATTCTCTTCCCTCTTTTGGTTATAGTAAAACATCATTTCCTCCCATATAAACCCACACACCTCATACATGTTTTCCAAGACAAAACATGCAACATCCATCAACAGTTTGGATCCCCAATGAAAAAACATTTCACTTAAATTCCAAAAATCCTATGATATAATTAGTGATATTTCATTAGATTTTTCATGGTCAAATACATCATGAATCTATGGGTTTGATCAGGCTTCTTCCTACTCGACCATGAAAAGTCATGACTATGTGGTACAATGATGAATAAAATGAAGAAATAAGGATGAAATATATTTGTAAACCTGGTATAAATTATTTTTTGGCTACATTTCCTTATCCTAAGGATATATAATTGAGGTTTTTGGGATGGGAAATTGAATAAAAAAATTAATAACAATACATGGCCCCATGTAATGGCTCAATTCAAATTCAATTTGAAGATGCAATATTTTTATCCTCAATAAATTTAATAAATATGGGGACAGCCCTGAAATTAGATATCCTACCAAGATAAGGTATAATTTTTCATAGAAGACTACAAATTATAATGATTGAGTGATGTCATTTTGTTTTCTATGATTCGATCAGCTTCGATCCAGAGTCTCGTCATCATCATATGTTGATTCATCAATGGTGGTGTAAGAATTAATCTAAACCCCCATGGGTTATGTGGATAAACTAGGAATATTTTCCATAAAAGGGGTTTTATAGAGAAATATTGTAATTTTGCATAATTATTTTAAACCATGTATATTATTTACTTTAACTAAAAACACAGTCCAATTGTTTCGATATATGAATTTCTTGCACTGACCAAATTTTTCTCATGCATATTTTTAACATAAAATTATAGACTCTACTAAATTATCATATTTCTGATAAAAAAATTTTTAGAAGTAATCTCATTTTATTTGGGAGAAAATTCACATGTAATAAAAAATATTTTTACTATTTTTATAAAATTAATTTTAGGTCCCCTGGGTATAGAAATTGCACATAGTTTCAGATCGTGGCACTGAAAATATTCATAGAAATATTGCAACGTCAAAAAATAAAAAAAATGTTTCTATATTATCCCTTATGTCATGATGTTCATCCTTGAAAATAAAAAACAAATAAAATCACTTCGAAGTCTAAACCTACATTTGGATCTCCCTCTCCCACTTTTGGGTTTGGCTAAATCATTAAGCAACCTCACCACCCTCTCCAAGATCGTGAATTTCTCGATGAACCTGGGGGATAAATTCCCTCTTAGGAAAATCCTACACAATCCTCTTTGTGGGGATAATCCTTTAATAAATAGGTCTTCTTTCACAAATACTAATGTCTTATGAAAATTATTTGTGTAAAATACATACATAATCTGGGCTATGCTCCTCCACTCATGGATGACTTGTACATTCTCTATCAGCACCTTGACCACCTTTGTACCCACATGTGATCCATTTCTAATAATTTTCAAGAACAATGTTGGCCTAAAAGGTCTAATGCATTATGCATTGAATGGTTTTATACGGATTATAATGAGGTTTATTTTTTATACAAACTGTACAATGGGAATGTGATCCTCCAAGAATCATAAAAATCTAAAAATACAATCCCTCATCATATCCTAGAACACCAAGAGATTGGGCATGTTATTCCGGTATTTCTAGAGGTGGAAGGTTGTACTCATCCTCATCCAGGTCTCATTTTACTCATGCAACCCCCTACGTAATCAGTATGTGAACTGTGCATCACATCAAGAGACTATTGTTTTTCTCACCCAATGATAAGAACCAATATATTTTAGATTAATATTTATGGGGAAAATCCCTCAAGTATTCCTCTAGATATGTTTTGGGTGTGAATGTGTTCATTGAAAAACTTAGATGACTTTGAATGAATATGATAGGTATTTTAGAGTCATGTGATTAAGGTGGCACATCATTTGACTATTTTAAAAAAATTTGGGACTCAAATTAGTGAGTTTAGTTTGGGGAAATGGATGATTTCTATATATGAGTGCACAGTAAATAGATCATGAAGCCCATTTCGTGGATTTCAAAGGTGGTATGTAGAAAATTAAAGGAAATTGTAAAATGATTGGAACTGTTAAGCCTTAGTAAAAGACTTTGAATGGGAACATTTCATAGGGAGAAAACGGTATATGGGAGGTTATCCGTATACAGGATGGCTCTTAGTCTATGGAAATGATGTAATTATGTTTGCATCCATTAAGGGAATCATTTGTGAAATGGTGATAGTGATTTTGGATGCCACTAAAGAAGAGAGGTGGTAGACGTAACAGCTTGGTAAGAACGGTTCGCAGCCGGAGCCAATTATGTGGTGAAATAAATACCATATTGATGATTTATTAAATATAATATTTTCGGTTTCTGTGGATATATTTTCTTACATAATATTGTTAATCCATTAATTAAGGAGATAAAATTTTATTAGAGGAAATCATCACTCTGGGAATCGGGCTAAGTCCAAAAGTGGTTCACAAGAGAGAATTCCACGATGTGGTTTGCAAATAAGAAATTTAAAAAATGGTTTTTGTGGGGAACTATAGCCTATATAATATAATGTATGCAATGGATGAATACTTGGTATGTGGAGGAGACAAATTTGAAAAGGTGGAGATAGTTTTTGATGTAGGGACAATATGCGGAGGAGAGACATTATGTGACAAAAAAGGAGATGTGGTTCACGTTGGTGAACGGTTCACAAATGTATAAGTAGTCTAAGAAAAAATTATTTGTGAATCATACCCTCTACATAGTATACAAATAAATAATGGTGGTGCATGGAGGAATCTTGGTGGTTCATAGAGGACACATGGGAGCGTGAAAAATCTAAAAAATAGTTTGTAAAATTATTATCTAAAAACTAACAGACACGAAAATGTGGAAATCATCTACGGGTGAAAAAGGGACATAAAAAATCATCTCCCTTTATTTGATGAATTTTTACATCATTAAAATTAAGGGACCTATATGTTAATTAACATTTTGCGTATCCCTTCCAATATCAGTGAGAAAATGAATTGTAGAAAAGTGGGGACATATCCCTGTACATCATGGGAGGGATTCCCATGGTATCAATTGTTCATGAATATATCTAGGGGATTGATGAAAAACTCAAAAAATAAGCACAATTCATTTCTATTAGAGGGCATTGTTTTTTGGGTAGTCTAATTAAAATGTGTTATGTCCACTTTGTCTGATATATTGAGAGGTGGGGTTCAATCAGGGTATGAAATATTAAAATTATTACATATTCATATCATTTTTTCAATAAAAAAACTTTTTTCTCCAATAGAAATATATAAATAGAAATGAAGTAATGAACAACTAAAATTGACTTTTTACAAAGTACATGCTCACTGAGATACATACAAGGAGTGTACAACAATGATTTTCCGATGTACCAAATCCACTAATGCTCACTGTAAATTATATGGTTTGTGCTAGATCTCTTATTCATATCCTCACAACCATTATAAGGACTCATTTTTTATCACTACATTAGAAAGTTTCACTCCCTCTATATATTCCAATGGCTCACATTCTATGGGAGGGATCATAGTTTTTCTATTCCGTTTATCACTGATATTTTAAGGGATCCACCTAATGTTAATGAATATATAGGTCTCTTCATTTTAATGAATGAAAACATCATCAAATATAAGGATATTATATATTGGCATCCCAATGAATTTTAATGAATTTTTCTCACATCCAGTATCTCCATGTAATGAAATAAACCTGTAAAAACCTTGTTCTCATCCATAACCTAGCAATAGGTGAGGCACCATGAGAAGAAACCAGTTACATTCCATATCATTCTGTTCCTCCGAAACTACTACATATGGTATCCATGAATCATACCATCACTGAAATGTAATACCTTTGGATAATTATTAACCTCTCTCATCATCACCCCCACATCATAACGGGTATGATCGTTTATCATTGGAAAATGGTGGCATGATTCACTCCTTTATTAAATCCACTGGGTGTATCTCTGGAGTATATATAGTAAAATGTACATCACATAATATGTATACTAACTATGAATCCCTCAAAATCTAATGTATAATAGGATTTAACACCATCGACTGAAGAAAAACTACACCCTCTTGCTTCACAAGGGATAGGTGAAAGAAAGTAAACATCATAGATGTCTTCCTCACCAAATGGGCATGAAACTTCATACTATGGAAGTTTTCTACAACCAAAACCTTTCCAAAATATACATAATATCAATATCACTATTATATAGGAACTCAATCCAATTACACTATCTCTGGTTCATCAATCTCCTCCTATTAACATACGAGAGACTAATGGTGTGAATAATGCATCAATTTCAATCCTAGAAGACAGTCCCTCAAAATCCATAAGGAAAAGGGTACTATAGATAGTTTTTGGTCCTATGTCCCACAGTTCTAATTCAAAGGTCTCAACCACCTCAAACCATAGGCTATAAATTAATATATTTTCACCCATACACAACTGATCCTAGCCCCTTATGTATCTTAATACAATACATACTCCACGAACCCCACTGGAATTCTCAAAATTTGATGCCTCACCATCCTTAAACACAACCCCTCAAGGCACTCTATTACTTCTCAGTCTAGTTAAAAGGCTAAACATTCTATTTCATTGTGGTCAAATGGGATGTAATCCAAGATAATTCTTTCACAAACCTCTCATAGTACCCTCGAATCCAAGAAACAATTCAATCTATAAAACTCTCTTAGGTTTCCCCCATGACAGAAATATGTCAATATTCTTCGATTATATGACTAATAAATAGTATGAAAATACATTACACATGAATATTACGTCCTGAATATATAACTTACTCATCGATAGATTCCTAGAAAGATGGTGATCCCAAATAAAATTCTGGAAAAAACTCAATTTCTCTGCATTCTCCTCCTCTAACATAAAAGTATAAAATTATTTTATATATGAAGGCAATAACAATCATGTCCATGTATGTCTATAATATTTAGTTCATCAAAGCCATAATCATGATGTGCGAATTAATCATGCTAACTGGAATCACCTGAAATTCATATTTTCCATATTATCATTAGAGTGTCTTCATTGTTACATTAGTCTTTTGAAAACTCAACCGAGTGTAGTTGGACGATATGTCAATCATTGTTAAAACATTATGCATCACAATTTATTGAATAGATCTCTAATAGTTATTAAGTTGTACCTTTTAATTTTTATGATATGGGTTAGTTGATTATATTCTATACATTTCATAAGATACCATATTCTTTTTTCATGAACAACACTATATCTTCTTAGGGGGGTAGAATGGGTTTCGAAAAAACAGTTATCCAAAAGGTCCTCCAACATGGAATGAAATTATAGGGTATTGGTCAAGTCCATCCTATATGACACTAAAACAAACAGTGATTTCTCAAGATGTATGTTTATGCACAACTCCATCTCCCACCTCATTGATAGTTCCATTAACATTCTCAAGGATGATGTTTATAAAATCCACCATGACTGATGGAATATTGTATCCAAATGAGCTTTCTAAACTAAGTGATACACTCACCCTATGTTTGGAAATGGTATATAGGCTCCTTCATGACAATTTCAATCATATCGACATGAGATCTCTCTCACTTGTAAAATAGAATATCATCACCACAGTGAAATGGCTTCAGACTTGTCATCGATGATAGTAAATCATGGATTGACACATGGAAAAAAATTCCATATCTAATATGATGTTATATGGTAACATAATAATGACAAAGATTTTCTATGTGAACCTATATACAACAATTTATAGCTCTCCTTGTCTGCAGGTAAATGAAATTAATGAAATATTCTTTGTATGAAACTCAGGAAAAAGATGTTGGGAAAATGCCTCTACTAGGAGATTTATATACCATATTGAGAGTGTATATATTAAGTAATAACTTATAAATGTTTCAAATAAAAATAATTAAACTGATGAATAATCACTTATATAACTCTTAATCATCATTTCTTTTGTTGGGTCATAAGTGTCCATTTTTTGTAACTATTTTCTTCCACAACCCCCACATACCTAATCCTGATGTGGTCAGCATAAGGGTGGTGGTTGAAGGACCTAAAAACATCTTACACCTCCCATGGGCCCTCCTCATAGATATCAACAAGATCCTCTCCCAAACCCACCTATATGGGGCCTCCCTATCATATCATTACAGATCCATGATCAAGAAATTTCATATACCTTGGTTGTTCATCCTCAATCTACCTATGCTCCTCAGCACGCCTAGTCAGGTTGTAATGTTTCATGGTACCTATAACATCACAAGAATATAACCACCCCTATCTCGGATGAAACAATACTGTATGATTTCTGAGACCATGTTCTTTATCTTGATACCTATATGATCTCTCTTCATGATATCATGTTTACTGAAATATCCTAGATATTGCCGAAGACTAAACTCTCTAATGCCCAGTGCTAGCTCTGGTAGCCATAAATCACTCAAAATAGAAACATTATGCCACTAGTGTCTAATCTAAATTTTAAACATTTTTTGGAATCCACAAGGGTACCAAAATGGAATATATATATATATATATTCATAGTATCTACACAATCATATGTACTAGGATGTATACAATATAAATCATATTAAGGTATTATCATGTATGTTCATCGAACCTCATAGAATACTCAAACACTTTTATCTCTTCCTATTGTATCCCCAAATGATCATGTATCTGAACAATTCATATTAAGTAGGTGTAGAACTACTCAATAAATATTTCAAAAAATTTGGTGCATGGGAGTGTTTACTGATCATTCATCTTGGTAACATGACTCATCCATCACAAAACAACTCTATGGAAAAAGATAGCTTCAAACTCAACAATCGTATCTGTCAATTTTTTTGATAAGACTGAAAAATGGACTACCGAACCTAGAAAATCCACCACTACATGGAGATCAATCTTTCCAAAAATACTCAACAGCCTCTCGTGCTAAAACTCATGGAGTACACTAGGATTGATTGAATCTTTATCCTACTCTGATGGTATAATCATCTTTTAAATATGTAGGTTTGATGTTTCGTATTCATCTAGAGGAACGCTATTTCGTGATGGACAGCGAACTGAGGCCCCGTTAGTCATCAGATCATCATCATGATCTAAAACTAATAAACAGGTTGGATGTCATTATGGATGCATCATAATGATGATATACCATGGTCAAATTAGCATATATATATATATATGTATATATTCAATGGGTTGATGAGTCAAGAAGGATAAAGATGTACTGAATCCTATATAATGCATGTATCAATCATCCCATCATCTAATGAATCGAAATGCTATGTTGAAAAATATAGATTCAAGGTCCAAAACAATGGATACATCATCGTTCGCACAAAAACTGGGTTCGATAGGAAGAGAGATGCACTCGACACACATGTACATTGTTTCTATAAATTCCAAACAAATCCTATTAGGGAACAAATATCCAACATTATCCCAAGGATAAATCCTTTTATAATATCAATCTTTCACTACCCATACCAATCAGGATTCATCTAGAACATCCCTAAGGACACATCATAAGCCAATGGATATTGACAAGCACAAAAAGGAATATAAAAAATGGGGAGGAATTTACCTAAAATACATGTATGTACACACCTAACCATATCAATGAAGAAGTGTTGAGGAATAATAATAAAAATATGAAACAACAATGATATAAATATACCATGACAAACCTATTGGTTGTATAAGAGTATGAAGACTTAAAAATAAAATAAAAGGGAAAAAATAAATTCCCAACACGAAATAGGACTCAACATGACAAAAAACATGTGCTTAGAGATCCCCTATACTGATCCCCAAGATCAGACCACCATACCAGTCCCAATGAACTGGTGTCCTTAAGATCCTATATAGTCATTATGGACCTTCCCATGGTCTGAATAAGATATGATAGTAGTGGGAAAATCCCATGTAGAGGTGAGTACAGACATTCCCAGTATGATTCCCCAAATTCCGATGGGGGAGCAGATAGTGACAAGATTGGAGAAGATAGATAGTAGATCGGACAACACAATGCAAGAGAGGTAAAAAGAATCCAATAACATGGATATGAGTGTATATATATATATATAATAAAACCAATAAACCCAAAAAATATATAATGTGATACCCTTCTCATAGCCAAGCCCAAAATGATTACCATGAGTTCTAGTTGTAAATCAATGATTACCAACATCTTACACATCTGATAATGATAAATAATCTAAGTAAAGACACCACTCACCACTGATCTTCAAATTTCCACATCAAAATATCTAGGTAGAGTATCCGTGAATGAATAAAATAGGATGGTACCACTTCATAAAATTTATAGGATTCATTGCCTTTCCAATAATAGAGGTGTCACTTTGATGGCCGATAAAGGGCCCATTACAAGAATAGTTGGAGGGAACCACTCATGTAATTTGTATAGGACCCATGCCTAACTCGACCAGATGCTGCCACTCAACTAGTTAATTGAGGTCTCATTCCCTATCCCTGTATTAGGGTTATACTATAGTAATCATGGACTCGTGCACTAATATAAAAGGTGGGTTCAACATGGAATGTAGATAGATGACCCATGGTTGGAAAAACTGGATGGGGACACTCGAATATTTCGAGGCACGCACCATGTCTCTATAGGAGGGATCCACTAGATGGATAGATAAGAGACCAATTATCTATTATAATACGAGGATTTCACTCTAATAATATATTGACTAATCGTACACTTCACATCCATAGGGTGTCACTATAAAGCCTGGATGATTCTTCCTAAACACACATGGCTTTATGTGTCACTGAATGAGGCATCCCACTTGGAGACCAACACAACATGTGGTCCCTCTCAATATTCTAGTAATTGTCCTTGTAGTTACATGGATCACATATCATATATGTATACATGACGTGTAGAGGTTAGAAATGTCATGTGTGAGCCACATAGAGTCATAGATGTTCTCTATATTCATGTCCATGTATATAGCATGTGTCTATGTACTTCGGCGCATGGCATGTTCATGGTCATGACTATGTATGTGTACTCTCAGAGTACACTCTATACGTTCTTCAAAAGGTCACATGATGTGTGGGTATCCTACATAGTGTTTGATAAATATAATCTCATGAATATATAACCCCTATAACCATGTCCCTAATCATTTTGTGTTCATTAGAAGATATAACATATAAGAAATATTTCTTTATAAACATAGATATTAAATATGTGCTCCATATAGAAATACTTATTTTTCATACATTACTATAACAACATTTTCATGATAAAAACATGAAAATGCTACTCTGTGGATCTAAATGTTTTGTGTTCTGGTAAATGTAGGACAATACATATATTTTACAAAATAAAAAATAATAATTTGGTTAGTTCCTTCTTCCCCTTATTAATATAGTCCCTCAAATTCTCATTAGTAAAAGTAATCACATGAGGATATAAATCAAAAAAGGGAGAGATCAAACCATAGAAAAGTGCTAAATAATTACATGAAACAATATAAAATATGGTGAGTATAATCATTATCATTATAACATAGGGATAATATTATAATCATGTTAGGATTAAATAATACATGGAATGTGTAAATGAAAAAAATGAAACATATTGTCTCAGTGGTCGACTACTGCACATAGTTTTGAACAAATATAGCATCAAGTTCGCACAAATTTAACATTAATAATCAGGTTCTTGAGATAACCCAATTCATTGGAGCACAATATAATTTTCGCTGTAGTCATCACATCATAACATTTACATTGCACAATATAATTCTGGGTGCACCCGTCACATCCCAACCTTTACATTATCATGCATGCAATATAGAACATATAAAATTGTTAAACATATAATAACCCATGAAAATGATTGGGTTTAATTTAATATTATTGCATTCATAAAAATGACATTTCCAAATGAAAAAATGGAATAACATACTTGATATAAGAATCATCCAGCTTGACTGAAGGAATCCATCTTGAAAAAGGAAATGGTATTTTTTTGGAAAGAAGAGGTCTTTTGGAAAACAGTGTGTTTTTCATAAACTCGAGTACACAACTATTATATCTTATAAAAGGTAAGATAATTATAAAAAAAATTATTTTAATAGAATAACCATACTGAACATTGTGTGTAAGAGGTAAATCCCAAATAAAAAGAGTTACGATTGAGATATCCTCATACCTTTTTTTAGAACTCTTCTTTCACATTAATATATTGTTTAATAATATTAGACTAATTAATATAAAATTGAAAAAAAAATTATACGTGAATATTGTTCATTGTGGTATTATTATATTCATTTAAGGGTATTTCAATGAGTTATATATTTTAATATATTCATTTGGGAGAATTTATTTTCATGGTTTTCATAATTGTTTCATTTTTATACATGAATTGAAGTTCGTGAAAAGTATGGACGAATATACATAATTACTATTATATGTTATTAATTATCTTATATAATCATAAATGATCATAAAATGGATTTTGATATATACCATGTGGATGATACATTAGATAAGTGTTAATGATTATTGTTTTAGATTAATTTCGGTGGTTTTCATAACACAATGAACACATTTTTCATTATCATGTAGTATTATGGGTATAAATTATTTCTAGAACATAAAAGGGTGATAACATAATCGTCAAAATATTTTTAAACCTTTTAATGGTTTTATTAATATTCATGAATATTTTTAATAAAAATGACAGTTCATTTCCCTTGATGTTGGTTAATTAACACATCACAGGCGGCAATTTCATTTTAATGATAATAGAGAGTGTGTGTGTGTGTGTGTGTGTGTTTGTGTGTCTGTGTCTGTGTGTGAGGGGTCCAATGCGAGATACTCCATTAACATGATATAATTAATATATATTTCATGTATTAGAGTAATCCTTTCATTTTTTTATTTTACTAGGGGGAGATAATAGTAAAATAAATTGAAATTGAAAAAATATTAAGAAAAAAGAGAGATGATTTGACTATTGATTTATTCTCTTGAGATCCTCTAAAATACACCTATGATTTTTATTTTGATGAGAGAAAAATATACAAGACATGTGTCATGGACTAGGTAACCGTTTTAATTGAAATATAGGGAAGGATCATTGCATTATTTATGTGAGGATAAGAGGGTGTGAGAAGTGGTATTAATAGTGGAGGAGAGGGTTGTATTCTGTCTAATTTTTTCATTAGTTTAATGTTTTACCCTAGAAATGAAATAGAAAAGATCCATGTGAATAAATATTGTAATCATTTTATGTTAGTTAAAAACAATGGACATTTATGTCATCTATGAATCCAACATGATTCAAGAATTTATGTTTTTAGCATTTATCGTAAATTATCATATTTTACTATTCACTGAAAATTCATGTATTTCAAAAAAATACCAAAAAATCACCATATTCATTTGTAGATATGTAGAATTAAAAAATGAAATAAAATTTTATAAATTAATTTTATAAATATGTGTAATTTAATTTTTAATTAAAAAAATTTACTTGGAAAACATAAATTTTACAAGTATAAATTATTTTACAACACATTGAAAAATTACCTAAGGTAAAATAAAAGTATCTTAATATCATAAAGAAAAAATATTAATTTATGAATACATTTTATGAAAATAAATTTTCTATTATATTATTAAATTAATTATAATATAGAAATATTAATCACTTATAAAAATGCTAACACTTTATTTATATATTTTTTGAAATATTTATTTTCTTATACTATGGTATAATTATATCATATTTTTACGTATAAGATGGATAAATTTTATTTATATTTTAATTGGATTAATTACTATTCAATAGAATGATATAATATAAATATGGGTTATATTAATATTCGTAAGGGTAACACTACTATTTATAAGGGTAACATCACTATTCTTAAGGATAAGTTATTGTACCCCAAAAATAATTTGTGTCCATAAAAACTCATAATATCATACTGATCAAAACCGTGTATGTAAGATTATAGTAATTCAAATCACATAAGTGGAAAAATTATGTTTAACATATTTTCTAAAATGGTCACATAATATTTAGTTGTTCATTTAAAAATGATGTGGAAATGTGTTTCCTAATGATATTTTATGTGACATAATTATATGTTGGGAATATATATTGTTAAAGCATTGGGTGATTACATTCTTTACCTATTTTGAATTTTTTCCCACGGAATATCGTTTTTCAAAAATGTGTGAAGGTACATATCCTCCATTGAATCCTTTGGTTCCCAACATTCTTGTTTAAACTTATTTATCCACCACAACACTTTGACAAGGTTTTTATTCTTGTTGCGTACAACTGTTTCTCTCTGGTCCAAAATCATTAATGACCACTCTTCATAAAGAGATCATATTCTAGTTGTAACAACTCTATGTTCAACTCGTGTGAGGGATCTAGTATGTACTTCCTCAACAATGATACATGCAACACATCATGAACATGATGCATATTTTGTGGAAGTGCAAGTCATTATGCCAGGACTCATATGGGAGTAAGGATATTAAAGGGGTCAATGTAACTTTGTCTCAGCATCCCTTTCCTTCCAAACCACATGACCCTCTTCCAAGGTGATATTTCAAGGATGACTTTATCTCCAACGCTGAACTTCATCTCCAATCGACGGTGGTCAGTATAACATTAATGTTGACTCTGAGTAGAATTCCACTTTCTTTGGTTGTCTTGATCATTCTATATCGTCTAATGCATAGGATTTGGACAATGTATATTTTTTTCCAAATTCAACCCTATAGGTTGGATTTCTACATATCTTTCCATACAGAGCTTCATATGGATCCATCTGAATACTCCAGTCGAAGATATTATAGAATGAGAAGTCAACCAATGGGAGATGCTGATCACATCCACCTTTTATTTATAATGAGAAGAATAATCAAATTTCTAAGAGCATCTGAATTGTCATTTCTGATTGGCCATCAATTTGGGGGGTGATAGGCCATTATGAAATTCAATTAAGTATATAAGGTATATCAAAGACTCTTCCAGTATTTATATGTCATCCTAGTATCTTGATCCGAGAAAATATTTACTGTAAACCCATGTAGTCTCACCACATCCTTCAAATATATCATTGATCATTTTCAAATAGATATTAATTCCGGAATAGTGATAAAGTGGGCAGTCTTGGTTACTATGTCCACAAAACCCATATCTCATAATTTCCATTGGTTGTCTTTGAGAGACCCGTGAAAGAGCACACTATGCAAATAACCCATTTATATAAGCTTATATTCAATGGTTGTATTAACCTATTGGAAAATTCAAATTATAAATTTACTTGATGAAATATCAGGAACCTTGATATATATTCCACAATTTTCATATTAATGTTACCCCACTATAAGTGTTCTCATAGATAACATCACATTGTGGTACTTTTAACATTGGTAGAGAAATTTTACCTAAGTGCATTTTCTAGTATCTCTTGTCCCCTATGTGATGAAGGAACACATATCTCTATTCCAAACTGAGTCACACCATCATAATCAATATTTAAATCTTATTGTTCCCCATATATTACCTCATTCACCATATTTTACAACTTCGTATCACCCCATTGTGCCTCATTAATATTCTCCTGGATAGATGGTTATGAAATGAATTTGGAAAGGTTTGATTCATTCTATACCATTATTATTTCAAAATTATTCCTTTGAATATCCATGAATATTGGGTCTATCTCGAACCGCAACATGGATATAGTAGAAGGTTCCTTTCTTCCTAGAGCCTCAGCATAATTGTCCACCTTTTCGGTATGATAGTGAATAAAGCAGACATTGTTTTTTATTTCACTAACTATATCCTGTTATGCATGAAGTGATTCATTTGTGTGTATATATACATTAATATCTTGTTATCAGTATTTGTTTCAAACTTCTTACTATAGAGGTATTTCTACCAGATATTGTAGAAAAAAATCATAGCTACTAGATCCAAATCATCCATTAGTTGGTTTTTCTCAGGGATAATAAACTACTATGACGTGTTGGCTATCACATTTTCTTTTATCATTAGCACAAAACATATTAAATTCGTGTAAGAATCACTATATAGTATAGAACATTCCCCACTTTTCGGTAAAGTGAGTATAAGTGAAATAATTAGCCTTCTCTTCTTTCTCTTTAATTAATTCCCTAAATTAATTCATCCAGACATTCCATACCACATTACTAATTAACATAGTAAACATGCATTTCAATCATGAGATATTTCTTAGAAAACATTGATAACACCATACTAAGCAAAGAATACAGTGGATTTGTTTCCACTAAATGGGTTGGGTCATTCCTTAATCACCATATTTCAGACTCATGCTTATAAATTACCTCACAATTGATCATATGTCCCATTAATGTGACTTGATTCATCCAAAAGTCACACTTACTAAAATTGGTGTATATATTCTCCTTCCATAATTTCTACAAAACAACCCATATATGTTCTTTATATTCCTCATTTCTCTTAGAGTAGATGACAATATCAATGAAAAACACCACCCCAACATTGTTGAGGTAAGGTATAAAGTCCATAGTCATCAAATACCTAAACATTGAAGGGTAATTATTATGTCCAAATGGAATAACATAAAACTCATAGTTCCCATAGATTTTATGAAAATAATTCTTATGAATATCTTCCTTCTTAACAATTAGATGATGATATCCCAAATGGATATCCACCTATGAGAAGTAATGATCTCCTCTCAACTATTCAAAGATGTCTTCAATCTGTGAATGGTGATAATTGTTCAATGGTGATATTTTTGAGTTCCCATTAATTGATAAATATCCACATTGATCCATACTTATGGATAAAAAGCATGTTTTCACCCATAAGAGATGCATTACAACAAATGAACCCTTTTTCAAATGCACTTAAAGCTGATTGTTTAACTCCTCATGTTTGATATAATCCATCCAATAGGGAAACATTGAGATATGTGTATCTCTAGGTATGTGATCTATTGTGAAATCTACCATAGGATTCAGGGGTAGTTCATGTAACTCTTGTGGAAAGACATCACTGTATTCCATCACCATGAGAATTTTTGAAAGGTTGATACCTTCATTTGATTCTTCCATTTGATTGAGGTTTGCTTCTTCAGTGGGAGTCAATACACATGAAAATGAAGGATTTTTCAGAGGATATTCATGATCATCATTGAATTTTAAGAGGAGGTTGTGAAGATTTTGATTGTTTTAATATACCTTCTTTTCTTGACTATTTATATGTGCTTTATATAACGAGATCCTTTCCATTACCACTATATAATCAAATCACACCACGGAAAGAATTTCAATATTCGATGGAATAATCTTCACACATATGATAATACAAGTGAGTAAAACACTTGGATTGCAATGATTTAACCACTTTATGTCTTTTTAGATATCACGACTTTAAGGTTTTGGGGATTTGATTTAGTATTCTTAAAAAACATGAAGATATAAAGGAATATGTAAAACTTTAATTAAATAAGACATTTTCTATACATGAGTGACTAGGAAGTGTACCTGGTACAACTTTTCGTATTTCTATAATTAAGTATAATTGATGGAATAATACTTCCATTTCTACTTTGGAATTGGTCTTTGTTAAAGCTAATTACCCTGAAAGACACAAGGTTTAGTGCACAAGCTTTCACAGTGCCCTTACATCTTACAATTGGTGTATTGGACCATAGGTAATTCTCTACAATCCTCCACTACATTATCCTTATTACTCATGTCTTTTAGATATTAAAGAGTCTTGTGACCTACTCTTACACAAATGAATAATTTCCACGTACCTTTGTGGATGTTCCGAGGATGCATCATCCCACAATTTTGACATGTGGGTGGTTGAGTTTTCATTCCACACTTCTCATCAGATCATCCATTTTGAAACTCTATATTTCATTTCTTATCACTATATCCAAGGTACGGTTCAAAAAACTCCATCTCCACATTGATTGAACATCAAAAAAATTAAACATATCTCCCAAAATCTAAAAATACAAGATCCTTTATAATGTGTGTTTTTAAATCACTAAAGAATATAAATTATTATATAAATTTTTCTATAAAACACGAAGCATACCATTCAATAATTTTGAAATTTTCTTCATACGAAGTCTCGTATTATCCTTGCCCATGCTTTCACTCTATGAATTATCTCTTCATATTTGTAAGAAGGGTTATAGGGAAAAACTTTTTAAGAATAATTATCATAAATTATTCCTATTATTCCTATTCAAATTCATCCCTCATATAAGTGTTCTTAATCAATTCCCACAATTCCTCGACCTCACTATCTTGAAGATAAATGAGCTGGGTCACTATCTCTATCACAGAAATTTCAAGAACATAAATGATATTCTCCATTTAGTTGAACCACTATTCTATAATAGGGGGTTGGATGATCCACTATACATTGTGGTCGTTGCAGTATAAAGCAATCGATAGCATGTTGATCCCTCTTTCCTAATGGAGGAAATTACAGATAATTCAGGTTATTTTGGATAATATGAGATATATGGTTAAGAATTACCATGAAATATTGAACTCCAACCTACAAATCATTGGGGATTCTATTGGGAAAATCACATTACTTTCCTTGACATGGGTTGCTAACCTGGTTTCTCCTGATTCACACCCTTTTCTGAAATATAAATGGTTATTAAAAAAAATAAGTCAACAATAATGAATCAATAATTTATTCATTAAGTCGAATGGTATATCTTGTGGGATCCCTATGTTTAGAATATATTCGTTTGTGTATACATATACATAGTATCATTCTATGAGTTTCACTATGGTTCTCAAATTTTAATTCCAAAATTAACTGAACCATTCTATGATACCAACTATATTGAACCTTCTTTTTCTTACAATACAATTAAATAATTTTAATGAAAAACATCAATGAAACATTACAGAATGAGTATCCAATGGCTTATCATCATTAGATAACTAGGTCATAGATAAATTTTACAAAATAAAACATTACCAAATATTTAATTCATTCTTCTCTAGATTCTTAATTTCCCTTGAATTCTCCTTAGTATAAGTAGTCACCTGAGGATATACATCAAACAATGGTGAGCTAAAATCCCATTAATAGAATATATAGTTACATGGAAAAATATAACATGGGGTGAGATTAATAATTTTCAACATAACATTGGAATTTTCTCATAATCATAAGAGGAATAAAAAAGACATGGAATGTGGAAATGCATAAGTAGGATTCATCATGTCTTACTTGTCAACTACCAAATAGAGTTGGGAACAAAACAATGAAAGAATCATGAACATGCATATTTCATAGTACACATGGGGATCTTTAGACTATCCAATTCATTAGTGTGCTATATGATTCTGGGATCACCCATAACATCATAGAATTTTAATTTTTCTATATAATTCTAGGAACACCTTTAACATCACGACCTTCACATTATCTTTAATGCCACATAGAAACTGTAACAATATTCAACATATAATAACCAATGGAAAGGAATTGGTTTCATTTCATAGACCTAAATCTATTTAAATTATGTTTCAAAATTAAAAAGGTAATAATACACATGATATAAGATTAATCAATTTTGAGTGAAGGAAAAAATATTGGGAAGTAAAAGGTTTTATTTATGGAAATAATAGTTCTTTTGGAAAACATTGTTTTTATAATAAAATATAGTATAAAAATTTTTATGCTTAAATAGGTATTATATTTATGAAAAAATTATTTAAATGGAATAATCCTTCAATACCTGGGGTGGATGTGGGAAAAAGTAATGATAGAGAGCTAGGGTTGAGAATTCCCCTTACATTTTTTCTGGATGATTCCTTCATGTTAATATTATGTAAAATCAAATTATATTCATTAAATAATCACTAAAAACCCATTTATACATGAATAGGATTCATTATGATTTTATTATGTTCTTTTTTGAGACTTTTGAGGAGTTATAGAGTTTAATATCATTGTTCGAGAGCATTCACTTTCCTGATTTCATAATCGGTTCGTTTGTATACATGAGTGGATGTAAGTTTGAAATGAGGTTGAATATACAGAATTGCTATGATTCGTTATTAATATTCCTCTAGATTAAAAATTGTCTTATAATTTTTTGTTTCACATACCTTGAAGATGATTCATTACATAAATGTTGATGAAGATCATTTTAGGTTAATTTTGTCGGTTTTCAAACACAATGAACTCATTTGGTTTTATCATTTTGAATTATGAGTATAAGTTATTCCTAGAACAGAAAAAGAGTTATAAGATACAAATTAAAATGAATTTTTAAAATTTTAATTCTATTATTAATTTCCATTGATATGTTTAATGAAAATTAAAGTCCATCACCCATGATGTCAGTAAATTGAATCATCATGAGGGATGATTTTAATTTAAATATAAATGAGAGAGGGATTGATGATTTTTATTTTATATCTCCAATTAAAAAGATATAATTATATTATATGTAAGGCACTGGAGTTATTATTCAATTTATTAGATGTATGGTGTGGATAGAATATGAAAATATATTGATATCGAAATGAAATTAAAAGAAAAGAGAGAGGATTTACCAATTGAAATCCCCTGATGAGATCATCCTTATGGAACTTAGGCATGGTATTTTGATTAGACAATGATCTAATTAATGTGGGGGGAGGACTAGGGATGTTAATTGAGAATAGTATAAGGTGGTATGAAAATTTTCAGAGGTAGTAGGAGAAGAGGGTGTGAAGAGTTTTAATAATTTTGGATGAGAGGGTTATATCCTTATTATTTAAATCATTAGTTTATTATTTTTCACAATACAATAACTAGTGATCATGGTTGTGAGAAAATATCATAATTAGTACATGTGAGTTCACACCAATGGTCACTTACATCATCGATTACTGATACGTTACTAATAAATTTAGTTTTTTTAGAATTTATCAAAAACTAATATATTTTAGAATTCACCGAAAATTTATGTATTGTAGAAAATCCCAAAAAAATCACCCTAAAATTTTTCGATGCGTAGAATTAAAAACTGAGCTCATTTTTTTAGAAATTATTTTTATATTAATGATTACATTAATTTTAAATTAGAATCATCATTCCCTTCTGAAATACCAATTTTATAATTAAAATTTATTTTATAATAGTTTAAAAATTAGTTAGTGTCTGATAAAATTATCTTCAAATCAGAAGACAAAAAAAATTGTTTATGAATAAATTTTGTGAAAATAAATTTTCAATTAAATTATTTAATTAAAAATAAAATTTTAATATTAATGACTTATAAAAATTCCAACACTTAACTAATAAAATTAATTTAAAATATTTATTTAAATATACTGTCAAATAATTTTATCATATTGTCATTTCTAAGATGGATAAATTTTATTCATACATTAAATTGGTATGGTTACAACTCACTTCACTAGTTTACTATTCACAAGGTTCATACTACTATTAATAAGGGTAACATTACTATTCATATGTGTTTGTTAATAATCACAAATTGATATGTTTGTCCTAACAGACACAAAATATCTTACAGATCATAATTATGTATGTCAAATTTTTGAAATTCAAATCACAGAAGTGGAAAAATTATGTCTAACTGCAAGGATTTAAAGGTCACATGGTATTTAATAGTTCATTAAAGCCTGATGTGAAATTTTGTTTCCTAATGTGATTTTTTGTGAAATAATTATAAGAAAGGAATTTTCGTTGAAAAAAAGGGTCATTACAATCCAAATCAAAAATTTTATCTTAAAATACTTTGATTGAACACCAAAATAGAAGTGTATCATCTTCTCGTCAGTGATTTCAGGTTCTTCGGTGGCTATAATAGATCTCATATTATTCCAAAATGAATATTTAGGCTAAATACATATCGTACAAGACTAATCATAGCCCCAATTTCTCTATTAAGCATCTCATCTAAATAAATATTCACACATTACCTAGAAATACCCTGATCTCATCATTGATTATTCATTTAGTTCATCACACATGAATCCATCAAGAATATATGTGTCTGATCAAGCTTGGCTCCTTCCAGAAATGAAGAATCGTGACTCGATGGTCTAGTGATGTCTAATTCCTTGTAAATAGGGAAAAACATATATGAAAATATAGGTGAAGAGATGTTTGGAGGAGTGTTGTTTTACTATTGATATATAATTTGGTTATATTTGTTATAAATTGAATAAACAAAATATTTTCATTACATTAGAGTAAAAAATGGAATAATTCTGATGGATATGAAAGAAGATATATCTTTATTATCAATAAATTTAATAAATATTGTCATAAACCACAAATTGGTCGGTCATACATTTACAATTGATCATTAGTTTTCAAATAACATACCCACCAATGATTGAGTGGAGTCATTTCATTCACTTTTCTTAAATATTATTGATTCAGATACATATAATTGTTAGATATCAATTCATCGAAGGAGGAGGACGAACACCCCCTGATCCCCATAGGTGTTATACATCTTATAAATTTTTATTTTTATAATTGGGGTTTTATAGAGAAATATGATTATTTTTCTAATTATAACAAACAAATTTAAATATTTGGTTTCACTAAACAAACCTAAAAGTATTTTAGATATCCAAATTCCTTACATCGAAATATTTTATTTCACACCGTGGGAAAATCTCATGTTCTAGACTCATCAATGGTATCATATTTCTAATATGAGATTTCTCTTAGAAGATATACAATTTTCATTAAACAATCTATAAAATCGTACTATGAAATATATTTAACATTTAAATAAAATAATTCAGAGAATAGTGGTGTCACGACCCCCTCCCACCAAAGATTCCCCTCCTGAGCTGGCAATGGTGAAAGGGAGATAATGACCCCCCGAGTCCCGCCTCTAGTGGGCCTTGGGGTGGCGACTAGCACCATGGGTATGAGTTGTTTTACAAATATTGGAGTCATTACCCTTTTTATTATTTAAGATCGAGAAATAGGACATGTCAACTACCAAAAAGGAAAAGAAAAGGTGTATAAAAATAAACCCAATCAAATTCCACATTCTTGTTTAAATAGTTCTGAAACAAGGTACAAGTATAGGAAAGCTCAAAAAGTACAATACCAAAAGAAACAAGAGTACAACAAACTGCAACAACTCCAACTGTCCCGACTAGTAGGGTCCTGCACGGCCCTGGTAGTCCTCCTAGAAACCTGACAGTAAACGTAGGGTGAGAATACATGTTTACTCAGTAGGGAAACCTAAAAAAATTATGCACAAGTGGGGAGACATCCTAATGTCCCGTGAGAACAACAAAAGAAACCCAAACCTATCGAGGAATTCTATCCACCCAACCTCACTAGTCACACTCACCAAGTAACAAAAGTCAATAGATTATAGTAGTAATTTTATCAATGTATGGGTACCCCGAACCACCTTCCCCTGGTTATTGAACACATCCTACACATCGGACCAATCCCACCATTCTTACTGCAGTCCCACTGCCTCATCCCGCCTGCACACACCTGGGCCACATCCTCACGCAGTCCCACTACCATACCCTGCCCGCAATCACCTGGTCTACAACTGTCACACGTAACCATGCCTGAAAACACCTAGGACAGAACAACCACCGCCACGCCTGAAGACACATGGGCTAGAAGATACACTGCCCCGCCGGAAAAAACATGGTCCTCATCCCGAAGTCACTTGGGAAACCACCTGCCCGCACACACCTGGGCCATAACCACCGCACTACCTCGCCCGAAGGTTCTTGGGATAATAATGGACTTCAGGCCTTCACAGCCTGCCCGAGGATACTTGGACTATTCGGGAAAGAGAGCATAAAGGAGCTCATAACCAACCACTAAGGGAAGTGTTGGGAATAACACCCTCCCCCATGAAATGGGGTTGTTCGGCACTAAGTGCTCAACATGGGTGGGGTGCGTAAATAAACATAAAACATACATATTTATATAAGTATAACAACCACTCATCCCATCCTAAGGCTTCTACACAAATATCTGAGCACATGCCCTAGGCACTGCTACTTCGAGAGTATGCAAAAAACAAACAATCTCAAAACCCCCTTTAATATTTTCATGTTTCAACATCTTTAGTTATCAGTTTCTTAACTACCGTGAAACTATCAACAACCAAATTGGATTAAGAATTCATAAAACATATCCATCCCATCCACAAATCAAGTTTGGAAAACACAAGCAACACAGACAAGTCTCTTCTTATTAACCAACCAACCCCATTGATTATTATTCCTGTTCCGTTACCAAGTCCCACCATTCATTAACTCTTCCACATTTTATTTATTATTCACTACCCATGGCTAGTTCACATTCAAACCCATCCCTGTAGCCCTGCTTCCAACCACCATAACCTCAATCAAACTGAAACCCGTACATCATCATCCCTTTTATACCATTTATCGCATTCCCACTTCCTGTCACCAACATAACATTCACACCTACCCACAACCAAACCAACCACATCCCCACTGCTCACCTGATCCACAACAACCCACAAAACACCCCCTTCACATAAATAAACCCTAACTAGCACCCACATTTTTATTATTTCAGTTTGTTCAACCGTGGTGATCACATAAGGGTTCTAGGTATTTAATCAGCCAACCATGCATGATTAACCAATTTCCACATTCAATAAAATTTCCATACATAAGAAAATCCAGAAGGAGAGGGAATCATTTAATTTTGAAAGAAAAGTCCACCAATAACCATGATTTTCAGTAGGTAGCAGCGCATTCAATTCAAAACATAATATCACAGGATATAAATAATGTAACTGCATTCACAAACATCCCATACCCATTATATGAGCCATTTATTATCTTTATTAAACCAGTTCAAAATGTGATTCACATAAACAAGAGGACACCCGCCCTGCATGATGCAAAATCTAGATATATGAAGGTAAGATCCATACCTCAACAGGTTCTGATGTCCTTCTACAAACACGACCACCACAATAACAAGGCCTCTCCCAGAACGACTGCACCCACGAAGGACGTCGCGACACCACCGAATCAACAACACAAGAAACTCCCTCAACACGGAGATCACATGAATTATCATGGAAAAAAATTAGAGAAGTAGGATCGGAAAGAGAATACAAGAATAGAGGTTTAACATACCTTTTTAGAGTCGTTCTTCAAAGAATGTCATTCCCATAATTTATTAGCGGTCTCCTCAGTTGGAAACTATGGAGGGGAGTTCGATGATGAGGGAACAGAACATGGTGTACGATGTTCTCCTCGCTGACACGATCCTGCAGTCACTGACGGATCGACGATCGGAGTCCAGATGAAGAAGTTAGAGGAGGAATACTTCTCGATCGTCCAAGAGTGTCATCGTGCGAAGAAGAAGTGGTTGGTCTAGAAATAATCTGTGACCCTTTCTTATATAGGAAACGAATAGGTAAAATGGTATAAAATGTGTATTAAGGAATACATGGTGTGACCGTACACCCGTTACGCGTTTTGACTGGTCAACACACGACATGTCACATAGTTTCCATGCATTTAATGATAATAATAATTCTATTAATATATGGTGTTTCGTTGACCCGAGTCATGAGTCATGAAAAGGTATTCATCATTGGTATTAAAATGACCTTCTTAATTTCAGGATTATAATGACATTGACGGTTCTTCATTCTGACACAATATGAAGAAGTTACGGTCGAATTAAGATTATATATCCCAAAACAAAAACATGATTATTATATTATTTAATTTAATTTAACACTTATTTTCTTTCAACCTCAAATAAGAACCCACGCTCAACCTCTCTTAATGTGAAGCTCATAATCCCCCATGATTGACTCCTATTTTAAATTATCATTATTATCATTTAATCATTATTATATTTTAAATTTTCCCTCTCCAATCACAATTCTAATTATGCACCTTTATTTCCCCTCTCACGCCCAACACATCATAAGATTTCACATTTGTTTTATTTGACCTTAATTCCAAAATTATTATCATAATAATAATTAATACTACACCAAAAGTGGTGCCTCCTTTCCTCATTCCATTCCCAACACGCCCCAACCTTGATTCCTTTATGGTTTTTATTATTTTATTTATTATTTCATCACTTTGTAATCTCTCTCCAATATCACTTCAATGTCATTATTAATAAAATTAATATTAATAATACCCATCATTAATGTTCTAATTTAATCACATTAAATTATATTACAATAATTATTCTCATATTAAACTAAAACCATTCCATGCGACTCAAAACCATTTCATTTATTTTAATTAAATGACAAAACAAAATTAATATAACATACATATTCAACCCCTTTTTAATAAATTTAATTTCATTAACCTCTCGCACAGAGTTTTACACCATCATTGTTATTTATTGTTTCTCAATAATAATAACAATTCATCAACTTATTTTATTAACTCATCACTGTAATTATTTTTAATAATGATAAGATTTACGCTCATCGCATTGACCATGTTAAACCACCCCGTTAGATATCTGAATCTGACCATGCCATGTCAATGTCGCATAACATCTGTCTATTTAATTATTTAAGTCTATTTATTTTTATTTCACACTGATTAAATTGAAACAACTTTTATTAAATTAAAACCATTAAATTTAAAAAACCCAACATATTTTTACGCCACCATTATTATTATTATTTAACATAATAATAATAACGAACTCACCTTTAATTTTATTAACGCACCACCATGATTCCACTGTGCATCTTCATTATTTTTTTGCAATAAATACCATGACTCATTTCACTAATTTTTCATTATTATTAATATTATGAATAATATTAATAACACAACACCCATTATTATTATTCAAATTTAATTTCAACAAGTACTCAATTAATAATAAACCTCATTTTTCATTTATCAACGTCTAATGGGTCACACACCTTCCCACATGTCATCATTAATAATAAAAACACCCATTAAATCATTTTATCATGATTATTCTCTTTTTAGTTTAATTAATCACACAATTTATGTCATCATCATTATTATTTAACATATTTTTACGTTATCATCAGTTTTAAAAATTAACATTATAACATGCATCATGTTGACCACATTGATTTCAACAAAGGAATGGACCAAAGGTGTCTGAGCCATTACATCAGATACCTCTCAAAACATTCTCATCCTCAAGAATTAAAAACCAACCCAGAAAAAGAATGGATCCGAAAAACCTCCCTGCAAGATACCTCTCATGGCTCTCGTCATAATAGGAAACAACAGACAACCAAAATTATATGAGTTAGGAATTCTTTCTCCCATACCAAGATATTATCCGATATAGGTGGCACTGACTTTCCAGCACTGGTTTAATCGCATCCATATTAATGCATCTCGATTAGGAATTATGTCTTCCAACGTCCATATATTAGGATTTTACAAACTTACACTACCCCAAACACCTTTAAAAACAATAATAAATTTCCCGAACACACGGATTGAAGAATTCCTTCTCCCATGTCGAGATAGTATCCTCTTTAGGCGGCATTGAATCACCTTCACGGGTTTAATCGCATCCACATTAATGCATCTCGAATAGGGATCAGGTCCTCCTTTCCCCACATGTTAGGACTCTTCACACACATTTAATGGAAAGAGGGAAAATACATAGCTTTATAGACTCATGAAATACAAGGTCTAGGCCCAAAGCATGGGCGAGAATGTGTTTTAACTATGGAGTGAGATGCTCCTGAATTTAAACAAAACATAAATAAGAGCATTTAAGTAAAACCAAAAACATCACTCTCAATCTCAGGCCTGGCTAGGGTTGCCGGTTATGTTGCATGCAACTTTCCGCATCCCACTCCTCTGCCGTTCTGTTGACGTCTAGGTTCCATAGCTGTATGGTAAACAAAGATCGCCTAAGACCAAGTAAGAAGAAAATTTCTCAAGGTTTTATTTTATCATTTTTATTTAAATTTATTTCCCAGAACACCCAAATAAAGTAAAACAAAATCATGATGAGGCATGTACCTTCCCTAGGGTCTCTACCTTACAATCAATGTCATATCACATGGTCGTTTGGTAGGCTCAGAGTCCTTACATCAAATCACAGGGGCCCCTAAAATCTCATGTCCTAGCCGGTCCTCCCTGGCCTATGTCATACACCAAGATCAGCCAACACTATTTCCCTACCATCCCTTGCAATCCTCACTGTGCTTAACTCCAGACTCCATCCTATCTCTCAACTATCATCTTTGATATCATTCTGTCATGACCCCCTCCCACCAAACGTTCCCCTCCTGAGCTGGCAATGGTGAAAGGGAGATAATGCCCCCCGATTCCCGCCTCCAGTAGGCCCCAAGGTGGCGACTAGCACCAAGGGTATGCGTTTTCTACAAATATGGAAGGCATTACCATTTTTATTATTTAAGATCGAGAAATAGGACAAGTCACCCACCAAAAAGGAAAATAAAAAGTGTATAGAAATAAACCCAAACTAATTCCACATGCATGTTTAAATCACTCTGAAATAAGGGACAAGTACAAGAAAGCTCAAAAAGTACAATAGCAAAAGAAACAATAGTACAACAAACTGCAACAACTCAAACTGTCCCGACTAGTAGGGTACCGCACAGCCCTGGTAGTCCTCCTGGAAACCTGAATGTAAACGTAGGGTGAGCATACAAGTATACTCAGTAGGGAAACCTAAATATATCGTGCACAAGTGGGGGGACATCCTAATGTCTCGTGAGAACAACAGATGAAACAAAAACATGTCGATGAATTCTATCCACCCAACCTCACCAATCACACTCACCAAGTAACACAAGTCAATAGAGTATAGTAGTAATGTTATCAAAATATGGGTACCCCGCACCACCTTCCCACTGGACATTGAAGACATCCTACACATCGGACCAATCCCGCCATTCTCACCGTAGTCCCACTGCCTCATCCTGCCCGCACACACCTGGGCCACATCCTCAAGTAGTCCTACTGCCAAACCCTGCCTGAAAACACCTGGGCCACAACTGTCACACATAACCATGCCTAAAAACACCTAGGCCAGAACAACCACCGCCATGCCCGAAGACACCTGGGCTAGAAGATCCACTACCACGGCCGGAAACACCTAGGCCTCATGCTGAAGTCACATGGGAAACCACCTTTCCGCACACACCTGGGCTATAACCACCACACTACCTCACACGAAGTTTCTTGGCCTAATAATGGACTTCAGGCCATCACATCATGCCCGAGGATTCTTTGGCTATTTTGGAAAGGGAGCAGAAATGAGCTAATAACCAGCCACTAAGGGAAGTGTTGGGAAAAACACCCTCCCCCATGAAATTGTGGTGTTCGGCACTAAGTACTCAACATGGGTGGGGTGCATAAAGAAACAAAAAACATATAGATTTATATAAGTATAACAACCACTCATCCCATCCTAAGGCTTCTACACAAATATCTGATCACATGCCCTGGGCACTATTACTTCAAGAGTATGAACACAACAAACAATCCCAAAACCCCATTTAATGTTTTCATGTTTCAACAGCTTTTTTTATCAGTTTCTTAACTACCGGGAAACTATCAACAACCAAATTGGATCAAGCAATCATAAAACATATCCCTGCTGTCCACAAATCAAGTTAGGAAAACACAAACAACACAAACAATTCCCTTCTTATTAACCAACCAACCCCATTGATTATTATTCCCATTCCATTACGAAGCACAACCATTCATTAACTCTTCAAAATTTTATTTAATATTAACAACCCATAGTTTGTTCAGATTCAAACCCATCCATGCAGCCCCGCTTCTAACCACCATAACCACAATCACACCGAAACCCATTCATCATAATCCCTTTGATACCATTTATCGTAGCCCCACTGCCCGTCACCAACATAACATTCACACCAGCCCACAACCAAGCCAACCACAGTCCCACTGCTCTCCCGATCCACAACAACCCACAAAACAACCCCTTCACATAAATAAACCCTAACCAGAACCCCCAAGTTTATTATTTTAGTTTCTTCATCCGGGGTGATCACACAAGGGTTTCAGGTATTTAATCAGCCAACATTACATGATTAACCTATTTCCACATTCAATAAAATTTACATCCATAAGAAAATCTTGAAGGAGATGGGAACAATTAATTGCGTAAGCAAAGTCCCCCAACAACCATTATTTTCAGTAGGTAGAAGCGAATTCAATTAACAACATAATATCACAAGATATAAATAATGTAACTACATTCAAAAACTTCCCATCCCCATTTTATAATCCATTTATTATCTTTATTAAATTGGTTCAAAATGAGTTTCATGTAAACAAGAGGAAACCCACCCTGTATGATGCATAATCTAGAGAGATGAATGTATGATCCCTACCTCAACAGGTTCCGATGTCCTTCTACGACCACAACCACCACGATCACAAGGATTCTCCCAGAATGAATACACCCCCCAAGGATGTCGCGACACCACCGAATAAACAACACAAGAAACTCCCTCAACATGGAGATCACATGTCGTAGCATGGAAAGAAAATGAGAGAAGTATGATCATAAGGAGAATACAAGAACATAGGTTTAACATACCTTTTTAGATTCGTTCGTCAAAGACCTTCGTTCTCGTCAATTATCAGCAGTATCCTCGGTTTAAAGCTACGGAGGGGAGTTTGAATAAGAGGGAACGGAACAAGGTGTATGATGTTCTTCTCGCTGACACAATCCTGCTGTCACTGACGGATCGACGATCAGAGTCCGGATGAAGAAGTTAGAGAAGGAAGACTTTTCGATCATCCAAGAGCGTCATCGTGTGAAAAAGAAGCGATCAGTCTAGAAATAATCCGTGACCCTTTCATATATAGGAAAAAAATAGGTAAAATGGTATACAACGTGTATTAATGAATACACGGTGTGGCTATACACCCGTTACTCGTTTTTATTAGTCAACACACGACACGTCACGCAGTTTCCATGCAGTTAATGATAACAATAATTCTATTAATATTTGGTGTTTTTTTGACCCGAGTCATGAGTCATGAAAAGGTATTCATCATTGGTCTTAAAATGACCATCTTAATTTCAGGATTATACTTCTGCTAACGGTTCATCATTCCGACACCATATGAAGAAGTTACGGTCGAATTAAGATTATATGACCCAAAACAAAAATATGATTATTATATTATTTTATTTAATTTAACAGTTATTTTCTTTCCACCTCAAATAAGAACCCACGCTCAACCTCTCTTAAAGTGAAGTGTATAAGCCCCCATGATTGACTCCTCTTTTATATTATCATTATTATCATTTAATCATTATTATAAATTAAATTTTCTCTCTCCAATCACAATTCTATTTATGCCCCTTTATTTCCCCTCTCACACCTAGAAAATCATAAGATTTCACCTTGGTTTTATTTGACCTTATTTCCAAATTTATTATCATAATAATAATTAATACTACACTAAATGTGGTGCCTCCCTTCCTCATTCCATGCCCAACAGTCCCCAAGCTTCATTCCTTTATGGTTTTTATTATTTTCATTATTATTTCATCACATTGTAATCTCTCCCCAATCTCACATAAATGTCATTATTAATAAAATTAATATTAATAATACCCATCATTAATGTTCTAATTTAATCCCATTAAATTAGATTACCATAATTATTCTCATATTAAACTAAAACTGTTACATGCGACTCAAAACCATTTCATTTAATTGAATTAAATGACAAAACAAAATTAATATAACTTACATATTCAACCCCTTCTTAATACATTTTATTTCATTAACCTCTCGCACATAGTTTTACACCATCATTGTTATTTATTATTTTACTATAATAATAACAATTCATCAACTTATTTTATTAACTCATCACCATTATTATTTTTAATAACGATAATATTTATGCTCATCGCATTGACCACATTAAACCACCCCATTGGATATCTGAATCTGACCATGCCATGTCAATGTTGCATAACATCCGTTAATTTAATTATTTAATTCAATTTATTTTTATTTCACACTGATTAAATTGAAACCACTCTAATTAATTTTAAAATTATTCGATTTAAAAAACCCAACATATTTTTATGCCACCGTTATTATTATTATTTAACATAATAAAAATAACGAAATAACATTTAATTTTATTTATTCACCACCATGCTTCCACTGTGCATCTTCATTTATTTGTTTGCAATAAATACCATGACTCATTTCATTAATTTCTCAGTATTATTAATATTATGAATAATACTAATAACACAACACCCATAATTATTATTTAAATTTAATTTCAACAATTACTCAACTAATAATAAACCACATGTTTCATTTATCAATGTCTAATGGGTCACACACCTTCCCACTTGTCATCATTAATAATAATAACACCCATTAAATAATTTCTTTCATTATTATTCTCTTTTTAGTTTAATTAATCACAAAATTTATGTCATCATCATTATTATTTAACATATTTTTACATTATCATCAGTATTAAAAATTAACATTATAACATGCGTCATGTTGACCACATCGATTTCAACAAAGGAATGGACCAGAGGGGTCCAAGCCATTACAAGTGCGCATAAGAACCACATGATGTTTTAGAGCCCGGAACATATAATATATCATGGAATATTTCATATTAATCCTAGAATAAAAGAGTCACTAGATCATGTCCCCAAATAATCCCATATATCACCATCGTGACCAAACACTTTGAAATTTAACCATATATCCATATCATAAAACTGAAGAATGACTATTCATTTCATGAGATACTCTACATATAAAATCCATCAAATAAAACATAACAACAATTAAATTACAATGGACTATTAATGGTTTTATATTAATATTAAATATGGTTTCATGGATCTATTATCATCAATATAAATAATATAAATTGAATAAAAAAATATTATTAACAATACCTGATTAACCCATTATGAATTGTAATTAAAAATATTTAATTATAGGAAAAAAATAATGTATTAGAATAAATAATTAAAATCTTCTCATTGGAAAAATAAAATAACCCATAAAATATAATAAATATCTTAGAAATATATAATACCCTATGAAACCACACATCTATATAATTAATTTTTTCATAATTCATTTTCATTTTTTTATAAATCTATACCATCAATCCAATGAATGTAAAAGAAAAATTTGGATATAATTTGATCAAAATATAAGGACAAATGTAGAATAACATACCTCTATTGATGATTTCAATTTTTTATATGGGATGATGGTGTTAATACAATGTCAAACTACCCAATATAAAAGGAAAACCCAAAATATCTATTATCTTTAATTTTCAATCAAAAAAGAAACACAACAACAGGAAAACAGAAATAGTTGTACTATAAAAAATTTTCCACTAATAATTAGTGAACTATGAATCCAAGAAAAAGATAATACGAATATCCTAATATCATTATGTACATGATCACTTGAAGAAGGGGGAAAATAATTTTTTTGTTCTAATAGGTGTGCAAAAACATAAATATTAAAACCTACTATTTTGAAGAATATGAAGGAATTTTGATGAATTATATATAAAATTTGAATTTATAGTAGAGCTGTTAATTCAAGATTTCACAGAGTGCAATTTCATTGAGACTATTTCAATGGATACATTGAACACACATTCAAAAATAAATTTATTTTCCCCCATTATCCCTCCTCGATTTTCATGGGTCGAATCAAATTAACATTATTTCATTAATGAAATAAAAATAAAATATGTTCATCAAAAAAATAGTATATGATCACCATAAAAACATTGTTCAAACCCAAACCAGTTCTAAATACAACATGGTCACCCCAAAATGATGGTACAAACAATTATTAACTGTAAATAATCATTCTAAAATTGTATAGTGAAATGTATAAGTTCTCATAACAAGATAACTACATTAATGGTGAACTGAAACCTAATTTAAAGTTGATCACATATCAATTATCATGTTGTAATTAAACTCATACATTCATTATGTACTCAATACAACCACTTCATGACCTGACTAATAGAAGATTAAAAAAACCACCTCAATCATTTTCACACCATGTTAGATTACTTCATTCCTTCACTGATTTCAATTTATGAAATCATGAAGGGATTTGTTCTAAAAATAACATCCTTAATTATACAATTGGACTCACACCACAAAATAGCATAAAATTAAACAATCATTAATTATTCACAAACCAATAATAAACTTCATCCCACACACTAACATTCCCACTAACCACACACAATGAGACAAAATGAATCATGATGTAATTCCATTCCTTGGGTGAAATATGAACTCTAAATCCATCTTTGATTCATAATCTGTAACTAGAAACCACTAATACCAAAAATATTCGAATTAAATATTTCAGATTTTCTTATCTATTTTAGTGGTTCTCTTCAAATCATGTGGGATTAAAACTATCCATATTAATTTTACATAAAAAATAGTAAATTGTTCAAATACCTATAATTATTAAGGTATATTTTGAATTATAATCATTACAATAAACATTCTAATTATGATGAGGGAAATTTATTTCAATATATTGAGACCAATACATATTATAAATTGATAATTAATTGTTTTTTAATCTAAAATTTTTATTTATATTCACCTTTATAAAATGGTCCACAACTCATTTATATATATTTTTCATTGATAATTAAAATGTATCAACATCATATATCAATATTAATATTATTTTTTTAATTAAAATATAATATATTTTTATATATGATTATGAATATTATATCGAAAATATTTACCTCCTAGTTTATATGAAACAATTTTCCATATAGGTGGATACTTTTGAAAATATTATTGGTGGTGTGGGGCCGGATATTATATACTTTATAAAAAATAAAAAATTATGGAATTTGTAATTAAATATTAGTAGAATATTAGTATTATCATTTTTATAAAATGTAAAATATTATTTAATAATGATAAATTAATTTTTTTATAAAATTGAAATTTTAATTTGTTGTTTGGATGTGCCTTTTCCAAGACATGAAATTTGAGAAGAAATTTAAATTTTTCCGTTAACATTCAATCAAAGGGTAATATGTACAGTTTTCACATATCATATAACCATGTATTATAATTTTTAACAATCCATTATACTTTAAACGATGTGTTTACTTTAGGATATGTATATGGTGGGATTTCGAATAGTTCAACATTTTATGGAATAATTAATATTTATTATTTATTATATTTGATATGAATTTGTGGGAACAATTCCATTCAAGAAATATTTTTTAAATGGAGTTTTTTTATTGATAATCCACCACATCTATTGATTATGGAAAGGAAATAACTTCTAAGGAAAGGCTTAAACTCATGATCATCACTAGGGCCAATGGTAGACCGATTTTCATTAAATTATTAATATCTTCAATTTTTTTCATTTTTCCATCATCTCAGTCAAATAGATTATTATGTATAAAAAGGAAAACTAGGGTATCACAAATTACAGAGATAAATTAGGGGATAGAGATATAATTTATAGTATTGGATTCATTAGGTATGTCTATGTGGAGGAGGTTAGCCATGTAGTAGTGGTGGACCACAAATATAGGAAATAATTTGATGTATTCTTCACAATGTTTGTTATTTTTATGTTTATGTGATCGACACATTTAGATTATCCATTTTATGATTTTATATTCCTATTATGACTAATTAATACCCCTTGAGGGATACTCTATATCATCTGGGTAGAGAATAGGATTTCAAGATGATTTGAGGGGTTTCCTATTTGGAACACCTGGTTACGTGACATGTAGTTCAGTAATGAAAGACATGAGTTCTTCATCTTACAGGATGGTGATATTTTTATAAGTACATTAAATTTATATGTTATACATGAAATATACTTGTACTCATACATGTGGCTTCAAACCTAGATAGACATCAGGTCTATGAGTATATGACTATATAAAGTACACAGCTAAACCTATCTTGGAATGCATGTTGTGTAGAAGTGCACAACATGGAATAATACAAGGTCAGGACATGTGAGGATCATGGTGAAGTACCCAACATTGGTTAAATGGAATTATCAATGTATAAATGTTGTGTAAATTTGATATATATACAATTTCCTACTAAAGTACATTCTTTATGGGGATTTGAGTGTATACTCTATATTATAGGGTATACACATTGTGTACTCCTACAATGAAACACATATGAAGTTTCTTTATACCATCATGCCCAAAATTAATAATTATGCACTTGAGTAGTCCATTTTTGTGTTTTTTCACATATATTGTTATTATACAACCCGTTGACTGATTTGAGGGATCATAAAATATGTTTTGTGATAAATGATAAATAGTAGTGAGGTACCACCTATATTGATTGGATTATATTGTATTCTAAGAGGTGGACCGAATTTAATGTTGTTTAAAACAACCTAGATTGAGAAAATAATAATATATGGTCCATTATCCTTCTCTATTTACTAATTACTATGTAGATTTTCACATGATCATGTATCCCTTCTGAGATGTGACCTATTAGATATGTATTCCATGTGGTTAGTTTTTTCCATGTATTTCATAAATAAGGCCTTAACATAAGTTTCAAACAAGATAATCCTACGTCGTATCCCTCTACCTTTCAAATAATATTTAATTTTACATTATGTGAGTCCTTCATATTTATTCTATGATAGATAATTCCTTGATTGACCCCTATACTTGTTTTCCATTTCTAAGGATTACATTTAGGATACCTATACATATATATACCATTTTTGTGGGTCCAATGTAGCACTCCCCTTCATATGAGAGTACAAGTTGGATTTAGAATGGGATACATGCACTTATCTATAGACCATGAGAATCCCATGTAGGATTCCTCTCTAGTGTTTTGAACTGAGGAACCAAGTTGGTTCTCCTATTTTTGATCAACCTTGAGTTAGTATGTTTGGTTTTTGTATCTAAGGTATTTGGTTTCACCCAAGAACCAATAAATCTAGTAATCCTAAGAGGATATTGAGGTATGTGTGGGTTTATGAATGTTATAACCCAACACATTTAATTACAAATAAAAGTTGTTTTTATTGACACAATAATGGTTTCTAGAGGCACATCCTCATACTCATCCAATGAGATCATCATGTTGTGATTAGTATTGGGCCTTCTACTCACGAATCCTAGTATTATACTAATATGAGTGGTGTGATGTGATTATATGATGGGGACAACTAGATATAATTCATGGGTCCTCATCATGAACATTTTTATTTATTTCAACCATTGCACGAATTCCCACACATAATTATTCGTTCATCCATTTTTATGGATTTCTCGAGGTTTATTCCATGTTTAATATAGAACCCCACTACCATGTTTCACCTCAGGGATACCAATGTTATATGGTCTAGGGAAATACATGTTTTTAGCAAGTTTCCATACATCCCATGAGTTGTAGATTTTGTTGAAATTTTTGAGGATTAATGTTGATCTGTAATATTGATTCCCAGGATACTCCATAAGGATAATTGGAAACACTATTACTTAATAAAATAAAGCTATCACGGTATGGTGCTGAAGTTTTTTGAATTGAATGTATTAAGATTGTTATATTGGATTTGTAATTTATTCCCTACAACAAAGGGTAAACCCATAAGGGATCATTAGAGTTTCAATTTTTGGATATTCAGTGCATTGAGACCTAAGAATACATCATCAAAAAATATTTCATACGATGTGATTTATTTGGCATCCTGATCTGTGGATAATTTAGTGTACATATTGATATATCCTAGAATCCTCTTTTATAGTGATTAGAGGTTATCCTTGGGAAATTATAGGTATCTCTTTATGTTAACATAGAATTATTAGATAAATTATTATGCAAGAAGAAATAGGTATCGTCCATTTTGATTAAAAACAGTTAGATCAACATAATTATACATGGATTGAGTTCTATGACATCCAACTCAATGCATAATTCAAAGGATGACATGAGGAATATGTTTATGGACCCTATGATCGACTATAGTTGATTCATGTCATTTTTCCTTACATATATATATATATATATATATATATATATATAAATATATCCATGAGGGAAAATTTATGAAAGACAGTACTCGCTTAGGCTGATGTAGGTATGGATAATCAGGATAACATTCCCAAGGATCAACAATAGATTATATGATTATATATTGTTTTGTTTTAATATTTATTTCACATTTTAGATGAGAATATTTATTGATAATGAACATATGAAAGTATATTAAGGCCTTACCATTGATGGTGGTCTTTTGAGATTTATATGCCAATCCCTATACATGCACCACGGTGTGTGTGCATATTATATATTAGCATTCTTGTTGAGAATTTTTTTTCAACAATTATGATAGGGGTCATAGTTTCATTCTCATGTATACCCACTCATTTGGATTATTATGAACATTATAGAGCATTTCAAATGATTCATTGATACTAGAAACTTGGTTGGCTCAAAGGTAGTATTATAACCTTCTTTTTCTATTTTAATTTATTTTATTTACCACCACCTACATGATCTTCCATGTGGATAAAAATTTCTGTATTTATGAAATGTCTTCTCTAGACATTAATTCATTTCTATTATTATTAGTACTTACTTCTATATCAATTTATTTACTACATTCGTACTCTTTTAATTACCTTCATTGAATGTTATCTAGTTATTTACACCATTTATACTTAGAAATGATGACATAGTCTCTCCATGGAGACACCTTAGTACCTCACATCTAGTTTTTATCATCTATATGTTGTAGAGGCACACTTGAGGCCTTATGGTGTAGAGACATAGAGCATCTATTTATTGGCATCTAGGTTTGGACATGACAAAATGTTATAATAGGTGTTACCTCCCTATTTTGTTACTATTTATGAAATATTATACTTGAATATTAGGAATGTTTTAAAGACAATGATGGAAATTATTCTATTTCATCGTGAAAAATTATTTTGATTAGAATTATGGTTTTATATTGATATGGTGTTGCTCTTATTAATATACGATATTACAATTTTATATGATCTTAACATTGGTTGATTCATATATTGAGAGGATTTTTATTTTACTATCTATTTGTAGTTATCGACCCATGGGTGAGATTATATTGATTGATTAATGGCTCTATAATCATTTTAATGAGGACAATGTAAGATTTTAACTCTTTCCCAGCAATGGTCGGACATGTCATATGCATTATATTTGGCATATAGGATTGAATTATTATAGGCCAGCTACGGTGTGTTTTTTACTGATAAAAAGGGATTTTTTTTATTTTTTAATCAATATCTTAAATTATGGGTTGTAATATAGTTTCATGGTGTCATTTTACTCAATCAGCCTAAATTTTATTTATATTTTCTTCTGATGGCATGCTATGTGGACTATCTGTAAAACATTTTATACTGAGGCTGAAGTCAATGTCCTCGTTCAAATAAGACGCAGTTACCCAGGTAGTTCGAGAATGAATATGATTCTTAAGAGTTGAACCACTCATATAGGGTGTGGTTACTTTTGTATAGTTATCTAATGTAATAATAAATTCTTATACTAGATCATATCATGTATCATTGAATTAAATTATACTTTTCCAAATCACGGAATTATGATGCGCCATTTATTTTTATGATTACGATTTTATCATATGAACGAAGCTCATAATATTATACTGATAGATAATACCTTTATTTATTGTGATATAGTTTTTTTATTATTTTGGTACTGGTAAATACCAAAAAACAATTTGTGAAAAGGACCCGAAAGGGGGTAATACCCAAAGAATATGCCAAGTGACTTTTATTTCATTATCTTTTCCTTTCTAAAATCATGATACTCTAGGTGAAGTACCTTCTGGGGATAATTAAAGAAGATCAGGGCCTAGGTGTGAAGATTCATGATATTTTTACTATAATAGTTCAATATTTTTCCTTTATTATTTTAGAGTGTGATTTGATTGGCATGTTGGATCCTTATGTCTAGATTGGTGCACGGATGATGCCCTATGATATGTAAACTTGTTGGGAGTTTTGATATATGAGAAATGTGGGTATACATTGTGACATAGTTATGTTGCATGATTTGTAGTGATTGGTGGAGGACCCAAATCATTGTATGTGAGACTCAGACCACTGTAGTTTTAAATTTAGCATGATCGAGGGAAACCTATGAGAGAGGTTATCCCAGGTTTATGGATTTTATTTCATGTAAGGAGATTGGATATACATGCATTCTATGTTAGATGAATGAATTTTTTCTTATGTTTAAATATTTATTTATGATGATAACATTAGTTTTAGAGGAATCATCTTGGGTGATCTTGTTTCGAGATTGGATTTGTTGGGAACAACTATTTGATTACAAGACCTAGTAAACCAATATATTAGCAGATGATTCACTAACCTCATATAACGACATCTTGTGATTATTGTTCATCGGATGAATAATGGAATAAATAAGGTTCTTGACATTAATGAGGAGTTCCAATGATGATTCAATATTATAAAGATGAAACTGCAATGTAGAATAGTTGGTTTATCAATTTTTTAGATAATTCACATGATTTTGAGTCATATAATAATGTTCCTAATCTAATACAAGTGGTATCAATTAAATATTTAATCGGTGGTATACATGATTACCTCTTATTTGGTATAATTACTTTAGATTTATTCTCAAGGGATCTGAGGTTACTATTATTTGAATTAAAGGACCTCCATAGCTTGGATAAAGATTTTGAAAATATAAATTCTAGTGGTTTGGTCAATCTAGAAGGCTCAATGTTATGGGAATAACTTAAGGATGAGGTAATATTTTATAATTAAGGTGAAATTCACTTTAGGAAACTCAAAAAATATTTAGATTATATAAATTATTTTTCAACTAAAAATGAATGATAAGTGACATAATTATAATATAATATGAGGATATGAATAAATACACATATCACATTATTTGTAGACATGATTAGTTAATATAAATCCAATTATCATTTAGTTTTAATGCTTATTTAGCCCATTTAACTCATACCATGACTAAATTGATTTTAATCAATAAGGGTAAGTATTTATAATCTAATATTCCATAAAACCCATATATGGACCATGGATGATCTTATAAATCATATCCTATTCAAAAAAGATAATTAAATATATGGTTTTTAATATAATATTAGATAATATAATTTGATTTAAATTAAAATTCCATTAATGTCAATTTTGAAACTATTCAACACCTGACTTTTAAAAAATATCAATAAGAAAAGATTAAATCATTCAAAATATTTTAAAATATTTATAATATTAAAATTTCATTTAGAATATTGTTTTTTGACATTTTTAATATCATATAATTTATTTTTCCCGTAATTGAATAATTAATTTTTGAGAATTGTGAATGAATTTAAGGTAATTATATATTTATGAGAAAATAAAATAATATAAAAACTCAGTAATATAAATAAATTTAATTTAAAAGTAATATTTATAATTGAATACATATTCAGGATAAAACTATATTACCAATATTAATATAATTAAAATAATGAATGTTAAATCTTGGACTTTTTATTAATAAAAAAACTATAAGGGAAATAATAATATATTAATTGAATCAATATTAATATATTCTATCCAAAATTATGTATGGATGGAAATTCACCATCTTATTAGTCTAGGGAATGTTTTAGAATTATTTTTTAATTTGTTCCATTATATATTTAACAAATATTACCCATTTTTTCATTTATGACAGTCCTCAAAATTTGAAAGGATACTATTCATATTAGCCATAAATAAAAATGATATATTTAATAAACCAGGAAATACTAATTCAAAATATGCAATAGATTTTATCAAATTCAATACCTATAACTCGTAGAAATATGTTTTATAATATTGCAGGAAGAAAACACATTTTGGAAATGGATGCTTTTTCGAATGAAGTTGGATATTTGTTCACTTATGAATTTTAAAATTTTTGATTGATTTTATAATTTTTAAATTTCATTTAGAAAATTAAAAAATATTGAATAATTCAATATATTTTGATGTAATTAAACTGTATACATAATTTTTTATTTAGAAAAGAAATCCTTTTAGTATTATCATCATCGTCATTACTCTTATTTCTAATTATTTAAAAACCAAAGAATATTATTATGCTGATTTATAAAATATATTTTTTTAAATAAATGTAGTCATATTTATTATTTCCAAATTAAATATTAGGTAATTAAGGTCACATAATAATATATCATGGTCTATTATAACTCGTTATTTTATGAAACGCATGATATTGGAAGAAATATAATTGTTTTTAATACTGAAATACTTTATAATATTTGGGTCTTTAAATTAGTCACTGTTTATAAAAAATTATAATTTACTCTTGAAGAAAATCATGTGGTAGTTTTTCAATATTATTGAAATAATGCTCTATTTTATCAAAAATATCGGACCACAGTCACAGACTATGTTTTGGTTTATTAGTTTTTTATTTTGGATTCTTAATGTTATCCAAAATAAATTATAACCATCTCAAAGAATATTTGATATATACTTAAATGTATAACAGTTAAAAAACCAAAATGACCATTTCTATGAATCTATGTCTTCCATCATTGTCAGTCCTTGAATTTTATTTTTCCGTATAACCTTTCACCATTCAAGACATGCACATCATTCTATAAGATACAATTATGTAGTTTATTAATTTTTTAAATTTGTTGGTAAATATCAATTATCAACACAATGTTTATAATTTTTTTTCAGGAATACATTTGATTTATATATTATTACTTATAAAAAATAACACTAATCAATTTTATACCACCACATGTATTACTTGGTTAGACCGCTGATTTCAATTATCAACTTAAAAATATGTAGTATTTTTGTTGTTGTTTAATATATATTTCTAGGCCTTAAATCACCAATATAGTTTTATTATGTTGTTTTACATTTCCCATATACTTCCATATAATACAAATAATGAAAAATTTATATAAATGGTATTTTTATCACTTATTTTTCTTACTCTTTTAATTACTATGTTTCGAGTTTACTAACTATATGTCAAAAATTACTATATCTACAATATGTATATAATTACAATTCATTACACTAATAAAATTAAATGTATTTCTCTAAAAATCCGTAAAATAAATTTTTTACTTATATTCTAATCTTATATATATAATATGACTAAATATTTATTATTTCTCATATTATTGGAATAAAAAAGTTTAAAATTTCATTAATATTTTAAAAATAAAATATAATTTTTAGTATACTTCCAAAATGTGAAATATCCCATATGTGCCATCATATTGTTTTATTATGCATAAATATCTAAAAATTAAAAATGATAATCCATATTATACAAATTTGAAACAACATGGGCAATGAAGTGAAATTTTTAACCACAACATGAAATCATCATTTGTACCCATCACCGTTCATGAAATTAATTAAACCATGTATATTACTTTTTATGAATATTTTCACTAAGATATATTTTTATATTGATAATTATATTTATTACATTATTATTCATTTTGTTTATATTAATTAATATTAATAATTTATGATCCTAACATAAATTTTTTATTCCATTATTCAATTTTTCCTATTTAGAGAATCTATTAAAATAACAGTTTTCACAATAACATATCTCCCTTTATTTGATCACCTACCAAGAAAAATTGTAATTATAAAAACATTAACAAATATCAACTTTTAATTATAATTAACAAAACAAAATAACATTGAATGTAAAATAAAATATAACACATCAATCAACATAATCAATAAACTCCAAATTGTAACCGTAAAATTTAAAACAATAATGTGAAAGGCTAGTAAATATAACAAATGGATTGTGATTTGATTATTTTCAAACATTTTTTTATCAATAAATAACTATATATTTATAATTTTAAATATTAAAATATTAAAAAGTTAAAATAAAAAATCACTCCTAAACTACTCTAATAAAAAAACATATTCAAATTAATTTATGAAAATAAATTTTAAACTAATATATTAAAATCAAGAAATCCACCCAAAACATGTTTCAACATTTAAATATTCAAAATCATATCCAAGATTGTTAATTAATAGTATTTTTATCGATTTATATCTTGAAAATTTTCATTTTAAATTTTTTTTTCTGGTATTTGTGACGTCTCCTATAATTGATCTCAGGGTCATGGAATCTCCCCAAATGGTGATTAGTTAATCTGAGTTTCCTTTTTCTTCTAGATTCCTCACATTATCTTTATCATAAGAGAGCCACCTCTTCTCATTCCTATATAAAATCTTGTAATACCCTTATAATCGTAATGTGGTATTGTTTTATAATGTTTAGGCCAGTGATTGGGGCCATGATGCATAAAAACAACATTGGTGTTATCGGTATTATGTTCTTGAACTAGTTATTTTAATTCCTCATAGATGGTTTTTATGTAATATTTAATGTCATTTGTTCCTTTTTTATTTTATCTGGTCATATCTCAACCCATTTGTAACTAGTCTTGTTGTTAAGTTTCCCCTATATATGATGTTGTTCCCTGACCTTTTCTATACTACTCAAATGATAGACTGTTGATAAGGTTAATAAGTTAATTTACTAGAATAATTTTTATATTTCATGTAATATAAGAGTTTCATTGGCTGGATAGAGTACATATTTTGATTATATATCGTAAAATTTTTAAAAAATAATTGGTAAATGGTCTAGGATTTCTATTTTTGGTATGGAGTTTGTCATTATATTGTTTTAAAAGTGTTGTTGTGATTTCTAGGATTTTTCATGTTGTATTTGTTGATGGATTCTTTTGGTTGATAATATTTTTTGATTCTATTACTGTATTTTATGAATTTAAATCATGGTAAATATTCATAGAGGTGTTCTTGATACTATAGAATATTTTTAGAAATTGATTTTCAAAATCTAGGGACAGTTAGAGATATTTCATTAAATAGAAATAATGGTGATGGTGGTGGTGATGATATGCCATTTCCCATAGTCATGATTCAGTTTTATAGGTAGTAGATATCACTGATTAAATTTTACAGTGTTTTGTACATATATGGAAAAGTATAGTGAATATCTCGAGGTTCTTCGTGGATCAGTTTTAAAAAAACATGAGGCACCAAAAAAGTTATTCTTGGGGACCTATGACACATACTGTAAGTGTACATGAAAGGATATGATTTAAAATTTTATTTTTTGTTTAATTACATATGGGATAGAAATTATTTTACTATTTTTATGGATTTGTCAAATTTATAGCTTTCATATTTTGGATGTCATATAGTTGTATTTTTCATTCATTCTTTTTTATTACCATTCATTATAATAGTACTATATATAAAATTAAATATAAATTTATTTATGGAGATTATTGTATTCGGATGAATTTATTTTATTCCATAGATAAAAAGTGGAAAAAAAATATTAGGTTTGGAATATAAATTCATACTCATCATATTAATAAATGAATTTAAATATATTTAGTTTATGAAATAAATTGAATTTAATATAATACTCAACTAAAAAAGTATGATAATTTTAGTTAAACATTAGAAATATTTTGTACTTCCCAATAATCTTAGAGATACGAAATTAATATAAAAAATATAAATCGCATAGTTTATACAACCAAAATATAAAAATTATAGAGTGGACGAATTTTTATTCCTAAAAAATTCCTCAATTAAATCTTGAATACTAATTCATATAAAATAAAAAAAACTCAATCCATTAATTCAAACAATAAGAAATTATCGAGTTATATTCAAATACATGATTCTCATTCACATTATAGTCCTCTTATTATTTATTTTAATTTTTAGTAGTTGATTAACATTAAACCTTATTTCATGACCAATTACTCTCAATGATAACTCCCCACATTCAATATAAATTAATGACCTAAATATAGATTAAAATTATATAATAGTTATAAGGGTTATTTTCTGTATGAAAATATTTGGGTCCATAAAATCAATATGAATCATAATAATTATATAATTTAATATAAAATTTCATCATGAAAAAAGTGGTGGGTTTCACCACCTCTAATACCTTATAATTAAATTTTTGTTATCAGATAATATTTTTTATTTATCCAAATTCACCCATTAATTATCCAAATTAATATTATTTAGTGTTAAAAAATATAAAATGTTATTATATATTCTAGATGAATTATTAGATTCCTTGATACCAGAACTAAAAACTCCACTTTAAGTTTTAATGTGCTAATATCCTCAATATTCTCAATGTGTGATACCAGAAATTTAATGAAAATTTTATTTTTGGATATATTTTATAAACAATCAATATGAAAACATTTATTAAATGGTTATTAAATATTTCTAAAAATATAGATTTTTATTTATTTATTATCCCATGCATCATATTTTTCAAAAAAAATTCTTTAGATTTATATGTCATCATATTTAGTACTTTCAATTCCTTCCAAACATCCATTAAATTGTCCCTTATTCTTTAAATAATATTTTTCTCTTTTTATTTATGAATTTAATTCAATATTGTATCCATTTATAAACAATCATTGATATTTCCACTACATAGGGATATTTTTATAAAATTAACACTTATGTTTACCTCTATATCACCTAAAATCACTTATTTATGAATTTTATTGAGTTTATTTTATATTTCACCAACTTGAAAATAATTATTTATTATCATCGACAAATAATTAAATGAATCATCATATAATTACTTGAGGTAATCACCAATTGTTGACATGAAATCTAGTGTATATATATAATTAATTTTAAAAAATACACAAGATATTATATACTTTATAACGTAAATATATAAAAATACCCCCAAATATAAAGTGGTTAATTTTTTTTGGATATTAGATAAATAATATTAAATTTTTAAAATAACTATTTAATCTTTCTTTTACATCATCTCAATTTATTCATAGACTTCATCATACTTTTATATATGTATGAATTATCTTGAGGAAACATATAAAATAATGGATGAGTCAAAAACATAGATATGTTGATAAAATTAAATAATCATGGGTTAAATTAAAATATATATCCAAAAAATATTATTGAAACATAATAGAAAACTATTATAAAAATCACACTAAATCATGGTAGGAGATACCATATATAAAATGATTATAGATTTAGTACATCTTCATTGGTTTCATATCAATATTATTATAAATACATGAAGAAATAATTATATTGGAATGTTAGGATCACATCCAATGTAGAGTTACTCACACACACTACTATTTGGTTATTGATTATAATTTTATTTAATTCAACTTATATGAATGAAAATAGTAAAAATTATGTTTGGAATTGAAAATGAATGAGATAAATGATAATAAGTATTCACGTAGACTTAATATGAAAATAATGAGAAAGAAAACACTTATAGTACTAGCATATCACTCATTCACTTCTATTTAAAACTATTCATAAACCTAGTGTTTAAATTTTACCACATAATATTCAGGATAAAATTATTTTCCTAAATGAAATAGATATGCTATTATACTAGATAAGTCTAATTGATTAATGCCACTACCTCCTATTCATAATAGAGAGAAGCTATCTGAAAAATTATGAGTCCATAAAAAACCTCAATGTTTTTCAACCACATTATAAACACATTAACATTTTAGCTTTGCCTTATAAAAATACAATAGTAATGGTGTATATAATAGATTAAAAAATAAATAAAAATCCATGGAAACTATATTAGGTTATATTATCAATATAACCTTCTCATTTTTCCTTTATAATTCATATATATTGAAGAAACAAAAAAATGAAAATAATTGATACTTGAGAGAACCCACTATTCTAGATTCCAAATATTTTAGTGAAATATCCCTACAAAAACAAATATTGTATTAAATAGATATCTCCAAAACAAAACATTTATACTTGAGTTACCACGGTATGTTTTAAAAAATTATACTAACCATTATAATATAGTTATTAAATTGACACATGTAATTTTTTTAACCACATTACAAAAGAATTTTCACTTTAAAAAATATTACAACTAGTGAACAAAATAAAATGATTATTACATAAAATTTAGTATCAAAATTGAATATTTCACTATTGTGATAATTTTTTGGATTTAATAAATTTTTTGAAAACAGTAAACACCATAATGAATGATTTCCAATACAAATACTTTGTCCCTATACATTAGGATATTATTGGAAAGTTATATTTTGTAATTATTGAATGAAAATTTCATAATATTAAATTAATTTATTAACATATCCTTGAACAGTTTTCTATTTTTTCCTAATATTAATTTCTTGGGTGTATTGAAAATAATTTATTTTCATTTTAATAATGAGAAAAAAAAATTCACAATTTTTTTCTTTTGTGATATTAGAAATATTTTTAAAGGAAATAATTTTTTATATTGAATAATAATTTTTTTAAAGAAATTTTATAAATTTAGAAATGTTTTATATTTATATAACTAATTTCTATCCATATAAAAAAAGTAATATTTTAGTTGTAATAAAAATAACATTTGATCGTTCCAGTTAATTATATACTTCATCATAAAATTGATTTTATTATTTCTTTGAAAGATAAATAATTGTTTAATTAATGTTGAAAAAATTTATGATATTAAAAATTATAATTTTAATAACTATGGAATAACAAAATTAACCATGAAAACAATAATTTTCCAAAAAAAATTACACATATTGTGCGTTTATTTTAAAATTATTATTTCTTGGTATTATAAATTTTAGTTGCGAACATGTTTTTGAAAGTCTAAATTATATTTATAATAAATGTAAAAACGATAAATATAAAATATTTCATTAGAAATAATTACAATGGTGTAACATTCAATATATTAGTATATGTAGTAATGAAAAAAATTAATTTAATATTTTTGAAATAAGCCAAAACATGTTAAAAACTTGATTCCAATTGGATGGTTTATTTGTATCTCTAAAAAACCTCACATCACAAACAATTTTTTCCTTTTTTTGATTATTTGAGACATGAAATGTTGCATCACACAATTTAAAATTTGGGGGGAAATTCCATATTATCCCTCATATTCCCATATAAAATGGGGTCACACCCCCAAATTCATAGTATAGATGTACATTCAAATGTATTCCAAAAAATATACCAATTTTTATCTACCAACCCTATATTGTATGTATAAGACTTAGATATCCATTAATAATATTATAGAGGCTATATTGAAGGATATTTCTAAAATAAAACTCATGCCCCCCAACATACATATGACCACCATAATTCATTATATATATTCTTATTATTCCAAAGCATTTCTAAAAACCCAAATATAATAAAATATCTTCTATTAATATAATAAAAATTATTTATATTAATTTAATGACACCTATATATTATGAATATCCATTGTGAGGTATTTTTAATATTTTTTATTTCATTACCACAAATTTTATATAAATGTTTTTTCATAAGGTGACATATTGTTGATAAATATGAAAGTAAAATATATTTATTATTTTAATAAATATTTAATAATATGTTTTTTCAAGAGGATATAAAGTTCCCTTGACAATGTCATAAAAACTTCAATAGTTCAGACGATGATTTTCATTGTTAATGTTCCCAATATCATAATGAAAATTATGATATAAGATTATTTTTCATACTTTAATACAATGACAATGAAGCTAAAAAATGAAAAAAGTCATAGATCAATTCATGTAGATCATTATATGTAGATAACCATGAAGATGTAATTAGACAGAGATAAACCATAAGCCTGAATTATAAGTACCTCAATGTAACCTAAATGACAAAGAACAATGTTTCTTTATAGAAAAAACCAATTTTATTCAAATGAACATGGAGGTTGTTATTTTTCATAGTGATAGATGATGTCATATTTGATGAGTTATAAACAAATTATGAAGTCAAATGTGGGACAAAGTATAAAGCAATAAAAAACATGATCATTGAGGGACTATACAATGCTAAAACAATATTACTAGATGGAGAAGTGACATTGTAAAAATTAAAAAGGGGGAATGTTTTTTATGATAGAAGTATTTAGAATTTTCAATAATGTTTCATAAATTTAATTGATCATGTGCACAAGATAGTCATAGATGATGTGGATGTATATATAGTTTTTATGATTCATAATAGTGAAAATTTTAGTGTTACAGGTTGTATGATGTTCCATAATTTAGTTCATTACAATATGGGAGAATTAGTTCATGTCTATCAAAAAATGAATAATATTGAAAAAAAATTCAATAGTAGTTTTCCAATATATCATTACAATTGCAATTAGACAGACATGATCCATATAGACATTGGCAATCTCATCGGAATAGTGATTCTAGGATGCTCCACCAGGCTATGTTTTTTTATCATATTAATGTTTGAGATAAGGTAGAATTATCAGATGAAGTCATGTTGAATCACTAAAGATATCACATCGAAGGAAATTATATAATGTCTATCGATCATTGGAAGACATTGACTGATTATCGGTTGAATTCATGTTGAGTTGATATAACATAGTTAGTCTGATGAACAATATTTAACATAGTGAATTCAATATGTCTAAATATTTTTCAAATAATTATTATTTCATGGGCTGAAATAAAAATAGTGTACGAGACAAACCATTCACCAGATACGGATATTATAATCTTTATATAAACATTGTAAATATCATTACATTCATGATGTGATGATATTAAATAAATTATTATTATCTAGAAAATTGAATTTTATTTAAAGAATTTATTTAATTACAAATTTACAGAAATATGTAGATTTTATGTGGGGAAAATGATTTTAATAACAATATATAATACTGTAGAAGGCTTATGGTGTATCCAATGAAATCCATTTCTGTTATAGATTTATAATTTGGGGTTTCATTGACAATTAAAATGATTTAGAGTTCATGTCATTATTCCAATGGGTGAAACAATAATAATGGGTAAAATAAAAAATCATAATTCAAACTCGATGCACATATAATGTTGATAAAAAATGAAGAAGTTATTTTAATAGTGAAATATTCTATATAGGATGAGATTTTGTTGAAGTTGGAAAATATTATATAGTGGTTTGGTCAAAATTTCATCCAAACATAGTTCATTATCTTAATAATAAGATTGATTAATTGATTGAGTACTCAATAAAAAATAATTTCACAAACTGTCCACCAGGGCCCATGTTGTGACTACCCCATGCCCACCTCTAGATTGTTAGAGGATGGGGAAAATTTCTGAAGGCGTCAACCTATATGTGTGAGGAATTTTCTTGAGTACATGTAGACACACACATGCACTACCCCATTCTAAAAAACTGAAATGGGGAAATTTTTATCACTAAAAAAATATATGGAGAAGTACAATTGAAAGTAATTTAGAAACAATACTATCCCAAAAACAAACAAAAAATAGAAAGTGAATAAAATGGAAACCCTGATGAAAATCTGTAGAAAACCAAACCTGATCTTGAGAGTAGTGAAGCAACTGGAAGCCGAAGTAGTATTTCTTATCCACCCAATACTACTAGGCCCTACCTGGTCGTAGGACACCATGTAAACTGTAATAGAATCTGTCAGTATTGTCTCCTTGAGAACCCCTATTGAAACGTTAGTCGTTTGCACCAGACAAAACACATGTATATGAAGCCCGTGCAGGGGTGAGTAACAAAGTACTCAGAAAGTAACCCAAAACAAAAAGTAAATTTTAAAAATTAATTCCTCAAAGTAAATCACAAAACAAAAGATAAATCACACATTTTATATTCTACTGTAGTATCAGTATAATCATTAGTAACATCGTTGAACACCCTAGCTAATTGAGAACTCCTCTTCTAGGGAGTATAGTGGGCATGCCAAGTAACGATGAAGTGATTCCCACAAACCATGGGTTGATTAGTTATTCCTTCCCATCACGTAGTGTGGGACAACAAATATATATAGAGGTGCTTCCCAGTAGTAAATTCGTACTGAGTAACACTTCCTCGTTGCGTACCATGGACTTACAAAGTCGCAGAGAGATGATTCCCTCTGTGGGATGAAACATTCAGAGAGATGATTCCCACTAAACCAAATGTCACTAGTCTTCAGGTCTCAGCCAGTCACCGGGTATTTTACATAGTTCACTTGGGAAAACTACTCCTCAATCCCTTTATCAAATCTCAACTTGCACAATATTCACCATTGTTCATTCCAAAAGATCCGCCATATTGAGTGGGTACCAATTCCACAAACAAATCATCAATTGGACACACGATTTTCATGATATGTGCATTTCTGAATGGGGTGCAGGTCTGTCCTTTAGGGGTGGGTCTAGACTGTTGTGGGTGGGTCCACCCCTTAGGCATGTGTCTGACACGTCGGTGAGTTTGGGCCCACTGGGTAGCGGGGATGGCCCGACGTGCAGGGGGATCACCCCGCCACCTGGGGACTAGACGCATGGTGCGGACTATGGTGCCGACTAGCTCAGACACGGCCTTGCTACAATGTCTCATTCATCCCAAGCCCAATGGGTGCATGGCCCATTCACCAACTATGGTCGACAGACCGGAGAATCTCTATCCATCATTCCATGTGGTGCCCTGCCTGGCACTACTTCCTACAGCTTTTTATCGCTGTTGACGAGTCAGCTTCCAACTCAATGTAGTATGAGACTCTATAAATGAATTTAGGGGACCACTAGACAAGGTCCTATTGACTGTTCTTTGATATTTCTATGTCGGTGGCCTTTAGGATGTGTTCTCTTTACTATGAGGATACCAAACTAGACCTGATGTCATTTGAGGGGTATGACCACCAAGAACACACATGTAGAGGCTCTAAGTCCTTGTTTGTGTCTTCCTGGGGCCTCTGCTTTAGAGGTTTAATGATCATGAAGGTTTGGGGAGTTTCACTTCAGTCATTCCCTACCATGATTCAGACGCTGAATAAAATAACCACATGAATAAAACAACCTCCCGCATAATGCCTGAATCGCAGATCAACATGTACATGGTTTGATCTGTGTTTAACATTTTTATAAAAGGATGGTGATGAACATATAATTAGAAACCCCTACCTCTTATGATGTCTGATTCCTCATCGTTCATCCTATAGTGATTTAGACGTCGAGGTTCCTTCCCAGATCTAATTTTCGAAAGGTGTCAAAGATGATGAAGTTAATCGAGTGTTATTCATTCTTATCTAGGGTGTAAGTCCATCAATGGTTCACCGAAGAATCCACAAAATTATTAATACTTATTTCCCCATCACTTCAAACTATAAAAAGAAGCATGTCACAACGTTTCAATTATAATGATATCTTGTGTTGGTGCACTATTTTATTTAAAAACCTGTGTCATTATTACACATTATTAATCCTTCCTTATTCTAGGAGTTAATGAGCCATTGATGATCCCCCTTGATTCACATAATCTCCAACATGTCTCTACACTGCAACATCATCGTCCTCCACTCAACTATGAAAATTAAATGTAAATAATTAGTTTAAATTATTTTATTATTTTTCTCGTTATGTCTGAAAAATACATTTTCTGCTCAACCCTTTCTGACTGAAGTTAAGTAATTTTTAAGAGAATCCCAACATTCTAAATTCAACGAAGCCCTCAGATTTTTAATCCGAGTGTTGGTACAAAAGATATAAAATCCCGCTCGAAAGCCTATTGAACGTACTATAAAAAATATCATAAGATCGTTTCAGGATCTCCGGCCCTTGTAACCACGTACCGTGAAATTTCGCAGTCTTGAATTAATTTCTTATAAATAAAAAAATTACACAGAAATTATAATATGTCACATTCTACCAACCATAGGGATTAACATTTCTGAATTGCAAAACAAAAACTAAACAAAAATAAGGGGGTGTCCTTAGCACGAATCTGAGCCTCCTGCTTCCATTTTCTATCCTAGTGATTCTCATGCTAACATCAAAAACATAGTAGATGAATTGGCAGCCCACATAGGACCCACTCATATTGATCTTATATCTCCACTGGGATATCTGCAAATGTCACCCCATCATCAATGTCCATCTCTCCCTATTTGATGTTGTGTAATGTATCATGTATGTACCTTCTCAACTATGACACATGGAAAAAATTATACACTTGGTGAATATGTGAAGGAAGAGTTTGGTGGTACATCGCATCTCCAACTATACTAAGGATATGAAAAGGTTTGATGAACCTCTGAGATTGCTTTCCACCCCAGAAAAGTCTCCAGAATCCTTTTCGTGGTGAGACCCAAATGAACACCAGATCTCCCTACTCAAAATACAAGGGTCTCCGTCTCCAATCAGCATAAGAATTCTTGATACTCTATGTAGTCCTCATCCACTCCTAGATTATCTTCACCTCTTTGGTGGTAGCTCGTACGAACTATTTACCCATTAGTGCTGACTACGGTGTGTTTTTCTAGAATATGGGTGATCTGCAAGGTCACCCGTACAAGGCCTCAAATGGCACCATGTTAATGGGTGAGTGATATATGTTGTTTTATGAAAACACCACCAATAGTAGGTGTTTCTCCCAACTATTACCAAGTCAAGGATGAAAGAAGGAATCATGTCCTCCAAGTTACATGTGGTCTGCATTGTCTGACCATTCGTCTAGGGATGAATAGTTTTTCACAAGCATAGCTCCATCCCGAACACCTCATTCAATCCCTTCGACAACTGAGATATAAAGAGAGAGTCAGGATCTGAGATGATATTCAATGTCACTACAAGGATCCACAAAATCTCTGGGATGTAAAGGCATCCTAATCCTTATACTGATCCATACTTCTAGATCCAAATGAAGTCATCCAACTTGGTCAGTCAGTCAACGATCACCTAGATAGTGTCTTAACCTATAGACGCATGTGGTAACCCTGCCACAAGTCAATCGAGATACCATCCCATTTTCACTCTTGTACATCGAGAGGATAATTCAAGACGGCTGGAACCTCTTTCTCATCCATCAATAGCTGAAAAGTGAGACATCGCGTAACAAACGCATCCAGTACTTTCTTTATCCCTAGCCACCGATAATAACACCACAAGTCTTCATACAACTTTTCTAGAACAATATGTAACACTATATTGGAAGAATGAACTCCCTCAACACATCCTCCCATAACTTCACTAGCACTAATTTTCACCCTTTGAAAAAGATGAGGTGATCCACACGTATCTAAAATATATCATGAGACCGTCCTGAGGATAACTGAACACATTGGGCCTCACAGTCAACATCCACTAGTTGTGCCTCCTTGACTTGCTATAAGAGTGTGGGAGTAACAGTCATCTAATGATTGTAATTAGATTCACCATTATCCATTAAATAAATCTGCATCGCGTCTAACTTCTCCATCGCCCCACTCAAAAGTTGCAACCTATTCCTCCTACTGAGCATGCCTGCCAGCATTTCCCTTTTCCATGAGTATAGACTATCTCAGATTCATAGTCCTATAGGAACTCTAGCCACTACCACTATCTCATGTTCTAGTCCTTCTTGGAGAAGATATATCTTTGAATATTGTGTTCAGAGTGAATGGATAACTTCTCCCCCATCATGTTGTGTGGAAACATCTTCATGGCAAAGAACAATGTTGCTAACTTCTGGTCATGGATCACGGAGTTTTTCACATGTTTCATCAACAGTCATGAGACATAAGTGATCACCACTCAATAATTAATCAAGATACAACTATGGATGATCTATGATGCATCGTAGTAATCTATATAAACAACTCCCTCCTCTGGTAGTCACAAGATGGGGGAACTATTCAGCATATGTGTGAGGTCCAAGAAACTCTGATGGCATTTTTCCAACCATAGGAAGGGATTTCTCTTCCATGTCAATGATGATAAGGGTGATGCTACAATGTAAAAGTTAGGTAAAAACCTTCCAAATTAACCACCCAACCATAAGAATCTCCACACATCTGTCACGCACTAGGGTGCCTCCCAAGAAATCATCGCTTCTATCTTTTCTAGATCTACTAAAAATCTAGCATATGAGATGATTTTATCAAGGAAATGTACCTCACGAATCCAAAAACTGACACTTCGAGGGAATAACATAATGCTGGTGCTATCAAAGTGTATGCAAGACTATCCATAGTGGAACAACGTGCTCCTCCTCTGACACTAAGTACACCAAAATGTCATTGATTTTGATCACGATGAACTAGTCATGGTAGGGCTAGAATATACTGTTCCTGAGGCCCATGATAATTTTTAAGGCATTGTTCATTCTGAAAGGCATCACCAAGAGATCATAGTGTCCATATCTGCACATGATTTCTATCTTCAATACATTCTCATCTTGTACCTGATCCTGGTGATAGCCTGATCTAACATCTATCATTGAAAACCACATCACTCCCTTCAGCTAGTCGAAGAGGTCATCAATTTTCATATGTGAGTTCTCTTTCTTCATGTTCACATGGTTAATGTTTTAGTTGTCCATTCACAAACTCAAAGTCTAATATTCCTTCTTGTAAAAAATAACCAGGGCTAACCATGATGAAATACTAACCCTTGTAAAAAATAACCAGGGCTAACCATGATGAAATACTAACCCTTACAAACCCCTTCACCTAAAAGTCCTTTAGTTGTACCATCAGCTCATGATTCTCTATAGAAGTGATATGATATGCCAGTGTGGATATTAGTTCCATCCTGGTGTAAAGGTCGATATAGAAGTCTATATCTCTACGAGGAGGTGCCCTAGAACCTCATTTGGAAAAACATCCCTATACTCTTCCACCGCTACCAGGAATCTTGAATTCATATCATCTACTACACTATGGGTGTGGCTATCCAACTGGTGAGTGATCTGGTGTACCAACCTCTGAGAGAGTTTGTTTTTCGATGTAATGGTTTCCTTCTCTCAGGTGTAGGTAAATTGAGTTCTATTTCCACAGAAACACCTCACTATATGCCTAAATTAGTTGTTCTGAGCGTGGACTATGGATAAACAGTCCATAGATAGAATGACTTCGTAAGGCCTTAACGCTTCTCATATGCGATCCTAGCTGATGATTTCATCTCCAAGAGTAAGCTCACATTTCTCGAACCAGTGTTTAATAATTGATTCCCCTCCAGTACGAGTCTCTATCCATATGGATCGAGCTGAAGGCTCTACCAGAGTCTATATGATCTGAATGAGAGTCATATAAAGGCAAGATTTATTATAACTTGTGTCGATAAGTACTATATCTATGGTAGAGAATACACAGATCGTATCTCAGATCATTTACAAAGCATTATAGAAATAACCATCTTCTACCTAGAGATGAGAACGACCATGTCTGCATGCTCCCTCAGGTTGGGGTAGTCCATCTGGGGGTGGTGGAGGTAACACCTCAAACTATCTCCCCCTCTAGCCGATCGACCTCCTCCCCTACCACGTCTGCCTCCCTACATACCACCTTTCTCGAACCACTGCGGTTACCTCAGTGTCCCCTCGACATTTTTCTGATCATTTGTACAACTGGTAGGGTAGTCACGTTTCACCTGTCCCTTCCCTCCACATGTGTAGAAAATCATGGGATTCGTTTGACTCTCTCTGACCTTGGATCATCACACTACCGACCTGGAGCCCTAGGGTAAGCCTCTAAAATACATGGCCCACTGGGGCCCATGAGTGTGATGTCTACTACAAAGAGAGGACACTACTACCTAGGGTCTGTTGGAAGCCCTGTCTATTGGCACCTACTCTACAAAGAAGAACTCCATCCCATGGGATCTCTCCATCACCCTAGCCCGGTTAGGGATGCTGAGAGATACCACTGAATCCCTAATTTCCATCTTGAATATATTCTCAAAGGCTTGAGCCCTAAATAAATGGTCTCACACCATATATTTGGAGTACATGGAATGCTCTGAAAACCTTTTCGAGTACTGGGCCATCATTATGTTGTCCTGCTATAGGTTAATCATCTATTGGATGTGCAGAGAGCGCATGCTCGTAGCGGAAAACTCTTTTCAAACAAGCCTAAAAAAATCAACCCAAGTTAGTGTTGCCTCCTAATTATTCTGGATGGTTGAACTCTACCATCTCCTTACTAATCCCTCTAATGGCTCACTACCAAGATCTCAATCTAGTTAAGTAGTCTAATTAATCAGAAGACTCGTTTTATAGCGACCATTCAGTCTAAGGTGACCTGAGGATCCATCTCTCCCCTAAGAACAGGAGGTCTCTGTCCCTAAAAATCATGTAGGGCATCAAACATATGAACACCCTTTGCCGGAACTGACAGTCATAGATGCTAACCATCAGGTGGTGGTAGCACCGGTGCACCACCCAGTGGGGCCATCTTTAGAACTGTTCCCTAAACGGACACTTTGTCGCTAGGAGGGCTATGCTCATGAACTCATATAGGGATCCTGACTGGTCGTCTATGTGGTGTAATTCTGTGATAGATCAAGATGTACCATGGTTAAAAGATTATACTTGGTGAGATGACTCTTATTAAAAATAAGCAGACACTAAGGCCACCAATGATTTCATTTATTTATCCAAAAACACAAATCTAGGTCATAGTTCCAGGATATGTCAGCCACCACACCAACACTGGACTCCCCATATATGAATGTCAAACGCAAAAACATAATATAATTTATTCAATAAAAAACAATATAAACCCAGTCGTTAGGGTAGGACCTCCCAACCTATGATACCACTTTTTCATGGCCTGTCCCCTGGGGCCCATACTGTAACGACCCCAAGCCCACCGCCCAAAGGCCAGGTGTTGGACAGTTGCACCGAAGGCATCTTCCGTGAAGTGAGAGGCATTTATCTGAGTACATGTACACACACACACACCCTACCACATCTCAACACACTAAAATGGGGAAACAAGTATATCACTAAAATAAGGCTGGGAGGAAGTATAACTCAAAATAAGTGATCCAGAATAAAAACACAACAATAAACAGAAAATAGCATGTAAAAAAAGGAAACGCTAATGACCATCCATATAAAACCACACATGAGTGTGAGAGTAGTGATGCTACTAGAATCTAATGTAGTATATTCCATCTGCAAAGTATTACTCGGCCCCACTTGGTCTAGGTCCACCATTTCCACCATTGTAGCATTGGTTAGTCCAATCTCCCTGAGCACCCCTGTCAAAACATCAGTCGTTTTCACCAAACACAACACTTGTGGGTAAAGCCCATGTAGGGGATCCTTACATAGAACTATGTATAGAACCCAAAAAAAGAAAATACCACTAAACAATTCTTCAAAGTAAAGAACGAAACACAATATAACTCACCCTAGTTATATTCATGTTTAGTAAATTTCGCATCATCTATCACATCACCGAACTACATAGCAGCAAGGGAAATCCTCCTTTAGGGAGTATAGTGCGCCTGCCAATTCATGAAAAAGTGCTTCCCAGTAGACTTGACTACATAGGCACTTCTCCCCATTGCATACAATTGGCCAACAACGTCACAAAAAGGTGAATACCCCTATTCATGGCCTACTGAGGTAGTCTACCTCAACATGTACCATGGGCCTACATAGTCACACAAAGGTTCTTCCCATCGTGGGACTGGAAATTCCTAGAGAGGTGACTCCCACTGGGCCAAATGTCAGCAGCCATCAGTTCCTATCCAGCCATAGGGTTATATATGTAGTGATATTGGTAGAATCTCTACTCGATCCCTTTTTCACATCTCGACATCCAAGAATGTAAACATATAGAGTAACCAAAGAACCGCATTGTTGAGAGGGTACCAATTCCACAAAAGCTCTCCAATCAGACACAGGGATAGCATGATAATAATTTTTTTCTAACCAAGGGACTGATTGTGTTGGGGTCCGGTCCGACCCGGTCAGACCAACATGAACAACTCATATTGGGGGTCCCACATACCTTGGTTCATTTAGAGGGACTCGCCCCAAACTGGTGTGGGTTTTGGTCGGTCTGGTCTAACATGCCTAGGGGGTCAGGCCCAAAAGGCCTCGCTAGACCTGGCTTAATTGGCTGAGGGTCAAGCCTTCTAGGTTATCGGCGGACCCAGTCTACTCTGGTATGACCCGAACGGGGAATGAGTCCAGCCTATTGATGTAGGTTATCCGTCAGGGGGAGGGTCTGTCCGGCTATTACGTGTTTGGCCGACCGGTTCAGGTCCGGTCTACCGGCACTGTCTCGCCTGACAGTGTTATCCGGCCCGCTGGGCCGCGGTCCGGGGCCGACACATTGGGGGCTTAGCCTGCCATATGGGGCCCGACTACGTGGTGTGACTGGCGGTGCCGACTAAATGGGAAATTCCTAGGATGCCGCATCTAGATCCACTCTAGACCCCTAGGTGAGGGCCATTTTACTAGCAATGGTCAACAGACCGCGGCTTCACCTGTCGTCGGGACGGCCAGGATGGGGGGCATCCCTCCACATGATGCCCCTCCAGGAACCGCGTCCTCCAACACATTGACGCAGATGACGAGCCATGACCTCCCAGTCAATGAGGATAGAGAGGCTTTCCATCGCAAGTGCTGACATGCGGATAGGTAGTTTAGCAGACCACCAGACGTGATCCAGTGGTCTGTTCTTTGATTCATCTGTGTCGGTGGCCTCCGAGGAGCACCCTCTTCACCGCGAGGATCCCAACCATATTTTCCATCATTTCATAGGTACGTCCACCAAGAACACACATAATAATACACTCATGCCTCGTTCATGTCAGCCTAAGTCCGCTGTGTTAGAGGTTTTATGATGGTGGAGGTTCATGGAGTTTCTGTTCAAACATTCAATGCCATGATTTGGACCCCGAAGAAAATAACCCCAATTATAAAACTCCCTCCTGCGTAAAGATCGAACTGAGGGTAAAAATTTCTTTGGGTTGATCCATGCTCTTAATTTTTATAAATGGATAGGGATTAACAAAAAATAAAAATCTCCTACCTCTTATGATGTCCAATGTTGTGGTTTTCTTCCTTGAGGGATTAGGATCATGACATTGTTTCTTGGTTCCAATCTTCCAAAGGCATTGAAGATGATGAAATACCACCGGTGTTTGTCGTTATTATCTGAGGTGGATGTATATATAATGTTTTTTATAGAATCCTCCAAATTTTTAATCCTTATTTCCTCAATGCATCAAACTATAAAAAGGAGCGCGTCGCAAAAATTCTATGATGATGCGGTATTGCATTGCTATGTTGTTTTTTTAAGAAACATAGTCACTATTTCATGTTTTTAAAGTGTCGTTACACTAAGTTAACAATCAATTACTGAGCCTCTTTAATCTTCATCAATTACACCTCATCACTGCCCTGTAGTGTCACCATCCAACACTCAATTGGGAAAAAGTAAAGAATATTTTTTTTAAATTATATTATCATTTTTCTCAAAATGCCTGATAAATACCTTTTCTCCTCAACCCTTTCCTACCAAAGTTAAGTCATTTATTGGTGAATCCCGATGTTATGAATTCAATGGTGCCCTCATATTTTTAATCCAATAATTAGTTCAAAATATATAAACACCCACTCTAATGTTCACTAATCATACCTTATGAAAAGATCAAAATCCCATTCTTGGCTCTCTGGGCCTTCGAACCACATGCCTTCAAATTTCACGGTCTCAAAATAATTTCATATAAATAAAAAAAATTAACAAACAATTCAAGGATGTTACAAATAATAACACCTATATTAACCACGATTGTTATTATGAGCATTGGTTTTTTCTCTTGATAGAATTTAGAATAGGGGTTATGTTTGATAGGTAAATCATAAAATCTCCTCCAGATGATTGAAGGGTGTACATGATATAATATTATTGGACGTGGAAAATCAAATTGATGAATTCAAAATGATATTTTTTTGTGAAATATTTTATTATGTTTTATATATTTGTGTTTTCTAATTCTTATTATAAAACAATTAACACTGATGAGATTTGTCCTAATTGTTTAAATTATTAAATACAATAATTTAAATGGGTGTTGGATTAGCTTTATACTCTTCTTTTAGTAGTAATATTCTATTAACTGATACTAATCTCCATAGAATGGATGTATTTACCCACAATTGGCATGAAACTTATAAATCATGGGTTTGTATGATAAATTTTTACCATACCATGAATGTGAGGATGATTCATAATGTTGAATAAGATATAAACAGTGCCACATTATATGGGTTAATTGAAAGAGAAATAAAATTGGTAATATATCACTATAAATTCAATTCCCCACTCTCATTGATTATCATGATCCTAAGGAACCTCATGTTGTATTAGACAAGGATCCCCACATTATATCCTTTTTGTGTAAAAGCTCAAAATGTTAAATACCAAAGATATTCATACCTTCAAAGGAATGGATTATCAGGGTTGTAAAAATTGATAGATAAAAATATTCTCTCTCATGGATATGAGGTAATTTACGCATCTACTATTGAATTTCCACCTACATGGAAATATTCACCGATGATAATCAATGAAAAAATAATTCTTGATATATTTTGGAAATCTAGAAATATTATTCTAATGTCATTATAAAATATTGTCTTTATAAATGTAATGCATCTGAAAATTTCTTATGGAACATGAAACTATGTCCAAAATATAATTGGTAGAAATATCAACGTAATTAAATAAAAACATAAAATACGATCATGAATGCTAGATGATATCTAAATAGAAGACATAGAATATATTGATAATTTATTCACCATAGTAAATCAAATTCTTTGAAACACTCGAGGATTTGAAGATACCATAGATGATTCATCCATTTTTATGAAACTCAATGAAAAAATTATAGATATTTTTTACTCTAAATTTCAGCCTTATAATATAATGGTGATTTTTGGGAGGTACTACATAATCGTCGTATATCATATTGTATAGGGAAATATCTAGTATTTAAAAATAATAATTTGTATGAAATTAGTTTTAATGTTATCGGAAATATGAAAATACAAGATGATTTTATTGTTAAAATAAACGATATTTTAGAAATTAATGGTGATGAATTAAATAAAAAAAATCATCTCTAAAATCTCCAAACATTATAGAATTTTTTTAGAGAAAAAGGTGGAAAACTCCAATAGAAATGTTTCTAGTGTGGATACAACAAGATGGAATTTTCTTAAGAGGAAAGTTGGATAATATGAAGATTATTGATATAAAAATTTTTGTAGAAGATGTTGACGGAAACATCTTTAGATGATAAGAAACCTAAAATATGTATGAAAAATATTACAATAATCATACGATGTATTTTTTATCATGAATGTTTTATAGGATGCCAATATAAATGGTTCTTTATAAGATGAAAAAATATAAAGTTTCAAAAGAATCTTTGAAAAAGGTTATAGATTTAATGATTCCCCAAAAGTGATGAATATAAAGGTGAAGAAACAATCAGGTAGTATTCGGTGAGATTAGAACTAATTGAATTACATGAGGATAATACAAAACTCAATAAATAAAGCATAACGATGATGAAAAAAATTGTGGAGAATATAGGAATGGAGTAAAAGAATATGAGTACAAAAATCAGATTAATGACCATAAAATCTATATAGTATAACAGAGAAAGATGATAGAATAAATTATAATTAATCTTGTTATTAAGGAAGTCAATGTTTGTAAAATTCAGTAGATATTTCATGTGTATATATTCAACATAAATAAGTGGAGTGAAGAATTCCATAATCATTCATACATAAAAGATATAACATATTGGGATAGTGAGAAAAATCATCTAATGAATCATATAACATAAATACCAATTAAACCTAAATGTTGATATAATATTTATATAAAGGAGAACATTTTAAGAAATATTCTAGAAGTAATTGATTTATAATAGATGTTGAAAGCACATCACATAACCAATATATGAAAATAACATATGCAAGGAAATTTCCCAAAGATGTGGGAAACCAAAATTATATGATTTTATGAACCTGAAAAACATTTCCTATGGAAATGTGTAATTTCTATTCAAGACCACGATTTTGGGGATAATATTGATTTTTAGTCTATTTGGGTATTATGTATTATATTTATAGCACAAAAGCATTATACCATGTAATATGTATAAACATTGTCGGAGTAATTGTGGATGATAATAGAGTGACATTCCAATATTGTAGTGAGAATCAAATGAAAAATCACCAAATTCGTAAATATTTTCACTGAAAATTATATTTCTTTGGATATAATAATGTTTTTGAATACAAGTACAATTGGTTAATATATATAAGGAATTTATGAAAAATATATTGGTATATGGTGTAGGATCGAAATAATGATGTAGATGCTCAATATACAAGAGGGGTGTGAATTGTATACTTTAAAAATTCCTTTGGAACCTTTAAAGTTAGTTATGATTAACTATGTTTTCCTTAAGCAAAGGAAAGGGCTATGTTTAACAAAGTTAAACTAAGCAAATTCACAACACCTCTAACACCGAATTCAAACTTGGAATGAGATTCCGAAAGTGGGTTCCAGAAATATGATTCCGGAAAATGAAACTTAATGAAATATTACAAAGTGAGATTCTACCTTAAAGCGTATAGAATCTAAATGAATCGGAGTAAAAGTAAGGAAGTATAATAAAGTTATACTTTCCTTATAATACAAAATGCAGCAGAAATAAAACAACTAGTTAAACTACAAGTTACAAGATATAAGTCTTTTAACCCAAAGAGAAGGTTATCCAACAACCTTGGATAAAGGTCCTTTGATTTATACATTCATGAAAGTCTATCTTACCCACACCAGGGTAAGCCATCGATACAAAGATCGGAGTCTCTGTCTTTCTATACCCGCAAGCCCTCTACTTCAAGGTAGTTGGAAACCTTTGTCTTCCTCAGAAAGGAAGCCCTCGAACATCAAGGTAGTGGGCACCTCTGTCTTCCTATCCCCGGAAGCCCTCGAATGTAATCACCAGCATTCGGAGTCGCACGGAGCTTTGAGAGTTAATAAGAGCCTCTCTCTCTAGAAATCACTTCAAGCAGATTAGTCAGCCTTTCAGCACTTTTACTTTTTGGCAGCTCTGAGCTCTTTCAAATGAGCTCTTATTTATAGGTAAGGTCGGCTCCTTCTCCAACGGTCATATTTTCCTTAAAGATCGGAGGGACCTGTACACATGTCACTTAGGCAACGGTTAGTTTATAACAAAATATACGACATCGTTTTATAACATAACAAGTGTAACTGAAAGTACGACATCATTTTAATTATAACTCAAAAGTTCGGAATGAACTCTTCGGAGTAAATGTTCGGAGTGTAATGAAAATAATAAATAGTAGAAAAACTATAGAAGTGTAAGCATAATAAATGTTCGGAGTCTAACTAAAATATTTTTCAGAGTCTGAATTAATTCAGAGTGTATAAAACAATGATAATCAGATTCTTTTTAATAGGTGAATTCGGAATGAGAATTCGGAATGAGAATTTGTCATCAGAATTCGTAATGATAATTTGTCATCAGGATTCGTAATGAGAATTCGTCATCAGAATTCGTAATGAAAATTTGTCATCAGGATTCCTAATGAGAATTCTTCATCAGAATTCGTAATGGGAATTCGGAATGAGATTTCTTCATCAGAATTCGTAATAAGAATTCTTAATTGGAATTCGTAATGAGAATTCTTCTTCACAATTCGTAATGAGAATTAATCATTAGAATTCGTATTGAGAATTTATTATCAAACATTCATTAGAATTCGTATCCTGAATCTGGAATAGAACTTAGTCAGAGTTCATATCTGGAATTCGGAATGAAACTTCCTTATAGTTCTTATCAAGAATCTGAATCCTAAAACAGAATGCTTCATATCAAAGTTTCAACGATTCCGAGAAAATAGAAATGAATCCGAATCTCATACTTAAGAAAAATATGGATGAAAATAAGATAAGGATAGTTTTTCTTATAAAAGTGATTTTTCTTATAAAAGAAATTTTCCTTAAGAAAGCAATTTTCCTTATAAAAGCAATTTTCCTTAAGAAAGAAATTTTCCTATAGAAAACAATTTTTCTAAAGGTAAGGTGTTTGTGATTTTCAAAATAAGAAGGAATGGAAAAGTCATAAGAAAAACCGTATTGACTCAACAATCTCTCCCTTTTTGGAAAGCACAAACATCCTTACGAAAAAGAAATTATAAGAAGAAAGAAATACATTAAGGCTTATCTCCCTTGGCTTTAAGGAAATTGATGAATATGAATAACTCCCCCTTAGGCTTTGAAACACTAAGGATCATATTCTAGATTTCCGGAGTGAGATTGCATTACGAAAAATAAAGTCTTCTTTGATGAAAAACTCCCCCTTAGATAAACTTTTTATACTCTTAAGGATCTTTTCCTTCTCCCCTTTAGATAAACTTTCTTCTTTTTCTTAAGGATCTTTTCCTTCTCCCCATTTGTGATTTTCAAAAAGAAATCGAGGGAATCGAAAGAAAATAACAAAGTACCTGAAACATTAGTAGCAACAACAAAAGGAACGAAAAGCACAAATTTCCCTATGGTTGAAATCCCGGCAACAAAAAAAATTATATAAAACAAAAAGATCGGATTTAGTTATTTCGGATCTTTTTCCTTCGACATGTGCCCCTTAAGAATAGTCTTGATCTTCTTCAGGTATTTATGATCTTCTTCACCTTGCTTCTCTAAGACCACTATTCTTACACTTTGAGCTTCAATTCTTTCTTCATGGGCCTGAAGATTTTCTTCCTGAGCTTTGATCTTTTCTTCCTGAGCCTTAATCTTCTCTTCAAACTCAATCCGATGAGCTCTTTCAAATTTCCAGTTCTGAGAAACAGAATTTAACTTCCTATTCAGATCTATGACTTGTTGAATCCAGGACTTCTTTTCATCTGTCAGCTTCTCTTCAAAGGATGAAGTCAGGTCATTTATCTTCCTGTCCTCAGTCTCAAAAGCATCTTTAACATTGTCTTGAAACTCATCAAATAACCTCATCTCTTCAACAGTCTTATTCAACCAGTTTGTCATCTTCTTGCAAGATTTTCTATGAGCTTCGTATCCAACAAAAAAAGTTTTGAACTGAGCCTCAATCTCAACGCACTTGTCCATCACCATAGACACGGAGTCTGTTTTCTGATTCAATGCATGTTGGAGCATCTGGCAACTTGAATCAATACTTGATAAGGTCTAGATGGTTCCCACCAACTTCTTCAAAGACTGAACAACAAAGTCATGCCCCACCGAAGATGACTCTGAATCCGAAACTTTTCTTGGAGAATTTTCTTCTTCAATAAGGTCAAGATTTATTTTCGAAGAACTACCATCTTCCTTCCTCTTTCTCACTTCTGAGCTCGGAGTATCATCATGAATTTTCTTTCCCTTGTCTTTTTCCGGAATTGAATCATGTTCCGGAGTTCTCTTCTCACTATCAGAATCTTGAACAACATTATCTTCCTCATCAGCAACTTCCTGAACACGAACCCCTACGTTTTCCTTCTAAGAAACATCAAGTAATAGTTGTTCTTCTTCTCCATGATAAGTAACTTCTTCTTCTCCTTTCTCATCATCCATTGCTGGAGTAACTAGCTTTGAAGATTCAGCTTCTGAAGTTCGGAGTGATAAGTGTTCCGAAGGTGTCCCCATGTAATCATGTACTTGTATCAGCACATCTCCAGTTTCACCACTTCCTTCAGAACCATCTTATTCTTGTTTCACTTTATCAACATGCTCTACTTCCTCAGTATTCTTATCAACAGCTTCTTCCGGAGCAACAAAATTTCTTCCTGGAGTCTCATGTAGATATTCTAAGGAGAAAGATCTCGGAACAGGAATAGTTTCTCTAACCATCTCATTGAATTTCAACAAAGTCTGAGCTACCTCAGCCTCAGGCATCTCCTTCTTGAGCTTCTTTTCCTTTACCTGTTTTTCAAGCTCAACAGTAGTTTTTTCCTTCAAGGCCTTAGCCTCTGCAGGGTGCAATCCGAACTGCGGATCCCCTTCTTTCCTTTTCTCTTTATCTGCTCTCCACTTCGCAACAACTTCATCAGGATAGGCTTTCTTCTTCTTCTTCGGTTTTGGAGGTGTGGAATGGACTTCCTTTGAATTAGGATTCTCTGCTTCTACTTCCACTTCTTTCAGCATTCTCTTCCTTACTGTCTTAGAGGATTCCGGATCAACAACTTTCGGAACTGCTTCTCCTTGAGTAGGTAGATCAATAAACTATCCAGACTCCTTGTCAAAAGCTACATTCATTCTCTTAAGAGTACCATTGCTCACCAGCATAATCTTGCAAACTCTTGCCTTAGATTTTCATGCCTCCTTGAAAGACTCAAGGCACCGAACTATCAACTTCAAGAGGATTGCTGGATACATAATAATATGAGCTCTCAGATTTCCTTTCTTCAAATTCTCAAGAGTGATAAGAATGTGCTTCATCAAGTTAAACTTCCTCAGATTTATCAGAAAATCTAGGATATAGATTTCACTCTTCTTCAAGCTATATTTGTCACCTTTCCTCGGTACGATAAGACCCTGTACCCATAGCTCTAGAATCCGTAAATTTGTAGATAAACTAGCAATCTTTGGAGCCTTGTCATCAGCCAGTCCGAGAGTTTCTAAAGCTTTTTCCTTGTCGAAGCTACCTTTAGAATCCGGCAAAACATGAGAAACAAACTCAGCTTCACCTTCATTCTTTAGCCCTACCAAGCTGGCTTCCTTGGCATATGAAAGTTTATACGTCTTCCCAGAAGACATAAAAGACAATTTGTCCTTTCCAACTTACCGAAGAAAAGAAATTGTCTCATAGAATTCAACAAGTAAGTCTGAATACACATTATCTTGGTTCCCGGGTTTTGACACTGCAACATCTTCCCAACCATTAAGCTTGATATTCTTAGAAATAAGAGAATCATACTTGTTGAAGAAATCCGGATGAACCAGCCTCTCTCTATAAACTAACCACTTCGATATCGGCTTAGATGAAGACATATTTTGAGAATCTACTTCCACAGTCATTCAGATTTAAAAACCATTGATAAGCTTGGAACGGAGACAACAGAACATCGGAACGGCCTTAAAGAAGAGAGGCAGAGATTCAGGACGCGAGAGCTTGAGAACCAATGTGGGACGAGTGTTTGGGTCCCCTTTATATAGGCAATGGAACGACGGTTCAACTTCCACGGTTGATCTAACGGTTGGGATAAGCTGTGATCAGTTCTGACGGTTGAAAACTTGAATCCGATCGTTTTGAGGTTTTTATTAAAACAAGGAATTAAGAAAACTATAATCCGAAAACATAAAATAAGAAAATTCCAGCAAGTAAAATATGACTACGAAAACTTGAGTAAGGTAATCATACCTTTCGGATTGTCTTAGGAGGATTATTCGTAATGGGTAATATAAAAATGACTACGGAAAAAAACTTTAATATGAGAATACAGAGTTCGCAAAATCTTTACTACGGAAACTAAATTTAGTACGAAAAACTCATTACGGAACACTCATTACGAAAAACTCAGTATGAAAAAAAAACTTAGTAAGGAAAAACTTAGTAAGGAAGATTAGGTACGAAAATCTCGTTATGAAAATACCAGTAAAAAATTTTCATTCCGGAAATTTTCAATATGAATACTTCTATTCCAGAACTGTTCTGTACGAAAATGTCCATTCTGGAAAATTGTAGTTCCGGACATTCTATTCTGGAAATCTTCGTTCCAAAAAGTTTGAAAACAAATTTTGAAAAAACTTTGTTAAACTAACAATCATATGTACTCCCCCTATGAAAAGGAGTTTATTGCTGTAAGGAGAATTTTTCAACAGAAATTTAGTTAAGGAGGATTACCTTACAGTTATCATTCTTAACTTCTGTTTAATATATTCAAATCTATTAGAAGGAAAAGATTTTGTGAAAATATCAGCAAGCTGATCTTGTGTTCCAATAAACTGAATTATAATATCTCCTTTAAGTGTGTGATCCCTAAGAAAGTGATGCCTAAAATCTATGCGTTTTTCATGGGAGTGATGTGCAGGGTTCTTACTAAGTGCAGTGGAACTTGTGTTATCACACAAAATTTGAGTTTTAGTAAAACTCAGGCCATAGTCTGTGACTGTGTGTTGCATCCACAACACTTGAGCACAACAACTTCCAGCTGCTACATATTTAGCTTCAGCAGTGGAGAGTGCTACAGAATGTTACTTCTTGCAGGACCAAGAAACTAATGAATCTCCTAAGAAGTGACAAGTTCCGGATGTACTTTTTCTATCCATTCTACATCCACCAAATTCAGCATCAGAAATGCTTTTAAGAACAAAATCTTTTCCAGAAGTATAAAATAATCCTAGATCCATGGTTCCCTTAAGGTAGCGAAAAATTATTTTCACTGCCTTTAAGTGAGATTCCTTAGGATTGGATTGATATCTTGCATATAAGCATACTGAAAACATTAAGTCTGGTCGACTAGCTGTTAAGTATAGTTGGATTCCTATCATACCTCTAAAATATATTTGATCTACTGGTTTCCCAGCTTCATCAAGTTCTAAAGAGTTTGAGGTACCAATGGGAGTACTTATACTCTTAGTGTTGTCATAACCATACTTTTTAAGAAGATCTTTAATATACTTATGTTGATATATGTAGGTTCCTTCTGGTTTTTGAGAAATTTGAAAACCAAGGAAAAAAGTTAACTCACCCATCATACTCATTTCAAACTCAGATTTCATTAGACTTGCGAAAGAGTCAGTCAAAGATTGTTGAGTTGAACCAAATATTATGTCATCAACATAAATTTGAACAATCAAAACATTCTCCTATCTTTCATTATAAAAAGGGTTGGATCTGCATTTCCCTTAACATAGTTATTTTGAAGCAAAAATCTAGTAAGTCTATCATACCATGCTCGTGGGGCTTGTTTAAGACCATACAAGGCTTTGGTATGTCTAAAAACATGATCAGGATGTTTTGTATCTTCAAATCCAGGAGGTTGTTCAACAAAAACATCATCTTCAACATAACCGTTAAGAAAAGAACATTTCACATCCATTTGGAAAAGTTTGAAATTAAAGACTTCTGCAAAGGCAAGTAGAATACGGATAGATTCAAGTCTAGCTACTGGAGCATAGGTTTCTTCATAGTCTATTCCTTCTTGCTGATTATAGACTTTAGCAACAAGTCTATCTTTATTTCTTACTATGATTCCATTTTCATCACATTTATTTCTGAAAACCCATTTTACTCCAATAACAGAAGTTTCCTTAGGTCTTTCAACAAAGGTCCAGACTTTATTCCTTTCGAATTCATTTAGTTCATCTTGCATGGATTTAATCCAATCATCATCACCTAAAGAGTCATCAGTGCTTTTAGGTTCTAATTGGGAAAGAAATGATAGATGTTCTACTTCATTTATTAAGGATCTTCTAGTCCTTACAGGTTTATTTACATCACCAAAGATACTATCACTGGGATGATTCTTAAGAAACACCTGATTTGGGTTTTGTAAAACATGTTCATCAACATAGGGTAGAAAGTATTCTGGGGTAAATGTTTCAGAAGTATCTTTTTGAATAATTTCCTTATCAGAAGGTTCTTCTATCAAAGGTTGATAATCAGTTTTTGAAAACACATCTGAAGATGTAGGCTGGAATGGTTTAAAAACAAAAGGATCTGATTCATCAAATCTTACATGTACTGTTTTTTCAACAGTACAAGTATTTTTATTAAAAACACTATAAGCCTTAGAGGTTGTGGAATATCCTAAGAAAATACCTTCATCAGATTTTGGTGCGAATTTATGTAAGTTACCTTTAGTATTCAAAATGAATACTTTGCAACCAAAAACATTGAAGTAGGAAAGTCTTGGTTTTCTACCATTACATAACTCATAAGGAGTTTTATTACGAAAAGGTCTAATCAAAACTAGATTTATAGTATAGAAAGCAGTACTTACAGCTTCATCCCAGAAATGTCTAGAAATAGAATATTCACGTAACATGGTTCTAGTTATTTCTTGAAGACTTCTATTTCGTCTTTCAACTACACCATTCTGTTGAGGAGTTCTAGGTGCTGAAAAATTGTGAGTAATACCTTTTTTACTACAAAAAGTTTCAAAATCAGAATTTTGAAATTCTCCTCCATGATCACTATGAATAGTTTTCAATGGAAGATTTTTCTCATTTTTAACTTGAGCTCTAAAATATTTGAAATAGGAAAAAGCATCAGATTTCTTTGCTAGAAAATATACCCATGTAAACCTAGTGTAATCATCAACTAGAACAAACACATAGTACTTTCCTCTAATACTTCCAGTTTGTGTTCGACCAAAAAGATCCATGTGCACTAACTGTAATGCATCGGTTGTTGAGACTTCACCGATTGATTTAAAACTAGGTTTATGTTGCTTGACATATTGAAAAGGATCACAAACTTTAGAAGAATCAATTCTATGCTCCGGTATATCCTTAACTAGTTTCTTCTTAGAGAGTTTACATTGGTTCCTAAGGTTACAATGACCTAGTCTTCTATTCCATAACCAAGAATGATCTTCCATTGCACGTAGTCAAGGTAAATCTTGGCTTCTGAGGTCTTCTAAGTTCATAGTGTATACATTCTCTTGCCTTTTGGCTGAGAAAATAAATTCTTCCTTGGAATTGTGAACTAAGCACTTATGATTCCTAAAATTCACAAGGTAACCTTCATCACATAACTGACTTATACTGATGAGGTTGTGCATAAGACCGTTAACAAAAAGAACATTTGAAATCAAGGTTTTACCAAGAAGAACAATATTACCAATACCAACAATCTCTCCCTTATCATTATCTCCGAATGTTACCTTTCCTCCTTTCGTTTTGATAATATTTTCAAAAAAGCTTTCGTTACCAGTCATGTGTCAGGAACATCCACTATCCATGTACCATGTATTATTGCTGGTACTCTCTTTGTTTTCCTAAAATCAAAAAGAAAATTAGATTTTCAGAATCCAAACTTGTTTGGATCCAAGATTTCCAGACAATAAAATTTTAGGTACCCACATCTTCTTAGAAATGAAAGCTCTGTGAAATCCTTGAGATTGGGTTTTGTTTAATGAAAAATTCTTTGCCCAGTGACCACCACATTGACACTTAGTACAAAATGGGGCACTTTGAGGAACAAAATAATTGTTACTGAAAATTGGTTTAGCATGGTTATAACCAAATCCGGATTTATTTCTTAATGGTCGTATTTGAGAATTCATTTTATCAAAATTTTCCTTACCATGGGTAAAGTTTGATAAACACTTCTTTAGGGAAAAAATTTCAGACTTGAGTTTTACAACCAAGTTTTTATCCTCAAAATCATTAGATTTTGAACTAGAGTTAGGCTCGAAAACATTTTTCTTAGAAATTACTTTTTCTAATTCATTAGAAAGATTATTATTCTTAGAACTTACTTCCTGAAGATTTTTTGAAATACTTTCAAAATCAATATTTTTCTTATCAAGATATTTATAAAGATCTGATATCTCTTTTGTAAGAATAGAATTCCTAGAGTTTGCCTTATCATGTTTCTTATTGAGTTTGGAATTCTCAATCTCAAGAAGTTCAGAAAACCTAGAGACTTCTTCATAAGAAGGTAAAGTATTTTCCTCATCATAAGATGATTCTTCATCGGAAGAGTTATAATACTTACTATCAATAGAATTTAAAGGAACATTGGTCAATGATTCATCATTTTATACCTTAGCCATAAAACAATGATTATCAATAGGTAATCTGGCTATAAGACCAGGATTCTTCTGTCCTGAAGATTCATAATCAGAAGATTCATCTGAAGAGTCACCACCACTGGAACTCCAGGTGTCATTACCTTTCAGAACATTCTTAGCTTTAGCTATGTAATACCTTTTTCTTTTCCTGTCTGAATGCCTTTCTTTTCTTTCTTTCTTTTTGAGCATAGGGCAATCTTGTCTAATATGTCCAGCTCTTTTGCATTCATAACAAGTAACTTCTCCGTATTTCTTATCTTTTCTGTCCTTTTTATTATACTTGAATTGTAAATTTCTCTGTCCAACTATCTTGTTCATCCTTCGAGCAAGATTTTCTAGTTAATTTTCTGAGACTTCACTCTCACTAGATTCGGATTGGAAAATAACTTTCTTAGACTTGGATCTGGTTACTCTCTCAGGAGTCTTAGCTTTCATCTGATTTGAAGTTGTAGTAGAAGCAATAGTACCATTTCCATTTTTCTTCTTGATGTTGTCAGCATCTCTCTTCTTTCTAGTCTCATGTTGTAGACGAGTTCCAAATAATTCATCAAGTGTAATTTGAGTGACCTTACTGTTCTCATCTATAGCTGTTCTCTTGGATTCCCACTCATTGGGCATAATATCAATTATCTTGTCCACAAGAGATTCATCATCTAAACCTTTTTCTCCCATAGACTGTAGACTATTGACGATAGTCATAAATCTCTGTTGAACTTTACAGATAGGTTCACCATAAGGAAAATTGAAGCCATGATACTCAGCTCTAAGCATAGCTCTTCTAGTCTCAATCACTTTAGAAGTCCCAAAGTTTGTAACCTTTAACTTCTTCCAGATACAGTTAGCTGCTTCACAAGAAGAAATTAGGCTATATATATTTCTGGTCATTGAACAAAGTAGAGTATTGCGTACCTTATAATTGAGTTGGTATTCTTGCTTTTCCTGGTTAGTGAAAGTTCTAACTTCCTTGTCAGGAATTTTATAATAACCAGTAAGTATAACAAAGTAATCTACTCTAGTGTTGATAAAAAAAGTCTTCATTCGATCTCTCCAGTACTCATAATCATTACCATCAAATATAGGTGGTCTTGTAGGATTTAGATTATCAATCGAACCAACATTGAATCCTGCCATACTAGAAATAACCTTCGATACACAAACTTGTTAGTAGCAAAAGTTTTGTAATAACAAAGTTCGGAATGAGAATGTTCGGAATGGGAAAATGAGCATGAAAAACATGTATGTGAGTACAAGTATTTCAAAGACCTGCTCTGATACCAATTGTAGGATCGAAATAATGATGTAGATGCTCAATATACAAGAGGGGGGGGGATTGTATACTTTAAAAATTCCTTTGGAAACATTAATGTTAGTTACGATTAACTATGTTTTCCTTAAGCAAAGGAAATGGCTAAGTTTAACAAATTTAAACTAAGCAAATTCACAACACCTCTAACACCGAATGCAAACATGGAATGAGATTCCGAAAGTGGGTTCCAGAAATATGATTCCAGAAAATGAAACTTAATGAAAGATTACAAAGTGAGATTCTACCTTAAAGCGTATAGAATCTAAATGAATCAGAGTACAAGTAAGGAAGTATAAGAAAGTTATACTTTCCTTATAATACAAAATGCAGCGGAAATAAAACAAGTAGTTAAACTACAAGTAACAAGATATAAGTCTTTTAACCCAAAGAGAAGGGTATCCAACAACCTTCGATAAATGTCCCTTGATTTATACTTTCAAGCAAGTCTGTCTTACCCACACCAGGGTAAGCTCTCGATATGAAGATCGGAGTCTCTGTCTTGCTATCCCCGCAAGCCCTCAACTTCAAGGTAGTTGGCAACCTCTATCTTCCTCAGCAAGGAAGCCTTCGAACGTCAAGGTAGTCGGCACCTCTGTCTTCCTATCCCCGGAAGCCCTCGAATGTAATCACCAACATTCGGAGTCGCACGAAGCTTTGAGAGTTAATAAGAGCCTCTCTCTCTAGAAATCACTTCAATCAGATTAGTCAGCCTTTCAGCACTTTTACTTTTTGGCAGCTCTGAGCTCTTTCAAATGAGGTCCTATTTATAGGTAAGGTCGGCTCCTTATCCAATGGTCATATTTTCCTTAAAGATTGGAGGGACCTGTACACGTGTCACTTAGGCAACGGTTAGTTTATAAAATAATATACGACATCGTTTTATAACAAAACAAGTGTAACTGAAAGTACGACATTGTTTTAATTCTAACTCAAAAGTTCGGAATGAACACTTCAGAGTAAATGTTCGGGGTGTAATGAAAATAATAAAGAGTAGACAAATTGTATATGTGTAAGCAGAATAAAATTTAAGAGTCTAACTAAAATATTTTTTAGAGTCTGAATTAATTCAGAGTGTATAAAACAAAGATAATCAGATTCTGTTTAGTAGGTGAATTCAGAATGAGAATTTGGAATGGGAATTCGTCATCAGAATTCGTAATGAGAAGTCGTCATCCGGATTCGTAATGAGAATTCGTCATCAGAATTCGTAATGAGAATTCGTCATCAGGATTCGTAATGAGAATTCTTCATCAGAATTCGTCCTGGGAATTCGGAATGAGATTTCTTCATCAGAATTCGTAATGATAATTCTTCATTGGAATTCGTAATGAGAATTCATCTTCAGAATTGGTAATGAGAATTAATCATTAGAATTTGTATTGAGAATTTGTTATCAAACTTTCATTAGAATTCGTATCCTGAATCTGGAATAGAACTTAGTTAGAGTTCATATCTGGAATTCGGAATGAAACTTCCTTGTAGTTCTTATCCAGAATCTGAATCCTAAAATAGAATGCTTCATATCAACGTTTCAACGATTCCGAGAAAATAGAAATGAATCTGAATCTCATACTTAAGAAAAATATGGATGAAAATAAGATAAGGATAGTTTTTCTTATAAATGTGATTTGGCTTATAAAAGCAATTTTCCTTAAGAAAGCAATTTTCCTTATAAAAGCAATTTTCCTTAAAGGTAAGGTGTTTGTGATTTTCAAAATAAGAAGGAATGGACATGTCATAAGTAAAACATTATTGACTCAACATATGGTTTTTATAGTGTAAATGAAAAGGTGGTCTTAAATAAGAAGGTTGAGGAATGGCTATTTATTATTCAGACATATCTAAAATATAAGAATATGAATAAGTAGTTGTATCTCATTAATAACTTCTCCTAAAATGTGATAAGTGATAAAAATAGGTTTGATTACTTTGAAGAACATATATAAGGGTAAGATAAATTTAGAAAATATAATTCTGTAAATTTAGTAGGAGTAGTAAAAAATAATCATAATGATTAGGAACTGAAATCACAGGATGTTTTCCATGATGATGGGCACAAAAAAAGTAATAATACTATGATAAATATTATATAATGTTATGTAGGTTATATTTTTTAATGATAATTATATCATTATAATCACAAGATATAGATTTTAATTTTAAATAATGAATGAAAAATTTATATATAATTTTTTGATTTTAGTAACTAATGTTACAAAATTGTCGAGGGTTGAAATAAATTGATTCATCAATGGAATTTGAATATTGGGATTAATATTATGAGAATACATTATAATGAATGATTTTTTAAAAATATTAACACAACTGATGTGGAGAGATAATGTTTTTTAAGAATTTTTTGAAAGGGTAGATTCTTACTATATATCATAAAAAAGATAAAATCTAATCCACCAGACTACACGATCCCATTAATATTGATCATTATTGGATGATTATAGATTTATCAATGAATATATATTTTTATCTCATTAAATTAATTGATGATTTTACTCATATTACCAACATGTTTTTCATGAAACATAAATGATAGGCTGGAGGTACGCTCAAGTATATTATAAGGGAAGTTAAATGATATATGGGAGTTTACATAATGAAATTTATAACTAAAAATAGAATGTTCTAAAAAAAATTATAATATTATATAAATAATAATAGAATAAAATATTAGTTATATAGCTCATAAAACATTAATTAACATTAAAGGACATAAAAAATAAAGAGTGGGTAAAATCAATGAATGATGTTGTTTGTTAGATTGAGAATTTTTCATTACAAAATATTTTTCATTACCAACAATAAATAATGATATTTGAAAAAATGGTTTGTTAAAAATATTTGAAACAGTAGGGGTAATGATCATGAATTAAAGCATGAATGTTTCGAATGGTTTAAAATGGATGGAAAATATTGGTTTTAAAAAATCAATTTTTCCTATTGTGATATTTCAAACTACTATATTATTTATTTCTGTTTCTGCACATCATTTTTAAAATATATCATTTAGATTAAAAATTAGATATCATAAATGTGGAATTTATTATATAATATTACACTATGAAACTGGGTGGGTTATTAATTTATAATTATTGAACCATAGTGTTCATGTTGAAGACTGATTTTTATGATTTTTAGAAAATTGAATGAGCATGGAACTCAAAAATATATTCTTAACTAATGAAAATGAAATTTTAATATTAATATTTTAAAAGTAACTTATATATAATGAAGATGAAATATGGTATAATAATATTTTTTTATATCGATGGAATATTTTTTTAGAGAATATGGATAAATCTTGTAAGTAGTTTTCAAAAAAATTCGTGAAAATATTTAAATTCTAATTTATAGAGAGTTGAAGTTCATTACAGGATTACAATTTTAATAGATGGAAATGAATATAGTTTGTTTATAGTAAATTTAATCAACGTAGTTGTTAAAAATATTCATCTGGTACAATAATTAGCATTTTCTACAGGTATCTATATTGTTATAAAGTTGAGTGAGGATGATGTTGGGAATAATGAAAATTGGAAAGTATTTTAGAAACTAATATGAATCCTTCTTTATTATTCAGCTTCAAGGATGGACATTTTTTATATTGATACATTATCTATAAGATATAAATGTTATCCTATGGAATCACACATGAGGGAAGATAAAATAAAACAGATTTATGTTATAGATCATTTTTATTTTTCGTGCTGTATCATATATCTTGTGAAATGATCATTCCTCGATACATTTATACTGGTTGGGATAGAGATTATAATAGATATTCAACATCAGGGAGAATGTATTCATGGGATATCATTTCATAGGTAGTAATAGTAAGGAACACTATTAAGTGTCTTTATGTATATCATAAGAAGATAATCTTGTTTCCACCCAGAACTATGCAAAATTTATAATAATGAATGTTCATATTGATTATTTGGGAGTTAATGATGTAAAATAACAGGATATTATTTGTTATAATCAATGATACAATGAACATTATAAAAATAGTATAATAAATTTGATGCCCATGAACATTTATATAAATTTTATTTTTATAAAATTTCTATTTGTTGGTGGAGATTTTTTTTCTTGAGTACATATCAATAAATTATCAAATTGTTGATATTTTGGAAAAAGCTTTGTAAAATGAAATATTTGACAAATTGATGCTACAACTACAAATTCAGAATCTAATTAATTCTTCCAAATTTTAATAAATAAGTTACCCACAATTATTTTTGTTATATTTCAATGTTGGAGAGAAAGTATAATATCAAAAGAAAGTGTACAACTCTTAGTTCTAAATGTGATGTTATTTTTATCTTAAAAAGGGTAATAAGAAAAACATAAGAGGGATTTAATTCTATCTTGGGAAAAAAATTCCTATCATCAAGGGAGTTATTAATAAATAAACATCATCCAATGTGTGCTGTCAAGAAATTATAAATGATAAAGGTGTTGGTTTTAAGTAATTATTGAATACTTCATAAATGTAGTCATTAAAAAATGGTAAAAGTTATTCTAAATGTAGCTAATAACTCTAAAATGGGAGATTAAATATACATTTTTTTGTTTTTTTAATACATTTTTTATTTTTTTCAACATATCTTGTAATGAATATATTTAAACATCTATGAATTTATGTTTGAATTTGTGAATTTGTTTTCCATATGCTGATTGGACAAATATTATAATGAGTTTCTGGCAGATGATATAAATTTTCTTTAGCCATGTTCGAAAAAATTATTTATGTCCTACGATGTTAATATATTCTTAAATTTCCAATGAAAATTAGGAAACTCATGATCCAAACTCAATTGGTACATTTATTTCCAAAGGGAGAGAATACAACAAATGTCACTAGACATAGATCATTAGGCCTATATCACCAAACATAGATCAATACATAGATGTTAGTGGATGGAGATATGATAGCACACTGAATGATAAATTTTAAAATGTTAAATTATGCACAATGAAAATGTAACGAAATTCATAAATAATATTGTTACTGAATATAATTGGGAAGTAGTAAGTAGTTAGTAGTTTATATGTAGTTCTCAGTGATGTGTTTTTATAATGATATTGAATTCGTATTGTGGGAAAGAAATAAAAATCCATGAGGAGATTGATGTTCAAGTGACATTATAATTTGGATTATAAACTGATGAATAGGTAAATAGAAATTGTAACTAGAAAATTGGTGAATTTATTTTTTATATAATTCTTTATATGTTTCAATAATTTCATCATACTAGTAAAAACATGAGCTTACTAGATAGATAGATCTGGATAACCCATATAAAATTTTTATGCCATGTCTAGTCTAGGAAATTTTAATGTTACATGTTGTTTAATGTTTTATCTGGGATACTGATGAAGTATGGAGGCTCTAAATAAAAATATTATCTTACATTAATAATACATTTGAATAGATGAATATTTATAACATATAATAGTGATCTACAATATATTATTTTAGGAGATATTCAATTGGAAACATAGGCACATAAAAGTTTTCTATAAGCGATCTACGTCATATCCAACTAAATTATCAATAAAAATCATGATTATTACAATAATCATACACAATGAATTTATTTACATCCTTGAAAAATAATTCATAGTAAAGGTTGAGATGAAATTCTCCATAATGTTAAATATGTGATATATTAGTATAATATGGGAATAATGGTATTTGATCTTGAGAATAATATATGATTTTTTTTATATTATCGAATATTAGAAACATGATTTATTTCATAAATAATTATAGTACATATGACTTAAATAAAAATCGAATTAGCGATATTGATTGATGAGAGCAGAACATTGTTAAAAGAAAAATGTTTTTCTAAAATATATAAGCACAAAACATCAAATGTCAAAGCCTCTTACCAAGATATTATGAACATGTTAGGCATAGGCCCACCACCCATGTATATGCTTTGGGCTTGAGATATCCTCCTGAGTACACCCTTTTAGTTGTGACTCAAATATATTCACCTGTACACCATGATCTAATTTAATATTAATCATCCCCCAATGAATTGGAGGGAGAAATTGGTCTTGAAAATCATTATTATAATGTAAGTAATGTAATTCATTTAATGTAGCTACTATAATTTTTTATTAAACAACCACCATCATATAATGAATGTTATACATATCTTCTTCATAAAATCATAAAAAATATATCATAGAAGAACCCATGAAGGAAAATGGGTTTCCTAGAATTGCATCATACAATATCATAAGGAAATGAAATGGGATTTATATAATGATTATCGTATAAGCATATAACAACTGATGGAAATTTAGAGGGATTCATAAATAATTTATCATTGTATAACCTGTGTAATTAAATTGGGTTCATAAAAATATTTTCATCATAAACATAAACCATCCAAAGAAAGAATAATAATGGTTTCATTATTTCATTTTCCCAGTAATACGTATGTAACATCAATGCAGGTCATTTTAGATATTAAATTATTTTGAAAGAAAAAATGGGACTTTTCATTAGGAAAATAACCTTTTCTACTTGGAAAGAAAACTTTTTAAAAATAATAAATATTCAAAATATTTATCCTTAAAAATAATCATAAAAACTTATATAGTACTATTTTAAAATATTTTAAATAATTTATTACGGAAAATATTTTTTCTAATTTTAAAAACCAAATTAAAAACAACATTATCAAAATAATTTTTAAATAAAATTACAATATAATCTTATAAATAAATATTTAAATATCATTTTAGCCATTTTTCAAAGAAAATATCATTTATATTTTTAAAATAAATTTTTAAAAGGAAATATTCATAAAAAACTCTTATACTAATTTTCATTAAAAATACAAATTGAAACCAATAAAGGAATGTTTAAAATAATGATTTTCCAGGATGGTGGATAATAACATTCATTAAATAAACATTTAAATATTTAATCCTTTCACATTTTCAATTAAATCCAAATGATAATAGATTTTATTTCTAAAAAATATGAATATTACATATATGAAACATTCTAAAACTCAATAATGGTTAAAAATTTCATTCAAAAATCACTTTTATATTATTAATTTCATTTTCAAAATATTTTTCAATGAAATTTTTATGGATGAAAAATGGGTTATTGATCGAAGATTTCAACAATATTATTTTACATTAATTTTTTTTGAATAATTAATACTTATTGAGAGAAAAATTGATGGAATATATTTATTCATATTAAATAACTAAAGGAGAATAAAATTAATAACATTCTGTAGATATGGATCATCACATTTCATTAATACAGTAACTAATAAAAAATCCTATAAAATAATGAGATTGTTTCATAAAATACTTACCATTTTAGTAACATTAAATTAAAATCACCATGGAATAATAAAATTAAATGAATTTACAAATATTATTATTTTAAAAAAGAATACATGATATTACATGTCAATGTGTCTGTATATACTCCTCATAGAAATTACACTGGTGAATGACTTGACATATAATTCAATGAAGGAAAATTGACAGAAAAATATGATAGTATTTTAGTAACATTTGTTCCATAAACCCCTCAAATAAAAAACAAATAGTAAATAAATTCCAATAATTTATGTATAATTAAAATAAAATTAAGTCATGTTAATTATATACAAAACATAAAATAATCATGTGGTGAATTCAAAATTTGTCTCACATAAAATAAATGTGACACAAATATCCCTTACCTTATGTCTCAACTTCCATTGTACATGATAAAACATCCTACGTATAATAAATAAAATATTAATATATATCAATTAGATAATCATATATTTATATATCATACAATATATTATTTACTTAATACCTTTTATTACCCCTTTATTTTCAATTCCATGTTAAATTATTATTTTAGTCAACAAATGATTTTTGGATTGTATGTTTTCCAAAAACATTCCCTATTCAATTGATTATAGAATGAAAAATATACAAGATGTTTAACCTGTTACATATAAAATATAAATTTATTATATTTTTATCTATAGTAATCCATAAAAATTATATATCTAAAAAATAAATCCATTGTTTATGGAGATGGATGGTCATACCTATGAATGAAGATAGTTTCCGTTTTCTAGATGGATTGACAGATAGAAAAGTAAATAATATATTAAAAATTAAAGAATATAATATATTTCATATATATATATATACTATTTTTATTTATATATATCCTCCTCAAATTCCATTTAAATTTTATGTAAATAATGAATAACATCTCTCTGTTAGTTGGTAGTACATTGTACACATGAACGACATTGTCACATTCCCACGAGGTAGAAACTAAGAAGTAATTAGTGAGGTCATGATTATAGATTTCCAATAATATAATAATTATCATATATAATCAATAAATACATCATTATATACATATATCTTATTTAGGAATGGAAAATTAAAAATATATGTCTATTAAGTAGTAGTCCATCGTACAAATGAATGATGATTTCATAACCCATTTGATGGAAGAGGATAAGGATTTCATTTATTAAATTTACATAATAATATCACATATATGTATGTTATTTTGGTATTTATATCATATTGGATTAATAATAATTGATGTAATTTGAGTAAGAATTAATATAACAAGCTTGAAAAGGGATGTTACAACTTCTTCAGAAAACATCATTTTTTTATATCATAATGATTATCCGGATGAAAATACGATCAAAATAAAGATTCAAGGATGACAATAGGGTTGTAAAGAAGATGTTAGGGTAGACTAGGTCAAACCAATAAGATTTTTCTGGTTATGTGGAGTATAGTGTGGGTGACATTTTATAAGTATGTTGAGTGGGACACTTATAATTTATGCAAATAAAAATATGTATCCATATTATTTAAATTATAAAAGGATAATATTTTTTCCCAAATATAGACATTATATCATTTATATCCAAAATATATCTAGCCAATGGTTCATTGAAAATTTTATTTATCATTTTAAATAATGTCCTTAAAATCTAACATCGAGTAAGTAAATTTTCACCTTAAATGAATTAATTATTTTTTTATATTTTTTCTGTATATGATGGTAAAAAAATATGCGATTTTTTTGATAATATAAATTATTTTAATTTCGTCTATGGAAACCATTCATCAAAATTACATCTATATAATTGGAAATTTTTAATTTAAAATTACTTCCGCAACATTGATTGTAATGCCCCAACCTCAGTTACCCATATTCTGTGCATTATTACATAACATTGCCATTATACAAAGAATCATGTCCCGAATACCAATCAGTTCAGTAGCCTTGGAAGTAATAGATACAATAATATGTTTTACATTACATCATGAAATAAAATCACCAACAACATTTTTTCCCTTTTGTACACACTTATATCCTTATCATATCCCTATAGATCAACCATAAATTATTTCTTCACAACCTAGGAAAAAGAAAACATAGGTTGGGGTGAACTCAAATTCTCAGTAAGGATAACAATATATCTGAAACTTTTATAAATAAAAATAAACATTTATGGAAATGTATAAGACATAAACAAAAGCATTTTAAACATAAACATCATCATAATATGATAATGATAAAATAAAATAATAGCATTTACTAATTCACATGGATATTCTACTTTTTTAATAATCACGTGAAATATCAAACACCACTTTCAAATTAATGGAATGCATAATTCTATACATCATAACCACATAGTCAAGGAATTATGTCGGGACTACAAATAATATTTTTTCAAGGCCTTGTTCCAAGAAACTAGTTTTTCTCATGAGACCTACTGATGCATGAGGGAACTATTGTGGGCTCCACCCATAACTTAATAAGTCCAATGCATTCCACATATGAAAAGGTTTAAACATATCATAAACATTCATATTAAAACTATAATACGGAATGTCAATACTTTATCCATAAACCATGAATGGTGTAAAACTAACACATCCACATTCAAACATATAACAAAACCATCAATAGAATATGAAATATTTTGTATCACAATAAATCAACTTGAATCATGTTTAAAATCCATCTATGGATTTTGACATAATGAAAGGAAAACTATTTGAAATAAATACACTTTTCTATTTTCAAATCATTTAAAAGTCACATAATTATAAAAGAAACAATTTATTTTGAAAATAATCATATTTGTTTCATCGAAAGCTCCAACAATGATATATCGTTGGAAAATAGCCACACCCGCCGTATAAGTTAAAAAAGGCATTCTTACCTTAATTTTGAAGAAATGTTCAAAAATTACATTGTTTGGAAAACGACGGAAAGATTCCCTTCAAAAAAAATTATAAAAAGTCAATAAAGGGTTTAAATGTATTTATCCAATAGTCCAGTAAATAGTAAAAATGTTTTGAAATTCAATTTTAAGAATCATGGATGTTGATGATAAAGAGGTCCCAGTAGATACTTACGTAAAAATATCCTCGGATAATAAAGAGATTGTTAAATTAACTCTTACATTGTACTTTTCCTTAGTCGATGGTATGTTAACCTCCTGGATAATAGTTAAAACATTGTTATTACATTATAGAAGAACTATATACATATGCATGATATCAAATATGATCCCTTAATTTTTCTTTTTAATAATATTTCAGTAGTATCATCAATTCAGGTGTTAAATGTTTCTTTTTTTCTTTTATATGATTGGTGACATAATATATTTTATTATGTATAAGATATATTTGATTCATACATAGAATCATATAATGTTCATAAAAAATATTTTTAATCATAAAAAGAAAATTATTCTTGAATGATTGCAATGGGTAATGAATCTCATCGTGTTCGTGGAGAAGGTAATCCATATGCACGCATGAGCAAAAATATCATTATTTTAATGGTGAAATCCTATGTAATTGGATGGTATAATATATATACAAAATCATTAACATGTTATATTTATTATTACATCTGATATACACATTATTATACCTATCTAAATAATGATGTGTTTTAATAACAAACTACATCACGACGTGGAGACAGTAAGCAGTACGTACACACGTATGGTGACATTGTCATTCATATGATGGATAAAATAATGAATATGGTTGTAAAATGTTTATAATAACATAAAAATATATAGAAATTACTGGATTTATTATTTAATAATGGAAAAAACAATGAAATAGGAAGTGTAAGATGAAAAGAACTTGAAAGATGTGATAAATATTTACCTCTTCTTGATGTTATTCCTTTTGATTTGATCAAATGGGCCCCATAGGTTGGTTTTTTGACCAATATAATGACTCTAGGATGAATGTAGAAAAGTTGGTAGGATATATGTATAGGTTTTGGCAGAGAAAAATGACTTTGGATATTTGAAATTAAGATAAGGGGAAGTTCCCTTTTATTAGAGAGGTGAGGGTCATTTTAGGAAATACTTGAAATAATATTTTATAATAAAATCATTTTCTGTTTTAATCACTAAAAATTGATTTATTTCGAGGATAAGATAGGTATGGGTCAATAACCTTTCAACCAATAGGTTTCATAATGGTTTAAGTCTCTAAATTAACCTTATCTTTTAGATTTAACTCTTATTTAAATTGTTTGACATTTACGATGTCTCTTTGTATTTTTATATTATATTGTTAATAAACATACTATAAAAAGACAAAAGAACCCCCAGTGATTCATTAATAATATATATAACCTTATATAAGTACTTTTTCCAAACTTTATATTTTCATGAATATTATATCAATTAATAATATAGTATTTGTTTTTAAAACTCAATTATGTCAATTTTTACATGATTTTGTATTTGTTTTTGTTGAAAATCATAACAGCATGATTAAATTGAATAGAAATTATTTAATAAACCCTATCATGTCATATTAATGTAGAAAATTAGTGTAATTCATCAAAATTCTCAAATCACATTTATTTGGATACATACAATATCAATTATTTTAACATTCATTAATATGGTAATTACTACATCTTCATTGGGTCATAAATAAATTAAATTATTTAATGTCTAAAAATTATTATTAAAATTAAATTATGTAGGAATCCTTTATATATTTCTAATGAATATTTATAGTCTAATTTATCATAATAATGACACTATATTAAAAATAGTTTAGTTATTAATCTTGGAATTTTACTCTTTTAACTCTTCTTTAAAAAATAAAAATAATAAATGTCCTAATCTAATTCAAGTGGAACAAAGTGGATCATATTTTATTCCTAAGTTTTTTTTTGGTCGAATTAAATTTTTTCAATTGAATAAAGATATTTTTTATTGTAATTATAATATAATTTTTACCTTAATTACCCTATTTATTTTTAACCGTCGCAAATAAAAGTCGAAAGTTACTATTCCCCAAAAATTATTTTCATCTTTTTGAAACAAATTTTATATAATGATATCAACCATGTCTCTAATATTTTTGAAATTCAACTAACAGAAGTGGTAAAATAATGTTTTATGTGAATTTGTAAATTCTCCTAGAAGGTGGATAAAAGACGGCAAACAGTTAAAAAAAAAATTATATATATAAACTTACAATAAAATTACTAAAATGAATTACACTAAACATATATAGGTATTATGTATATATTTATACCAAAATTAAATTAAAATAAAATAAAAAATTATTTAAATAAAAAGTCTATTTTAAACATTAACGCAATAGTTTTATTAATTCATAAAAAATTGAATGTTCTCAGAAAAATACAAAAAAATCACCCAAAGCTACTTTTGATATTTCGAATCCAAAAATGAAGTCTATTATAAAAATTAAAATTTATAAAATTTCAAAAAGAGGGTATTACTATTCATGACGACTAGTTTCATTGGTCGTGGTGTGTTAAAACTCCAAGTTGCGTACAAAAAAATCTACTACATTATTCAATGGGAAACGTATTGTGGAAGCTTGGGGTATTACATTCCCCCTTCATTAAAATAATTTAGTCCTTGAAATTTCTATTATATTATTACATAAATTGATTTCGGTGGATCTTCATCATATGTTCCTCAGGTTCCCACATTACCTCTTCCATCTTATGGATTCTCCGTATAACTTTTTCCAAATGAGTTGTGTGATTTCTCAACTCATTTTCCCTGGTATCAGGAATTTTGATAGGCTCTTTACAATAATATAGATCAGGTTACTATTAAATTTCTTTATATATGAGTACATACATTGGGTCAGGCATGTATTTTCTCAACAGTGATATGTAGAACACATCATTAACTTTGGGGATACTTGGAGTCCTTACCAAATGATAAGCTACAACTCCAATTCGTTCTAGAATTTCGAATGTTGAGATGTACCAAGGACTCAATTTACCCTTTTAACAGAAATTTATAACACCCTTCCATGGATATACCATCAATATAACAAGGTCTCCTACCTAAAATTCCAAATCCTTATTCTAGTCATTGGCATTGATCTTTTTCCTACTTTGGGCTGCTTTGATGTGGGTTTGGATAATATTCACTTTTTCCATTGTTTCCTCAACAAGTTCTGGGCCTATGAGTTTTCTATCAACATCAATATCCTAACAAGTTGGTGTAGGAAATATCTTTCCGTATAATGCTTCATATGGTGCCATCTGAATACTTGAATGAATCAATTATTATAAGAAAATTCTACCATAGGTAAATATGGATCCCACAAACCATGAAATTCAAGTGAGAAAGATATCAAAATGGAATCTAAGGTTTGAATAGTCTGTTCTGATTGTCCATCGGTTTGAGGGTGGTAGGCAGTGCTCAAACGAAGTTGTGTATCTAGGGAATTCTGAAGACATTTCCAAAATCTTGATGTAAAATGGGGATCACAATCAGAAACAATAGATAGGGTACTCCATGAAGACATACAACTTTATTAATATATAGTATTTCTAAATGTTTAAGTCGTAAATCTTCTCTATTTGTAAGAAAATGTTCTGACGTAGTAAAACGATCAACAATGAACCCTATTTCAACATTTTTTTTTGGTGTCTTTGGTAGCCCCATTAGAAAGTCCATTTTAATATTATCCTATTTCCACTTAGGTATGGTAAGTGGTTGCATGACTCCTTCTGATCGTTGCCTTCCAGCTTTCACTTGTTGACAAACCATACATCTTGACACAAAATCAGTAATCTCCCTCTTCATGTTGTCCCACAAAAAAATATTCCATAGAATATCTAAACATCTTGGTGCTCCCATGTTTTATAGATAAATCGGATCTATGAGCATCATCAAACAATGAAATTTTTTGATCAGGTTTGTTATGAACACAAAGTCTCTTCCCAAATTTGAAAATTCCATCTTCATATATCAATTCACTAAATCTACCATCATTCAAATCTTTAACTTTCTTTTCAAATTCCACATTTTCAGGACAATAACTTCTTATCCTTTCTAGTAAAGATTGTTTGACAACCATTAAAAAAAGCATTGATGTTTTCGGTTATTCCCGTATGCATCTTTTCTAGATACATGTATATAAGATCCTTTTAATCTCTCATATTCTTCAAAACTAAAAATCCATTCTTCTCAAAACATATGGATCCTTATTTTCCTTCCCTGAGTGGTACTGTATTGTGAAATCATAATATTTGAGTAGTTCAAGCCATTTCCTTTTCCTCATGTTGAGTTCTTTTTGTGAGAAAATATACTTACAAATCATGGGATCAGTATAAATATCACATCTTTCACCATAGAGATAGAGTCTCAATATTTTTAGAGAAAATATTACAGCTGCTAACTCAAGATCATGAGTGGTATAATTTTTTTCATGACTTTTTAGCTGTTGTGATGCATAGGAAATATCAATATAATTCTACATAATGAAACAACCATTTCCTTTCATTGAAGCGTATCTATAAATAAAAAACACATCATTCCCTGATCGTAGAGTCAAGATAAGAGCAGTAACTATTATTCTCTTCAGTTCTTCGAAACATTCATCACACACCTTTGTCCAAACAAATTTAACCCATTTACGAGTGAGCTTGGATAATGGGTTACCCAATTGGGAAATATTCTAGACAAAATGCTGATAATAACATGCAAAACCAATAATACTTTGTACCTCTGTTTTACTCATTAGTGCTGGCCATTCTTGGATTTCCTTGGCATTTGAATGATCAACCGAGATTTTTTCCTTAACGACAATATGTCCAAGAAATAAAATTTCCTGAAGACAGAATTCACACTTGCTAAATATCCCATATAATTCATTACATCAAAGAGTCCTTAGGATGATTTTCAATTTATTTTCATGATATTCATAGCATTTTGAGTATACCAAAATATCATAAATAAATACCACTATAAAGTCATCAAGATATTCCTTGAAAAATCTATCCATTAGATCCATGAAGTTAGAGGGTGCATTAGTCAATCCAAAAGGCATTACTGTAAACTCGTAATTCCCTTACCTGGTTCGAAATGATGTTTTCGGAATGTCTTCCTACTTAACACACAACTGATGATATCCATATCGAAGGATAATATTTGAAAAATATTGAGATCCATGACATTGGTCGATTAAATAATCAATGTGAGGTAGGGGATACTTATTAATTATTGTTATAGAAATGATCTCCATGTAGTCAATACACAACCTCATAGATCTGTCTTACATTTTAACAAAAAGGACATGGGCTCACCATGGGGAAACAATAGGGAGAATAAATCACTTGTTACTCAATTCCTCTAGTTGTCCCATTAGTTCCACTAATTCCAAAGTGGTCATTCTATAAGTTTTCTACAATATGGGCCCAGAACTAGGAATTAAATAAATGGAAAACAAAATTTCTTTTTATAGAGGATGTCTATGTAAATTTTCGGGAATCACATCAACATATTCTTGCTTAATATGTACATCCTCAATTTGAACATTCTGTTCCTCACACATAGTTATTTCCTTCCCTTCTCCCCCAATAATTAAATTTCTTAGAGCTACTAGGTGTTGATCTATATATTAATTAGGTCGTGACGTTTCTACTCTGAAGATAAGGTACTCTTTATCATCATCAAAATTTGTAATGTCTTTATTCTTAAAATAAATTTTCGCATCATGGATTGAAAGTCAATCCATTCAAGGGATTATATCAAATTCAATCATGGGTATAAAGATGAGATCAACAGATAAAGAACATTTATATTCTATAATGGGAGCTGATTCACAAAACATTGATGTGATGATACTTCCCTTTGGTCTTTTGGCCGACAACTCCATTGTTAGGTGAAATTGAAAATAACTAATTTTATTAGAAAACATGTAATATATGAAAGAATGAAATGATCCAGAATCAATTAAATCATTGGATAAACTTGAGGAAACCATTAAATTACCAACCACCATGTCTTTAGGAGCTTCAACCTCAGCAATAGTGATCGTATAAGTTTGGCCTTGCTCCCCTGTACTTTTCTGAGGTATATTCTTTTAGTTCTGAAGACATTCATTTTCATAATGCCCCTTTTCTCTACAATTTTACCATTGATCATTGACAGCCCCACTACGGCAAAATCACGATTTAGTGGCAGTTTTTTTGTTTCGCGGGTGTTTAAACCGCCGCGAAATCGTGCTTCGGGAAACTATTCGCGACGGTTTTTAAAACTGTCGTAGAACGTTTCGCAGTGGTTTAAATAGCCTCTAAATGATTTAGCGGCGGGTTTTTAATTTATTTTTTAATTTTTAATTTTTAATTTTTAATTAATTAATTAATTTATTTATTTATTTATTTATTTATTTATTTGTTTATATGTTTGTTTGTTTGTTTCTGTCTTTATTTATTTTTTTGTTTGTTTGTTTAGCGGCGGTTTTTTAATTTATTTGTTTGTTTGTTTGTTCGTGTATTTATTTATTTATTTATTTATTTATTTATTTATTTATTTATTTATTTATTTATTTATTTATCTATTTATTTATTTATTTATTTCTTTATTTATTTATTAATTTATTTATTAATTTATTTTTTTATTTATTAATTTATTAATTTATTAATTTATTAATTAATTAATTAATTTATTTATTATTTAATTAATTAATTAATTTATTTATTTATTTAGTTATTTATCTATTTAGTTATTTATTTATTTATTTTATTTATCTACTTTATTTATTTATTTTATTTATCTACTGTATTTATTAATTTTATTAATTTTATTTATTTCATATTTATTTTATTTATTTCTTTTTATTTTATTTATTTTATTTATTTTATTTATTTCGTATTTATTTTATTTATTTTATTTATTTCAAATTTATTTTATTTATTTTATTTATTTTATTTATGTTATTTATTTTATTTATGTTATTTATGTTATGTTATTTTATTTATTTTATTTATTTCATATTTATTTTGTATTTATTTCATTTACTTCGTATTACTTTATTTATCCATGCATTATTTTATTAATTTATTTTATTTATCTACTTTATTTGTTTATTTTATTTATTTTATTTATTTTATTTATTTCGTATTTATTTTCTTTATTTATTTATTTTATTTATTTTATTTATTTTATTTATTTTATTTATTTTATTTATTTTATTTAGTTTATTTATTTTATTTATTTTATATATTTTATTTATTTTATTTATTTTATTTATTTCGTATTACTTTATTTATCCTAAGACTTTACCACTCCAACAAGCTCGTCATGTGGTTATTAAACAGAATTTAATATATTTATATATATTAATTGAAAAAACAAATAATACATAAATAATAGATATAAACTCAATAATAATAAATAATGAATAATAAATATTAAATAATAAATAATAAATAATAAATAACAAATAACAAATAATAAATAATAAATAATAAATAATAAATAATAAATAGTAAATAAATATAAATATTAAATATTAAATAAATATAAAAAATAAATAATAAATAATAAATAAATATAAATAAATAATAAATATAAATAATAAATAATAAATAATAAATAATAAATAATAAATAATAAATAATAAATAATAAATAATAAATAATAAATAATAAATAATAAATAATAAATAATAAATAATAAATAATAAATAATAAATAATAAATAATAAATAATAAATAATAAATAATAAATAATAAATAATAAAAAATAGATAATAGATAATAGATAATAAATAATAATTAATAAATAATAATTAATAATTAATAATTAATAAATATAAATATAAAATAAATATAAATAATAAATACTAAATACTAAATAGTAAATAATAAATAATAAATAATAAATAATAAAATATAAATATAAATAATAAATAATAAATAATAAATAATAAATAATAAGTAATAAGTAATAAATAATAAATAATAAAAAAATATAAATAATAAATAATGAATAAATAAAAAAATAAAAAATAATATTAAATAATAAATAATAGAAAATAGATAATAAATAATAAATAATAAATAATTAATAATAAATAAATAATAAATAATAAAGAAATATAAATAATAAATATTAAATATTAAATATTAAATAATAAATAGTCAATAATAAATAATAAATATTAAATAAATATAAATAATAAATAACCAATAAATAATAAATAAATATAAATAATTAATAATTAATAAATATAAATAATAAATTATAAATTATTAATAATAAATAATAAGTAATAAATATTAAATAATAAATAATAAGTAATAAATTATAGGTAATCAATAATAAATAATAAATAAATATAAATACTTAATAAATATAAATATAAATAAATAATTAATAAATAATAAATAATAAATAATAAATAATAAATAATAAATAATAATTAATAATTAATAATTAATAATTAATAATTAATAATTAATAAATCAAATAAAATAATAAATAATAAATAATAAATAAATATAAATAATAAATAAATATAAATAATAAATACATATAAATAATAAATAATAAATAATAAATAATAAACAATAAATAATACATATTAAATAATAAATAAAAAATAAATAAAAAATAATAAAAAATAATAAAAAATAAATAATAAATAATAAAAAATAAATAAATAATAAATAATAAATACATATAAATAATAAATAATAAATAAATATAAATAATAAATAATAAGTAAATATAAATAATAATTAATAAATAATAAATAATAAATAAATATAAATAATTAATAAGTATAAATAATAAATAGTGAATAATAAATAGTAAATAATAAATAGTAAATAATAAATAATAAATAATAAATAATAAATAAATAAAAATAATTAATTATTAATAATTAATATATATAAATAATAAATAATAAATAATAAATAGTAAATAATAAATAAATAATAAATATAAATAATAAATAATAAATAAATATAAATAATAAATAATAAATAATAGATAATAGATAAATATAAATAATAAATAAATATAAATAATAAATAATAAATAAATATAAATAATTAATAAATAATAAATAATAAATATAAATAATAAATATAAATAATAAATAATAAGTAATAAATAAATTTAAATAATAAATAATAAATAATAAATAATAAAGAAATATAAATAATAAATAATAATAAAAAATAAAAAATAAATAAATATAAATAATAAATATACATAATAAATAATCAATAATAAATAATAAATAATCAATAATCAATAATCAATAATCAATAATAAATAATCAATAATCAATAATCAATAATCAATAATCAATAATCAATAATAAATAATAAATAATAAATAATAAATAATAAATAATAAATAATAAATAACGAGTAACAAATATTATTAATAATAATAATATTTTTTTATTAGTACAATTAATAAATTAAAAATAAATAAAAAATAAAAAATAATAAGTAAACATAAATAATAAATAATTACTAAATAATAAATAATAAAGGTAACACATGAAAAAGTATGAAAAGACGTGGCAAGGGATGAAAAATCATGAAAACACATGAAAACGGATGGAGAAGAATATGAAGAATGAGGCATTCGAAAGAATAAGAACGCATGAAAACTCATGACAACTCTGGAAAACCCTTTAATAATTCAACATAATCATCATAATAACCCACAAAAAACCATTGATAAAGATAACAAGTCATTGAAACCCAAATAAATAGTAATAAATGGAGCAACTATTAAAACTCGTCAAAATGGTCATAAAAAGACAAAAACATTGGACTCACATTAATGGAGATAACTTATGATTCGAGAGTCCGTTTTAGATCCAAGACCTATCAAATCAATGATCCTGAAACGATCTTCGACATGATAGGTGAAAGAGTCCAAATGGACAGGCGGATCGGAAGTTATGACCATTTAAAAAAAAGCTGACGGGGAACGGGTGCTAGAAACAAGGCATCAAAAAACATAACAAACCCGATACCCACTAAAAAGGCCATAACATATGATCCCAGAGTTCATGTGGGTGCCTTGACTAGTCAAACTGATGTTCATGAAACGAGCTATGATCTGGCAGGTGGAGGAGTCCGAACTAACATGAGGATCGAAAGTTAGGTCTGTTTGAAGACAACTTCGACGGGACACTAGTGACATAAATGATATTTCGTAGGCCTTAGGAGGGGGTTTGGGGTCTAAAAACATGACAGAAGCATGCTTCTATTGATCTAGTGTGTAGCTCTTTTCGCTGGCTTCGATTTGATATGTGGTAGAGCCCAATCGGACACCCGGAGCGAATGTTATGGCTGTTTGAAGTTGGAGAACTTTTTTCAACATTCTTATAACTCTAATATCATCTGCACCTTAGACCGTCTCACAGTTTTGATTATATGTGCCTCTATATCTCTTCATGAGCTTCGATTTGACTAGTCGTGGCACTCCAACGGACGCCCGGATCAAAAGCTATGGTCGTTTTAGTGATTTTGGGGTTTCTCGTGTTTTTTTATTTTTTCCTTACATTTCGCAGCAGTTTTACAGAAACCGCCGCTACTTCGTAGGGGTTTTTTAAAAAACCACCACTAATCCTCGAAAAAAATTTAAAAAAAATTAAAAAATTTTAAAAAAAAATTAAAAAAAAATAAAAAACAATTATGGCCTTTTGCAGCGGTTTTTTCGCGGTAGTTTAAAAACCGCCGCGAAACGATGACCCGAAACGCGTTTAGTGGTAGTTATCTTGTAGTGCCTCTTTCTTTCCCTTGGAATCATAAGTTTTGTGTCCTTTTTCACCACACTTATAACAGACTCCCATTCCCATCAGGAATGTAACAGAGTGTTTCTTCCTACATTTACAGCATGATAGATATTCAAATTTTCCCTTCTTACCATTATTTCCATTTCTGGTGTGTTCAATAGATCTGTTTTTCAATTTCATTTCTTTAAAGTCATAAGACATAGAAAATTCCTTTTCTTTCTTGATAGCTCATGATACTATAACATCGTACAATGAGATGGATTGTGAGACTAATTATTGATAGAGAAATGTTTTTAACCCATCAAAGAATCGATCAATATTTCTCCATTGGATATGTATATAATTTGTTGCATGCCTTGATAACCTTGTAATGTTAACCTCATACTTTGTGAGTTTCTCATACTGTTATTTCCTCTGACTAAGAAATTGTCCTCCTATATCTACTCGATGGTAAGGAGGAAAATATTTTTCTAATAAAATATTTTTAAACTCACTGCATTCCCTATTCATTACTTCTTCATCATTCTTTTTGTTTTGGACTAATGACCAACATTGATCTGCATATCCCATGATGCGATAAACTACCATGAAAACTTTTTCCATTTCAATACTCCACAAAGCATGAAATATTTTTTCTAAGGAACATATCCTTTTCACAAATACTAATGGATTTTTAAAACAATTAAATATTGGTGGTTGTTTCCACATGAAGTGGTCTAACATTAACTCTCGGCATTGTGATCCAGGGTGATCCATACTGGTAAGGTTATTATTCATAACCTAAGTGAGTTGTCTCAGTATGGTGATAAGATGATCATCACCAGTTGCAACTCTAGCTCCACTATAATTATCTTGAGTTAGAGGGAAATCCATACAAGGATAATGTGCATTGATACAGGTTACATTCCTTCCACTAGGTGTCATTTATATACAATGGCATAAACTAAATTATTTAATGAATGAAAATACATAATTCCAAACATGTAAAACAGTTAACATAAATTGAACAGTTTATGGATATAATCCATTATCAGGAAAATGTTCTCTTTTAGGAATATATACTCATAAAACCTTCATATTGGTTTATAATGAAACTGAGAATTATCCTAAGCATATCACCCGAGAGTTTCATAACAAAGAGTGCATCAAGGTCTATTGTCATGCACAAATTTCAGTTCGAGTCTATCTCCAAGCGGTGTTTTCAGGTTTTACCCCATGGTACATCTATCCCATAGCCGTCTTTTTCGGCTTGTTTCCAAACATGGATGTATTTCTTAGAAAATACACAAAATCTATACATTACCCAAATTATTGGATGTTATCTATAATAAACTTCAATGTCTATCATATGGTAATGTTCTCTAATTATAATTTTTCTAAATCTAGTTTACAAGTATTGTACAAAACTTATCGTGATACCAACTGTAATTCTTCGACCCTTGTTAACTAGAGTCAGTGCATTATTACATAGCATCGGCATGATATAAATAATCATTCCCGAATGACCAATACGTTTAATAGCCTTGGAAGTACAAGATACATTCATAAATTTTACATTATTTCATTAAATAATAACTTCAACAACATTTTTCCCCTTTTGAACACACTTATATCCTTAGCCTATCTCTATATGTCATCCATTAAATAATTCTTCACATTATGGGATAAATAAAACATAGAAAGGTGTGAGCTCATATGCCCAACAAGGATAACGATATAGATGATATTTTATAAATAAGCATAAACATTTCAGGAAATGTATAAGACTAAAACAAAAGACTTTTAATCTTAGCCATCTGCATAATATGGAAAATATAATATAAAATAATTCCATTTACTTATTCACATAGATATTGTACTTATTGAATAATCACATGCAATATCAATAGCCACTTTTATAATGGTGTAATGCATCATGCCCGACATCATAACCACATAGTCCAAGCCTTATTCCAATTCTACAAATAGGATTTTGTCAATGCATTGTGACAAGAAACTATTTTTCCTCATGATACCTACTGATTCATCAAGGAGATATAGTGGGATCCACCCATCACTTACTACGTCCAGTTCATTCTTTATATGAAAAGGTTTAAACATAACATAAACATTCATATTAAAACTATGATACGAAATTCCAATACATTATCTATAAACCATGAATGGTGTAAAAATAACACATCTATAGTCAAACATATCATAAAACCGTCAATATATTATGGAATATTTTTATCATAATAAATTAACTTCAAACAAGTTTAAAATCCATCAATGGATGTTGACATAGATTGAATAAAAAGTATTTGATATAAATACCTCTTTCTATTTTGAAATCATTTAAAAGCCACATTATTATAAAAGAAAACATTTATTTTAAAAATATTGTTATACTATTGTATAGTAATCTTCAACTATGATATAGTGGCCAAAAATATCCAAACCCACCATATATGTTAAAAAAGACTTTCTTACATTAATTTTGTCAAAAAGGACTTAAAGTACATCGTTTGGAAAACGATAGAAAGATTATTTTCAGCAATTTTTTATAAAAAGTAAAAAAAATGTAAAAATAAATTTAACTCATAGTGTAGTAAATATTACAAATTATTTGAAATACAATTTTAAGAAAAATGGATGTGGATGATAAAGAGTTTCAAGTAGATAATTACGTAAAAACAACCTTGGATAATAAAGAGATTGTGAAATTAATCCATAAAATGTACTTTTCCTCAATCTATATTATGTTAATCTTCTATTTAATAGTTAAAACATTGTTATTAAATTATAAAGGAACTATATACATAAATAAGATATCATATATGATCCCTTAATATTAATTTGATAATAATATTTCAATAGTATCATCATTTTATGTGTTAAATGATTCGTTTTCATTTATATTCATTGTTACGTATGCCATGTTTGTTATGGGTAGGATGTATATGATTCATATAAATAATGATATTATGTTGACAAACATTATTTTTAATCATAAAATTAAAATTATTCCTGAATTATTACGATGGGGAATTAATCTCATCATGTTCGTGGAGACGGTAATCTGTATGTACACACGAGCGCCAATATCATTATATTGATATTGAAATCATATGTAATTGGATGGTTTTAAATATATAAATAATAATTACAAGTTATATTTATTATTTACATCAGTTTTACTCATTATTATACCCATCCAATTAATGAAGTGTTTGAATAACAAACTACATCACGACGTGGAGACGGCAAGTCGTACCTACACACGTATGGTGACTTTGTGATTCTTATGATGGATAGAATAATTACTATTTTGTACCATTTTTATAATAACATACTAGTATATATAAGATATTGGAGTTATTATTTTATAATGGAAACAATAATGAAAGAGGAAGATGAATAAGAAAAGTAAATGAAAGTGGTGATGAAATATTTACCTCTTCATAGGGTTCTTCCTTTTGATTTGATAAAAGGTTTCCATAGGTTGACTTTATGACAAATATAAGACCTTTTGGATTAAGGGAGAAAAGTTGGGAGGATATTTGGTAAGTTTTTGTCTGTTCTAAATGGCGTTGGAGGTGTGAAATTATGATAAGGGGATGTACCCTTTTATAAGAGAGGTGAGGGTCACTTTAGGAAAAACTTGAAATGTTATTTTATAATAAAATAATTTTCGGTTTATAATGGATAAAAATGATTTATTTGTAGTATAATGTAGTATGGGTCGAAAAACTCTCAACCAATAGGTTTAGAATGGTTTAGGTCACCATATTACCCTTATCATTTAGATTTAACTCTTATTTAAATAGGTTGACATTTACCATATCTCTTTGTATTTTTATATTATATGGTTCATAAACATACTATAACAAGACAAGAGAACCCCAAGTGGTTCATTATTATTTTATATAACCTTATCTAAGTCCTTTGGATGATTCTTAGATTTTTAGGAATATTATTTAAATTAATAATATAGTATTTTTTTTATAAAAACTCAATTATGTCAATTCTGACACTATTTAGTATTTTGTTTTCATGAAATTTATAACATGATTACTTCGAAAAAATATTAATTAATCAACCTTAACATGTCATTTTAACATAAAAAATTAGTATAATTCATAAAAAGTATCCAATTACATTTATTTGGATATTTAAAATATCAATTATTTTAATCTTTCATTAATAAGGTAATTATTGCACCATCATTGTGTAATAAACAAATTAAATTATTTAATGTATAAAAATTATAAATAAAATACAATTATTTTGTAAATATTTTTATCTTTATTATAAATATTTATAGTCTTGTTTGAGTTTATATATCCTTATATTAAAAATGTTCAATTTATTAAACTTTGAATTTAACTCTTTTAGTCTTCTTTAAATAAAATAATAATAAATGTCATAATATAATCCAAGTGGACTAATGGGGAACATATTTTATTCCAAAAGTTGTTTTTGGTCTAATTAAACTTATCCAATAGAATTAGGACATGTTTTATGGTATTTATAATATCATTTTTACCCTTAATTGCCCTATGTACTTTTAACAGTGGTAAATAAAAGTAAAAATGTACTATTCACCAGAAATTATTTTCATCTTATTGAATAACATTTTACTTTATGATACCATTTTTGTTTCACATATTTTTGAAATTCAACTCACAGATGTGGTAAAGTTATGTTTTATTCAAATTTGTAAATGCTCCTGTAAGGTAGGTAAAAGATAGTAAAAAGGTCAATAAAATTTTATATATCTAAACTTATTATAAAATGACTCCAAGGAATTATATTGAACATATAAATGTATTATGTATCTATTATGAGCAAAATTGAATTAAAACAAAATAACTAATTAGTTAAATAAAAAGTCACTTATAAACAATAACACAATGTTTTTCATTATTCATAAAAAATTGAAAGTTCTTAGAAAAATACCAAAAATTCCCCCTAAGATAATTGTGATATTCTGAATCCAAAAATTAAGCCCATTTTAAAAAATTAAAATTTATATAATTTCAAAAATATATAATTAATATTCATAATGGTTATTTTTATTGGTCGTGGTGTGTAAAATCTCCATGGTGTGTACAACGCAAGCAAATACATTATTCTAAGGGAAACATATCGTGGATTCTTGGGGTGTTTCAATGATGAGAAAAATTTTCTCAAAGGATAACTATTTAAATGTTTAAAAATTTATTATATTAAAATTCAATATGAAATTAATTAAAACTACTTAAAATTTAGTCAAATATATGTAATAAAAATAACATAATTTTTTAAAAAAATATAATTACAATTTAGAATCTATTAAATTCATTAACATAAATAAGGATTCTTAGTAAAACCCAAAATTTTGCATTATTTCTTCATAAAAATATAGCTTCATAGAAAATTATCCAAAATTCACCCAAAGATAATATTTTAAATCGTTACATTATAATATATTTCCATTTTTTATGATAAATTTTCTAAAATGGGAAAATGAATTTTAAAAATATTTCTCAAAAGGTGAAAAAACTACTTTAATAGAAATACAATTTGAAGAATAAAATTATATTAACTTAAATATATTCCCTACCAAAAAAATTAGGTAAATGATGAAAATATGATTATATATATAATATATGTATTTAATTAAGATAATAAAAAATAATTGATTTATTAAATTTATTGACGAAAAAGATGTGTGTGGGATTACAATTAGTTCTTCAGATAATGATTTCATTTATTCTAAAATAGATTTTATTATATTTTCAAATTAATTGGACAAATAAGAATAAATTTTATATACATGTATAAATCACATATTTTTATAATGTATTTAATCATATTCATAACATGTATTCATAATTGTAGTGGATAACTAACATATAGAAAAATAATTTTTTTAATAGTATATCACATTTAATATATACTCCATTTGGAGTTTAATGTAATCTGACTACACTGTTGTGTGTAGCGCTAGTAAAACTCAGTGTTTCATATAATAGAAAATATAAAAAATATTACATTGATTTGATTAAAATATTTCTAAAAGTCAAATTTTTTTCTATTCTACCTCTATTAAAATTAAGTATTCCATCAATGATTATCACTTTTTGAACAAAAAACTAAGGATAATTTTTCCTCATTATATCCATAGGTCCCCATGTAGCTTTTTCGAGCAGGGGGATTTCAAATAAAACATTGACCAAGTGACTGGTACAATATTGTCTCTCATTCTCGGTAGAATCCATAAACACCACTCGTTATTCATCATTTGAATGCTTGTTCTCTAATGGTATGACACTTAAGATTAGTACATTTGATGGAAAAGGTATGTAATTCATCAATATAGGTACATAGAACACATTATGAAGCTAAAACAGGTTAGGTGGAATCCTCAATCAATAGAATACTATCCTAAAATGATCATTAATTTCAATAGTGCTCTTATACATAGGGCTTATCCTTCCATTATATTTTATGTACAATTTCATCATTCTATTGTGGTTTTATTAATCCTTTCTTCATATCCTACTAAAAAACATTATTTTTAAATTTTTTGTGATATGATATCATATGACACACAATAGAATGATAATACATTCCTTCTCTCTATAGTTATTATGTAAAAATGGATATCACTAGTTATCCAAAATTCATAAATCAGCATATGGTAATTTAATAAATTATACTTTAGAACCACATCCAAATATTAAATTAAATCATTCCAAGAAATTATAACCTCATAATCCTTCCGAAATAAAAAATTTATAATTATGGAATTTAAACTACAATAAATAACATTACTATTTATCCACCAAATATCATAATTCATCTATTAATTATCACATAAAAAAATTCAATACAATTGTAATATATTTTCATGAAACATGGTAATAACAAGAATCATCATAAATATTTTATGAAAAAATAAATAGTTTCTCAATCCTATTATAATACAATAGCGTATAAAATATATTCTACAAATTGAAGGATGATATGAACTCCATCAATGATATAATATAACTCTTTTTCAAAAAATAATTAATTAGTTATTAGGTCATCAATGTTATCCCATTTACGTAATGCATACCACTCATTTCTTTATCCATAGTAAACCAGAGATTCCATAAAATATAGAACATATCAAGGGTTATAATCCTCTAATCACGTGTTTTCTATAAAATATCACATTTCCACTGAACCACTTTTCTAGGTTAGCAACACATTTTACTGTATTATTGAAAACATGTAATGATAAACATATAGTAAAAAATCCGTAAATATATTTCTAAAATCTCCAATTCCAATACATATACCCATCAACCATTCTACTTTATTCTTAAACGATTAACTAGGATTAATTATCTTATTCTTTATTACATCTTTCCTTTCATATATAAATTATAGACACTTCATTATCAATAACAAAAAAATTTCATTTACCAATATCTTAATCCCCTCTAGGAGGTTTCCCACATGAAAATAATTTTACATACTTACCATTCCATCAAGTTTATAATAGTCACATATTAATGATTCCCTATGGAAAACATTATTCTGATCCATTGTGTGAAATATACTTTTCAATTTTACCAGATAATCAGTTACTCTATACCCTTCTTCTCAACACATATACATCTCCTTAATTCCTTCGAGATGTTCCATAGAGTGATTATTCCCACATTAATGACCTTGAGGAATTTGAATCATCATTTATTCATGGTAACCACCACATGCTGTCTCACTGAACTCTATCATTAACTTATTAAGAGATTCTAAGAGAATATTATGGTTCAATTTATTAATCCTATATCATGTGAACTGATTAATCATAATCAATATATCTTTCACTCTAGTCATTATCCCATTTGGTTTCTCATAAACACATTATCCATTATATGCATCCCAAATATAGTTTTTTTTATTTCCTCTATTTACTAAAAGTAATAATCATAATGTTTTTTAAAATATTAATATTTGGGAACCACATTATCACGAAAAATAATTAGTAGAATGACTATATAAAACACATATTTTTTATTTATGAACCCCAATACGTATCCATGTCCATTTAATTTCATTATTAAAATCCATCCTTGTGGTTCATAAAGTGTTTTTGAATTTCAAAAACATATCCCTCATAAGACTCAAACTGGGTGGACAATGTAGAATCTTTTATTGTATCAGATAAATATTGATTGAAGACTAATATTAATTTTTTGAAGATAATTCCCCCTTTAAATATGTTCTAGAACTATTTCTACTTATTAATTCTATACAAGGTTTGAATTTGATGAAAATCATTAGCTCTACCATTAATCAAATTTTCCAGACAATTACATATACATTAACTCATCTTTATACATATAATTATACATATCCCTAGAGTAATCAATATATGTATAACTAATAATTTCACTAATGTTTTTTCATTATTGTTTTAAAATGTTAACAAAACCATACTCTGATACAAAAATTTAAATAGTGATCCGTATCATATGTAACTATTAAATCCAAATAGATAATTATTCATTCCATGTCATAACTATACAGACCCAAATATTTTAATCCTAGTTCCTTTGATAAAATGGACACATACACAATAGGTTCACAAGTGATCTATTACAATTCAAACTAAAATCATTATAATTATAACACTTATTATAAATATCATATATAATACATTTATTAATATCTTGGGGAAAGAAATAAAATATAAGGGTCTATCAAGATGATCATCAACTATAAAAATGGTATATATATATATATATTATTAGTCTATGGGTACGATAATATGACAATACATTTCGAAACTACACCATGCATGTCACATATCAAAATCAGAAGTCCTAGAACAAATCTTAATTTTTTATAACAAAATAATGAAAAATCAATCGACGAACCTGATCTATGATATAATGACAATGGGAATATGCATATATGTGTTCCATATAAATAAACACAAAAAATATGCATTCAATGCTACCCACTTATTAAATCATAACATTTTAGGCATGGTTTAACAACAAGTGTAATTTTTGGTTAATGGGTTAACCTACCATATACCATTATTTCTTCAGATAACCTTCTATGTACATTATTTTGGGATTAGTATAATATTTAGTGTACCCTTTTATATCATATTTCATGAATCATTAACCAATATATTGGAATGAAAAATACATATATACTGTTTTGGTTGTAACATAAATTTCATTATCAGTTAAAATATAACCATTGGCCTTAGTTAAAATGTGACAACTATAATATAATAATGATTATATATACAAGTTCAAAAATATAATAAAACATCCATAATATTATAACCGAAGAAATAAACATGTCTTATATGAATTACATAATAGAATCAACCATTGAAATTAAATTTATTTCAAATACATTTCATCACAAATTCATAGTGTAACCAAAATAAATTAAGTGACATTCCAAAATAAATTCATGCAATAGCCTGTGGATTTAACTTTTCTTCCTAAATATATTTTTATCATAAGAAAAAAGCCATCTAGGGAATGAATAATACTATTTACCAAAGATATTATACCAATTAATGTACATGTAACATCATATGATGTCATTTATGGTGGAAAATTATTTTTAATGACAACTCGAAAAATTTCATGAAGAAAATATACTTTCCACTTTACAAAAGTACTTCTCAAAACAAATAATTATCAAAACCCATTTCCTTAATAATAACCTTTGAAACATATGATGGAATATTTTAAAATAATTTACAATATTTATTTATTAATATAAGCTTTCTCTTATGAAAAAAAACTTTTTCCAAAAAAAAATTAAAATCTTTTCTTAAAAAATGACCATTAAAATATGTAATGGAATATTTGAAAATCATATAAAATGTTGGTTGTGGAAAATGTCTTCCCCAATTTTTAAATTATGTTTTAAAACTGAATATTAATGAAATCAGTTTGAAGACCTTTTCATTGAAAATAACATTTCAAAAATACAAATTAATATTTAATACATCATGTTTTAAGTGTGGGTGGAAAATACCATTCATTATACAATTTAAAGAAATATTCCTTTAATAATTTCATTTGATGAGAATTATGAATTTTTTGAGAACTAAATTATTCATAATTTTAAAACATATTTTCATAATCAATCATGCGTAAAAATAATTAATAAATCATTATGATAATTTTAAAATAATATATGAAAATATTTTTTGAAATCATGTTTAAGGATGAAAAAAATTGTCTGAAGAGAGAAATATTGTTGGTTTAAATTAAAAAATATATATTTTAATTTGGTGTATATAAAAATAATAATATGAAATGAAAATATTAACTCATATGAAATTAATAGATGAGAACATTATTCATGAGTTTCTTAATAGATTGATCATAATATTTTTTCCTCAGAAGAATGAGAAAAACCATTCCCCATAAATAAAGAAATTGTAGCATGAAACTGTCACAAATTGGTAATATTAAATCATAATCCCCAAAAAAGAATAAATTTAAATGAAAAATAAAATAACACGTGATAAATTATTTAATAAAATTACATGTCCATGGTTTTCTATATAAACATCAAAAATAAAACTGGTTCATAACATAACATATTTTTCAATGATGGAAAATTCAGACAAGAATCCCTTACCGCACAGGTAAAATTTGAACCATAAAACTCAAGAAAAATATTTAATAAAATAGGTATAAAAATATTCATAAATTTTTGGATAATATATATAAGTTAAACTCTATTAAATTATACACCCTACTTAAAATAAAAACATGGTGAATATCGAATGTGACTCACACAAACTAAATATGAGACGAAATCCCTCACCTTATGTCTCAACATCCTTCTTACATTTGTAGAAATTATTTATAATAAATATATTTTCTATTATAAATATATTTTAAAACCATACATATATATTTCATACAATGTATTATTTACTAGTGACATTTTCTCTCAATTCATTTTAAATTCCAATTTAATGTAATGTTTTTATAAACAACTATATTTTTGTTTTCATTATTGTTTTGATATTTTATTTTGGGTTATATTACATTTATAATGTCCATCATATAAATTATTTTCAAAATTTCATAAATATATTTTATATTTAGACAGAATTTATTTTTAATCATCTATAAAATTTGTAAATAGTAAATTAAATACACCGTTCTTGAAGATGGTAGATTTTACAAATGCATGAAAGATGCTTCCATTTTTTCATCAGATCGAATGAATGAAAGGTAAATATTATATTAATGTGGATGAATCATTGATAATATATATATATATATATTGTTTTTTAACATTTCATTATTATGTTCCATCTAAAGAGATGGTGAATAGAAAATCAAATTTCTTCGTGAGGTTGTTGTCTACCATACAGACGAATGACATTATCATATTCCCAAAAATGGAAAATATGAATGAATTAGTGATATAATGAGTCCCAATGAATAATAATATAAAAAATATAACATATTAAATAAATGCATCATTATATCCAGCTGTGATAGGAAGTTATGTAAAATTAGAAAATCGGTTCATGAGGATGTAGTTTGTCGTACACATTACAAATGATTTCGTAAACCATTTTCTAGAAAAGAAGAATGATTTATGTAATAAAATTAACATAATAACATAAAATTATAAAACAGTTTTTATGTTTATTATATATGTAATTTTTATAAGAATTTATCAAGGTGGAGGATGAAATAAAATAAAACACTTAATTAGAGTACTTTCCGCTTATTTAGTGAACCTCTTTTGGTTTTAATGAAAATGCATCATATATTGGATTTTTGAATCCTTATACGGATTATAGGATGAGATTATAGACATAATTAGGTTATTTTATCATTTATTGAATGAAATACATATTAATTCTTGTGTGAAGGTTAGTGTAAATGGGGTAACCATTTATAAGTGAGGTGAGTGGCATTAATTTAATTTTTCAAAATAAAATATTTTACCCACGCCATTCAAAATATATTATTTAAATTAAAAAAAAATTAATCCATTTTTAAATACCTAATCTATGAGGATTAAATCCCTTATACATTTTGTTTAACCCATTGTAAACCCATTAAAACCTTATTTATGAGGATTAATTTTAACAAAACTTAATATTAATTATGGTAAAAAATTAAATTTGACATATAGATAAAATATTTTATTTAAATTCAAAAAATTATTCCATTTTTTAAAATGCCATTCACGTTATTGTAAATATTAATTTAATATTAATCCCAGGAATTCAACGACAATGTCGTTTTCCAAAGAGAAAATGACTAAATTTTTTAAAAATATAATTTTATAATTCAATATGACAATTTTTAAAATGAAACATATTATATTCATCTATTTATAATTGAACTAATTTTACTCTTTAAAATGTATTAATTAAATCCTTATGCTTTCAAATTATTTAAAATAAATGAGTGTTCATAAGAGAAATCAATTTTTTCATAGTTTATCTTAAAATTTATCTTCACATAAAATAACAGTAAAATTACACTTGCATAATTATTATATAATTATTTATTAAATGATTTTAATTTTTTGCACTAATTTTTTTTAATTTTTATAGATTGTTTTATAAAATAATTTTCCAAAATGGTGACAACAAACTTTTTAGAATAATTCAATTTTAAAGAAGAAAATTGGATATATTCTTATATCTTCACTAAAAAACCCCAGATATAAATTTTCAACATATTATTTAATATAAAATATTAAAATATAATTAAATAATTTCATAAAAAAATTATTTTTAAATTTATTAATATAAAACCCATTTTAGTGTTTAAAATAGGATTTGGGAAAAATATTTCTTTCATATTGAAATTTTATTCAGATGCATTTATAATTAATTATCACAAAATAATTAAATTTATATAATTTTTTAAACCATGTATTCATATGAATTTTTTAATCCTATACATATCAACAGTTTCAATGGCTAGGCGATGACTATCATAATAAAAAATAATATTTCAATAGAATGTCACATTTCATTCAATCTCAGTATTATGTGAAACAAAATCTAAAATCAGTTTTGAGAATACCACTATCAAAAATTATTGTTGGGAGTAAGTAAAAATATAAAAAACATTGAATGAATATTAAAATAAAAGATAACAAAATATAAGGGGTTTTAAGGGAATGTGTTTGAGTCCCAGAAAAAAAGAACTATCATACTGATTTTTGTAAAATGGATATTCATATTGATCTTTACATGGATCATAAGACGAATAAAAATTTGAAAAAAAACATTATTTAATCAGAGTAAATTTTCCATGATGTTCCACTTACATAATTTTTGATATACTATAATGACTGATCATAGTTAGGGTGATTGGTTGGAGTCATGCTAACTCATTTGGTAGATCATATTAAATGAGATTATATAAAGACCATTAGTGTGAGAAATATATTAAAGACCACCAAATGAAATTATAATGAGTTCAATTAACTAATTCACTCAGTCAAAGTGGATTAGATATAGTTATTTCTATAGGGTAAAAAATGTGTAAGGTGAAAAATAGATATTCAATATATTGAGAAATAGTGTACTACAAAAACAATTCAATGAAAAAGGATTTCAAAACCATCAAATAAACATTTTAATCTCTATAATATTTTTATGTGATGATGTTCAATAAATATTTTTTAACTTTCTATTACAATGTATCTTAAAAAAACTCCTAAATAATGAATTTTTGGATGTTTCAAATTTTAGAGAAGGTGTTGAGTTTTAACAATATTCTATAATAATCTAAAAGGACTTTTATGTATCCAAGGAATATTAGTTATGGCTACTGTTTTGGAAATTTTTTCATTATTGAGAATGAAAATTAATTCATGTTACTATCATTTTTCTAATAAGAGTAACTATAAAAGGGAGTGTGAGCACAATTCATACAAACACAATTCACTAACACGAAAGAGCTGACACACTAGTGAGTTTTGATATGTATTATTTTCCAAACAAATTAAAATTTGGTTAATTCTAAACAACAATGGAATGATTTATAATTAGAATTCATATCAGATATTTCTTATAATATATGGAAATTATAACATTCATTATTTTAGTACACTATGTAGATATTGAATCAAAAAATTATTCATAGTAGGTTATGTGGAATAAAATTTTTTTTCACTGGAAATAGTGTGTCTAAAATTCATATTTAATGATGTTTACTAAACCGAGTACATACAAAAAATAGGGTCGACCAGATGGACTCTTATTTGACGGAGAAAATTGGATAAATAACTTAATATTGATGTTGTTTGGGGATTTTTTTATAAAAACATGCACATTATTTTTTCTATTATTTTTATACGAAAAACAACACGACTAAAGGAAATATTTATAATATTTCATATCATTGGATTGATGGATTAAAATATTTGGTGAATAATGTTTTATTCACTCCAGTTAATAGTGAAATTACATGGAAAATGGGTGTTTCCATGTAAAGGATAAAATCACCCACAGTAGTGGATAGCCTTATAAATCATGTGTTTCAAGTTATATTTATCATTGTATGCATCTGAGGTTATTTAACAATATTAATATTTTTAAATGCACTTATAATATGAAGGCATTAATTTAATGATATTTTAAATTTTTAAAATATAGCCAATGATTTATCCCCTTCCCAACACACTTATCACAATTTATCCCTTAATCATATGGAATTATATATTATATCCCAATGTCATAAATAAACATAATGATGATCATGTGATGTGTGGACTACCAACATAATTAATGTAACACCCCAGGTAAATAAAGAATATGACATTTTTTTATTTATCCAAATTTGTGAATAAAATATTAAAATGACTTTAAAAGGGGATGCTATGCTCGATGGTGTACCCAACACACAACAACGAGATTCTTGGGAATCTTACGTTGCACTCTAATAATAAAATAATATTATTTTAAATGGTAGTTAACATGTTGTCGTTGTATTGGTGGGAATGGATAGAAATAAATAAAATATGATTATATATGTTTTTAAATGTTTTTAAATGTTTTTAAATTTATCCAATAAAAGATAATGGCTTAAAATACGGAAAGAATTCAATTTTAGGCTTTTATACCCTAATTTTGACTAAAGGTTCACTTATCACCTTTTGATGGAAAATTGTCATTAAATATAGTTTTGATCACACTTATACATTATTTTAGACCAAATAAAACTCTTCTTTAAAATTGGGACATCAAAATTTACTTTGTGTAAATTTTTGGTATATTTCCGATAAAGTTCATTTTTTTCAATGAATAGTGTAAAATGTTGTATTTTAATTCAAAACCTCTTTTTAATCTAATTTATTTATATGATTAGATTATCTTTTGAATTGGTTTTAAATTTAAATTAGAATATATTTTTACCATTAAATCCAATAGTGGTCATTGGAATTAATTTCACTTTGAAATCAGACTTAAACTAGTGTCAATCTTTTGATACTTATTATTTCATAAAAACACGCTATTTGCTCTGACAGCGGGAATTAATTATTAAATTAATAAATGTGACTTATATGTTTTGATTTTTGTAAAATAGACTTCATTTTTTGAATTCGGAATATCAAATATAGCTTAGGGTGAATTTTTGGGATTTTTCTGAAAAACATCAATTTTTGATGAAAAGTGACAACACTAAGTGGTACTTAAAAAAACTGATTTTTCCGTTTAAATGAAATTTTTCCATCTTTGTGTTTTGAATTTCAAAAATCCTACATACATGGTTTTCATTAAGAAGTAAAATTTGGTTCAATGGGGTAAAAATAATTTTGTGTTGAATAGTAACTTATTAAGTTTTTAATCGCGATTAGTGGTAATTAGTGTAGTTTAGGGTAAAAATAATGTTTTAATAATATGAAATGAACTTGACACATGTCCTAACCTCATTTGATGTGTAATTTCCGACCAATACAAGCCATGGGTCAAATTGGGGTCCCCATGGAGACACTTTGGTTGGGAAATGACATAAATAACTTTTTATTTAATTTAAAAGTAAAAATGACACAAACATCATATGTTTTACAAAAACAATTTTTACATGGGGTTATAAAGATCAGATTTTTTATTATATATAGTCATGGGAAAGCTAAAAATATTTCCTACATCATAGTATTTTTTTTATAATTTTTAGACACAAAATAAATTAAATTATTTATGACATAATAATGATGCAGTGATGACATCATTATTTGACGATTTAAATAAAATGGAAAGATAATGTAAAATCTATGAACTACACATGTCAAAAACTTATTGGATGGATGTATTTAGAACCCTTATCACCTTATCCACGAATTATATCAATGTGGGACCTTTTAAAATCGAAACACATTTTCAAATAAAGTAATATTTCTTACATTCCAAAAGTGCCCCTCCTTTCATCTTATAAAAGGCCCCCACCTCACCTCATTTCACACACTCCTCAAGCCTTTTTCTCGGCCAACCCCTGCCAATTGAATCTCTCCACATCCCTATCCTCATCCTAGAGGATTTAAGTTGGGCATAATCCTTTCAAAGGAAGCCTTTAGGCTCAAATCAAAAGGAGTTACACTTTTAAAGGTAATTCATTCTCTCATGTTCATTTGTTTTATTTTGCTTCTCCAACCCCCTAAACTCTTTTTATTTATTTCTTTTGTAAAAACACCAGTATATTCAATATACTAGGATGTTGTTATAATATTTATTCGAGCTACACTCTCACATAACTACATAAAATGGTTAAAGAACATACGGTTTTTGTGGATGGCGAAATTCTGCCTCCCGAAACGATGATTGTTCAATACTCATTTAACACCTTAAAAGGTGGCCATTATGATGTAACTATTTTTATATATGATATATAATATGTTTATGTTTTCCTTAAACTTCTGTTTTTTTTCATTTTGGTCATACCTTTATGGTTTCCATTGTGGGTAAACGCGATATCTTCATTCAAGGAAGTGCGGACTACCGCCCCCTCAAAGTGATTTGATTCGTTAAATACCTTATGTGGGATGTATAAAGGATGGAACTATGATATTATATATGATATTATACTGTAATTATAATATACCTTTATATAATTATTATTCCATTCTATAAAATATGAAATAGAAATGAAAGTAGCGTTCATGCGTACGTACGGCTTACCATCTCCATGAACGGTGCATTTCATTTCTTACCTCTAAATGATTATGTAATGATATAAATGCATGAATGTACTGAATATATATGACATATATGATATCTAAATCATGAATACAATTCTGGATATAATAAACATTTGGCCACACGAACAACATGTAATTGTAAGAAGTCTATTTACGACTTAAGAACCAAATATCGGCAAAACAAATATTATTAACTTAAATGATTACATAATATTTTTGACATGGTAATAAGTGATATAAAAGGAATAATTAAATTGAAAAATGTTTTTAAGGAAGTATAAATTAACTCAAGTTTATTATTCAGGAGATTAAAGAACGATCGAGTCAAGTTGGACTCGAGGTAAGGGATCCTACTCCTCTCTTTCTTTATAAGCACACACTTTTATGTCATTCCTTTTAAAGCTCATCTTTCTTGTTATTGGGATGATATTTTATATTACACCTACTGTAATTTTTATGTTAATGTGATGAGAGACCCTATTCTCTCTCATCAATCCATTTTGGATGTTTTGAGTGGCGTTGTTAGGCTGCCAAACTTTCGTAAGAGATCTAACCTCTCTCTTTCTTTTTAAGTACTCTCGTTTATGTCACTTCTTTTACGCTCCTCTTTGTAATGTTGGGGGATTTTATTTTATATTCCTCTTGTTGTAAATTTTATTGTAATGTGATTAGATACCCTATTTGATCTCATCAATCCATATTCAGATGTTTTATGTGGCGCCGTTATGCTGCCGAGTTTTCGTAAGGGATTTTTCATCTCACTTTTATTCCCGTGAGATTTATGCTACATTTGCCACAAATTCCATTTAGTGGTGTATGTACTGCCCATTATTCTAAGATTTGTGTAATATAATTTCTTTTATGAGAATTTACATCAATTATCTATTGTCCTTCTTTCATGGGGTGTATGTTTTGAAAGATACCAAAGTCGGTAAGGGAACCTTTCACCCTCTTCTTTTTTAAAAGAATTCTTTTGTTGGGTCTTTTAATTTACATATTGTTATGTTTGGATATGTTCTAATATATCCTTATTGATGTAAATTTTATATCCAAGTGCTGAGATACACTTTTTATCTCTCATCAACTCATTTTGATGTTTTGTCGTTACGCTGTCAAGGGAACTTTTTAACCCAATTTCGATTTCTTTGGGTTCAACATGTAGTCATTGAATATGTCATCCATTGAATATGTGTGAATGACATTTTATTGTTTTACACTTAATATCAACTTATATTGGGTGTATTTATATTTGTCACAAATTTTTTGAGGATTGATTTGTCCTTAATTTAAGGATACCTTCTTTATAAGGGATTTCATCACATTTGACATTTCTATTGAGGGTTCATTGTTGTTATGCACCAATTCACTCTTATATGGTGTATATATTGTCCTTTGGAGTATTATATCATGAATCCATTTATTCTCATGATATTATAATTTTCTGACTAAATGTTATTCCTCAATTATTGTATTCAAGTGTCCCTAATTTTGGTAAAACCCCTTTAACCAAAATATCGTTTTAAATGTTTTAATTATTTGTTCTTATTAATATCCATGTTTTCAAAATGGTTTTAAGGATTTATCTATATGGATATTAATGGTTTAAAATTTTAAGCTTCAAGGTGGTATGGGACACTTTGATTCAAAAATCTCTTTATTAAATGTTTTAAATGGTCTTGAAATGGTTTTTTAATGGACTCATTATTTGAATATCCTAAAATGTTATATTGTGATTGAAATGTGGAAATGTTATGTTTATTTTATTCATGTTTTATTTGATACGATTATGTTATGGTTCTTGGGCATTTTTATGAAGAATGGGTGGTTCCATGATAAACTAAGGGCGGGTGAGCCCGATATAGCTGTCCAATGCATTGGGTAACGCGAAGGAGTGAAACGATAAGGTTTCTCCGAAGAGATTTAGGGAATATACTGTGATGGGTATTCCAAACGTAACCAAGAGGGTTACTCCCTACGTAAGAATGTTATGAATGCCTCAAGTTACCTTTATGTATTATGTTTTCTATGATTTATTCATTATTCGATATGCCTATGTTTTATGTGTAAAGTGTGATTACATTCTAATGTATATATGAACTCATGTTTCCTTTCCATATTTTTATAACTCTTACTGAGCTTTTTTTGCTCATCCCAAGTTTTTGAAATGTTTTTCACAGGTCAAGGGAAAGGTACATGATGTGATGATAGTGTCAAGGATGTGTCAAGAAAGAATCCGTGTTATATTTTAAATATGTTTCCGTTGATGGGAAGAATGAATACTATCTTTTATGTAACCACCTTGTTTAAATGTGGAATGTAATGAAAGTTTCATGATCTAATTCTCTAAAACACTAAACCTGAAAAGATCCTCAATGTGTAATCTTGTAATAACTCAAGATTAAGTAAGGATTAAGGCTGGGGCTTTATATTTGGTATCAAAGGCCGGTTTAGATAACTTTAGAGGTTAGGGTATTCTTTAAGCATAAGTGACATTACCATAATGGTTAGGATTTCAGAAAGAGTCCTAGTTTTAGATAAAGTGAATGAGTAAGTATATCTTAGTGTTTACCTTCCTCATTAGTACATGATGGTTTTGTTGATATACTCACACTTACCATGTTGGTTTTAGTAAATGGCTGGATCTAGCAGGCTCCAAAGTGACAATGGGTTTGAAGGAAACTGTGGCGGTTCTCTGATTAAGATACTAGATGAGATGCGGGATTCAATGAGGAATATCACAGTTGTTCTAAACCAACTATCAAGGAGTCATGATCAATCACTTCAACCATGGTGAGTTCTCTAATGCATCATGTACGAGATGGCCAACTCGATTTGGAAATTCAGGTAATAATTATTAAGGTAACCATTAGGGTTTCTATGATCCTTACTTTTGAGGTAATTATGGGTTATTATATGATATGATGGAAAATGAAGGGCATGAGATAAACTTGAGGTTAAAATATGTCATGATTATTCTTGAAGATTTTATCTCATTTTGGGGAATGTTTTAAGAATTATATAGTTTTGGAAAAAGGACAACACACAGATCGTGTGACATCCCGTCGCGTCGGACAAAGCTGTGGGAATCGAACCCACAATCAAAGTGCGACTGGTATTTATCGCCTACCACTCGACTACGTGAAGTCCCTGGTTAGTTTGACCGATTCATTCTAGTTATATGATTTTATGAATTAAGAGTAAGTTTATTTTGGGTTATTTATGAAAATGATTAACCTATCGTGGTGGATATGTGATTAGGTTAATTACTTTTCAATACGAGACTTTAGGAGCAACTGATGTTGTTTGGAGAAAAATGTTATGATTTAACTTGGAAGACTATGTGACTAAATCCTTTAAATATTTGGTTTTCAATCTTAGTTTGGTTTACTTTGAAGAATTTTATGGACAAATTGTTTATAGAATGGTCCTCGTTGAACTTTGGGTTTTGTTGGACAAATTTTGGAGGTTAAGAATAGATTTTCTTTTTTATAAAGGGTTATCCTTTTCTGGATTATCTGATCTTGTAATATCCTTTTTGGTTTTGGTTAAATTCAAAAGACATGGGATGTATATAGTTTTATTTTGTGGATTAGGTGATTCTCTAGAAGTTGATTATAGTACTCTTAATGTGAACAAGTCTTCCAAAATACTCGTCTTTTGGAGAAAATATGAGTTTGTGTAAGGAATCTAATAAAAGTTGAAAGCCAATATGATATGTGATTATGTTTCCTTATGAATAAATTCCTCAATAAAAAGTAACTTAAAACAAAAATGTTGTCTATTAACTTTTCCTACTGGGGAATCGAATACCGTTTAACCCATCACTAGTTTGTGATTTTCTTGTGGTTAACTTTCTCCTAAACATGTTTTCTATCACTCTCCATCAGAACACGACCCTTTGTTTTTCCCTCCATGTACATATTTTCATACTTGGAATCCTAGTATGGGTTAACTAGGGTGACCTTTGTACTTATCTTTCATTATTTTAAAGTGATTGTTTTACCGACTGTTGTTCCGATGTGGGATTTTCAAGGATGTTTCCAAGATCAATTTTAAAATTGCGAGGATGCAATTCCCAAAAGGGGGGAAGGATGTAACACCCCAGGTAATTAAAGAATATGACATTTTCTTATTTATCCAAATTTGTGAATAAAATATTAAAATGACTTTAAAAGGGGACGCTATGCTCGATGGTGTACCCAACATGCAACAACGAGTTTCTTGGAAATCTTACGTTGCACTCTAATAATAAAATAATATTATTTTAAATGGTAGTTAACATGTAGCCGTTGTATTGGAGGGAATGGATAGAAATAAATAAAATATTATTATATATGTTTTTAAATGTTTTTACATTTATCCAATAAAATATAATTGCTTAAAATACGGAAAGAATTCAATTTTAGGCTTTTATACCCTAATTTTCACTAAAGGTTCACTTATAACCTTTTGATGGTGAATTGTCATTAAATATAGTTTTGATCACTATTATAAATTATTTTGGACCAAATAAAACTCTTCTTTAGGATTGGGACATCAAAATTTACTTTGTGTAAATTTTTTGTATCTTTCCGATAATGTTCATTTTTTTCAATGAATTGTGTAAAATGTTGTATTTTAATTCAAAACCTCTTTTTAATCTAACTTATTTATATGATTATATTATCTTTTAAATTGGTTTTAAAGTTAAATTAGAATATATTTTTACCATAAAATCCAATAGTGGTCGTTGTAATTAATTTCACTTTGAAATCAGACTTAATCTAGTGTCAATCTTTTGATTCTTATTGTTTCATAAAAACACGCTATTTGCTCTGACAGCTGGAATTAATTATTAAATTAATTAATGTGACTTATATTTTTTGAATTTTGTAAAATAGACTTCATTTTTGAATTCGGAATATCAAATATACCTTAGGGTGAATTTTTGGGATTTTTCTGAAAAACGTCAATTTTTGATGAATAGTGACACCACTAAGTGGTAATTATAAAAACTAATTTTTCCGTTTAAATAAAATTTTCCCATCTTTGTGTTTTGAATTTCAAAAATCCGACATACATGGTTTTCATTAAGAAGTAAAATGTGGTTCAATGGGATAAAAATTATTTTTTGGTGAATAGTAACTTATTAGGTTTTTAATCACGATTAGTGGTAATTAGTATAGTTTAGGGTACAAATAATGTTTTAATAATATGAAATGAACTTTACACATGCCCTAACCTCATTGGATGTGTAATGGCCGACCAAGACAAGCCATGGGTAAACTTGGGGACCCCATGGAGACACTTTGGTTGGGAAATGACATAAATAACTTTTTATTTAATGTAAAAGTAAAAATGACACAAACATCATATGTTTTACGAAAACATTTTTTACATGGGGTTATAAAGATCAGATTTTTTATTATAAATAGTAATTGGAAAGATAAAAATATTTCCTACATCATAGTATTTTTTTCATAAATTTTTGACACTAAATAAATTAAATTATTTATGACATAATAATGATGCAGTGATGACATCATTATTTGACGATTTAAATAAAATGGAAAGATAATATAAAATCTATGAACTACACATGTCAAAAACTTATTGGATGGATGTATTTAGAACCCTTATCACCTTATACACGAATTATATCAATGTGGGACCTTTTAAAATCGAAACACATTTTCAAATAAAGTAATATTTCTTACTTTCCAAAAGTGCCCCTCCTTTCCTCTTATAAAAGGCCCCCACCTATACCTCATTTCACACTACTCAAGCCTTTGGCTCGGCCAACCCCTGCCCATTAACTCTCTACACATCCCTCTCCTCATCCTAGAGGATTACCTTTGGGAATAATCCTTTCAAAGGAAGCCTTTAGACTCAAATCAAAAGGAGTTACACTTTTAAAGGTAATTCATTCTCTCATGTTAATTTGTTTTATTTTGCTTCTCCAACACCCTAAAATCTTTTTATTTATTTCATTTGTAACAACACCAGTATCTTCAATATACTAGGATGTTGTTATAAGATTTATTCGAGCTACACTCTCACACAACTACATCAAATGGTTAATGAACATACAGTTTCCGTGGATGGTGAAATTCTGCCTCCCGATACGATGATTGTTCAATACTCATTTAACACCTTCAATGGTGGCCATTATGATGTCACTATTTATTATATGATATATAATATGTTTATGTTTTCCTTAAACTTCTGTTTTTTTTCATTTTGGGCATACCTTTATGGTTTCCATTGTGGGTAAACGCGATATCTTCATTTAAGGAAGTGTGGACTACCGCCCCCTCAAAGTGATTTGATTCGTTAAATACCATATGTGGGATGTATAAATGATGGAACTATGATACTATATATAATATTATACTGGAATTATAATATACCATTATATAATTTTTATTATAGTCTATAAAATACGAAATAGAAATGAAAGTAGCGTTCATGCGTACGTACGACTTACCATCTCCATGAAGGGTGCATTTCATTTCTTACCTATAAATGATTATGTAATGTTATAAATGCATGAATGTACTGGATATATATGAAATATATGATATCTACATCATGAATACAATTCTGGATATAATAAAAATTTGGCCACACGAACAACATGTAATTTTAAGAAGTCCATTTTCGACTTAAGAACCAAATATCGACAAAAAAATATTATTAACTTAAATGATTACATAATGTTTATGACATGGTAATAAGTGATATAAAAGGAATAATGAACATGAAAAAGGTTATTAAGTAAGTATAAATTAACTCAAGTTTATTATTCAGGAGATTAAAGAACGATCGAGTCAAGTCGGACCCGAGGTAAGGGATCCTACTCCTCTCTTTCTTTTTAAGTACACACTTTTATGTCAGTCCTTTTAAAGCTCATCTTTCTTGTTATTGGGATGATCTTTTATATTACACATAATTTAATTTTTATGTTCATGTGATGAGAGACCCTATTATCTCTCATAAATCCATTTTGGAAGTTTTGAGTGGCGCTGTTATGATGTCGAACTTTCGTAAGAGATCTAACCTCTCTCTTTCTTTTTAAGTACTCTCCTTTGTGTCACTCCTTTTAAGCTCCTCTTTATAATGTTGGGGGATGTTATTTTATATTACTATTGCTGTAAATTTTATTGTAATATTATGAGATACCCTATTTGATCTCATCAATCCATATTCGGAAGTTTTATGTGGCGCCGTTAGGCTGCCGAGTTTTCGTAAGGGATTTTTCACCTCACTTTTATTCCCGTGAGATTTATGCTACATTTGCCACAAATTCCATTGTGTGGTGTATGTAATTCCCATTATTCTACTCTTTGTGTAATATAATTTAGTTTATGAGTATTTACATCAATTATCTATTGTCCTTCTTTCATGGGGTGTATGTTTTGAAAGATACCCAAGTCTGTAAGGGAACCTTTCACCCTCCTCTTTTTTAAAAGACTTCTTTTGTTGGGTCTTTTAATTTACATATTTTTATGTTGGGATATGTTCTAATATATCCTTATTGATGTAAATTTTATGTCCAAGTGATGAGATACACTTTTTATCTCTCATCAACTCATTTTGATGTGATGTCGTTAGGCTGTCAAGGAAACTTTTTAACCCAATTTCGATTTCTTTGGGTTTAACATGTAGTCATTGAATATGTCATCCATTGAATATGTGTGAATGACCTTTTATTGTTTTACACTTAATATCCACTTATATTGGGTGTATTTATATTTGTCACACATATTTTTGAGATTGATTTTTCCTTAATTTAAGGATACCTTCTTTATAAGGGGTTTCATCACATTTGACATTTCTATTGAGGGTTCATTGTTGTTATGCACCAATTCACTATTATATGGTGTATATACTGTCCTTTGTAGTATTATATCATGAATCCATTTATTCTCATGATATTCTAATGTTCTGACTAAATGTTATTCCTCAATTATTGTATTCAAGTGTCTCTAATTTTGGTAAAACCCCTTTAACCAAAATATCGTTTTAAATGTTTTAATTATTTGTTCTTATTAATATCCATGTTTTCTAATTGGTTTTAAGGATTTATTTATATGGATATTAATGGTTTAAAATTTTAAGCTTCAAGGTGGTATGGGACCCTTTGATTCAAAAATCTCTTTATTAAATGTTTAAAATGGTTTTGAAATGGTTTTTTAATGGATTCATTATTTAAATATACTAAAATGTTATATTGTGATTGAAATGTGGAAATGTTATGTTTCCTTTATTCATGTTTTATGTGATACGATTATGTTATGGTTCTTGGTAATTGTTATGAAGAACGGGTGGTTCCGTGATAAACTAAGGGCGGGTGAGCCCGATATAGCTCTCCAATGAATTGAGTAACGCGAAAGAGTGAAACATTAAGGTTTCTCCGAAGAGATTTAGGGAATATACTGTGATGGGTATTCCAAACGTAACCAAGAGGGTTACTCCCTACGTAAGAATGTTATGAATGCCTCAAGTTACCTTTGTGTCTTATGTTTTCTATGATTTATTCATGATTTGATATGCCTATGTTGTATGGGTAAAGTATGATTTCATTCTAATGTATATATGATCTCATGTTTCCTTTCCATATTATTATAACTCTTACTGAGATTTTTATGCCTATACAATGTTTTTGAAATGTTTTTCATAGGTCAAGGGAAAGGTACATGATGTGATGATAGTGTCAAGGATGTGTCAAGAAAGAATCCGTGTTATATTTTAAATATGTTTCCGTTGATGGGAAGAATGAATACTTTCTTTTATGTAACCACTTTGTTTAAATGTGCAATGTAATGCAAGTTTCATGATCTAATTCTCTAAAACTCTAAACCTGAAAATATGCTCAATGTGTAATCTTGTAATAACTCAAGATTAAGTAAGGTTTAAGGCTGGGGCCTTATAATTAATGGATCTATTCTAATTTTCTACAATATCTTTTATGGATAATTTCAATTATGGAAATCATGAAATATTGATTCATATAATGTAATTATTAATCTAACTATTCAATATATTATCATCTTATATCCCTCATCATTATTTGAGAAATGTTAACATTTAATCTGTCTATGTGGGACCTAAAACCTCCAGAAATTATTATTTCATTTTGATTTCCATATATAATTTTTGTTATTTATATAAAAACATTAGAATATTATTTTCATACTAAGTCTAAAGGATATCATTATATTTATATAACATTTATCTTCAAAAAATATACACCATAATCTTGTGTATTAATTAAAATATTATATGTTCATGTTGGATCAACATAACCACCAACAAGAATGATTTTTTAAAATAATATCATGATTAACTAGGATAATATAATCATTGATAACATGTGATATTAATAATGAAATTAATATTTTATTATGGTATTTAAATATACAATATAGTATTATACTCATTAATTATGATACCATTCTCTATTCATTACAAATCATTACAACATCACCATCAATTATTTCATTATTATTTATCAAAAAAACAATTTACATCCAATGATATTATACCACTATAATAATTTATAGGGAATCAATTATAGTACATATAATCATAATTTCATGACGAAATTTGGTAAAATAGTGAATAAAAAAATCATGAATATGAATCTAGTTCACAATGATTAAGAATAGTCAGGCTGAAAAATGAAAAAATATAACAACTGACTAATATTCCTATAGATATTAATTATATTTTTATTTTATAAAATGGTATGGACATATATAAGGTTGTGAATGAGGTTATTATAATTTTTTTTGTTATATTGGAGGTAAATATTCTTTATTATAAGTAAATACTTAAATTACGTGAATGGTAAATCAAAAATCTAAATTCCTGTTACATAAATGTTTTATTGAATTTATTTTCACTATGATCACTACATACATAGATTATACTTTTAAAATGAAGATATCTGTTATATATATATATATATGGATTAATGGTTATTATTTCATGAACTCAATCACGATTATTTCCTTCATGTGACTTTTTAGAAAAAATGAGAATCTCTAATAATAAACTTGTGTCTATAAATTTTACATTCATGATAAAATTTATTTGAAACAATTATTTTATGATTTTTATCCCTTATCAATCTATTATGTGATTATTTTTGTTTGGTCATTTTTTATGTCAATTGATTTAATTCTTGTCATTAATCAATTTGAAATTGTCATGAAACTGACTTTTATTTGCAAGGGTTCTTTATTATATTAGTGGTTGATTATATTCACTTTAATCAATTATGAAACACTTTTTTGGATTATTTATAATGATTGAAGGATATTTTTTATACATTTTTTATAAAACCAATTTCAAATCAATTGGTTCATTATGAAGTGAAATTTCATTGATTTTAATGCTTCACTCGTAGGTGTGGACGATGGATAGTGGGTTCGTGTAACACCCATTAATTCATTGGTTAAGTGTTTAAATATCTTAATATCTATATACACAGGTAAAATTTAGTTTTTTTATGTGTGGGATCAATTTTTAAACTAAACATGGTAATTTATTAATGGGTATAATTAATTATTCTATGAAGATTGAGAAAAAGTGTGTGTCTTGTGATGTAATGTTTCCATAAAGTAATATATGTTCCACAATAGAATATTTTTATGAATTCTGATATTATTATCTCATGATATATATTTTATGTTAAACATTTTGCATCCCTCTTATGAAAATTATTTTTGGAATTTCATCTTTTGTCGATTTTCAATCCTATTAAATGTCATTTGATGGGAAATTATATTTTATGATAATCAATTTGGATGAAATTATATTTTTCTTATGATTATATTTGTTGTTATTATATACTCATCCTTGATGAAATATTTATTCCTCCCATAATGAGAATTTAATATCACCCATTTGTTTGTGATTTTATTCCTAAAGTTATAAGAATGAGTTTTTCAAATGCGATATTTAAATGATATTCTAATATGGTGAAAATATGATGAAATTATCAAAAAATTGAAACTATTGTGATTATGTAAATATCATATGAATAATATAAACACATCAATCCTTAGGATTTATATTTTAATTTTTATGAAGGGTTTTATATATCATGGTAAATATGTAAACCATAAGCATGCTTAGGTTGGATCTCTAATGTTGTATCATAATAAATGTTTTCTTATTTTTGGATATTAACGAAGATATTATAAAGAATTTTGGTTAGAAAAAAATATTTGAAACCCTTGATATTATTCTATGTATAATATGATATAACAAAATTATGGTAAATATTTCATTATATGGGCTTTTTCATGAAATTATATTTCCCTATCGATATGGGAACATTGATGTGGATGTGGAATTAATGTATCTAAGGATAATCCCATGGAAAAATGATAATTAAGAATAGAATCAATATCTACTTTGGTGAATGATGCATGAGAATAAAATTGAAAAATGGTTGGATAGTCATTTTCTACATGCTTTGGTGACTCACATTCTCATTGTATGACATTAGGAATTATTTGAGAACATTATTATTATATTTTTATGTATCCTTATTGGATGTAGAAAATAAAAAAACCTATATTTATTCCATAAAATACAAAAGTGAATGAACTAATGTTATTAATCCTTGATTTATTAAACGATAGTAGTTATATTTATAGGTTAATTATTCATATAATTTGATATCATTTATTTTAGATACGGTTGGATAATGGATAAAATTGGTTATCAATTGTTTATATGGGAAATTCAATGATTTTCAAATAGAGATACTAAATGGGAAGGGATACAATGTTAAAAATTTAACAATAATAATCACCCAGAAACCTAAATCAATAAATCATAATACAAACAATGTTGGGTTCCCGAACGCACCATGGAAGGGGAAGTTTGATATTTAATATTTCGGTTGACAATGTCCACCCACCCTCCTTGTATATTCTTATCAACTTATTACTAGTCTATGAATCAATGTTATGGAAAAAACATTTTTTGTTCTCTAGTGATCAGATCACAAAATATTTTTTTAGATATATATCATTTTGTAGGAGAGGATACACAATGGTAAATTCTAATTAAAAAAACCATGAAGGGTGAAATTGTAATTATTGACTGTTTATAGTAAAAGAAAGTATTTTTCATCAATCACATTACTCAAACAACTGTGAGAAAAAAAATATTTTGATGGGATGGTAGCATGTTGAATATTTTATATAATATGGGACAATTTATGATGGGATTTTTTAAGTTGTAAATAACACAAAATAAACAACTACTTATGAAGGTAAATATTTCTTATCACAAATATGTTAGGTCCACGGGTGTGCCAATGAGTGGGAACTATTATTTGTTATTTTTATTTCCTCCAATCACAAATACCATTCATCGTATTAGTAATTTGTGATGGGAATATATAGCTTTTCAAAAATAATGTCTCCGTACAAGAGTATTTTCAATGGAATCCATAAAAAATAGTTTTTTATCATCGACACATTTATTTGTCGTCAGTACTGTTTGTGATTGGACCTTTTGAAAATAGTCTCATTGCTACTAATCAAATTCATATATATTCACCCACAAAATTTTCCACCACACATTCCTCTTCATACCACTCCATATCTCGAATATTATTTCCTCTCCTCTAATCTTCTTAACTGATTCATTTATGTTTATTATTATTTCAAGGAAACAATCCATTGATATTTTCATTCGATAAATCATCAATTATATGGCATTTTTTTAAAAAAAATATTATAAATTTCACAATATATTTGAAATTAAAAACATTAAATACATGTAATTAGTATTTTGTAGTGGAGAAAAAATTTAATTAACAATAACTAGTTTGGATCAGAAATAATTTTTTTAACTAGAAGTACTTAGTTTTAATTAGATGTAATTATTTTTATTTAGAAGTGATTGGTTTGAATTACTAGTAATTAGATTTAATTCATAGTAAGTAGTTGTGTAATAGATAAATAAATTGTAAAAAAAATATAAAAATAGATTAATAATTCACATGTTATAAAAAATTTAAATAATATTTTATAATAATTTATCATAAATAATTTTAACTATTAATTAGTAGTAATTAAAAATAATTTTTATTAAATATGTTAATATATTTTTACATATAAATAATATTAATAATTAGTGGTGACCAGTAGAAATTAGCATTATGAAGGAAACAATTTTAGTATTCTATAGAAATTTGAGGTAATTATGGTAAATTATGAGTAATGAGTTAAAATTGAAGTTATTAGTAGAAATTAGAATAAATGAACTAAAATTATTATACAATAGATGAAATGAGTAGAAATTACTAAAAAATAGTGGAACTCAGAGTTAAATAGTTAGAATTAGAGAAAATGAGAGTTAATGAGATACAATTATTATAAAATGAGTGTTCATTAGTAAGATGTAAATAAAATGAGAAATAATTAGTAAAAATTAAAGGAAGTGAGAGATAATTAATAAAATGAACTTATAATGACTTGTAATTGTTAAAACATACCATTAATGAGGGTAAATAAGGATGAAATCAAAATAATAATCCTAGTTTGGTAAATATAATATAAAATGAGAGATTAGTAGCAAAAATTATTTGAAATTAGTTGAAATTTGAAAAAAAAATACTGATAATGTGTTGAATTTTCAAAAATGACCCATAAGGATCGGTTATTAGTAAAATTTATCACTAATGAGTTGTGTTTTTCAAATATTATAGGAAATGAGTTGCAATTAGTTAAAATTATATGTAATTAGTGGTAATTAGAAAAAAATTGTGAATATAGGAGGTAATAGTAAAAATTATCACTAATTAGAAATATTTTGTAAAATTTATTTATAATTTGCGGTAATTAGTAAACATTATCGGTAAAGAGAAACAATTAGCTTAAATGATATTTAATGATAAAAAATTACTAAAAATTACCTTTAATGATTGATAATTATTAAAAATTACAACTTATTATAAAATTTTTAAAAATTTACTAGTAATTAGAAAATATTATCCACAATGAGTGGAAATTAGTAATAATTATTGATAATGATCACAAATTAGTAATAATTTGCAGTAATTAGCGGTGATTAGTAATTATTAGATGTAATTAGAAAAAAAATGGTAATGATAGGTAATTTGATAATATTTCTTATAACGAGGGGTAATTAGATCTAATTACCTATAATGAGTGTTAATTTGTAAAAATTACATAAAATGAGAGCTATGTTGATTTCATTTTTGGTAATGATAGTTAACTATTTTAAATTACTATTATTGAGTGTTAATTCATAAAAATTATTGGTACTGAGGTGAAATAAGTTACAATATGAGGTAATAACCAAAAATTGTTAAAAAAAAGTGGAAATGAGTGGTAAATTGTATTTTTTTACAATGAGTGGATATTAAAAACAATTACTGGTAATGAGTGATAATTACTAAAAACTACTGTTAATTAGAGGTATGTATTTAAAATTACGGGTAATGAGATTTAAATATTATAAATTATATATATTGGTCATAAATTAATAAAAAACACCTTTAGTGGCCAGAAATAAGTTAAAAATTTTTGGAATGAGAAATTAATTGTAAATATTTTCTGGTATGAGTTTTATTTAGTAAAAATTACCATTATAAGCAATAATTAGTAAAACTTTCTGATATTGAGTGGTAATAAGTAAAAAATAATAATGATATGAGGTAATTACTAATAATTTCTCCCAGTGAGTTGAAATTAATAACTATTATGTGTAATTAGAAATAATTAATAAAAATCTCTAGTAATGTAATGAAATTTTTAAAATTACTAATAATAAACATTAATTGTTAAAAATTTATATATAGTGTGTAAATTTGTTGAAAATATATATACTAAGAATAAAATCATCAAAATTATTTTTAATGAGTGGTAAGTATTATATAGTATCATAAATGAGTTGAAATTAGTATTAATTATAGGTTTTAATAGTATTTAGTAAAAATTTCATGAAATGTGTCGATATTTGGAAAAAATTGGTAGTGGTAGTAATTTGGAAAAATTACCTATAATGTGATGTAATTAAAAAAATTAATGTTAAATAGTGATTACTACTAATGAGTGGTAATTTTTTAAAAATAAAAAAATGAGTGAAAATTATTAAAAATATTCTCTAATGTGCGTTAAATAGTTGAAAATATTAAAAATTACTAGTAATGAGTTATATTTAGTAAATAATATATATAATTAGTTGTAAGTACTAAAAAATAATGGCAGTGAGAAGTAGTTATTATATAATGCTAGTAATGGGTAGTCACTAGTAAAAATTAATGATAATGATAGAAAACTATTAAAATATTTTGATTTTAGGTACCAATTAGTAAAAAATTTCTATAATGATAGGTAATTGGTAAATATTTTATATAATGGGAGGCAATTAGTAAAAAATAGAACTAATAAACATTATATTGTAAAAAATTACCGATAATGAGTTGTAATTATTAATATTTACCCGTATGGAGTATTAATTAGTAAAAAATAAAACTAATGATCGACAATTTGTTAAAATTATCGATAATTGTAATAAATTAGTAGAAAATAGTGGTAATGATCTCCCATTAGAAATAAATAGTATAAAAGAGTGGTAAGTAGTAAAAAATACCAGAAATGAGTGGAAATTAGTTAAATGTACCAAAAATGACTAGTAATTAGTAAAGAATACTGAAATGAGAGGTAATTAGTAAAAATTAATAGTAATGAGAGGTAATTAGTAAAACATAGTACTAATTAGTGTAAATTAGTAATGTTGGCTATTAATTAGTTTGATTCTATAAAGTTACATCCAAAGAGCTGTTATTAGTAAAAATTCATGGGAATTTGTGGTAATTTGTAAACAATTTCACCATTGCGATATTATTAGTGAAAATTACCAAATATGAGTAATATATTTAAAAAAATACTTTTAATGAGGGGTAATTCATTAAAATAACAGGTAATGATATTAAATTAGTAAATATATCATAAAATATGATATTATTAGTATAATTTTTCGACAATGAGAGGTAATTTGTTAAATTTATTAATAATTAGACTTAATTATTAATTATTTCTAGTAGTGAGTAAAAATCAGTAAAAATCATCCAATGGAGAGAAACATAGTAAAATTTAGATTTTATGGGAGGTAGTTAGTTAAAAATATCAAAAATATTTGGTAATTAGTAGAAATTACCAGTAATGAGAGGTAAGTAGTAAAAATTACATTCAAGGAGCGATAATTACAAAAAATCCATAAAAGAGCATTAATTTCTATTAATTTATAATAATGAGTTAAAACAAGTAAAATTATTGGCAATGACTGTTAATTAGTAAACAATAAATGTAATGTGTATAAGTTAATAAAACTAATTTGAAATCAGAGGAAATTATTATAAATTATTGTTAGTGAGTGGTAATTAGTATAAAAAATCAGAAATAAGTTGTAATTATTAATAATTGAAAGTCCCAGGTGCAATGGAAGCTCGTGGGTGGATGTTCCCACCTAGATTTTTGTCATTTGCAATGATCAATCTATGATCTATACGACGATAAACACCTGTCTCCATAGATAAAATAACAAAAATAGACAAAGAAGAAGAAAAGTCTCAGAACCATAAAGGAAGGATCATCAAAGTTTTATTATAATTAATTTAATTAATTGAAAAGAAGTACCTTTTATTAAATTATTTCTTCGCTAAAATTTCTAATCACATTCCGATGTGATTCGACATTGCGTCACAGAATACAAGTGTATACTTCCTATAGGGGTGATCCACACGTGCACTACGTATCTTTGGATGTCGCCCAAGGAATCTTTGGGTGCTAAAGTGGTGAATCCTTTGCTTTCATTGTCCGCCATAGATTGCCTTGATCTGATGGAGGTAGTTTTCTCTCAGAAATGAGATTGATCATGGAGGATGGAGTTATTACGGTCTTGAGAGAATTATCCAGAATTATTGTGCACTACTATTGTCATAAGAAAAGATTTCGTTGTGAGGATATTTATAATCAGGTTTGAGGTTGTAGAGTTATGACAATAAATAAACGCGTTACAAATTTCATTTATTTCATTAACTTTTATTGTAGACCCCCGTGTCAAATAATTAATTCCTTGACATGTTCCCATACTGATTATAATAAATATTAATTAATAAAACAATATTATATCGTAAAAATCCCAACTGGAAAACAACACGGCGTGTAATCATTAATACACAACGTGTACCTATTTTCCATAAAACTAAACGGTGTGTAATCATTAATACACCATGTGTACTTGTTTTTCATTTCCTTTCCAAAAGGAATACTACATGTCGTGTAATCATAAATACATGGCGTGTACTTGTTTCCATGGAAAAAAACCCATCGTGTAATCATTAATAAATGGCGTGTATATCTTGTTTTTCATTTCCTTCTTCCTCCATCATTAAAACGATTTAGGCTTCCTTGAATAATTATTAAACCACGTACAAGAATAATCATTATTCTACCTGAGATACTTGGATACACTAAGTTTGTGACCCCATAATCATCTTTCTTGTTGGCATTAGACGGGATTGTCTAAAGTCCAAGATTACTATCTATCAACGGGTCAAGGCACCCAAGAGAAAGAATTTAATGCCGCATTGACATCTCACCTTATAAGAACACTTACCCTGTAATTTAATCCCTTTGTATCAATTTCTCATCAAACATGTTTCATGGTAGTTTCATAAACCTATATGCTTGATCTGTCATTTTTGACTTCCAGAAATAAACTCGTCATGTCACCATGGCCTTATAATTTTACAACAGTTTTATTTCAATCAAAGGACTTTAGATATCTACATCCATAAATTTAGAAGGGACAAATCCTTCTCCGACTTATCCATTAAGAAATGTCATTTGTGACACACCCAACATACACTAATTCCCAACAACTGTCTTAATGGCAGTTATCTTCAGCAAATCTAAGTGTTGGTGTCATGACATGAGTTAATGATAATATTCCGGTCTAAGGACTATTACACATGCTCCTAGATATTGATGTATAATGACACAAAAACATGCGGAATTACAACTGGCGGGTTTATTCTCATAATCTCCCATCTTGGAGATTACCAAGTGCAAACACCATGAGATAGATTCTTGTCTTCTTACGAGTACTCTCATATGAAGGTCTGTATACTAGGTTTCCTATTATAGTATTTAATCCAACCATAGAACATTATTTAAGAATATTTTTATAGAATTTCAAGGTTCTCATCATAGCGGGGATCAACCATGACCTTATCAATGCAACAAATATTCCAAGACAATATTATATTATATTCATGCAGAGCAATGAAAAATATATAATAAGTGAACATTCATGTATTCAAATTACAAAATAGTTGGTTCTCAGGAGACAAATGCTAACAAACTCCCACTCAGACAAGAGCCAAATTCCTACGACATTTAGTCCGCTAGACCTCACACGATGATAATGTTTCTTCTGAGTCGAGACTTTAATCTAGGGGTCTACCACGTTGTCTTCCGTGGAAATATTGATCACTACAACCTCACCTCTCTGAGAAAAATCCCTCAAGAGATTATACTTCTGAAGTATGTGATTTTTTCGCTGATGTGACCATTTCTCTTTTGAAATTGCCACCACTGCAGTATTATCACAATAAATCATGATAGGATCTTCACTGCTAGGTACTACATCCAGATCATGAATGAAGCTTCACATTTATATTGCTTCTTTACCTGCCTCAGAAGCTACGATATACTCGGACTCTGCAGTATAATCAATGACAACACATTTATTTGAGATCTTCCATCTCACTGCACCTCCGTTAAAACAGAAGATGTATCCAGTATGTGACTACATGTCATCTTGATATGTCTGGAAAATAGCATCTATATGTCCTATGATTACTAGTTCCTCATCTCCTCCATAATCTAGGAACATATCCTTTGTACGCCTCAGATAATTAAGGATAGTCTTGACTGCTATCCAACGGAGGTCTCCTGGATCAGCATGATATCTGCCTACCACAATTATTGCATTAGAAACATCTATCCTTGTACATAAAATAGCATATATGACTGACCCAATCATAGATGTGTAAGATATCCTTTCCATTTTCTCTCTTTCCTCGTGAGTTTGAGGAAAAAATTTCTTGGAAAGATGAATGTCATGTGACATTGGATACAATCCCATGTTGGACAATTCCATACTGAATTTCTCCATTATATTTCAATGTATGTACTTTGACATAGGCCCATAATTCTCTTAGATCTATCATGGTGGATCTTAATCCAAAGAATATATGTTTCCTCACCCAAGTCTTTCATAGAGAAGAATTTATCCAACCATGCCATAACTGACTCTAAGATAGGTACTTCGTTTCTAATTAGTAATATGTCATCAACATATACTATTAGGAAAATGACTGCACTTCCACTAAACCTTTTGTAGACACAAGGCTCACATTCTTTCTTGAAAAAGACTAATTCTGTTACAGCTTTATCAGAATGAATGTTCCTTGACCTTGATGTTTTATTTAATCCATAAATGGATTTCTGCAACTCGCATACTTTATTGGCATCCTTCGGTATCACAAAACCTTCAGGTTGTGTCATGTAGACATCTTCCTAGAGGTTAACATTAAGGAATGTTGTTTTGACAACAATTTTTCAAATTTCATATTCATTATAAGCGGCAATGGCCATTAGGATTCTGAAGGATTTCAGCATCGCAACTGGTGGAAAGGTTTCATTATAGTCAATTCCTTGACGCTGTCTAAAACCTTTTGCAACCCATCGTCCCTTATAGGTGCTGACTTGCCCCTCCATGTCAAGTTTCTTCTTGAATACACATTTATTACTAATAGTCTTCACATCAACTGGAGGATATACCAAAATACAGACTTGGTTCTGGTACATGGAATTCAATTTAGAATTCATGGCTTCTAGCCACTTAGTAGCGTCCGTGCCTTTAACTTCTTCCTTGTAGGTAAGAGGATCATCATTTTCAACTAATAATGAGTCACCATCCTCGGTGAAAAGAAAACCATATCATTCTCTTATTGCTACATCCCTCGTTCTCCAACGTAGTTCTTATGTCATTGGAATATATTGTTCTTCCATGGTGCATTGTGTAAACTGTTCTTGTACCAACTCTTGTTTATCTTGAGCCTCAACTTCATCGAATTCTATCTCGCTCCCACAATCTCTTTTGGAGATGTTCTCTCCCTCAAGGAATATGGCATGTCATTCCACTGTAATGTTTTTTCTGAGAAGTTGTATAGGTAATATCCCCTTGTTTCATTGGTATATCCTATAAATATACACATTGTGCCTTGGGGTGCAAGTTTGTTACCTAAAGAGGCCTTAACAATTGATTCGCAACCCAACACATGTAAATTAGATAACATGGCTTTGCGTCCACTCCATAATTCATATGGGATACAAGTTATCGATTTAGTAGGTACTTGGTTTAGTATGTGTGATTTTGATTGTAATGAATATCCCCAAAATGATAATGGAAGAATCCTAGGACTCATTATTGATCTCACCATGTCCAATAAGGTGCATTTCCTCCTTCTACATACACCATTCCACTATAGCGTGTTAGGAGGAATGAGTTTAGATAGAATCCCAAAATCCCATTAGAAATCAATGAAGTCCTGATTAAGATATTCACATCCTCTATCTGAGAGGAGTTTCATAATCTTCTTACCAAGCTGGTTCTCAACTTCATTCTTGTATTCTTTGAACCGATCAAAAGAATCTTCCTTATACCTCATTATGTAAATGTATCCTTATCTACTAAAATCATCAGTAAAAGTTATAAAGTACAAGAACCCCCCCCCCCCCTTACTTCACTAGAAATGGTCCACATACATCTATGTGAACTAGTTATAGAAGACCTTTATCCTTTTAAACTTTACCACAGAATTGGGCTTTTGTGATTTTTCCTTGCAGACATGCATGACACACACCAAGTGGTTTTAGTTCGAAATAATCTAAATACCCAACTTGATGTAATTCTATCAAAAGTTTCTCATTGGCATGACCTAGCCGTTGATGCCAAATTTCGGTGTCGTATGAGTCATGTGAATTAAATTTTTCATTGATTTCCATTACTTGGTTTGTGTATTCTAACACATAAAGGTCATTATATAAATGTTCCATTCAAAAACAAATGCTATCTTTATAAAAGTAGCAACATTCATTTCCAAATTTGAAGATGAATTCATCAGTATATAATATTGATACTAATATAATTTTTTTTGTTATAGAGGGTACATCATAACATCGTTTTAAAACCAAGACCTTCCCAGTAGGGAATGTGAGTTGGTAGTCTCCGACAGCTACAACAACGAGTCTGGATTCGTTGGTTGCTCGCAGATCCACCTCAACTCAGTCAATCTTTCAGAATCTACTTGGTTCCTGTATTTGGATATAGATGTGAGCACCACAAGAAGTATCTAATACGCAATTCGTATAAATAAATAGATTTAATTTGATTAAAAATGCACCTGATGCTTTCCCTTGCTTCCTTGGCTAGGTGCAGTTTTTCTTCAAGTGGCCCTTCTTAACACATGCAAAACAAACAACATCATTTTCTCCTTCCTCCCATTTCAACTTCCTTTTCTTGGAAGGCCTTGAAAAAGCTTTGGGCTTAAAGCTCTTTTCCTTCCCTTTCCTTTTATTCAGCATAAGGACAAAAGGCTTCTCACAATTCATATCATTGTCCACTTCTCGTATAAGGATAATAATATCAGATAGAGACTTCTCAATGTTGTTCATGATGAAATTTACATCAAAGTTAGAGAAGCTCTGGGTTAGTGATGTGAGAACGAGATCGGTAACCCATTCCTCTGAGATTTTAAACCATAGAACCTCTGAGCACTCAATGTAGGCAATGAGTTTTACTACATGAGGCCCAGCTGGGGCACCCTCTCCAAGCTTGCTCTGAAATACAGCCTTAAATATCTAAAAATATTCATTCCTTCCTCTCTCCTGGTATAAACCACAGAGGTTCTTGAGCATGCTCTATGCATCCATTTCCTCATGAGTCTTCATGATCTCACTTGACATTGATGATAAAATAAAACATTGAACATCGAGTGCATCACTCAATTGTTTATCATAGACCAGGAAATCTTCATCACTCACCCCTTAGGCAAGATAATCTGGATGTGAGGACTCCAGCACGTAATACTTTTTTTTTCATGGCGTAGGATAACCTGAAGGTGCCAAAAACATTTCTGAAAGTTAATTCTGGTGATGATATTGTCTTTATCCATAATTTATCACATAGATAATGTGGCTGATGAGATTATCTTATTGATTATACAAATTAAAAGAAATGATTTATCAGTACTTTGTTGATTACATTTTATGAAAAAAAAATGAATTTATTAATTCTCCCACTATTTTATAAAGTCCCAATGGACCTCACCAATGAACTCGGAATGTATTTTTGCTTTGAAATTATAGTGGCAAGGATCTATATTACCCTTCTCATAACCCCAACAATGTTTTGTCAAGCTATTTGAGGGTATTTAGGTAGGCAGGTCTTTTCCAACTGTGATCTTACAATTCCATGATCTATTGAGTGGATTCCCCAATCCTGAAATCCTGACCAGGATTTCCTCAACACTTGCCTCGATTTTACCACAAGTCTATCAAGGGCTACTCCTCTTGATGTAAAAATTTTAAGTCAACCCAAAACTTTCATAAGACCTTCCAGTATAAAAGTATGTGTCCCAACAATGGTTGGTTAAACACATAGTTTTATTGAGTATTTCCCTTAATCAAGCAATGAAAGGCTTGGTCTAACTTAATATGGCATTTGATGGATTTTATTCTTTATGCATGGTTTTTTATTATCTCATTTTTGATAATATTAAGTGATTTTTACATACGTGATTGATCATGTTCTGATAATGTTTACACATAGTTTGGTTTTTATTTTATTACATCTTTTCATACTTGTTTATTTCAATAATTATGTGATCTCGATAACACATACATAATAAATAAACCATGTAATTAGAAAAAAAATTAAATAATGTGGAAGGATCATGAGCTTCTATTGTTTAGCTTATCTAGCAGTCTGATAAGCTAACCCTGAAATAGGAAAAAACACATTGAACTGATGGTTCGTGTTTTGCAGCTCCCACATGTCCACCTTTGTATCTTATTTGGTTGGTTTCGCCTCATATTCGGGTGTTGAAATGTTTCCTATGGCTTGGGAGATCCTCCATTACATGGAGTTTACATTAAATAAACCATGGGTACATATTCCCTACATTTTATTGAATGAAGGATCGCATGCCACTGAATATTAAATTAAACAAATTTTAATGAAACCATACATAAAAAGGGACTCTGGTCTAGCTCCTAATCATCAATAGCATGCAATGACATTTACGCATATTTATAATTTAAATTATTTTAATCGTTCTATTATTTAAGATAAGTCACACTTGAAATTAATTAATTATGATCTTCTATTTAATCAACTCTTAATATTAAATTCAATTCTGAATTTCCTTGAGATTATTCTCATCTATAACCCTTATATATGTCTCTGTACTTTTGGATGAAAACTGGTGATATTTCATTTCTAGAAAGTACACAGCATGTTGGAAATATAATAGAGTGTGTATTTTTCACCCTTTATCCAAAGTACATATCGAAGGCTTTAGCATGTTTTCTGTACTTTGGAAATTTTAGAGTACAAAGTGTGTAGATTAATATAACATAGCGTGTAATTACTTTTTAAGCGGTTACCGACATGGTAATCCCATGTATGTGGAACACGACTTCACCGTGTAAATAGTTTCACTTTGGCGAGATCGGAATACACGGCTTGTTGATTCATCATACATGACATGTATTCCGTTTCTGCGTGCCGTTCATTTCTGGTCAACATGGTGTAATTAAACTCAGGTATACTCAATTCACACGGCGTGGATTGGTGGACCAGTACCAATTCGTCGAACCTAAGTACACGGTGTGCAGTTTTCACTACACGCCGTGTATTATTGTGTTGTACAAATAGGAAGAGAGGCTCCTCCGGATTACTTCCTCTTTTTTAATTTAATCAAAATTAAAATTAAAAGTTCGTTTCTATGATTTGAATTGAGAAATAAAGGAGGAAGAACAGATCTCATTCATTCTGTTTTATAGAATGATTTATCTTGAATTGAATCAATAATAAATGTGTAAATTATCAATGAAAATTAAGTTATTATAACCAATATTGTGACCTGCTCTGATAACAATTTATGGTTTTGAGAGTAGTGGATGCTCGTGGGTGGATATACACCCTTGGATTTGTTTCATTTGAAAGGATCATTCTAGGATCAATATGACGATAAATGCCAGTCTCCATGGATCAAATCATAGAAATAGAAAAAGAAGAAAAAAAGTCATGGAACTACAAAGGAAGGATCCGAACAGATTGAATATAATTAATTTAATTAATTTACAAAGTGTACATTTTATGGGGTTCTTTATTTGTTGATATTTCTGATCATGTTCAGATGTGAATCGTCGTTGCGTCGTAGAAGCCAAGTGTAGACTTCCTTTAGCGGTGATCCCCACCTGCACCACGTATCTCCAGACACCGCCAAAGGAATATCCAGGTGCTAGAATAGAGAAGCCTTCGCTTGCGTTTTCCGCCATAGATCACCTTTATCTGATGGAGGTGGATCTCTCTCTTTCATAAGAGCGTTCTTGGAGGACGGAGTTCTTTCAATATTTAGAGAATTATCCAGAATTTTTGTGCACAATGATTATCATAGGAAAAGAGTGGGATTGTGAGGATATTTAAAATTGGGTTTGAGGTTGTGGAGTTATTATAATAAATAAACACATTACACATTTCATTATTTTCATTAACTCTTATTGAAAACCCCCATGTCTAATAATTAACTCATTGACATGCTCCCTTGATGATTATAATAAATATCATTTAATAAACCAATATTATATCCTCAAAATCCCAACATGAAAACTAAACGGCGTGTAATCATTAATACACGGCGTGTCCTTGTTATCCATAAAACTATGAGGCTTGTAATCATTAATACACGACGTGTACTTGTTTTCCATGAAAATCTACACTGCCTGTAAACATTAATACACAGAGTGTATATCTTGTTTTTCATTTCCTTCTTCCTCCATCATTAAAACAATTTAGGCTTCCTTGAATAATTATTAAACCATATATGAGAATAATATTTTTTCTACTTCAGATACATGGATACACTTTTTGTGTGACCCTCTTGGCCTCTTTATCATTGGCATTAGGAGGGATTTTCTAAAGTCTAAGAATACTTTCTAGCAATGGGTCAAGGAACCCAAGAGAAAGAAGTTGATGCTGCATTGACGTGTCACTTCATACGAACTATTACTGAGTAATTTAATCCCTTTGTCTCAATATCTCATCAAGAATGTTTCATGGAAGTGTCATTAACCTATATGATTGATCTGTCATTCTTTGACATCCAGAGACAAACTCATCATGTCACCGTGGCCATGGAATTTTTTCGACAGTTCTATTTCAATCAAAGGGGCTGAGAGATCTACATCCATAAATATGGAAGGGAAAAATCCCTCCCCGACTTATCCATTAACAACATGTCATTTGTGACGCACCCAACGTACCCTACTTCCTGCCAACACTCTTCATGATGGTTTTCATCAGCAAATATAAGTGTGCGTGTCATGGAATTAGTTAATTATAATATTCCAGTCTAATGACCATTACACACGCTCGTAGAAATTAATGTCCGATGACACCAGAACATGCAGAATTACTACTCACGGGTCTGTTCTCATAATCTCCCATCTTGGATATTACCATGTGCAAACTCCATGAGAGAGAGTCTCATATTCTTACGAGTACATGCATATGGCAGTATGTATACTGTGTTTCCTATCATAGTATGTCATCCAACCATAAATCTTTATTTAAGAATATTTTTATATCATTTCAAGGTTCTCATCATAGTGGGGATATGTCATGGCTTTATCAACGCGACCAATATTCCAAGACATTATTATATTATAGTCATGTAGAACAATGAACAATATGTAATAAGTGCATGTTCATCTAATCAAAGTACAAACCAATTGGTTCTCAGGACACCAACCCTAACAATAATTACTTGTAATGAGATATGATTAGTAAAAAAATTATTAATTAGATTTAATTATTATAAATCACTCGTAATGATTGTAAATTGTAAAAAATTACTTGTAATTTGTAGAAATTATTAACAATTAATTATAGTAAGATATATACAGTGTATAATTCTATTAATGGGTTTAAATTATTAAACATATCTTCTAATGAGTATTAAATAGTAAAAATTAACATAAATGACTGGTAAGTAAAAAAAATTATTGTAAATTAGCAGAAATTAGTAAAAAAAATCTTTAATGATCCGAAATTTGAAAAAAAACTGGTAATGAGTGATAATTAGAAAATGTTATATGTAATGATTGGTAATTATTAATAATTACTAACAATGGATCATAATTTGTAAAAATATAAATAATGACTAGTAATTAGAATGAACATGTAGTAATAGAAATATAAATGAACAATTTTCATCTAATTTATAGAAATTAGTAAAATTTACTATTAATGAGAATTAATTGTTATCAAATAGTAATAATTAGTATAATATCATGGTATTGAGTAAGAATTTAATAGAATTATATGAAATGAGAAATAATTATTTAAAATTATTGTATATTATCATTAGTCAATAAAAATTATAAGGAATTAGTAAAAAGTGTTTCTAATGAGCAGTAATAATTAAAATTATCGGTAATGAGCAGTAGTTATTAAAATTTACATTTAATTATCTATATCATTTATAATTTACATGTAATGTGTGATGATGAATGAATATTTTTGGTAATGATAATTAATTAGTCTAAATGCTAGGTAATGAGAGAAAAGAAGTAATAATTTTTGAAATTGGGCTGTAATTAGTAAAAAATTGTAATATAGCGGTTATTAGGAGAAAATAACAGTAATTAATAGAAATGAGGATAAATTTGAGGGAATGAGTAAGAATTAGATGAAATGCGTTTTAATTATTGATTATTGTATTAAATGTGTTTTTATGGTTAAAATTTAAATGTAAGGAGTGGAAATCATTAAAATTTACCAGCAATGAGATGTAAATACAAAAAAATATTTTTATACTCATTAGTGTAATTTAGTTAATTTCCATTATCATTAATTATCATTATTTTATTTTATAGCAATTATTTTCCTGTTTGTGTTATTCCCATACGTTTTTAATATATTGATATTAGATATGGATGTGTTATTAAATTGATTTTTTTCCATAATATGGTTGATGTGGGATTATATTCCCATTGATGTTTAACACTAAATTTTTTGAGCATTGGATCGTACATAAATATGAACTATTTATTTTAAAATTTATTTATTTATTAACTCAATTTTATTAATTATTTGTATGGTTTATTATATATCATTGATGATGTCATGTGGACCTCTAAAGGAGGCATGAGAGTTCTACATGGATGAGAATTTTTGTCTGTTTTTTAACTATCAACGTATGGGATCCATAATGAACGATCGAGTCACCATTTTTTATTATCCTTGATATAACCCCCAACTCATTTACATATTCTCTCAGGTTTCAGAATTATTGTGCACATATTAGATGTAAAATATTTTTCATCAAAGATCATCATTAGGTCAACAGAACCGAGGGAGGTACGTGGTCCCATATTGAGTGTGCAGTCATAAGTTCAGTACTCATTGAGAAAATATTTTAATTACTTATATATAATTATTTATATAACTATATATGTAATATTTTTATTTATTATTCTTATATGAATTTATAAATACTAATATTATAGAGTTTTATGTTTATAAGATAATGTAAAATTATCATATTATTCGATATATTACATGTTTTTGACAACATTATATTGTTGTTAGTGAAATTGTTGTGTTTTAAAATTAACTAAATAAAATATATTCATTTTTTTTAAATTCATTTACATTTGAAGGATTCATATCATGAAATTAATTTCACACACATGATGATAGTTGGGTTGTGAATGAGTTTCAGGCTACTAGTGCATCAGTATTTGATAATACAACAAGGATATTGGTGACTAAGTATGCTTTAGAGAAAGGTCTAGTAGTCAGTATTTGTTACTGATTAATGTCGCGAAGCTATTATGGAACTGATGCATTTAAATTGTTTAGCTCTAGTGGATCTCATGAAGTTCAATCATCATTGTCTTTAAGTTATAATTAGACGTTGTCAAGTCATGATGATGTAATAGAGTCATTGTGTAGAGAGAAGGAGGAGTGTTGTTGACATCAACAATAATATAAGGTGGAGCAGTGTCAAGAACATGAGTAGTATTAGTAGAAGATGATATATGACATCTAACTCATGGACATGATATCGGTATTGAGGTCCCTCTCCCACCTCATTCAGATGTCGTTCCCCATCCTTAGTGATTTATATAATCATTTTGAGGAATTTATTTTGATAAAAAATTCACTGAATATATTTATTATAATATTTTTATTGATTTAAATATTTAAATATTAATATATTAGGTAAATTAATATTACTATAATATTATATTATTCTATATATTATTTAATATTATATATTATTTATTTTTTTTTAATTTTGATTTTTAATTTTTCATATATTTTTTTTTATTTCTGATGGGTGATAAATTTTATTACAAATGATGATACATATATGTATATATATAGTCAAATATATTTTCAATGGGTGGATCCTCAGTTAAAAAAATTAAGAATTTGTGATTGAAAGTCAATTATAATAGATTTTATAATGAATTTTCATCTATGATTCATTTACATTGGGGGCCCATCACAAATGGCTATTTATATATGTGTGTCATCACAACGCACCTTTAAATAAAATTCATAATGTAGAAGTGAATTTTTCACAAAAGGTTTGACTGATAATTTTTATATCTGAATCAAGTGGAAAACAAATTCATTTGAAGATTTGAAGATACCATCCGGATGAATAGTTAGTAAAAGACTATAAATATCTCTTGTTCAGAATGAATGATCATATTTTTCTTATAGGTTTTAAAATAAATTATTCCAAATGGATTTTCCATATGATAATTTAGGATCCATGAGAATATTTTACGATATGGTGTAAATATTGAGTTGAAAATTTAGAAAAATAATTATTTTATGTAAAAAAATAAATGGAATGTATTAATATAAAGGTGATATTAAGTCACATGGGTGAAAAATATACATCCCATACATGAAAAAAAGTAATAAAATAAGAACTTAGGAAAATAACTCAAAGGATATATGATTTTTTTCAATTCTGTTAAAGTAGGCCACCAAGCCCACAATGGTTGAATAATGGTTAAGATGATGATTATGAAATATAAGGAAAATGTATAGGATAATGATGCAAAAAAATCATTATTTATTAATTTCCATTTAATATATAAAATATGCAATTCAATTCTCCAACACTCTGGATAGTGATTAAAATTGGCCACTATAACCTCCCAAATAAGGAGAACATCGAATTCCATTTTTTCATCACTAATGCAAAGGTAGATCATGATAATGAAGAGATTATAGGTATAATTTATCCCATTTGTTGATCATAAATATCAATACTAAATAATTTTTCATCACTTTCATTTATATCAAACAGGTTTTTAATGAATTTTTTATCGCCTCCTTGAGAAATAGATTTTAAACACTCTATGGAAACACTTGGTGGAAAAATAATTACATATAAAATATATAAATAATATCATATTAAGATTTATGGGAGGATAATTCATGATGATCTAATTCATAATCCATTGGATTAGTCCAAAATAATTTTTTTATGGATTGTTTTCCAGTACATAAATAATCAATCAATTTTATGGAAAATAGAAAACTCATTTCTAATTATGAAGCATGAAATTATAATCATTGAATATAAGAAAAAAATGTACTCCCTTTACAAATTAAATATTTAATAAGGGACCTTATAAATTGAAATGGGTGATTTATAGCTCATATTATTTGACATGAAGTAACATTTTTTGACATTCCTATGGTATGGGGGTATACTAATGTATTTTTGGGTGAACTGTTTGATATTATCCTAGTGTGTGAGGTTGTTTTTTATATTCAAATAATATATGTATCACTTAATATCTCTGAGTATCTATCTAATGTACAACATTTAATTAATGTATCTACGAAAAAACTTAAAGGAAATATACCAATGGTATTCATACACTAGAGTAATTCGTCATGGGGTAATGAAGTCCTCCTTTTCAAAAATATGTTCCAATAAATGCATCATTACATTAATTATGATTATATTAATAAAATTATGATAAATAAATTATCCTCAAACACATTTTTAATATTTTAAAATAAAATAAATGGAGCTAAAAACATCTCAAAAACTGATATTCGATCCTGATATCATCTGTTAATGATTAAATGGTTGAATTATTTGAATTTTTTTTTCCAAACATGGTTTGAAAACACTTAATTTATTGTTATTCCATTTATACAAATAAAATTCAAAATATATTAAGATATTATAGAAATGTTATTTTGGGATTATCGTAAAAAAATTCGTGTTAGTATGTATTGATGATATTCCCATATATTCCATTATCAATTTTAATCTTGTTGACCACTTTTGGATTATATTTAACATTCAATATAAGGAAAAATTGTTTTCATTGTCTAAAAAGTGATATTTTGGGCTATAAGAAGTATCATTATTATGATTTATAGTCATAATAAATGAAAATCCCTGGATATTTCAAAGATTAACATTATCATGAAATGGACAAGATGGACCACTCTAATAGATATCCAAGGATATCTTGGGTAGGAAGTATAAAATTAATGATTTGTGTGAAATCACTAATGGATATAAGATTTATTATCCATATTAAAATGTACGTGACTAAATATACACTTGATAAATAAAAGTTAATATTTTTCAATGGAACTAAAAATATACTTTTTCACTACAATTATACATACATTACCCTCATATGTCTTCCAGAAAACTGAAACTAATGAGGCATTTTTTTAGATAATTATCAAAACTCATACTTCTCTAAGAATCCATATTACATGAAAATGTAAATAATTATCATGAAATATTTATGGTGGGAAAAAGTGAAAAATAATATCACATAATACATACATGATGTATACGAGTGGTGGATAGTCTGTATAGATTACCAGTAACCATTACAGAAATCATGAACTGATGTATAACTCCATGATCTAATGAATCCTTTAGAAAACACATCAGTTATAGATTCCTTTCAGAACTACCTTTAAAAATTAAAAATATGGTTAGTCTTAGATGAAAAATAAAACACAAAATGATATATATGATATTTTACAATGATATTTTTGTGATGTTTGACTTAACACCACCACATGGTACCATTCTCATATAATATTATATTCTATTATATAATTCAAATGGATAAATATTCTTACCTATATATATGATAAAAAATTTAGGACTCCAACTTGTTGGGATGATATTGGAGAGGGGATGGGGATGTGTTCTAATGTTTTTAATATAATGATGCAGATGGGTAAAACCACTCATAAAAATATGACTGTGTAAACAAATGACATAAAGGTAAGGAAATAATCCTTGAAGGGATAAAGTGTGGGATTTTGCTGACAAACTGTTTATCCTAAAATGTTGATTAAAGTGGGATTAGAGATTTATGAAGAAAGGGAATTTGTAACATATGTATATCCTTCCCATTGATATCCTTGATCATAATTGAGTGGTAACTTATCTAATTTAACTATAATCAAATATATCTTGAAATCATTATGTGTACCATTTATCACATTTTAGTATTTATATAATTGAACCATAACATGTATAATACATGGAATCCATAAAATAAGACCATAATCTCTCAAATAATGAAAAATATATATAAATTCTAGATCGATTATATGATTTGTTGAAGAACAGGACCACTCATTTGGTCAATTTATTATGGGGGAAATAGTAGTCAAAGACGTAACATAGTAAACCAAGGATGTAATGATAAAAATGTCTTCTCACATGTTTTCACCTCAATAATAAAATTTCAATTTTAAAATTATTTTTAATGGTATAGAATGTAATGACCATTGATGTCAGTGAAATATTCCTTATAAATTAAATGTATTTTTTTGATAGATATATCTCCCCCAGCAATAATATTTAACAAGAATTCACATATTTTAAAAAATATCAATATTTACCACTATATGATTGTTTTCAAATAAGTGGTTAATAATTAAGATAATCACATTATGAGATAATGGTCTCTATTAATACAATTTCAATAAGTAAAACTATGAAACTTATAAGAAAATTTAAATGTATAAAATTTATTTGTGTGTGTGTATATTTTTCAATTGTGATATATTTTTGTTTTTAATAATACATTAACAATACTCTTTTAATGAATTGTTAATTCACCTAATGAATGATTCATTATAAAAACATTTTGTTTGGAAAAAAATATGATTTTATTTAAATGATAAATTTATTTATTACATAATGATAATATAAAATATTTAAAATTGTATTTATACATTTCATTACAAGATGAATATAAAATTATTTTTTATAATAATGAATTTTCTTATGAATAGATCAAAATATACTTTTCAAAAAAATTGATATTTTTATTATAAAACATATCTATAATTAAGATGTACATTATTTTTATTTGATCAAATATAAATGTAAAAAATCATTAAATGTTGATTAAATAAATTTTTTTAATTTTTAAAACCAATGTTTAATATTATGAAATATAAAAATATATTATTTCTAACAGAACAAATATTTTAATAATTTATTTAATTAAGTATTATAATTCAAAATTTTGAATTTTTATTCTTTTAAAAGTAAATTATTTTTTAATATAATTTTATAATGCTTATAGTTATGTTTTACAAATATGTTTCAATAGTAAAAATATGTTTCTCATACACCCATTTTTTTTGAATTAGTTTTCATTTATTTTAGAAAAATCCATTACATTAGAAATTTTATTATATAAAGTCAATTTAAAATATGAAATCATAATGATGAAATGAGAGGAAAATGTCAATTTTTTTTAATTAATATTAATTAAAACTACAGAAAATCATTTACCTTGGTAAATGACAAAATGGGAGAAAATTATTTTTAGGGAAAAATCACTTAAGTCATGATTTTTTCTTTCAAAATATATTTTTATGCCTTTTCTTGATGAAAAAAATATACAGTACTATTTTTCCTTTTTTCATATTTTACAAAAATAGTAGCATAAAATTGTTAAAATTTTTACAATTGCTTGCAAAATTTGCTTCCTCTTCAGTTATTAAAATAGATCACTCCCACAACATCATTTCACCCCATTACATTCAACTATATTCTACATATAATATAATTATTTTCTTCCTTGAAATTTTTCCTATTTATTTATGAATATGGTTTCCATTATTTAGCTTAAGATTTTATTTTCTATGCAATTATCTAAGAGTCAACTAAAGTTCATTATGTAAGTATTACATCCTTCGTAATACTATCTTCTTTATCATTAATATACAATAATTTTTTAACCCCAGTAATTTAATGAAATGGTTATAACAAATATACCGTTATGTATTTATATAAAGGGAACAACCAAAATTTATTCCTTCACATAATCTTCAAAATAAAAAATAATGTTTCTCATGTATTGTGGCGAAAACTACCATTACAAGGAGAAATATTATATTTTTTACCAGTATCACTCAAGATTGATTTTAATGATTAAATTGATGAATATTAATAATATATATATACAATTCTATAATTATTATTACTTTATAATTTAAAATAATCAATTATACTATCTAATTTCCTAAGAAATGATGAAGTTAATCATGTGTATATGAGGGATTATTCCTCCTGGAAGAAACATTTTTCATTTTTTATCATGGATATTTATACATTAAAAAAGTAAAATATAATTAAAACCCAATTGAAAACATAAAAAAAATTTAAAATATGTGTAATACTGATATTACAACTAAATTACCATATAATGATGCTAAATAATAATATCATGGTATGTTATTGTTGGCTCGATTTGATCATGTAAGGACCCTAAGCTTAACGTACATGGACATTACATTACTTTTACAGAATAGTTAGTACATAACAAAAACACACACACACAAGGACCGTAATAGTTTAGTGTCTTTGGAAACTCGGAATATAATCTTCTAATCGTGGTAAAAGATCATCAACATCTCCCATAAAAATCTTCCTTTTTTTACCTAAAACCTTTATTTATATCCTGTGGAAAAGAAAACATAAAAGGGTGAGCTCAAATGCTCAGTAAGGGTAAACAAAAGAAATATCAATCACATCATATACATAAGAACATAACTTTTTGAAATCTTAACCTGCAAAAGAAATCATAATTCCATATCATGGGTTAAATCATAGTAGTGAAATGTAATCCCAATAATCATAACATAAAACATGAAACTTTGTGGCATACACACATAATCATAGAGAATCATTTCTTATTAGTCAAGACTCATTGCCAAGACTATCTTAGTGCACAAAGTCCACTTCTGAACCGAGTTCACTCCTCGTTTCAGTCCTGTTTCACTGAACCGGTTTAACCTTCCATTCCAGCCATATATATCTCATGAGATATAAAATCTTTACCCAATTAATTGGAGTGAGATATATTTCCCACCCATCTCATAATTATACCATTCTAATGAGTGCCACAAAATCATAAATCATACATCATTGTATAACCCATGTAATAAAATGGGATTCTTAAACAACATGACATCATAAAACAATTCATACAAGATAAAGGAATTCATAAAAATAATTCCATCACAACATAATCAAATCAATATAATAATAGGGATATAAACAGAACCCTATATTATCTTAGATGGAAAATAATTTTGATAAAACACTTAACTCCATTCTTGAGGAAAATATCCTTTCTACTTCAAAAACAGTTTTCATTTCTTTACAAGTCATACAATTCTAAACTAAAAGTAGTTGATTAAAAATAAACTTGAAAACTTGTAAAGGAGGCTTCTTGGAAATAATGATTTAAAAATCCATTCATGTCATATAAGTTAAAAAAACATTCTTCTCGTACTTTTGTCAGAAAAGTCAAAAAGTACCTCATACGAAAAATTACAAAAGATTCCTTTCGTATCTTTTACCAAAAACTCACCAAAGGGTAAAATTGGATTTAAAAATTTTTTGGAGGATATAAATAATATTACATATTGAGGAAACGTGGATGTGGATGATAAAATACACCGCAGTAAATACCAAAGTATAAACCATCTCGGATAAAAATGAGATTGTGATATTTTCCCTTACCTTAGGTCCGATTTGCTTCGTAAGTGTCTGAACCTCCTGTATAATGATTTAAATAATGTCATTTACTTATTCCAGAATCATACTCATTGTTATGATAACATATTTGGTTCACTTATGACTTTATTATACCCGTTCTTTTGAAAATTCCATGTTAAGGAGCGTTTTGGGTAAAATCGTTTCATTTGTCATCCGTGTTTTGACTTGTAATTATTCATATAATTACTTAGATCATGATTAATTAATTCTAGAATATAAAACATGATTTATATATAATATATATTAAGAATATTCATATATATAATAGATCAATAAATGGAAAGAAATACACCGTTCATGGAGACGGTAGGTCGTACGTACGCATGAACGCTGATTTCGTTTCATTATTGAGTTGAATGGAATTAAGTAGATGACATACATATATAAACAAATAAATCCAGTATCATTATTATTTCATATATTTCATGATTACTTATTATATATACTTTATAATCATTCATGAATGGTTAACGTGGAGAATCAATCTCATCGCGTCGTGGAGACGGTAGTCCGTACGTACGCACGAGCGATGATATCATTCTCATGATCGTGGAGTTTTATTGGAGTGTATGTATACTATTTCATAATCAATATCACTTTACAATAATCATATATAGTTATTATGTACACCATTATACCCATCCAAGTAAGGTGGTGGTGGGAAATAGATTACACCATGGCGTGGATATAGTATTCCGTACGTACGCACACACGGTGATTTCGTTTTCTGTAGGATGGATAGATGGTGAAATAGGGTTTTTTCATACATATAATAACATATAAGTATATTAGTGATACTTATGTTATTACTTAATAATGAAACAACCTAAGAAGAAGAAGTGGAAGAAGAAATAAAGTTGAAGGAATCGGTAACGGACATTACCCCTTCTTTGAAGCGCCTCTTTGAGACCTCCTTTTAGGGCACTAAAATTGGTCTTTGAAGAAGACCAGGACCTCTAGTATGTTTCTAGGGAAGTGTAGAAGATAATTTGGCCGGGGTTGGCCGAGCTTGAAGTCTCAAAGTGGTGTGAGGAAGAGAGGGAGGAGGTGCCCTTTTATAAGGGAGGAGAGGGGCACCTTTGGAATAACTAAAAATATTATTGTATTATAAAGCCAAATTCGGTTTTAATAGCTCCAAATTGATTTATTTAGAATATAAGGTGGGTATGGGTGGAAATCCTATCATACAATAGAATTTATACAAGTTTAGGTTGCTATTTTAACCTTATTATTTATATTTAACATTAAGTTAAATAATTTTACTTTTACCGTGTCCTTTTGTGTTCTTACACTATAAGGTTAACAAACTTACTATAACAAGCCAAACGAACCCCAAGTTGTTTATTATTAATATATATAACCTTATCTATGTAATTTTTCCGAACCTTAGATTTTTAGGAATAAAATAACAATTAATAATATAATATTTGTTTTAAAAAATATTTTATGTCTATTTTGACACTATTTAGTAATTGGTTTTTGTGAAAATCCTAACAGAATGATTAGTTCACACTAAGTTAATTAAATCAACACTAACATTTCATTTTAACCTATAAAATTAGTTGAATTCATAAGAAGTCTCAAATTATATTTATTTGGGTATTTATAACATCAATTATGTCAATATTTCATTAATAAGATAATTATTGCATCATCACTGTGTCATAAATAAATTAAATTATTTAATGTCTAAAAATTACAAATAAAATATCATTATGTAGGAAATATTTTTAGCTTTCTAATTAATATTTATAGTAGAATTTATCTTATGTATAACCCTATATTAAAAATTATTTAGCTATTAAAAGTTGATTTTAACTATTTTAACCCTTCTTTAAACAAATTAATAATAAGTGTCTTAATCTAATCCAAGTGGGCCTAAATGGTCATAGTTTATTACAAAGGTTGTTTTTGGTCGAATTACACTTATCCAATAGAATTATGACATGTGTTAGGGTAATAATAATATCATTTTTACCCTTAATTACCCTATTTACTTTTAACTGTGGTAAAAAAAGTAAAAATTTACTATTCACCAAAAATTATTTTCGTCTCATTGAACCACATTTTACTTTATGACATCAACCATGTCTCTCGTATTTTTGAAATTCCACTCACAGAAGCGGTAAAATTATGATTTATGAAAAAATAATTTTTTTAAACTACCACTTAGTGGTTTCACTATTCATCAAAAAATGAAAGGTTCTAGAAAAATACCAAAAATTAGGTCTAAGATATATTTGGTATTATGAACTCAAAAATGATGTCTATTTTACCAAATTCAAAACATATTAGTTTCATTAATTAATTTGAAAATTAATTCTCGTTGTCTAAACAAATAGCGTGTTCTTAAGAGATAATAATTATCAAAAGATTGACACTTGTTTATGGCTGGTTAAAATGTGAAATTACAACCAATGAATATAATTGAACTAAATTGTAAAAATATATTCTAAATATACTTTAAAACCACTCAAATTAATAATTTACCACTATTAATTATTTCGATTAAAAAGGTTGTTTTTAATTAAAATTTAGTAATTTTCACTATTCATCATAAAATGAAAGTTATCCGAAAAGTACAAAAATTTCACCCTAAGCTAATTTCAATATTCTGAATCCAAAAATGAATTCCATTTTCAAAAATAATATTTATAAAATTTCAAAAAGTGGGTATTACTATTCATAACGGCAGTTTTAATAATATTTTAATAGCATATCATTGTTTAGCGAAACTCGGTATTGCGTACAACACACGCTATCGTGGAAGGTCGCACATGCGTGTAATGCTAGCCAAGTCAGGGATGCGTTTTTTGCAAGCTCCTTTTGGTGTAGCGTACAACACAAGACATTAATGAAATAAAAAAGAATATTTTTTCGTAAAATCTTGGGATGTTAAATTTTACCCCCCTTAAAATGAAATTCGCCCTCAAAATTCGTCGGGGTTATAAATGGTTTACTACTCAAAAGTTTCTTTAATAGAAACCCACATCGTAAAAAGGAATACCAAAACCAATTTTTAAAAACAAAAGTATGAAACTTAACGATTACCCAAATAAACTAATCACTGGGTTTCCACATATGTGAAAATACGGATATGGAAGATAAATCTAACCATCATGTTCTGATGGAGAGTGGTAGAGAACAAGGCTATGGAAAAGCCAGCAATCACGAAGCCATAAATTTGTGACGATCTAAGGTACTATCTGATTCATTAGATATAAGAGCACTAGGACAACATTTTTGGTTTTCAAGATCATTTCCCTAAAGTTAATGAAATTGGATTTAGAAGAAATACTTTCATGATTTTGGTATAGTCTCACTGTTAGTCGTTCATTGGAATATTTCCACTTCATCTCATAAAGAAATGAAGTTGAATTTTTCATTCGTGATGTGTTAGCAGATCATGTGATAGAATGAGGGGTCATTCCATTTGTCTCAAACCAATGGTTAGAAAAGTTATCAAAAAATACGTAAGTCCGTCTATAGTGAGATTAATCATATATGGTTCCTAAAATGGACTTATACTTCTTATATTATACACCTTAATATAATAAAACTAGTTTCTACTAAACAGGGAATTCCTGTAGGCCAGTGGTAGGTGATAAAGGCCAGTCGCACTTCGGTTGTGGGTTCGATTCCCACAGCCTTGTCCGACATGATGGGTTGCTGCCCATCCTGCAGGTTGTCCTTTTTCTAAAGATATATTACTATAACATCCCATCAACAATATCGAAAAAAGTCTTATCCTTAAACAATACTAACTTATTTCCCACATAATCCATTCCAATCTTTAGGTTTATCTAAAATACTTTGGTCCAAGCTCATAGTATAAAGAAAATGATCATGTTAATGCCATCATTTATCCCCAATATATCATAAGATATATCTTGTTGGTAAAATTAAAAACATGTGAATACCCTAATCATGTATTCTCTTGAAGATTGAATACCCATTGAACCTTATTGAAAACATGAATGCTGTTAAAAGTTAACTCTTTCCACATACCAAAATCCTCAAAATTATATATACTAAAACCATGATATCACTTAGTCCTCATATCAATCAAGAGCTCATCAATGCAATCAAACATCTCATTATCTTCTGATCCCTTCATTATGTGCATATCATCTATTTACCAAAAATGTCTCAATCACTTTTCATGGTTACCGGTACCATAAAATTATTAAAAACCACAATAAACCAATACATAAATATTCTAATATTCCACGATACTACATACACCATTATTTTGGAATCCCATTACATAAACACTTAATCATTCCACCACATCGTTGTCATATTCAACATTTCCAATAGTAATCGCATGTGACTTCCATTTGTCCATTGCCTTAAGTGGTTTCTCATGTCTATCATCACTAACCCTTGTATTAGGGCATTTATTAGCATAATGCCCCATTTCCTTTCACTTGAAGCATTGAAGTGTTGGTGGTGCGTTCTCTGCAGTCTTTTCATTATTCACATCATTAGAAACCCTTTTTCCATTACTTCGACACTCATCTGCTCGATGACCTTCTTTTCCACACATAAAACATTTTCTAGTCCCTTTATTAAAATCTACACCATGCTTCTTTCCACACTTTGAGAATAAGGAAACATTCATCTTCGTTTCACCAGTATTCTAAGAATTTTCCTTGAACTCCATCTTTCGTTTCTTGTCAAAACTATGAGATGGATAAGTAACACCAACTTCCATTTGTACCTTGATATCACAACCCACAATTTCATCATAGCTACTGAAGTCTCTTATAGATAATGCCCTTCGATGATTTGGTTTTACGACACTGAAGAATCGATCAAATTTACTTTCAGGTCGGATGATAAATCCAGATGCATACCTTGCAAGCCTTGTAAAATTCGCTTCATATATACCAATAGATTCAGCATCCTTTATCTTTAGTTCAAGAAACTCCTTCTACATCTTTGTTTGAAGAATACGAGGGTAGTACTTATTGAAAAATAAGTTCTTGAACTCGTCCCATTCCATATACTCAATTTCATCACTTTGCCTCGTATTCTTAATAAGATTACACCATTGATCAGAATCACCTTCCAAAAAATACACTAATAAGATGAATTTATCATGTTTAGAACACTGAAGAACTGAAAATATCTTTTCGGGAGAACTGATCCATTGTTCACCAACAAGTGGATCAGATGACCCACTGAAAGATGGTGGTCGTTGCCTCATGAAGGACTCAATAGAATATTATTCCCTTCTTTGCTCATTTGGAAGTCCAGAATGATTCATAGCTTGTGTAAGTATAGCAATAAGTTTTTTCACTCCATCTCCCATAACATTTGTTTGTTCAGGAGGACAACCATTTCATTGTCCATTACATTGATCAACACGGTTCCTTCGGGTTCCAGCCATCGTCTAAAACCCAAAAAGAATAGTGTGAGATGCAAAAATCACGCTAGGAAAAAAAATATAATGAAGGGGGAGTAACTTAAATATCTAACATATTGGGTTACCATAATTCTAGTACTATAACCTTTACTTGTACTTAACCATAGGGACAACCCTAGACATACCTTAGAAATATCTCTTGGGATCTCACTAAAGTTCTCGCATCCTAGTTTACAAAGGTTGACTAAACCTTTCCTCTGATACCAACCGTAGAGACCCTAAGCTTAACGTACATGGACATTACATTACTTTTTCAGAATACTTAGTACATAACAAAAACACACACACACAAGGACCGTAATAGTTTAGTGTCTTTGGAAACTCAGAATATAATCTTCTAATCGTGGTGAAAGGTCTTCAACATCTGCCATAAAAGATTTTCCTTTTTTTACCTAAAACCTTTCTTTATATCCTGGGGAAAAGAAAACATAAAAGGGTGAGCGCAAATGCTCAGTAAGTGTAAACACAATAAATATCAATCACATCATATACATAAGAACAAAACTTTTGGAAATCTTAACCAGAAAAAGAAATCCTAATTTCATATCATGGGTTAAATCATAGTAGCGAAATGTAATCCCAATAATCACAACATAAAACATGAAACATTGTGGCATATACACATAATAATAGAGAAACATTTCTTATTAGTCAAGACTCCTTGCCAAGACTATCTTAGTGGAAAAAGTCCATTTCTGAACCGAGTTCACTCCTCGTTTCAGTCCTGTTTCACTGAACCGGTTTAACATGCCATTCCAGCCATGTCTATCTCATGAGATAAAAAATCATTACCCATTGAATTGGAGGGAGATATATGTACCACCCATCTCATAATGATACCATTCTTATGTGTTCCACAAAATCATAAATCATACATCATTGCATAACCCATATAATAAAAATGGGATTCTTAAACAACATGACATCATAAAACAATTCATATAAGATAAAGGAATTCATAAAAATAATTTCATCACAACATAATCAACTCAATATATTAATAGGGATAGAAATAGAACCCTATATTATCTTAGATGGAAAATAATTTTGATAAAACACTTGAACTCCATTTTTGAGGAAAAAATCCTTTTTACTTCAAAAACACTTTTCCATTCTTTACATGTAATAAAATTCTAAACTAAAAGTAGTTGATTAAAAATAAACATGAAAAATTGTAAAGATGGCTTCTTGGAAATAATGTTTTAAAAATCCATTCATGCCGTATAAGTTAAAAAAACATTCTTCTCGTACTTTTGTCAGAAAAGTCAAAAAGTACCTCATACGAAAAACGACAAAAGATTCCTTTCGTATCTTTTACCAAAAACTCACCAAAGGGTAAAATTGGATTTAAAAAATTTTAGGAGGATATAAATAATATTACATATTGAGGAAACATGGATGTGGATGATAAAATACACCCCAGTAAATACCAAAGTATAAACAATCTCGGATAAAAATGAGATTGTGATATTTTCCCTTACCTTAGGTCTGATTTGCTTCGTAAGTGTCTGAACCTCCTATATAATGATTTAAATAATGTCATTGACTTATTCCAGAATCATACTCATTGTTATGATATCATATATGGTTCACTTATGACTTTATTTTACCCGTTCTTTTGTAAATTCCATGTTAAGGAGCGTTTTGGGTAAAATCGTTTCATTTGTCATCCGTGTTTTGACTTGTAATTATTCATATGATTATTTAGATCATGATTAATTAATTCTAGAATATAAAACATGATTTATATATAATATATATTCATAATATACATATATATAATAGATTAGTAAATGGAAAGAAATACACCGTTCATGGAGACGGTAGACCGTATGTACGCATGAACGCTGTTTTCGTTTCCTTATTGAGTTGAATGGAATTAAGTAGATGAAATACATATATATACACATAAATCCAGTATCATTATTATGTCATATATTTCATGATTACGTATTATATATATACTTTATAATCATTCATGAATGGTTAACGAGGAGAATGAATCTAATCGCGTCGTGGAGACGGTAGTCCGTACGTACGCACGAGCGATGATATCGTTATCATGATAGTGGAATTGTATTGGAGTGTATGTATACTATTTCAGAATCAATATCACTTTACAATAATCATATATAGTTAGTACGTACACCATTATACCCATCCAAGTAAGGTGGTGGTGAAAATAGATTACACCACGGCGTGGAGACGGTATTCCGTACGTACGCACACGCGGTGATTTCGTTTTCCGTAGGATGGATAGATGGTGAAATATGGTTATTTCATACTTATAATAAAATATCATTATATTAGTTATACATATGTTATTACTTAATAATGAAACAACATAAGAAGAATAAGTGGAAGAAGAAATAAAGTTGAAAGAATCTGTAACAGACATTACCTCTTCTTTGAAGCGCCTCTTTGAGACCTCTTTTTAGGGCACTAAATTTGGACTTTGAAGAAGCCCAGGACCTCTAGGATGTTTCTAGGGAAGTGGAGAAGATAATTTGGCAGAGGTTGTTCGAGCTTGAAGGCTCAAAATGGTGTGAGGAAGAGAGGGAGGAGGTTCCCTTTTATATGGGAGGAGAGGGTCACCTTTGGAATAACTAAAAATATTATTTTCATATAAAGAAAAATTAGGTTTTAAATAGCTCCAAATTGATTTATTTTGAATCTAAGGTGGGGATGAGTCGAAATACTCTCAAAAAATAGAATTTAGACTACTTTAGGTTCCTATTTTAACCTTATCATTTATATTTATCATTAAGTTAAATAATTTTACTTTTACCGTGTTCTTTTGTATTCTTACACTATAAGGTTAATAAACTTACTATAACAAGCCAAACGAACCCCAAGTTGTATATTATTAATATATATAACCTTATCTAAGTCATTTTTCCGATCCTTATATTTTTATGAATAAAATAACAATTAATAATATAATATTTGTTTTAAAAACTATTTTATGCATATTTTGACACTATTTAGTAATTGGTTTTTGTGAAAATCATAACAGGATTATTAGTTCCAAAAAAGTTCATTAAATCAACACTAACATGTCATATTAACATATAAAATTATTGTAATTCATAAAAAGTCTCAAATTATATTTATTTGGGTATTTATAACATCAATTATGTCAATATTTCATTAATAAGATAATTACTACATCATCTCTGTGTCACAAATAAATTAAATTATTTAAAGTATAAAAATTAAAATAAAATATCATTATGTAGGAAATATTTTTATCATTCTAATTAATATTTATAGTCGAATTTATCTTATGTAAAACCCTATATTAAAAATTATTTATTTATTAAACATTGATTTTAACTATTTTGACCCTTCTTTAAATAAATTAATAATAAATGTCCTAATCTAATCCATGTGGGCCTAAATGGTCATATTTTATTTCTAAGGTTTTTTTGGTCGAATTACACTTATCCAATAGAATTAGGACATGTGTTAGGGTAATAATAATATCATTTTAGGCTTAATTACCCTATTTACTTTTAATCGTGGTATAAAAAAGTAAAAAATACTATTCACCAAAAATTATTTCCATCTCATTGAACCACATTTTACTTACTGACATCAACCATGTCTCTCGTATTTTTGAAATTTCACTCACAGAAGCGGTAAAATTATGTTTTATGAAAAATTCATTTTTTAACTACCACTTAGTGGTTTCACTATTCATCAAAAATTAATGTTTCCAGAAAAATACCAAAAACGAGGCCTAAGCTATATTTGGTATTATGAACTCAAAATTGATATCTATTTTACCAAATTCAAAAAATATTAGTTGCATTAATTAATTTAAAAATTAATTCACGTCGTCTAAAGAAATAGCGTGTTCTTAAGAGATAATAACTATCAAAAGATTGACACTTGTTTATGTTTGGTTAAAATGTGAAATTACATCCAATGACCAGAATTGTATTAAATTGTAAAAATATATTCTAAATATACTTTAAAACCACTCAAATTAATAATTTATCACTATTAATTATTTCGATTAAAAAGGTTGTTTTTAATTATAATTTAGTAATTTTCACTATTCATCAGAAAATGAAAGTTATCAGAAAAGTACGAAAATTTCAACCTAAGCTAATTTCGATATTCTGAATCCAAAAATGAAGTCCATTTTCAAAAATAAAATTTATAAAATTTCAAAAAGTGGGTATTACTATTCATAACGGTTGGTTTTAATAATATTTTAATAGCATATCGTTGTGTAGCGAGACTCGGTATTGCGTACAACACACGCTATCGTGGAAGGTCGCACATGCGTGTAATGTAATCCAAGTCAGGGATGCGTGTTGTGCAAGCTTCTTTTGGTGTAGCGTACAACACAATACATTAATGAAATTAAAAAGAATATTTTTCGTAAAATCTTGGGGTGTTACAAATCACATACTTGTACAATTGTATAAAATTATTTTATGGATGCATATGATATTATATAATTACTTATAATATATTACATCAATAACAAATTTAATATTTAATTTTGTTTATTTAACAGAAAATTTAGTACTAATATTGTTATTTAAGACACCATTAGTCATTAATTAAAACCCTCTAAAACATTTTAATAAATGATTTCAAATTTAATAATATTCAACATTTATACCATAAAATGAAAAATTAAAATTATATATAATTAAAAATAATTAATTATAGTACCTACTATTAATTAATAGATAAAAAATTCAGGATAATAATGAATGAAAATGTCGTTATTATTAACAATGTATAAAATGATAAATATTACCTAGACATTAAATTGATAATGTATTAGATGTAAATAAAATAAGTATATATGATAATTATAAACTAATTATATTAAAGTTAATGGATATGAATAAGGATATAAAATAGATAATTATGATATTTATTAATATATGATGTTAAATCCCTTCAATGGAAATCAATGATAAATTTATGGTATATTTCATCTCAACCATTATCCATTGATTTATATAAATTATTGTTTAATTTATTTACACAATTTTTAATAAATTATTTTATTTTACTTTTTAATTTATTTTAACTTTATATATTAGTAGAAAATAGTTTTTAACTCAAATATGCTTCAATGTATATATCTTAATTAACATTCAATAACTAATAAAAAGAGAATATTTGAAAAGGGACTCATGACTAGAATTTTTTCATAGATTATATAAATATTAATTAAGTAAACAATTTTTTTATTTGGCTTTCATTTTAATAACATTATATAAAAATATCACAATCAAATGGAAATATTCATCATATTTCACCCTATATTTTTCATTTATTATGTTATTACTTGTGGGTGATATATTTTTTATGGATTTCATTCATTTATTTATTATATTTTTAAATATTTTGAATCCCACATTTATTTTTGTTCGATATTAATGCATTGAATTTGGAATTATTTTTAGTTTATATTTTTTTTTCAACGTTTTTTATTCAGGTTTTCTTATAAAAAGTTATTGATTTTCATTTTAATTTTTAATGAATTTGATTTTTATTCCCTTCTTTATTTATTTTGTTATAAGTGAAATATTTTTTATTGGAACTCATATTTATGGATTATTATGGGTGAGGTCATATATCTCCCACTAAGGAACTATTTTTGGGATTAATCATATTGATATTCGTTTACAAAGTCACAATTGTTTTTTCATGGGATTGCCTTCATTTGTCTTATTCATGAAGGGGATTTATATATGTGAACATTTATTTTATCATACAATAATGAGTGAATATTTTTGAATTATTAATGTAATGTTTACTTTTAGTAATTATTGTTCCAATGTTGAGGGATATTTTCTATTGTGATTTTATATTCTCATGATTCATGGATTATTATAAAAAATAAATCATTTTATGAATATTATGTTTTCTTATTGATTTGTTGTGGCTTTAGGTTTTTATTCCTTTTCATTTTATTCCCAATCATTCATTATTATTAGCATTCATGATGATAATATATTTTAGTTATGCTTATTTTTTTATTCTTATAAACTTATACAAAATGAAATTCTTATTTATACCTCACTAAGTGTTTGGGATATATACATATATTATGGATTCCTTCCCTGTGTAATGAGGATTTAATTTTATAAAAATATGCATAGATTATGGTTTAATATGGAGGAAAATCATAAATAATAGTAATCATTGCAAAATAATTTCATTATTGGCATAGACTCAATAGAAAATAAACCTATTAATCCTTGGGGAATTAATAATTTTAATTATCAAAATTTTTGTTTATATCATGTAACAAATTAAAATAAATCCAATTTTAACTCAGGTATTAATAGAAATTTTTTTGGGAAGATTTCTTTTTTATATAAAGTAATTATCATAGGAGTAGTTTATCAGAGTTAAGTGATGATAATAACAATGAACTATAATTAAAAAGGACAAAAATATATTATAAATAGAAAAATAAACGTAATCTAACTCTTATTGGTAATAAATAAATTTTCGGTTCTATTATTTTTTATTAGAAAATTATATATATTAAACATCTTAGATCATTATTAAAAATAATTTATATACAATAGTTATCCATTAAGAATAAGCTTCATAGTTTTTATTTTCATTATTTATCTCACTTACTGTTGCAACTAATGTTTCATTCTTTTCATTATTTATACACAATATTTTCATCACATTCATTTTGATATTTTATATTAGTTCCTCATACATGTGAATGTAATCCATATAGAAAAGACATTTCATAAAAAACTGAGATTTTACATCCTCATTCACCATAACTATATTATAAAATTAATGTATTGTGTAAAACATCCAAGGAGCCTTATTTACCCTTTCATGGATTACTGTTTCTCTTAAAAAAATAGGATTATATATTACTTATAAAAAGGATTTAATTACACTTTTACATATTGATGTTTATTATACAAAGTGTACAATTTTTTCAATATATTATTTTGTGCCTAAAAATAAAAATTATTTTTCTAAGAAATCCAAAATAACTATATGTTATAAATTTTAATCAATAATTTTTAATAATTGTTCATGAAAATACCATGTATAATACTTTTTAATTATTAGATATTTTTTTTCATTCGATTCATACAGTTAAGTTTATTCTTACATAACTAGATATTTTATTATTAAAATATACATAGTTGGAATAATATTTTATATAATAACTACAATAATGTTTAGAAGTTGTTCAATCATCAATATACAATATTACCATCTCAAACATATCAATAAAATAAACAATATCATGTGTCCTCAAAATCACAATATAAAATAAAAATTAATTCAATAAAATTTAAAACAATTCCCCATAATTGTAATATTATCCAACATCATTCTAATTCCTATAAATTTGGTAAATAAATAAATGTAAAAAGGATATAAATATAAATAATTAATTAATATATTAAAATTAGGAAACATATTTCTTCATTACACCCACACTTAAGATCTACTATCCATTGGAAACTACATATATAAATTTTAATTTATACTTCTCATGGAATTCATGGATGGAAAAATTATTTTCAAATATTTAAATACATTATTGTTCATATATGACCTTTATTTATGTAATTTCAATATTTTTTTAGATTCATTATCCAAAAAATTTTGATGCTCTTGTTTTACCAACCATCTCATAAATAAATATTTGTTCTTTGGAAGAGAATTAAAAAAATATTTTCTCTAATTATGAACAATAATGAAATTATTTGGATTAATTTTATTATAATTTATCCATATAACAGATTCAATATATTTTATCAATCATTATTTTCAGAAATTATTTAATTTTTTGGGAAAGCATACGATGATAAAGACTTCAATGTTATGATGTTCTCATGGATGTATTTTATTTTTTCCCTCTGAGGAAGGATTCCATAATGATGAAAATATAATAATATGATAAAAAATATGGGTTAAAATAGGAGTAATATACTACCATTTTTAATATATAATGAATTTAAGGAACATACCTGAGGAATAATGACTCAACATTGAATCCTTGGGAAATAAGATTCAATGTAGCTCACCATTTACTATGATATTTGGTGTGTTGTTCATCAAGATTAATGACAAGTAATTGTTACTATGATATTTTAATACATATACTAGTCATGAAGATAATTTTTAAAAACTACAATTAAATGATACTAATGATGGTGTTAAATAAGGAAGAGTAATATTTTAGGATATATTATGTATAACGTTCTTAATAAAGAATACTATTTAAATAGTACTGAATATGTTTTAATTTATTCTATTAAATTCAAAATAGTATTTATGATTATTAATAATTGTTTTATATGGATTTAAGGAGATAACATTCAAATTGAGATAACTCTATAATTCTATGTTCAATATTTCAAAAATAAATGTATAATTTAATAAACTCATAGACATAACCAATGTGTCGTTCAATGAAATTATCAACCATTCATTTCATTAATATGAATGATTAAAAAGATCTATGACTATTCAAGAGCCATTAAACTCAAATAATTTTTCAATAATAATATAGGGTATGAATTCTTTCATGAATCAGTATTATCTATTTGAGACTCTATATAAGAAATGTACATCTATAAATTCTGATAATGTTTTTCCATGAATACAAATATATTTTAAAAAATGAATACTTTTGAGGATAAGTGAAATATTTATATTATGCATTCAATATTATTCATGTAATTAAATTTTATAATTATATTAATATAATATTTATTTTTACCAATTTATAGGTAACCAACATCTTTACCCTATGTAGTGTTCCACACTGCAGGCCACACATCCATGTCTTAGTGTATGATGCATTTAACACATGTATGATTATTTAAATTTACATAAGTGATATTTATTTTTTATATGAATGGAATATTTTTTATCTAAATTTCATATTTTGAAACTTCCAAAATTAATTTGTATTATTTATATAAGAATAAATATGAGATTTTTTAAAGTGGGATTATGTATCTTTAAATAAAAGAAAAATCTCATGATCTAAAAAAATAACCAGAAACATTAATGAGTATATATATATGAACTACGTGTGAAGAAATATGTGGGATTCTATGAAACATCAATTTATATGAAAAAAACTAAATGTTGAAGATAGATTTTATCATAGTAATAATGTTACTATGGATCAACACTCTATCCTAAGAAAGGGAACTAAATGACACCAAACAATATCGTATAGATAATTGACGTATTAGAAAAACATTTTATGATATTATTATGTTATACTACGTGATCAACTAATAAGTATTATATTATTTTTAGCATAAGGTGTAAATTCAACATGCATATAATGGTTCAGAATATATATTTATTAATTAATTGTTTTTTTGTGAGAATATTCCAATGATGATTGAGTTAAAGTTAAAGCTTGACCAACTATTTCACCAAATGATAGAGGGAAATAATTTCCAACAAGATAGTTAATTTATATATTATATAAATATATTTTCAAGGTAGTTTATTCCTATCAAGAGGATTAATTTATTTGAGATAGAAATCATATTGGTGGGAAGATGTTAATAATTTTATTCATTATAATGAACCAATAGTGGGATGCTAGAGAAAATGTTGGAATACCTTATAACAATAGATAGTGACTATAAAATGTAACTGTTTTATATAATTAAAAAATATTCAATGGTTGGGTTGACTGACCACTCATGTTATTGATTAAGATTTGAAGTAAAAACCCTTTATCAATTTTTTTATTTCCTTTATTTACATTATTACAAAACTGTGGTTGATGGAAATAAATAAAAAAGGATCAGGATCCTAACCGGTTTTAGTGTTTGAATGAGTAGGACTAATTAATAAAAACAGATATTATTGTTTATACCTTCTATTAGTAACCTAGTAAAACATGGTATCCTCAATTCATTAAATATATAACTAGGTATCCTAAGATTATATCTCATTTTCCCCCTTTCTGTTAAATGAAATTCATGCATTGTAATTTGAGGATGTTTTTAAGATATATAAAATATAGAAAATAATAATAATTCAACCTTTACATGCATTAAGTATTAATCCAATACAATGAAAACAAAGATAAATATCATTAAAAATAATACGAATTAAAATTAAAATTTAATGGAATGTACACTACATGTGTAATGTAATGGGAGTGTAAGTATTCTTGATAAATATATATTTCTTCTTTTGGTGAATCTAGTTCGTGCTTATATATATTTATATATAATTAAGTATGTATTAGTTGTTATTCACAAATCAAAGATAATTTGATGAAAATTTCTAAATATGATTCAACTTATATATCTTTCATTATCGAGGGACTACATAATTAAATAGAATAACTAGAAGATGAAGAAGATAAAGGAAAATAGAATTCCCTTAGTTATTAATTTAAAATGTACATTTACCTCAGAACCCATATAAAGGGAAAAAGAAAATTTGATATCAAATTATAATAAAATATTATACCTAATAAATTATATATTTTTTTGATATATTAGAGAGTAATTGGATATATAAAAATTTTTTGTTGATGTAAATCATTAGAAGAATGATTAACATTAAATATCTATTTTTGATAAAGATACTAAAGAGAAATTAGTAACATCATTTTATACAAAAATAGAAGAATTAATTAACATTACTTAAGAGAAAATAAATATGATTTTGAATGACTAGTAATATAGGATGAGATTTACTAAGAATTATAATAACTAACTCAACATGAATCATCTTAAGCATGATGTGATATTCATAAATTTGAAAATATGCAAATACCAAACATACCAATTTTATGAAATGATTGACAATTCTACACATATTTATAATGCAATTAATGTAACATATAAGACTCATATAAATTGAATGTAATGATTAGAATTATTGATTGGATATAATGGAGAAGATATAATAAGAATATAATCCTTAAACAGGTTATTATAATTTTTTAAAATAATGTTTTGAATGATGGTTCAAGATTTATTTTTAAAATATAGGTATGTATTAGTGGTTAAAAGTTCATGAAAATTCACAACATCATTAATGGATACTTTTAGGATATTAATGAAAATTATCACCAGATCATTTTCCAAAAATCATGGTGGATTTAGAAAAATATAAAGAATTTAAATATTGATATATTGTATACATAATAAATTGGAGATTTATTGGGTAATATTAGAACTATGAGATTTATAGAAATTAAGAAAATGTTTTAATAACATATCAATTTATCATGATTATATAATATCATTATATATGGGTAGTTTTGATAAAAAATAAATAATATATTTAGAATAAAATAATAATTTATTTAAAAATATAAATATATCTAAGTAGAAGGTATTTTTATGTTTCTATGAGTTATGTTATTTCGGTAACATATGTTTATAATTTTTTTTGAGTTTTTACATGTACAACCCATGTAGAAATAAAATTTTGATTGAAAATTAATTCGATAATTGATATAGAAATTAAGGAAAACTAGAAAAAAAACCAATAAAATATATAAATGAAAAGACTGTACTCATGGAGAAATAAACCATTTGAAAATAGAACGAACATTAAATATATCAGCATGTTTTGCATAAATATTTGGAATGTATTGATGGTCATGGATAAATAAAGAGATGAATGCCCAAGATAATATAGTTTATAATGGGAACCATTTTTTTAACATAGAAAACCTTATCATGATATTTTTTCTAAGAATGACGAACCAATTTTTCATGATGATTTACATGGAAAGTGTTAGGAGGTTTATTTGTCTTATAATATTATATGACCATTTAACCAGTATAAGATGATTTTATTAAAAAAGGGTTCAATTACAATTATATAAATGTTCTTTACTAAAAAATATATAAAATATAATTTCAAGTGAGGATGAAAACTAATAAAACAATATATCCCCAATTCCGTTAAAAATATATAATTTTAAAATTAAAAGGAAAATATAAGTTAATTATTCTCATAAATATAGAGCTTAATTATTGAAGGTATATATTATAATATAAAATTATTTTCACTAAATTTTTTTCTAAATAGATAAAAAAGTATCACTTTATTTTGTTAAATATATTTTCATGTTTTTATTGGAACGTAGTGGTACCTAATTCATAAAATAAAATGTGACTTAGTATTGTTCTCAATTTATAGTAATAAATCTAGAAATATTGAAATATATTCATTTATATTATGAATATTTGTGAAGTGAATACCTATATATGGAGTAACTATGATGAAAATTATTCAACATAACATTAATTTTAAAATTCATTGTAATTTTAAAATATAGGTATATCTATTAAAATTTAAATTTTTTGTTTTCCAATAACACTTTCTCCCTTATTTTGAAAAAATAAATGTTCTATAATCCTTAGAAGTGCCAAGTTGAGAGAAAACTATGAAAATGGGATTCATTTCTTATATAAGATTGTTAACAAGAGTATATTATATGAATTTAATGATAAATTTATTTTTTGTACCCCCAAAAAAGTATGAAAAATGTAAGAATTTTTGAATTAATCTAGGGATAACGATTAGGTTTGGTTAATTTATTCTTATTTTTTATAATAAATTTTTTAATATAAACATAGTGTAAAAAATATAAAGGATCAATTATAAGGATTATATGGTTATATACGTCACTCAAAAAGATGATTTACTTTTTATTTTAATAATGAATTTATAGGGACTCTTTTTTAATATCATCGAAATAGTTTAGTGATGAGTGAGACTCAACCACCATATATATTTTTATTTATGTTAGAAATGTGTAGGAAAATAAATGAACAAAAATATTAAAATTTAATGTTCTAGGTGGAAGTGATAATTATATAAAAAAGGGTACATTGAACCAAACATGTGTTAAATTTATTGTTTTCTATAAATAAGGGGTCCATAATGGAGAGAATATACCTATAAGTGTTCTAATATCTATGATGAGATGAGTGAGATACATACATTCTAAATGGGAAATGTTTGTTGAGAATTCTAATTAAAGAAGAAAAATTAATCATGGAATCCTTGGAAAAGATTATTTAAAATATATTCTCATTCACTATTAATTTTGGAATTTAATTATTTTTGTTACATGACGTGTACTAGTGAATGTGACATAAAATATTCAAATATAGTCTTCAATAACAAATAGATAAATTAGAAAATGAATTTTTTTTAATCTAGATATTAATTTGGTAATGTATATTTTTGAGATTATATATGTTGATTGTACAAGATGAAATTTAAATTTTGAATAGAAGGGATGATATCAAGATTTATTTTGGTAATTTCAATTGATGTTTTCAGTTGATTTATAAGGCTAAGAGACAAATTAATGGAGATATAGTTTGAATTTATTAAAATAAATAATTTTATGTTTTCATTTTTAGTTCAATTTTTTTTTGAAAATGTCACAAAATCTATATTCACAACATTGTAATATTTTATATGAATCACTTTTTTCCCTAATATGAAATTTGGAAAGGGCATTATGTCTATCTATGAGTTATTGGACTTTGTGTATTTCATTGTTTTGGGAACTATATATGAGTCATATCATGATATTTTTTGAGTTATTTGAGGGCCCCATTTAAGTCATATACAAAGAAAATGTTTGAAAATATTTAGAACATTATATGCATAAATTTGAATAATGAATAATTATATTGAAAAAATGAAATTATTAAAGTTATTTATATAGGATTATTTATGTAATTAGTAACATAATTATTTGGTAATAAATAAGATCCTTATAGAGATTAGGGATCATCATAAAAATGATATTATGGATTTTCCCCCACCATAATAGACCTTATCATGTCGTATCTTCAAGAATCCATACTAACATGAAAGGATATTTTTAATATTTTTAAAGTTGATGAATTTTTTGAATAAATAAGACCATCAATATTTTAATTTCTCATTAGAAATCGATAACGAGTTACATAAATGATTTAAAGGAGGACATAATTATTATTTTGTGAATGTGTATTAAATATGATATAATAAATTAGACAATATAATATTTTCCAAACATTATGACTCATAGTCACATCATTGTGGCTATAAAAAATATTTGTAGAAAAATATTTTATATTCGTCGACAATACTACTACACTTTAAAATATAATAGTGAAAGAAAATGAAATATTTTCCATTCACACTCTAGATAAATATCATCTACATAAAGTTAGAAAGACAACCCAATGACACATATGAACATACTATAGGTATGAGATTAAATATAGTAAGGTATATTATATTTATATATTGTTAAAGGTGATCAATTCAGAATTTCTAGATTAGTTTGAGAATAAGGATAAAGGATAACACATATGTAAACTCATTTAGAATATTCTTGTTTCAGGACGATAAATGATTGATAATATAAATAGGATATTTATATAAATATAATATATAGTCCACTGATGACCCAAAATAGAGTGGTATTAAAATTAAATAATAAAATTCCATGAAAGGTCACATTTAATGAAAATGTTGGGTGGTTAATCATAAGAGAGAGGATCATGATTTTTGTTACGATAAGAAGACTGATGGGAATAAAGTAACTACTTGATGTAGTATATTTACCATTAACATGGGATTCTAATGTTAATAGTGAGATTCCATGAAATCATTGTATGAGACTATATCTCTTAACTCCTTGCATTAGAATTGGATGAAATTGTGTTTTTGGTATCTAACCAATCATAAAAATGATTAGGAATTCATGTACAAACAACTCAAAATTTCCATTATGAATTTCTATTCAATATTATCTGGGTGAGTCATAATAACACCAAGACAATATGATTGAGGTCTTAACTGATCACAAATATTGAATTTAAAAGGAGTAATTTATAAAAATAATTATAGTTCACCTATTCCACTATAGTAATCTTGTCAATCATGGGAACATTAACCCATAATTATTGGAAGGGGGGATTCACATTATAGTAAAATAAATGATATACAATTAAAAATTTGGTAGTATTCTATATCAGGATTCAACTTCTAATGGTATCCCTCATAAATATAATTTCCTATTTGTGGTTGGGATGATTAATCGATATAATAAAAATAGTAAATTATCATTTTTTTATCAACATATATATTTATTTGATTTTTTTTATTTATATATATAAGTTTTTGATTATTATATATGTTTTTCAATTTATATTTTTGGATGAAAATCCTTCGTTATATTGGTTTTTTCTATTATTCAATCACTTCTTAGAAATAGGTTACCACAAAATTTACATTTTTTTCAATAAGAGAACGTTATTTCAAGATATTTCATGAAATATCCACACATATAACTTTTCAAGAATCATATTCATACAATATACATAATAATATGTTCTATTAACAAAATAATTTATATCATATGGATTATCCTATATGATAGATAATGAATTCTAAGGGCATAATAGACGGATGAATGAAAAGTATGTCTCATATGAAAAAAGGGGATTAAAAATATCGATTTATTATTTAATACATAATAACCATTATTTTATCTTTGAATGATAATTAATATAATTCAGAGATCATAAAACATTCCTCACGACATTAAAAAATGTAATAATTGATTAAAAGGATATTGAATGCTCTTGAGATGGTGAGATAAGCGTAATTGAGTAGTTGTGAAATTATTATTTTTAATATGATTAACATTAATTGGATGTTCAAATTGAGATTTAGGAGTAATATAAATTAGAATAAACAATTAAATACATATCTTAATAAATATAAAAAAATTCAAAATAATCAATGATAGTTGAAAATAACTTATGATTTTAATATTTAGTAGGAGTCCCTAAAAACTCCAATAATCAATGATAATAATAATAAAAGGTTCACCAAATATGTTTATAACTATTAACCCATAGTCATAATATTTTACACCAAATTAAATTTTAAATATGTTAATTTTTTATCCATAAAACATAGTTTTCTCAAAAATGAAAATATATGAATAAGAATAAAAAAACCTATTAGTTGTTTTATGGAATGGATTTTTACTGGTGGGATTAAATTAGGTGGATATATAAGAGTCATCAACTCTCCATAAATCCAAAAAATATAAAGGGAGAATATTAGTATTTGAAAGAAAATTATGATCAAATAAATAAACATGTGTTAAGCCTCTCATTAAGTGACTACATTTTTACTGTAAAACATTAATGATCCTATATGTTATTATGAATATTTTGGTGGTTGGGTATCTATGGTATTAACCCAAAAAAATTCAAAATAATAATTAAATGAAAATGAAAATTTTATAAGGTAATAAATTGATTGTTATTCCTCCTCTCATGGTTGTCTTATAAAATCAGGTGATATATTTCTTCCCCTATAATGGGATTCTTAGAATAGTATATGTTGATGAAGACTTCATGTGGGCTTCTAATTTTGAGCATAATATATTTATCATATTAAAAAACATTATTATTAAGATGTTATTCATGTGTTCATGAATTGGAGATTCTTCTTTGGGTTTCTAAAACTACTCGAGATTTAATCTACTAGATGAATCGATAATAATATCAAGCTATTAGAGAGAATCTCATTAACATTAAAAAAGAACCAAAAGAACTCAAAATTTATCTATCAAACCCCAAATGAATGAAAACACATCTTTTTTGGTTGTTCAATTATTATTATAAAGGAAATTTATATAAATCAGTATCATTTTCTCCCTCAAAATATATATTCTTACATTTTTTTCAGAATTTATTTTCTCTAAATTAAATTAAAATAATAACATGTGTTGAAAAATAAAATAAACTTCATGGAAAGTGAAATGATAGGGGGGAAATAAACTTATAACCCTTGAATACCTACAAGAAAATGAAAAACACCAAAGAATGATAAAAAAATTCTAAACTATCTCTTATAAATGACAATAAATATATCCATCCAATAATTCCCAAAAAATTCATATGGTTATATTTTATTTCCAAATATGATAGTGACATAATAATTCAAGAAAACATATTTAAATTATGTATTGACATCCCCATGAAATATTATCGGGAAAAAAATTGATCATTATTTATTACATGCTTATCCAAATATTTTAAGAACAATAAACCTATCCTTATTTGATGAAATGTTCCACCACATTCCAATAATCATTTAAAGGTATAGTTAAAAAAATATTCATAGTAAGAATAAAATCCCTAAAGAATAGTGTTAGGTTTCACTGTCTTTATCCATCCACTTATATCACACTATAAATTCTATAATATTTGAAAAAATAGTATTTTAAAAAATAATGTATTGGGAGAACTCATATTACACATAGAAATAATTCTATGGGTGAGCCTTATATTGTATCTTAAGTAATAGATCCTAGTTGGATAATTATAATAACACTCACAATTATAAATATGATAGAAAAATATAATATTCTAAAATGATGAATATAGAATAAAGAACGTAATAATAGGTTGGAAAAAAATATAAAGTCCATTTATAAAGGAAAAGACCATATTTTTACATCATTATGTCATTGTTATGTACATATATTCATTTTTTATTGTTTTTAAAACTGTTATGTGGTTGATTTGGACTATTTTTTATAAATTTCTGTCACAGACTGTCCCCCGGGTCTCGTGCCGTGACTAACCCATGGCTGCCTTCCATAGGCTCGGGGCTGAAAACAAGCACCGAAATGAATACTACCTAAAATGGGAAGGCATAGTCTTTAATCCTGAACAAACACACGGTCCAAGAACACAACAAGAAGAAAATGTGATGTAAACTAGTGTAGTAAAAGAATTCTGAATGTAAAAGGGATCATAATAGAAGCCCAAAAAATAAAGGTGCAAGTACAACTGAATGAGAAATGAAAACAACTATCGGGTCATCCTCCGTGGTTCAAACCTAAAGTGTATGTATAGATCACCTCCTATGTACTCCACGTCTGTCCATCTCCACCTTGTCACACAAAGCCGAATGGTCCACCTCTGTGAAATGTCCATTCCCAGTTGCCTCATCCTCGAAAAATGTTGTACGTCGTCTACAGAACTTACAACAATGTGGGGCAAAGCCCGTACAGGGGTGAGTATAAAAATGCTCTGTAGGGACCCAAAGACCTCGTAGGTCTCCAAACATTCAACAAAGGAAAACCACAAAGCAAGACATAAAATTTACTTAGGTATATTCCCATACAGACACCCATGATTTCATGATATACACATCTCATACATGATGGAAACTAACATAAAGATAACACCCTGAAGGTAACACCACGAAGGTAAAAGTACCACATAAGTAACTCCATGAGGGTTACACAAGGAAGGTAAAAGTACCACATAGATATGACAATGAATATTGTACCACTAAGGTAAAATAACCACATAGGTATCACCATGACGATAGAACCACGATGGTAAAATTACCACAGAGGTATCACCACTAAGATAGTACCACAATGGTAAAAGTACCACACATGTATCACCACGAAGATAGTACCACAAAGGTAAAAGAACCACATAGGTATCACCATGAAGATAGTATGACATAGGTAAAATCACCAAAAATGTATCACTAAGAATATAGTACCATGAAGGTAAAAGTCGTAGTATAATTAGAGTCTCAGCTCAAACCAGGTTTTCAGAGATGTATAAGAAGTACAGATGATTAGTCACGATGCTAGATCATCTTATTCAGTCAAGAGGCACTACTGATTATTATACAGAGTCTAACCCACACAGGATAGATAGGTACTAACCCCCATAATTACTCACACAGGAACTGATCCACACAGGATCGGTACGCACTGGCCCACACAGGAATGCTGAGTACAGATCCTCATAGGATATGACCCACACTGAATCAGTATGCGCTGACCCACATAATATTGCTAAGAGCTAACCCACAATGGATCTGACCCACACATGATTGGTATGCGCTGACCCACACTGGATAAGTGAGCACTGACCCACACCTGATCTGACCCACACAGGATTGCTATGGAAGCAGATAACCAGCCACAAGATTCATTAGGAATAATAATAAGTAACATTCCTAGTCACAACGTCGAACACCTCTGATTCTAGAGAACTCTTTCTCTAATGAGTATAGTGGGCCTACCGCATCACATAGAGGCACTTCCAACTAACCTTGGACTACTGAGGTACTCCTCCTGTCGTGAACCATGGGTATGCCACATCCCACAGACGCACTCCCCACTATGGGTTTGCCACGTCACACAGAGGTTCTCCTTGTCATCACCTACGAAGGTACTCCTTCTGCTGAGGATTGTGGGTCTCATATGTCACATAGAGGCGCTATCCATAGTGGGTCTATCTTGTCACACAGATGCACTAACCACTAGGATTGTCGAGTCACTTCGAGTCTAAATGGTCAGTAGTCATCAATTATCAACTAGTTGAAGGGTTCTGTAGGTAGAGTGCTTGGAAGAACCGCTAACCCCATCCATTAGTCATACCTCAAACACCCCTAATTCCCACAAATAATTTTCCAAAATTTCTGTCACATCATAAGGGACCCAATGCTATAGACGGCACGTCAATCAGATAGTCAGTCTGTAAATTATTAGTGTTTCAGTTCCAAGGGCCCAGTTGGATTCAGGGTTTGATCCATCCCAGATGTATTTCAACATTATCAAAACTAATGTTGAGTATACCAAAAGGAATATCTCAATCCATGGATTCCGGTGTTATAGATGATTCATCAAATGGACTACCCGTTCTCAGGTTATTGCAAAAAAAGCGAAAGTGAGTTCAGATGGGCCCGAGTCCAGTCCAACCCGGTCGGACCAACCCGGGCCATACCGGCCTGGGCCGAACCGAACTTTTTCTGGTCACCCCAGCCCGATTCGGGTATATCACCATTCAGGTATACCCCGATTCAGGTCTGGAACGGTTTCCCTATGGTGCAGTGGGCCAGTCCGGTTGGGTGGTGGTCCGGCCCACCCCACGAATGGGGTGGCCCTTCCCATGCTAGGGACGACCCACTGGCGCAGTCCGCCCTTGCTGGCGCCAAAGGGGAGAAGACCCCCCTTCCATTCGGAACTTCAAAGTGGCATCACGTTTAGGTGCTTCCAAGTAACCGTGGGACAGGGCGGGTCCCACCGAACAACAACGGTTGTCCAGTGTTTTGGATGGTACTCCTCCAAGCGGCACAGTCACACGCCACTGCACCAATGCAGCTGGCATGGTCGGCCGCTCTTCGGCATTCACCGCGGCTAGGTGTCTATGACCTTCTTCTCCACGGGCAGTGAGGACGTGCGTCGCCGCTCCGCCACACGACCGACCAGATGTCGGCTGCCACCCCACCCCACCGCGGCCAACGAGCAACTGCTTCCTCATCATCCGGTGGCGTGGATGTGCTCTACCCTTCCTACTTCAGGACCGACAGTGTACCAGCAGCCTCGTTCTTCCGCGAGCCCTTGAAGCTTCGTTCTAAGCATGAAAAATAAAACGATCACATATTCGCGATCCTTGGGTCGAGGGTTGCATGTGTATATGTGGTTCTTAGTAATAATACATGTTTCTAGTGTCATTAACTATGTGGCGTCGAAGAACACACAAAGAAGGCACGAATAACGCAAGTTAAGAGGCAAAGAATATTTGTGGGACGTTGTCCATGTTAGTTAGGACTTCGTCATTAAGAAACCAGAATATGAAGAATCAATAAATAAATTCAATCATATATAAATCCCCTACCTCAATTTTCTATTGGAGGTTGCACGGGGAAGAAGATGAAATTGTTGAAGATTGACGTCAACGTTTTTCACTTCTGCTTTCCTCTCCACGGTCGATTCCTTGTTCTTCAATTACAGAAGCTATTCTTCATTGGGATATCTCTTTTTTTGTAGAAATATCTTTCCAACTCTCCAATTCTATCTCCTCCTTTACTATTACTTTTTCCCATGAGTAGTGAGGTTCCAAAATAAATATGGTTAAGAAGTAATTTAATTAAACTTTACACATTACTTAAATTAAGTTGGCACCTCTAATTTGGAGAAAACGAAGAGTTAAAGTTGATTCATTAATCCCGAATTAAAAAAATAATTTTAATTAAATAGTTATGTGGTTATTAATTTTTTTGTAACTGGGAATTTAATTCCCCGTATTAAATGTCAGACCACCCTCATGTGGTCCCAACCATAATATTTCAAATGGGAGTTTTCAATTTCAAAAATAAAATAATGCATGTTTATTTTATTTTCTCCCATGAAAATTCAGAAAACTAATTTCCACCCTCGACCTACTGCGATTAATTTGATGGCCACCATAAGAAAATATCGGCGATGTAAGTTTAACGGTGTCCTAAAATTTCATTTCTAAGCACCAATTCAAAAGTTACAAAACGCCGCTCCTGCGTTTACCGAATGTACCTGAAACAATGTTTGGAAATTTATTAATAGTCACCCTTAACCCACACCAGTAGTGGTTACACTCTTCCTAAGTGAAACACACCCCAAAAAAACCCAATGGTACAATCAGATTAGTAATCCAAGTTACTGTTTAAATGTTATGGATTTTACAATAAAATAATTGTTATATAATTATTTTATTTTTGACAAAAAACTAACTTTTATTGGTTTCCCACACCGACCAATGTTTGTATCTACCTAAAGATATAATACCCTCACTAGTTCAGCGGTTGTCTAATATTTTTCATCCAAGTTACCATTTGTGAGTTATAAGAATTTGAAAAATAAAATAACATTATTTTATTATTTTATTTACGGTTATCCCATTTTCAGGTTTTCTCAATGGAGGCCTGCACTGAGGAAACATAATTCAGGCCTAGGTTAAGCCCACCATCCTAAGCGCAATGGTGCCTTCAAATTTCTGATCCCAGTAACCATTTAAGTGTTATTTTGATTTTTCAAGAAAACAGATTACGCACGCTAATTAAAGATTAACAAAACTTCTACAGATCATTCCCAGAACTCCGGGCCTCAAAATCGCACATCATCAGATTTCTCGGTCGCTAAATAATTACTTATAATTAAGGAATATGTAATTTCAAATATATTACAATCTTTTCTTTTTTGGGAATGTGCATGGTTGGGACAAGGTTAATCAAATCATGAAAAATTCCATAGAAACCATATTGAATATGATATTTTAGGATAGTGTTGTTAACATGGTTGGTTCATAGATAGTAAAACAATGTACCTAAACCATGTGTCTCCCTACAGTGGATAGTAACATAAATATTTTGGGCACACATTTTACCAATACATGTAGTGGGTTTTAAATAAAATGAATTTTATTTAACCCAAAACACATCCAGTGAACTTCATACATCATATTAAATAAATGTATCATGAAAATATTGGTCCATATTATATATTTTTTATATCCCAATCCTTTCAAATAGTTATTTTATAGGATCATGAGTTGTCTTATTTTTAAGACTCACTATTGTATCTCATTCCATATTATTATTTGTTGTTGTCATGATCTTGTCTATTCATATTGAAAGAAACCATACATCAAGGTCATTGTACACATTGAATTGAAATATATGACTTATATTGGAATGATTTCTTTATTTTATATATATAATAATATTATTATTTATTGTATTGTGGAAAAAATAATTCCCAATATTTTTACCTGATTCCCTAAAAAAGTTCTCTAACACGTGGTGATCTTGAATACCCTTCAATCCATACTATAAGATAAATCAAGTGTATAGTTTACGATTTCCCCGCATTAGTTTCCAAAAAATTGGTATCGATAAATGATTCTCTGTAAATTATTATTAGATAATGGGGTTTTTATATAGACAGTATAAAATATTAATGATGAAAATTGTATATCTTTTTTGTAGGTATATGGACAACTCTCATACTAATATTCCATAAGTTGCAAGGAGATATTTGTATGTTTGTGTCTTTTGTTGATTATTTAACTAATATAAGGTATTATCTTATTATGTCATGATTCAAATAGAGATGTCACACTTATGTAATTCCATATCATCATTTATATTTGGAGTACAATAATCACTGAAATATTTCTCTACTTCTTCATGATGTTGTTCAGGATTATGTTTCATGTGGAAACCCTCCAAATAGTTCAAATATTTTTTATGTGGTAGTGTGATAATTTCAAGACATAGACTAGGGTCTTTTCTACATGGCACTATCTAAGAAATTAAAAATAGGGTCTTTATGGGAATTAAAAGATACCCCAATAGTTTCCCCACTAGAAAATAATAATCCTTGCATGAAATGAATTATCCTCCTTAATTAAAAATGATGCATAGATTTATGGAACAATTTTTCATGATTATTGAATGTCCACATTTCATTAAGGAGATTTTAGACATGTTTCATCATGAATCCCATAAATTGATAGGGTTAGAAATAGTAGGTTAATAAAATCATCATGATGGCTTGGATTATAAAGTCTTCAAGATCATATTTTTCTATAAGATTTTTCGCTAATTAATTAATGGTGCATAAATCTATGGAGTACCCCACCTTTAAACAAAGTTAATGAATTGTGAGAGTATATTCCAAATTTTTACTTTATAGGTCAGTTTTCAAATAAATTTGTATAGAATTAGAATTTAATGTTTTAAATGTAACAAATTGATTCATTACAAAATATACATTCTCAAGATTTTATGTCGAATATTACCTCGTATGATGTTGTTATTAACAAATACCTTATGGAAGATACTGGAATTGCATAAATCCATAGTTTAAAGGAATTTATATTCCACATAATGGTATATTCCTTGGCTCATATTGAATGAAGTAGAAGGTGAGTGAGATTTGTAATAATATTGGATGTGTATCCTATTATTGGATGTATAAATAACATTAAATTTCAACTATTAGTTGACCATTAACTTGATAATATAGTGGAATGAAAGAGATGAGGATACAAATTTTCCTCACACATCCTATGACCATTTACTTCTATATATTTCTAGGTCAATTTTATATGTTCTATAACACATTTTATATTTCAAGATATTTAATAAGATTGGTTTCACATAAGTGGTCTATGTGATAGTTTAATACTTTATGGACTAGAGGGTTTCCTCTATATTCCTTAAGAATAAATAATGAATGTGTAGTGGAAGATTTGTTTTGTGGATGTTGATAATTGCCTAGTAAAAAAAAGATGTAATACCATTTTTCCAAAATTTTAACTACTCATTTTAATTTTATTGATGCTTAAAATTATTTTAATATTTAGTTGTATCATGATCTTTTAAAAAATACAATATATATATGTATATTTATATTTATATTTATTTTCTACATGGATTTGATTATTCTACTTAGAAAGAATTAGGTATATGGTATCTAATGTCCCTCATGTTCATTATCTATATCTAAAGAATATATTGATTACATATCATTGGATATCATCATGGTTACCTTCACCCATATTAGTGGGATATAATATATACCTACCCATAGATTAGGGATATGTTATTATCATCAGTGAGTTTCCTCTACATTATTTTATTGGAATTCATTATAATATTAGTGTTAATGAAAAAATATCTAGTAAATATATAAAATATGATGTGATACATCATTATTTTTGAAAAGTTTTAAAATATAAAAATTCTAATTTTGTTCCTCATTGCGATATATGATAGGAAGATATGTCTATGAACTAAAAACCAATTGACATTCTTCACCCTCATTATGTAACCATTTCTAAATGGGAAGTGGTACCTAATGATTTTGTTTTGTGTTATGATTAAATCCTTGTAGGAATAATGTTATATGGGTAGTAATTTATTGACAAAAAAATTATACTCATTTATAATCCTATAAGAGGTTCCACCAAGGATGATGATTTTGGAAATATTCACATTTGTGGGTTCATGTGACTACATGGGTGAATATATTCTATTACCATTGATATGGAGTAATGGTTTTCCTAGTAGTTTTAAGAAGGCCTCATAGAAGTGATAGGTCCTCAAGTAAAATTATTTATGGAATACAATCCTCAGGAAAATAGACATAAAATGTGATAAATTCATATTGTGATGGAAAATCCTTATACTCGCATAATGAAAATTAGAGCTTTGTTGGAAAGATATTTGCGAGTGGATAAATCCTTGTATAAAAATATTTAATAGTCCTCAATATGAATATATTTCATTTATAAAATGTTTGCTTTGTTGGCTAATTCACCTCTTTTTTTGGTCTGTAGTTGGTCGGATTTCTCTTATAGAATGACACATTTTTTGGGTGTTATCCCAAAAAAATATTATTATTCTTCAATTGAATGTATTAAATTAAATTACTCATAAATATTATTAGGTTCATTAGTGTCATACTATAGAAGTTTTAGTACATGGTCATTTTTTTGATGGTTTAACCTCAATTAGGTCACTGTTATCTTGAGAATAAATGAATATACTTTACTATATACATTAGACCTTTATCAACCAATAAGAGGATCGACAAGATGACTTTTGGGTTACTCTTTCAATATCAATTGACTTATGTACAATAATTTTTAATCAGGTCACATATTATGAAGTATCCTCATAATGAAACTCATATTCTATATTTGGGTGATTCAAAATGGTTGAAAATATAGTATTAGTTGAACAATGGGTTCATGTTATTGATTATCATGAGTGTATTATATGTGTGAAATTTAATATGTTGTTCTTAAGTTTTTGGATGACAAGAATCAATTCTCTCAAATTTTTTCAATGATAATCATTGTTGAGGGATAAATGGACACACATTTTCTTTGATAGTTCTCATTTTGAAAAAAATGATGGGAATAAAAAGTTGCATGCTACTCAGAATCATCAGAACCGATTGTCACTTTTAGATAATTTTATTTTATTCATTTCACCATATTTGGTTTCCATACAATTATTATTATATTATGAATGAATATTTTTTAAAATTATAAGGTTTTATATACTTCTGAATAGTCAGTTCATGGTTAGTCCAATCAATGATTTATTATTTAGAAAGGGTGTGGATTTTGAAGATTTCAGATTGTGGTTTTCACACAACTTGGTTATGACTTGGAAAATAGAGTGACCAAACTATTTGGATCCCCCATGGGTATAATTAGGTGCATGGTGATCAGACAGTTTATAAAACAGTGTGGCCAAACCATGTAATTGAAATTAATTAATTTGAAAAATTATTTTTATCCTAAAACCGCCACATTTCCATCATTCCACCTCATCAAGACTTGTCTCCTGAACCTAGTAATTACACATAGTGATTTTAGAGATCCTTGACCTTATAGAGTGTTATTTACATATATCTTGAGCTATTATATTTGGGAAACTAATGGTATGGTCTCATTAACCATTTTCTCACTAATTTTTTCAAATCGCCTCTAATTTTTATGAAATAAACCATATATTAGGGATTTTATAGAAATATATGTGGGTTATTTCATGAATTAATGCGTCTTGTTATAACTCTTCTTTGAGAGAGAAAGGTTTAGGTAGATTATACATACATATTTGGGCACTTCTTTGAGATATCACATATAATGTGGTTTCCCTTACCTCTAATGATTTTGGGATCATTGAATTTAGGTTTTGTGGTATTATTTTCAAATATTAGGTTCATCCATTTCAATCTAATATCCCACTTTCTCCTTGTAATGTGGATCCAATTATGTTATTGTAATTTAAAATTGTTTTTGGTAAATGGTTTCATGACAATACATTACTTTATGTACCATGTTTTATTGTTGACATTAAATAGGATATTTAAATTTTCCACAGTAAAATTTATGGTTCTTGAATTTTATTTATCAATTTAGTTATTTATAAATAATTACCCATTTGGTATTTTTTGAGAAAATGGATTTCAAATCAGGTTTTACTGTAAATTTCTTTCATTCTAATGATTGATTACAAATATTACCTAAATTTATTTAATCTATGAAATCTGAATCATTCAATTATGAAATTGTTTATTTGGAAACCTAGAATACATAAAATGGATCTAGATTTGAAAATAATATCTAGGATACATTAGGGATACCTGTAATTGAATTACGCTATATATATGTAATACTTTCTATGATAGAAGGGATTAAATTTGAGTGTGTTCTATTATTCCAAGAAAAATGATCTATGACATTGCACATTCATATTCATTTGTTATATATGGGGTGAGGATCGTATCTAATACAGATCTAAACTACCGTGGGACATGATATAGTTACGATTCATTCAGTTTTTTAATCATAAATTCATTGCATATCATTTAATTTGCAAGATTATAAATTACTCAAAAATGGTTAATTTTCATTATTTTATTGAAACATTTTTACCTTTATATTTAATGAATGTATTTTAATAAATTTAAATAATTAGATTATTTATTATTGAATTTTTATAAAAAAACCTGGTTGGATCCAATGAAGCTTGTTTTCATATACAATTCACTCATATTGTGTGTGGTTAGATTTTTTTTGGGATGCAGGTAATGGAATGTCACATCATGGAGGTTGTTGGGATATATATTACTAGGGTGTTAGATATTGAGATACACATGGGGGGAACATATCACTCATATAACATGGATATGGGTTGTTTTTTCCAAAAATCATGGGCTTAAATATTTTGGATGTGAACTTATATTTTATGAACACAATTTCATCCCCAGTCAATCATTTTAATCGAATTATTTCTGTATTTTAAATTATCAATATATTTAATGAAATATTTATTAATTTAAAATTAATTCCCATAAGTATTTCAAAATTCCCAGCTATTATTCCCCAACCAATGTGGGTCTGCAATCCCCATCATCACTTTCTATGTGCCGACTCGGGCTCCCACTTTAAGGATGTCCCATGTTAGTTCATTCCATGGATGATATATAAAATCTAGTACATATTCAATTATTATTCCCAAAAATATATATTTATTTATTAGGAATTTACAATATGCTTTTATTAAACCTTTATTTTTTATCTCATATATAAAACTCAAGATAAATTTTCTTGGTTTTTACAAAATATAGTTTGACAACTAATATAGGGAATCCTTCTTTAGTTCCTAGATTCTTTTCATATTTTCCACTTAAAATATATATTTTATCAATTACCGAGATTTAATCTCCATCTCTATAGTTGGTTTTTAATAATGTTTAATGTGAAAAATACTCTATGAGGTTAATTTATACTACCATTGGGTTTTTATTCATATATAGCCAATTATTATTCTGTGTCATTCTTATGTATGTCCGAATTACTCATATATAAATTATACATGCTAATTTATTTAAAATTGTTCATTCATTCATACATATATAATGTAAGCTATTATCAATAGGATTTAAAATTCATTATTTTAATTTAATATTATGTATTTATTAAACTCATTTTTCATAAAATTATAATTTATAAAAAATCATCTTCATTTTCTTAGTTAATCATACAAATACTCTAGTACTATGAGAATAATACTTAACAATATATAGTCATATATATTTGATCATCATAATTCAAAAAATGATTTCATAAATCTAGGAACATATTTATATTGTAAATCATTTTCCGGATCAAAATCAATTTTAATGGATTAAAACATTCATAACAAATAGTTTACTAATTATTATATTATAAACAAGGAATTGGTGGTCCATTATTTATTTGGGGCTACATTTGGTTGCACAATCATCAAAATAATTGAGTACATTGTCTCATTCATTTTCGAAGGTTTTTTATTTATGGATATTGGAACACCAAATGGTTCACACATCTATAACATGCTAAGATATGGGTTTTAGTAGGCAAGAAATTATTTGGGTCTCACAACAACAATTCTTATGAAACAACATTGGATGGGAGGATGGGAGGTCAAGATTAACACACCTTATTGGGTTGGGGTTTATTTTATTACATCAACAATACATTCTAATAAATTCATGATAAGTTCCTTAATAATTATAATATTGCAATAAGGGACTTTCTACCTTATCATTAGTAATCAGTTTTTAAAATATGTTGATTTGAATGTTTTTACAGGATAGAAGAATTCTATACATGTGAAAATATTTAAATATTATATTTTCTTCAATGTTGAAACAATTCATATGTATCATTGTTTCTCTGTTATTATATATATTATTAATTAGTGATTTTTATCTATTGGTCACTATATTTAAACCTACATAGTGGTTCTCTAAAATATGTATCACCGTCTAGTAAGGATGTTTTTTTATGGATTTAGGATAGACCCTATGGAGATGATTTCTTCATATCATTGTTAATAGAATCTTAACCCACATATTTTGATGATTAATTATTTTATATTTGATTAAAATAAAGGTCCTGGTACATGGATCGATCCATGCTAATAAATTTCATGTGAATAGGAAAATTATGCCTAACAATGGTTGATGTGAGACTTCTGAACGAGTAGACCATTTTTGTATACTTCACACAAAATATGTCATCTTGATAATATGTTGAACTCATATAAAATATTGAACTATAAAGATGGTTCCATCTAGGAAAATGGCCTTGTGAGGTTGACATAATTGGTCCCATGAATAATATATCCCATTATGTTGGGGAAGGATATGATTGATTAAGTTATGATAGAGAGTTGATCTAAATATATATGTCCTTGTTATAAGAGATGGTTGGAATATATTTTTGGGTTTTAACCTGAGAGATTATTCAAATTTACTAAATTTTATTTTTAATCAATACCGAAATAATTCAATTGACATATATTATGTTTGTGGGAAAGGGCTGTGTCGAGTAGTTTAATGACAAGTGTTAAGGATGTTATCGTGAAATTTAATTTCATGTGATAAAGATATGGGCCCCACAATATTATGGAATGTTTTAGGGAAAATATATCATGACATGATGTGTCAATAAATGATTGTATGAGGATAACACATATGGTATATTTCTTGAGGTGTTTCATTTAGAGTGTTTCCTTTTGAAGGAAATGAAGATATGTTCATGTCATATAACTAAACGAGAGTTTATAATTGTAATAATTGGCATGATGATGACTATATGATCATTCACAATTTATAATCCATTGTGATTAATCTTTGGTGAGTGAAAGAAAAGATATATGATGATCAAACACATATAATTTTGTGAGGATTAGACATATTTTTGGGTATAAACATCAAATTAGAATCCTAAGTATCATTTGTAAAAGTTAATAGTTACCTTGTAGTAATGATGTCATTATTTTTGATATCATTCAATAAGAATTATAACCATGTAGGTAAAAAAATACGGTAATGATTTATTATATGATAAATCGTTTATATATTAATACAACCTCTAAGTCCATTTGAGACATTATTTTTTTAAGAAACGAAATATCATAGTTGGATGGTTATGTGTCATGATGAATTTGTTACTTTGTAAGTGGTATTCCATCATAGAGCTTAGTAGTCTGGATCTCATATAGAATACAGCTCTCGAAATAGTTCATGGGACATAAATTTTAGTATTTAAATATATATATATATATATATATATATATTATTTTTTTACAATATTATGTCATTGTGTCCTCTGGGGTGAATGTGGATATATGTAAAGGTAATATTTAGAAATATACATGATTCTATTCTGATGTTGGATGTGTGGATTGATCTATACATAGAATCCTATAAATCTTTTTCAAAATAGGAATCATAGTCAATGTTTTTCTTAAATATATGGAAATAAATTCACATGAGGATCAGGTTACACTCTTTTGATAGTGGTTCCCATATTATTTAGAGGTTTGTTCGGTGTATGGGAGTAATAAATTTTCATGAAGATCACATTGTTATGAAGTTTCGTAATGTTGTTAGGGTCCCATGGTCTCATATTGAAATATAGTTAAATTATAGTATAACTAGTATTAGAAGATCTAATCATGTGATATAATAATGACATCAATATAGAATTGTGAGATTGTTTGACTATGATGTCATCATGTGATCTTGAAACTCGTAGCTCATTTTATGATCACAAGATAGATATGTCATCAAATATTCATTTAACCGAGACATGCACAAATTTTTATTCTATCCAGAAAATGAAAAACCTTTTTCATGTTCCCATCAATAAATAGTACTCATTGAATTTATAATAAAAAGACATCATTGTCATGTAACTATAAGTTTCTCTCTATTCATAACATATGTGTTATTATCCATATATTATCATTCTTCATGAATGTTATTCCTTTCATATATGATTTCAGTATGAGGGCTTTTATACGCACTTTCTTCTTATATCAATGATGCTTCACAAGGCATGTGTTCTGTGATCATGTGTTTTATGTAGTGGAAGTCATATATATATTTTAGAATAACCTATTTTTATTAATGTTAAAATGTCACATGATATTAATTATTTCTTTAGTGCAATAAATGATCAATCGTTTCCCCTAAATGGTTTCATCATTGATATAATATTCTAAAAGATTTTTACTAATGTTTTTTGGTCAATCTATCACATACCTCTATGGTTTCTCATTATCCAATGTGAGCATATGCGGATTTCATTGTCAAAATCCACTTCTTAGGTTTACCATGTGAGTCAGATTGGGCATTAAAAATACATATCGTGGGGAATTTGCATGATCCCAATTTACTGTGAATCCCTATACCATATATTATGTATTATGAATTTGAATACATAATGGAAAAAAGGGAATGTGATGCATGAAACTAGTGAACCCCACAATACTATGATGTCTAAGTGATTAGGTAACCTTATTTCAAGACCATCATGATTTCATGTGATTCCTTCATGAATTATTTTTTAACTTCAAAATTCCCATTTACCATAACAGTACTTTTTTATTTCTAAATTTTCAATAATTCTCCCTATAAACATTATTTAGAAGGCGTCATCATACCCCCCACCCCTAATGAAATTATTTCTAAAAGAATAAGAATAAATCATTTTTACAAAGTGGATAACAACCCGGGATTGAGTTCCTTCGGGTTTTCATTTGAATATTATACCCGAAGAAAAATTTTATTAAATGAAAATTACATGTATAAATATATAATATTATGAGGGGATACCTCTACATGTATGAAATAGTTCTGCATTATATATAGATATTGTAAAATGATTTCTCTCTTCTTTGGAATTGTTCGTGTGATATTAGTGCTTGACCCCTCCAAATTATCCAATTTCATTACGAGAATATTTAATGGAATAATTTTACTCTCGATGGAAATTGAAAAACATTTTAATGGATCATAAATCTTTTGTGTACTAATGTGATTTATTAACGGTATTCAGATCATGTGATCGCCTAATGATCTATTAATTATATCACTATTTGATCATGTATTATTCACATGATAATGTGATATTAAATAAATCACATGATGACATAAATATTTAAAAAATTATTACCTTCGAATCTATAGACTCCATAAAATATTATATTCATTCAATCTATTTTCTAATAATGATGACCTAGATGTTGGAAACATAATAGGATTCCATTCAATGAACCTCGTGACAATTTTTGCATACACTTACCAGGGTGAAGATGATCAGTACTCCCATGATCATCTACCATATTTTATTATAAATAATCACCTAATATATAAATTGATGGATTGAAAACCTATTTATGGGTTTATACTTGATAATTATACATTAATATAACCACCTCAGGCAGGTATCCTTCCCCCTTACAAGATCATCAAAACACAGAACACATTTAGTGTAAATATATCATATTTATTTCATTTTGTTCTGAATGAGGATCACTCTATGTTATATTTTATGAGCCCTATTATGATGGATCATGAAGGGAACATGTGTTATATTAATCTTAATTCATGTATTGAAAAATTGAAAATATATATGAAAATGTGAAATGGTATTTTCATATAGTCATCAACTTGGGACATTTGATTAGTTAGGGACAACATAATGGAATCGGGCATACCCATATAGGTACAGTACATTGTCATTGTATTCACCATAATGTTAATGAGAATACACTTTTATGAAGCATTCATGGTTATATCTAATCTCTCATATTCACATTACATTTTTAATGAGGAACTTGTTAGTAGGTAGATGTCGAACACTAAATCATTCAAAATAATTCATGATGAATTTCTTAAGAGTAATTAGTTTGTTGAATGTAATAATAGTGAACCAATTCAAGGATAAATGTATAATGAATTTTAACCCCATCATTAACATTGTATGATATCAAAAATTCTTATCCAATTGAACGAATTTTATCAACACCAATAATTATGTCCTTGGGAAGGATCCACTTAAAAGGGCCAATATATATTTCAGGTTATGAGACACACTATTCATCAACAGTAATGAGAATGAATCATTGGCTAAAATTGCATTGTCTATATATCTAGTGAAACACATGGGAAATAGGATTATAATTGTCTAGTGATTGAAGAAGGTTTGTTCAACATTTTTTTGGAAATTTTATTCCCAAGAGCATCCCCTTGATCATCTCATAAACCTTTTAGTGATGTTCCTTAGTGAGTATTTATTCCTAGTTTGTGGAAGGTTATATTATGGGTGACTAGAATTATGATGGTGGTGATGATGGAAAGTAGAAGATTTGACGGAACAACCATTTTCAAAATTGAAAAACTTAAATATCTATGTTCAACACATTTAACAGAAATTGATATATTCATAATTTGTATCACATTACATGTGTTATGGGGTTTGGATAACAATTTACATGATTGGTGACAATATAATAAACTCCAAATTCATTCCAAAAACAATTTTATAAAAATTATTTGAGGCCATCAGCATCATCAAGCCCAACATGGTGAAGATTTCAGAGACAAAGAACATGATGAACAATCACAATCATGTTGTGTTTATGGATTGTGAGGTTTAATAATTTTCAATTATTGAAAGTAAAAAAGTCATATATTGATGTGTTTTATAATTTCATAGATCTTCCTGATTGATTAAAGTCATACCTGAATAATGTAATGATTTTTAGTGATGGTATTCTCCTCGATGAATTTGTAGGATGTTTCAATTCATCGCGGTTATGTGACATATGCATCCTTTCAATATTCATTTAGAGATAATCCTTATGGAAGCTCCCCAATTATAGGTCATTTTTCTAGGAAAGAAATACATATTCAAGTGTCCTCCCCTCATATTTGGGTAATAATTGTTCTTAGAAAATAATATAATGACACCAAGATTATGTCATACCCAAATGTAAAAGATGTTGTGATTTTAATGAGAGATAATGATCCAGTATTGGAATATAGGTTTGAGCATGTCGAGGATCTAATAGAATTGACTAGCCAAATTCCTAGTATGTAGTAGCATTCATGTAATATACATGTTCTATGAAATCCAAATAATCATGTTATGAAAATAAAGTCAACTCACTCATTAGAAAGAGCACAATAGTTTATTTTCAATGGGTAGAGTACCTGTAGCTTATTTTCAATTGAATCAAGAGCCCACTCCAATAAATGAATTTTAACCCATTGTGTGTCAAAAATGGGATAAATTTAGGAGGGAAGTTTCATTTGTAGATTCATGGAAGGATATTTGTTAAGTTGATGTACAGATGGAGGTCATTAGGAGTGTAACATATTCTATAGGAAAATAAAATTATAAAAATTGCACATAATTTAGTTATTATTTTAGGATTTTATCATTTCGATACACTCAATAAAATTAAAGGTTAATTATATTAGCTAGTAATTATAAATTATAATTAATAGTAAAATGAAATATAATGAAAATCATAAATACCATCATGGTTTTATATAAGAGGAGTAATGTATTTCATCATTATAAATATATTAATTATTATTTCTGGGGACATATGTATCATTATCATGGATATTATAAGAGTGTATAGAGATTTATAAAATACCCATTACCCTATATTTCAATCCTACGTGAATGGATGTAGAGAATGAGTCACATGATGGATGGGGTGTTGATGATGTAGTTTCTCATGGCCTAAGAGAGAAAATTTATTTACTAATTGTTATTCTAGATGTGCTGTTATTTTTTCTACCAACATTTCAATGTGCATCAACTTAGGTGTCAAATACATCTTATCATAGTCCCATAATGAAGAAAAAAATGACAATTAGATTGTGTTCATTGGTGAATTGGCCTCATTCACAATCAACAAGTAAATGTTGTATTTTTTTGAATTGACCAGGAAACAGTCTAGTATGTTTTCCTTATATATTATATTTATTATGTTTTTGTTATGTTTCACTAATGATTGATATATCTCATGCATATGATTATTAACATTTCATCTATTTTTTGGGACACTAATATTTGGATGGTGATATGCATGGTTTGAAATGGACTACTACCAAATAGAGTCGAACTTGGTACATAATTCAGAGGAATTAGTCCTTGATACATTTGACAAAGGATATACGAGTGTTCTCTTGGATATTCCTATGAAACGAAACATTTAATATGATCATTCCAAAATATGGTACGCATCACTAGGTCAGTATAATTTTTAATATATATCTAGTTATATAACCGAGGAAATATCATACTATCTAAAAGATGTATAAATTTGATGTTTGTTATTTTAATAACACTAACACAATCGTCGTTCATACTATATTAGTGATAGGGACATTATCTGTGTCTTCTGAATTATTACCATAACATAATGTCAATTTTTTCCTTCAAGTCGGGGGTTAGGGGGTATGAGTATATACTATTTTAGATTAAATTTTTGAATTCTTATTTTTAACGATGTTATAGATTATTCGATGAAACTATTTATATCTATTGAATAATTTTCCTTTTATTCATGATTTTATAATATCTACATCACTAATCGTAGATCCCAAATATTTTCCCATTTGGATCTTCTCCAAAAAATGTAGCTTTTGGAGGTTTTAATACATCATTCCCTCCATAAAATAAGATTATAATCCAAAAAATAATTTAATATGTACACTAATTCATCCATACTGATATAATAGGCCTTCATGGAAGCAAGTGACATGAAAAATTTACATTGATATTTTGGTGACATGTCTATGGATACAATTTGGAATTGATCACTATGATCCCATCTGAATAAATCTTGGAGAGATGAAGCCATCTGTAATACATTATCACAACCGAAGGACAATTTGTGTTCACTAATAAAGAACTCCAAAAAATCAGAAGGTTTTGATTGGTATTATATATATGAATAGTTCCCTTTATCTGTGAATATAAATAACAGAGGCCTTATATTATTCTATCAAATATTTGAATGATTCTCTTAATGAAGACTTCTAACATGTCAAAAAACAACAAATCAATAGAATATGGTCTCTAAAGGGATAGATAAAGTAAATTGGATTCCACAATATCATGTTTTTAACATTAGATTATAATTTTTACTAATGAAAATAATAAATAATTACCAAATATTTTTTATGATTTATAAAAGACTAAACTCTATGTTGTTTCCAAATAGGAGGTGTTGCGACTGAATAAAGAGGTGGATACTATAGGGGTGGGTTAGGTTCACTTATTTATGACCACTATGGTTTGTATGATAGTTGACATTGGTGCCTCCTTTTTTCACATGGAATCATATTATTTTTATTTTTAAATCCCATAGCATTGGGGACCATGGAAGAGTCTTAGTGATGTGGAGGTTCTACCATCCTTCAAAACCATCAATGATTAGATATATTTGAATTAGAATATATATTTTGAATAGTTTTATTATAAATTATGATATCTTGATAATGAGAAATGTTTTAATTCCCCGCGACATAATAATCTTCTAAAAATTTTAATCTAACCAAAATTTGATTTTAAATAACTAATACAAAATGATTTCTTCCTGGGTGTGGCTAATCGATGAATATCATTATAAAAACCATCACTAACGCATTAGATATGGTCTATTTGTAATAATAATTATTTCATAATTAATGTGTATCAGGGATAGATATCATTATAATCCCCATCACCTTCTTACAACATGAGATAAATTCGAAAAAATGTATAATCCCTCAATGGCATGTCACATGGATGTATAAATGACTAAACGAAAACCCTGACACTCTAAAGATAGTCTATCCAGAATAATAATTAATTAATATAGGGAAAGTATCATGGATGTTTATCTATATAATATTATTATTAATTCACAACATTCAATCAAATCATATTAATAATGAATTCATAATCATTATCTATAACGGCCCATGTTATTATGAGATCAATATTTAAGATTAAATTTCATATTTTCAAATGGTGGATGGATTATTTGGATATCAATGCCTTCAACATATATTTTTCATCTAATTTTTTTTATTATGATGTATTTATGAAGTGAAATATATTTCTGGGAGGGTTACTCAGATCATTACCAGAGGATGGATGTAAGTCTAGGGGAAACCAGGTTATAGAAGGAGAATCAACTCAATGATGCAAGGGAACTGACTAGATGGTGGTATGAAATGTATCCCAAGTTACCTTCTATGCTCACTGGAAATCCATAGAGCACATTAATGTTATCTGATGTCCTTTCACCATGCTAATGGACCTATATTGGATAGTCAGTGGTGCACAGGGAAGAACTTATTAATTAATGTTTTTTTTATATTTATTGAATGGAACGACCCTTAGGAATATTTCCCATACTCATGTTTAGTAAATCCATGAACCAAAAATCTCCTCCTATCCTCCATCCATGATACCCCATTGAAGTTGGTTTGAACTAGATGAGATTATTGTTGAATTCTCAAAATATACTTCCTTTCCATTGATCATGGATCCATCTTTCTTATATGGTGGTGGACCATTTTATCATCCTTTATGGATGATTCCTATTCGACTGTATTGGAATTTTCAATTAAATGATAACCAAATTATCCTAGAAATCATGTAATCCATCTTCACATTGATTATTGACTTCCCTTTGTATATATTCTAAATATAAAATTGGATGAAAATTCCCCCAAATAATAGTGGAATTATCCAAATAGGATGGTTATTTGGATTATTACAGATAAATATACATTGTGAGGATGAATTCATGTCACCTATTATAATACCATTTAATTAATATCCCATGGGTTTTTATTCTATGATTTTTTGTAGTATTAAATTCTACCAAATATCATATAATTGAATATAATTGGCTCCATTTCAATGATTTGATTCTAGAATCTTCAAGGAGTGCTTGATCTATAATGGATTAATTTATGGTGATAGATTTAATAAAATATTATAATATATGATGTACTGAAATAAATATATTGTATTGGGCTTTTCATTATTTCAACATAATAGGTTTATTTTTTGGGATGATTTGAGTATATTGATGCATACCTTAAATTGATGGTTGTTCATGGTTTTGGATTAACATTGATAACTAGTTTGTCATTTGGAAAATATTTCCCTCATAATAGTTGTTTATTTACCTTTTAGTAGATAAATTAATAATTATTTATTTATATTTAATTATGTATTAATTATGTAGAATTATTTTTGACCTCGTTTTGTTTTATAGAGGTTAATTAAATTGGATAGAAAGGGAAAATTTATTGGTCTTTCCATGGATAGAAGTTGAGACTATACTAAGGTAGGTGGTCCCATATACACTACCCTATAGTATAGTGAATAGTTTCTTAAAATGTAATTTGTGTTTATACATTTATTATGAACGATGAATTATTCAATAATATGTTTTGTACTATATGAATTTATAAATTATTTATCATTATCAAAGTATCGTATAATTAAATGAATTGTTCCTAATGTAACAGAGCAATGTCCCGAGGGCCATGATGGACCCTTTGGAACTTTTTTAATGAAGGAATTTGAAGGCCCAAGGATGTATATTTTATGATTTCTATTAAATACATAGAATACCATGGGTTTGGGATAGAGCAATATCAGACCTAGTTCCCATGTTAACAATGTTTGATACTGACCAAGTCTGTCGAAGTTTAAAGTTTGTAAAACCCATACATGATGATGATCACAAGAGTGTCTATTTATTTGGATAATCATAATAAATGTTGACAGGATGTTATATATATATATATAATATTTCCTCAATTTTAAATATTAATGTGTGGACTTTTGAGGGTTCTCTGCTGGGAGAAAATGACCAGTGAATAATCATTATTCAATATCACTTATAGTGGGAGTATGTGTGACATGTGATGATTAAGGTGATTGACTAAGACATTGGGTAGGGATATGGTGTCCTTAATGCATCTCCTGATTTAGAATATGGGATATAATGACATTGTCTCCTGAATTGTGAGAGAGATGAGTCCTAATTAATGTATAGCATAACCTAAGACACATTGACTTTTTGGATTCATAGAGTTATATGATGTTTCATTATTGTTGATCTATGATTATGATTTATATTATATATTTTATTTTTGAATACTTATGAAGGATTTATGTTCTATGATTTCTATAATTTTTTTAATCCCATGAATTCTGGACACATGGATGATTTTTTTCTTTTTTTGTTTATTTGGTATTATAATTTTTATTAAACAATTTATGCATTACTAATTTACAAATTTTTTGATATATATAATGAATAAAATATCTGTTTTACTAGTCATTTAATGGATCAATTTGGTGGTGCTAAACTAATTTGAAATCACACCATGAATAAAAAAATTTCACTAGTGTGCTCAAGAAAACATTACATAGTGAAAGTGCTTATTGGGTGATGTCTTGAGTTAGATCATTAAGAGATATCTCTCATTAAATATTTTGAGATAGAGATTAGGTTGTCCTTGGATTCGGTTATACATCACATTATGTTAATGTATTAATTTTATATCTTGAATATATTATTGGGTGGGTTGAAAATCATTTTTCCTCTATTCATTTTCAGTCAGATATTTTTTCATTCATTTATTACTGATGGTAGTTTTCCATGATTATAAGTATATTTATTGATTATTGGTATGTACGATAAAGTATAAATTATTTGGAACTCTTATTGATGTTATAGTATCCAAATTATTTCACATTACAGCCATATTGTTAGTTGGTAGGCTTTTCAATAAAAAATTCATGCCTGAGGATATGTTGTTCTCTGGTTTGAACTCAGTGATTCTGGTCTTCGTGTTACATTGGGGTATTAAAGATATTTTAAGTGATTTACAGTGTTTTTTCAAAAATATAAATTTTTGTGTATCTAATATTATGATGAAAATTATTCTGGTCCTTCAAAAAACATTCCATCAGTGATATAAAGGTTACAATGTTATGGGATTTAAAGTTCACATTTTTTTTGTTATGGATCTATTATTTTAACTAATGTGAAAACAAGGATTTTGAGGACTATGATTTCATATGGATTTGAATCTTGACCACAACATCATTATGAATCACATGTATCAAATTTGAATTGTGGTATTTACGTGACATATATATTTATTATGTTTCATTACCCTAATGATAGAATAATGCATGTCTACATATGATGGAAGGTCATTTGGGACTATAGTGTGGTGAACAATAGTGAAAATGAGTAAAACACAATAACTCAATTCACGAATATTTTTTCTACACCTATTAGTTGATCAAAGTGTAATAATTTCATTAGTAGTTAATTTAATATTAGTGGCTATTATATTGTTTCTATTAATTAAGGATCTAATTACCACATATGTGGATTTATCTATGTAACTCCTAATGAAATTTAATTTTAGTAAACTATGTGTATGTGGTTGACCAATATAAATGGTTTATTGGTGATTCCATCATGTAATATCTTAAATATAAACCAAGGGTCTATACTATGACTTTTTAGCCATATTGATAAATTATTTCAAGTTGGATATAAGACTATTTTGGTTTAATATAGTGGATCTGGTTATTACTGAGTTGGTATTTCTTATTATGCATTGGTAACCCTTGTGACAATATTATTCCTATGAAGATATAGTTTTTAAAAATAACAAAAGGGGAATATTTCATTGATGTATTTTCTTTATGAATTTTATTAAATAAATACTTGGAAAAACACCATTTTAGTTTCATGATAACCTTGGAATGTCATGAAACGTAAGTGTAATTACTCACAATAATGTTTTTTTGATTAAATAAATTATATTTAATGTTCCTAAATATTCGATTAGGTCATGGTAGAATCCATGAACGATATTGGTATGATGGAGATGATGAATCTAAATTCCTATTTATAGTTATTAGATGTGGTAGATTCAGCACCTTATATAGAGTGGTAAGATGAATGAGTGTGTGAGTCTCTAATGGGAGGATCATTACATGAGGGGGATCAATTTATTTTGGGAAAATGGTGGTGTTTTCATGCCTTGAGGGAAAACACATGATTCTTGAAAATTCATGAATATGGATATTTATGGAGTTTGATTAATGATTATAATTTTGGGGGAGATATAACCATATAGAATGATTTAGATTTTTTTAAAGGAACCTAGGAGAGTAAATGATAGTTGGTCATCAATGAATTTAGTACATGGTCACCATTTAAGTAAGAACTAGACATATTAGGTGTAAATATCATAGTGAACATTGGCCCATAGATTTTTTTGAATAGATAGGTCTCCGTGGTAGAATATTTCATCAACAATTGATCTGAGTAAAAATATATGGTTTATTTGATATGGTAATTGAGGATGATATCAGAGTTCATAATAACATATTGTGTATTATAAAATGAGGGGATAATAATTGTAGAAAAATATTTTATTCCTAATATTAACACGTGATGTGTATGGTGTATCACTTTTTAGTCAGGTAACAATGGAAGATAATGAACAGTCATTGTGATTGATGATTTAGTAGTTGAGTGTTTCATAGATGGATGTGTGAATTTTCATTAAATTAAAAAGAGACTCAAACGGTTGTTAGAATAAATATTGTCATGATTGAATGACCCTCTTATTGTTGGGTCAAGGATTTTTGGTAATAATGATCATGGGATGGTAATGGGGGATCTGAAAGGCCGATGGCTAACAGATGTGAGAGTATTTTATACCCTGATGAATTTATGATGTATTATATAGATATATAGTATACTGGAAACTAGATATTGGTATAAAGAACAATTATTTTTTGGTATATTATAAGATCAAGATTCTTGGTTTTCTAGTGCACAACTAATAACTTTATAACTTGTGAGAGTTTTTGGTGAATGGAAATGGAAACATACATCGAATTCAAATACAATTTATTTATGTAGGGAATATCAATTTACAGATTATTATGATGATTAAAATATCATGATTAGTGCCATCATAGACTATCAATTTTATAATTCATTTTCATTTTTTGAAAGTTGCGTATAATGGTTATGTCCATTGTTTCAATATAAAATTATATTTTGTGAGGTGGAACAACATTGATCATATAATATATGGGATTATAGAGGTGATAATATGTTGGTAGAGGAATGATAGTAATGGTTGGAGTGTCAAAAATTTGTTTGGTCAATAATGACAAATTGGTTCAATTTTGAATTAGGAATGATGTTTTGGTATCAAATTTTGAGAAACATTTTACATATGATCAGTCTCTATAAAACAAAAAATAAATAGTGTGTGCTTTATTTTCATAATCTTATTCATTCTGTTGATTCCTATACTTTGTATTTTCATAACTCTTACTGATGAATAATATAAATACACCACAATTTTTTTAGTAAGAAGAACATGTTGATCATGATCTCAATGTTTAATGACATTGACTATATGGATTGTATTTAGAGTTTTATTCTTGTAGTTTCATAGGGATATTTCGACGTAAAATTATGAACGAGAACAGCCATGGGGCCATGTTTTTTTATTCAATGATAGTGCATAGGTAACTAAATATAGTTGGTGGCTGAGAAAGATAGATATGTGTGGGTTACAGGTTAACATAACTTCTCGATGATGATAACTAGTATAATGGGGTGATATTAATTTTCCACATTTCAAAGGGTTATGAATTTTATAAGAAATTTGAACACCATATATTATGGTAATAACATATGGATAATTAGGACATTAACAATAATGATTCGGTTCTAAACATAATTAAGAGGACGCTATGTATTGAAGGTGACAGGTGGGTGACTCATAGCTTAGAAAAAGGATGGAAGAATGAATGGGGCTAGACTGGAAGAAATAGAAACACCATATAACAAGAAATAAGTCATCGACATGTTGGTGTTTGAGTAGTATCCTAGGGTGGAAAACTGGTGGCCCAACATCCTGCTGGTGGACCATGAGTTACTAGCCAATGCAGCATACTGGATAACATGTTCATTGAGGGTTTTCATATTTATTATATTTCTTACCCTACATATTTTTTCAGTTGACTTTTTTTTAAAGCGTCCTTTGGCACGGATCTTCTCCTCTCTCTCTATGAGATCCCATAATTTTGGTATGTAAATAGGTTACATTTTTTTCGTTAGTCCATCCATGAATATCCATTTTCTCCAATCATTGTTCCCCCTCCCTTATGTTGTGGTGGACAATTTCCTCACTCGTCATGAATGGCTCCATTTGGTAAGACTTATCCTTCTCAATTACATGATGTCCCGTTTCTTCTTGAAATATATTCCATTATGGTCACTGAGATAATTGATTGATATTTGGATATTTTCCAATTAGATAATTCCATTAAAATTATACCAGATGATAGTGTAACTATCCAAGAATGTTGTGGATTTTGAATTTCATGGATAATGGATGCCTCATGATGATGAATGTGGGTATTTTATTTGAATTTCATTGATTTTGTGTCCCTTGGTGTTTTTTATAGTGTTTGATATTATTTTGTAGAAATGTTCATCATATAAGATAACATAGTTATTTATTTTTTTCCTTATATTTTAGACTGTGCTGGGAGTGGATGAAGTAAATTGAATAGTGTTGGGATAAATTTATATTTCCCAATTGATTACTTATAAAACATCTAGTTAAATATTATTAAATTTTCAATTAACCTGTTGTTTTGTGACAGGGAATCATTTATTGTTGATATTATAAAAATATTGCAGACCTTTAATCTTTGGTTCATATTTATTTCATCTAGGAGATCATACCTAGTGACCCAATCAAGAAATTTATTCCTATAGATTTTTTTGGAGTTATTATGTAATAAATTTTTTAATTATAATTTCGTTATATGTAATTAAAATTTAGTTCTCATGAATGATTTAGGACATCATGACGGTTTTTACATTTATAGACATTGAGGGACTTAGACACGCTTCATAAAATTTCATGGATGAGAGTTCACTCCATATAAATGTAGGTGGTCCCTGTACTCTAACAGATGGTATATTAAATATTTGATTTTAATGTGATATGATGTTGAAAAACATTAATTAAGGATCTTTAATACATAATATGATTATGAAAGAAGTTTAATTCTTAATTATTTAATGTTATTTTTTGAAATAATTAAATGAAAAAACACCAAATTTAACATATTATGTGAAAAATTCTATAATGAATCGAAGTTCATTAGCCTAATGAAATCTATAAATGGTCATTTATTGATCATTAATGAGTCCCCTATATTTCATGGAACCCAATTAGAGAGTTATAGTTCTGTAAGAGACACACTTCCTATGATAATTATGACTGATATTCATCCCATGTGTGTCCATGTCTAGCCGGTGTGACCCATATTTGATGATGACCACATGAGAGTGTGTTAATATGGTTACTGATACAAATAAATGATCTTATGCTTAGTTAAAATATTTTTTATTCTATATTGTTTATTAATATATTCTATTCGGAGGGTTTTATGTGGATACAAAATGATAGGTGGAACTTCGTACTTTGGTTAACCCTTAAAGGTGGAGACTCTCTGACATGTAATGAGGATGATGATGATGATAGAATGAGACATATGGTAGGTTTATTTTGGACTTATTTCATTACCCATGGAAGTGGTAGGGATATCAACACCTCATATCATGACCAAATAATCATTCTCATAGTGACTACATAGAGATATAAGAGTTTTCTTTTTGGTCAACCAATGATCATGAATTTCTTTTGACTATTCATCACAAATCGTGATGAAGATGGAATGATTGCGAATTTTTATATCTTGGTTAGCACATGACTTTTTAAAACATGGTTTACTATTTCTTAATCATGAAGTAGTTATTTTTTGTGATTTAAAATGCAATATATTTCCTACATACAAATTCTTCTATTATTATCACATGCCAATAAAATATAATTTATTATCAATGCACTGGACATTTTCAGTGGTACTCTAGTAATTTATACTCACACAGTTCATTGTGGTAATGATACTTTTGTACTTTCAAATACCTCACATATTATAGTTATAGGTTCTTTTGAGGACCAATTTTCATCTTTTCGTTGGATATGTTGATATGAGTCTTGAAACTGATAGAAGGAGATTCATAGAGGTGAGTGTAGATCCTCTTTGGCTCATTTATTATTTTCTACCATGTATATTTGATTGGACGAGTGGAGAATTATTTTTCTTATATTATGGATGAATATATTATTTCCACAGTCATTTATTAAAAATTTTATGTTAATTATCATCAATGTACCCTGATTTTTTGTTGTAACATGATTGGATATGTTTCAATTAACATCCACTATAATTGAAGGTATTTTATACCCACTCTTTTTTATTAGGACCCATTATCTATACCATATATCGTGAATATATTGATTCATTCCTGATGTTATGTGGAACTCTATCATAGAGCTAGTGATTATGGAGGGTGTGTTATAGTGTGTCTTATATATAGGTATTAGTATAAACCTCGTCCCTAACACAGTAGATTCAGTTCATTTTGAGTAATGATAGATGGTTTCCCTCAATAGTGTCTGTTGGGTTAGCATGTTATGGATAATTAAATCTATAATTTTTTTAAAATTTATGGTCCTAGGTATCATAAATTAATTATTTAGGGTAATATATGGTCTTTCCATTTAAAATATTGTTTCATTCCTTTTTTCCTTATTTTTTAATATGTGCCAAATGAGGAAGGGTTAGAGATTAGGGACATGAATTTTTCTTATGATACCCTTGTGGTATTTTTACATAATATATATTACCCCCTTTTCATTTTCTATGTTCAATATCTCTTGTAGAACATCCATAGGCAATGTCTACATAACCGAGGAAAAACCAATGACTAGACCACCCTTAATAGTGTCTCATCATGATGAGTACAGTGTTTATTTTCTTAGGAAATTTAAATACATTCTTGTAAGATAATTGTATCATGAATTTTTTGGGACACATTATCATGATATTTCATATATTTGATTTTAAGCTGTCTTATCGATTCAATTTTAATGGTTGTGATATATAAATTCATGATTTGATTATAGTAAACTGAAATTCATGATTGATAAATGGAATAATTATAGCACACCTAGAAGTTATTAAATAAAGGATTTGACATGGGAATAATATAATCTATATTAATGTGAGTTAAACTAGTGTGATTAGTTCCACAACAATAGTTTTATGGTACCTATAATTCATATGACCATATTTGAAAGTTTAAATAAATATTCCTGATAGGTCAACCAAGTGGAACTTGTACATGACCTGACATGGGTCATACATGCACAATCAGTTAGTGGATTCCTTTTAATCTAACAACACTCCTTACAGATATACATGTATTGTTTTTGTGGATTGAAACACTCAATAAAAAAAGTGGGTCATTAGAAATAATAATTCCATAATTATGTTTTCAACAATAAAGATCATGTATCAATTTAATAAACACATTAATGAGGAAATGATTTTTTATGTTATTACTCATCACTTATACTCAACCAAGGTGTCCCAGAGAGAATGTTTTAGCTACTAATAGGTCCACATGGTGACCCCTTATAACATTGTTTCATTTAAAATGGTTCCCTATAATTTTTTTAATCCATAAAATTAATGGTTTAGTGAGCAAAGACATTGATTTTTTTTATCCTCCCTTTAGATGTTTTTATATTGAAATTTTATATATCTCATTTCCATGCAGTTTAGGTTATTGTGATTTGGATCATATACTTCTAATGTATTAAGGTCATACATATTCGACCAAAGTAGACACAATTTAAGGATATTATACTTGGACTAGGATTGAAAGATATAGTTTATATTGGAATGATAATTGATAGTTGTCATGAATTGAGGGAATATATTTTGTAAATACTTCGTAAGAAGTGGAAATTACATTTATTATCCGAGTAATCAATATAAGATCATTCTTTATGAGGTCACACAATTAGAACCATCAAAAGGGTCATGAATTAATAAACACATCCTTTCCTCATGACTGATGCTGATAAATAGATGTGTAACATGAAGGATGTCAAATCCACATGAATTGTTGGATAATGGGCTCTATAAATCATTCGTTAGGAAGTTTGAAATAAGGATTCTAAAATAAGACTAGCATGAATGTTATTATTGTGAATTACCATGGGATGATGAATTTTGCTGAAATATTTTTATTAAAAATAGAGATCCAGGAACAGTTTTTCATTGAAAAATGTTTCTAGGTGATAAAAAAACACGGGGAACATATACAATTGAATAAAAGTAAAATATATTCTTATTAAAGTAGTTTAATCCTCCAAATCTTGGTACACAAATCAATTTCAGCAATGAAATATTTCCTAAAATTCATACACATCTATAATGATGTAGGTTATTGGGAAAATCTATCCAATGAGGGTTTTAGTACACATAAAGATGTGGAATCATGTACAAATGTGAATTTTTAATGAAAATGTATATAATAAATCAATTTTATAACATTATACTAAAAAATATGTAATATAAGGTCTATTAGGAAGTATTTAAATAGTTAAAAAGCTATTTTCTATAACTGTGTTTATTTTATTTATACTATAGCTCATACATATTATCATGATGAATGACGATTCACATGTGGAGAGTATAAATTTTATCAGATCTCCAATTACCAGTTTTAGTTTGACATGTTTTATGTTTAATTCACTTATATTATATGATATGTGTTTTGGAATATCCATGTTAAATGTTTTATTTCTTGTATCTTTGTCCAAATCACATATAGTTTATGGTCTTGACTCATGGCCCTTGGAAATAGGAGAATAGTGACATAAGAACTAGATAATAATAATAAGGTCTGGAATAATAAAATACGTGTTTTATTAAAATATTATGTTTCTATAAGTACATTATAAAATTATCGAAACATTAATAATGGTATGATTCATACTTTTTGGTGATGACTATAACAGAAAAATGGGGCAATGGATTCTACTACAACGTTTTAATGCATGCGATGATTAGAGGACTATTTTAAATTATTAAATTCCTTCAATTTAAAGGATTAATTAGGGAACATATTCAGAAGATAACATGGGAAACATGTTTATATAAAAACATGGGAGTGCCTTAATGACTGATATGATTATTTATGATAACCGATAATGGTTCATGGAAACCAAAGAGACTCACGACATGATGTGTCATTTAGGGTAATAGTTATTCAAAATGGTGTTGAAAGTATTAAAAACCTTAGTATAACATTGTTATTATATATTGTTCACTAGATAAATATTTATAATGTAATATTTTATATTAATTTTATCATCATTAAACAAAGATGCAACTATATTTCATTTTAACATCATATCATAATGGATCAGTTATTCCATTGTTTAGGGTCCTGCATTGAAAGTATAAAACAAAATATGGTGTCATTTTAGACATACTTATAGTTATATGTCGATATCTATATGATGTGGGACCTAACATTGATCTGAAACATAAATAATCATAGTGGACTAAAAGAATAAACCGTTACTGATATTTTATGGTATTATGAGATAGACAATTTTCATGTATATTTTTTAATCATGTTTCAATTAGTTATAACATATGGGTTGAACAAAAAATACCTATAAGATCACATATGTCATGAAAAGTCTATAAAACTATATTTTATTGTAGAATAATAAATATCATGTTTCTTAGGGATACATGAAAATGAAGGGAAATATGGGTGACACTTTATCGTGACAATGATTCGTTAATGGAGTTGAACCATACTACTCCAATGCGCTAGAAAAGTGGGAATTTTGCCCTATAGAAATTATGGATATGCATAAAATATATGATTTAGGAAACACCAATAATAAAATGAATAATGAAATGAATAGTTATTATGAGGTGTCTTAGCTATACATATCTAACTCATATTTCATGTAAAGAAGGAGTTTCTTACAATATATTTGTAAAACAGAGAACATTTTCTAAATGATCTTTTGTTGATATTTCTCATACAAGGGAGTAATACCTTTAAATATTTTCATTTTTTCATATATATGATTCATTTCAATGGTATACGTTTTTGGTTATAACTTTTTTTAGGCTTAGGATAAGACAATGGAGAATCGCTATGAATCCTATAATAAGAATCATCGGAGATTTTGTTGTTTTATATAATTCAACGTGATCATCATTCTCATGAAAGGGGAGAGTAATTTTTGGTTAGTGTCACAATTTAAAAACTCTATAATTAAGAATCCTATAATGTTTAGAATAATATTCTATAAGGGGAATTATATCATGCCATATCTAATTTTTTGGGGGCCTTATCTTCATATATCATGATCATGTGTTGTGATTGAATATTAATCTTCTCCCAAGTGTAGTTTTATGTGGGAAATGAAGTGATGATAGAAGGGCCCATACACCATAGAGAAGGTGTATTTTTTTCAAACTCTTTCTGACCCTAATATAGGAGGATTATATTTCAATACACAACATGTTCAAATTTGAATGCATCCACCAGTATTTCTATAAGAAACATTCCCTGAATAGATCTAAAGAATATATAGTGAAAATGGGGTAAATATTTTGATTTTTGTTGATGGTAATAGGATTGTTGATACTAACATCAATATGTAGGCTACATTACTAGAAAAAAGGGACATATATAAATTTACATATGGTATGGGTCCATGGATTATAACTATTTATTATATTGTTATGATAAAGGGATCTCATATTTGGAGAGGCTATCTCATAACTGTAATGATCACAATATTGGAGTAAAATGTGGGGAGACTTATTTTTACATGAAACAAGAATCATGGAAGTTTATGATAGCTATAATCCAGCAAATAGACACTTAATAACATAGTAATGAATATCAATATACCTTAATGGATAATGAATCAAGCTACATGAAGTTCTTTAAAAGAAATATCCTCCATAAAACTAACACTTATTTACTATATGGATTTTTTTACACTATTGATAGTCTCATAATATGATATTTGAACATCACGGTGTATCCAATATTGAACGGAATTAATACATTCTTGCTTCATATAAATGATGTTTCCTTGGATGGATTTGGATAATTTTTTACTAATTTGGGGAATTAATTCTCTAATGAATAGGATAGTTGTGAGAGAATTTTTTTCACTTGGATTTATATATTAAGTAGGGAAAAAAGAGTACATATATAATGGGAAACATTGAGTTTTATAGAGTCATGTAAGATTGAATTCACCTATACCATTAACATTATATGGTTGGGAGTGTTACTATATAGATTAATTTCATACGGTAAGGACAAGGGTTCCATGATGTTTTCTAACTTTCTACTAGTACAAGGATTAATTATGGTAAAAATATATGATTTTTATTGCATGGATTCATTATTGGAATTACACAATGAATTCTTTTCAAAGACATTACATTTACAAGAGTGTGAAGTGTTTCACATTCATTGTAATAAAAAATATGTTTCATGAGAATTGGAAATTTTCATGATGTACACTAATAACAACATTGGTTCTAACATTAGAGGATTGTTCTATTGTATCATTAAGGTAATAGTAACCAATACCAACTCTCCCTGATAGGATGTGTAAATGTTTAATTTCTTATTGAATGGCTGAATATAAAAAATTTTGATAGACACTCAGATTCTTCAATATATGAAAACATTTTTCCATGAGTCATTCTAAATCATAAAGTTTATTTTATAAATATTTTACATTTTATAATGTACATGATATAGTGATATAAATTTAGGGAAACTAGACCTAAATGTGTAGTGTAAAATCTTTCCTATAGATAATTTATTCTAGGTTTTATTATGTGGTGGTGTTGGTTGTCAGAAAATTGGCCCCCAAGACATTCTAGGGAATATCTCCCGATGACTTCATGTATTTATTTTTAATTTCAAAGAGTATCTTTTAGGTAGTATTATAGAAATGCCCAATATTTCAATTTTACACTACATGATAGTGGCATGAATGATTAGTGTCAAATTGGTACTCATGATATTGACTTGTAAACATATTATAATTGAATTTGGTTATTTTTTTCATTAATATTATATGAGGGATGCCAAAATGGTGATATTGTTAGACTTCATAGAGTTTATGAAGTTTTTATTACTGACATCATTGAAGGGTACGAGCATGATATATATGGAAATTAGGTTGTTTTTTGTTGAGTATATACATAAATTTCATTGTTTTAGCTTTGTGATATAGCCCCGTGACACCAGTTCCCCCTAAATAAAATTACCATGATTAATTCACAATATTCTAAAAATATAATGGTGTATGGATGAAACTTCCAAGAATTAGAAAACTATGAATTTTTCATTTTTAATTCCTTAAATAATTTTATCTTCAATAGAAAAAATATCTACTCATCCTAATTCGATGAAAGAGAAAAGTTCCAATTTGATGAGAACCACATGAGCCTACCTTAATATCCAAAATTTCAATTGGGGTGTCTCTTTCTTGGACTAAATGAAGGTGGAATCCATCAAAAACATAATAATAGGGACATTATTTTCAGTCATACCATCACAAATGTTGATGATAAGTATTGAATGTTAGATATTCTCATTATGGATTGATCTACACAAATGGTCCCATTTGGAGGTAGTCCATTATTTGTCTCATACAATAAATAAAATAAGCCAGGTCATCATACCCAGTCAATGTTTCAATATGATTAATTTAATCCATGTTAATGATGATGAATATGTATATTGCGCTTCAGTATGGAATCTACAATAATGACTCTCCCAAGTTAGTGCTGGCCAATGAAATGGTGGAATAAGCTATCATAATAATATGATAATTCTATAAATATGGTATATAGGTTATCCTTAATTTAAAATGGAAATCCTCAATCAATCCCCTCTAATTACTGGAGATATAGTTTAACTATTACTACATAATTTCATTTTGACATATAATTTAACTAATCACCATTTTCAAATTTCATTAAAAGTATAAATTAGAGATCTATAGCTACCAGGATTGTTCAAACGTTGTGATAATGATTTAATTCCACCTCACTATTGGTATAGTATTCAGATTAAAACAAAGAATCACTACTGGAAATCTGAACTTTACCAATGCTTCTATTCCAACGGTTTGTAAAAACCGTTTGTATATGTCCCTTTTCTCTATGGTTTGGCCAAACCGTTGGGAAATACCACTTTCAGGCCACAATTCCTAACGGTTTTCCAAAACCATTGGGAAAGGGTATGGCTTTCTCAACAGTTTGGCCAAACCGTTGGGAAATTTCCACTTGGTGGACACCTTTCCCAATGGTTTGGCCAAACCATTGGGAAAGGGAATACATATCCCAACGGTTTTGGCAAACCATTGGGAAAGGTCTATAGGTCTATAACGATGGTTTTGACAACCGTTGGTATAGATCCATTGATTTTTTATCATATCTTCTTACCGAGAACATTATATAAATAAAAATTTAAACTAATTAAGATAATACATATATATATTTATGTAATTATGTTCATAAAAGTCATGTTAGGTTAGTGGTTAAGTCGTTCAATGATAAACTAGGGTCCTGGGATCAAATCCCAACAGATGTTTTTTATATATACATATACCATTGGTTCTATAATAGTTTGTATATATTTTCATATTACTTATTCCAATGGCTTACTTGGAAACGGTTCTCAAAACCGTTGGTATAGGATATACCAACGGTTTGGAGGCCTATACCAATGGTTCTAAACCGTTGGTATAGGTTAGTTTTCCAGTAGTGAATATGGTATAAATACCTTGGATGGGAAGAAAAAAATCCCATGACCCATGTGGGTGAACTTTAGGCTATCAATTCATTTTAGAGTCATACTTTATGAGGATCCATCAAAACACATATCCCATGTTTATGAAATTTCATGGGAAATGGTGACCACATACTCTTATATTATATTATTTATCAACATTCTCAATAGGGTAGGATGTGCTATGAAGAAATGGGATATAGATGTCCCTTTGATTACATTCTATGATAGGAATTAAATTTATTAATCATGAGAGATAACAACCCATTAGGTCAAATAATAAGTAATAATATAGAGGATCATAATGTATATGATTGAGTTAAAAAATAGATTCTAAGAAGATGTTAAGGTGATTCATGTTGTGTATGTACTTTTTCAATATGAATAAGAGTGGAAGGAAGTTTTCCTCGACATCATAACACTATTTCTAAATATCAATCATTATTAAGATATGATAGTACAATCAATTTTCACTACCTATAAGACGATTTATCATAAAAGGGTAACTATGTAATCAATTCATTGAGTAAACATAGATAATATTTGGAATCTCTTATAATGTGGGTATTAAGACAAATGGGGCAGTATATTTTACATGTGGTTCTCAATGGATTTTTGTAAATATTTAACCCATCAATAGTTGACTCGCTTCTTAATTAATATTGATAATGGGGGTTTTGTAAACTTGATATCTATCAAACTATTGAGGAAATAATGGATTCCTTGAATCCATATCAACTCTTATAGGTTTTAATGTGGTTGAACTGTTATAATTAAACTTGTATTCATAGTTTTAACCACAATGTCACTGCAACATAACACAAAAAAAATATAATTTCAAGGATGTTACCCTGAAGACACACTTCCAATGGTAGATTTAATGTTGAGATTCTGAGAGCATATGAATACTATATGAATGTATGATAGAAGACACATAAATATAAGAAAAATTACCATAATTTTGTCAACATAAATTTATATTGATCATCTCATAATGGGATGAAGATATTCTATGAAACATGTTTATATGTGATTATGAAATTATTTAAATTTAAGGATATGATCTAGTAGCCGAATATCACTTTGACAATACAAAATGTAATGGATTCTTCATCATCTATGTCTATATTGGTTATATTTTACCACTAATTCTGATACATAATGGAGTCTAATTTGAATACTATGCTCACCACAATTAGAGGATATATAATAATAAATGTTAAATAATCCTTCATAATTGTCCATTGATATCCCATAAATAAATGCAATAACAAATCTCTAGGATATTTTTCATCATTTGGATGATTTTTTTCTATAATTTTCAAATATTGAACCACTCTAATGAGTTTCTTTTTAAATAGATATTCTACTTCAGATAATGCCTTACTATGAAATGTGGAATTCATTCTTCTAGACACCTACAATAATCCATGAGGATCTCCATACATTACTTCATGGAGAGTGGTGACATTAGTGTCCATCATATGAATTTATATATAATTACATGTTAACATGTAATAGTTTTGTTTCAAGAATGAGATATATATCTCTTTATCTTCCAAATTTATTAAGCAATGAGATTTTATAATATATTTTTCATAAAAAAAATATCTTTCTCATACCACGAATTACAAAAATCTCAGAGTCTATATAAATCCTGATATATTAACCTATTAAAATCTACCCATTATTTTAAAATATATGAATAATATTTTCAAAATAAAAAATACATAAAAAGGTTTAGAATAATCAAATATTATTTATTTATTCTTAATAATTAAATAATTCATTTTTTGTAAATCCATTTTATTCATCAAAAATGTGTCTTCATAAAATTGATAATGTAACGCCCTTACCCCAGATGCCCAGATTCAGTGCATTGTTTTAATACATTGGCATGATAACAAGGAATCATGTCCCGAAAGACCAATCAGTATAGCCGTTTTGGAAAATAGATTACATACATGAACGTTACATTACACATTTTAAAGAAAAGAAAACATAAATATCCCTTTGAGAACTCCATTAATTCACTAGCTTAACTATGTTTATCAATCCTAATAAACTTCTTGGAATCCTATTAAAATTAGAACATAGAAAGTTTGGAGCTCAGATGCTCTGTAAGGATTACTATATAGCAAAAACATTCTGATATAAGCGTAAACAATTAAGGCAATGTACAAGACTAAAACAAAATCCTTTTAAACATATATTTCAGCATAATATAGAAAATATAAAATAATATAATTCCATTTACTTATTCACATGAATATTCTACTAGTAGAGTAATCATATGAAATATCAATAACCAAATTCAAAATAAGGGCATGCATAATTCCATACTTCATAACCACATAGCAAAGCCATAGTGATAAGAGTACAAATAATATTTTATCATGGTCTTGTGCAAAGACACTAGTTTGTCCTCTAAGACCTATGGATGCATCGAGGAGCTATAGCGTGTTCCACCCATAACTTACTAATTCCAATGCATTCCTCATAAGAAAATGTTTAAATATAACATAAAAATTCTTATTAAAACTAAAATACAAAATGTCAATACATTTTCCATAAACATCGAATGGTATAAAAATAACACATCCATAATCAAACATATCACAAAACCTTCAATACAATATGGATGATTTGTAACATAACAAATCAACTTTAATCAGGTTTAAAATCCATCAAAGGATGTGGTCATAAATGAAAATGATTTGTAAAACTATTTGAGATAAATATCTCTATTTTATGAATACATTTAAATGTCACAAAGTTTAGAAAGGAAAAAATTTAAAGACATTTTTGAATCAAAGTGTCCCATAACACTTTGTAACATTTGAAAAGAATTAAAATTCTAAAAACATTCATTTCTATATAAATACATCCTTAAAAACCATTTTGAAAACATAGACATTAATGAGAATGATTTAGAAGAATAAATATTTAAAACATTTAAAATGATGTTTTAGTAAAATAGTCACTCGAAAAGAATACCTTTGAAAACTCATTTATGAAACTTGGAAATGGATAATAAATCTGTCCCAGTAGATACTTACGAAAAAACAACATCGAATAATAATGATATTGTGAAATTAACCCTTACCTTGCACTTTCCTTTTGTCGAGGGTACGTTTAACCTCCTGTATAAAGACCATATTATGTTATTATATTATAAAATAAACATATTAATATTTATGTTATCATAACTAATTAATTTATTCTTTATACTACCCATTTAATACAAATTTCTATTGAAATTAACATTTCGAGTAATAATCACTTTCATTATCGTACGTGTTTTAACTTGTTACTCTTGATTGTATCACTAAGATCATGATTTATATACTTCCAAAATATAAAACATGATTTATATATCATATATATATATAATATAAATTTTTATTATAGAAATATATATGAAATGGAAAATACCATTTATGGAGATGGTAGGTCGTATGTACGCATAAACTCTGTTTCTGTTTACATATCATATTGAATGGAACTATGTGAATAAGATATATGTAAGTACATATATATATATTTATATTTTAATATATATATATATATTCAGTAGAATTATTATTTCATATATTACATAATTATTTCAGATATATATTTTATAATAATCATTGAATGGTGAACGTGGAAATGAATCTCATCACGTAATGGAGACGGTAATCCGTACGTACACACGAGCGACAATATCATTATATTGATAAGGAAAAATGTATGTAATTGGATGGTGTATCATATATAAAAAATATCAAACATGTTGTATTTATTATTTAAATCAGCTATAATCATTATTATACCCACCAAAATAATGACATGTTTGAATAACAAACTACACCATGACGTGGAGACGGTAATCCGTACATACGCACGTAAGGTGACTTTTTCAATTATAGGATGGAGAGAAGAATGAATAAAGTTGTACCATTTTTATATTGACATAAAAGTATATAGAATATACTTGAGTTATTATTTTAGATTGGAAACAACAAAGAAATAGGATGTGGTAGAATAGAAGAATTTCAAAGAGGTGATGAAATATTTACCTCTTCTTCGGGTTCTTCCATTTGATTTGATTAATAGGTCTCCATAGGATAGATTTATGACAAAATGAAGGCCTCTAGGAAGAAGAGAGGAAATTTGAGAGGATATTGGGGCATTGGATGACCGATCCAAAAGCCATTGAGGGTGTAAAATTAATATAAAGGTAAGTACCCTTTTATAAGAGAGGTGAGGGTCACTTTAGGAAAATATTGAAATATTATTTTATAATAACATTATATTCGGTTTCTAATGGCTCCAAAATGAATTAATTAAATGATAAGGTGGGGATGGGTCCAAAAACTCTCAACAAATAGGTTTTAGAAATGTTTAGGTTATCATGTTAACTATATCTTTTAGATATAACTCATAGTAAAATAGTTTGACATTTACCATGTCTCTCTGTATTTTTATATTATATGTTTAATAAACATACTATAACGAGACAAGATATCCCCATGTGGTTTATTATTAATATATATAGCCTTATCTATGTCCTTTGGCCGATCCATATATTTTTTATGAATATTATATTAATTAATAATAAAATATTTGTTTTAAAAACTCAATTATATCATTTTTGACACTATTCAATATTTGATTTTTTTGAATGCATAAAAACCTTATCGCTATGAATAAATTTTATTTAACCCACCCTATATTGTCATATTAACCTATAAAATTTGTGTAATTCATCAGAAGTCTAAATTTACATTTATTTGGATATTTATAATATCTAGTATTTTAATCTTTCATTAAGAATGTAATTACGGCAACATCATTGTGTTAGAAATAAATTGAAATATTTAATGTCTAAAAATTATAAATTAAATAATATTATGTATAAAATTTTGTTACATTTCTAATTTATATTTATAGTTGAATTTAACTTTTGTATATCCCTCTATAAAAAATGGTTTAGTTATTAAACATTGAATTTATCACCTTTAACTATTATTTAAATAAAATAATAATAAATGTATGAATCATATCCAAGTAGTCCAAAAGGGGTCATATATTGATCATAAGGTTTTTTTTGGTCGAATTATATTTATTTTGTAGAATTAAGACATTGTTTAGGGTAATTATGATATCATTTTTACCCTTAATAACCCTATTTACTTTTAACCCCGGTAAATAAAATTCAAACGTTACTATTCAAAAACAATAATTTTCATCTTATTGAACCAAATTTTACAAACTTATATTAACTGTGCCTCATTTATTTTTAAAATTCAACTCACAGAAGCAGTAAAATTATGTTTTTTTTTTTCAAATTTTCAAATGCTCCTAAGAGGTAGGTAAAAGATGGTAAGAGGATCGATAAAATTTTATATATCTGAACTTATTATACAATTACTTCAATGAATTACATTGAACATATATAGGTATTATATATATATATAGACTTAAAATAAATTAAAATAAAATAACTAATTATTTAAATAAAATGTCGGTTTTAAATAATATCGGAATGTTTTCCACTATACATCAAAAAGTGAAACTTCTTCAGAAAAATACCAAAAAAATTACCCTAAGCTAATTTTGATATTAATAATTCAACAATTAAGTCTATTTTACCATATTAAAACATATAAGTTTAATTTATTAATATAAAATTAATTTTCACTGTTAAAACAAAAAAATCAGGTTTTATAAAATTAAAAACTATAAAAAGATTGACATGTATTTATGTCAAATTTAAATGTGAAATTACTTATAATGACCTAAATTTTATTAAATGATAAAAAATATAATAAAATTAAACATTACAACCATTAAAATTCATTATTTATCACTATAAATTATTTCTATTAAAAATGTTGCTTTCAATGAAAACATTGTATTTTTCACTACTCGTCAAAATAAGAAAGCTATCATAAAACTACCAAAAATTTATCTAGACTAATGTTTTATGTCCCATTTGTAAATAACAAGTTAATTTCATTAATTTTAATATATAAATGTGTCAAATATTTTTTTTAAAAAGGGTTTTACATTAAAAGGTGGTAAAATTGCATTTTTAGAAAAATACTTCTTTTATCTGAAAAAATGAATTTGTTCTTATAGTATGTCTAATAAGCACATAATATGGATGATAAAATTATCTTGAGTATATATGATTCAAAATGAAGTTAATACTATTCATAACATCTTGTTGAATGGTTAGTTTAGTAAGTTGTGATGTGCTCGAACTCGGTGTTGCGTGTTGCACAAGCTATTGAAATACATTAATGAGATAACGTACTATGTCATATTGGTGTGTAAAATTCTCCCCTCCTTCATTAAATTCTGTTCTCACAATTTGAAATTGTTATTCTAAAATAAATGTTTTAAAATAGAAAAATACAATAATGGAAACCCACATTAGAAATTTAGTTAATAAAATTTAGTCTTAATATGAGGGAAAGGGAAATGGAAAAGTCACCAAAAAATTATGATCCTTATTAGGAGAACATTGGTGGATATTAAAGACACATAATTAGAGGAAAACGTAAATATATATACGAAGTGATTGAGGTCATCAATAACAAACAATTGTAAAATTGAGGGCCTCAAAGAAATTAATCTAAGATGATGTAAAATATCATCGGTTCAAAAAACAAATGGTATTAGGATATCAAATTTTTGGTATTATGATCCCCTCTATAATGATTAAGAATTTATTTATTCATAGAATAAGTAGAATATATATATATACATGAAAATTATAGATTCATCCTTTAACTAATTCCTAACACAAACTCATGATTCACACCAAAAGATAATAGAATTCAAAAATATTCTATTTATCCTAATTGTAGAGGGTTCCAAAAATTATGAACTTATAATTCATTAGTCATATTACATTAAAAACTACATTATACAAACCAGGACATCACATATTTCAGTGGTAGGTGATCCACCCTTGTCGCCCTTCAGTTTCGGCTTCATGTCTCGCGACCTTTCCAGACGTGACGGGTTGTCTCCCGATATCCGGGTTTTTATTTTTATGAAATTCCAAAAATTATCTCAAGAAATCATTTAACATTAACCATTTTAAATAATTTCAAACTTAATTGATTGTAACCTTTATACATATCCAAAATACTTCTGTCCAAACTCACAGTCCAAAATTTATAAGGAAGGTGAATACCAGGAAGATCCTTTTTTCCACGTAATAACATGTGAATACCATCGTCATGTATTATTTTAAAATACTATATCACCCAAAATTTCAATAAAACCTTATTTATTACATTCATGATCTCTTATTACTTATAGAAAACGGGATATACTCCTTCTATCCCAAAATGTTGTAATGTCCAACAAAGATAGAATATACAACTCATTATTCAGTTCCAAGGATATCAATAATATCCAATATAATTTACCCTAATCGATCATATATTATTCCAAAATCACTACCTCAATATTAGAATCATATTAAGGATTATCAATCTCTTAACCATATATTTTCCAAAAATTTGACATGTCATGGAGTCACGTTTCTTGGTTCCACACAATCTCATGTACTTAATGAAATTGTACTACTGTACAACCCTTATATACTATATAAATATTATAACATGTACATCATTAATACATTACTCAAATATCACAATACATTAATAACAACGTAATAACTCTTAATAATTCCTCTTCACCTTCGGTATTATCATAACTTGATTATTATCCAATAACATCATTTCAGCTATACTCTGATGATTTGGACATTAATTCACGTAGTGTCCCAACATTTTGAGGATCTTGCATTATACATTTGAAACCTTTTTATTAACCTTGTAATCATGTACTCGCTGTGCCTTTTATCCACACTTATAAAAAACTCACATTCCCTTCAAAACATTACCAAGATCATTCTTCCCACATATATCATATATGGGAAAATCTTTCATTCCCTTATTCCCTTTATAAATCATTCTCTATACCATCCTTTTCTTCCCTAGCTCCCCTTCAAATCCGTAAGACTCAAAATATTATTTAATTATCTTATTAACTCATGATATTATTTCTTAATATGATGATAATATGTGGGAGACTATTTACCTTCTAAATGATGGATTAAGTCTATGAAATATATGATCCTTATTACCATTTGGATCATGCATATTGAAAGAGTTTTCATAGCTTCTATTGGGTGCCATTTCTAAATGATGACACCCACTAGTCCAGATCATATCATACAATATAATCCCAAAACTAGAAAACATTCTCAACATTTATGGAATATTTTCACACATCTAGTCTCATAATCATAAAAATGGTTTCTTTTCTAGTATATTTATTCATATAACCTTCATAATGGTTTGTATATAAATTTTGAATTCTTAAAAGAATATCCCCTGGTAGTGTCGTAACCAAGAGTGAAGCAAGGCCCATTTTAATACACTAGTTCCTGTCCGAGTCTAGCTTAATGTGCTGTTTTTAGGTTTTACCCCTAGGTACATCTGTGCTAGATCCGCCTATACATTCTCTTATCCAGAAAAGTTTTTATTGCTTAGAAAACACAAAAAATCTATACAGTATGAAAATTCTAAGAAGTTCTTCTGTATTAATCTTTAATGTCTATTTTAGGGTAATGTTTCTTAATCATTGTTTATCTAAATCTAGTTTCCAAGGTTATTTCTAAACTTCCTCTGATACCAACTATAACTCCCGGATCCCAGAAGCCCAGGTTCGGTGCATTACTTTAATACATTGGAATGATTACAAGGATTAATGTTCCGAATGATCGATCAGTTTAATAGTTTTGGAAAATTGATTACATACATTAACGAAACATTAAAAATTAGAAAATAAAAAACAACATAAATAAGCCTGTGATAATTCGATTAATCCCCTAGCTTAAGCCTATTTATCATTCATAATACACTTCTTCAAATCCTGCGAAAATTAAAACATAGAAACGGGTGAGCTCAGATGCTCAATAAAGATAACAATATAGCTGAAAATTTTCAAAATAAGAAAAAACATTTAAAGAAATGTATAACACTAAAACAAAATCATTTTAAACATAAATATTAGCATAATATAGAAAACATACAATAAAATAATTCCATTTACATATTCACATGGATATTCTACTAGTCGAATAATAACATGAAATATAAATAGACACATTCATAATGATGGAATGCATAATGAAAGACATCATAAACACATAGTCATGAACTTGTCCCAATACTAAAAATAAGAATTTTTCAAGGCCTTGTTCCAAGACACTAGATTGTCTAATGGGACCTACCGATGCATCGAAAAGCTATATCGGGCTCCACTCGTCACTTAATATGTCCAATTCATTTCTCATATGATAACTATTAAATATTACATAAACATTCATATTAAAACTACCGTATGAAATATCTATAATATATCCATAAACCATGAATGGTATAAAAATAAAACATCCGCAGTCAAATATATCAACAAACAATCATTACAATATGGATTATTTTTATCATAATAAATCAACTTCAAACATGTTTAATCAAATTTTCCCATACCACATTGAAACTTTTGAATGGAATTAAAATTTTAAAAACATTCATGTACATAAATAAATCCATAAAACCCATTTTTTAAAACATGGACATTAATGATAATGATTTAGAAGAATAAATATTTAAAACATCTAAAATAATGTTTTAGTAAAAACGTACCTTAAAAATAATCTTTTTGAAAACTATTTTATGAATCATGGACATGGATAATAAATATGTCCCAGTAGATTCTTATGTAAAAACAACCTCGGATAATAAATAAATTGTGAAATCAACCCTTACCTTGAACTTTCCTTTAGTCGATGGTATGTTTAACCTCCTGTATAATGTCCTTAGTATTTTATTAAATTGTACCAGAACAATTTTAATATTTATAATATAATAAATTATTTATTAATGACTTCATACTACCACTTTAATAATAATTTCCATGTGAAATTAACATTTCGTGTAAAAATCGCTTTCTTTACCGTACGTGTTTTAACTTGTTACACTTGATTGAATCACATAGATCATGATTTAAATACATCCATAATATAAAAAATTATTTATATATCATATATATTTAGAATATAAATATGTATAATAGACATATATATGAAATGGAAAACACCATTTATGGAGACGGTAGGTCGTACGTACTCGTAAATGATGTTTCCATTTTCATATCTTGTTGATCATAAAAAAGTGAATAAGATATATGTAAGTAAATATATATATATATATATATATATGTATGTATGTATCTCTAGTAGAATTATTATGTCATATATTAAATAATTATTAATGATATATATTTTATAATCATCGTTGAATGGTGAACATGGAAATGAATCTCATCACATCGTGGAGACGGTAATCCGTACGGTTTCACGGGCGACAATATCATTATATTGATAAAGAAATCATATTTAATTGGATTATATATCATATATACAGGATCATTAACATTTAACATTTAATATTTACATCAGTTATATGCATTATTAAACTCATCCAAATAATGATGTGTTTGAATGACAGACTACACCACGACGCATGGGCGGTAATCCGTACGTACACACGTATGGTGACTTTTCCATTTATTGGATGGAAATAATAATGAATAGGGTTGTACAATTTTTATAATAACATCAAAATATATATAATATAATCGATATGTTATTTTATAATGGAAACCGCAAATAAAGAGGAATTGTAAGAAGAAAATAATTTGAAAGATGTCCTTATATATTTAAATCTTCTTTGGGATCTTCAATTTTATTTGATAAAAAGGACTCTATAGGATGGATTTATGACCAATGTAAGTCCTCTAGGATTAATGGAGGAATGTTGGGTGGATATTTTTTTAGGGGTTGGCCGATACAAAATGCATTGGTGGTGTGAAATTAATAGAAGGGGATGTTTCCTTTTATAGGAGATGTGAGGGTCACTTATGGAAAAGATTAAAATATTATTTTATAATAAAATAATTTTAGATTTATAATGGATCATAAATGAATTATTTAAAATTTAAGGTGTTTATGAGATAAAAAACTCTCATCCAATAGGTTTTAGACTGGTTTGGGTCACCATATTAACCTAATATTTTAGATTTAACTCTTAGTTATAAAGTTGGACATTTACAATGTCTCATTGTATTTTTATATTATAAGGTTAATAAACATACTATAATATGAAAATTGGTCCCCATGAGGTTCATTATTAATATATATAACTTTAACAATGTATTTTTTCCAAACATTATATTTTTGGGAATATTATATAAATTAATAACATAATATTTGTTTTAAGAACTCAATTATGTCAATTCTGATACAATTAAGTATTTCAGTTTTTTGAAAGCCATAAAAAAATTTATCAATTTGAATAAAATTTATTTAACCAACACTAACATGTCATATTATAATTTAATATTATTTGAAGTCGTCAGAAGTCTAAATTTACCTTAATATGGATATTTATAATATTAATTATTTTAATCTTTCATTAATAAGGTAATTACTACATCAATATTGTGTCATAATTAAATTAAATTATTTAATGTCTAAAAATAGTAAATAAAATTCCATTATGTTGGAAATTTCGTTATCTTTCCAATGAATATTTATAGTCATATTTATCATATTTATAACCATATATTAAAAAAAAAATTTGTTATTAAACATTGAATTTAACTCTTATAACTCTTCTTTAAATAAAATAACAATAAATGTCCTAATCCTATTCAAGTGAACCAATTGAGGTCATATTTTATTCATAAGGTTTTTTTTTTATTAATAATACTTATCCAATAGAATTAGGACCAGTGTTAGGGTATTTATGATATCATTTTTACCCTTAATTACCTTATTCACTTTTAACCGTGGTAAATAAAAGTCAAAAGTTACAATTAAAAAAAAATACATCTTCTTTAACCACATATTACTAAATTATATTAACCATGTCTCTATGAGTTTTTAAATTCAACTCACATAAATGGTAAAATTATGTTTTAGGCAAATTTGCAAATGCTCTTAGGCGGTGGATAAAAGACGGTAAAAAGTTCGTTAAAATCTTATATATCTAAACTAATTATAAAATTAATACAATTAATTACATTGAACTTATATAGGTACTATATATATATATTTTTGCATAAAATAAAATAAAATAAAATAACTAATTATTTAAATAAAATTTCAGTTTTAAATAATAACGCATTGTTTTTCACTATTCATCATAAATTGAATGTCTTCAGGAAAATACCAAAAATTTAACCTAAGCTAATTTTGATATTCTGATTTCAAAAAATGTAGTCTATTTTTCCATATTGAAATCATAGAAGTCACATTTATTAATATAAAATTAATTCCCACTGTCAAGACCACAAAGTGGGTTTTTAAAAATTAAAAATGGTCAAAAGATTGACACGTGTTTGTGTTAAATATAATAGTGAAATTACTTATAATGACTTAAATTATATTAAATGATAAAAATATAATCTAATTATACATCAAAATATTTCAAATTCATAATTTAACACTATAAATTATTTCGATTAAAAAAGTTCTTTTCAAATGAAATATAGTATTTTTCACTATTCTTCAAAAAATGAAAGTTATAAGAAAAGTACCAAAAATTTATCTAAATTAAATTTTTATGTCCCTATTATAATGAAGAATTTAATATAATTAAACAGAATATATAAAAGTGTCAAATATTTGTTTTAAAAATGTTCACCATTAAAAGGTTGTAAAATTGCATTTTTTAAAAAATACATCCTTTATTTGAAAAAAACGAATTTCTCCTTATATAATGTCTAAGAAACACATAATATGGATGTTAAAATTATATAATATATATAAGATTCCAAATGCAGTTAATTCTATTTATATCCTCTTTTGGAACGATTAGTTTAGTACATTGGGTTGCGCTCTAACTCGGTTTTGCGTATAGTGAAAGCTACTAAATTATGTTAATGAGATAATGTACTACAAAATCATGGGGTGTTACATATAATTATCAAATTTTATAAACACACAAAATATATGTAATATATTCAATTTTTATAAAATTCAATTTTAGGAAATTAATATCATATTAGAATTTATAATCTCAATATTATATTACAATGGATTATTGGGATATTTCTAAAAGGATTCATTTTTCTGTGAATATTGAAATTGATGAGTTTTTGTAAAAAAAATAATTATTAATCAAGTAAAGGTCCCATTATGTTTTCAATTGTTTCATAAATTAAAAAATGACTCATTTAATTATAAATATTATGATTAATTTCATAAATATAAACATTATACTTAAATCAGTTAAAAATAAAATTGGGGATTAATTATATTTAGTTCTTGTTTTTATGTGAGTGATGTGATTTTATCTAATCATATTAAATCAATATATACTAATTAATTTCATTAATGAAATATATATACTAGATATTGAATAATTTTTTTTTAAAAAAAAATCAATGTATGGTTTGTAAAAGGAATTCAATACAGGTAAATTATATATTATTATTAATTATTCATTTATATATAGTGGTATTCACTTGTGTGGTTCATGTTAATTTATTATTAAAGACATCCATTTATAGGAATTTAATATATTAAGATGGATTCCATATTTGTAATAAAAATAAATACTATAATTTAATAAGTTAAACTTAAATGTTTGTTATATATAATTGAAAAAAATTATTTTTTTCTCAATTATGGATAAAAATGGTTTTTCATTTGTTAAAACATGAGATAAGGATAATATTGAAACAACTCTTTTTTTCTTCAAAATCATTAAAATATAAATAATAAATATTTGTGGAGCTAAGAGATAATTTATCATGGTATATTGGGGATACGTAGGCTTGATATATATATATATAATAATATTATTATTAAATATACTATATCACAAGAACATAGTTTTTTCTAAGTAATGGAATAACATACAAATTGAGTGTTGAATCAAAAAATTTATACCACCACTATATATAGAATAATTGATTTACTCGTGTCCATACATAATAATAAGAATTTTTGAGTGGTCAACATCAGCTCTATAATGGGTGGAATAAAAATATTAGTATACATTGTATTTAATTTTTATACCTCTTATATATAAATGGGGTCATGGAAAATACCTAGCATTAGGAGCATAACCATTTCTATTGAGTGAGGATCTGTTGGGTGGCTGTTTTCATATGGTCAATGATGGATCATGGATCAGCAGTCATTTTTCCAAGAAGATCATGTCGATCTCACCAACAACTATAAAAATGGAGTAAATATTCTCCAAAAATCCATCAAACAACAATGTAGGATGGCTTTTTATCATAGGTTTTATTCTATTTGTTAATCCAAAATTGAATGGAAGTCAGTCTATCTAACATGTTTGATTTGTGGATCAGTGGATTATATTAGTGTACCAATTTTCCATTATACAATTAGGAAATAATGATATATTATTATTTTTTCTTTGTTCTACATTCCTCATTTAAACAATAACAAATAACGGTAAACCCAAAAAATAAAATAGGTTTGTTCCCCCAGTTTTTTTTGACTTTCATACCACATTCATCTAATATTCATTAATTGCATTTTATTTGGAAAGTTGTTCATCCAATACATGGTGGGTGATCATTTCACTATAAATCATTAGGGAAATTGATCTTGGACATGAGATCATGTTCACAATATATAATAAAATTTATGTGTCATGATTGAGGTGGATGATCATAGGTAGATTATGCATAAGTATGTGTTGAACATTAAATATTTGGGTGTGTATTGATGGTGTAGTGGGATGATAAATGCTTCAAAATGGGATTTAGGTTGCCAGAATCTGGCTACTGGCAACATCTAGTCTATTGAAATCCTAGATTAGTGTTTATTGATGCCTCTCTTGGTGGAATTGATTGTTGTGGAAGTATAGGAAATACATATTTAATAGTATATATTTTCTATTAAAATTCTAACTACATTTTGTGCACTAAGTGTGAACAAATATTGTGTGTTCCCCTCCTAAGATGCTTGGGGTTACACGAATATAATTATATCAAATGATGAGTGACACATGTAACAAACCATGTGAATATATACAGGTGACTCAGCCTATACTTCATCATATGTTAACAAAGGAATGAATAAGAAATCATTCACAAGATATAGGATACTGAATCTGGTTGGTGAGATGTTGAATGGCAAATATATAAATGCACATTGTGTATATAGAAAAACACACTATCTAGTATGGGAGATACATTCTTTTTGGGACAATGATACACGTGAAGTCCTAGATGTAGAGATTCATATCATATACCACATTACACCCAATTTATATTCTCCAATGATGGTTAAACATAAAGACATTTTCTGAAAGAGTTATAATGTTTTTGACTATGAATTTTAAATTTAATTATTATTATTAAATTTTAGAATATTCATAAAAATGATAATATAAAAACCATAGTATTCCCTATATACAAATATCATATTCTGTTTATTTAATAACCAAGATCCATTAGCACTTCCATAAAATGATAAACAAAACCGTTGATTGTGTATAATGTCGACTATAACAATGCAATTTGATATAAAATATTTTCCATCACAAACTTTAATGTCTGGATTAATTATATATATAAGATAATTGTATGATATATATAAAATTATTATACTTATTGGTTTATCATTTGACAAATCCTTATTACATTTCATTCATGGGGGATATAATAATGTAACATGTGTGTAAGGTGGACTACCACCTCGTGAAGAGGTGTGGTTATTTATTTCAATTAAACATTACATGAATGGTATTAATGTTAAAATTTATGAATATATGTGACCTTCATGAACTAAACATATTTATGGTAATATAATATCACTTATAACTTCTAATCATCCAATCCATTGAAAAAAAAAGTCCACTCATGTGTACCTATGGACTACCACCTCAATGTAACAATGTACATTTTTTAATTAATATTTACATGGATGGTAATAATTATTTATTTTATTAATATGACTGATACAAGTGATATCATAATTATTTAAAAAAAATTAGTTTCTATTTATTTTCCTTTCATTCTATTTTTTTATTAATATTTAAATTTCATTCAAGAGTATGTTGTTCTTTAATCTAGTTGAGGATTGGTCCTATGCTTTCCCCTCCACTACCCATCATTTTTTATAGTGGTAGAATAGGTTATAATCCATTACCCATCCCCATATAGGAGGGTGAAGGATATTCCATATCCACTCCCTCATCTTGGTGCCACTAATTTTTCCCTTTCACCCACCATTGACTATGCCCCGTCTTCCATGAATGCAATGTGTTCGCTAACGAAAAATCCCAGAAAGATGTCCTATATTCCCTCCAAATTTACATCCTAGAGTTATTACAGGATTATTAATTGTTTTATTAACCATTGGTGTAATTTTTATTCCAGATTTATCCCATACTTGATGTATTTCAAATGTATGTCTCTGATTCGTGGTGTTTACTTGACCAGTTTGTCATGGGGATTCTAGATTAGTAGCATTTTTATTTGGATTTCATCTAAAGATGACCACATAAATGCTTAAAAAATTAATTTATTTCCATTTTTTGGTGTCCAATTATTGTTATTTCATTGAAAATTCATATTACAACCTAAAAAGACACACCTCCACTATTATATATATTTCTCTACCCAAGATTCCTCTATAATTCGTAAATTTGTTTATTCTATGGATGATTGGTAACATGTGGAGATGATTACTATGATCATATTTCCTGTCTAGAGATTAATTTCACCCCATACAACCTTGTTTTTATGTGTAATTTGATATATAAATAATATATTGAATTTTATATGTACTGTGATATAAGGTGTAATCCCTGGGATTTAGAAGGCCTTTAATGAATCCAGGGATTCCTTCTATTCATTGTGTAAGAGTCTGGTTCACAAATCAGTCTATATTGAACATGTGATGAAGGAGTATCCCCTTATAATACCTCTAATCTGATCACATGGGTATTATTTCATAATCTATTATAGACGGTCATCATGAATAGGTGGTTTCTTTGAACCCAGTCCCTAGGGTTCCATGTGTAATTTCTTGATTAAGGTGTGACATGGAAGGATCCAAGATGGTTGTGTAGGTCCCAGAATAAACTTGTATGAGTACTTCTATTATTTCACTATCCATTACTCTGAAGGTTATTATTAGAGGTAATTTAAAATGGTATAATTTCAATGACTATGCATTATAGAGTATGTCCTATGATACTGGGGCCAAGTTAAATCCAATATTTCATGAATTATTTTTTCCCTCAACCCTGTAGGCTTCACTAGGTCAAAATGCATGAGATACTATATTTGGGGGGTTTTATTCGTTGAGTAAACCCTAAATCATGATGTATATAAATTTTTATTTTCATAATTGAGAATAATTTATGAATTTTCTATAGATCATGAATGGTGGTAGACATTCATCCCAAGACTGAAGAGGAAGTATCCCAAGTCTAGGACTCGTGTGGAGCGGGATTAGAGTGATAATGAAACTACATCCCAAAAAACCATTATAATGTGAGAAGGTAAACCATAAAATAATGGTATTTGTGTGTTTCAAAGAATTTTGAAATGATAATATAGTATTTTGGAATTTTTCATTCAAAAAAATTTAAATAATATTGACCTCAAAAAGACTACTCAAATATACCAAATCCAATGATCACCCAATCCACTGAAAAAATATTTAATACCAGAGAAGAAATAATGGGTGTTTTGGTTACACGGTCATGATAAGTTACATAGAATCGTTTCTTTTTTGTTTAAATTTTTTAATGTTGTTCGGTGAGGCCAAAGAGGCTTAATTAGTAGTTCAAGTAGGTGGAATTCTAGTGGTGCATTTTGTACCTCTAGTTTATGACGTTGAGGTTACAAGTAATAAGGTTCATCCGATAAATATTGTTTTTTTGGATGATCCTAACAAGATTTATAAGTATATGAATTTTAGGATTTTTATAATAATACAAGGAATGAGGATTCCAACCTAAATATTCTCATACATTCTAAGAAGTGATTTTAGAGGAAGATTTCAATATTAATATTTTAATGGTCCGCACTAATAGAATTTATGATAGGTCTATTCTAGATCATCATAAAGATGCTTAATTTGATATCATTAATAAAAAATCAGAGAATTTAAAGTCCAATCAACTAGGAGTAAATAAATATGTAGATATAAATTCATATTGGGAACAAGAGGTGCTACTACATCAGTGTTCTCATAAAATATGATCTTGACATTAAAGTAACCTAGATCACATGGGGCATGAATATGGAGATTGATTCAAAAAAATATACTTTTACAAGATAAATAGATGATTTATTAGTTTACATGAATCTTGGTTCCACTAGATATCTATTTGGGTTCTTAGTTTCATTCAATAGTATTTTCAGAATAACATTTTTTATTATAGGGTCTGAAGATAATGCGTATGTTTGACCAACCATCATCATGAACAATGATATCTATTTCTTACATATAGAATTAATGATTTACTATAAATAAATATATATGATATTAATATTTTTTTTAAAATTAATTAAATGATTTATCCAAGATTAAATTATAGGGACAAAAATTTCCAAATAGAACATACATGAAAAATGAAGAAATTATCACAGAAAACAATTATTTAAAAAAGATTACTATTAATAAATTATAAATTAAAGACTATAGAAAATTATTATATATTATTATATATATGATTATTTTTTTAATATATTAATAATAAAATTATATTTTTTTAAAAATAATTTTATACACATACAAATTAATTCAGCCCTTATGAAAGGGCTTATTTTTTTACTTTTGCATCCATAAGACATACATCATCTTCACCACTTTTTCCTTCCCTATGGAGTATATAATTCCTCCATGACATGTCATATCATGAATATAATTATATTCATGGTATTTATTGATTAATTAGATGATAATTTATTAAATGGGTTTTAGGATTAACAGGATACCTAGTGTTTAGTGTTAATTTCACATCTCATAATTTATTTTTTCTTAAGTATCCCTTGGGTACATTATTTGATATTTATTTCATAAACTGAATATTCTTTTAATCCTATATTTCTTGAATTACTATATTATGTGATAGTACTAGTTTTCTAGTCATTTGGAATTTAAATTATCAATAAATTGTTTTTAAAAAATTCGGACTTTATATGTCTCTTATGTCAAAAATCCTTCTTCATGAAAATCATGGTTTTCTAAAAATATATTCAAAATATTTTTTAAAACATTCTAAATTATTTATTAAATAAATTATTACCTATTATTACATTTTTTCAAATGTTTTGCAATAAATATTCATGATGTTTTCAAAACAAGGATCGTTTGGATTTTAACAACAATATGAATTTATCATTATATTAATGTGCATGTCATGAATAAAATTTTATTCTATCCCAACAAATAAATTTTTAAACTATTAATTTAAATTTTTTTAAAAGCTTAATTTCAATGAAATTATATCCATTTTTTTGAAACATTTATTTAAAATGTTTATTTTTAAAGTGTAGAGAATATTTACCTCAAAAATGATTTTAATGTCATTATATAATATTTTCAATTCATCACTGGAATTAAAATTTATATTTTTGATCCACTAAATAAATTTTATTTAAAAATCATATATATTATTTATTTGAATGATTGAGGACCACATTGACAATGGATGTCTAATATTATTACTAATACTAAAATTAATCAAGATGCTTTATTATTATGATTAATGTTGTTGGGAATGTATTTACATTTCATACCCTATTTTTAATAAATATATTTTTGTTGATTATGTTTCACTTGTTTCATATATGAAATGAATTGGACTTAAATTTGATGGGTGGTGGTGGTAATAGATAATATTACACTGAATCTTAATGTCTCATGAGATAATTGAATTAGATATATTATATGTATTTCTATCCATATATCTAAAATATATTGTGAAATGTATTGATGGTTTCAAATTTCTATAATTTTGAAATACCAAATTATGATATCAGTTATTATTATCTATGTGATTATTTGATTAGTAATAATTTCCATGGATAATTTTCAATATCATGTCATTATTTATTTAAAATTACTTTATTATAATTTATTATTTCATATTATTCAATTTTTATTGATTAAATGGAATTTGATTTAGTTATTTACGTTTCAATACTTTTTATTTCTATTTATTCATAATAACTTCTATTATATGTATATACATACAGACCATATGATCATACCCCTTTGTAATGAATTATTTTTCATAGGATTCCATGATATGTTTTCGTATTGATATGTAGAGAAATTCTAAGTGTAAAATGGTTTTATAAGTGAAAATACTTTGAGTATTTTGTAATTTAAAATGAAATTTGAATTTCATATATGTATATAATGATATAATAATATTAAATTATTCATTAATTTATAATTTTATTTCTGGTATCTAGTGCCAGTTTAATGTTGTATTCATAATCTCTTGGATACTGGGGTAATGGTAGTTATTATTGGTATTATATCAGGGATTAGTGGAAACCGTTGCATGTAGATTATAAAATACATAGATTTAAGGACACAAATCTATCATAGAAATTGATTATAATATTATATGAATATCTTGATTTTATGTTATGTTATAGATTATGTGGTTAATGAAAAGATATATCAATGTATGGATACTACAAATTTATTTGGTTCAAACACATATGTGCCTTGGGGTAATAACTCCACAAAGTTAGATTGGGACTAAGATGATTGTTAAATAGTATCAGACAATTGGACTTACTGCCCAAATTTTTTGACACTCATTTGGCTTATTTATTCATTAAATAATAAATTATCTACAATCAATTATTAATTATTTGAAAATATTTTATGAATTGTATAATTTCTGAAGTAAAACATGTGTATGATTATGATATTATCCATGGGTAAAATTTTCAATTTTTGATTATTTTTTCACAAATTTTTTTATGATACATTATGATAATAAATTTTAGGATTTAATTTAGTGTATTGCACTGTTTATAAATATATATTAGAAAAAAAAATATGGACCATACTATTTCATGTTATACATATTGAAAAGAATATGATTTTACTGATGTTCTTAAGCTAATATTTCAATGATAACTAGTATACCATAAATTCTCATCAAACAGTGAGATATAATCCTATGATATCAAGATAGATAATTAATTCTATAGTTATTAGCGATTTGATGGGAAGTAATATAAAAATAGTTTATAGAGTAAATAATCGATAATGCGAAGAAGAGATACAATTGTTTCCCATAGGTGATAATTGTGGAAGGAAACAATAATGTAATTTTATGAAGGGAATGATAGTTTTTATCATATATGGATAAAATATATCCCAGAGCCATGAATGAATGTGTAATAATGAAATATTATATGATTAGTGTATCAATAGTATGAATATAGAAAACTAAACAAATAAATACACCAAGATCCATGAGAATATACTTATAGGATGTTGAGGGCTCAAGGTAACGATTATTATATTATTTTAAAAATAGTTTTATTATTAATGATACAATGTATATTGATTCGATAATTAAATTATATGTGTATTTAATCAAATAACATATTGTTATAATAATTAGGAAATGTATATTGATATAAATGAATCGGAAAACTAATGCAATGGAATGTTTATATTTATATAAAACACAAGATTGAGGAAATATTTCAATTAAAACATACATAATATTTTGATAATGTTGTTAAAAAATCGATACATTTGGAGACTGTGAAATTGGTTAGTGGTTTAATATTTTATATTAATTTTTTTTGGAGTTTAATACATGATTGTATTTATGTAATTTATCTAGAAACATGAATTTTTATTTTTGTAAGTATTCATGTTTAACCTTGTTTTTATAATGGTCATGGTATTAACATATTTGGATGGGGAAATTAAGAGCCACATAAACTGTCTAGGGAATAAAATTTTCATTTTGTGAACTTCCACCAAAATATATGGAATTAGAATTTATAAATAAATATTTTGGATGATATACTTGGATTAATTTATATGGAATGGTTTAATTTTACTTTTCAGTGTTATTCGATAAAATTTGATAAAGATTTTGGATTTTTAAATATATATAGATATTGATATAATGAAATTCAATTCTATGGATCTTTCAAACATTTTCGAGCATAAAAATTTATTTTGGATATTCATTTCATATAGTATGAAATTATGTTTTAATTGATTAAAACACAACAAAAATGAAGAAATGATACCCATGAAAAATAAACATATGATGTAATTATATTTTCATTTTTTCATTTTCTAGATGGTGAACAATTCATCAACTCAAGGAAAAGTACATTAAAACAAAAATTATGTCATTGTAATTTAATTTATATTGAATAATTGGTCTTTTAAATCATTATATATATTTATTTAAGGACTTTTTGTGGTGAGATTTATCATGAAAATGTTATCAGTAATGACCTGACCACCATTTCCTAGAGTCGATTCCTTATTTTATTACATTGGCATATAAACTGGGATTGTACATCCCGAAGGACCAAGTATTTTAGTAGATCTATGAAACTAGAAACATAAATTCTGTAAATTCAATATCATTCCATCATGGCAACAGATTATATGACTAAAAATTATTAAGGCCTTGACCAAAACCATATCTCAAAATTGGAAAGGCCTCGGCCAAGTCCATGTCTATTTTACTCATTAGACCTACTAATGAATCAAGGGGATATATTGGGCCCCACCCATCACATAATATATGATATTATATTCTACATATGATCAGGTATAATATTAATAAACATATACATTTAAATTGAAACTATTGTGTGAAATGTGAACATCTTTTCTTGAACATTAAGCATAAACAATAACCATTCAGAGTAAATTGGTGAATGGGTTTAGGATAGAACATACACAATAAAACAAATCCTAAAAAATACTATTAAATATAGTAGATGTAATAATAAATGACTATTCACAAAAATACATATGGATCAACAAGATGGTTTAAACCGACGAATACTCTTATAAAATCATTAAATAATTCTTGAGATAAATACTCTTTTATATAGAAAGGAATAGTTATTTTGGAAAATTATTTGTATTTAACAAGAACTTAAGTAAGATATAATTTTCTTAATAAAATGAGTGATTATAGGAATATAATAGTTTCTAATAATATATTAGTTAGTGCCCTTTAAAATTGGTAAGAATTTGAATAACTCCCTTGAATCGGGCTTGTATTTCTGGAATAATTTTGAATGTTGCTTTTAAAACATGTAAAAATCAATTAAATAAAGAATTATTGTATTATTTTTAGATATATATAACACTAAAAATGAATTTATGATGATTTAATTATTAAAAATAAGAATTTTATTGAGGTAATTAGAAAATTAATGTAACCCGATTTAAAATGGAGGTTCATGTGGAAACCCCTTACCTTAAGTCTGAATGTGTTTCGATCCTGAACATAAGGTGCTATAATATGAAATTATAAATATTAATCACTTAATTCAGATTCTAATAGACATGTATTTAGTTTATGCAGATTTTATAACTTTTTTATGTACTTATTGATTAGTTATAAGATTGAATTTTTTCGTTCCAGAGTGTTCATTTTATTGATTTTCATAATCGGGTCACTTCTTTTTATTTAAAGGATTTCATTTGGAATGGATGTAAATCTCCAAAATTTAATTTACATATTATTTATGAACATACGTAGTATTTATGAGTCATTTATATTACTTGGTTACATGGAATGAGGATGAATCATTAATTGAAATATTAATGACATTCACTTAGACTATTTATGTGGTATTTTGAATATTAGGAATTAGTTTGGTAATATTATTTAATAATATTTAAGTATAATAGTTCCTGAATATTAAATAAGTTATAATACATTTATTATAGTCATTTTATACCATATAAATGGTTTCATTACCAGTAATGATGGATAAATTGAAGAACGAAACATCATTATCCAAGAAGGTTGTAAATTGGAACCTCACGAATGATTATTTCATTGATAAAATAATAGAGAGAGAGAGTAAGAAAATTTATGATTCATATTCCATTAACAAGATATAATTATAGTATATATATTCTAATATAGTTATAATGGATATATGAAAAGAGGTGATGAGGCTTGGATAACAATATAATGGAACTTGAAATGAAATTGATAGAAATAAACTGTGAATTTACCACTTGAATAAATCTCCTAGGAAATCTCTTTATGGGAAGGGATTTTGGTCTTTTGGATGTACCAATAGACTATTTTACATGGGTAGTGACTAGGTAAAGGTGTTTGGGATGAACATTGAAGATCTTCAAGTCTTAGAGGAGTGAGGAGAATAAGGAGTGGGGGTTATATTGGAGGAGAAGAGTGACGTTTGAATATTTTATTCATCATTTTATTTTATCCCTCATGAAATCCAATAGTGTTTTTTCATGTGTCCCCTAAAAGTAATAAGTTCTTGTGAGTTTGATCCATGTGGTCATACAACAATCATTAATTTATAAGTTGTGTATTTAACTGGTAATTTGTAGATACAGTATTTTACCATATTTCAATGTTCAAAAAAATTCGTGTATTTGAGAAAAATCCCAAAAATTCACACAATTAATTTTTCAATGTGAAAAATTAAAAAATGATCTCCATTTTTTTGAATATAATACTATAAATATTAATAATTCAATTTTTTTATGAAACCATATTTTATTGTAAAATTAACAAGTTTAAAACTATAATTTGTTTTATATCACATTGAAAAATTAGTCAAGATCTAATTTTTTTCATTACAATAATAAAATAATGGAATGTTATTATTTAATATTCATAAGGGTCATACTACTATTCATATTAATATTCATAAGGGTATGTTACTATTCATTAAAAATCAATTTGGTTCAATGAAACATTAATTGACATACTAATCCAACCTCTAGATGACCATTTTTTGGAATTCAAAACATAGTTGAGGAAATGTTATGATTAACATATATATTTTAAAATGTGTTATTTTATATAGACTCAATGTTTCATTCATTCAGTATTTATTTTCAAATCCTTATGATGTTAAATTTTACCCATCATAGAAAAATATCATCCTCAAAATTCCATAATGTTACCTCACAAAAATATTTGAGTAGGTCTTCATTAAACGCTGCTTTGGCTTCCATGTTGCCTCTTCTATTTCACAATATCTACAAAGTATCCTTACTAGGAGAGTAGTTTGACTCCTCAAAACTTGTTCTTTTCTGTCTAGAAGCTAGATAGGCGCATCACAATAAGATAGATCATGTTCCAATTCTATACCATCATATGTCATGACATGTGTTGGGTGAGGATGTAGTTCTCAAAAATGAGACATGAAACAGATTGTGTACTTTGGACATGCTAGGTGTAAAGCCAAATGATATGAATAAGATCAAATTCTCTCCATAATTTCAAATTTCCCAATGTATCTAAGTCTCGGTTTCTCTTTCCTTCCAAATCTTATAATAGCCTTTAATGGATATACCTTCTTGAAAACATGATCTCCCACATTAACTTATAGATCCTTCATTTGATTTTCATTATATATCTTTTGACTTCTTCGAGCTACATTGATATGACCTTGAGTAGTCTTCACCAATGCTGTTGTTTCCTCTATAATCTCTAGGCCCACAAGCTTCATTTATCCAACTTCATCCGAACAAGTTGGTGTACCACATCTATTCCCATATAATGCTTCATATGATTCCATTTAAATACTTTAATGGAAATTATTGTGGTTGAAAAAATACACTAAAGGTAAATAATGATCCCACATACCATGACTATCATGTGAATAAGATCTCCATATGTCATATAAGGTTTGGATCATCCCCTCTGATTTCATGTTATCTTGAGGGTGATAATTAGTGCCCAATTGAAGTTTGGTATCCAATTAATTCTCAATAAATTTCTATACTTTTGATGTCAATCGTGGGTCACAATCAGAAAAAATTTATAGAGGTTCTCTATGAAGTCTTACTACATCATTGATATATAGTATTGCTAGGTGCTCCTATGGAAAATCTATCCTTATTGCGACAATATGTGCATATTTCTTACGTCGACACACAATTACCTATATCGTATCATTATTCCATGTAGTTTTGGGTAATCCAGTGACAAAATACATGTGGATTTTATTATATTTTCACATTAGAATAGTTAGAGGGTTGAAGACTCCTTTGGGCTATTTCCTTTCGGCCTTAACTTGTTGACAAAGAAAACATCATGATACATAATCCACATTTTCTTTCATTATGTTGGTCTACGAGAAATATTCTGTCAAATCATCATACATTTTTTGATCTGAGGTTGTATATAGAAATTTGAGCTACAAGCATCATCAAATAACTCCCACGTAATCTCAGGTATAACTGTAACCCAAAGAATCTTCCCAAACATCTGAACCTTATATTTACACATAATGTCAGTTGTCTTCCCAGCTTTCAGAACATTAATTTATTATTGATGATTCTCATCATCAGAAAGTCATGCATTAATTCTCGCTAATGATTATGTTTGGGAAACCATTTTAAAAAAGTAGTGATGTGTTAAATTCTTTGATAATTCCCATTTCCATCCTTACTAGATCTATGTACAAAGAATCCTTGTTAATCTTAATCTTTTTGAGAACTCCATGTTCTTTCCTTCTCAATGAATCATCTACCTTTTTTGCCTTTCCTTGGTTATAGTGTATAGTACAATCATAATCCTTTAGTAGTTAGATCTATCTCCTTGGCCTCGTGTTGAGTACTTTCTATGAGAGGATATACTTCAGTCTCTTGTGATCTATATATATATCACATTTTTTCCATAAGGATAATTTCTCCATATCTTTAGAGGAATGATTACCACTACTAACTCTTGATCATGAGTGGGATAGTTTTGTTCAGGAATTTATAACATTCTTGATGTATTAGAAATAACTTCCTCATTTTGGATATGAACACAACCAATTCAATTCTTTGATGCATCGTTATAGAACAGAAAACCATCATTCCCCGATGACAGTGTTATGATCAGAGCATTCACTAATCTCATCTTTAATTCATTTAAACGGTACTAACATTATTTTTTCCATACAAACAAAACCCCTTTAATTTTTGTCTTGGTTATTGGGTTGGCTAAAAGGGAGAATTTCGAAATGAAACAACCATAATAACCCGTTAAACATATAAAACTATATAACTCAGTTATGTTCGTTGGTGCATGACATTATTGAACAACTTTTATCTTTGTAGGATCAACAGATATCCCATCATTAGAGACAATGTGGCCCAAAAAGGAACCCTATTGAATCCAAATTTCATACATGCTGAACTTCCCATATAATTCATTTATTTTAACTGTCTTCGCAATAGTGCACAAGTGATTTCCATTATCATTATAGCTTTTAATGTATACCCAGATATCATCAATAAATTTCACCACAAATTCGTCACGATATTCATGAAAACTCTATTTGTTAAATAAATAAAATCAAAGGGTGTATCAAAAAGGAATTACTATAAACACGTAATTCCCATAAGTTGGTTCGAAATGATGTTTTTTGATTATCTTCTTTCCTCACCAGTAACTGATTATATAGAGATCGAAGATCGATCTGTGAAAAATATTGGTCTCATTTATGTTGATCAAATAAATCATCAATATTTGGTAGGGGATACTTTTTATTTATTATTATAACATTGATCACCTTATAGGCAATGCACAACCACATAGATCCATCTTTTTTTAATGAAAATAATATGGGCTCCCCATGGAGAAACACTACATAGAATAAATCCTTTATCACTAAATTAATCTAGTTTTTTATTTTGTTCAAATATTTCCATAGTGGCCATTCTATGAGGGTTATTTGATACGGGACTTGAAATAGGAAATAAGTATATGGAAAACTCAATTTCCCACTCTTGGGGATGTTTGGGTATGTCCTCTAAACACACATCAACATATTCTTTCACAATAGGTACATACTCTATCTAAAAATTCCTTTACTCACCAATAGATATTTCATTCCCTTCCTACCAAAAATTGAATTTAGTAGAGCTACTCGGGGTGGATCAAGATGAGAATCAGAAGGTGATATTTCTACCATAAAGATAATGAATTCCACATCATCTTCAAAAATTGTACCCTACTTCTTCTTATAATAATTATTCACATCATGGTTCAAAATCCATTCCATACTAAGGAATATATCAACGTCAATCATGCTTATGACTATAAAATCAGCAGATAAAACATGATTATATGCCATAATGGGGACTTCCTGACCCAACTTTGTTGCAATGGTACTTCCCTTGGGAGTTTTTACTAACATCTCAGTTATTAAATCAAAATGGAAATATCTAATTTTCATAGGAAATCGGATAGATATAAAAGAATTATATGATATAAAATCTAATAAAGCATTGGATAAGATTGAGGAAATGATTAATGTACCTGCCATCACATCATTATGAACTTAAATATCCTCTGTTTTGATCGCATATGTTTTTCCCTACTCCCTTTTCCTTTACGGTTGCATGTTTCCATGACGCTTTGGATAATCATTAAAATAATTTACAATCTTATAAAAATTATAGCACTAAATATTAATACCTTCTTTATTCCCCTTATTATCACCATCAATATTTCCTTTTTCTGTACATTTGTAGCATACTCATTTTCCTTTTATGCAGGAAACATGCTGTTCATTACACAATTATTATAGTGTTCAAATTCAACTATTCACTTATTCCATATTTATTTATATTCATTTCAAGAGTTTTTAGAAGCACACTTCTTCTCTTGCTTTCCCTTAATGTCATATGACATCGAGAATTCTCTTTCCATCTTGATATCACATGGAACTATATCATCATATAATGAGAAAATTTGGGAGACCAGTGCCGGTTGGGGGAAAGGATTTAGGCCACCAATGAATCTATCAATCTTTCTCCTATGATTTCGCATGTATTCCATAGAATGCCTTGCTGACACTGTGTAGTTAGCTTCATACTTTTCAACATTATCATCTTATTTTTTCCTAAAATTTATAAATTTCCTTTCCATATCCTCTCGATGTTCACGTTGAATGTATTTCTCTAAGAATATTTCCTTTAATTTCCTCCATTCCAACTATTCTATCTCTTCCCCCACATTTTTGTCTTGGATTAATGACCACCACTGTTTCGCATATCTGGATAGATGATAAACTTCCATGAAAACATTCTCTCTTTCATTACATCTCAAAAATAGAAATATCTTCTCTTCTGAACATATCAACTGTACATCTATAAATGTGATTGTGGATCTATTTAATAATGGAGGTTGTTGTCACATAATGAAATCTAACCAAGATTCTCAACATGGTGGATACATATCCTCCATACGGGTAAGGTTATTGTTCATAACCTGATTATATGTCCTAGTATATTTATAATTTTTTTCACACTAGTTCCTTCTCCAGATCAAACATCATTATATTCCATTAGAGGGAAATCCCTAAATGGGAAACACATGTTCATGTTTTTTCTATTTCTTCTTCTAGGCACCATAACTATATAATGGCATATACTTTATTAGGTTATGAATCAGAATGCATAATCTTAACTTAATTTAACACATAATATAAATTGAAATCCAATTCATGTCTATTCCAATAATCACAAACATGGTTTCCCTGATGGGAAAATTATATTTAAATCCTTCATAATGGATTCTAAAGAAAATGTGAATTATCCTAAGAATATCCATCGATATTGTCAAACCAAGTGATTAGTAAGTCCTGATGTATTGTACTAAGATACCCCAAGTCAAACCTAAAACTCCTTGTCGATGTTTTCACTCCTAGGTACATGAGTTACATAACCACGACCACTTTTACTATCTAGACAAGGATGTATTTTCTCGAAGGATGAATAGAATATATTTCTTACAAAAATAACAGGATGTTCTTGTTTGATTATGCTCAAATACTACCATAGGGATTTGTCCCTAATATACATTTTCTAAATCTATTTTCCATTTTTTCTACTAGACATATTCTGATAACAACTGTAAAGACTTGACCCTCATTACCCAGTGCCAGTGCCTTGTTTTATTACATTGGCATTAAAACAAGTAATATGGAGCCCGATGGACCAAATAATTTTTCAACATTTTGGAAATATGATAAATATATATGTTCAATGTTACATCATGAAAGGAAATTAAACTATAATATATTCAATTAGAATCTTCTATGTCTCTCGGAATATGCCTGCAAGTCACCCATAACATACTTTTTCATATCCTGTGAAAATGGAACATAAGAAAGGGGTGAGCTCAAAATCGCAATAAGAGTAAGCAATATAGAGAGAGGTATCATAATAATAAACATTAATAATGGTGAATAATTGAAAAAATTCATTTAAAAACAATAAACATGAATGAATTATGAAAGGAATATGAGCTGAGTAAATAATCTCATAATAAAATATAATAATATGTATTCTACTAGACAAAGAACCACATGATAATTCAATTACTAGATTCATAATGAGGTAAATTTCTATTTCATACATACTGAAATATACCATCATGGCCTCATCCATGATGACTAAAAATGATTAAGGCCTTAGACAAAACAATATCTTAAAAAGGGAAAGGCCTCGGCCAAGACCATCTCTATTTGTCTCATGAGACCTACTAATACATCAAGGGGAAATATAGGGCCCCATAAATAACATAATAACTCCAATTAATTGCTCATGTGAGTGGGGATAAACATAAACAATATATAAATTCATAATAAAACTATTACATGAAATGTCAATAACATTCCCTGAACATTATGCTTAAACACTAACAATTCTGAGTCAATTGGTTAATGGTTTTAGGGTAGTACATCCAAAATAAAACTAGATATAAAATATCCAAATAAATAGTATAGATTAAATCATAAATAATTAATTATATTAATACATAAGAATCAACAAGGGTGTTTAAACAAATGGAAATACTCTTATAAAATCATTAAGCAATACTTGAGATAAAAATTCTTTTATTTTGAAAAGAAGACTTTTTTTAGAAATGTATTAGTATAAAACCAGAACTGAAGTAAGGTAGTATTTTTATAATTAAATGATTGATTTTAAATGATAATTTTTTATAATAAAATATTATAGAGGGTCCTTGATAATAGATATGAATTTGATAAATTCCCATGAATCAGGCTCGTATTTGGGGAAGAATTTTGAATTTTCTTTTTAAAACATGTAACAATTTATAAAATAAGGACAGATTATTGTTGGTGTACATACATAGAACACTCAAAAGATAATTTATGAGGTGTATAGAATAATATATAAGAATTTTATTTAGGTAATTATACATTTAATTTAACCCAAATGAAAAAGGATGTTTGGGTGGAAAACCCATACCTTAAATCTGAATGTGTTCTGATGTTGAACATATGGTCCTGGAATATAAAATTAGACTTAATAATTACTTAATTTAGGACCTATTAGAAATATATTTAGTTTATCCCTATTTTATTAACTTCATTATGTCCTTATTGACTAGTTATAATATTGAATTCCTTCCATCCAGAGTGTTCATTTTCTTGTTTATCCTAATCAGTTCCCTTGTTTTTATTTAATGGATTTAATGTGGAAAGGATGTAAATATCTAGAATTAAAATAAAATATTATTTATGGACATAAATTTGTTTTAATGGTAATTTATATCATTTTTTATATGGAATGAGGATGAATCATTGTTTTTAATATTAATTACATTCACAGAGAATATTTAAGAAGTATTTTGATTATTAGGATATAGTTTGGTCATATTTTTCAATAATAAGTATGTATACTAGTTAATGAATATAAAAAAAGTTATAATACATATATTATAGTATATTTTAGTTTCATGACCAGCAATTAAGGAAAATTTGATGAACCAAACTTCATCGTCAATGACGGTTATAAATTCGACCCTTATAGACGATGATTTTGTTATAATTTAAAAGAATGAGTGTAAGAATATTGATGATGGGTCTTCCATTAACAATATATAATTCTAGTATATAGAGGATAATATAGTTATAATGGTCATTTGGATATATTAGGTGAGAGGATGATATCAATATAATGGAACTTGAAATGAAATTGAAAGAAATAAAATGTTAGTTTACCTCTTGAATCCTCCTCCTTGAAAATCACATTAAGGGAATGTGATTTAGTATTTCGACAGGACCAATTATGTCATGGATTTGGGGGGTGACCACAGAATTTTATTTGATATGAAATTCAACGATCATAATGGTTTATATGGATAAGATGAAGAGGGAGTGATGGGGGGTTTTATAGTGGAGGAGAGGAGTGAATTTTGAATATTTTATCCATTATTTTATTATTTCCCACAAGACAACCAATAGTGTTGTTTAATGCAACCTCGAATTGTAATAAGTGCATGTGGGTTCTAAAAAAGTGGCCTTATATCACTCATGATGTCATAAATGGTGTATTTAACTGATAATTTGTATATACGGTATTTTATTGTATTTCACTATTCATTAAAAATTCTAGTATTTCAGAAAAATGCCAAAAAAAATCACCGTATAAATTTTTTGACATATAGAATTAAAAACATGAACATTGTTTTTGGACAAATAGTTTTCTATATATAATTATTTTTATTTTAAAAAAACATAATATATTTTAAAAAATAATAATTTTAAACTATAATGAATTTTATATCACATTTAAAAATTAGTTATGATTTCATTATCTTATTATATAATGAAAATAAAATAATAATGTTATTTACTATTCATAAGGTTCATATGATTTTTAATAATACTATTCATAATGGTATGTTATTATTCATCGAAAATCATGTTGGTTCTATCAGACACCAAATGACCTACTGATCACAACTCTAAATGGTCGTTTTTCAAAATTAATAACATAGTAGAGGAAACATAGTGATTATCTGCTAGATTATAGATTTTTTTTATTTTATAGGGACTCAATTATTCATGCATTAAATATTTATTTTCAAAACAATAGGGCATTACATTATTTATCACTCTACATTAGTCCTTTGGAATTAGATTTATCTTCTGGTCAATGTTTTTATTTCCCAAACATGTTCTCTTACATGGAATCCTGGTAATGTGTTATTGAGGATGACATTCATACCTCATGATATATTTAATAAAGTTGATGTTTTGTTAATCCTATTTATGATTTTTTTCCGACAATGTTATTTTGAAATTTTGGACCATTGACAACAATGATCAGTATTGAATAGTGATGACCCAATATATTTAAATTCATAGAATTTAACACCATGAGATTTTAAATAGGGAACATCATGTATGATATATATTAAGACAAAAAAACCAATCATAGAATATGATGTAACACCTAGATACATACTGAAATAATATTTTTAAAATAAATTCATTCTCTTCGATTATTTTTAATTCACATAATACTAGGTTTAAACAAAACATGTCTCTCTATAAAAATATTATTATTATAAATGACCATTATAAACTAGTCATTATTTTGGTGGGTATGAATAGGAATAAGTGAATTTTAAAAATAATATGGCTAACACAAGTAATAAATATATTCTAGGATTATAAAATGGTCATTAATAAAATAACAATCATTTCAATGAAAAATAAATGTTTTCAAAAAAATATATTTTTTTTTAAAATGATGTTTACTCTCACATTTAAAAAATTATTTTCAACATTATTTTGAAAATACATATAATATTTAGTGAAAAATTAATCATATCTTTGGAAATATATAAGTGAAATTTATATCTTTGAGAATTTTTATGTATTTTCTGAAAATATTAATTTTCTTATAAATACTGAAAACAAAGAATATTTATTGAAAACCTAAAGTGGGTATAAATTTTATAAAAAGGTATATTATATTTTAATTTTTCAATATATAAATATATAAATTATATTAAAATATAACTAATTGAGTAAATTTTAATAAATTTCACATTGAGTTATGATATGAAATCTTATTATGATTACAAATGTTTTTGTTTGAGAAACAATTTTTTCAACACGTCTCTATGATTTATATAAAACTGAATTCATTCACTTATTTAAATTGAATTTTAAAAAATGGATTACATATTTGAATTAATAATATTCTATATTATGTAATTTTTTCAACTAAATGTTTTACCAAAATAAATAGTGACACACTAAAACTTTATTAACGTAGTTATGGTAAAAATGGGTATCCCATCAGTTTAAAATAGAATTAAATTATTTAAAAATTAATCAAAAAAATTATAAATCCTATTTTACCACCATATACATACCTTATCACATCTATAGTCAAATAATGTCCCATTTGGAATCATATTGATTGTGAAAATCATCGGTAAACATGTTTCTTCTAAAAAATTCAATGTTTGTCCAATCCACTTCATTCTTCTAAAATGATTTGGATTTAAAAATAACTTCATTAATTCAATCATTAATAAACTCCCAACATAAAATATGATATTTATTGATCATAAGGCTTGAATATGAATTACACTGTTGAAATCCTAAATAATTTGTCTTCAGAAGTGGTAACGTTATTAAATGACTGTTTTTATTTTAATTATTATTTCCCCTCATTAAAATATTATAAAATAATTTTATATATAATAAATAAATTTAAAATTAAATTAATATGTTATTAGGTTAATTTAATAATATATATCTATATCATATTCTTTCAAATTTGAAATGAAAATATTGATCATGTGTATGGTGGACAACCACCTCATGAACCAATATAGGTCATCATCAATGACCACCTAACATGGTCGTATATATTGATGTATTTATCATATTTAAATGATATTAATACCTTAATATACATTTTCAATTTTAATACCCATATAACATCTTTCCATCCATTCTTTTGGAAAACTATAATGTTGCTCATGTGTATGTTGGACTACCGCCTCACGAATATATGTAATGTGTATTTAAAATTCCATTACAACATGGATAGTAAAAAATGATGTATTATGTTAATATATATCATATTTTCTACATAATTATACCATTGTAATTATTTTATCACATATACATTCTTATCTTTTTCTCTATGAGGAATATTAGAATAGTTCTTGTCTGTACTGCGGACTACCACCTCATGAAATGAAATGACTATTTTTCCACAACTAATCTACTGGAAGTTAATAAGGATAAATTTAATGGTTATATATAATAAAAAATACATCATGATTACTCTAGTTTAGTTATATTTTATTTAACATCATTTTATTCTATCCACTGATAATGAAATGGAGTCGATTTTCAAGGCTACACACCACATACCATCTCCACGGACAGTCTATCCGAATTTAAATCTCTAGATTTTATATATTATATTGATAATATATATAAGGAATATATATGATATTTAAATAATTATTAAAATTATTTATAATATGTAAATTTTATTAATGTAATATTACAAAAAAAAATTGAAAAAAAACCTACATGAATATCGACATAATTATTACATAAAATAGTGATTTTAACAAATAATGGATAATAATAGGGTAATAAGAGATTGTAATCTTAAGAATCCGGTTTTTTCTGTGAAAGACTTTGTAATATTCTTGATGTTATTCCAGAGCAGTGCCTTCAGACGGCGTGCGATTCCGAGCCACGGAGTTGCTGGAATTAAATTTTCATTATGTTCACACTGGAGATGAGAAATAAATGAGATAACTCATAAACAGAGTTCTGGATCAGGGATCCAAGTATACGGATGGGTCCGGAATGGGGTGTTTAACCGAAGAACGACATAAAACTTGTCGGCGCGAGATGTTTGGACCCCTCGTCCGCTTCTGGAACGTTAAACAGATTAATTAATTAATTAATTAATTCGTTTAATGGAGAAACGCTAGTATCTCTTAAATGGTGGCTCGGATTGGAAAACCAAGGGCAATGTTGAGATAGGAGCGTGTCGTTTACCCTAGAAGGGGTATAATTTTCGCGGGCGCAGGTTGTTTGTGAAAAATGGCCCCGGGGGCGTTTTCGTAATTTGGCGGACTTAGGCGCTATGTTTAATTACATTTCAGTGGGGTCTCGGAATAAAATTCCTAGACCGCCGTTGCGCTCAGAGCGTGGTTCGTAACCTAGTGGAGGCTAAATCCCGACCCTGTCGGGAGTTCGGGTTCGGGGCTGTCGGGCGGGCGTTTAAGTGATTTGTACTTAAACACCCCACCCCACCTTCTTCTTCTTCTTCTTCTTCTTCTTCTTCCTCAAAATCTCATCCCCCTACTTCACCTCCGACGAGGTTAGCTCCGACGAGGTGACTATGGTGAGGTGTTTTGGTGCCGGAGGATCGACGCAAAGCTCAGGGCGAAGCCCAGCGAGGTAGGAGGTTTCGTTGCGTTTTCATTTCTGAACCCCCCTTTGAGTTCGATTTTATGTGTCGATTTGATGTTAAACCATCGAAAACAACCCATGGATGCGTTCTATAATTTATGAGCTTAGTATCGCCATTTACGGAATCGAAATCAGAGTTCGGAGGCATTCGCAATCGCCCGCCGAAGTTGGCGGGTTTTCGATTTTCGGCGGGTTCGAGCGGCGGCGCGGCTCGGCGGAGAAGGCGGCGCGCGGGTGGTTTCGGCGGTCGGCGGTGCGGGGGTTCGACGCAGGATCGGGAGAGCGTGGCTTCCGTCCAGGGTGAGGGAGTGGCGTCAGGCGGAGCGGCCGCAGAGGAGGCCGGCGCGACGGTCACGTCCGGCGGAGGAGGGAAGACTCGTGCGCGGTCTTCCCGAGGTCAACGAGGACAGGCTTCGGTCGGTCCGTTTCAGAGGAGGCAAGGACCCTCATGAGGCGGGTCCTGCATTGCAATAGGAGACCGGCCATTTGGCCGGTCGGATGTGGAGGGCCGGACCTGCTCGGGTTCGGCGGTTTGAGGCGGGCAGCGGCCAGCGGGCCGGCGCCTCGGACCGGGCCGGCCAGGTTGGATCGGCCCGGATAGGCCCCCTTGCATTTGGGGGGCCGTAACTCTTAAATGGCGCGTCCGATTGACACGCCGTCAGCGGCGGTGGAACCATATCAACGCAACGGACTTTTTGCGATGATTTTGGGAATTTTTAATTCCCGAAACGATAGGCATCGGTGGCGCAACACGTACGTCGAGGGGTTTGACGTCTTTCCGAGAATATTGTTTTGAGCGGCGCGGACGCGTCCGACGTCCGATTTAAGCGCCGTCAGCGGCGTTGAAACCCTGGCATCGAGGCGGAGGTTTCCAGGGTGGTTCCGGGCGTTGATGACGGAGTTGAGGTGTGGGCCCCACGGCCCGTCTTTTGAGCTGCGTGCAGCTTTTAGCGACGTTTTCCTCGAACGTCCGTTTGGGGCATGCGAGTAGTCGATGTTGGGTGTTTTTCTGAGCACATCGCGTTGGCGCAGTCTGCCCGCTATAATTCTGCACGATTGTGCGGGGCCCACGAGGGTCGTTTGGGCATCGACGGTGATTTTCCATCTTAATCACCAGGCGACCGTTTTGGACAAGTGGATAGTCCATCTTGTGTGCGTTTTCGAGAGGATTGCAACGGTGCGATCCGTTCGTTGAGTTTCGGGACCGGGATGCGGGTCCCACGTGGCACCGCTCATGTGCGGTGCGCCGAAATGCAACCTTTTCTCCGGATATCCGTTGCACTCATGTGAGTAGTGCTTTTGACGTGTTTTCCCGAGGGGATCGCAATGGTGTGATGCGCCCGACTGTTTTCGGGGCCGAGGCTCGGGATCACGGGATGTCGTACGGGCGTGAGGCGGTGCTGGTGTCTTTTTCGTCGGATATCCGTTTGAGGCGAGTAAGTAGTCAATCTCGTTTGTTTTTTCGCGAGGATTACAACGGTATGATCCATTTGGCTGTGTGGAACCTCTTGCACGATCTTATTAATAGAGGAAGCATGGAAGGTGCTCTAGTGGTGGTTCGCCCAACCTTGTTTGTAGCGGACCCTTGGCCTGTGATCGCGCACTCAAGGGAGAGTGATGCAAATGGTTCACGAGATGTGGTTGGCCGTGCCTGGGCCTTTGAGGTGGAGTTGTTATGTAACACATTCACGTTGACGCTGGGTGTCGTGTGCACGATAGCCTTTGGGCTAGATCGAGGTATACTCTGGGAGTATACGGGAGCACTTGGAGGTACGTGTGGTTTGTACCTGAGGCTGTTTGTGCGCTTGGTTGGGGATTGACTTGGGGCCACACGTCGTGTGGGCCCCAAGTTTGTGTTGTGTTCAGCATTGCATACTTTGACCTCTCGCGACATAGAGGGTCCCTCTGGGTGTTTGATTGACCAGAAGGGTGGAGTGTTTCCCCTGGCTCGGTGCTCATTTGTTGACCCGCATGGTTGAGTGGCCTCCCCCTAGTTTCGTTCTTGGTATATCGGCTAGTAGCGGTGCTAGTGGCACCCCGTGATGGAACAGGCGCTGAAACCCTTTTGGGAGAGTTGTTTTGGAGTTGGGTGGTTGCGCAATACCCACCCCCTGTTTGGTTGGCCAGTGTTGTACCCTCTAGTGGATATGGCCAGAGCAGTTCTGAGTTTTACCCCCCAGCAGGGCTAGGCAGTGGGTTACTCATCGGTTCTTAGGTTCTACCCTCTAGCGGAGATAGGGCAGTGGGTCACCCGACGCACTTAGGGTATACCCTCCAGTAGAGACTGGGCAGTGGGTCACCCGACGACCTCTTAGGGTCTACCCTCCAGCAAAGACTAGGCAGTGGGTCACCCGACGACCTATTAGCGTCTACCCTCCAGTAGGGATGGGCAGTGGGTCGCCCGTCGTCTAGTTCCAGGTCTACCATCTAGCACGGTTGGGCAGTGGGTCGCATGTCGACTTATTCTAGGTCTACCCTCCAGTGGGGCTGGGCAGTGGGTCTCCTGATGATGTATTATGGTCTACCCTCCAGCGGGGCTGGGCAGTGGGTCGCCGGATGATGTGTTATGGTTTACCCTCCAGCAGGGCTGGGCAGTGGGTCACCCAGTATATTAATATGGTTTACCCTCCAGTGGGGCTGGGCAGTGGGCCGCTTGATGATGTGTTAGGGTTTACCCTCCAGAAGGGCTGGGCAGTGGGTCACCTGATATCTAGGAATGAATTACCCACCAGCAGGGCTGGGAAGTGGGGACACCGGTTGGCATTCCAGACTAAGTCCTTTCGACTTGGCTAGTCTGTGGCCTTCCTCCGTGATTACTGGAGCGGGACCCTTGGTTGTACGGGTCGGTGATGGAACGTCTTGACTTTGAGGAGACCTCACGACTGCATGGCAGTGACGATGTGTGGTTTGACGTTCCCCCAGAAATCTCAAGTACGAGGGACACTTTCCCCACCAAGACACATTCTTGTGACGCGATCTAAAACCGTGTAGGTGAGTCAGTGCCGCCCAATGCGGATAGTGTCAAGGTGCGGTGATTGACCCCCTTGGCTTGCGGTTCGGGGCAGACGTGTGGGATGCTGGGCAACGATGGTGTTCACTCTTGGGACTGTTGACGACCCTTTTCTTGGGCTGAGCTACAGGACGGAGATCCCATTACGACGTTGTTTGGGCTTCTCGATTGAGAAGAGTGATATGTATATACCTTGTTCGATTACCCACTTCTTGGGGTTGGTTACTCTCTCTCCAGGAGAGGCGAAGACACACGGGGTATGCCACGTGATTTCCATGTCTATCTTCTCGTGGTTGGATGAGTCTAATCTCCTGCTATAGTTATCGAAGACTCGACGAGAAGTTCATCTTCTCACTATTTCCAGCTCCTTGTGCCTGGACGAGTCTACTTCCTTCCTCTTGTTGGGTTGAGCTGGACTCTCTGTTGTGCTGTTACTCTTTACTGCACCCTCAGTTGGACTCCTTTACTTTTCTCTATTCGCTCTACTGCTCACCCCTTTGGTACCTCCTTTGTTTCTCCCTCGATTCTTCGTGGTATCCTAATGAGTATTTTTATACTCACCCCTGCTTGGGCTTTTACCGCACTTGGTGTGCCCTTGCAGACGACAGACAGGTGGAGCGTGAGTTCAGTGGAGCATAGGAGCTTGGGAGCTTGGACCGTATGTGGTGGTCGTAGCCGGGTTCCATGTGGGAGACCCGTCAACTGTTTCTTTTGTGTCCCTGTTGTCGGGTTGTGGCACTTTTTGGTAGGGCACGTGTTTTACCCATTTTCTTTTCAATTTGTAATTTGTACTTGTAGAGGTCGATGCACTCTATGGTTTATTTATAACAGTTTCCCTTTTCATTACTTGTCATTTCTTTTACTCTGTAGTTTTTCATTGAGTGTGCTGCATATGTGCATGTACAGGTTCTTAGGAAAAGGCCTCCTCGAGTTTTTGTGCCTTCAGCGCTAGTCGCCAGCCCCTGGCCTATGGAGGCGGGCCTAGGGTAGTTACGGCTCGAGCCCGGGTAGGGTCAGGTCATGACACTAATTCAATCTTATATAGTATGTATTATATGAGTAAGTTTCATTATATTTGTATAATTAACTAATTTTTTTTATATGTGAGGATTGTACAAATACAAATGAAGTAAAAAACCGATGTAATGATTCCCATCATACTTATACTTATGTAAGACATATTCCATATTCACCACTTATTCCATTTTGTGGGGATTATAATAGATCCATTTTATTTTAAATAGAAAATATATTTATTTTTTTGTTATATATTTTTTAATTTTACTTTATTTCATTGATGGGGTTTTTTATTCAAATAATATTAAAGTGGTAATGGGTTTTTCACAATCTCATAATTATTTAGGATTGATTATGTTAAAGTATCAAATGGGGAATTATATTATAATCATATATTATATATAATTTATTATATTCTCATTTCGTTAATCAATTATATTTCATGTAATAGTAACAATTTTCCTCTCATTGTTAAATCAAATTATTTAAACATTTTTCCTTCAAATATGTCATCATTACTTTCATGGATTGAAAATATATTTCCATCCAATAAAATATTTTCCAAATATTTTCTCAATTTTTTTTTAAAAAAATCTTCATTGTTACTTACAAATGGAATTTTTTCCATGTTTTATTTGAAATTTTATTGAATGAATATTAATATCAATATATAAACATGGACCATTTATAAATTTTCAAATCCTGAAATCAATATTTATGTTAAAATGTACAGAATGAAAATAATTTATTATAATCATGACAATTGAATGTTTTAAAGAATAATTTATAAGATTCAATGGTTATTTTCAATGAAATTTATTTACAATTTTTTTAAATATTTAGTTTTAAAATATATTCATTTATAAAAGGTTATATTATCATGAAATTTTTCAATTGCAATTTTTGTTTATTTTTATCATCAATGGAATCATCGGTTATTATTGTTATGATTTACTAAATATATATATGAAAAATCTATTGCCCCATAGTTGGTTCTACAATTTAACTCAAACAACATAATATTATATATTTGGAGGATTTTTAAAATTCCATAGTGTTCAACACCATTCACCACATTATTATGGATGGTTTATGAGTTAATTTATTTTACTGTGGGTATGTATTAACATTTTTTATGTTAGTTTTAAAACACAATTGTTTATGTGGATTGTGTTTCACCCATTTTTTTATCACTCATATTTCAATAAATATTCACTCCATAATCATTAGATTAGCTATTTATGGCCGTTTTATTTTTCTATTTTGTAGAATATCTATGTATAAATTTCAATATCATTAGATTATTTATATGTCTTTATTTGATCATCGTTTTTTCCTACCACATAATTCACATGTAATTTTTTAAATGGAAATTATTTTCGTTATTAACCATTCAATATTGATTAATCTTATTTATTCATGATAGCTTATATTGTATTCTTTTTCATAATAAGCATATGAGGGAAACTGTATTTTCATTAATTTCCCCATGATGTGAATATATAATCATTAATTTAGTTTGAGGACACATAACATTTACATTCACCTTTTGTAATTTATGTATTCAAATATAATGTCATAATCATGTATGTATCTTGAATACCCACACTACTATACTCTTCATTATTTTTGATGTGATTGATTATATTTAGATATAATGTAGTAATGAAGACACCTTCTTATGGTTGTATGGTTCAAGGTAATTAAAATGCTATTCATCATCACTTCAGTGCGATGGGTATTCTCTTTATCTATCATGTTGGAAGATATCATAAATATTAGCATTGATGGTAATTCAATATAGGGATATTCAATCAATAAAAGTTTATCTATCTAAAGAATGTATAAGATATATAATATAAAGATCACAATTTTGTTGAAACTTTCCATATTAGGTTGGATAAAGATCAAAATTGAAAGATATTTCAAGTAAAATACAAGGCCATTTGGATTTGATGGTAACATCATCATGTTTAATGATATATATCCCACATGTTTCACTATTGAAACAGAAATACATATAAATTATGAGGATTAAATAGATTTATTTCTCCTAGAGGCCCTGAATGAATGATTCAATAGTCAAAGAATTATTTTACATGATCTAGACTCCAATTTTTTTTGTTAATGGCATGACATTGAATATTTTTCCCCATCATGGAGATCTTCAAAGTCATTAGTGGCCAATGTAATCTATTATAGTAAAATTGAAATAGTTTCATATCATATCTAAAAATATAGATTTTTGTTTCACTAACTCATTATTGAATTATGGAGTTGGGTATGATGATTTAACTGGAATTTCTATATTAAAAATTCTATTGAGGGTCTTGTGTTCCATGATATTTGTAAAAAAAAATCTTTCAATTTTTTAATTTTTTATTAGAACTGTAATTTCATCTTTAGAGGCTTATTAATATCATATCCTTCATTAAGGATTTTTATTCCCTAAATAAATAATTTTCTAAGAAAACATTAATCTATATTTCAATTTCATTACATTGTTTCACAGATTTATCTTTTAAACATGTCTTGCAAATATAAAATTTGAAAGTATTTTTAGAATATTTAAAAAGATGTCATATTTTAAATTTAATAATCATCTAAATTCACAAACATTTTTAGAAATTCATTGATATAAATTTTTCTTTAAATGATTTAATAGTTTTTTTAATGAAGATCATCTTCCTGTTGTTTGGTGAATTTTTTATTTCTTTTAACATTTCTAAAATAATAAGATATTTCATCTTGTTTTTAAAATAATTTGTATTATTCTTTCATAAAATAATTTCATTTCTATGACAACATCATTTAATGTTTTTTATCCTTCATTTGGTATATAATCTAATTTAATAATACACCTTCATTCTCCAAATTGATTATAATTTTATTTTTAAATTTTTTCATGGAATCCATTTCACCACATGTGTTGACTAGCTATAATGGAATTTTGATTATTTTTTTTGTTATTTTTGCTCACATATATCTAGTTCATTATTATTTGATGAGTCGTCCATATATAGCCCCTAAATTAAATATGTAAAGAATTATATATAATTCTATAATAATGTATGTTTTGTTTTGATACATGATCAACTATGTGAAATTGGTACTGATGAATGATCTATTATGATAATTGAAAATAGCTTGTGTTGGTCATTTCACTATGTTGTGATGGTCTTGGAAGTTATCCTTTCCATATGTTATAATTTCCTCGATGATGTATTTAGAACATTAAATATTCCTACATATTCCTATATAATGATCCATGGATAAAAATTTTACATCTTGACTATATATTATTATGACATGTTATATTTATCATCTTCTATGTTTTTAAACCCTATTATCATGACCTATTAACAACTCTTATGATTTTATGTCCTATTAATTTGATATTTCAATCATTTATATACTTTTTTCATACATAAAATCTATCCCTTATTACTCAAGAAAATGTATCCCATTATAGATCATTTGAGATTAACCCGGTTTTTCTTTTCCTTAGGGAATCACTTATAGAATTATATATATAATTGAATTGTATAAATATTATTTTATTAGATACATTGAATAATTTAGTTTTACTATTATATTTATGATACATACCTCTAAATAAACTAAAAATTTGGGAATTCAGGACTGATGGTTTCCTAATCATATGTAATGTTAATGTATTGAAAATGATGTAAAATATATGGTTATTATGTTTGGGGCTTCATAGTTATTATAATAGTGGGGTATAGTAATTTTGAGGAAGTAGTTAACATAAAATAATGGAAATCAAGTGAATATATCCTAGGATTATGAAAATGGTATATAGTTGGAACAAAACTAATTTATTCGGTAACCAAGTACAAGAGTAACATGTATTATGGTATGAAATTAATAATAGAAACAATTGAAATTAATATCTTTAGACATTGATTCTATTATTGTATAATCTTTTATTGTTCATGATAACTGATATTTTTTACTAGATGGATGAAACAGGATAAACTATGATACAAATGGGTGTCATAGATAATATAGTTATTATCCATGTGGGAGACCAAATTGATTGGATTCTAGAGCACCGAAGCATTTGTAAATCTCACTCAAATATATCCTGATATGAATAATAATTTCATCATTCTTGGGATGATTAATGAACCAGGAAATGTGCACCTCGTTGTAGAAAAACGTTATTCACAAATATACACTGAATTAGAGAGAGGAATTAAACCCAAAATTAATCATTCAATGGATGAATTAAATAGGGAATATATTATCCATTATCATGTTCTTGGAAAATTAGAATGATATTTTTTTGTTTTCCTCTTGGATGGATACATTGATCAATGGTGGGACTTCATTAAAAAAATGATGGATAAGGAAAAATCTAGAATCCATTGAATGGGATAAGTTCAATAAATCATTTTTCACTATATATTTTCCACAAACACTTCACATTAAAATTTCAACAGGATTATACAAAATTAAACTAAAGAAAGATGAATAAATTGGTAACTATGTATCATTATTTATGAGAATGATAATGTAAACATATTGTTTTCTCAATGATAATAAATTAAAAATCAATTGATTTCAAAGTGACCTAAAACCATTTAATAGTAATTAATTATCTATATGATACAATAATATATTTTGTTAAATTGATCTATTTAAAAATAAGGTTTGAGTAGAAAGTATGAACTCTAGTTATTCTCATATATCATGTATCAATAAATATAAAATGATGTATTATTAGATGTATTAAGAAAAATAACATAAATATAAGAAAAAATTTAACATCTAAATCAAATATTTGTGAGGCCGTAGGAAATAAATTTCATGAAAAAACTAGATAGTAGATTAAATGTGGAAGTGTTGTCTATCAATTTAATGTGTTTTTAATGGATTTTAAGATTTCATTAAATGTAGTAGAAGAAAATAAGTCCTCATCGAATAAACCACCCACACATAGATGATTCAAATTATAGATGGTTGGGTATCACAAAAAATATTTATAAAATAAATGGATAAGGAGAATAATATAATTATATAACATCTATGATAAAAAAGGAAATGAAGTGTCTATTCAATCAATATTCTTAATGCAGAAAAAGATAAAAATATTTTCTTTAATGGTAAACATAATCTCTTCCTGAAACCTATGAATATATTATTTGATTCTATTAAATTTAATTCATTAATAAAAATTAAAATTTCTGTGAATATTTATTCACTACCCCCAATGAATTGATATTTATTAATTTATGAAGAGACATGGAGGGATACTTATTGAATCAACTATATATAAATATTATTTGATATTGGTTTATTGGAAGATACATCAAGAATATCTAGTTCTTCTTCCCTTGTTGTGGAATGATATTAAATTGGGAAAGGATTGAATCTCCTTATATTCATCACATAAAAATTATCATTACTAAAAAATATAATATTATATCTTGAATCATTCCATTTTCATATTTCGATTAAAAGAATATTATGAACACCCATTGGAAATAGAATATATAATATATGTCATAATATACAATAATAAAGGAATATTTATGTAAATAGTGAAGGGTAAACTCAACATTGAATATATGAAAACGTTTTGTGATTTTGTTGATGTACTACCAGATGAACTTCCTAGTCTTCCCCCAATGTCGGAGGCTGATTTTTAGATTATACAATAGATTTTTTATTTACTTATCAAAGTGTCCTTATCAAAAATCACCCATTTAATTTTAATAAAAAAATATGTTTCCCCAAGGGAGTCTAGATAAAGGATTTATATGTCCTACTTTTTCACTTGAGGGATCAATAGTCATCATTTTAAAGAAGAAGAATTGATTAATTATTTTTTTCATTGATTATAGTATCATTAACAAAATGAAAACAAGGAACATATATTCTATAACATATATAGATTATATTTTATATAAAATAAATGGTCTCAATAACTCTTTAGGGTTGAATTTATGAAAATGATATCATCAATTATATATCAAAATGGAGGATTTAACAAATACAACCCTCTGTGTGTGGTATTAACTATTTTAATTATTATTTATTCCTTTTGGATATCTAATTACCCACTCATTATTAGTGTATTGATTGAATAGAGTCATTAGAGACTAAAATGATCAGTTCTAAATTGTCATTATGGGAATTATTATTGTATAATCTATAAAAAAAATAGGAAGATTATCACTATTTGAGTAGTGTGGGACATAACATAGAAAGGGGGAACTATATAATTTTTTCTAGTGTTAATTCTCTCTATAAAAAGTATCATTAATGGGTAATGTATTCACTATTGAGGGCGTATTTTTTATCTTTCAAAAAAATATATTTTTAAACAATTAGATTGACCAACTAATATAAACAAGATATGTAAAATTTTTGGGTTGGATGAAAACTATAAAATTTTCATGAAAAATTATTCACTAGTATCTAATCCACTAACTGTGGTAATTTGTAAGGGAGTAAAATTAATATAGACTGATGAATTTGATGAAATATTCATGGTGCATAATAATATGTTTTTACTATGCCTATACAAACATTTCCCTACTATGGGGATGAGTGTTCAATCTATAGTGATTTTTGATCTAGGGACTATGATGAAGCCTCATGAAAAATTGTAACGTAGTTACATATTCCCCTCATCTATTAATTATCTTGGAGAAAACATACATACAACAGGATCAATAGTTTGAAATAGTTTTTTTTTGTATTAACAATTTAGTGGTATTATCTTTATTCTAAAATGTGAAACATTTATACTGATCACATGATCGTAATGTGTATACACAAATTGAATTCGATGAAAATGTACACAAATAATTTTTTTGAATTTATTAAATGTATTGATTTATCAATACAATAATCTTTTGGGATGTAAATATATTGGAAGATATATATATTTAAAGAATCATGCTACCCAATCCTAGATGGGGACATAAGTAATAACAATAATTATAAATATTCAGAAGATGGGTATAAAAACCATAAATAATTGCATAAAATCCTATCATTCCTAAACTATCTATCTACTATTAAACCATATGATGATTAAGTATGTATAGAATGATTATATGATGTAATATAAGAATGAATAATATATTTTTGGAGATTATTCATCATAAATAATGAATTATATTTTTCATAACCTATATATGATTCTCATAAAATATATATTTAAAGAAGTATAAACTTCACAATTCATAAGGGTTATACCTCTTTTTACATATCAAAAACAAGAAGATGATTCAAGATATTTATAAACACTTCTGGGGGGAAAACATGAAGACGGTGATTTTATAGTATTTATCAGGATTCTTGGTATGTGTATAGTAAATGATGACTGACAGAAATATAAGGGGATAATGATACCTTTTATTATATAAATATATATTATCAGTAAATAACACTATATGATTTAATCATCCTCCATTAGACTTATAAAAGGATCGATAATATCTAGGTTTTGATGGATCGAAACACAAATTCAACACATGTTATTGATATCGAAGAGGATTTACACTAGTATTAACACTCATAGTCTATCCATAATGAAATTATTATGATTTAATTTAGCCACACATTCAAATATTTATATTCATGATAAAATAACCAGGTCAATATTAAAAATGTTTCCACAAAAAGAACCATATTTTGACCATATCTTTAAAATTATACATCACCATAAGATAGATGGTCAATATGAATCGACTATTTAGAAAATATAGTGAAATATATGATATTAATCATTCTAATTTATGGACATAAGAATCATTATACAACATTGGTCAAATTTTAATATACAAATATGTCCCAAACTATTGTCCATTTGAAAAAATATGAGTATCTATATAAAAATAGATACACGACTATAATAATATTTGATTATGTTTGGAGATGAAGAAATGTTGACATGATTGTGTCAACGAAATGATGATTAATGTCTGGAAAATTTTTCACTAATTGAATGTAGTAGAAATTTTACTAATGATCAATGAAGATAATCATCAATGTGAAATGTCCCCACCCATGATCCACATACTAGTTCCATGTATCTGTTGGAGACATGACCTATATTTTTCCTCCCCATATATCAAAGGATTATGACTAGTAGATAGGGTCTAATATATATTATATGGGTAGAATATACCCTTATTATCAATGAAGAAAAATAATATAAAAAAATTGAAAACATCTAAATGAAAAAAACCAATAACCCGAATTACTCCCTAACAACAGATGGACTAATATATAATTTCAAAAAAATGGAAGAAAATATAAAAACTAAAGAATTAGATATGTAATTCCAAATATTATAAATTTTCAAATGAAGAAACCAAAATAAAGGATTGAATAATGTCAAGTGGGTCCTAAAATCATGTACAGTTCCCTCATCCATTTCACATTCCAACTCATCCATCCAACCATTAAAAATTTACCTTATAATTTCCAACAGATATGTTGTCTATTCGGGTACTAATCATGTAGCCTGAGTATGGTGTGAATGCAACATAGTATTCCACCACGACCATCATATAAAAAATATCAAGTTAATAAACGTTTATGAAATAGTATAAATAATAAAATACATGTGATAATATAAATATATTCTATAACTAAATTAATTAATTAATTAATCACATAATCCATGTTTTCACGATGACACTTATACAAACAATACTAGATTTGGAATGTGCCACATGTTGAACTAGAAATTAAGGTAAATAAAAATTCAATACTTCATGGGAATACATTACCCAATTAATTCTAATTTAATAACAAAGTGACTTAGATATATTTTCCAATTCCATTACATTAGGCATATAACATCATGTTAAGAACATTATGGGTATTTGTAGAACCATTCCCTACCCCACCCCAAAATGTTATCACATATGGTGTTTTGATGCATCAGTACCTTTCCCACACTTGAATATCTACATGTATTCATTGGTCCTTGAATGTTAGGTCTAGCACCGCCTAGGTATTTGAAGCATCAGTCCCTATCTGACAAAAAATTTATCATTCAATCACTAATATATAAATTTTATCAAGGATAATCACTATTTACCCTTATATCAATTATTCACAACATAGTGCACCAATTCAATTTGTCAATAAAATCAATTATCATTGCATTAATCACATGGAATAATATGAAATATTCACCGTTAAACCATTAATCACTATTTAAATCATACATTACATTAATCCATTATGGACAATACAAACATACAATAATTATCATTATCAATCAATTCATAATCACATTAATCAATTGATTTTATGTTCTCATTAATTGACTGATTTCATAATCACATTAATTAAGTGAAAAAATAATTAATTCAATTCAATATTTAATTGAAAAATGTGGATTTTATTGATAAAAAATTACATACATGTAATTAAAATCGAAACATTTGGAAATTAATACTCTGACCACATTCCTCTAGATTATTATTGGGGTATTTCTAAATTAAAAATCCCCAAATTGAAGTGGAATGTTTTATTTCACAATGATAAAGTATACATAGAACAAAAAAATAGATTGATATTTAGAATATTATGATATAACAATACATAGACATATTCCCATCACCAACAGAGGATAAATAATGCACCTTTTTTGGAAGGAGAGACTATAGAGAGTGATATCAAAATTGGAAGAGATTATATTCTAGAAGAGGTATATATCCTTCAATCGAATATTTGATTCATTAATAATGAAATTCATGTAACCATGGAACCCATCAAGTATCTTGTAATAAATGAGAAAAAACATTAGGTATGAGCCTGTTTGAATATGGGAGGATACTAGGGGGATTTTTTTTTCAAAAAAAATCAATGCATTAAAAACCAAATCCACAATTATCACTAGAGGGGCACACTATTTGTAAAACCGCGCACCCTAATTTTTCACATTATCATAGGGGTGCACAATCTATACAATATGGATGAGCAGTTTGAAATTCCATTCCCCCTAGTGAATATCCCCACTATTTAGGTATTCATAAATTAGGGACGGTGGCAACACGTTTTGGATAGACTATATAATGATAATGCACAACCTACATTCCTTAACAATTTCTCAAATTTCTCAAAAAACATCTCCAATTTAAGAATAAACCAAGACATCACAAAACAAGGTTTATATTGTACTAAAAACAATCCGGATAAATATACAGTAATGGTCTAGATCATACAAATCTCTTGGCTTTATAATAGCTCAACCATTTTCTTTAATTCCAATCATTTCTACTATTCCAAGGTAAAACGGTCAGGCCATTTAGCCTACATATCTTCTTCTAAATCCCATGTTTCCTTATGAACATGTCAATGTTTCCACAATTCTTTCACCACAATTTGTAATTTCATTGAAACAAAGTCTCACTTCAATCTCTCAAAAATATTACATTTTATTCAATAGATGCGTATTTCTCAAGATCAACATCATCGTCGTCGATCAGATGAGAGTGGTTGAGATGATTCCTCTAAATCCATGACATATGGAAAAAAAATTCATAACACTGTGACTCTGTGGATGATCCAATTGGTATACCTCCCAATCGACTCTCTATTTGGTCTCCAATAGTCCAAAAACCCAAGGTTCTAAATTTCCATATCTGGGAAAACTACAATGAACCAATTTTGGTGAAACAAGATGGAACAAAACATCACCCACAATAAATTCAATGTGTTTTCAATGTTTATCAGTATATGAATTCAGCCTAATATGATCCATATATATACATTTCTGATTCAACTAAACCTTCTCTAATATCTCATTTAGATGGATCAGTCACAAAAACTCTAACTCACTTGCCTTTGTCTATTATAGAGGTGATCGACATGGTCTACATTAATTATCCTCATATATTTCCATGTAAATAGTATATTGATATATATTTTTATTATTGAAATCAATGAAAACAATGTTCATTTACCTATACACAGTAAATATTAGTACACATGGCCATATCATAACCTTAAAAACCTATAGATTATGTTCTGACCTCCCGTATGTTTGTGGATGGAAAATTTTACTTCACAATATATATGTTGTAACCTATTTATATAATCTTTTAATGAAATATATGGTAAAACATGAGTCCCAGTTACAAACCACACACAATTACAAGAAATGATGATAGACTATATCTTGAATGTACAAGAATCCCAAATGCTCAAAAGATAATTTCCCCCACATATTAATGAAATGTGCTATATCAATTAGTAATGCCAAAATCTCTCATATAGATTCATTATTTTGTGGAATCCTTAGAACAACCACAATAAATTCCTTGGTAATGTATACCAACATCCATTACTGAATACAGAACAACTATAGAAAACCCTCAAGTTTTTGAGGAATTGGATTCACTTATTTATTGGTGTAGGCTCAGGTCACAAACCCCCCAAATATCATTTTTCATGTCTAACCATAAGTTGTGTCGATGTAGGTCTTGGTTTATTTAGTTCATACCTGAATACAAAACTATCATCGAAGAATTTAAATCATGAATAAACATATCTCACATACTAGTATAAACAATGACATGATTCGTAACACATATGATCATGCCATAATCTATAGTCCACTACAAAGGGGACTCAGCACCTTCAAGTCTTCGTATTTAGTGAAAACACTCTGGATCTGCATTGTATATCTCTTTTATCCTAATAAAAGTGTTGATTAAATGATAATGAAATAAGTTTCATCTACTCTTTTACCTCTAGAACCACACAAATAATATCAACCAACAAGTTCATCATCTTCCACTATGTACTAGACTCATAAATATTTTGATTTTTAATTTTCATTATCAAATCATCAATAGATATATTTCCCTTTCCTATCTATATGCAAGTTATATGTCATAGTACTGCATATAATCATCCAATATTTTCAACTGACTATTGAAACATTATTGTGAAAATATATACTTAAAATCTTATGGTCAGTATGCATAATAAACTTTTCTCTCAACAGAAAATTCTTCCCAAACATCAAATAATAAATAGCTATATCTGACGATATGTCATGGAGATGATAATTCAATTCATTTGGCCTTACATTTCAGGACCCATAAACCACATATCTATCTACCAACATCAAAAACTATCAATTTATGATCTCATATACATCCTAAAAAACATTATATGCCTAACCTAGATCATGTATGATCATGATTGGAGTGGTAGACATATTCTTTTTCAACTCCTCAATGAAATTATGTCATGATCAAGACCATTAAAACATAACTCCCTTATCAGTCTTGTCTAAATGTGGTGATTTAAAGTAGGAAAATTCCTGTATGAATATATGATAACACCCAAACAAACAAAATATTCTATAGTTATCAAAATCATTCTTGGTATGTCCCTAATATTAAACTAATTTCCCATTCTCTAGGTCTATTTAAAAACAATACTATGAGATTATGTGTCTCGAGAAATTAACCTTTTCAATCCTTAGTTTAAACCTAAATAGATTTTTGTATAGAAGATTAAATTTTAGTGTAATCATGATGATATAAAGATGTTTCAAATGTTCAACATGATTCTTACAGTACACCATGATAATGTCAAGAAAACAAACAAAAATTGATACTTGTACGTGTGTAATATTTGGTTCGTCATGTCCATAATAATTTCTAGAGAATTCTCCATCCCAAATATCTACATAAATAACTCATATAGGCCATAACTACTACTAAATGTAGTCCATGTAATATTATTAGGTCACAGTCTAAGCCGATGTTACCTTGAACTCAAGTCATTCATAGAGTACACAGAATCTCCCCTCAACATGTCCAATATATCATCAATACATGGAAGATGATGAGAGTTCTTCATTGTCTTTCACGTCCACATCATTTAATCAATACATTAACGCAAGTTATAATCTTCCATTTTAGTAAAAAATACTAGAGAAACACAATGAGATTTACTAAGATGGATGATTCCCTCATCCATCGAAACATCTAGTTGAGTTTTAAGATATTTGAGCTCTGTTTTTTTTAATTTAATAATGTTTAATTGAAACAAGATCAGCTCCTGACTTGATCCCAATTGTAAACTCCACATCCCATTTAGGAGGAATTTGTGAGAATAACTTTAAATGAAATTATTGAATTGTTCCACTATGGGTGGAAAGACATTATGCTCCCCACATCATCCAGAAAAATACATGTAACAAGGGTGGTAAGCTCCCCTAGTTGTTATTGAGGTTGCTCTTCATGTCCGTCCAAGATATCCTACTATTCATGGTTAAAATAACTACTAAACTAATGATATGTATTTGTCACTCTCATGATGTAATAGTATATGTGGGATTATAATGACACTCAACTAATCCATACCAAAAAACAAGTCAATATCTGGAATATCAAGGATCTAATGATCCAAATCGAAATTATTCTTCTCAACCATAAGAGAACACCAAATACCTAAAAATATGTCTCTCAACTATAATCCCAATGGTGTATTCCGTGAAATAACCCCAATAATGAACTCTATTGTCAAACTCAAACACATAACAAGTTTTGATGATATAAATGATTGAGAGACACCAATATAAAATAAGAAAATTGAAAGCATAATATCTACAAGAGTAGTACATAAGACTTTTAATTTTCCAACCATGATATCAAAAAATGTATGTTGAAATGCATGAAACTATCATTACCCTCTGCCTTATTGTATATTCTAAGTCCCTAGAGCTACCCCACTCTACAATTATAGGTCACATTTTCCAATAGTACCACATCCACTACCACTACTACCACATCCAATGGAACTCAATCCACTAGAATTATTTTTGGTTGGATTCCCCCTCCATATCTATGATTCATTCTAGAACCTCCATCATTATTGATCTATCATGAGTAAATGTAGACACAATGTATTTTTTTCCACCCATCCAGAAGCCTAGTTATATACTGGTGATTAGGGGCACTGTCTTCAAATATGAACTGGCCTACCCCACTGGTGGAAGAGCACTCAAGTAAGGCCTTGTGTATGTAATCCTTCAAGAAGGAAATTCTACTAGGAATCACCCTATTTGTATATTTTAAAAGTAATATTCATACTCTTGGATGATGTACCTATTGGGTTTCTAGTATAGACCAACTGTAATCCACTACAATCCTACTTAATAGTCCCCTTAGATATGAGAGCTTGACAACCAACCACATAATGAATATTTGGACTAATGTTGATAACCTAATTGTTAATATGAAAATTAATTCAATCATGAAAATTATTTTAAACATTATAATAATTCCCTACATATAGTACATAAATCCTCTATAAATTAGTAAAGCATCCAACGTAGTCCATCAAAAACATTTTCCCCTAGGTCATCCTAAAGACCTCTTCTACCCTCCTATGCCTAATCATATTATGGTAAACGTTATCTACGAACATCTCTAGATAGTACTTCCATAGAATAATTTACTAATTCACATAATGTGTCTAGATTTCCCCCAAATACTTCTCTGTACCACAAAACATATAAGTATCTAGTTCATCTCTCCACTCTAAAAGAGTCCCTACATGGTATAATATCATCTAGATAGACTCAATCCAGAGCTCATCAATCTCATGTGCACCCACTTTGCTGAAAGTCAAAGGTTTTTGCAGATGTGACTCCCATGTCATGTTGAACATACACTTCACAACCCACCATAGGTCTCCTTCAATAAACTACATTAATAGAGAAATATTATATTGTTACTACACTCTATCTTAATCACCCATGACTATATGTTACTCATGTTCCACAATAGGAGAAACATGTCAAGCTATGTGGTCGTGTCACCCTATCAATAAGATTCAAATGGATTCATGTATCAATAATTCCAATCACATGTTTTCAAAAATATTTCAAAACATTAATGCATTTACATAAGATGGATACATAACAATTCATAAAAAAAACATTTATCCAACAAAAATGTCAAAACAAAGGCTTTATCATTACTGTGAAACAACATTCATCTATGACATGGACCCCATAGGGTACAAAATTTTTATAACTCAAGGATTATAATTAGTAACTCATTATAAACATTAATTCACCAGATTTATGGTCATTTATATTTATCCATTTCATATTAGGCACCCAATTAATTTTACTACTCGTGCTTCAAAAGTATTTCCATTTAAAAAAACCATCCAAAAATATTATCTTCCATGATTAAAAATTATTATGCATGTCACAATTAATACCTGAATACCTAGAATGATGCATGTATGATCATTGTTTCAACTCATGATGTGATATAAGTAAAATATCAAAAAATAATAATTCCACACAATAAGTCCATCATGTGTGGCGAAAAAATAGTGAAGTATAATAGAAAACACAAATAAGAATAATAACAAACTAGGTACATAGATTTTTACCCCATACATGGGTTCGATATTACCATGATCAATATCCTGACCAATCCCAAATCGTCCGTATATCATGTCTACCTTTTCTAAATAGTAGTTGGAATTAAAGAAGGGAAACCCTCATTTGATACTACATTGTATCGCTCAATATAAGTTTCACATACCCATGTTCCATACCAGTTGGTCATATTACAAAAATAGGGCCTCCACATATTCCAGAGGATACATACTAATAGTGACTATTAAATATATATATAACAAGAGAATATAGTACCCCAATTATCAGTACAATACAAAAGGGGAAATAATTAAACCAAATCTAGGTGATCATAACCAATAAATTAATAACACCATTAATAAATAAAAAATTGTATCGTGAGGTAAACCAAAATTGAAATATAAAATCCATAATAAACTAATTGCTACGTATTTCCAAAAATTTATCAAGAGTCTAATTAAAAACCTAAAATAAAGTCATTGACAACCTCAATGAGGGTCCTGAAATTTTGTCTTATTCCCTCATCCACGATATATCCCAACTCAACCATCTAATATAGGGCTCATGATCCTATCCTTTCCTGAAAACATGATGTATCTTCAGGTTTTGATCAAAAATTCCAAGAAAAGTGAGTATAAATTAGTAGGATGCCACCAACGATGTCTAAGACAATATCAATTCTATAGAAGTGTATGAAATTTTATATATAATAATATTCAAATGATTAGTTAAATGGTTTAAAAAATTAAATTCATTCTTCAATTAATCAAATAATCCTTGTGTTCCTAGTGATATCTGAACTAACAGTTAATTCTTTAGACTATATTGGAGTATGAACAATAACATAAAGGAAATCATTGTACATTATTTTATGTTCATATATTATCTATTTATTTCCAATTTCATGTCTAGGATATAAGGAAATCCTATATAATTCCAATATCTTGGTCCTAGAAAGTCTTTTATAGAATCCCATGGTAATTGGGATCTTCAATCCCCTTTCCACACCTTATATATATCACATATGTTCATTTAAATCAATTTTCCCTTCCCCAAATTAAAATATTCAAATGAATGAATTGGTAAAAGAAATTAATTATGAGTACCACATGGGTATTTGGATCATCATTCTCTATCCCAAACCCCATTTTAATATCACACCTAAATATATCTCACATATCACATTTTTTGAGGGTAAGAAAAATTAAAACTATTATAAATTTTTCACATCACGGTGCACTATTCAAATATAACAAAATAGTCATGTTTTATCACATTAATCAGAAGGAAGAATATGAAAAATTAATTATTAAACCATTTATCAGCATTTTAAAAATGAAAGGGATTTTACCTTCAAGGATAACCCAACCATTCTGTAATCCCAATTTCAAATAAATTCATAATCACATAAATAAAATAATTTCAAAATACAATTAATAGAATAATTTCATAATTCCATTAATTAAATACCAAATTATATAATTCAATTCAATATTAAATTTCCAAACATGGAAATTGAGCATCCATAATAACATAAAATATAATTAAAATAAATAAATCATATAATTTATAGTTATAACACCTACCAAAAGATTATTTGATGAACATTTTCCAAAAAAAATCCCCAAACATTTCGAGGAATGATGAAATTCACAATTATGGAAGAGACATAGATCCAAATCCAAGATCAATATCAAGTGGATCAAGATATTTAAAATCCAATGTGTAAACTCAAATACAACATAGAGTATAACATTACTCTTCATATGGAATGTGGGAAATGAGTTAGATAAATCAAAGATGTCTGAAATTATATATCAAAAAAGGTCTGTATCTATCAATTAGATCTTTATATTTTCATGAAATATGTTTAGGTAGCCTTGTTATATATCATGGATCTATAAAAGATGATGTAAAACATTAGGATTGATTAATGAAATTTTGGGGTTGATTCCAAGGGTTTATGGATTTTTAAAATAAATACTCAAGGAATTAAAAACCACATGAATGGTTTCTGGGGATGGGGTGATGGGTTTTCAAAATAATTTTCTATAACTCTCCTCCACACCACAGCAGTGCATAATTTTTACTAAGAGGTATCACAATTTTACAAACTGTGCACAAATCTTCTAAATCCGCTCTGTTTGGGTTTTGACGATTTCAAGTGTGTCTCCACACAGTCTTTCCAAATGGTGTGACAACTATGCATAGCTCCACATCCTTCCAAAGAAACCCAATTTTCCAAATACAACACCTATTTAATGTCATCATATATATACAAAAACAATTGTAATGTGATCATGAGTAATCTCCAGAAAATGTGCAGATCATACACTGAGATTTAGATATCATTGTTGGTGGGAAGCTATAACTCAATATATCCTCTTTAATGAGGGTATTGTGAATTTATAAGAAGTGGGGCATAATAAAAAGCTATATATCTCACATTGGGATTATTGATCTTATAGAGGAAATAGATAAATATTTTGTACTCCCTCCACATCTCTCATGTGAAAATGATTTGTTCCATGTGATACATTTGTGGAAGAACATAACACATCCATCCAATTTAAAAAATTCATAGTGTGTGTATTTATAACTTGATATCCCATATGGGGAATATCTAGTGGATACTAAAAAATTAAGAGATTAAATTATTCAGCAAAAGTAAACACCATGTAATAAATCTTTTAGGCTAAAATCATAATTAGTATGATATAATGTTGGAATCTATGGATGTAATGAGAAAAAAGTACCCCCATAAATTCTTATCTAAGTAAAGTAATTTTGTGGGAAAATATAATTTTAAGTGGGTAGAATATAGGAAACTTTGATTTTAGTATATATTTATTTAAAAAATATCGTTCTACATCTTAATTTTCACCCATCATTTAACTAATACAAAGTTCAATACATTTTATAAGTATTATATATGATCAATATAATATTGACCTTTAATTTGTATTTATAAATAAATGTAAAAACATTTTTAAATCCATAAAAATTGTATCAAGGGGTAATATTATTTCTTATGTGGCTAATTAGCACAATAATATAGAGCTGGTTTGAATAGGATTTTCTATATACCAAGAAGAAAATTATCTTAAATAATTTATGTATGAGTGAAATATTTTGAAGAAAATGTTCATGATCTTGAAAATCAAATTAAGATCTATACAAGTTGAACCACCACCATTAGATACATCACCTTAAAATTCTATAAAGGGAACATTAGAGGTTATTTATGTATAGGATATGAAAATATGAATACAAAATTAAAAATATAATTAATCATTTGTGTACAAATTAATTGATTAAATTTATGGTATATGATAATGTGACTATGTATAATGCATTCGTCATACAAAATTAAATAATAAACATTCAATAAAAAATAACATTCCTTTATAATAGTAATTCATATTGGAAAGCCTTCCAAAAAATGTCAGTAATTCCACAGTATATTTTTAAACTCCTATAGAAGTCAACAGTAATTTTTATATATCTAAAATGTATACATTCACAACTTTCCTTTTAGAAGAAGGGGGAAGAGAAAAATATGGCCATACCCATTCTTCTTGATGTTGAAGGAGATATAATGACCCCTAAGTCCCACATTAAATAGTTTCCATTAGTGGAAACTAGCACCAATGGTATATAATTACATGTAATATGGAATGAATTAACCTTATTATTGAAAAATATTAGGAGATAAGATGGTAAATCCCAAACAACTGCAGAGAATAATGATTAAAGTAAATCCCAAAATCCATTACCATATTCATGTTCCAAAATAATCTGATAAAATTTACAAGAAAACTCTAAAGAAGTGTACAAAAATAATGAATAGAAATAACAACAACAGTCCCAACACCTAAGATAGTAAGGTCCATCACAGTCCTCAAATTTATCATGGAATCCTGAAATAATTTTTATATACTTAGGGTGAGTATATAGGTATACTTAGTAGGGAAACCAAAATATCGTGTGCATGTGTGGGGAGACATTCTAATTCCCCATGGGGAATAGTGTTAAAAAAACTAAGCAAGGAAATCTATCTACCCCGACTCACTAAGGCACACTCCCAAAATAACCCTATCCCAGAAAAATTATAGTAACATCACATCTATATTTTGTCATCCCTCACTACTTTCCAACTAGTTATTTTGAATATATTATATATCATACCTCCCACCACAAATCCCACTACAGTCCAAATGAGCCCCAAAAACAACCATATGGGCCATCACAACATCACATTCATCCCACCCACAAACACCTATGCCACCACAACCACCTCCATTTCAGAAGAAACATAAACCATAAAAACAACTGCCATGCCAGAAGACACCTTGTCCAGAACAACCACTTCCATAACCGAAGACACTTGGGCCTCATCATGAATACAATTGTGAAAAACCTTACCGCACACACCTGTTCCAACCCACCACAACACACCCTACCCAATGATTCATGAGCCATATTGAACCTCATTCCATCATAGCAGGCTCGATGAGTATTGGGATACTAGTAGAGGGAGAAGAAATAACCTAATGGCCCACCACTCAAAATAAGTTTGTGAAAACACCCTCCCCCAAGTAATGGGGTGTTTAGCACGAAATGATCAACATGGGTGGATGAGTATAAGAAACACATGAACTAAATATTATACATATTGGTAAACAAGTACTCATCCCAAACTAAGGTTCTTGAAAACATCAACAACCCACACACAACCACTCTTGATGCAATCCCTACATGCATATGTATACAACATCCACCACCATAGAAAAACCCTTTTCTGAAAAAGAAATAGTTTACAATCATACAATTTCTCTATTTCATGTTCATATAATACCATTTAAATATTACTTTGCTTCTAGGAAACTATGAAGCATAACCACAAGACAAAAAAACAAGTAAATGAAAACAGAAAAGCATGCGTTAAAGAATTCACTCATAGTTCTGTTGTAAATAACAAAATTAAAATGGGATATGTGAGATCCCACAGTGTACTGGAACCAAACCACACCCAGACTTATCGGGTCAAAAACATTTACTAACAGCTCCACGCGATCTCATATTCGTTAACCAACAACCACTCAACAAGAAATTTTATCCCCTCTACGTCACCCCATGAATGTTAAACATAAGTACCATTCTTATCATCATAATATATAAAAGAACTATTCTGGTTTATCCAAACCCATTCATTACATTTCATACTCCCATTCAGTTTACTAGGGTGGTCACAAAAGGGTTCTTATTCATTGAGAAACCACTTAATCAATCAAATTTACATGAATAATCAGTTTTTTTGATACATTTATTCAATTAGAAGATAATATAGAAATCATGGATTTATATGTGAGAAACAATTACCATAAGTTACCAAAATTTTTAATGGACATGATCCCATACAATTTACAACACAAAAATTAAGGTAAAAAAAACAAAAACATCATTATCTTTCCCAACCATTCATTCTTTAAAAGTCAATTTATTATATTCATTATAGTAGGTTTCATCTATGTCATGTTCCAAGAACATGTGTCGTTATATGAGAAACTCTAAGAGGAACCGAAGAAGAGGGCTCTCATGATGGCATGACTCATCTCTGGAAGAGGGACTCCGTGTTAAAAAATGGATATGAAAGATGACGATGAATAAAATATCTCACTGTGATAAAAGTACAATCCTAGAGTTAATGGATGTGAAATATCACTGTTCTTGAAAAGATGATCATGGTATGGCTACATAGTGGGGTTGTAGCACACATTGGAATTTATTGAGAATTAATAATTCCCTTAGTAATAGTGAGATATACCATCACACAGTAAAGAGTTGTTATGTTACATTTAAACTAAGAAAAATTCTTATTAGGGGCATAACTGGAAACATGAAAATGGGTGTGAAACTGATTAAAATTACAAATGTTTTGGTATGTCAAGGTCGCCCCACACATAGGGGATTTAAGATATCCTTTACTTGACGTAAAAAGTACATAACACACTTTAAAAGAGGTATTGAAATTTAAAAGTGGAATTAAATAAGGGAGACAGAAATAGAAACCCAACACCACATGGTGGAACTATTTGGGAGCAGCACTGATCAGTGGCACCATGATGACACCCCACCACTAACGCCCTCTAAACTCACCCATGGTGTCCATGAAACCCAAACCACCAAAATTTGGATAATTAATGGACCATGAGGTTCCATGACATTACATTAGATACCTCTCAAATAATTATATCCCCCAAGAGTCCAATAGTAAACCCAAATAAAAGGGAGGGGTTCAAACAACAACCTCATAAGAATCATCTCAGGGAAAACAACTTTAGAATTTTTGAAACTCTAGAACAAACATTGACGTCTAGGAGAATATCTCTCACCTGTATCTCCTTAAAAAAATTATAAACACTACTTCTCCTTTCCCCCATGTAACCACAAAATCAAAAAAAGGTCACACTGTCCAAACACATGGGATAGGGTGATCTTTCCTCTTTTTCAAGATACTATCCACTTTGGGCGACACTAAATCACTCGAACAAGATTAATCACATCCACATTAATGCATATTGATCAGGGGTCTAGTTATCTCTTCCCTATAGTTAGGAATTTTCACCCAAGACATGGAACATAGAAACAAAATATCATAAAATAAGTAGGGCCGGTCATTACATCATATGCAAGGAATAAGGAAAAAATTGATCGAATCTCAGAATAACTCTGGGTACTGGGCACACATATGTGACTCTTTTGTCCATGTACTCTTCTTTAGGCCAATGTGCCTCCATAACACATGATCTAGGGGAATGGTACATCTACAAAGAACATTCATGTCACGATCATTGATTCTCACTGGTCAATCCACAAACATTCCATGATCTTCGATATCCAACTATCCCTAGTTTAGTATGTGGGAGTCATTGCGTAGATACTGACAGAGCTGAAAAACATGGAAGACATTGTTGATCCTCTGCAACCACGGTGGTAACACTAGCTAATAAGCCACCACCGCCACTCCTTCCAACATCTCAAAGGGTATGATGATCTTTGGAGAAAGATTACTCACCATGAAAAACCTTTATTGTCCATGCATATGGGAGACCTTTAAGAACATAGAATTTTGATCCTCAAACTCCAAGGGTAACCTCCTCTGATTGACATACAACTTATACTGGTCTTGAGTGACTTCATCCTGCCACACACAAGAAAAATCATCTCCTTTGTGCTATACACCACCACTAGGCCAATAACACCTACCTCCCAAACCTCTGTCAAGCACACGGGTGAATGACATGGTATCCCACTAAAGGATTCTAATGGTTCCATTCCAACGGTAAAGTGTTAGATATTACTTTCGGAAAAGAATTCCACGGGCATGTTTCATACCCTTCATCCTCCAATGTTTAAAACACATGCTCACAACATATCCTCCAACATCTGGATGGACTTCCCGATTGGGCTATCTGTCTGAGGGTGGAAAGCAGTGATAAGACCTAAATGGGTGACAAAGTCCTGTTTTAATCCCTTCAATACTCGTTATGTAATGTGGTTATCCCAATACAAATATATGGATCTGGGATGTCTGTGAAGTCGTACGACTTCACCCATGTACATCTATGTTAAGGCATCCATTATGCTCGACTACATAACCACTATGATGTGAGATGATTTTTTCAATCAGTCCACCACTACCCAGATGGAATCATATCCTACCTCATACCTAGTATTCATATGATTAATTACACAGAGACATCATCCCACTTCCACTATGGAATTTATACGGGGTACAAAAAACCACAGGGAACACGGTGTTCAGCCTTTACCTATTGACACATAAGGCAATTTTCAATAAACTCTACCTCATCCCGCTTCACCCTCGGGAAAAAAACTGACCAATCAAGCCTCGTAACATCTTGAAAACTCTTGGGTTCACCACCAGAGTTGATATATGGAAGTAGTGTAGATATTCCTATTGAATCACCTCTCGGACAAACAACATCCAGTGGAAAAGAATCCAATTTTAGTGTAGGTATTCCTATTGAATCACCTCTGGGACAAACAACATCCAGTGGAAAAGAAAACAATTTTGACCATCCTCCGACCATAATTTCATAGAATCATCCTAGTTAACACAATCTCACATAACATTATACTCCAAGTCTCCAGACTAAGACTACTCTACCTTCCATACCAAGGATGAATGCAATGTTACCCAAAACAGACAGCCCCTACTATTTTCCAATCTCATCGCCAGATAGAAATCAACCAACTCCTCAATTTAATTCCAAGAATCTACTAAATCGTGAACCACATTAATTTAAGACTTCCAGATCAATGGATTGGTCACCATGTTCCCTTTTCCAGAGGTATAGAAGATCTCAAATTCATGGTCCAAAAGAAACAACATCTACCTCTTTGGCGGAAAGTACATGTCTCACTGGGAGAATACATACCTCAGGATCCTATGATACGTGAATACCACATAGAGTTCCTCAATGAGGTGATGCAATCACATCTTTATCACAAACATAACTGCTACATGTTCCAAATAGTTGGTGGAATAGTTAAATCTTTGAGGGCTTGACTTTATACACTCATAATAGAATACTCACAGTTTTTTCATCAGTACACACCCCAATCCTAGACCGAATAAATCACAGAACACTTCAATGATCTACCATTCTTCTAGAAACCTCAGTACTAGGGCACCAACTAGCATCCCATTCAGATAACATTAAGCTTCCTTGAACTTCTCACTCTAGACAAAATCATGTTGTTTTCTGGTCAAGGCCATCAATGGTGATGAAACACGAGAGAAGTTGGTTACGAACCATGGGTAGTATACTTCCCATCCCAGGAAACTACAAATGTCTACCAATTTCATGGGTTCATCAAATGAAACATCCACATTGACCATAAATGGGTCTACTACATTTCCCTATTGGTACACCACATGTCGAAGGAAGTTCACCTCTCATGCCTAGAACATTAACTTAATAATAATCCCTTAATACTAGTGGTGTCAGAGGACCTCCGAAAGTGTCCTTAGATGCTAATCGTGATCCTCCTATGACCTCAAGTGGACCAGGATTTTGCCGATGAACATAACTATGAACATGTCCAGATACACATGGAAAACAATGATTATGATCCCCATGAACACATCTATTGCGTTCTTAACGCCAAATGTCTGGACCATGAACTCAAAGTGCACCTACATGCTTCTGAAAGTATTTTTCAGGATGTCACCCTCAGCTGTTGATATATCGACTGCATGTAGATCTTAGAGGACCAACCATATCTCCTCAACTAGTCAAAAAGGTATATGTTCCTTGGGAGGGAAATATTTTTTGACTGTCACATGATTTAATCATTGTTTACCTATACACATCCAGAGACAATCCACAACAATTTTTGCGAACAAGACTAGAGTACCCCATGGAAACATTCATGGTCACATAAAACCTTTCTTCATCAGGTCATCAACTTGAATCCATAATTCTCACAACATAGAATGTTCCATCTTATAGGGTGACATCGAAATAGGTTGGGCCCTTGGTTGTATGTAGATCTTGAAATCAACATCATGTCGAAGGGGTAGAGTCAGAACCTCTTCAGGGAAGACATGGAGGAACTCAATGACAATACCTGGTACTTCCACAAAATACGAGTCTGCTAATCCCACTGATAGCTCATATGACAAGGAAATAAGGGGATACACACATCGACTTCCCTCCTTGAAATCTCACTTTCCAATGAATTCTACATGTTTTCCTATCATAACCCATAACGTGGCCCTTCACTGGAAGCATTTGATAATAAGGTGCATGGAAAAAATACAATCAATGCCTAGGATCACTGTATGGATGAATTTGAAGAATAAAGAGATCCTCACTAGACAAATGCAGGTCCGACCTAAATCTGTGTCCTTGACAAACATCAAACAGGTTGTTCTGTCCTCCAACAAGAATACTCAACACAAGGGGAATTGAAATTATCCTTACATAAAGAACCAAGACATAGCCTAGACTAGTTTCTATAGTGAAGTGTGAAGCTATTGAGAAAACAAGGATCTTGAAAATGTACTAGATAGATTGGTCGTACCTCAAAATACATATGGTCCTATTGTAACTACTTCTTATGCAACTTCAAACTACCCAGACCCAACAGCTCTTCGCCTCGGCTATCAGCCACCTCCACAAACACTACCTATTCAAGGTACCTAAGGAGAACCTTAAGGTCGGCCACATCTATCACCATCTGCCCTCGGTGGAGCAGGAGCTCACTGCACCTGTAGTTTCAATTGAAATGATGTGGATGGAAAATGGTGCTGCTGAGGTGGGTGTGGAACCTTCCCACCATCAATGTGCTGCACACGGATTGGGAACTGATTAGGAATATGACCAAAACTGCTATAGGTAAAACACCTTGGTCCTAGGCCTGTTTAGAATGAGAGAGGACTGGGAGATTGGAACTGGAACGACTGAGTCATTCACCCCATTGGCAGAAACATGCATGTCCCTGATGCTGTAGGCCTACTATTGATGACCTTCCTCTATGATGAGATCAACTAGTTCCCCTCTCGTGGCACACCTCCCAGCGTGTACATCATCTCCAAAACTTCATCCTTATTCAAAACCTCAAGGTACATTAGTAGAGTGATGATACTGATAGCATACTGAAGAAAATGTCAGAGCACCTCCTCAAAGAATCTTGCCCGTGACTCCCCATCCATGAAGTGGTCTATAGTGAAACAAAGGAGATGCATGAAAATTATCCCAAACTATCTTTTTGACATACTCTGTTGCTGGAGGGAGATAATATCTTTCCATTTTTCGTTCTTTATCGTGGATGAAATAAATTACAGCTGGAACTCTTTCTCAATGTCTTTCCACGATACCTCAACCTCTTTCTTATCTCCGAGATATTGTATCCTCCACTAATGTGTCACTCCTCGCATCTAGCTCATGGCTAGAGGAACGCAATACTCTGTCAGATAATGGATCATACCGAAAGCTATCAGTAACTCCTTGAGCCATCTCTCTATCGCCATGTTTGAGACGCTGCCCTCTTACTTTCATATAGCCTACCACTGGAAGGTACTAAGTGTCTTCTTCCACTAGTTGTCCTCCTCCTTTAAATCATCCCTCTACTGATCAACCAAATAAAAATATTTGTCCCTGACTTCCCTCTATATAAGTTTATTTCTTCTGGGTTCTATAAATGATAAAACAAAAAGAAACTCCTAAACACGATTTGTGTAGAAAATTCCATTTAAATTTTTCATAAAAATCTTATTTAATTTAAATTACCAAATCACACAAGAAATACATTAAAACAATTAATTATGATGCGTAAACCTTTCTTAGGGTCTCTAAACTATAGGCAACGTAGCCTATCTCGGTTGTTTAGTAGGTCCAGAGTCCTTGCATTAGATAATGGGGGGTCCTAAAATCTTGTGTCCTAGCAGGTCCTCCATGGCCGATTTCAGTCTCCAAGTTTGTGAAGCACTATTTCCCCACCATCCAATGAAATACTCACTGTGTCTAATCCCCGTGAACCATCCTATCACTCAACCACCCCCTCTGCTACCATTAATTTATGACTCGCCTTATCCTTGATGAGGGAATTGAAAAATACTGCTAGACTGCACAATCTTCTAGTTAAATGAGATATAATGACCCCCAGAGTCCCGCATTAAATATTCTCTAGAGTGTAGGCTATCCCCAATGGTATATAATCACATGTAATATGGAAGTCATTTCCCTTTTTATAGAACTAGACCAGGAGATAAGACTGTGAATCCCAAAGAACTCTAAAGACTAAAAGTAAAGCCTAAAATCCATTTTCTTCTTAATGTTCTGCAATAAACTTATACAAAGTACAAGAAAAACATGAAGTAAATTATCAAAATAATTAAAATTATCTAAAACAAATATCATGACTTCTGGTCTGGTATGGTCTGGCATAGTCCCCAAAGTCCTCCCGGAAACCTGAAAGTAGTTTTATATACGTACTATGAGTAATCAAGTATACTCAGCAGGGATACCAAAATCTCATGTGATCTTGTGGGGAGACATTCTAAAGCCCCATGAGAAATAAAGGTAACCAAAAAACATAAAATGGAAAAAAAATCCACCCATATTAACTTAGGCACGATCCCCAAAAATTGAAAGCCATATAAAATAATAGTAATAGAACATCAATATTTGGGTACCACACCCAACTTCCCCACTGGTTATTTAGAACATCATATCCATCAGACCTCCCCCCACAAATCTCACTGCAGTCCCATTGTATCCCCCCAAATCTACCATATGGGTCATCCCAGCCACACGTTCATCCCACCCGTAAACACCTGGTCCACCACAACAACACATAACCACACCATTATACACCATAGAAACAACATCCACTGCAATTATTTAGGACTCATGGGGTTGAAAAACCACTGTCACAACCAATAGAACCTAGACCAGAATAGCCAATGACAAACACAATGACACTTGGGCCTCATCCCGTAGATACTTTGGAAAAAACCTACCCTCACACCCCAAGCCCAACCCACCATAACAACCATTCCCAAAGTGTCTTAGGTTATAATAATCCATAGGCCATCATAGCTTCCCCTAAGAGTCTTTGTCTACTGCGAGAGTGAGTAGAATGGAGCTAATAACTAGCCACTCATTGGAATGTTGGAAAAAACACTATCCCTTGTGAAATGGGGTGTTCAGAATGATGTTCTCAACATTGGTTGTGTTCAAAAAATAAACAAAGAAAATAATGTTTATACATATAGGTTAACAAGAACTCATCCCAAACTAAGGGTCATGAAACCAACAACCTGCCCACACACAACCACTATTTCTGTTATCCCAACATGCACATGTATACAAAAATCACACCAAGAGGAGAACCCTTTTCTAAAAGAAAAATATTTTCCCATTATACTAGAACATGTTATCATGTACATGTGATTCCATTTAAATATGACTTTAAAAATAGGAATCAAACTGGAATAACCAGAAGCCAAAAAAACAACAATAAGAAAATTTCCATGAATTCATTAAAACATTCACTCCCAATTATCATGTAAATAACAACCTCAAAACGGGATTAGTGAGATCCCTAATAGTATTGGAACCAAACCAAGCTCCAATGTAATGAGTCCAAAACATTTACCACTGACTCCACATAGCCTCAGATTCACAAAAAAAAAACCTCTCAACTAGATATTCCATTCCCCTATATGTCATCCCACAAATGTGTAGCATAACTACCATGCATATCATCAGAATAGAGCAAGGTTGTTTTCAAATTTATCAAACACTATCCATTAGGTTCCATTATTCTGTTTAGTTATCCGTGATGATCACACAAGTGATCTTATTCATCAGTGATACATTTAATCAACCGACCTTGCGTGATTAATTAGTTTCCATGTTACTGTTATTCAATGACAAAATTATCAAGAACAAATGGCTTCATTAGTGTCCAAGAAAGGACTACCAACAACCACAACTTACAGTGGGAATGATCCCATACAATTTATAACACAAAAAATTATGGTAAAGAAAGTAGAACAACAACATCATCCTTCCCATATCATAATTATTTAAATGTTTGATTATTATATTCGTTAAAAATGGTTTCATCTATGTCCCAAGGGGACATTATCATACACACCCCACATGATGCACAATAATTATAGATGAAGGAAGAACCCATTACTAGATGATTAAGTATCTATGTTTTCTTTATGCACCAAGAACTGGTGTCGCACTATAGGAAACTCCAAGAAGAACTGAAAATAAGGTATCCCATATAGGCACACCTCATCTCCAGAAGAGGGACTCTCATGGAACTAAGGGAATAGAAATAGGCTAATGAGTAATAAGATCTCGGTGTGTTAAACTGTCTTATCCTAGATTTAGGGGATCTAGAATATCGAAGTGCTTGAAAAAAGGATTGTGGTTTGTCCATGTAGTTGGGTGGTTGCACAGATTGGAATTTATTGATATTTAGAAATTCCTATAGATACAATGAGTTAGACCATCACATGACATAAAGTTGATAGGATATATTTTAACTGAGAAAAAATTCATAATATGAGTGTAACTAGAAATTCATAAAATTCGATGGAACTAATTAAATAGCCAAATTTTTAAGTAATTCAAGTGTCTCCCCAATCTTAGTGGATTTAGGTTATCCTTTAACAGCCTTAAATCGGTCTTAACCAAAATTGAAATATGTATTAATACATAAAAGTGGAATAATGGATGGTAAACTTGAATGGAAACCTGACACCCCATGGTGGAACCCTTTGTGTGTGGTACTGATTGTTTAGACTGATCAGTGAGAAACTGATCAGTGGCACAATGGTGACACCATACAACCAACTCCCTCCTAACTAACCGATGGTGTCAAGGACACCCCAAAAAACAGAATTTTTCAATGTAATAGACTATGAGGTTCTGGGATATTACATATATATACATTTTATTCTTTTCCCCAAATTATTAGAAAGTTATATTTATTCATAAATACCCCAAATTTTGTTTATATAAAATGTAGGTTTTACACAGTATTGGGAAACTTTATATATAATAGACATCATTTGAAATAGTGTACGATAAAATAATTATTAAATAAAATAAATAAATAATTTTATAAATTCATTGAAAATAAATTCACTATGGAACTATAAAATCACATGTAAATAATTGGTGATAATGGAAGAAAAAAAATTATTAATAATTTTCCTCAATGTTTTTAAAAAATTAATAACACTTTTTATGAGGTATCATTAAGACCGTTAATATATTATTTTCAAATTAATTTAAAATAATATAACTCAAAAAATAAAATATAATTAAGTAACGAAATGGGGATTAGAAGATAAAAAAGGCATATATGTTGACGGTCATCCATTTTCAAAACATTTAGTAATGTAACAACCAACTTTAAATAAATCATCGAATCATCAGAACAGATATGGTTTTTAGTAAAGAAAATCAAAGATAATTTAAATCATAATGTTGGGTCATGATGGTCAAGAAATTAATTTGTGCTATAATGTTTAAAATGAGAAATTGTTTCAATTTATTAAAGAAACTAAATTTTTTTCCCAAAATAAAATTTATATGATTCTTTTTAAAAAATTGATATGAATGCCAGGTTAATAAATGATACCTTTAGATATCATATATCTATTGATAATAACTATATTAAAATAAAAATTGAATATGGATATGAAAGAGAAAGGTTCCCAATCATAAAATGAAAAAAAATTACGATATTCTTATAAATCCCCTCTTGATGGATTTGAGCACCATATTGGTGGAAATTGAATGAATTCCTACAAAACATTTAAATACCATAAAAAAAATAAAATATATGGTCTTTACGATAGAAATTTTATTTATTTCTCTATATTATTATTCATGCATAATCATTATTGATAAAATGTGTGATGGAAACATAAAACATTATGACTATTCATACATCCAAATAAACTGATAATAAAATTTAGAAAAGGATTTGGTTATATAAGTCACATGTAATATACTATATACTTTCTAAAATGTATTCATGTGTGTTTATTTTAATATTATAAAATCAAAACATTGTGTAAAAATGAAACTAATCTGAAGGAATCAAAATTTAGAATAAGGACAATGACAAAATTATTATGAATTGAGTTAAGAATCAATAAATTAAGTGAATTTATACAAATATTAAATTCTAAAAAGGAAATTTTTTATATAATATAACTAATTAATAGTTTATAACCAATATAGTATTGGAATAACATTGTATAGGAATAAGTGATATCACCCAATGAAAATAATTTTATTTAAGAATATTTTACCTTTAGTTTTAACATGCAATGTTTATCTACTATACTCCTAAATAATAAACTAATATTATTTATATACATGATTTAGAATATTTCTTTTATTTACAACGTATCCGTTGTAACTTTTAATCATTATTTTGATTTTCTAATTCAATGTAGTTTTCTATAGTTGTTATGGGATCATTCTATTCCGAATAAAAACACATGTAAAATTTATTTTTAATTTTAATTTATCATAGTAAAATGATTTCATAAAATCCATAAGAGTAAATCAATAGATTCATATCAATATTTATTTAATTATGTTCAAAAGGATGTCAAATTTCCACCATCCTAAAAATCTTCTTCAATATTTCTATTTTTTACGGATAGAAAAAACACATATTTTTATTTTACATTCATAGTTATTGTATATAATATAATATTAAATAATAATAAATTTTTTTTTAATATTAATGTTTAATGAAATTGTGAGAATAATTTTAAAAATACTCATGAGAGATATAAATTCATGATAATATTATAGTTCTCAAAGGTTGCATTAAACCACTACGATGAGTGATATTTTTATAAAGTGTTAAAGGGAATGTTATGGTAATAAATATATTCTCTTTTGATTAATATAAATAACATGTAAAACACTTATTGAGAATATATTTTTATAAATTAATTTCATAATTTATAATTTATGTATAAAATTATAATGAAATAGGCCATTTTATAAACATGCATTATGATATATTAACAATTCGGGTGGGTATGATTTGTGATAGGAAACATTTGATCCTCCATAATCAATTTGTAAAATAGATTACAATACAATATAAAGGTAATCATGTAAGTAAAATATGTTAAATTTTAATATGGTGTTATGATCGTGAATCATAATTAATAATGGAATGAGTGTATTTGAAACCCTTACCTCAATCATTGAAATACCATGTCGTGATTGTGCATAAATTATTTAGCGAAGTGAAATTTTATTAATTCCAAGGACATTGGACGTGATATGGGATGTCTTAGGTGTTTTTGGTATAATTTTTAAAGAAAAAAACTCATATGGTTCTTTTGAATGAATATTTGATTTCCAAATTATCGGTAAATAATACTTGTATAATTAATTAATACTTAGTCATTAATGGTAAAATTATAATTTAAAAATTATAATTAGACCATTAATTAAAAGTATGTGATTATGAAAATAATTTCACTATTCTCATACATAATTAAAATACCTTTATTATTTTAAATTATATTTATAAAATTATATTTATCATTAATTTCTGAAAATTAATTTTAATAAATACACTCTTAATTATTATTTAAGGAAACAAAGACAAAAATAAAGATTGGATTTGAAAATTTATTGATTTATTTCATTAATATATAATATATTTTTTAAAATTCTGTAACATATCTGAAACACTTCACTATTATTATTTATTAGAAAACTTAATTTTACTTTTATTACTCTTTCACATGGGAATCATTAGAGATCATAAAAATTATAAATAATTAAACAATCCAGAAATTTTTTTAAAAAAATTAATATAGTAAAAATAATATTTTAATATCAAAATAATAATTTATATCTTTTCATAATTTTTTAATTACTATCAAAAAAAAGTATAGATAGTAGGAAAGGTCTATGATTTTCTACTTATTCATTACTAAATATAATAAAATGGTTATTATCAAAATAAATAGCTTCCAAATTTCCAAAATATAAAATATATGATTCGTTTTGATAATATAAATTCATCCAGAGATATAAAAGAAACTATTGGAGATATTTTTAGATTGTATCCCATAGAATTAAATCATTTTTTTATATGTTGATAAACATCTACCATGATTACTGTTAATTATTACAAAAAAAAATTACATTATAATTATTTTTGACATTATGATTCAATATATGAAATACTTTTCTATTGATAATTATCCATAATTTATAAAAAATACTCTTAATATTTTATAATAATGTCCATGGAAATATTATTTTATAACAAAATTTTATTTTATGAATAAAAAATATTTTATATAAAAATAATATATAGAATTATGGTAAATGTAACCCCCTAATAAATTACAATATAAATATTTTATAAATAATATATTTTATCTGGTAGCTTGTTTTATATGTAATACAAATTTTAAACAACACGCAATACGGTACTAAGTTAATATTAAAAACAATTACAATTATAAACTCATATTTATGGTGCTATGTATGAATAGAGGTAATAAATTATAAAAACTATCAGGTTGAAAAATTTTCAATGGTTGTCTACTGATCATCAAAAAAAAACACATCTCATTTTAATTAAAAAAATAATTTCTTTAAAAATTACCACTTTAGGGTAAATGTTTTTTATTTTTAAGAAATGTTTGATTTTCCAATGATCACTGAAAATATTGATTTTTAATAAAAATTTCCTTTTTATTTACATATTTAACAGTCAAGTATTTTGAAAAAAGATTTAAAATAAATATTATTTTAGTTATATCTTATATAATCTAATTTTAATTATTTCAATCAATTATTCACTTTTGTTACACAAACATGATATAATTTTGAAAACATTTCCTTTGAGGAATATTTTTTTCTTCATATATGAGGGTTTATTATTAAATTATATTCTACATATTATATGATATTAAATTTGTAAAATATATTCAATATTTAGAATAATAATATTAATTATTATTAAATATGTTCATCATAAATTTTTACTATAAATAATTGATAAAATATTAAACATTATTCAGACATTTAAAGTGAAAACGTGTTTTCCAAGTGGGAAACTAAAATTATAAAGTAATAATTTTCCAAAAAATGAAAAATTCATAACATGAGACAATATCAAGACCTTATTGAAACAATGGTTTGAGAGTTATCCTTTTTAATCCATATTTCATATGATAAATGATGTGTAATTCATTCATTTTATAAATTCTAAGTTTTTCATGTCCCCCACAAAAAAGGGCACCCATTCTCCTCCACTATTTACAGTTCCAATGAAAATTGGTTTCATAATTAAAAATATTAATAACATCCATAATTCCATCTAAAAACCAATATTCCTTGTTTTGATAAGAAATGTATCATTGGAATTCTTTTTTTTAGACCTTACGATGTCTTGGGAAAAATAGTTAACATTCTTAAATGAGTGAATTTTTTATTCATTACTTCAAACCCTTCAAATTATATTAAAAAATTAATATTTATTAACATAGGTATATCTCATATAAAAAAATTTTATTATGTTAATGGAATAAAAAATATCCATATCCACTTCCACACACTGAGAAATGAAGTCTTTGATCATACTTATAGTGGAATACTGATTCGAGAACCAATGTAAGTTTTTTTTCATAAAAAATTATCAATTATGTATATAATGATTGATTTAATATATGTATATATATATATAATATTTTCTATATAATCATAATATCATATATTCATTCACACGTTCCATTCTATATAAATTATGACAACACACTTTTGTGTAAGGTGGACTACCACCTCGGGAAGTGATACGATTATTTTTCAAATATGATTTATAAGTAATGTAAGAAAAGAAACGTTAATGAACATTTGTGATATATATTAAATGATATTGATTCTATAAAATTAATTTATCACCCACTTCATTACCCATTCACGCCTTAGGAAATTATATTATCACTCATTTGTATATACATATAACAATCTCCACAAAGTGATGTGATTCATTTAATATTAAATTGTCATGAAATTTACTAAATATATATTTAATCATAAAGAAATTATTTTTAAAAGAAAAAAAAATAGTGTTAAAAATATATATCCTATGTTCATTATATATTCAATTCATGAAAAAACATGCATTTGAGGACATAAAAATTAATCTTGGAAATAATAGTTTTAATGTAGTATTGTTAATAAATCGGTGATAAGATGATAAAAAGAATCAGCTAATATATCATAATTATAAATATGGTGATATTATTATACATTCACATGTTTTAAATAAGTATAGTGGATTCCAATGGGATCTCAAATAAAAGATAGAATGTCATAATGGATTTTATTTCAATTTAAATTTTACTAAGATATATTTTTTAATATGTACCCATTCATTAAATGTGGTTAATATGCATCTACATTGATGTTTTTAATATTTATAACTATTTATTCATGATTTTAAATGATTCTATACAATTTTATTCATTCAAGGTATTGTAATTTTAATGTCACTAATGTGGTAAGAATCTATTTTAAAATGTCACTATCATTAAGGATTTGTTTTCTCTTGTTGAAGTAATATAATCATTTAATTTTGATATGATACAATAATTTAATTATAAAATATATATATTTTATTTTATTTTATTTTATTCTAATGTAAATGATGTTATTAAAATACATATTTTCCCAATAAACTTATGGCCATCTGGAATTTCCAAAATAATTTTGTAATTGTTAACATTCTATTTATAAAATGACTTTAATGTCGTCATTTTTAATGGGACATTACATTTATCTTAAATTTACATAATCATTGGACCATGGATTTTATTTTCAAATAATGTTTACCATATATAAATGTATGGTTATAAATTATAAGCTTATTTAATTCACATGGGAACTATCGATAAACATGTATTGTTTTCTAATTATGGATACTTATTAATAAGGAATATCAATCCTAAATTAAACAAATAAATACATGGTTTATGAGGAATGATTCACACATGTAGGTCTGGATGTTTCATAGAATTATATATCCCAATGATTATTTTACATGCCTCATGAGTGAGATCTGTTGGCCAATTAAATGGGTTTTAACCATAGTTTTAAAACTTACTGTGAAAGGTCTTAATGATATTGATACCATGATATATATGATCATGAGGTAAAATTTTATACATTTTGTTTAATTAGAATTTAGTTATTAGTATTTTCATGATATTTTCACATTTATATTATATTTGGATATTTTTTATTATTATTTTATTTTATAAAAGGAATCTATTCTTTTTGTTATTTACCTTTCTAATTTCATTATGACTTATCAAAACATGATAGTTTTATTATAGATTAAATTGAATATGTGTACAGTTATTTCATTTTCGATAATCATTATTCTGTATTGATTCATGATACATTCTACTATATGTAATCCTTATTGAAAATTTGACAAACATAATTTTGTTTCCTATCCCCATTATATGAAGAATAATTCACTAAATGATTTCGAGAAAATCTAATAGTTTTCATTAATATGTTTGATTATCTAATCTAAAAATGAAATGGTTATGGAAAATATTTTCAGTACTCCAAAACTACTGAATTGATCATTCGTTTGGTATGTGACCCCTTTTATCTGTATAAATGTAAAAAAATAGATTTTGGACTTGTTGTATAAGATTAAGGTTAATTATAATTCATATTAGAATAGATTTAGTAGAAACCATTGAAACATAATTTTGGAAAACATAGATTACAGAACAAAACTCTTTAGTAGTCTTTGAGGATTAATATATAATTCTATACTAAAATTTTCTTAAAGAATATATTATATTTTTTCCTAGAAATACATCCATATTAGTAATGTAAAAATGGAATTAGTTCTTAATAAAATGTACCTAGTGGTATTAACTCGAAAAATATATTTTTGGATTGACTTGAGCAATATCTAATATATAAAATCATCTCTTATTGTGAACCTGTTTTGACAATCCTTTATTCCATTCTTAGTATAATTTAAATTTTATTAACAAACCATTATTAATAATTTTAAAACATGTTATCTTGAAAGAAACCATGTTTATTATCATCATATTAAAATTTCATATATTTTATACTTATTTTATGTGTGACGACATATTTATAATTACACATTATTATTTTTAAATCATAGTAATATGATCTAATCCATTATAATATATTTTTTATAAATAGATACCATAAGAAATAATAGAATCAATATTCATGACCAAATTAGTGATATCTCAAAAGAAAAATATAGTACAACTAGTCTATTAACTGATCAGAACATTGATATATCTTTATTAATTAATCAGTTTAAAAAAATCAAATTTCCCAAATAGTGAAGCATATTTTTCTAAAATATTATAATCTTATTTTTGATTGTATAAAATGACATAAGTCCCTAAAATTTAGTGGTACTAATAATTCAATGGTATCTGATGAATGATTTTAGTCCTTGTGATGATATTTCAGGCCTTGAGATGAGTTTAAAAGTTTAGGGTTAGACTTGTTATGTGTTGTTTCAAATGTCATCTTGATAAATAGTTCTCATTTATCCAAATACTAAGAAGGAAGAGGAAATATAACAGATTTAATGGATTTAATTTACATTTACATTCTTAATGAAGTTAATTGTAATAAATAAACTGAAATAAAGGCAATGTTAAGTAGTGTGAAATAAAAAAAAATAGAAAATGTTGCAGAGTATGTAGATAAAATTACCACTCAAAAAAATATTCTATAAAAAACACATGTAACATAAAATACATGATTAAAAATTTCATTTAATAGATTAATCTATGTATCCTACGGGTGACGATCACTTAAACATCTTCTTATATAATGAAATTTATTTATGGTCAATAATAATGGAATATTATGGATCTTAAATATTAAAATTGAATCCGGATATGAAAAGGTAGTAGGTGAAAAATATTAAAAAAATGGTAGAAGGGAAAGATGTTTTTTTCCACATGTGATTATTATGGAATGAAATGAACTCATATATTCGTGAAGAAAATGAGACTTGTATTCATATATGGAGAGAACAGTATTCTTACACATGAATAAAATGTTGTGTAAAAAATAATGATATATGTTGTAGAAGTATTTTATCAATGATATGCAGTTTTTACGAACCATGAAATGTATATGGATTATAATACTATTTTCATAAGATTTGAAATAATATTTTGAATGATACTAAAAACCATGAAATTTTATTTGGTGGTATGTTTATTTTTTGGGATAATAAATGATAGTGAGAAATATTACACTAAAAATGAATATTTTATTTATGTTAATGGTTTTTATACAATATTGTCCATGATAAAATGTGTGGGAATATTTTTATGACCATGAACAAAATTTGTGGGTGGATGAAAATGTGGTTTATGATTTTTTTGGACTTCATATCATTTTTTAAATTAATTTCTATATTACATATTATATTAATCTTTTAAGGAATGATTAAAGATTTAATTTTTATATGAATTTATATTTTCATTAATGGGTTATGGTAATTTATATTATTTCATTAATTCAAGAGAATATATATTCATGTTATTCACATATTAGGTAAGTGGTATTATGGGATAATTTATGTTTTTAAGGGATAAATTATTGATTAAATATTTCTTATGTATGGGTTTTGGAATTTTTTTTAGATATATTTTGGTGTCTAAAGTATCCAGATGGTGATGTATGAAATATTATATCTAAGGAGATGTCATACTAAATCATTTTGGGATTCTATTGAGAAAATTGAATTTATAGTCTCAGAATTTGATGAAGAGACAACAAAAAAATGTAAATACTACTCACAACCATATTAAAGAATCTCAATTTTATAAATGGAGTTATACTATAAATCATGGGATGTACATGTAATTATATGTAAGTGGTCTTGTTTGTTAAATGATTCCCCATATATGTGCATCATATCCTTCAGTAGGAAGGGAAAGCTAATACCCATGTATATTGGACCATTACAAATTTTATATAGGATTGGAGCTATTTATTACTAATGGTATTTACAACCAAGCCTCTCTAAAGTCCATTATGTGATTCATAAATCATTTCCAAGGAATTACATGCAAACCCTAGTGAATTTCTCACATCTATATATGTTGAAATGTAACATGATCTATCTTACTAAGAAAATCCCATTCACATTATTGGTATATGATATTAGCTATTATGGGATCATTTGACTAGAAAATCATGGGTAAAAAATTATTGTATTAATAATTTTTATTTTATTTTTCAAAAATTACAACCATAAGAGATTTTCATTATTTTACAAAAAGGAATATTATGTTTTCTCTATATTTTTTATGGTTCTTAAATAATTTTAACATAAATATAGTTATTAAGAAAACTATTTTAATTTATTTCAATATAATTCATAATAATATTTTTCTCTTTTGGTTTTGTTTCATGTAGTCTCAAACCCCTATCTAATATCATATTATAAGTGATATATATATACTGAAGAATTATTCTTATCTAGAATGTAAATTTAATGATTAATTCATTATAATACATTGATAATGAATGAAAATATTCCCTTATATAATAATAAATTATATAAATAAAAAATAGTTAAAACATATTAAGGCAAACCCAAATTTGAATTAACAATTTTATGAAGAAGTAATAAATTAATCATTAATATCACCCAAGTTGTAGTTAATTATTTTCACAATTAAATAAACCCAAAATTATTTAATAATATGAATTATTAACATAAAAACAAAAAATCACAAAATATTTGACAACTTATTCTTCTAAAATATAAAAAATGTCATCAAACAACATTAATCCCTCATGTAGTTCTAAACCAAATAATTTGTGTAACATAATAAATATTTATAAAAATAAAAATATTTTCAAAAAATAAACACTACTACAAATAGGAATTTTAATAGATCTCAAAACCGCCTTTACCAATACTAGAAAAGTGTTGTTAATCATGGTGAAGATAAGGGGGGTCCCCTTTATCTGTGCTTAAAATAGCGCTAATAAAGGGTCACCTGTATCCATGCTAAAAAATCTCTGATAAATGTACCCCTTTGTCAGCGCTATTTTGAGTCCAGATAAATGTGTAATATATTAGAACTCCAATTTGGGATAATAATTACCACCTTTATGAGTGCTTAATTAGCGATGATAAAGGCCTTGTTGCCTGAGCAAACCCAGCACCTACACACATGAGACAGAAATTTCACACACATCACAATCAACACCTAGACACTAAGAACATAAGAAAAAAAATTCTATATAAATTTAATTGAAATCATGAATACAAAAAATGCCCTAATATATACATTTCAAACAATGTTTAATATAGTTACAATTATAATTATCCACAAATAGTTAAAAACATTAATGTTCCATTCTTTTTTCATTTGTGATATTCTCTCAAAAATTGTTGTTCCGGTTTTTTCTCAAGTGATGTGTACACGCTATTTTCTTTACGGTAGGGGTACACTGGTTTTTTTGTTCATTATTATTTTTTACCACCCATTTTTTGTTTCAAAAAAAAAACTTCCTATCAAAGTGATTAATAAAAGAAACTTCAAACAATGTATTACCACACACAATGTACTTGCAAAGTCTTCTCTACACTGCTGTTGCAATACGCATCCCACACTCCTTGGGATATCAAGTGTGCATAAAGTGGAGGTGGGTGCATCTTGATTTTCCCTTAAGCATCTTTAAGATGATAATTCGTTATAATTGTTTGAAAGCCTCTATGAATCCTTCATGCAACCCTTAATACATATTCCTTGTGCGAGTCATATTCAATAAATGCACTCTATAATGGATGATGAAATTTAATTCAATGTTTTAGTATTTTATTTTATTTTAATAAATTAAAGAAATGATATCAAATTATTACCATAATTTCACCCCACATTAGTGTCTTAAGCATGATGAAAACATGGTACCACTAATCTATATCAATCAGCACGCATTGATATGTGACAGGTATAATGTATCTACTAAAGATGGCTTTGTTGGGGTTAACATGTTGGCCTTACATATTACATTCCACCTCGAATTTGATGCATTTTATCCATAAGTATGTTAGCTGAAACTGTCAAACTACAATGCTCATGTTTTTTTGCCCAGTGAAGGTTTGATTTCCAACCAATTCCTCAGAAACATCATCATTATGTTCCTCCAGTGCACTAGCATCGGCACTGGGGCCGAAAGAAATAGCTTGAGAAACCTGATGTACCTCTACACTGGGACCAACAACAATAGGTTTAGAAACATGTTGTTTCTCTACACTTGTACCAGCATTAGTAGGTTGAGAGACCTATTGTGTCTCAGGATTGGATGAATCAGCAAGTGTAGAAGTCATTATCTACATAAGGGGTTTAACATTTAATTTATATTACATAAAAGTATATGAAAACAAATAATAAAAAAACATAACACAATGTATATTACAATATAAAATATTCATATTATTGAACTATCTTTTTTATGTATGAGGAGATTTGACTCCTCTATCGACTATGTAAATCCCTTCATTGCCACAGCCAGAGTTTTTAATTAATTTATTTTTTATTATTTATTGGCTCTGGTTCCTCGTGCCAGTGTTAGGGTAGGGCCCCGACATTTAATTTTTGTCATTTGACATTTTTACTGGGCTTCAGACACGTGTGTGGTCACTATTAATTGACAATAGCCGCAATGCCTGCCCATGAGTCGAGAAATCACTAATTATTATTATTATTGTTGTTGTTGTTGTTGTCTGCTTTATTATTATTCTCTTTATTATTTTAATTATTATTATTATTAATGGTTAATAAATTTTATTAATATTATATTTATTATCATTAATTTTATTATTATTATTATTCAAGTATTATTATTATTATTATATTTCTATATTTTTATTTTTATTTCTGATTTTATTATTATTATTATTTTATTATGATAAAATTAAAAAATATTCAAAAACCCTATTTCTACCCAACGGCGGTGCCCCCCATTTCCCGTCCCCCTCTCCTCACCTTTCCCCCTTTCGGTGGCACTCCCTGCCTCCCCCTTTTACCCCGCAGCACACCACTACAGTGCCCCTTTCTCCTACACCCAAAGCTCCCCACCACCTCGCCTTACCCAGCGTAGCGCCGACCCCTGCGCACTGGCCCCTCCACATGTGGCCCTGCCTCGTGCCACCCTTGTTTCCCCACCCCCTCCTTCACATCGGCTCCTGCATCCTCTCTTCCCTCCACCACACCCAGCCCCTCCTTCATTATCTCCTCCACACCGCCTCACAAAAGCGGCTGCCTTCCCCATCCGACCACCTTCTTCTCTACATCGGCCCTCCCAATTTCCCTCCACCTACAAACCATGTGCCTTGACCTCCTCCCTTCCATTTCACATCCCCTTTCTTCTAGCCTTATCACCTCCAACTGGCCTCTGCTCACCCTCTGCCCTCATCCAGCAGTTGCCTCTCCACAACTGGCATGCCCCAGCTCCGACCAGCCCTCTATAGCAAACCCTATCTCAGACCCGCTCTCCTACTCCATCTACTCGCACACTAGGCTTCACCCTCTCCAACTCCATCCATCCAACCTCGACCATCGACCTGTAGTGAGCCAAAAACTGAAGCCACCCCCTTGATCCCCCTAGATTTGACAAGCCCCCTGTTGACGCTCTGGCCCCAGCCTTCGGCCCTCTTTCATATCTTCGGCCCTCTAGCTACCTCCGGAAACCCCCCCACATGAGCTTCGTGCTTCCCGACCGCTGCACCACTGGGGATTTCCTGCCCCGAACTCTCGCGGTCCAATCATCCCACCTCCATCCTCTAGTCTCCTTGTTTCAGCCAACAACACTCCAAAATTCACTACGCCATCACCCCGTCGCTCAAGTATATTTATTCACTTATTGTCTTATTTATTTATTTTTTTACTTATTTATTGATTTTTTATTTATTCTTTTGTTTGGTTTTTTATATTTTTATAAATTTTTTAATTTATTTAATATTTTGTTAAATTATTTATTCTCTTACATATTTATTGATTTTTTATTTAGTTCTCCTTTGTCTTTTTCCCATCATTTTAACTAAATATAATGCATCATTTTGTGTTGGTGCATTTCTCGCATTTCTCGCATTGTCTAAGGTGTGCAGTTGGTCCGAAATATTCTGTTCTTAGATCTGCTGAATAGTTGTTGCGTCCACACTGAATTTGAGGTTGGTGAATCTACCTAATTCCATTCTGAATAAATTCATTTAATGCCTCTGTGTTTCAATTGATTCTTTTACTTGATTTGTACATTTTCAATGTAATTTATTTTTTATGAAATCATTCAAACATTAATTTTCATGTTTATGGAATTTTTTAGAAACTGGTTACTTGTTTATAAAATTGTTGGTAAACTGGTTGAGTTTCCTGTATAAATGTTTATAAATTATTAGCTCTGTTAATTATATTATTATGAATTTTCTCAATTGTTCATGAATATTTTAAATTAATTTTTTGGTTCATTATGAATTTTCAAAGGGGGATTTTAAATTTTTTTTCTTGAAGTCGTGGTCTATTGGTCTTGAAAAAGTGCTTTTGGATGTGTGTGTTGTGTCGGTGATGTTTTAAAACGTGCGAGAGTAGTTTTTTTAAATGTCTTGATTATGAAATGGTTTATAAAATTGTGCTCTCTTGTCAGTTGGAGAAAATTGAGAGGCAAGCCTCTGTTTTTTCCATTGAATGGTTTTTTCAAATGAACAACTGATTTATTTAATTATTCTTGGAATTAAAATCATGGGTGAAGTGTGTTTCGGCGTGTTTTTGGTTTTTCAAGAGGTTTTTGGGGTGCACTTCAACATTGATGCTTGAAGGGGTACTTACAGTGGTTTTGAAATGTGTTTTGACGTGAGTTTGAAAATGGAAAATGATCATTTGGTATAAGTAAAATGATTTGGTGTGAGTTTTGGAACCTAAGTTCCCATTTGGATTTCTAAATACAAAAGTGGTGTTTAGGGTTGTTTTAGAAGATCTTGTCCAATGTTTTCATAAAGGCATTTTATTTTGTAAAACTATAGGATTTATTTATAACATTAAGCATTTAATAAAGTGGTTCTGATAACTGAATGATTTGAAGGCCCGGTTGGCATGTTTGATGATATGATATACTTATATGTATATATATATAGGGGCACATCTAAATGGGGGATATCCTTTATGGGTTATCATATGTTGTGTCTTTGTTATGGGTTGGAAAATATGGTGAGATGAGTCACACGTGCAATGGCCTCCTACTTACACAGTATTATTATAACCACCATGGGTTCCTGGGCATCTTTTATGGATTGAGTGATGGTTGCTAACCATACCCGATTGACGGGTTAGTACCCCCTAGATTTTTTGTTAGGCTAGGCGGACTTTGCCACTAGATTGGTCAGCTAGGGCGACCAGTTGGTTATAGATATAGGATCTTCACTGAACGCCGACAGGTGGTTCTGAAACCGATTACATCTAGGGGACATCTAGGGATGTTTAGGATCACAAATGGTTAATGGATTATTTTCATTGCGTATTTACTTTTCATGCATTGGTCTTGTTTACTTTCCATGCACTGATTTATTTTCATCTATCACTCTTACTCGTTTTACTCTAGCACAACATTGGTATATTTTGTTTTTTATTTTTTAATAAAATGACAATTGATTTTTGGAAAATTTTATGTAGAGTGTGTTTTTTTTAATGGGAAAAATGTTTGGATATTTTCAAATGTTAAAACATTCTTTTATAATTGTATTTAAAACATGAATTAGTGGATTGTTTTGAGAATGGAATGACATTGATTCAGTGGTTTACTCTTGGCATCCCTATTGAGCATTTTAAACGCTCACTCCTGGATTAAAATTTCATTTGAATGTTTCCTTTGATCATGTTTCTCTTGGTTTGGTTTCTCGTTGTTGGAGAAAGGTCATCTTTTGGGTGGGAGGTGACCTGGATGGTCATGTCAAGGTATGTTGAGGTGTTATAATTATTTTTCATGTTGCGCTGCTCGATTTCCATTTCATTATTCGTTTTATTCTGTTTTAGCTATTTATCCTTTATGGGCCAAATCATTCCCAACAGTTTAATTTTGATACCCGACACTAGTTTCCAGCCCGTGGGGATCGGGAACACCCCTCAGGCCAGTCACGGGCTAACTCGGGTGACCGGTTTAGGGTCAACCCATGTTAGTTCTTGACAAAATGGTATTATAGGAGGCCCTTGTTATTTGGGGTATCCTGTAAATGGATATTAGGATTTTTGGGTCTCTATAGGTAGGTATCAGAAGGACGTCATGAACCCTCCCATGTTCCAAACCTCGAGTCACCAGGGGTAGTCCGGGAATAGAGTATCTGTTTCGTTCTGGTTTTTTTGGTTCCGGGATTACAATGGAGGCAACCGGATGTTACATTATGATTTTAAATGGATTAGTGACCCATGTGGAGTCCACGTACATGGTTTAAGTTTCTCATAGTCATTGAAACTTACTTGGGGCATGGCCCACTATCATGTCGCTAGGTTCAGCATGACTACTAGTCCCTCCCTCTGATAGTTTGATGCAAGTTGAGCGTCATATTTCTTTTGATTGGTGTAAGTGAACTTTCGAAAATGAAAGAGTTTTTTTAAATGAGAACGATTTCTGTTAAATGAATTTAAATTTATGAAATCGATTTTTAAAACTGGAATCTCTTGGTCTAAAAATCTGGTGGTTGCTTGGAACTGGTAGAGATATTCTTTGGGTGCAACCTCGGGTACTCTTTATGAACGTTTCCACATGTGAGGGAATTCATGGGAAGTGAATGTTGGTGAGTATGGATGAAAGCGGGTGGAGACATGTGCAATAGTTCATGGGATTACTGGGGTGTGAACATGGAATTAAAGGATTGACTTGTTTTCCTAAAGAAATTTTAATAAAGGGAAATTTAATTTTTGATATTGAAATTAGTTTGAATGGTGGATTTGGAATATGGAAAATGTCCTTCAAAGAAGGCAGTTTTGAAATCTAAATTAAAAAAGGGGGTTTTAAAAAAGAAATTTTGGCTTGTGTTTTCATTTGTTTGTTCTTCATTGAGTTGATTGTTTTTAGATGATGGTGATTCCAATGAGGTTTCTTCGGCTTGATATTGGTTTGGGTTCTGTGTTTTATATGTTGTTCAGAAAATGCTGCCCAAACAGGTCCCCAAGGTTTCTGATAAGTCGTGCCCAATTTTTGGTCCTTCTCATACATTTCCAATCTTTCATGGTGATCGGGGTTCATTAGAATCAGCAGAATGGCTTGAAGGGGTCGAGCGTGTATTTAGGTTATTGGGAACTCCCGAAGCTGCCAATGTGCGTGATGGTTTGGGGTTGTTTGAAGGTTAATCTATGGACGAATGGAAGTTGGCCACCCCACCATCATGGAAAGTTGAGATGATGTGTGATATCATTAAATACATCATCGTCTAATGGTTTATACCTAAATAGGTGAAAACAATGAAAAAGGAATACCTCATGCATATTCAACAAGGCCAATGGACGGTAAAGTCTTATGTTGACCATTTCAAGGAGATTGTGTCCTTTTCTCCCGAGGTAACGTCAGAGGATTTGATGAAGACTTCTCCCTTCATCGAGGGTCTTCATCTAGAGATCAAGGAGTCTTCCCTCATTTATAAAGACCATCATTTTGAGAAGCTGGTGTATGATGTGTTCCTAGCTGAGTTGGTCTCCAGAGCCCAGGTGCTTAGCAATCTAGTGAATCTAGTTACTCGTGGAGGTTCCCCATGTGGTGAGCAGGGTGTGCCAGAGGGACCTGTTTCTAAAGAGTCGTCTGAAGTGGTTTTGGCTACTAGTTCATAGGACCATTTACTAGTGTGCCACCCTTGTGGCCAGTTTGGGCACGTGAAGCTGTCATGTCGCATCCCTCCAAAGACAGGTCATCGCTGCGGGTGTCAAGGTAATCTTGAGAAGTTCTGTATAAAGCATTGCCTGAAGAGGAAATTGTGACCAGAGGGATTTCTATGCCTGACTGTGAGTTATGAGATGCTTTAGCCATCTGATCCCCAGCCACATGCCTTGGGTTGAAGCTCGTACTCATTCAGTAGTTTACAGGGGTGTGAAGGCTCAGTCCGGGTCTTGTGTTCCTTGTTGAAAGTGGAACATTTGAAGTCTATTCATTCTCGTTTTTTGGTCTTTGATGTTCTGAAAACATTGTAAGTTCATTATTTTATCGAGTAATCATGACGAACATATTCTATTGTAATCCAAACAGTTTTTTTATCTGATCATGGTTTTCTGAATCGTGTGCTTCTCCAAGAAGTGGGTTTGGCCCTTGTATGGGTTAGTCTCTATTTATCTGTGTTATTTTGGAGATATAAGTGTCTGTGAAGGAGTCATGGATTGTAGTTATGCTAGGGTTTACATCTTGGTTTATGTTCTGATCAGATGTTTTTCTCTAGTGTTTGGGCTTTCATTGGTCTGATTCGAGAGTTCTTAGTTTCAGCAGAGGTGTTGTTTTTCTCGTTCTATAAAAGATAATTTGGATTTTTTGTGAGTCCCCGAGTCACCCCCCTTCCCGAGGTGGTATGTTTAGGTGTTAAATTTCTGTAATAGTTGTGTTTTTGTGGTGGGGAGAACCCTCTCGTGTTCTCCCTTTCTCTTGTATTGTGGCTTCTTGCGGTTTCAATTAGGCATGGATTCTTGTTTTGTCTACTGTTCAGCTGGGTGACTTTCTGGGGGTAGAAATTGTGTGTGGTGGGGAGAATTGTCACATCCCGACTTTTAAATTTATTTATATTTTATTATTTCCTAGCTCTGGGTCCTTGAGCCAATGTCCAGGTTGGGCCCGATATTAAATTTTTGTCATTTGACATTTTTACGGGACTTCAGACACTTGCTCGGTCACTGTGCATTGACAGTAGTCGTGCGGCTGGCCCATGAGTCGGGAAATCACTAATTATTATTATTATTATTATTATTATTATTATAATTATCATTATTATTATTATTATTATTATTATTTTCTGAATAATTATTATTCTCTTTATTACTATTAGAAATAAGGTTTGGAAGAAAGGCAGAAATCTGCATCCATTAAAATTTAAAAAAATAAACTTTACAAAGTATCTCAAAAGTAAGGGGCTTTACAAATCCGCGTATACAAGAAACCATATCTATCGTTACAGACAAAATTTTCACAATAGGGGGGCAAAACAAAATACCAACTGGATCTAACCTCTATAATTTCCCTTTTAGACAGGGCATCCGCAACCTGATTCACCTCCCAGTAGGCATGCGACACTTCAAGACATAATCCATCCACAAGGCAAAGAAAAGAAATCCAGGCAGGCACCATTCTCCAAGGAATATTCTGAGAGCGGTCTTTCAGAATCTGGACAGCCAGAGAGGAATCCGACACCACCCATAACATGCCCCATCCATAACGAACCGCGTACCTGATAGCTTTGATCATCACCCACAGTTCAGCCTCAATAGCATAGGCAATACCAATATAGTGAAAAATAGCCCTTCACGAAACCCCGATTAGTTCTGAAAACCCCAACGCTCCCAGCAGGACCTGGTGCACCAGAGGCTACCCCGTCCAAGATCAGTTTTATCCACCCTTCAATTGGAGGAATCCATCTGATGTACATGGCCACTTTGGGCCATATTTCCATGCCAGTCACTCTAGAAGATCTTAAAAATACTAAATCAAAAACTTCATTATTCATAGAGCCTGTTTGAACCATTGAAGAAGCTTTGATCCGTCTATGTATGAACATGAAAATATCCTTGATTGATGGTTTATCATTATTGAAAACAGTACTATTCATGGCTTTCCAGATATAAGAGAAAACAGAAACTACCACAAAACTGGCCAAGGCCAGTGCCACCCTTTAATCAGTGCTAATGAAAAAGCGCTGATAAAGGGGGGGGGGGGGCTTTATCAGCGCTTTTTTTTGGCGCTGATAAAGGCCTCCCTTTATCAGTGGTTTTTTTGGCACTGATAAAGGGACCCCCTTTATCAGCGCTTGTTTAGTAGCGCTGATAATGGGGGGGCCTTTATCAGGGTTTTTTTTAAAGTGCTGATAAAGGGTAGACTTCAAAAAATATTTTAAAAAATATATTAATATATAAATATAGTTATATATTTATATTGATATAAATATAATATATAATTTTTAAATATATTTTATATAAGTATAAATGTACATTTACACTTAATATAATTAATATGTAAGATATTTAGTTAAAATGGATACTTAAAAACTTTTAAAAAAAATTTATTTAATAATTTGATAATTATTATGGAGTAATAGTAATTTAATAAGAATTTGAAGAATAAAAAAATTAAAAAAAATATAAAAAAAGTTCCAAAATATGTTAAAAATGCAACTCAAACTTTAAACAGCCAAAACTTTTGATCCGGGAGTCCGTTTGAGCTCTACCACATAACAAATCGAAGCCTGCGACGATCTCTATGTCAGTATGACTGGGGTAAACCCCGGTCAAGCATTTGTCGAGGCCAAAAGAGGCCCATAAGGCCTCAAAAACTGAGTTTTTTGTCGGGGTACCCAGATTTTTTAACATTTTGTGGATTTTCAGCCTCGTTTAAAGAGATATTATTGGATTTTTTTGGTGGGGACTAAATTTATTCCAAGGTATTACATTCATATTGATATTATGACTTGGAAATTTCATCCTTGTTTATAATTCACTGCTTTTTATAATCAAATATATAACTATATGTACATATTTTTTTATATATTCACACTTAAAAATTAAATTTTTTAAATAAATAATTAAACATATTTACATATAAAATGTATTAGCTTTATCTAAATAATAACTAATATACATTTTATTTAAAATACCAATATATGAATATTTATATAACTACTATATATTAATATAATTATACATATATTAGTATAACTATATATATATTAATACAACTATATGTATATATTAATATAACAATATATATATATATATTAATATAACTATATATATATATTAATATAAATATATATTACTATACAAATAAATATAACTATATATATATAGATATATCATGAATAAGAGAACAAATCAATATAGGGTAGTGGCAAAGGCTTTAGGTGCGCAGGGGGGAGGTCTCGAGATCAAATCTGGGTGGAGGCACGGGTGTGCGCGCAATGTTGATTTAGAGGGCTAGCGCTGATAAAGGATGTAGGTGATATGGGCTGGCGCTGGAGGTGTGGGAAAGCGCTGATATTGGGGGGCATAAGCGCTGAAAAAAGCCCCCCTGGGATTGGCAGTATTTTTTTATTTTTTTTATTTTTTTTAAATATTTTTATTTTTATCAGCACTAAACAAAAGCACTGATAAAAGGGGTCTTTATCAGTGCTTTTGGGAGCACTGATAAAGGGGACCCCCCCCCTTATCTTCGCCGCCTTCATCAGCGCTTTTCTAGCGCTGATAAAAGCCATTTTTAGCGCTGATAAAAGTCGTATTTGTAGTAGTGAGAGATGGCGGTAACAATGACCAGCGATTTCAGTTGATCAATGAAATCTGTTTTAAATGCCGAAAGGAAGACAAAATCAACAGAAGATAAATCCAAGAAGCAGTTGAAGATGGAATAAACATAGTTCCATAATTTAACATAGAAACAGCAATGCGTGAACAAATGACTAACAGATTCATCACTACCCATGCAGAAATAACATACCGAAGCCATGTGGAAGCCTTTCTTATGTAGATCACTCTAAAATGGGATTCTATGTTTCCAAATTCATTATATGAGAAGAGCATCATTGGGTGAGATAAAAGGCTGATGCAACCCTGCAAGCCACGATGGTATACCAGAACCTGCAGTGCATTGTATGATATAACAATTCCTCCTGGAAAATACACCATTTAATTTAGGTTTCCAGATGAGCATATCAGCATCAAAATATTGATAACTTTTAATTTCCACATGAAGGTGATTAGGAATAAAATCATAATTGTCCAGATTTCCCTGTAAGTCTGAAATGATGAGCCTCTTTACTATTGATGGAATTTCAGTGCAGTCTTTAATGGGAGTGGACAACCATGGTGTGATCCAAAGGTTTAATTGAGATTCAGTAGAGACCAGCCATTTTGATTGAGAGATAATATGTAAATATGTACACTTGAGGGATGAACACACATATAATTTCATGTAGGAACACTTACGTTTTTGAAGTCTGTCCACAAACCTACCGACTAGAAATTCAATAGAAAAATCAGGCTGATAAATAATTCTTCAAGTAAACTCTGAAGAAGGGCATTATTAAAAATTTTAATATCCTTAATACCCATACCCACCATCTTAACTAACATGATGCAGTCTTTCAGGGCCACTATCACCAATTTCCTATGATGGGTTGAGCCAGTCCAGATAAAATTACATGTCATAGCACTCAACTCATTTAAGAGGCTTGTTGGCCATTTGTATGCAAAGAAGGAGTAGACATACATAGAGGTAATAACAGAGTTCACTAGACAGATTCTACTAGCCTGGGACATAGTCTTCCCCTTCCAGCATGCTAATTAATTTGATATTTTATGATAAATTCTTTCTAAGTGGACATGTTTCCTTCTTCCCCAGAACAATGGAATCCCCAAATAATTGAAAGGTAGGGTACCTCTTTTTACTCCAAGCATAGAAGCCACCTTCTTTTTCTTCAAGGCTCTAATACCTTCTCTAAAGACAAAAAAAGATTTGTTCCAGCTTATAACCTTTCCAGCAACCTCCTCATAGTGTGAGAAAATATTCTTAATGGAAGAAGTTGTTTTCTTGTCATCCTTATAGAATAAAAGAATGTCATCAGCATAGAATAAATGTGAGGGAGAAAATAAATTTCTCCCTGCCTGCATTCATTGATAAATGCCCGTGTTAACAAGGTCATGGAGACAATTACTATGATAATCCTTATCCATAGAAAATAAAAGTCCAGATAGGGGATCTCCTTTCCTGACTCATCTGGTGCACTGAAAGAATACTCTTGGGGATCCATTAACAAGAATTGATAAAGAGTCACTTTTGAATATAGTATGGATCATACGAATAAATTTCTCTGAGAATCCATGAATCTTGAGAATGGAAAAAATGAAGTCCCACTTTATAGTGTCAAAGTCCTTTGAAATGTCAACCTTTAGATCCATGTTACCATATTGAACCTTGTTTCTCATGACATTTATACATTCTGAAGTAGTGAAAAGACAGTCCTGAATCCTCCTCCCAGGTATAAAACCAAACTGATAGGCAGAGATAATATTCCTTGCAACATCACCTAACCGATTGGCTACTATTTTACTAATAACATTTAGGATAGTGTTCCCAATGGGAACTTTCCTAAATTCCGTGATGTCTAATGAATTTTTTTAGGGATCAGAGAGATGAAATTAGAATTCATCCCGAATGGTATGAATAAGTGATGAAAGAATTCTTGGACGACAATGATTACTTCTTTCTGAATGATATCCCAATAGAACATGATGAATTTATTTGTGAATCCATCTGGTCCTGATACACTGTCCATATTCAATGAGAATAAAGCATAATGTATTTATTTTTGACTAGGAATCTCTATGATATTTCTGTTTTGACTATCATCAACACTAGGGTCAACACATTCAATAATTTTCCCAGTGTTTTTGTCAGCATCTGCAGAATATAACATCTCAAAGTAAGAATTCAAACCATTGGCAATGTCATTTTCAGATGTTAGAATGGTATTATCAATCTTAAGAACATTGAGATTCCTCCTAACCTTTTTTCTTTTGTGTTAAAAATTAAATAATTTCGAGTTCCTGTCTCCATCCTTCAGCCACCTTACATTGAATTGATTTCGAGCCAAGTTATCCTTAAGAGCCAAGAGATTATTGAGCTCTGAAGTAGCCTAAATTTCCTCCTAATAAGGGGTGTCCTAATGTAAATTCCTCTGCTGAAAACATGAAAGATGTGATTCAGACACCTTAATATCATTATCAATATTGGATAAGGTTCTTTTCCTCCATTCATTGAGTTTTCTATTGACAATTTTCAGATTGGAGACCAGGATAAAAGAAGAGTTTCCTATGATATCCATATTCCAAGCCCCCTGGACTATTTCTCTACACCCAGGAACAACAAGACAAGAATTATTGAACTTAAAGGGAAGGGGTGATGACCTCAAGACACTGAAGTAAAAATCAATCAGCATGGGATTGTGATCTGAATGGAGTTTGGGAAGGGTCATTCCAGACACCTCCATCATATCATTCCTATCATCCAACTTAACAAGGCACATGTCCTGCTTACTTTCCTTCCTTCCATTAACAGTGTATCTATTCCAGGTAAAATTAGCACCGTAAATGGGTACTTCATCCAATCTACAATGGTCAATGCAAACAGAAAAGTACTTAGCTAAAGTTCTACAAAAATTACTCCAATTTTTCTCCTCTAGTCTGAGAACAGTATTAAAGTCTCCTATCAGAATCCAATTATTTGACATGCTATCTAAAATATTAATCAGAGAATCCCATAAAGATCTTCGTCTGATGTACTAATTGAATTCATACACAAAGGCTACACAGAATTTATTGGATTGAAAGTAGAAAGTGATTGTTACCTATTACTGGTTACTCTGGAAAGAATCAACTGAGACAGTGTTGTGCCTTAGCACCCAAAGGGAATCAGACTCATTCAGCTGTTGAATAGTTGCAACAAGAGAGTACCCAAGAGCATTATAGTTAAAATCCATCAATTTTTTCAAACATCATTCTCGGTTCAACGATACCCAGTAACATGGGTTTATTGGTCATGATAATGTTTATCAGGGTCCTGACCGTGGGAGAGTTCCCAAGACCCTGGCAGTTCCAAAAAATGATCTTCATTGTTTACCAGACATCTTCCTGGTGTAGGGGCCAATATATTCTTCAGCGTATGATGTATTCTTTTCAGTTTCATGAATAGATACACTCCCATCCTTGCAGGGTCCAGATTCATCATCAGATTAAGAGATGAATCTGTTTCCTGGGACAATAGGCATTGAAAAAGTTCCTAGAATCTTCCTTCTTGCAACCTTTGGTGAGGGTATTTTTGCAAAACTTATTTCATCATCTTCAGTGACTTTTTCCATCATCCTTCCAACTATGGAGGATTCCTGAATTAATGATTCAGTTGCTTCCATTTTATCAGAACCATCGGTCAATGGTGAAATAGGAACCACAATCCATGCTATCCCCTATTCATCATCCTTCATGCCACAAATAATTTCATGCTGAGCAGTATGAACATCATCCGTATTCATCTCAGCCGAAACATCCTGTTGCTGACCTACAGCTTCATGATCATGCATATTCCCCTCAGAAGCTATGATAGCCTCTTCTACATCATTGGTATCTTTTATTGGGTGATCCATAGAAAATTTGTTATCATTTGACCAATTTTTGGTGCCATCTTCCTGAATGATCCCCTCAACAATAGTTCCAGCCTCATCCACAATGTTAACTCATGTGTGTTATAGCATAATATCAGCATCCTATGTAATTTCAACCACAGCAGGAGGAGAGTCATCATCCTTTTCCAACAATACCTTATCATTATCATTCTATGGAGGACCCCGGCCAGAAGCCTTCTTCCTACAATTCTGGGCATCATGCCCTCTCAATCTATAGGAGGACTAGATTTTGCTCCTGTTGCATTCAGATAAAATATTCCAATGCACTTGATAGTTTATGTTGAAATTAGGTTTCCTCTCATACCCTATTTCAAGGATAATTCTATCATCCTTAGTAGTAAAGAAAACCTCTTCTACAAGAATTTTTGACATATCAATTTCCACAAGTATTCTAGCATAATGACCAAAGCTAGGATTATCAGTCTGCTTATATAATCTAATTGGATTCCCAACCAGGGAGACTATATCCCAGAGGATATGTGGGATCAAATATAGCCAACATAGATTAGGGATAAAAATCTATACCTATTAAAACATATTCTTTACCAAGCTAAGATCAAAGTTCCACTCCCACTCATGAATCCAAAGGAATCCAGGTCGCAAGGGAACATATCCTAAGCTCCAGGAATGTCATTTGCAATCATATGAGGGAATGACTACAAGGTAAAAGCCTCTTCCCATTGTAGTCATCTTCCAATCGGTAAAACCCCAAATCTCTGCTAACCTGCTTGCAAGCTCATGAAACTTCCAGGTGCATACCCCTTTTGGTATAACAACTCTAGCGATAATGGAATATTTACATAACTTTACATGTTCTTCAAACTCATCCTAATTTTCCATGACATGAGAAATCCGGCCCTTACGTATGATTCCTCCCGAGCTACTTGCTTCAAAGTCCATGAAGGAGAAACCACCAGACTACTTGACGACATCAGCGAAGCTTTTCCCTTGCTCAGAAGCAGCCTTCATCTCTGATTTCTCTGATTTACGCTTCGCGCAGAAGCTAAATAGATCAGAATGAGAAATCTGATCCTCATCATTCACAGTGATTACTCCAATCTCCTTCAACCTTCTAGTTGTTGGCTATACAATTCGAGGGAAAAAATAGAGGAATAAAATAGGACAATAAAAACACAACAAGGATTTCAAGATTTTCTTATTGCACACACTCTTATTTTTTTACGGATTACATATGAGCCATATTTATAGGCTATTCCAAAAATGAGAAGACACCAAAGAATTAAAGGAGGAACAAAAATAAGGCAATAAATGATATTCTTCGAAATAGAGATATGAATGGGAAGAGGGAGAGCCGCATGGGGAAGCACCGCATAGGAAAGCGGTGCACGGGGAAGAGTAGCATCCTGCTCAGAAAAACCCACCCGGAGTTATGGTTTGTATTTCCAACACTCCCCTTCAAACCAAAACCGGCTTCATCCCGAGCATCGTTCTCATCCTTTTGAATGCATCTGTCTGTAGTGCCTTTGTGAAAATATCTGCCACCTGTTCGGTAGTGTGAAAATATTCCAATTTTATCATTTTCTGTTTCACATGATCCCTAGGAAAATGAAAACGAGTATCAATATGTTTGCTTCTCCCATGCTGCACCAGATTTTTGGCTAGTTTAATAGTCGAATTGTTATCCACATATATCACCGTGGATCCGTCATGTGGATGGTTTATCTCCTTCAACAGATTTCTCAACCATATTCCCTCACAAACAGTAGAGTATACTGCCACATACTCTTCTTCACATGTGGATAAAGCAACCACACTTTGCTTCCTTTAATTCCAGGTGAAAGCAGTAGATCCAAGAAAAAATGCATACCCAGTGGTGCTCTTCCTTTCATCTTGTCCACCTCCCCAATCACTGTCTGAGTATCCATACAGTTTTGCTTATTCGTTATATGGATAAAAGAGACCGAAATCCACCGTTCTTTTAACGTACCTGAGGATATGTTTTGCTGCAAGCCAGTGTGACGCTTTCGGTGCCTCCATATACCTGCTAAGAAGTCCAACACTATAGAAAATATCTGGCCTTGAGATTGTGAGGTACCTCAGGCTTCCAATCAGACTCTTGAACAAAGTCGAATCAATGCTTCTTCCTTCTCCATCTTTTGTTAGTTTCAAGATCGTTGCAACCGATGTGTTTACAGCATTACAATCGGACATCTTGAATTTTTCAAGTAACTCCTTGGCATACCTCTTCTGAGATATATAGATGCCACCATGTTTTTGCTTCACTTCAATGCCCAGAATGAAGGACATGAGACCCCCATCGGTCATCTTGAACTCTTTGAACATAGCCTCCTTGAAATCATCGAACATTGGTCGACAATTCCCTATAAACAACAAATCAACAACATACAAGCATGCAATAAGAATATCACCACAATCATTCTACTTGATGTAACCTGCATGCTCATATGGACATTGGGTGAATCCGTTGTTTCGAAGATAGCTGTCGATGCGTGCATTCCAAGCACGAGGAGCTTGCTTCAACCCATAAAGTGATTTCTTCAATCGATACACTTTGTCTTCCTCCCCAACCATAACAAAGCCTTCAGGCTCGTCAACATAGACCTCTTCTTCAAAAATTCCATTTAAGAACGCAGACTTCACATCCAGTTGGTAGATCATACAACTGTGATGGACAGCAAGTGTAAAATCATTATTATAGTGTCAAGGCGAGCAACAGGAGCAAAGACTTCTTCGTAGTCCACCCCGTATTTCTGTTTGTACCCCTTTGCTACGTGTCTTGCCTTGTATCGATCGATCTCTCCATCAGTATTTCACTTTATTTTGTACACCCATTTGACATTAATGCTCTTTTGGATTTTTGGGAGTGTATTCAACTCCCACGTGTCATTTCTCTCTATGGAAAGAATTTCTTCTTCCATAGCCATTCTCCAGCTTTCTTCCCTCATGGCTTCCTGAAAGGTCAAAGGCTCACGATCGGCATACAAGTAAAAAAGGTTTACCTCTTCGGTCTGCTCATAAATGTCACTCAAATGTTTCATCTTCATAGGATCCATAGGCAAGGATGAGCTGGACAAATTTTGATTTGATGGAGTGATTTGAGGAGTGAGGAAATGTACTCCTTGACTTCTTCCAACTGATGATGCACCCGAGGAAGGTGTTGTGGGCGTCTGCTTCTGATGATCATGTCTTTCTTCAGAATCTTCAGTTTCTACTACAACATCCTTGTTTGGTTCTTCATCATCCCATTTCCACGCTTCTTCCTCACTAAAGACCACATCTCTACTAACCACTAATTTATTTGTTAGTGGATTGTAAAGATTGTAGGCTTTAGAGGCTTCACAATATCCGATGAAAATGCATTTCTCGCCAAGATCATCCAGTATCCATCTTCTTGCTTCTGGAACTTGAGCATAGGCGACACACTTGATGATTCATAGGTGCGCCATGCTCTTTTTGTAGCCGCTCTATGCCTCTTGTGGTGTAAAGTTCTGGACGCTCTTCGTTGGACACTGATTGAGCAAGTAGGCAGTACATGCCACTATCTCTGCCCAAAAACTCTTTGGCAGCCCTTTCTCCTTCAGCATGGTCCTCGTCATGTTGAGGATGGTGTGATTATTCCTTTATGCAATGCCATTCTGTTGTGGGGTGTAAGCAGCAGTGTATTGCTTCTTGATTCCATGCTCCCTGCAAAAGTCATGAAATGCATTTGAGGTGTATTCTCCACCTTTTTCAGATCTCAGCACTTTGATTTTGTGACCACTCTCAGCTTCAACACGTGATTTGAATATTTTAAAGACAGAAAAGGCAGAAGATTTCTCCTTTATGCAATACACCCACAGTATTCTACTAAAATCATCAGTAAGGGTAATAAAATACCTATTACCTCCAAGTGAGGGTGTTTCAAGTGGTCCGCAGATGTCAGTGTGAACCAAAAGAAGTGGTTCATTTTCTCTTCTGGACACTCCACTTGGGAAGTAGTTCCTTTGTTGCTTGACGAGTGTACACGCCTCACACATGTGAATTGGAGATTCAATATTCGGCAAGCTACACACCATTCTTGATGAGGATAGAAGTTTAAGTCCATTAAAATGGAGATTCCCAAAGCGCAGATGCCATCCCCATGAGTTGTTCTTCATGAGATGAAACAAACATTTCTCGGCCTTCGTGTTGATATGCAGTGGAAACATGCGATTCTTTACCATTTGAACTTGAGAAATCAGTCTCCTGTGAGCATCTCTTATTGACAATGAAGAATTCTCCAAGTGTATAACATACCCCTTCCCAAGGAGTTGGCCGAGACTTATGATATTATTTTTCATTCTTGGTAAATAATACACATTGGAAATGTAATTCGACTCACCATTCTTTAGATAGATTTTGATTTTACCTTTACCAAACATGGGTACCTTGGATGAGTCGACAAAACTCACGTCTCCTCGAACTTCTTCGGTGAGTTCCTCGAATAGCTGTTTGTTACCACTCTTGTGGTTTCTTGCTCTCGTGTCCAAATACCATACATCGGGGCGTTTAGATGCCTTTTCTTGTGCGAGGAGGTGTGTCGTACCTTCTTCTTCATGGTGTGACGCTTCAGAATAGTTGGATCGTTCATCATGATCCACCTTGTTCCAACAATCAGAGGCATAGTGGCCGAATTTTTTACAGTTATGGCATTGAACATTTTTTGCATTTCCACGACCACGCGTGAATCGGCCTCCACTGTATCCTCTTCCATGGATGATACTGAAGTTTTGTTGCTTTTGCTGATAGATTGGATGGTATCCACATTCTCTACCTCTTTCACGATAACTGCCCCGTTGTGCTTGGCCATTCTTGGGTTCTTGCAGAGTCAGCTTGGACTCTAAGGCATGCTCTATTGTTGAACCCGCATTTTTCTGCATTCGCTACTCATGTACTTGCAACGACCCCATGAACTCTTCAATAAATAATTTTTCCAAATCTTTCGATTATTCGATTGCCACAACCACATGCTTGAACTTGGTTGTGAGCAATCGAAGTGCTTTCTCAATAACTCGAATATCCTCCATTTTGTCACCATTTCTTTTTAGATTGTGAATAAGGAGATTTATGCGTGTGAAGTAATCCGAGATACTCTCACCTTCATTCATTGGCGCCGCTTCGAACTCCGCTCGTAATGTTTGAAAACAGACTCGCTTCACATGATCAACTCCTTTGAAGATGGTTTCAAGGGTGTCCCACGCTTTCTTACATGATGATGCTTCGACAATCATTTCGAAGGTCGATTCATCCAAACCTTGATAGAGGAGAAACAATGCCTTGTTGTCTTTCTTCTGTTGATTTTTGACGGTCATATTTTCTTCATTTGTGAAGGAGACTTCTTCCTCCGTCGTGGGTACTACATACCCATCGGTGATGATCTCCCATAATTCTTGCGACCTAAACAATGCCTTCATTTGAATGCACCACCTCTCATAGTTGTCCTTAGACAAGGTCAGAACTTGCGGCTGGATCGCAGTGGCCATCTTAGGAATTTGGAGGATGCCTTCAAACCGAATATGATACCAGTTTGTTGGATATACTAGCCGAGGAAAAAATAGAGGAATAAAATAGGACAATAAAAACAGAACAATGCTTTCAAGATTTTTGAATTGCACACACTCTTATTTTTTACGGATTACATATGAGCCATATTTATAGGCTATTCAAAAAATGAGACGACACAAAAGCATTAAAGGAGGAACAAAAAATAAGGCAATAAATGATATGCTTGGAAATAGAGATATGCATGGGAAGAGGGAGAGCCGCATGGGGAAGCACTGCATAGGAAAGAGGTTCACGGGGAAGAGTAGCAGCCTACTTGGAAAAACCCACCCGGAGTTATGGTTTGTATTTCCAACACCAGTATCATCTCCCTGCTTAGGGTTCGCTTCGCCCTCGGGAGCGTTTGTGAGAGCCATCCTTCTTTTTTACTATTATTATAATTATAATTTTTAATTGTTAATAAATTTTATTAATATTATCATTATTATCTTTAATAATAATAATATTATTATTCTGTTATTATTATTATTATTATTAATATTTTTTTATTTCCGGTTTTATTAATGTTTTTATTTTATTATGATACAATGAAAAAAAAACCCTAATTCTACCCGGTGGCGGCGCCCCCCCTTTTCCATTCCCACTCTCCCTGCCTTTCCCCCTTGCTGTGGTGATCCCTACCTCCCCCTTTCTCCCCGAAGTGCACCCCAGTAGCACCCCATTCTCTTGTACCTGAAGCTCCCCACTGCCTCTCCTTACCTAGACCAGTTTCGGCCCCTGTGCAATGGCCCCTCCGCATTTGGCCCTGCCTCACGCAACCCTTATTTCCCCACCCTGGATTTCCCCTCGGCTCTGACCTCCTCACCTCACCCTCCCACACCCATCCCCTCTATCATTCTCTCCTCCGCACCACCTACCCAGTCCAGCCGCCTTCCACGTCCGCCCACCATCTCATCTATAGTGGCCCTCCCGGTTTCCCTCCACATGCAGACCCCGCACCTCGACCACCTCCCTGCAATTTCACATCACCGTTAATCCAACCATCTCCCCTCAAACCGGCCTCTTCTCTCCCTCCACCCTTGTCCAGCAGCTGCCTCACCGTAGTTGGCCTGCCCCAGCTCCAACCTTCCCTCTATAGCAAACCCTATCTCAAACATGCTCTCCTACTCTGTCCTCTTGCACACCCAGCTTCACCCTCTCCCAGTCCGCCAACCTGTAGTGAGCCAATAAACCGCAATAGCCCCCTTGTTTCCCCTTCCTCCAGCCAGCCCCCTCCTCATTCTCTAGCCCTTGCCTCCGACCCTCTTCCATTTCCCCAGCCCTCTAGCTGTCTCCGGCAATCCCGCCTCACCTGCGTCGTGCTTCTCGACCACTGCACCTCTGGCGAGTTCATGCCACAACCTCTCACAGTCCGACCAACCCGAGTTTTTTATACATTCTTTCAAAAACATAATTTCGAAAATACATCTACGTTAAAAAAATTTATTTTTTTACCCCCCAAAGGAGGCACCTGTTGTGCCGCCTTTTGGGGTTTTTCCACCCAGGGCAAGGCGGCACATGGTGTGCGGCCTTTGCCCAAAAATTAACCGCAAAGGCGGAACACCAGGTGTCGCCTTTGTATAAATATTTTTTTAAAAAAATTTATTTTTATTTTGTTTTGTTTTGTTATATATATATATAACAAAACTTTTCAGCAGAATTTTTCTGCTATTTAATATCCAGCGGTTCTGCCATTACAGTAGTCTAGATTCTAACTGATACCCTCACCCAGGACTCCCTTTTATAAGAGATTTTTCCCTGAAAACAATACTGTATTTCCGATGTGGGATTCTGGTTCTCCTTTTCCTGCACAGTACATTCTGCGTTTCCGATGTGTGATTTTGTTTCAAGTACGCGACTTTGAAAGACTATAAAACATAAACTATAAGATCAATATAAATGAAACTTTAAAAACTGATTAAACATATAATAAGTAGTTGAAAACGAAAATAATTTCATAAAAAATGTTGATACAGATTAATTTATAAGCATTCAAAACCACCTACTAGAAACTTAAACATATTTCAAGTACGTGACTTTGAAAGATTATAAAAGATAAACTATAAGACTAATACAAATGAAACATTAAACATTGATTAAACATATAAGAAATAGTTGAAAACAAAAATAATTTTATAAAAAATGTTGACCATTATCAATTTATAAGCTTTTAAAACCATCAACATGAAACATAAAAATGTTTCAAGTTCCTGACTTTGAAAGACTATAAAACATATACTATAAGACCAATAGAAAAGAAACATTAAAAATTGATTAAACTTATAAGAAATAGTTGAAAACAAAAAAAAACTTCCTAAAAAATTTCCATAAAAATTAATTTATAATCTTTCAAAACCGTCTACTTGAAACTTAAAAATGTTTCAAGTACGCGAATTTGAAAGTCTATAAAACATAAAATATAAGAACAACATAAATGAAACATTAAACATTGATTAAAACATTTCTACATATAGCGTTGAAAAAGAAACATTGCTACATATAGATTTGAAAAAGAAACAATGTTTGGTTAACATATGATGAAAATCCTTGGGAAAAATGCAACGTAAATCTGTATGAATTAGATTTTGTATCAAAACATGGCAATCACGTGAATTGAATCCTTTTAATATCATATAATTAATTGACACAATGTTATTGATATTTGATGAATAACCCTCTAGAAACATTACATCATTGAACAAGTTGAAAAACAAATATATCACTCCTCCCTAGAAAGAGTATAATGAGCATGAGGAAGAAACATTGGATATTCATCCTTCCCAGGAGCCAACTCTTCTCGTATTCCCATGTCAACCATGTCTAACCATGGCTCAATTCCATCCTTTGTTTTTTAAGGGGCATTTAGTAATGTTCCTATAACACTGTCACATACATTTTTTTTACAGATTCTTCACATTAAGAAAATGTCTGACATATAAAACAATTCCAGTGTGTAATTCAAAAAAAAACTGGTCTCTTTTTTCAATCGATTTTTATAAGGTTTTTTGAAAATGGTTTTCCAAAAAGAGTGTTCAAATATTTTACTTTCTCAAACAGCTGATCACCTGTTAGTGGAGACGGTGTTGCATGTTGTTCTTAACATCCATTGAATGATGTTGTCCAAGATCGGTACTTATGCCGATGAGGTAGAAATCCACGATGCCCTAGAAACACAGATTTAGATGAATGTTTCGACCTAATTGATTCTTTATTTTCTTCGCACATGGGACACCCTTGAGTTCTTTTAATCCTATATCCAGACAAATTTCTATAAAAAGGGAAATCATTTATTGTCCCATACAACATCACTCTTAACATAAATTATTCACTTTTATAAGCATCATACATCATAACACTTGAATCCCAAAATAACATCAAATCCACAATCAAAGGTCCCAGATAAACATCAATATCATTACCTGGTTATTTTGTTCCTGATATAAGCATAGATAACATGATGAATTTCTGCTCCATGTATAACCAGGGTGGAATGTTATAATTAACCAACATAACAGACCATATACTATGAGTGTTGGAGAGTCATCCAGATGACATAATTTCCCATCTTTATTTCTTTTAGCTTCATATTCCCATCTTGGGAGCTCATTTTCTTCTGGGAGCATGTCATTAAAGAGGGAAAGTAGTTCCATAAAACGGATCTCACTCCATCCGTTGCATAATTTCAATTTATACAACATCATTATAGTTGACAATGCTGAATATTTAGTGAAACCAGCATACAATGGCGTCTTTTCACAACTCTTTAACCTCTCAAACAATTTTTCGAAATCACGGAGTTTATCTTCAATTTTCTTTGTCATTTCCTCAATACGATCTTCATCATCACTGAAATCTATAATCAAATACTCCATATGGTCTCCTTCATTATCCATATTTGTATTCATATCTGATGATACATAAAACGTAGTTTTATCCCAGCTAGTAACTATATTCACTTTTTCTCCAGGTTTATTCCATCATTTATAACTCCGATCTATTCTGTGACATATAAAATGTTCTTCCAACTCCTATGGAGTAAGAAGTCTAGAATGTCTAGAATAACAACAATGTAAACATGGACAATGGATTTGAGAAGTATCCTTTGTGTGATCCGTTGAAAACATTATGAACTCTTTCACTACGTTCTCATACACTATTGTCAAACGATTATCATCCATCAAATCATTATTCATCTCCATCCTATTTGAATATCAAATATTAGTATTTATGGTTCAAATACACAAAACAAGACATCCATATATAGTAGAAGAGAACCACTTCCTTACAAAAATAGAGATTAATTGACCCTAACCATTTCTAATAATGATTGGGAAATCAACAGAACTAGGATAGACCCCCCATCAAAATCAACACAGTTTCCAAACACAAAGTGGTTGGTGAGGATAATCACTTGTGTCATAGATGGTAAAACTCACACGTCATCATCTTCTATGAATCATCCTCCTCTATTGGGTCAACCGTTCTGTGGTCAACAATTCCATCCTTTTATACCTCCCAAACCTAAAATACATATGGATGAAAACCAGTAGCCAACTCTATTTGTAAGGAAAGGATTATCATAATCTCTATAATATGGAATTCAGAAAATATAATTACTTTATATTCATTACAGTTTCCTCAAATCACCCTAGTCCAAACACTAGAATAATCAATAATGATAGATCTACCACTCCTAGGTCTCTGCCCTACATTCAATATAATCATGCCTAATATTTTTGGTAAGCTCAAGTTACGTACTTTAAATCACAAGGGGGGGGGGGGGTAATCACTTGTGTCATAGATGGTCTCCCATGTTATTCCATATGAAAATATTAACAAATATTATTTACCTATCATCCCATTCTATCCCTATTAGTGTCTAATTCCAAACTCCATCTTAAGTGTAATATCAAATGAGTATATATTAATAAATTACCCTACATCAACTTCCCCACTAATATGGTCATTCTCACAATCTAATGGAATATTTATTATACTTAAACCCCTTCTATATAATCCCATAACCATATATCCACACATACACATGTCACAAACACATAAAAAACCATATCCACATAACAACCACACATCACATCCAAATCACATTATGATATCGTGAACATGAAGGACATAAAAATCATACTCTCCTCTTACAATGCACAACCCCCACTTTTTATCCACACCAAATACATATAATCATGTAAAAAAGAATATATATACACCAAAACCTAAAATCATTATAGGTCGTATATATACACCCACTATGATCCATTACAACGCATATTTAGTGTGAAGGGGGAAAGGGAATAGGGAGTGGTTCTATATGTGTTCCCTCTATAACCTAGATATTGAGAAAAAAAACAGAACCAAAGTACCCATATGGATTTCAATCAGGTTTCTAGACTCAAGTGGTGGTGTGTAAGAAATAATAAGAAAATATAATAAGTATATAGTCACACATAAATCTTTCCTAAGGGTATACACAAAACTAACACTCCAAACACCCTCATCAACCATTGCCTTATTACTACAACCCTCTAATAACCAATTCCATTATAATGACACAAATAATACCCAACAAATCACATAAGCATCCATATCAACATTACCAACTTCTTATTGCATTTAACATTATAATTTATTGGATTTTTATTACCAAATGCATTTCAATTGTTAACCATTTTAATGTAAAAACAATCATTAAATCACTACCCACTATAATCCATTCATTAATCATTAATAAGATTTATTCTATCATTAAACATTTATTAAAAATATGGAACTACGATTTTATCAGCGCTAAAAAATTGCTCATAAATCCTTCCTATATCAGCGCTAACATTTTAGCATTGATACATGCCTTCTTTATCAGACCTTTTTTTGCATTGATAATGGGGATTTTTATGAGCTCTTTTTCAGTGATGATAAAGATTACCCTACATCAGTGCTAAAATTTTAGCACTGATACATGGCTACATTATCATCAGTTTTTTCTTAGCGGTGATATAAAGTGGTGCTTCCCTTGCCCGTATTTGTAGTAGTGATAGCTTTGCCAAATGCTTCCCATTTACATGACTGTGATGGTGATTCCACAACTGGGTGTTGTATGAGTCAGTTGAGTTTGTTTCTTTATCGATTTTCAACACTTGGTTTTTATAATTTAATACATACGAACTGTTATTTAAATGTGTCATATCATAACATACGTTGTTCTTAAAAAAGAAAAATCCCTTATTTCCAAACATGAAAATAAATCCATCCATATCGAAACATGATACATAAATTTTTTTCTTGGTAACACTAGGTAACTAATAACAGTTATGTAAAACCAGAAGCATTCCAGTTGGCAATGAGAGATGGTAATCGCCCATGGCCAACGCAGCCAGCCTCGCGCCATTGGCAGCTCAAAGATCCACCACTCCTATGGAAATATTTCTAAATATACTTTTTTACAACATTTGAATAAAAATTTGATCCCTAAATTCTATATTTCTTATATGTTTAATCAATTTTTAACGTTTCATTTGTATTGGTCTTATTGTTTATGTTTTATAGTCTTTCAAAGTCGGGAACTTGAAACATTTTTATGTTTCAAGTTGATGGTTTTGAAAGCTTATAAATTATTTTTGGTCAACATTTTTAATGAAATTATTTTTGTTTTAAACTATTTATTATATGTTTAATCAATGTTTAAAGTCTAATTTATATTGGTGTTATAGTTTATCCATTATAAGCTTTCAAAGTCACGTACTTGAAATATGTTTATGTTTCAAGTAGGTGGTTTTGAAAGCTTATAAATTAATTTGTATCAACTTTTTTTATGAAATTATTTTTTTTAGCTATTTCTTACAAGTTTAATCAGTGTATAAAGTTTCATTTATATTGATCTTATAATTTATGTTTTGTAGTCTTTCAAAGTCGCGTACATGAAATAGAATCACACATCGGAAACGCAGAATGTACTGCGCAGGAAAAGAAGAACCAGAATCCCACATCGGAAATGCAGTTTGATTTTCAGGGCAAACCCCCTTATAAAAGGGAGTCCTAGGTGAGGGTATCAGTCAGAATCCAGAATGCTGTAATGGAAAAGCCGCTGGCTATTAAATAGCAGAAAAATTCTGCTGAAAAGTTTATATATATATATATATATATAACAAAACAAAACAAAAAAATAAAAATAAAAATAATTTTTTTTTAAAAAAATATTTCTGCAAATGCGGCACCTGGTGTGCTGCCTTTGTTGTTAGTTTATGGCCAAAGGTGGCACACTGTGTTCCGCCTTGGCCTGGGCGGAAAAACCCCCAAAGGCGGCACACCAGGTGCCGCCTTTGGGAGGTAAAAAAATAATTTTTTTTACCCTGGTGGTATTTTAAAAAATATTTTTTTGAAAAAATGTAAAGAAAAATACTCGACCAGCCCTCCTCCGACCTTTGGTCTCCTTGTTTCGGCCAACATCACTCCTGAATTCTCTATTCCATCACCCCATCGCTCCGGTATATTTATTCAATTATTCTCATGTTTATATATTTATTAATTTCATATCTTAATTGTTTATTTTTTTATTAATTTTTTTGTTAGATTCTTTGTTTATTTATTTGTATTTTTATTTATTCTTTTATTTATTTATTGATCCTCTTACTTTTTTATTTATTAGTTTGTTTATTTATTTTTCCTTCAGATCACCATTGGGTTTTTCCCATCATTTTATCTAAATCTAATGCATCCTATTGTTTTTGTATGTTTCCCTCGTTGACTAAGGTTTGTTGTTGGTCTGCAACGTTCCATTCTTCCCTACATTAAGAAATTGTTGTGTCCGCGCTAAATTTGAGGTAGGAAAATCCACATATTTCTTATCTGAATAAATTCATTTAATTCTTGCATGTTTTAATTGATTCTTTTACTGGATTTTCACTTTTTCAATGTAATTGACTTGTTTAAAAAATCATTCATTCTTTATTTGGCATGTTTATGGAAATTGATAGAATCTACTTACTTGTTTATAAACGTGTTGGTAAAATGGTTGAGTTTCATTTATAAATGTTTATATATTATTCGCTCATTTAATTAAATTGTTCATGAATTGAATCAATTGATCAGGAATACTTTTAAATAATTTTTTGGTTCATTATGAATTTTCAAAGTGGGGGTTTAACTATTTTTTTGTGAAGTCGTGGTCTGTTGGTCTTGAAAAAGTGCTTTTGGTTGTGTGCATGGTGTGGGTTAAGTTTTAAAAGGGTCGAGAGTAGTTTTTTCAAAGTGTTTGGTTATAAAATCGATTATAAAATATAATTATCTTGTGAGTTAGTGAAATTGAGCGTCAATCCTATGTTTTGTCCTTTAAAATGTTTTACAAATGATCAAATAATTTATTTAATGATTCTTGGAATTCGAATAATGGGTGAAAAGTGTTTCGATGTGTGAATGGATTTTCAAGAGGGTTATGTGGTGTGCGTCAGCATTTAAGCATGAAGGGGTACTTAGATTGGTTTTGAAATGTGTTGTGATGTGATTTTGAAAATGGAAAAGGCTCGTTTGGTAGCAGTAATATGATTTGGTGTGCGTTTTGGATCCTAAGGGCATGTTTGGATTTCTAAGTAAAAAAGAGGTGTTTAGGGTTGTTTTATAAGAGCTTATGCAATGTTTTCATTAAGGCATTTCAATTAGTAAAACTAGATGTTTGAATAAAAACATTAAGCATTTAATAAAGTGGTTCTAATAACCAAATGATATGATGGCCCGATTGGCACCTTTGATGATATGATATTCTTATATATATATATATATATATTGGAACCTCTATATGGAGGATATCCCTTATATGTTATCGTATAGAGTGTTCGTGTTTAGGGTATGCATGTGTGGTGAGATGAGTCATGCATGTGAGGGCCTCCTACTTACACAGTATTATTGTAATCACCATGGGTTTTTGGGCATCTTTTAGATATCGAGTGATGGTTGATGACCACCCCCGATTAGACGGGTTGGTACCCCCTGGATTTGTTTTTAGGCCAGGCAGGAATTCCCACTAGATTGGTCAGTTAGGGTGGCCAGTTGGTTATAGACTTAGGTGCTTTACCATACGCCGGCAGGTGGTTTCGAAACCGAGTATGTCCATGGAACATCTATCGATGTTTAGGATCACCCATGATTCCTGGATATTTATCATTGCTTGTTTACTTTTTGTGCACCGGTCTTGTTTACTTTCTGTGTGCTAGTATATTTTCATCTTTCACTCTTACTCATTTTACTCTGGCACAATAATGGTATATTCTGTTCTGTATTTTGTTTAAAAAATGACAAATGATATTTGTAAAATGGCATGTAGCGTGTGTTGGTTTTTTAATGGGAAATTGTGTTGCTATTTTCAAATGTGAATACTCTAATTTTATAATCGTATTTCAAAATTTAATTAATGGATTGTTTTGGGAATGGAAAGGCTTGGATTCAGTGGTTTACTCTTGGAATCCCTATTGTGCATTTTAAATGCTCACACCAACTTTATAACTTATGTTGCAGGTTTCCATTGATGAGGTTTCTCTCAGTTGGGTTGCTCATAGTTTGAGAAAGGTTGGATTTTGTTTCGGAGGTGACCTAGATGGTCACGTAGAGGTATGTTGAGGTGTTCTGTTTATTTTTCTTGTTGCACCGCTCAAGCTCTATTTCATTTTTCCATTTATTCTTGTTTATATATTTATCTTTTATTCACCAAATCGTTCCCAGAGGTTTAATTTTGATGCCCGACACTGATTTCCACACCGTACGGATCGGGAACGCCCCTCGGGACATGTCGCGGGCTGACTCGGGTGACCGGCTCATGGTCAAACCGGGTTGGTTCATGACATTCATTGTGGTATCCTATGACATACAAAATACCTTCTATAATGGGACCACTGTAAAATGATTGAAATGTACCTATGAAAGGTTCTTACTTCTTGAGCATTCATCTAACCCTTTAGTTGTTTTGGTCGACAATCGACCAATTGACCAGTTTCAGTTTGCGGGGTCAAGAATATAAAATACTTGTATTGAATTTGATTCCATTATAAATGGTTCGTATGTTTCCACTTCCATACTGAAATCAACTTTCATGAATACCAATTCATCTATTTTAATAACTCTCCTATTCTCAACTATCTTGCATTGAAAAATCAGAACTTGTAATTTCATATAATTCTACTCCCATATTTGTTTGATGATGCAAATGTATGACATATTCATATAAATTGGATTTCTATCCTTAGCACCAGAAACATGGTTCGCTTCAGCCACAAGTGTCACAACACTATTCTTCTTGGTATTATCTTCATCATGTTCATTAGTATAGAATATATTACCATTAACTGCATAAATATTGTAAGCTATTACATACACACTTGCTCCTCCGGCTATTAATCGTAGTGGCTCTGAAATTGAGTCCAGATTTTTATCAAACATCATAAAAATATGGTCCTAAAACCAACCAATGAACTATCTATTATGTGTATATGATATCCATTTTGATCCATATATGGATTCAAATGCCTACGAATTTGTTTTTGGGTTTGAAAATACGGATCAACGTCAAAACTGTTATGATAAACCTAATGCTGGGACTTCTCTCGATCTGTAATATTGATTATTACAACCTCTCTTCCAGAAACTCCTTCACCCTCAATCCACATAGTGTGACGAGATTTCAGTAGCCCAACGTTTTCCACAACATATAGGTATTCAGTAAAGAAATCAATATGATCCTCAACAATATATTTAACCGCAATACAACCCTCTGGCCGACTACGATTTTTGACATACATTATGAAAATAATTACATACCATTCAATGAGGTACATCTATATATATTGTACACGAAAACATAGTCGAATATATCTCAAAAAATGAACCATCAAATGAACCATCAAATTGAAAACATTCAGTGGGAAGAACATTTCCAATTGACATAATATAATAGAAATTTCTCTTTCCATGTTTGGAAATTTCATCGGGTCTATAACTTTTCTACATATAGCTTTGAAGAAGAAACAGATCTTCATTAATGTATGGTGTACATTCTTCGATAAATTTTAATGTAAAGCTATATGTATTAGATATTACATCAAAACGTGGCAGTCATCTGATTTTAGACCCTTATATTTTCATCACTTATTGACACAATGTTCTTGATGTTTGATGAATTACCCTTTAGAACCTTTAGGTCATTCAAGAAGATTAAAAATTGATATCTCTCCAGACTGGAAACAGTGTAAGTAGAAGGAGGAAGAAATATACATTTTCACCCATCAATGGTGACAACACTTCCCGTATTCCAATCACAACCATGTCCAATCTAGTCTTACTTCCATACATTGTTTTTCTGGATGCATTTAGCAATGAGTTGATGACATTATATCATACATTATTATCAATATGCATTACATCAAGAAAATTAATGACATACAGACAATTACATTATGGTAATTCAAATAAACTGATCTCTTTTTCCATCCGGATTTCGTAAGGTTTTTCGAAAATGGTTAACCCAATGTAGTGTCTATATCCTTAACATTATCAAACAACTGATCAATTGTTAGTGTAGATGGTGTTGTATGTTATTCAAAACATCCGTCGAATGATTTTTTCCATGATCGGTACCAGTGTCGTCAGGGTAGAAATCTAACATTTCATTGAAAGACAGTTTTTGATGAATGTTTAACCTAATTGACTGCATAACTTGTTTGAAAATGGGACACTATTGAGTTCCTTTAATGCTATATCCTGAAAATTTTCAATAAGATAGAATGCCATTTATTATCACGTACAACATGGCTTTCAATGTGAAATCTTCATTTTTGTAAGCATCATACAACGTGACACCTGAATCCCACAATAATTTTAAATTATCGGTCAGTAGAGCCAAATAAAATTCAACACCATTACCTAGTTGTTTATGTCATGATATAAGAATATATAACACGATTTATTATCGTTTCATGCATAACTATTGTGGTATGTTATAATATTCCAACATAACTGGCCCGGTACTGTTACTGCTGCTTTGAAAAACAGAAGGATAAACTCCATTAAAAGATAACGCAAGATGGATATTTCATGACATGTTTCCAAATTGAGGATACACATGATAAATTCTCTTCCATTGAGGAGAGTCTTCCAGGTGACGTATTTTCCCAGATATAATTCTGGTATCATCATGCCATTTCAATTGTCTTGTAGTCTCCTCACTTTTATTTAGGCGCATAAACCTTAGAATGATTGGAATGTACCATTAATATTTCACAGAACTAGAATCATATTTATTGTATCAAGAAGCACCACACTTTGGGAATTGTTTACGTGATTTTTGGTCCTTGCAAAACAATATACAATCAATCAGCCAAGCATGTATTTTTTTAGATGTCGTACACATCAAGCGTAGTATTTGTTTTTCATCGTATGTTCGGATTGGGAACTCATTATTTTTTGGGAGCATGTCATTAAGGAGAGAAAGTAGTTTCGTAAAACTATCCACTCTCCACCCATTGCTAGCTTTCAAATTATTCACCTTCATTACGGTTGGAAATGTTTTATGTTTAGTGCAACCCTCATACAATTGTATTTTTGGACATCTCCTTAACTCCTAAAACAATTTTGGGAAATCACGATGTTCATCTTCAACTATCCATGTCATTTCCTCAAAAAAATATTCATTATCAATCAAATATTTAATAACATATTCCATATGATTGTCATTATTTTTCAATCTTGTAATCATATCAGATGATCCGTAAAACACCGTTTTATCTAAGCCACTACCTACATTTCTTTTTTCCATGTTTATTCCAATATGTATTACATCGATCTATTATATTACAGATCAGGTGTTCTTCCAACTCTCTTATACAAATTTGTATTGAATAACAACAACATAAACATGGATGAAGGATTTGTGATGCGCCACATGCTTGATCTTTGGAAAACATGATAAACTCTTTGATGCCATCATTATACACTTTTTCAACTGATTGGCATTCATCCATTATTTATTCATATTCATCCTATTTGATATATTAATATTAATATAAAACAAAATAATTACACAAAATATGTTCAACATGCTATCATAATACCTTCCACTAGAATGTTTTAGTATCCCACATGTGATCTATATGCATTCTTGAAAACTGAATTTTTAGTGTTTTTCTAGAAAGATAATGTCTCTAGTCAAGAAATATGATTCTAAACTACTAGATGGTATGATTTTCAATATATTAATTGTGGGTGGAAATATTCATTACATGTGTTGTTATGGTTATTTGACATGGGTGTCCATAATGTGTCTCAAAGGGTCCTATAGTGAAGTGGTTTTCTAGGATTCAATGGAATTACACAAGTAACAAAGTGGTGGTTCCATTGAAATGGGTTATGTCTGGATTGATATTCAATGGTGGTATAACTAAAACATGGAAATAAAATGGAATAAAAATCATTCCAACTACCACAACACCATATAAACACACAATCATGCTCACAATTACAGCACCATATAAACCAAACAGTCATAATTTATGATTTTAAAAAGCATCCCTTATTCAATTTTGTTTGTCAATTCAGGGGTTATCACTAAAGTTTTATCAGAAGGGGGTTCATTCATAAGTCATGTATGTGTAAATTACTAATTTTTATATTCAAATGCTCAACCAGAACCAACCAACAAGCAATTCCATTAGTGCACAAATAAGGACCACCAACAACCACAACTTTCAGGAAGGCGTTTATCCTGTACATTTCGCATTATAACCAACAATATCAAAAAGTAATAACATGTGAACAAGAGGAAACCAATGAGTAACAAGAGAAAATGCACTATAAAGCTGTAGGTAAGCGCGAGGTAGAGGTGTGTTCATGGTAGAGGATAGGTGCCCTAAAGAGGATTTTTCCAACTGAAAATAAATCATAAAATGAGAACTCATATGTTATACCTATAAAAAATAGTTCCAATGAGATTTAGGAATGGGACATGTCTAGTTAAACATCATTGAAACCTATATATAATTATCCATGAAACCCATCCATTCCAGGGAATAGTGGTTTCACTAAACACATCATAAGGTTCTTGGTGATACCCACCACGATCCAGATCCAAAGTTATCCCCACCATCGTAAACGCCTATTGTAACACATCATCCATCAGTCCAAAAACCCACTTGGTGTGGTTTACAACTAACTAAACCAAATAAACGTTTGAAAAACCATCCAAAATCTAGTACTAGTTGTCATATTTTTTTCAAAGACAATCAATCATGTCTCTACGACTTATGAGCAAGGCCCCAACACGCCGAATTTCCCAAAAAAAAAAGTATCAGTCATACCTCAAAATGAACATGTCATACCCAATATGATGTAACCATTTACCTATATTTTCTACCACATCTAAAATCATGGAAAACACTACCATTAATCATTTACACAAGAATCAATCAATGAATCATGTTATGAAAAAGTTCCACCCACTAAATAATCTGATGAATGGGTTTCACCCCCCAAATTACATGATGAATCTTGATTTACCTCATGAATCACCTTTGGATCATAATAAAATTATCCTGACCATTCTGTAAACCTATAAAATTTATCTAGTACATAATTTAAAATCTAAATATGGTATTTATGTGGAACTAGATAAATCAGATTCACCAAACCAACGTCATACAAATTCCATATCAACCATCCAATAACTAGTCCCATTATACTGAAGGCCCATGTAACATGTGGGTCAAACCTCACTGGAGAATGATACATCTATTATCATAGATATTTAATATATTTGATCATATGTATCTTACCTAATCTATAACATGAAATATCATGTGGCACATATTCCACGATCACTGTAATATTTTACCCATCACCCATTCAAATTCATCTGAAAGGAATGTCGCACCCTCAACAACCATTAGTTCACTCCCAACTAAATTTTTACCTTATAACCCTTATCAAGCATCACCTCAACATAATCTATCACCAAATGTGTGTTGCTTCTCCGAATCCATGATAATATCTCAAAAGAAACACCATTCTTGGATTAACACCCAGATCAAACATGACAAAATATTTGATCCATTTGTGACGTATCCTCCACTATAGATTGAAATTTTTTACTTCATCCAAAACCCCAAGAAATTGAGTCTAAAATAATTTCTACAACTCTGTTTTACCTTGGCTCACACATTACATCTCACAGACATAAAATTTAAATGGGTACAAAGCATAATTTGTGTTTACCATTCTCAACTCATCCAATATAATGGGTGTAAAATATTATACCACTAGATAAAATTACATGACTCATGATCCCACAAGTCAAACACCATTTTTCTTAACTAATATAAAATCTCCATGAGATACTCTAATTAATCTAATCGATAATCTTACTCATGTACACTCCTTGCAACCCCATGATCTAGTCTCCAGAATAATGATCAACAACCCTCATTAATGAAATAATGCATGACTAGACAAGTGTAATTCTATATGATACCCTAAATTATCACACGAAATGGACTAATATGAGTCATATCTCATTTATATTTGGATCACATGTCGAAAACCATGACCATTCTCTATGGCATGTCAATCATCATAACAAAGAACCTCCATGCTACTTTCCAACAAGACTAACATTCTTAAAATTTTCATGAAATCCGCACTAATGCCTTTCAAATAGTATCACCTCAAAATCCCATGTGCCCATCAATAATCTAATAGCACTCCACTAAGAAACCCATAAAAAATAGGTCTAGGAATCACACTAATCATACCCTAGAAACAAACCTTGATACCATAATCATCGACACTGAAGGTTCCCGTCTCCAAAATATTCCAAGTAATCTCAATGCCTATACAACATCAAGTCAATGAAATTACACATACCATCCACAATCCCAATGTCAGAGGCATAACCATGCATATATCACATACATGGTATGACACCACTTATGCTAATCACAAATCAAATCATATACCTTTTCTTTATGATTCTAAATAATTAACAAGCCTAGGCTAACCCCTTACATATTTTACCATTATAAAAATCATTTAATTTCATCCATAATACCTAAAACACACAAATAATATTCCTTTGTGGAGGAGGCATCTTCAGACAAGGCAACGACGACAGAGGCATTGGTGGAGGAGGCAGTGGCGGCAGAGGTAGTGGCGGCAGAGGATGAGGATGGTCGTGACAGAGGAGGAGGAAAAGGCAGTGGCAGGGGTGGGGAAGCAGAGGAGGAGGAGGAGAGGTCACAATAGAAGAGGGGTCGGGTATAGCTTCCATGAAGGCTTGAACACGTGCGAGAGATGAGGGGCTTGTTATGGTTCTTTTCTAAAAACTGCTCGAACCATTATCAGTGCTAGTTAAAAGCGATGATAATAGTATATATTATCACCACTAATATAAAAGCACTGATAAAACATACTGTTAGAAACAATAGAATTTTATCTTTGATAAATAGGTGCTTTATCAGTGCTAAAATTATTACACTGATAAATACTTATTTTATAAAAGTTCAATTTTATAGAATTTTTTATATTTTTATCTATTTATTTTAAATAATATACATGATAAAAATATATTTATTTATTAATAATTATAACTATAAATAGTATATATTTATAAATATTGGTATATAATTATTAATGTATTGAAAAAAATAGAATATAAATATAATAATATTATAAAAGTTAATAATAAAAACATTTATCAGTTCTTTTAACTAGAACTGGTAAAGGAACACCCCATTATCAGCTCTTTTTGTTTAGCACTGATAAAGGGAAGTGCTTCCCTTGCCCTATTTTGTTGCAGTGAACCCATATCACCAAGAATAAAAAATTCATATATACATCCAAAAGTTAACTCACTATCTATTATTCATATAAAATATAAAAATTATATAAAAAGACTATAACACCCAGTGATTTATGAAATATTATTTTTAAAATAAATTAATTTTCATAGATATTTTACGTTAGACCAAACACATAGTTAGGCTTATGCTATATGCATCACAGAGTTAGTTTCCATTTCAAACGACACTAATTTTTAAAAAAACCATGACATAATATTAGTATATATATTTACACATGAACATTATAACATTTTGTTAAATAAAGTGATATAATATTTATAATTAATATTTAAATATTCATTATAATTTTTCAGATAAATTATTCATATTGATAATATTGTACATAATTTTTAATATATTCATAGTATTTTTTGGAAGATATATTTTCTAAAAAATGATATATTTTTTAATATTTTTGAACAATAATATAATATAATTTTCACAAATTTTTAAAATTTATTAGATATAAATTATTTTTCAAATATAAATGTAAAAAAATATCATTGTTATTAATTTTACTATTTCCTTTAAATTATTTATTTATGATGAAAAGTGAGAAATACTAAATATCAATTCAAACATGGTTTTTTGATTAATTTAATAATAATGTTAGTCATTTTTTAAATTTTCATTAAACTAAAATTACTTCAATTATAAATAAATTCTTTCAAATTAGTTCATTAGAATTTATTTCATTTGTAATTTTTACATAAATTCTTTTGAAATGTTTCGCAATAGAAAATCACAATCTTGTTATATATGCATGCATAAATTAAAATTAAAATATTATGATTCTATGAATAGAATATGGAAATATTAATTCCAAATTTTTAATGAGAATAATTTTTATTTTTTAATTCGTAAAAATTAATATTTTTACAAAATTAATATAAAAATATAAAAACTATTTAGAAAATCCATGGAATTTTTTTATTGAGGGTTAAAATAAAAAAATATGGTTTTTAAATTTCTCAAACTAGTCAAAAATTAATTTTATATCTACATAGAGTCCTCATATATTATTTATTTATTATAAATCATTATTTAAATTGTAATAGATGAAAAAAATGTTGGGTAATTATTCTTCCAAAAATTAAAAATTATTCTACTCTCTTTACTTATAAAATGTCATGCTCCCTCTTCTTGAATTCATACTGTCAAAAACATTTTTTTTCAGAAATTACCTACCAAAATGGATTAAAAAATAATCTCTCCCATAATATAATCCTTATTTATTAGATAAATCAATCATATGAATAGTTATGATGAAAATATCAGGAGAACCAAATTACATGCAATGTTCGTCAATGAGGGGTTTTTTTTAATATTATGTTCTAAATCAACATTAAATATTATTATATCATGGATATATAATATAATAAATATATTACAAATAATGATATATTTATATATATTTTTTTACCTAAAACCATATCCACTTTCATCAGATCGGATACTAAATCCCCATTCATGTGTATGTAGTACTACCACATTGCGAACCAATGTCATTTGTTTTCCATTAAAACAACTCAAGGTTATACATAAAAACGGATTTGTTTTTTATATATATGATATTAAGATATTATTATTGTTATTTAATTAAAAATTAAAACATATCTTCATGATTTCCATTTTAATGTAATATTATTACATCAATCCTATTTACAGAAGACTACCATATTATAAAGCATTGCAATACATTCCCACATGACATGGAAGGTAATAGGAATGAGTTTATGGAATATATGTGATTTATTTGACATTCAATGTTCCAAAATTATAATATATCATTTAAATTTCATTATTACAATCAATAAAGAATATGGGAATAACATTCATGTGTACGTATGACGTACCATCTCCATGAATGATGTCTTAAATTTTCTATAACTAAATATTACATATTACACAAATTATAAATATTCTAAAAGTATATATAATATTTATATCATGTTAACAATTTCAACAATTATTAAATGATGGTTAATTTAAGAGGAAAAAAAATATAAATTCATAATATATATGAAAAAAAAAATCCATTAATACCTTTAACATAAATTTATAATGGAATTGTTAATTAATGGTTCATAAATGTTCATAAGAAAATAATATGAGGTAATTTATATTGTTCTATTAGAGATTTATAAAAAAAAATTGTTTATTATATTGTATTTTTGAACGTGCGTGATGGATGTGAAGACTTATGGTGGGGGATTTCTATCTATCTTTCTAAATATACGATGCACATTCCATATTCACCACATGTTTATTAAATGTTGTGTATATACATCCCATGAATGTATCCTATAAATATTACCATGATTTGTTGAATACATATCTATTTTTGGACCTCCATTTCATCGTATTTACGGTTCTAATGCTTACCATTTGGTATTTGATTTTTGTCTCAATTTAACTTCAATGAGAAACAAGTTTTTCTATGGAACAATATTCTATTATGAGGTATATATACATCCTCATGACATGTTTTATATTGAATATCATCTTTTTCATGAAATTATTTATTTTATTTATTTTATTAATTTATAGATATTCTTATACAAATTCACTAATGTATGAAGTGTTTTATGTTACAATGTTATTAATTATCTGGGTTTTCTATGTTTATGATTTGAAATGATGAATCATAATGATCTTTATCTCATGAAACTGATGTTTTTTATATTCCATAGAATATGTCATGAGAAAAAATGTTTTCATGTCATTTTACATTTTTTATGTACTCAAGTGTTCATGAATAATGATTTATGAAAAATATTCTTTCCTATAAAAAAACAGTTTTCGTCAAAAAACATGTTTTCCAAAAATGTTTTAAAAAATATTCTAGCCCTTTTAAAGTGACATATTATTGGAATTTTTACCCTTCAATTGTTTGTTTTAAAATTTTTTTGTAATTATATTAATGTCATTTAAAAAAATAAACCATTTTTTATATTTACAATAAATGTGGAATGAAAGCTTGTTTCTACTTGAATAAAATCTTATGTATTTATGAATATCAAGAAAATTCAATTATTTCATGATTCACCTACATATTTTTTATGATCCACTAAATGAAAATGATTTCAATAAAAAAATTTATCAAAATTTTTTTTAAAAAAGAATCTTCCTCAAGACATAATCCATGTAATTTGACAAAATCATTTACCAAATATGATGGAATAGATTTTGGTTTCTTATTATTTACTATGGATATGTTTCAATGTTACCATTATTAATCCATACTTGAATAGTTTGTGATGAAAATATGATTACAAAACCATTTTCACTTCCATGGGTTATACAATGGTAAAATCCTTTTGAAACCTACTTAATTTTTCTTGGGTGATGTAATGATGAAATGACGACATGCTTATGATAAATAATTTTTTTTACATAGGTTATGACATGATTAAATTTTTATGAAAATCTATTTTATTTTATGGGTTATGATATGAAAAATGTTTTCTGATCTTGTCTCAAAAATTTATATGATTTTAATTATGACATGTGTGGGTCCTGTATGTCCTTACAATGCATTGGATAATGACTAATATCTCGTGATATAATTATGATTGATTTGGGTGTGAACCTATATCAATAAGATACTTTTCCCTTATGAGGATCATGAGAGCAATCCAATAATACTATTACGGTTTGGGGATTGAACCCATTACACAATAATTTACATGGAAATGATCACTGAATAATATTTAAATTATTTTATATACTTATATGCATTCAAAAATCTTTGTATTCTTCCAATGTTCAGAGTTAATGGATTATATTATTTTACTCCCTTAGGATTCATTTCTTTTAAACTACCCATATTTATCCCATGTCAAAATACTATGATCTCTGATATTTTTAGTATGGTTTTCAAAGGTAATGATGAAGTTATTACTCACTTCAGTTCAAGTTATTCTTCTGTATCTCCCATATTTTTACATACAGAAAGTATTGCGTTGTGTTTTTTTAAATATGATTTCCAAATGTTGTGAAGAAATTAATTTCTTATGATATGTATAAGATAGATTCTATTTGTAAATATCAATGTGGTATATGATGTATTTTACATATGGATAATTTTTTGTTTCCCTCATTTCATGGAGAATAATATTTTATGGTATGAGGTGTGAATTTTGTTAAATTAATGAATAATCATAAAAAATGAAGTAGTATCTACGTATGTTAACAACGGGTCTTTATAGTCGGTATCATGGGATAATTTTAGATAAAAATAGGAAAAATTGATTTGAAAACCTTAGTGATATCCTCAATTACATGTTTAAGGTTTTTTCTATGATGAATCAAATTGTTAGAAAATTCCTTGGAATTTTAGAAAAAAGATACGATGATTTGTTTTTATGAAATTACATCACTGTACAGATACTACTAGTAGATGTGGATTCAGAATAGATGTATCTTGGTGTACTTACTCATCAATATTGAGTTGATATGGAATTAATCATCATCTGGTGCACGATAATGGGACTTCTTTCACACAATGATTGATACTCTTGGAGATATGTTTCAAAAAATCACAATAATATTTATGAAACATCAAGAATGATATAAATATTTGATTAATATGAATGGCCCGAGATAAAACATATTATACAAAAACTAAAGAAGGATTCATGATTTAGATATCCAATTAGTGGTTTTATAGTATTATGGGGTCCCTATAATGATTTTTTTCTTAAAGAATGATTTTTGGTTTTATTCAATGGATGTAAAGTGAATTATCCATTTTAATGATCTGTGTGGTGGAAAATTTAATTATTTTCCTTCTTATATTTACTACGTTGTGGGGGATGGAATAAAAAATATTATTCCTATACTAAGGCATCTTTCTCAATATATGAATCGGGTCATTAAACATTTCGAAGAAAGGAGGGAACAATAATATGTTGAGTTTGTCAGGATCCAACACCCACATTCCTTATGTTTTTCTTCTGATTCACTAGTTACTAATTAATGTATTAGAGAGTCACTCAAAATCCAAAATAAATTGAGTGAAAACAACCAACCCAGAATCCACATGGCATCTGTTAATACTCAGAATACATATGGATTTGAGTATATGTAATCTATAAGGAATTGAGAAGGCATCAGGTAACACTGAGAATCCAAAAGGCATCAACAATAAGACATCTAATCGAAATACACTAGGAATAGAGTTAATACTATGATACATAGTTATCAATGTGTGATATCATAATCACTGTACATCATATGAACACCCCACTAGGAGTAATCATACCACATTGACCACATGTCAAGAACACACATACCATCCCTCCAAAGTAAAACATGAAAACTAATTACATAATTACAAGATTATCCTATAATCCACTTGATGCCTTGTGGAAGCTGATTATATGGAAAAAACATGATGCCTTTGGGATTCTATGTTTCACCCGATGCCCTATGGATTCCATGTAGGTTATAGATACTTGATACATTATGGATTATGGGTATTACCCAATTCCTAGGGGATTACAGGAATTTTGTTTTCACTTTATTCCTTATGAATTTTGAGCGACTCTTCAACATCCTTATAGTTAGTTTTTTATATTTATTTACATAAAATACATTTTCTTATATAGAGTCAAAGTAGGTACACATGGGGTTTGTGGTGGATTTCATAGCCCACAAACACTTAGATTTGGTTTTTTTGATACTATTAATATTAAAAATATATTATAATTATTAAATAAACATTTATAATTGAACACATCAGGTTAAGGATGAATTGGTAATGACATAATGAGTCTTCTACCCTGACCCTACATGGGTATTTCAATACGCTTATAGGTTTCATAATGAATCTGGTGAAGGGAAAGAACATGGTGGAAGATATATGATCATAGGGTTATGGACATTTTAGAAGACCATGATAGAATCTTTAGGATCCACTTTTTATTTATGTACATTTTCCTTCTTCTTTTCCTTTGAATAGTCCTACCACTTATTTGAGTTTTATTGTTTGTATTACTTTCATGTCATCATTATTTTTATGCATGTTACCATAATTATTTATTATAATATTTATTATTTATTTTTGATCATATGACATGACATTGAAGGTATAGTATCCCCACTTATGGACTCAAACCCTCATTACTAGTCGGTAAACTCTTGCATAAATGGATATACACATCAGGTCCTTTGAAATTCCGTCTTTGACCCAATTATTCATGTTGAGATGTTACAAAATTTTATCCATGTTCATGGGCAATTAATTTTTCAATTATCTTATATTGGTTTGGGATATGTTAATTAATAGATAGTAAATTATGACTTGAGTAGGGGAGCAATGTCAGTGTCTGGCCATCACTGAATAGTGGTCCCCCAAATTTCCATAATGTGGGTAATATTTTTTTGTTTCTACTGTTGATTCACCACGGGTGATTCACATGATTTTAAACATGATTTATGATATTTCATGTATTACCATATATGATCAAAATTTAATGAATTCACATTACATATATATACTTGTAGTTGTTTTGGATTGTATTTTGTCAATTAATTGCCTATATCGATGGAATCTGACAGGGATACATTGTTTTGTGTGGTATATATTTTCTTCCATACTAAGTGATATAGCATAATTGGATTTAATTAGTTGAAATGGGAATTATTGTTTGATAGTATTCATATATAATGATTGTGAATACTGTATAGGAATTAGGTCAATGGTTATCGATATGAGGTGTATAACTTAGTTTAAGGATATAATTCTAGGAAAACCATATTTCTATCATTTACTGGTTTAAAGAATCATTTTGTGATCCAATAGATGGATTAGGGTTTATCTTAATTAATTTCTTTCCTTTCTAATTTTTTCTTCTACCATTTATATATGATGACTCCCTATAATTAGTGATAGTAAATTATGTTAAGAATGTTAAAATACATCAATAAAGAAATAGGATTCAATATTACCACTAGAAGTGTAGTAAATTTTATTTGATTTTTCTACCATAATTTATCTATTGAATAGGAAGTAAGGATAGTTATACTATAATTCATTCACATATTGTCTTTCATAATAATATCAGATCATAACTATTGTTGAATATATCTTGATTTTAAACTCCAAATTTATTCTACATTCATTGGAATCAAAGGCTATTAGGATGCTAAAGAATTTGTTTTGATATTTCAAGGAATATTCAACCTATTTGATATTCTTAAAGGAATGAACTGATAAGATGATATTGATATCATGTTTAGAGAAAAAACTTTTCAATACTCGTAGTGTGATGTGTCCATTGAACTAACAGATCTCAATGTATAACAAGATGACTTAGAGATAAAGGGTATTATCAAACTGACAAAATCATCATGGGTTTTAACTCTTCTTTTTTCCAAAAAGGATGATAGAGGTCTTCGACTATACATTGATTACTGGAAGATGAGCATGGTGATGGGGATGAAATGATATATGTTTCCCATGATTTATTATTGTTGGATCAGCTATGAGGACCCCTGCATTTCTCCATGATATATCATTAATTGGGATACCACTAGTTGCGTGTTAGGTACGAGAACATTCTAATGATGTCATTTGATAGAATATATGGAATGTATGAGTCTTTGGTTACTTCTTTTGGGTTAAGAAACGAACCAATACTATTCATGGGCCTCAAGAACAAGATCATTCATCCTTACTTGGATGCTTTTAAAATAAAATTCTTTGATGATATCCTAATATACCAAATGATAGTAGATATATATTGTAGACACCTATATATAATCATATGAATGCTTCAAGAAAATATGATTTATGAAATGTTTTCTTGATCTGACATCAATATATAATAGGTAATCTACCTAGGACATGCGATGTTAGAGACTAGTATATCAGTAATCCTAAAAACGGTACAGTCAATCATGTCTTGGACATATCTATGATATGTTTTTGGAGTATGAGGTTTTTAGAAGTGGTAGGATATTACCAGAGGTTTATCTAGAAATTATCCTGACCGTCAACAACCATGAAAACACCAAAAATGATGTATTTAATGTTCCATCCTTAGAATAATATGAAGAGGTTTCAATTTAGCTTAATAAAAGGTCAATTACATCTCCAATACTAACACTCCCTAATGCTGGGAACGGTTATGTGGTGACCCATTATTAATCATGAATTTTCTTGGAGTGGTAATGATGACAAGAGAATAGGTAATTCTCTATGGGTCTCATCTAGTCTGACCCCATGAATAAAATACAACAAAAGACTTAGAGATGAATGTAGTGGTCCACATATTGAAATGTTGAAGACATTATCTCTTTTGTGATAGATTTATGGTTAAGATGGACACCAATATCCTTCTCTATATAATCACATGGTGGGACCTAAATCTGAGACATAGTTTCTAGGTTGAGTATATACATACCTTTGACTTTGATATGACATGTTTACTATGGAGATGGAATTTCATAGTGGAATCCGTAGACATTAGACACATTCCATGTATTAACTTGTTGAGAGGTCCTCATTGGACCATTAACGATTGATGGGTTTATTGGATGAATGGAAGATGCATGCCTAAGTGGAATATGGTTCTATGACCTTTTCTATACTATTATTCACATGCACATTTTGGGACTAGTAATAATCTGAAAATAATTAAGGCTCCTAGTTTAGTGCGATAATGGAGAAACTATCAAGTGATGACTCAATCCCCATATGATCAATGAATAATGATTAAGTGATAATGGAACAAGGGAGGGTATTATTCTATACATCATTCATCGATGAGATGAAGAGGGATTGCCATACTTCTAGATTGAATGTATATCATAGTGAGTCCAAGATGTATCAAAATATTTGGTGAATGTTTTAGTGTATATTATGAAGAGAGACATTTCTTGTTTTGTCTATTGACACATCACATGTCAGAGGGTGAAGACTGATGACTTGCATCCTGGTGGATTTTTACAGCCACTCTCGAAAACTATGAGTAAGTTGAAAGACATAGTGATTCACATTTTAAGGAGGTTACCTAGGACCTCATGATGTCTTGACATAGTTTCGGTGATTGTTGATTGGTTAATGAAAAATTCCCAATTAATTCCTATAATAGAGACTCGTTCATTTGATAGGTAGGACATCTATATGTCTAATATATCATACTACTTCATGGAATCCATTTTAGAATTTTTTTCGAAAAAGATTGATGTTAAATATTGCGATTTTGGTTATCCTTACAAAATTTCTTTGGGAATCATTAATTATTGTGAACGGTGTGACATCCTTAGGCTGACAGATATTCTGTGTGGAATATTAACATATCAGAGGATATGATTCAAGATTGTGTGATGTCCCTTGGGAGAGCATGAGTTGATAATCTAATATTTATTGAGTTTTAATACAATAAAATTTATCAGACATAGATTTTGACCACACATTACATGGATCATTACACTTCAATCACCACTTATCGGTATGTTGTAGCTAATACAGATGTGTTGGGTCTGGTTTTTTTCATGAATCCACCAAAATAGTTCATCTAATTTTGAATAGGTTGATCACCAATCATATAAAATAGACATATTCTATCAATTGTAGGTGGGGACCATTTGAATATTCTATGGGTGATCAGGTTTTCTTAGGAGGGACTCTTTGTTTGGGGAAGAAACATCTATGTAAGCATAGAAAACCTTCACCAAGTTTTTTGGATAGTTTCGTCCATTCAGATTATTGGGACAATGGTGTTTCATCTCAAACTACCTTCTCTAATATGAAGGATGCATGAAGTTTTCCATGTGTAACTTCATTGGAGGTACTTACCTCATCCATGGCATGTTTGTTATTGTGAGTATATTGAGATGGAGACATGCACATATTTTGAGGAGTGTGCAGTTCATATCATTGATCAACGTGAGAAGGTATTGTGAAAAACAATGGTACCACTAGTAAAGATTTTGGGGCATGAAAAGATCCGGCAAGAGATGTGGGTAAATGTGTCTGGTGTTCAAGATTAGTGTCTTGATCTATTTGAGACAAACCACTACAAATGTCTCTAGAGGATGATAATTGATAATGAAGGATATATGTAATATCTTGAATTTTATAAGGATAATAGAATCCTTTTTTATGAAGTATTAGTGTTTTGTGAAGATAGAATTTATTTATCAATGAATATAACGTATGAAATATCTTTAAGATTTGTATATATTTAAAATCATAGATTACAGTTTCTAATATTAAATAGAAGATTTTTGGAGACAAAACATTTTTCTACGTGATGTTTAGAGAACCTTAAATCCTCAGTGAAGAAGAAAAAAAAATTAAATATAATTTATTATGTCTGCTCAATATATTAATAAATATTTAATAACTAAAAAATGGGGCATCTTATTGGAAATTTGAGACAACTATTAGGTCTGGGAAATGGTGTTCACCATAGGTAGGGTATAACATGTTTATGTAACATATGTTTGGATGGTTCACTAATGAGAATAAATAAGGTAATAATTTATATTATATTAAATTTTAAAATAATTTAATAACTATAAAATAGTTCATTTTATGATATTTCTAAGAGAAAAATTTGGTTTGGGATGTGGTGTTTACCTGGGAGGGGTGTAACAATTGTATTTGTAAGTTTTATTTTCACCTCACTCATGAAAATATGAATTTTTATATTTATTTAATTATTTAATCCATTTTTTAATATTAAAATTTTAATATCAGTCAAAAGGTAATTAATATAAGAAATATGAGACCAATGTAGGTTTAGAAATAAGTGTTTTCCCTTGATAGAGTATAATTTTTATAAGCAACTTGGGTATTGGTCATGTCACCAATTAAATTTGAAATTGATGAAGGTATAATTTTGTAATTAATTTAATAATACTTACACTATTCATCTTATTCCCTAAATAGGTGTGGAAACCATTTCTAACACCTAGAAGATTCAAACCCTTCATTTATCACCAATTTTGAATGAAAATAAATTAGAAACTCATTTATTAGTCGAATTAAACCCTCAGTTACAAATTATCCCTTGAAATGGTGGATTATTGTTGGGTTTTAGTTTTTAAGAGGTAAAATAAAAATTTTGATATTTTATACATTATAAAATATTAATTTTTTAGTGACATCATCAAATACTAGTATACATATGACTCCTGTAAGATCCCAGTTCTTATATTTAAGGTACGAGCTTCTTCTTTTCTCTTTTCCTTAAACTTTTTTGAGAAAATATGGAAAATGGGAAAAAATTCAAAATTTTGGGAACTACACACCATGTACTTTTCCACACGCAGTGTACTTTTGGCCGTGTGGGATGAGTACACGGGGCGTGTAGCCATGTCTGCGATGAAGGGTGTAGGAACCGAATAAACGCCGTGTAGTGATCCATTACACTTTATGTAGTCAGTCGACATGCCAAAACCATAAGACAGTGGAGCAACCGCCAGCTGGGTGACAGTACAAGCCGTGTACTCGAGTGTACATGTCGTGTACTCATGTCAACGGATGAAAAGTGTGGCGGTGCCGCCAGAGGAACAGTTAAATGAAGAAAGTACATGACGTATACTTTGTTTTTTTTTTTTGCTTAAATGGGCAGTAGCCTCCCCTGTTCATAGGGACGGCTTAGAACCGGATGAGGGGAGCGGGAGTGGATAACCGAGCCTTTGGAGATCCACCGATTGCGAACCAGGATTCTTATTTCGCCTCGAACGATCTCGCTGGAATCGCGCAGGTATTCCCTCCCTTCTTTTAGCGTGTTGAGTACCAATTAATTCCCTAACAAGAGTTATTTGAGGTTGAATGTATGTTTTCTTACCTCAGATCTACGCCGTTCTTGGGCGTTTCTGGGGTTGAAGATCATGTATACCACTCATTGATGTATAGGGTAGGTGGCTTTGTGTTAATTGCTTACAACTACCATGTGCTTGTGTGTTTTTGTGCCATGAACCCATGTTGGGGTGTCGTGTGGATGAGGCCATAACTATTTTAAGTTCATAGATTAAATAAGTGATTTAAACGTGATATTAAAATGATGGATGTGATAGTTACATGGATCTGGAACCACCCCGGGGGTGTGTTCCACTATTTAGTTGTTTGGCCAGGAAACCCGAGTGTATGCCTTTAAATTATTAATTGTAGAATTTACTTGAAAGTAATTCCTTGTTTACTGCTTTCTTACATGTAGGTCCTAGCATGGTTACCTTTTTATCCTAAGGGTGTTGTTGTGATTAGCCTGTGGGCACTGCACTATTTAGCCCGAGGGCTGTAGTTATTTCACCTGAGGGCAACCTTTCATGCCTGAGGGCTTGACTTCTGTGCATGGGGGAAAAAATTCCTACGCCTGAGGGGAATTTCTGTTATGCCTGAGGGCAATTCCTATAGGTTGGATTCTGTATAGATGGAGGGAAAGACTGAGGGCGTGGTTTACTGTTTTAGCCTGAGGGAACGGTTCTGGTTGGCCTGAGGGCTTGGTGCTGTTGAGCACAAAATTTTACTATATTAAATGGATTAAATGAATAATTTAATGGAAATATAACTGTTATGTTTGTTACTTATGAGTACTGATTAGTTTATTGCATCTTACTGCTGCACACTGTTGTTGGATGTTTACACACAGTTGGGAATAAGACTTTGGATGGCGCCTACTAAGATATATTTCTCACACCAAGTTTGGGTCATGCTTTTTGGACCAAATAGATTACATTTCTATAGGTGTGGATAGGGTCAAGAGTCCCTATACAGGTACTTGACTGTTGTTGAGGAGTAGGAGGGCATGGGACCGAGCCTAGGCTTGCGATGCCGCTGTGAGTTTTTTTGCTTCATTTTGTTTTACTTTATTGGTGTATAACATGTTATGGTAGTTTTCTTAGAACTTGAGACATGTTGAATAATTATTTATAAACCGTTGGTTATATCTACTGATGTTGTTTATTTCAGTTGTGTATGGTTTACTGCTTCTGCTATTGTTGTATGATTTATTCTTTCCGATGCACTACTCTTTGACAAATGAGGGCATAGTTTCCCCACTATCAAACCTAGGCCCTCGTTGCTAGTTGGAATCCTCTGGAATTTGGGGAAATGCACTTGAGGTCATGTGGAAAACTGGGTTCGGGGCACCCGTTGAGTGGCACCCAGAACCGGGACGTTACAAAGTGGTATCAAAGGAGTTATTTTCATTAACTTTCTATTTGGAGCCGTAGTCAGGGATAGGACAAACAGTAGTTGGTAATATGTTACGCCCGGACATAACTAACTCGTATACAGGGAAAATACAATTTACCTCATGTTGCAATTTTACTGATTTAGCAATTTACTGTTGATTTGTTTTCACCGGTGGGTGACACACGTGAGATTGTGATGTTTATAATTTATTTTTGGGTTCTATTTAGTTGCAACCTAATGAGATGAGGGTATTCCATCTCATGCATCATATATGACCATGCTATATATCACATTCCATGCATATTTTCCATGCCATGTAGGTGCATTAGAAATTTCATGATTTTGTGATAGTTTTTGTGCTAGAAAAGCATGATGTTGTGATAGTTTCTTGATAAATACCTTCTTGTGATATGGTATTTTTTTGAGCCGGTTTTTAGAATGGATGCCAAACTTCGGTTTTTGGGGAGTATGGTCCCTCATTGACCTGAATTTGGTGGATCATTGACTGTTTATTTGTTATAACACAGATAAGATGTCAAACATTGATTTGCGGGTAGTATGGGACCTCACGAATCTGAATTTGACACTTAGGTGTTGAGTTTTAGTATTTTCTGGGTTCTGGGGAAGTTTCTAAGGCATACTATCTGGAAAACCAGTATACACGCCGTGTAGTACTTTATACACGTCCTGTATGTTCTTCTGTTCGTGAAAAAAATTAATTTTTTGAGTACACACCGTGTACCCTAAGTACACGCCGTGTAGTCTCTTCCCGTGTCACAACCCATGTGGGTGGCGACACAGGGTAGGGAATGACTTGGGTAAAAAAAGCGGTGTAGCTTTTGTACACGCCATGTAATGTTGACTCGGAGTCCAGCTGTGTAACTAACAACACGGGTCTGTGAACTCCTGTAAAGAACACCCCATGTCAATGATGAACACGACGTGTAGTGTGACACGCCGTGTAGTCTTGTTCGAGGACAGACCGTGTGGACTTAACCTTGTGGCCAGGAAATGGGGTAGTATATAGACCTTCTGCGGGTGTAACACGCCATGTAGTTGCAAGCCGAGTAGTCGGTCGTGTCACAAATGACACGGGCAGTTGGAAAATAAAATCATACATGTCGTGTAGATTATATACATGCCGTGTAGTTTTGTTCAATGGGATCCATGTGTCTTAGCCGTGTATAAGGCCCCGAGCAGGGGAAGGGAAGGAAAGTACACGATGTGTAGTTATTCTACACGCTGTGTAGTCTTGTTTTTCCAGTCATGAAATGCCTTAGTCCTCTTGTTCCCTTTGTGGTTCCTTCTCCTTCATTCTTTGATATATCTTGAATCTAAGGCATTCCTTTGACCTTATAGTTTCATGCTTTCTAGATGATGGTGCGTTGTTCGCCAGGATGGCGGCAATGAGTATACTCCAGAGATGGTGGGCTATGGGATTCCAGATGATCCTCCAGCAGAACCAGATACGGTGCCCACTGTTATACCGGACACATGCCCGAAGGTGCAGTTCCGTGAAGGCTTTATGCGGTTCATGCAGACCTTCCAGGGAGCATTTCAAGCTACCACATCTATGGCCAAGTGGACATGTATATTCCAGCATCAGCATCCGCCTACATTTTAAGGGGATGGCGACCTAAAGGCTATGGAGTCTTGGCTAGGATCGACAGAGACTATTTTCAAGCATCTTGAGATGCCTCCAGGCCGGAGGGTCAAGCTTGCGACTTACATGCTGCGTGATTCTGACAAGAGGTGGTGGGATGTTACACCCCAATCAGAGCATCACAGAGACATGTTGTGGGAAAATTTTTAGGCAGTCTTCTATGAATTCTTCTTTCCAGAGACGCTGAGGGTAGATAGAGCTCGGGAGTTCAGGAATCTGCAGTAGGGCGCTATGTCAGTGATGGACTACTCTTCTCATTTCACTGAGCCTCGGCGTTTTTCACCTGTGCTGGAGGGTTATGAGACGTTGAGAGCCAAATGTTTTTATGATGGTCTTCATTATGACATCCGAGCACTGGTGAATGTTTTCAGGTTGACATTAGTACATGATATTGTGAATCAGGCGCTGATCACAGAGAGAAACCTGCGGGAAGCTAGTGGTGGAGGCCAGGGCGGTTCAACACATGTTACTGGTATTATTTCTACTGGAAAGAGGAAGAGACTAATGGATTTCCCTCAGGGTGGAGGTACCAGCCATGCAGTTTCTTCAGGTGGCTCGATCAGGTGCTACTAGTGTCGAAGAGAGGGTCACAACAGACCACATTTTCCACGAGACCCAGTGGAGTGCCGAGCTTGCAGAAAGATGGGTAATCTGCAGTGCTTTTGTAGGGAATTTCTACCAGTGGCTAGTGAGAGGGGTTCTGTGAAGACTCCACGTGTAGGCAGGCTATATCGCAGGGCCGCGGCACTAGGCAGACATATGCAGTGCAACAAACCCAGCAGGAGAAGAATCTCGGACCTTCTATAGTCAGATGTACTATTCTAGTAGCTTCAGTTATATCTTCTGTACTTTTCGATACGGGTGCTACACATAGTTTCATATCTGTACCCGTTGTGGAGATACTTGGGATATGTGTTTATTATTCTTCTGATATCATGACGCTAGACACTCCGTTGGGAACTAGAACAGTCAGTGTGCATCAGTGCACAGAGTGCCCCCTTGTGGTTGTTCGGTGTCACTTTCTTTGGGACCTCTAAGTGTTAGAGAGGACAACTTATGATGTCATTCTTGGGATGGACTAGTTGGTTCCTTTTTTAGCCTTTGTATACTGATATCGTCGCAGGTTCAGTTTCACATCACCATAGGGTATAGAGTTTTTATACATGGGTGAATGGGATGTTCAGGCGAGTCGAGCTGGGCCATAGCATCATAGGAGAGGTTGAGTCACCGCCTAGATTGCGAGTTTGTATCTGGATGATCTAGGGACTTGTTAGACGGATTTCCCTCCAATTTTTGATCGTTTCAAGGATGTCTTCCCAGACGACTTTCAGGTCTACCTCTAGTGTGATTGGTAGATTTCTCTATTGATCTAGTTCTAGGAGTAGCACCGGTGTCCGTTCCTCCTTATTGGATGGCCACTCTCGAGCTGCAGGTGCTCAAGAGGCAGTTAGAGGAGTTACAAGTGAATGGTTTCATCTAACCCAGTAATTCTCATTGGGGTTCTCCAGTCCTTTTTGCGAAGAATGTGGGCGGTACCCTCAGACTCTATGTGAATTTTCGGAAGCTGAACTAGTAGTCGGTCAAGAACCAATATCCTTTACCGAGGATAGATGATATTTTTCATCAGATTCTAGGAGCACGAGTGTTCTAAAAGATTTACTTGAGATCCGAATATCATCACCTACGCGTGAGACCATCAGATATACCGCTTACAACTTTTCGGTGCAGATATGGTCTGTACGAGTACTTGGTTATGCCGTTCGGACTCACGAACGCGCCAGTAGTTTTCATGGCTCTGATAAATCATGTGTTCCATCCTTATATTGATTCTTTTGTAGTAGTGTTCGTGGATGAAATATTGGTGTACTCTCACACCTGACATGACCATGCCATCCATATTGAAATCGTATTGACTACATTGAGAGAGCATCAGCTATATGCTAAGCTCTCAAAGTGCAACTTTTGGATGGACCAGTTTCACTTCCTGGGTCATATCATCTCGGAGGCAGGAGTTGCAGTGGACCCAGAGAAGGTGAGAGCAGTAGTTTCCTGGGAGTATCATAAGAACGTGATTGAGATACAGAGTTTCTTGGGGAAAGCTGGTTACTACTGACGCTTCATACAGGACTTCTCCCACTTAGCAGCTCCGTTGATTGGTCTGACAAAGAATGGTGTGATGTTCGTTTGGTCGGAAGCTTGCGAGAAAGCATTTCAAGACCTGAAAGGAAGGATGTCATCAGCACCAATCCTGATACTCCAAGAGCAGGCGAAGAGCTATACAGTTTACTATGATGCATCAGTTATTGGGTTGGGAGTAGTGTTGATGCAGGGCAGTCGAGTTGTTGCATACGGGTCTCGGCAGTTGAGGCCACATGAGAGGAATTACCTGACGCATGATCTCGAGTTGGCTGTAGTTGTGCACGCGTTGTGCTATTGGAGTCATTATCTATTGGAGAGTATTTTGTGGTTTTTACTGACCACAAAATCCTCAAATATATATTTACTCATCATGAACTGAATCTAGGGAAAAGGTGCTGGGTTGAGTACCTACAGTCCTTCAATTTTGAGCTTGCCTATACACCTGTTAAATGTAATGCAGTAGCTGATAACCTGAGTAAGAAGACTCAGATACATGCAGTGTAGGAGGCCAGTGGTGAGTGGAAGCTCATGGATTTGTTCTCTGAGATGCATCTGGATGTGCATGATAGTCAGGGGAAGACCTATATTTCCTCTTTAGGTGTGACTTCTACCCTCCTGGAAAGAGTGAGGATAAGACAACTATCAGATTCAGAGGGCCTAGTTCTACGGGAGTCGGTGGAATGTGGGGACCCTTCTCCTGGGTGGACGATAGGCGATGATGAGTTTTTGGGTTTCCATGGACGAGTGTGGGTTCTAGGGGATATACGCGAGGAGCTGATGTGGGAGCTTCGTGCTTAATCTTGGGCGGTTCATCTTGGGGTTACCAAGATGTACAGTGACGTGAGGCGTCAGTACTTGTGGCTGGGTATGAAGAGTGATGTGGATGGTTTTGTTACGACAAGTTACACCTGTCAGCAGGTGAAGGTAGAGCATCAGAGACCAGCTGGACTGTTACACCAGTTACCCATTTCGTAGTAGAAATGGGATGATGTCGCGATGGATTTCATGACTGGATTTCCAAGGTCACCGCGTGGCGATGACGCCGTGTGGGTTGTCGTGGAAAGACTCACAAAGGTAGCTCACTTATTTCCGATCAAGGAGACCTTCGGTGTAGACGAGCTCAGAAGGCTGTATATCCGAGAGATCGTACGTCTTCATGGGGTCCCTCGTTCTATCATTTCTGATAGGGAAGATCACTATACGTCTCATTTTTGGAAGAGTTTTCAGAGGACATTGTGTACACTGGTGCTTCTGAGCACAGCATACCACCCTCAGATAGATGTCCATTCAGAGCGGACTCTACAGGTGCTAGAAGACATGCAACATGCATGTGTCATAGACTTTGGGGGCTCTTGGGAGAATCATATAACCTTATTCGAGTTTTCCTATAACAATAGATTCCATGCGATGATTGAGATGACACCATATGAGGCTTTATATGGTAGTCCATGCCGATCACCTTTGTGCTCGTTAGAGGCAGGTGAGGTAGCTCTACTGGGACCACATCTCGTGCAGGATACTTCTGAGCAGGTCTAGTTGATTCAGAAGCGGATGGGTACTGCACAGTCTCATCCGAAGTCTTATGCTTATCGCCGCAGACGACCTTTCGAGTTTTTTGACAAGGATCAGGTTTTCTTGCGTGTTTCGTTGAGGCTGGGACACATGCGGATCAAGAGATAGGGTAATCATTCACCGAGGTATGTGGGGGCCATTCGAGATTCGGGAGAGAGTCGGGCTGGTTGCTTATCGGTTGGGATTACCACAGTGGTACCAAGCCATGCACGACGTCTTCCATGTGTCTCAGTTGCATCGCTATCATCCAGACTTGTCTCACATATTTCAGCCTGAGGAGGTTGAGCTGGAGGCAGATGCGTCCTTTGAGGAGTATCTAATTTGTATCGTTGATAGGAGCACGAAGGTTCTCTGAGTCCGGTCATTTCCTCTCGTACAGGTGCTATGGCAGCCTGGCCGAGTGCAAGATGAAACCTGGGAGCAGGAAACCAATGTACGTGCTCAGTGTCTAGATTTTTTCTGAGCTATATCTTCGCTACCCTTGGAAGGGCAATTCGTGGAAAAATTCTTCTACGGGGGGATGTTTGTAAGAACTTGGTTCTTAAATTTTTGGTACGGGCTTCTTCTTTTCTATTTTCATTACGTGTTTTTGAGAAAATATGGAAAATGGGAAAAAATTCTAAATATTGGGAACTACATGTCGTGTACTTTTTCACACGCCGTGTACTTTTGGTCATGTGGGATGAGTACACGCGGCGTGTAGCCATGTCGGCAATAAAGGGTGTAGGAACTGATTACACGTCGTGTAGTGGTCCTTTATATGCCGTGTAGTTAGTCGGCATGCCAAAACAGTAAGGTGGTGGAGCAGCCGCCAGCTGGGCGACGGTACACGATGTGTACTCGATAGTACATGCTGTGTACTCATGTCGATGGATGAACAGTGTGGCGGTGCCTATAGAGGAACAATTAAATGAAGGAAGTACACGCTGTGTACTTTGTTTTTTTCGCTTAAATGAGCAGTAGCTTCCCTTTTTCACATGGAAGGCTTAGAACCGGACGAGAGGAGCGGCGGTGGTTGGCTGAGCCTTTGGAGATCCGTCGATCATGAACCGGGAATCAGATTCCGCCTCAGACGGTCTCGTTGGAATCGCGCGGGTAGGCCCTCCATTCTCCTAGTGTGTTTCTTACCAATTCCTTCCCTAACGAGAGTTATTTTAGGTTGAATGAATGTTTTCTTACCTCATATCTACATCGTTATTAGGGGTTTCTGGGGTCATCGATCATGTATACCGTTCACTGATGTATAAGGTAGGTGGATTTGTGTTAATTTCATCCAACTGCCATGTGTTTGTGCGTTTTCATGCCAAGAACCCATGTTGGGGTGTCATGTGGATGAGGCCATAGCTATTTTAAGTACCTATATTAAATAGGTTATTTAAATGTGATATTAATATGCTGGTTGTGATCGTTTCTTGGATCTGGAACCACCCTTGGGGTGTGTTCCACTGTGTAGCAGTTTGTCAAGGATAACCGAGGGTATGCCTTTAATGTAGTAATTGTATAATTGCCTTGAGAGGAATTGCATGTTTACTGCTTACTTACATGTTAGACATGGACCGATTACCTGTTTAGCCTGAGGGAGTTGTTGTGATTAGCCTATGGGCACTGCACTATTTATCCTGAGGGCTGTATTTATTTCGCCTGAGGGAAAACTTTCGTTCCTGAGCGCTTGACTTCTGTGCCAGAGGGTGAAAATTCCTACGTCTGAGGGCAATTTCTGTTACGCCTAAGGGCAATACCTATGGGTTGGATTCTGTATAGCCTGAAGGCAATCTTGAGGGTGTGGTTTACTATTTTAGCATGAGGGCACGGTTCTGGTTGGCTTGAGGGCTTGGTGTTGTTGAGCACCGAATGTTACTATGTTAAATGGATTAAATGATTAATTAAATGGAAATATAATTGTTATGATAGTTACTTTTGAGTACTTCTTTGTTTATTTCATCGTACTACTTCACACTATTGTTGCATGTTTACACACAGTTGGGCACAAGCCTTTGGTGGGTGGTTACTGAGATATATTTCTCACACCCTATTTGGGTCATGCTTTTCAACCTAAACATATTATATTTCTGCAGGTGTGGATAGGGGTAAGAGTCACTTTATAGGTACTTGACTGTTGCTGAGGAGTAGGAGGGCATGGGACCGAGCCTATGCTCGCGATGCCATTGCCAGTTGTTTTGCTTCATTTTGCTGTACTGTATTGGTGTATAACATGTTCTGGCTCTTTTCTTATAACTTGAGACATGTTTCATCATTATTTGTAAACAGTTTGTTATATCTACTGCAGCTGTTTATTTCAGTTGTGTATGGTTTACTGCATTCGCTATTGTTGTATGATATATTCTTTCTGTTGTGCTACACTTTGACAAAGGGGGGCATAGATTCCCCACAATCAGACTTGGGCCCTTGCTGATAGTCAGCAGCCTCTGGCATTTGAGGAAATGTGATTAAGGTCACGTGGTGAACCGGGTTTGGGGCACCCATTGTGTGGCACCCGGAACCGGGACATTATAATGTGGTATCAAAGGAGTTATTTTCTTTGACATACTATTTGGAGCCATAGTCAGGGATATGACGAATGGTAGTTGGTAAAAAGTTGTGCCCGGGTGTAGCAAACCCGTGTACAGGGAAAAGAGAATTTACCTCGTGTTTCAATTTTAGTGATTTTTCAATTTACTTATGATTTGTTTTCACAGTTGGGTGACACACTTGAGATTGTGATGTTTATAATTTATATGTGGGTTCTATTTAGTTGCAACCCGATGAGATGATGGTATTCCATCTCATGCATTATATAGGCACATGCTAGATATCACATGTCATGCATAGTTTCCTTGCCATGTAGGTGCATTAGAAATTGCATGTTTTTGTGATAGTTATTGTGCTAGAAAAGCATGCTGTTTTGATAGCTTCTTGATAAATACCTGCTTGTGATTTGGTATTTTTGTTTGAGCCTATTTATAGAATGGATGCCAAACTTCGGTTTTTGGGGAGTATGGGCCCCCACTGCCTGTAATTTTGTGGATCATTGACTGTTTATTTGTTATAACACAGATAATATGTCAAACTTTGATTCATGGGGAATATGGGCCCTCACGGATCGGAATTTGACACTTAGGTGTTGGGTTTTAGTATTTTCTGGGTTCCGGGGAAGTTTCTGAGGCATACTGTCCAGAACCCCAGTATTCACGTTGTGTAGTACTTTATACATGCCATGTATGTTCTTCTGTTAGGGAAGAAAAATGATCATTTTGAGTACATTCCGTGTACCCTGAGTACACGCCGTGTAGTCTTTTCTTGTGTCAAAAACCATGTGGGCGGCGACACGGGGTAGGGAAAGACTTGGGTAAAGCATGTCGTGTAGCTTTTGTACACGCTGTGTAGTTTTGACCCGGAGTCCGGTCATGTAACTCACAACACGGGTCAGTGAACTCCTGTACAGAACACGTCGTGTCAATGACGAACACGCCGTGTAGTGTGACATGGGGACTCGACCGTGTAACTACCAACACGAGTCGATGTCACCTCTCCTTGAAAATTTCATGTACCTGTGGGACACACAGTGTAGTCTTGTCCGAGGATAGACCTTGTGGACTTAACCGTTTTTCCGGGAAACAGGGTAGTGTACACGCCGTGTGCGGGTGTAACACACCGTGTTGCTTGAAGCCGAGTAGTCGGCCCTTTCAAAAATTACATGGGCAGTTGGAAAAGAACAACATACACACCGTGTAGATTATATACACACCATGTAGTTCTTTTCAATGGGAGCCATGTGGCTTAGCCGTGATGAAGTACACGGGCAGGGGAAGGGAAGTCAATTACACGCTGTGTAGTTATTGTACTAGCCGTGTAGTCTTGTTTTTCCAATCTTGAAATGCCTTCTTCCTCTTGTTTCCTTTCTGGTTCCTTCACTTTTAGTCTTTGATAAATCATGAATCTAAGGCATGTCTTTGACCTTGTTGTGTCATGTCATCTAGACGACCACACGTTGTTCTCCAGGAGAGCGGCAACGAGTATACTCTAGAGATGGTGGGCCATGGGCTACCAGTTGATCCTCTAGCAGAGCCAGATGTGGCCCCCGCTGTTATACCGGACACAGGCGCGGAGGCTCAGTTCCGTGAAGGAATTATGTGGTTCATGCAGACCTTCTAGGGAGCATCGCAGGATGCCACATATATGGCTGAGATGATGCGTATCTTCCTGCAGCAGAATCTGCCTACGTTTTCAAGGGATGTCGGACCATAGGCTGCGGAGTCTTGGTTAGGATCGATGTAGACTATTTTCGAGCATCTTGTGAAGCCTCTAGGGCAGAGGGTCAAGCTCACGACTTACATGCTGCGTGATTTCTCTAAGAGGTTTTGGGATGTTACCACCCAGTCAGAGCATCACAGAGACATGGCGTGGGAAGATTTTGAGGATGTCCTCTATGAGTTCTTCTTTCCAGAGACGTTGAGGGTAGATAGAGCTCGAGATTTGATGAATATTAAGCAGGGCTCTATGTTAGTGATGGACTAATCTTCTCATTTCACCGATATTCATCATTTTGCACCCATGCCGGTGGGCGATGAGACGTTGAGAGCCAGACGTTTTGATGATGGTCTTCGTTATGACATCTTAGTGCTGGTGAATGTTTTCAGGTTTCCTTTAGTACATGCTATTGTGAATTTGGTGCTAATCACAAAGAGGAACATGCGGGAAGCTATTGGTGTAGGATAGGATGGTTCAACACCAGTTACTAGTACTATTTCTACTAGAAAGATGAAGAGACATATGGATTTCCCTCAGGGTGGAAGTACCATCCAGGTAGATTATTTAGGTGGCCCGATCAGGTGCTACCAGTGTGGAAAAGAGGGCCAAAGAGACCGTAGCTTCCATGAGACCCAGAGGAGTTCTAAGCTAGCATCAAGATGGGTCATCTGTAGTGCTTTTGTAGGGTGTTTCTACCAGTGGCTAGTGAGAGGGGTTGTGTGCAAACTCTGCGTGCGGGAGCAGGACCAGTGGCTTCTTACCAGTCAGGGAACTGGTAAAAAGTTGTGCCCGAGTGTAGCAAACCTGTGTACAGGGAAAAGAGAATTTACCTCATGTTTCAATTTTAGTGATTTTTCAATTTAATGATGATTTGTTTTCACCGTTGGGTGACACACTTGAGATTGTGATGTTTATAATTTATATGTGGGTTCTATTTAGTTGCAACCCGATGAGATGATGGTATTCCATCTCATGCATTATATAGGCACATGCTAGATATCACATGTCATGCATAGTTTCCTTGCCATGTAGGTGCATTAGAAATTGCATGTTGTTGTGATAGTTATTGTGCTAGAAAAGCATGCTGTTTTGATAGCTTCTTGATAAATACCTGCTTGTGATTTGGTATTTTTGTTTGAGCCTATTAATAGAATGGAGTCCAAACTTCGGTTTTTGGGGAGTATGGGCCCCCATTGCCTGGAATTTTGTGGATCATTGACTGTTTATTTGTTATAACACAGATAATATGTCAAACTTTGATTCATGGGGAATATGGGCCCTCACGAATCGGAATTTGACACTTAGGTGTTGGGTTTTAGTATTTTCTGGGTTCCGGGGAAGTTTCTGAGGCATACTGTCCAGAACCCCAGTATTCACGTTGTGTAGTACTTTATACATGCCATGTATGTTCTTCTGTTAGGGAAGAAAAATGATCATTTTGAGTACATTCCGTGTACCCTGAGTACACGCCGTGTAGTATCTTCTTGTGTCAAAAACCATGTGGGCGGCGACACGGGGTAGGGAAAGACTTGGGTAAAGCATGTCGTGTAGCTTTTGTACACGCTGTGTAGTTTTGACCCGGAGTCCGGTCATGTAACTCACAACACGGGTCAGTGAACTCCTGTACAGAACACGTCGTGTCAATGACGAACACGCCGTGTAGTGTGACATGGGGACTCGACCGTGTAACTACCAACACGGGTCGATGTCACCTCTCCTTGAAAATGTCATGTACCTGTGGGACACACAGTGTAGTCTTGTCCGAGGATAGACCTTGTGGACTTAACCGTTTTTTCGGGAAACAGGGTAGTGTACACGCCGTGTGCGGGTGTAACACACCGTGTTGCTTGAAGCCGAGTAGTCGGCCCTTTCAAAAATGACATGGGCAGTTGGAAAAGAACAACATACACACCGTGTAGATTATATACACACCATGTAGTTCTTTTCAATGGGAGCCATGTGGCTTAGCCGTGATGAAGTACACGGGCAGGGGAAGGGAAGTCAATTACACGCTGTGTAGTTATTGTACTAGCCGTGTAGTCTTGTTTTTCCAATCTTGAAATGCCTTCTTCCTCTTGTTTCCTTTCCGGTTCCTTCACTTTTAGTCTTTGATAAATCATGAATCTAAGGCATGTCTTTGACCTTGTTGTGTCATGTCATCTAGACGACCGCACGTTGTTCTCCAGGAGAGCGGCAACGAGTATACTCTAGAGATGGTGGGCCATGGGCTACCAGTTGATCCTCCAGCAGAGCCAGATGTGGCCCCCGCTGTTATACCGGACACAGGCGCGGAGGCTCAGTTCCGTGAAGGAATTATGTGGTTCATGCAGACCTTCTAGGGAGCATCGCAGGATGCCACATATATGGCTGAGATGATGCGTATCTTCCTGCAGCAGAATCTGCCTACGTTTTCAAGGGATGTCGGACCATAGGCTGCGGAGTCTTGGTTAGGATCGATGTAGACTATTTTCGAGCATCTTGTGAAGCCTCTAGGGCAGAGGGTCAAGCTCACGACTTACATGCTGCGTGATTTCTCTAAGAGGTTTTGGGATGTTACCACCCAGTCAGAGCATCACAGAGACATGGCGTGGGAAGATTTTGAGGATGTACTCTATGAGTTCTTCTTTCCAGAGATGTTGAGGGTAGATAGAGCTCGAGATTTGATGAATATTAAGCAGGGATCTATGTTAGTGATGGACTAATCTTCTCATTTCACCGATATTCAGCATTTTGCACCCATGCCGGTGGGCGATGAGACGTTGAGAGCCAGACGTTTTGATGATGGTCTTCGTTATGACATCTTAGTGCTAGTGAATGTTTTCAGGTTTCCTTTAGTACATGCTATTGTGAATTTGGTTCTTATCACAAAGAGGAACATGCGGGAAGCTATTGGTGTAGGATAGGATGGTTCAACACCAGTTACTAGTACTATTTCTACTAGAAAGAGGAAGAGACATATGGATTTCCCTCAGGGTGGAAGTACCATCCATGTAGTTTATTTAGGTGGCCCGATCAGGTGCTACCAGTGTGGAAAAGAGGGCCAAAGAGACCGTAGCTTCCTTGAGACCCAGAGGAGTTCTAAGCTAGCATCAAGATGGGTCATCTGTAGTGCTTTTGTAGGGTGTTTCTACCAGTGGCTAGTGAGAGGGGTTGTGTGCAAACTCTGCGTGCGGGAGCAGGACCAGTGGCTTCTTACCAGTCAGGGAACTGGAATACGTCAGGGCATCCAGGAAAAGATGGTGGTCATTGTAACGCCCCGACCCCAGCTACCCAGAGTCGGTACATTACTTCGTAACATTGTCATGATCACAAAAGATCATGTATCGAATGACCGATTAGTTTAGTAGCCTTGGAAACACTAGATATATTCATAAGTCTTACATTACATCCTAAAGTGAAAAACTAATAACAAAGTCTTCATAGTCCATACTCATATCCTCTTCTGACTATCCCTACAGGTCATTCATAAAATACTTCTTCACATCCTGTAAAATATTATAACATTGAATGGGGTGAGCTCAGATGCTCAGTAAAGATAACAATATAGCGGAAGCTTTCATCAATAAACATAAACATTTATGGCAATGTATAACTAAAACAAAATCCTTTTAAACTTGAACTTCAACATAATATGGCAAAAGTAAAATGAGATAATGCCATTTACATCTTCACATGGATATTCTACTGGTTGAATAAACACATGCAATATCAATAACCACTTTCATAATGATGGAATGCATAATTCCAGACTATCATAACCATGTAGCCAAGGCCTCGTGCCAAGACCACAAATAAGATTTTGTCAAGGCCTCGTGCCAAGACACTAGTTTGTCTCATGAGACCTACCGATGCATCTAGGAGCTATAGCGGGCTCCACCCGTCACTTATTAAGTCCAATGAATTCCTCATATGAATAGGTTTAAACATATCAAAAAACATAACATAATCGTATCACATAAAACATGCATAATGGAAACATAACATTTCCACATTTCAATCACAAGATATCAATACAACACATTGATATAATAAAAACACTTTCAAAACCATTTTCAATACCAGAATCGAAGAAAGTTAAAACTTTGTATTTATTTTTCATTAAAAAAAAGTTATGGATTGTAGAGGAAGCCGAAACTGAAATAATTATCACGGCGGGAGAGAAGTCATTGTCACCGCATATGTACAGAAAGAAAAACATTCCCTTTTTGTATTTTAGTAAAACGATTCGTATAAAAAATATTCCTTTTGAGAAAATGTAAAAGTCAAAGGGGTATATACACCGTATAAAAGAAAGTTATGTATAAAACAAAATATGCCTCAATGAAAGGAGATTGAGAAAAATTCTTTAGAAAGATCATATTTTTTTTAAAAAATAGATATATTATGTGTATTTACTATAATTACACATAAATAAAGTACAAATACAAGATAGGACATAATAATATCATGACATAATTTGAAAGTAGGGGATTAACACAAAGAACAAAAATTGGGTTAAGAAGTTCCCTTACCTTGCGTCATGTCTTGACTCGACCATTCTTTGACCTCCTGAATAATAAACTAGAGTTAATTTATAAATTCTTAAGAACCTTTTTCAAGTTTTTTTATTCCTTTTTATCACTTATTACCGTGTTATGAACATTATGTAATTATTTAAGTTAATAACAGTCGTTTTGTTGATCTTAGGTATTTGAGTCAAAAATAAACTTCTTATAATTACATTATGTTCATGTGGTAAAATATCCATAATATCCAGAATTATATTCATGATTTAGATATCATATATATCATATATATCTATTATATACATTCATTCATTATATTACGTAAAATTTAGTGTTATAAAATGAAATGCACCGTTCATGGAGATGGTAAGCCATACGTACGCATGAACGCTACTTTCATTTGTATTTCGTATGTAATGGAATGAAATCATAATGATATAAATGTATAATATAATTCCATTATAATATAGTGTGTAATACCATTTACATCATCCTTTATACATCCCACATATGGTATTAACGATTCAAATCACATTGAGGGGGTGGTAGTCCGCACTTCCTAAAATAAAATATCGCGTTTACCCATAATAGAAACCATAAAGGTATTCCATAAATTAAAAATACAAAATCATAAGGAAAAAAACATAATATATATCATATATAAAAATAGTTTCATCATAATGTCTACCATTATAGGTGTTATATGAGTGTTGAACAGTCATCTTTTCATGAGGCAAAAATTCGCCATCCACAGAAACAACATGTTCTTTAACCATTAGATGTAGGTGTGTGTAAGTGTATCTCTAATACTTCTTATAGAAAAATCCTAGTATATTGAGGATACTTTTTTGTTTCAAAAGAAATGAATAAAAAGTGTTTAGGGGGTTGGAGAAGAAATATAAAATAAAATAACACAAGAGAAGACATTACCTTAAAATTGGGTAACTCTTTTTGATATGAGCCAAAGGCTTCCTTGAGAAGACTTCTGCCCAACGTAAGGCTTCTAAGAGTAATGGAGGGATTTTGGGAGAGTATTTGGGAAGATTTTGGCCGAGCCAAATGGCTTGAATGTGTGAATAAGGTGGTAGAGGTGGGGGCCTTTTATAAGAGGAGAGGAGGGGCACTATTGGAATGATTGAACTGTTACATTATTATGAATTTCTTTTTCGGATTATAAAGGTCCCACATTTATATATTTCGAGGATAAGGTGATAAGGGTTATAAATATTCTCATCAAATAGGCTTTGAACAAGTGTAATGCTTAGAGTTTATATTATCCATCCATTTTATTAAAATCGTTAATTAATGAGGTAATCGCTGCATCATCATGGTGTCATAAATAATTTAATTTATTTAATTTATAAAAATTATAAAACAAATATAATGATGTATGAAATCTTTTTATCTTTCTAATGAATATTTATTGTCAAAAATATGACTTGTATAACCCCATTTAAAAATTGTTTTAGTAAAACAACTCTTGTTTGTGTCCTTTTTATTTTAACATTAAATAAAAAGTTATTTATGTCCTTTTCCTACCCAAGTGACTCCATGGGGTCCCCAAGTTGACCCATGTATTGTCTTGGTCGGCCATGACACATCCAATATGTGTAAGACAAGTGTAAGGGTCATTTCATATTTTTATAATACAGTTCTTACCTTAAATTTCACTAATTAACTTTAATAGCGATTAATTAAACTTAAAAGTTACTATTCACCAAAAAATTATTTTAATCCCATTGAACAACATTTTACTTCCTAATGACAACCATGTATGTCAGATTTTTGAAAATCAAATCACAGAAGTGGTAATGTTTTATTTAAATTAAAAATCAGTTTTTTAACTACCACTTAGTGGTTTCACTATTCATCAAAAATTGATGTTTTTCAGAACAATGCCAAAATTTCACCCAAAGCTATAATTGATAATCCAAATTCAAAAAAGATGTCTATTTTACAAAATTCCAAACATATAAGTTGCATTAATTAATATTATAATTAAATCCTACTTTCACAACAAATAGCGTGTTTTTAAGAAACAATATATATCAAAAGATTGACAATTTTTTATGTCCAATTTCAAAGTGAAATTAATTATAATGACCAACATGGATAAAATAGTAAAAATATATTTTAATTATACTTTAAAACCACTCAATAGTATAATTTATCACTATAAAATACTTTGATTAAAAAAGTTTTTTTTAAGTATTTTTCACTATTCATAAAAAATTGGAAGTTCTCAGAAAATTACAAAAAATTCAACTTTGGATAATTTCAATATTTCGAATACAAAAATTAAGTCCATTTTGAAATATAAAATTTCTATAATTTTAAAAAGTGGGTATTACTATTCATAACTACTACTTTGATTGGTCGCGGTGTGTTAGAATCTCGAACTTGCGTACAATGCAAGCTATTGCATTATTGAAAGAGAATCGTATCGTGAAATCTTGGGGTGTTACATTCTACCCTCCTTCAATAAATTGCGTTTTCGCAATTTGAAAATGTTCATAAAAAATAAAAGGATGAAAATAGAAAATACCTTTATGGAAAAGCCACATCGGAAATAGGGTTAATAAGAATATAACATTAAAAGAAAGAAAGATAAGTACAAAGGTCACCCGAGATAGTCCATACTAGGATTCTATGAAAATATGGATATGGAAGAAAAACAAACCATCAAGGTCTGATGGAGAGTTGTAGAAAACTGGATTAGGAGAAATTTAACCATAAGAAAATCACAAACTTGTGATTGGTTAAACGGTCATTGAATCCCCAGTTGGAAAAGTTAACCGGTGACATTTTTGTTTTAAGTTACCTTTTATAAAGTTGAGGAATTTATTTAGGAGATTTACTAAGAACGTAAGGGAATATACATACTTATTATGTAGACTTTCATTCTTTAATAAATTTTTACCATAAACCTATCTTTCACTCTAAAATGTAATAGAACTCAAAAATATTATATTTATCCTAATTGTATAAGGTTCCAAATATTAACACATACCATTTAGATTAGTAAAACTATTTTGTAATAACTAGGGACTTTCTGTCGGATATTGGTAGGTAATAAAGGCCTGTTGCACTATTGTTGTGGATTCAATTCCTGCAGCTTTGTCCGAAGCGATGGGTTATCGCCCAACCTGAAGGTTTTCCTTTTTCTAAAACTATTATAATATTCCAAAAATAATATGCAGAAATGTTTTAACCTTAAAAATTAATATCCAAGGTTCAACCTTTATAGTTATCCAAAATAATCTTGTCCAACTCACAGTCCAAATATTATGAGGAAGGTAAACATAATGAAGATCCCCCTTTTTTCGTGTAACAACACATGAACACCTTCATCTTGTATTCTTTTAAAACACTGCAACATCCTGAATAACCCTGATCCCTTATTCCTTATAGAAAACTAGATATACTCCTCCTGTCCAAAAATGTATACAAATCATCAATCAGTTTCATGGAAGTTAAGAATATCCAATATAATTTATCCAAATCAATCACGTCTTATTCCAAAATCACTGTCTCGGTATCAGAAATATATTATGGTTTATCTTTCTCTCAACCATATATTTTCCAAAAATATAACCTACTGTGGAGTCACTTTTCTTGGTTCCACAGAATCTCAAGTACTTGATGAAATAGTACTACAGTATAATCCTTATATACTCCATAATTATTATAACCAGTACATCATTGATACAACACTCAAATTACAAAATTCTTTAATAACAACATACGAACTCTAATCATTCCTCCTCATATGTGGTAGTATCATAACTTTATTATTATCCAATAATATCATTTGGGGCACACTCTGATGATTTGGACATTGGTTTGCGTAGTGTCCCCAGTCCTTGAAGATGAAGCATTGTACATTTGAAACCATTTTCTTACACATGCAGTCACGCACTTGGTGTCCTTTTTCTCCACACTCATAACAAACTCCAATTCCCTTCAGGAAAGTTCCAAGGTGTTTCTTCCCATAGTTATCACATATTGGAAAATTCTTCTTTTCCCTCTTCCCTTTATCCATCATTCTCTCTTCCATCCTTTTCTTCTCTTTCATCCCTTCAAATCCATAAGACTCAGAGAATTCTATACTTATCTTATTAACACATGATACTATTTCTTCATATCTTGAGAACACATGGGAGACTATTTCCCTTCTAAATGTTGGCTTAATACAGTGAAAGATATAATCCTTCTTAAGCTTTAGATCATACGTATTGCTGGAGTTCACATTTCTTCCACTGGGCACCATTTCTGTACAATGGCATAAACTAGGATAGTTAATGAATTAAAATGAATAATTCCAAACTTGTAAAATACTTAACATAAATTGAACTATTTATGGATATAATCCATAATCATAAAAAAAAGTTTTCTTTGAGGATGTATATACTCAAAACCCTTCATAGTGGTTTGTAAAGAAAATGAGAATTATCCTAAGCATATCCCCCAGGAGTGTCGTAACCAAGAGTGCAGCAAGGCCTGTTGTCGTGCACCAGTTCCCGTTCGAGTCTAGCTCAAATCGGTGTTTTCAGGTTTTAACCCTAGGTACATCTGTGCCAGAGCTGCCTCTACCTGATCGTATCCAGACAGGGATGTATTGCTCGGAATACTCACAAAATCTCTATAATACCAAAATTCTAAGATGTTATTCTATACTAATCCTTAAAGTCTATCTTCGGGCTATGTGCTCTAATCAGAGTTTATCTAAATCTAGCTTCCAAAGTTAGTACTAAACTGCCTCTGATACCAACTGTAACGCCCTAAACCCAGCTACCCAGAGTTGGTGCATTACTTCGTAACATTGGCATGATCAGAAAAGGTCAAGTCTCGAAAGACCGATTAGTTTAGTAGCCTTGGAAACACTAGATACATTCATAAGTCTAACATTACATCATAATGTGAAAAACTAATAACAAAGTCTTCATAGTCCACACTCATATCCTCTTCTGACTATCCCTTCAGGTCATTCATAAAATATTTCTTCACATCCTGGAAAATATTAAAACATTGAAAGGGGTGAGCTCAGATGATCAGTAAAGATAGCAATATAGCGGAATCTTTCATCAATAAACATAAACATTTAAGGAAATGTATAACTAAAACAAAAGCCTTTTAAACTTTAACTTCAACATAATATGGAAAAAGTAAAAGGAGATAATGCCATTTACTTATTCACAAGGATATTATACTGGTTGAATAAACACATGCAATATCAATAACCACTTTCATAATGATGAAATGCATAATTCCAGACTATCATAACCACGTAGCCAAGGCCTCGTGCCAAGACCACAAATAAGATTTTGTCAAGGCCTCGTGTCAAACACTAGTTTGTCTCATGAGGCCTACCGATGCATCGAGGAGCTATAGAGGGCTCCACCCGTCACTTATTAATTCCAATGCATTCCTCATATGAATAGGTTTAAACATATCATAAACCATAACATAATCGTATCACATATAACATGCATAAAGGAAACATAACATTTCCACATTTCAATCACAAGATATCAATACAACACTTTGATATAATTAAAACACTTTCAAAACCATTTTCAATACCAAAATCGAAGAAAGTTAAAACTTTGTATTTATTTTTCTTTAAAAAAAAGTTATGGCTTGTAGAGGAAGCCAAAAATCAAATAATGGCCACAGCGGCGGAGAAGTCGTTGTCGCCGCATATGTACGGAAAAAAAACATTCCCTTTTTGTCATTTAGTAAAACTCTTCATATAAAAAAGATTCCTTTTGAATAAACGTAAAATTCAAAGGGGTTTATACACCGTATAAAAGAAAGTAGTGTATAAAACAAAATATGCCTCAATGAAAGGAGACTGAGACGAAATCTTTACAAAAATCATTTTTTTAATATAAAATAGAACTATTATGTGTATTTACTATAAGTACACATAAATAAAGTTCAAATACAGGATAGGACATAATAATATCATGACATAATTTGAAAGTAGGAGATTAACCCAAAGAACGAAAATTGGGTTAAGAAGTTCCCTTACCTTGCATCCTATCTTGACTCGACCGTTCTTTAACCTCCTGAATAGTAAACTAGAGTTAATTTATAAATGATTAAGAACCTTTTTCAGGGTTTTTTATTCCTTTTATATCACTTATTACCATGTTATGAACATTATGTAATTATTTAAGTTAATAACGGTCATTTTGTCGATCATAGGTACTTAAGTCAAAAATAAACTTCTTATAATTACACTTTGTTCATATGGTAAAATATCCATTATATCCAAAATTATATCCATGATGTAGATATCATATATATCATATATATCCAGTATATACATTCATTCATAATATTACGTATCATTTAGTGGTAAGAAATGAAATGCACCGTTCATGGAGACGGTAAGCCGTACGTACGAATGAATGCTACTTTGATTTCTATTTCATATTTAATGGAATGAAATCATAATGATATAAATGTATAATATAATTCCAGTATAATATAGTGTATAATACCATTTGCTCCATCATTTATACATCCCACATATGGTATTAACGATTCAAATCACTTTGAGGGGGCGGTAGTCCGCACTTCCTAAAATGAAAATATCGCGTTTACCCATAATGGAAACCATAAAGGTATGCGATGAATGAAAAATACAAAATCATAAGGAAAAAAACATAATATCTATCATATATAAAAATAGTGTCATCATAATGTCCACCATTAGAGGTGTTATATGACTGTTGAACAATCATCGTTTCGTGAGGAAAAAATTTGCCATCCACAGAAACAGTATCTTCTTTAACCATTAGATGTAGGTGTGTGTAATTGTAGCTCGAATACTTATTATAACAACATCCTAGTATACTTAGGATACTGTTTTTTTTCAGAAGAAATGAATAAAAGTGTTTAGTGGGTTTGAGAAGAAAAATAAAATAAAATAACACAAGAGAAGACATTACCTTAAAATCGGGTAACTCTTTTTGATTTGAGCCAAAGGCTTCCTTGGGAAGACTTATGCCCAAATTGAGGCTTCTAAGAGTAATGGAGGGTGGTTGGGAGAGTATTTGGGAAGAGTTTGTCTGATCCAAATGGCTTGAAAGTGTGAATAAGGTGGTAAAGGTGGGGGCCTTTTATAAGAGGAGAGGAGGGGACTCTTGGAATGATTGAAATGTTACATTATTATGAAATTCTTTTTCGGATTCTAAAGGTCCCAAACTTATATATTTCTAGGATAAGGTGATAAGGGTTCTAAATATTCTCATCCAATATTCTTTGAACAAGTTTAATGCTTATATTTTATATTATCCTTCCATTTTATTAAAATCGTTAATTAATGAGGTAATCGCTGCATCATCATGGTGTCATAAATAATTTCATTTATTTAATGTATAAAAATTATAAAAAAATATCATGATTTAGGAAATCTATTTATATTTCTAATGAATATTTATAGTCAAAAATATAACTTGTATAACCCCATTTAAAAATTGTTTTAGTAAAACAACTCTTGTTTGTGTCCTTTTTATTTTAACATTAAATAAAAAGTTATTTATGTCATTTTCCTACCAAAGTGGCTCCATGGGGTCCCCAAGTTGACCCATGTATTGTCATGGTCGGTGCTGACACATCCAATAGGTTTAGGACAAGTGTAAGGGTCATTTCATATTTTTATAATACAATTTTTACCTTAAATTTCACTAATTACCTTTAATCGCGATTAATTAAACTTAAAAGTTACTATTCACCAGAAAAATTATTTTAATCCCATTCAACAACATTTGACTTCCTAATGAAAACCATGTATGTCAGATTTTTGAAAATAAAATCACAGAAGTGGTAATGTTTCATTTAAATGAAAAATCAGTTTTTTAACTACCACTTAGTGGTTTCACTATTCATCAAAAATTGAAGTTTTTCAGAACAATGCCAAAATTTCACCCTAAGCTATAATTGATATTCCGAATTCAAAAAAGATGTCTATTTTAAAAAATTCCAAACATATAAGTTGCATTAATTAATTTTATAATTAATTCCCGCTGTCACAACAAATAGCGTGTTTTTAAGAAACAATATATATCAAAAGATTGACAATTGTTTATGTCCAATTTCAAAGTGAAATTAATTATAATGACCACCATTGGATAAAATAGTAAAAATATATTCTAATTATACTTTAAAACCACTCAATAGTATAATTTATCACTATAAAATACTTTGATTAAAAAAGTTGTTTTTAAGCATTTTTCAGTATTCATAATAAATTGGAAGTTCTTAGAAAATTACAAAAAAATCAACTTTGGATAATTTCGATATTACGAATAAAAAAATGAAGTCCATTTTGAAATATAAAATTTCTATAATTTTAAAAAGTGGGTATTAATATTCATAACTACTACTTTGATTGGTCGCGGTGTGTTAGAATCTCGAACTTGTGTACAATGCAAGCTATTGCATTATTGAAAGAGAATCATATCGTGAAAGCTTGGGGTGTTACAGTCATGGTCGTGGTAGCCAGACACTAGGATCTCAAAGGTAGCAGGGTGGGACAGCTCAGGGTATCCAGGCTGTGTCGCAGGGCCACGACACTGGGCAGACATATGCAGTGCAACAGACGCAGCAAGAGCAGGATCCCGGACCTTCTACAGTCAGAGGTACTATTCTAGTAGCTTCTGTCTTATCTTCAATACTTTTCGATACAGGTACGACACATAGTTTCATATATATATACCCGTTGTGGAGAGCCTTGGGCTCTATGATTCTTCTTCTTTTGATATCATGACGCTAGACACTCCGTTGGGAACTAGAACGGTCGGTGTGCGTTAGTGCAAGGAGTGCCCCTAGTGGTTGGTGGGTGTCACTTTATTTGGGACCTCTATGTCTTAGAGATGACAGCATATGATGTCATTCTCTGGATGGACTGGTTGGTTCCTTTTCGAGCCTTTGTATACTGCTATCGTCGTAGGGTGAGTTTCAAATCACCGGAGGGCAAAGATTTTCTATACAAGGGCGAATGGGATGTTCAGGCGAGTCGAGTTGGACCAGAGCATCATGGGTGAGGTGGAGTCACAGTCCAGATTGCAAGTTGGTATCTGGATGATCAGTGGACTTGTCATAAAGATCTCCCTCTAGTTGTTGATCGTTTCAGGGATGTCTTCCCGGATGACTTTTCAGGTCTACCTCAGGTTTGGGAGGTGGATTTCTTTATTGAGCTAATGCCAGGAGTAGCACCCGTGTCCATTACTCTTTATAGGATGAACATGCTCGAGCTGTAAGAGCTCAAGAGGCAGTTAGAGGAGTTACAGGTGAAGGGTTTCATCCAACCCTGTACTTCCCCATGTGGTTCTCCTGTCCTTTTTTGAAGAAGGCGGATGATACCCTCAGACTCTGTGTGGATTATCAGAAGCTGAACCAGTTGACGATCAATAATGGATATCCTTTTTCATGGATAGATGATATTTTTTATCAGCTTCGAGGAGCACGGGTGTTCTCAATGATTTACATGATATATGGATATCATCAGCTCTGCGTGAGACCATCAGATATTCCACTTACGGCTTTTCGGAGCAGATATGGTCTGTACAAGTACTAGGTTATGTCGTTCGGACGCACGAACGCACCAGCAGTTTTCATGGCTCTGATGAATCATGTGTCCCATCCGAATCATGATTATTCTGTAGTATTATTCATGGACGACATCTTCGTGTACTCTCACACTCGACACGACCATGCCACCCATCTTGAGATCGTATTGAGTACACTAAGAGAGCATTGGCTATTTTCTAAGCTCTCAAAGTGCCACTTTTGGTTGGACCAGATTCACTTCCTGGGTCATATCATCTCGGAGGCTTTATTTGCAGTGGACCTAGAGAAGGTGAGAGTAGTATTTTCCTGGGAGAAGCCTAATAACGTGTTTGAGATACAAAGATTCTTGGGGATGCCTGGTTACTACAGACGCATCATACAGGACTTCTCCAGCTTAGCAGCACCGTTGACGGGTCTGACTAAGAAGGGTGTGATGTTCTTTTGGTCGGAAGATTGAGAGACATCCATTTAGGACCTGAAAGGAAGGTTGAAATCAGCACCAATCCTGATACTCCCAGATCAGGGGAAGAGCTATACAATTTACTGTGATGCATCAGGTATTGGGATGGGAGCAGTGTTGATGCAGGGCGATCGAGTTATTGCGTACGGGTCTCAGCAGTTAAGGCCACATGAGAGGAATTACCCGACGCATGATCTCGGTTTGGCTACAGTTGTGCACGCGTTGTGATGTTTGAGACATTATCTATTGGGAGAGCATTTTGTGGTTTTCACTGACCAAAAAGCCTCAAGAATATCTTTACTCAGCATGACCTGAATCTGAGGTAGAGGAGGTGGGTCGAGTACCTAAAGTCCTTCGATTTTGAGCTTGCCTATACCCCTAGTAATGGTAATATAGTAGCTGATGCACTAAGCAGGAAGACTCAGATACAGGCAGTGCAGGAGGCCAGTGGTGAGTGGCAGCTCAAGGATTTGTTCTCTAAGATGCATCTGGAGGTGCATGACATTCAGGTGTAGACTTATCTTTCCTCTTTAACTGTGACTTCTACCCTCCTGGATAGAGTGATTATTAGACAGCTATCAGATTCAGAGGGACTAGTTCTATGGGAGTCGGTGGAAAGTGGGGACCCTTCTCATAGGTGGACGACAGGCGATGATGATGTTTTTCATTTCCTTGGACAATTGTGGGTTCCAGGGGATATACGCGAGGAGCTGATGCGGGTGTTGAATGCTTCAGCTTGGGCGGTTCATCCTGGGGTTACCAAGATGTACCGTGACTTGAGGCGTCAGTACTGGTGGTCGGGTATGAAGAGTGATGTGGATGGTTTTTTTAAGAGATGTTCCACCTATCAGCAGGTGAAGACAGAGAATTAGAGACCAGCTGTACTGTTACAGCAGTTACCCATTCCAGAGTGGAAATGGGAAGATGTCGCGATGGATTTCGTGACTGGATTGCCAAGGACACCACGTGGAAATGATGCGGTGTCGGTTTTGGTTGAAATACTCATGAAGGTAGCTCACTTCTTACCGATCAAGGATACCTTTGCGGTAGATGAGCTAGGAATGTTGTATATCCGAGAGATCGTACGTCTCCATGGGGTCCCTCTTTCCATCGTTTCGGATAGGGACACCAACTTTACGTCTCATTTCTTGCAGAGTTTTCAGAGGACACTGGGTACACATGTGCTTCTGAGCACAACATACCACCCTCAGACAGATTCCCAGCCAGAGCGGACGCTACAGGTGCTAGAGGACATGCTATGTGCATGCATCCTAGACTTTGGGGGCTTTTGGGAGAAGCATATACCCTTAGTCTAGATTCACTATAACAATAGCTTCCAGGAGAAAATTGAGATGGAACTATACGAGGTGTTATATGGGAGGCCATGCCGATCACCTTTGTGCTGGTTTGAGGCAGGTCAGGAAGCTTTACTGTGACCACAGCTCGTGCAGTAGACATCTGAGCAGGTCCATTTGATTCGAAAGCGGATGGATACCACGCAGTCTCGTCAGAAGTCTTATGATGATCGTCGTAGATGACCATTGGAGTTCATTGTCAGGGATCAGGTTTTCTTGCATATTTCACCGAGGCTAGGACACGAGCGGATCAGGAAATAGGGTAAACATTCACCGAGGTATGTGGGGCCATTTGAGAGTCGGGCTAGTTTTCTATCACTTGCAGTTACCACAGCGGTACCATGCCAGGCATATTGTCTTCCATGTGTCTCAGTTGCGTCGCTATCATTCAGACACTTCCCACGTCATTCAGCCTAAGGAGGTTGAGATGGAGGCAGAATCGTCCTTCGAGGATCATCCAATTTGTATCGTTGATAGGAGCACGAAGGTTCTCCAAGGCCGGTCAGTTCCTCTCGTACGGGTGCTATGGAAGCATGGCCGAGTGCAGGACGAATCCTAGGAGTGAGAAACTGATGTTCATTCTTAGTGGCTAGTTCTATTCTGAGCTATATCTTCGATACCCTTAGAAGGGAAATTCGAGGATGAATTTCTATAAGGGGGGAAGTTTGTAAGAACCCGGTTCTTATATTTGAGGTATGGGATTCATCTTTTATCTTTTCCTTGAGTGTTTTTGAGAAAATATGAAAAATGGGGAAAAATTCTAAATTTTGGGAACTACACTCCATGTAATTTACCACAGGCAGTGTACTTTTGTCCGTGTGGGATGAGTACACGGGGCGTGTATCCATGTCGGCGACGAATGGTGTAGGAACCGACTACATGCTGTGTAGTGGTCCTTTACACGCCGTGTAGTCAGTCGGCATGCCAAAACAGTAAGGTGGTGGAGCAGCCGCCAGTTTGGCGATAGTACACACCGTGTACTCAAGAGTACATGCCATGTACTCATGTCGATGGATGAACAGTGTGGCAGTGCCGCAAGAGGAATAGTTAAATGAAGGAAGTAAACGCCGTGTACTTGGATGTACATGCTGTGTACTTTGTTTTTTTCTCTTAAATGGGAAGTAGCCTCCCCTGTTCACAGGGAAGGCTTGGAACTAGACGAGAGGAGCGGGAGTGGATGACCGAGCCTTTGGATATCCATCGATCGCGAACTGGGAATCAGATTCTGCCTCGGACGATCTCATTGGAATCGTGCGGGTAAGCCCTCTGTTATCCTAGCGTGTTTTTTACCAATCATTTCTATAACGGGAGTTATTTGAGGTTGAATGAAAGTTTTCTTACCTCATATCTACGTCGTTCTTGGGTGTTTCTATGGTTGATGATCGTGTATACCGCTCGTTGACGTATAAGATTGGAGGCTTCGTGTTAATTTCTGCCATCTGCCATGTGTTTTTGCGTTTTCATGCCACGAACCCATGTTGGGCTGTCGTGTGGCTGAGGCCATAGCTATTTTATGCACCCAGATTAAATAGGTGATTTAAACGTGATATTAAAATGCCATTTGTGATCGTTTCTTGGATCCAGAACCACCCCGGGGGTGTGTTCCACTATTTAGTCGTTTGGCCAGGAAACCCAAGGGTATGCCTTTAAATTAGTAATTGTAGAATTTCCTTGAAAGGAATTGTTTGTTTACTTCTTTTTTACATGTTGGGCATGGCCCAGTTACCTGTTTATCCTGAGGGCGTTGTTGTGATTAGCCTGTAGGCACTACACTTTTTAGCCCGAGGGCGGTTGTTATTTCACAGGAGGGCAACATTTCGTGCCTGAGGGCTTGACTTCTGTTCCTGAGGGTGACAATTCCTACGCTTGAGGGCAATTTCTGTTACACCTGAGGGCAATACCTACGAGTTGGATTCTTTATAGCTTGAGGGGAAGACTGAGGGCGTGGTTTACTATTTTAGCCTGAGAGCATGTTTCTGATTGGCCTGAGGGATTGGTGCTGTTGAGCACAAAATGTTACTAGATTAAATGGATTAAATGAATAATTAAATTGCAATATAACTATTAAGTTAGTTAATTTTGAGTACTTCTTAGTTTATTGCATTATACTAATGCACACTATTGTTGCATGTTTACACACAGTTGGGCACGAGCCTTTGGTGGGTGCAAACTGAGATATATTTCTCACACCTTGTTTGGGTCATGATTTTCTGCCCAAATAGATTATGTTTCTACAGGTTTGGATAGGGGCGGGAGTCCCTATATAGGTACTTGACTGTTGTTGAGGAGTAGGAGGGCATGAGACCGAACATAGGCTGGTGATGTTGCTGCCAGTTTTTTTGCTTCATTTTGTTGTACTGTATTGGTGTATAACATGTTCTGGCTGTTTTCTTAGAACTTGAGACATGTTGCATCATTATTTATAAAAAGTTGGTTATATCTACTGAAGTTGTTTATTTCTGTTGTGTATGGTTTACTGCTTCCTCTATTGTTGTATGATTTATTCTTTCAGCTACTCTACACTTTGACAAATGAGGATATAGTTTCCCCACTATCATACTTGGGCCCTCACTGCTAGTCGGCAACCTCTGGTGTTTGGGGAAATGCGCTTGAGGTCACTTGGCGAACCGGGTTCGGGGCACCCGTTGAGTGGCACCCGAAACCAAGACGTTACAAATCCCTTTTGAATTATGGGTGAAATTACGAAGACCATCATCTAATTTTCCTAAAATACGCCACCTTCTGCATATTCTGAAATGAATAATTGAGTTTATTTTTTCAATTCTATATATTTATTTATTTAAATTTTCAATATTTCTAAAAATTTTGAAAAAATATTTTTTGAATCAATATAAAAAATATTGATTAAAATAGAAGATAATAAATTGTATAATAATATAAATATTATTTACAAAAAATATTAAAGGATGTGTTTGAATAATTAACAAATGAAAAATTCATATAATTATCAAAACATAATAGCACCAAATTATAAATTTTTTTTTCTAAACATTAAAAGATGATAACTGAATGGGATTATCAAGGTATAATTAAATGAAATTAGTGAATGATAGTTATAATGATCTATCCAATAGAAATTTTTAATAATTATAAATGGATATCTATATGAAATATTCATGGGAAACTTGCACAAGATTATTGGATGGTAATTATAATGAAAATTATCACAAGATTATTTCATGAAATTTTCCAAAGAAAATTATATATAATTATCAATGTAAAATTTCATGAAATTGTCATGATATTTTAATTCGCTTTTATATATGATAATTATAATATTATTATCACATGATATGTTTATAAAAATTATCTTCGGCTAATTACATGTGTTATCAAAAGATAACTATTAAAATTATTGAAATGTATAATACATGATAAAATTATTTGAGATAATTATAAAAAATGACAACATATGGGAAATTGGAGAAAGATAATTTCTTCCTGAGAAGAATATAGTGTGTATAGGAATTTACCTAAATTATAATTGAGAAATTATCCAAGAAATTAATTTTATTATTTGATGTCATATTTTTTTATTTGGAAATAAAAAAATTGATTTGGTTCTAGGAACCCATGATGAACGTTGATCATTGATGTGTAAACAAATCTGATGATTAGGCCTTGATGATGTTCATTGAACCACTCATAGTTGTTCATCCTTGTAGCTGATGACGATAAATTTCATGTAAGAAGTTCTTTAACTGTTGGATACTTTTTTTCAGATGTCTTGATATTTTATTTTGGTGTAGACATATTTTATGACTGTGCAAAATTGAGATCACATGCTGGTGGGTGTGTCCCTACGAACAATATAAGATAGTTATTTACATCAGTACCTTATACCTTATTTTTCATTGTTGATTTTTTTCACATGTATAATTGTGATAAAATACTTATGATTATGTGCTATGTCTATAGACCATGATATGGTATGACTTTATTCTCTGGTATTTATATGATAACTTAATTCTATTATTTTTATTATATCATGTGTTGAAGTATTTGATTATTCTATATTTCTAAAGACATGTGAAAAGGTAGTTCTCTTGCAATGGCATGGAATGTTTTCCTTATGAGGAATGGAATGTGGGTAATTGGACGGTGGAAATCATGGTATATTACTCCTTTTCGGGTCCACTAATGATGTGCGGCAATGATAATGATGCCACAGAATAACCTTGTAACATGGAATCTACTCTATGACTTGTGGATTCTAAGTATATGGTAGACACATGATGCCATTTTGATTTTGAGTGTTACCCATGCCTTGTGGATTATAGGTAGGTTACAGATACTCAATTCCTTGTGGATTTTGATTTTTTCATAATGCCTTGTGGATTGTAGGTAGGTTTTTTAAACATGATGCCATGTGGATTCCTATTAAATCTACAACTACTTTATGGATGGTTTTAGAAATTTATTGACATATAATACATTTTATGTCATGGAGATGAAATGGGTATGATTGGGGGTTTGTGACATCTTTGTTAGAGCATGACTACTTAGTTTATGATTTTTTGTTACTCTGCTTGTTAAGATCCCTTTATTATTATGTCATACAATTTTATAACTAAGGAAAATAAGTTACCATTGATTTTGAGGTTTCCAACAACACCTTATACTGACTCTCCACTCAATCATTTCAATGTCTTGTAGATTGCAAGAGATATCTAGAGAAGGAATACAACCTTGTTTTAGATATATGGGTATTTTAGAACAGAGCTAATAGCAGAGCCAGATGGACTTGGAAGGACCCTCTAGTAATTTATTAAAAATTATCTTATTTGATTCTTTTTTACATCCTTACCACTTATGGGAGCAAGTTTATTGGTATTACTTGTATGTCATCATTAATTTTATTTATGGAACTCTAATTATTTATTATATAGTTTATTGTTGATTATAGAACCTATAACATGATATTGAGGGTATTTTCTACTCTCTAAAGGACTAAGATCCTCACTTCCAGTCAACATCCACTTATGTATGGGAAGAGTTTCATAGGTAATGCATAATTAGGGATTAGACTCAATGATTCTATTTGGCATGTTACATAGATAACAAATAAATTATTATGGATTTAAAATATTTCATTTAACCTTGATTATTTCAATATAATATGAAAGTTGGAAAAACATGTTTATGAATGTATGATCTACTGTATCCAAGAATTTTGTATTTCATTTTCTATTTAGAAATTTCATTGATAACTATATGTAAATATATAATGACTCTATTTTATATTTATATCATCATTAAAAGTCTGTATATTTTGAAATCACGATCAATGTAATATGAAAAAAAAAAAATTCAAAACATATATGACAACAAAAGAAGTTTTTAGAGAAAATGTAACTTTAACATGTAATTTTTTATAAAAGGATGGCGAAAGGTAATAAGAAAATAATATATTGTGTTATATATATAAATATATATATTCCCCTTTAATATATTTATAATAAAAATATATTTATTATAAATTTGGTTTGAATGTGTATGAAGGATGTCAAGACATAATTTAAGCGATTTATGAATCATCTTTTTTTTATGAGACACATTCCATAAGCACCACCTAATTTTATGATATGGTTTATATAATAGTCATGAATTCTTATTATCAATATTATCTTGAAATCATTTTGGATTTAAATAACATTTTTAGGATATCTAATTCTTGGGGTTTGTGTTTCAAAAGTAACCAAATTGGTAATGGATTCTGGTATCAACTTACCTTTGTACATAAGTTATGCTATGGCCCTATCATCATTTATAATGTTTATATAATTCCATTGTACATGATATATCATGAATATAAATCATTTGATGATTTTAAAATTAACATTTAAGGTAGTTATTTCATGAGTATTATAATTCCATCTCACTAATGTGGGAATATCATTATGTTATAATCTCATAGTTTATTATAATTTTCAATGCTTATGATTTCAAATGATCAAATAAATTATCTATATCTCAATAAGGCCCTGAATTTTATTATCCTATAATTATTTCAAGGGAATATATTTTTTTCTTCATTTTACCATTTTTATGTTCACTAGAGTTCAAAAAGAATGTTTTTAAGAAAAGTATTATTCTATGTTGAAGATTATTTTACTTCCAAAAATTTTGTTTTCAAAAAATGATATAGTTTTTTTAAAATTTTCTAAAATGTTTTGATAGTGATTTTTTTTCTATTTTTAATTTTTTAAAAAATATTTGTAAATGAATATTCTTTTCATTTTATAATAAAATACTCCTTAGACATTTATAGTATATATGAAAAATAAAATTTGTTTTTTGATGCACGAAATGAAAAATATGTCCCTATGTCATAACCAAGGAACAATTTCAATATTCCCATAAAAGGATTCATTGATTTTTTAGATGAAAATGTTTTCCTTGATTTATTGGAATTTTTATATTTTAAATGAATGATTTCAAAAGTATAAGGATATGAAAATGTTATATTTTATTAAAAAAAAATTGAATGAGAAAGTTTATTTTACACCAAATATAATTTCAATGATTTCAGAAGGTAAATTTACATTATTTAAAGTCTATTTTTAATGATAAGGATTTAAAAATGATTTATGATATACATGTGTGTTTAAATAAACATTTTCTTCTTCATGAAATTTTCCTAGTAATCATTCAAAAATAATTTTCCATAAAGTTTAATATCCATTAGAATTAGTTATTATTCATTAAAGATATGATCCATGAATATAATTCAAAATCATACTATAAATGGTTTATGATGGAATGTTTTTTTGGAACCCACTTCTATTACAAGTGTTATAAAATTTTAAAATTATTTTAAAGTTGATTATTTATAAATGGGTTATTTAATGGTAAAATGATGAAATGATCATGAAACCTTTCTTATTTCTAGATGTTATGATATAATGAAATGATTGTGAATCCCATTTCATATCATTAGTAACAATTTTATAACTTTTTTTATATTTTGGTACCCATATGTATGATTTTTTTATGATATGTCAAGGAATTGTATCCCCCTCTAATATTTTTGGTAAATATTTATATCCCATGAGATAGTCATAACTGAATGGGGAGTGATCCTAGTATAATAAGGGACCTTTTATACTATGATGGAATTGAGAGTGAACATTTAATTCAATGATTGTTTGGGAGGAACCCTATCACCTATAATAACACATCCAATGATAATTGACTAATATAGATATGCGTTTCTATGATTATTTGCATTCCACAAATCTATGATTTATTCCATTTTTATGATCTCATGTATCATGTTTATTGATTAAATTTTGATTCATGTGTTATAAACTATAACTATTTATTCCATACATAATGATTATGATCATTGTTATGAAGGGTATGGTTTTCAAATTCTATTATAATGTTCCCATACATTTATGATCATTACTTGTTACATATCACTATTTTTATCTTTATTGAGCATTTGATCCAACAAATTCTCACATAAACATTCCCCAGATTCTAATGAAATGTGTAAGAACTCGAATCATCGTTTCAGGTGTGTTTTTCCATTATTGTTGTTTTTTTGAGAAAAGATTGATTTTTGGAAATTTTCTAAGTACACGCCATGTACATTATGAGTACACGCCATGTACTATCTTGTCACAACATGCCATGTACTGGTCGTGTAGTATCTGCACACACGACCGTGAGGGAGTTACTCGGAGGCCTCCTAATGCAGAGTACAGAAACAACAAGTACACGCCGTGTACTCCAAAATCACACGTTGTGTATTTAGTTTTTTTCTTTAAGCCCACCGGGGTTGCGTCTGGCGGACAGAAAAACCTTCAGCTAGGTAGTCTTTTTTTGAGAGAACCCGTATGGACGCGACTTATCTCTAATCCCCTGAACCTCTATCTGACCTTCAATTTGAGCACCATTGATTGTGTTGGAATTGCATCAGTGTGTTCTCTATTCTTCTTGAGCCTTGTTTTCCAATTCCACTTCTTTTCCATCTTATAATGGGTTGAATGTTTTGGAAGTTTTCTTATATCTAAGACATTTCAATGAGAATCAAGCTTTGAGGTTCATGTATATTGATCTCCTAACCCAGAGGTAGGTGGTTTGTGCCTTTCCATTCGAAGTATTTGAGTTTTATGTACAAATTCCACCAATATCATTGAATGATGTATTTCGTGTTTAATGTTTTACCCCTGTTGTTTTCCTAACATGCTTGTAGGCTTTTGTAGAGGTAATTTTGATATGAATATGGTTGATTTCCATGCTATGTATGTGTTCTACTCATGAATTCCTTATTTTTGACCGATTGGTCATGTTAAGTCTTTTACTACTTTAACTATTTTCCATGCCTGTTGCTATAGGATGGAGAGTTGTGTTCTGACTTGCTTATTATTCTGTAGACTATTTAGCCAAGTAGTTCTGTAGGTTTACTTTTTCCATATATCTTTACTATGTGTTGACTTACACGGGACTGTGAGAACCTTGTGTAGTAGACTAAAAGGTGATAGACAGAGTGAGCTTCTCAAGAGATTCTTTGGACATTATAGACTATAGGAGGATTGACTGAGTGAGATTCCCCAAAGAGTCTTAGATATTTATAGACTATAAGGGGATAGACTGAGTGATATTTCTCAGAGATTGCTAGATTTCTTTAGACTAAAAGGGGAGAGACTACTTGAGATTCCTCAGAGAGTTTGTATTTGACTTGAACGACCTGGGTTATAAGGGGAATTGACTAAGTGAGCATCCTCAAAGAGTCCTAGACCTTGGGGATATAAGGGTAATTGACATGTGATCTTCCTCGAAGAGTCCTTGACTAACTTAGTCTATGCGGGGAATGTACTATGTTATCTTCCTCAAGGAGTCTTGTAATACATTTGACTATTATGGGATATACCGCAAATGCTTCCTCAAAGAGTCCTTACTGAATTGCAATACAGAACTAGAGGGGTTAGACCAAGTGTGCTTCCCGAAGGGTTGTCTGTTCTTAAAATGATGGACCAGAGGGGATGGTTGTGAGTACTTCCCAGAGGGTTACTTGTTTGTGATTAGCTAATTTTCTCACTGATGCTTGTTTGAAATGAGGATTGTTTACTGCTGAGTACATTCCTGTTTAATGTTTACTGGTTACTATTTATATAATTTACCAACCATAAACTCAATGACTGTTTGGCACAGATCTTCGGGTGGTTGCCTACTGGGATTTATTCTCACACCGAGTTTGGGTCATGCTTTTGTGCCCAAGAAGACTATTTAGTTATAGGTAAAGACAGGGGAAAGCACCCTTCAACTTCAAGTACTTTATTGCATTTGAGCTGGAGAGCATGAGACCAAGATGAGGCTTGAAATGATGAAGAGCAGTTTATCTATTTTCCTTTTGTAATTAGGTTTAGTACTGTATTCAACATTGTGACTTGGTTGGCTGCTTTCCTAGACATATATGTAACATGCATCATTTATATATATATTCACTCCATTTGTTTCTTTATCTTAGTATTATGTTGTTTACTTTTGTTGGATGTTTACTACTTCCATTATTTTATATATTTGTTTACATCCGCTTTGTACTCTTCCAATGAGGGCATAGTTTCCCCACTGCCATGCCCAATTCCCTTGCTACTAGTCAGCAGCCTATGGCATTCGCGGAAATGCGCTTGAGGCAATGTGACCAATCGTGTACGGGGCGCCTCTGGGTGGAATCCAGAACTAGTATGTTACAATGTGGTATCAGATGGTTTCTTTTCTATTTATTTATTATTTGGGGCCTTTAGACAGGTATAGGAAGTAATAGGTACTTGGTAACCAGCTGTGGCCAAGAGTAGCAAAGCCGTGTATAGGGAAAATACAATCTACCTCATTTATTGCAATTTTTTGGTTTTTCAATTTTACAATTGATCTGATTTAAATGTTGGGTGATTCACATGTTTTGTGTTATTACTTTTGACGCTATTGAGGATCAGTTTCAGTTGTAAACTGGTGAGATGAGGGTATTCCATATCATTCATCATAGAGGAACTTGTAATAAATCACATTCCATGCATTCATGCCACGCCATTTAGGGTGCATTAGCAATTTCATATTATTTTGATAAATGTTGTGTAGAATATTCATGCTCTTTTGATAAAAGACTTGATAGAATACTATTGTTGATAAGTATTTCTTTGTGTAAGTCTTTGTTTGGATGAATGAAAAATGATGGCTCATGAGGTGTTATGGGCCCTCATGAATCATAATTTGGTGGGACATTAGCTTGAATTTTCTTGGTTATAACATGTATAAGATTCCAAGCCTTGATTCGTGGGGAGTATGGGCCCTCACAGATTGGAATTTGGCACCTTAACGCTCGTTTTTTGTGTTTTCTGGGCTCCAGAACAGTTTCTAAGCCTATTTTCTGGAAAAACCCAGAATACACGGAGATTACTTTATCAATTCACTCTGTGTAGTCTATAACTATGTCAATGACTGTCTGGGCAGGGTAACTGGGTTGTAAAAGGCTTGTAAGAACACACCGTGTATAGTATGTACACAACGTGTTATAGTGACTGGTGGTCTACCTGTGTAACTAACAACAAGGATGAGGTAAACATGAGATATACTTGTCGTGTTAGTATTGAACATGTTTTGTCGTATAACCTATGTACCCAGCTATGTAACGACAAACACGGACGAATAAACCGTAAAATCATACACACAGTGTGTACCTTGAACTCACCATGTAGATTGACATAGTTACCTAGCTGTTTCACGAACAACAGGGGATAGTGGTATCCTTTCACATACATGTCGTGTCTATATAGAACACACTGTTTTTTGTCTTCCATCTGTCAGGCCATGTTACTAACAACACGGGCTAGGTGAAGCTTATCTAGTACATGTTTTTTCTGCCGTGAACATGCCGTGTAGTCTTGGATGAAGAGGATCACCTGAGTTGTCCATGTAAGGAGACTCGGGAAAGAGAATATAGTGAAAGTAAACACCATGTGTAGGTACATCACACCGTGTGATTGGGGTGTTACACGACCTTTTGGGGCATACGTACACGCCCATGTGAATGACTTCAGGGAACATGACGTGTTGGAAACGTACATGTCGTGTAGTCATGTTTTGTAAAACATGGATGTTTTCATTATTATGTTCATTTCCTATACTCCTTGTTTTCAGTACTTTATATCTTTATCTAATGTCTGTGTTTGATCATGTAGAGTTATTCCACCAAGACGTCATATAGTTGTGTGCCAGTTTCAAGACAGTGAGCATACACCAGATATGGCTGATTAGGGACTACCTGCAGATCCTCCTGTTGTGCCAGACTTGGCACCAGCAGTTGTACCTGACATATATGATGATGCATAGTTCTGGGAAGGCTTTCTATAGATTATGCATAATTTTCAGGGAGCGTCGTATCCTTCCCTTTTGATGACATAATTGACACGGGTCTTTCAGCAGTAGTATCCTCTTACATTCTTAGGGGATGGAGGAGCCTAGGAAACAGTGTAATGGCTTATGGCCACACTGACGATTTTTGAGCATATGTAGATAAATATAGAGATAAGGGTGAATCTTGCTTCCTACATGCTCCGAGACGTCTCCAAGAGATGGTGGGATGTGGTCTCTCAGGTGGGACTCCAGCTGAATATGGCTGGGGATGAGTTTCATCACATCTTCTATGATTACATCTATTCGGAGACATTGGGGGCCAATTGAGGCCCCGAGTTGATGAGTCTAGAGCATGATACTCTATCTATTATGGAATATTTCTCTCTCTTCACAGAGCTTCAACATTTCATGCCTATTCCAGGAGGTGATGAGTTGTTCCATGCACGGATGTTTTAGGATGGTCTAAGGCATAACATCTGGTCGCATGTGAACATCTTCTGGATGAATTCGATATATTCTATCATCAACCAGGCACTAATTACAAAGCTCAATATGAAGGATTCTGGAGTAGTGAGCAAGGTAAGTTTGACATCTAGAGTTAGTGATCCACCAGCTGATAGTAGGAAGCGTCATAGAGAGGCTTTGAGAGGATATTGGAGCAGGTGAGATGCATCTTCTGGTACCCTAGTGGTGTGATACTAGTGTGGGAGAAACAGGAATATGAGGCCATGTTTTCTAATAGACCTAGTGGAGTGTCGATCTTGTGGCTAGATGGGTCACCTTCATCTCTTTTTTCAGTTCTTCACACCAACAGCAGGTGACATGGTTCTTCTATGAATCTGCGTTCAGAAGCAACACCACCAGTTTCCCATGAGTCTAGGGACTGGAGTTCTTCCAACTGTTCGGGAAGAGGTGGAGGTCTTGGTCGTGGCATCTGGTCTTTTATTTTTCAGCGACAATAGGGTGGATTAACTCAGAGTGGTCAGGTAGGGTCATAGGGTCGCGGTAAATGCCAAACCATTGCATTGGAGAAGACCCAGGAAGAGTAGGATCCACGACCTTCTACCATTATAGGTACGATATTAATAGTCTCAGTCTTATCTTCAGCTCTTTTCGATACTGGTGCTATGAATAAAATTATATCTATTGCTGTCGTGGAGATCCTTGGGCTATACATATTTTCTTCTGATGATATTTTGATGCTAGACACTCTGTTGGGGATTAGAACAGCAAGTTTACATCTGTGTAGATATTTCCCTCTATAGGGTTGTGTATGTCACTTTTTATGGGACCTCTTTGTCATAGAGATGACAGGCTAATATTTCATTCTAGGGATGGACTGGTTTGTTTCATTCCGGGCAGTCGTCGACTGTTATTGTTGTAGGGTGAGTTTTATATCACCATAGGGTGGATCTTTTCTTCATAAGGGCTAGTAGGATGTCCATGCAAGAAGAGAAGGTCAAGAGCATCATGGGTTGGGAGGAGTTACAACACAAATTGATATCCTATACTTGGACGACCACAAAAGTTCATAGTTAGAGTTTCCTCAGGTGGTGGATCATTTTAGAGATGTATTTATAGAGGTCTTTTCAGGTTTTCCACTGGAGCATTATGTAGAATTATCTATTGTGCTTGTGCCAGGGGGGACACTGGTGTCACTTCTTCCTTATAGGATAACTACACTAGAGTTGCAGGAGATCAAGAAAAAGTTGGTGGAGTTGCAGGCCAAGGGTTTCATCTGACCCAGTACATCTCAAAGATTGACTTGAGGTCCAGTTATCATCAGTTTCACATTAGACCATTGGATATACCTCTCATGGACTTCCGGACTAGGTATGGTCTATACGAGTATTTGGTTATTCCTTTTAGTCTCACGAATGTGCCTGTAGTTTTCATGGAATCGATGAACAAAGTGTTCCAACAACATTTGGACTCCTTCATGGTTGCCTTCATGGATGATATATTGGTGTACTCACACACTCGACACGACCATTCTACCCATTATGAGATCGTTTTGAGTACACTGAGGGAGCATCAGTTATATGCTATGCTCTCAAAATTACACTTTTGGATGGATTAGATTCACTTCTTTGGTCACTGGTAGAGTGCTATCATGGGCACCCTCAAATGATTAGTGTGATTTTGGGGTACTTAGGTGCAACAGAGTGGCTGAACAAAGTCGTCTCTCAAAGGAGGAAATGAATTTTAAACAACTTTTCAGAGGTATTCTAGAAATAAAATAAAAAAGAATAAAAACACTACTTTAAAGGATGGGGGGTGGTTGTTTATAGTTTATAAAACTTGAAGAAGTTTGCTGGAAGAAGATTTCATTATTTTTGTTTCTAATTTTGAATTGAAGTTTGATTAAAAAGACACAACAAGAAGTTGTTTTTTTAGAAATCTATTTTAAAAGGCGTAATTGATCTAACTATACCTCTTCATTCACTTATTAATGATTATAATTTAAATAAATATCCACTTAATTATGTTCCCCTAATTCTCTATCCCTCTAACCCTATGATAGTTAACATGACCAGAAAGATGAAATTTCTTAATCCCTAGGCTAGCTTCGGAACACGCAATCGCAGCACCCTGCATTGATTGTTGTTCTAATGATAGCTTATGGTCAGTGGTTAATTAGAGCACATGTCCATTATGGAAATTAGGATTACTTGTGTTTAGGGATTATATTTTAACTCTACAAATTTATCCTGTGTGGTCTTGTATTACCGATTAAGATTGCGCTTTCACAATTTACACAAAATCTCGACCTCGCGTGTTTTGTATTTATTGTTCAATTGCTTACTTAGTTTCTTGTAATTTAAAAACTCAATTCATGGATCATATTATGTGAATTACATTACCTCATTAATTCAAAATAAATGAATGAAGAAGGATAGAGGTAGATCGATTACTAAAAAGAACTACTCTTCCATGGGTGGCGTAATCATCGTAGAAACGTTTTGCATGTGCAAAGGATTATAATGGGTATAACCCAATAACGATTATACTCAATAATTCCAACCCAAATAGGGAGATTAAGAGAAGAATAAATTTAAACAAAACATAATAAAAGTTAACAAATAATAGAAGAACAAAGAAGTTTATTACACACACAAAATCATCAGAACATGAAAGAGAAGATGAAGGCTTCGTCGAAGGGATCCTTGCTTCAAGAGATACCCTTATTAAAATGGTTGGAGAATTAGAGTGTATCCACTTATCCTCTTCCCTAAAATTCCCAATGCACGTCCTAACCCCTAAAAATGATAAAGAATCTAATTTATAGAGGGGAGGGGAGGATAGGTTACAAGTGGTTTCAAGTGTGAATGTGGAAATTAGGCCAAATATATTATTCCAACTTGCACTGCCTATTTGTCCACCAAAACGCATGAATTGACCGGCCTTAAAGAAGGATAATATGTTCGGATATGGGTCCTCTATCTCCTCTAAATATTTGGGCTTAATAGAGGACCAGATGAAGGAGTTATGGCCGAAATACAGAATCTTCTCCATTCTGGAGAGTCCAACACAACTTTGACCTCATGGCCCATTTTAAACAACAAAATGCACTCTTTAGCTCTAGTGTCCTGAATAAATGTTGTAGATACCTCTGTTAGGAGCACGTTTACAAAATTTAAAATTCATATAATAAATATACAAATATTTATCTTGCAAATACTACAGTGAAATATAAAGGGTAAAACTGGAATTTTCATCAAATATTCAAATGAATGATCTAATCCCAAATACATTCTAATTAAACATATTTAACACAATTTGAGGAAATTATATCATTTATTATCAATAAAATATTAAATAAAATAGTGTTTTATCAACTCCCCCACACTTACCATTTTGCACTCCTGAGAAAAACCTCATATCAAGTAAACATCAATATCAAATCAAAATCAATTTTAAGACACATATCCTTGAGATCAATAAATTTCACACGAAGAATAAAAATATATAATGCCTCATAAATAAAATTAATTTGAATTCTCCATTTATATTATTAAATATATCTCCACTTCATTTATCCTCTCATGCACAAAACACTTACCTCGCTTGAATTTTCTCTCATCACTCCAATATCAATTTTTTTTGCAATGTCTTTCTCATCCAAACTCATACAAGGGTCACCATAAGATTTATAAATTCCTAAATCACCACTTGATGTGAGTCAAGGACAAATTTTTATCATGAGGTCTTTTCAGGGTTGTTCTATGGCTTTCGGTTGGTAGGATTTAGATGTGAAAAACTCTGAGGCTGAATGAGGAGGGCCTGACTCTTTTTGAAGAAAAATTGAATTAATCTAATTTTCACTTAAATATGCTCTTCTCTTCAATACCCATAGTATCAATTCAGCTCCATCATCATGAAATTTCATGAAAGGTTTACACCATTCATCATTTCAACTTAAAAAATTTCAATCTTATCAAACATGATTTTCTTGAAAGCTCCAGATGGGAACAAATTTCCACCTCAATTAGAAGCTCCAGAAAAGGCACAACATCACATGTAATGAAAGCTACAGAAAAGGCACATCTTTCAATATAATTACTTTCTTCAGTAGAAAACACATCTCTTCGAAATTTAATTTTCCACCCAAAGTATCACAGAATTTGGTGGCACAACACAAGATAGATTCCCCCACACTTAAGCTCAACTAGATTATGCAATTTCACTTAAAGAGTTGGTTGGATATGAAAAATTGGCTTGTAATGTGGCTAACCTAACTAGATGTGTATCGCTTCAAAGGGATACAAGGATTAAATATTCATGGTAGGACATTATAAAAAAGGATTATTTGAAATAGGGTCTTTAATACCAAACAAATGCCTCAATCATTTAAACCTAAGTACCTCAAACCCTCAAGTTTGGATAGGAATAGATCAAATTATGGTTAAATAAATCATGGTATGGTTCTCTCAAGAAGTGAGGTGAATGTAAATAATATGAAAATAATGGTTTAGAAGCCTCACAGGAAAGTGATTTCAAATATAAAGACAGTGAGATGTGACCTGGGATTCAAAATTTAGTGTACTTTTCATGAAATTATAAATATTGGAACATGAAACAAAGTCATTTCAGCATTAATTTAAGCATAGTTTCAAGGGTAAATTGTTTCACTTTTTGATATGGATTTAAAAATGGTGATGAGAATCATTTCAGATCAAAATTTTAAAAAAAACACAGAAAATTGTAAAATAAACACACAAAATTTGAAAAACACACAATTTTTTTGGGTTTTTTAAACAGGAAAACAATTGAAATTACTAAATGAAAAGGATCCCTCCACCACACATAAAATATTGCATTGTCCTCAATGTGAAACCATGAGATGATATATGCACATGAAATGCATAATTTTTAAATAGGACAAATAATATAAAAGTGAAAGGTTTAGGAACAGCCTGATGTGCTCAAGTGATGATGGGGTCATGCTGTGTGATAAAATCCACTGCATTAGTAGGAAGTCCCTCAATGTATCTCTCCAAATGTTGTCTATTGAATGTAAGGATCCTTCCATTGTCCTCTTATGTGATCTCCACTGCACTATAAGGAAAAATATTAGATACAATATAAGGGCCTAACCATCTTGAACGCAACTTACCAGGCATTAACTTCAATCGTGACCTGTAGAGAAGGACTTTATCTCCAACATGAAACTCCCTATGTTGGATCATTATATCATGATATTATTTTGATCTTTCCCTGTAGAGCCTTGAGTTCTCGTATGAAGACAATCTAATCTCCTCAAGCTCTTGAATTTGCAGCTTCCTTTGGATTCCAGCTTGGGCCAAATCCATGTTGCATTTCTTTATAGCCTAATAAACCCGATGCTCAACTTCCACAGGGAGATGACACACTTTCCCAAAAAAATATGAAATGGGGACATACCAATGGGTGTCTTGTATGCTATCTTATAATCCCACAATGCATCATCCAAGCGCTTGCTCCAGTCCTTCCTATCTGGCTGCATGATTTTCTCCAAAATTTGTTTCAACTCACGATTTGAAACCTCAGCCTACCCTTTTGTTTAGGGGTGGTATGGTGTTGATGTTTTGTGTTTTACCCCATAATTCTGAAGATGTTATGAAAAAGTCCTATTTCAAAAGTGTGTCCCTTGGTCACTGATGATGGCCTTTGGTACTCCAAACCTACAGAAAATTTGAGCCTTGACAAAATCCACTACAACATGAGAATCGTCAGTCCTGGTGGCCTTGTCCTCCACCCATTTACTCACATAATCAAAATCAACCAAAATATACAAAAATCCAAATAAAAAAAGGAAAAGGACCCATAAAATCAATGCCCCATACATCAAAAATCTCACAGAATAGTATGGGTTGCTGGGGCATCTCATGTCTCATAGAAATGTTCCCAGTGTGTTGGAAATGAGAGCATGACTTACAAAACACATGGGCATCATGGAATAAGCTCGGTCAATATAATACAGAGTCCAAAACATTCCTAGATATCTGTTGGGGTCCAAAGTGTCCACCACATGCAAGTGTATGATAAAATTGCAAAAGATACTCAAACCCATGATCAGGAATACACCTCCTAATAACTTGGTCACTACACTTGCACCAGAGGTAAGGATCATCCCACACATAATACCTAGACTCACTTTTTAATTTTTGGACTTGACGCTTCTTCAAATTTTCTGGGATTTTAGAGGAAAAAATTTAATTAACTAAATCAGCATACCAAGGATGCATACCTGAGATGGTATAGAGATGCTCATCGGGGAAAGTGTCCGGAAGTGGTACCTAGTCCAAGGTGTCATCCTCTAGTGTGTGAGTAAGCCTAATCATGTGGTCCGACACCAATTTTTCTGACCCCTTTTTGTACTTTATCACGATGTCAAACTCTTGAAGAAGGAGAATCCAATAGATAAGTTGTGGCTTCGCATCTGGCTTCTTCAAGAGGTACTTCAGAGCTGCATGGTCAGAAAAATAACTACTTTAGAGCCCAATAAATATGAACGGAATTTAGCTAAAGAAAATATGACAGAAAGAAACTCCTTTTATGTGGTAGTGTAGTTTCATTGGGATTAATACAATGTCATTGATGCATAGACAATCACATGTGAACTTCCTTCCACCCTCGGAGATAAGACATCTCCAACCGCGAAGATGGAGGTGTCACACATAAGCTCAAAAGGAATCTCCCACCATGGGAGCTGTATGATAGGTGGAGTGGTCAGACATTCTTTTAGCTCATCAAATGAATTCCTGCAAGAAACATCAAACACAAAATCAGATGCCTTTTGAAGTAATATTGACATAGGAAGAGCAATCTTACTAAAATCTTTGATGAAGCACCGATAAAATACTGCATTCCCTATGAAATTTCTAACATCACGCACACATGAAGGATAGGGTAAGTATGAATTAATGTCTACCTTAGATATATCAACTTATATCCCAGGTTTTGACACTACATGCCCTATGAAAATGCCATGCTCTACCATAAAATGACACTTTTCAAAGTTCTGGACCAGATTCTTCTCAATACAACATTCAACAGCATTCCCAAACTACTTAGACATTCATCAAATGAAGACCCATACACTGTAAAATCATCCATAAATACCTCCATGCATGTCTCAATAAAATCACAAAAAATACTCATCATGCATCTCTGGAAGGTACATGGGGAATTGCAATGTCCAAATGGCATCCTCCGGTAAGAAAAGGTACCGAATGGGCAGGTGAATGTCGTCTTCTCCTGATCCTCCAGAGCTATAGGAATGTGAAAATATCCAAAAAAAATCCATCCAAGAAATAATAGTGTGTTTTTTCAGCTAGTATCTCAAGCATCTGATCAATAAATGGGAGGAGAAAATGGTCTTTGTGAGTGGAATGATTTAGTTTCCTATAATCAATACACACACGCCAACTGTTTTGTACCCTCATTGGAACATACTCATGTTTCTCATTTTTAACAACATTAACACCACTCTTCTTAGGAACAACCTGAATAGGGGTTACCCACTGAGAATCTGAAATGGGAAAATTATACCAGCCTCGAGAAATTTCTCAACTTCTTTTTTAACAACTTCCAAGAGGGTGGGATTGAGTCTCCTTTGTGGTTGTCTCACTGGTTTAGCCCCATCCTCCAAGAGAATCTTATGCATGCAAATGGAGGGGCTAATACCTGATATGTCATCCAAGGTCCACCCAATCGCCCTGATGTTCTCCCTCAAAATATTCAAAAAGCATTTCTTCATGTTCAAAAGGGAGATTGTTAGCAATGATAACATGTAATCTCTCACCACTCAATAAGTATTAGTATTTCAGATTTTGTGGAAATGGCTTGAGTTCTAATGATGGAGGGTGTAGTTTGGATGGAGACATAGAAGGAACTGAAATATGTGCACAATGTGAATCGCTATCAGAATATACATCATCAAAATCAAAGAATAAAGCATCAAATCCATCAACATACTCTATAGCCATCTCATAATCAGAGTTCACATGATCAAAATTAGAATATGATTACTTTTCAAAATCAAATCTTAGAGAGTCTTATTCCTTAGAAACGGGTGTGGAAGTACTCTTAGACATCAAACTAGAACCAATACTCATAATCACCCTAAGCATAGGACAATCCAATTCCATGGTGTTTTTACATGGTGGTTAAAAATGGGAGATATCAAATGCAAAATAATCCTATGAGGGGTACTTCATGGAATCCATAACATTAAATATCACAACTTCATCCCCAAATTCCATGGAAAGTGCACCCTCATTGACATTTATGATAGTTTTTGCAGTTTTGAGGAAGGGCCTACCTAAGATAATGGGGAAATGAGAACTTACCTGATCATCCTCCATGTTAAGAACATAGAAATCCCCTAGAAAGATCATGTCTCTTACCCGGACAAGTACATCCTCAAGAACCCCCGCTGGATATGCCATAACTCTATTCGCCAACTGCACCACTACTCTCATCAACTTTAACTCACCAACATGTAATGAAGAGAATACAGAGTGAGGCATCACATTTATTGAAGCTTCTAAATCACAAATAGCATTAGTGAAGTGCAACTCCCATATGGTAAATGGGATGGTGAATGTCCCGGGATCCTTTCACCTTTTTGGAATTACTAAAGTTGGTGTAATGAGTGATGAGACATTCCTTCCAAGGTTGATCCTCTCATTTCCTTTGAGCCCTCTTTGATTGGTGCATAGTTCTTTTAAGAATTTTGCATACCTCGGGATTTTCATAATGGCTTCAAGTAGAGGAATTCTGATCTCCACACGCTTGAATGTGTCCAAAACCTCCTTTTTCATTGCTTCTTCAACCATCTTCTTGGTTTGAACAACCCTGTTTGGAAAAGGAAGGGGTTTAGGAGTAACATCATCAATCTTTTTGTTACCTTTATCTTTCTCCTTGGATTGCTCCTCAGTTGGTATGGAATGCGGCTTCTCTGGAGTTAAGGTGAATCCCGGTGGAATGGTAGGTATAGATGTATCTTTCATTTTCTTCCCACTTCTCAATGTGATGGTACTAACATTCCCATTTAGATATTCAGTTGGTTGGGAAGGTAGATTTCCGGAATTCTTACTTACATGTTCATGGAGGGCGGTGGCAATCTGGATCATTTGAGTCTTCAACTCCCTCAGCTCCGAACTTTGACTCTTCAGCTCATTCTGTTGATTAAGAACAATTTTATTCAAAAGATCATCAGTATTAGAATCTACCTTTGGTGGGGGATTCCCTTTTTGTTGGATTTTTGGTGTTTGAGCTTCAAATCTCTTTTGCGGTTGTTGTAAACCCTGCTGGTAAGGCAGAGGATGCTGGATGTTTTGTTGAAATTGGGGCCTTTGCTGTTGTCCAGATCCATACCTCATGTCTGGTTGATCTTTCACCCTTGCTTGTATGTTGGAGAAAATGAATCAAACTTCTTTTGGGGATATGGTTGTTGTTTTGTTGCTGATATGGTCTCCCTGGGAATACTACTGTGCAATCCTCTGTCTCTTGAAGTTGTGGGCAACAGTCAGTTGGGTGGCTTGTCTTAGTGAAAATTCCACATGGCCTTGAAGGAGGGGGTTGGGATGTCTTTTGTGCCAAAGAAATCTGCCTCACCATAGTGGTCAATTATTCCAACTCGGTATAAATCAAATGACTTTCAAGAGAAGAAGGACTTACCTGATGTACTCCCCTGACATGTGGTGTACCTCTATCTCCAAATTGTTTGGTGTTTTGGGCCATCTTGTCGATCAATTAACATGCGACTACTAGTGTCTTGTCCACCAATTCCCTTCCTACTACGGCATCCACCATGATTCTCTATATAGGTGTGAGTCCTTTATAACAGTACTGAATGAGTAATTTCTCACTGATTTGGTGATGTGGGTAGCTTGCATGAAACATCTTAGATTGCTCCCAATACCCATACATTGACTCCCCTTGTGCTTGCTTGATCAACGAGATCTCTTTACGAATGGAAGTGGTCCTTGATGATGGAAAAAATCTCTATAAGAAAAGACTTTTCAAATCATTCCAACATGTTACATCTTTAGGTTGTAAATAGTACATCCAATCCTTTGCAGATCCATCAAGTTAAAATGGGAATGTTCTTAATTTCATTTGATCTTCAGAAACATTTCTAGGTTTTAGGGTTGAGCAAACCACATTAAAGTCTTTCAAGTTTTTATTGGGGTACTCACCAGATAGGCCATGAAACTTTGGAAGTAAGTGAATTAACCCAGATTTTAGTTCAAAGTCTGATTCGAGATTTGGGTATGCAATACAATTTGGTTGATAGTTAATATCAGGTGCATCTAATTCTCGAATGGTTCTATTTATATCATTGTTATTATTTCCAGCCATTGGCTCTTCTTTTATTCTTGAATTTGAATAGATTCCAATTTCAATGTTTCCAGAAGAGAGGAATTCACCAACTGGTTGAATATTGAAACATCCCGTAGACTGAGAATGTCTGATTCATGCCCTAAGGCTGCATTCAATCTCAGGGTCAATATCTAAGAGATCTTCGGGATTAGTTCATGTCATAAATTAAATAAAAATGAAACTAAAGAAAGTGGACCATAGTAAAATAAAATGAGAAGTTTTAGTTGATGGTCCAAAAAGAAAAGAATATGATGAAAAAAATGAAAACATGAGAAAGGGGAAAGATGAAAGAGAGAGGTGAAGAAAATAATAATATGAAAAATTAAAGAAATACCTATAAATGGTTGAATAAATTACTTTCCTCCCCGGCAACGACACCAATTTGGTAGAGCACTATTGTGGGTTCCCTCAAATGATTACTGTTATTTTGGGGTACTTAGGTGCAGCATAGTGGCTGAGCAAGGTCGTCTCTCAAAGGAGGAAATGAATTTTAAACAACTGTTCAAAGGTATTCTAGAAATAAAATAAAAAAGTATAAAAACAGTACTTTAAAGGATGGGGGGTGGTTTTCTATAGTTTATAAAACATGAAGAAGTTTTCTGGAAGAAGATTGCATGTTTTTGTTTTTAATTTTGAATTGTGGTTTGATTAAAAAGACACAACAAGAGGATGTTTTATTTAGAAATCTATTTTAAAAGGCTTAATCGGTCTAACTATACCTCTTAATTCACTTATTTATCATTATCATTTAAATCAATATCCACTTAATTATGATCCCCTAATTTGTTATCCCTATAACCCTACAAGAGTTAACTTGACCACAAAGATGAAATTACTTAAACCCTAGGCTAGCTTCGGAACCCGCAATCGCAGCACCCTGCTTTGATTGTTGTTCTAAGGATTGCTTATGGTATGTGGTTAATTAGAGAACATATTCATTCTGGAAATGAGGATTAATTGTGTTTATGGATTATATTTGAACTCTACAAATTTATCTCGTGTGATCTTGTATTACCGATTAAGATCGTACTATCACAATTTACACAAAATATCAACCTCGTGTGTTTTGTATTAATTGTTGAATTTCATTCTTAGTTTTGTGTAATTTTAAAAAACAATTCATTTATAATATTATGTGAATTAAAGTATCTCATTGATTCAAAATAAATTAATGAACAAGGATAGAGGTCGATCGATTACTAAAAATAACTACACTTCCATGGGTGGCGTAATCATCGTAGAAACGTTTTGCATGTGCGAAGGTTTATATTTGGTATAACCCAATAACGCTTCTACTCAATAATTACATCCCAAATAGGGAGATTAAGAGAAGAAGAAATTTAAACAAAACATAAGAAAAGATAATACATAAAATAAGAACAAATAATTTTATTACACAAACAAAATCATTACAACATGAAGGAGAAGAAGAGGGCTTCGTCGAAGGGATCCATTTTTCAAGAGATACCCTTATTGAAATGGTTGGATAATTGGAGTGGATCCACTTATCCTCTTCCCTCAACTTCCCAATTAACGTCCCAACCCCTCAAAATGAGAAAAAATCCAATTTATAGAGGAGATGGGAGGAGATGTTACAACTGTTTTCAAGTGTGAATGTGGAAATTCAGCCAAATATTTTATTCCAATGTTCACTGCCCATTTGACCACAAAAACACATGAATTGACTTCCCTAACATAAGGATAATATGTGAGGATGTGGGTCCTCTATCTCCTATGAATATTTGGGATCAATCCAGTCCTAGATGAAGGAGTTATGGCCGAAATACAGAAGCTTCTCTATTCTGGCGAGTCCAGCCCAACTTTGAAATCATGGCCCATTTTCAACAACCAAATGCACTCATTAGCTCTAGCGTCCTGAATAAAATATTTATATAATTAAGTTAGGAACACTTTTAAAAAATATCAAATTCACATAATAAATATAAAAATATTTATCTTCGAAATACTACGGTGAACTATAAAGGGTAAAACTGGAATTTTCATCAAATATTCAAATGAATGATCTAATTCCAAATACATTCTAATTAAACATATTTAACACAATGTTAGAAAATTATATCATTTATTATAAATAATATATTCAATAAAATAGTGTTTTATTAGTCACTTTATCTCAGAGAGAGGAGTATCAGTCGACCTAGGGAAAGTGATAGCATTAGATTCCTAGGAGCAACCGAAGAATGTATTTGAGGTGCGGAGTTTTCTAGGGAAGTCTGGATACTACAAATGTTTCATACATGACTTTTCATGCTTAGCATCCCCATTGACGGGTCTAAACAAAAATGCTGTGATTTTATTATGGTCATATTCTTGTGAGTCAACCTTTTCAGAGCTGAAAGGGAGGTTGAATTTAGCACCGATACTACTCTTGATAGAGCTAGGAAAGAGCTACACTATTTATTGTGATGTCTCAGATATCGATATGGGAGCTTTGAATATGCAGGGAGATGGAGTCGTCGCGTATGGGCCTCGGAAGTTGATGCCACACGAGAGTAATTACCCATCACATGATCTGGAGTTGGCAGCTTTTGTTCATGCCTTGTGCTACTGGATACATTACCTTCTTGGGAGATCATTTTTGGTTTTCACTGACCACAAAAGTCTCAAGTACATTTTCACTCATCATGATTTGAATTTCAAACAGAGAAGCTGGGTTGACTATCTCTAGTCTTTCGATTTTGAGCTTGCTGATACGCCAGGAAAGGGAAACGCAGTTGCTGATTCGTTGAGCAGGAAGACTCAAATACAGGCAGTTTAAGACGCCAGTAGTGAGTGGCAGCTTATGGAACTTTTCCCTGAGATGCTTTTGGAGGTTCACAACAGACATGGGTATATTTTCCATTCATATATAGTTGATACCTCTACACTTCTTTGTCGTGTTCAAATGAGGCAGCTACCAGAATCTTAAGGCCTAATCATGTGGGAGAGTGTGTCAGGAGAGAACCCTATTCCTTGGTGGACTGTAGGTGAGGATGAGATCTTGCATTTCCTGGGGCGCGTATGGGTGCCAGCAGATATACGTGAGGAGCAGATACAAGACTTTCACTCCTCTATTTGGTCTGTTAATCCTGGTGTCACCAAGATGTATCATGATCTACACCACCAGTATCAGTTTCCAGGTATGAAGAGAGATTTTTCTAGTTTCATTATGAGGAGTTCCACTTTTCAGTAGGTGAAAGAGGAGCATCAGCGACCAGTAGTGATTTACAGCAGTTACCCATTCCCGAGTGTATGTGGAACGATGTCGCGATGGAATTCATGACCATTTTGCCGAGGTCACCTCAAGGGAATGATGCATTTTGGGTTGTCATTGACAGACTCATAAAGGTTTCTCACTTCTTGTCGATAATGGAAACCTTCAGTTTTGATGAGCTGGGGAATATGTACATCCGAGAGATTGTATATTTAAATGGAGTTCCACACTCCATTGTTACAGATAGGGATGCACATTTTACATCTCAGTTCTGGCAGGGGCTTCAGAAGGCTTGGGGTAGATTGGTACTTTTGAGTATAGCTTACCATACCCAGATAGATTTCTAGTCTGATCGTATGATTTAGGTGTTTGAGGAAATGCTCCAAGCATGAATTATGGATTTTGGAGGTTCTTGCGAGGAGCATATACCTCTTGTGGAGTTTTCCTACAATAATAGTTTTCATGAAACTACTCATATGGAACCTTATAAGGCTTTGTATTAAAGGCTATACCGATCACCGTTATGTTGGATGGAGGTAGAAGAGGTAGCTATGATGGGACATCTTATTGTTATGGAGACCACAGAGCAGATATAGGTGATTCGGAAGAGGATGGATATTGCGCAGTCTCGTCAGAAGTCTTATGCTGTTCACTGGATAAAACCTCTCAAGTTCGAGGTCAGGGATTAGGATTTCTTAAGAGTCGCACCGAGGTTGTGAAACATGAGGATTAAAATATATGGCAAACATTCACCAAGATACGACAGAACGTTTGAGGTGTTGAAGAGAAGTTGGGACAGTTTCCTATTGGTTGCAGTTACCTCCGAGGTACTGAGCTATGCATGAAGTCTTCTAGGTTTCTCAGCTTCGACGTTACTTTTCAGACCCGTCTCATGTATTTCAACTCGAGGAGGTTGAGCTCGAAGTGGATGTATTGTTTCAGTGGAATCTTATCCGGATTGTGGATCACAGTAAAAAGGTTCTCTGTGACCGCTCTGTTACTATGTTGTGAGTTCTATAAAAGCACAAGTGAGTACAGGATGGGACATGGGAGAGGGAGGATGATGTAAGAGCACAATGTCCAGATCTGTTTGCAATTTCATCTACTACACCGCACTAAGGAAATTTGGGTATTAATTTTATTAATGGGGGATGTTTGTAAGAACCTGGATCTTCTTTTCAGGTATGTTTTTTTTCCTTTCTAATAGTTTTTGGAGAAAAGATGAATTTATAGAAATTTTCTAAGCACAATCCGTGTAAATTATGAGTACAGGTTGAGTAATTTGTTGCCACACCAGCCCGAGTGTTCGATGTATAGTAGCCGCACACACGGTCTTGTGGTTGTGACTTGGATTCCACCTATTGAATAGTACAGAAACAACAAGTACACACCATGTACCCCAAAAGTACACGCTGTTTATTTTTTTTCATTAAACTCACCGAGGATGCATCTGACGGATAAAACCACCTTCTTTTGGGTTTTCCTCATCCAAGAAAACCTATATGGTCACGACTTCTCTCTGAGCCACCAAGCCTCCATACGACCTCCAATTCTACCACCTTTGATTGTGTAGGAATCACATCGGGGAGTTCTCTCTTCTACATGAGCCTTGTTTTCCAATTCCTCTTCTTTTCCATCGTATCATGGGTTAAATGTTTTGGACATTTTCATAGATTTATGACGTTTCAAGGAGAATAGTGCTTCAAGGATATAGTATATTGATCTCCTAACCCTAAGGGAGGTGGTTTGTTCATTTACGTTCGATGTCTTTGTGTTTTATGTGAAAATTCCACCAATACCCTTGAACGATGTATTGCGTGTTTACCGTTTACCCATGTTTTTTCCTTCCATTCTTGTAGGCTACTGTAGATGTAATTTCGATATGAATTTGGTTGATTGCATACTTTGGATGCGTTCTGCCCTTTCATGTCTTGTTTTTGACTGATTGGTTCTGTTGAGTCATTTGACACTTTACTTGTTTTCAATGCCTGTTGTTGTAGGATAGAGAGTTGTATTCTGACATGCTTGTTATGCTGTAAACTGTTTAACCAAGTTGTTTTGTTGGTTTAATTTGTCCATATAGCATTACAATGTGTTGACTTACATGGGTCTGTGAGAACCTGGTTTAGTAGACTAATAGGAGATAGACCGAGTGAGCTTCCTCAGAGAGTCTTTGGACATTATAGAACATAAGAGGATAAACCGAGTGATCTTCCTCAGAGAGTCTTAGAGATTTATAGACTATAAGGGGATAGACCTAGTGAGGTTCCTCAGAGAGTCTTTAATTGCATTAGACTAAAAGGGGAGAGACTGTGTGAGCTTTCTCAGAGAGTCTGTATTTGAGTTGAACAATCTGGGATATATGGGGAATTGACCGAGTGAGCTTCCTCAGAGAGTCCTAGAACTTGGGGCTATTACGGGAATTGAAACTTGAGATTCCTCAGAGAGTCCTTGAATACCTTAGACTATGTGGGTTAATGAATGTGTGAGCATCCTCATAGAGTCTTTCCTTAATTTTGACTATAAGGAGATAGACTGCGAGAGTTATCTCAGAGAGTCCTTTTTGAATTAATATACAGACCTAGAGGGGTTAGACCGAGTGTGATGCCTGGAGGGTTTTTTTACATCATAGGTAGGACCATAGGGGATAGATGTCCGTATTCCCAGAGGGTTACCTGTTTTTGATTAGATGCTTGCCTCACCGATGCTTGTTTGAACTGTGGGTTGTTTACTGCTGAGTACTTTCCTGTTTACTATTTACTTGTTTCTGTTACTATTCTTTACCTGCCATATACTCACTGACTGTTAGGAAATGATCTTATGGTGGTTTCCCACTGTAAATTACTCTCACACCCTATTTGGGTCATGCTTTTGGGCCCAAACAGACTATTTTGTTGCAGGTATAGACAACAGAAAGCGTCCTTATACTGTAGGGACTTGATTGCGTTGGAGTTGGAGAGCATGAGACCAAGCTGAGGCTTGCGATGCTAACGACTTTTTTAGCTGTTTTCCTTTTTTTACTTGGTTTTAGTACTATATTCAGCATTGAGACATGTTTTCCTACTTTTATAGACATATATGTATCATGTATCATTTATATATATGTGGGATATAGTTGGTTCTTTATCTCAGTCTTCCGCTATTTACTGTTGTTGGATGTTTACTGAATCTGTTATTGTATGTATATGTTTACATCCACGGTGTACTCTGCCAATGAGGGCATAGTTTCCCCACTGTCACACCCAAGGCCCTCACTGCTAATTGGCAGCCTCTCACATTCAGGGAAATGCGCTTGAGGCTATGTGACCAATATGGTACGGGGTGCCACTGGGTGGCTTCCGAAACCGGGACGTTACAAAATTCAATACATATGATATGTCTATGAAGGTGTTATTTATGAATATCATAGTGGGAGATGATTTATTTTTCCAATAGACATGTTACTTGTGTTTCCATGATTCTAAATACACTAAACTATTATGGTTTTTAGGATTGTGTTTATGTAATAAAGTGAATATTTATAGAAAATTATGTAATATCAAATTATGTTAACCCTATGCCACTATAAAATCATATTCAGTTATGTTGTTTCTGCTACACCCTGATTTAATTATTCTATAGTAAATCATCATCATCTGTAGAAAAATTATACACACATAATTCTATTATAAATTTATCCCATATATTACCCATATTAATAAAAAAAAGTTAAATATAAACGTAGGAATTTTTAATCACGGGTTCTTAGTAAATTAGAATGTATAGAAGAAGAAAGCATAGACACATAAGGCGGAAACTATATATCATAGATAAACAGTAATAAAATATTTCATATAAAAGATATAATGATATGGAATTATATCCACGGATGTCATTTATACATATATAATACCATTGAAAATTATTGATGGTTTAATAATTATAAAATTTATAATTTAAAAAAATATAATTATATTCAAGGAATCATGATAAAAAATCATATATAAATAGATACAACATATACTAAACAACCAAGAACATTTTTCTCATGGGCCTATAGATAAATCTGGGGAGTATTAAATATATGCCCCACCCATCAAATACATATTACAAATCATTAATTGTTTGAATAAAATGAATAATAATTTAAAATATACTCAACATGCTTCAGTAATAAAAATTCAAATTACAAATCTTGACTAAAAATTTTCACTTTTCCCTATTATATATTCTTCATTCCTTAGTAGTGAATATTCATCCATATATAAGTAACAATTTTATTTATTTTATTGATTATAGAAATTAATAAAAATGTTATCATTAGTTTCAAACAACCCAAATCTATATTTGATAAAAAAATATTTAAACAGTATAGAGTAATTGGAATACAACTTTTTCAATATTTGAAGAGATATAGAGTACATACATGCTGATAAAGAATATATACATGAATATAGACATAAATTCATCATAAATGAAGGTGTTCACGTAATGAGAAATCCATTAAAAATAAAAAAGTGGAGGAAATAATTTCAAAATGAATTTTTATAAAATCATTTAAAAAATAAAGTCACAAATGAAATCCAATAATCATTTTTTGATATATTAATTACAGCATTAAAAATTATGAATAAACTAATTTACAATAATATAATCCATAATATTATCAAAACAATATTTATAAAATATAGAGTTGAAGAGAAAAATTATCTAAAATGGAGTGAAATACAGTTTCAAAACATTTTACATTGTAATAACCATTTCCTTGTAAAAATAGTAGAATAATATAAATATAAATATATGTATATATCTATAAATCATTGTAATACAAACAAAAAATTTAAAACAAATTCAATCATGAATAAGGGTTATAATAGAGAAAAAAGATGTTCTTATAGAAAAAATTTATAAATATATTTTTTTACAAATGTTTTAAATAATGTAAATATTTTCATGTTTAAAAAACAATTCAAATATTCATTTGAAACATTTAATTCAAAGTTAAATTAAAAAAATTGATAAATATAAAAAATTTAATTATTTAAAATATATTCCTTATAATAAAATAAATAATATGGGTACAAAATAAGAAAGGTTCAGGATAAAATTAGATGATATATAGTAAAATTTATTTAAAAAAATTATTCATGTTAAAATGAGTAAAATATAATTTTGATATGAAAAGAATACTCAAAAATACCATAAAAATGTGAGGAGAAAATATATGGGGTTTAAGGGTGAATGTTTAAATATTTCCCACAATGAGAATTCATGTATAAATATTCCATATTAAAATGGATATAGAGACATAAAATCTAGTGGATTTTAAAGAATCTAAATAATCTCCCATTTAGTGATAAACAATTATATATATCTATAAATACTATGAATGATATAATTAATTATTTCAATGTATATTTATTGGATAATAATTACCCAATATCAAAGGAAACATGGTCTACAATATGTTACATGTATGAATGAATTATAATTGAGACCAATAACCATTATAATTATCATTAAATTTTAGGTATCAATCAACCAATATGTCAAGTAAGTGAAAAAATGTAAATTCATAAATTAAAATTTTAAATACAACATAAATTTATTTATGGTATAACCCACATACTATTTGTATAAACTATTCAATGGGGAAAGTGATATAAATTAATAAGATGAATATAATTTAAAAATCACATACCAGGAGTCCTAAAATGCATCATGTATCCCAAACCACAGATAATAATATAATTAAAAAAATATTATACTTCTCTAAAACCATATATCAGTTATATTAAATTATTATTATACCTTATTATCAGGTATTTTTTATTTTCTAATTCAACATAGAAAATATTGGCCTATTTGGGGTGATTTTTTTGTAACTCCCTAACCCTAGATGTCCGATGTTAGTACATTATTTCATTACATTGGCATGATTATAAGGAAGTCATATCCAGAAGAGCCAAATAGTTTAGTAGTTTTTGAAAATTATATACATAAATGGATTCAAAATTAAAACATCAAATTAGAAACAATATATTTTTTTTTATTGGAAACATCCAAAAAATTATTTTTATCCCTACAATTCATTCATAATACACCTCATCACATTCTAGGGAAAAATAAATCAGAATAAAAGGGGTGAGTTCAAATGATTGTAAGGGTAATAAATACATCATAATATATTATAATACTAAATATTAGGCATGGTGAATAACTAAAAACACATTCAAATAAAACTAAATGTCTACATGCTATAGAAGAAATAAGATATGAATAAGAAATGTCATAATAAAACATAATCATGGGTATTCTACTTGTCAAAATACCATATGAACTTTAAATTACTAGATTCATAATGGGGGGATGCATAATTCCTAACATCATAACCACAACTTCAATTCCTCATGCCCAGACCATAAATAATCATACAACCATGGCCTCACGCCAAGACCATAGTTGTTCTCATTGGACATAGCGATGCACAGAGGGGCTATATTGGGCCCCACCTGAAAATTACATTTTCCAATGAATTACTTATATTAATGGGGACAAACTTAAAAAAAATTAATATTAATATTGAATATAATATATGAAATGTAAATAAAATTACCTAATCATTAAACATAAACCCTAACCATTCAATTTTATATTTTGAATGGTTTCATGATTGCACATCCACAATCAAACTAATCCTAAAATATTAAATAAAAAAAGGTTGATGATAACATTGGATGTAAGGCTCGATAATTTAAAAGTTTAATCATAATATTTTAGCATAGATGAAGGGACATTTAAATTAGACCATTAGAAATCCTTGGGGAAAAATTTGTAAAACATTACAAAGTGTCGAATACAACCTTGAAATATTCAAATAATAATCCATTAACATATAATGATAATTATGAGATTCTGGATATTATATACCAAAGGGTAGTATATACACCACAAAAAAATAAATAAGTTGTTAACAAGGCATATATCTCATAAAAGATAATATGATATGATAAAAATCATTTTTTACTTTAGAAAGAAGAGTTCTTTTGGAAAATCATTTTTATTTGTCATGAAATCTGATTGTAAACTTGTATACCCGTGAAAATAAAAATTATTTTCATTGATATTTTATTTTAGTCTTATATAATATCTTATTTAGGTGAATAAATTTAACAATTATATTTAATGAATCATTTTAAATAAATAATTTTACTTTGGTTTAAGAAAAATATTAAAGGATTTTAAAGTGAAAAGTAATGACTAATTTAATAAATAAAATGAACCCATGAATATTTTTCAGATTAAAATAAGTGATTTTAGAAAGATAAATACGGCTTAAAATAGATTATATAGTGAACTTAAAAACATATAGGAATTTGAGAAGTTCTATGAATAAACAATGCATTTAAGAAATGTTTTTTGAAAAATTCCTTTAAAAATTGTAAATACCCATAAAATAAAAAATTAATCTGATTGGTAAATATATATATAACATTTATAAAGAATTTATGATTATTACATAATAATATATAATAATTTTATTTAGTTTAGTAGAGAATAATAACAACTGAATGAAAATTAATGTTCAAGTAGAAAATACTTAAAAACAATTAATCAAATGAATCATATTCCTAAAAATTAATAGATTCATAATATGAAACATCAAATGGTTGAATACATACAGTAGTCAAAATTAGCAGTAGTGCATATAGAATATCTCACAAAAAAGGAAGTTATATGAAGAGACCCTTACCATAAGTCCGAAGGTGTTCTCCATGTGATCTTAATGAATTAAATAATCAAATTTAGGTTCATTAATTATTAACTATAGAAACTCCTCTTCGTGCAATTGGTTTTTTATAAAATTATTATATTCATTCATATCATTTTTTAGTGGTTAATATATTCAATATCATTGTTAGAGTCTATTTTTTCATGATAAGTATACATATATTCATGAACAAAGAATCGTGTAAAACGAGGATGGTTGTAAATAATTGAAGTTATATGTTATTATTGAAAATCCAGAATTTTTATTGGTTATAAATTTAATTTGGTTACTTTTATTGAATATGAATCAATATATAAATTTTTTAATGATTACTATTTGGATTAATTATCGGTTCTTTAACACAATAGACACATTTTTTTATAAATCCAAACATTGTGTAAAAAACATTCCAAAACCATATTAGAGACATAAAAAATATATTATAGTCTTGTTTAACCATAATAATGGTTTTATGACCATAATTTAATATGGTAATTGAAATTGAAAATCCATCATCCATGAATGTGATAAATCAGCACATCTCGTATGGGATTATTTATACTACAATAAAACAATCGTAAAGGAGAGATGGTAATATCTTATTCCATAATCATAACAGCATTACAGTACATGTAAGGTAATATAGATTTCATGATATTTTTATGGGGAGAGGTGAGTATATACTAGAAAAAGGATCTTTAAAATGATGTAAAATAGTTGAAGCGAGAAATTTACCTCTTCAATTAATGTTCCCTGAGATCCACTTTAGGGGACAAGATTTGGACTTTTTATGACACCAAGGGCTAATATACGTGGGGGAGGATCTTGGGAGGATATTTGGGAAGAATTTAGATATGGAACAAGTCATGAGAGGTGTGCAGAGAATATGTATGGAGTGACAATATTTATAGTGGAGGAGACGAGGGGTTTCTCATTACATTAATCATTAGTTTAATATTTTTGATCAAGATTCTGAATAATCTTGATTCATATGACCAAAAATAGAAATAAGTTCATGTGAGTTCTAACCAAGTGTGCCTATATCATCCTAATATCATCTGTGACACAACTAACCATTTATTTTTCATTTATCATAAATTATCGATTTTTACTATTCATAAAAATTCATGTATTTTTTTAAAATCACAAAATCTCACCCTAGCCATTTTTTACATGTATAATCATAAAATATACTCAATTGAAAAAAAATAATTTTCCACTTATGTGAAATTTATTTTTTAAATGAAATAATTATTTACTTGAAAAATATAGATATTATATACAAAACTACATTTATAATACTTTAAAAAATTAATTATTATTTCATAAAATTGTTCTTAAATTATAGGAATAATAATTTTTTATTAACACATTTAATGAAATGGAATTAATTTATTAATTTAAAAATTTAATTAAATATTTATCACTCTGAAAAATATGAAAACAATATTAATAATTTTTATAATATTATACTTCATTTATAACATGGCTTAATTTTTATACTCTAATGGATGAGATTATAATTTATTAGGGTCAAATTACTGATCATATGGGTAAAATTTCTATTAATAAGCATTTATTATTATTTATAAGATTATGTAAATATTCATAATGGTAGTTTGTTATTCCCAAGAAATCATGTCAGTTCAATCAGACTCCACAAATCACCCTAATCTCAACCGTGTATATCAGATTTATAAAATTCAAATCACCGAAGTGAAATTTTTTGTTTATTTTCTCAGTTATAACAATGTTTTGTTTTTATAGATTTTTTTTTTCATGTATTCAATGTAAATTTTATTTGTAAATCCTTGGGCTATTATATTCCACCCTCCTAAGATATATTGTTAAAATATCTTCTTAATAAGTGGGAAATTGAAATTCTATAGCTACTACAAAACTGTGCATTCTAATTTGTAAAAAATATCATTGAAGAGTAATCAAACCGTCAAGTTATGATGGAATGTGTTAGATAAAATTCTGAGATGAAAGGTCACTACTACAAAAATCATAAACTATAGTTATGGAAAAAATGATAATAGGAAAACATTTCTGTTTAATACTCATTTTCTAGAGTTTAGGGATTATTCTACTCTACCATAGTATACATTTATGTTTCTATTTAATAAACACAATATTATCCTCTTTTGTTCATTTAAGTATCAATACATCATTTATTATCCCATCATTCATCATGTGGTGGAATTGAACTCTAATTCCTCATACAATGATCTAATTAAACAACATCAGAAAGAATTTATCCTTAAAAAATTACATGATCAAACACATTAGAATCATTAACATTTCCATTATTACTAGATCCATGAACATGAGTTCCTAGGAAAACCTTGTTTTGTTTAGATATCCATGATCCATAATGATAAAGTAATATGATAACTTTTGAAACTTTAATCAACCTGAAGCCACCTTATATTTTAACATTACGAATATTTGAATACTTTCATCATGTATCGCATAGAAATAATTTTTCAACACATATTACCATAAAAAATTATTGGAATCATGCAATAAAACATAAAAATGTAATTGGATATATTTATTATCACCATAAATGTTGTAAACAACAACAATGATAACATAGGGCACATGTAGAAAAGTCAATAAGCAGTTTTGAGGTAGTGAGTACTTATCTAAATAAAAACATTATTCATAATTTTATTAATATTTATTAATACTTTTCGGGTTGTATATTACCAAATATACTTTACCAAGATATTATGTTCTAATGAGTCACTTATCTTTGGTACAATTCATCATACAACTACGAATTCTTAATGAAATTACACTATAGTACAATCCCCATATATTCAACAATTCATATAAGATTTACATTTATAATAAAATATTCAATTGAAATGAATCTTGATGACTCATATTAATCATTCCACTTCATTTTAATTGATAATTATCTAGAAAAAGCATTTGGGGAACATTATTTTGACGCTTGGAACATTGATTCGAATAGTACCCCATTTCATTATAGTTGAAGCACTATATATTGAAAAGAATTTTCAAACCCATAAAATCATGAAAATTGGGTCTATATTTTCCACACATGTAATAGAGTCATATTAACTTTAATTAGGCCCATGGTTATTTCCTTTCACAAGTAACACATGTATGAAAGGTACCCTTTTTATTCACCCCATTATCCATTCTTTCATCTTACACCTGCTTCTTCCCTGGATTCCCATCAATGAAATAGGACTCATATAATTATTTAAATACTTTTTTATCAAATTATTTTATCCGCTCATATTATGAGGATTATTTGGTGACATTATTCCTTTAATATTATTGCTGAAGGTCATAAAAAATTTGATAATTCATACTCATTGAATCATGTGAATTGGTGATGTTCTTTTAGTGAATCATGTATTTATAGAATAACACTTTTTATTTTCTAATAATATTTATGAATAATATATTAAAATTACGTTAATGGGGATGTATTTTCTGATATCATACTCGACATGCAATAATGGGTTTATCTGAAATCATACACTACACACACAATTGAGATATACTGAAAAATAATACAAGAATAATTTTATTATTTTAAATAGTAGTAAATGTATAGCCATTGGAATGGAGAGAATAAAATGAATACACTGAATTAATAAAATATAGTTTATAAATTTTTAAATAACGATTTATTGGTTACAATTTTTTTTATTAATTGAAATCATAACCCATTTAATATAAATGATGTGTTTTTATGAAAACCAACATAAAAAGAGAATAATTGAGTTTATAAAATCATATAACTCTTTATAGATTTTTGTAATGAAACATATATGTTATATATTCAATTAAAATTTTAAATTCATAATATATTTTTTCTACATATCAAATAAGAACAAATTAAATATTATCGATAAAATATGTATTTTAAAAAATATGTTGTTTTACCTCCTTTTGATGGAAAACCCTTTTTAAATTTATTTTTTGTATCTATTATAAGTTTTTTTTGAAAAAAATATACTTTTTGTAGATGTGCGACACAAAAAATTACTTTGGATAAATATTTTGTAAATTTTATGATAAAGTACATTTTTAATTGAATAGTGAAAAATCATGTATTTTAATTCAAATCTATTTTTTATCTAATTTATTTATTTAGTTAAATATCCCATTTAATTATTTTTAAAGTATAAATAGATTTATTTTTTATCATTTAATACCATGATGGATATTTTATGTAATGTCACATTGAAATTGGACATCAAAACATGTCAATATATTGATAGTTTTTACTTCTTAAAAACCCAAATTTTTTTTGAAAACTAGAATTAATATTAAATTAATTACTCTAACTTCATTATATTGAATTTGAAAAAAATGGATTCCATATTTGGAATCAAAATGATTAATTTTTTTGAATTGGTGCCTTTTATTGTTTATCATTTTGAACTGTAACTTTAGTAATTATTTTTATATACCATGGTTAGAGGGTAAATTTTGTAAATAAGGTTAAAAACATAATAATTTCATAATATAAAACAACACTAAAACATGTCTTAATCCTATTTAATGCTATTTTTATGACTATGGGAATCCTTGGTTCTATTTTGGGACCCCATGGAGCAACCGGGATGTGAAAATGACATTTTATATGAATTATCTAAAACTTAAGATAAATATAACATAAACATGTATCTTTTTCTAAAAAAATTGTAATATGCGGTTATTTAAATCAACAATTTGAATATAAATATTAATTATAATTATAAAATTATTTCTTATATAATAGTATTTTATTTATAATTATTTTTCATTATATAAAAAATTTTAATTTGGAAGAAATGATGATGTAGTGATTGATTCATTAATTAATGAATTAAATAAATGATATTATAAATATTAAAATAAATGTAATTTGATTATTTTTATGCAATAAACGAATTTTACAGACTATATTGACATATTATATTTGAGTTAATTCCTTTTTTTGAAGGAATGAGGTTTTTATGAATTTGAAAAGAAAGTCATGTATGAATATTTTCTAAAATTGACATTATTAATATCATAAAATATAAAATATATTTATTAAATGATATTAAATTCCTAAAAATATTATATTCTTCCAAATAGATATGATTAGTTCAATTAGTAATAAATGGCTTTTTTTGAGTCGTTTGACATGACATGGTTATTTTATTAAACCAGAATGTGTACATTACATGATATCACTATAAGTTTAAATAGGATCAAATAAGGGTTAAATGATAAAGATAAGTATTAAAAATTAATAAAACCTTTTCTAAAACTTATTGGATGATGGGTATTAAACCAAAATAGTATTATATTTTAATGAAATTAGTTTTGGGCCATTATTAATTTAAATTTACTTTATAATAAATTAATATTTCTTGACATTCCAAAAAGTTCCCCTCACCCCTCTTATAAAACACCACCATAATTGCCCACATCACTCACACCAATCCATCCCATTGGATCATCCATTTTCTGAATAAATAATCTCTAAATATTAATACATTACACCTAGTGTCCTAACATTGGGAAGAACTAAATTCAAGAATGAAATTTGGCTCGAATCAAAAGAAGTTACCTGATTTAGAGGTAACGTATTCTCTCAAGTTATTTTATTTTATTTTCCTTCTCCACTCACATTGATATTCTTATTATTTGATTATAAAACAACACATATATAGTAAATATACTATAATTTATTTATGAGAGGTATTTTAAATACACTTATATACACCATCATCTAATGGATACGAACATATTGTTTCTGTGTACGACAAACTACTACCTCATGAAACGACGATTCATCAATTTTCACCAACAACCTCTCATTGTGGAAATAATGATAGAAATGAAATTATATATGATTTATATTATATTTTTATTTTCATCATACTTTTATTCTTTCCATAATGTTTAAATATGATAATTTCATTTGAGTAAGTGCAGACTACCACCCACTCAAAGTGGTGTGACATGTTCATGCCATACATGGAACATATAAATGATGTAATTAATATAAATATGTCATCTATATGTCATATATATTATAATTTAATTATAATATACCTATGTATCATTTTTTATTCCTTTAATATGAAAAATAAATGAAATAAACGTTCATGTGTGTGTACGACCTACCATATCTATGAATGATGCACTTAATTTCATATCTCCAAATTTTATGTACCATTATATATATATATATAATGGATATATATGATATTTAAATCATGAATAATATTCTTATAATAATATACTTTTTACCACATGGAAAACATGTAATTATAACTTGTTATTTTTTGACTCATGTACCGAATATCAACAAAATGACATATATAAACTGGTATAATTTTATGATTTGTATAAAAATGTAGTAAAGGATATAAAAGGAATAGTAAACATGATAAATTTTATGATTAAAGATGAAATTAACATAATTTTATTATTCAGGGAGATAAATAACGAACAAGACAAGTTAGACTCTAGGTATGGGAACTTCTTGACACATTTTCTATTCATTGGTTAGATCTTCTACTTATTGACTATTTCAAGATATGATTAATTGATAAATGAATTTGGATGTCTTTCCTTATATTTATTATTTCTCTGGGTGATATACAATGAATATATATTATAAATTTACTTTATTGAAAAATTTTCTTTACCTTGTATGTCTTCTCATAATCTCCATTCATTGAGTTAAATATCCATGTCATTGGATTTGTTTTTCAAAAAATATGTGTGAATGAACATTGATTATTTTACACTAAATATCCACTTATATGGGGTGTAATTTTATTTTCACACTTAATAATGTAATTTTTTTATCCTTTATCTAATGATATGATCTTTATAATGGACTTCTTCTCAATCTCCAATCATTGAGACATATTTTGGTTTATACAAAACATCTCCTATGCAGTGTATAATAAAACCTTTTCACAATAAATTTCATTCAAATGTTTTCAAATTGGAATTATTTTGTTACAAGTCTTTTTACTAAATAGAAAAAAGGAATGTTTCTTTGTACGGTACGTTGCGACAATGACATTTCTGCCACGATGATCATTATTCGATATTTGACCTCCTTAATAAGTATTAATGTTTTTAAAAGTAAATTAAATACCATATATCATTTTTATATATTTGGGTATTGAAAATGTTTTTGATAAAGAATTGAATATGTCAATATTATGAAATGGTATATTTTTATTGTAATGTGGAATTGTTATCTTTACATTATTTTTTTATGTGTTTTGAAAATGTTATGGTTATTGGTCATTGTTTACGTATAATGTTGGTTCAGTGACAAACTGAGGGTGGGTGAGCCCACGATATCTCTCTAATGAATTGGGTAACATGATGAAGGTAAACATTAAATTTTATCCTCATATATTTAATGAATATACTATGATGGGTATTCCAAATGTAACCATGAAGTTTACTACATATATAGTTGTAAATGCTTCAAATGTTGTATGCAATTGATGATAGAAGTTACGTTTAAGATATATTATTTCTATGAGTTATTAATAAATCTTTTTATTTCATAAGGCATGTTAAAGAGATAATATTTTATGTTTAAAAGTGTTATTTTATTAATTTTTATTAATTCATGGACTAATGTTTTCTTTGATTATTTTTTATCCCTTACTGAGATTTTTATTCTTATCCCTGCTTTTTTGAAATGTTGTTTATAGGGTATAAGAAAGGGTAAGAGAAAGGAATAATTCAAGAATATTTTTATCAGGAAATTAATTCTTATTTTGTTTTAGATATTTTATTATTGTAAAAATAATTAGATAGAGTTGAGATATTTACTTTTTAATATTCGAGATTTAATGTAATAGTTATGGCCCAATTCTCTTAAATCGAAATCATGAAAAGGAACACAATGTTAATTATTGAATTAACTCTAGATTATGTAATATTTATAGTTTGGGCCTTATAGTTGGTATCATAGGTTGGTTTATATAACTTCATAGGTTAGGGTGATATCTATGTGTAGTTAATGGATCCCATATAACCAAGAGGGTTACTATCATATGGAATCATTTATAGGTTTATGGTAAAATATGTTGTCTGGATAAAAACCATAACAATAGAGATATAATGAGGTTTATTTATTAGTTAAATATAAATGTTTTTATCATATATTTACCCTTTTGAGGATTCTTTATTTAAATAATAATAATTTGTTTCATATTTATGTGTATATTATTTTCTAAAGATGAATGATCATTTCTTAGTGTGTGAAGAAAGTGATATTGAACAACCTTTTTATCCCTCCCCAATGATATGATCTTCACTCTTATAGAAAAATCATGATCTAATTATTTTGACAACATCTTGAGTATTCCAGTCACCTATAATAAATTGTTCGAGTAATCCAAGACCTACTCATTTATAAATCAATTTTACGAGTCATGTAATGTTTTTTAAATAATTTGAAGATTTAAATTATTCCAACACTATCGAAATGTGTAATTTTAGAATTTGAGTGAATGATTACTTTTTTAACGCAGGACAATATGCTGAAAGAGAAGTAGAACATCTTGAAGATCAGGATATCTGGAGTAATGGTATGATTTATTTTCATCTACATAAAAAATAAATAATATTTAGATTGATATTTATAAATGATGAGGATATTAGTTCTATAGGAATTATGTATTTCTAAATAAGTTACAAATCATAAATAATGCATTTTTACGAACCCTGAATGAGTTATATGTCTACATATAAGAATTTCAAGAGTTATGGTATATTGTAGGATAATGAAATGTTAAAAAGTATTAATGATCTTATGATGATTGAATTATGTTGGAAGTAATTTTCTTGTATGTATAAACCTAATGTTTGATTTGTCAATATGTAATTCAAGGAAGGCTTATATTTTTTGGTGTAGACATAATGGATAACCTTTCGGGTTCGTGTGATCATTTTTTGAATGGATTAATGGTTATTACATTTTGGGATGAAAAATAAAATGTTTTAGATTAGCTCTAAGGATAAATATGATGATGGTTATTTTTGAGTAAATTATATTATTTTTGAGAATTTTATAAGAATGACATGTTTTTAGAAAATTTGAGAACCTAGAATATCAGTGACAGCAAGTCATGTTCGACATGGCCATGAGAATCAGACCCACAACTAAAGCATAAATATAGTTCATTTCCTGCCACATGCCTTTGCGGAGTCCCTAGTTAGTATAAAATATAATCCTTAGTTAAAGGATTTTATAGATCAAGATTAATTTTATTTTGGGAACATATTTTTTACCAAATAAATTTCCATGTTAAAGTAATATTATTTGGTGATTAGGTGATAAATGTTATTTTGGAATATGTCCTCTCTTCTGGGAAGACTATATTTCTATGGAAAATAGAATATATGGGTATTTATTTGTGGAGTAATAGTTGAAATATTATATTGGAATAATATATTTTTTTATTGTGGAAATATGGCTATTAAGGTTTTTATATGGAAATTATTAACCTATCATAGTGAAAATTTTGTTATGTTAATTACATTTATGTATTAGACTTTAAGATTAGTTGATGATATTTGGAGATAAATGTTAAGATTTACCATGAAGGACTATTTGATCAGTTCCTTCTTAATTTTGGGTTTTAAACCAAGATTGTATTATATTTATAAATTTTAAGGACAATTGTGTATAGAGTGGTCCAGGTTGAAATATGGGTATTGTTTGTTGAATTTTACAGATTAAGAGTAGTATTTCTTTTTACAAAGGATTATATTTTTTGGGGATTATCTGTTCTTGTTCAAAACATTTTGGTTTTGGATAATATCTATAGAAAGGTTAAACACATAGTTCATCATTTTTGGATTATGTGATTTTATATAAGTTTATTATAGTGCTTCATGTGTGACCATATCATCACAAATACTGATCCATTGGAGAAATGATGAGTTTGTGGTAGAAATTTATTAAAGGATGAAACTCTATGTGTCATGTAATAATATGTACTTATGTTTTTATTATATGTATTGAAATAATTACTCATTATTATGTAAAGGGTCTTAAAACAAAAACGTTATCTGTTTACTTTTACTACCGTCAAATCAAAGATTGTTTAACCCGTCACATGTTTATGGTTTTTTGGTGGTTAAATTTCTCCTGATCATGTTTTCTATCACTCTCCATCAAAAATATACTGTTAGATTCTTTTTCATATCCATGATTTACAACATCTAATCCTAGTATGTGTTATCTCTAGTGACCTTTTTTACATAACTTTCTGTTATTAAAGTTACATTTTATTGACTCTTTTTCCGATGGGCAATTTTTAATGTGGTTTCTGATCACAATATTAATCTTCATAGGAATCAATTTCTAAATGGGAAGAATGATGTGATGAACTAGGTACTTATAGATAAATAATTTTTATTTTCATTAAATATTTTGGAATAAGATATTAATTTTTTTGTAAAATTGGATTCTTTTTTCAATAGTGTTCTCTACATGCAACAACTACACTCTATGAAAGCTTACATTGCAAATAAAATTTAATTATACAAAAAAATAATAGATAATATTATTATTTTTAAAATAGTATTTAATGCCTAGAAATTGGAATGCATGGAATGAATATTATTAACTTAGTTATGAAAATTTTGTTAAATTTTTGTAAAATAATTATTTTTTTGAAAAAAAATTATAAATGAAAATAAAAACCAATTGAATAAAAATGATTTCTTTTTATGAAAACCTATTTAAAAATAGAATAATTTTTTTATACTATCATATCACTCATTAAAGATTCTATTTAACTAAAAATATGTGTTATATATTAAATTAAATTTTTTGAATTCATATTATATTTTTATAGATATTATATATGAAAAAATTCAATTTTACAGAAAAAAGATATATTTTTCTAAAATACAGTTTTACCGAATTTTGATGGTGAAACCATTTTAATATTAGTTTTTTCACATATATATGTTCTATTTGAGAAATTAATATTTTTTTATAAAATTAGGACAACAAAATTTCCTTTGGTATGAATTATTTGTAATTTTCTAATAGTGTTCGTTTTTTAATGAATAGTAAAAAATACAGCATTTTAATTCAAATCTGCCTTTTCATATAATTTATTTTTATAGTTAAACTGTCATTTTAATGTGGTTTAAATTATACTTGGATTAATATTTTATAATTTAATTCAATTATGGTTATTTTATGTAATTTCACATTAAATATTTGATATAAACACATGTTAATCATTATGGGTTTTGAATTTGCAAAAACAGATTCCATATTTGGAATCAAAATTTACAAATTCTATTAATGGTTTCCTTTTATTTTTTGGACATTTAGAATATTAACTTCAGTAATTTTTTTAACTTACCATGGTTAAAGTGTAAATCTGGTAAATATGGATAAAAATTAATAATTTATTAGTATTAAACTACTTTGAAATTTGAATTAATCAAATTGGATTATATATTTACGATCATGGTCATCCTTGGGTTGATTTTGGGACCCCATAGAGCTACTTGGATATGAAGATCACATTTTATAATAATTAATTTAATGTGAAGAAAAGTATTACATCAACATATATCTTTTAATAAAACAATTTTAATATGGGGTTTTATAACTAATATATCGGACTAAATGTAGTATTTATAAAGATAATATTATATCCTACAAAATTTTAATTTATTTATAATTTTTAGACATTATAAAAATAAATTTAATTAGGACATAATCATGATGCAGTGATTAATTATTTAATAATGGATTCAAAAAATTGATTTTATAATTATAAAACTAAATTTTATGTTATTATTTTTATACCATCCACAATTTTTTTTGACTATATTGAAATATTATTTTTCTTTTAATTCCTTTTTTAATGACATCCGATATTTATTTGTGGTAAAAATTCATGTATGAATAGTTACTAAAATTTAGATAATTCATAACATAAAATATAAAATAGTGTATTAAATTATATTCTTTTTTAAAAATTATAGGATTTGGACCAATTGTTATTATATGTACAAATATGTCATTAATTACTTTTAGTGGGTCGTTCGACATGATATGGTAATTACATTAACCCAAAATGGGTAAATAACATAATATCATTATAAGATTAAAAAGGAAAATATAAGGGTTAAATCAATTCAATATGGAAAAAATATTTAAAACACGTCTAAAAATTATTTTATGATGGTTATTCAATAAAAAACCTTCTTTATTTGGAAATATATGAATTTTGAAAGATTTTTAATATAAAATGAATATTTAATAAAATAATATTTCTATTCTATCCTAATGTGCCCCTCCTACCACTTATAATAGGACAACATGTCTACTGACATTACACATACTTATTAAAACAATTACATTGTCCAATTTCTTCAAAAATAAGCTCCCAAAATCAATCAATTACTCTAAAATCAAAAGAAGTTACCAGATTTGGAGGTAATATCTTCTCTAAAGTTCATTCCTTTTCTTTTCCATCTCATCTCCCCATGCACTTTTAATTAATTTATTTCAAAATAACATCTTTATTATATATATACTAGAAATTGTTTTTAGATGTATTCTTACTACACATACACAAACCTATATTTTATTTATACAAATATATTGTTTATGTGTACGACGAACTATTGGCTCATGAAATGATGATTGTTCAATTTAATCCTACCACATATTATGGTGAACATTATTATGTAACAGTATTAATATATAATAGATATTATAATTATATTTTCTTTATTGTTATGTATATTTTATTTTCAGAACACCTTTATTCTATTCATAATGTGTAAATACGATAATTTCATTGGAGGATGGGCGGACTACCGCCCCCTCAGAGGGATATGACTCATTCATGCCATGAATGGACCATATGAAATATTATCTAATTAATGAACAATTGTAACATATATAACATATATATTATACTTGAATTATAGTATACTTATGTATCATTTACTTTTTATAACATTAATATGATAAAGAAATGAAAGTATAATTCATGCGTACATACGACCTACCATCTCCATGAACTATGCATTTAATTTCCTATCTCCCAATGGTATGTAATTTTAAAAATAAATATATATATTGGATATATATGATATTTAAATCATTAATACAATTATTGAGATAATTTACTTCTGACCACATGGAAAATTTTTAATTATACAATGTTCCTTTTCAACATAATTAGAAAATATCAACACAACGTATGATATGAACTGGAATAATTACATTATTGTTATAACAATTCAATAATTGATAGAAACGGAATAATAAACACAAAAAATGATCTAAATCAATTATAAATTAACTTTCCTTATTTATTCAGGGATATAAAGAATGAAAATGTCAGTTCGGACTCAAGGTATGGGATCTTCTTTTCAAAATTTCCATTAATTAGGTTGATCTTATACTTCTTGGATATGTCTTTCTATGATTATGTGAGAAATGAATTTTGATATATTATCCTCTATTTATAATTTCCATATAAGTATTTATAGTTAATATAGATAATCAAACTTCTTTGATTGAGAAAATGATCTTTGTATGGTAAGTCATAACACATTATCCATTTTTTGATTTAAATATCCATGAAATTGGTTTTGTTTTTTATAGAATATATGGGAATGGCCTTTTTTTGTTTTAAATAGAATATTCCCTTATATTGGGTGTATTTTTATTTTCACACATAATAATTTTATTCATTTACCCTTAATCTAATGATATGATCATTGTAAGGGACTTCATCTCATTTTCCCTTCATTGAGGAGTATTTTGGTTTCTACAAAAACTTATCTTATACAGTGTATATTCATCCCTTTAGTCTATTAATATTAGTAAACAAATTTCAAAAGGGATTTTATTATGAAGGGTTTTACTAAACCAAAAAAGGAATGCTTCTTTTTAACTTTAGAAGAAACAACGACATTTTTGCCACACCAAGAATTATTTGATATTTTTCATCCTTAACAACCAATAATGTTTTTAAAAGGAAAATAAATAAAATATATCTTTCTATGTATTATGGTATTGAAAATGGTTTTTAGAAACCAACGATTATGTCAATAACATGATATTATATATAGTGAATTCAATGTGGAAATGTTATCTTCCCTTTATTCTTATTTTATGTGTTACTATTATGTTATTGTAATTTTGAATTATTTACGTATATGAGTGGTTCTGTGATAAACTGAGGTTGGGTGAGACTGAGATATATCTATAATGCATTGGGTAATGGGATGGACATAAATTTTAATGATTATACTTAGATATTTAGGGAATATAATTTTATGGGTTTTCCAAATCATACAAATTAATGTTACTCCCTAGGTTGTTGTGAAAGCTACAAAGTATAAATGTTATGGATTCAAAAAGTGAAATTTATGATTTATGATTTCTATGAATTATTCATTAATATTATGATTTCATGATGTATTTTTAAGAGCTTATGTTTTAAGAGTAAAAAAATATGATTTCATTGTTTTTATGAAATCATAGACTAATGTATTCCTTGTGTATTTTATATCCCTTACTGAGCTTTTAATGCTCATCTAAGTAATTTGAAATGTTTTTCAAACGGTATAAGGAAGGGTACGTGAAAGGAATAATTAATAAGTTTTTTATAAATGTAATTATACATGTTTTAATTTACTAGATTTACTATTGTGAAATGAAATGGATATAGTATAAGTGTCAACTTTTTAATATCTGAGATATAATATAATAGTTATGGCCAAATTCTCGAAAACCTATAAACTAGGAAATATCATGAATTTGAATTCCTTAATTAACACAATATTATGTAATGTTTATGGTTAGGGATTTATAGTTCTCATTCCTTCTTCTGGGAACAATTTATAATGAATTCCATGTATAGATTTAGAACATAAAATTATGATCTCTATATTACCCAAACATTGTATAGTATGTAGTAGAAATTTATGCATCACAAATCTTAGAAACACATACATTGGATTCGATAGTGTCACAAATCCTTCATAATGTCTTGTAATGAAAATTTGAATTATCCTAAGCGTTTCAATCAAGAGTGTCAAACTAGGTGCTCTATAAGGCACATTGTCATGTACCGGGTTACCCTAAGTCAAGCGCGAAACAACATGTCAAAGTTGTTACTCCTAGATAAAACCTTACATGAATAGTGTACACATGTAGTATGCAGACAATGATGTATTTTCTAGAAATATCCATGTAATCTATTTAATAAAAAATTTATAGGATATTCTATTATTATCATCATGAATGACTATCATAGTGTTTTGATATCTAATATATGTTTTGTAAATCTAGTTTCCATGTTTTCAACAAAACATCCTTGAATACTAACTATAACGCTCTGACAGCAAGATCCTAGAGTTGGTCCATTATTTCATTTCTTTATCATGATTTCAAGAAAGTCATATCCCAAATGACTCAATTGATTAGTAGTTTCAAAAAACAAGATAAAAAATGGTCCAAAAAAACACAAATTAAAAAAACATATTAGTTGTTTTTGGAACATCACAAAACAATATTTTTCCTACAATTCATTCATAATACACCTCTTCATATCCTAGAATAAAATCAAAACATTATAAAATGGGTGACTTTAAAAGATCATTAAGAGTAAAAAATACACTGTAAGATATCATATACATAATCATTAGGCATGTTGAATATCTAAAAACACATTCCACTAAAAATAAACTTGTATATACTATGGAAGGAATTAGTAGTGAATAAATATTTCCACAATAAAACATAATCAGGTGAATTATACTTTTCAAATAAGGAAAATAACCTTAAATTACTTGCTTCATAATGATATAATTCATAATACATGACATCATAACCATAATTTTAAGGCCCCATTCTGGGATAATAAATACTCATACTATCAAGGCCTCATACAAAGACCATTATATTTTTTCTAAGACCTTCAAATGAACCAATGGGGATATAGCGGGACCCACTCGACACATACTAATTCCAATGAATTTCGTATATGAATGGGGATCAACATAAACAAAATACAAATTCTTGTTGAATATGACATATTAAATGTAAGTAACTTTCCCGAATCATAAAAAATAAACACTAACCATTCTGGGTAATATGGTACATGGTTTCAAGGTTGCAAATCAATAATCAATCTAAACATAAATCATTCCATAGAACATGTGTGATGAATTCAAATTATATAATATTCAATTAATTATAAGATTCTACAAAGGATGTCGATATAGATTAATTTATTTTTAAATGAGACCATTAAAAAATACTTGTGAAAATAATGCTTATCTTTCAAAAGTGTCATATACCACCTTGAAACATTAAAATTTTAATCCCATAGAATATCATTTGAATAAAGAGATAGTTCATATAATATAAAAAAGGGTATTACATACAAAATAAGCAGGATATTTGTGTTGAACAAGGTATATATCTCATAAAAGTTAAAGTGAGATGAGGAAAATCCTTTTTTACTTTACAAAGAAGAGTTCATTTGGAAAACCATTTTTATTTGTCCTGAAATCATATAATAAACATGTACATCGCAAAATGATAATGTATGGTCATTGAAAATATTCTTTAGGATTAAATAATGTCCTATTGTTATGAAATAATTAAAATTTTTTAGAATAATTAAAATAAAATATTTTAGTGAGGTTTATGGAAAATATTAGTTGAATTTGAAGCGAAAAGGCATGTTTTCCTTCAAAAAACCAGAAAATAACCAAAATATATTTTTCATGTAAAATTAATTAAATTAGAAATATAATTACCTATAAAAAGGGATTATATATAGAACTTAAAAATAGGAAAAAATTCGATAAGTTCCTTGATCGATCATGCATTTCAGAAACTATTTTTGAAAGACTCTTTTAAAACAAATAACTACACGATAAAAAAATAAGTAATATGATTGGTACATATAAATAGTACATTAACATAAAAATTATGTGGATTATATAGGAATAAATAATAATTTCATTGAGGAGAGTAGAGAATAAGAGCAACTAATATAAAAATGGTGGTTCAGGTAGAAAATACATAAAAATTTGTAATCAATTGAAACTTATGACCCAGAATTAATAATTATCAAATGATGAATTGAATGAAATAAAAAGGAATATATTAATGATATGAAACATAATTGGAATGTAGAAATACAACATACACAATTAGTAGTGGTGAATTTGAAATATCTCACAAAAATGGAAGAGAGATGAGGAAACCCTAACCATAACGTCAAAGGTGTTCTCCACATGATGTTAATGACCAGAATAATAAAATATTTGTTAATTAAATTACAATTACATAATAAAATATTAATTTAATTTATTTATTAAAACTTTAATACATTTATTCATGGTTTTTTTGAATGTGTTATGTGGTTCAATTTAAATGTTCAGGTCTCTTTGTTTCAAGATTGGTATACTTATATATTTGAATGGAAAATAACGTAAAATAAGAATGGTAGTCCAGAATTAATGTTATATGTTATTATATAAAATATAGAAGGTTAATGTTTTTAAATTTTCATTTTTTTTATTTGGAGTGATGATGAATCATAATATAAATTATTTAATGATAACAATTTGGGTTAATTAGAAGTTTTTGCACAGGAGAAACTAATTTTCCTCTATGAATCAAAACTATGTGTAAAAAAGATTCCAAAACCATATATGATAAATAATACATATATTATAGTTTTATTTTACTATAATAATTGTTTCATGACCATAATTGAATATGGTAATAGAAATTGATAAGTCATCATCCCTGAATGTGGTAAATTATAAAATCTATGATGGTGTTTTTTACTACTAGCACAAAAGTAGGGTAAAATAGAGATGATGATAACTAATAACATCATCATAAAAGAAAATTATATTAAATTTAAGTTACTAGATATTTCATAAAAAATAAATGAGGAGATTTTAATATATAAGATAAAACAAATTAATTTGAAAACAAAATAAATGAATTGAAAAGAGGATTGTACGACTTGAATTAATTAGCCACGAGAGCCTCCTTAGGAGAATGGATTTGGTGTTTTCAGGAGACCAAGGTCTGATACATGTGGGGGAGGATCTTGGGAGGTAATTTGGGTAGAATTTATACCTTGAAAAATGATTTATTTGAGTGAATAAGAGTGGTAATGCAGGTGGTATTTATATTAGTGGAGAAGAGAGGTTTCATGTTATTTTAACCATTAGTTTGATATGTTTTCTCAAGACTATAGAATAGTCTGGATTCATTTGACAAAAAAACGGAATATTTTCATTTTATATGAATCTATGTGCTCCTACATCAGCATTACAGCCCCTATGACACAATATACCATGAATTTAGCATTTATAGTAAATTATACTATTTTACTATTCATAAAAAATCATGTATTTTATAGAAATACAAAAAATTAACCCAAACCATTTTTTGATATTTATAATACCTAAATGGACCCCATTGTATGAAAATATTTTTATAAATATGTGAAATTTAATTTTTAAATAATATCATTTTTACTTGAAATATAATATTTTATATTTGAAACTATTTTTATAATAGTTTATAAAATTAAATATTGTTTCATAAAATTATACTAAAATCATAGGACGAAAATAAATTTATATAGGAACTAATTTTATAAAACCAAAATAATTTATTAATTTAATAATTTAAATAAATATATATCACTCACAAAAATATGAATATTTATTTAATAATTTATAAAATATTCTATATTATTTAAAAGGTCCCAAAAACTTATTTACGTTTTAATAGGTGAGGTTAATATTTATAATGGTCATATTAATATTCATTATGGTACAATTACTATTAATATGGGTATATTACTATTCCTAGGGGTATGTTATATTCATATGAGTAGGTTACTAGTCACCAAAAATATGGAAGTTCTATCAGACTCCAAAAAACACCTTGAATGCAGTCATGTATATCAAATTTAGGAAATTAAAATCCCAAATGTGGCAAAATTATATTTATTGTCTTGGTTATAAAAATGTGTTGTTTTTATATATTTATTGTTTCATGGATTCAATATTAAATTTATTTGTAAATACATGGGGGTTACATTTTGTATATAATCCCCAAACATAGATGGTATATTTTTAATGGTCAATGGCCTACATACAACATATTCCTAAACTCTATAAAATAAAATAACTCGGTACATATCATTAAAACATTATGTAATATCAATAGGTCTTAAAATTGAAACCAACACAAAAACCATCCTTAATAAGGGATTTTTATTGTTATAAGTCACCATCTTTGTGTACTTTTAATCTCATTATTTTAATGAATAAATTAATAGTCCAAAATAATAATAATAAAATAAATGAAATATTAATGTTATATGTACTAATAAAAATTAATTTTAAGAACAACTATTACTGATTTTAATTCAAAAAATACAACATCATTCTTATGGGTTGTGTGAGACATCTATAATGACAGATGTTTTTTTATCATATTAAAAATAGGGGTTATAGATTAAATATGTGAATTTTCAAGAATATAAAAAATATAATACATAAAATGATTATGGAAAAATATTTAATTATTAATTGTGATGTTTCAGGACCTAACAACAACCATGATGTGGGTTAAATCAGTTGTTCACTTTTTATTAGTAACAAAACATCAAAAAACTAAACCACTACATCATTTTAAGATTTATTTCATTATCAACCATTATTAAAAACACATACATGTAATAATTGTTAAAAATTAAAATAAAATAATATTTACTAGCATCAGCAATAGTGTAAGAACATATTCCTATTCCATAACAACTCCCTTGGGTCTATAAAAATCCAATGTTATGAATAAGTGAATAAAACATGTGATAACTCCCATTAGACACCTTCTATCTTCTGATAGGAATGATTATACTGACTTATATTAGTTTACCATTTATTATTATAAAAAAATTAATCCTAACAAAATAATAAAAACATTGATGAATATGTTTCACAAAATGCTAACTCCTAATCCTCAGTAAAATTTGGATATATCGGATCTTCTCAATATGGTAATGTTGGTTCTGGTTTTCCTCTACTAAAAAACTCAATAAAAATGTTATTCAATCTACCTAGAACATTTCACATTAAACACCTTAGTTCTCTACCCATTTCACATATATAAATATTGTCATTGAACGAATGATCTGAGTAAGTTTTTATAGGAAACTCTAAAACCCAAGGAGGGAATCTTTAAATCTTTCATTGTTCTGTAAATCTCAGAAATCCACAAACCCCTGGAATTTAAATCCTCATCTATGACTTAGTTAAACATAATTAAATTTCGTCAAGATTTATGAAAAATTGAAATTCATGTCCCACTTCTTCAACTCTTCATATCATTCTCAATACAATAATGATGGATATTGGTTATGATATTCAAAGAAGGTTGGTTCCAATTTCTACATAATGTTGGTTCCAATTTCTATAGAATCTTGGTTCAAATTTCAATAGAATGTTAGTTCCAATTTTTATATGCTGTTGGTTATAATTTTCATAGAATTTTGGATCCAATTTCTGTAGAATTTTGTTTCTTTTTTTTCTGATAAAAATGTTGAATAATTTATTTATATTCCTTCTATGGATTCTGATTTCTTAAAACTTCTCAACCATTCCATTAAAATATGCTATCCCAATTGTTTTTATTGATTTTTTAGAACTTCATGATCATAAAAGGATCATATGATTTGATTTATAATATTAAAAAAACATTTTAACTTCTAACTTCGTCATTCTTCATCAACATCCTATTTGATAACTCTTCAGAAAAAACGACTCCTTCATTCAGCAACATATGTCTTGAAAAACTTATTTATTTCTAACTCATTAACAAAATTATTTGTGGATAAAGAATATTTCAAATAAATGAAGTTATTTTCCAATATATACCAAAACGTTTTTTAACAAAAATTATCATATAGGTACTTCGATCTCCTCAATTGGATTAAATATACACCCTCATAAAAAACTTTTCTAACTCTCATAATTTTTCACAACTCATCTCTTGAAAGAAACTAATTTTTTTTTTCTTTATAAAAATCTGGCCTTTATCAAAAGAGATTATATAAACACCAAAATTCTCCATAGAGTAGTGATTCTAAAGAAATTTCATCTCTTAATGTAATGAATGTTTTTTGACCATATAATGATAACTCCCCCTCACTTTTCATCTTTTCTCAATATGATTTTATAATTTCTCACTATTTATTTTATCTCCCCCATTAAAAAAACCACAACTTCATATTCAAAAATACATGTGTAAAAATTCATAAAAAGTAGATTGTTTTTACTTTCTCTCCCAATTTTTCAACATAATCCAATGCACGGTGGGGTATTTCCTTATGTGGTTTTTGTTGATATAGGTGGAGGATGAAGATGAATGGACATCATTAATTTAAAAAACCTTTCCTTAAACCATGCCTTTGTAAATATATCAGCAATATAATACGTTGGTTAAATATATTATAGAGAAACATCTCCATCAGCACCATTATATTTTATAAATTTAATATTTATGTCAACATTTTTTGATCTTCACAGTTGGCCGACCGCGGGGTTTGAACTCCCGACTGTTCTCCTGTCTGGCCGGCCTGCCACGACCAGCCGGTTTCTGCCATCACGGGACCGGCGACGGCTGGTCCCCTCCCCACTCCGACACTGGCCACCGGTCACCCTGCTCTGTCGCGGCCCGGAACCGGATGCGGTTTTGGTTTGTCCGACACAGCATGATGGCCTCGCGCCCCTCCGCCACGACCCCGCTCTGGCCACGGTTTCTTCAGTTTTCTCCGACGCGGCGCGCCGGCGCCGCGACTTGGTTCAACTTCAAGGTGCGGCGCGACGTCGCCGCGCATTACTTTCCGCACGATCCCACGCGGTGCGACGACACCACGCCATTCCGGTTCCATCATAATAGAAACAATATCATGGATAAAGGAGGAGGGCCGTCCATGTTTGTGCAGTCCACCCCCCTCTCGTTAATAGATACCAATTGGTCGTATTTTCACAATGAACGACAAGGTAGTATTAACAAAAAAAATAAATAAATAAACCCCTACCTCGAGCGAGCTTGAACAGAGGTTCGTCGAACGAGGATTCATCGTGGGAAGAGACGTCGCAGAAGGTGATGTTGCGGAAGGAGACGTCACAGAAGAAGACGTCACCAGTGTCACGGTACATGGCATCGCGTAATCGGTTTCCGAGAACTCGACGTTCTTCGTCGGAGACTGATGTGTTCTTCACATTCTTCGTCGCTGATGAAGAAGTTCCTAAATCCTTATAATTTTCTCCCCAAGACTCCACCACAAGAAAGTAACCCCAAAATAAATTAAGCCCTCACTTAATTTATTAACTAGACATGAGTTTGAATTTCAAAACCACACACACATTAAACTCACCTCATTGATAACATAAGTTATTAAAACATAAGTTATAAAATTTAAAACATGAGTTGAGGGAGTTAAGGAAAGTGAAGGGGTGGGGTTTGTGTGGGACCCACCACCCTCATAACCTCCCTTGGGAAGTTGGGTAGTTACCCAACTTCCACCCAATGCTAAAAACTATCAAGAGGGAATAAAAATTGTAGTTAAATTATTAATTAAACTTCCACAATTTTTATTATCTTCTCTTGTGAAAACACAACTCCGGAACAGGTGTTCCTAAGAAATTACTTGCACTGCGGTTCCATCGGTGCCCTCAGAATTCGATTCCGACCACTCGTTGAAAACATAGGAATTCCCGCTCGATTGTTAACTGAACGTACCCGAGCTAAACTTCGGATAGAAATTCAAGGCACACCGGGCCTCGGAATCAAGTGCCATCAGAAAATGAATTAATGTAAAATCCCAATGAAAATTAAGAAAAAAATTTCCTTGATTTTTATGGGTCTTTACAAAATATATGTATATGTCTTTTTGAATTCATCCATATGATCCCACTTTATATATATGAGTTCTCTATAATATTTGGAAAAGATGAGTGATTTTTATCTATTACATTATTTCAACAATCAATACTGTATCTCGACTAATTCTCATAAGAGATATCATGATACCATAATACCACCATATGCTATATTTTAGGTGATTGAACATGTATATGCATCATCAAGAGGGATACATAGAAGACATTATATTGGTCGAAAAGGATTTTTTAAATATGATGAGGTTACAACATATATCCAATTTTTTTTAAAATCTAAAATAAACCTTTATATCTATAAAATTACATTATAATAATCTATATACTCATAAATATCATCCATATATAATTTAATGAAATAATCCATCCAAAACCAAAGCTTTTGGCCTTACCTATTATTTTCGTCATAACAATTATATTGCATCTATGATAATATAATGTGTTTATGATTTCCTTAGAAATTCACTATTATTACTTATTTATTACATATCGTGATAATATAATTATTTATTTAATAACATACTAGAATGTTTTAGAGATATTTTTCATCATAGATATCTCTTTATAAAAAAATATCTTCATCCACTTTCGAATGACATATTGTGTGGGAACTCAACATGATTTTTTTACCCATAATCAATCATAATCCATAGAAAAATATATAATAAGATCCAATAGTGTAATAATGGTCATTATATATTGGATGTTTTTTCAGTATGGAAAATAATCATGAAGAGAGGAGATGTGTTTAATTTCATCTGAATAAACCTTTAAAACAATTAAGTAAACCACATATCACTATCTAATATAAATTTAAATATTATTCTATATATACTCATCAATTAATTTATTTATATCATTTAATTTTGATTCACTTAGTAGTGTTATGAATAATGACTAACAAGAAAATCTATCAAATATTTTCCCTTATATCCGATATATTGTTATTTCCAGTGATTTTTTTATAAGAAATATGAAAAATTCAATGATTTTTTCCCCATTTTAGTGTTTATATGAGTAGTGGTTTCAATGTAACAGTCCAATCTACCACGGTACACTTCTATTTGAATAATATAGTAGCGTGTGTTATACGCAACTTCGAGGTCTAACACACACCAAAACCAATCAAACTAGCTATTATTAATAGTAATACTTATTTTTTGAAATTTTATAAACTTTATCATTCAAAATAGACTTTATTTTTGGATTCAGAATATCAAAGTTATCATAGGGTGAATTTTTTGTATGTTTCTGATAACATTCATATTTTGATGAATTGTAAAAATTACTAAATTTTAATTAAAAACAACTTTTTTAATCAAAATTATAAAAAATGATAAATTATGAATTTTTGTGGTTTTAATGTATATTTAGAATATATTTTTACCTTTTAATACAATGTGGGTCATTGGACATAATTTCCCATTTAAACCGGACATAAACAAGTGTCAATCTTTTTGTAGTTATTATTTCATAAAAACACGCTTATTGTTTTGAAAGTGGAAATTAATTTTAAATTAATTTCTGCCACTTATATGTTATGAATTTGGAAAAATGGATTCCATATTTGGAATTAGGATGTCCAAATTGTGTAAATATATAACTTTTATTTTTAGACATTTTGAATTATTACTTCGGTAAAAATTTTATTTACCATGGTTAAAGGGTAAATCCGGTAAATAAGGGTACAAAAATGATATTATATTACAAATAAAATACCTTAAAATGTGTCTTAAACCTATTTGTTGATAATTATAATGCCCCAGCCTTAAACCTTACTTAAAATTGAATTAAATGAATAATTCACATTGAGAATCTTTTTAGGTTTAGAGTTTTAGAGAATTAGGACATAACTATTACATCTCAAAAGATTACAAAGTAGTCTCTTCTACTAAATTTCCATAAAATAAAAACTCTTAAAATGAAACATGTCTAGTTTCATGTTTTAGGTAGAATGACTTTCCCTTGATCACATCCTTGACCCTATTCCACTCTAAGTCCTATGAAAAACATTTCAAAAACTTGGGATGAGCATAAAAACTCAGTAAGGGATACACAAAGAATAAAAACTGTTAGTTTATCAAAACAAAAAGTAAACCATGTATACTTTATCAATGTAATACTTTTCACCTTTATGAATTAGTGAAAACTATTCACTGAATAAAATATCATTACTTACCTTTTTGTAACCAAAGGATTACCATAAAACCCATATAAAGAACACATAACATATATAAAGGTAACTTGAGACATAAACATACTTAAGTGGAATAACCATACGGTCGACTCCCACACATATCACTTAATGGAATAGCCATACGGCCAATTTCCATACATACTAAATGGAATAGCCATACGACCGACTTCCATACCCAATGAATTGGAGGTTATAACGTAACCACCCGTCCTGGTATTCACGGCACCACCCGTCATATGGTTTATAACGTAACCACCGGTTAAAATGTCCAAGTATCAATATAAAATCATAAAAAAGAAAACCGATATAAAGGAATGATAAAATTTCCACATTTCAATCACAATATATCATAAATATATTGACATAATAGAATCCTTTATCAGTACCATTTTAAATACCAAAATACATAAAATAGTATATGGTATTTATTTTATTTTAAAAACATTACGGCTTATTGAGGAAGCCAAAGACCAAATAATACTCGCGGCGACGGAAAAGGTCATTGTCACCACGTACGTTAAAAGAAACATTCCTTTTTGTCGTTTATTAAAACTCTTCATATAAAAAGATTCCTTTTTATAAAAGTAAAAGTCAAAGGGGTTTATACACCGTTACAAAAGAAAGTTGTGTATAAAATGAAGTATGCCTCAATGAAAGGAGATTGGGACGAAGTACCTTACAAAGAAGGTATCCTTGGTTAAGGATAAATCAATTACATAATTATGTGTGACTAACGAATACACCAAATATAAGTGGATATTAAGTTTAAAATAATCAAAGGTCATTCACACATATTCAAAGGATGACATATTCAATAACTACATGTTGAACCCAAAGAAAACGAAATTGGGAAAAGAAGTTCCCTTGACAGCCTAACGACGTCACATCAAAATGAGTTGATGAGAGATAAAAAGTGTATCTCATCACTTGGACATAAAATATACATCAATAAGGATATATGAGAACATATCCAAAATAACAATATGTAAATTAAAAGACCCAACAAAAGAAGTCTTTTAAAAAGAGGAGGATGAAAGGTTCCCTTACCGACTTGGGTATATTTCGAAACATACGACCCGTGAAAAAAGGAAAATACATCATTGATGTAAATAATCTTCAATGAAGGAATATTACACAATGAGTAAAATAATGGTCAGTACATACACCACTCAATGGAAATTGTGGCAAGTGTAGCATAAATCTCACGGGAATAAAAGTGAGATGAAAAATCACTTACGAAAACTCGGCAGCCTAACGGCGCCACTTAAAACATCCAAAAAATGGATTGATGAGATCAAATAGGGTATCTCATCACATTAAAACAAAATTTACAGCAAGAGAAATATGAAATAACATCCCCCATCATAACAAATAGGAGCATAAAAGAAGTGACATAAAGGGGCGTGCTTAAAAAGAAAGAGAGAGGTTAGATCTCTTACGAAAATTCGGCAGCCTAACGGCGCCAATCAAAACTTCCAAAATGGATTGATGAGAGAGAATAGGGTCTCTCATCACATGAACATAAAAATTACAGTATGTGTAATATTTAATAACATCCCAATAACAAGAAAGATAATATTTAGAGGGAATGACAGAAAAGAGTGTACTTAAAAAGAAAGAGAGGAGTAAGATCCCTTACCTCGGGTCCGACTTGACTCGATCGTTCTTCAATCTCCGGAATAATAAACTTGAGTTAATTTCTACTTGATTAATAACCTTTTTCAAGCTTATTCTTCCTTTTATATCACTTATTTCCATGTTATAAACATTATGTAATCATTAAGTTAATAATGATTGTTTTGTCGATATTTGGTTCTTAAGTCGAAAGTGGACTTCTTACAATTACATGTTGTTCGTGTGGTCAAAGGTTCTTTATATCCAGAATGACATTCCTGATCTGGATATCATATATATCATATATATCCAGCATACACATGTATTTATAATATTACATAATCATTTAGAGGTAAGAATTGAAATGCACCGTTCATGGAGACGGTAAGCCATCGTACGCATGAACGCTACATTCATTTCTTTGTCATATTAATGGAATTAAAACTAAATGAGAGGTATGTATATTTTAATTACAGAATTATATTCATCATTTAGATGTATCATTCATCATATATATCCATTATATACATATACTTATAATAGTACATTACATTTGGGGATAAGAAATGAAATGCACCGTTCATGGAGACGGTAAGCCGTACGTAGGCATGAACGCTAATTTCATTTCTATCTCATACTTTAATGGAAAGAAATAATAATGATATATAGGTATATAAAAATTCCAGTATAACATCATATATAATAACATTAAATCCATCCTTTATACGTCCCACATATGGAATTAAGGAATCACATCACTTTGAGGGGGCGGTAGTCTGCACTTCCTAAAATGAAGATATCGCGTACACCCATAATGGAAGCCATAAAGGTAAGACACAAATGAAAAATACAGAAGAATAAGTAAAACATAAACATATTATATATCATATATAAAAATAGTGACATCATAATGGCCACCTTTGAAGGTGTTAAATGAGTATTGAATAATCATCGTTTCAGGAGGCAGAATTTCTCCATCCACGGAAACCGTATGTTCATTAACCATTTGATGTAGTTGTGTTAGAGTGTAGCTCGAATAAATCTTATAAAAACATCCTAGTATATTGAAGATACTTGTTTTGTTACAAAATAAGTAAATAAAAAAGATTTTAGGGGGTTGGAGAAGCAAAATAAAACAAATGAACATGAGAGAATGAATTACCTTTAAAAGTGTAACTCCTATTTATTTGAGACTAAAGGATTATTTGAAAGGATTCTTCCCAAAGTTAATATTCTAGGATAAGGGGAGGGATTTGGAGAGAGTAAATGGGCAGGTTTTGGCCGAGCCAAAGGCTTGAGGAGTGTCTGAAATGAGGTAGAGATGGGGGCCTTTTATAAGAGGAGAGGAGGGGCACTTTTGGAATGTAAAGAAATATTACTTTATTTGAAAATGTGTTTCAGTTATAAAAGGTCCCACATTGTTATAATTCGTGGATAAGATGATAAGAGTTTGAAATCCTCCCATACAATAAGTTTTGGACATGTGTAGTTCATAGATTTTACATTATCTTTCCATTTTATTTAAATCGTTAAATAATGAGGTCATCGTTGTATCATCATGATGTCATAAATAATTTAATTTATTTAAAGTCTAAAAATTATAAAAAAATACTATGATGTAGGAAATCGTTTTAGCTTTACAATGACTATTTATAATAAAAAATCTGATCTTTATAACCCCATGTAAAAATTGTTTTCGTATAACATATGATGTTTGTGTCATTTTTACTTTTACATTAAATAAAAAGTTATTTATGTCAGTTCCCAACCAAAGTGGCTCCATGGGGTCTCCAAGTTGACCCATGGCTTGTCTTGGTCAGCCATGACACAACCAACAAGGGTAGGACATGTGTCAAGCTCATCTTAATTTATTAAAGCATTATTTTTACCTTAAACTACACTAATTACCACTAATCGCGATTAAAAACTTAATAAGTTACTATTCACCAAATAATTATTTTTATCCCATTGAACCACATTTTACTTCTTAATGACAACCATGTATGTTATATTTTTTAAATTCAAAACACAAAGATGGAAAAATTTCATTTAAATGGGAAAATCAGTTTTTATAAGTACCACTTAGTGGTTTCAATATTCATAAAAAATTGAAGTTTTTCAGAAAAATCCCAAAACTTCACCATAAGATATATTTGATATTCTGAATTCAAAAATGAAGTCTATTTTAAAAAATTCAATACATATAAGTCAGATTAATTAATTTAATAATTAATTCCCGCTGTCAAAGCAAATAACGTGTTTTTATGAAACAATAAGTATCAAAAGATTGACACTAGTTTAAGTCTGATTTCAAAGTGAAAATAATTCCAACGACCATTATTGGATTTAATGGTAAAAATATATTCTAATTTCACTTTAAAACCAATTCAAAAAATAATCTAATCATATAAATAAATTAGATTAAAAATAGGTTTTGAATTAAATTACAACATTTTACACTATTCATTGAAAAAAAGAACATTATCGAAAAGATACCAAAAATTTACACAAAGTAAATTTTGATGTCCCGATTCTTAAGAAGAGTTTTATTTGGTCCAATAGAATTTATATGAGTGAAAAAACCTATATTTAATGACGGTTCGCCATCAAAAGGCGATAAGTGAACCTTTAGTGAAAACTAGGGCATATACGCCTAAAATTGAATTCTTTCCGTATTTTAAGCCATTATCTTTTATTGGATAAATATAAAAACATTTAAAAACATATATAATCTTATTTTAGTTATTTCTATCCATTCTCGCCAATACAACGGCTACACGTTAACTACCATTTAAAATAATATTATTTTATTATTAGAGTGCAACGTAAGATTCCCAAGAAACTCGTTATTGCGTGTTGGGTACACCATCGAGCATAGCGTCCCCTTTATAGTCATATTAATATTTTATTCACAAATTTGGATAAATAAGAAAATTTCATATTCTTTATATACCTGGGGTGTTGCATCCTTCCCCCCTTTTGGGACTTGCGTCCTCGCAATTTTAAAATTGGGCTTGGAAACATCCTTGAAAGTCCCACATCGGAACAAGAGTCGATAAAACAATCACTTTAAAATAAAGAAAGATAAGTACAAGGGTCACCCGAGTTAACCCATAATAGGATTCCGTGTATGAAAACATGTACATGGAAAAAAAAAGAAAAGGGTCATGTTCTGATGGAGAGTGATAGAAAACATGTTTAGGAGAAAGTTAACCATGAGAAAATCTCAAACTTGTGATGGGTTAAACGGTATTCGATTCCCCAGTAGGAATGTTAATAGACAACATTTTTGTTTTAAGTTACTTTTTATTGGAGAAATTATTCATAAGGAAACATAATCACTTATCATGTTGACTTTCAACTTTTACTAGATTCCTTAATCAAACTCATTTTTTTCCAAAAGATGAGTATTTAGGGAGACTTGTTCATATTAAGAGTACTATAATCAACTTCTAGAGAATCACCTAATCCACCAAAGAGAACTATATACATCCCATGTCTTTAGGCTTTAACCAAAACCAAAACCAGAAAGGTTAGTACAAGGTCAGATAATCCAGAAAAGGATAACCCTTTATAAAAAGAAAATATATTCTTAATCTCCAAAATTTGTCCAACAAAACCCAAAGTTCAACGAGAACCATTCTATAATGAATTTTTCCATAAAATTCTTCAATGTAAACCAATCTAAGATTGAAACCCAAATATTTGAAGGATTTAGTCACATATTCTTCCAAGTTAAATCGTAACATTTATCTCCAAACAACATCAGTTGCTCCTAAAGTCTCGTATTGAAAAGTAATTAACCAAATCACATATCCTCCATGATAGGTTAATCATTTTCATAAATAACACAAACTCAACTTACTCTTAATTCATAAAATCATATAACTAAAAATAATCGGTTAAACTAACCAGGGACTTCACGTAGTCTAGTGGTAGGCGATAAATACCAGTCACACTTTGGTTGTGGGTTCGATTCCCACAGCTTTGTCCGACGCGACGGGTTGTCACACGGTCTGCGTGTTGTCCTTTTTCCAAAACTATATATTTCTTAAAACATTCTCCAAAATGAGATAAAATCATTAAGAATAATCATAACATATTTTAACCTCAAGTTTATCTCATTCCTTTCATTTTCCATCATATCATAGAGTAACCCATAATTACCTAAAAATTAAGGATCATATAAACCCTAATGGTTACCTTAATAATTATTACCTAAATTTCCACATCGAGTTGGCCATCTCGTACATGATGCATTAGAGAACTCACCAAGGATGAAGTGGTTGATCATGACTCCTTGATAGTTGGTTTAGAACAACTATGAGATTCCTCATTGAATCCCCCATCTCATCCACTATCTTAATCAGAGAACCACCACAGTTTCCTTCAAACCCATTGTCACTTTGGTTCCTGCTAGATCCAGCCATTTACTAAAAACAGAAATGTCAGTGTGAGTATATCAACCAAACCATCATGTACTAATGAGGAAGTTAAACACTAAGATATACTTACTCATTCACTTTATCTAAAACTAGGACTCTTTTTGAAATCCTAACCATTAAGGTAATGTCACTTATGCTTAGAGAATACCCTAACCTATAAAGTTATCTAAACCGACCTTTGATACCAACTATAAGGCCCCAGCCTTAAACCTTACTTAAAATTGAATTAAATGAATAATTCACATTGAGGTTATTTTCAGGTTTAGAGTTTTAGAGAATTAGGACATAACTATTACATCTCAAAAGATTACAAAGTAGTCTCTTCTAATAAATTTCCATAAAATAAAAACTCTTAAAAAGAAACATGTCTAGTTTCATGTTTTAGGTAGCATGACGTTCCCTTGATCCCATCCTTGACCCTATTCCACGCTAAGTCCTGTGAAAAACATTTCAAAAACTTGGGATGAGCATAAAAACTCAGTAAGGGATACACAAAGAATAAAAACTGTTAGTTTATCAAAACAAAAATTAAACCATGTATACTTTATCAAAGTAATACTTTTCACCTTTATGAAGTAGTAAAAACTCTTCACTGAATAAAATATCATTACTTACCTTTTTGTATCCAAAGGATTACCATAAAACCCATATAGAGAACACATAACATATATAAAGGTAACATGGTACATAAACATACTTAAGTGGAATAACCATACGGTCGACTCCCACACATATCACTTAATGGAATAGCCATACGGCCAATTTCCATACATACTAAATGGAATAGCCATACGGCCGACTTCCATACCCAATGAATTGGAGGTTATAATGTAACCACCCTTCCTGGTATTCACGGCACCACCCTTCATATGTTTTATAATGTAACCACCCGTTAAAATGTCCAAGTACCAATATAAAATCATAAAACAGAAAACCAATATAAAGGAATGATAACATTTCCAAATTTCAATCACAATATATCATAAATATATTGACATAATAGAATCCTTTATCAAAACCATTTTCAATACCAAAATACATAAAAGAGTATATGGTATTTATTTTATTTTAAAAACATTACGGCTTGTTGAGAAAGCCAAAGACCAAATAATACTCGCGGCGACGGAAAAGGTCGTTGTCACCGCGTACGTTAAAAGAAACATTCCTTTTCGTCATTTAGTAAAACACTTCGTATAAAAAGATTCCTTTTTATAAAAGTAAAAGTCAATGGGGTTTATACACTGTTACAAAAGAAAGTTGTGTATAAAACGATGTATGCCTCAATGAAAGGAGATTGAGACGAAGTCCCTTACAAAGACGGTATCCTTGGTTAAGGATAAATCAATTACATAATTATGTGTGACAAACGAATACACCAAATATAAGTGTATATTAAGTGTAAAATAATAAAAGGTCATTCACACATATTCAAAGGATGACATATTCAATAAATACATGTTGAACCCAAAGAAATCGAAATTGGGTTAAGAAGTTCCCTTGACAGCCTGACGACGTCACATCAAAATGAGTTTATGAGAGATAAAAAGTGTATCTCACCACTTAGACATAAAAGTTACATCAATAAGGATATATGAGAACATATCCCAACATAACAATATGTAAATTAAAAGACCCAACAAAAGAAGTCTTTTAAAAAGAGGAGGGTGAAAGGTTCCCTTACCGAATTGGGTATCTTTCGAAACATACGACCCGTGAATGAAGGAAAATACATCATTGATGTAAATACTCTTAAATGAAGGAATATTACACAATGAGTAAAATAATGGTCAGTACATACACCACTCAAAGGAAATTGTGGAAAATGTAGCATAAATCTCACAGGAATAAAAGTGAGATGAAAAATCACTTATGAAAACTCGGCAACCTAACAGCGCCACTTAAAACTTCCAAAAAATGGATTGATGAGATAAAATAGGGTATCTCATCACATTACAACAAAATTTACAGCAAGAGGAATATGAAATATCATCCCCCATTATAACAAATAGGAGCATAAAAGAAGTGACATAAAGGGGAGTACTTAAAAAGAAAGAGAGAGGTTAGATCTCTTACGAATATTCGGCAGCCTAACGGCGCCACTCAAAATTTCCAAAATGGATTGATGAGAGAGAATAGGGTCTCTCATCACATGAACATAAAAATTACAGTATGTGTAATATATAATAACATCCCAATAACAAGAAAGATTATCTTTATAGGGAATTACATAAAAGAGTGTACTTAAAAAGAAAGAGAGGAGTAAGATCCCTTACCTCGGGTTCGACTTGACTCGATCATTCTTTAATATCTTGAATAACAAACTTCAGTTAATTTATACATTATTAAGAACCTTTTTCAAGCTTATTATTCCTTTTATATCACTTATATACATGTTATAAACATTATGTAATCATTAAGTTAATAATGATTGTTTTGTTGATATTTGGTTCTTAAGTCGAAAGTGGACTTCTTACAATTACATGTTGTTCGTGTGGTCAATGATTCTTTATATCCAGAATGACATTACTGATTTGGATATCATATATATCATATATATCCTGAATATACATGTATTTATAATATTACATAATCATTTAGAGGTAATAAATGAAATGCATCGTTCATGGAGACGGTAAGTCGTACGTACGCATGAACGCTACTTTCATTTTTTTGTCATATTAATGGAATTAAAACTAAATGAGAGGTATGAATATTTCAATTACAGAATTATATTCATCATTTATATGTATCATTCATCATATATTTACATTATATACATGTACTTATAATAGTACATTACATTTGGGGATAAGAAATGAAATGCACCTTTCATGGAGACGGTAAGCCGTACGTACGCATTAACGCTACTTTCATTTCTATCTCATACTTTAATGGAAAAAAATAATAATTATATAGAGTTATATAATAATTCCAGTATAAAATCATATATAATAACATTAAATCCATCCTTTATACGTCCCACGTATGACATTAACGAATCACATCACTTTGAGGGGGCGGTAGTCCGCACTTCCTAAAATGAAGATATCGCGTATACCCATAATGGAAGCCATAAAGGTAAGACACAAATGAAAAATACAGAAGCATAAGTAAAAAATAAACATATTATATATAATATATAAAAATAGTGACATCATAATGGCCACCTTTTAAGGTGTTAAATGAGTATTGAACAATCATCGTTTCGGGAGGCAGAATTTCGCCATCCACGGAAACCGTATGTTCGTTAACCATTTGATGTAGTTGTGTGAGAGTGTATCTCGAATAAATCTTATAAAAACATCCTAGTATATTGAAGATACTGGTTTTTTTACAAAATAAGTAAATAAAAAGAATTTAGGGGGTTGGAGAAGAAAAATAAAACAAATGAACATGAGAGAATGAATTACCTTTAAAAGTGTAACTCCTTTTGATTTGAGCCTAAAGGATTCCTTTGAAAGGATTCTGCCCAAAGGGAATCTTCTAGGATTAGGGGAGGTATGTGGATAGAGTAAATGGGCAGGGGTTGTCTGAGCCAAAGGCTTGAGGAGTGTGTGAAATGAGGTAGAGGTGGGGGCCTTTTATAAGAGGAGAGGAGGGGCACTTTTGGAAAGTAAAGAAATATTACTTTATTTGAAAATGTGTTTCGGTTTTAAAAGGTCCCAAATTGATATAATTCATGGATAAGGTGATAAGGGTTCGAAAGCCACACATCCAATAAGTTTTGGACATGTGTAGTTCATAGATGTTACATTATCTTTCCATTTTATTTAAATCGTTAAATAATGAGGTCATCGCTGCATCATCATGATGTCATAAATAATTTAATTTATTTAAAGTCTAAAAATTATAAAAAAAATACTATGATGTAGGAAATCGTTTTATATTTACAATGAATATTTATAATCAAAAATCTGATCTTTATAACCCCATGTAAAAATTGTTTTCGTAAAACATATGATGTTTGTGTCATTTTTACTTTTACATTAAATAAAAAGTTATTTATGTCATTTCCCAACCAAAGTGGCTCCATGGGGTCCCCAAGTTGAACCATGGCTTTTATTGGTCGGCCATGACACAACCAATGAGGGTAGGACATGTGTCAGGCTCATCTTAATTTATTAAAGCATTATTTTTACCTTAAACTACACTAATTACCACTAATCGCGATTAAAAACTTAATAAGTTACTATTCACCAAAAAATTATTTTTATCCCATTGAACCACATTTTACTTCTTAATGACAACCATGTATGTTGGATTTTTTAAATTCAAAACACAAATATGGAAAAATTTCATTTAAACGGATAAATCAGTTTTTATAAGTACCACTCAGTGGTTTCACTATTTATCAAAAATTAATGTTTTTCCGAAAAATCCCAAAAATTCACCATAAGCTATATTTGATATTCCGAATTCAAAAATAAAGTCTATATTACAAAATTTAAAACATATAAGTCAGATTAATTAATTTAATAATTAATTCCCGCTGTCAAAGCAAATAGCGTGTTTTTATGAAACAATAAGTATCAAAAGATTGAAACTAGTTTATGTCTGATTTCAAAGTGAAATTAATTCCAATGACCACTATTGGATTTAATGGTAAAAATATATTCTAATTTCACTTTAAAACCAATTCAAAATACAATCTAATCATATAAATAAATTATATTAAAAAGAGGTTTTGAATTAAATTACAACATTTTACACTATTCATTGAAAAAAGAACTTTATCGGAAGGATACCAAAAATTTACACAAAGTAAATTTTGATGTCCCGATTATTAAGAAGAGTTTTATTTGGTCCAATAGAATGTATATGAGTGAACAAAACTATATTTAATGACGGTTCACCATCAAAATGCGATAAGTGAACCTTTAGTGAAAACTAGGGCATATACGCCTAAAATTGAATTATTTCCGTATTTTAAGCCATTTTCTTTTATTGGATATATGTAAAAACATTTAAAAACATATATAATCATATTTTAGTAATTTCTATCCATTCCCGCCAATACAACGACTACATGTTAACTACCATTTAAAATAATATTATTTTATTATTAGAGTGCAACTTAAGATTCCCAAAAAACTCGTTGTTGCGTGTTGGGTACACCATCGAGCATAGCGTCCCCTTTATAGTCATATTAATATTTTATTCAAAAATTTGGATAAATAAGAAAATTTCATATTCTTTATTTACCCGGGGTGTTACAATAATAGCCGACCATGGGCATCTTTAGGTCGATTTTTGGACCCCATGGATCCACTTGTAAGTGATAATGACACTTTATATTAATTAAGTTAAAGTAAATACAAAAATGACATAAGAATATATCTTTTAGAAAAAAAATATTTACATAGGGTTATATATGTTATATTTTCGACTATAAATATTCATTATAAAGCTAATACGATTTACTACATAATGGTATTTTATTTTAATTTTTTTGACATTGAATAATTAATTGATTTTTTGTTAGAGTCTTAAAAACTTTATTGGTTAATATTACATGATATGATTTCTTAAATGAATTTGATTCGAATTAATTAAGTTGTTATGAATGTAACAAAAATCAATTATTAAATAGTGTCAAAATTTATATAAATGAGTTTTTAAAATAAATATTATACTATTAATTAATATTCTATTCCAAAAAATCTATGGTTTGGCCAAAGGACTTATATAATGATAGGTTTATTATTAATGGACCACTTAGGGGTATCTAGGAATCTTATAGTATGTTTATTGACTATATAATATAAAAATACAAAGAGACATTGTAAATGTCAAACTATTTAACTAAGAGTTAAAAATAAATCATAAGGTTAATATAGTGACCCAAACCTATCTAAAATCTATTGGTTTAAATTATTTCGACCCATAACCACCTTATCATCGAAATAAATCAGTTTGGAGCCATTAGAAATCAAATATGAAATTATTATAACATAATTTTTCTAGCTTTTCTTAAGGTTCACCTCACCCCTCTTATAATAGGGCACTCCCCCTTCTCACTAATTAAAACCTTCAAAGCCTTTTTTCTCGGGCAACCCCAGCCCAAATATCCTCTCAACATCCTTCATTTCACCACCCTCTTTCAAGTTGCATTATTCTTCAACTTCTTCTTTTTTAATTATTTCCATTCTAAAATGATAACTCTAATAACTTTTATATTCTGTGATATAAATATGGTACAACCATATTCAATATTTTATCCATCCTTTGAATGACTTGACACCATACATGCGTACGTACGGCCTGCCCTCTCCATGTCGTGGTGTAATTGTTATTCAATATATTATTATTTGGATGGGTATAATAATTATGTGTCATTCATGTAAATAATAAATATTACATGATAATTATTCTGTATATATTATATACCATCAAATTATATATTATTTTAATATCAAAATAATGATATTGTCACTCGTGCGTATGTACGGATTACCGTCTCCATGAATGCGATGAGATTCATTCCCACTCATATCCATTGAAGACTAAATTTCATTTGAAGATTAAAAATAATTTTTAGAAACATGATATAATTCTAGATATGAATAATAAATATCCCATCTATAACAAATATGTCTCACATGACAAAGAATATAAAGGAAAATGAATCTGTTAACACCCGAAATGATGATAATATTAAGATATTATCAACAAATAAATGTTAAAAATCATATATGATATCATATTAATGTATATGATGCTTTTATAATTCAATAACAGTTATTTCACCATTATACAATAGGTTAACCTACCCTTGACCAATGAAAATGGAAAAAGTAATGGTTTTCTTATCTCACTTTTTATTCCGTGAGATTTTCATTGTTCACCACTTATTTATTGCATGTGGTGTGTGTACAGCCCATGATTGTAGTCATTGTGTACCGTACGTTAATTTATGGATATTTAAAACATCATTGTATGATCCTTCTTTCATTGTTCTATGTTTCGTATGTTACCAAATCGATAAGGTAATTTGAAATTTCAATTTTTACTCATTTGACTTCACGCATACGTCATTGATTATTTTTCCCCAAGATTTTGTGTGGAAGAACTATTCATTTTCTTATGTCATAATTTCCACACCCCTTTCTATGGATATACTTTTGATACACATAATCACTCTGTTGAATAATTCTCTGGTCATCAATGTGAACATGATAAGAGTAATTTTAACTCAATCTCCATTTGTTGAGTTAAATATCCAATTCATTTGTGTAGTTTTTACAAGAATATGTGTGAATTTTCTTTGATTTATTTACACTAAATATTCAATCATATTGAGTGTATTTATAATTTTCACACATAATTATGTCATTGATTAATCCTTAACCTAAGGATATGGTCTTTATAAGATATTTCATCTCATTTTACACTCCCTTGAGACTTCTTTGTTGTTATACTCCAATTCACTTTTATATGGTGTATATAATGTACTTTGAAATAGTATATCATGAATCCTATTGTTCTCATGATATTTTAAAGTTTTGATTACCTGAATTATTTGTATTCAAGTGTCTCTCTTTTGGTTAAGAACTCTAACTAAAATATCATTTTAAATGTTTTAAATATTTATTATTCTAATTGTTTCTCATTAATGTACATGTTTTAAAAATGTTTTTAAGGATTTATATAAATGGAAATTAAATTTTTAAAATTAAAATTCAATTTAAAATTTTCAATGTTGTATGAGACACATTGATTCAAAAATCTATTTTAAATGGCTTCTTGACAAATAGTGTGACTTTTAAATGTTTTCAAGAAGAAGGGGGATATTTCTCTCAAATAGTTTTGATGGTTATTTTAATATATGTCAATATCCTTCATTATTCTAGATTGATGTTAATCTGTTACAATTAAATCATCCATATTGTATTTAATGAGTTATTGTTTGACTGTGGATGCGTAATTTTTATACCATTCATGGTTTTCGGATAAAGTATTGACATTTCGTATACTAGTTTCAATAAAAATGTTTATGTTGTATTTCAAAATTTTTATATGAGGAATGAATTGGACTTAGTAAGTGACGTGTGGAGCCTGCTATAGCTCCTCGATGAATCAGTATGTCTCATGAGACAAACTAGTGTCTTGGAACAAGGCCTTCACAAAATCTTATTTCTAGTCTTGGCACAAGACCATGACTATATGGTTATGATAGTCTGGCATTATGCATTCCATTATTATGAACGTGGTTACTGATAGTGCATGTGATTATTCGACTAGTAGAATATCCATGTGAATAAGTAAATGGAATTATTTCATTTTATCTTTTCCATGTTATGTTGAGGTTCAAGTTTAAAAGGTTGTTGTTTTAGTTATACATTGACTTAAATGTTTATGCATATTTATGAATGTTTCTGCTCTACTGTAATCCTTACTAAGCATCTGAGCTCACCCCTTTCTATGTTTTATTTTTTCTAGGATGTGAAGAAGTATTTTATTAATGAAATACAGGGATAGAATGAGTATGTGTGTGTGGTATATGGTGAGAAGATGTTGTTGTAGATTTTCACATTATGATGTAATATAAACTTTATGAATGTATCTAGTGATTTCATAGCTACTAAAATAATTGTTCGTTCAAGACATGATATTTTGTGATCATGACAATATTAAGTAATAATTCACCAACTCTGGGTAACTGGGGTCGAGGCGTTACAGTTGGTATCAGAGGAAGTTTAGTACCATCCTTGGAAACATGATTTAGATAAACTCTGATTCAAGAACATATCCCTAAGATATACTTTGAGGATTATTATAGAATAACATCCTATAAAGTTTTTATTCTATAGATTTTGTGAGTTTTCCTAGAAATGCATCCCCGTCTAGATACAAGCAGGTAGAGGAGGCTCTAAAACAGATGTACCTAGGGGTAAACCTAGAAACACCGCATTGAGCTAGACATGAACGGAAATTGGAGAACGACAACGAGCCTTGCTGCACTTTTTGTTACAACACTCCCGGGGGATATGCTTTTTATAATTTATATTTTCTTCACAAACCGAATTGAATTATATTAATATAAGATAAGAATAAATGACCTTGGTTAATCCTAAGGTGTTTCAAATTGAAAATATTGTGTCATGATTTTCTCTAAATGATTTTGTGACTAGTTTTACTCACAAAATACATTCTAGTTTTAGTCAATGGATGGATTCCACGGAACTCATAGTAACTTTGAGAATAATTAATAAGGTGAGAACAATGGTGGAAATGAGAAATAAAATAGAATGTTGATAGGCGTAAAAGATATAATTTTAATGCCAAATCAGTTTTCAAAAAAAATGATCAACAACATATATATTAACCAACTCCCAGACTCAAAAAAGAAGAGAAAGGTGATAAATAATAAGATCTCCAGCAGTGGAGACCATGGAGAAAAGAATCATCAATTTCCATCATGCAGGAAATGTGGAAGGAGAATCCCAGGAAAGTGTCTCAATAGAACAAATAAATGCATTACATGCCAAAAAAAAGGACATAATGTGAAGATTTTCCGTGGAAAATTGAAGAGTACTATAGAAGAAAAAAATGGTATCAAGAATCCATATACAGTCATTTTCCGTAAATGTAGGGGACTTGGACACTACCCGAGTGAATGCCCTATTCTATATGATATTTTCATGGTCAAAGAAGAAACTATGTGGAAATAAATGGTTAGAGAAGTGTTTAAAGGAATTAGTGCTCCTTGTTGATGGGATTACTTTGGAATAATTTTCTCTTTTATTTGTAACCCTGCAGTTTTCTATGTGAGAATGATATTTGAGGAAGACATATCTTCTCTCTTGTGGATATAGTTTTAAATATCCATTTAGTTTTATATGATCATTGGGTTTGAGGCAATTACAAGTAATTATATTTTCGGATGAAAATGAAAGGTATGAGATAAAATTAGTGGTTAAATTAAGTTATTATTATTTTGAGGAATTTATCTCATTTTGGTAATGTTATAAAATATTGTTTTTGAAAAATAACAACACGCAGACCATGTGACAACCCGTTGCGTTGGAAAAAGCTGGGGGAATTGAACCCACAACCAAAGTGTGATTGGGATTTATCACCTACCACTGGACTACGTGAAGTCCCTGGTTAGTGTGACTAATTATTTTTAGTTAAATGATTTTATTGATCATTAATAAATTGATTTGGGATCTTATATCTTATCAAATGAATACAGCTAGTATAGGAAACTGATTTGGTGATTAAGTGTTAAATGTTATTTTAGAAGATGTTTGCATTGTTGGGAACACTATATTCCCAAGGAAAATAAAATATTATGGGATTTCATTTGAGGAGTAATGGTGGATTTTTATCTATTTTTTTATTGTGAATTTGTAGTGATTTGTGTTATTTATGGAAATTATTAACCTATAATAGATAATATGTGATTAGGTTAATTACTTTTAAGTTTGTGACTTTAAGAGTAGTTGATGTCATTTGGAGATAAAATTTATCGTGGAAGACTACATAACCAAATTCTTATAAATTTGGGGATTAAATATTAGTTTGGATTATATTGAAGGATTTTTAGGACAATTGATTATTGAATTCTATTTATTTAACTTAGGGTATTGTTGGATTAATTTTAGAAATTATTATTCGTGTTTATTTATCTAATGGAATATCCTTTTGGGGGATCATCATATATTATACTAAACATTTTTGTTTTGATTAATCTATCTATACAAGGTAAATATATAGTTTATCCTTTGTGGATCATTTGATTCTATAAGAAGATTATTCTAGCTGTTTTAGTGTGAAAAAGTATTCTGGAATACTCATCGTTTAAAAATGAGTTAGTAGTAGAAATTTATAAAGAATGAAAATATACATAAAAAGTAAGAATATATCATTATGTTCTTATTCAATCTCAGAAATTAATTCCTTATCTTTATTTAATGCAACTTAAAAAAAATGTTTTCCGTTTACTTTTCCTACTTGGAAACTAATGATCGTTTGTCCCATCACAAGTTTGTGGTTTTCTTGTTTTTAGCTTTCTCCTGATCATGTTTTCTACCCCTCTTTATCAGAAGATGGCACTAATTTTATCGTCCATATCCATGTTTTTCTACATGGAATCATAGTATAGGTTATCTCGGGGACTTTTGTACTTCTCTTTCTTTCTTTTAAAGTGATAGTTTTATTGAATCTTTTTATGATGTGGGACTTTACATTATATTCCCAAGCCCAATTTTAAAAATTTCAAGGACATAATTTATTGAAGGAGGGGACAATGTTACTCCCCAAGCTTCCACGGTACACTTCTCTTTGAATAATACAGTAGCGTGTGTTGTACGCAACTTCGAGTTCTAACACACACCGCAACCAATCAAACTTGCCGTTATGAATAGTAATACCCACTTTCTGAAATTTCATAAATTTTATCTTAAATAATGGAAATCGTTTTAGGATTTAGAATATCAATATTAGATTAGGGTGAATTTTTCGAACTTTTCTGATAACTTTTATATTTTGATGAATAGTGAAAATTACTAAATTTTAAATAAAAACAAATTTTTTAATCAAAATTATTAATATTAATAAATTATGAATTTGAGTGGTTTTAAAGTATATTTAGAAAATATTATTAACATATAATACAATTTTTGTCATTGGACGTAATATCACGTTTAAACCGGACATAAACAAGTGTCAATCTTTTGATAATTATTATTTCTTAAAAACACGCTTTTTGTTTTGACAGCGGAAATTGATTTTAAATTAATTTCTGCCACTTCTGTGTTTTGAATTTTGAAGTATTGATTATATATTTGGAATCAGGATTTCAAAATTTTGTAAATAGGTGTCTTTTAGTTTTAGACCTTTTGAATAATTATATTGGTAAATATTTTATTTATCATGGTTAAAGGGTAAATCTGGTAAATAAGGGTAAAAATGATATTATAATAATACTAAATTACCCTAAAATGTATCCTAACCCTATTGGTTGATACATTCCCGACCTTGGGCATCTTTGGGTCGATTTTGGGACCCCATGGATCCACCTGTAAGTGATAATGACAGTTTAAATTAATTAAGTTAAATTGAATACAAAAATGACATAAGCATTTATCTTTTAGCAAAAAAAAATTTACATAGAGGTATATATGATATATTTTAAACTAAAAATATTAATTTGAAATCTAAAAATATTTCCTCCATAATGGTATTTTATTTATAATTTTTATACATTGAATAATAAAATTTATTTATGACACAATAATCATGCAGTATTTTCCATAATAATGAATGAATCAAATAATTGGTATTATAAAAGTTAAAATATATATAATTGGAAAGTTTTTTGAAATACACGAATTTTATTGGTTAATATTACATGATAGTATTTCATAAATTAATTTTGTTCGAATTAATAAAGTTTGTAAGACTTTAAAAAAATCAATTATTAAATAGTGCCAAAATTGACATAAATGAGTATTAAAAAAAATATTATATTATTTATTAATATTCTATTCCTAAAAATATAAGGCTTGACCAACTGACTTATATAATGATAGGTGTATTATTAATAGACCACTTGGGGGACTCTTGGAAGTTTATAGTATGTTTATTGACTATATAATATAATAATACAGAGAGTCATGGTAAAGTCAAACTATTTAACTAAGAGTTAAATATAAATGATAAGGTTTATATAGTTACCCAAACCTGTCTAAAATCAATTGGATGAAGTTATTTAGACACATAACCACCTTATCTTTGAAATAAATCAGTTTGGAGACATTAGAAACCGAATAGTAATTTATTATAAAATAATATTTCTAGCTTTTCCTAAGGTGCCCCTCACCCCTATTATAAAAGGCAACCCCCCCTTCTCACTAATTCACACCATCAAAGCCTTTCTGATCGGCCAAACCCTTCCCAAATATCCTATAAACTTCCCTCACTTCATTATAGAGTCCCTCCCTTAGTTAGGAATCCAAATTAATGACCCCTTTTGATCAAATCAAAAGGAAGAACCAGAAGAAGAGGTAATGATTTCAACATCCTCTTTCATGTTCTTTTCTTCTTCCACTTCTTCTTCCTTTTTTATTACCATTATAAAATGATAACTCCAGTATCTTCTATATACTGTGATATAAATATGTTATAACCTTATTTAGTATTTTATCCATCCTTTTAATGACATGTCATCATAGGTGCGTACGTATTGCCTACCGTCTCCATGTTGTGGTGTAATTGTTATTCAATATATTATTATTAGGATGGGTATAATAATGATGTGTAATTCATGTAAATAATAAATATAACATGATAATGATTCTTTATATATGATATACCATCCAATTATATATTATTTTAATATCAAAAGAATGATATTATCGCTCGTGCATATGTACGGATTACCGTCTCCACCAACGCAATGATATTCATTCCCCATTATATCCATTCAAGAATAAATCTCAATTTATGATTAAAAATATTGTTTAGAGACATGATATCATTTTGGATATTAATAACAAATATACCATCCATAAAAAATATGTCTCACATAAGAAATAATGTAAAGGAAAATGAATCCGTTAACACCCGAATCGACGATAATACTATGATATTATCAACAAATCAATGTTAAATCATCATATATGATATCATATTAATGTATATTATTATTTTATAATTAAATAAAAATTATTTAACCATTATTCATGAGGTTAATCTACCTTCGACCAAGGAAAACATACAATGTAAGGGGATTCTTATCTCACTGTGAGATTTCCATTGTTCACCACTTATTTTTTTCATGTGGTCTATGTACCACCCATGATTGTAGTAATTGTGTAATATAATTTAATTTATGGATATTTACATCATAATTTTATGATCCTTCTTTCATTGGTGTATGTTTCTTATGTTACCAAATTGATAAGGGAATTTGAAATTTCAATTTCCACTCATGCAGATTTACGCATACTTTGTTGATTATTTTACACAAAGATTATGTGTAGAATAACTATTAATTTTCTTATGTCATAATTTACACTCCCATTTCTGTTTATATATTTTTATATACATAATCACTCAATTGATAAATTCTCAAGTCATCTATATGACCTTGATAAGATTAATTTTAAATCGATCTCCATTTGTTGAGTTAAATATCCAATTCAATAGTGTTGTTTTTACAAGAATATATGTTAATGTAATCTGATTGATTTACAATAAATATTCAATAATATTGACTGTATTTATATTTGTCACACATAATTATGTAATTGATTTATCCTTATCGTAAGGATATGGTCTTTATAAGATATTTCATCTCAATTTACATTCTACTTAGACTTCTTTCTTGTTATACACCAATTCACTTCTATATGGTGTATATATTGTACTTTGACATAGTATATCATGAATCCATTTATTCTCATGATATTATAGAGTATTGATTACATAAATTATCTGTTTTCAAGTTTCTATATTTTTGTTATGAACTCTAACTAAAATATCATTTTTAATGTTTTAAGGATTTATTATTCTAAATCTTTCTTATTAATGTCCATGTTTTAAAAATGTTTTTATGGATTTATTTAAATGTACATTAATCTTTTTAATATAAAAATTCCATTTAAAAGATCAAAGTGGTATGGGACACTTTGATTCAAAAATCTATTTTAAACATCTTCTTGACAAATAGTGTGACATTTAAAGGTTTTCAAGAAAAGGTGGATATTTCTCTCAAATATTTTTGATGATTATTTTCATCTATGTCTATATCATTCCTTATTCTCTATAAGGCCTCGGCCTTAAACCTTACTTAATATTTAATTAAATGAATAATTCACATTGAGTATATTTTCAGGTTTATAGTTTTAGAGAATTAGAACATAACTATTACATCTCAAAAGATTTACAAAGTAGACACTTCTATCAAGATTCCATAAAATAAAAAAAAATCTTAAAAAGAAACATGTCTACTTCCATGTTTTATATTGCATGACATTCCCTTGATCCCATCTTTGACCCCATTCCACATTAAGTCCTGTGAAAAACATTTCAAAAAAAAAACTTGGGGTGAGCATAAAAAGCTCAGTAAGGGATACACAAAGAATGAAAACTGTTAGTTTTTCAAACATCAAGTAAACCATGTATACTTTATCAAAGTAATATCTTCACCTTCATGAAGTTGTAAAAACAATTCACTGAATAAAATATCATTACTTACATTTTTGTAACCAAAGGATTACCATAAAACCCATATAAAGAACACATAACATATATAAAGGTAAATTGGGACATAAACATATTTAAGTGGAATAACCATACGGTCGACTTCCACACATATCACTTAATGGAATAGCTATACGGCTGAATTCCAAACCCAATGCATTGGAGGTTATAACGTAACCACCCATCTTGGTATTCACGACACCACCCGTCATATGGTTTGTCACGTAACAACCCGTCAAATGTCTAAGTACTATTATAAAATCATAAGACATAAAACAAAAATAATGGAAAGAAAACATTTCCACACTTTGATAACAATATATCACTCAAATATTTTGACATAACAAATCCATTATAAAAACCATTTTCAGTACCAAAATACAAAAAAGATTATATGGTATTTATTTCATTTAAAAACATCACGACCTGTTGTGGAAGCCAAAGACCAAATAATACTCACGGCGGCGGAAAAGGTTGTTGTCACCGCGTAGTTAAAAGAAGCATTCCTTTTTGTCATTTTGTAAAAAGCTTCGTAGAAAATGTTTCCTTTTGTATAAAATTAAAATTGAAAGGGGTTTATACAGTGTATAAAAGATAGTTGTGTATAAAATGAAACATTACTCAATGAATGGAGATTGAGACGAAGTCCCTTACCTCAGGTCCGACTTGACTCGATCGTTCATTAACGTCCTGAATAATAAACTTGAGTTCATTTCTACTTTCTTAAGAACCTTTTTCAAGTTCATTATTCCTTTTATATCACTTATTACCATGCCACAAACACTGTGTAATTATTTAAGTTATTAATGGTTGTTTTAACGATCATTGGTACTTGAGTAAAAAATATGCTCTTTATAATTACAAGTTGTTCATGTATCCATTATATCCAGAGTTATACTCATGATTTAGATATCATATATATCATATATATCCAGTATATAAATGCATTTATAATATTACATAATCATTTGGAGGTAAGAAATGAAATGCACCATTCATGGAGATGGTAAGCCGTATGTACGCATGAACGCTACTTTCATTTCTATTTCGTATTTTATGAAATGGAATCATAATTACATACAGGAATATTATAATTACAATGTAATATCATATATAATATCATAACTCCATCCTTTATACGTCCCACATATGGTATTAACGAATCAAATCACTTTGAGGGGGCGGTAGTCCGCAATTCCTTAAAAGAAGATATCACGTTTACCCATAATGGAAACCATAAAGGTATGCCCAAAATTAAAAATACATAAGCTTAAGGAAAACATAAACATATTATATATCATATAAAAATATATTGTCATCTTAATGGCCACCTTTGAAGGTGTTAAATGAATGTTGAACAATTATCGTTTCGGGAGGCATAAATTCACCAACCACAGAAACAGTATGTTCTTTAACAATTAGATGTAGATGTTTGTAAGTTTAGCTCGAAGTCATCTTATAATAACATCCTAGTATATTGAAGATACTGGATTTGTTATAAAAGAAATGAATAAAAGGAGTTTAGGGGGTTGGAGAAGAAAAATAAAACAAAAGAACACTAATGAAGACATCACCTTAATATTGGGTAACTCTCTTAGATTTGAGCTCAAAGGCTTCCTTGGGAAGACTTCTGCCCAAAGTGACGCTTCAAGGAGTAAGATAGGGATGTGTAGAGACAAAATGGGAAGGGGTTGGCCAAGCCAAAGGCTTTGGATGTGTGGGTAAGGAGGTAGAGGTGGGGGCCTTTTATAAGAGGAGAGGAGGGGCACTCTTGGAAAGTAAAGAAAAGTTACATTATTTTAAAAAGAGTTTAGGATTCAAAAGGTCCTACATTGATATTATTCGAGGGTAAGGTGATAAGCGTTCTAAATCCACCCATCCAATAGGTTTTGGGCATTTTTAGGTCATATATTTTACATTATCATTTCATTTTATTTAAATCCTTTATTAATGGGGTAATCGCTTCATCATCATGATGTCATAAATAATTTAATTTATTTAAAGTATAACAATTATAAAAAAATACTATGATGTAGGAAATCTTTTTAGATTTCCAATGAATACTTATAATCAAAAATCTGACTTGTATAACCCCATATAAAAATTGTTTTAGTAAATTAACTCATGTGTGTGTCATTTTTACTTTAACATTAAATAAAAAGTTATTTATATCATTTCCCAACCAAAGTGGCTCCATGGGGTCCCCAAGTTGACCCATGGATTTTCATGGTCATCCATGAAACATAAAATAAGTTTAGGAAATATTTCAAGCTCATCTCATATTATTAAAAAATTATTTTTACCTTAAACTACACTAATTATATCTAATAACGATTAAGAACTTAAAAGTAACTATTCACCAAAAAAATTATTTTAATCTCATTGAACCACATTTTAATTCTTAATGACAACCATGTATGTCGGATTTTTGAAAATCAAATCACAGAAGTGACAAATTTTCATTTAAACGAAAAATTCAGTTTCTTTAACTAATACTTAGTGGTGTAATTATTCATCGAAAATTGAAGCTTTTCAGAAAAATACCAAAACATAACCCTAAGCTATATTTGATATTCCGAATTCAAAAATGATGTATATTTTAAAAAATTCAAATCATATAAGTCACATTAAATAATTTATTAATTAATTCCCACTGTCATGAAAAATAGCGTGTTTTTATGAAACAATAAGTATCAAAAGATTGACACTAGTTTAAGTCCAATTTCAAAGTGAAATTTATTCCAATGACCACCATTGGATTAAATGGTAAAAATATATTATAATTTCACTTCAAAACCAATTCAAAAGTTAATCTAATCATATAAATAAATTAGATTAAAAATAGGTTTTGAATTAAAATACATCATTTTTCACTATTCATTAAAAAATGAACTTTATCGGAAAAATACCAAAAATTCAGACAAAGTAAATTTTGATGTCCCAATCATAAAGAATAAGTTTATTTAGACAAAAATAGCTTATAAAATTGTCAAAATATAGATTTAAAAATGGTTTTCCATTAAAAGGTAGTAAAAAAATCTTTTAAAAATATTAGTGTATTCCATGCTTAAGATTGGATTCATTTTCCTTTTAAGCCTCTAAAACAATATCTAATTCATTAATAGACATAGATAAAAATATCTATTATTCATTACTTACTTGGGATGTTACATCCTTCCCCCCTTTAGAAAATTGAGTCCCCGCAATTGATTTACATATCAAATAAATGGGGGTACTTATCCCTCATTGAATTTTCAGATTCCCATGTTCCCTCTTCAATCATGTGGTTTTTCCAAAAAACCTTTACCTGATGAATCACCTTATTCCGTAACACTTGCTCCCTGTGGTCAAAAATCTGGACCGGTTGTTCCTCATATGATAGGTTCTCTTACAGCTGAATTACCTCTAGACTCAAAACATGAGATGGATCCTGCATGTACTTTCTCAGCATTGAAATATGAAAAACATTGTGTACCTGAGATAAACTCGGAGGTAAAGACACTCGGTATGCAACAGATCCAACTCTCTCCAGAATTTTATATGGTCCAATGAACCTTGGACTCAGCTTTCCTTTCTTACCAAATCACATAACACTTTTCCATGGTGAGAATTTGAGGAAAACATGATCTCCTACCTCAAAAGATAGATCCTTCCTCATATTGTCCGCATAACTCTTCTGCCTGCTCTAAGCTGTTCTCATGTGTTTCTGAATCAACTGAACTTCTTCTGCTATCTATTCTACCAATTCTGGTCCTATCATCTTCCTTTCACCCATTTCATCCCAAAATGTTGGAGTTCGACACCGCTTCCCATATAACGCCTCAAATGGTGCAATCTGTATACTGGAATGAAAACTATTATTATATGAAAATTCAACCAAAGAAAGATATTGGTACCAACTTCCCTGATAATCCATCGAACAAGCTCGTAGCATATCCTCCAAGGTCTGATTTGTTCGTTCTACTGCCCATCTGATTGAGGATGAAAAGCTGTACTAATATTTAATTCAGTACCCAACGACTTCTGAAGGCCGTTCCAAAAGTTAGAAGTGAACCTGGGATCACGGTCAGATACAATGGAGAGGGGAACTCCATGTAACCTGACTATCTCTTTAAGATACAAACAAGAAAGTTGATCTTGGGAAAAAGTATCTCGTATAACAAGGAAATGAGAAGATTTAGTCAAGTGATCAACAATAACCCAGATTGCATTATTACCTCGAGATGTCTTCGGTAATCCCACAACAAAGTCCATGGATATATTCTCCCATTTCCACTCTGGAACTGGTAAAGATTGAAGTATCCCATTCGGTAACTGCCACTCTTCTTCAACCTATTGACAAGTCAAACACTTCACAGTAAAATCAGCAATATCTCTTTTCATTCCATCCAACCAGTAATATTCCCATAGATCTCTGTAAATCTTAGTACTGCCAGGATGAACTGAAAACGGAGAACTATGAGCTTCACATATCAACTCTCTATTCAACTGTGAATCAAAAGGCACAGACAATTCAGGCAATCATTATCAACTCTCTTCCCAAATCTAAAAACACAATCATTATCAATGTTGAATTCAGGAAACTTACCCTTCTGAACCAGCTCTACCTTTTTCTGCAACTCACTGTCTTGCTTCTGTGCTTTCTTGATTCTGTCTGATAGAGAGGATTTCACTGATACTTGAATCAAAATAGAATAACATCCTACACCAACAACATCTATTCCAAAGTTAATAAAATCCTTAACCAAAGGATCACGTTCCAATATCAACATTGCTAATGGATCATTACTTTTTCAACTCAAAGTATCAGCCACTTTATTTTCTTTTCCCATATGATAATGAATTGTATGATCATAATCCTTGATTAACTCTATCCATATCCTTTTTCTAATGTTGAATTCATTCTGAGTGAATATATACTTTAAACATTTTTTATCGGTATATATTTTACACTTTACTCCATACAAATGATGCCTCCAAATTTTTAAAGAAAAAACAACAGCAGCTAATTCCAAATCATGTGTAAGGTAATTTATCTCATGAGTTTTCAACTATCATGAAGCATAATAAATTAACTGATCACTCTGCATTAGGGCACAACAAATTCTTTTCAACAAAGCATCACTGTATATAACAAACTCACCATTCCTGGAAGGTAGTCCCAAAACTGGAGCATTCACCAATCTTCTTTTCAACTCCTGAAAACAATCATCACATTCTTTTGTCCAGATAAACATAACACCCCTCCGAGTTAGCTTAGTCATTGGAATAGATAACCGTGAAAAATTTATAACAAACCTTCGGTAATAGCCTGCCAAACCAAGGAAACTACGAATCTCTGTTACATTTGTTGGTCTTGGCCATTCTTCAACAACCTTGGTTTTTGCAGGATCAAAAGTTATCCCATATTTAGAAACAATGTGACCAAGGAAAGAAATTTGTTGCAACCAAAACTCACACTTGATGAATTTCCCATACAATTTCTTTTCTTTTAAGGTTCGCAAAATAACCCATAAATGACTTTCATGATCCTCTTTAATTTTATAAAACACCATAATATCATCAACAAAAACAACTATGATTTATCACCTGAGTCAACTGTGCCATCGCTGCTATAAACTGCTCAATTCTGATTCTAACAATCTCAGTATGCTGATTTGGAAGGTCATTTCCCTCTGTATGCCTTCTTAGAAAAGTTGTTCTGTTTCTTCTATGAAAAACCATTCTTAACACAGAAATATATTAGGCGACGAAATATGGTAATATTCAAATGCTATATCATTTCACCGCGTATGTTAAAAGAAGCATTCCTTTTTGTCATTTTGTAAAACGCTTCGTAGAAAAATATTACTTTTTTATAAAAGTAAATTTCAAAGGGGTTTATACACCGTATAAAAGAATGTTGTGTATAAAACGAAACATGCCTCAATGAATGGAGATTGAGACGAAGTCCCTTACCTCATGTCCGACTTGACTCGATCGTTCTTTAACGTCCTGAATAATAAACTCGAGTTAATTTCTACTTGCATAAGAACCCTATTCAAGTTCATTATTCCTTTTATATCACTTATTACCATGTCATGAACACTATGTAATTATTTAAGTTATTAACGGTCGTTTTATCAATCATCGGTACTTGAGTCAAATATATTCTCTTTATAATTACAAGTTGTTCATGTATCCATTATATCCAGAGTTATACTCATGATGTATATATCATATATATAATATATATACTGTATATAAATGCATTTATAATATTACATAATCATTTAGAGGTAAGAAATGAAATGCACCATTCATGGAGATGGTAAGCTGTACGTACGCCTGAACGCAACTTTCATTTCTATTTCATATTTTATTAAATGGAATCATAATGATATAAAGGTATATTATAATTCCAGTGTAATATCATATATAATATCAAAACTCCATCCTTTATACATCCCACATATGTTATTAACGAATCAAATTACTTTGAGGGGCGGTAGTCCGCACTTCCTTAAATGAAGATATCACGTTTACCCATAATGAAAACCATAAAGGTATGCCAAAAATGAAAAATACAGAAGCTTAAGGAAAACATAAACATATTATATATCATATATAAATATATTTTCATCTTAATGGCCACCTTTGAAGGTGTTAAAATAATGTTGAACAATTATCGTTTCGGGAGACATAAATTTACCAACAACAGAAATAGTATGTTCTTTAACCATTAGATGTAGATGTGTGTAATTGTAGCTCGAAATCTTCTTATAAAAACATCCTAGTATATTGAAGATACTGGAGTTGTTACAAAATAAATGAATACAAATATTTTAGGGGGTTGGAGAAGCAAAATAAAACAAAAGAACACAAGTGAAGACATCACCATAAAATCGGGTAACTCTCTTAGATTTGAGTTCAAAGGCTTCCTTGGGAAGACTTCTGCCCAAAGTGAGGCTTCAAGGAGTAATAGAGGGATTTGGAGAGACAAAATGGGAAGGGGTGTCCGAGACAAAGTCTTTGGAAGTGTGGGTAAGGATGTAGAGGTGGGGGCCTTCTATAAGAGGAGAGGAGGGGCACTCTTGGAATGTAAAGAAAAGTTATTTTATTTTAAAATGAGTTTCGGATTCAAAATGTCCCACATTTTTATAATTCAAGGGTAAGGTGATAAGGGTTCGAAATACACCCATCCAATTGGTTTTTTACATGTGTAGGTCATATATTTTACATTATCATTTCATTTTATTTAAATCCTTTATTAATGGGGTAATCGCTGCGTCATCATGATGTCGTAAATAATTTAATTTATTTAAAGTCTAAAACTTATAAAAAACTACTATGATTTAGGACATCGTTGTATATTTCCAATGACTATTTATAATCAATAATCTGACTTGTATAACCCCATGTAAAATTTTTTTTAGTAAATTAACTCATGTTTGTGTAATTTTTACTTTAACATTAAATAAAAAGTTATTTATATCATTTTCCAACCAAAGTGGCTCTATGGGGTCCCCAAGTTGACCCATGTCTTGTATTGGTCGGCCATGACACATCCACTAAGGGTAGGACATGTGTCAAGCTCATCTCATATTATTAAAACATTATTTTTACCTTAAACTACACTAATTACCTCTAATCGCGATTAAGAACTTAAAAGTTACTATTCACCAAAAAATTATTTTAATCTCATTGATCCACATTTTAATTTTTAATTACAACCATTTATATAGGATTTTTGAAATTCAAATCACAGAAGTGACAAATTTTCATTTAAACGAAAAATTCAGTTTCTTTAACTACCACTTAGTGGTTTCACTATTCATAAAAAATTGAAGCTTTTCAGAAAAATAGAAAAACTTCACCCTAAGATATATTTGATATTCCGAATTCAAAAATGATGTCTATTTTACAATATTCAAATCATATGAGTCACATTAATTAATTTAATAATTAATTTCTGCTATCATAACAAATAGCGTGTTTTTATTAAACAATAAGTATCAAAAGATTGACACTAGTTTAAGTCCAATTTCAATGACCATCATTGGATTAAATGGTGAAAATATAATCTAGTTTCACTTCAAAACCAATTCAGAAGATAATATAATCATATAAATAAATTAGATTAAAAAAAGGTTTTTAATTAAAATACAACGTTTTCACTATTCATTAAAAAATGAACTTTATCGGAAAAATACCCAAAATTCACACAAAGTAAATTTTGATATCCCAATCATAATTAATAATATTATTTTGATAAAAATAGCTTATAAAATTGTCAAAATATTGATTTAAAAATTGTTTTCCATTAAAAGGCAGTAAAAAAATCTTTTAAAAATATTAGTGTATTCCATGCTTAAGATTGGATTCATTTTCCTTTGGAGCCTCTAAAACACTATCTAATTCATTAATAGACATAGATAAAAATATCTATTATTCATTAATTACTTGGGATGTTACATTATCAATTGAGGTTAATTTTTAACAATACAATTTTCCATATTGTATTTAATGAGTTATTGTTTGACTGTGGATATGTTATTTTTATACCATTCATGGTTTTTGGATAATGTATAGACATATCGTATGCTAGTTTAAATAAAAATGTTAATGTTATGTTTCAAATTTTTCTTATGAGGAATGCATTGGACATAGTAAGTGACATGTGGATCCCTCTATATCTCCTTGATGCATCAGTATGTCTCATGAGACAAACTAGTGTCCTTCCACAAAGCCTTGACAAAATCTTATTTGTAGTCTTGGAACAAGGCATTGACTATGTGGTTATGATAGTATGAATTATTCATTCCATTATTATGAAAGTGGTTATTGATATTGCATGTGATTATTAGATAAGTAGAATATCCATTTGAATAAGTAAATGGAATTATTTCATTTTATCTTTTCCATATTATGTTGAAGTTCACGTTTAAAAGGCTTTTGTTTTAGTTATACATTTCCTTAATTGTTTATGCTTATTTATGAAAGTTTCCTCTATATTGTTATCCTTATTGAGTATCTAAGCTCACCCCTTTCTATGTATTATTTGTCCCAAGATGTGAAAAATTATTTTATGAATGACCTACAGGGATATTATGAGGATATGTGTGTGGTATATGGAGACAATATGTTGTTGTATATTTTCACTTTATGATTTAATGTAAACTTTATGAATGTATCTAGTGATTCCAAGGCTACTAAACTAATCGGACTTTCGAGACTTGATCTTTTGTGATCATGCCAATGGTATGTCATAATGCACCGACTCTGGGTAACTGGGCTTGGGGTGATACATTCAATATCTCTCTAAACATTAATCATTATACCATAATATGATTGTATACAAAACACATAGATTAATAATCAATAGTATACATCTTCATAGTATCAGACATGAAGTATTCTCAAACATATTGATAAAAAAATTTATCACAAGAAGGATAATTAATGTTTATGTATGATTATTATCTAATAAATACATAATTACATTTAGAATAAACGATACATTTAATAGCTTCCCAAAACATACATGTCAATCATTATCAATACAAAACTCAATGTTCTCTACAACATTATTCCTTCCACCATACGTTTTGTCTCCAAATTATCCTTTTTACCACTTTAATCATTCCCAATGAAGATGATTAACTAATCATTAGAGTAATATAGAGTTTTTACCATCCATTTTGGTTTCCTTGTATACCATTTTAATTTTTAATATAATTGAATCCCTTTTCATTTTTATAAGGAATATAGTTATATGATCAATTATCAAAAGTGTAATTCCACTTTTTTCTATGATATCAATGGATTGAGTAGCCATTGTTAATAAAAAAATCAAAAACTATTATATAATTCATGTCTAAATCCTTAAATTTGAATATCTATAGTATACATTAATCATCAGGGTTTAGGTCAAAAAGTTTTCTAAAGAGATGTTTCATATAAACAATAATGTAGATGATTAAATCTATTATCTATAGAATAGTGGTCAGGTATTTTTGATCATGTAAATTGATTTTTATTAAGTAATAATCTATCAAATAAATGAAATTCAGTCATATTAAGCCGATGCCTTTATTTCATGAATTTTCATATATAATAAAACATCCCTAATATAATGGTAATATGACTATTGATCAATGACATGAATTTTCTAAAATCCTATTGAATATCATTGGATAAGAAATTCTAGTAAAAAATACATTTATTTACTATTTATCATCGTTAGTGGGATTTATTGAGGTGATAAATTTCATAGAAGAAATTGATGGTACTAAACTAGTATTAGGAAACAAAAAATATCAATAAATGATATCTTTCTGTGAAAATAATTTTTTTTTATTTTTAATGGTTCTAAAGAAATCGATTTACTTTTGATTACAATACCTAATAATGTTTCTAAATCAACCCTTGTGTACCATTTATTATACTTTAAATAAATATTATACTATTGGAAATTTTTTCCCATAGTTTCATAATTTTCCTTATAAACTTAAATATATTTTGATTATATATGTGTATCTTCTTTATGGAAAACTAATTTTTTAATGTAATCCCTAGAGACTCTATTAATTAATCCTTTTATGTTTTTTAGAATTAGTTTATATTAATTGAATAATTATGAAATCATAAATTACACATCATTTTCTCAAAGAAGACTTTGGAACTTCCTCACATCTCACCAATAATTAGTGATTTCATGTTCTTAGAAAAAAATATTATAATCGATGAAACCCTTATATTAAATTAAAAAATACATCAATCCATGGTATATGTTTCATTTTCTTTATTTTTATCAGTTTAATCTCATGAAAATAAATGAAGAGACAAATTAAATTATTCATTTTCCTTGCTAAGGGGATTGGGGTACCCCATATAGACGTACTATAGTTTATAGCCCCTTATAATTTTTTTCAAATTGATCAATCTATATAATTAATATTTATATTTGGTATATTAAATAAGGAATCATGTTCTTGGGATGTTCTCTAGGAAAAGGTCTAAAAAAGGTAACCCTAATGTTTTTTGAATGCTATCAAAATCATTGAGACATTAATTATCATAATCCATAATATTGGGTATGTCTTTATAGGTGACCTATATTATTATTTCATTCATTTAGATATATATTATTAACCATAAAAAATAAATACCCACACTCTAGAAAGGGGATACAATGGAGATTTATCTTTCTACATATACTTTCATATAATTACAATATGTTTTGGAATATATATATATATATCTTTATCAGTAGTTGATATTGTAATTATATGAAGTCATCCAGTCTATTACTAAAATATAATTTAATTCTACAAAACTGAGAATAACGTAATATTATTGATTATTATTTTCCAAAATGTTAATTGGGGAAGAGTTACAAACATGATATGTTTTGATTAAACCAATTAGTGTTTTATGCCATGGATCAGTATCCATGCCTCAATGTTTATATCAGTTTATAATAGTGACTGAAATTCCATTCAATGTAAATTGAATACAAGATTAATGACCATTTTATTAAACCTTTAATAAAATGAAATATATTATAAAAGGAATGCATTTATTTTTTCAGGGATCATTGATCAAGATATTTTAAAAAAGAGGGAATTCATTGTCATATAAATTAATGAAATAAAATTTGATCATTATTTATAGGAGTTAGTTATTCCATATTATTAATGATATCTTTTATAACATTATTGAATTGATGAATTATCTTTAGATGTTTTTTGACCCCTTTATACATAATAGGAGGGATCTCATTTCAGCAATCTCTATATTTCACATTGTAATTGTATTGATAAGGATTACTAATATTTTATTCATTTTTGTGAAAATAATGATTTATTTCTAGGAGAATATATAAAATAATAAAAATATATATGGAACATTATGTTCATTGAATGAATAATACATGTAAATACTAACTTATATCTTCTTAAATAATTTATTTAGTTATTTACGATGTATTTTCCACTATGTTTCACAAAGAGAATTACTAAGAAACTACTAGTCCTATATTAACACATATTATCATGAAATAAATATCATATAAAATTACTAAAGTTTTTATAATATATTTATATCCAAAATGAAAACCCAACAAACAAAAATTCAAATGATTCTAGTAAATCAGATATATTATAAATGGATTGTAGTCAAAATATGTAATCTACATTTAAAACATCATAATTTACTCTCATAGCTAACAATTTTTCTATTACATCATGGAATATCCTTTGGACAAACTGAAAATAATGGGTGCACAAAATTTTGTTAATGTGGACCATCTGAAAAATCATATGGATAAAAATAATATGAGCTAATAATCATTGCATGGAATCATAAAAGAAAGGGTATGTTAACAGTCATAATGAAAATAAAGACCATGTATGAAAATAAAGAAATCATAAAATCATTGAATATCACAATGTATCACATCATTAATATAATTTTTTGTTCACCGCTAATATGTTATGACATAACTGATAAATCATACTATATCATGTACATGTATAACATTATAGAAAATGATAACCACATATTTCTCATGCGTAATTTTATAATAATAAATAATTAATTAAAAAATGGATATGATGTATAATTGTTTCCCAACCATCATCATATTATGAATTAGTATGCATTACATATAAAAATAAAAATACATAAATACTAAATATGAAACAAACACTGATAAAAAATAGATAACATAAAAAATCTTATTTATAAAACTACCTAGGTATATATTTTGATCCAGATAAAAGATGTTAATAAGAAACCATTGATAACAAGTTTAAAACCATGAATTATGATACATTAACATGTGTCTAATTTTGAAAAAAATTAAAAAAATATGATGATTATGTCATGAGACTAAACTCATTTGTCAAATATTTTTTAAAATTTATAACAAAATATTAAAAGGGAAATTCGAATAGTTCATCATAAAAACATGTAATAATTATGTATATTTTATATTTAATTTTCTTCAATAATATATAGAAATTATATTTAAATGAGTAAAATATTAATAGGGATATGTAAATAAATATTTCGTTTATCCAGATGAATTTAATGAAAAAAATTGAAAAAGAACTGGAGAGACCTGCATATACCCAAAAAATAAAATAATAATGGAATATTATACCTCAATGGAATTTTTATCAATGGGAAAAAAATTAAATTTTTATTAAACAATAAGACATATATATAGTGATGGATAGATAATATTTCCAAAATAATGAGAATGAGTGGGAAGACTAACTACATCATGTATCTAATTGAATCATATACTCAACTAAAATACTAAATAGTGAAATCACATTCATTTTTTCATTATTGAGGAAATTTTAAATGTTTATTTCATATCTTTGATCAATATTTTTTCATTTTCATTTATTTACTACATTAATATTTTTTTTGACAATGAAATTGTGGTTTTTAAATTCATTACAAAAATTCAACGCCATTTTAATGGTGATTTTTTTTTCATTACATATTGGTTCCATAAATTATAGATGAGTTGTGGTATTTTGTTAAATTAATTATAAAAGTTAATAAGTTCAATATTTTGTCTGATAGATATTATTTAATAAATAATACATGCTATTCTTGTTTTTTACTATTAAAAATAATTGTGGTTGTTTATTTTTATTTTGTTATTATCATTCTAATTTGATTGTTACAAAATAAACTAAAATTTATTATTGTTTTATAAATGATATATTTTATCCTAAAATAAAATTTTACGAATATTAACGAATAAAATATGGAAAAATTGATTCATCATCATTAACATAAGTATTCTATTATAACCATGGATGAATAATTTTTTATGTCATTAAAAGAATATAAAAACTAATAAATGTGTGTGTATTATAAAAACATGTTAATATAATTAATATAAATCCATAAATTTATATTTAACGATTATATATATTATATAAGTGGCATGGGAAGAAATAAAATGAGATGAAATGGATTTTGAAATAATTAAATTCAATTACATTTACTCCAATCAAACTAATCTTAAAGCCTTCGATATATGATCTTTTTTACAAAGCAGGGGTATATGAATGTTTATTAGAGTGTTTCAGATGTATTTTATTTGATATTTTTATAAAAGGAATAATTTATATAAATAAAAAGTGATAGTGTAGGATATCACATTTAACCAAGGAAGAAGGTTATATTTATAAAAATATATTTATTATGTTATTATTTAGTATCATGAGTATCACTACATTTTATTATTTTATCACGTTTTAATGATTTATTGTAACATATATTTTGTTTTTTTAAATTAAATCACATATATGAAGATATAATATTTGAAATAATTTATACAATTTAAGAAGTCAGAAATAATATTTATACATATAAAATTAATCAATGGTATTAAAAGATACATTATTTGTTTTCAAATTAAATTTATTTTATCTAAATACATTATTATTCTAATTTTTTATATATAATAATTGTTTCAATAATTTTAAATAAATTATGAATTTATATTTAAATAATGAATATGTTAAGCAATATACTGAATTCATGAATACTATATTTTTACCATTTCACCAAATAATCATATTGTTCATAACAATATAAAAAATGCACAATAAGATAATTTTTGTGTTATGACTATAAATGTGTTTACATATTCATAAAAATATATATCAATAAGGTAATTAAATTATTTTTACAATAATATAAAAATTTGTGTTATTATAAATTTATTAAAATACAAATTATTAAAATTAATAATTAATTATTATTTAATATATAAAATCTGATTTTTTTTTGGGTAGAATAATGATACATTTTCTGTTATTTTTTAATGTCAATATTAAAATATAAGAAAATTTATACCTAACCCTTACTTACTTTATTAATATTTAACATATTTTTTTTGTAAATGTTCATTATATTTCAGTTTCAAAATTAATTTTTAGGTATTTAAAATTCAATTCTAAGTTGACAATATTTTGGAGGTTTTTTTATTATAAGATATACTAACACATTAAATTTTATGAATACAATAATCTTATTTATTTATATTTATTACACCATTGAATTTGTTTTATTTTTGTAGAGTTTTATATCAGTCAATTGTTCTACTTTATATTGATGAAATGAAATAACAAATATTTTTAGTATGCGGTGTATGAATTTTTTACTAGACTTCAAACATTAGTATGACACAAATTTATTTTTTTTATATTTTTATGGTAAAAATCCTAGGTTATTAATGATTCCCCAAATAAAAAACTTTTATTTCATGTTTCTGGATCTTATTATTGTGTTTTGAAGCCTAAAACTCATCCACTATATTAAAACCTTTATTTCTTGTACCATCATTCCATGAAATCAATTTTTAATATTAATATATTTTTAATATTATTTTTCTAATGGGAAATCATGATTTTTAAAACAATTGACATTTCCATAAATTATTTTAAACTCATAATATAATCCATTAGAATCAACCTTGTCAACATTATTCTTGTACATTAATACTATTTTTCATTAAGAAATATAACATAATATATTATATAAAAAATTAAATGAATATTTAATAATAAGTCTTTAAAAAATATCATCCATTAATAATGTCAATTACTCACCAATTAATTTGATCTAAACAATTACATACTGATTTAAAAATTTAAAAAAAATAAAAAAATATGAAAATAATAATAAATCATTAAACATATCCAACATTATTTATACTGAATTAATTTAAAACTATAAAACAATTCAGGGAATATTTATTCTTTATAAAGTGTTATATAATCATATTTTTTTGTAAAACTTTTAAATTATAATCTTTTGGAATGAAATGTGGTCAAAAAATATATGTCCACACATTTATGTCTCTACAAAAGAATACAACAATAAAAAATACATTCTAGATTTCAAAAAACTCCACTAAATGAAAGAGTTCCAAAATTTAAACGAAAAAATGGAAATTATGATATTTTTTCTTCATGTGGAAGCTTAAAAAATTGAATCCCATTAGATATTAATTAGATGATCAATACATTTGCCTTTTAAATTTTCATAGTAAAAAAGTTGAAGAAGGATTGTTGTTTCTAAACCAACACCATATGGTAAACCACACCATTGATTTTTTACCATAAATACTATAACGACCCATGCATTTCGTTCATAAATGTTACATCTAATTATACCATTATTCATTACATAACATAACTATCGTGTCTGTAATATTGTAATTCAAGTATATTTGGAATCCTTGATAAATACATTACTATATCATACAGTAACTACAATATTCCCCACTAAGTTATAAAAAATGATAATCCTTCTTATAAATATCATATTTAAAATCCTTCTTTCATAACCATATGAAATGATACATTTGAATGGGTGATATCTAAAGCTAGGTAAGAATAAAAGGGGGTATAAAAATAATCACATAAATATTAAATGACTAAAAGGGTGTGGTAAATCAATAATAACACATTTAAAACACAACATTCATATCATAGAACACATTTATGAATCATGAAATATGCACAGAATTTAATTAGATAAGAATAATTAATGAATAATAGAACATGAGATATGATAGTATGAAATTTTCATAAGATAATATTTTATTCCATACAATTAGAATATAAAATAATTTCATGTGTAGTAACTGAATACATAACAAACTACCATAGCAGATTGGGTTCACCCCCTGAACCATTGATGTTGTCAATGTCTACTCCAAATATTATTAGAGTGGATAGATGGTAATACTAAACTAAAATCACACCCATTAATTTCATTTTATTCTCATTATATATACAATATTACTCAATTAACATGAGGGAATTACAATCCATGGCCCAACGGTCACATAATGAATGTAAAACAGATTCATACCTTATGGTCATAAAACATTAATCATATTATAACTAATATAAATATTATTCTCAAAAACCTTTTATCATATCATATCCCAATGAAAAGAAGTATGTTTCATAAGCATTTATTTCAGTCACTAAAGAATAACCTGTTGAAATGGATCGAATTTCATTGAAATTTTTTCAAAATAATCAATTATCATTGAAATAATTAGTAATTATTTTTACATTAGATCATATAAATATTAAAATTTTATTAACATCAATTTCTGTCATCATAGATGTAAAATGAATTTTAAAAATTAATTGAAACATTTAATGAGTAAAATAATCTATTATATTTGAAACTAATTATTTATATTTTAATAATTAAACAAATATTAATGGAAAATATTACTTGAAAAGTACCTTAATTATATATAAATCAATCGTCAAATTAGTTTCTTTCCATGATATAAGAAAATTCTTTTGATTTTGTATGAGGTAAAATAAAACATTCATCCAATACATCTGTATGAAAAGAGGAAAAGTACATCTTTTGGAAAACAAAAAGATGAATCCATATAAATAATTTTTTAAAAACTCAATAATGGGTAAAAATGAAGTTACAAAATCATAGGATAATTGTTAAAACATTCTTTAAATCATTTATTGAAATCACACACATGTAATAGAATGGAAATTAGACTATAGAGATAAAAAAATATTTTTCCTTAAAAATATCATTCTATATATTTAGTACATAAAGATAGGAAATGAAGGGAAGACATGATTTGTAAAGAAATATCCCAATGATAAAAAATTAAATATATTATTTAGATGTAGATCATTAAATATTATAATAGGAAACATAATCAAAATGAATTCATATAAAAGAAGATATTTTAAAATAAAAATCTTACCACATTAGTAATAATTGAATAATAAACCTCATGAAATAAATTACATAAAAAAATTATTAAAAATTATTAATATTATGGGAATACTGATTTTAGTATATCATGTGGGAAATAGATTCCCCTCATAGAAATAAATAGATGCATAAAATGTAATTGAAATTTTTGAATAAATAATATACCAAGATAATAATTATTATGTGATGTTTAATCAATGATTTTATTAGGATCATACAATGTAAATTAATTAAAAAATAAGTATAAATATAATGAAATATAAAAAAATTCTTTTTAAAATAATTAAATTATATTATCAATGAAAACGGGAATGTAATATAACCTAATGAAGATAAATTGAACTATGAATCCCCTTTCCTTAGGTCCGACACATCACGAATGTACATTATATATAAATATAATAAATATATCTAAATTATTTGATATGTGAAGAATTTTTTTCATGATTGTTATTCTAATAATTTTATTGAAGGAAATTTTAGATTTAATTTCTCAATTTATGAACATCATATGTTTGGATGATATTATATGTGTATGTCCAAAATGACTAAGAATGGTCGAATATCATAAAATTGGTCTTCAATCTATAATCTCACGAATAATAATCATAAAATAATAATAATTGTTATATTTAAATTTCTAATTTTAAAAAATCATGAAATGTGACTATTATATTTGATCTATTTCATAATCATTGAAGAGGTAAAATATTTGTACACATGATTATAGTTTTAATTTCTCAATAATTGATATAAAGTACATATGTATTATTTTATCATTAAATAATGACTAGTATAACATATTTATAATATTATTTCATTAATATATATATATATATATTGTCCATGTGATGTGGTTATGAAAAATGAGTGATATTGTTTTATAGAGGTGGGAATCCCAATTTATACATGAACAATATTATCATTTTTATGAATTTAAATATAATAAATAATATGATATAATATCCTTAAAAAATTATAAATATATCATTAATATCATATATATATATATATATTAAATCTATCATTAATAACAACCACAATTTTTGGTTATGGAATATGAATTACATCACATCGTGAGGCAGTTTTGTAATGTACACATGAACGATTATATCATTTCCCATTTGATGGAAGATGAGATTGAGGTAGGGTATAAAATTAAAACAAAAACCAAATTATAAGTTATATATTGGTTTATAATTTAATCATGTTTGAATATGTTTTCAAGTATGTAGAGAAGTAAATGAAAAAAAACTGTTAATAACAATACCTCTTAATTTAATAACCTCTTTCAGTTTACACCAAAATCCATCCGATATTTTTTATAAAATAAAACAATTGTCTTGTAGGATTTGGAAGGAATATAAGGATGTTATTTTGTTACAAATTGGGTCTACCAAATGGATAACTAATAATGGAGAGTAATAGCGAAGGGGTACCCTTAAATATGTGAGGAGAGGGTGTCTTTTTAAGTTTCAAATGTTATTAAATTGTTATAAATTAATTTTAATAGAAATGGAAATAAACTAATATAAATAAAATAACTGACTAGGATGGGTTGAAATAAAATCATAAAATAATATTTTCTAAATATATTTTTTACTATTCTACCTATATCTCATCAATTTAATGTATATTAACTCTTTAAAAATATAGTGATGAAAATATTTACGTACTTTAACAGACAATATTTCAACTCTAAAAGAGAAATTCGATTATAAGTGGAAAATATTTTATATTTTCTACAATAATCGAATTAGTTGTTCAAAGAAATTATTTTTAGGATTTTTAAATCCTTCAATATAATATTATTTATTATAAATTATCATTAATGTCATATTTTGTAACTATTCATGTAATTTATCTTGGAAAATACATAAAAAATTTATTTCAAATATAATCCTTTAACTCATAAAATGAATGTTTCATTTTTCTATATAATTAAAAAAATATAAAAAATCAATCAGTTTTTATTAATTTTAATATTTCTAATTTCAATTTATTTATTTTTCATTTAAATTAGAGAAGAATATATTTTCATTGAATTAATCAAATTATTTGAATATATAAATTAGAAATCAGTTATATGATAATAAAATTAATTTATTAATCAAATAATAATGTATAACTAAATGTATGTAGTTTTTATCTAGATCATTGAAAACGTTTATCATTAAAACCAATAAAGTGACATCTATATTATTAGCTCTTACATAATAATATTAATGTTAAAATAAAATTTATATGGAATTATTTAGTCATATAATAGACACATGGAGGGAAATTTAGGAACACCATTCATCCAATATGATAACGATGGGAGTTAATGTAACACCTCATGTTATTATGAACCTTATTTCCAAAAAAATGTATTTAATTTCATATGTCTCACGATACACCGAGATAAAATTTTTATATATGGTACTCCATTTTATTTGTGTGCAACATATAACACATTATTAGCATGCATTACAGAAATTCTTAATTTCTATGAAGAAACATGTTATTTTTTTAATTATTTATATAGTAAATTTACAACATAAATTTTAATATTAAAAAATTGAATAGTGTTAAATAACTTTTAAATATTATTTATAATTTTTATTAATAATAAAACATATTGACAAATATATAATTTTTTTGTAAATTGAATATGTTTTTAAAATTATATTTTTTAAAAATAACTTCATTTTATGTCAATATATGAAAAATAATAAAACTAATTTAGAATATTTTAAAATTTTAGTTTCTTAAATTTATAATTATATAATATTATACAATTTCAAAATTATCTTAATGTGAATTTTATGTATTTTTCAACAAAAATAACTTTTTTAGATGAATATTTAAAATACATAACTGTAGTAGAAAATATATTTTTTATAATTTATTTATATAGTAAAATAATGTTTAAATATGGGTTAAAAGTTTAATGAGATCCATTTTACAAGAATTTATCCAATATTGGTTATTGGAAAAAATTTCACATTAAAAATGGAAATGCAAACACTTCAATCTTTTAAACATTTTTCATTAAAACCCCACTAATGAGAGACATTTGTTGGATTAATTTTAAATTGCCATCTTCCACATATATGATTAGATTTTAAAAAAAATTATAATATATTTATAAATAAAATAATTTATAATTTTTAAATATTTGAACTTATTTTTGGACCTAAAATGGTAGTGAAACAGATTAAAATTAATTAACTTGATTAATGTAAAAAATGATTACATGGGGCTTAGACAATAAACATATGGTAAAAATTTACCTTCCACTTATACGACATCAAATCAATATCCATATTTATACCTCTCTACTTCATTTATCTAATTTTATATGTTACAAAAGAATCTTGGTAGGTAGAAATATAGGGAGGACACATTTTTTAAAAATAGACACGTGTTTCCTCTCCCTCAACATGTAAAAGGGAACCCACCCAATAACTTATTCATAGCACAAAATCCATTTGGATCTTATATAACCAATCAAAAATTATTCATATGTTCCCTCCCTTAAAAATAGAATCTTCTGTTGAGCATAACAGCACCCATGGAGTCCCTTTGGTGTGAACTAAAAAACATTTTCCAAAGATGATGTCGCATCCTTAAACAAATATTTATATTTTATTTCATTTACCACCCCCTATTGTTCTTATTTAATAAATATATAACAACCTTGTAAGCCTAATTATACTTATATGTTATTATGTTACGGGTATCACCTTCACATACAATTACAACCATCAAATGGGATATGAAATTATCATTCATGCATACGACATACTCTTTGCACACAAACCAATGCCACATGTTCATTAATTGCCACATATTGAGGTAGGAAATAATTATGGAAATTTTTTTTTAATATAATATATTTTATATTTATGATTTCATTGTTCTACTGGAAGTATTATATAACACATTAATTGATTCTTTCCATTATCTAGAAATAAGTGGACATCCTTTGTAGACTTGTAGACTACCACCTCCTCAGTGTGATTTCTATTGATCACAAATTACAAACAATTTATTAAGGACAGATTTAATAAAAAATATATGATATATATTGAATTATAATTATAAAATAATTATAAAATATATATATATATATATATATATGTGTGTATCTTAAAATTTAATTTCATTCATTATGTCTAAAAATTGTTAGAGCGTTCTTACGTACGTATGACTTACCATCTCCATGAAGAATTCATTTCATTAACTATTTCAATATTTTATATATTAATATAAATACATATATAATGAAAATATTATATCATGAATTATTTTATACTATAATATAAATAATTATCAATGAATTATGGGAATGAATAAAATGTCAACACATGTAGGAAAAACGATGTAGTTATTACACAAAACGTAAGATAAACATGTTATTATTAATAAACAAGTAATACAAAGTAATAAGTAAAAAATTATATTTTATTACATAAATAAATATTATTATTTTATATATGAATAATTAACATATATTTTATATTTATTAGGTTTGAAAGAGTATGATTAGAGTCAAGACGTAAGCTAAGATAATTTACTCTCACTTTTTATATATATGAGATAAATTCCATAGTCACCACTAGATTATTTTATATGGTTTATAAAATACACAATTAATTGTTATATTGTGAAATTACTATATATAATTACATATAATGATTCAATTGAAGATATTATTTCATGGGGTTCATGAATGGAATGTCACTCAAGTAGTAAGGGGATTTCATGTATCACTTATATTTCTGTGAGACTTATGGCTTATTCACCCCAAATTTGTTTTTTGTTGTTTATATACTATTATGAATGTATTATATAACTATTGTACTTGTATTTATTTTTATTTAATTATCCAATTTATGATCGAAATTTTATGGGATTTTATAGTTCAAAATTCCCTGAATTAATAAGTAAATGTTTTCTCAATTTTCCTTCGTTGTTATGCTTTTATATTCAATAATGAGGTGTATATAGTGCACATTGACATGTTATATCATGAGACTTCTTATTTTAATGATATTTTATTCTTAATGTAGTTTTATTATTTCAAGGGTATTTTGATTCTATTTTGGCAATGTAGTTTCAGTATATTGATAATATTTCATATTATATTGAATTTATTGATTATTATGCTTCCATTGAGGAAATCAAATAATACATCTCTAAATAATTATCATGATTTTTATTATCCAACATTGTTGATTGTATATTCATGTATCGGTTCATTTTTTCTACTCTTTTATACTTAGCATAATTAAGAATGAATTTTTAAGATAATATGACCATATTTCACTCATTGGTTGGAAATCAGTTTTATTCAAAAACCATATTTTATAAAAATTATTTTAAAAAAATAATTATGTGATATTTTAGAATTATTTTAAATGAAGAATGATTTAAATTATTTTCAAATAATACCTTATATGTGTTCAATAGATTCTCAGTACAAAACTTTGTCAAATATGTTTTCTCTTTTAAAAATATTTTCAAAGAAGAAATCATATTTCTCTTAAGATGTTTTTATACTAGTTGTATAAAATTAATTTTACATCTATGGTGAAATACTTTGGTGTTACTCATTCCATTATAGGTATATTATCTAAGGATATCATTCATATTATTTCTCATAATGTTTTATGTATTTATGGAATGGTTTTATGACACTCAATCCTCTTCCACATGTTATATGCGTATTAAAACGTCTTATTCTTGTGAGTAATGCCTTGCTAATTTCGTTAAAACTATCAATTTTTTATAAGATAACATATGGTGAAATTTTTATGAATACCAATTCATATATGGATTATGATATGATTACTTTTTATTATCAAATGGATGTTGTGAGATTTATTTCATTATGTGATGGGTGGGACCTATATATTACTCTGATTTATTGGGAAAATATTTTTATCTCATGAGATAAACATGGATGAAATGGGGAGTGAATATGGTTTCGTTATGGGATTTTATATTAAGATTTTATTGGGAGTGACCCTTTACTAGTAATATTGTTTAGAGAGTGAACCCATTCCACTAACATGGACGTGTAAATATTCTTTGACTACTATGCAAATAATTTTTATATTCTTCCGTGTCATTCACAATTCCCTATCTTTTAATCATGTTATTCTTTTATGGGTGTATCTCTTGATTATCTTATGTGTAATTTCAAATTAAATGCCAATATATTTCTCATTAATATTGATTATGATATTTTATATTTATGTTATGATCATAGAATGATATGATCTTGTTTTAATACCCTTATTATCAGGATAATGCTTTTATATCTCCCTTTTTGACCTTACTGAGTATCTGATCCCAACCATTCATATTTTTTCATTACCCGGGTTTTAATGCTCTTTATTATGTTTGATGTTTTTAAGAAGGGTTCATGTTATGCATAAAAAGTTGGTGATAATGTTTATCTCTTATATACCAATGATTGTGAATCGATGTTTTCAAATACAATAAAATAATACGGTATTTGGGGGTCTATTAGTATAAGGAATTAAATGTTCTGAAAAAATAGATGAAATGAATATGTATGATAATTTAGGATTATTATAGATGGTATCATAGTAAAGAATTAGTTAACCATTGGTAACTATGATGAGAAAACCATAGTGAGATCCCAAAGAGCATTTATCTAATAATTGGGATAAGGAAGAAACAATGTATGGAGAATGTCCTCAAATATTAAAAATGGTTAAATTGAGTAGTTTCATAGAAATTAATACATTTCTAGACTATATATGTTTTTTTGTCTTTGAAGCATATTTACATAGGGGATATAACTCCAAAAACAATGTATTGAGATGGATTCAATTGGGAACTAATGAACAATAATGTTCTTTGATATACATTGGGTTTCAGACACCCATGGGTTATGTATTTGTAATTCAAACAATATTCAAAAACCCCCATGTTGTATTTTAAGAAATTGAAAATAAATAACCTTGGATTAACCATATGCTTAATTGTTTAATGAATTTTTCATAACAAAGGAATCCTTCAAGTTATTTCAATTATTATGCAGTTTCCCCTCTATGATTATATTTTCATACATTATGAATTCTATTTTTTGACAATTGGTTGAACCTAATGGAACCATGTTAATGTTGAGTGTGATTTGTGATTTAATGATTTTTATCCCATGCATCTGAATGCTTTGGGATTTGGAATGATAACTATCATTTGTATTCTCAGACTACTTTATCAAACTATGAATCCTGATGAATATCCAAACAAACAAAGGAGGGATCAACATCATTTTGAGTCCTTCATGACGAAACATCAATCCTCATTTAGTGGGTCATTTTATATACTTTTTTTAGAGATGGATCATTTCAATTGAAAATATATTTTATGTTCTAAAATTTTCAAAAAGTGAAAAAAAAGTTATGGATGGTTATCATTTTGAAGGATAAGAGGACCAATGGTGAAATATAATCAATAATTCAAGGGAAAAAAGGAATGTGAATCCATCGATTTTGGATAATTCATGAAAAAATTATTCAATAAGTAGTTTTCCTTTGTTCTTAATCTAAAAATTGATAAAGAATTTCTTTTTTCATGTAAATTAATGTTGATTTTTTGGTACCTATGAATCCAATTTTACAAAACATTTGAGGTATGGTTCTCATATTTTCATCCTACATGAATGTAAGAATAATAGATTCTTCTATTTATTATTGACAAGTATCATAAGATAATTATTCATTAGAGACATCAGTAGCTATGAATAGATTGTGATATTTTTAATTAACATTTAAATAGAGAGTAGAGTTAAATTTCAATATTCTTGTTTTGATTGGTATAGAATTATGGGGTTTAATGGAACATCAAAAAACAATTTATAGAAAAAATTTTGTATTCATTATGAACATAGTGTGGGAATAATCATGGATGAAATTTTATTAAAGAATATAATAAATTTTTTATATGTGAAAGTGAAGGTAATACGGAATTCAATATCTAAATTGGTGGAAAAAATATAGATATAAAAGGGAATGGAGAAAAATATGTATAGAATTATCCTCTGAAAGATCATTTGTTTAGGTGTAAGGTGAATAATAATTATTCGTACCAGTACACAAACTTGATGGTCAGTGATAATGGTCGACGTCAACAACTTATTAAGCCAAGGGAAAAGTGAAAATCTAATGTGATCACTATTTCTAATGAAGTGTGTGATAACAACGAGATTAAAGGTACTCCTCCCATCCACTTTTGATTTTGTAATGTCTTATTTTATTATATATATTACTAATCCTTTGTATCTATATAAATTTCTATTGGTATTATGATTCAAAGAAAATTATTAAATGTGGAATAAAATGTGAAAACACATAATGCTATGATGAATTCACCTCATGTGTAGGGTTCCTCTCTCATTGAAATTTGTAGGAATGTACTTCCTTGAAAATTCCAATTCATCCCCTTATTGATTTTGATATCATATTAGGAATGGAATTAGGTTCTCAACATAAATCCCACATCAATTTTCAAGGAAGGGATGCTAAAATTGATATTTCATACCAGTAAATGATTATATATCACTATAATGATATGCATGAACATGATAAATATATTGCATCTTGTTTACGTATCTTAACTCTCATTTAGAGAGATTGATTATCTCATGTTTTTTGTAAGATACTTGACATTGATGAAATTCCAATAGTTCGAGAATTTTTTGATGTCATTCCAAAATAAATTCATATAATTTCACTAATTAGTGATGTTATGTTCCTAATAGACCTCATACATGGTTCCACACAGATTTCAAATAATCCCTAAGGAATAGACTAGATTGATATTTAGTAGTTGATGAAGAAACTAAAAGAAAACATTCTAAATGTAAAAATTCAGTAAAATGTTCCCCATAAGGTGCAAATATTCTTTTTGTCAAATGAAATATGAATCATTGAAACTAATAATTGAATATCAGGAGCTGAAAAAGCTCAAAACTAATAAAAAGTATCCTCTTCCTAGAGTTGGTGACTTTTTTGATAGATTGCGTAGTGTTCATTATTTTCGGTGTCTTTCCTTCATTCTAGATATCATAAATTGAGGGATAAGAGAGATAATATATACAAGTCATGATTCTAAACAAGTAATGTACACTGTAAATATATAGTAATACTTTTGGTATTAATATTTTTCCTTCTATATAATTGGAATGGATGAATATTGTGTTTATTTATTGACTTGATGTGTTTTTGGGAGTCATTATAGGTTATATTATTATCTATTCAAATAGTATGGAAGGGAATGTAGAAAATTTATAAATTCTACTGAAGACCATACAGAGGTATAAATTATTTAAAAAAACAATACAAATAGTGTGTTTTTTCGATAAATTTTTTCATTTTTATGTCATATAATTTCCATTATGATTATATTAGTAGATCAATAAATGATGGATGCTATCAAATGTTTTACCTAACATGCCATATTGAAAAAGATCCATAGATCTGTAGATTCAAATGAATATTAGCAGTGAGGTGTGGATAATTTATCTTGAATATCCAACACTATGAGTAAGTGAACATGGAAGGGTGCCATGTTTTTAAGGATTAAGGAATGTGAGGAACATTTCTAGGAAATGAAGAGATGGTTTTTAAGAACACCATTTCTTAATTTACTATGTAGTCGTGAAGGGACTATAATGTATAGTGATATATCCATGAAAGGATTGGGATGCGTTATTATGCCGAATAACATGGTTATATCCTATTCTTCACTACAATTTACACATAAAAATATTTCAGTTTTTCCAACGTAGGTATATTTGTTGGTAAATGTACAGTTTTTTTATAAAACAGTTCATCGACATATATATCCTAGTCACTAAACAGTTGCTAAAACACTATGGCTAAATGTTTTTATGACAAATAATATAATACATTAAATTTTTTAAAAATACCAACAGATAATATATATGTTGTATAATATGTTATGCAAACATGTTCTAATGACACACTTTCTATTGGTAATAATATCACCAATATATAATTATTTTATATAAATAAAAATGTAATATTAATTATAAAATTTTATTTAAATTATAATTTCATATTATATTTATTAATTTATCATATATAATACATATGTTTTAATTATTAGAGTATGATTTTCACACATTTTTATAATTAGAAAAAAATAATTATAATACTAATAAAATTTAGTATAAAATGAATCAATACAAAATTCATTCCACAAAAGAATCCAACACACACCTCACCAACCTGAAGCCCTCCCCACATGCTAGAAAATTAGTCCATCCATGCCACACCTGGGATTAATGAGCACCAGCAGCCCATAAATTCCTCGGGATTCCAGCAAGCCACGAACATCCCATCCATTCCACACAGGGACCAACTAGGTCCAGACACCAATATATCCATGCCCCCTGACGTGCAATGAATTATTCCTCACAAGAGCTTTCCAAATCGAAGAACAAGATGTCAAGGAAGAATCATATGAAAATCTTAAATGAGATGGTTTTATTCTCCATCCATCAATATTCCTCTACTCTATGTGAAAACCCAATAAATGATTACACAGTCATTTCAACTTCTAAATTTAATTAATAAAAGAAAGGGAATTGAATGAATAGATAGATAATAAAGGTAGATACAAATCGTTTATACTAACCATAGTATTTCCTTAAATATTTTTCCAAAACATCAAGGATCTTGAACTAACATGAAAATTTATCTGATCTAGAAACAGATGGTATTTTTTAACTTGATAAAATTTAGAAGACCCTACCTTGACCATGAGTAAAATATTTATAGAAACAATGTCATAACAATACCTACGCATCTGGTCTATCATATCATGTTGAGATTATATATAACTACATAAAAAAGTATTTAATCAAATGTTATAAGACTAAAAATATGAGTTCACATAAAAAAGAAATGAACTTGGGAAAAAAGTATTTATATTAAAAAATGTTATTGTATACATATGAAACTAGTCAGTTGGGTTTATGGTCATAGCCAAATGAGTATTTCAAGCCACCTTATCAAATTTGATCATAAAAATTATAGAACTGAATAAAAATTAGACATCCACATTCATTCCATGTCATGAAAATCAATATAATGATTCAATTTAAAAGTCTGTACTTGTTGAAAATGGTTGAATCCGAATGCTACCACTACACTCTAGATTTAATTATGGGATGCTCATGATGGTGATGATGAGTCCTTACCTCTTACCACATGTACTTCTACTCACACATTAGAAGACTCACATATTAGAATTCTCAAATAGGAAAACATAAAGAAGAAGAAACTTACACAATATCATATTTGTTGTTTATCTAAATTATATCTATTCATTTGATAAACATTTTAAATTCCTTTATCCATGTGAGTTAGTAATAATAATGACTTAGTAAAAATATAATTTTCAAATTTGTAGTGTAAAGAAGAAGATACTTATGTAGGATCAATTTAGTTTTCAATCTAAATTATCAATGTACATTTGATAAACATATTGAAATCCTTCATCCACATTAGTTGATCAACATAATGACATACCGATAAAATAAAAAACTCATCAATTAACTAGCTTAATTTTTTTTATTATTATTTATTCAATGAACTTATAAAAATTAGAGTAAATCCTACAAAATATTAATAATAATAAAGACAACATGGTCTTGGATATTTTGTTCAAGTAGCTCATTATGAATCATATGAAATAAAGAATATTTCAAAATGAAAAGAAGAAATAGGATTTAGTAATTTATATGGTTTTTCAAAAAAAATTAAATATAATTAAAACCTATCAATCATATACACAAGAATATTTTCCTTAAGAACTATGAAGTGTAGTCGAACAAGAAATTCAAAAGAGAAAAAAGGGAACTCACACATTCCAACTTATTGTAATTCAGTAAGATACCCATTGTTCCATAGAATATAGCTCAGCCTTGAGTGAGATTTTGAAGGGACGCTAAATCTTAAAAGGGGCGTGTTAATCAAATATTTCATGTAATTATTTTCTGAAAAAGACAATGGTTTAAACCATTTATATCAGCAACATACATACATCATATTAAAATTTTATTATAAAAATCATACAAAAAATATATAAACTAGAGAAATACTCTTAGAATAAATGTGCAAGAAGGTAATTTCTATGAATGTTCCCTTACATGTCATATTTTCATCATAGCAGAGAAACCTAAAAAGGAAACATTAAAAAAAGCTAAAAATAATTAAATATATATACTATATAAAGTTTTATATAATCATCCCAACCCAACCCCATCAATACATATATTTTACTCATGAGTATTTATATAAATAACCACCCCAAGTAGATATATCACGATGTTTCATATGAAAAAACAACACAAGTTCACCAGAGACGAAATATTGGAAAGTGGTGATGGAGAAATATTGGCCCACCTGGTTTCCTCTAGCCATCCATGGCCCCCTTATTATCCAGGAATATTGAGCCGGTAAATCGAACATATGAGGGATGGACCTTCCACGAGATAGTGGAGTCAGTCTGTACTATAGCGCCTTCACAATGGAAGATGTCTAAATGAAAAAAAACACAGATGAATATCTTGAGCATAACACGTAGCGGGTAATTAATTTCCAACCAAATATCCACCCATTATGGATTAAAACATTGTTTAAATCCATTAATATTCATAAAATATTGACATCTCAGAAACCAATAAATATCCTTATTTATCATTATTAGAAAATAATTAAAAGTGTTTTTGTGGAACATGGATTTGATAACCCACTTCCACATATCATTGGCTAAAAATGATTAGAGGATACCTTTTCTCGATGTATAATAACTATCAGAATAAAATTAATTCTATATCAAAGCCCCATTTCATTAAAGGCAACCTGTAATTCAGGATTCCATGTGCTATTTCATATATATAATGCATTTCCCAATGGAAAAAATATCAAATGATCCTTAACATTTTGTGTTCTTGAGGCTTCCACTTACATCCCCTAAAAATAATTAGAAGATTCTTCATGGAATACAGTATCCTAAAAACCATTAATAGTTTTCTTAGCTGAAACGAAATAGGTATGTGATCTCAAAAATAAACAAGCATAAGGATTCAGTTTGGAAAAATAAATTCACACAGAGAAGAGAATGAAGAATTATTTGACAAATCCAAGATTCATTCATTAAGGAGCATGAGCATGCTGAAGATTCATATACCCATCGCTTCAATATAGATAGACCAATCTCACTCTTGGTTGGGGGATGACTTCAATACCTATCAGGTATTCTAGCGATGAAAAAATCATCCACCTTTAATGATCTCCATCAGTTAGTTCATTCCACAGAAACAATATACGAAATATGGAAATAAAAATCAGTTGATGTGTAAATTTAAATACACAATATCTAAATAGGTAAAAGGGTTATAAAATTATTTTGAGATTAGATCCAATATAATTGGAAATAAACCCTAAATATATAACACAATAATAAGCCTAAACAACCCCTAAATCACTATACATGACCAACCCCGCATAACATCTTAAGAAAAAATAAAAATGTATCCCTGAAAAAAAGGGAAGAGGGAACTGATGATGGAGTGTAATAAAATGTGAGATATGTGTGATGAGATTAAATGTGGGATGATGGGTGATGAGTTCGGAGTAGGGCGTCGGGATGTGAGGCTATGCAGCGGGATGAGAGGTAGAACATAGAACATGGGTGGAGATATCAATTAGGCTTTAGTGGTGTTAATTGTTTTTAAAGTATCTAAAGGTTTATTAAATAAGGAATATTAAAAAATATAGAAATGGTAAATATTTCAAAAAAACGGAATAAAAAAATTGAAAAATATTAAATATTATTATATATCAGGAAAATTGAAAAATAAATTTAATTATGAGATATTTTTAACAAAGATCCATGAAATATGATTTTATAGTACTCATAAACATAATATATATGTATATATGTACATAATATGTTTCATTTGATTTTTTATTGATAAATAATTTTGTTCATTGAATGGTTTTTTGTAAGGAAATTTTTTAGCAGAAAAATAATTTTTAGTTATAGAGTAATTAATAACAGATTCATATGATAATAAAAAATGTTGGTATTAGATTAACAAAGAAATTTATTAAACTATTGTTTAATAATATATTGGTAGTGAATGATCAATATCAACATATATATATATATACATATATGTTGTCCAAAATAAATGTTGGTATTAAAAATTTATACCAACAGAACATAATATCTATTGTAATTTCTCGTCCTTACCAACATATATATTATTTGTTAATAAATTTCAGTTCGTACAATAAATTTTCTTTATAGTGTAATGATTCATAATAAAAATTACCAAACTCAGGATTTGGGGTTATTTGCGATAATTTTCAAAGTAAAGATATAGAGGAATTATCATTATGGAAAAAAGTGACACATATATATATATACACCGATCAGAAATGTTCAATTCATATATTCACATAGAAAGAGTTAAACATGCACTAGAGAAGATGAATAGTGTTTATAAACAATTATGAATTCTAAATACATTACCACCATATGAATCATAATGGGGTGGTAGATGTAGTGATTCGAATGGATCATGCTAGTTTATCCATGATGTAGATCAAAAAAGGACCAATATTCTAATATTTCCAAATTATGGATCGTGAAATCATGATGAAAGGTAAAAAATCATATCCTGCTCAATAGATTGGTCAACCATCTATTCACGTGAATATTAAATAGGAGAACGAGGAAGATGTGGAACTACATAATTATGTTACAAATCTACTTGATTTTAATCATGATTAGGATTGATTGCTAGGTTTCAATAACTGTGTAATTGTTCTTTCGTAACCATATTGGATGAAGGAGATATTAGAGTATGATTATATCTCTTTATTCTATATTGATCTATGAAGTAATATGATGTATATATAGTTGAATGAATAATTTTTTGGGATGGAATGAAGAGTGATATTGCAATGTTTGTATCTCGGTGTATGGTATTCCATAAATTTAAAGCTAAAAGAAAAAATTATATGGGGATGTTTCATACTTTTCCCATACTAGAATAGAAATGTGAGAACATCCCAATGTATTTTATGGCATCCAAAACCCTATAAATGTCATAATGTTATATGAGAGTTAGTCAAAAACCTCACCAAGTAATCACCCTTCATCGCTATTAGATATAACATATCATTGGATCATATTTCTTGACAATACAGTAAGGATCGTTCATGGTTTCATAGAGTACCCAATTAAATTTTATATTACTTGTATCCAAGGAAAAACTAAATAATTGATATTAGAACTCTAAATTAATTTGACACATAGATTACAATCAGAACTAATTATCATCCTTAGATGAATGGTCTATCTGAAAGAACATTTCAAAAACCTAGAAGGTATGTGAAGTTATTGTTCATTGGATTTCAAAGGTGGTTTGGGATCAACAACTGCCTCCTGATGAGTTGTCCTACAGAAATAGTCGTCACTCAATCATTCATATCTCACCTTATGAAGAATGCAACAAAATGAAATTAGGATCTCCAACATGTAGGAATGATGTTGGAAAAATAATTATATTTGGACATTAGAATGAAAAATAAATTGAAAAGTATGTTTGAAAAATTTTATTCTATATCCTGATAGCTTAATTTGAGTATAAAATTTATAATCATTATCATTAATATGATATAGAATTTGAAATTGGTTATTATGGTTTTATATGAGTCTCTCTCTATAATAATGTTATGAAATTCATCAAGGAATGGAAATAAATCCCTTTATATGTCGAACCCATTAGAATTATTAATAATATCATGATAGTATCCTATATCTATTCACAACCACCAAATTTCAATCAAGACTATGTTATATTCCTTTTATAAATCCTTGGGAATTAGATACCTGACCCTTCACTTGTACTGAACTCAGAGGTCATTCTAATGGAGTAGGATATTTCATATAAGGAAGAACTAGTTGAAATTATTTATGAGGGAATGAATGTTCTATGAAAAAAACCACCTTACTGGCCAATTTTTTTAGAAACCAAAAGATAGTGGAATAAATATGGTATATTGATGACATAATGATGTTGAAGTATCCACGAGTATTTTTTTAAGTGAATAATTTCAATGTATAAATTCATATTAAGGATGATAGAATGTAAAACTACAATTTATTATGTTTTTTATAAATAAATTAAATTTTTTGATTCCTTAAACATCACTCTAAACTATTTTAATATTTTTTATAAGATTCTACATGTTATTCACTCAAAACATATAACACCAGCTAAACATTCATCAAACAAAATAATGTTTTCATCGAAACAAATATATATTATTAAAATTATATCGAAATGTAGGTTTAACATATCCATTAAAAATAGTATTATAAATTTACATATCTAATTAAAAATATTATTATTAATTTTTTCATATAATTATACTATATTGATGATAAAAAATATAATTTTTCCTTAAAGTGTAAATGTTTGGAAAAATAATATTTTTTTGAAAAGAAGATATTTCTATGTTCTCAATTGAATGATAATAAAATTATTTTTATATAATTTAAAAAAATAAAATTATAAAAATAAACTTTATTATTGAAATAATAATTTCAAAATTATCATTGTGTAAATTTTTGCGATATTTTTGAAATCATAATTCTTGGATGAATACTGAAAAATTCAGAATTTTAATTCATAACTGTTTTTTAACTAAATTATTTATATATTTGAATTATTTATTAATTTGGTTTTAATTTATAATTTTATAAATTGGATATATGTTAATCCAATTTTTTAAATTGAAACCAATTTCACATTGAAATTGGATATAAAAACATTTCAATCTTTTAAATATTTTCACTTTAAAAACACCTCTTCCGCAACACATCTATGATATTATTTTTAAATATATTGATGCTCCTTATATAATAAGAATATGAAACAATGGATTACATATTTTGAATAAAAATAATTTATAATTTTAAATAAGGTCAATGTATTTTTTTACAAAAATGAATTTCATATGTGATTAAAATAAATAACAGTAATGAAGTAAAAAACATGATTACTTATGGGTTAACCATTAAAAATAAGTTATAATAATTTCCTTACACTTTTCCAAAACCCATTGGTGGACCATATTTTGAACCTAAACACTAATTTATATTATTTTATTTTTTATATAATCATATGATTATGTATAATCAAGGGGGAAGAAATTATTTTCAATATTCCATGTCAGTCCTCTCCATCAATATAGAGAAGGCCACTCACCACCCTAACTTATTCAAACCACTCAGGCCCTTTGGCTATGATAAAATCAATCCAAATATTCTCCCAACCTTCCACCATGAATTTATAATAATCCATCAAGAAATAGACTCTATAATGGAATCCCTTTTGTTCAAACCAAACGGTGTTACCTAAGGAAGAGGTAACATCCTTCGAGAATAACTTTTGTTTTATTTTTGTCTCGAGAAAAAAATTTATTATTATAAAATGAATATATGATAAATTTAGTATTGTCAATTTACTTATATAATTAATATTAATTTTATGTTCTACACTCAACACACTATCATAAAATTAGATACAAAATCATCATTCACGTTTTTTGTGGACTACTGCTTCGTGAACCGATATCATTCTTTATTCCACAACCACCTATCAAGGATGTATATAATGATGGAATTTCTATCTTTTTATGCTATATATTTTATTTTTCTCCTAATTAATATTATTTAATAATTATATAACACATGCCTTTATGATAACCTTTTTTTGGGAAATATGATAGCTTCATTTGGGTACTTGTGGACAACCACATCCTCATTGAAATGTTATTAATTTACATTTTACATGGAATGTATTAAATATTGATTCAATAAAAATATATGTTATATATGGAATGATAATTCAACTAGAATATATATATATATATATTCTAGTGTATATATCATTATCTTTTCTTTTATTCTATGAGACCAAAAAATCGAAGCACTATTCATGTGTACAGACAACGTAACCTCTCCATGAAGTGTATGATTCATTTTCTATTAAAATTAATTCAAGATTAATATAAATAAATATTTACTAAATATATATGATATGTATATCTTTTTTTATATTTTTTAACTATGTATATCATTATCAATGTCGGTTGACCTTTAATATAGATTCAAAACATGTAATAAAAACATATAGGTGATTATATAAATGATAAAATTATAATGGAATTATTAATAAATGGTTAATATATAGATTTAAGTAAATAATAAATGGAATTATATAAATTAATATGTTACTTAGAATTATGTTTAATAATGATATATTTATTATATAATATTTTTTATTTAGTATAACAAGAGTGAATGTAAAAAGAAAATTTAATTTCATCTCACTTTTTATATCCTTGAGATACATAACATATTCACCAATTTATTCATTTGTGTTTTTTCTATACTTATATATGACATTTTATATCATTAATTTTCATTATTGCATGATTTTATAAGTTTCAATTGATTTTTTCCTTTCATGGGGAACATAGTTTAGATGTTACAGTTGTTGTAATGAGATTTCTAATCTCACATTTATTTCTATGAGTTATTCGTTCTTCACCACTCACATCATTTCAGTGATGAATATCCATACCCTGAACGTATTATATGTCAATAAGCTTTAATTTATTGATTGTTTAAATATTTTCTTGATGTTATCCATTTTATGGTGTATTATGATTCAATAGTAACCAAATAAGAAAGGAAAATTTGTCTCAATTTTACATCTTTGAGACACATGTTTTGTTATTCACCTATATTATATTAAACGGAGTATAGTATTGTAAGAAACATTTTTTAACATAAAAATATTTATTTTCATTATATTTAATTAATAAATTTATTTTATTACATCATGGGTATTTTTATTCAATGTCTCTAATAAGGTACTAGTTTATTGATATTATCTCAACATTTATCGTGATTGATTATGATTATACATATAGTAATGTAATATTATGATCTATATATAAGGATTTATCTTTATTAGTACTTTTATACATTCATTACGGATATCTTCATGTATTGGTTCCATTTTTTCACTCATGTGTACTTAAGATAAATAAGAATGAGACTTTAGAAAAATATGATCTTATTTCACTCTTCATTTAAAAATCGTTTTTATAAAAAGAAAATGTTTTATAAAAATGTATTCCAAAAATTATTATGTTATATTTCATGTTTATTATAAAAAAGGACCTCAATTCGTTTCAAATATTCATGTATATTTTTTCAAATAATATTTCAAATAAACAGTTTCTCAAAAAGTGTATTTCTATTTTGAAAAGCGTATTTCAGACCAAATTGAATATTTTTATCATTAAATTTTCTACATTATTTTCCTTATATGATAATATAAATTGTTTTTGATAATTCTTTTAAAGGGATATTATCTAAGGGTACAATAAATATTCTTTATATAAATAGTTTGGATTTTTATGGAGTTATGTATTTGACACCTTTTTCACTTATACAAGTTATATTATTATGAATCATACATATTTTCATAGGACATGAATTGATGAAATGTTTATGGAGACCCTTTCATTTTAAAAGTTTTTTATATAATGAATATTTTATGAATCCCATATCATTTTATTGGTTACAATATGATTAATTGTTTTGATCTATAGGAACACATATGATTGATTTCATTATTTGACAAATGGGAAATGTAACTAAATCAAATGCATTTGAGAACAATTTATATATCATGAGATTTAAATGGATGGAATTGTGAGTAAACTATATATAGTAATGGAAATTTTAAGATAAAATAATCTATGGAGTTATCCTTTAATACTATGATTGTTTGTGGAGTGGATCAATTTTATTAAGATGGTCATAGAAATAAGCATTGATTACGATATAAATCTATTTTATATACCTAAAATTCTTTCGCAATTCAATTTATTATTCATATGATATGATTTCATAGCTTATAATATTGATTGTCATATAAATAATTTCATATGAATTGATAATATTTATACCAAGACTCGTTATTGTGATATTTTATATGTAGGTTATGATATTTTAATATTATGATCTTCTTCTCATATTCATATTCTCATAATTATTCTTTTAATTATCCCTTGTTAATCCTTACTGGGAATCTGATTTCAACCTATCATATGTTTATCAACCCCAATTAAAGAATGTATTTATTATGTATTAATATTTTTTGAGAAAGGGGATAGTCATGGATAAACTAGTTTGAGATAATGTGGCTCACTTATGTACTAGTGTTTAATTTTCCATGTTTTCAATGGTACAAATATAACATGGTCTTTGGTCAAATTCCATTATACTATTTTAAATGTATCACAAATACTTTTTAATGAAAATTTATGAGATGTAAGGTTCATTATAGTTAGGGTAAATTTGTTATCCTTATAGAATTATTATTAACATTATTTAACTGGTTTACCATTATCATGTTGACAATTATTTACAACAGTCCATATTCACAAGGACTAAAAATAATGGTCTAATTATCCAAATTTGACATATTAATAAAAAATAATTAATCTATTTTTTAAGATTCAATTAGAATATGTGGTTTTATTTTATTTAAAAGTAACCATGCATGGGGTGATGATAATTAGTTTTTATAAAAAATCATTTTCAAGTATAAGATATTTTCAAATTAACGATTATACATGAAATAATCACTATAATAATTAAAAATGATATATATATATATATATTAAATTATTAATTTAAATAATTCCCTATTATGGTTATTTTATTTAATTAAAATTGATAAATATTATGCACATATATATAGTTTTCACAGAAAATATGGTTTAATAAAAAAAATAGATTTATACCAAAATCATGAATACTGATGATGAAAATGAAATTAATTCTATTATTCTATGTTAAATGGATTATATTTAACTTTTTTAACAAATAAAAAATTAAATATTTCTTTTAAATTACATTATTTAATAAGAAGAAATAATATTTTTACAAAATTTGAGATGTTTCACTACTTAATGATAAAAAATATTTTTTGATGAAACAAAAAATTCCACAGTAACAGATTTTTATATGATGACAAGAAAATTAAATTTTATTTATGAAATACGGTTACTAAATGTCATATAAAATTTAACATAATATCCATGAAGAATAAAGTATTAATAATTTTTGATGAAAATTTATCTTCATTGCATGAAATGACATTAAAAATGGATTCATTATTTACAAAGAGTTTAATATTTTGTTATTAAATAGGATCATTATGTATATATTTGATATTATGATTAACGTTATTTGTCCTCTCAAATTCAATTACCTTTTTATAACGATAATATTTAGATAATATATTTCATATGGCATTTAATCTCATTGTTCCGTGTTGTTTCAACTGTTGAACATAATGTTATTATTTTAAATTTTTTATGATTTATAGTTACTCTCTTATATTGTATTATTCTTAGAATTAATTTTCTCATTCCCTTTATTATTTTCATAAATTTTTTCTACTTTCTCATGTTTTTCCAATATCAAAATTTTACTATGCAAGATTACTTAATGACTTCCCAATATTTTCCTAGCTGCAATTCACCTTCAATAAAAATATAAATAACTAAAAAGATAATATGATGTAACTAATGATAAATAAATATTATTTTCATAATAAAAAAAATTATGGATTATTATATATTTTTTATTCCTCTATACTGATAGAAAAAATAATTTCATTTCATATGAGGAGTCTTTAATTCTACAAATGAATTATGATTTCCAAGACCCCGATCACTCATGTGTAACCTGAACTAGTTTTCTACGTATCCTAAATTAGTCCTACCTTTATACAATAGGCTACATACTAGAATAAATGTTTTAAAATTTAATGGTCAAGAGACTATAACCACGTTATTAGAGTATTTTATTTTGATAAATGATATGAAAAGAAGATAATGATCAATGGATGATATTCATCCATTTTTGAAAATAATCATGAAGAAAATAAATAATGTAATATAAAATTTATGATATCATGATTTCATTACCAATTGGTTTTAAAGTGAAAATGGTGTTGGAATATATTAATATATGATATAAAAATTTATTAAAAAATACCCAAAAATAAATTGTAATAGCATCGTGAGCAACAGTTCTCTCATCTACCCCTATACAAAAATCCAATACCGTATGTCACGCATCCAAATTTTTATGCTTCCCTTATTACATTCTGACATCCATGAAGACAAATCGAGTACCAATTGGCATTTTGAATAGTTTTTTAGTGAAATTTAGGGGCCACAAGAAATGTTGTCTAATACAATCTTATCTATGAATAGATCATAATTCACTATATAGGTAATATAAGTAAATAAAAAATATATATTTCATTTCAGCTTCCTCATTATATAACTATGTCATACTACCTACTTTATAAAATTTTCTAATATCAATATAAATTTTTTATTTTATAAAAAATAGATACCATGGTTTCATTAAATTTAAATAACCAATATAGAACTTCATTCCCATTAGTTTCAGATAATAAAAAATAACAATATTACCATAAAATATAAATAATAATAAGGAATATCAGATATAGAAATATCATCTAAACTATAAGGAATTTCATACCCATTAATATTAAACAAGTGATAAGAAATGTAATATCGATAAATTTCATTGTGAAAAATAATAAATTTCATGTTAATATATTCGATATAATCAATATAGAATTAAATATCCATAAATTATAAATAAAAAATATGGAACATTATTTTCAAAAAATTATTCATTCACGATGTATTAAAATTCATGAAATATTTTAAAAAAGTTTGTGTAATAAAATCCATTCCATTTATCAATTCAATTCAATAATTGAAGTCATACAACTGATAGGTAATAGTAATGTCCCAAGGTGTTTATTTCATGAAATTACTTTATGAAAATGGGTATGTGACATGGAAATAAAATTTAAATAACAATTAAATGATTTATAATTGATCATGTGGTATACGTTAATATCCATTCAAGATATATCTTATTAATTCTATTTAATTAGCATCATAGAATGGGAATGTAATATACAACCCAATGATTATTTAATTATAATAAAGATATTAATTATTGTCATGGGCCTCTAGGAAACAAACCCCACAGGGGGTCATGATAAGGTACGTAAATTACAAAGAGTTTTTCAGGTGAATGGTATGGCCAATTTAACACATAATAATCAATATTAATAATTTACTATTTTATAGTCTTGGTAATGAAGTTCTCTAATATGGAACAATGGTGAATAATATGAACATGGTAAAATTTAGGGAAATTTCATATACCATTTATATAATAACAATTTTTTACTCCTTCTCCTGTATCAGCGTATGAGTTGGGTTGGAATGAGAGAAATTAGAGAAACAAGTAAAATTATATGATAATATGTTATTTGAGATCACATGAAGATAATTCTGATGTTGGGGAGAGAAAATAATAAAAATGAAGCGATTGAATTTATATCCTCATCAATATTGACACAATGAGATAAAAAATTTGTGAATTGAATTCCTGATGATAGTGGTAGTTCAAATCCAGGGGGGGTCTAAGGGAGAGAATAATATGGTTTTCATCAATGGAAAATGGAGAGGAATAAGTTGATTTATGTTTTAATAGGAATTGGGTTAAATTCTTTATTTCATTAATTTTTTTGGTACACTATGTTTGGAAGCCAATTTTAGAAAATTTTGAACTAACCATGCAAACTCTAGTATATGGGATACCCCACCAACCAAGGGTTAGGTTCATGGTGAGTTAAACTATGTGAAAGATCTGTGTTTTACCTCGACCTTTTTCCACAGAATATAAATTTTCCCGAATACCCCAATGTTTGGATTCCCTAACCATGTATATCCATTCACTAAGACTGATGTTTGAGATGCATGGCGTATAATAACTCATCACCAACTATGTTCCTTACATATGATCTCTAAAAAATAATGTAATGAGATCTAAATAAGTCACTAATACTCTTGGCACATTATTTAGTCCCTTAAAATCTATTATAATGATGAAAATGGTTTTAATATAGTATCAATATATCCATACCCTTTCAAAAATAAGAATCATTCAATTTACCCTCTTTAAAAAAATACAATATTTTCAATGAGGTGGTTGATCTCCATCATAGAATAACGTTGACCACTAAACACATTGAATGGACTATTTCTCCCAAGCCTAATCATGTACATGGTCTATATTCCATTCAAAAATAATCTAGAGAAACCCACATTCCCCAAATATCTATCATACATTGATCATTAATATGAATAAGATACTCCTCAAAAGAAGAATCAATATCCAATTAATACTATTGTGAATCTATAACATTATATTGCCCAAAATGATAATGATGTAACTGATAAACATGGAAGATGTCATTTAGAAACCCATTTCTCTATGTATGTCTTATAGAGTAAGACACAAGTAAAAAGAACTCCAAAATATAAAAATGTCCAATGAATGTATGTTGTAGAATTCCATGCCTCTTAATTCATCAATTTCCATATCTAAGAGAAAAATATAAGAACACACAATACCATTCCTCGAACTATATAGTCCATCAACGAATATTGATGTAATACATCAACTAATAATCAGTCATATCTATACATTTCATTATATGATGAAACTACATTGATTTCTCATAAATGAGATGTGGTCCCAATAGAACTACAGCACCTTAACAAATCTAGAACAATGATGAATGACACTAAATTCCATAATTTTACTCATAAGCGTCAATATGTAAATTTTCATTAAAAATTTTCTTTTATGATAAGTCAACTCACGATATGTGTTTCTATGATGAACCTACAAAATTAGGAATAAAATTACATGTTATGTCCTCCAAGAAATGAATGATCTCTTCAATCTAACCATCGGTCTGAGGGTGATTGGATATGCTCATAAGAATATTTGATCTAAGATACTTCTACAAAAACTGTCCATAACAATGATGAAAAATGAGAAAAACTACACAATATGATGTTATATTAAAAAATGTAAAGGTGTATAATCTCCAAGACGTAGATTCCTCCATTTTCACCCACATATACTACCTTCCAAATTTGAAATAATTGGGTTAACATTGTCAAAATTTCTAGGATCACTTAGAATACACCACTAAATCATATAGAAATTGGGAATAATTTCTTGATATACATAGTAAAATATTCCCATTTCTTTACCGGATTAGGTAATGGGTGTATAGGACCAGAAGGTCCTTAGTGTTCTACCTTCACCTTCTGACTACTATAAAATAGAGTATAGAGGAATTCTATCAACCATTTCATGAACAATCACCAATAATGGCAGCATATATTATTGTACAACATGGTGTGTCCATGAATAAATTCCCATTTAGTGGAATGAAATTCTAAAATAAATAAACATTTAGCATCAACATGAAATGTAATGAATTCATGAACATGAAAAATCCCATTCCCATGAACAATGCAATAAGAAAATGGGTATATACCTGAAATACATCCTCTAAAAACCAAGGCAATTGCTTCATCACTATCACTGTTTTCGGAAGTGATTTGATCACTGTTAATGATGTAATAATAGTACTCTCATGTAACTCTTAAATATATTCATGAATATTATTAAAGAGATTCAACAACAACCATTCACTATTGTATTTCTCAAATACATGATCCTGGGTCATCGATTTCATAGAATCAACCACTAAATTTACATTCACATTTATATAAGCAAGATCAAGCATTAAATATTGTCTTTATTAATCCCACATATAATTTCTAGGAATTAAATCATTTTGAATGAATATGTGTTTATGAGATTCATGATCTAGTTTATAATTTAAACCATTCACCTACTATTCAATATCTACTCAACATTTGTAATGAATATCATATGATAAAATGATTTTTTTCATGGGGTAATTTCCATCATGAGGCCTCTCCTAGTAAAACATTTACACAATGACATAGTATTCTAGCATAAAAACATTTCCTATCCTAATGGTTAATTCGTAATTCTAAATATTACAATCACTTCTATGTTCTGAAAAAATAATGATCATTTTAGTGGGAAGCATTCATTTCAACACCTGAAAGAACTTTTCACAAGCTCCATAATGTGAAAATTTTACACCATTTTTCAAGATTAATATAGTTGAAAAGAATAAATTGAAATTATTAATAAAGAACCTATAATAATCGACCATCTCCAACAAAATCTATATATCCATGATAGTAATGGGATGCCCCAAAAAAAGATGGCTCTTGCCATATCTGGATCCTTAGATACTCAAGATTCTAATATTATGCAACCAATGAAGTAATAATTATCAATTAAAATCTTTCATCTTGTAATATTAGAATATTTATGGTTCTCTCTTAATGTATAAAATACATTAAAAAAATATTTTTCTTGACTATTTCAGTGTTGATAATACATTGTGGTTTCAACTAAAAAAACTCATTAAAATAATTTATGTATGTGAGAAAAACATGATTAATAAAATAAAAAAAATAAATAAACATTCATGATGACAAATAGAATGAAAAAAAAGTATTAAAATCTATATATACAATGTAATGTTAAAAATTGTATATCTAATGGTATAACTCATACATAATGTTCACCCGACCACAAATAATTCTTTTTGAGATCTTGGGGTCTATATAGTGGATCCCAGAGACTATCTATGAGAGTTAAAATATACATCTACTTAGCCATAAGTCGATTCAACCAATGGTAATCTACAGATTATATGAGGGCCTCACAAAACTTCTTATAAAGAGTGAACGTGAACACCAAGGAGAGTAACTAGGTAATATAAATTCTTTGTTATCCATGTCTTATAAATAATTGATGTGATCACAAAGGACTATATGATCCATCATGTATGAAAGAATAGATACCAATGTTGCTCCATGAACAAGATCGGATGTGAACTGTATATATATATATTATGAGGTAACCCAAAAAATCATTATGGTTGACATTTGTAAAATAATACACCAGTAGATTGAAATATAACTATTGGGTAACCTAGTAATTTGGAAAATGTTATGAAAATTGCGATGACACTCCTCACCTTCCATAATTCTTTGTTATGTCTCAAATTATTCGGATATCAAATTCACACATATGTGTATTTATGTTACCATAAAGTTATATAAATAAACCGTCAGATGACAAAAATCTATATGAGTATGATAATGGAATAACAATTCTTTCAAAAGAATTATGTTACTACCCATTGCATCGAGTATTAAAAATTTACACATGAAATTGTAACCACCTATACTGAGGAGACACCCACTACCTTGTTGCACACCTTCTAATCAGACAACCAACAGATTATTAAGAATCATCACTCATATTATAACTCAATCTGTGCAGATATTTTATTTCAAAGAATATTTCATTTATATGAATATGATGTGTCATAGCCAATTTAAGTAGTTACTAATGTTTTGGATACTAAAGTCATACATCAAATAGTAGATAGAATGCCACACTTCTCTAGAGGTATATGATCAATTAAATAGATATGGTTTAATCCAAAACCTTGAGCTACAATTAGAATTCACTGAGATGGTACACTCTTCTAGACCGATATATCAGGTGTCTTTAATCATCAGCCACATACAAATATTCTTTTTTAAAGGGATAAAGTACAGGTGCTACATTCCAAACATGAAGATACTAATCTCACTATTAAATGTGAATATGGTGTTCATCCACCCTTATGGGGGGGAATTGGTGGGAATGTCTAAAAAATAACTCATTATGGCCCAATCATCGAAATTATGTAAATCAAAATGATGCTTTCTGACACATAGGATTCATGTGGCCTAAAATAAAATACTAGTATCATATCACTTGGCCACCTAGGCACACACCATGTCTAATATTTACCCTATGATAAATCAAAAACCATTTCATCCTTCCACCTGATAAAATTCCACCATACATTGAATATTAACCACTATTGATAATCCTTTATAGTCCCACATGTTACACTCATTTATAATAAAATGGTTGACTATTTCAAAAAAATAGTCTAATGGTAAATTTTAACATTAGAATGGTTTCCATACCCATTCCCCTCTTCAATTCATCACACATTGTACCATTTTTGACTTCAATGAGTTTATAATAATCACTAGATCTTATAATAATTATATTTATTGTCTATTATGGATAAAAAAACATGATATAAGAATATAAACTACAAATATTTGTCATCCTTTTAATATGACAAAATGATGTAATAAAATAATGTTGATTAGAAATAAGTCTCACCGATTCCCCAATGATGATTTTATTTAATAATAACCTCAAAAAATAGCATTTTAGATCCCAAAGTAATATATGATAATATTTCACCCATCTCACTTGAGGGTATCCAAATTATAAGATATATAAAGAATGAAATCTAGCCACGACTCAATATCTTGTGGGCCTCTATCACTTGAGAAAGAAGTTAGAACCTTCTATCTGAATTATCGAACGAAATCGTCCATTGTAAGGTTTTGACATGGTTATCTATTCATGGTCAATATAATCCATATGAAAGACTATATAAACTATGTTTTGATTGCAATGTTACATATAACATGTTTTCACCCATCTGAAAATTCAAGAGGCTTATGTCTGACCTTTTCAAGATAATGGTCATCACCACTTTCTCTATGGTCAACCCAATTTTTTCATGGATGGATAATTGAACAATGTAAAAGACATGACTTAAATAAAATATAGATAATGATGACATTTAAAGGAAAACAATAACAAAGAAATGATTATATTTTATATGAATCAGTAACCCCACTACCACCTACTAAGTATAGGTAAGGATGCAATTCATCATTTTAATCATAAGTTACAATTATATTAACTATAAATTATATGTTATATGAGAATATTATCATTCAGTTTCATTTGGAATAACCATTTAATGGAAAAAATTTCCCCTAATAATGAAAAGTAAACCTTATATATATAATATCTCAGTGAAATGTGACTTATATTACCATGTTCTAAATTACTAAAAATTATAATTTGCAGCTGTCATTTCATAAAAATGCACCCAGCTTCTAAGGATTTTCAAATTATATGGATCAGGATTCCCAATTCACCATCACACATATACCTTATAAGTTCCAATTTTCATCCATTATATTTACACAACTGAAATTCCATCCAATACAACCAATGTTACATAGACCAAAAATTTGATAATTATTTAGATGAGGTTCAGCAATGTAGTGATACATGGAAATTCTTTTTTTAATAAATAATCATTAAATAACCCCTTATTTATATCATTTTCCTATAAATTTTTTTGTAAAATAAATAATATTTCACTCACGGAACATACTTTAGGTAATATGAATAAATAAAATGAAAAAAATATGACATGGAGTATTCAAGGAATATTAACGTATACATAAATATAATGATAAAAAATACAATACAACCTTTTTTATTTGTACAATTTTAAAATAACATCATTAGGGATAAAAAATTCCACAAGTTAATTCTATCACCTATTAGAGAAGTATGCAGAAATGTATGAAAAAAACCATTACAATAAGTCCTAATATATATATCATTGGTTTTCATAGTATGTGGGTTAACTTCTTATAGAATCATGCCGATTATCAAATTATGACTTATCCTAGTATCCCATAATACCATCCCAATCATTAATAGAGGGGGAATATTAATCCAATAATATGAATTTTTCACTTCTCATACCATGATAACTCATAAGTAACATACCCTAGTTTGGTACATAGACTCAACAATGTATCTACAAATAGAAGAGGATACACACTATCAATGAGGGTTAATTATGGTGGAATTTGGATGATGTAGCCTATTCATTAAAATGGATAATGTCTGTAAATGATATAAAATTAGTACAATGAAGATATTGAGAAATAGAATTTAATAATATAGTTATAATAATAATCAATTTAAAAATATATAATGTCATATAAAATGATGATGACCTAGTGATATACAAATATGGGGATTAAAGGTAACATGAAGTACACATAAAACAGTATATATTGTAAAATGTGTATAGAATACCAAATACTATAATCCAATTGAAATGAGGGAAATACCTTTGTATACATCCCCCACACTCTTACCTAATATAATATATCAAGAATCCATAATTTTTTTATTCCATATAGCCCTTCAAAAATCCATGAAATATATTTGGGTACCTATAAGTGGCATGAAAGGGGTATGAGTAGTTCTCATTAATCCATTAACAACATTGTTTTATGTCATATAGTTTGTGAATATTTCATGAAGTAGTGTGATGTAAATATAATAAAATATTTAAAAAAACTAAATAAAACCCATGCTGGTTCGATTTCCTCATGGGACACCGATTTGATACATCTTTCTTTAGAAAAGTAAATATGATCCCTCAAACATTTATTCTTTTATATGAAATATGTGATTTATTTTCCATTTATTCTAAATAATCTATATATAATATATGTTCCACTAATACTAGATATGAAATATGAGATTTTATGTACAATGATTCCCAATGAATATATGGGTTTTCATGTCCGTAAATCCCAAGTAAACTATAAGGACGATATTTTAAATTAATTTCTGATAAAGAAATAAGGCATTTCATATCCAATTATTTACAGGTGAATAATATGGAATGTCATTTCTATATATTCCATATAATCAATAATGAGGTTCTTGTTTATATATTCCAAATAAACAATACATAATATATTCTTTGTTATAGAATATAAGTGCGGTACAATCACATCCAATTAATATTGAAATTAAGGTTAAATAAATTCACTCTTTCCATTTATTGATTCCATTAAATAATTTAAATTAAAAATATTATGTGAAATAAGAAGGGAAAAACATGTGTAATCTATAGCAGTACATAATTTATATGGGACTTGTTAAATGGTAATAATATTCATTTATTGTTTTTTAATTCATAAGTGATCATCTGGACTATGGTTATTTTAATTCCACATATATCTAATTAATATTATTTAATAAAATTCTTAGAGGTAGAGAAGTAATTGAACATAAAAATTGGATTAATAATGATTAGAACATTAAAACGGTCATGCGCCTATATAAAATACAACTTAATTTGTTGGTATGAGTTGAGGTATATATATTTTAAAGAAGCAAATTGGTGTTCATGTATAATCAAACTTAAATCATCCCAATCTACTAAAATAAATTCACATTTTACAGGAGACACATATAAGGTTCAATGCGTGGCATTATGGAATATAAAATAATATAGTAGAATTTTAGAATATTGTTGTCTACCGCCAAATTTATACTTATAGTACACACATCATCTAGTAGTGTCATTTGATTCGATATGGAATGATATAATACATATAATCTTTATAATCCCCCCAAAAATATTTCATATGATATGACATGAAGATAACACTGATTATGATTAATGAAATTGAAAAAATAAGTAAGGTGATCGATAACCATAACAATTGGGGTTCAATGAGAAAAAGGAATCATGAATCAGAAATTGGATGAACGAGGTAGTTAAATGTAATTTAGAGATCCAAGGGTGACCAAGAGTGGATATTGTCCATAGGAAATAGGGGAAAAAATAGGATTTAATGGTTAAAATGAAATATGGATAAATGAAATTTCACTCCATTTTAAGGGGCACTATGTTTGGATGAATGGCTGACATACCATGTCCAACAAATTCATTCTTCGCTGTCTAATATTCTATACCTTACATGGGATAGGTTAATCATTATACATACCTTGTGAAATCCACACATTATTCATCAATATATTTATATAGGAATCATAGTTCCATACCTTATATGATTGGGGTGTCCTAAATCATTCCACTCTAATTAATAGGCAAAATGGTTGACACACATGATTACTACTAATCATGGGCCAACCATACACCTCAGTCTAGTTCCCCCAGAAACAAGACCTATGTGGACTAAATAATCATTGAACATTTGTGAAAACTACATTGGTAACTTATGCACTATAACAAGGATAAAAAATTTGTTCAAATATAATTTTAATGAATACATTTTTTATAGAATAACCATGATCTTACATGAATACCATTATAAAATAAAAAAATTATACCCATTAATTATAAATTTATGACATGTGTTTATATCATGGATAAAAACATATGTACATTTTATCATAACATTTATTAAATGAATTGAAATTTATGATTTATTATTGATGTGATTAAATTTAATTGAAAATTAATAATAAATTATATTAATTTTATCATGTTGATTATTAAAATCCATGTTACTGAATATGTAATATTGGAGTATTATTAATAAATAATTTTATAATTGATATAATTGATACAAATAAATATTCTTCTTGTGTGTTTATTTATTTTCAACACTCCTTATTTATTATATTCAATTAATTTTATTATTTATAAAAAAATTTGATTAAAACTCATAATTAGGTTGAGGTTACTCAATGTTACTCATTTTTATGTATAGATTTATATAATATAGTTCATACATTGAACGTAGATTCTTCAATAAAAATGGAAACTGTGTAACAATGATTTCAATGAATAAACAAAAAAAATTATCAATTAATATTAATTAAATTAAAAATATTAAATTACCACTAATTAAAATAAATCAACAAAAACCCTTAGAACCTCTATATTTTTACAAAAATTCATTAATGTATCATTATTAACATAGAATAGTAAAATAAAAACCCATAATCTTGTTACTAACAATTTTTATCATTATCCTAAATCAAGATTCAATTATCCATTCCTATTGATGATTTATTATTAAAAAAATTCATTAAAATTTGTCTCTAATTTTTAGTGACTTTATTCAATATCTTAATTTCTAATATATTCCCTAATATTCCCTTTATTGAGTTGTTGTCCAACCCAATGAATATTTTCCATTAATTTCATGTGTGATGCACTATATATCTCAAAAGAAAATTAAAAATTAAAATAAATTAATGTCATAGTTCCATTATTGGAAAGATAAAGTCTCAAAAACTCCTAATTAGATTTTAGTCAATAGTTATTAGATGGGAAATTTCATTAAATGTTTTTTTGATGACTGTTTTGAAGGTATACACACTTCAATATATATGTTTTTAATAATTTTTGGGGATGAGATGTGTGTCAGGTGCTCAAATAGGGCTCAAAACCATTGGGGTGAGATTTTTATAATTTTGGAATATTAAATTCAAGGTTCCTTGTACTGGGTGAATCATTTATGAGAAACAATGTTACAAAATAAGTATGTGGTGCATTTTAATTCATTTTCTATATCACATTGTAGAGGTACATGGATATTGAATGGTTTAGGGTAAAATTTATAACCATAAGGGGGAAATAATGTATGGTGTAATGGGTATCCGACATGGCACATAGATTGTGAATGATTGCAGAAAAAACATTTTTCCATATTATATAGGAATCCTGAGTTGAACTACAAGGTAAGATCATAGTTTGAAAATGGTGTGGTTAGGCCATGCGAGGTGGGGTTTTCTGGATAATGTTGACTACATGATTAATTCAAATATTTTAAAAAGATGATGTGAAATCGTCTACACCCTGAAAAGTGAGAATTTTTTGTATTTCTACCTTATGAGTTATTAAATAAAACCATATACTTTATCATCTAATTATTGAACCAGAAACCTCTAACAAACCCTCCACCTTGATCTCATGCATTGAAAATCTACAACTTTTCTTATCTAAATTTATATCCATTAGAATAATTTTTGAGATTACAATAAGGATATAACCCCTTCCTCTACCCTTTTTCATTTTCCCTAATTTTCAATACTCATAATTTGGGATTTGAGGGATTATTTCACTATAGGATAGTGGAATCGTCTATAGATAACATGGATTTTGTACTTCTAATAGAGGGGGTGTCCCAAGTCTACACATACATTAAGTCTCCCATATTTTTGTTTTAGTTACATTGGAACATGTGGATATCTCAGTTTTTTATTTAAAATAATTATCATCAATATTTTATCCAATTTTAAATTATTGGTCTTTATCGAGGGTGAGTGAATAGATACTAGACAGAACTTTTGGAGGAGCATTTTTCAGAGTATACATGTAATGTGTGAATATGCTATATGAGTTTTCACTTATTCCAAATTGGGTTATTTTGGAAAATTATCTTTATGTTCTAAATTAATTATTAATGGATCAAAATTAATTATTTCAAGTCGTATGGATTCGTTATAGGGTCATGTATTTCGTTAGAGTTAATCATTTTCCTGGAATGATCATGATCTGTAGGCCACTAGTATATGGTTAAATTAGAATACCTATAAACATGATAGGTATTCACATAAACATAAAAATTCCATGATTAATATTTTAAAGGAATCATTTTTGTGATCTCTTTGGGTTCTCATGTAATGATTAAAAAATTAAATGGACCCTTCTTTAATATATATTCGAAGAATATCCAAATATATATATATGTAATAGACCTAATGAAAAGGGATATTTCAATCGGACAATCCCCTTAATAGAAGAACATAGATTTTAACTGATGTAAATAGTTGTTAGAATGATCTACGAAGGGAGCCATAGATAACATGTTTAAAAGATATCTATTAAGGGCCATTTTCATTAAATATAGATCTATTAAGAAAAATAAAATGTATTTTCCCTTATAGCTTATGAATTTAACATTATTCATTAAAGACATGGGAATGAGGGGAAATAGTTAAAATATCAATGATTAAAAGGTTCCTTAGGTAGATAATTAAATGGGTAAAATTTTTGGGGTGATATTTTTCTTAGATACTATGTTGGTAAATGGGAATTGAGGGACATTGTTTTCAAATAAAAAAATGGTTATTTAGTTAGAATTATATAATGAATGAAATGTTTTATTTTCCAGATTATTCTTCTTATTTAGATGATTTAATAAGAATTCATTTAAAAGAATCCATGGATTCTATATGGATTTGGAAAGCATGTAATGTGGTGAGAAATTATTATATACTAGTTGGGTACTAAGATGAACTACGAGGTTTGATAAAACCCGGAAATTCAACATGGGATGATGTTATGGAATTCATTTAGCGAGATATCACATTCTCAGAGATTAAGTACCAATAATTACTTTGTTAAGATACCCCAGGGTTCAGGTAATGTCTTCTTTATCAAATTTATAAATTAATATTTTTGTTTTTTTGGCACCCTAGGTTAATTATAAAAAATGAACTCAATCGATTCAACATAATTTATTTGGGTAGAATATCTCAAGAGTAATATATGGATTCCCATAATGTTTTACTTTAAAATTACAAGAACGATATATTTAGATCATACTATTATAATGAAATATAGTTGAATTCTGTGGGCCTCTCCACCAGGATTACCTTGATGTTTTATTAATATGGAATGCATAATAGAGTCGTATGGGTTCCCAGATATTATATAATCTTTGGTTACAATAGTATTATAACCATAATTGGATTGGCCTTATCATATACAATTATTAGAGGCTTCTTTTCTAGGAAGGGTATGTAACCTGGTTCTTTCCCTTCCCTTTATTAGATCCTTTTCTGAGAGGGGGAAGTGGGTTACTCGAAGGATTACCTAGGTTCTATGTAATCCTTTGACTTCGTGTACGCACACCTTCTTCATTTGTGTCAGTGCGTACATCTTCTTGAGCAGGAAACTCTTCATCTGAATCCCCTAAGTGAGCCTCATCTGGTGGATAAGCAACAACGACATTGATGACATTGATTGATGCATAACTCATCACATCCCTTCTACCAACATTTCTGTGATATTGTCTTCTTCCATGTCTTTGATGAGAAATTTCCTTTTGTTGATTCATTCCCTCGGGAAATTCTTGATGAACCATAATTTGGAGGGAATCTTCTGATAATTTGGCTCTTCATTTCTCTTGAGGTTTCTTCCCCAATCGAGAAAAGTCCGACTTTCTCTGAGGAGGGGATTGATAATTTGAAAATATCCTCAGTCTAGTGGACTAGGGGTGTTCCTGCTATTCTCTCTCAACTCCACGAATCCTTTTTGTTGATTCTAAGGGTTGGTTTAAAAGAGTCCCCAGTCTTGCGAGCTGGGGTGGTTCTTGACATGCTATGTATGAGACTTTCTTGAAAGTCCTCCTGATCTTGCGAACCTTAGTTCGGAAATTAGCTAGATGCATTAACCTGTATCCGCTTTTATCACCCGGTTGAAAAGACCATTGGATGATTTCTGACACTTATGTTACTTGGTGACGTGCTTGCTCCAAATGAGAGGCCTATTTAATATTCTAATTTGCTTAATGCAAGAGTAATTCAATATCTTGTTCTCTGTATTCTCAATTTTGAGAGGAACTAGTTGAAGCCTATTCTTGGAAAAGCTTTTGATTACAAACAAAGCCCATTGACTGTGGCCGGCCATGGGCAATAACATTGCATGAGACCATTTTCGTCGGGCTTTACTGACTATAGAGCACCGTTAAATGCAGTGATCTATGAACACCCCATCCTCTGACACGAATACCAGATGTGGAATTAGAAATTAACTGACACAATCTTCTTAGTTATCCAAGGCATGAATGTTGAAGGGCTCTCTGCTGCTTTTCAGCCTTCAGATATCGAGAGACCGATAGAGATGCCAAATCAATCTGACGTTGTAACCCTTCTATTATCTTAAGATGGTTTTCATATCCATCATAATTTAATACATTATTTTTTAACTGAAAAAGAGTTTTCCATATGTTGAGACAAATATCATGAATTTCATCTTCCGTCAACTTTTCTAGAATATTATACTGAGAGTCAACCAAAGGCAAAAACATGACTGACACTTCACCTTTCTCCAATTGTTTTCTCATGTTCATAATTTCTTCTTTATAATTTGATGATGATTCTTCTACCTGATTTGACCAGAGTTGGTGTTTCCTGGTTGCATCATTGGATTCAATAGGATTGGTAGAGAAATCATTGATCAAACTAGAAGATGCATGACTTAGGGGTGGTTCAGAGAATGAACTACACCCTGTGCTATCTTCTGATTGATAAAGTATTTCACCTGCTAGCGATGAAGCTTCAAACATGACTGGTTTCACATTTTCAACTACCTCATGATAAGAGGGATTTCATGGCACTACATTGTCCACTGGAGCATTTTCCGGGAAATGTGCATCACTACTGTGGAGAGGACTTTCGCAGAGAAATTCATCATCATGGAGAGGACAACCATAATGGGTTACAACAAAAGATGAGATATCTTTCTCCTCGTTCTTCTGACCACATAGAGGGTTTCTGTGGCTCTCATCTGAAGATGAAACATCGAGATCGACCGAATTGTCATGAAGCAAGCCTTCATGAGGAAGTGTCTATTGAAGACCTTCAGAATTAATGTTCCCACTATTGGGAAATGAGGGAGTAGAATCTTGAATTTCAAAAAATAGTTGTATGAGGGCTTCAAGAACTCCAGCATCAAGCAAGGCCTTGTTACAGATTGGCTCTTGATCTCCTGACTGTGCTGGGAAGGTCTTTTTCTTATACGCCTTCTTACTCGCCTTGGAAACCACTTGTTGACGAATGTGGCTGCTCTGAGCTGGTGTATATGCCTGATCAGGAAAGATGGCTAGGTTAGGCTAACGATATCTACTCAAATCAGGTGTATGTTCTTGACTTGGTTGTCCGTATGATATGGGGTAGTATTCCCCGCAACACTCTTGTACTGGAAGATATGTGTGTGTCTGTTCCGGAGTGAATTGTTGATGTGTCACTCCACTGGTAGGGATAGATTTATGTGTCTTTCCCTAAGATGCCGCTGAAGTTGTTATAATATCCTGGAAGGCATCCAGAATATGAGCAGGGATTTTCTTTTGATCTTTCACCATTGATAGAATATGCTTGGTGACTTCAGCTGCCGGAACGGGAATATATGTCCATTCCGGGCTTGGAGCAGGTGTATGTGCCTGATCCTATCCTCCTTTTCCTGTCAGTGAATCCTGACAGTACTCAAGTGTGGGGGCAGAGAGTTGAGTCTGCCTCCTATTTATTGTCAGGGATTTTCGACTAACTTCACCGAATGCTACCAAGAGAGATTGTCGATAGGATTGATAAATACTAGTAGGTGTATGTGTCTGGTGATTTCACTTCGCCAAACGTGGTTGACGAGATCCATCATATGTAATCAGACGAGCCTGCTGACTAGCTGATGATGTTTAAATAGGTGTATGTTCTTACCTTTAGTACTCCTCCGGAATTGGCTGGAGGGATTTGCGTGATGCTGCCAGACGAGTCTGCTGGACGGCGGAATTAAAACAGGTAGGTGTATGTGCCTACCCGTTGCTTGACACCAAGTAATGTTGGTGGACTTCTCCAGAGATGTAAGAGATGAGAACCTGCTCACTGTGGACCGGATTCCATCTCTGGTGGTTCGTCTTGTTTGCTCGGGTTCGATGAACCCGAGCCGAACGCCTGGAGTCGGTACCCTCATCATGTTGAGGGCGCACTACTGCACGAGTCAGGCGGCGATTGTTGGTGGGAGCCCTCAGGAAGGACTCCTGTCTATTTGAATTAAGGCCCAGAGGGACCTGCTCATTCACCTCCCCAGAATAAGGGAGTGAATGGTGATTGCGTTCTAGGGATACTGACCTGAAACAGTTGGAGACGGTAGTCAGCACCGCCTGCTTCTTGATCACTGGTCGTCATTGTCCGGACGACCGATATGAGTTGTTTACTTGGAGGGCTTGTCGAGCAGCCTCCAGAGTTGGGATGGCACCGTGTTGACGATAATCTTTAACCAGTGCATTTGATACCCAACGTTGATGACGCTGAGTAGGTGATAACATCCTTAAAGCGGACGACAATCCAGCAGGAGTAGCAGCAGTAGCATTTGCAGCAGCAGTATTCACAGGTGTGAACATGAGAGCAGCCATTCTATAAATGCAGAAGATCTTTGAAAAGAGTGCCTATTTGTTATAACAGACGTAATCAAGATAAATTCATCCACTATATCTTTTGGATGAGCACATATGTCAATTATTGTTTTTTTGGCCCTCTCATTGAGTTTTAAATAGGGGCCTAATAAAATAGGTAAAACATCATTTTAACTTGGTTAAGGATTCATGTCGGGTTAACCATTTTTGTTTCCCTCAGATTTTGGAGATGACCTCCTTTTGATGGGAGGTTCAAACATTCTGATCCGTTTCTAACAGGTTTGTTCGTAGAACTGGAAACATCCAATGATTCCACATCCATTCAGACATACTTTCCAAAGGTAGGCGCTTATTAGTTTGTGGACTGATGATGCTTATGAATTTTCATTGGTCGAGAGGATGGGTGGTCGGACTCATCACACATTTTTGAGGGGAATTATTGTCTACTCTGGGACTCTCTTTATAGATTTAAGTTATGTTCATGAATCCTTATTACATTACCAAGTATAAAACGAGTTTTACTTTAGATCTGACAATCAATGATCGATATGTAAGAAATTTAGAGAATCTTTTTTATGTATTCAAGGTTCTTCATCGATGGAGAATCATCTATATTTATTATAGTTTCTTGGTCAATGGTACCTTTAAAAACATTTATATAGAAGTCTCTTGGACATTATGATGACCACACTGGTTTTAAAGACACTCAGTGGGGCACTTGAATTTTATTGTCATTCAGAAGGACATGGATTATTTCAGAGTTGGTATTGAACCAGCTGACGGGCTACCTATGTATCATTTGTTTAGAAAAGGAATCATAACCCACGTAGTTCGAGTAAGGGAATATGATGTTTATTCTTGATGGCTCAAAGAAGGATGTCATAATTACTTTTACACTCTAAGCTCATGTGAGTCATGCTCGATGTGAGAAAAAAGAGGTATTGGTAAAAATTAAACAATTGTTCCATGAAAGATTCAATAATAAGAAATAATATGGGGATTATGTATGTATGACTGCCCAGATAAATGAAGTTTATGATTTAATTTAGGGAAGAAATCCAGGAGCAGGGTCCATAATGGTATATGTGCATCATGGAGATTTTGAATACTCTTACTTGGGGCTTACTCCAGAAGAGGATGCCCAAATTAGGGGACTGGGGATTACTTCCAAGGAGGATGCCCAGATTTGAGATTGGGGCTTTCTCCTTAAAAGGAGGCCCAGGTTAAGGATTATGACTGGCACTTACTCTTGAAAAGGAGGCCCAGGTTAAGGGAATTAAGGTTTGGGGCTTACTCCATAGGAGGATGCCCAAATTAGGGGACTGGGGCTTACTCCTATGGAGGATGCCCAGATTTGAGACTGGGGCTTACTCCTGAAAAGGAGTCCCAAGTTAAAGATTATGATTTGGACTTACACCTAAAAAGGAGGCCCAGGTTAAGGGAATTAAGGTTTGTGTCTTACTCTTGAGGAGAATTCCCAAATTAGGGGATTGGGGATTACTCCTAAGGAGGATGCCCAGATTTGAGAATTTTAAGATTTGGGGCTTACACCTAATGAGGATGCCCAAGTTAAGAATTATGACTTGGAATTACTCCTGAAAAGGAGGCCCAGGTTAAGGGAATTATGGTTTGGGTCTTACTCTTGAGGAGGATGCCCAAATTGGAGAACTGGGGCTTACATCTAAGGAGGATGCCCAGGTTAAGGGAATTAAGGTTTGGGGCTTACTCCTAATAATGATGCCCAAATTAGGGGACTGGGGCTTACTCCTAAGGAGGATGTGCAAATTTGAGAACATTAAGAATCGGGGGTTACTCCTAAAGAGGATGCCAAAGTTAAGATTTATGCCTGGGACTTACTCCTGAAAAGGAGGCCCAGGTGAAGGTAATTAAGGTTTGGGGCTTACTCTTGAACAGGATGCCCAAATTGGGGGACTGTGGCTTACTCCGAAGGAGGATTCCCAGGTTAAGGGAATTATGGTTTCGGGCTTACTCCTGAGGAGGATGCCCAAATTAGGGGATTGGGGCTTACTCCTAAGGAGGATGCCCAGATTTGAGAACTTGAAGAATTGTGGCTTACTCCTAAGGAGGATTCCCAAGTTAAGAATTATAACTGGGACATACTCCTGAAAATGGGGCCAAGGTTAAGGGAATTAAGGTTTGGGGCTTACTCCTAAGGAGGATGTCCAAATTGGGGGACTCAGGATTACTCCTAAGAAGGATGCTCAGGTTAATGGAATTAAGGTTTGGGGCTTACACCTGAGGAGGATGCCCAAATTGTGGGACTGGGGCTTTCTCCTAAGGAGGATGTCCAGGTTAAGGGAATTAAGGTTTGGGGATTACTCCTGAGGAGGATTCCCAAATTAGGGGACTGGTTCTTACTCCTAAGGAGGATGCCCAGATTTTCGAACTTTAATAATTGGGGCTTACTCCTAAGGAGGATGCCCAAGTTAAGAATTATGATTGGGACTTACTCCTGAAAAGGATGCCCAGGTTAAGGATTATGACTAGGGCTTATTCCAGAAAAGGAGGCCTAGTCAATTGAGTTCTCTCATCTTAAAGGATGAGGTTGAATGAATGAAATCGCAATCTTCAGTGACATAAATATGTGTAAATCACTAGGTTTTTAGAGATATTCTACAGAGTTCCTTTAAAATAACGAATCAAAAATCAAGAAATCATGCCATAAATGGCTTTAAAGAGTGTCTTGAAGATTGAATCTTGAATAAGAGAGGTGGAATGGCTTAAGAGGGGTGAAATGGGCAAGAAGGGAACCCAAAAAGGCAGGGGTGCGCAAGTCCTGGCAGGCGCACAGGTACTGCGTGGGCATGAAAGTGATGGTCGCGCAGGTATGCCTGCGCGACACATGGTGTACTTTCTCGATGGTTAACCAGTAGGGTAATACTTGAGCGACTCTTGATTAAATCCTTTAGAACCCTCTTGAGGTTCTTCCAGAAAAGGGGCGCGCAAGTTCTATTGAAGGAGTAAGGCGGTAGGCAAGTGTGGCCTTTTCCCTTAAGGGCTGGCCACTCAGGCACGCAAGTGTTGATGAGTTTCAACACTTAAGCCTTCCTCCCCCTCTTTAGATCTTCCGTTTTAGGTATGGAATTACCTTAGAAGTGTTTCAGAAGCTTTGAGAAGAGACTACGGTGCCAGGAGCTAAAATATGAGTTTCTAGAAAAAATCCTCTTTTAATGGGGGGCCCACAGGGTCTATTTATAGGCAGGAGAAGACCCCGGTCAGTTATCACTTAGGTCTCGCAAGTCACTTCTGCGACCATAAAGCATCACGCAAGTGGACTTCTGCAACTATGAGGAAACTCATGCGAATTATGGGAAATTTTCTCTTTGTTCATCCCTTTGTCGATTTTTGATATTTTCTTCAAAGGTTGAATCAATTTGTGCTAAGTAATTTCCCTTTTTCAGACGTTAGACTCTGTGACGGAACGGAGCATCAACGGTAATCCACACAAGATATCAAGTCAATCTTATCCAAGATAAGGATTGAATGTCAAGATTCATCTCACACCGGTATACTTCTTCGTATGACGATAGAGATGATCAGATGTAGCCACCGATTCATCTAAGCCGTCGGACCCACACATGATCGATAGGTACTAACCCCCGCAATGACCCACAAAGGATCAATTGGTAACTAACCCCCTCAATGACCCACACAGGATCAGACCCACACATGATCTGTAGGCGCTGGCCCACATAGGACCGCTGAGCGCTGATCCACACAGGATATGACCTACATAGGATCGGTAGCACTGATCCACGTAGGATCGCTGAGTGCTGTAGTCGTCGCCGCCGAATCCAAGGAGGATGTCTGCATAGTCATCATCGTCGTCGTAGTCGCAACCAGCTCTATGGTTCCTGCACACAACAAGCTCATTCGGAAGGGTCCGCTCCATGAGCCAAAGGGCTGATACATCAACTGACACATAGTCCAGAGTTGATGTATCCAAAAGTTCAGTATCGTCAATAGGAACTCAACGTCACAGACGGCACGTCAATCAGACGCCCGGTCTGAGAGTTATTGGCTTTTTCGTCCCAGGGGCCCGGTTGGAATTTAAGTCAAAAACAACCCGACCATACTCCAACGGTGTCCAAACCTCAAGAGGAGAAAGACAAAAGGTTCGTCTCACTTAGAGGAATCTAACAGAGTCGACGACACGTCATTCAGACGTCTGGAGCTCATGTTATAAGTGTTTCCGCTCCGATTACCTGGTTGGTTTCGTGCTCGAACCAACCCAGACGAACCCAATGTAATCTGAAACCTTTAGTGTGACATATCAAAATCACAACCTCGATCCAAGGATTGCATCACAGTTGACGGTGCGTCGATCGGGGGTCCGTAGCCCATGTTATGGGCAAAAGACCGAAAGAGGTCCGGAAGTGGGGGTTTCGGGCCCGGACCGACCCGAGACCCCCTGGGTCGGCCCGAACCGGGCGACCCGACCCGGGTCCAAGTCAGGCCTGCTTGGGCGCGGCATGGCCCGGCTGGTGCGGCACGGCCCGACATAGGCGCGGCCAGCAGCCAGGTGGCCCGGCCGTTTCGGCCTGGCGGATGGGGGGGGGGGCGCTCCCCCCTATGTGTAACCGCGACACCCATAATGGGGGCCGCTCTTTGCTGGCCAGCTGGGGGTCGTAATCCCCAGCTATCCCCCTGACTGGCCGGCCCTCTCCAGCCGGTCGGCTTCTGCCGCCACGGGACCGGCGAGGGCCGGTCCCCCTGCTCCACCGCGGCCTTTTTCTATCCGGCGCGGCACGACGGCGTCGCGACCCTCGGCCGCGGCCGCGCCCCGGCCGTGGTGTCTTCGGGTTTCTCTGGCACAGCGCAACGGCGCTGCGACTTGGTTCGATTCAAATGTGTGGCGCGACAGTGCCTCATATCCTTTCCACTTTTCCCCCATTAGTACGACGGCACCGTACCATCCCTGTTCAATTCCACCATAAGGTAGACAAAAGAAAAAGGGGAGGGGGGTCGACGGTGTTTGTGCCGTCCGACCCCCTCCCGTTACTGATAACAAGTGGTCCAATTGTATGAGGAATGATGATGGTAGAAATTAATGAATAGATTTGCATAAAACCCCTACCTCGTTGAATTCGTTGAGTGAGGGTTCATCACAGAAATAACCGTCATGGAAGAATACGTCGCAGAAGGAGAGAGTCGCGTCGCGAAGAAATGCTTTGTCGGCGTCGCTTCGTCAATCTCCGAGGATCCAGCATTCTTGTCAACCTTTGTTGGAGGTCGGTGTTCTTCGCATTCTTCACGTTCTTCGTCGAGGAATAATAACTTCATGAGCTTTTCCTTGTCTCCCAAAGACTCACACAACAAAATTTCAACCAAATAAAATAAGTACTTCCATTATTTTATTAATAAGACTTAAGCATTTGAATTCAAACATTCAAATTAAACTCACCTAATTAATTAACATAAGTTATCATCTCTAATGGTGAGTTGAAGGAGTTAGGGAATATGAAGGGTTGGGGTTCGTGTGGGCCCCACCTCCCTCATAACCTCACATGGGAAGTTGGGTGGTTTCTGCCAACTTCCACTCAATGTTTTTCACCACTTAGAAAAATAAAATAAAAATTATTGCTGAATTTTTATTTAAACTTCAACAATTTTTTAACAACATATCCCATGTAAACGACACTCTAGAAAAGGTGTTCCTAAGAAATTTACGGCGTTGTGAATCCATCGGTTCCATCAGAATTCGATTCCGAGCACCAGTTCAAAAGTTAGGAAAACCTGCTCGTTCGTTCACTGAATGTACCTGAGCTAAACTTCGGATAGAAATTCCGGGCACACCGGGCCTCGGAATCATGTTCCGTCAGAAACCGCGTTCTTGGAAAATACCAAAGAAAAGTAAGAAAAAATTTTCCTTGAACTTTACGAGTCTTTACAGAAGGTGATCACCGAGTGGAGTGGATTTGGTCTCCGCTAGAGACTGGACCACTTGTTTCATATCTGTTGTGCTGATTAATTTAGTTTTATCTATTTTACTACTTTACTATAAATTCATATATCACTAAATTCACATTGATTTTTAATCTTGGAATGAAGTTATATTTCTATTGTATAAATAGAATAGCTTCAAATGCAATCATAATAAATGTCATTAAGATTACGTAGAACAAATCAATCTTCAATGAATTTATTTAAACACACAAACCTTTATAATAGTATAACATGGATTAAATGGGATTTATTTAACCAAATAGGGAAAAATTTTAGAAATAATTTTTAATCATAAATTTATATAGTTACTCAATTCACCCCCCACTATTATGTAATCTACTCTGACCAACATTTGGTATTAGAGGAACTTTATTAGGATTTTGTTTTACATTATTCAATTGTGATTGTAGTTGTATTTTGAAGATATATAATTGTAAATTTCATTATCTTTAAAATTATTTCTGTACTATAGATAATATATTAGAAGGTTTTGCAACCAGTAGACCACCATTATTTATTGGAAGAAACTATGCTCATTGGAAAATTTAATTTAAAATGCACTTAAAGATTTTGGGATTTTAAATTTGGACTTCCATTATAGATGAATATAAGATTCCTACTACTGATAGAATAACATGGGATGAACCCATCAAGACATCCTATAATAACAACTTCATATCCATGAATTCTTTATTCTGCTCTATAAAATATAAATAATTCAATATAATTTATGCTTCTCAAACTGCCCATGAAATTTGGGATACTCTGTCTGTATCAAATGAAGGAACATCTAGTGTAAAAGAAATGGGTCTTAAAAAATATATAACTAAATATGATAGCTTTAAAATTAAACCTGATGAGCCTACCTCTCACATGTTTCTTAGGTTCAATGAGATTTTAATCACAATGATTTATCTTGTAAGAGAAGTCACTACCAAGGAACAAATCGTGAAAATTCTCACATGTCTTCCTAACAGATGGAGAGGAACCACCGTCTCTATTAGAGAATCATGCGACATCATCAAGCTACCTGTAAAAGAACTCATTGGGAAACTAATGATGTATGAAGAGGAACTTAACGTCAACAAGGGAGAGAAGGATGAACCAAAGAATAAATCTGTTGAATTCAATTCCACCACCAACAAACATAAAGAAAAAGGGAAATTGAATGATTATGTAGAAAGTTCCAATGGTGAACAATCATCACCGAACAGAGATGAGGAAATGGCTCAATTATACAGAAGATTCAAGAAATTTCACAAGAAGATGAATTTTTTCGAAAGCCTAACTTCAACGGAAAATATGAGCAGAAAAGAAATTGGATGAAGGACTAGAAAAGAAGTGACAAGACTGATGATATCATCTACTATTAATGTAAGTGAAAAGGACACATCTAGTATGAATGTCCAAAGATAAACTAAAAAAAGAGATATGAGGACAATGAAAGGATGAATTAAATGTCTGTGAAAGAAAACTGGAGTTCTTCTAAGTATATTGACTCAGAAACATCACTTGATGAACAAGAAAACAAAGAAAATATGTGTTTTATGATAAACATATCTGAGGTAACACTGGACTCAACTGTAGTGAATTTTTACTATTTTGAAAAAGATAGGGACCCTAAAAATACAAATAATGTATAAATGTTTCAATACTATAACATTCATGATGAAACATACAATGATCTAAAAATAAAATTTAAATAATTTAAGATACAATATTCTCTTACTATGATAGTTAAATCTAAACTCACAACTAAAAAAGATAAAAATTCTCAACTTCTAAAAGAGAAAAAAAATTAAAAATGTCTAATGATCAATTAAAGAATGAGCTATAATATATTACCATTGGGAAGAATACCCTTAATCAAATTATAGGAAAACAAATTGCCCCTAAATATAACTCTGGCCTTTGTTATCAACCAGGAAAATGAAACATTGGTAGAACAAGTTTTGTTTCAAAATTTAGGACATATATTTTTACTCCCAGTTCCGGACACAAATCAACTAATTCTATTTATGATACATATTATACTATATCATGTGTTTCTGAACCAAATAGGGTTTAGTTTTCAAATACATTACTTCATTATTATAGGAAACCTATGAGGTAGATAAGGTCTTATAAATCAATTATTACTAATATTACTAGACCCAAACAAGTATGGGTACAAAAATCTGTTTTTGTTTAATCATTTAGTAGGAAAGATGCTTAATGAGTTCCTAAAAAAGTGTATGGTACATGGATAGTGGATGATCAATAAACATGATAGGGGACTATGCAAACCTCAAGAATCTAATAAAAATAGATTGTGGACATGTCACATTTGGTGACAATGCCATAGGAATGATCATTGGCCTCAGCCAAATTGGTAACTCTAATACAGTTTTTATTTCTAAAGTATTGATTGTTGATGGATTAAAATATAATCTACTTAGTATCTCACAATTACGTGATGATGGATTTCAGTTTATAATTGATGATGATTCTTATAATGTCTTTAATTCTAAATATGAAATTGTTTTTTCTGCATTAAGAATTGAAATGTTTACTCAATTAACATCAATTATTTAGCATCTCAAAACGATTAATTTTTAAGTTTACTTAATAAAGAGTATTGGATCTGTCATACGAGACTAAGACACTATAATATTCACTCTCTTAGAAATCTAACCAGATAAAGCTTAGTTAAAGACATACCCTTACATGGGTTTCCAAATGACTATGTCTGTAATATCTGTCAAAAGGGAAAACAATACAATATTTCTTTCGAACCAAAGAAATAATTATCAATTTATCAACCTCTCGAACCGGTTCACATGGATTTATTAGGACCATCTAGAGTTTCTAGTTAAAATTGGAAGCACTATATTTATATTCATATAGATGACTTTTGTAGATATACTTGGACATTATTACTAGCTAACAAAAGTGAAGCCGACTCTTATTTTACAAAATATGCCAAGTCTGTGTAATATCATAGTGGACATATAATTAAATCCTTAAGAAGTGACCATGGATGTGAGTTTGAAAATCAAGACTTTGAATCCTCTTTCTCACAAAATGGTTATAGTAAAAATTTATCTTCCCCAAGAACACCTCACTAAAATTGAGTTGTAGAAAGAAGAAACAAATCCATGAAAGAGATTTCTAGAACAATTCTTAGTGAATATAACCTACCTATTTATTTTTTGTGTTGAATCTTTCAATAAATAATGCTACTTAATCAATAGAGTGTTAAACATACCTATTCTGAAGAGGACTTCTTATGAGTTATGGAAGAATAGAAAACCCAAGGTTAAATACTTCACTGTTTTTCGTTCCATAGTGTACATTCTTAACACTATGGAAAATCATAAAAAATTTTCTTCTAGGATTTATAAAGTTATCATTTTATGATATTCCATATCTAGTAAACACTATAGAATGTTTAGTAAAAGAACTAAATGTATGGAAGAATCTTTCCTTTTCAAATTTGTTGAAGTAGGTCCACCCAAGCATAAAACCATTCTAGGGATCCTGGAGGATGACGTATCAAATCTGAAAATTAATCAAAAATCCTCAATCTATTCTGTGAATGAATCTGTGGAAAATTCCAGTTCTGGAAATTCATTAGACTCAAACCATAATGAACATGAACCTGTTGATGTACATAAAATCACTATCCCCTCCTTTTATATATCTATTAGAACTCTTAAGAACCATCCTTTAGATGCTGTTTTAGTAGACATAAACAAATGAACTCAAACTAGAGATTCTCTTAGAAATTAGGTTGAATATCAAGTCTTCATGTCACAACATGATCCCAAAAACATAAATGATGCTATCAGTGTTGAATTTTTGGAGATTCTTGTGCCTGAAGAACATAATTAGTTTGAAAGGAACAATGTTTGATTTTTTTTTAAATACCTAAGGACTCTTTCACCATGGGAACTAAATGGGAGTTTAGAAAAAAGGTAGATGAGGCTGATAACATAGTTATAAACTAGGCAAGATTAGTGGCACATGTAAATGGGTACATAGATGAGGATGTATTTGTTGAAAACCCCTGGTTTTACAAACCCCTATTCTCCAAATCACATTTTTTAATTATCAAAAGGTTTATATACTTTGAAACAAGATCCAAAATCTTGGTATGATCGGTTTAGAACTTTTATTATTTGCAATCATTTTATAAAATGAATAGCTGATCCTAATCATTTTATAAAACAAATTTCAAATGATTTTTTAGTTGTTCAAATATATGTAGATTACATTATCATTGTATTTTTAAGAAATTAATTATGTGTTTATTTTTCAAAGATGATGAAAAATGAATTTGAAATGAGTAAAATGGGTGAACGAATATTCGTTCTTAGATTTCAAATCATTCAGAATAATGATGGTATTATTTTAACTCAATGTAAATATACTAGAGATATTGTAAAACGTTTTGGATTGGATTGAACTAAATGTACTGACACTCCCTTGATTACCACGTGTAAGTAAGATTTTTATGATGATGGAAAATCTGTTGATCAACCCACTTATAGGGTAATTATTGGAGATTTACTCGACTTAACTTCTAGTCGACCTGGCATTATGTTTAGGGTGTGTATGTGTGATCTTTTTCTTTAAAATCCTATGGAATCTCATTTACATGCTGTAAAGAGAATTTTAAAATTCCTCAAGCATACACCCAATCTATGAATGTTCTATCCTAGAGGAAAATCATTTGAATTAGTTAGTTATTCTGAAGCTGACTTTGGTGGATGTATGTTACATTGAAAAAGAACCTCTAGAACATGTCACTTTTTAGGGATGTCACTAGTATCATGGTGTAGTAAGAAACAAATTTTTTTTGCATTATCTACTGCAGAAGCTGAATACATAGCTGCTGGCAGCTGTTGTGCACAAATCTGGTGGATGAATCACACATTACTAGATTATGGATATCAATTATGGAATGTAACTTTAAATTGTGAAATAACAAGTGCTATTAACATTTAGAAAAATATTATTTCACATTATAGGACAAAAACACTGATGTAAGACATCACCTTTTGAGAGATCATTATAAAAAGGGTGTTATCATATTGTAATTCATTGGTAATGAGTATCATCTTGATGTTATATCCACCAAACCAATAAATTTTGAATGAATACACTAAATCATACATGAATTCAGCATGACAAATCTTAAGTAAATTTCTTACTGGTTTATATCTTACTGTTTTATATTTTACTATTTTATGTCATACTATTGTATCTATTATTATTTCCTGATTACAGTCTCACAATTAGTTTTCGTGACTACTGTCTGATAGTCACTATCTCCACGTAAAGTTCATGTTCACTATCTCACCATAAATTTCATGTTCAATGTCCCACCGTAAAGTTCAGGTTCACTGTCTCCCCATAAAGTTTGTATTTACTGTCTCACCATGATGTTTTTTTACTTTCTCACCATAACATTCATTCACTGTCTCACCGTAACATTCATTCTCTATCTCATCGTAACATTCATTCACTCTCTCATTGTAAAAACCTAATATAGACTCACCGTAATGATTATTTATGACTTTTATTTATAAATAAAAAAATATATCATTGTAATTATTCATTTAACCCCTTTATTTTCCCAAGTTTTTACTTTTTCAATGTTTGGTATTTCTAAATGATAAAATAAATGATGTATCACTCATCCTGCACTCGAGCTCTCTTCTAATCAATCAATTTGTAACCCTTCTTTAACACTTCATACCTTCTCTCTCTCGAACCATCAGATAATTCCCTAGATGAAACACCATTCATTGTCGACTATTGGGAAACGTAGCTCAATAAAGAAGAAAATTACACCCATGGAATCACCCGAAGGTCCTCTAAACCCAAATCTGGCAAACCAAGTTGAAGTACCTGGGAAAGTGGTTTTCCTCAAATGGCTTCTATAAAGTAAGTCTATGGTTTTGAATGTTTTAAAATAGGAAGGCTGGTTAGAGTCGTTTTTTGAAGGATGATAGACATATCTATCTTAAGATAGTGTCTCGGTTTTATCAATATGATAAGATATCCTTTCATTCTGAATATGGGTATGTTGTGAAAAGTGGGACAAATGGATAGAAATCCTCATTTTCTTCTCGGTTATGGGCTTCCTTCCTCATGATACCGCATGAAGGCATATGTGAGGACTATCATAGAGGACCTCCACCTTCTAGTGAGTCCCTTGGGTTGGAAGATGCTCTGAAATTCGTAACTAGAAATGGCACCAAGAGAAGTTCCATTGCATCCATACTATATGGAGAATCAAGACTGTTCATTATGTTTATACAAAACCTGATTAACATTAGAAAAGGTGATTTTTGTTTTATAAAATATCATGATATGTTTGGGATTCATCTTATGATAAATGTGCATACGATCAACCTTTGTAAGTATATCATACACCATATGTGTGAACTGATAAAAAACACATCAAAGTCAACCTCCCTATTTTACTCTTATATTATCTCAGTTGTTTATTCCAAAGGTATGGTTAGACCTATTGAAGATGTATTCAAGGATTGTGAGTCCTGCCATTCGAAAGAAAATATAAATAGGATGAAAATAAATTGGAATCCTTGGAAAAAGGAATGGGTGGAAGACAATTATAGTATTTATGAAAAATTCAATAGATTAGAACATCCCTCAATAAGAAGAAGAAAATAAGGATTCTATGCCTCCCAGGGAAATTGTATCTGATAAAGAATACATTACTTATGTCCCTCATGTAGTAAGTGAAGAAAAATTCCATGCTTCTAAAGATTTTGTTGATCTTGAAGACCAATCCGAGGTTGAAACATAATATATTGTCAAAGACACCGAAAATAATGTTGTGGAAGAACCTATAGAAGAATAATTACCTGTTATAAAAGACGATTGCCTTGAAGAACCCCCAGTGGAAAATTCTATTCCTGAAGACATTCCTTGGCTGATGAGAATTTGGAGATGGATTTTTAGCTGGCTAGGAAGGAAATGGGTGAGGAACTAATAGATAATTATGTTGAATTAGATCATGACCCTAAGCTTCTTAGTCCTAGGAATGATGCAACTTTTGAGGGGTTGAAACCCCTAAATCTGAAATCTACAAAAGTACCAAACTTGATAGTTTCAAACCCCATAGAAACTCATTATTAAATCCCTAGTTTTTATGACGTGGATGCCTCTTGGTAAGTTTCAGTTTAAGTCCTTGAGCTTTTCACTGTGTTCCAACTAAAATTTGTCAATCATATTTCCCTTGAGAAGGAACCTGAGTGTGTATGAGTCCATATTTCTAAACCTTCATCATAATTACCATAATTAGTGATTAAAGTTGATCTAAAATATTTTGGAGCTACCCTTTTTTCTGGTGTTGAAAAAGTGTGGAATTATGAACTTTCACTTGTTACCTATCTATGTGAGAAAGATGCCTCACTATTGTTGGAAATATTTATTTGTTAGATTCAAACAAAAATTATTCATGAGATTCGAGAAGATAGATTTGAAAATAGACTACTTAGTGAAGAAGTGATTATATAAAGAGGTATTATTGAAGAAATGAAGAAAGATATATATTCGAGGTCAGATCTTGCTTCTCATCCTATAAAACATGTTGTTACTCAAACACCACAGAATGGTGTGTCACAGATTCAACGTCATTTATCTTCCTTAGCTGAAAAGGTTGCTGAAAAGAACAAACAGATTATGAATGAGATGAGAGAGTTTGTTTTTAATCTTAACAAGTTCATGATGAATATATGCAGTGTCTTAAAAAATTCTAAACAAACTGAAATCTCAGACCTCAGATATTAATACTTCTGAGGCATCCGAGCAATCATCCTAACCTTCCCTAGACAGTGAAATGCTCATAATAGTTGTCAAAAAATAACATTATACTATGTTTAGTGGATTCAATAAATATTATCTATATGATGTCGTCATGAACAGTGTTATAGATCTTGATCTGGTCCAAATCCAATAAATAATTTCTAAATATTCTCAGCAAGAAATTTCCACGAAAGTGGATTTTACTTCAACATAATCTTCTCAAAAACTGACATGGCCAATCACATTAAATATCATGTAGAAAATATGAGGATTCCTCATGTTACTCATGCTATCAAGACCCAAGTTCAAAATCTCACAGAGTTCACTCATCTGTTGGATATGTTTATGGAAAAAAAGGATGACTTTATGAAGGCTATGTAGTATGGTGTATAGATCATTTTGGATTTTATCAATCTTCTGAGGCCCTATCTTCATGTACAGAGTATAACCATTGTTTCTCCTACGACTACACCTCTAAGACTTGGTATACCTACATTTATCTTTTCCCTAGCCTCAACTTCTATATATGTCATTCAGGCACTGATTTAGATTAGGTATGTGATCCTTGATAAACAACTTCACTGTTCTTCAATTGCACCTTCTCTGGCTCCTTCTATCTTTTAAGGCATTACCTTACCTTCTTTATCAACCATCTCACTCACTTATTCTATCTCAACTTCTGCTCCAATGTCTTCCTCTTCTACGGCTACTGCTAAAGGCAATGAGAAGACCCATCAATGAAGAAGGATAGTGTTTACTCTATATTGATGAGAATTTTGTTTCAATTTTTTACTTTTTGTAATGACACTCTATTTATCTAATACATTATGCACTTAGCTTGTCTCTTTTTCATTTTTTCCCTCTTACTTTTGATAATCCCTATATGGGGAGAAATATATGAGTAATTCATATATTCTAAATATATAAAAAATATGGGATAAACATAATGATAAATATAGGTGAAGAGACCACTCACTCTATATATGTTATTTGGATTCGATATATGTTGTTAGGAAAAATATACACTCTAAATCTACATGGTTTGTGATTATCAAAAAGAAGGAGATTGAATGACTCCAAATTTAATAATCATGTTTTAATGATCAAAAATCCTATTTAGTCTATAAACCATGTTAAATATAGGTAATCTATCTCACATCAAATGTATAGCATCCTAGTAAAAGATATCAAAATCTCTGATGATAAATACACTCAGTTTGGATACTATATACTATATTTTGATACACTTAATAATGATTTATCTGAAAAATGATTATGTTTAATTCATTTCATGAATATCACTTCTTAATTATAAAAACAAATATTTTCCAAAGTCAGAGACACGGTGACCATGAGACATCGTGAACCAGACACCGTGACCATGAGACATCGTGAAGAAGACACCGTGATCCAATCAACATGAAAAATACACTGTGACATCAAGACACCATGACATCCAGACATTGTGACATCCGGACAATGTGACATCCAGACACTAGGACATCCAGACATTGTAAAGCAGACACCGTGAGGAATTTACCATGAACAAGACACCATGACATCAAGACACTGTGACATCCAGACACTGTGACATTCAGACTCCATGACATCTTGACAACATGACATCCAAACACTTTGACCGTAATACACCGTGACAAATCTAGACACTATGTGAAAGAGACACTGTTTCCATGACATACTATGACACTATTTTTAATATGTTTTTTCGTTTTCTGATTTAATATATAACAGTCATATTTGAATATTTTAATGCACTGAAATAATTAGTGTTTCTTTTATAGATATTTCCATTACAATATGAGGTATGGGGTACATAATACATGAAACATGTTGGCTCAAACACATGTACTCCAAGATAAAAGATTAATGCGGCCCAAAAAAATTAATATATATGGGAGAGTAGTTGCATTATACGAAAAAGGGTAAAACATGCTGGTGGACATGAGTACGACAACATAATACAACTAGAGAATTATCTCATGAAACTAGTCACTTCTGAGGAAAACACGAAGAATACTTGAATCCTAGAATCCCAATAACATCTTCGCACTGTAAAACACCACGAAGAACACAAGCTGGATTTGTCTGACTTATGACACTCTATTTTCAATAAGAGGACTTCAGTTCTTCATCTAAATCATCTCAGATTCTAGACCGGCAAGGACAAACACTCAGATAACTTCTAATCCTATCTCAATATTTCTGATCTGTTGTGCATATTTTTTTTAACATTCGAGCAGAGTGTGTATTAGTATTACAACACACTCAGTCTCCTATATTAAAAAAATGATACAAGATATCCTTTCTCAAACATTAATTTTGTCGTGTGTATACCCACAATAAATGTGGAAGAGGTCCACGTGTGGCTTGATTGTTTTACCCATGAATAAATGTGGAAGAGGTCACTGTGTGGCCTAGAAAGTACTCTGTACTGTTGATAACCCTGATTCAGTGTGTTTAACAGTTTTATTTATGTAATTTTCTTCGTCGCAGGTGATCACTATGTGGAGTTTATTAGGTCTCATATTGATATAGAACCACTTGTTTCATATTTGTGGTGCTTATTAATTTAGCCTTCTCTATTTTACTACATTACTGTAAAATTTAGATATCACTAAATTCACATTTATAGTTAATATTTGAATGAAGTTATAATTGGCTTGTCTTAATAGAATTGCTTCAAAAGAAAAATAAATAACTTGAAGTGAGATTACTGAGAACTAATCAATATTCTAAGAAGTTATTTTAATAGTCGAACCATTATAATTATATAACCATGATTAACTGGGATTTATTTAAACTTTTAAAGAAGTATTTTATAAATAAATTTTAATCAGAACTTATTATAGTTACTCAATTCACCCCCCTCCTACGAAATTTACACAAACCAACATTGATGATTTAATAAGAATTAACATTGGAGAATACAAGTATTAGAAGTGAATTTGGTTTGTGTAAAAAATCACAAAATTTTCCTTGATTCTGATATAGAACTCTGATGAAATTTTGGGTTATACAAAAGAATCAGATTTATTGAGGGAGAATGATACATAATTCTATGAGATATTCATTAGAATTGACCTCTGATTTTATATTATCGATGAGTTAGTCTTATCCAATGAGATTTTAAAAAATGTCTTACTTTTCAATTAAGAAAAATTAATATCATAGATTACCGTTGGGTAACTAATATTAAGGTCACATGTTGAGCTCTTGGGATTCATCATTACATATTTGGGTGGAATTATGAAGGATTAATATTGGGATTACAACCATGAAATCATTTTTAATTTTATTTAAGTGTCTATTAGTTCATAATGGGATGTTGTAAGTAGTGTCATGAAAATTATTATACACACTGGAATCCCAAGAGGTATTATTATGATGGAATTATTAGTGGATCTATGTGGGATCCCATATTTTATAGAAATTTATGTTCCCACACTTATATACCTAATAACTAGTTGGGTCCTAAAACATATTTTGACAACAAATTCTTTAATTTAGAAGAATAATATAAAAACCATTTTTATGAGTCATAATAAAGTATGTCCCTCAACATGTGTTACATATCAATTTTGTTAAAATGATAAACTAATAAATTTTTAATATGATAATTGTGAAATGTTCATTATGTAACACCATCATTCACTTCATTTTGAAGTATTCATTTTAGGGACTCCATTGGTGTGGCCTAACGATTTATACACCTAGTTTTCACTAAAATTCATGGAACTTTGGTACCCAAGATGAAGTCGTAATTTCATTAATTTTTTAGGTATAGGAACAAACCGAATAATTTTTTAGCATGGATTATTGGATAGTGTATAAAACATGGGATCAAGTTAGGAATCACATCAATTATGGTGGAAAACCTAGTCATTTATATATTGGTCTTAATTAATTCTATATATCATATATTGTTCAACTATCGAGAATGTTATGATAGTATAATCTTCAATAACATGTTTTATTTATTTTGATAATATTTTAGAACATATGTTGTTATTATATAAATTTTATTTCATTTTATCTACTAAATTACTCTGATATCATAGTATATTATTCCCATTCTCACCTTAGATTTGTACTATTGTACAAATCTTATTGTGTAAATGTAGGATCACATGAGTCCATGTAGTGACCATTAGTCCAAGTTCTAATTACTAGACTTGGATGCCTCTACATTACAAAATATAATAAATATATAAAATCACAAAAATTTAGAGAAACGAATAAAACCACATAGTAGTTTAAAATAATATTTTATTTCAAAAATGTATTTTCTAAAAAAAATATCATATTTTTACACATGAGTGGAGAGATTTAAAAATTTAAATCAAAATTCAATCTAAAATGATAAGTTAAATAGTGTTTTTCAAATACCACAAATTTTTTTTAAAATGTGAAAGATATTTTCTTCTAATTATATAAAATATTAATTAATATTTGTTTTCCATCATAAATTTTGTAAATAATCATTAATGATCTAACCCATGAATTTCTTTCAACCTATAAAAAACCACCACATTCCAGTAGAATGTTCCATAGTTGGAAGGGGTCAGAGAATGGTATAGAGGATATAAGGGAATATTTTAATAATGATTAACCTCAATTATGTGGAAATAAATATCAATCAATAAATTTATTTAAAATTATTAATGACCCATAAGTATATCAATCATTCCAAAATTTGAATCAATATACCACTAGAACCTATTATTCTTATGTAATAATATATTAAATCTAAATTAAATAAATTAAATACATAATATTATTGAATAATTGACATATAAAATGATTCCATTATGAGACTCAATAAAAAATATATAAATGTATGTTAGGAATTCCCAAAGACTCCACATACAAAGGATAACCACCAAATCAACAAAAAATTATGAAATCATGCACTACTAATCTAATATCTTTCTATTACCATGAATATAAATACAAATATTCGTATACAAAACCATGAAGAAAAATAGCATACACGATGTTTCATATTTGTTGAGGTGCACCTTTTTTTGTTACTATAAATACATGGACATAAAGACCGAAATAAATAAACACTCATAATTGGAATAACAAATTAAATGTGTGTTAAAATGGCAGTAATATAAATTTATATAACATTTTATTAACATTGAATAGTGAAAAAACATTCCCTTAAAATATCATAGAATGTATTCACATAGAATTAATCTAATAATTCCAACTCCACTAGTATGATCAAAATAACATATCAGTATAATTATAAATCATAAATATTGGTATCATGAACCAATATTAGTCATCAATCCCTATAATTGATTGGAAACTATGTGACATCCCTAAGTAATGTTATAGAAATTCTACAGGTGGAAATAAGTGCGAGGTTATCAAAGAAGAGATGGTATTATTGATTTCAGTACTAAATTTTAAAAAAATTAATGTAAATTCAATATAAATTTCACTAAAAGCCATATGCATGTCATATTCCAACAAAAAAATAAAATTATCTAAAAAATTGATATAAATAATTTCAAAATTATAAATAATATAATACATTTAATTAAAATAATGCCCCTATATTAACCCTCTAAAATTTTTCCTATAGACACCCTATCTTTTTTCTCCCCAAATCCATTTATTAATATAATCTCACATAGAACTCAATGTAGTAATGCATTACATGGATAATGTGATAAATTAAACTAAATAAGACTAATTATCATAGATGATCAAAATATACTAGGTGATGCAAGATCACACTCTATTAAAAACAATAATAGATATTCTTTGAGAGTTATTAATTATTGAACATAAAATTGAGATATATAATATGAGTGGGCATAGAAATTCTCTATAGGGTAGAAAAAAACATTCTACACTCATTGTCATTAACTAATTATACTTTTTATAGTTTTTAATTAATATTAAATATTTTTATTCTTTGAATTTATAAATTAATATATTATGGCATCAATATAATTTATAAAATTAGTTTTCATTATCTACTTAATAAAACACTATCACATAGAAAACATTTCATTACAACAAAATTATGTTATTAAAACATCCCATTTGAGATTTAATTTTTATTCCATACATCACATTATAACAAAAACTAGATAAAATTATGATTAAAAAAATGTGGAGAATTATTTTGTCAAATATTTTATAAGATAAGGGATACAACATAATTTATCAATAATAAAATGACGTATTCCCTTGAAATTAGAAAACTATTACATAATTGAAAAAATTGTAAAGGACCAAAGATTCTAATTTCGGTGGGATCCCTAAGTCCGATTATTATCTCATATACTAGGGGACAATCTATGCGTTCACACAATCAACTAAAGAGTTCATTCCATAACCAAATGGAACAGGGTCAACAATTCATGATTATGTGTCCAATCTACCTACCAAAGACTGCGTGTCATGGACATGTCGTGTGGTGTAACTCAACTACAACACAAAAAACATTATCTAGATGCGTTTTTTATATCAGGGAATAACATGTGGTTATTATAAACACTAGTATTCTTCCTTTTATACCTACTAAAGATGATTCCCTAGAATAATAATTTTAAGTACATAGTTATATTTTTTCACATTAAAAATGATTTTTTTATCACATATTGATCTTCCTTATCCACAATAATTGTATCTGATAATGTATATAGATAAATTTCATTCTAAAAGGAAAGAAACTATTTTCTTCTTTGTTAAAAACATAGAGGATCCATCAAATTTTTCTTTATCTATGTTCTTACGTCTGATGAAATTTTCTACTTGGAACAATATACAGTCTATTTGGATAACATGGAAACAATACATTGATACCTCGCCTCATGTTGATCTTCCTACTCAACCACTATTATAAGAGATTATGATAACTACTGAATTAATTATAAAATACATATTTTCAAGTGAAATTTTATTTTAGTATAGGGGAATATGTGAAATGTTATGTGGTCATTAATACATTAATTAGGTGATACATTGACACATTTACTTATATGTATAGATGAAAAATTTGATTATATATGTTTTTAGTAAGTTAGGAGTCACAGGGTATGTCATAAGAGATATTTCATTAACAAATAATGTGATAGATTATTTATACCTTTCGTTCCATTAAAAATAGATGATGTCTTATTCCCTTTGATCATAACGGATTACATGATGAAATCCATGGTCATGGTATGTAGTGGACATGTTCATTTTCTAAATATAAACGAATAATACATCAACAATATATTTTGATTCAACTATCATGTAGAAAAATAGAATATAGATACCATCGTAAATAATTAAATTACCTGTTGTGAATTTGTAGGAGGTTATACATCGTTGTATCCTTAAATTTTATCACTATGGATCCCTTGTAATTCTACTAGATACTGACCTGGTACTATACATGGATATTCATAATTAGAATGAGTAAGAGGCCTTGAATTTCACACACTATTTATCATTAATATCATCTAAATTCTATTATTTAATTTAGCTAGTTAGAAATATTAGAATAGTCATTTTTTTATCATCATAATTTAATCGTAGGTTATTTGATATAATATGTTATCTAGATAGTAATAGTAAGTATTTTGTTCAATTTTTTTAAAATATAATTATTTTTATATTTATTTTTAAATTATGCATTGGGAATTTTCATTTAAATAATAATTATTCAAGAATAAGTGAATGTCAATGAGGGAAACATGATTGAGTTTAAAACTATGATTAGAAATAAGTTATAATTATTTATATTCATAATATTTTTCATTTGTAATGAAATTAATAAAAATATAATAAAATTTAATTATAAAAGACTCAACTACAATTATAAAATATTGTTAGAAGCATCTATTCAATTTTCAAACCCTGAACATTACATTATAAATATATTATTATATATCATTCCTAAATCACATTTGGTGTGCACAACAGATAGAGAGATACTCTATCAATACCAAGAGTAATATTAAGAGAACAATTGTTTTCAAATTTCATCCTATCCTAAAATAACATGATATCATCATTATTTTATCACCTCGTAAGATGAATTCCATTACAATCAACCAGATACAACAAAAGAAAATAGAGTCATTCTTGATAGAACCTATTGATTATAATATGAAATTTAAATCATATGGTGAATGTGGGGATTAATTTTTATGGTAATATTATCTTATATCTTATATTGAAATGATGTTGTGATCAGGTTTCCTCCAGTGATCATCAAGGATGTGTGAATTACAAGTAATTGTAATTTTTTAAATATGTATAAACTAATTATAAATTACATTTTCTAATCCTTCACATTTTCTAATATAATTTTAATCTAGTAATTTAATATTTTATTATATTTTTGATAATATATTGGGTTAATATTAATAAATGATTAAATTTTATTTATGAATAATTGATGACTTCAACATACATTCATAGGATACGTCCACTACACCAAAAACATAATGGATGTACCATAGTGGTCACATTTTTAATTTATGATTATTTAGTCATCATTAATTAAACAAGTCTTTGAATTTTATATTAATTATATCTATTTTTTAAATAACTAACATATTCATATATACCCATTCATAATTCTTACTTACATTAACCATAATTAGATAACAATTAAAATTGATGAAGACTTTGTTTTGATCCATTTGGAGGATCTAAAAGAGTTTCCCAGAAAAAAATTGAGTATAAGGAATGAAATTTATATATACATGTTGTGTATTATGTTTTTTCTCATGTATCTCATTCTATTTTTATATATCCAAAAAATAATATAAAAAATATGAAAAATATTGACTAGTGTGATGATACAGTTAAGATAGAACATGACATGAAGAAATTAATGTTGTGTAACCACTATATTCAACTTGTTCTCCCTATTATCTCATGGTGGAGTATACATGGTGCCTCAATATAGGCATGTATTGGATATATGACCTGGGGATATACATTCTATGAAATGTAGGTCAGATTACAAGTTTATTTAACAACACATTTTTTATTAGAAGGTAGTACGTGGTAGGAAACATGTGAAGACCGATAGGGTATTCTACAAAACGCAAGAAAATTAAATATCCAAAAAATTTAATTTTTTACACTCTTTGTAGTCTAATTCCATCAATAGATCCAAATTTTAATAAATAAAATAATAAAAATTACAATGACACATATTTATTATGTGTTAGGTGTTTCATTTATTTGATATAACACATGATTTTAGGGGATTAACTATTATATAATAATTTAAATTATGTTGTAAAACAGTGATGGACTCATGAGGTTTCCTCTACGTACACTTATTTACTACATTTATTTTTAAAGAAATTATAATTGTTCAAAATTATAGATGATTATTAGTTATGATTGATTGGATTGAATTATGATAAATTTAATTAATTTGAATAAATCATGGATCAATATCTTAATAAAAGAACAAATAGATGTAAATCATAACAATAATGAAAATGTATGATTATTTCTTAATTTGTGGATGATCCTGAAATTAGGAAATCACTATTATCTACTGTAATTTGTTTTATTTTTGTTAAATTATTATTAATAGCTTGTGTGTTATGCCCTCCACCTCATTATGTAAGGCCATGAGTGACCACTATTTCTTTTATATAAACTCCCTTATTCCAACATATTGGATTACCTCAACTTTTTATTAGTATTAGTTTATGTATGTATTAATATCCATATTTAGAAGATTTTGTTTGAGTAAAGAAACCAAGATGAAAAAAATCAAGGTGATGCGTAAGAGAAATTGTAGAATGCTACAACACAAACCATGCTATAGTTCTATATGTGTTTCACCTAGTGTTGATGGTCGGTTTTTCATCATCGTGATAAATTAAATGATATGTATTATTGTGATCATTCAACTTATATATTATTTATACTAGTTTAACACATATTTATTATATTTATTTTTTATATGATCACGTAATAAATTTAGGAAAATATCTGATGATGGAATACGATATAAATGGATTATGAATATACTTTTTATTATACATTTTGAATCACTTTTTTAAAAGATATTTAATTTTATTATGGAAGGTTAAAGGATAAAATACATATTTATTATTATGTAATAAATTACATCAATTAGAAATACTGTTATGGAATAAATATACACTACTAATGTTAGCATTAACATAATAGTTCATCTTTCTAGAGCAACCCAAGTTGGTGTTCTTTCAATTATTATAGAAATTTTTGCATTAAGTATTAGTTTTTATTAATTTAGTTTAAATATTTGGATTACTACCCTTGATTAACATGATGTATGTAAGAAGAAATTGATCTTGAATTATTTGAAATTTGAAAGATTTGAATTATTAATTCCTGACTAGGGAGTCTCCTAATCAAATAATGTGACTAAGATTTTATGTAGTTGGAAAATAAAACCTTCCGAGAACCCATCAAATTACTTTCTAGTTCCATTTTCCGGTTATGAAAAAATAAAATGTATCTTATAAACTAGAATATCTTAGAAGGAAGAAAATTCAAAGTTTTTGTTTAGGGATATTTTTTTCAAACAATAGAGGGATATTATTATATTTTAATTAAATTAAATTTTATTAATCTAATTTCTTAATAAAAACATATACTAATTAGTTGGTCATATTTTTTTAAATTCATGAATAATTGACATTAAAAATTTCATTGTGATTCATTATTGATTCGGCTAACCTTATCACTTCAGTGAATTTATATTAAATTAATAGGTACTTGTGAGTGGTATTACATGATAAATGGAAATTATACACACTAAAAAACCCACAACCCTTGTTTTTTTTCAAATAGTCAAATGAGAAAGAATAATTTTCATATATAAATCAAGTGGATCATTATATCAGTTTCCAATGATTAATTATATCCAAAATTTATAATGTGTTTATAAACAAGTATGTGGATACAGATGTTCATATGAATGTTTTTTAACCAAAGATTCTAATAAATAGAAGGTGAGATCAATGAGATATGACAAATTGAATGAGTTTTTTACATGAATATCAGTTGATTTGGTGCTTTCTATTTCACATGTAGTCATGATGATTGGCTACATTGTCTGCATAGATATATTGGATATTAATATCAAATATAATCATCTCATAGATCACATTCTATACAAATTATACAATTAAAAAATCTATTTATTTTAAATTATATTATCAAAAATAAAAATAATTTAGAATCCAAACATTTTACCCTTATTCACCATGTTCAGAAACCCATGGGCATGAAAAACCCACTTTCCTTGGGCTAAAAACAATATGAAGAATAAGTAAAATGTTATAATGATTTCCTCCAAGCATAGTGGTTAAGATAACCATCCTAACAATAATTGTATGATCAAAAGTAATAAAATGAAATTTGATAAATAATTTTTAATGTGGAAAGAATGGACTCTAAAAGAGTAATTTCTCCTAGCCCATGATGCAAGGGTAATATATATGTGCATTCAATATTGAGTATAATTTATTCATATCTACATTGTGGGTATTTGTTATTTCCTTTATCACTTAAAATATTATCCATGTAAAATAACTATATAGTTTTTTCAATATTAACAAAGATGACACTGATTTATGATATGATAATGGAGAGAAGTTAGTTACTCAATCGGATAGAGACAACCATATCATATCACTAACTAGATTTTTTCCTCATTAAATAAAACTTTTATGTACCTACTATAACAAAGAACACTAATTTTATTTCAATATTAAATATGGATGTAATTATTTTCATTTATAAAAAGAGGTGATGGTACTTTTTAAAAATATAGTAAATGTTATTGTATGGGAAATCAGAATAATGGTTTCTATGTATTATATTATGAAAAAAAAATATTGGAAATAAGTATAGAATCAAATATGAATGACTTATATAATGACTATTTATTAATTCAACCACTTTGTCCCATTAATGAGATGCATTATAAAATGCAATATCAAGAAGGTTACTTTGAATCTTTTGATATAATTCCATAATGAAGATGATATTATTGTTAACAAGGTATGATGACTAAACAATCATTTGATAGTCACATTGAAAGGGAAATATATCTTATTGATTGGATGTAGAATAATGAGTGAAAACCTTTTCATGTAGAGGTTATATGGTTGTACTTGTACATTATTACAATAATCAATGACCATTGTATGTACAATTATATATATATAATGACGTACATGCCTGAGTCCTTGGTGAATTTATACTAATTCAAAAATGATGATGAGTATTTTCTTGGTATGAATAAAAATAAATTACTATCAGATCATTGTGGTGAATATCTTATCCAAGAAATCATTTACACTCTATGGTATAATGTGATTTTATCTCAACTCACTTAATGATATAAATTATAGTGTAGTGGAGTTATTGAAATGGAGAACTGTACTTTGTTGTTCAAATTACTTTTAATGTTTTTTAGGAAATTTATCTATTATCCCTTTGGGTATATACATTATAGACAACATTATACTTACCAAAAAAAAGTAATAACTAAAGATTAAAATTATATACCCATCATGTTATGATGTGAAATGATATTTGATTTTCCATATGTTCAACATGGTGTGATAAGGAAAACTATTAAGGATAGATCAACTACCAAACTAGAACCACAGGTCATGAAGTTAATATTTATAGTTTATCCCATAGAGGAAATGAGATATTATTTATATGACCCTTCAGACATGAATTTGACCATCATAAGTCATGATGTTTTTCGTGAATGGGAGAAAACAAACAAAGAGAATCATGTGAGAAACATTGAAATTGATGAATTTCATTCACAAGATACATTGTAGTTGGAAAAAGTGTCGACTCTAAAGATCCTCAAGGAATAATATGTCACTAAAACATGAGTTCAACATTGGATTACTATAGTTTTAATATAACTAGAGATAAATGGTATTCTAGTCACTACGGATAATGAATCATTATTTTTTTTCAGTGATGACCCTCCCTCATATAGGAAGATATTAGCTAGGTCTGATGATTCAATATTTATAATAGCAATGAATTTTGATATATATTCCACATATACAATCCAAATTAGGGTTATGATCACACTAAATGAGAATGTAATATTTATGATTAAAAATGGTTATTAAAAAGATAGATGGACATGGATGGGAAATTAAAAACCCAATAATATATGGATAATTCATCAAGGGATTATAAGAAATCATGAAATTAAAATTGATTAATCCTTTTACTTTGTTTACATGTTTCATTTGGTTATTTCGTTTCCATATAAACTCACCATGGCTTTTTATTTGGAAAATGGATGTAAAAAATTCAATCTTTAAAAGAACATTTATGAATTTGTTGACTTGATAAAACCAAAAAAATTTATTACTCCATGATAAAACAAATATATACAAGTTTCAGATATAAATTTATGGATTAAATCAAGTATTTAGGACACATGAAATTATAATTGATGAGTCCATATAATAATATTATTTCATTAAGAATTTTTGTGAAATATGTGTTTTAAACAGATTTATTGGGATTAAGTTTATCTTCATAAGGTTTTTTTGAAATATTATTAATTTGTAATTATACAAAAACTTTATGTGGTTGTTAAGGCATGGTTGATAAAGTGACTTGTTATAAAGGACATAGGTGTAGAAGCCAACATTTTAGTTATTAAGAACATGCATGATATATCCATGAGAATTCATGGTCTATGTCTGAGTACATATATTTAAAAGACACATAAGATGTCTGTTATAGAAAACTCCAATAGAGGAATGGATATAGTTTTTGGTAGCATTAATTTTTCCCTGAAATTTTTTCTTCAAACATATATATATATTGATAAAGAATGATTATGATCACATGAATTTATTCATTTGCATTTGTCTTGTATTATATGTAATGTATGCTGATAGATGTTTCCTATGATTTGAAAATTATAGGTAGATATCTAGATATCATAGTGAACAAAATTGGAATACTATTAAAACTATCCTTACGAATATAATAAAAGATAAGGATATTTTCACAGTGTTTGAAGAATATGAAGTGTTATCATCATAGAATATAGTGATGCAGGATTTTAGAAAGATGTGATTTTCTTGAAGACACATTATTGATATATATATTTTGTCTCAATCCAGAAGTTTTGAGAAATATTATCTCAAATAATCTAGTTTTTGATGATTCTATAGAAGAGTGTGAGTACATTACAACTTTTGATGCATCAAAAAAAGAAATGTGGATTAACAGTATTGGTATATGGTTTGATGGGCACTTTGTAGTAAATATCATATCAAAATATACAATGATAACACTAAATAATTGAATACCTCCAAATAAACTAGGTCACATGAAATTAAATTGAACATACATCATAAAATTTATCTATTTATTGTATTTTCTCAATGAAGTGATGTAATATATAGAAATATATCCACAATAAAAAAATATTTAAAACCCCTTAGTTATCAAATTATATTATTATAGTAAAATTAATCATGTAAATTCTAGTGGAATTAATGTAATTATCAGTTGGATGTAGATAAAGATGGATTAAGTAAGAGTTTTTTTCCCAGAAAATACTTTTTAGTTCCCAATTACATCTTTCTAAAATTATAGAAAAATTTTATCGCATAATTATCATTATACACAAAAAAATTATATCAAAATGCTCGTATAATAAAAATATTTTTGAATGTTCATAGATGTTCTCTACTAAAATCAGAATATAAAGGCACCACAAAAATAATCTCAAACATTGTTCTATGTCTACATATTATTCTCCTGAGGGATATATAAAAAACATTAAATCCTAGGTTGGAGGCTCATCGGTCATTGATAAACATTCTCAAGGAGTTTTATGTTGTCAATCTATAGGATATGAGGTTTAATGAATATACATGTTAAATATAAAATCATCATTTCCATGTTTCATTGGAAATTTTTTAGTTGTAAATGTGAATTGGTCTATGTACATTAATATTATCATTATTGGATATCAGGAATCACTACTAAGATTTATTGATGAGAACTATTATGATATTTTCATCATGGTGAGGTACAATACAATGGATGCGACATGGGTGATAATACATTAATTGATCCTTAAAAAATGGATTTACCCCTTCTATCCCTTGATTGAAGTTGTTATCTTAGGACTAATGATGGGAATAGAATTGCCTTCATTACTCCCTGGACTTGGTGTTCGGTGAATGACCTTGTTTCTAGAATATCAAGAATCATAAATTAAGAATATATATTGAATTAATCATCCAGAAACACTCCCCATTATACATATTGAAATAAGGGGATTATATTACCATATATGAATTTGAAGGAGGTTGGATATCATTGTGACATTATCTTTTTCTTTATGAGTTTCCCAAAATGTTCTTAAATTGTAACTTCAGTGTTTATGGGGTTATGATTAATTCCACATAGATAGACGTCAGGTACTCCAAACACTATCTATAATTACAATCCATGATAAATTCTAGTATTAAAATTAATATGATAGAATAAATAAGATTTATTCTATTTGGTTGATCATCATAATTTAGTCATAGGGTATTTTATAGAATAATGGGGTTACAATAATAATTTTTAGTTTACATGTCTTTTATATATACCATTTTTTATATTAATTGTTGAATAATGAATTGTAATTTTATTAATTAATTTATATTTTTAAAGAATTGGTAAATGATGATGACATAAAGTGGATCGATCATAATGGTATGATTTAGAGTAAATTATATTTATTAATTTATTTGTGGTAAACTATAAATATTAATGAATTATAGGAGTTTTTATGCTATTTGGAAAACCTAAAACTGCTAAAAAATATCTTATTATATCTCTTTCATAAATAAACATTGATCATTATAGTGGATAGGGTTAGACTATCTCAATCCATATATAGAGATTTAGAGGTATATGTTTCCCTTGTTGAATCTTATATCATGTTAACAAGAGGTCATCATGAGTTCTTGATGTCAAGATAATAATTATTCCACAATGAACCACAATAAATGAAATAAATTACGATTAGTCAATCTACCAAAAGTTGATTCTACAATGTTTACATGAGATTTTGTAGAATTTATGTGTTTCCACTATATGTTTTGAACACCTGTTTCCAAAAATGAAATGATGGTTTGATGTGATCTATTCCACCAATCATCAACGATGAATTAATTTAATGTTATGGTAATTCTACATCATGAAACCTCTTAGATACCTCAGTACCATGATACCTAATTTTGAATTAACATAGATTGAATAAGATTCTTGATCAGCACAGTTAGTGAACAATGCATGGAATCATACATGAACATAGAGGGATCAAATTTTCCACAATAACAGTTGAATATAAAGTATAAATGTTTTTATTCTCAACAATACAAAGGGAGAATGTACCAGAAACAACATGTAAAATAAAACCAAATGTAGTAAATCATTAAATTACATTTTATATTAAATGTTGAAAAAAAATCATCCCATGAAAAGGTCTGTTAAAATCCCCAATAATAACGTCCATTAATACTCCAAAACCAAACTTATTAGAAACATGTACCACCACGTAGTGTAATTTTCACTTTTCTGAGACAAGGCATATGAAAATTTAAAAATACCCAAATGAAATGGTAGGATGTGATATATAAATCCCAGTAAGGTCTCACATGGTGTTCAATAATAAATTCCAAGACAATTAACAATATATTTTATCTGTTAAATAAAATAGTGCATGGAATTTCATTTTTTATATTTTAAATAAATGACATTATTCCAATTCAAAAGATGGGATATATATTATAAAAATCTCCAATACTCATAAATGGACATTTTATATATAATAGTGTATATAAATTAGTATTGATGGAAAATAGTTTTATAGTTAATGGAATTTAAATCATATCAAATAACTAATATTAAAGAATGAACCATGTACAAAATCCTCATAGTATGTTGGTTTATTAGCTAAGAGGATCATCACACATACCATACGGATCACGAATCAAATCAAGTGTGAACATAGAAATTCACCTCAATTGGGGAACCCCTCAAAGGAAGTCTACACCCCATTAGGGGACCCAATAATGGAAATCATGACCCATTTGTATTAGTAACATTTTTCATCATTAATCTATTTATATATACTGTCATTGATAGTGTGTTTGTCCCAAATACCACTAACAACGCATTATAACATGTTAATAAATTTTCATTCATTGAGATTGGTAATCAGTTATTTTAAAATATATTAAAATATAATTTCCAAATTTTAGTTTTCACCATGGATTCATTCTTTTAAAAAAAAATAATAGGTTTTCCTCACATTATATCATCTCGAATAACTTATCAAATTATTCCATTATCTCAAGGTCAATCATAAAATCATTTCATGAAAATGATTTCCAAATGAAGCCTTGATATTTAATAAATCCGCACCGAAATTTCAATTCCAATGAAATTGAGGTTATTGTCAAATTACATTAACACTAAAAATAAATGAAAAATTAATCATTTTTTCTTATTATTTAATCTATTAAAAATAATTTTTAATTTAACCATTAAATTATAGGATTAAATATTATCGAAAATAATCATATTAATACCTATGATTAAATCAACTATCTAGAAATTTACACCTGCAACAAGATTCATAAATGAATAATGAAGGATCGTAAGATCTAAGGGCACAATATAGAATCAAGATCCAACTGAGTAGAGTTTATATCAATATATTAAATTATTATCCATAAATATTTAATGTGAATAGAAATAGATATAAAAATGAAATATACGATAGTAGATCCACATACCCAGAGTAGATCAATTGAGATTGAAATCACTTTTGGAACATTATTATCATCTCTTGGAAAAATATCAGTCCTACCAATGAATATTAACCAACCTCCATCAAACACAACTGAAATTCCCAAGTATATCAATAAAAAGCATCAAAATGTGACACATGACTGTAGAATGGTTACTTTTGTTATAATAAAGCTCAACCAATCCAAAATGGACAACACACGATCCACTAAATTTGATGTGATAAACATGAGGAAATTCCTCTAGAATATTTATAACCCTATTGGTTAGGCCATCAATTAACTTATGGTATGATGCTCTAAAACATACAATAAATCTCAGTAATTATTAGAGGATTAATAAAAATTGGAAGGTAATATGAGGTTCTCTATCATAAACTAAAATATATGGAACACAATAAAAATAAAAAATATATTTCACTTTGACAGTTTTCAACTCGTCAAAATTGTTTATATACATAATGAGGATGAAGTCATATTACATGGTCAATCGATCGATTAAAAGATAACTATTTTTCCATGATGTGTATGTAAAAACCCAACCACAATTTCCATAAAGATATCATCCCACTTAAAAATTAGAATTATAATTGTTTGAAGTAATCCCAAAGTCTTTGGTACTATTCCTTGACATGATGAGAGGTATAAAAACATGAGATGTAGTCAATGATGTCACTACTAATACATAGAAAAATAATAATTAATTCATGTAAAAAGTCTCTTGAAGGATAAAAGGTTCACCTCACACTATGAATTATGGAAATCCACCATCAGATATATTATCAGGGGAAAAGGAACAAAAAACTGAATCTGAAAAAAAGGATTCCCTTAGATGATAATAAATAGTCAGTGGTGGTCTCCCACTACAATGACATTAAACAGTACCACTGAATTCATCCTGAAGATGATTTTCTTGATGAATAATCACATGAATAGGGGAGGTAATGAGAACACATACAAGAATATCATTTTCCTCTTCCTCCTAGAATCCTAAAAGAAATGTTTAAAAAATGATCAATCGTGTTCCACCATTCTCATGATTCTTTCACATCCTGGGTAAAATTTTTCCTACTCAAATAACATGAAATGTTGTTCCCTTTTCCCAAGGTATATGAAATGATGAATCAAAAATACGATAGTTACCCTAAAAAATTCCTATTTTATATGATCAAATATTTTTAGAGATGATATAACTTAGGATATCATGGTTGGTATATATGGAAAATCATTCAATGAAAATGTTATTTTTCAAAATCATAGGTTCATAAATTATGAAAGTGTCTTTGTAGTCCTGGTTCAGATATTTATACTCAGGTTCCTAATAATGCTGAGAGAAATAGGAAAAAAAATTTCACCATTCATAATAACTCCACCCAAACCAGAACTTGACGAGTCACAAAATTACACACTACATTTCCCAACCTCTAAAAGATTCAACACTAGCACAGAAGTCACAATATGCTTCATCTCAACAAAAAAAATTCCACATTTATCATTAAAAGAGATCTTTAACCACTATTTAGTGATAGAGTTCATTAGATATTTGAATATTGTGAAATCCTTTACAAACCATCAAATATACCTTTAAATCACAAGAAAATCTATATCACAAAAAATATTAATGGTTTCTCCCTGGTCATAACTACTTTGAGATTATTATGATAAACTGAAATACCTTGATCTAATACCATGTGTATCAATAAAATCACTTCAAGAAATGAGAAATAAAATTTTGATAGCATGGTGAAAATTCATTTATTTGTCAAAATTTCTAATAGTTCCCCTAGATGACTTACATGATCCAACTCAGTATGAGTCTAAACAAGGATGTCATCCATAATGACCACCAAGAATGTAGCATTACATACTAAGGGATGATTCAATTATTCAACCCCATAAAGACATTATTATCATTTGATAGATCAAATGATATGAAATTCTAATAGTAATATCAATACCTACACTCGAAAGTTCAGATTCGAATATTTGGTTAATTTTTTATCAACTGATAAAAACCATATTAAAGATTGGTCTTTGGGAACTGGTTATCCCCCTTAAACTAGTCAAAAAAATTTCCATATTTCATAAAGGATAATATTTATCCATCATATGATGATTTGGTTTTTTTAATCAACACATAGGATATGTATCTCGTTAAAATTCATTGGAAGGATTATAGTTTCTACCCATGGTGGTACACACATTATATAAATACATTACTCAATACACTTTCAAAATGAGTCCTCAACTCTTTCAATTCAACATGTTCCATATGATATAAAATAATTTATACTATTTGAGTAACATGTGATATTTATACATAAATATAAACCACCCTTAATGGTGGAGAACATGGGATATCAGAATGAAACATGTTTGGAAATCTACGATAACTAAATGTAGATAAACACTCAAATATTCCAAATCTTGAACAAAATAAAATTGAATTACTACTTTACCTGAATCTAAATTAGATGTTCCTAACCGACATGATATTAGGTTACCTTCCCAAAGAATAATATGACAGAAATCATTAGGAATAGTAATGGATACATGGAAAAGATTGTATTTAATTGAGGAGTTAATAGTAATGAGAAAATCCAACCTAAAAATTAAATCAAGAGGTTTCATGTCAAGAACAATAAGTTCTCAGACATTTTTAATCAATGATAAATATAAAAACTAGTAGGAAATAGATACTCTTCTCATTCTTCGTTATAAAGGGTGTATAATATCTATCACATGAGAAAAGAGAAACATATAATGATTTTTAGGTTTATAATAATATTCGATATATACTAGTGAGATACAATTGTATCTGTTAAATTAGTCACTAATGATGATGTTATAATGATTGTACCTCTCAAAGTCACTATACTTATATCATCTACATTATAAAGTCATCCACTATGTGAAGATGTGTTGTTACTGATTCATGTGACAAGAACCCCTATGGTGTTGAAGAGTTTTATTTCACCACAGTACCTTTAGGTGATGATGTGCTCATGCCACAACGACGAGAATAAATTAAATAGTATAATTTTTTTAGGTGACCTTAATGAACATAATAATTGAAGATATTGGGTTCCTTAGTATAAAAATTTCTTGAAATTGCAACATTACCACAATAGAAACAATTCAATGGGCCTCTAACAGACACATCCAGAGGTCTAAAGGCAACTTCTATCGAGATCCACCATGGAACTCATCATAATTACTCTTTCTATAAAAGGAACTAATATAAATTTCACTAGGAGAAGATGTAACACCCAAAACCCTATCTTAATTGCTAAGAAATGATCAACCATAAATGCCCTATATACTATATAATCATATGAAGATATATTTAATATGAAATAATGTGGATACATATCAATTCAAAGAACCATCTGAGACCATCAAGGAATCATTTTCTAATTTGATACAATATCAGGTGAGAACATAAAATACTATGAAAAGTAGTTCCCATACTATGTCACTAACCAGAAAACCTAATAGAGGTTTAAAACACTATATTATTTCCTAAATCTATATATTATTGATATAAACATTAAGTTAAAATAAAATTATGGTACCTCTAATCGAATCCCTCATTCTTATTTTTAATCAAAAACAAGTACCAATATCTCTTACCAGGACCTTCAAGATTAAAGGCTTCAAATTTTTATTTAATAGTAATGTATATTTTTAGAAAACAAAAAAGGTTCCATATCTTGTTAAAAAAATCCTCATCCTCTTTAGTACCATTAGTTCCTTGAATAGAATCTGGTTTTTAGTGATGAAACTGTTGAGACCAATTTTGAGATTCAGTACTATAAAGTTCCACAAATAGAGCCTGATTGGTAACAATTGCAGGTGCCTACCCTAGATCTTGGAAAACAATCACAATAATATCAATGAGATTTAGGACCACCTTAGTATTCAAAGGTTGTGGTTTTCCCTGAAATTACTTTGAGGGCCTATTCAAATTCCTTCAGGATGAAATTATTCTACATAACATCTATAATCACTATTTATGATGTTATATTATAATTAATATTAATGACTCAATGAATATAAATGGTAATATTTATCTAATAAGATAGGATTTCAAGACTTGGATTTACGTATTCACATATTAAAATCATGAGGGTGACTAGAAAAATATCATTACATTCTTTATTAACCCTCTCTCCTGAACACCCATGGTGACATATGGCATATTAAAATAAGAGCTGGCTATGAAATAACTTGAAACAACCTCTTAAGTATTAAAAATACTTGATAATTTATACCAATAAAACATATAATTCATGTAACTATCAAGGACATAAGATTAACCTTATTCTATGATACCATGTTTTCATAAACCATCTCAGATAGCATGATACTATAATTCCTACACAATCACTAATAGATGTGAAGGGCCTTATTGATCCCCAAGGATTGGTGAATATAATGATTTATCATACACTAATTTGGAGATAATTTATTTTAATAAAAACTATATAATATAAACAATTAAATTGGTATGATCAAGAGTAAAAATGGATAATGTAGCAATAAAAAAAGAAAAAACATAATGTAGTAAATCATTAATCTATATGATATTAACCTCAGGAAAACTCTATCATACAATCAAGTGAGTTTATCCAATGGTAAGATATGTTATTCGGTAACAATATCAATACACATCTCATAGTGATCATGACTTTTATTAGGTGTGAACACATAAATACACCCAAAAATAGGAAAAAATAAAAGGATATATACACACTATTAGGGGAACCCATAAAGCTAATCTTGGTCATTTATTAGAAACATTTCCCATTATCAAAATATATTACTCCACTATCAAAGTTATTGTGTTCTTTTCCCAGTTACCACTAACAACCCACACAATCTATTTCTTCAATATTCAATCAATCAATATGGAAATAAACCATTTTAAAACATATTAATATACAATTTTCAGATTTTAGTTTTTGGAATACCTATTTTCATTAAAAACATAATCATGGGTTTTCATTATTTTATAAACACGAAAATAATTTTTAAATTAATTTCATTTTCAAATGATTAATCATCTAAAAAATTCATAAAAAAATTCTAAATCCAGACATCAATTTTCATCAATCCCAATTTTAAATTCCATTGATACTTTGGTTCTTCAAAATCACATGACCATTTTCTTATTAATGAAAAAATACTCAAATTTCCTTATTTTTATAATATTTATAACCAAATTACAAATTAATCTTCCAATTTAGTTTTTCCATTATATGTAAACGAATAATGGAACCCCCAACATTAAAATAATATAGGTAGTAATTAACACCGACAATGTGATTCTCCAATAAAGATAAATAGAGAATAAGATCTTGGAACAAAACCTTGAATAAAGATGCGACCATACATTGTTTAGATCTATCAATTATATGATGGTACACTAATATCTACGATATCGAAAAAGATATGTCATTGGAAAATATATGATAGAATATCCATATACCTAGAGAAGATTGATAGAGATCAATTCCTCTTTCATCCACCATAAAAATTGTTAGAGGAGAAAAAAATTGAATCTATAGATCCTTCACACCGAAGTTATTTTAGTCAGGTTCAAATTAGGGAGTTCTATATCATATGTAGTGTGATCAGTAATTTAAAATTAATTTGAATATATTAATATTACATGAAATGTAATTACCTATGTGGTACATTGTACGGGGAAAACATCCACCAATCATGGGACACCTGGTATGGTTTTCATGGTTTCCACTGTATTGGGACTAATTTTGGTAAATCCCGAACTAACTATTGACCCCCCTACTCTTTAGGGGTGCACAGTTTTAACAATTCCATACATGGTTGTGGAAAACCGATCTGTAACTATAGACGTCCAAAAAACCAAAAAATTATCAAAATATACGATAATATCCCCAAAAAAACACCATATTTAAAGGATTTTGATATATGAGTCAAAAAAATTTAATGATAATAATAAGTATTTTAAAAAATATTTATTCAACTAGAATAATTAAAAATTACATATGGGGATCCTTTTATTTTGGATTTTTTTGTTTTAATTTAGTAAAAAAAACTATTGTTTTTTGGATATGATTTTTTATCATGTAAAGATGAAATTCTACATATATTATTTCATAATTATGAGTTGGGAATACCTTCATATGATTCATTCATTATTCATAAAATATACTATACCTAGGATCTCATATGTTCTTTTCATTTAATGAATCTCAAATTTCTTCAAGAAAGGTATTTAATAAACCCCTCACAAACTATTTAGAATAATCAAATCAAACGGAACAAAATTTGAACACTCGTGATATATATGATAAATACTGTTGACTACATGAAATGTGTTCCATGCACTTCTCTGTAGGATGATGGTATGATTCTCAAATGGATAAAAATATCATCTATGAGTAAATATGTTTTCACCTTGAAAGAAGAATATGCAAGGTGGAATTCTCTGTGAAAAATATTACTTCATACCTGATGAATAAGTGGAATGATTCGCCCGTCCAGATGTAGGCAATGGATTTCCTTGATCGATGAAGAAAATGTTTTGAAACATTAAATTCAATTTCCCAGTTTCATTTAAGAAGACTTGGTGTATTAAACATCTCAAGAAGTGTAGATCTCTTCCTGGGATTCTATTTCATAGGTCACCGAGCACAAATAGACATAAAGATCAAAATATACAGCACTTAGAATATGGAAAAATTTCACAATGGGACCTATGTGGTGGATCCATGCGGAGGAGCTATGCGGGGGACCTATATGGAGGACCTACATAGAAATATAATTTCTATACTCCTACGTAGAAGTGCTACACAGAGGACCTACATGGAGGACATTCACGGAACACTTCTCTTCTACCAGGTCTCATCCATCCCCATAAATAAGACCATTATGTACCCCATTTCAGAGAGGGAAAAATTCGGAAGATGGTTCAATACTCTCGTTGCAAATCTCTTTCTCCCAAATCCCCCCAAATTAACTCATGTTTCTCTCTAAAACATGATAGATGGCAGAATTACAGTGGGAAAAGTTTTTCAATGTACCATAATTGTAACGCCCTGACCCCAGCTACCCAGAGTCGGTGCATTACTTCGTAACACTGGCATGATCACAAGAAAGATCAAATCCCGAAAGACCGATTGGTTTAGTAGCCTTGGAAACACTAGATATAATCATAAAGTTTTACATTACATTTCAAAGTGAAAAACTACTACAACAACAAAGTCTTCATATCCACACTATTAACCCCTCATAATATCCCTGAAGGTCATTCATAACTTACATCTTCACTTCCTGGGAAAAATAAAACATAGAAAAGGGGTGAGCTCAAATGCCCAGTAAGGATAACAATATAGCGGAACATTCAAAATAAGCATAAACATTTAAGGCAATGAATTACTAAAACAAAAGCCTTTTAAAATTGAACTTCAACATAGTATGGAAAAAGTAAAATGAAATAATGCCATTTACTTGTTCACATGGATATTCTACTAATCGAATAATCACATGCAATATCAATAACCACTTTCATAATGTTGGAATGCATAATGCCAGACTATCATAACCACATAGCCAAGGCCTCGTGCCAAGACTACAAATAAGATTTTGTCAAGGCCTTGTGCCAAGACACTAGTTTGTCTCATGAGACCTACCGATGAAATTTTTTTAGAAGATACTTACGTTTAAAATTACTCAAATATACTCCAGTGTTTTTATGAAAACATTATCCAAGCTTATGAAAACAAAATAACTAGTTCTGAGACTGCTCGACTAATTACAGGCCATGATGGGTCCACTCCCAATCCCTTCCTGTCTAGCACACTCGAGAGTCGGGTTTTCTAAAAACATTTTAGAGCTTGCGTTAAATACGTATACATTTGCACTGGATTTTCATATACTTGATAGAAATATATCTTTTTTTTAAATAATTTAAAAGTCACATAATTATAAAATAAAACATTTAATTTGAAAATATTCTTATAAGCTTGTAAAGAAAACCTTGAATATTTTATAACGGCAGAAAATAACCGCACTCACCGTATAAGTTAAAAAAACATTCTTACCTTAATTCTATCGAAAAGGTTAAAAAGGACCTTGTTTTGAAAACGACGGAAATATTCCTCTTATAAAAAGTCAAACAAGGGTATAAATGACTTTAACCCATATTCTTGTAAATAATAAAAATGGATTGAAATACATTTTGAAGAAACATGGATGTGGATGATAAAGAGATCCCAGTAGATTATTACATATAAACAACCTCGGATAATGAAGAGATTGTGAAATAAACCCTTACCTTGTACTTTTCCTTGGTTGGGGTAGGTTAACCTCCTGTATAATGGTGAAATAGTTGTTATTAAATTATACAAGAATCATATATATTAATATGATATCATATATGATCTTTTAACATTGATTTGTTAATAATATCTTAGAATTATCGTCGTTTCGGGAGTTAACTTACTCATTTTCTTTTATATGTTTTGTTACATAAGCCATGGTTGTTGTATCTTATTCATATCCAGAATGATATCCAGTCCTTAAACATCATTTTTAAATCATCAAATGATAATTATAATTGAATGGATACGATGGAGAATGAATCTCATCGCGTTCGTGGAGACGGTAGTCCGTACGTACGCACGAGCGACAATATCATTCTTTTGATATTAAAATAATATATAAATGGATGGTATATCATATATACAGAATCATTAACATGTTATATTTATTATTTACATGAGTTACACATCATTATTATACCCATCCAAATAATATTATATTGAATAACAATTACACCACGACGTGGAGACGGTAAGCCGTACGTACGCACGTATGGTGACATGTTATTCAAAGGGTGGATAGAATACTGAATATGATTGTACCATATTTATAATAAAATCACAGTATATGTGAGATACTGGAGTTATTATTTTATAATGGTAAGAACAAAGGAAGAAGAAGTGGAAGAAGAAATGAACTTGGAGAAGGGTGGTGAAATCATTACCTCTTCTTCGGGTTCTTCCTTTTGATTTGATCAAAAGGGCTCCTTAGGTTGGCTTTCTGGTCAAACTAAGGCCTCTAGGTTGTAGTGAGGGATGTTGGGAGAGTATTTGGGCAGAGTTTGGCCGACCCAAAAGGCTTTAGAGGTGTGAAGAAATGAGAAGGAGGAGTGCCCTTTTATAAGAGGGGTGAGGGGCACCTTTGGAAAAGCTAGAAATATTAATTTATAATAAATTCATATTCGGTTTCTAAAGGCTCCAAAGTTGACTATTCAAAGGATGAGGTGGGGATAGGTCGAAAACCACTCAACCAATAGAATTTAGACAGGTTTGGTTACTTATATTAACCTTATCTTTAAGTATTAACTCTAAGTTAATTAGTTTCACTTTTACAATGTCTCTTTGTATTTTTATATAATATGGTTAATAAACTTACTATATACATCCAAGCGACCCCCAAGTGGTCCATTAATGAGGAACCTATCATAATATAAGTCTCTTGGACGAACCTTAGATTTTTAGGAATTTAATATCAATTAATAATATAATATTTGTTTTAAGAACTCTTTTATGTAAATTTTGACACTATTCAATAGTTGATTTTTGTGAAACTCATAACAGACTGATTACTTCGAACAAAGTCCATTAAATCAATCCTAATATATCATATTAGCCTAGAAAATTAGTTTAATTCATTAAAAGTTTCATATTATATTTATTTGGGTATTTATAATATCAATTATTTTAATTTTTCACTATTTTAGTAATTACTGCATCATCATTGTGTCATAAATAAAATAAATTATTTAATGTCTAAAAATTATAAATAAAATATCATTATGTAAGAAATCTTTTTATCTTTCTAATTAATATTTATAGTCTAAAATCCAACTTATATAACTCTATGTAACAATTGTTTTTCTAAAAGATATATGCTTGTGTCATTTTTGTATTCATTTTGACTTAATTAAAATAAAGTGTCATTATCACTTACAAGTGGATCCATGGGGTCCCAAAATTGACACAAAGATGCCCATGGCCGACCATTTATCAACCAATAGGGTTAAGACACGTTTTAGGGTAATTTAGTATTATTATAATATTATTTTTTATCCCTTATTTACCGGATTTACCCTTAACCATGGTAAATAAAATATTTACCGCAGTAATTATTCAAAATGTCTAAAAATAAAAGTTACCTATTTACACAATTTGAACATCCTGATTCCAAATATGGAATCCATTTTCCTAAATTCTAAACACAGAAGTGGCAGAAATTAATTTAAAATTAATTCCCGCTGTCAAAACAAAAAGCGTGTTTTTAAGAGATAATAACTATCAAAAGATTGACACTTGTTTATGTTCGGTTTAATTGTAATATTATGTCCAATGAACAACATTATATTAAATAGTAAAAATATATTCTAAATATACTTTAAAACCACTCAAATTCATAATTTATCACTATTAATTATTTTGATTAAAAAAGTTGTTTTTAATTAAAATTTAGTAATTTTCACTATTCATCAAAATATGAAAGTTATCCGAAAAGTACCAAAATTTCACCTTAGGCAAAATTTGATATTCCGAATCCAAAAATGAAGTCCATTTTAAAATATAAAATATATATAACTTCAAAAAGTAGGTATTACTATTCATAACAGCTAGTTTGATTGGTTACGGTATGTTAGAACTTGAAGTTGCGTACAACACACGCTACTGTTTTATTCAAAGGAAAGCGTACCGTGGAAGCTTGTGATGTTTCATTTTAAATTTTTTGATGTCTCCATTTAGTCAAAAAGTTTAAAATATTGTATTTAAAAAGGTTTCACTATCAAAAGTTGATAAAAGTGCAATACTGAAAATGAATCTATTCTTGCATTATGACTAAGAAACTCATAATATGGATTCTAAAATTATAAGGATTATATAAAGTTTAAAATTTAGTTAATTCTATTCATGAACTCTTTTAATGGATTTTTTTTTGGTAAATCATGGTGCAATTGAACTCAGTGTTGCGTGTAGTGCAAGTTATTGAATTATTTTGAAGAAATAACACACTATGAAATCTTGGGGTGTTACATTCTCCCCTCCTTCAATAAATTGCGTCCTCGCAATTTGAAATTGTTCTTCAAAAATAAAAGGTTGAAAGTAGAAAATATATTTGTGGGAAAACCCACATCGGAAATTGGGTTACTAGAATTTAGTCTTAATATGAGGAAAAGAGAAATCAAAGGGTCACCACCAAATTATGATCTCGATTAGGAGAACATTGGTGGAAATTAGAGACATATAATCGGAGGAAAAACATAAATATTTATAGGTAGTGATTGACGTCATCAATCACAAACAAGTGTATAATCGAGGTCCTTAAATTCATCAATCTATGATGATTTGAAATACCATCGGTTCAACAAAACATAGGGTATTAGGATAACACATTTTTGACGTTTCAAAATATCTTAGTTGAAATCCCACATCGAAAAATGAATTAATGAGGCCTCTATTTAAAATAAAGAGTGGAAAGTATGAAGATTACCGAAAATAACACATACTAGGGTTCCATGTAAGAAAATATGGATATGGAAGAAAAATCTAGCCATCAATTATCTGATGGAGAGTGGTAGAGAACATGGCTATGAAAAGGCCAACAATCCCAAAGCCATAAATTAGTGATGATTTAAGGTACCATCTAGGACAACATTTTTGTTCTAAGTTCCTTTTATTAATGATGAGGAATTTATTTATGATATTGGCTAAGATCATAAGAAGATATACTTAGTTTATATAATTAGAGTTTTATCCATTAATAAATTTCTACCAAAACTCATCATTCACTCGTAAAAAAAATTCTATTTATACTATTCATAGAGGGTTCCGAATTTATAATTCATCTACCAGATCTTTTAAAAAACTACTTTATTTAATCCAGAACATCTCGTGGGATAGTGGTAGGTGATACACCCTTGTCGCCCTTTGGTTGGGGGTTCAAGTCTCGCAGCCTTTCCGGACGCGACGGGTTGCCGCCCGACCTCCGGGTTGTTCTTTTATGGCAATCCAAAATAATACAAACTAGAACTATCCAAAATACTTCTGTCCAAACTCACAGTCCAACATTCATAAGGAAGGTAAACATAATATAGATCCTTTTTACCCCGTAATAACATATGAATACCTTCATCATGTATTACCATATTCCTTATTGATTACATTCATGCTCCCTTATTCCATATAGAATGCTGGATATACTTCATTAATCCAAAAATGTTTTAAACCCCAACAATGATGGAATATACAAATCATTAATCAGTTCCAAGGTAGTCAAGAATATCCAATATAATTTATCCAAAACAATCACATATTATTCCAAAATCACTACCTCAGTATCAGAACTATATTATGGTTTATCATACTCTCAACCATATATTTTCCAAAAATCTATCACGCTAATGAGTCACTTTTCTTTGTTCCACACAATCTCAAGTCCTTAATGAAATAGTACTGCAGTACAATCCTTATATACTCCATAATTATTATAACAAGTACATTGTTGATACAACACTCAATTGACATAATCAACATAAGAACTCTAATCATTCTTCTTCATCTGTGGTAGTATCATAACTTGATTATTATCCAATAGCATCATTTGTGGCATAGTCTGATGACTGGGACATAGGTTCGCGTAGTTTCCAAACTCCTTGAAAATGAAGCATTGTACATTTGAAACCATTTTCTTACCCTTGCAGTCATGTACTTTGTGCCCTTTTCCTCCACACTTATAACAAAATCCCATTCCTTTCAGGCAATTTCCAGGGTGTTTCTTTCCACAGTTACCACATATGGGAAAATTCTTCTTTTCCCTATTCCCTTTATCCATTTTTCTCTCTTCCATCCTTTTATTCTCTTGCTTCCCTTCAAAGCCATAGGACTCAGTAAACTCTTTACTTATCTTATCAACACATGATATTATTTCTTCATATGATGATAATACATGGGAGACTATTTCTCTTATAAATTCTAGCTTAAGACCATGAAAGATATGATCCTTCCTTCTCTTTGGATCATGTGCATTTCTGGAGTTCTCATTCCTTCTACTGGGCGCCATTTCTAAACAATGGCATAAACTAGATCAGTTTATGAATCAAAATACATAATACCATACTTATAAAACACTTAATATAAATTGAACTATTTATGGATATAATCCATAATCATAAAAATGTTTTCTTTGAGGAAGTATATACTCATAAACCCTTCATAATGGTTTGTAAAGAAAATGAGAATTATCCTAAGCATATCCCCCGGGAGTGTCGTAACCAAGAGTGCAGAAAGGCCCGTTGTCGTGCACCAGTTCCCGTTCGAGTCTAGCTCAAAGCGGTGTTTTCGGGTTTTACCCCTAGGTACATCTGTGCCAGAGCTGCCTCTACCTGCTCGTATCCAGACAGGGATGTATTGCTCGGAAAACTCACAAAATCTCTATAATACCAAAATTCTAGGAAGTTCTTCTATACTAATCCTCAAAGTTCATCTTAGGTCTACGTGCTCTAATCAGAGTTTATCTAAATCTAGCATCCAAGGTTTGTACTAAACTTCCTCTGATACCAACTGTAACGCCCTGACCCCAGCTACCCAGAGTCGGTGCATTACTTCGTAACACTGGCATGATCACAAGAAAGATCAAATCCCTAAAGACCGATTGGTTTAGTAGCCTTGGAAACACTAGATATAATCATAAAGTTTTACATTACATTTCAAAGTGAAAAACTACTACAACAACAAAGTCTTCATATCCACACTATTAACCCCTCATAATATCCCTGAAGGTCATTCATAACTTACATCTTCACTTCCTGGGAAAAATAAAACATAGAAAAGGGGTGAGCTCAAATGCCCAGTAAGGATAACAATATAGCGGAACATTCAAAATAAGCATAAACATTTAAGGCAATGAATTACTAAAACAAAAGCCTTTTAAAATTGAACTTCAACATAGTATGGCAAAAGTAAAATGAAATAATGCCATTTACTTGTTCACATGGATATTCTACTAATCGAATAATCACATGCAATATCAATAACCACTTTCATAATGTTGGAATGCATAATGCCAGACTATCATAACCACATAGCCAAGGCCTCGTGCCAAGACTACAAATAAGATTTTGTCAAGGCCTTGTGCCAAGACACTAGTTTGTCTCATGAGACCTACCGATGAAATTTTTTTAGAAGATACTTACGTTTAAAATTACTCAAATATACTCCAGTGTTTTTATGAAAACATTATGCAAGCTTATGAAAACAAAATAACTAGTTCTGAGACTGCTCGACTAATTACAGGCCATGATGGGTCCACTCCCAATCCCTTCCTGTCTAGCACACTCGAGAGTCGGGTTTTCTAAAAACATTTTAGAGCTTGCGTTAAATACGTATACATTTGCACTGGATTTTCATATACTTGATAGAAATATATCTTTTTTTTAAATAATTTAAAAGTCACATAATTATAAAATAAAACATTTAATTTGAAAATATTCTTATAAGCTTGTAAAGAAAACCTTGAATATTTTATAACGGCAGAAAATAACCGCACTCACCGTATAAGTTAAAAAAACATTCTTACCTTAATTCTATCGAAAAGGTTAAAAAGGACCTTGTTTTGAAAACGACGGAAATATTCCTCTTATAAAAAGTCAAACAAGGGTATAAATGACTTTAACCCATATTCTTGTAAATAATAAAAATGGATTGAAATACATTTTGAAGAAACATGGATGTGGATGATAAAGAGATCCCAGTAGATTATTACATATAAACAACCTCGGATAATGAAGAGATTGTGAAATAAACCCTTACCTTGTACTTTTCCTTGGTTGGGGTAGGTTAACCTCCTGTATAATGGTGAAATAGTTGTTATTAAATTATACAAGAATCATATATATTAATATGATATCATATATGATCTTTTAACATTGATTTGTTAATAATATCTTAGAATTATCGTCGTTTCGGGAGTTAACTTACTCATTTTCTTTTATATGTTTTGTTACATAAGCCATGGTTGTTGTATCTTATTCATATCCAGAATGATATCCAGTCCTTAAACATCATTTTTAAATCATCAAATGATAATTATACTTGAATGGATACGATGGAGAATGAATCTCATCGCGTTCGTGGAGACGGTAGTCCGTACGTACGCACGAGCGACAATATCATTCTTTTGATATTAAAATAATATATAAATGGATGGTATATCATATATACAGAATCATTAACATGTTATATTTATTATTTACATGAGTTACACATCATTATTATACCCATCCAAATAATATTATATTGAATAACAATTACACCACGACGTGGAGACGGTAAGCCGTACGTACGCACGTATGGTGACATGTTATTCAAAGGGTGGATAGAATACTGAATATGATTGTACCATATTTATAATAACATCACAGTATATGTGAGATACTGGAGTTATTATTTTAGAATGGTAAGAACAAAGGAAGAAGAAGTGGAAGAAGAAATGAACTTGGAGAAGGGTGGTGAAATCATTACCTCTTCTTCGGGTTCTTCCTTTTGATTTGATCAAAAGGGCTCCTTAGGTTGGCTTTCTGGTCAAACTAAGGCCTCTAGGTTGTAGTGAGGGATGTTGGGAGAGTATTTGGGCAGAGTTTGGCCGAACCAAAAGGCTTTAGAGGTGTGAAGAAATGAGAAGGAGGAGTGCCCTTTTATAAGAGGGGTGATGGGCACCTTTGGAAAAGCTAGAAATATTAATTTATAATAAATTCATATTCGGTTTCTAAAGGCTCCAAAGTTGACTATTCAAAGGATGAGGTGGGGATAGGTCGAAAACCACTCAACCAATAGAATTTAGACAGGTTTGGGTACTTATATTAACCTTATCTTTAAGTATTAACTCTAAGTTAATTAGTTTCACTTTTACAATGTCTCTTTGTATTTTTATATAATATGGTTAATAAACTTACTATATACATCCAAGCGACCCCCAAGTGGTCCATTAATGAGGAACCTATCATAATATAAGTCTCTTGGACGAACCGTAGATTTTTAGGAATTTAATATCAATTAATAATATAATATTTGTTTTAAGAACTCTTTTATGTCAATTTTGACACTATTCAATAGTTGATTTTTGTGAAACTCATAACAGACTGATTACTTCGAACAAAGTCCATTAAATCAATCCTAATATATCATATTAGCCTAGAAAATTAGTTTAATTCATTAAAAGTTTCATATTATATTTATTTGGGTATTTATAATATCAATTATTTTAATTTTTCACTATTTTAGTAATTACTGCATCATCATTGTGTCATAAATAAAATAAATTATTTAATGTCTAAAAATTATAAATAAAATATCATTATGTAGGAAATCTTTTTATCTTTCTAATTAATATTTATAATCTAAAATCCAACTTATATAACTCTATGTAACAATTGTTTTTCTAAAAGATATATGCTTGTGTCATTTTTGTATTCATTTTGACTTAATTAAAATAAAGTGTCATTATCACTTACAAGTGGATCCATGGGGTCCCAAAATTGACACAAAGATGCCCATGGCCGACCATTTATCAACCAATAGGGTTAAGACACGTTTTAGGGTAATTTAGTATTATTATAATATTATTTTTTAACCCTTATTTACCGGATTTACCCTTAACCATGGTAAATAAAATATTTACCGCAGTAATTATTCAAAATGTCTAAAAATAAAAGTTACCTATTTACACAATTTGAACATCCTGATTCCAAATATGGAATCCATTTTCCTAAATTCTAAACACAGAAGTGGCAGAAATTAATTTAAAATTAATTCCCGCTGTCAAAACAAAAAGCGTGTTTTTAAGAGATAATAACTATCAAAAGATTGACACTTGTTTATGTTCGGTTTAATTGTAATATTATGTCCAATGAACAACATTATATTAAATAGTAAAAATATATTCTAAATATACTTTAAAACCACTCAAATTCATAATTTATCACTATTAATTATTTTGATTAAAAAAGTTGTTTTTAATTAAAATTTAGTAATTTTCACTATTCATCAAAATATGAAAGTTATCCGAAAAGTACCAAAATTTCACCTTAGGCTAAATTTGATATTCCGAATCCAAAAATGAAGTCCATTTTAAAATATAAAATATATATAACTTCAAAAAGTTGGTATTACTATTCATAACAGCTAGTTTGATTGGTTACGGTATGTTAGAACTTGAAGTTGCGTACAACACACGCTACTGTTTTATTCAAAGGAAAGCGTACCGTGGAAGCTTGTGATGTTTCATTTTAAATTTTTTGATGTCTCCATTTAGTCAAAAAGTTTAAAATATTGTATTTAAAAAGGTTTCACTATCAAAAGTTGATAAAAGTGCAATACTGAAAATGAATCTATTCTTGCATTATGACTAAGAAACTCATAATATGGATTCTAAAATTATAAGGATTATATAAAGTTTAAAATTTAGTTAATACTATTCATGAACTCTTTTAATGGATTTTTTTTTGGTAAATCATGGTGCAATTGAACTCAGTGTTGCGTGTAGTGCAAGTTATTGAATTATTTTGAAGAAATAACACACTATGAAATCTTGGGGTGTTACAATAATGCTATAGAATATATAGATATGTGCTAAGGACATGCACTGTGCACCTGTGTAGAGAACTTTCTCAACGTACCTCCACGGAGCACCTATGTCTAGAACCTACGCGGTTCACCTCCACAACGTACTTTCACAGAGCACCTATGATACCATATTGGTCCATACCATGGGGGGTTGTGCCCCCTCATCCCACCTCATGCCCAATATCGTGATACGATACCTGACATTCAGGTCGATCCCTTCTCTTATGTCAATAACCACCATTCTAAATGGAGAGTCGCACTACTAACTTTTTTAGGTTAGGTCGATACAATTTTTCATTGTGCCCTTTATGTGTGAAAACATCCAAAATTGGAATATCATGATTTTACAACCTCTACCACACTCCATGATGTGCCTTGAGTTGACTTACACTTCTTGGTTCATTTCACATGTTATGATTTTGGACTCTCCTTATTGAGTCCATGAGTACAATGAGTCGATAAATTCCTCATGAAACTACTCAAACTTCATCACCTGACTCCTATCTTAGGTTAAATCTCAAATGGTCATTCGGCTTCGGAGTAATCCCCAAAAAATTTCAAATTGTCATCTTCTTTAGGAGTAAGAACCTCCAATTTTAAAATGGGAATGTTCCTTAAGATTATTACCCAACCAACCTATAATGGGCATCAATCCTAGTGTATTCCCCTAGAATTTCATGATAGAGGTATCATCATTAATCCTCATCTCTTCTTGGGTGCCAAATATCAGAGGAGATATGGGCACATGGACTTTCATTACCCTTTCCCTCTCTTATTGATCTTTGTCACAATGGGCCACCATCCTAGTCCAAACCCCTTACCTTCATCCCTTCCTCCATTCATTGGACCCTTGTCAATTGTATCGTGAATAGAAGGAATGATCTTCACCTCACCCTCTTCCTGGTTCACCTATCCCTCATCCCCTCTCGCTGCAATAGGTGCGCACTCTTCCACCGACGGAGGAGGAAAAGTGTGTGTTCCTTTGTTGAATCATTGAAATTCTACTCTTTCTCACACCGAGAATAAATCATGTCGTCCTATATTTTTTTTATGGTCACACCATTTTAACGATTGAATGAACATCAATAACTCTTGTACCCATTCTATCCACGATACATATGAAACCTTTCTTGGGTCTGAGCTCACAATACATCATTTTTTGGAATCCAACTCTAATTCCCTTAATCTGGGCATCCACTTTAGGTGTAAGCCACAATTTGAACCACAAAATCAACATGGAATTATTTTTATGGAGTAAGATCAAACACATTTCCCTCAATGTACTATACTCTTCTATGAGACATATCGAATTACATGGAATTTGATTCTCGACTACATGGGATAAGTAGGAAGCCACATTAAGGATCAAACCCAACATGTCAAGGAGACCATGTTCTCATTGGATCTCTTTGATATATTGGGTTTGATCCCCAAGGAGGCATTCTATGTATGCCATGTTGGTGAGAATCATAGACCACATAGTTCCATTAGTCTCATAAGAGAGTAAGGTATTTTGAGAGAAATGAGTTTTTTATTACTTTATAAAAATTATTCCTTGAGAATTTGTGTAAAGACCCGTAAATTTCAAGGAACTTTTTTTCATAATTTCTTTGGAATTTTAAGAGTCTGTGTCTTCTGACGGCACCTGATTCTGAGGCCCGGTGTGCCCATAATCAATTCCTGAAGTTTAGCTCGGATACGTTCAGTGAAGGAATGAGTGAGTTTTTCTAACTTTTGAACCGGTGCTCAGAATCGAAATCTGAGGGCACCGATGAAACCGCAGCGCCGGTGTTTTCTTAAGAGGAATTTTATCGTAGGTGTGTTTGTTCAGGGAAAGAAGTTGATTTTTGGGGTTTATGGAATAAATAATTAAAATTGTGAACAATTTTATTTTTTCTATTCAAGTAAGTTAAAATGTATCATGGGAAGTTGTCAGTGGGGTCCAAAACCACTTAACATCCCATGTGTGAATATGTGGGATGTGGGGCCCACACCCACCTAACCTCCCATGGGAGAGTTTAGTGTGGTGGGGACCACAGGAGACCATAACCCCTTGAACTTCTTATAACCCCCCTTAGACTCTCTTGCACTTAATGTGCCAACTCCCCTTAATTCCCTTTTATTTGTAACTCTCAGAAACCCCTCTCATATCTCTTGCCAACATACACTAATTGATTAATTTAACCTACTCAATTAATTAATTATGTGTTTTGAGTTTTGAATTTCAAAAGGCATGTGATAAAAATAACTGGTTGAGCCCTTTAATTTTATTTTGGGGGAGCGGACTTTGTGTTGAGGAATTTGGAGAGAGAGAGAGCCCTGTGAGAAGAAGAAGATGATGAAGGAAGAGGAGAGAATTTATCCTCGTTGATGAACAACACCTCTTCAATGAAGAACGATGCTTCCTTATCGAAAAACGACAACCTTCATCTTCCTCGATAAGGAAGGAGACGCCGACCGTGGGGGATGACGCAAAAAAAACGTTCTTATACTTCATCCTATGTTGATGGAATCAATACCATTATTCCATGACACCTGACTACCACGACGTTCGACATCCATGACTCGACGATGTGAGACGTCAATTTTGAAGTATGGGTTGTTTTTTGTATAATTCTAATTATGTGAATTATACCCTCTAAGTTGGGCGTTCTTATTTATTGATCTATGGTTTGAGCCTCTAACGCAGAGGGAGCATGCTAACGAACAATCTCGGACCTGACACTGGTAGATCGTTTTGCACAAACTGACGGGCGACGACAAACGGGGCCGCAAAGTCAATTTGAAGCCTCCGTAGTGAATGTCGGGTCCCGCGAGGGCTGCTGGTGAAGGCGGCGAGTAAAACGGACCACCAGAGCGTGTCCAGAGGTCCGCGGAAAGCGGCCGCGGCGTGCCCCTCCGGCGTGGCGGCGGCGGTGCGATGCCGAAATAGAACCGCCATGGCTGAGCTGCAGCGGCGGGCCAAATCGGAACGGCTTAGCAGTTCCGGAGGCAGAGCGACACGACTTAAACCGCGCCAGTTTCGTTCAACCGGGGGGGGGGGGGGGGGGGGTTGTAACCCCCCTCTACGCGCTGGCCACAGGGACCGGCCGCACCGGCCGGGCCGCCTAGGCCAGGCCGTGCCCACCGGGCCGGGTCGTGCCCTATTGGGCCAACCCGGGGTGGGGGGGGGGGTATCCGGCATGGTCGTACCAGGCCCGAACCCCCAAATTTCAGACAGATCCGTTCAAACGCCAATATCATGGGCTACGGAACTCCGATCGATGCACCGTAAGTTGCAATGTGATCTTGGGATCGAGACGGCCGTTTAGGTATATTACACTCAATTTTTCAGCGAACTATGGGTATGGCCGAGTCGGTTCAAACACGAAACCAACCGGGCCCGCGGAGCAGAAACACTTATAACATGAGCTCCGGAAATCCGATTGACGTGTTGTCGACTTTTTTGGATTCCTCTTGATGAGATGGACCTTTTAGAATACTTCACCTAAGGTTTGGACACAGTTGGAGTATGGCTAGGTTGGATTCTACCTGAAATCTAACCGGGACCCTAGAACGAAATAGCCGATAACTTTCAGACTGGACGACCGTTTGACGAACCTTCAACAGCGTTGGTGATCACGTCGAGAAAAGGTCCCTATGAGTATACCCTATTAGAGTTCGGGGTATAGTTCAGATACGGTCGACTGGGTTCATACAAGAAATCAATCGGGCCCCTGGGACGAAAAGGCTAATAACTCACAGACCGGGAGTCCAATTGACGCGTCGTCTATTGCGTTAAGACCCCTATGACGAGCCGGTCCATTGAGATACTTCTTCATGGGAATTTGTTATACTTGGATTATCGACTTGTAGCTCATGGAGAGGACCCTCCCGGAGATGAGCATACGGAGTACAGAGACCGTGTAGCCGGCTCAGACCTGACGATTTCTTGACCCACTCAACATGGAGTGAGTGGACTATCCAAGTGGACAGAGCACTACTTTTTTTGGGTGCAGACCCACGGCGGACGGAGCGCCTGGTAGCATGCAGCAGACCCGCGATAGTCAATAGGAGAACTACCTCTGTGAGCTATTAGGGGGGGGGTGCACTTCTGTGTTTGGGTGGAAGACCCCGGCGGGAAGCACTTCTGTGTTTGGGTGGATGATCCATGGTACTCGATAGGAGGAGTAACTCATTAGTCTTAGGTTAGTGAGCAGTACCTCGGAGTCATGACAGAATCACTGTACTAATCAGAGACGGGGCTCTTCAGCAGTTAGGGTTTCGATAATGAAAATCCAGGTTTGAGCTGAGTCTATGACCTTTGTGTTTACCTCATTATTGAGATGGGTCACTTGATAACATAGGTATATGTATGGGCATATACCTAGGTAGTGGTTATCTGTTGATTTCATAACCTTTGTGTTTCCTCATGATTGAGATGGGTCACTTGATAACATAGCTATAAGTGTGGGCTTATACCTAAGAAAGGGTTATATGTTGAGATCCTACTTTTTGGTTATCCTTGTTAGATTTAGTGACACCTTGAGAGTCTTGGGGTCCCTACTAAGTATTGTTATACTCACAACTACGCGGGATTTTCTCGCACCTCATTGTGTTGGATGCAGATGGAAGATAGTGCTGATAGAGACCGAGTGTAAGAGAACTAGACAGTACCTAGAGGTGGACCTCACGACGAGTCAGTATCCGGAGGTAGATTTCACGACGAGACGATACTAGGATTAGGTTGATGGGTGAGAGAGTTGTGGAAGCTATCTGTACCTACCCATCAGGTAGGATCCGTGGTGGACGATCCAGGATCTGCGCTATCTGTACCTACCCTTTAGGTAGGATCCGAGGAGGATCACCTAGGAGCTACTTCTATTCTTCAAGATATTTGTCTTTTCTGTTATAATTTCATTCATTCATAGCAGTACTTTCAGTTGGGTTTGTATTCTCGCCCACAAACATTTCAGCACTTTCATTTGTACTTAGTGTGTTACTTCCGCTTGTACTCTGTGGTGTTTTGTTTACTTCTATAAAGGCAATGCCTTCCGAGTTATGGCGATTTATGCCTTTGGTGCTAGTCGCCAGCCCCTGGCCTATGGAAGGCGGGCTTGGGGTAGTCACAGCATGGGCCCTGAGAACGGGTCATGACAAATTGGTATCAGAGGAGTCGGTTCTACTGCAGAACATAGGACTCTGATATTTTCTTTTTGTGAAGCAATAGTGTTAAGGGTACTAAGTGTGGTTTTCAGTTCAGGGAGTCCAGTTTTGGTGCGGCGACCGACGTATATGTACACCAGGACCCTGACTACAAATTTCTGACTTTGTGCATGAAAACAATGATTACATCTATGTTTCAAAAGTATTCTATATGTCAGATCAAACCAGGTCAACTTACCAGGTTTAAATCGTTTGACCATGTCGCATCTCTTCAGGATGTCTCCACGCAGACAGTTAGTTTGAGTTTCTCATTGAGTACTTGATGATGTCTCACTGAGCGATGAGGCTCTGGTGCATGGCCCTCTTTCTATGTTGGCTCCTTCAGGTGGTGTACTAGTAGCAACACCACCTATTAGGCAGCAGATGCCACCATCCGTACCAGCGGACGGTGCACGATGGCAGAACGGGATGCACGAGTTCTAGAAGAAGAGTCCTCTAAGGTTACTATGAGAGGAAGATTCCCTAACAGTAGAGTACTGGATGTAGGAGATCGTTATAGTTTTCTGCCTATCTGAGACATCAGTAGTGGGGATGGTGTACTTGGCTACTAGTGTTTTCCAGTGAGTGACCATGAGGATGGTCCTCACAGTGATGAGACTTCAGTATGTGGACCGATGCCTGAGATAGTGACTGTGGGTAGTGTTCCAGCTATACATCACTACATGTTGGTCAGCAGTTACAACCGGCGGTACCGGTATGTGACACATGTAGAATTAATTTCTTACACGTGTTCCAACATCAGATACCCTCAAGTTCTATGGTGATCCCGACTCACAGGTAGCTGAGTACTAGCTTGAGGAGGTGGCTGCGAGTTTTCTAGAGCTTATATAGCTTCGGCTGGACGACAAGTCGTTAGCGGAGAATTAATCGAGGCATACCAAACCATTCTTGGTACTCTATGAATGTGATGCGATCGGTGCTTCAGGGATCTTACATTTGAGTCAGCACCTTTACTTTATGCATTCCTACTTATGCTAGGGTGCTAGAATGAACATTTGTGGTTGAGAATTCATTTGCTGAATGGATGCAGTCAGTAAAGGTTAGCAGTGGGAAAGATAGAAACTGGCGCCAGTCTCGGAGACTTGGGTGTGTAAAATGTTTCAAGTAGAGGAAGTAAAAAGTTTAGATGAATCTGCAAGGTGGAAGACATGGAAGCAGAGCTATGAGAGTAGCATGGGGTGGTGAAAATTTCGACATGATGCAACCACCCGCCCTTGTAATCCCCACTAGGCTCAAGGAGCTGGAGGGCGGGGGAAAGAGTAGATGAATGTGGTCAAGGAGTGCGACTGAAAAGCTCTAAGGATGATTCGAAGTATGGACTGTGTCTTCTACTAGCTACCGTAACAACAAGACATTGATATGAATCATTCCTTCCTTCCACGAATCATGTCCCATTCCTGGAGTTTCTGGTAAGCTGTAGAATTGACCCTCACGTCTGGAGATACCTTTGGGAGGAGAATCGATAATCACACATATGACAACAGTGTGATCTGACCCGCGAGGCGAGAGTTTTGGTTGGAATCTCTTGGTGGCAGCGTCGAGGCCTTACGATGTGGGTCTGAGTATGGATTGGATCCACAGGTCATACACAGATTGACTGTATTAGGAAAAAAGGTTGTCGTTTATATACAACGTTGGGATGGGGTTTTCCTTGGTCGGAAAAAAGGAAAAAACATGAAGCACAGGATGGAATCATGCATAAGAGGGTGCATTCGATCACTCAGGAGATGGCCAAACATAACTTTGTGCCCGAATTTTCCAGGGTTGCGGCACAACTTCTAGCAGAGCTGACATGAGACCTCTTGACGACCACGTACTTATACGGGTCTCACCTTAATGAGGTTTACATAAAGGTGGCCGAGACGGAAAGTTTTCTCCGAGGTTCAACAAACCTTCTTAGGTCCTCAGTAGGGTAGGCGAGGTGGTTTACCTCTTGACTATTCCACATCAGTTGAACCAGGTGTATGATAACATCCACGTACCTCAACTGAGGAGATACATGCATGATCTTTCACACATCATCGACCTCATGAAGTAGGACGTCAATGGAAGGGCGACATTCACGGAGGTTCCAGTGGGGATCAAGGATCGATAGGATCAGACGTAGTTGGTAAATTCCTTGGGTGCTCTTCCACTGGCAGCATGAGAACCACCAGGAGAGCACATGGGAGCGGAAGGCTCAGATGCATGCTTAGTACCACTTTTTCCCCTAGTTTGTGTTATAACTTTACGGGGACGTAAAGCCCTGAGGTGGGAGTAATGTAATGAACCATAAATTTAAAGGAAATTTTTTTCTTAATTTCTTTGAAATTTTATGAGTCTGTGGCTTCTGACGGCACCTGATTCCGAGGCCCGGTGTGTCCGGAATCAATTCCTGATGTTTAGCTCTGGTACGTTTAGTGAACGAATGAGGGGGTTTTTCTAAATTTTGAACCGGTGCTGGGAATCGAAATCTGAGGGCACCGATGAAACCACAGCGCCGGTATTTGCATATGTGAACTTTTACCATAGGTGCGTTTTTTTGGGGAAAGAAGTTAATTTTTGGGGTTTAAGGAAGAAATAAATAAAATTGTGAACAATTTTATTTTTTCTATTCAAGTAAGTTAAAATATATCATGGGATGTTGTTGGTGGGGCCCACAACCACCCAACATCCCATGTGTGAATATATGGTATGTGGGGCCAACACCCACCTAACCTCCCATAGGAGAGTATAGTGTGGTGGGGCCCACACGAGACCATAACCCCTTGAACTTCTTATAACCTCCCTGAGACTCTCTTTCACTTAATGTGCCAACTCCCCTTAATTACCTTTTAATTGTAACTCTCAAAACACCCTCTCATAACTCTTACCAACATAGAGTAATTGATTAATTGAACCTACTCAATTAATTAATTAAGTGTTTTGAGTTTTGAATTTCAAAAAGCATGTGATAATAAAATAATTGGTTGAGCCCTATTATTTTATTTTGGGGGGGACACATTATGTTGAGGAATTTGGAGAGAGAGAGAGAGCCTTGTGAGATGAAGAAGAAGAAAAAGTAAGAGGAGAGAATTTCTCCTCGTTGAAGAACGACGCCTCTTCAACGAAGAATGACGCTTCCTTATTGAAGAACGACAACCTTCCTCTTACCCGACAAGGAAGGAGATGCTGAACATGGAGTTCAACGCCAACAACAACGTTCTTCTAATTATTATGACGTCGACGGAATCGATACCGTTCTTCCGTGACACCCGACTACCGCGACGTTCGACTTCCACGACTCGATGACGTGCGACGTCAATTTCCAAGTAGGGGTTGTTTTTTTATAATTATAATTATTTGAATTATACTCTCTAAGTTGGGCATTCTTATTTATTGAACTATGGTTTGAGCCTCTAATGCAGAGGGCGCAGGCTAACGAACAATCACGGACCCTCCGCTGGTTGATCGTTGTGCGTGGATTGACGGGCGACGTCAGACGAGGCTGCAAAGTCAATTTGAAGCCTCTGTAGTGAAGGTCGGGTCCCGGGAGGACCGCTGGTGAAGGCAGTGAGAAAAACAGACCACCGGAGAGCGTCTGGTGGTCCGCGGAAAGCAGCGGCGGCGCACTGCCGGAACAGAACCACAACGGCTGAACCATGGCGGTAGGCCAAATCTGAAAATCTTAGCCGTTCCGGAGGTAGAGCGGCGCGGCTTAAAGCCGCGCCGATTTCGTTCAACCAGGGGGTTGTAACCTCCCGCTCCGTGCTGGCCACGCGGACCGGCCACACCGGCCAGGCCGGGGGGCGCCCTATTGGGCCGGACCCAAACTCAGGTCGGGTCGACCCAGTTCGGGCCGACACGGGGGGGGGGGGGGGGGGTATCGGGCCGGGTCGGACCAGGCCCGAACCCACTAATTTCGAAAATATCCGTTCAAACGCCCATAACATGGGCTACAGACCTCCGATCAACACACCGTCAGCTGCGATGCGATCCTTAGATCGGGCCGATCGTTTTGGTATTTTACAGTCATGGGTTCGGAGAACATTGGGTATGACTGAGTTGGTTCGAACACGAAACCAACCGGGCCTCCAGAGAGGAAACGCTTATAACATGAGCTCTGGATGTCCGATTGAAATTCCATCGACTTTGTTGGATTCCTCTTGATGAGACAGAACATTTGGCATATTTCACCTGAGGTTTGGATGCAGTTGGAGTATGATTGGGTTGGATTTTACCAGAAATCTTACCGGGCCCTTGGAACAAAAAAGCCGATAACTTTCAGACCGGACGTCCGTTTGACGAATTGTCAGTAGAGTTGCTGATAACATCGAGAAACGGTCCCTATGAGTATACCCCATGAGAGTTCGGAGTATAGTTGAGAAACGGTTGGGTTAGTTCGTACACGAAACCAATCGGGCCCCTAGGACTAAAACACTAATATCTCACAGACCGGGCGTCCGATTGACACGCTGTCTGTTGCGTTGAAACCCCTATGACGAGGTGTTCCTTTGATATACTTCTTCATTGGACTTTGTGATACTTGGAGTATCGACATGTAGCTCGTGGAGAGGACCCTCTCGAAGACAAGAGTATGGAGTACAGAGCCCGCGTAGCCGGCTGAGACCTGACGACTGCTTGACCGAATCGACTTGGAGTGAGTCAACTAGCCCAGTGGATAGAGCACTACTATGTTTGGGTGTAGACCCACAGCGGACGGGGTGCCTGGTAGCAGGAAGCAGACCGGCGGTACTCGACATGAGAAGTACCTCTACAGGCTATTAGGGGGTGTGCACTTCTATGTTTGGGTGGAAGACCCCGGCGGGAAGCACTACTGTGTTTGGGTGGCTGACCCACGGTACTCGACAGGAGGAGTACCTCAGTAGTCTTAGGTTAGTGAGCAGTACCTCGAAGTCATGAAAGGATCACTGTACTTGTCAGAGATAGGGCTCTTCAATAGTTATAGTTTTGATAATGAAAATCCTGTTTTGAGCTGAGTCTATGTCCTTTGTGTTTACCTCATGATTGAGATGGGTCAATTGATAACATAGGGATATGTATGGGCATATACCTAGGTAGTGGTTATCTGTTGATTTCATAACCTTTGTGTTTCATCAGGATTGAGAAGGGTTACTTGATAACTTAGTTATAGGTATGGGATTATACGTATGTAATGGTTATCTGTTGAGATCCTTCTTTGTGGTTATCCTTGTTGGATTTAGTGAGACCTTGAGAGTATCAGGGTCCCTATTAAGTATCTTTATACTCACCCCTGCACGGGATTTTCCTGCCCCTCGTTGTGTTGGATGTAGACAACGAACATCGCTGACATAGACCGAGTGTACGAAGACTGGACAGTACCCGAAGGTGGACCTGACGACAAGTCAGTATCTGGAGGTGGACTTCACGAAGAGACGATACTAGGAGGAGGTTTACGGGCGAGAGCGTTGTGGAGGCTATTTGTACCTACCCTTCAAGTAGGATCCGTGGTGGATGATCCAGGAGATTCTCTATCTGTACCTACCCTTCAGGTAGGATCCAAGGTGGATGACCCAGAAGCTGCTTCTATTCTTCCAGCTGTTTGTCTTTTCTATTGTACTTTCATTCAGTTGTTGTTGTACATTCAGTTGTGTTTTTATTCTAGCCCACTTACTTTTCATCACATTCTTTTGTACATAGTGTATTACTTCGGCTTGTACTCTGTGGTGTTTTTTACATTATAACAGAAATTCCTTACCAGTTATCGGGATTAACTCCTTTGGTGCTAGTCGCCAGCCGCTGGCCTATGGAAGGCGAGCTTGGGGTAGTCACGGCACGGACCTTGAGGACGGGTCATGACAATTTGGGGGTTTAATTAGGGGCATTCTCTTAAGGAGGATGGCCTGATTAATGGAATTAGATTCATATTCTTGAAGGGAATGTCTAGTGATCTCGGTCCAAGGAAAGGCTTCCTACGAATCCTGATTTAAATAGGAATCAGAGTTCTCATAGTTCATTCGATCATGAAAATTTTGTGACCCTGAAAAATCTATAAGCAAATGTGAGTCATTCGTTTTGTGAGAAAAAATAGAATGTCATATATTCAACAAAGGCAGCCACACATTTCCTCCTATGCTGGTGGATAAGGGCGCACCTATGGCGGCCAGAGTGGACAAGTGAGAGGAAACATGGGAATAGGGTGAGGTGACAAGCCGTCCCTCTATTCACTTTACATTGGACTAGGGTCTAATGAAAGGAGGAAGGGATGAAGGTTAGGGGATTAGTCCATGATTCTTTCCATTGGTGACAATGCTCAAAGGGAGAGGGAATGCATTATGATAGTCCAAGTATCCATCACTCCTATGGACTTTGGTACTGAATTAGGGAGGAAGAGCAATGATGCTACATCTTGAAAGAATATCAAGGGGCTTAGAAAAGGATATTTTCCTTTTAAAAGTATGTTATGGAATACTCTTAAGAAGGATTCCAATTTTAAATTGGATGGGGATTTCTCATAAGGAGGATGCCCATTTGAGATTTAACATGGCATACGAGTCAGGTGATAATCTTTGTGTAGTTTCTTGATGAGTGTATCGACTAAAGGTACTCGCAAAATCTATAATGAGAGTCCAAAAACGCAACATGTGAGAGGAACTAAGAGGAGTAAGTCAATTAAAGGCACTTTATTGAGTGTGGTGTAGCATCTAAAATCATGATATTCCATGTTTGGAAGTTGGGCCACATAAAGAGAGCATTTGAAAATGGAATCAACCAGACTTGAAAAGGTTGCGGTGTGATGCTCTATTTTTCATGGGGGTCAATGACAGAAGTGAAGGGACCAATAGGAAGGGCCGAGACCGCAGCTCGGTAGTGAGAATGAGTGGGGGTGAGTGGGTATATCCCCCTGTGGTGTGGACTAGTTGGGTCATGCGGGTGATCTGTAAAGGTATGTTGTGTAGGTGATCTATGTAGGTGATGCATGTAGATAATCCATCAAGGTTCTCCATGTAGGTTCTCCATGCATGTATGTTGAACAAGAGCTCTACACATGTGAGTAGCGCATGTGCCTCACATAGGTCCTTCATGTAGTTCTATAAGATCTAGAGCATTAAGGGACTTTGTACCACTTTTCCCACATTAATTATCTTGCATTAAATGTTTTAGACAACTACATGAGGTATTTTCAGGCAGTTTGGAGAATTAAATATGAAAAAGGAGCTTTGAGACTACTTCCATCTTTTTCACTCACTAAAATGGGTAGCCCAAGGTTCCTATTAATAGGCATGAAGGGGACCTGGTTGAAGGGATGTTTTCCACATCGATCCTCTGCATAGCTTTTCCCTGTAGGGGTTTCAAAATTATTTTTTCATGTAGGTCCTCTACATAGGTTTACCATGTAGGTCCTCCGCGTAGGTCCACCTAGTAAGATCTATTATGAAATTTATCTATTTTCTGAGTTCTGTAACATTTGATCCGTAAGTCTGTTTGGGCACTATGACCTATAAAATAGAATCTCTAGAAGAGATATACAATTCTCGAGATGGTTAAAACACCATGTATTCTCAAATGAAACTCAAAAATTGAATTTAATGTGTTGAGACCTTTTCATCATCGACCATGGTATTCCACTGCATACTTCTCAAGGGGGGAATCATTCTGCTTATTTATAAGGTATGGAGTATTATTTTGGAATATTGAAATCCATCATTCATCTTATTCCTTTATGGTGAAATCAACTTTACTCATACATTACATTTGATGTCTATGTGATAATTATATCGTCTTCCTACATGAAAGTGCATAGAACACATTTCATGGTGTAAAAAAGCACCCCCTTAGAATTTTATTCATTTCAAATAAAAAGAATCTTTTTATAAGGTACAATAAGGGAATGTTGATTCATTCCAATGTCATTTTTTATTTTTTGGAACTATTCCATGTTTTGGAGGATGCTCTAATTTTTTCCTTAACCACGGGGCCTAGAGTGAATAGTTTTACTAATGATGGGGTCTTATAGAAAACCCTACAGACATTTCTTCTCTTGAATTTTTATTTCTCAATATTTCCTAAATAATACACTACATACGTTTAGTGATCTAGGACTCAACAATTGTATAGAGTTCCATTTGTGGGTTCTCAAAATGGCGAGTAATATGTCTTTTCTATTTTGCAGTTTAGAGGTCTGTTTGTGGGACTACAAATGGTATAGTATTTAAGGTCGAAAAACATTAACAATAAATTTTGAAATTTAATCCCAAACAAGACTCAATGGCTAAGAATCACATTAATATTCATTAAATATTTCCATTGGAAATCTTAACCCATGATTTTTAAGGTCACCAATTTTAAAACCTGTATCAACATAGGGGGGGGTGATCTTCCATGAATGAGGTTACCATTATTTGACAAACCCATTATGAGGTTTGTATTATACAGGGCCAACTAGGACATATGCTGCATAGGCAAATAGTGGCATCTTTTTATTGAAAAATCTGTTATGTAGGAAACTTATGGAAGGCCACTTGAGGGTACATGTTGCATCGTGAGGAAAAAGATCTCTCATAAGTTTGACATTTTATTATTGATCAGAAAAGGAAAATACAAATTGGGTGACTGAAGACCATTGTGGGTGGTTTTTCCCATGGAACGAAATTTTATGAATCAAATGGCTAATTTATGATGACATATGTCAAGAATTAGTAAACAATTTATAAAAAAAAAATTTTGTATGAGGAATGATTAACATTTATCAGAAAGGGGAATTTATGATATCATATTGTGCAGTTTTATGTTATGGAGTGAGAAAATTGTACTGTGTAGTGTTAAGTCATGCAATGAGAACATTTTACTGGGAGGTTTTAAGTCATGCAGTGAAGACATTATGTGGATTTATTTTACGGTCATTATCTCTGAACAAAGGTATGAGAGTCGCCCAACATCTTGATAATTAGTTTAGAAACATACTACCTTATTCTAATACAGAATGGAAAATTGTTAACTGTGTGGGAATTTTTAAATTTATAGAATGATATGGAAAATGTGTTAAGGAATTGTAGGGATTAATTTCCTACCATTATTTGAAATTCCAGTTATGGGGGTTATGTTATGCAGGGCCAACTTGGGAATATTTTCTATATCCAAATAGTGGTATATTTTTACAGACAAACCTGTTTTGTATACAACTTATGCAAGGCCACCTAAGGGCATGTTATGCATAATCTTGCGAAGGAGATTATTCATATATGATATTCTATTGCTAAAATTTGAAGAAACATTATGAAGATTCCGATTTTCTGAATCATAGGGTTTCTTTTATGAAGTAAGGTACTAGAATATGGAGATTTTATACCAATCATGATTTCCAAAGAATCGGCGGAATGTGAATTTTATGATCTTCTGACCCAACCGTATAATGTATGGTGTTAGTAGTTTCATTTAATACTATATTGATGGAAAATGGCACAAATTTGTGTTCGATAGTGGTAAAGAAGTTATATCAAGATCACAATATCAAATACAACCATTCATCTCTTTATTATGTGGTGACGAATGGACAGATAGAGGCTTTCAATAAGACCTTATCCAATATACTTCAGAAGATGGTGGTTGAAGATAATAAATCGTGCCTTGTTAAACTCTTTCATGATTTATGGACTTAATTGACTACTTCCCATACTTCCACCCAAGAACCACATTATTCATTGGTATATGAATGAAAAGCAGTTTTGCCTATTAAAAATCAAATTCATTCACTCAGAGTTACAATATGTTATCTATTTTCTACATATGAGAGGTCATAGAAATGGTTCAATGAGCTGGAATGATTAGATGAGAAACGATTGCATATTTCACATCATTTAGAAGTCTATAAGAATAGAATAGTGCGATGTTTTAACTATAAATTTCGCATCCATTAATTTCTTCAAGGAGAATTGATGTCCTCCGCACCACTCTTCTGCGTAGGGGTATAGAAATTATATTTCCAAGTAAGTCCTCCACATAGGTCCCCTACGTCGGTCCTCGACATAGGCCCATCATTTAGGTCCCATTGTGAAATTTTTCTATCTTTCGAGTGCCATAACATTTCTTTTGAAAGTCTGTTTGGGCTCTATGACCTGTAAAATCGATGATCTCGATGAGTTCTACTCATCTGGAGAGGGTGAATACACCAAGTCTTCTCAGAAGAAACTTAGAAATTGAATTTAAGGTGTCGATGGATTTCCATCATCGATCATGGAAATCCACTGTATACTTCTAGATGGGAGAATCATTCCACTTATTCATCGGGTATAGAGTTGTATTTTGGCACATAGAAATCTATCTTGGATATTCATTCATGATGGTAAAAACATCTTTATGCATAATTAAGACATTTTTTATATGTCAGAATCATATCGTCTTCCTACAAAAAAGTGCATAGAACAAATTTCATATTGTCAAATAATATGAAACAATATTATCAATGTGATTTAACAATTACATCACCTTTTTTAAAATATAGAAATCTAAATAAATCATTCTAATAAGTCCACTAAAATCTAAAGTGAATGATAACAATTCAGAATGTCCAGATGGCTATTTACAACTCAAAGACATTTGGAATCTCCCTTTAATGAACAATTCAAGATTTGTCATTGTATTTGGGTAATCTCCTTTATAAGTTAATTTAAAATTATCAGTTAAATCTATATAAAATTTTAAGAACATTTTTTAAGTAGAAATTAGAATCTTAAGAATTTAACTACATTTTTATAAATAAAAACATACATATACATGGATTCATATATTTATATATTGGTGAACATTATGATTTATATAGAATTATAACATTATTTTATTCACCAATGAAAAAAAATGTTTACATTGAGACACTCATCAAAATCATGGGATTCAATTATTTATTTCGAAATACAAATTTATGTTCCTTTAAATGATTTCATAAATCATACGTAAGAATGAATAATGGAAATTAAAAATAAAATCAATCCGAAAGATCAATTCACTTCTAATTAAATGGAAAAAATTAACTAAATTTTTTCATTTAAAATATTTTTATTATTGATAACAGTTTAATTATGTATAAAAAAAATAAATTTAAAATTTAGTAATTTAAGTGTTCTAAAAATAATCTGTCATGTTTGTGGAAAAATAACTAGCAATTAATGTATTTTGATATATTAGGCCAAAAACCATTTCAATAAAGTGTTTGGAACATTAGATGATCATGAAGACCAATTTATTCAATGGAAAAAAATTATTAGGAAAACACCCTTTGATTATTTCAATTGAGACACAATAATGATTGGAATAAAAATTAGAGTGATAAGAGAGACTAAGAGTGTATGAATATAAGGAAACCTAACCTTGATTAATCAATATCAAAATAAAGAGGAGCATCAAAAAAATTAGAGCTATAGCTGAAAGATATGGCTATACGTGAGGTTTAACCATAGGCTGTGAAATGTTCCATACAAATAGAGAGATGGATGGAGGAGGGTAGTGTGATGGGGTTTTCTAGGATGTTAATCAAGCATGAGATATGATATTTGGGGGAGGAGGTAACTATGATATTGTGTGAGGAGATGAAAGAGGATTTAATGGGATGGATCCCCCCATGTGAGGGGATTTCTAGAGAGGGAGAGTGGTGAGAGAGTTTAATTATTAGTAAAAAGGTGAAGAGAATATTTTGAGTGAATAATTATTTTTTAATTATGTTATAAATTTTTTATACATGAATTTTTTTTTCTGATATACATTTACTTCCATTAAATCACTTATAATCCCAAAAATGTGGGAAATATTTTTATTAATATTTCTCACTGACCTTTTCAAACTCTAATATCCAATTTTAGATATGTTTTGACAGTTTCAAAATTGTTTCTAATAACTATCAACAATATAGTGGCCCATGATGCATGTTTAACATACAAACATTCCTAATTGGTCTGACCATATACATGATAGGAAAATAAAATTATATATTCATATATAATTTTATCATGTCAGATAGGATAAACATATATATAACTAATAATTTAATAGATGTACAATTATATAAAGAAATTGTAAATCAAATATTATATCTTTAGTTTTAAACTATAAGTAAAAGTGGAAAACATATTAAATTCAAGGATTCACACTTTTATTCTGAAAGGTAATGGTAATTTATTTCAATAGAGATGCACATATAGAACACAGTTGGAACCATTTTAAAATAATTATTTGTTAAATACTAAATGAACATTTTATTTTTGAATAGAAATATATCTATTTGACTTTCAAAAATAAAACTTATAAAAAGAAGATATATAATAATATTATGAAATTATGTATGAATAAGTATATGTTCTGACTGGTGAAATCATCAATATCCTATGATACATTCATAATCAATTAATAGGGATATTATCATGCTAGTAACCCTCTTTAACATACTTAAATTTTATATATAATATAAATAAAATAATTAGTTTTGATGATTATAATATTTCAAATAAACTAATCGTAACCCCAAACATATAAAAAACAAACATAGTCTATCTATATTGAATAAAAACAATATTTAAATAAATGATCATTTAGAAGAAAAGTTCTTTATAGACCAAGTCTCACTCTACCCCCACACCCACTTCTAAATAAAAAAATTTCATACCCTCTTTGTTGGTGAAACCTCATCAACATACTATATTCTCATGATTTATAATACAATTTACTTACCAAAATTACAAATTAATCAGAATATGTTTCCAAAAATTAATTCAATGAATCAACACTGATAAACCACAAACCAGTTGAATGAAATGAATTTGAAAAAATTATAAATAATATCATGAACTAATAAAATAACTATATTGATTATAAATGAAAATAATTTTGATATATCCCTACATTTAAATTATGGGATGGATGAACATGAGCATTCATAAGTGAAAACATCCAAAAAATTAAATTAACCATGCCAAAAATAGAGAGTACTGTAAAAAAAATATATGATTAAGGTGATAATGAAAACTTAAATTAAATTGAATTATATAGAAAAGTGCACCTTAAAATATATAATATGTAATTGGATAAAATATATGAATTTTTTTGAACATATTTTAAACCTCCTCATATGGTATTAACTAATTTCATATAGATCAATGAAAATTGATATAAATCTGATAATAAATATTATTGAATACAGTTTGATTATGAAAACATTCCTTATTTAGTAAGATACTAAATAATTATATCTATTTCCTAAAATCCTTTATATTTTATCCTTATTTAATGAACTCAAATTCTAACTATTTTTAGTTTATTGTTAATATTTATTTCATTTTTTTCAATACACAAATAATGATTTATTATTTTTATGACAATACAATTAATAGAAAAATATTATTATTAATTAATATGTTACTTTATTTTTGGAAAACTAATTTACAATTTAATGAATAACATATATAATAAGACATATATATATATATATTGGTGATAAAAAACAATTAATCAAAATTCAAAATTTCAAATTATTTAAAAATAAATTAGAATAATAGTTTCTAACGTGAATCTAAATAACATAGAATAAGTGATGAATTAAGAATTCATATGGGAATATTATATGGATATGGAATTAATAAAATCCAATAAATGATTACACATACTATGATAATATTATTTGAAATTAAAAAATATACCATCTATATAATAGGATTTGAAAATAAGCTTGATAAACCAAGGATTTACTAATAATTATGATTCATTATGACAAAAAATATACATCTAATGAAAGAAATTAAAAAACCAACAATTACCCACCAAAAATACATATCAGTCTCTTAAAAGTTCAACACCATCATGGTATAATTTATTTATTCTAGATAATAATCAATTTCAACAAAAATCAAAGGGAGCCGAAATAGAATTACAAAAAAACTAATTCCTAAATAATAATAATATTTTGTTGATATATATATTATAGATTTTTCCATAACTATAAAAATTAAATCCTTATATATAATTTTTATTTAAATATAAATTTTTAGAAATACACTTTTAAATCATTAATAAAATCCAAAATTAGAGGCATAAGTTAGAAAAGATAGGATATGGTGGATAATAATGGACTGAATTAACCATGAATGAATAAACATTGCTGCATAAAATTATTTTCACGGGGGAATACAAAAGATTAATTAAGGTAATGTAAAATTTATCTTTTACTTATTCAAAAGAAAATGCCAAATTATAAAAAATGAATCCCATAAATGACTAAAATAGGATGAGGAATTCCTATTTAATAAAATTGTTAAAAAACTACATAAAGCCAATAAACATATCTTGTTTCTATATTAGATATATAGTGTCACATTAGGAATCAATTATTTGACCACCAACCATTTGGGGTAAATCTAATGGTAATTCCACCATAGGGTTACTCATTGTTTTTTAATGGAACTCAACTGAGTGCCTTGTGGAAGACCAAAATGACAATTCTAGATTTTCATTTATTGAAAATTCAAAAAAAAATTATTCTTTATTAATGCATATCAGTATCTCCATATACTATATTTAATATTCTAATAGAAATCCATAATTACCAATATCATATATAATTCCAAATAAATATACATATTTAATTTTTTAATATTTTAATCAACTATTTAAACATAATAAAATACAATAAAAAACTTTTCATGGTCATATGACCTTATGAAAATCCAATTGACAATTTGTAATCATGAATGTAATTAATCATACCCACCATCATGTTTCCTCCTCTCAAAAAATATAACCATTTATGAACATAAATTCATCACTCACGAATCGATATAATGTTTATTTCTTCTCATATTGGGGTTTTAATATCTATTATCGAGTATGTTTATCTTATTTTATGAATTCGGTTCAACTTAATATATCTATATATAAATAAAAATTTTATTGAATTCAATACAATTATTTATTTCAACACATCTTCCCATGGTAAATTTGATAAGCATTCCATTATATAGTATTCATGAGAGGACACCCCATCATGAAAAACCATACAAATAAGGGTGCAATGTTTCTCCATAGTTTGTCTTTCATTAAATGGTTCTCATTGAACCAAAACCTACAACAAACAATGATTTATTTATATTTTGATTACTAATTTTAAATATCATTAAATAACCATAGACATTTTATATTTTCTATCTTTTTTTATAATTTCTATAAGAATAAATAATTTCAGTATTTTATTCTAAAATAATAACAACTGTTAAACTAAAATTAATATAATTATAATTATAGTAGTTTAGTTATTTTTAAAACTAATATTAATAATTCCAAACATTATACATATTAATTAGCATGATAAATGAATAATTATACAAAAATAGATTAAAACTATAGCATTTATTTCATCGTATATTATATATATATCTATTTGAGTATTTTTATTTGAAATGATATATAGAGTTTTAAGAAACAATAAAGAGTGCATTTACAAATTTCAAAAAAATAAACCTCATACCTACTCCTGTTTTATAAAATTAACTTGTATTGTGCTTAATGATTTAGGATAATATTTATGAGTATAGGGACAACACTATATATATTTAATAAGTATGAATCACCAATATAGATGATCAATTCATTTTATTTGGTTTTTTATGATTTTTTAATGGTGATTTACTAAACTACTTATCAATATAGTGAAAATGGAGTCTAAGGGTTGTGGTTTGAAACATATATAAGGAATACATATTCTTGTATAAATTATAACATATTGATCTAAGATATTATATATAAAAACTATACACGTGAGTGATTTTTGATATATTTAAATCAATTATTTAAACTAATGAATAATTTTATAAACATTACAAAATTTTTTTTTAGTGTTATAGTTGGGAAGTATATATATGTCCTGGATTACAACACATGAATCATTAAATTGGTATATATTTCAGAAAACAATATCGTCAAAATAAAAGGTAAAGGTTCAAAGGATTTAAATGGTAATGCACTATATTATTCTCTCATTGTAGTAGATATTTTAATTTACTTTTTATTGTCATGTAATTTTAAAAATAGATTTGAAAAGGTCAATATTCATGAATAATTTGGATATAGAAGCACCCCATACTTCAATAGTTTTATTAATTCCATTATATGTTGTAAAATGAATAATTTTGGTGGATTTATATATAAATATATATATATTAAAATTAAAATGTCTTAGTATTAATTATCTCTATCTTTAAAAATTGGATACATATATTTGTTTTTATCAATGATCAATATTTTATCACAAAACAATATTTTCTAAAAGAGTGTGACAAAATGAATATCTAAGGGATGTGGGTTCTCTAAAAGAGGTTATTTATGATTTAAAATTTAAAAAATTGATAGTTTATCCAACCATAACCTAGTAAAAAAATAATATAGAATGAAAAAACCAAATTGACCTCACAATCATTTAATTTTTGACAAATGGCTTCTCATAACAAAAGAAATTATTAAAAGAGTGGTTCTAAAAACCCAATGCTTTGACCCAAAAGGGAGAAGTGTTGAATATTCTCCATAGATAAAGAATCATTGGATATTATTGAGGGGACTTTGACAACTAATGTCACAATGTTTTTTTTCAGTTATTATTATACAATTACATTTTATTATAAGGGACTATAATTATTCTATATTTTATAAAAAAATAACTTATAAATCTATATAATAATATTATATCTTATTGAATAATAACAGAAACTCATTTTAGAGAGAACACATGTAATAGAATTTAACCAACTCCATGATACATTTGGATAAGTAATATAAATATTTTATAATAAGATTTAGTATTCAATAATAATATTTTTGACATTAATATCAATATATATTATCTCTTCACCCAAAACACCATATTAATTGTAATGTGGAAAAGGTAAAATAAAACCCAACCATTTTCATGTATTATACGTTCATCAAAGGGATTTTCATGAACACATATAATTAAAGGTCAATTAATTTGTGTATAATATCAATTTTTCCTTATATATATACCCTTTCATAGGGTGTAGTGGATAATGGAAATAAAAAATAATCTCACTAAGTAGTTGATAAATATAAATATGATTTTAGTATTATTCTGATGGTATGTATCCCCTGATTTTATTGGATATTCAATTAAAAAATTGTTATGTTTTGACCCTTAAATTAGGCCTCTTATGATATGGACAGATTATGATATACATATATTGAATAATAGTTTGAAGATATTGAAAAATGTGGTTAAATCCAACTATATACATTACCTTATATATCCACATATCAATTTTATAAAAAATGATATATAATCAATCCATGTTCATAGATTATAAGAAGTTTATTTAAGTAAATTACCAAAATAAATATATTCTCTATCATGAAGATATATTTTAAATTATATCACACTTTATATGTAGTTTTCTAAAACTCATATGATATCAATGACACGTTAATTATGAGTACAATAAATGATCATCCAAAAATAATCATTAAGATATCTTTACAGTCACTATGATTATTTTATATTTAATTTATATATAATATGATGTTCAATTACATTATCATCCAAATAAATCATTTATTAAATTTATATTAGGGAAAATTCATATTCTAAATCATTGATGATATTCTTATTTACAATCATTTAATTGGGGGATATGTATAACACATGATGGTATTATTGTAGAACATAGAAGAGAATCACATATCTGTTAAATTTTTTAAATAAATCATTTATATTCATGATGTGAATTTATTCTTTTATATGGTTTATATATATATAATAAATGATAATCTATAAAAATGTAGTTTATATAAGGGAGGAACATCCAAATTTATATATAATTAGTGTATTTTTTGGAATAACTAATATTTTTTTGTGATCATCTTGGGTTATATAATAGCTTGTTCAATCTCTAATAATGTTGAGTCATATGGGTATGTAGTTAAAAAATAATTGATTTTCCTTCATTCTTCAGTGTGTATAGTCTTATAAGTTTGTATATAAGATTTTATATTATAATTAAGATGTTTGTTAATCATTTATATTAGTATAATTGAAAAATACAGTAAAATGTAATAAAATGCCTCCACAGAATTTGTCAAATATATTAAAATAAAAATTATTCAATAATATAATCCCTTAAATTAATATAATTATAATGGGAAATAAAAATAACTAAATAACCAAAACAGTCTATCAAATTCTATATGGTTACAATTTTTTATAAATGTCAAACCCATTAAGAAATGTTTTCAAAACATTATAAAGATTCTTTTTATTTTGTAATTGATATAGATAACATTGATTTAAAACATATAAAATGATGAAAATGGAATTAAGGAATTTTCATTGGTGGTATAAATCAAATATGATCATTAGAATTATAACCTTTTATTTAGAATGGAAACCTAATGAACAAAATTGAAAAATGTTAATTACATTAGTAAAATGACATTTATCTAATAAATAAATTGAATAAAATATGTAAATATAATTATTTTTAACATATAAAATAAATAACAAAATTATGTATCCCAACGATTGTGTACATGTATATTTTTCAGAATGCTTATTTTAAAATATTTTGAAAAAATGTTAAATATTATATTAAATATAATATTTTAAAACTATCTATTTTGAAAATTATATTGAATTTATTTGAAATTTTGATTCAACACAATGAAACTATAAAAAAGTAATTATATGGTAATAATCAGAATATTTTTTTAACAAAACAATAAAAATATTTCTTAAAAAAGTTCTGTATTTTATGTCATAATATATATATTATAAATAACTAAAAAATTCTAGAATTTTCAGTTATACCTAGAATAGGTTTAATAACGAAAACATTTTATTTAAAAATATGAAAAAAGTCATGATGAGAATAGGAAATTAATTTTTTTAATAATAATATCTCCAAATATAAACCACCCATTGAAAAAAAATATAAATTCCATTTAATGATTCACCCAATATATTTATTTCTATAAATTTAGAAGATCACAAATTTTAATTTAAAATTTTGAGGGGTTGACCTAAGGTATTCCATTAAAATAATTTATTTTTTCATAATCATATATCTATTTCATAGATTTTATCAATCTATCTAAATCATCAATAAAAAAATAAATGTTTCTTTTGGGCATGTTAACATGATAGATACACCAATATTCATATTTTCTGTAATATCTTTGATACATAAAGAAGGTTATTTTTTTAGAAAAACTGTCATATTATATTTTTGATAAAATTTAACAATATGAGTATATCTAGATTTCCCATAATTAAATCCACCAAAACTAGTAGTGTCTCAATAATAATAATTATGTTCATTGATTCTGAAAACATGGAAAATATTTTAGGATATAATGGGACACATTTCCACCATCATCTTATAGACATATAGTAAAAAATTCTATTATCCATACATTATAAATTACACCATGATGAAGAATAAAATCTAAAAAAGGGATAATATTACATTATAGAGAATCCAAATTACCATTGAATTCTGAAAATTAAATTACCTTAAAAAAAAATTTTATATTTCTCTATTGAAATCATTTTTATCATTTCAAATTAATTATATTCATATCCATGTGAAGGACCATCATCTAAAAAAAGAAATAGGTTGATGAAAAAACATTCTTCATTAAAAAATGACACACTATTGAAACTAGACTTTGAGGAAACAGATATTGTGTAGTACCCTGATATTGTTGAATATATTCCTCTTAATATATTTAAATTTATTCTATAGCATCTATTTTACACAACTGAATGTTTAAATGAACAATGAAATACTATTAAAATATAATTATCTAATAGTTATATACTCATCATTGATATTTAGAAAAATATTATTATATTATAAGATAAATTACAACCCCTTATGTGTAACATAGATATTAATACAGTCGAGGTAAAACATGGTTAAACAATATATCATTGAAAAAGATATATTTTAATATAATTCCAAATCAAACCCAAAATTTAATATTTGAGAGGATTAGGAAAAATAATATTTTATACTCCTATATATGGCTATATGTATGAATTTTTCTTAGTAATTCCTTGATTATGATTTAATCATTTAAGAAATTTATAAAGTTCCCCTCAACTAAATTAAAAAGTTATCCCTGAATTTCTCTTCTTCAAAACACATTGATCATCACACATTGACCATAACATATAAAAATATATTCTTAATATCATTAGATAAATTATATAGGTTTTTGTCTTCTAAAAATATCATCCCATGTATCCTTAAAGGGATATCAAAATCCGTTCTTCTGAAGAAGATATAATAAACTAAACTGGTCATTATATTTATCATTGCATCATATTTTCCTCCACTTAATCAATTTTATTTATAAAAAAATATTAAATTTAATATCATAAATATAAATTTCATATATTTTTAGTGTTAAATCACAATTATCCATCCTCGTTATTTTCTAATTTGAGGCGAGTGTCTCACTCTTGCGTGCGTTCGACATATTATTTACACATAGCGTTAAAAATCATTATTGAAAAAAATATTTTTTTGTGGTTGTGATTTCATTGTAAATTTTTATATATTATATTTATAAAATAATTATAATTTTATAATTATAATATCTCATGTACCTTCTAAACATCCAATCCACTGTATAACAATAGTGTCACTCGTGTGTACTTGTGGAAACCTACCTCCATTATACGAAGTGATTCAGTTTTCATTTCCATATAAAATGGACAGTAAAAAAGGATATATTAGTTAATATTTAGGAAACATATTATATAGTAATGATACTAAATTTTTTAATTAATGTTTTCCTTTAAATTATTCAATTAAATAACAATAACGAAAATAATGTTTATACAACATATTATCTATGTGAATTGTGTAATTCATTTTTATATGTATACATTTATTAATGACTCAAAAAAATATAAATATTATATATATTTTTTATCTAAATAATTATTGAAATTCAAAAATTATGGAACCCTAATTAATGTATAAGTACCAATAATACTAGACCAACACATACATGAAAAATAATGGAGATAAAACTAAGAACACTGATTTTAATAACGAACTGTTTATAAATGGGATATAAAAGGTTTAAAGTAAAAATATAATATATGATATATATGAGTAATGATATATAATATATTTAAAATAAATATATATTTATTATATTGTATCTTAAAACACATATGAAGGATATCATTCATGATGTATGATATTTTCTTGAAATGTTTATTTTTGAGAGTCCCATACCGTATTCACTAATTGTTTCATTTATATGGTTTACATATTAACCACAAATGTATTTTATTAATAGTATTATGAAATTTATTATAATTTAAATATCCAAATAATTTCCTTTAATTCATGGTGATTATGATTCAAATGATACAAAATTGGTAAAGGCATTATATTACAATCTCATTATTTATCAGTATTAATTATGATTATATTTCCAATGATGAAGTATAATGTTCTACCACTAAATAAAATATTTAATTTTCTTAAAATATTATTATATTTATATAATACATAATTTCCTATCATTTTTTATCATTATTGACCCATGATAACAAAAAAAATCTTTTATTTAAAAATGGACTTTATTTATCTCTTCGGATAAAAATAAATTCACTTCAATGTGAATATATTCAAAAAATAATTTCATAAATTAAATTACAATATTAAAAATATTTTTTATGATAATTTAACATTAATTATCTGTTTAATTTTTTTAATTAATATTTTGTTATTTTCTCGAATGAGGTCTGTCTGCCAGTATACTAACAATGGGATATGAATATTTTTTTTAAAATAAATGTAATGAATTTAATTTACCACCATCAAGACACAATAAATGATTTTAATATTATATAATTATTTTATTTATTTTTTTTATAAAATATTTATTTAATAATTTAGATATTGTTTTAATTTTAAATTACTGATATCAATGAAAATGGGAATTTTCCTTAGGAAGTGTTAGATGTAATCTTTTAAAAATATTTTTTATAGTAAAAACCTATGTTTTTAGTTTTGGTTTTAAAGTTATATAATCCAATGATACCATACATATCATTATTCTGTATAGTATATTATTATTATCAAATGTTTTTGATGAATCACATTCCTTTTACATGTGTAATGATGTGATGAGGTGACGAAGTGCTTATTAAAAACTGGTTTTAACAGGTTATTCCATTATGGAATGGAACCCATTTCATTTCGTTGGCTATGATATGATGAATTATTTCTGATCTTGTAAACATATGTGTATTTATTTCATTATTTTATGGGTTTTACAATAATTATATACATCATCAATATATTGGGTAAGTATTGATATCAGATTAGATAAAGGTTACTAGAATTGGGGGTGAACCTGGATCAGTAAGAGACTCTATCCACTATGATAGTATTGAGTGTCTCTATTTACTACAATAATGTTTTTGGTGGTGAACTCAATCTAATTTCCTATCCATGGTATTAAACCTTGAATACTATGGAAATGATTTTCTATAATTTAATGTATTCCACAAACTCATGTTTTTTCCAATGTTATGATCTCACGAATCATATAAAATGAATCATATATGATTCATTATTATGAAAATAAATTATTTATCCCACAATTCATGATTATAATATATGATATGAAAGGTATGTTTTTTCTATAATTATTCTAATATTAAAATTTTATAAGATCATATTATATTGACATATCCCATATTTATCCATATCGAGCATTTGATATCACCAATTTGTATGTTTCCTTTCCCAATGTTACGAAAAATGTATTAAGTGTTATATTTATATAGAGAGTTATAGTTATTAATAACACATCAATATATAATGAGGTTTACTTATAAATGAGTTCTAATTGTATCCTTATCTCTATAAATAATTTTATTGTACGATTCTAGCACCGAAAATTTAATTTTTTTCATGAATTTTCATTTAATAATATGTAATATCTATGAATGTAATGACACAGTCACAATAGTTGGTATAAAATTGAGGATTAGTTACCCTTGGAATATATTATGGTAATTCATCAGTGAGAACCCTATGGATAATTCTATATATATAATAAAATCACAATGTTTTGATAATAATCATGAATGAACTATGTTAAATCAAACGTGTCAAATATTTTAATGAAGTGATCTTCATTTTTACATCCTATAAATTATTTTTAAGGATAATGTGGTTTCCCACATGTATTTTTTACTCACACTATGATAATTGGTTTTATTCAATGGATATAACACTAATTAATCATTTTAATAATGAATGTGACATATAATATTATAGCCATGATGTCGTAATACCAGATATACTGCTAAAATCATACAAATTATGACTCATAATTTGATACTGACTGTGGTGACCTTAGTTTCACAACATAAAACTTATAAAATCGAAATTTGAAATTGTAGAACCTATATAATAAAGGACCTTTTAGATTTCGAGTTTTATAGAATTTGGACGACCAGTTAAATAAAGAATACCTTGTAAATAAATAGGGTATTTTCTAAATTATACCCCTTTTTTCTATACCATATTGTTTCCCAAATATGTCCAACAAATTTCATCATGTAATAAACCAATATAGACAAAAATTATTTAATTATAACTCTTAATAATCATAGTAAATTGATTCATAAAAGTGTGATCTCAAATTCCTAGAATGGTTAAACATGGGGAATAATAAATCAATGTCCATAGTGAGCCTGAGAACTAAATAAGGGTATTATTAAATATTCAATAATAATAGGGATAATATATGAATATTCATAAACATAAAAACATGGATAATAAATCATAAAATATTTAATAACGATTTTTCAAAATATTGATTCATAATAATTAATAATCATGAGCATCATGATTTAAAAATTTATCCAATAAATCATTAAAATCCCCTATAAATCATAATGAAAATGTGTTTTTTTTTATTTAAGAAATAATTTTCATAATCCATTTTGAACTTCTGTTATCAAGAAATTGATCCCCATTAAATATATATGAAAAACACTCCAGTAACTCCCACACCCCTTATTTTACATAAAGACAATGATCATTACCAAATGCATTAGAGTGATATCTGGGAGCACCGATTAAATACAATATATCAGGATCACCCAATGCCAACAAGGCGCACCCATTATATATTAAATTTTGTTCTCCTCTTTCACTGTCTATGCACACCCATTATATAAGTTATATCAGACTCTCCTATGAAATATAACATGGCTCAAGTATTCATAAAAGTTTTAACTAGTAACCTATTAAAAATAAATAATTTCTAATTATAATTCAATTATAAAACATTTATAGTCCTTTTTTTATATTACAACATTAATCAATGTTATTTCATATATAGATTAAAAAGGGGATATATGTGTTTCATTATAGAGACCCGAAGCTTAACGTACATAGACATTACATTACTTTTGCGGAATACTTAGTACATAACAAAAACACACACACAAGGACCGTAATAGTTTAGTGTCTTTGGAAACTCGGAATATAATATTCTAATCGTGGCGAATGATCTTCAACATCACCCATAAATATCTTCCTTTTTTTACCTAAAACCTTTCTTTATATCCTAGGGAAAATAAAACATAAAAAGGGTGAGCTCAAATGCTCAGTAAGGGTAAACAAAAGAAATATCAATCACAATATATTCATAAGAACATAACTTTTGGAAATCTTAACCTGCAAAAGAGATCATAATTTCATAACATGGGATAAATAATAGTAGTGAAATGTAATCCCAATAATCATAAAATAATACACGAAACTTTGTGGAATACACACATAATCATAGAGAATCATATCTTATTAGTCCAGACTTATTTCCAAGACTATCTTAGTGGACAAAGTCCATTTCTGAACCTAGTCACCCTCGTTTCAGTCATATTTCACTGAACCGGTATAACCTATCATTCCAGTGATGTCTATCTCATGAGATATAAAATCTTTACCCAATGCATTGGAGGGGGATATAGGTCCCACCCATCTCATAATGATACCATTCTTATGTGTGCCACAAAATCATAAACCATACATCATAGCATAACCCATGTAATAAAAATGGGAATCTTAAACATCATTACATCATAAAACAATTCATATAAGATAAAGGAATTCATAAAAATAATTCCATCACAACATAGCCAAATCAATGTAATAATATGGATATAAACATAACCCTTTATTATCTTAGATGGAAAATAATTTTGATAAAACACTTGAACTCCATTCTTGAGGAAAATATCCTTTCTTCTTCAAAAACACTTTTCCTTTCATAATATGTCATACAATTCTAAACTAAAAGAATTTGATTAAAAATAAAATTGAAAATTTGTAAAGGAAGCTTCTTGTAAATAATGTTTTAAAAATCAAATCATGCTGTATAAGTTTAAAAAACATTCTTCTCGTACTTTTTTCGGAAAAGTCAAAAAGTACCTCGTACGAAAAACGACAAAAGATTCCTTTCATATCATTTACTAAAAACTCACCGAAGGGTAAAAATGGATTTAAAAAATTTTAGGTGTATGGAAATAATATTACATATTGATGAAACATGGATGTGGATGATAAAATACACCCCAGTAAATTTCAAAGTATAAATAATCTCGGATAAAAATTGAGATTGCGAGATTTTTCCTTACCTTATGCCTGATATGCTTTGTACGTATCCGAACCTCCTATATAATGTTTTAAATAATTTCATTAACTTATTACAGAATCATATTCATTGTTATGATATCATATATGGTTCACTTATAACTTTATATTACCCGTTCTTTTGTAAATTCCATGTTAAAGAAGCGTTTTGGGTAAAATCGTTTCATTTATCGTAGGTGTTTGGAATTTTTGTTCTTGACATTATTATTACTTATATCATGATTTAATTTCTTACAGAATATAAAAAATGATTTATATATAATATATATTCAGTATATATATATAATAGATAGATAAATGAAATGAAACACACCGTTCATGGAGACGGTAGTCCGTACGTACGCATGAACGCTGTTTTCCTTTCCATATTGTATTGAATGGAATTAAGTAGATGACATACATATATTTATATATACATAAATCCAGTATATTAAACATTTCATATATTTCATTATTATTCATTATATATTTTTTATAATCATTCATGAAAGGTTAATGTGGAGAATGAATCTCATCGCGTCGTGGAGACGGTAGTCCGTACGTACGCACGAGCAATGATATCGTTCTCATGTTCGTGAAATTGTGTTGAATTGTATATATAATATTTCAGTATCAATATCAGTTTATAATAATCATATATAGTTACCCATTACACTATTATACCCATCCAATTAAGGTGGTGGCGGAAAATAGATTACACCACGGCGTGGAGACGGTATTCCGTACATATGCACGCGCGGTGATTCCCATTTTCCGTAGGAAGGATAGAAGGTTAATTAGAGTTGTTTCATATTTATAATAACCTGTCAGTATATAATAAATACTGATTTTATTACTTTATCATTAAACAACTAAAGAAGAAGATGTTGAAGAAGAAATAAATTGAAAAAGATCGGTAATGGATATTTCCTCTTTTTGACGCGCCTTTTCTTAACCTCCACTTAAAGAACTAAGGATGGCATTTTAGGAAGACCAGGACCACTAGGATGATACTAGGGAAGTGGAGAAGAGATTTTGGAAGGGGTTTTCTGAGCTTTAATGCTCAAATTGGTGTGAGGAGGAGAGGGATGAGGTGCCCTTTTATAAGGGAGGAGAGGGGCACCTTAGAAAAATCTCAAAAATATTATTTTATATTAAGGTCAATTTCGGTTTATAATAGTTCCAAAGGGTCTTATTTCGAAGATAAAGTGGGTATGGGTCCAAATCCACTCATCCAATAGGATTTAGACAAGTTTAGTTTATTATTTTAAACTTATCAATTAGATTTAACTCTAAGTTAAAAATTATAACTTTTATAGTGTCTTTTTGTTTTCTTACACTATATGGTTAATAAACATACCATAACAAGACAAACGAATCTCAAATTGTTTATTATTAATATATATATTCTTATATAAGTCATTTGGCCGAACCATAGATTTTTAGGAATTAAATAAAAATTTAAAATATAATATTTTTTTTAAAAACTAATTTATGTCAATTTTGACACTATTTGGTATATTATTTTTATGAAATTCATAACAGAAAGATAAGTTAGAACCATGTTTCTTATATCAACAATAACATGTCATATTAACCTAGAAAATTAATGTATGTCATAAAAAGTCTAAAATTACATTTATTTGGGCATTTATAACATCAATTATGTCAATATTTCATTAATATGACAATTACTACATCATCTTTGTGTCATAATAAATGATAATTATATAATCCCTAAAAATTATAAATAAATTTCTATGATCTATATAATTGTATTATCTTTCTGGAGACTATTTATGTTTTAAGTTTTATGAATTTTATCACTAGATTAAAATTATTATACTTATAAGATTTAAGAAAGTGACATGTTGTCACATTATTTGGTTTTAATAATAATTAAATAATTTTCATTGAATAAATTTAATTAAATGAATGTAATCCGACCCTTAGGTGATATGGGTCGACTTTTAGTCATCCAATAGGATTTTTACATTTGTTAGGGTAATTTTAAAATATAATATTAACCCTTAATTACCCGATTTACCTTTAACTATGGTAAATAAAATTTACCGTAGTTACTATTCATAATTCCCAAATATAAAAAGTAGCTTATTAACATAATTTGGATCCACTGATTCCAAATATGGAATCCATTTTTTCAAAATCAATACACAAAAGTTTCAGAAATGAAATTAAAATTAATCCCGTTGTCGAAAGAAAACGAGGTTTTCTTTAAAACAATGCAAAAGATTGAATTGATTTAACCTACAAATTCAAGGTAAAATCAATGCTAATGACATAAATTATATTAAATGGTAAAAATATATTCTATTTATACTTTAAAACCATTCAATATTATAATATAACCACATAAGATATTACGATGAAAAAAGTTGTTTTTAATTAAAAAATAGTGTGTTTTTACTATTTATTAAAATATAAAAGTTATCGGAAAAATATCAAAACTTTATCTAATGTAAATTTTTATATCCTGAATCAAAAGAAGAATTTTATTTTGTCAAAATGAACATATAAACATGTCAAAAACTAGATTTAATGTGGGTGTGCCATCAAATGGCGGCAAACCTGCATTATTTGAAAAATACTTATTTTAGCAGAAAAATTTATTTTGTTCTTATACCATGTACTAGAAAATGAGTAAGATGAATAATAATGTTATAAAATTCAAAATTTAGTAAATACTATTCATAAAGGCTAGTTCATGACAATATTATAATAATATATTGTTCTTTATTAAAACCCTGTATTGCGTACAACACACGCTATCGACGAAGGTCGCGATTGCGTGTAATGCAAGCCAAGTCAGGGTTGCGTGTTGTGAAAGAATCCATTGTTGTTTCGTATAACAGAATCCAACCATATTTCATTTATACATTGAATATATATATATATATATACTCAATGTTGGGTAGAATAACTATTATCAAAATTGTGTGTAACACGATCCAAGAATAGTGTTGCGTATACTGCAAGCTAATACGGTGTTGCTTATAGCGCAAGGTAATCTTGGTGTAGAATAAAACACAAGAAATTAGTGATATTAAAAGAATATTTTTCATAAAATCTCGGGGTGTTACATTCTACCCCCCTTAAAATGAATTTTGCCCTCGAAATTCGTCGGGGTTATAAATGGTTTACTACTCGAAAGTTTGTTTAATAGAAACCCACATCGTAAAAAGGAATACCAAAACATGGATTAAAAAAACTAAAGTATGAAATGTAATGGTTACACAAATTAACTCATCACTGGGTTTCCACGTAGGAGAACATGGATGAAAATATGGATATGGAAGAAAAATCTAATCATCAAGTTCTGATGGAGAGAGGTAGAGAACATGGCTATGAAAAATCCAACAATCTCAAAGCCATAAATTTGTGATGATCTAGGGTACCATTTGATTCATCAGATATAATATCACTAGGAAAATAGTTTTGGTTTTCAATATCATTTCCCTAAAGTTGAAAAATTTGAATTAGAAGAAATACTTACATGATTTTGGTATAATCTCACTGTTGTTCGTGAATTGAACAATTTCCACTTCATCCCTTAAAGAAATGAAGTTGAATTTTTTATTCGTGATGTGTTATCAGATCATGTGATAGAATGATGGTCATTCCATCTCTTTCAAACAAAAGGTTAGCAAAAGTTATAAGTAAATCTTATGGTTATATTAATCGTATATGGTTCCAAAAATGAACTTATACTTCATATATCATACTGCTTAATAAAATAAAACTAATTTATACTAACCAGGGACTTCCTGTAAGCCAGTGGTAGGCGATAAAGGCCAGTCACACTTCGGTTGTGGGTTCGATTCCCACAGCCTTGTCCAACGCGATGGGCTGTCGCCCATCCTACAGGTTGTCCTTTTTCTAAAACGATATTACAATAACAACCCATCAATAATATCAAAAAAATTTATATCCTTAAACAATACTAACTTATGTCCAACATAATCCATTCCAATCTTTAGGCTTATCGAAAATACTGCAGTCCACTCTCATAGTATAGAGAAAATGATCACGTGAATGCCATCATTTATCCCTCATATATCTTGTTCGTCACATTCCAGTCATGTGAATACCATAATCATATAATCTCTTGAAAAATGAATACCCATTGAATCATAGTAAAAACATGAGTGATGTCAAAAGTTAACACATTACACATACCAAAAACCCAAAATTCTATATACGCAAACCATGATATCACATAGTCCTTATATCAATCATTAGCTCATGAATACTATCAAACATATTAGATTCTCTTTATCCCTTCATTATGTGCATATCATCTGCTTTCCAAAAATATTTGAATAATGTTTCATGGATACTGGTACCATTATTCATACACTTTCAAAACTCAAGGAAAGACAATAGTGTAACAATCCTTAGATGTCTCTTTATTCCATAGTACCATGAGATTAATTATACAACATTACAAATGATAACCATGCAGTCATTCCACTACATTCTTATACCATTGTCCGAGCTTCAACAATTCTTTCATCTCACTTGTCATTTGTAGTCTCTTCATCATCATCAACATAAATACTACCCATAAGACCATACTGATTCTCTTCATGATACTTTACCTTAGGGCATTGGTTTTCATAATGTCCGTACATTCCACATTTAAAACATTTAACCATTGTTGATGTCGTAGCAATACCATTATCCTCATCCCTGGTGTTAACTGAACCTTTTCCTTTGCACTTACTGGATTTGTGTCCGTCTTTTCCACACCCAAAGCATCTTCCAGTTCCATTGAAAAATTCTCCTTGATGCCTCTTCCCACAAGATTTACATAGGGGAAATTGAACTTTCATTCCTCTATGATAATCATGAAACTCCATCTTTCTCTTATTAGCCGAGTTAGGAAACATACCAAATTTGAGTTTATTGATCATATTATGAGATTGCTGATTCAGCATAATAATGATGGTTGGACTTCCAAATCCCATTTCATTTGGTTTCTCATGAAGAATATCATTCCATTGTCCATAATATCCTCCATTATCGTGAATCATCTTGTTTCCATCCATTTTATAAAACCCAAAAAGAATAGTGTTAGAGGCAAAAATCATAATAATGGGGGAGTAACTTCAATATCTAACATCTTATGTTAAATTATAAGATCTTTACCATAGTTCTAGGACTATATCCTATACGTATACTTATCCTTAGGAACATCCCTAGACATACCTTAAAAATATCTCTAGGGATCTCACTAACGTTCTCACATCCTAGTTTCCAAAGGTTAACTAAACCTTTCCTCTGATACCAACTGTAGAGACCCGAAGCTTAACATACATAGACATTACAATACTTTTGTGGAATACTTAGTACATAATAAAAACACTCACACAAGGACCGTAATAGTTTAGTGTCTTTGGAAACTCGGAATATAATCTTCTAATCATGGTGAATGATCTTCAACATCTCTGATAAATATCTTCCTTTTGTTTACCTAAAACATTTCATTATATCCTTGGGAAAATAAAACATAAAAAGGGTGAGCTCAAATTCCCAGTAAGGGTAAACAAAAGAAATATCAATCACATCATATTCAGAAGAACATAACTTTTGGAAATCTTAACCTGCAAAAGAGAGCATAATTTCATAACATGGGATAAATCATAGTAGTGAAATGTAATCCCAATAATCATAACATAAAACATGAAACTTTGTGGCATACACACATAATCATAGAGAATCATATCTTATTAGTCCAGACTTATTTCCTAGAATATCTTAGTGGACAAAGTCCATTTCTGAACCGAGTCACCCTCGTTTCAGTCCTGTTTCACTGAAACGGTATAACCTACCGTTCCAGCCATGTCTATCTCATGAGATATAAAATCTGTAACCAATGCATTGGAGGGAGATATAGGTCCAACCCATCTCATAATTATACTATTCTTATGTGTTCCACAAAATCATAAACCATATATCATAGCATAACCCATGTAATAAAAATGGGAATCTTAAACATCATGACATCATAAAACAATTCATATAAGATAAAGGAATTCATAAAAATAATTCCATCACAACATAGTCAAATCAATGTAATAATAGAGATATAAAAATAACCCTTTATTATCTTAGATGGAATATAATTTTGATAAAACACTTGAACTCCATTCTTGAGGAAAATATCCTTTCTTCTTCAAAAACACTTTTCCTTTCATATTATGTCATACAATTCTAAACTTAAAGATGATGATTAAAAATAAAATTGAAAACATGTAAAGGAAGCTTCTTGGAAATAATGTTTTAAAAATCAATTCATGCTGTATAAGTTTAAAAAAACATTCTTCTCGTACTTTTGTTGGAAAATTCAAAAAGTACCTCGTACAAAAAACGACAAAAGATTCCTTTCATATCCTTTACTAAAAACTCATTGAAGGGTAAAAATGGATTTAAAAAATTTTAGGAGTATGGAAATAATATTACATATTGATGAAACATGGATGTGGATTATAAAATACACCCCAGTAAATTTCAAAGTATAAACAATCTCGGATAAAAATTGAGATTGCGAGATTTTCCCATACCTTATGTCCGATATGCTTTGTACATATCCGAACCTCCTGTATAATGATTTAAATAATGTCATTAACTTATTAAAGAATCATATTCATTGTTATGATATCATATATGGTTCACTTATGACTTTATATTACCCGTTCTTTTGTAAATTCCATGTTAAAGAAGCATTTTGGGTAAAATCGTTTCATTTATCGTAGGTGTTTGGACTTGTTGTTGTTGACATTATTATTACTTATATCATTATTTGATTACTTCCAGAATATAAAACATGATTTATATATCATATATATTCAGTATATATATATAATAGATAGATAAATTAAATTAAACACACCGTTCATGGAGACGGCAGTCCGTACGTACGCATGAACGCTGTTTTCCTTTCCTTATTGTCTTGAATGGAAGTAAGTAGATGACATACATATATATATATACATAAATACAGTAGATTTAACATGTCATATATTTCATTATTATTCATTATATATATTTTATAATCATTCATGAATGGTTAATGAGGAGAATGAATCTCATCGCGTCGTGGAGACGGTAGTCCGTACGTACGCTCGAGCGATGATATCGTTCTCATGATCGTGAAATTGTGTTGAAGTGTATGTATAATATTTCAGTATCAATATCACTTTATAATAATAATATATAGTTACTCATTACACCATTATACCCATCCAATTATGGTGGTGGTGGAAAATAGATTACACCACAGCGTGGAGAGGGTATTCTGTACGTACGCACGTGCGGTGATTTCCTTTTTCCGTAGGATTGATAGAAGGTTAATTAGAGTCGTTTCATATTTATAATAACTTATCAGTATATAAGAAATACTGATGTTATTAATTTATCATGAAACAACTAAAGAATAGGAAGTTGAAGAAGAAAGAAATTGAAAAAGATCGGTAATAGATATTACCTCTTTTTGATGCACCTTTCTTAACCTCCACTTAAGGAACTAAGGATGGTCTTTGAAGAAGACCAGGACCTCTAAGATGATACTAGGGAAGTGGAGAAGATATTTTTTCAGGGTTTGGACGAGCTTTAATGCTCAAATTGGTGTGAGGAGGAGAGGGAGGAGGTGCCCTTTTATAAGGGAGGAGAGGGGCACCTTAGAAAAATCTCAAAATATTATTTTATATTAAGGTCAAATTCGGTTTATAATGGTTCAAAGGTTCTTATTTCGAAGATAAAGTGGGTATGGGTCTAAATACTCTCATCCAATAGGATTTATACAAGTTTAGGTTATTATTTTAACCTTATCAATTAGATTTATCTCAAAGTTAAATAATTTATCTTTTACCGTGTCTTTTTGTTTTCTACACAATATGGTTAATAAACTTACCATAACAAGCCAAAAGAACCCCAAGTTGTTTATTATTAATATATATATTCTTATCTAAGTCATTTGGCCTAACCTCAGATTTTTATGAATTAAATAACAATTAATAATATAATATTTGTTTTAAAAACTAATTTATATCAATTTGACACTATTTGGTACATGATTTTTATGAAATTCATAACAGAATGATAAGTTCGAACCAAGTTTCGTATATCAATAATAACATGTCATATTAACCTATAAAATTAATGTAGGTCATAAAAAGTATCAAATTACATTTATTTGGGAATTTATAACATCAATTATGTCAATATTTCATTAATAAGACAATTACTACATCATCAATGTGTCATAATAAATGATAATTATTTAACCCCTAAAAATTCTAAATAAATTCCTATGATGTAGATAATTGTATTATATTTCTGGAGACTATTCATGTTCGAAGTTTCATGAAGTTTATCACTAGATTAAAATTATTATACTTATAAGATTTAAGAAAGTGACATGTTGTCACATTTTTTGGTTTTAATAATAATTAAATTATTTTCATTGACAAAATTTAATTAAATGAATCCAATCCGACCCTTAGGTGATATGGGTCGACTTTTAGTCGTCCAATAGGATTTTTACATTTGTTGGGGTAATTTTAAAATATTATATTTACCCTTAATTACCTGATTTACCTTTAACTATGGTAAATAAAATTTACCGTAGTTACTATTCATAATTTCAAAAAATAAAAAGTAGCTTATTAACATAATTTGGATACACTGATTCCAAATATTGAATCCATTTTTCCAAATTCAATACACAAAAGTTGCATAAATTAAATTAAAATTAATCTCGTTGTCGAAAGAAAACGGGTTTTTCTTTAAAACATTGCAAAAGTTTGAATTGATTTAACGTACGAATTCAAGGTAAAATCAATGCTAATGAGATACATTATGTTAAATGGTAAAAATATATTCTATTTACACTTTAAATCCATTAAATATTATAATTTAACCACATAATATATTACGATGGAAAATGTTGTTTTTAATTAAAATATAGCGTGTTTTTACTATTCATTAAAATATGAAAGTTATCGGAAAAATATCAGAACTTTATCTAATGTAAACTTTTATATCCTGATTCAAAAAAAGAATTTTATTTTGTCAAAATGAACATATAAACATGTCAAAAACTATATTTAAAGTGGGTGCGCCATCAAAAGGTGGCAAAACTGCATTTTTTAAAAAATACTTATTTTACCCGAAAAATTTATTTTGTTCTTATACCATGTTCTAGAAAATGTTTAAGATGAATAATAATGTTATAAAATTAAAAATTTAGTTAATACTATTCATAACGAATAGTTGATGATAATATTATAATAATATATCGTTGTTTATTAAAACCCGGTATTGCGTACAACACACGCTATCGAGGAAGGTCGCGATTGCGTGTAATGCAAGCCAAGTCAGGGTTGCGTGTTGTGAAAGAATCCTTCGTTGTTTCGTATAACAGAATCCAACCATATTTAATTTATACATTGAATATATATATATATACTCAATTTTGGGTAGAATAACTATTATCAAAATTGTGTGTAACACGATCCAAGAATAGTGTTGCTTATACTGCAAGCTAATACGGTGTTGCGTATAACGCAATGTAATCTTGGTGTAGAATACAACACAATACATTAATGAAATTAAAAGAAGATTTTTCATAAAATCTCGGGGTGTTACATCCATTACAATATCTTTATCCATCCAATGAATGAATAAGTGTTAATTGAATACAACATATCCACAATGAAGTGTATGTGACATTTTGGGTTGCTAACATTGATAATAGGACATAACAACAAAATATAACAACAAATATCTTACTGAAAATTAACTTTTAACCTTTATAATCATCAACGTATTTCTCGTTAGATGGAAAATGATTTTGAAATATTACATAGATAAATTTGAGAAATTAACATTTAGATTTTGAAAACACATAAATAATATCAAAACAATTATATCAAATTAGAGAAATTATTTAACATGAAAATTATATTTTATTCATAAAAATGATACTTTAAAAAATTGACTCGTTATGGGGGTGGGAATATTCTATTAATGCCAAGTATGTTAAAACAATGATTTAAATCAAATTTTTTGTTAAAACATTAAAAAGTAAATCATTCAAAAAATGATAGGATGAATACTATAAATACATTAATTAAATACCATAACATAGTTAAAAGTAATTTTCAACAATAATAGGATAATATTAAAAAAACATGAAATAATATTTACAAAATAGTGATTTGGGAGAAAAATTATTTTCACTTACATATATAAATAATGTGATATTTCCTTAAAATAATTGTCTCAATCAAGCTAATCCCAAAATAGAGGAAAATATTAGCATTACATAAAAATTTCAATAATAAAGAGAAAAATATAGTTAATATTTTTATACTATACGATGATAATTTTTTTTACTTTAATGTAAATTCAAGAACAAATAAACCAATTGAAAAAAATATTGTAAAATAAATATTTTTTTTACTTTGGTTTATTTTCAAATGTAACAACATGAACGAATTATTCTGATAGAAAATTTAAATATTTCATCCATAATATTATTATTTAAATAAAATATCTTATGGGAAGTATTTACAACTCATAAAAGAGAGAGGTTTATAAAATAAATATGTTCTAAATTATACATTTTGAAAAGAGAAACCCTTACAAATATATTAAAGTTGATGATATAGTTATGCAGTGAATCAATTATGTGTAAAAAAAGAAAACTAAAATTTAAAATGTTTGAATAAAACATAATATAATATAAATTCATTATAAAATTTATCTTATATTATCAAATAAAATGATGAATCAATATAACCCAATGAAAAGAAAGTGGGTTTTTGAATTTCATTTCCACGTGGTTATTTTAATGTAAAATCCACTTGTATAAAATAATTTGAATAAAACATGAATTACCATGAATTATGAAATGTTAATGATATAAAATGTAAAATATTTAATATAAAACCCATATAAAAGAAATTATGTACATACTATTACAATATGCCTCAGTGAAGGGAACTTGAGAGGAAGTCCCTTACTTTGAGTCCAGAAATTATATATATTACATTTCACCCCTATATAAGATTATTATATAATTTATTAACATAATAAGAAATATTTACATGGTTTATATTTTATACTTAAAAAATGTACTTATTTTTAACATAAATTTTATTTTTTAATTATTAAAGTCAATAAAATCTATTTTGAGGTTGTTCTGTTCATTATTTCGAAAGTGATACATTGTGTTGACCATCGTAATATAAGAAATTGATCCATAATATATAGGATAGTAATAAATAAATAATTATAATTTTTTTAGAATATTTTTAATTTTAGAATCAAATATTAATTATTATTTAAATAAATTAACAATGTTCACATCATGGAGACAATAGGTCATAGATACACATGAGTATGCTTCCATTTTTCCACGATCGTTATGGATATTGGAAAAGCATTAAGATATCAGTGAAAATGATAATAATATTATAAATATCATATTATTTATTTAATTAATTTATCTATTTCATCTACTTCATGTGGTGATTAAAACTATATCACATCACTTTATTAGGATAATAGTTTAAAACAACGCACGAATGATGTTTTCTGGATTCAATGAATACACATGACTAAAAATATATAATATATTTCATTTAATATTAATAAATACTTTTTTAGTATTATAGTTATTCCATATATATTTTATATTTATTAACTGTATTCTTATTACATTTCATTTAAATCATTATGAAAAAATGAATCACATTATTTTCCGAGGTGGTAGTCCCCCGTATAAACTAGTGAAATTATCGATTCCACTACAAAATGAAAATTAACAATGTATATGAGATAATATAATCCCATAAGTATAAATATGGTAATATAATCATATATATATACTTTAAATACAACTTTATAATTATATTTTATAGGTAATTATGAAAAATGAATAACTTTGATTTACGAGACGAGAGTTTGTCGTACACACGAATAATGGTTTAATTTTCTATTGGATGGAAGATGACATGGGTTTGATAATGTAAATAAAATAATACCATATAAAATATTAGATATAATTTTTTATTAGGTAATTATATTTTATTAATATTTTATGTAGTTTGAGTAAAAAATTAACAAATGCTCAGTTAATCTAGATACCTCTTCTTTGGACAACCTCATTTTGTTTCCACCAAAAGCCTAATTAAGATGGATTTATGATAAAAATGGTATCTAAGTCATTAAGAGGGATTTACATTTTTTATTTTTTATTTCATATCATATATACATATGAATTTTATGATTTTAGGATGAGAGAAGAGGGGAGGCCTATTATAAGTGCGGTGAGTGGCACACATGTCATTTTTTAAAAGACAGTGTTCTACTTAAATTTCACATATAATTAATGGTACAAAAATAGATAATTATTTTGAATTATAGGATATGACATATAATAACATCCAAAAATGTTTCTATGAAAATTTATTTTCTTTTTTAAAACATATCATTTCAGTTTAACCTTAGATTAATCTATTTTTACCATTACCAATATTTCAATTTTTTTACTATTTTCACTATTAATTATGTTGAAAATAGTATAAATTTACTATATAATATATATTATTATAATTACAAATAATGAATACATTTTAAAAAATTTTATTCATATAAGTGGAATAATATAATTGTAAATTAAACACATAGATGTGTTGAAAAATAATCTATTCAATAAACATATTAATCATGAATAGGATAATTTGGTATTAACTCAATGAAAAGTAATCATAATTCTATGAATTTAAATAAATATATGTATATATATAATATATAACTTTATTTTATAACATTTCTAATTTGGGTTTGTTTTAATAACTAAAATGATGAAACCATATTCACTTTAAAACAATTTTCTGAAAAATGACATTTTAATCCCAAAATGATATTATAATAAAATCCAATATAAATATTATTGAAATTTTGATAATTTAACTAAATTTAAATAATTAGTAACATTTTTAAATAAATAAATATTAAAAAACATTGAAACAATTAATTTTCTATACGTACCGAAATGAAATGTCATTGTTTTTAAAAATCCAAATGTTCACTTCCACTAGAAATAAATATATAATAAAAAATAAAAAATTATAACTGTATATTAATTTTGAGATTTCGATTTATAATTTTTTTTAATTTTTATAAATAATGATTTAAAAATATAATTAAATTATTTATATTATTTTCTCAAAAATCATGATAAAATCATTTTGTAGGAAAACATTTTTTGGAAGAACAAAATTACAATAATAATTTTATAATTATTATTTCAAAAAAATTAATCAAAACTTTAATATTTATTTAGTTATATATATATATATTAATGTATTTTATTATATTCATACATTTCAATTTATGGATATGATTAGAAAATTTATATTAAATAATAATAATTTCCGAACATATAATATCAGTGTTGTGTGTCTTGTTAGATATTGAGAATAGACTACATTGAATCGTGAATTTTGTATCTCATTTAATTGAATACATAATGAAAAAAATATTTCAAATACTATAATTAGAATAGGTTCAATTTAGTCATATGAATTAAAAAATAAATTCAATGATAATATTAGTAAGATATTCATTCAGAATTGTGTGTCACCATTGGGTGAAACTATTATTTTTTTAGAATAAATGTGGATCAATGTGTCTCTTTATTTCTTATCGGGAACATAATAATATTATAATGAAGAAAAATAATACTATACCACATATTGAAAACTTATTTAATAACTTGTGTAGAGATCAATACTTTTCAATGATTTACCATAATTTATGATGACCTCAATTAAGGGTCATTAAGGGGATATGCCCAAGACATAATTTAATTGAATATATGTAAAATATGAATTTATAGATATTCTATAGTGATATATTAATTCCCCAACTATCATTAAAGATATAATTAATAGAGTCATCATAAATTACATTGATTATTTTGTGGAATCCTATATAGATTATACAAAATATATTCATAGAGAAAGGATTATAATTAAGATCAATTATAAATTTTGATTAACATCACAATAAATTATATTCTTTATAAAACATTTACCAGGTTTTAATTTTAACTTCAAAAATTTTCATGCTTGGGTCATATAATCTCAATTGATGGTATATAAATAATATTTCAATGATAGATGTTATTGAACATTCTCTCTGATAACACATTATGAATGAGATACATATTATTCATGTTATATATATATATTATCATATCTTTGTTGAATATTTCTTAGGACTATATAATCCACTAACCTTGTTTACATATATGGGAGATTAGTACCTTTGGATAAATGAACGTGAATAATTTTTCAAGGAACCAAAGAGTTGGTCAGTTAGTGAACATGTTAATACATTTCCCTACAGTGCATAATGGTTTTTCTTCTATAGTGATACATCAAAAATTACATATGGATGAATTATAATGAATAATTTTATGGTAAAATCCCATGCCCTAATCTAATTAATGGTTCATTAGAAAAATTACTCAACCCATGATTTGGAGTATGTTACTTTAACTATTTCATTAAATATATTTTGGAATTATCAATATGGAGAATTGTATGATATAATAATGATACTAAAATATTAATATATATTTTTACATTGAAATAGTTTAAATACCTACTTGGATGATGGTTAGAGTTGATTATGCATGACAGCTTTTTAATTCATTACCACCCTAGGAATGTGATACTGTAGGATGATACTCGTTATTGAAATTATCATGGTAGATTCTCTATGATAATGATAAAATATATATAAAATATTCGGATATTTCCAAAGGACTAATTATTATAAATTACAGGATTGGGAGAAATCTTATCTTTTTCATATGTTTGTTCAACCATCTATCCATGTTATCAATTATGTGGCTTATAAAGATGATGCATGGATATAAGAGAAGTAGGTAAATTTTTTGAATTTATCATTGATAATGATGGAATGATATGTTTCATGAATATTGTATGTTTTCATTCCATACCAAATTTGAATAATGAGTTGATGGATGAGGGTCAAATTAAATCATCCTCTATTCAACATGGATGTTTGATAATGTATAGATATATTAATCTCTATTTCATGTGGGATGGAATGATGAAATATTTTGCTGAGAATATATATAGTTGTATGAATAACTTCATGTTTTTATAGGATAAAATTTGTAATGGTATGTCACAACCGTTATCTATATGAAAATGGAAATTGGGAAAATCTCCGTGGACTTCTTCATCCAACTACACAAAACATCAAAAAGACACAATACTATTTGGGTGTTAGTCAATCACCTTAAAATCTAGGTTCACAACGTTAATGTCGGATAAGATTTATCCCTTCAAAATATTTCTTTAATTTATATAAAACAAGTGGTATGGTTTTCCTGAGTACCAAATTAAATTTTATAATTGATTGGGATCCGATGTTTTCCTCTATCTCCTTGAGATATTTCTTATATGATTAGGATACATAATTGAATTTTGTTATAGTGTTTCTCCCTAAAATAGATGGTCAGATTTATATTATAGTTAATTACACAGGGGATATTTTGAGATATTTTTATATGGATTTCAAAGGAGGTTTTGATCAACACTTTCAATTGGTCGTGTTTTCATACAACAATATATTTTTCATGACCATTCACGTTTCCCCTAACAAATCCATTTTTGTAAAGATATTTAACCCTCACAATATATGATATGATGTTTTAGAAAGAAATATTTCTGAACATCATATAGTTTTCTAAGTGGCATGGAATGTTATATATAATTAACAACACATCATGGAATCTCTTACTTGTTAGAAATGTTATATTCAAAATAATAAGAATGATATATATTTTAATGTTTATGAGAGTGGTTTTATAGTAATTTTAACACAGAGGATGCTTATGAGACTTGAAAAGAAATGAATGATTAGACTTATGTATATTAGACCTTTTGAGCACCTTGATCTTGTAGGGACGATTTCCTATCGCTTAGTGCTTCTACCGAACCTATCTCAAGTTTATAGCATATTCCTTTTATCTCTGATGGGGCAGTACATACATGTTCCCTCACCTATATTGAACTAATATTTCAGACTAATATAAAAATATATTTATTATTAAGGACCAAAAATGAAAATCTTTGATCATAAGGATTAGTTTTTATGAATCCAGACAACTAAACTATAAAATATTATCCTAATGAATGAAAAATTAAATGAATCTACTCTGGATCCCATTAATGTAATGAAACCATGATATCTTCATTCAGTTGTATAGAAGCAATGTATTTAAAGGGTAAAATTTGGTTTATTTGTTTTAAAATATAACATTATGGAATTTTATAATATATTTCTATTTAAATACATCTATTTATCTGAAGTATTTTAAATCATACAGTATTGCATTTAAGAGAACCTTTATATACAATTATTATATTATTTTTTTCATGATAATTACATAACTAATGTATTATAGGGTATGATTAGAAAAACATAAATTAAGGAATTTTAAAATATATATATATATATAATTAAATTTTTTGTTAATTAATTAAACAGAAAAAAATAAATTCAATTTTAACTAAAAAATCTTTTTTACTAAAAAAATGAGTACTTGCAAGTGATGTATTTTAATTTTGAAAATATAATTAATCACTATGGGTGAATTATTTAAATGTAATTTATATTTAAAATATATAAAAAACGTTTTTATATTATTTTTTTATTTTTTAATCATAGGAAAACAAGAACCCGTATTTATGTGATAAATTTTTTTAATGGATTCATCATGTTTTGCATGCTTATTTTTAAAATAAAAGTCTCCAAAATAATGAATAAAAATAAAAAACATTATACCATATATATAACTAGGTGTTCCAAATTTATAAATGATACCCAATATTTACTAATAATTACAACTAGTAACTATAGTAAAATTTATCAACTCCTTGAATGGAAAATATGATTAATACCGATTAAAAATTATTGTTAATATCACCTTTTTCATCTTAATTACTATTAGAAGAATTTTATTTTACCAAAATCAACATACAATTGAAAATTAATTTTTAAGGGAAATATGTCCATTAAAATTACTTCTGTAAAATTTAAAGCTATAAAAAATAAAAATGTCACCCAATTATTTTTAAATATATTTTAAGTGTCTAAAATAGAAAAAATGTGAATGCTGAAATATTATAAATGAATATTTTTTAATAATGAAATTAATTTAATTTTTTATTTTGATTTCTGATTGTTAGAAAATAATTTATTAACATAAATTCTTATAAAATTCCGACATATTATTTTTCAATTATTTAAATAAATAAATAATAGAATATTAAAAAAACATATTATATTTTGAGTGATTTAACCTGTTCCTTGATATTATAGACAAATATGATTCTTTTTTTTTATTTAAAACATTATATCTATATTTAAAAAAATATATTTACATAATTTATTTAAAATTAAATGAATAGTGTCAAAATTGACATTATTTTTATCATATGAATATAATATTTTAATATGTAATTTAAAAATTATATAAAAATTAAAGGCAAAAGGGTGAATACAATATTGTTGAGAATGTAATTACTTATCAATTTTTTAACTAATTTTTAACATATAAGTATAATTTTAACCTTTATGAGTTGATGATATGTTTTAGTGATTATGGATAGAATTGGTCAACCAAACAGTTACATAAAATGATACCATCATAGTTGACACCAAAACCTATAGAATTTTTATAGGTTTATGGGATTAAAACCCCATATTTTAATCAAATATATTTCCATTTTTATAAAATTTTCATGATAATGAATTTAATCTAATTTAATCATTTTTGAAATTCCAAAATAATCCCACCATGAATTATAAAAGGGTTACATATCTCTTCCTCACACCACATTGAGCCTTATATTTCAACCATACAATTCATGAATCCCAGATTTTTTATAGGTGATCTTCATATAAAATATAACACCCTGGGATCCTAAATAGGTTATCTAATGGAATTCATTCATGGAATATGTAATCTACTTGAGCGATCACATTCATTTCTACATCTTCTTTACCAACTCAAAATCTGTTTTATTTGTTATAAATTAATAACTTCATAATCATAATTATAATAATTTTTTATTATTAGTAAATCACCATTATCCCCACGATTTTCCATCATATTTGAAGTCAATGTAACAACTATTTATACGTATGTATTATTGTATCCATGCAGGGATACAATTTCTATTCCAAAATCATATTTCATGAATGGTTTTTATTATGGGTTTAATTTTGATATATTATAATTATTAAATAATTATATTTTAGGAATTATAATATCATGCCTACCTTCTTACATTCCCATTCATTGGGATATTATAATGCGGCTTGTGTGTTCTTGTAGAATATTACCTCCACGAAGATATTATTTTAATTTTTCATTTAAAAAAAAATAGTAATAATTATATATACAACTAATATATATAAAATATATTATATAATAATTGCATTGTGGTGGTGACTTAATATTTACCCTCTTTAATTTCATCAATCAAGAAAATGAAAACATTATTCATGAATATGTACGACCTTCCATTTAAAATAATGACATAAATAATTATTAAATATCTATATTTAATGATTATGATAAATATTTATATAATAAATATATATGAAATTAAAAAAAATGATAAAATTAATAAAATAATGGAACCATGATCTATGAAGAATTTAAAGAACTATCGAACCAAAACATACTTTAACAACGAAGTAGATATGGTGATTTTAATAAAATCTATTAATAAGAAGTTGATAAATGGTTATATGTACATAATATATATTATTATATATGATAGAGAAAATATCATTACATGGGATATTTTATTTATTTTAGAAAGAAAATAACTTTTTATGGTTTCATGAATCATCGAAAATCCTTAATAATTAATGTGATGATGTTTACGATAATAAGGTAGTGAAGGGATGTTCTTTCTTATTGAGGTTTCCACATCAGCTATCAAACCACATAAACTGTTTATTCATTGTTGTATTATGTTAATGACTAATGAGGTAGGAATTTATTTACATTTGGGGTTCACTTAAAATTAATTTCATTGTATGATTGATTTTGTTGGAATATTTGGCATTCAGGATTGCTATGTAATAACATTTAGTTGTGTGTATCCCGTGATAATATATGGTGGGTTTTCATTATATTTGATATGATAGCTAGACTCCATGGTGATTTTTGATTCACATGTTGATAAATGAATATGTTATAATCTCTTGATCCATGTGATGGATTTTATCATTTTAAGCCATTTTATGTTTTCCTCTATAGGATTGGTATGTGTACACAAAACAAGTTCCCTTCATAGCATTATTACTCCTTATTGGGTACATGTATTGTGTGCATCAAAGATGATGGAACAATATGATAACCTTGTTTAAAGCCATTTCATGATTCCTTTAGGATTATAAGTAGATGGTCGACACTTGATGCCTTATTGATTCTGGGTATGATTCATATACTCTATGCCTTATTTATTCTGAGTATTATCTGATTCCTTTTGTATTATAGGTATGATGTATTCAATAATTTCTATATAGATTCAATATGATTCTACACTAGATTTTGGAATTATTTTTTATACTTTTCTAAATATTTTATACTTCTGGAATGGATCCAAATCATGTTGGGTTACGGTTTTTTGGCGGCTTGGTTAGCACATGATCTCTGTGTTTTGGATTGAAGGATTATTCTTATTATATTTTGATATTTTTTATGGAGTTCATTTTTATACATGACAAAAACATGTTAAAGAGTCATTGGTGGTGTCCTATTGAGCTTTGTACCCACATCCTATTCATGAACCTAAATTTTATTAGATTTAATGTGGGATCTTGGAAAGGAAAATTGAACTATGGATGAATTCAGAGATGAGGACTATAGATTTTGTGACGGATACGATGGACACTATATTGAATTATAATAATTATTTATTTCCGTACCTGTTTATTTATATTGACAAGATTTCTTATTTTGAGAGTTGGTTTTATTTATTTTTCTTGTATTCCATTAATTCAGTTATTCTACATGATTACTTTGATAATTTATTATGTTATTTCCTATTTATTATTAACCATATGATGTGATATGGATTTTATAGTATCCTCACATTCAGACTCATGCCATCGTTACTATTTGATGTCCTCTCACACATAATTAGGTCCACATGAAGTCACATACCATGCCATCCCATAAATAGGGGTTTATTTTGTGATAGTAAAAATTTCTTTTAGAGGATCAAGACTATCATACTTGTTTCCTATCTTGACATTTTTTTTGAAAGGGTTGATAGTAGCCTAGAAATTTGGACTCTATCATGGGAACTATGTCACTTATTATCTAACTCTATGTATTAGATTTAGATATTCGATAAAGTGAGAGTAATTATTAAATTCTACCACCATTGATAAAATTAAACATATAAGATAAAAATGAGGTTCATATTCCATTTATTGAATTTTGTGTGTATTCATAGATCATGACTAGGCACGTAGGATCACAATACAAATTTATATACTAGAAGTTTTAATTCATTGTAGTTCCTTATTAAATTATTTTATATATGTTATCTAAATGATATATTTTATCCTTTTCTGGTTGACCTATTTTTAGGATTATGTGATACATATTTACTAGCATTAGTTTTTTTGAACTGATAATTCTATTTGTGTTGGTATATATATAATTTACATTACTAACTTGTAGGGTTAGAGAAAAAGGATAGTGCTAGTAGGAAATATTTTTAGGAGAAACTTATGTGATCCTATATAATCATAGAATATCATTTATTATCCAATATATTTAATATGGTCTTTTCATGATCACAATATTCCATTAGGTTACAGATGATGCCCCCTCAACGCATTCTTAGGGAACTATCTATGAAGAAGTTCTTGGTGACTTTTGTGTGGGTTGATATTCCTTCTTTACCACAAGATGTGTAAAAGATTATAGTTGACCATGATATTGTATATGATCAATGTTTTATGTATCATGCCTCTTTAATCACAAGTCTTTCTGATATTTATGATTCAAATCATTGGAGTTCATAACTATAGACTAATAAAAAACGATTTTACCCTAACATATTTCATCCATAAATGTTACAGGTGGTATCAGGATGCTGAATAATAGGTTGAATTTTTTCAGAATCATTGAGACTGTAGTGAATCCAAAGGATTGGCCTATTATCTTATGATTAAGGTCATGAGATTTGTTTTAGCCACCTCAATAACACATTTAATATATATCCTACTTAATTTAAAGATAAAAATTTAAATATAAATTACTTACATCATAACGTATTTATCAGGCCTAGTACATCACCATGGGTTTCACCTATTAGGTTCTCCATGAAAAATAAATGTAGTATACTTCTATACGTTTACTATCAGAAGTACAACCAAGTTATAGTGAATAATTGATATCCATTTCCAGATATGAATAATCAATTTAAATATATAATAGGATCCTCTAACTTCTCGAAGATTAATTTTTGTGAGGCTATCAACAATTTCAATTTAGAGCTGCAGAAATTCAAAAGAAGTCTTTTTAGAGAGGGCATGGACAATATGAGTACTTGGAAATGATGTTCATGTTAATGAACAAGCTAGAAATGTTCACGGACCTCATGAAAAATATCATCTATTCATAATTGGACTCATTCATCATATTGTACATTAATTAAATCCTCATTTACTCAGAGACACTAGAGAAATGTGAAGTGAACCTAAATATTATCATATATATGATTAGTTCACACATAATTAATGCCTAGATATAGAAGTGTGACTTATATCTTTGAGAGGTGATTTTCCAAGGATATGTATTGTCTAAAATCAGTATATATATAGAACTATAGATATTTTATGATATCTTGTCATTGAAAATTCTATATACAGTGATTAAGGTTAGGTTTATTCTATGATTACCAATATACTACTGTAGGTTTATCTGAGATTTCTCTTTACTATCTTCATTCACGAGAGTATAAATTATGATGGAGTTACATTCCAATTAATATACTAGTATGAATAATAAATCCTTGTGATAAATATATGGTTGGTGAAAACACCATTTCTGAAACTAAAAGTTCCTGAGATAGGTTATGGAGTGTCTTTTCATTGTATTAGACATTGGTATAAGAGAGATGATGATATATAGATAGATCATGTAGTATTACATGGGTCTTATTATCTAAGATACCATGAGAAGAACTTCCCTTCCCATGATATGGAGTTAGAAGTTGTGTTCGATGCTCAGATGTGTTGGTGACACAATCTCTCGAGTAAGGTATTTGTTATTCTTACTACAATATCCTTCACTTTATCAGTACACATAGATACATGATTCAGAGACAGAGGTTATTGGATCGGTATTTAGAGATGTTTGACAATGATATGGAATATTTTACAAGGATGGGTAATGTTTTTATGGATTATAATTAATGGATGACATAACTTGATCAAGGTCAATGTGAGAGGCCCTTATAAGATTGGTGATTCATGGATAGATTGTGTGTTTCCCAAAGGATTGGTGCTTTTCAGTTCAAGGGACTTATGAATTTTTCACTTTTATTTTCCAATAAGTACATATAATACTATAAATGTTTTAAAACTATCTTGAATCGAATAATGTTGTATTGTGGTAAAAACTAGCAGGTGGTTACTCAATACCAAAATGGCTGATGGATGATGATGATGATGATATCTTTGAACATTGGAGTATTATAGTCCCTTACTTAATCAGATATTACATGATGATTCATTAAAGTAATTAAAGATTTTTTTATATGATGTGATAAAGTTGTATCCAAGCATCTATAGGATGTTATGGAGGCCAATCATGAAGAGATATATGTTTGGATTTTTCACATGGTGCCATAAAAGTCATATGGTGAAGGTTGAGCGCCAACATCCTGGTGGGTTGATTGAGCCACTCTTGATACCTATGTTAATGTAGGAAGATATTATGATATAATTTTTTACGTGGTTACCATGATCCTAGGGATTCAATATATTGGTTTCGTGATTTTCAACTAGATAACAAATTCTTCCCACATATTACATATCAGATAGAATCACTCAGTGGAGGAGATGGGATTGTTCTATGTCTGAGATATCATACTATTACATAGAGTTCCCTTGATCATTATTTAATATTTATATGTATGTTTTACATCATAATTATGGAAGCTCATCAAAAAATAAAAACGGAATTTGATTAGACTGGGCATGGTGTACCATCCTCAAATAGAAGGGATGTCCGAGTATATTACCTTAATAATAGATCATATTCATGAATCATGTGAGATAGACTTTAGGACATAATGAGATGCTCACATATAATTAATTTACATTACATTAAATAACTATCATATGGATTTGAATAAAATAATTCCTTAAGAGTCACTTTAGGTTAGTTTATCTTGCACAATGCTATACTGGCACAATGGGGGTGAGACTACGGTTGTTTTCCCCAACATGGTTCAAGAGAAAACTGAAATTGGGTCACTCATATAGAAATATTTTATTACTTTTCAAAGAAGATATGGATCTTATAAGATTTGTAAGAGGAGACCTTTTGATTTTTTTATGGGTGAATATTTTTTTCATGTTATTAAATCCTTGGTTTGGGAATCAATGTTGGAAGGAGAAGTGAAATATAGAACCATGTTTTATATGACTATTTAGATCAATGAGTGAGTGGGAAAAGTTGAATATAGGTGTTATCATACACCATGTTATTTTGGTATGCATTATATTTTCCACAGTTAATAACTTTAGAGGCACCTTCCCAATAATTCTGATGTTATTGACTGTCAAAATGTAGACATGAACCCTGGGGTGTCTTATGAGAAGCATCCAGTGATAAGGTCATTCCAATGAAAATGATAACACTAGCCCATATTTTGTGTCATCATAGACAAAAATTGGAGGGGACATAACAATGTGATACTATTGTTTATGTTTAGTGACCTAATTTTTTAGATCAATACTGCTAGAGATACATCTCATTGATGAGAAGTTGATTGAGGGGGGTTGGTAAACACATATGTTTTTAAGACAATAGAAACACCATATTGATAATAATTAATTATTATTATGTTGTGAAAATATAGATTTTCAAAAAAATAGTTGTTGATGATTTAAAGGGGTTTTCTCTCGGGATAAAAGCCAATTTATCACATTGCTTTATTCTATGTAATATTTTCATATTTAGGTATTGAGATGACATGGATTTTTTGGGATTTTAGAGAATCAAAATAGAAAAACAATATATATATATATATATATTATTTTGAGAGAATGATTTTTTATATTTTTTTAATCTCCCAAATGGTGCTTTGTATTATAAATCTAAGACCAATGATTGGTCAAGGATGAGGAGTGTACCCTGAGTAGGAAAAAAACTTTTTGGAATGTCTAGCATCTAGTATGGTTTCACACTTCGATAACTTATTTATTTTTTTCATATCACATTTTAAAGAATGGATTATCTCTTAAGGAACGTGTCATGTGAAAAAATTGAGGCCACTATTCAGTCTCGGTTGAGGGGTTTACCCTAGGTGTGAGATAACATCCATGCACATTGGGAATTTGATTAAATCTTATATAAGGACACAATATTTAATATTTAATATTTATATTTTAATATTTAACATTTTCTAATATATTATTATTAATTAATATATAATTATATTCATTTACCCTTTTTATTTATCATATATTTATTAAATGCCTAATGGACCACCTATCCTAAAATTTAAAATTTTATTTATTTTGACCATCTCATCTTTTAATGTAATATTTTGAAAAAAATAATGCCCCTATCAATATGATTATAATGAAATGAATTATTTAAGTGGGTATTTATATTTTACCACTAGAATTGAAAAATATGGTTTGTTAAAACATCAATGTACTTTTGACTTATTGCAAAATGATTACACTGATCTTGAGATGTCTTGAAACATCGTATCTATGGGTGGTAATCAATCACTCAGTTCATTTTCCATTATTTTATGATCAAAAATCGTCCTTATTATCCCAGGATGCTCTAAGCCTATGGAATTTTAATGTGCGTGTTTGTGTTTTGTATTTTATTATTCTGATTCCTATTTACTTCATTATTGTTAAAAAATTAATAGATGAAAAAATTATGGATAATAAATTTTTAAATGCTGTTTTTTATCAAATATTTTTTTCACAAGATTATTAAATGTTATTTTAAAATTTTATTTAAAAATGAAAATGTATTAAAATTATAAAAATATGATCTCCATGAATTATTATCGAATTATAACGATGAATTATCAAATAATGACATCATCCATTTTAAAATGATAATGTCTTGAGATTATCGATTACAACTACAATGAAAATTTTATACAAGAGTTTATTTAAATTTTCAAATACTGATTTAATTGATTTATCAGTGGAAAATTATGTGGATTATCTAAATTAACTATGAATAATAACTAAATCAATATTTCCTCAAATTATAATTTGGTAATTTGTAGAAATAAATTATAATAATATATTTTTATGTGTTAAAAACTGAAAATTGCACATGATTATTACATGATAATTTATAAAATACATATTATCAATGAAAAATCACATCATTTTACTAATTCATATTATATTGAATTTATATATTATATTTAATTTTAATTTTATAATGATAATTATATAAAAATAATGAATCGTTAATTTTAAATAATTATCAAAAGAAATTTACATGGATTATGATAAGTTGATTATCAACTATTATCTATAGATAATCTCAGCAAAATATCAAAGGGAAATTTAAAGAAAATATACCAAAAGAAAATAAAAGAATTTATAAAAAGATAATTATTTATAAACTATCTAGAGATAATCATTAAAATTATCCAATGATATTTATTAAAATTAATAAACATTAATTGAGATATTATCAAAGGATAATTAGTAAAATCATAAATTGATAATTGTGATAGTGTAATGGATAAATATTAAAATTATTAAATGATAATTTCGATATAAATAAAGGATGATTTATTTATTATAATTTAAAAAATTATAATCACAAGGATTTATCGAAGGATAAATTAGTGAAATTAACATATTATAATTATATTAAATTATCATATAATAATTATAAAGGATAATTTATAATAAATATTGAAAAGATAATTATACAATATTATTTATAATTCATTATAAAAAAATAACTATATATGATAATTTATGATAAATTATTAAGTGATTATTATAAAAGGATATTTTGATATAAATTATATGATGATAATTATAAAAGCATAATTTCTAATAAATTGTGAATAATTAATTATAATAGGATAATTTATGATAAATTAAAAAAGGATAATTATAGTGGGTAACATATGATAAATTATATAGATATATTTATAAAAGGAGAATTAGAACTAAATTATCAAGATATATTTCAAAGAGAATAATTTTTGATAAATTAACATGAAATTATTGTAAAAGGATAATTTATGATAAAATGTCCAGATATGATTATAATAGGATAATTTATTTGAAATTATTAATATATAATTATATTTTGGAGGAATATGGGAAGCATGGGGTTACATATTACAATGACTAATAAATTTTATAAAAGATAGAAAGTATCATTGCATATGATATTTAATTTATTTTTGAGATAAAGTAACTAGTAATTTTTTTAGGAACCCTAGATGAACCTCGAGATTTGAAGTATTAATTTTTTAGATAATAAGGAGTGGAAGAGTTGTTATTTAATTATGGGGTTTCTAATCTATTAATTAATCAACATATAATGATTTATCTTTTCTTTTTTTCATTAATGCCTTTTGAGTTTGGATGTTCCTTACATTCTTGGGCAGAATTACAAATTTTTTCACTTTTTTATTTCTTCTGGTTTCATATTAGAAATGCATGCTTGATATGTACTCACATGTGGGTGTGAGTGTGAATCCAATTATTCCATATGACTTTTTTCCATGTGATTTTATATCATAAATATATTTTTTAATGATTTTTAATTAACATGTTCATTTCTGATGAATTTATATTTTATGTTGTGTTTAATTAACATGTTGAGTTATGATGAATTTATATTATTAGGTTGTGTTTGAAAATGGTAGGAAGATATCTAAAGATCATGGTGAACAATATTGTACTACTATTAAAACTATCCTTACGAATATAATTGAAAATAAGGATATATTCATAGTGTTTGAAGAAGATTAAGTCTTATCATCATATAATATTAAGATGCAAAATTTTAGAAATATTAAATTTTATTGAAGACACATTATGGATATATATTTTATCTCAATAGAGAAGTTATGAGAAATATTATCTCAAATAATCTAGTTTTTGATGATTCTATAGAAGAGTGTGAGTACATTACAGCTTTTATGCATCAAAATAATAAGTGTGGATTAATATTATTGGTATAGGGTTTGATGTGGCACTTCATAGTAAATATCTTACCACACTATACAATGATAACACTAAATAATTGAATCTCTCTAAATAAACTAGGTAACATGATAAAACTATGAACATACTTCAAAAAATTTATCTATTTATTATTTTTTATCAATGAAGTGATGTAATATATAACAAATTTACCGTAATAAAAAATATTGATAACCCCGTAGTTGCCGAATAATATTAGTATAGTATAATAAATCATGTAAAATCTAGTGGAATTAATGTAATTATCTGTCGAATCTAGATAAAGATGGAGTCAGTAAGAGTTTTTTTCCCATAAACTATATTTTTAGTTCCTAATTTCATGTTTTTATTATAATAGAAATTTTTTATCGCATCATTATCATTATCCTAAAAAAATATTTATATGATAATGCTCATATAATAAAAATATTTTGTATGTTCTTAAATGTTCTCTACTATAATCATAATTTAAAGGCACCACAACATTAATCTTAATCATTGTTCTAAGTCTAGATATAATTCTCATTAGGGATATATTAAAACCATCAATACCTATGTTGGAGGATAATAGGTCATTGATAAAACTTCTCTAGGAGTTTTGTTTTGTGAATCTCCATGATATGAGGTTTAATGAATATACATGTTAAATATAAAATCATAATTTCATAGTTTCATTGGATATTTTTTAGTTGTAAATGTGTATTGGTCTATGTACAATAATATTATCATTATTGGATATTAAGAATAACTACTACGATGTATTGTACAGAACTATTATGATATTTTCATCATGGAAATGTAGAAAACAATGGATGTGACATGGGTGATAATGCATTTATTAATCATTCAAAAATGGATTTATCCCTTCTATCCCTTGATTGAAGTTGATATCTTAGGACTATTGATGGGAATGGAACTGTGTTCATTACTCCATGGACTTGGTGTTCATTGAGTGACTTTGTTTCTATAATCTAAAAGAATGAGACATTAAGAATATATATTGAATCCATTATCATGAAACACTCTCCATTATACATATTGAAATAAGGTTATTATATTACCATATATGAATTTGGAGGTGGTTGGACATCATTGTGAAATTATCTTTTTCGTTATGAGTGTCCGAGAATGATCTTAAATTATAACCTTAGAGTTTATATTTTTATGATTAATTCCACATAGATAGACGACTTGTAATCCAAACACTATATATATTAACAATCCAAGATAAATTCTAGTATTGGAATTATTAATTAGAATAAATAATATTTATTCTATTTGGTTGATCATCATAATTTCTTCATAGCGTATTGTAATGAATAATGGGGTTAAAAAATAAATTTTAGTTTACATGTTTTTTATATATACCATTTTTTATATTAATTATTTAATAATGAATTGGAATTTTATAATTAGTTTATATTATTAAAGAATCGGTAAATGTTGATGATATAAGGTGGATCGATCATAATGTAATGATTTGGAATAAATTATATTTATTAATGTACTTGTGGTAAACTATGAACATTAATGAATTATAGGTGTTTTAATGCTATTTTGAGAACCTAAACATGCTAAAAAATTTATGATTATATAACTTTCATAAATAAACAATGATCATTATAGTGGACGGAGTTAGACTATCTCAATCCATAGAAAGAGATTTAGAGGTATATACTTCCATCGTATAATCTTATATCATGTTAACAAGAGATTATCATGAGTTCTTGAAGTCAAGATAATAATTATTCCATGATCAACCACAAAAAATGAAATAAATTAGGATTAGTCAATCTACCAACAATTGATTATACAATGTTTTCTTTAGATTTTGTAGAATGTGGGTGTCTCTACTATAATCTTTGAACACATATATCCAAAAATGAAATGATGTTTTGATGTGATCTATTCCACCAATCATTAATGATGAATGAATTTAATGTACTGGTAATTCTACTTCACAAATCCGCTTAGATACACCGATACCATGATACCTGATATGGCCCTAACATGGCCCAAAGAGGATTTTTGATCAGAATGGTTAGTGAAAAATGCATGGAATCATACAAGAACATGGAGTGATCAAATATTACACAATAACAACAGAATATAAAATATAGAAGTTTGTATTTTCAACAATACCAAGGAAGAATGTACTAGAAACAACATGTAAAATAAAACCCAAAGTATTACATGATCAAATTACATTTTATATTAGAAGATAAAAAAAATCATTTCATGCAAAGATTGGTTAAAATTACCAACAATAACCTCCATAAATTCTCCAAAACTGAAATGATTAGTAACATGTACCACCAAAATAAATAAAAATTTAGGCCTGCGGGCCATTCAGTCACATGAACCACCTCATGGTGTCATGTCAACTTTTTTGAGACATGGTATATGAAAATTTAAAAGTACCGAAATGAAATGGGAGGTTCTGATATATAAATCCCAATAGGGTCTCACATGGTGTTAAATAATCAATTACAATAAAAATAACTATAAATTTTATCCGATAAATAAAATAGTGCATGGAATTTTATTTTTTATATTTTAAATAAATGACATTATTCAAATTCAACAGATGGAATATATATTAGAAAAATATCCTATACACATAAATGAAAATTTTATATAAAATATTATATATAAATTAGTTTTGATGGAAAAATAGCTCTATAGTTAATTGAATTTAAATCAGATCAAATAACTAAAAGAAAAGAAAGAACTATATACAAAATCCTCATAGTATGTTGGTTTATTAGCTAATAGGATCATCACACCATCATAATTATCACGACTCAAATCATGTGTGAACAAAAAAATACACCCCATTTGAGGAACCCCTCAAAAGAAGTCTACACCCCAATAGGGGACCCACCACCATGTATTCTTTTTTTGATTTCTAAACTGGCCACATTTAACGTGAGGGGTAACCAAAAACCACATGGTAAACAAAAAAAGTTATCCAGTTCAAAATTCAAAAGTCAAAATCACATAATGGACTCGTGGATCGATGAGACCTTGACCTGAGAGACACCCGTCATCCGAAATCACATCACCTGCCAACCTTTATCATCACTGTCTTCTGTCGTCGTCCAATATTCACCTTCTACATCACCAGCCAAGCGCACAACAGCTCTCCAGAAGAGCCATTCATCGTATTTCATCATCACCGCTAAAAAAACAAAAACATTCCACCATAGATACAATAAGAAACCATGAATTCCGAATGAAACTTCAATGAAAGAATCCACAAAAAGCGACGAAACACATTAAATAATCCAACATGAATTGAATTGAAAATCATCCATAGAAAGTACCCAGTAAACATCACCAAATGTTTGAGGAAAAAAACCAATCAAACCCGAAAAACCAGAGTGGTAACCATGAAGGAGTTGATGTCGATTATGAACACATCGTCCAAGGGGTGGGCGCCTGGAACACCGATGACCTCCAAACTGCACTTCCCAAAAACCTTTATGATTCCACCATGCCAGATCCGACATGGAGAGGTACAGTGAAAGGAGAGTTCGGAGCAGCGATCGGAGTGGCCGGAGATCCCAGCGATGACATATTCGACGAGGAAGAAAACAGAAGCCAACGAAATAGGAAATGTCATCACCGAGTGCCTTAAAGACCCTCATATGCCAAACCACTAAACCCAAAGCCTCTAAGAAACCTCCATCCCAGATCCGACCCAGAGATGTGCAGTAGAACAAGAAGCCATAGAAGGGCTCAGAGTATCCAAAGTCTTCAACGAAAAACAAACTTCAACGGAAATACCGCTGGTCTTTCATTCGGTCATGAACATCGAATGCGAGCCAACATCACAGCTGAGAACAAAACCAAATGAAGACCTGATATTTCATAAATCTGCACAAAAATTTCAATTCGATTGTAATTTAGGTTTTTGTCAAATTACATTAACAATAAAAATAAAAGAAAAATTAATCTTTTATTATTATTTTTTAATCTATTAAAAAATAATTTTAATTTAATAAATAAATTTTAGGATTAAATATTATGGAAAATAATCATTGAAATACCTATGATTAAATCAATTATCTAGAAATTTACACCCTCAGCAGGATTAAACAAATTAATAATGAAGGGTCGTAAGAGCTAGGAACACAACATAGAATCAAGATCATACTGAATAGAGTTTATATACATATATTAAATGATAATCCCTAAATATTTAAGGTGAATAGAAATATATATAGGAATGAAATCTATGATATTAGATCCACATACCCAGAGTAGATCGATTGAGATTGAAATCACGTTTTTTTCATACAGAATTCTTTTGGGGGAGTCGAAACTACATCTAGAGAGCCTTTATGATAAAGGAATTTGTGTTATTGTTGATTTGGTGTTTTATCGTATTAAAAGAGGGTTTACTAATTGAAAATATTTTTTTGGATCTTTTTAATCCCACATGAACCATCATTTTGAGGGGTCCACTATTATGTGAAATATTTCACTAATAGTGTGCCACTACTTTTTAGGGAACATAGATTACTCTTTGAGGGATAATGGTTTCAGAAACCATGCATGAAACATGAGACACACACTATATAGGGTTTCAAAAATTCTACTAGGGGGAACATGGTTTGTGATATCCATTCGAAAAAATTTCACATTCTAAAATCCTTATAAAATCTCAAAATCTCTGAGAATGACCCCAAAACAAGACCCAAAAAAATGCGTTCAAAACAAGGATGAACGAATACCTGAAATAATTTAACAAGATTATAAAACATCACTAATATAAAAAAATTATATCCCTATAAATAAGATCATGTTTATTATATTTCAATGTGATGAGGATACATCCCTCCCATCAGTGCCCCATTCTCCCACATCTCATGATATTCATAACCATGATTTCATATCACATTAACTAACAGTATAGTCCTCCTACAATGTACCATTGTCTCATAATAAACTATCCTGACTAGATTATCAATAAAAAATTAATCATGCTCAACATCAAGGTCCTCCCATCCTAGAGTAAGAGATGGGTTTGAAAGATACATCTGATGTTGTGATACATGGATGATATTATTTGTCTATGTCTACATTTATGTAATTTCTAAAGAGTAATAAACATTCCAAATAATATCAAGAACATAAAAATGTACCACAAAATATAGATTAAAATTATCTATCCTCTTAATATATAAATGACCCAAATGTGGTGAAACACTCAAAAAACATTGGCTCTAACAAACAACACAAATGATTACCTACGATGGTCATCATAATAATTTTAGCAGAAATATTCCATTATCATTGTATGAAATAACAATGGAATCATTATTATCATCTCTTGGAATAATATAAGTCCTACCAACAAATATTCACCAACCTCCATAAAACCCAACTGAGATTCCCATGTCTATCAATAAAAATAATCAAAATGAGACACATGAAATATATAATGAATAATTTTGTAATAATAAAGCTCAGCCAATCATAAATGGAAAACCCATGATCCACCAAATTTGATGACAGAAACATGATGAATTTCCTCTAGAATATGTATAACCCTACTTATTATTCCATCAATTTACTTATGGTATGATGCACAGAAACATACAAGAAATCACAGTCCTTCATAGAGGTTTAATAAAAATTGGAAGGTAATATAGTGTTCTCTATCATAATCTAAAATATATAGAATGGTGTAAAAATGAAAAATATATTTCACTTTGATATTTCTCAACTCGTCAACTTTGGTTATATTCTGAATGAGGATGATGTCCCTTACAGGGTAAATTGATTGATTAAAATATATATGTTTTTCCATGATGTGTAAGTGAAAACCAAAGCTCAATTTCCATAGAGATCTCATCCCAAATAAAAATTAGAATAATATGTGTTTAAAGTAATCCAAAAATCATTAGTTCATTTCCATGACATGTAGAGAGGTATAAAAACATGAGACATAGTATATGATGTCACTACTCCGACACAACCACCAGAATCATTGATGCATGTCAAAAAAACTCTTGAAGGTTCAATGGTTCACCTCACACTATGAATTACGGAAATCCACCATAAAAAATATTATCAAGGGAAAGGGAACAAAAAACCAATTCTGAAAAATAAAGGATTCCCTCATATGATAATGGATAGTATGTAGTGGTCTCTCACTATAATGACATTAAAGAGTACCACTGAATTCATCATGAATATGATTATCTAGAAAAATAATCACATGAAGAGGGGAGGTAATGAGAACACATTCAAGTATATCCTTTTCGTCATCCTACTATAATTATAAAAGAAATGTCTAAAAATGATCAATCTTGTTCCACCTTTCTCATAATTCTTTCACATCCTAGGTAAGATTTGTCCCACTCACAGAAATTGAAATTTTGTTCCCTTTTCCCAAGGTATATGAAATGTTGATTCAAAACTACTATAGGTACCCTAAACAATTCCTATTTTAAAGGACAAAATATTTTTTAGAGTTGATATAAAATAGGATTTCACGGTCAGAATACATTGAAAATAATTCAATGAAAATTTGATTTTTCAAAATCATATGTGAATAAATCATGATAGTGTGTTCATATTCATGGTTCAGATAATTCTACTCAGGATCCCAATGATGTTGATAAAAATAGGAAAAAACTTTTTCACTATTCATAATAACTCCACCAAACTAGAACTTGATGAGTCCCAAAATTACACATTGCATTTCCCAACCTCTAGAAGATTGAACACTAGCACGGAATTCAAAGTATGCTTCATCTCAACAAATAAATTTCAACATTTATCATTACATGAGAACTTTATCCACTTTTTGGTGATAGAGATCATCAGATATTTCAATATTGTGAAATACATTACAAACCACCAAATATACCTTATAATCCTAAGAAAATATATATCACATAAAATATTAATTGTTTCTACCATGTCATAAATACATTGAGATTATTATTCTCAACTGAAATACCTTGATCAAATACCATATGTCTCAATAACATCACTTCTTTAAATGAGAAATAAAATTTTGATATCTTGGTTTAAATTAATTTATTTCCCAACATTTCCAATAGTTCCCCTAGATGAAATACATGATCCAACTCAGTATGATAGTAAACAAGGATGTCATACTTAATGACCTCCATGAATGTTTCAATACATCCTAAGGGATGATTTGATAATTCAACCCCATAAAGACATTATTATCATTTATTAGACCAAATCAAATGAAAATATACTAATAATTGAAATACGTACCCTGGAAAGTTATGTTTTTAATATCAGGTTCATTTTTTATCAACTGATAATAACCATATCAAAGGGTGGTCTTTGGGAACCAGTTTTCCACCTTAAACTAGTAAAAAAAATTCCATATGGCATAATGGATAATATTTATCCATCAAATGCTGATTTGGTTTTTTAATCAACACTTAGGATATGTATTTATTTAAATTTAATTTCTATGATTATTGTTTCTACCCATGGTGGGACACACATTATATAAATACTTTTCTCGATACACCATCTAAATAAGACCTCAACTCTTTCTATTCAACTTGTTCCATATGGTATGAAGTAATTGATACTATTTGAGTATCAAGTGCTACTTATATATAAATTTAAACCATCCTTAATGGTGGAGAACATGGGATATCATAATTAAACATGTTTTAAAATCTACGATAACTAAATGTATATAAACACTCAAATATTCCAAATCTAGATCAAAATAAAATTTAATTATTACTTTACCTAAATCAAAACCTGATGTTCCTAACCTACATGATATCATGTTACCTTCCCAAAGAATAATAAGATATAAATCATTAGGCACAATAATGGATACATGTAAATGATTTTAGTTAATTTAGGAATTAATAGTAATGATAAAATCCAACATAAAAATTAAATCAAGAGATTTCATGATAAGAACAATATGTTTTTAGAAACTTTTTACCAATGATAAATATAAAACACTAGTTGAAAATATACCATCTCCTATTTCTTCATTATAAGGGGTGTATAATATCTATCACATGAGAAAAGAGCTACATATAATGATTTATCATATTTATAATAATATTCGATATATACCAGTGAGATACACATGTATCTGTTATAGTAGTCACTAAGGATGATGTTATATGATGGTACCTCTCAAATCCATTGTACTTATATCAGCTAGATTAGAAACTCAGACACATTGTGGATAATTTTCGTTCCTAATTCATGTGAAAAGAACCCCTATGGTTTTGAAGAGTTTTATTTGACTATAGTATCTTTAGGTGATGATGGGATCATTACACAACCACGAGAATAAATTAAATTGTATAATTTCATTAAGTGGTCTGAATTGACATAATAATTAATGATATTGGGTGCCTCAGTACGAATATTTCATGAAATACCAACATTACTACAATAGAAACAAATCATTGGGCCTCTAACAGACACTTCCATAGGTCTAAAGGAAACTGCTATCGATATCCATCATGGAACACATCATACATCATCTTTCTATTAAAGGAACTAATAGATGTTTCACTGGGAGAATAAGTAACACCCATAAAACCTATCTAAATTTCTAAGAGATGATCAACCATTAATGCCCTATCTGCTATATAATTATATTAATTAATCTTTTATATGAAATCATGTGTATTTAAATCAATTCAATGAATCATATGAGACCATCCAGACTTCATCTTCTAATTTGATACAATCTCAGGTGAGAACATAACATAATAAGAAATGTTTTTCCCATACTATGTCACTAACCAGTGAACCTATTAGAGGATTAAAACACTATATATTTAGCATGATCCATATATTATTGATATATAAAATCAAATAACACAAAATTATATCCAATCTAATCCCTCGATCTTCTTTTTAATCAATAATAAGTACCAATATCTCCTACCAGGACCATATAGATTATAGGCTTCAAATTTCACCTTAATAGTAATGTCTATTTTTAGAAAACAAAAAAAAATCCCTATCTTGTTAAAATAATCCTCATCCTTTTTAGGATCATTAGTTCCTTGTAAATAATGTGGCTTTTGGTGATGAAACTAGTGAGACCAATTTTGAGATTCAACACTTTTAAGTTCTACAACTAGAGCCTGATTGGTAATAAGTGCAGGTGCCTACCTTATATATTTTAAAACATTCACAATAATAACAATGAGATTTAGGTCTACATGAGTATTCATAGGCTATGGTTTTTTGAGAGATTCCTCATAGAGATTATTCAAATGACTTCAAGATGAAATTATTCTACACAACATCTATAATCACTATTGATGATGTTATATTATTTTTCATATTAATTAAGCAATGAATATAAATGGTAATATTTATCCAATAAGATAGGATTTCATGACTTGGATTTTATTATTCACATATTAAATTCATGAGAATGACTAGAAACATATCATTACATTCCTTATGAATCCTCTCTCATGAACACCCATGGTGACATATGGCTTGTTAAAATAAGAGTTGGTTATGAAATAACCTAAAACTACCTCTTATGTCATGAAATTCCTTGATCATTTATACCAAGAAAACATATAAATTATTTAACTATGAAGGATATAAGATTAAACTTATCCTATGATACAATGTTTTCTCAAAACAACTCAGATAGCATGATACCATGATTCCTTCACAATCACTAATGGACATGAAGGACATTATTGATCCCCAAGTATTGGTTAATATAATGATTTATCATACACTAATATGGAGATAATGAATTTTAATAAAAACTATATAATATATAACAATCAAATTGGTATGATTAGTAGTAAAAAGGGATAATGTAGAAATAAAAAAAGTAAAAAAACATAATGTAGTAAATCATTAATCTATATGATATATAACTTGAGGAAAAATCTATCATACAATCAAGTGAGATGATCCAACCTCCACTGGTAACCACTATTAACACTCCATGACCTAACGGATCCAGATCATCCCCCACATACTACTAGTGCATTCAATTTTAATGGACCTAGAATAATAACGTTAACAAACTCTAGATGAAAAATGTAATGATTTAGATAAAAATCCTAGTTGTGCATCACCACGAATCCCATAATAAATTCCCATACAATTTACCATATCATCTATTATTTAAAATAAATGGGGCATGCCATTTCCTTTTCCATGTTTTAGCAATATATTTCAATAAATAAATAGAGGATATATCATAAAAACATTGAAATGATATTAAATGAAAATTTAAAATAAAGAATCTATATAAATATTTTTTCATGATAAAATATTTTTATTATTAATGAAATGCATATCCAATAAAAAAACACATAACAATGAAATCACCTTGAACAAAATCCCCATGGTAAGATAGTTTATTAGGTAATAATATCATTACACATCCCATAGTGATCATGACTTCTGTTAGGTGTGAACACATAAATACATCCAAAATACAAGAACCCATAAAGGGAAGTCTATACACTATTAGGGGACACCATAATGGTAATCCATGCTGTTTTTCAGAAACATTTCACATTATCAATATATTACTATGGAGTCAAAGTTACAGTGTTCTTGACCAGTTACCACTAACAACCCACACAAAAATGTTCTTGAATATTCAATCAATAAATATTTAAATAAACCATTTTAAAAAATATTAATATTAAATATTCATATTTTAGTTTTCAGAATTCATTTTTTCATTTAAAATATAATCATTGGTTTTCATCATTTTACAAACACGCAAATAATTCTTAAATTAGTGCCATTTTCTAATGATTTATCATCTATAAAATTAATCAATAAAAATTATAAATAAATATATAAATTTTATCAATCCAAAAATTTAAATTTCATTGATACTTTGGTTCTTCAAAATCGAATGCACATTTTCCTATTAATGAAAAAAATTCTTTAAAATCCTTATATTTATAATAGTTAAAAACAAATTTCAATTTAATCTTTCAATCCATGTTTTCTATTATAGGTAAACGAACAATATAACCAATGACCTTAAAATAATATAGGTAGTCAATAAAACAAACAATGTGATTGTCCAATGAAGAACAATAGATAATAAGATCTTGGAACAGAACCTTGAAAAAAGATCCAACCATACATAGATTAGATCAATCTATTATATGATGTTCCACTAAAATCTAAGATAGAGAAAAATAGATTTCATTGGAAAATATATGAGAGAATATCCATATACCTAGAGAAGATTGATAGAGATAAATTCCTCTTTGATCCACCATAAAAAATGCTTAGAGGAGAAAAAATGAATCTATAGATCCTTCACACTAAAGTAATTTTAGTTAGTTTTGAATGATGGAGTTCTATATCATATGTAGTGTGATCTGAAATTTAAAATTAATTTTCAGATATTTTTATTACATAAAATAGAATTACTTATGCGGTACATAGTAAGGGGAAAACTTTCATCAATCATGGGGCCCACTATTTGGTTTGAATGGTTTCCACTATGTAGGGACACATTTTTGTAAATCCTAAACTAATTATTCACCCCTACTCTCTAGGGGTGCACTGTTTTCAGAAGTCTACATAGGGTTTTTCTAAACTGATCTGTAAATATAGACATCCCAAAAAACCTCAAAAATTATCAAAATATATCGTAATATCCCCCAAAAAGGACAAGACATAAAGTATTGTGATATGTGAGTCAAAAAAAATAATGATAATAATATGTATTTTAAAACATATTTATTCATATAGAATAATTAAAAATTACATGTGAGGATCCTTTTATTTTGGATTTTTTTAATCTAGTAATAAAATCTATTGTTTTTTTGGATATGATTTTTTTATCATGAAAAGAAAAAATTCCACATGTGTTATTTCAAAATTATGAGTTGGGAATACCTTTATATGATTCATTCATTATTCGTAGAAACTACAATACCCAGGATCCCACATGTTCTATTCATTTAAAGCATCTCTCTTTTTATCAAGAAAGGTATTTAATAAACCCCTCATAAGCTGTATTGAATAATCAAATCAAACAGAAATGATTTTGATCACTCATGATATATATTATAAATACTATTGACAATATGAAATGTGTTACATGCACTTTTCTTTAGGAATACGGTATGAATCTCCCATAGACAAAATTTCATGTATGAGTAAATATGTTTACTCCTAAAAGGAAGATGATGAAAGCAATAATTCAATGTGCAAAAATAATACTTAATACCGATGAATAAGTGGAATGATTCCCCTATCTAGAAGTAGGTAGTGGATTTCCATGATCGATGACGAAATTGTTTTGAAACATTAAATTCATTTTCAAAGTTTCATCTAAGAATACTTGGTGTATTCAACATATAAATAAGTGTAGATCTCTTCATGGGATTCTATTTGACAGGTCACAGAGACCAAATTGAATTACAGATCAAAATTTATGACACTAAGAAGATGGTTAAATTTCACAAAGCGACCTAAGCGGTGGACCCATGTCGACGACCTGTGCGGGGGACCTACACAGAGGACCTACACAAATATATAATTTCTACACCCCTACGTGTAAGAGATACACATAGGACCTACATGGAGGACGGGCGCAGACAACATCTCTTCTACCGGGTCTCGTCCATGCCTATAAATAAGACCATTGCGCACCCCATTTCAGAGAGGGGAAAAGTTGGAATAAGGCTCAATGCTCCCTTTTCATATCTCATTCACCCAAATCCCTCTAAATAAACTCAGGTATCTCTCTAAAACATGATAGAAGGAAGAATTAAAGTGGGAAAATTTGTTCAATGTACCATAATGCTGTAGAACATATAAATATGTTCTTATTACGTGCATGATGCACCTGTGTGGAGAACTTGCACAACGTACCTCCATGGAGCACTTGTGTCGATCACCTGCACAGAGCACTTACGTGGAGCACCAGTGTGGAGCACCTGCATAGAGTACCTGCACGGTTCACCTCCACAATGTACTAGTGAAAAGCACCTATGAAACCCTGTCGGTTCATACCGAGGGGGGTCCTGCTCCTACCCCCCTCTCAGGATCCCTGTTGGGATACGGTCCCCGACCTTTGGGCAGGTCCCTTCTCTAATTTCACTAACCCCATGATAATTGGTGAGTCGCACCGTGAACTTTTTAGGTCCGGTCGATGCCATTTTCCATTGCGCCCTTTATGTGGCCCAACATCTAAGCATGGAATATAATGATTTGAGATGCTCCACCACAGTCAATGAAGTGACTTGAGTTGACATACACCTATTGTTTCTTTTCACATGTAATTAGTTTCGACTCTCTTTATAGATTCCATGAGTACCATGAGTCGATACATTTATCATGAAACTAATCAAACCTCATCACCTGAAACCTATGCCAAGTTAAATCTAAAATGGGTATCCTCCATAGGAGTAATCCCCAAAAAAATTCATATTGGAATCCTCCTTAGGAGTAATCCCCATCAAAATTAAACTGGGTATCCTCTTTAAGAGTATTCCCCAACCAACCTCTACTGGGAAACCATCCTGGTATATTCCCCTATCATTTCATGGTAGATGTATCATAATTTCTCCTCCTTTATTCTAGGGTGCCAAATACCAGAGGAGAGATGGGCACATGGACTTTTGTTACCCTTTCCCTCTCCTATTGATCTTTGTCACTAGGGGCCACCATTCCAGTCAAAACACCTTATCTTCATCCCTTCCTCTATTCATTGAACCCCTGTTAAATGTAAAGTAAATAGAGGGAACCCTCATTTACTCTCCCATTTCTTGGGTCGCCTCTCCCTCATCCTTTCTCGCCGCCATACATGCTCCCTCTTCCACCAGTAGAGGATGAAAAGTGTGGGTTATTTTGTTAAATGATTGAAATTCTATTTTTTCTCTCACCGAGCATGAATCACGTCATCCTACAGTTTTTTCATGGTTACAACATGTTCATGATCGAATGAACTATGATAACTTTTATTCCCATTCAATCTAGGATATGTAGGAATCCTTTCTAGGTTCCCATCTCACTGTACATCCTCTCCATGAATCCAACTCTAATTCTATTAATATGGGAATCCTCCTTAAGATTAATCCATAATATGAATCACCAAATCATCATGGAATCCTTTTTCGGATGTAATATCAAACTCATTTCTCTCAAAGTACTATACACTATTATGAGACTTATCAAACTAAATGGTATTTGATTCTCAACTACATGGAATAATTAGGAAGCCTCGTAGAGGATCAATCCGAATACATCAAGGAGACCATGTTCTCCTTAGGTCTCCTTGATGTATTTGGTTTGATCCTCAAGGAGGTTTTCTACGTAACCCATGCACGAGAGAATCATAGCTCATATAGTTCTATTAGTATCATAGGATACTATAGTCTTTTGAGAGAAATGAGTTTTTTATTACATCCTAAAGAGTATGCCATGACAATTTGGGGGTTTTATTAATGGATTACTCCTAAGGAGGATTCTCAGATTACGGGAATTTAAGTCTGATTCATGAAGGGAATATCCAGTCAGTTTGGGCCCATGAAAGTCTTTCAACGTATCCTGATTTAAATATGAATCATAGTTCTCGTAGTTAATTGGATCATCAAAATTATGTGACCATAAAAAATCTATAAACATATGTGAGTCATGCTTGGTGTGAGAAATAAAAGAATGTCAGATATTCAACAGAGGTAGCCATACATTTCCTCCTCTATTATTGGAAGAGGGTGCACCTATGGTGGATAGAGTGGACAAGTGAGAGGCAACATGGGAAGAGGGAGAGGTGACGAGCCATCCCTATATTCACTTTACATTGGACTAGGGTCTGTTGAAAGAGGATGTGTTGAAGGTTAGGGGATTACTCCAGGATTCTTTCCTTTGGTGACAATGCTCCAAGAGAGAGGGAAAGGGTAATGAATGTCCATGTGTCCATCTCTCCTATGGTCTTTGGCAACAAATAAGAGAGGAAGAGCAATGATGCTACATCCTGTATGAAAATATATGGGCTTAGACAAGGATAGTCTCCTTTTAGATCTTGGATAGGGAGTACTCTTATGCAGGATGCCCATTTGAAATTGGTTGGGGATTACTCCTAATAAGGATGCCCATTTGAGATTTAACATGGCATATGAGTCAGGTGATAATGTTTGAGTTGTTTTTTGATGAGTGTATCGACTAATGGTACTCATGGAATCCATAAGGAGAGTCCAAAAAGGAAACATGTAAGGGGAACCCAGAGGAGTAAGTCATGCCAAGGAACTTTATTGAGTGTGGTGGAGCATCAAAAATCATGATATTCCAAGGTTGGAAGTTGGGCCACATAAAGGGAGCAATGGAAAATGGCATCAACCAGACCTGAAAAGATTGCGGTGTGACTCTCTATATGTCACGAGGGTCAGTGGTGGAAGCAAAGGGACCAGCAAGAAGGGACGGGACCGCAACTCGGTAGTGAGACCGAGTGGGGCTGAGTGGGAGTAGCCCCATGCGGTATGGACCAGTGGGGTTATGCAGGTACTTCGCATAGGTACGTCGCATAAGTGATCAACATAGTTTATGCATGTAGATGATCTATCAAGGTGCTCCATTTGGGTTCTACATGCAAGTATGTTGAACAAGAGCACCACACAGGTGAGCAGCGCATGTGCATCACGCAGGTCCTTCGTGTAGTTTTATATGTTCTAGAGCATTATGTGACTATGAACCACATTACCCACTTTAATTATCTCTTCTCTCATGTTTTATATAGCTACCTGAGGTAATTTGGGGGAGTTTGGAGAATGAGATATGCTACAGGAGATTTGAGATTACTTCTATCTTTTTCACTCTCTAAAATGGGGAGCCCAAGGGTCCTTTTTATAGACAGAAGGGGACATGGTCGAAGGGAAGTTTTCCGCATTGGTCATCTACGTAGCTCTTCCACACATGGGTTTAGAAATTATATTTCCACAGAGGTCATCCGCATAGCTCTTCCCTGCATGGGTTTAGAAATTATATTTCCTCATCGGTCCTCAACGTAGGTTCCCCATGTAGTTCCTCCGCATATGTCCACTACATAAGATCCTTTATGAAATTTATCTGTTTTCCGAGTGCTGTAACGTTTGATCTGTATGTATGTTTGGGTACATTGACCTATGAAATAGAATCTCTTGAAGAGATATAAACTTTCTGGGATAGTTAAAAACCCATGTATTCTCAGATGAAACACAGAAATTGCATTTAATGTGTTGAAACCTTTTCATCATTGATCATGGAACTCCACTGCCTACTTCTGTAGGAGGGAATCATTCCACTTATTCGTAAGATATGGATTATTAATTTGGCACAAATAAATGCATCTATCATCTTCTTCCTTCATGGTGAAAACATATTTAATCATACTTGAGATTCTTTTTCTACCTGAGAATCATATCGGCTTCCCAGAGAAATGTGCATCGAACACATTTCATGGTTTTAAAAAAAGAACCCACTTAGAATTTGTTCATTCCGAATCAAAAGAATCTTTTTTGAAGGTAAAATTAGGGAACATTTATTCATTCCAATGGCATTTTTTAGATTTTGGAACTTTGTCATGTTTTGGATAATTCTCTAATTGTTTCCATGTCCATGGGGCCTAGAGAAAATAGTTTGACTAAGGATAGTCTCATATAGACAACCCTAAAAACATTGTTTCTATTGAATTTTTATTGCTCAATTTTTCCTAAATCATACAATAAACATGTTTAGTGAGCTAGGACTCGACTATTGTTTAGAGTTCCCTTCACGGGATATCAATATGGTGAGTACTACGTCTTTTCTAGTTTGTAGTTAATAGGTATTCTTGTTGGACTATTAATGGTAAATTATTTAAGTTATAACAACTTTAACCGTAAATTTTGAAATTAAATCCCAAACAAGACTATGTGGCTAAGAATTGCATTAATATTAGTTAAATATTTTCATAGGGAATCTTAACCCTTGATTTTTTTGGTCACCAAATTTAAAACCTATATCAACATCGGGGGATGCTCTTCCAATAATGTGGTTACCTTTTTTTGACAAACCCTCAATAGGTGTTGTATTATGCAGGTCCAACTAGGGAATATGTTGCATAGAAAAATAGTGAAATCTTTTAAATGAAAAAAATGTTATGTAGGAAAATTATGAAAGGACTCCTAAGGGTACAGGTTTTACAGTGAGGAAAAAGAGTTATCATAAGTATGACTTTTTATTATTGATGGGAAATGGAAAATTTTATTTGGGTGACTCAAGACCACAGTGGGTGGTTTTGACTACGAATGAATTTTTTTGAATAAAATGGCTAATTTATGCCCACATCTATCATGAATAGGAAAACAATTTCTATTCAAATTCTGTGTACGAGGAATGATTATAATTTATCAGAAAGGGGAATTTATGATATAATATTGTGCAATTTTATGTTATGCAGTGATGACATTGTACAATGCATTTTTTAGTCATGCAGTGTTGACATTTTACTGGGCAGTTTAAAGTCATGCAGTGAAGACATTTTGTGGATTTATTTTACGGTCTTTATCACTGACCAAAGGAATGAGAGTCTCTACATTTATTGATAATTAGTTTATAAACAGATTACCATATTCAAGTACGGAAGGGAAAATTGTAAACTGTGTGGGAATATTTAAATTTGTAGAATGATATGGAAAATGGGATAAGGAATTATAGGGAGTTATTTGCTACCATTATTTGAAAAACCTGTTATGGTGGTTATATTATATAGGTCCAACATGGGAATATTTTCCGTAGCCAAATAGTGGCATATTTTGAATGAAAAACCTGTTACATATGCAACTTTTGAAAGGCCACCTAAGGGAATGTTCCGCAAGGCCTGGAGAAAGAGATATTTGAAATCTGATATTATTTTGCGAAAAGTCGATGAATGTTTATGAAGATTTAGATTTTCTGAATTATAGAGTTTCATTTTTGAAAAATGGTACCAAAATATGGAGAGAGTATACAAATCATGGTTTCCAATGAATTGGAGGAATATAACTTTTATGAATGTCTAACCCCATCATAGAAGGTATGGTGTTCGTAGATTTAGGTCATACTATATAGATGGACAATGGAACCAATTTCTTTTAGATTATTGTAAATAATTTATAACATGATCACAATATCAAATCCAACCTTTCATCTTGCTCTTATGAGGTGACCAACGGAAAGATAGAGGATTTCAATAAGACCTTATCAAATATACTTCAGAAGAAGGTGGATAAAGATAATAAATCCTGGACAGATAAACGTTTGCATGCTTTTTGGACATAACAGGCTACTATCCATACTGCCACCCAAGAAACTCCTTCATTGGTATATGAATGAAAAGCAGTTTTCCAATTGAAATGCAATTTCCTTCACTCAGAGTTGTGATCTGTAATCAATTTTCTACAGATGAAAGGTCTTAGAGAAACTCTTTAATGAGCTGGAATGATTAGACAAGAAATGATTTCATATTTCACATCATTTAGAAGTCTATCAGAATAGAATAGTTCAAGCTTTTAAATAGATTGTTCACCTATATTAATTTCTTCATGTAGAATTGGTGTCCTCTGGGCATCTCTTCTGCGTAGGGTTATAGAAATTATATTGCCACGTAGGTCCTATACAAAGGTCCCCTACGTAGGTCCTCCGTATAGGTCCAACATTTAGGTCCCTTTATGAAATTTATCTATCTTTCTAGTGCCCTAAAATTTTATTTGTAAGTCTATTTGGGCTCTATGACCTATAGAATCGAAGATCTCGATGATATAAAAATATCTAGAGAGGGTGAATACACCAAGTCTTATCGATTGAAACTCGGAAATAGAATTTAATGTGTCGACAACTTTTCATCATCGATCATGGAAATCCACTACATACTCATGGTTGGGGGAATCATTGCAATTATTCATCGTGTATGGATTAGTATTTTGGCACATAGAAATCCAGCTTGCATCTTTTTCCTTGATTGTGAAAACATCTTTACTCATACTTAATACATTTTTTATATGTTAGAATCATATCATCTTCATACATAAAAGATCATGGAACACATTTCATCGTGTCAACAAATATGAAACACTATTTTCAAAGTGATTTAAAAATTACATAACCTTTTTTAAAATATAACAATCTAAATAAAACATTCTAATAAGTCCTCCAAAATTTGAAGCTAATGATAACAATTCAGAATGTCCAGATAGATATTTACAACTCAATGAAATTTGGAGTCTCCCTTTAAGGATTCATACAGAAATATTCATCGAATTGGGGTACTCCCCTTTATAAATTCATTTAAAATTATCATTTAAATCTAAATACTATTTGAATAACATTTTTTAAGTTGAAATTAGAAACATATGAAGTTAACTGCATTTTTATAAATAAAAACATACATATACATGCATTCATATATATATATATATATTGGTGAACATTAACATGTATATATAATTATAACATAATGGGATTCACCAATGAAAAAAATGTTTAAATTGAGACACTCATCAAAATCATGGAATTCATTTATTTAATTTGAAATACAACATTATGTTCTTTTAAATTATTTCATAAATAATATATGATAATGAATAATAGAAATTATAAATAAAATCAAACCAAAAGAGCAGCGTCCTTTACATTCAATGGAAAACATTAACTGAATTTTTTCATTTAAAATATTTTTTTTCATTGATAAAAGTTTAATTAGGTATTAAAAAAATAAATTTAAAAATAAGGAATTTAATAGTTCTAAAAAAAGATTCATGTTTGGGGAAAATAACTTGTAATTATCATATTTCTATATACTAGGCCACAAAGCACTTCAATAAAGTGTTTGGAACATTATACGATCATGATGTACAATTGATTCAATGTAAAAATGATTTGGAAAACACACTTTGATTCTTTCAAATGAGACACAATAAGGAGTGGAATAATAATTATGGAGAAATGAGAGGCTAAGAGGGGAGGAATATAACGAAACCTTACTAGGATGAATCAATTTCAAAATAAATAGGAGGATCATAAAAAATTTAGAGCTATTGGTGAAAAATATGGAAATATGTGAGGTTTAATCATAGGCTGTGAAGAATACAAAGAGAGAGATGGATGTAGGAGGGTAATGTGAGGGAGTTTTCTAAGTTGGAAATAGAGCATGAGAGTATGAGATTTGGGGGGGGGGGTTATAACTATGATATTGTGTGAGGTGATGGAGGAGGATTGTGTGGGATGGATCCCACCATGTGAGGGGCTTTCTAGAGAGGGATAGTGGTGAGAAAGTTTTATTTTGTGTAAAAAGTTGAAGAGAATTTTTTTAGTGAAACATAATTTTATAATTATGTTATACATTTTTTAGACATGAAATGGTTTTTATAAATACTTTTATATCCATAGACTCACCTGTAAACACAAAAATTTGGGATATATGTTTATTAATATTTCACACTGACCTTGTCAAATTCAACTATCCAATTGTAGACACGTTTTGACAGTTTCCACTTTGTTTCTACTAACTATCCCCAACATAGTGGCCCATGTTGTTAGTTTAACCTACAAACATTCCTAATGGTTCTAACCATATGCATGATAGGAAAATAAAATTATATATTCATATATAATTTTTTTCTATCAGATAAGAGAAACATATATATAAATAATAATTTAATATATGTACAATTAGATAAGTATGTTGTAGAACAAATATTATATCATTATTTTTAATCTCTAAGTGTAATTGGAAAAAATATTAAATTCTAGGATTGACACATTTATTCTGAAGTGAAGTGGTAATTTATTTTCATTGAGACGCACATATAGATACCAGTTGGTACCATTTTAAAATATTTATTTTTTATATACTGAAGGAACTTTTTATTTTTGAATAGAATTATATCTAATTGACATTAAAAATTAAAACATTCAAATAGAATGTATATAATAATAATATGAAATTAAGTGTGAATAATTATATGTTCTAACAGGTGATATCATCCATATCCTATGATATATTCTTAATCAATTAACAGGGAAATTATCCAGATACTAACCCTGTTTAACATACTTAAATAGTATATATAATATAATCAAAATAATTAGTTTTCATGATTATAATATTTCAAATAAACTAAACATGAAACCTAACATATAAAAATACCAACTTATTCTACCCAGGTTGAAGAAAAATCATATTTAAATAAATGTTCATTTTGAACAAAAGTTCATTATAGACTATATCTCACTCAACCCCTACACCCACTTATAAATAACCAAATATCATACCCTCATTATTGGTGAAACCTTATCAACATACAATATTCTAATTATTGATAATACAATTACCTTAACAAACTAAAAATTTAATCCGAATATGTTTCTGAAAAGTATTTCAATGAAACAATACTGATGAACCACAAACCAGTTGAGTAAAATGAATTTGAAAAAATGTTAAATAATATCCAGAACTAATACAAGAACTATACTGATTATAACATAATATAATTTTGATATATACCAATATTTAAATTATGGTATGGATGAACATGAACATCCATAAGTGAAAACATCTAAAAAATAAAATTAACCATGCCAAAAATATAGAGTAGTGTAGACCAAAAATGTGATTAAGGTGAAAATGAAAATTTTAATTAAAAAAATTATATAGAAAAGTGAACCATAAAATATATAATATGTAATTGGATAAAATATAAGAATTTTATGGAACATATTTTAATCCTCCTCATCTAGTATTAACTAATTTCTTATAGATCAATGAAAATAGTTATAAATCTGATATTAAATATTATTTAAAATAGTTTGATTAGGAAACCATTCCTTATTTATGAAGATACTTAAAAATTGCATCTATTACCAAAAATATTTTATATTTTATCACTATATAATGAACTCAAATTATTATTTTTATTAAGTTATTATGAATATTTAAATCATATTTTTCAATACAGAAAAAATGATTTATTATTTTTATGACAATATAATGAATAAGAAAATATTATTAATAATGAATATGTGACTTGATTTATGGAACAATAATATCCCATTTAATTAATAACATATATAATAAGACATATATATATTGTGATATAAAAAATAAAATTAATCAGAATAAAATTATTCAAATTAATTAAATTTGATTTACAGTTGTAGTTTCTAACTTGAAACTGAATAACATAGATTAAGTGATGAAACATGAATTCATATGGGAATATTACAGGGATATTGAATTCATCAAATCCAATAAATTATTACACACAAATTGATAATATAATGTGAAATTTAAAAAATATACAATTTATAGAATAGGATTTGTAAATAAGCTTGATTAACGAAGGATTTACTAATAATTAAGATGCATTGTGAAAAAAATATACATCTAATCAATGAAATTAAAAAACCAATAATAACCCACCAAAAACAGGTAACATGGTCTTAAATGTTCAAGACCATGATGTTATAATTTTATAATCTAGATAATAATCATTTTCATCAAAAATCAATGAGATCCCAAATAGAATTGCATAAAAAATTAGTTTATACAAAATAATATTATTTTGTTTATATATATATATATATTAGGGATTTTTCCATAACTATAAAAATTAAATCTTTATCTATCATTTTTATTTAAATATTAATTTGTAGAAATACACTTATAAGTAAATAATATAATCCAAATTAGAGGCATAAGGTAGAAAAGATGGGATATGGTGGATGATAAGGGATTGAATTAACATGGATTAAATAAACATTATGGCATAAAATTATTTTCAAGGGGGACTAAAAAAGTTTAATTAAGGTAATGTAAAATGTATCTTTTTCTTATTCAAATGAAAATGAAAAATTATATTAAATTTAACCCATAAATTACTATAAAAAGATGATGAATTCCAATTTTATACAATCATTAAAAAACTACATAAAACCAATAAACATCAATTGTATCTATGTTGGACATATAGTGTCACATTAGGAATAAATTAACTGACCCCAAACTTTTTGGGTTAAATCTAATGGTAATTATATCATAGGATTCCTAATTTTTTTTAATGGAACTCAACTGAGTGCCTTGTGGAAGACGAAAATTACAGTTCTAAATTTTCATTGACTAAAAATTCCAGATATTTTTTTTGTATTTTTATGCATATCAGTATATCCAAATAATATATTTAATATTATAATATGAATCCATAATGACCAATCTCATTTATAATTCCAAATAAATAAACATATTTAAAATTTCAATATTTTAGTTTACTATTTAAAAATAATAAAGTACCATAAAAAAATTAGCAACGTCATATGAACTTAATAAAATCTAGTAGAGAATTTGTAATCTTTAATGTAATTAATCAAACCCACCTTAAAGTTTCCACCTCTCAAAAAATATCTCTATTTATTAAAAAAAATTCATCACTCAAGAATCGATAGAATGTTTTTTTCTTCTTATATTGGGGTTTAAATTTTTAGAATGGAGTTCGTTGTTCCTATTTTAGGAATTTGGTTCAACTGAATATACCTATATCTAAATAAATATTTTAAAGACTTCAATAATTTTTTTTTCAACACTTCTTCCCATGTAAAATATATAATTCATTCCATGATATACTATTAATGAGAGGACACTCCATCTTGTCACACCATACAAATAAGGGTGTATTTTTTTCCATAGATTGTATTTTATTAAATTATTCTCATCCAACTAAAACCTATAACAGAAAATGATTTATTTATATTTTGATTACACCTTTAAAATATCATTAAATAACCATGGACATTTTGTATTAACTATTTTTTTATAATTTCTAATGTAATGAATAATTACAATATTTTATTCTAAAATAATTAAAACTATTAAACTAAAATAAATATAATTATAATTATAATAGTTTGGTTATTTTTAAAACTAATATAAATAATTAAAAAAAATACTTATAAATTAGCATGATAAAGGATTTATTACAAAAAAATAGATTAAAACTATAACATCTATCTCATGGTATATTATATATATCAATTTGAGTATTTTTAGGATATATGAAAGATAGAGTTTTGAGATACAATAAAGAGTGCATTTAAAAATTTCAAAAAACTAAACCTCTTACCTACTCTAGGTTTATGAAATTCATTAGTATTGTGTTTCATGATTTGGGATAAAATGTATGAATATAGGGACACAAAAGTATATATTTAATAAGGATGAATCTCCAATATAGATGATCGATTCATTTTATTTTGGTTTTTTATGATTTTTTAAGGTTTATATACTAAACTACTTATCTATAGAGTGAAAATGGAGTCTAAGGGTTGTGGTTTGAAACATATATAATGAAATGATATTCTTGTATATATTATAATATATTGATCTAGGAAATGATATATAAAAACAATACATGTGAGTTATTTTTGATACATTTCAATCAATTATTTAGACTAATGAATAAATTTATAAACATAACTATAATATTTTTAGTGTTATAGATGGGAAGTATATATATATCACAGATTATAGCACATGAATCCTTTAATTGGTAGATATTTCAAAAAAACATAGTATCAAAATAAAAGTAAAAGGTTCAAAAGAATTTACATAGTAATTCACTATGATATTCTCTCAATGTTGTAGATATTTTAATTTAATTTTATTGTCATGTAATTTTAAAAATAGATATGAAAAGGTTAATATTTAGGAATAATTTTTTTAGAAGCACCCCATACATCAGTAGTTTTATAAATTCTATTATATATTTTCAAATAAATTATTTGTATGGTTATATATATATATATATATATATATTATAATTAAAATTTCGTAGTATGAATTTTGTCCTTCATTCAAAATTGGATACATATATTTTTTTTATCAAAGATCAATATTTTATAACAGTTTTTTTATTCTAAAATGGTGTAAGAATCTCAATGTCTAAGGGATTTGGGTTCTCTAAAAGAGGTTATTTATGATTTAAAAATAAATAACTAATGATGGTTTATCTAACCATAACCTAGGAAAAAATTAATATAGAATGACACAACCAAATTGACCTCACAATCATTTAATGCTTGATAATGGGTTCTCTTAATAGAAGAAATTATTAAAAGAGCGGTTTTAAAAACCCAATGATTTGACCCAAAAGGGATATGTGTAGAAAATTTTCCATATATAAGGAATCAATGTATATTATTTTGGGGCCTTAGACAACTAATGTCACAATTTTATTATCATCGATAATAATACAATTACATTTTATTATAATGGACTATAATTATTATATATTTTATAAAATTATAACATATGAATCTATTTAATAATATTATATCTTATTGAATAATTATAGAAACTCATTTTAGAGAGAACACATATACATGAATTAAACCAGCTACATGTTACATTAATATAAGTACTATACATATTTTATGATATGTTTTAGTATTCAATATATTAATATGGATATGGATTATGTTTTCACCCTTAATACCATATTAACTATTCTGTGGAAAAGGTAAAATAAAACACAACCATTTTCATGTATTATACATTCATCAAATGTATTTTCAAGAACAAAAATAATTAAAGTATTGTTAATATGTGTATAATATTTTTTTCCTTATATAGATACCCTTTCATAGTGTATAGTGGATAAAGTAAATAAAAAATAATCTCATTGAGTAGTTGATAAATATAAATATTCTTTAAGAATATTATGAGGGTACGCATCCCCTGATGATATTTGAATTTAAATTCAAAAATATTGTTAGGCATTGACCCTTAAATTAGGCATCTTATGATATGGCCAGTTTATGATATACATAGGATGAATAATAGTTTGAATATGTTGATAAACGTGGTTTAATCTAACTATATACATTACCTTATATTTCCACATATAATTTATATAAAAAATAATATGTACTCAATGCATGTGAATAAATTATAGGAAGTATATTTAAGTCAATTACAAGAATAAATATATTCTCCATCATGAAGATATATATTAAATTTTCTCACACTTGATATGTTGTTTTCTAAAACTCATATGATATCAATGACCCATCAATTATGAGTAATATAAATGATCATCCCAAAACAATCTTTAAGATATCTTTACAGTCAGTAGGATTATTTTATATTTAATGTAGATATAATATGATATCCAAATACATTATCATCCCAGAAAATAATTTAATAAATTTATTTTAGGGCTATTTTATATCTTAATTCATTAATGATCTTTTTATTTACTGAAATTTAATTGGGGGACATGCCTAACACCTGAGGTTATTATTGTAGAACACATAATAGAATCACATATCTTTTAAAATTATTAAATAACTCATTTATATTCATGATGTGAATTTATTCTATTATATGGTTTCTATATATATAAAAAACGATGATCTATAAAAATGTAGTTTTTTATGGGAGGAAGTACCAAATTCATTTATAATTAGAATATTTTTTGGAATAACTAATATTTTTTTCTGATCATCTTTGGTTATATGATAGCTTGTTCAATATCTAATAATATTGACTCAAATGGGTATGAAGTTAATAAATAATGGATTTTCCTTCATTATTCAGTGTGTATAGTACTATAACTATATATATCAGATTTTATATAATAATTAAGTTGTTTTTTATTCATTTCAATATGTATAATTTAAAAATACAATAAAATGAAATAAAATGCCTCCACAGAATTTGTCAAATATATTAAAATAAAAATTAATCATTAATTTAATCCATTAAATTAATATAAATATAATGGAAAATAAAAATAACTAAATAATCAAAATAGTCTATCAAATTCTATATACTTAAATTGTTTTATAAATGTCACACCCATTTAAAAAATTGTTCAAAACATTATAATGTTGATTTTTATATTGTAATGGTTATAGATAACATTGGAATAAATCATATCAAATGATGAATAATGGAAATAATACATGTTTATTGGTGGTATAAAAAAATATGACCATTAGAATTACAACCTTTTATTTAGAATGGAATCCAAATATAATAAAATTGTAAAATGAAAATTACATTAGTAAAATGACATTTCTCTATTAAATATATTTAATAAAATATGTAAATATTATTATTTTTACCTTATAAAATAAATATTAAAATTATGTGTCCCAAAGAAAGTGTACATGTATATTTTTCATAATGTTTGTTTGAAAATATTTTTTAAACATATTAAATATTATATTAAATGATATATTTTGAAACTTTATAATTTTAACATTATTTAGATTTTTTTCGTATTTTGAATCAACACAATGAAACAGTAAAAGAGTAAATTTTTTTCGTAATAATAAAATTATTTTTTTAACAAAATAATAAAAAACCTTTTTTAAAAAAATTGTGTGTTTTATGTCATGATATATATATTATACAGAACTAATGAATTATAGAATTTTCAGTTATTCCTATAATAGGTTAAATAATGTAATAATTTAATTTAGAAATATGAAAACAAGTCATAATGAGAATGTGAAATTGATTTATTTTAATAATAATATCTCCAAATATCAATCTCCCATTGAAAAAATAAAGAAAATTCAAATAAATGATTCCAAAAATGAATTTATTTCTCTCAATTAAGAAAATAATGCCTTTTAATTTAAATTTTTTAGGGGTTTATCGAAGGTATTCCATTAAAATATTTGAGTTTTTTCATAATCATATAAATATTACATAGATTTAATCAATTTATCTAAATCTTTTATAAAAAATAAATTTTGCTTTTGAACATGTTAACATGCTAGATACTTCAATATTTTTAGTTTCTATAAATATATTTGATACATATAGAAGTATATTTTTTTAGAAAAACTATCATATGAATTTTATAGAGAAAATTTTATAATATGAGTATATCTAGATATCCCATAATGAAATCCACCAAAACTAGTAGTGTCTCAATAATAATAATTATGTTCATTGATTATGAAACCATAACAAATATGTTAGGATATAATGGAATAGATTTCATCTATCATCTTGTAGACTTATAGAAAACAAATCTATTATCCATACATTATATATTACACCCTGATGACGAATAAAATCTAAAAAGGGGATAATATTACATTATAGAGAAACTAAATTACCGTTGTGTTCTAAAAATAAAATTACCTTAAACAAAATTTTCATATTTCTCCATTGAAATAAGTTTTATCATTTCCCATCAACTATATTCATATCCATGTGAAGTATCATCATCTAAATAAAGAAATAGGTTGATGAAAAAAAATATTCATAAAAATAAAGATACACTCTTGAAACATGATTTAGAGGACACAGATATGGTGTAGAACCTTGATATTGTTGAATATATTCTTCTTAATATAATTAAAATTATTCTATAACTTCTATTTTACAAAACTCCATGTTTAAATGAACAATGAAATACTATTAAATTATAATTATCTACTAGTTATATACACATCATTGAATTGGAAAGTACGAATAATACAAACTAAATTTTCAAACATTTGTAATTATATATGTACAAAATATGTTCAATGGTTATGAATTTTTATAATAACAAAATATTAATCAACTGAAAATAAAAATGAAGGATTCCAAACAACATTTTTTATGTAAAAAATGTATTGTTATATTCAAACATTAAATTATTCCATATTTTTTAAATGAATTTTATGAAATGTTAATATTATATTTTCAATAAAGTTTTTTAAAATTCATTAAATATATATATATATATATATTCCATTCATTGGATAAGAATATTTTATGTTTCATGCATAAAATTTATTTATCTATAATGATTTTTATAATGTTTTCTATGATTTTATAAAAAATTAATTTGAACAAATTATATAAATTTAATTTTAGAAATGGAATAATTATATTGAATCCATAGGTTTTGTATTTTGTGAATAGGATCCTTTTATTTTATTTATAAATAATTGTGACCGTCATACAATTTATTACATGATGAAATGGTAAATAAAGTTAATATTGGAAAAATGTAAGTGGTAAGGTTACATTATTTACAAAAATACATATTTAATGAATTAAATTTTATTCTTATCTAATTATTCTCACTATTTATTTATTTAACTAAACAATTTTAAATAAAAATACATATATAAAATTTATATCAATGAAAAGTACAAAGGGTCATTATCTTACTTTATAATATCTATTATGTGGCAACATGGAAAATAAATCATGTAATGAATGAATCACGAAAATAATAATGACAATAATGGTTTTTATTATATATTTTGTTACATAATTTTTTTTACTTATGTAATTTATTTAAATAATATACAACGCTGACAAAAATTTTCATCAAATAATATTAAAAATATATAAATGATTTAAAAAATTAAATTTTCTATCATTTTACTGATTTATAATAGTAAAATTATGTTATAGATTAATAATAAATATTAATAATGAATTATTGATTTTTATTTGACATGAATCTTTTTCATTTTTATTTTTAGTCAAATTCAATGAATAGTGTCAAAGTGGAAAATATTTATATTTTATGGAAGTAAAATTTTATTAATTTATTTAAAAATTAATAAAACCTAAAAGAGGGATACATTGACAATATATGGTATAAAATGTTATCCCTTATATATTTAGAAAAATATTATTATATTATAAGAAAAATTGCAACCCCTTATGGGTAAATGAGATATTAATATGATCGAGGTAAAACATGGTAGACCAATCTATCATTGAAAATGATATATTTTAATATAAAGCCAAATAAAAACCCAAAATTTATTATTTGAGAGGATTAATAGAAAATACTATTTTATACTTCTATATATGGCTATTTGTAAGAATTTATCTTTTTAATGACTTGATTATGATTTATTTGTTTAGGATATTCATAAAGTGCCCCTCAACTAAATTAAAAAGTACACCCTAAATTTCTATTCTTCAAAACACATTGATCACTAAGCATTGACCATAACCTATTAAAATATATTCTCAATATCATTGGAAAAATTATATAGGTTTTTTGTCCAATAATTCCAACCAATGTATCCTTAAGAGGATATCAAAATAAGTTCTCTCGAAGAAGATATAATCAACTAAACTGGTCATTCTATTTTTAATGACATCTTATTTTCCTCCACTTAATTAATATTATTTATAAAAAAAATAATTTTAATATCCTAAATATACTTTTCATTTATTCTTAGTGTGAAATAAAAATTATCCATCCTCGTTCTTTTCTAATTAGAGGTGAGTGCCTCACTCTTGCGAGTGTTCGACGTATTGTATCCGCATAGCATTAAAAATCATTATTGAAAACAATATTTGTTGTGTGGTTGTGATTTCAAGGTTATTTTTTTTACATTATTTTTATAAAATAATTAAAATTTAAAAAATATAATATCTATTGTACCTTCATTCCTTCCAATCCATTATAGAACAATAGTGTCGCTCGTGGATAGTTGTGGAATCCTAACTCCATTATACGACGTGACTCAGTTTTCATTTCCATATAAAATGTATAGTAAAAAAGGATATATTTGTCAATATTTATGAAAAAAATTATATATTAATGATATTAAATTTTTTAAATAATATTTACCTTTAAATTGTTAAATTAATTAATAAATACGAAAATAATGTCTATACAACATATTATCTCTGTGAATGGTGGAGTTAATTTTTATTTGTATACATTTATTAATGACTCAAAATATATATATAATATATATTTTTTATTTAAATAATTATTGAAATTGGAAAATTATGGAACCCTAATTAATGTTTAAGGACCAATAATATTAGAACAATACCTACATGAAAAAACATAGGTGATAAAACTGAGATCAATGGTTTTAATAATGATTTGATTATAAATGTGATATAAAAGGTTATAAGAAAAAATTATAATATATGATATATATGAGTAATAATATATAATATATTTACAATAAATATATATTTATTATATTTTATTTTCGAAGACATATGAAGGATTTCATACGTGATGTATTAGATTTTCTAGAAATGTTTATTTTTGAGAGACAGATGCCATATTCACTAGTTGTATAATTTATATGTATTTCATATTTAAAATGAATGTATTTTATTAATATTATTATGAAATTTATTGGAATTTAAATATCCAAATAATTTCCTTTAATTCATGGTGATTATGATTCAAATGATACCAAATTATTAAATGCTTTATATTAAAATCTCATTATCTATCAGGATTAATTATGATTATGTTTACAATGATGAAGTATAATGTTCTACCACTAAAAAATCATTAATTTTCAAAAAATATTATTATATATTGATAATACATGATTTCATATCATTTATTATCATTATTAACCCATGATACAAATACAATGTTTTTATTGAAAAATATATTATATTTATCACTTCGGTTAAAAAGACATTCACTTCAATGTAAATATTTTCGAAATATGACTTCATGAATGAAATTAAAATATTATAAATATTGTTTTATGACATTTTAACATTAATTATCTATTTAATTTTTTTAAAATTTATATTGTTATTATTTTCTTGAATGAGGTCTGTCTGCCTTTATTCTGACAATGGGATATGATTTTTTTTAAAATAAATGTTATTAATATAATTTACCACCATCAAGACCACTAAACGATTTGAATATTAATTTAAGATATTTAATGTTTTTTTTAAAAATATTTATTTATTAATTCAGATATTTTCATTTTCATTTTAAATTATTGGTATCAATGAAAATGGGAATTTTCCTTTAGAAATGCCAGAATTAATCATTTAGTAATATTTTTTATAATGACAAACTATGTTTTTAGATAAGGTTTAAAGGGATATAATCCAATGATACCATCCATATCATTATTCTGTATTGTTTATTATTATTATCAGATTTTTTTGATGAATAACATTCCTATAAGATGGGTAAGGATTTGATGAGTTAACCAAGTGCTTATAAAAAATTGTTTTTTCATAGGTTATTCCATTATGGAAGGGAACCCATTTAATTTCATTAGCTTTTAAATAAAGAATTATTTTGGATATTGTAAACATATATGTATTGTTTCATTATTTTGTGGGTTTTACGATAATTATATACATCACTAATTTATTGGCTAAATATTGATATCACATTAGATAAAGGTTACTGAAATTGGGAGTGAACCCAAATCAGTAAGGGAATCTATCCACTTTGATAGTATTGGGAGTCCTTATTGTCTACAATAAATTTTTTGGTGGTGAAATTAATCCCATTTTCTATCCATGGTAGTAATTTTTCACGGCTATGGAAATGATTTTCACTAATTTCGTGTATTCCACAAACTCATGTATTTGCCAATGTTAGGATCTCATGAATCTTATAAAATGAACCATATATGATTCATTCTTATGCAATTTAATTATTTAGTCCACAATTCATGATTACAATATATGATATGAAATTTATGTCTTCCTATAATTATTCTCATATTCAAATTTCATAAGATTATATTACGTTGACAAATCCCTTATTTATCCATACTGAGCATTTGATATCACTAATTTTTATGTTTCCTTCACATGTTTTATGAAAAATTCATTAAGTGTTATATGTATATAAAGGGTTACAGTTATTAATAACACATCAATATATGATGAGGTTTACATATGAACATGTTTTAATTGTATCCATATTACTATAGATACTTTGATTTTATGATTCTAGCACTGATAATTTAATTTTGTAATGAATTTTAATTTAATAATATGTAATATCTAAGAATATAATGTATGAGCCACAATAGTTGGTATTATATTGAGGATTAGTTACCCTTTGAATATATTATGATAATCCATTAGTAAGAACCATATATATAATGATATGTATAGAATAAAATCACAATGTTTTGAAAATAAGCACGAATGAACTACGTTAAATCAAAGGTGTCCTATATTTTAATGAAGTAATACTCATTTTTACATACAATTAATTATTTTTAATTATAATGTGGTTTCCCACTTGTATTTTTTACTCAAACTATAATTATTGGTTTTAGTTAATGGATTGATCACCAAAAAATCTATTTAATAATGAATGTGACATATAATATTATAGCCATGATGTCATACTACCAGATCTGGTTCTAAAATCATACAAAATACCCTTCCTTATTTGATATAGATGGAGATGACCTCATTTTCACTATAGAAAACTTATAAAATGTAAATGAGAAATTGGATCACCTACATACAAAAAGACCATATAGATTTCAGGTTTTATAGAATTTGGATAACCACTTAAATAAAAAATACCTAGAAAATAAATGGTGTATTTTCTAAACTATACACATTCATCATATCACATATTATTTCCCAAATATTTCAATAAAATTTCATCATGTAATATTCCAACATATACAAAAATCATTTAATTATCACTCTTAATATTCATAGGAAATTGATTCATAAAAAAGTGAGCCTAAATTCCTAGAATGGTTAAACTTGGGGAATAATAAATGAGTGTCCTTAGTGAGCATAAGAACTGAATAAGAGTCTGATTACATATTCAATGTTAATAGTTATAATATATGAATATTCATACACATAAAAACATAGATAATAAATCATTAAATATTTAATAATGATTTTTCAAAATAGTAAATCAAAATAATAAATAATCTTGAGCACCCTGATTTACATATTTATCTAATAAATCATCAAAATCCCCTAGAAATCAAAATAAAAAATTGTTTTTTTTAATTTATAATGTATTATTAATAAACCATTTTAAACTTGTGTTATGAATAAATGGATCCCCATTTAATATATATGATAAACACTCCAGTAACTCCCACACCCCTTATTTTATATAAAGACAATGATCATTACCAAATGCATTAGAGTGATTTCTGGGTGCACCGATTAAATAATATATATTAGGATCAACCAATGCTAACTAGGCACACCCATTATATATTAAATGTTCTTCTCTTCTTCCACTGTCTATGCACACCGATTATATAAGATATATCAGACTCTCCTATGAAATATAACAGGGCTCAACTATTCAAAAATGTTTTAAGTGGTAACTTATTAAAAATCACTAATTTCCAATTATAATTTAATTTTAAAACAATTATAATACTTTTCTTTTATATTAAAACATTAATCAATGTTAATTCATATATTGATGAAAAAGGGAAATATTTGTTCAATTACAATGTCTTAATCCATCCAATGAATGAATGAGGGTTGTTTCAATACAACATGTCCACAATGAAGTGTATGTGACATCATGGGTTATTGACCATGATAATAAAAGTTACCAATAAAATATAATAACAAAATTTTTAATGAAAATTTACTTTTCACTTTCAGAATCATCATTGTATTTCATGTTAGATTGAAAATGGTTTTGAAATATTACATACATAAATTTTGAGAAATTAACATTTACATTTTGAAAAAATATATATAATATCAAAAACATTCTATCAAATCAAAGAAATTATTGAACTTGAAAATAAAATTTTATACATAAAAATGATAATTTAAAACATTGACTCATTATGGTGGTGGGAATTTTCCATTCATTCCATGTATGTTAAAACAAATATTTAAATCATTTTTTTAAATAATTATAAAGTAAATCATTCAAAAAATGATAGGATGAATACTATATGTACATTAATTAAATATCATAACATGGTTCGAAGTTATTTTTAACAAAAATAGGTTAATATTAAAATAGGCATGAAATAATTTTTATAAAACATGGATTTGAGTGAAAAATTATTTTCTCCTACTTATATAAATAATTGAATATTTTGTTAAAATAATTTTCTCAGTCATGTTAATACGAAAATTAATGAGAACATTAGAATTACATGGAATTTTCAAGAATAAATAGAAGAAAATAGTTTATATTTTTATATTATATAATGATAATATATTTTACTTTAATGTAAATTGAAGAACAAAAATACCAATTGAATAAGAGATTGTAATATAAATCAATTTTTACTTTTTTTTATTTTCAAATGTAACCCTATGAATGTGTTAGTCCAACAAAAAATTTAAATTTTTTTCCATAATTATAATATTTAATAACATATCATAGGGACATTATTTAAAACTCATTAAAGAGAGAGGTGTATAAAATTAATATGTCTTATATAATTCATTTTGAAAAGGGAAACCCTTGAAAAGATATTAACGTTGATGATATAGTTATGCAGTGAATACAATATGTGTAACCAAAAAAAACTAAAATTTAAAATGTTTGAATAAAACATAATATAACCTAAATTAATTATAAAAATTATCTTATATTATCAAATACAATGAAGTATAAATATACCCCAATGAAAAGAAATTGTGTTTTGAATTTCATTACCACATGGTGATTTTAATTTAAAATCCAATTGTATAAAATATTTTGAATAAAACATAAAGTACAAAGAATTATGAAATATTAATGATATAAAATGTAATATTTTTAATATAAAAACCACATAAATGAAATTAGATACATACCATTTCAATATGCCTCAGTGAAGGGAAATTGAGGTGAAGTCCCCTACATTGAGTCCAAAAATTATATATATTGCATTTAACACATATATAAGAATATTATATAATTTCTTACCTTTATATGAAACATTTACATGGTTTATAAGTTATACATAAAAAATGTTCTTATTTTTAATACATATTTGATTCCTTAATTAGTGATGTCAATAAAATCTATTTTGAGGATGTTCAATTCATTCTTTCGGAATGGATACGGTGTGTTGACCAAGGTAATATATGAAATTGATCCATCATATATAGGATAATAATAAATAAATAATTATCATTTTTTAGATCAATTATAATTGTAAAATAAAATATTATTTATTGAATAAAAATTAAAAATGTTACCATTATGGAGACAATGGGTCGTAGATACACATGAATGTGCTTCCATTTTTTCAACGATCGATATGGAAATATGATATGCATTAAGATATCTTGGAAAATGATAATATTATTATAAATATCATATTTTTTATTTTAAAAAATTTATCTACGTCATCTACATGATTTGGTGATTAAAAATATATCACATTACCTCATTGAAAAAATAGTCTAAAATTACGCACGAACGATGTTTTTTTCTTTAAATGAATATACATTACTAAAAATATATAATATATTTCATTCAATATTAATAAATATTTTTTTGTATTATTGATATTCCATATATATTTTTCATTTATTGACTATATTCTTATTACAATCAATATAAATCATCTGTAAAAAAATGAATCACATTATTTTGGAAGGTGAAAGTCCCTCGTATAAACTAGTGAAATTATAGATTCCACCTCAAAATGAAAATTAACAAGGTAAATGAGTTAAAATAATCCCATAAGTATAAACATGGTAATATTATCATATATATACTTTAAATACAACGTTTTAATAATATTTTCAAGGTAATGATGAATAACGAATAACATTGATTTACGAGACGATATTGTGTCGTACAGATGAATAATGGTTTAATTTTCCATTGTATGGAAGATGATATTGGGTTTGTTAAAGTAAATAAAATAATACCATATAAAATAATTGATATAATTTTTTTATTAGGCAATCATATATTATTAATATTTTATTTAGTTTGACTAATAAATAAACAAATGCTCAGTTAAGCTTGAAACCTCTTCATGGGACAACCTCATTTTGAATCCACCAAAAGCCTAATTCAGATGGAATTATGATAAAAAGGGTTTCTAGGTAATTTGGAGGGATTTAAATTTTTTATTTTATATTTCATATCATATATACCTATGAATTTTATGGTATTATGAGGAGAGAAGATGGGGTGGCCTATTATAAATTTGGTGTGTGCCACACATGTCATTTTTTTAAAGAAAAAGTTATACTTAATTTTTACACATAATTAATGGTACAAAAAATATAATTATATTGAATTATATAATATAACATATAATAATTTCCAATTTTTTTTTTGAAAATTTATTTTCTTTTTTAAAACTTTTTATTTCAGATTAACTCATGATTAATCTATTTTTACAATTACAAAAGTTGCAAATTTTTACTATTTTCACTATTAATTATGAAGAAAATACTATAACTTTACTATATAATATATGTTATTTTAATTCCAAATATTGAATCCATTTTACAAAATTAGATTCATATATGTGGAATAATACTATTGTAAATTAAACACATAGTTTTGTGGAAAAATAATCTTTTCAACAAACAAATTAATCATGAATAAGATAATTTTAAATTAACTCAATTAAAAACAGTCATAATTATATGAATTTAAATAAATATATGTATATATATAACATATAACTTTATTTTATAGAATTTATTATTTGGATATGATTTAATATCTAAAATAAAGAAATGATATTCACTTTAAATTTGTTTTCTGAAAAATAACCTTTTAATCCCAAAAAAAATTATAATAAAATAGAATATATGGATTATTGAAATTTTAATAATTTAAATAAATTTAAATAAGGAGAATCGTTTTTATATAAATTAATATTAAAAAATAGTGAAACAATTAATTTTCTATACTTATTGAAATGAAATGACATTGTTTTTAAAAATCAAAATGTTCACTCACTGTAAATCAGTATATCATGAAAAATAAAAAATTATAATAGTATATTAATTTTGAGATTTAAAATTATTAAATAAATTTAATTTTAATAAATAATAATTTAACGACATATTTAAACTATTTATATTATTTTCTAAAAAAACCTGATAAAACCATTTTGAGGGAAAACATTTTTTGAAAGAATACAATTAAATTAATATTTTTATAATTATTATTTCATAAAAATATATCAAAAAATTAAAATTTATTTAGTCATATATATATATATATTTTAATGCAGTTAATTATATTCATACATTCCAATTTAATCACATGTTTACAAAATTCATAAAAAATAATAATATTTTTTAGTTCATATAATATCGGTGTTGTGTGTCTTGTTAGCTATTGAGAATATACTCATTTTTTAAAATATCATGGTGTTATAAATAATACTATGATTTTTCTCCTCATAACCCATATATTATGTGATATGATATTAAATATGTCATTTCTATTCTTACACAACATTATCAGGATATGAATATTTGAAATCATCCGAATGAGAAATGAAGTGAAAAACATTTTTTGTGTCGTTCGTGTGGGAAATCCCACCATTTATACTGGTTAAACTAATACACTAGTTGTTTAAAATATTTCTATACCATTGAAATTATATATTCCTTACACAATTTCTTATAATATAGAAAATTCATTAGGGATTCATGTCGTTCGGAAACTGGTGTGGATCATTGGTGGACTATTATTGATATTGTAACCCAATAGGAAGAGATTTTCTCTATTGAGTTGGTTGGATTAAATAAATTATTTTCAAATAACTACATTAATATTATTCGTAATAGAAAAATGTATAATGAATTTTCCAAGCTAAATATGAAGCATGATGAATATGTTGAGGCCTATAAGGAAACATTTTCGAGACTTTTGGGGTAAAGATCTATTATCCTCATCTAATTTGAATTCATGGTTTATCAATTATTCTGTGGTATATAAACCAGGGAAGGGAATTAGATATTGTTTTCATTATCAACTATAATGTAATATTTTTATGTGTAATCATGGAGGAAATAGATTTTTTAGTCACCTATCCATCACATTTTTTTGGAAAATAGAATAAATATAGAATTCAATAGACACTATAAAAACCATTAGGAATAGAAGATGAACACACCATTATTTGAAAAGTGTAAAATAAAACATGGTATAAAATATCCTAATTATAATTTTAATATTTTTATGTGTGTGAGGGAACATCTTCGGGAAATTGAATACTGATGTAATTGGAAGAAGTTAGGTAATGATGTAAATACAGAGAAATATTCACAAAATGTACCACCCAAACTCAAATGATTCTGATGAAATGATTATACAAAATTTTCTAACCAAGAGTAGCATATGGAGGTTAATGATTATTTTATTTATTTGTCCCCTTATTATTAAATAAAAATTGATATATCATGAAATTGCTAATCCATATGAGGGGTATGATAACAAAATTTGTAAAGGTAAAGTCATTATCCACTCTAGAACTAAAATTATTTACATCAAATCATGTTTTACCCACTATTTTATATATAAATAATTTACTAATGCTATCAAAATTACACGGTCATTATGAAATGTTTAATTAGTAGTGGAAAAATCTAATGGTATGATGATAACATATCTATTATATAATTGTTCTCCAGTTGTGGTTAGTTGGAAGGTGCTTCTTAAAAACATATTATTCCTTGAATAATTGATTTTTATTTTCTTTCAGTAATAGATTGTCATTCGTTACCAAAGGTTCATGTCATCTATTGGGGATGGGAGGTTTCATTTGAAATTAAAAACCGACAAATAATTTTGTATCACTGCATTACATATATTAAATTTAATAGGAAACCACATCCATTTTATGGTCATTATACCTATAAAATAATATGTTTTATCTCAAATTTTTAGTCGGAATCCCAACATCAATGATTTTAATATTTTACACGATCTTGTTAATGTATTTATATAAGAATTTTGTGAGACTACATTGAATCGTGAATTTTGGTTATCATTTAATCTCCTAAATAATGTAACAAATATTTCAAATATTGTTATTTGAATTGCCTAAATTTTCCCAAATGAATTAAAAAAACAACTCAATGATAATGTTAATAAGATATTCATTTAGGGATGTGTGTCACCATTGGAAGACACTATTTGTTTTTTTAGAATAAATGTGCATCAATGTGTCTCTTTATTTACAATCTGGAACATAACAATATGATAATGAAGAAAAAGAATATTATACCACATATTGATAACGAATTTAACCAAATGTGTGGAGATCAATACTTTTAAATGATTTACCATAATTTACGAGGGCCTCAATTAAGGGTCATTAAGGGGGAAATACCCAAGACATAATTACATTCAATATATGGAAAATATGAATTTATATATATTACCTATGGGTATATTAATTCCCCAACTATCATTAAATATATAATTAATAGAATCATCATAATTTACCTTTCTGATTTTTTGGCAGCCCGTATAGATTATAAAAATATATATTTATAACGAAATAAATATAATTAAGATCAATTATAAATTTTGATGAACATCCAAATAAAATATATTCTTTATAAAACATTTACCAGGTTTTAATTTTATCTTCAAAAAGTTTCATGCTTGGGTCATATAATCTCAATTGATGGTATATTAATAATCTTTCAAAGACAGAAGTTATTGAACTTTCTCCCTGATCACCCACTATGAATGAGATACATATTATTCTTGGTTTATATATATATATTATCATAGTTTGGTTGAATATTTCTCAGGACTATATAATCCACTCACCTTCATATCATAAAAAGGAGATTAGAACATTTGGATAGATGAATGTGAACAGTTTTTCAAGGAACCAAACAGATAGTCAGTTAGTGAACATGTTCTTATATTTCCCTATAGGGATTAATGGTCTATCTTTTATAGTGATGCATCAAGAATTATATATGGATGAATTATCATGAATAATTAAATTATAAAATCCCTTTCCCCAATCCAATTAATGTTTCATGAGAAAAATTACTCAACCCATGATTTGGAATAAGTTACTTTAAATATTTCATTAAATATATGTTTGAATTATCATTATAGAGAATGGATTGATATATTACTGATCCTAAAATATTAATATAACTTTTTACACAGAAATAGTTTAAAAACCTCAATGGATGATGGTTATACATGGTTATGGATTACAACTTCTTAATACATTACCACCCTAAGAATGTGAACATGGAGGAAGATACTCGGTATTGAAATTATCCTAGTAGATTCTCTATGATAATGATAAAAAAGGTAAAATATTTCTAAATTTCCAAAATGTGATTCACTATTTGTTACAGGAATGGGTGAAATCTTTTCATTGTCAAATGTCTGTTCAACCATATATCCATGTTAACAATTAAAAGTTTTAGCAGGATGATTCAGGGCTACAAGAGATGAAGGGAAATGTTACTGAATATATCATTGATAATGATGGAAAGATATGTTTCATGAATATTGTATGTGTTCGTTCCATACAAAATTTGAATAATGAGTTTTTGGATGAGGCTCAAATTAAATCATCCTCTATTCAACATGGAAGTATAATAATGTATAGATATATTAAAGTGTATTTCATGTGTGATGAAATGAAGAAATATCTTACCTAATATAGATATAGTTGTTTTTATATCTCCATGTTTTTGATAGGGGAAAATTGTAATGGTATATCACAAAAATTATCTATATCAAATTGGAAATGGGAAAAAACACAATGTATTTCTTCATCCAACTACACAAAACATCAAAATGACACAATAATTTTTGGGTGTTAGTCGATCACCAAAAAATCTAGGTTAACTTCATTAATGTTGGATAAAAGTTATCCATTGAAAATATTTCTAGAATTTAAATAAAACAATTGATATGGTTTTCTTCAGTACCAAATTTAATTTTTTAATTGATTGGGATATGATGTTTCCATCTATCTCATTGAGATATTTTCTTTATTATTTGGATACATAGTTGGTTTTTTTATAGTGTTTGTTCCAAAATAAGATGGTTATACTAAGATTACCATTAATTTCATAGTGAATATTTTGAGATATTTTTATATGGATTTCAAAGGTGGTTTTGATCAATACCTTCGAATGGTCATGTTTTCATAGAAAAATATTTTTTCATGACCATTCACGTGTCCCCTAACGAATCTATCATGGTAAAGATATTTAAAACTCACAACATCTGAGATGATGACTGAGAAAGAAATATTTCTGGACTTGATATAGTTTTGTTAGTGGCATGGAATGTTATATATAATTAAAAAAACATCAAGGAATCTCATACTTTGTAGCAATGTTATATTGAAAATCATCAGAATGATATAGATTTTAATGTTTATGAGAGGGGTTTTCTAGTAATTTATCACAGAGGACGTTTATGCGATTTGAAAGTAAATGAATGATAAAAACTATGTATATTAGACCTCTCGAGATCCATTATCTTGTAGGGATGGTTTCTTCTCTCTTAGTGCTTCTACAGAAACCTATCTCATGTTCATATGAGATTCCTTTTATCTCTCATGGGGAAGTACATAAATGTTCCATCACTTGTATTAAAATAATAAGTTATACCACTATAAAAATCTATTTAATATTAAGGAAAAAAATGTAAATCAATGATCATAAGAATTAGTTTCTATGAATCCAGAAAACTAAACTATCAAATATTATGATGAGGAATGAAAAATTTAATGAATCTACATTGGATCCCATTGATGTAATGAAACCAAGATATCTTCATTCAGTTGTTTAGAAGCGATGTATTTAATGGGTGAAATTTGGTTTAATTGTTTTACAATATAACACTATGGAATTATATAATATATATCCATTTAAATACTTCTATTTCTCTAACAGATTTTGAAACATGAAATATTGAATTTAAACGAACCTTTGTATTCTATTAATATGTTATTTTTTCACGGTAATTTCCTAACTAAGGGATTATTTTGTATGATTAGAAAAACATAAATTTAGAAAAAAAAATGTTAAATATTTATAAAATTAAAATTTTTTGTTATTAATTAAACAGAAAAAAATAAAATCAATTTGAAATAAAAAAATGTTTTTACTAAAAAAATGTGTTTTTGTAAGTGATGTATTTTAATTTAAAAAATATAATTATTCACTATTGGTGAATTATTTAAATGTAATATATATATATAAAATATAATATAAATGTTTTTTTTATTAATTATCATTTTCTAATTATAGGAAAACTAGATCCCATATTTTATGTGATAAAATTTATTTTCCTAATGGATTCATCATATTTTACATGCTTATTTTTAAAATACAATTCTCCAAAATATAGAATAAAAATAAAAAAAATTATACCATATATATAATTAGTTGTTCAAAATTGGTAAATGATACACAATATTTACTAATAATTATAATTTGTAAATATAATAAAATTTATCTGCTCTTTGAATGGAAAATATGATTAATCCATGTTAAAAATTATTGTTAATATCATATTTTCCATCATAATTTCTATTTGTAGAATTTTATTTTCCTATAATCATCATAACATTGAAAATTATTTTTTAAGGGACACATGTCTAGTAAAAATACCTATGTAAAATTTTATGCTATAAAAAATAAAAATGTCAACCAATTATTTTGAAATATATTTTAAGTGCCCAAAATGGAAAAAAGTGACTTGTTGAAAAATTATAAATGTATATTTTCTATTAATGAAATTATTTTAATTTTGTATTTTTTTTAGGATTATTAGTAAATATTTTATTAACATAAGGTCTTATAAAATTCCGACATATTATATTTAAATTATTAAAATAAATAAATAATAGAGATTTTTTAAGAAAAAAGTACTATATTTTAAGTGATTTAATATTTTCCCTAATATTATAGTCAAATATGATGAGTTGGTTTTTATATGATACATTATATCTAGATTTTAAAAAAATTATTTACATATTTTGTTTAAAATTAAATAAATAGTGTCAAAATTGTCAATATTTTTATCTTATGAAAATAATATTTTATTATGTTACTTAAAAATTATATAAATCTTGAAAGGTGACAAGGTGAATAAAATATGGTTTAGAATGTAATTACTTTGCAATTTGTGTACCAATTGTTAACATATAAGTATAATTTTAGCCTTTATGAGTAGATAATGTCTTTTAGTGATTAAGCTTAGAATTGGTTAACCAATAAGTTACTCAAAATGATACAATCATAGTTGACACAAAAACCTATAATATTTTTATTGTTTAATGGGATTAAAACCATATAATTTATTCAAATATATTTCTATTTTTATAAACATTTACTGACAATTAATTTAATCTAATTTAATCATTTATGGGATTCTAAAAGAACCACACCATCAATTATAAAAGGGTTACACCTCTTTATCATCCTCACACCACATTGATCCATATATATCAACCATAAAATTCATGAATCTCATATGAAATTCATTATAAATATTTTATAGGTGATGTTCATACAAAATAAAACACCCTATGATCCTGAATAGGTTATCTAATTGAATTCTTTCAAGGAATATATAATCTTCTTTACTGATCAAATTATTTTATACATCTTCTTTATCTACACTATATCAGTTTTATTTATCATAAAATAATAACTTCATAATCATAATTATAATAATTTTTTATAATTAATAAATCACCATTATGCCCTGTATTTTCCGTCATATGGAATGTTTAAGAATCAACTGTTTGTACGTATGTATTATTGTCTTCATGCAGTGATACAATTCATATTCCAAAATCAAATTTCATGAATGGTAATTATTATTGGTTTAATTTTATATATTTTATTTTTTAAATAATTATATTTTAGGAATTTTAATATCATGCTAACATTCATACATTCCAATACACTGGGATATTATAATGTTGCTTGTGAGTCCTAGTGGACTATTACCTCCATGAAGCTCTTATTTGAATTTTCATTTAAAATTTAAATTTATCTTAATAATGATATATACAACTAATATATAGAATATATATTATATAATGATTTCACTAAGATGGTGACTTAGTATTTACCCTCTCTAATTCCATTTAATATAAAAATGAAAACAATGTTCATGCATACGTACAACCTGCCATTTCATGGAACAACCTAAAAAATTATTAAATATCTATATTTATTGATTAAGATAAATATTAATATAATTAATATATATTAAATTAATAAAAGTTATAAAAGATATAAAATTATTGAACCATGATCTATGTAAAATTTAAAGAACGTTCGAACAAAAACATATTTTAAAAATGAAGTATATATGGTGATTTTAATAAAAAAAATTAATAAGTGGTTGATAATAGGTTATATGTAAGTAATATATATTATTATATATATTATTATGGTTCTTGAGTATTTGGATTAAAAATCCATATTTATTATATAGGAGTTTCAAATATGTGTGATCAATGTTAAATCATATGTAAAGTATTGTAATCATGCTTTCATTTTTGAGATACACATTACATATTCACCACTTAGTTATTTTTTATCATGTATATTTTACTCCTGAATATATTTTATAGTGATTATTATAAATGCTATGTTTATTTATATATTCATCAATGTTTGATTCTTCATTTCTCTTATGAGTCACATTTTATTGAAGTTGTATGGGTTTTATGTTATAATATCTTTATTTTTCAGGATTTCATATAATTAATATTCTAATGAATTATAATAACCCAATAATAATGAATTTAATTTAATTACTTCTAATATTTTTATTTATTGAGAATGAATATTTTTATTTTCCTCTCTTCTATACTCTGTATAACGATATAATTTATTTAAGAAAAAGTGATTTTATTTCTCTTTTGAGATAAATTTCATTTCTATCACTTGTACAAATTTTATAAAAAGGTCTTTAATAGTGTTTTTCTAGGAATGAATGTTTTTATTTCCTTTTTATCCGCGGTTCAGTATTTTAAAAACGTGTTAAAAATAATATTATTATTTTTGTCGAATGTTGTATAATTTATTTTTTTTGAGACAATGTGAATGGATTGTTTGTTTTAATGCATACGACAGGAATTAAATTTTCTAATGTTATAACCAATCAATGATTTTATCCTCTATTAATATTTTAAAATGTTATTTTTAAATTTTCTAAAATAATTGAGAAATTTATTTCATTTAAATATGTGATTTCAAATTTAAAAGGTTATTTTCCTTCAGAAATGTTACAACTAATATTTTAATTATATTCTTCATTTAAGATAAAATCCATAGATATTAAAAAAATTTAAGGGGTTTATTATCTAATTATTCCATAGATATCCATTTTCTGTATGGTTTTTGGTTATCCTCACATGTGGTTTTTGGATACATAATCAATTTATATGGGTTCCAATATAAAAAATTGATGAAATTTCTATATAACCTGCTTAATTTGTATTGGTTATTCCATGAGCGATTGAAACCCATTAATTTACATGGGATATGATATGATCAGTATGTTATGATATTTTTTCAAATCAATATATGACTATCATTATTTTATAGGTGGGAACGAAATTATATAACCCTCTAAATACATTAGATAAATATTAATATATCATTACATAGACAGAACTAGAATGGGGAGTGAACCTAGTTTGGAAAGGGACTTTGTTAACTATGATATTTTGAGGAGATAACCTTGATTAATATAGTGTTTTGAGTGAACTCAATCTACTATGATATTCATCGTAGTGAGTGTTGACTAATACGGAAGTTATTTACTATGCTTCTTTATATTCTAAAAACTAGTACATTATACTAATGTTGTTTTATATTATACTATATTCATATATTCATAAATTATTCATATCATATGAACATATGATCATTATACCATGATAAAATATTATGAGCATTTATACAATGGGTATAATTTTTCAAATTCTTTGATCATGTTATATGGAAATTTTATAATTTTAGGTTGATATACATCTAATTTAACCTTACTAATCATCTCTAATCAAAATTCACTATGTTTACCTTCCCAATATTATGATGCCTAATATTATGTTTGATATGCCATAGAAGGGTTATACTTATGATGAAATTTTTGGGTCATTCTGAGGATAAATTATAAACCATTTTTTAGGTATAACTGTTTCTAATGATACTTGAAATAAACTATATTTTTGGGGGCCATTATTTTCCCAAATAAATATTAATGTAATATAGAATAATATCTATGAATGAAAACTATAGGTAAATATATATAGTGAATCATTCAATATATTATGAATTATTTTTTTTATCAAATTACATATGATTATATATTTAATTTTTAATGTAGAACCATTATAAGTGCCAGTTTTTCTTCAATTATTAATATTATAAAACTCAAACATAAAAAATATATCAACAAATAAAATGACAATAACATTAATAAAATTTCAGATATATTTAAATAAATCATTTAATATTATATACATCTTTAAATATTAGTATTCATTGTATTACATTTATTTTATGTTTATGATTGAATTTATCTGAAAAAATGTCGTTATTAATTTTATCATATTTAATCCTCTGTAATTACTTGCTTTTCAAAATCCCCATCAATCAGTGAAGATAAGTAGTTAATTTTTAGAAAACCAGAAAAGTTTTACTAATAGATAATGTCTCATTTGATAATTATTGTTTTTTATTTAAATGAAATTTATATTCTATTACACCATTTGGAATATAAGAAGGTATTTTATCCCATCAATTGTGCCATAATATTTTATATATTCATTACATTAACTAAATATCCCTAATTAATGAATATGAATTGAGTTTTTATTATAGAACAATCAATATATTATCATCAAATATATATATATATGAAAATTTCCAAGATTATCAATTACATTAATGGATACTCATATTCTTAACATTAATTCATCTAGAAAAAATATACATTATATTCGATAGTTACATTAGATGTAAATTTCATGGTTGGCATTCAAGTTTTTTTTTTCAACAACTCCTTTTAAACTTATATAAAGTTTACTTTATTTACATGTATTTTTTAAAAAAAATTAATACATTCTATAGAAAGAAAGGATCTCCCACATTCAAAATCTTTTAATAATGTCAATAAAATACCATTGAAAATGGATCAGAGTAGTGTATATGGGTTTTGATATTTTCTTTGGTATTGATAAAGGTATTTCCAGACAGACCTCACTTAATGGTTAACTTTTTTTATTACACCACAGAAACCATTAACCAAAATACACAATTTACAATAGCGAATTATTATATATATATATATATAAATTATTTATTTCATTCATAATTAAACCCTATAATTAATTTTCAATGGATGAAAAAAATTAGTTTATATATCCACAGGAATTCCATGATAGATTTTCAGAAATAAAATATGATAGGTTATTCCAAATATCCCCTATATCCCTAATATCTTATTCAGACTAGAATGAAATTTAACATAAAATATTGAAAAAATTTAATTATTCAGATGAACTTCTTCTTTAGATTTGTTTTTAATCAATTATACATCAATATTATCATTCAAAAAATCTATAATGGGTAACTGGAATGATATTTGTTGTGATGTTCCTAAAATAAATTATTTAGAAAACACTTTAATATAAAAATATTTGTGTTGTGTATATGTTATTTTATGTAGGGAATCATTATTTTTTTTAATATATTTGGAGTGATTTCAAACTATTCAATGGATATAATAACCCTAAAATTACATATTTGTTTTGATAAAAAAGGATTTATGGTTATTTTTTTGGAGATATTCCTTTCTCCTCCTTTGGTGAGATTAGAAAACACATAGAATTTATGGGGGTATATAAATTATTTTGAATCACATATTATATTCATCTATGTTTTATATAGTCTAGAATAGTTTTTTAGGGAGTCGACATGATACTGGAGAGGATTTCAGATCAACGACTATACAATCCTGTTCCATGGATGAGTATACAATATCCATTATGGAATGTGGATATGGATATCCTTAGGATATGGATTCATAAAATACGATAAAGATTTATCTCTATCCCTTGTATTAGAGAATATAATAGTATCTTTATAACTAATATCATGACCAAACTATATATAATTTTACATTCCCACAAAAGTAAATGATAACTCAATAAAAATTGGGTCTTTATCTAAATCATTTTTATTCTACGAAATCCCATCACACGTCAAGAAACCCAAATCTATTTTCTGTTCACACTCAACTCCAATGTAGGATTCCCATGTTTCCAAAAAATAATAGTGGATAACACTAGTTTAAATATGATCTATATCATATATGATCTTAATATTAGTTTGAGGAAGAAAAACATAATATAATATATCCTATATATGACTTTAAGAATAATCTTGGAAGAAATGTCATGGTAAGAATACTTCATCAAAGAAAAACACTATAATGTCTCCACAATAAAGTCATTTTAAAAATAACATTCCTCTTTAATGATGATAAATGATGGATCCTTGGAAACTATTAAATTCAGATGAAGGGGCTCCTATGTAAAATACCATGGGTATTTGCTCAAATATTTTGAACATGGGGATAAAAGTTTTATTTTTTTTATGGATTCTATATGAAGATAATTATAACATGAGTAATAATAACAAATATATAATTAAATATTAATTTATAAAAAATAAAAAACATAATCTCAATACTTCTGTGAAGATGATAAACAATCTACATTTATAGTTTTGTTTCAATTAAAATATATGGAAACATCAGGTATCACTTATTTAGAGTTTTTCACCGTATAAAATAATCAACTTTATTATTATCCAAACCATTCAACATTGATTGAATTTTGGATTATATTTATAATACTATTATGGAAATCATTTTGTAACATCCCATTTTAATCAAACGAGTCTAATTTGGAAGGAAACATGACCTCATGCAGGCTTCCACATATGCAAGAGGTTATTGAGTGACATGGAGTGTTTGATTCTGATTTTGAGGAGAGTTCACCCATATTGTAATGTAATATGATAAATACTAAAAAATAAATAAAATAATAAATATTTCGAGTAATCATGTAGAACACTAAATTAATGGAATTTATTCCTTGAAAATAAAAGTCACCCCTAACAGTGTAATGACTGAACACGATTGATAAATAATATTAGTAAATGAAAATGGAAATATGGGTCTAGATCATGTTAGCCCTAGAAACCTACCAACAACAAGATATGTAGCTCATCTATCCACCACAAGACCCTATCCATTTGATGAATCCCTCATTAATACCATGTGTGCACTAAATTTCTATATTATGGTTTTAGTAAAAGGCATAGTAGGAAAGAAAATATGTTTCCTCAATATGGAATGATAATGTATAATAGTGTATTCCATAATAATAATAAATGTATAACAAGAGTAAACATACATTCCAAAATCGAGCAGTTGTGAAATAACAACGTCACAAGAACCCTAGCTCTTACCTGATCCGACCATATGATAGAATGATAATCAATTTTCCGTAGAGTAATTATAGACTATATGTGAAGATATTAGAACACAACTCAGAATCCACAATTTATAGAGGGATGGTAACTTTCCTGGAATCTATAATGACCTGAGTAATATTTGAATACACTAGGAATCTTATAGCTATGACCTATTGAGAATCCATAAGGAATCATGTAATACATGGAATCCATATGGTATCTAAAATTTTTCAACTACATGGAATCAACATGGAATCATTTAGTTTTGAGGACACTAGGAAAACATCACCCACCACCACCATCGCCTAAATTCATGAGTACTTCACCTCTATGTGATGACTAGATCCTAACAGTATCCTATCACATGTACCAAAAAAACCTTCAATGGAATGATAGTACACAAATAGGGTTGCATAATAAATAAATCCTACATCCTAGAGGTATTTAGATTCAATACAGAGTCATGTAAAATAGTTAACCATTGATAATGGATACTTTAAATAATCACATGGAAACAATTATCATAAAATGTATCATGTGCTACAAACACCATCATGGGATCTCAAGATTATCATGGATATAATTTAAGAAAAAAATAAACCATTAAGTTGAAATATTCATGTAACTAGTGCCCATGATGAATAAGAACTTCAAAAATCAAAAACATATATATCAAAGGAAATTAAAACCCACATATTGTATCTTGATAGCTAGAGTAGAGAGGTTATCATTCAAGAACACATATTCACAAAAATATTATAGTAAACATTCACATTTTGATTCATGAGGTTCATCAAGGGTTCTTAATACCAAACCCATTAGTTTATTTAAAAATGAAATAAAAATATCTCATTTGATGATTCATTCTCTTTATAAGGACTCGACCTTAAAACATTACATAATACTGAATTAAATGAATAATTCACATTGAGGGTATTTTCAGGATTAGTGTTTTAGAGAAATAGGACAGAACTATTACATCTCAAAAGATTATAAATTAGACACTTCTACTTAGTTTCCATTTTTTCATAAAATAAAAACTCTTAAAGAAACTTGACTAGTTCAATGTTTTAGACAACATGCCTTTCCTTGATCTCATACATGGCCATATTCATCTTTAAGTCATGTGGAAAACATTTCAAAAAACATGGGATGAGCATAAAAAGATCAGTAAGGGATATAAGAATACAGAAAGAAAACATTAGTCCTTTTTTACATAAGAATCAATGAAATCATACATTACTCATAAAAAATAAGCACTTTAACAAACCTCATGAAATCATATAAATCATAAGAAATTTGGATAACATGAGTCATTCATAACATTCTTACGTAGGGAGTAACCCTCATGGTTACGTTTGGAATACCCATCATAGTATATTCCCTAAATCCCTTCATAGAAACCTTAGTGTTTAACTCATTCACATTACCCAATGCATTGGATAGCTATCTCGGGCTCACCCGCCCATGGTTTATCATGGAACCACAGTATATCATAAACAATTCCCAAGAACCATAACATAATTGTATCACATAAAACATGCATAAAGGAAACATATCATTTACACATTTCAATCAAAAGATATCAATACAAAACATTGATATAATCAAATAATTATCAAAAACATTTTGAATACCTAAATAAAATACAAGTAAAACATGTTATTTATTTTTCATTTAAAAAAGATATGGTTTGTAGAGGAAGCTGAAACTCAAATAATGGTCACAGCGATGGAGAAGTCATTGTTGTCGCATACGAAAGACAAAAAACATTCCTTTTTTCGATTAGTAAAAGGATTCGTGTAAAAATATTAATTTTGAAAGAAATTAAAATTCAAAAAGGTTTATTATACAACCAAATAAAGATGTTTGTATATACAATTAAGTATGTTTCAACGAAAGTAGATTGAGACGAAGTCGCATACAAAGACGTTATCCTTAGATTAAGTATAAATCCATTACATAATTATGTGTGAAAAATATAAATACACCCAATATAAGTGGATATTAAGTGTAAAACAATCATATTTCATCCACACATATTCATAGTATGACATAATCAAGAAGTAGAGGTTTAACCCAATGAATTGAAATTGGGTTCAGAAGTTCGCTTATAGAAATTCGACATCCTAGTAGCGTCACATTAAAATTATGAAAATAAATTGATGTTAGATAAAAAGGGTATCTCATAACTTGGGCATAAAATTTTATAAATAAGTATATAGAAGAACATATCCCAACATAAGATTATGCAAATTAAAATACCTAACAAAAAGAAGTATTTTAAAAAGTGGAGGGTAAACGGTTCCATTACCGATTTGGTATCCTACGAAACATATATCCCATGAATGAAGGACCATACAATGTTGATTTAAATACCCATAAATGGATGTATATTACACAAATATTAGAATAATGGGCTGTACATAGACCACTCAAAGGAGATAGTGGCAAATATCGAATGAATCTTACGAGAATAAAAATTGATATAAAAACCCCTTACCTCATTATAATAAATCGAGTCATATGACCAAAAGATAATAAGAACCAAATGAATCACATAATACCATAAATAAAAATAGAATAATGATAATATATATCAAATTTATGTACACAGTACACCACATAAAATAAAAAATTGGCAAAAAATGGAAATCTCATGGAATTAAAAGTGAGATAAGAAATCCTCTTACCTAATGTCCGACTTATTCCCTTTCATTATTTATAATCTTGAATAACAAACTTTGGTCAATTAAAAATTTCTTAAGGAATTATTTTAATGTTTATTATTCAATTTATATCATATATTATCATGTTATATTAATTAGTTAATTATGTGAATTCATAACTTACGTTTTGTCGATGTTTAGTACATGAGTCAAAAATTAAATTATTTAAAAAGAATTTCACATGTAGTTAAAATTACATCATCACCAGAATAGTATTAATGATTTAAATCTCATATATATCCATTATATATTCATTTTATACTATTACACAACATTTGGAGATAAAAAATGAAATGCACCATTCCTGGAGACGGTAGGCCGTACTTACGCTTGAACGCTACTTTCATTTCATTGTCATATTAAAGGAATAAAAACTAAATGAGACATATATATATATTATAATTATATTATAATATATATTTTATATATGTAACAGAAGTTCAGAAATTAAATTCTTTATAAATTCCATTTTTGGCATGAATGAGTCACATCACTTGAGGGGGCGGTAGTCCACACTTCCTCTGATTAAATTATCGATTTTCCACAACATGAAAAGCATAAAAATGTGATTGAAAAATAATATTCAGAAGCATATAAGAACAATATATACCTTATATATCATATATAAATACAGTAAAATCATAATGGCCCCCATTAAAGGTGTTAATAGAAGATTTAACAATCATCGTTTCGTGAGGCAGTAATTCGCCAACCACAGAAACAGTATGTTCTTTAACCATTAGACGGAGATGTGTGTAAGTGTAGGTAGAATACATATCATAAAAACATTATATAATATTTAGGATACTGGTGTCATTATGGTATCAAATAATATGTATATATTGTTGAGTCAAGAAGGAAAATAAAATAAAGATACCCGAGATAAGACATTACCTCTAAATCGGGTAACTATTTTTGATTTGAGCCAGAGGATTCATTAGAAAGACATATAACAAATGTGAGGCTTCTAGGAGTAAGAGATTCATATGTGGAGATAATATGAGAAGCATTTTTATGAGCCAATGTCTTGAGAGGTGTGGGTAAGGGGTATAGGTGGGGGCCTTTTATAATTGGGAGGAGGGTCACTTTTGGAATGTCTTGAAATGTTACTTTATTATAGAATGATTTCCGGATTTTAAAGGTCCTTCAATGATATATTTTGAGGATAAGTTGATAGTGGTTATAAATCTACCCATACAATAGGTTCTCGACAAGTTTTTGTAATATAGTTTACCTTATCTTTTCATATAATTAAAATTGTTCATTAATGAGGTAATCACTACATCATCATTGGGTCATAAATAAATATATTTATTTATTGTCTAAAAATTATAAAAAAATACCACGATTTAGAGAATATTTTTAGATTTTAAATAACAATTTATAGACCAAAATATCATTTCTATAATCAAAATTAAAATTTTTTTACTTATGATATACAAACCGTTGTTATATTTCCCTTCTTTTTAAAAATAATGTCATAAATGTAACTATCACACCCATGTGACTCCATGGGCCCTCAAGTTAGGTAAAAAGATTCCATTGGTCTTATATGACTCAAAAAAAATGTTTGGACAAATGTTGGGGCCATTTTATATTATTATGATATTATTTTATTACCCTTGTCTACCAGATTACTAATTAATCACGATAATTAAAGATAATTACTGTCGTTACTATTCATAATTTCCAAAAAAAGTCTTAATAAAATAATTTGGAACTTATGATTCCAAACATGTAATAAATTTTACCAAATTCCAATCACATGGAATTTATTAATTAATTTAAAAATAACATCTCTTGTTAAAACAAATAGTGTGTTTGAAAAGAAATATCTATCAAAAGATTGACAATTGTTTATGTCCAATTTCAACGTTAAACTAATTCTAAGACCACCATTGGATTAAATGGTAATAATATACACTTATTCCACCTTAAAAACAACTAAAATGATAATTTAACAATATAATTAAATTAGATGAAAAAGCAGCTTTAAAGTAAAATGCAGTATTTTTCACTATTCATTAAATAATTGAACATTATCAGAAAAATACAAAAAATTTATCCAAATAAATTTCAATGTCCCAATTCCAAAGAATAAGTTTATTTTGAAAAATATTATATCTAAAAAATGGTTCTCCATCAAAAGGTGGTTAACCGACCTTTTAAAGAATATTAGAATATTTATGCTTAAAATTAGATTTATTCTCATTTTAAACCTCTAAAACAGTATATAATTCATAAATAGAACTAGATATGAAAATATATTTTTCATTAGTTAATTTTGATGTTACATCCTTACCCCCTTTATTAAATTGTTTTCCCTCAATTTATTTACTTATCAAATAAGTGGGGTATTTATCCCTCCTTGCATATTCAGATACCCATGTGGCCACTTCAACTATATGGTTTTTCCATACAACCTTTCTTTGACGAATAACCTTATTCATAAAACACTTGCTCACTGTGGTCAAGAATATGGATTCATTGTTCCTCAAATGTTATATTTGCTTCTAGGTGAACTACGTCTGGACTCAAAACACGAGATGGATATGGCATGTACTTCCGTAACATTGAATCATGAAAAACATTATGTACTTGAGATAAACTAGGAGGTAAAGTCACTTGGTATGCAACTAATACAACTCTCTCCAGAATTTCATATGTTCCAATGAACCTTGGAATCATCATTACATTCTTACCAAATTGAATCACACTTTACCATGGTGAAACATTGAGAAAGAAATGATCACCAACCTCAAAAGAGATATCCTTCCTCTTGTTGGCCGAATAACTTTTTTGTCTGCTCTAAGCTGTTCTCATGTGTTTCTTTATCAGTTGAACTTTTTGATTCCATCTATTCTACCAATTCTGGTTCCATCAACTTCCTTTCACCAACTTCATCCCATAAACCAGGAGTTCAACACTGATTCCCAAATATTGCCTCAAATGGTGCCATCTGTATACTGGAATGAATACTGTTATTATATGAAAACTCAACCAATGAAAGATGTTGGTCCCAACATCCATGATAATCAATTAAAAAAGAATGTATCATATCCTCCAAAGTCTGAATTGTTCGTTCTAACTGCCCATTTAATTGGGGATGAAAAGTTGTACTAAAATTTAATTCAGTACCCAACGACTTATGAAGGCCTTTCCAAAAGTTATAAGTGAACCTGGGATCACAATCAGATACAATGAAGAGGAGAACCCCATGTAATAGGAATATCTATTTATTATACAATCGATAAATTTTATCTAGGGAAAAATTATCTCAATTTTCATGGAAATGAGCAGATTTAGTCAAGCGATCAAAAATAACCATGATTTCATTATTACCCCCGAGGTGTCTTCGATAATTCCACAACGAAGTCCATGGATATATTATCCCATTTCCACTTTGGAATTGATAAAGGCTGAAGCATACCTTTAAGTAACTGCTACTCTTCTTTAACATGTTGAAAAGTCAAAAACATTACAGTAAAATCAACAATACCTCTTTTCATTCCATCTCACCAGTAATAATCCCGAAAATCTCTGTACATCATAGTACCGCAAGGATGAAATGAAAATGGAGAACTATGAACTTCAAACAAAAACTCACTCTTCAACTTTGAATCACAAGTCACACGCAATCTAATCCACAATCTCAAAACACAATCATTATCAATGTTGAATTCGGGAAACATACCCTTCTGAACAATATCTACCTTTTTATGCAACTCATTGTCTTGCTTCTTTACTTGCTGAATTATGTCTGATAGAGAATATTTCACTGATACCTAAAACAAAACAAAAGATCTTCCTGCACCAACAAATTTTATTCCAAAGTTCATCATATCAAAAACCAAGGGATCTCATTCCAAATGTAATGTAGTTTATGAATCATTACTTTTTCAATGCAAAGAAACATCCACTTTTTTTTCATTTCCTCAGTGGTAGTGAATCTTGCAATCATAATCCTTGATTAATTCTAGCCATCTCCTCTCTCTCATATTCAATTATTTCTGAGTGAATATGTAGTTCAATATTTTGTGATCAGTATATATTTTACACTTTACACCATAAAAATTATGCCTCCAAATTTTTAATGAAAAATCAACAGAAACTAATTCCAAATATTTTGTAGGGTAATTTATCTAATGAGTTTTCAACTGACATAAAGCATTTGAAATTACCTGATCATTCTGCATTTTGGCACAACCAAGTCCTTTTAGTGAAGCATCACTATATATTACAAAATCACCATTCCTAGAAGGTAGTGACAATACTAGAGAATTCCCCAATTTTCTTTTAAATTCCTGAAATCAATCATCACATTCTTTTGTCCAAATAAACTTAACACCCTTCCATGATATCTTAGTCAATGGGCCGGAGAACGGTGAATTTTTTTTTAAAAAACCTTCAGTAATAGCCTACCAAACCAAGAAAACTATGAATCATGGTTACATATGTGATTATTTTCCATTATTCAACAACCTTTGTTTTTGTAGGATCTATAGTTATTTCATCTATAGAAAAAATGTGCCCAAGGAAGGAAATTTTTGGCAACCAAAAATCACTCTTGCTGAATTTCCCATAAAATTTCTTTTTTTTATGGTTTGAAAAATAACCCTTAACTGAATTTCATTCTCCTCTTTAATTTTATAAAACACCAAAATATCATCAATGAACAAACCAAAATCTTATCCAAGAACTCATGGATCATTTTATTCATAAGATCCATGACTACAGCAGGTGAATTGGTTAACATAAATGGCATAACTAAAAATTCATAATGGCCATATCTTGTTTGAAAAGCGATCGTTGGAATATTTAATTACATTACCTTCAACTATTGGTACCCCGATTTGATATCAATCATTGAAAAATAATGAGCTCCCTGGAGCTGATCAAACAAATCATCGATATGAGGAAAATGATATTTGTTCTTAATTGTGATGTTATTCAAGTCCGTATAATCAATGAAAAGTCTCATTTACCCATATTTATTTTTAACTAATAAGACAATATCACCCCATTGTGATGTGCTAGGTCTAATGAAACCTTTATCTAATAAATCATGCAATTGTTCCTTCAACGTTAAATTTTAAATTTGAGCCATTCGATAAGGGGGTTTTGAAATTGGCTTAGTATTAGGAACTAAAGCAATAGTAAATTCAACTTCCCAATTTGGTATTATTCCAAGAAAATCATCAGGAAAACATATGGATACTCATTTACCACTTGTAAATCATTAATCTGAACGGTTCCTTTGTTTTCAAAAATATGTGCAAGGTAACATTCATTTACATATTTTACAAGTTTCTCAGCCTCTTGATATGTTATCAATAATAAGGGTTCATTCTCATACACAAACTGAAATTATTTCTAAAATGGAACTTCATTAGCAATACAGTAAATCTTAGTATGGTAAACAGAGAGCCAATCCATACCCAGGATAGCATCAAACTCTACTAGAGGTAATAAAATAAGGTTTAGAAGTAGGTTCTTTCCAGGAATAAATATAGAAATATTTATAAAAATTCATTTTACCTCATAATTTCCCAAAGGTGTTTTTACCACATGTTCAAGAGTAATCTCTTGAGATGGAATTACCAATTTACTATAAAATTTTTCAGAGATGAAATAATATGTAGACCCTGAATCAAAAAAACCATTGGAATAATCTGAAAAAACAAACAATGTACCGGATATCACTTCATTTTATGGACCCACATCTGCTAAAGTAGTTGCAATGGATTTCACCACACCTTTATGCTTGTATTATGAATGCTTCCCATCATTCGAGCTCTTTGTCAAACACTCGTTTGCATAATGACCCATCTCATTACACTTGAAACATTTCACTAACTGTAAATCAAATTGGGTCTTACCATTACCCTGATCTTTTCTTTTGAAAGCACGAGCCTTATGTCCCATCGTACCATATCAGAAGAACTTTACATAATTCAAAAGACATTTCCTAGAATACTTTTTACCTCATTTATCACAAAATGTAAACTTAGTTTTCTTACCATAAACCCTTTTTGAAGGATTCTTACCATTCAACTTCCACCTCGGCGTCTTATTCTGTTGGTTTTCATAGAACACTTGATCATTAGAAAACTCCATTTCCACTTTCTCAGCACATCGAACAAGATTTTAATAACCTTTTAACTAACGAAAAGAAAATGCACTTTGATATTTTGGATTTAATCTTGAGTAAAAATGATTGATATTACTATAAAGGTAAAAGATAAGATTTGGAGCATACCTTTCCAATTGAGTGAACTTTTCTTCATAAGAAGCCACCAAGTGGTCCTCTTGCCTCGTAGCCAAGAATTGTTTTTACATCCTAAGTCGAACAACATTAGGAAAATATTTCTCAAGAAACATACCTTTGATTTCATCCAAGTCAAGAGAATTAATCTCATCAGCGTCCTTGATATTTGTAACCATCGAAAACCGCTGATCTTCTTCACCATCAAAACGGTAAACAACAAGACTAACCTTTTGATTGTTTGACCACCCCATGACATCGAAAATCTTATACAATGATTTAATCCACCCTTCTGCTAGCACATAGTAATATGATCCTCTAAATTATGGGGGATGTTTTCTCATGAAATGTTCCACCACTTACAGCTTCCTCTGCGGTTGATCTGGCTGATCTTGGGCATTGATACCAAAACCATTTATCGCTTGAGTCAACTGCGCCATTACTGCAACAAACTGTTCAGTTCCAATTCTGACCATCTTAAGATGCTAATCTGGAAGGTCATTTCTATCTGTATTCCATCCAATAATTTCTTCCATGGTTCATTTGCGAAAAATCATTCTTAACAAACATGTATTAGATGAAGCAACATGTTAATATTCAAATGCTATATCATTTCAATTTGACCATAATATAAAAAAAATTGTATAATCATTTAAAATAATTCTAACACCAAATTTTATCTAAAACGACCTTTGATACCAACTATTATGACCCATACATAAAACATTACATAATATTGAATTAAATGAATAATTCACATTTAGGATATTTTTATTTTTTGAGTTTTAGATAATTAGGACACAACTATTACATCTCAAAATATTATAAAGTAGACACTTCTACTCAGTTTCCATTTTTTCATAAAATAATAACTCCTAAAAAAGAAACATGACTGGTTTCATGTTTTATATAGAATGTCTTTCCTTGATCCAATCCATCACCCTATTCATCTTTAAGTCATTTGTAAAAAATTTCAAAAACATGGGATGAGCATAAAATGCTCTGTAAGGGATATAAAAATATTGAAAGAAAAAATTAGTCCATGTATACATGAGAATCAATGAAATCATACATTACCCATAAAACATAAGAAATTTAACATACATCATAAAATCATAGAAATGATTAGACATAAAGTTAAATTGAGGCATTCATAACATTATTACGCAGGGAGTAACCCTCTTGGTTACGTTTGGAATACCCATCACTGTATATTCCATAAATATATTTGGAGAAACCATAGAGTTTAAATCCTTTGAATTACCCAATGCATTGGAGATCTATCACGGGCTCAATCACCCTTAGTTTATCACGGAACTATCTGACTTCATAAACAATGCCCATGACCCATAACATAGTCGTATCACATAAAACATGCATAAAAAACAAAACATTTCTACATTTCAATCACAAGATATCAATACAAAAGAATGATATAATCAAAATATTATTAGAACTATTTTCAATACCAAAATAAAACATGTTATTTTTTTCATTTAAAAAAGTTATGGCTTACAGAGGAAGCTAAAACCAAAATAGTGGTCACAACGGCGGAGAAGTCTTTGTCACCGCTTACATAAGACAAAAAAACATTCCTTTTGTCGTTTTGTAAAACGCTTCGTGTAAAAATATTCATTTTGAATGAAATTTAAAGTCAAAAGTTTTTTTATAGAACAAAATAAATAAGGTCATATATACTTTGATGTATGCGTCAACGAATGGAGATTGAGACGAAGTCCCGTACAAAGACGGTATCCTTTGATTAAGTATAAATCAATTACATAATTATGTGTGAAAAATATAAATACACCCAATATAATAGGATATTAAGTGTAAAACAATCAGAGGTCATACACACATATTCATAGTATGACATAATCACGATGTATAGGTTTAACCCAAATAATTGAAATTGGGTTAAGATGTTCCCTTATAGAAATTCGACAGCCCAACAATGTCACATTAAAATTCAGAAAATGAGTTGATGAGAGATAAAAATGGTATCTCATCACTTGGACATAAAATTTACAGAAATAAGGATATATAAGAACATATCCCAACATAATAATATTTAAATTATAAAACCTATCAAAAAGAAGTCTTTTAAAAAGAGTATGGTGATAGGTTCCCTAACTGATTTGGTAACCTACAAAACATACACCCCATGAAAGAAGGACCATACAATGTTTATGTAAATACCCATAAATGAATGTATATTGTAGAAAGAGTATAATAATGGGCAGTACGTACACAACTCAAAGGAGATAGTGTCAAATATAGCATGAATCTCACGGGATTAAAAAGTGATATAAAAACCCCTTACCTCATTGTAATAAATCGAGTCATATGACCAAAAGATAATAAGAACCAAATGAATCACATAAAAACATGAATATAAATATAATCATGATAATATATATCAAATCTAATTACACAATACACCAAATGCAATAAATAATTTGTGAATAATGTAAATCTCACGGAATTCAAAGTGAGATAAGAAATATCGTTACCTCATGTCCGACATGTTCCGGTTCATTCTTTATATTCCAGAATAATAAAATTTGTTCAATTTAAAATTGATTATTGAATTCCTTTAAATATTATTATTCAATTCATATAAGATATTTTCATGTTATAACAATTAGTTAATTATGTGAGTTCATATCATACGTTTTGTCGATGTTCGGTACATGAGTCAAAAATGAACTTGTTCGAAAAGAATTTCCCATGCAGTTATAATTAAACTATATCCCGAATGGTATAAATGATTTAAATATCATATATATCCACTATATATTCATTTTATACTATTACATAACATTTTGAGATAAAAATGAAATGAACTGTTCATAGTGACGATAGGTCATACGTACGCATGAACACTACTTTCTTTTTTTTTTGTAATATTAAAGGAATTAAAACAAAATGAGACGTATATATATTATAATTATTTTATAATATATATGTCTTATAGGTAGAAAAAGTTCATTAATTACATTCTATATAAATTTCATGTTTGGCCTGAACGAGTCACATCACTTGAGGTGGCGGTAGTCCACACTTCCTCATATGAAATTATCACAATTACACAACATGAAAGCATAAAGACATGATTTTAAAATAAAATTCTATAGAATATAAAAAAAAATACCATATATATCATATGTAAATACAGTTACAAAATAATGGACACCATGAATGCTGTTAAAAGAATATTGAACATTCATCCTTTCGTGAGGCAGTAATTCGCCACCCACAGAAACAGTATATTCATTAACCATTAGAAGGATATGTGTGTAACTGTAGGTTGAATCCTTATAATAAAAACATCCTAGTTTATTGAGGATACTACGGTTATTATGGGAACAAATAATAAGATGATAGTGGTGAGTGACAAAGGAAAATAAAGGAATGAAACTCGAGAGAAGGCATTACCTCTAAATCGGGTAAATCTTTTTGATTTGAGCAAAAGGATTCCTTGGAATGAATTATTTCTAATGTGACGCTTTTAGAAGTAACAGAGGTATGTAGAGAGATAATATGAGTATATTTATTGATAATGGTTCAAAATACACACATCCAATAACTTTTCAACAAGTGTAAGTCTTATATTCTACGTTATCATTTCATATTATTTAAATCATTCATTAATGAGGTAATCACTGCATCATCATGGTGTAATAAATAAATAAATTTATTTATTGTCTAAAAATTATAAAATAATACCATGATGTAGGAAATATTTTTATCCTTCCAATTAATATTTATAGTCTAAGATATCATTTATTTAAACAAAATTAAATTTTTTTTACTTAGGATATACAAACCTTCGTTATATTTCTCTTCTTTTTAAAAATAATGTCATAAATGTCTCTATCACACTCATGTAACTCCATGGGCCCGTAAGTTTGGTAAAAATAATTCCATGGTTGACCATGAATCAAACAAGATTATTTGGAAAAATTTTCAGGTCATTTTATATTATTATTACATTATTTTATTACCCTTAACAACCAGATTACTAATTAATCACGATAATAAATGTTAATTACCATATTTACTATTCATCATGTCAAAAAACAAAAGAATCTCAATTACATAATTTGGACCTTCTGATTCCAAATATATAGTCCATTTTAAAAAATTACAAACACAATGATTGCATTAATTAATTTAAAAATAATTCTCTTTGTCAAAACAAATAGCGTGTTTAAAAAAAACAATATCTATCAAAAGATTGACAATTTTTTATGTACAATTTCAAAGTGAAATTAATTCTAATAACCACCATTGAATTAAATGGAAAACGTATATTATAATTTTAATTTTAATCTAATTAATAATATAATATAACCATATAATTAAATTTGATGGAAAATCAGTTTTGAAGTAAAATGACGGATTTTTCACTACTTATTAAAATTTTGAACATTGTCAGAATAATACAAAAAATTTATCCAAAGTAAATTTAAATGTCCCCATTATAAATAATAATTTTATTTTTAGAAATATTATATTTATAAAAGGGTTTTCCATCAATATTAGGTTAATCGACAATTTTAAAGAATATTAAATATTTATGCTTAAAATTGGATTTATTCTCATTTTAAACATCTAAAACACTATCCAATTCATAAATAGACCTAGATATGAAAATCTATTATTTATTAATTAACTGGGATGTTACACTCTCTAATAGATTATATCTGATTTATCATTCAAGGATATCACATGAAATCATAATATCCTCCAATGGAATAATAACTTTTTTTATTATTTCACAATGTTTATTATTTTATAATTTAAATAAATTATCTATTTATAATTATCTCACATAATTTATCTAAAATAATCATTCATTATTATCATTAGATAATTTATAATAAATTATTTATTTTCTAATTATCTCTTGATAATTATTTATATATAATAATCCATAATTATTATTTGATAATTAAAAAGATTGTTTATAATAAAATGTAAATAGATAATTGTAAAATTATTATTTTTGAATAATTATCAAAAAGAATTTTAAAATTTAATTTATAAAAAATTTTCATGAGATAATTATAAAAGGATAAATTAACGTATATTATGAAGAGATAATTATAGAAATATAATTTATGATAAATTATCATGAATTAATTTAAAAGGATATTTGGTGATAAATTATAATATAATAATTATAAAAGTAATGTTTTTATAATTTATCAAAAGGAAAATATTCTTAAGGAAAATTTTAGCTGAGCAAGTGTTGGTATAGAAGGATGATAAAAAATTATCTTCGAGAGAGAATGTATCATTACATGGGATATTTTATTTATTTTTTAAATAAAAAACATTTTCTGGTTTCATGAATCATTGAAAATCCTTGATAATTCATTTGATAATGATTATGATAATAATGTAGTGAAGGGATGTTCATTCATTTTGAGGTTTCCACTACAGTTCTCTAACCACATACAGTGGTTTATCATTGTTGTGTGATGTTAATGACTGTTGAGGTGAGAATTTATTTACTTTTTGGGGTTCATTTAAAAATAATTTCATTTTATGATTGATTTTGTTGTAATATTTGACATTCATGATTGCTATGTAATAACATGAAGGTATGTGTATCCCATGATAATATATAGTATGTTTTCATTATATTTGATATGACATCAAAACTCTATGACGATGATTGATTCACATGTTGATAAATGAAGATGTTATATTCTCATGGTCCTTGTGTTGGATATTATCATTTTAATCTCTTTTATGTTTTCATCTATTGGATTCATATGTGTACACAAAACAGGTTCCATTCAAGGTATTATGACTCCTTATTGGGTACTTGTATTGTGTGCAGCAATGATGATGAAATAACATGAAAACCTTGTACAAATCCATTTCATGATTACTTTTGGATTCTGAATAGATGGTCGACACTTGATGCCTTAATGATTCTGGGAAAATTTCATATACTCTATGAATTATTTATTCGGAGTATTATATGATTCATTTTTTTTCTTCATATGATATATTCAATCAATTGCATATAGATTCAATGTGATTCTATAATATATTTTTGAATTATTTTTTATACTTGTCTACATATTGTATAATTCTGGAAAGGATCAAAATCATGTTATGTTGGTGGTTTGTGGTGTCTTGGTTATCACATGATCTCTAAGATTTGGATTATAGGTTTACTATTATTATATTTTGATATTTTTTATGGAATAAATTTTTATACATGATAACATCATGTTAAAGAGACATTGGTGGTGTCCTACTAAGCCTTTTACTTACATCATATTCAGGAATTTCAATTTTATTAGATTTCATGTGGGATCTAGGAAAGGGAAATTGAACTTTGGATGAATGCAGATATGAGGAGTATAAAGATGGTGATTGGTTATTATGGACACTAGATTGAATTATAGTAATTATTTATCTCCTTATCTATTTATTTATATTGACATTTTTTTTATTTTGAGAGTTGGTTTTATTTATTTTTCATGTATACCATTTTTTCAGTTATTCCGCTTGATTACACTGAAAATTTATTTTGTTATTTCCTATTAATTATTGATCATATGATGTGATACTGATTGTATAGTATCCTCACATTCAGACTCAAGCCATCAATACTATTTGATGTCCTATCAAAAATAGGGGGGTGAACATTAAGTCGCGTACCATGCCTTCTCATAAATAGGGAATTATTTTGTGATATTAAAAGATACTATAAGAAGATCATGACTCTCATAATTTTATCTTATCTTGACATTTTTTGTGAAAGGGTTGATAGTAGCCTGGACAATTAGACTCCGACATGGTAAATTTTTCACTTCATATCCAACTCTATGTAGTCTATTTAGATATTCCATAATGTGAGAGTAATTATTTTATTCTATCACCATTGATAAAATTCACCTTATGAGATAAAAATGAGGTTAATATGTCATTTATTGTATTTTTTGTGTGTTCATGGACCATGACTAGGCACGTAGTATCACAATAAAAATTTATATATAGGACGTTTTAATGCATTATAGTTCATAATTAAATTCCTTTATTTATGTTATCTATATGATATATTTTATAATTTTCTGTTTGACCTAATTACATGATTATGTGATACTTATTTACTAGCATTAGATTGTTGAAATGATAATTATTTTTTGTGTTGGTAAATATATAATTTACGTTGCTAACATTTACGGATAGAGAAAAGGGATAGTGCTTGGAGGAAATATTTTTAGGATAACCTTATGTGATCCAATATAATCCTTAAATAAAATTTTTTATCCAATATTTTTAATATTATCATTTCATTTTCTCAATATTCCATTAGGTTATAGATGATGCCAACTCAAATAATTCTTAGGGAACTACCAATAAAGGAGTTTTGGATGACTTCTTTGTTGGTTGATATTTCTTCTTTACCACAATATGTGTAGTAGATTATAGGTGATCATGATATTTTATATTATTAATGTTTTATGTATCATGACTCTTTAATCACATGTATTTCTGATATTTATGATACAAATCAGAAGAGTTCATTACTATAGTCGAATAAACCATGATTTTCCCCTAACATATTACATCTTTCTATGTTACTTGTGGTATTAGGATGCTGAATAATTGGTTGATTTTTTTACAGAATCATTGATCTAGTAGTGACTCTAATGGATGGTCCTATTAACCTATGATACAGGTCACATGATTTTTTTAGTCACCTCGATACCCCATATAATATAGATCATATTGAACATAAGGATAAAAATTTACATATTAATTACATAGATCATAACGTATTTATTAGGCCTAGTACAACACTATGGGTTTCACCTATTAGGTTATATATGAAAACAAATGCTAGTCTATGATTATACATTGACTATCAGATGTAAAACCAAGTTATAGTGAATGGTCGATATCAATTCCTAGGGATGAATAATCATTTTAAATATATAAGAGGATCTTATAACTTCTCAAAGAATCAATTTTTTGATGCAATCACCAATTTCAATTTAGAGATGTTGAAATTAAAAAGAAGTCATTTTAGAGAACGCATGAACTATATGAGTACTTGGAAATAATGTTCATGTAAATTAACATGATTGAAATGTTCATGGACCTCATGAAAAATATCATCTTTTTATAATTGGACTCATTCATCATATTGTAAATCAATGAAATCCTAATTTACTCAGAGACACTAGGGAAATGTGAACTGATCCTAAATATTCCCATCAATATGATTAGATCAGACATAATTTATTCCAGGATATCAATGTTTGACTTATATCATTGAGTGGTTATGTCCCAAGGATATGTAGTGTCTAAAATCGGTATATATATATAACTATAGAAAACTAATGATTTCATGTCGTAGAAAATTCTATATACTATGTTTGAGATTTGGTCTTTTCTATGATTACCACGATATTTCTGTTGGTTTATCTGAGATTTCTCCAAAGCATCTTCACGCATGAGAGTATAAATTATGATGGAGTTACATTACTATTGAAATAATAGTCTGAATAATAAATCCTTGTGATAAATATATTGTTTGTGAAAATTCCATTTCTGAATCTAAAAGTGCCTGATATTGGTTATGGAGTGTAATTTCAATGAAATAGACATTGGTATAAGAGCGATGTTGATATATAGTGATATCATGTAGTATTCCATGTGTATTATTATATATGATACCATGAGAGGAACTTCCATTCCAATGATATGGAGTTACACGTTATGGTCGATGCTCAGATGTATTAGTGACACAACCTCTAGAGTAAGATATTTCTTATTCTGAAAACAAAATCATTCACATCATCATTACAAATAGATACATGATCTAGATACAGAGGTTATTGGTTTGGTATTTAGATGTTTTTGATCATGATATGTAATATTTTCCAAGGAGGAGTAATGTTTTTATGGATTAGAATTGATGGAATTCATAACTAGAGCTGGGTCAATGTGAGAGGCCCTTATATGATTGGTGATTCTGGGGTATATTGTGTGTTTCCCAAAGGATTGGTACTTTTGAGTTCAAGGGATTTATGAATTTTTCACCTTTATTTTCTAATAAGTACTTATAAAACAAGAAATGGTTTAAAACTAGTTTGAATCAGAGTGTGTTGTTTTGAGGTAAAAATTAGCAGGTGGTTACTCAATAACCAAATGGATGATGGATGATGATGATGATATCTTTGAACATGGTAGTACAGTAGTCCCTTACATAATCTGAGATGACATGATGAGTCATTATAATTCCAATAGATAGTTTGTATATAAGATTTGATAAAGATGTATCTGAACTTCAATAGGCCGTTATGGTGGCTAATTATGAAGAGATATAAGTTTGGATTTTTCACATGGTGCCTTACCAGTCATATGGTGAAGGCCTAGAACCAACATCCTGGTGGGTTGTTTGAGACCCTCTTGATACCTATGTTGAAGTGGGGGGATATTAGGAGATAATATTTTTTATACGTTTATCATTATCCTATAGATTCACTATATAGGTAGTGTGATTTTTAACTAGCTAACAATGTCTTCCCACTTCTTACAAATTAGATAGAATCACTCTGTGGATGATATGGGAATGATCTATGTCTGAGATATCATACTCTAACATGGATTTCCCTTGATCGTTATTTAATATTGAAATGTATGTTTACATCATAATTATGGAAGGTCTTATAAAAAGAATAATGGAATATGATTATACTTAGCATGGTGTACCGTCCGCAAATAGAGGGGAAGTCTGAGTATACTATATGAATAATAGATAATATTCATGAATCATGTGAGATGCTCTTCAGTGCATAATGAGACACTCACATATAATTTATTTTCTTTACATTAAAAAACTATCACAAGGATTTGAATAAAATCTTTCCTTAAGAGTCACTTTATTTTAGGTCATCTTGCAAAATGGTATACTGGCATGATGGGTGTGAGAGTACGGTTGTTTTCTATAACATGGTTCTAGAGAAAAAAAAAATTCGGTAACTCATATGGATGTATTTGATTTCTTTTCAATTAAGATGTGGATCTTATAAGATCTGTAGAAGGAGACCGTTCACGTTTTTTATGAGTGAATGTTTTTTTCTTGTTAGTAAACACTTGGTTAGGGAATCAATGTTTGAGGGATAATTTAATGATAAAACCATGTTTTATATGACTATTTTAGATCAATTAATGAGAGGGAAAAGTGAGATATAGTTAGGATCATCCACCATTTTATTAAGGTATCCATTATATTTTTTACAATTAATAATTTTAGAGGTACCTTCCTAATAATTATGATGTTATTGACTATCAAAATGTTGACATGAACCCTAGTGTGTCTTATGAGAAGCATCCAGTGATAAGGTCATTCCAATGGAAATGATACCACTAGTCCATATTTTGTGGCATCATAGAAAAATATTGGAGGGGACATAACAATGTGATATTATTATTTATGTTTTGTGACCTACTATTTTTTATCAATACTACTAGAGGTACTTCTCAGTGATGAGAAGTTGAGAGAGGGAAGATTGGTAATAACATATGTTTTTTAAGACAATAGAAACACCTTAGTGATAATAATTAATTATTATTATTAAGTGACAATATAAATTTTCAATAAAAAAAAATTATTGGATGATTTAAAGGGTTTTCCATAGTGTAAAGGACAATTTATCACATTGGTTTATTCGATGTAATATTTTCAAGGGTAGGTGTTGTTATGTCCTCGGGTTTTTGGGATTTTAGTGAATCACCATAGAATATATATATATATATATATATTATTTTGAGTGCATGATTTTTTATAATTGTTTTTTTAATCTCCCAAATGGTGCTTCATATTAGAAATCTGAGGCCATTGATTGGTCGTGGATGAGGGGTGTACCGTGGGTAGGAAAAAACCTTTTATATACGTCTAGAATCTAGTACGGTTTCACACTAGGATAACATATTTAATTTTTTTCATATAATATTTTAAATAATAGATTATCTCTTAATTAATGTGTCATGTGAAAAAATTGAGACCACTATTCGGTCCTGGATGAGGGGTTTTCCCAAGGTGTGAGATAACATCCATGCACATTGTGATTTTGATTAAATCTTACATGAGGATAAAATATTTAATATTTAATATTTTTATTGTAATATTTAGAATTTTATAATATATTATTATTGATTAATATATAATTATATTCATTTACCCTTATTATTTATCACATATTTATTGAATGGTTAATGGAACACCTATCGAAAAATTTCAATTTTTATTTATTTTGACTATCTCAACTCTTAATGTGTTATTTTAGTAAAAAAAATCCCACTATCAATATGATTTAATTGAAATGAATGATTTAAGTGGGGATTTATATTTTACCAATATAATTGAAAAATATGGTTTGTTAAAACATCCATGTTCTTTAGACTAATTGTAAAATGATTACATTGAACATGAGATGTCCTGAAACACTGTACCTGTGGTTGGTAATCAATCATTCAGTTCATTTTCCACTATTTTAAGATCACAAATCTTCTGTATTATTCCATGGTGCTCTAACCATATGGAATTTTAATGTTTGTGTGGGTGTTTTGTATTTTATTATTCTTATTCCTGTTTACATCATTATTGTTAAAAAAATCGAGGAATAAATTTTGGATAATAAATTATTAAATGCTAGTTTTTATCAAATATTATTTCACAAGATTATTAAATGTTATTTTAAAATTAAATTTTCAAAAAGAAAAAGTATAAAACTTATAAAATATAATTTCATTGAATTAATAACAAATTATAACGATGAATTATCAAATAATAACATCATCCATTATTAAATGAAAATGGATTGAGATTATTAATGATAACTACAATGAATATTTATATGAGAGTTTATTAAAATTTTCAAATGCTGATTTCATTGAATTATAAAAGGGAAATTATGTGGATTATCCAAATTAATTTTAAATAATAACTAAATCAATATTTCCTCAAATTATCATTGGGTTTTTTTGTAGAAATAAATTATAATAATACATTTTTATGTGTTAAAAACTGATAATTGCACCTGATTATTACATGATAATTTATAAAATACATTTTATCAATGAAAAATCCCATGGTCTTACTGAGGCATAATATATTGAATTAATATATAATATTTTATTTTAATTATAGAATTATAATTTTATAAAAATAATCAATCATTAATTTAAAATAAGTATCACAAATAAATTATATGGATTTTTATAAGTTGATTATCTACAATTATTTATTGATAATCTCACTAAATTATGAAATAAAAATTTAAATAAAATTTACCAAAATTATATATAACATTTTATAAAAAGATAAATATTTATAAACTATCAAGAGATAATCATTAAAATTAACCAAAAATATTTATTACAATTATAAATCATTAATTGAGATATTTTCAAAGGATTATTTTTAAAATCATCAATTGATAATTGTGATAGTGTGACGAATAATTATTAAAAGTATCAGATGGTAATTTCTATATAATTAAAGGATAATTTATTAATTATAATTTAAAAAACGATAATCACATGGATTTATAGAAGGATTAATTTGTGAAATTACAATATGATAATTACATTAAATTATCAAATAATAATTATAAAGGATAATGTATAATAAATATTGCAAAGATAAAAATACTAGATTATTTATAATTAACTATAAAAAAAATATACATGATAATTTATGATAATTTATTAAGTGATTTTTATAAAAGGATAATTTGAAATAAATTATATAGTGATAATTATAAAAGTGTAATTTCAAATAAATTCTGAAAAATTAATTATAGTAGGATAATTTTTGATTAATTATAAAAGGATAATTATAGTGGGTAATCTATAATAAAATATTTATGAATATTTATAAAAAGATAATTTGTACTAAATTATCAAGGGATATTTCTAAAAGAATAATTTATGATAAACTAACATAAAAATATTTTAAAAGAATAATTTATGATAAAATGTCAAGATATGATTATAAGAGGATAATTTATTTGAAATTATTAATATACAATTATTCAGTTGTGAGGAATTTGAGAGCGAATGGGGATAACTATTACAATTACTAAGAAATTACATAGAGATTGAAAGTATCATTTCTTATGATATTTAATTTATTTTTGAAATAAAGTAACTAGTTACTGTTTTAGGATCCCTAGACAAACCTCGAGATTTGAAGCTTCAATGTTTTAGATAATAAGGACATGAAGAGTAGCAATTGAATGTTGAGGTTCCTACTCTAGTAATCAATCCACATAAAATTATTTATCAATTTTTTCATTAATTATTTTTGAGGTTGGATGTTCCTTACATTCATGGACACAGTTAGAAATTTTTTCACTGTTTTATTTCTGCTGGTTTAATATTTGAAATGCATGCTTTATATGTACTCAAATGTGGGTGTGAGTGTGAATCCAATGATTCCATATGTGTTTTCCATGTGATTTGATATCATTACTATATTATTTAATGTTTTTCAATTAACATGTTGATTTATGAAGAATTTATATTCTTAGGATGTGTTTGATGGATATTATCATGATATTCCTCATCATGTAATCTATTGTATGATTGTTACGTATACACATGATATGTGGTTATCATTATATGATTATACCTTCTGGGGTGCGTTCATGGTGTGAAGTGAGAATGATGATGTTTTATGAAAACCTTGTCACCTAGAATCTACATGATTCTTGTGGATTGTGAGTAGATGGATAACACATAACACCTTGTTCATCGTAAATTATATCTAATACTATGAGTATTCTGGGTAGGTTATTAATACTCGACGACCTATGGATTTTATGTATTACCAAATGTTTTTTGGATTCTCGTAATTTTGTAATGAATCGATGCATTATGGATTAATAATGACTCACCAACAGGCCTGGGGATTCCTTTGTGTACTTATGGACATACAATACATTTCCATAATTGATAGGAAGAATATACAAATGTGGATTTTTGATTTATTTTAAAGCATAAAACCTAAATGTTTAGGATTTTATATTAATGAGTGTTTTTATCTGATATTTATTAATGAATACATATTTATACATGAGAATATACATCTAAGGAAACATTGGTGGTGTTCTACAGATTCTTATAGTTACCATGTACACATGATTTTTTGTGTTTCTATCTATTTAATGTGGGATTTAGCAATGTGAAAGGGTTATGCTGTGGATTTTTGAGATGAGAAGAATGGACCTAGTTGTGGGATGTGATAGATACTGGAGGGACCTTCTACTAGTATTTTTTGTATATATATTTATATACAATTCATATGTTTTCTATTTTTTAGTGACGGTTTTATATACATGTCATGTATGACATTTATTAAGTTATTCCACATTGTTACTGTTTACATTTATTATGTAAATCAAGGATCATTGTGGACCCTATGACAATATATTTATATATTATTCTCCCAACTGTTAGAATCATACCCTTGTTGGAAGTAGACATCCTATTGCATACACGGGAAAAAGCATGTGGTCATTCGGAAATCAAGCTGAAACTTAGTGGATCGGGTTAGGATATGACAAACTTGTATAACATAAATCACGGAATGTTATTGAATATTTAAATCTATATACTAATACATAATAATATAACACTATTTTTTTACTACATGTCCATTTCCTATTCTTTTTCCTCTAAATTTTGAAATATAAATTAAATAATATTTCTTATTAATTTTTAATATTTCAACTTTCTCCATTCATTTACCTCATTATCTTTATTTTTTGTTCACCAATATATTTTTATTATATCTTTATCCTGATTAGAATTTATTTATAATATCATAAATTCCTACCTTTGTCTATCAATTTCTTTCTGGAAATTAGGGGCACAATACATTGTTTTCCCAAATCTAATCATATATGATTGTCAACATTTTCTACCACATATTTGATATTGTTAATTAATCACATTATGCCTATAAATATATAAATCCAATATAATGTGTTTACAAATTAGATAATTAGATCATCAAGTTAAAAGATATTTAGTATTACTCTAATTATAGTGGTTTCTTCTTATGTGAAATTTATCATTCATTAATTTTATTTTGTAAAATGGATTGTAATTAATTTTCATTTAAAATTATTTAATAATAAGGGAAAATATAAAATTTGAAACTACTATCTAATAAATTTTATATGGTATTATTTTATTTATTTTTATGGTTTAGTTTTATTATGATGATTACCACATGTATAATACATCATATTTGAAAAATATTTTATTTTGGGTCTTCACGAATATTAATGATTTAATAGATCATATACATCTAAATCTATAAACACATAGTTTTTTCCAAATTTTAAATGTATAGTCATTTTAATCACCTTAATAATATATATCTATGAAATTAAGTCACATTAAAGGATTAATTAGTTAGTTGAGGGTCTAAAACTGATTCAAATTATTATGCTTTAATTAATGGAATATATTATTATCTTATAATTGTTATATTCAATTGTTTTTAGTATATATCATAAATGTGACATTGCTTCAATCACATGTATATCCCCAATATTGGTTTCAGATTGTTTTAATTATTTAATACTATTCACATATGTGGATGAAGCACTATTTTATGTTGAATTGTATTGAGGAATTTTATGAATTCAATTTGAACCATATTTACTTATATCTAATTTTATTTATTAAAATATCATTTTAGAACTAAATTGTTTAAAAATAATTGTAAAAATATATTCAATGAATGATTAAATGAATAAAATTATAAAATATGTACACCCATATTTCATATAAGTAATTAGATACTATATTATGTCTTTACACAATCAAAACATCATGAATGATTATAATATTTATATTTTATATTTTTTAATGTCAAATTATTTATATGAAATATTCATAAAAAATATTATTATAAATAAAATTATTTATTAAAAAATATTTATAATGAAGGAAATTTTATTGCTTGAAAAAATATTTCAATTAAATATTCATGATGATTCAATGGTCAATGATTCTATTAATAAAAATTACTTAGAACATTTTATAATTTTTAGTATTGTAATTTGGGGATTAAAATCCTTAATATAAATCATATAAACATTAATAATTCATCATATATTGTTTTTTAGCATCATTATATATATAGTGGTGTTTTTATTGTACAAGCAAAAAGCATTCAATGTATGAAAAAAAGTTATTTTCTGATTTTTTGGAGTATGGTTGTATTGATGATGATTATTTAATGGTAATATTACAGAATAACATGATTTGAGAATAAAAATTTTTATAATTAAATATTTCTTTGATACTACATTTGTTTTGATAGACTCAAAAACATTCCATAGAACAATGTTATTCCCTAAAAATGGTATATTTTTAAAATAATTGTTTAGAGATGGATTACATTGGTAATCATAGTTGATGTGTCTATAATTTGATGTATGATAATATTTTTAAAAAATATGACATGCTTATTATAAATATAATTTTTTGATTTTATCTTACAATTTTTAAAATCATATAATTGTGTGATCTGGTATATTTAATTATCACACATGAGATACTATTTCAGAATAATTGTTATTCAAAGTGTAACATTTGTTATCAACCATAAAAAAATGATTACTGAAATTTACATTAGTATTATTGCATATGATATTAGTTTAGTTTATTGATTTGATGATAATATAAGTTGATATGGATCCACCAAATTGGTTATATTTGAATAAAAATTTAAAGTCATAGATATATATGTAATTAAATGTTTCCTCGAAAATAGAAAGAGACTATAACCAATGTTAAAAAATTATTTATATTACATAAATGTTATAAATACCGATGTATTATGGTGAGAATAGTCTGTTTTATCAAGACATTAATAGATAAACTATACGAATACAATTCAATGTGAATATGGAAAACTAGATTATTTATTGTTGAAATAATTTTATATAAGAGAATTTTGAAAATGAATTTCAATTATATGAGGATATTAAATATTATTTCATCACAAAAATTAGTTTTCAAAACATTATGTTGATTTATTAAAAATATTATTCCATTATATTATAATTAAGAGTTCATCATAACATGATTATTGAGAGATGATGTTTTAAATAATGTGATGTTTTAAACCTAATGTTACATATCATTACATAATACTTCGTAACATGTAATATTCTTTAATGAAATTGAATAATTTTTATAACATAGATTTATGTTCCTTTAATGTTTCTATGTGCAATTAAATAATTTAAATCCCCCTTTCTTATAATTCTATTAAATACACTTATGGATATTAGAGAGAAGAGTTCCCATTAACCAAATAAATAATTATTTTAATGGAATGATTTAATATTTCGAACACATAATCTCCCCCTCACTCTAGTTAAATTATAACATGGATTAAGATATTCTTATTATATATAAGAGTTATTTTATAAATCTCTTATCATCCTTATGTGATATGTAAATAATGGTCAACTATATGGGAGTTTCAATAATCATTTATAATTGTTTTTTAATTACATAATAGTTTGAAGAAAAAATATATTCAACCAATATGAATAGTTTCCAACAAGGATATCAATCATCGTGTATAGGTTTATTTTAAATGAAGAGAACTATCTAAAATAGATAATATGGAATTAGATTACATTTAATAATAATTCCATGCTCTATCTAGTGATTTTTTGAACCTGATCTATACAATGAATATTTTTTTAAAAAATTTCGCATTGTTCATGATGGAATGATTATTGAACATCAATAAAGTAGATTTAATAATAATATAAACAATTAATTATGTGGTTTTGAACAAATATAGATACTATAGAATGAATAAAATGAAAATTATTGACACCTTTTTTGAATTGGTGAACATGTTTATTATGGGAATTCATAAACACGATGAGATACAAAAATATTTAACTATTGTTAAACATGTTATATGATGTAATCCTAATAATTTCGAAATTATGGCTTCAATGTTCAGGGAAATATATCCCACACTACTAGAAATTTAATTTTCTGCGCCTCCTGAAGCAGGCGACCGCCATTGGCGGTCGCTAAAGAGGGTATTAGCGACCTCCATTGGCGGTCGCTAATGTGAATGTAAAATTCCAAAGGGAATTTTCCCACACGTGCATCTTCTTCTTCCCGCCTGCTTTGGCCGCTGCAAATCCTGATGCTGCACGCCGCCGCATTCCGCCGCACGCCGCCACCTCACTTCATGCCAAACTATGCTTCCTTCGTGACGGCCATCAACATCCGAACTTCCTGAACCCTCACCTCAGACATCCGACGACCTCATCCTCAACACCCGAATAACCCAACGTCCACCGCCGCCGTGTGTCCGCCATGGCAGGTGGGGGAAAGCTCCTGTGTCCCTTGCCGAAAATATGCCGAGACGATGACCCGCATGAGGACCACAGCGCTGCATGAGGACCAGCAGAATGCTGTGTCGATGTGAAACATTAGCGACCGCCATTGGGGGTCGCTAATGGGCATTACCGACGAAGCTAATGTGACCGCCAAAAGCGGTCGCTGGGCAGTCGCTAAATCCCATTAGCGACCGCTTTTGGCGGTCGCTAAAAGCAACATTTCTAGAAGTGCCAATATGATATGTTTTCATTAAGTAAAAAATCATATAGTATTTGAGATAATGATGATTGAGTATGATTCTATGGTAATAGTGGTGGAGAATATTTTTTTTATATTATAATGAATCATTTCATAGTATATTAAATGGATGATAATGAAGTGGATTTTGAGATTTGGTTTCGTTTATCAATCCTCAAATGGGGGACATTGTTTTCCATAGGGATTGTTTTTCCCGTAGTATTTCAATATAGAAATGTTATTCACCATTATATAATTATTCCAAATATATTAAGAGTTTTTTAGTATGAATATATATATATATATTTAAAATTATCCTAAATAATTATAATGTTATGATGATATAAAAAATAAATTCATTATGAATAAATATATTCCATTACAAGTAGAAGAATTATAGGATAAATCAAAAGTAAAATAAATCTTGTATTTCATGGATTCTAGTGAATAATTATTATTGCAGGTTATTGGAAAAAACCTAGTATGATGGTAAGAATAAAAGATGGATATTAGGTGAGTTTCTCTCTATAATTTTTAGCTATATGACTAAGTTGTGGAAATTGATATATATAGTATAAATACGAATGATTTTTTATGATATATGAGCATGATTTTTATATTTCATCATAAATGAGTGAAGTATTAGTTAAAGGATAAAGCTAAAGAGATTATATATAAAGATATTTGGATATTATATAATTTTGGTGAGTTTGAGTGTCAATTGGTGTATAAATATTAATTAATAGATTATATTCCCAATATAGTGATTGACAAATGAAAATCAAATAGGGATTTTGAAGATGATAATTTTTGTATGTTGTAAAATATTATATATGATAGAAATATATGACTCATGGAAGGGAATATGGACAACAGGTCACATATATATTATATGATGTCATTTAATAGCATGTGGACTTAAAAATGAATCATTATTTTTTTATAAAATGTATTATTTAAAAATGATGGAACTGTTGGATTCTAGATTCATTAAAAATTAAATTCAATAAAATTTTATATGAGAAAGTAATATACCATTTAAAACAATATGGTGGACTCATTTGAATATTAATTGACTTTTTAATAACCAAATGAAAATAGGGAAAAATATACTTCAATATAATAGATGTTAGCTAGTAAATATGTGATAGAAATAAAAACATATATAAATTAAATTATTTTCAAATGGAATGAGATATGTTTAAAATAAGTATATTAAAATATTGTTATTACATTAACTATTGATATTATTTATTTCTATATTGTATGGATCAGAAGACATGTATTTATCATCATTGAAGAAATTCATTTAACTTAATGATTTGTAAAATGGTTATAGGATACATTATAAAAAATTATCTAGTTATCTTTAAATCAAAAAAGATATTTCAATTTCCTTTATTCTCTTTATAAATAATATAAAGATGAGGATAAAAAATTGCTAAAAACCTTATAACATGAAATCAAGTAATAATATAGTTTTATTGGTATGTGTAGATTTAATGTAATGTAATTTATTCATTTTCTTCACTCGTGAGAGTTTGTTTAAAACCAATAAGACAAGGAAAAATAATATTTTAAACAACATAATTTATGAGATAGATTAAATAATTTTATTTGGAAATTATGAAGACATAAAGGTCACTATATTGAAAAAATAGAAAATAATAGTAAAATATATGAGCATGATAGATGTATTGGTGCTGAATGAAATTGAAAAAATTATAAAAGTGGAATGTAGTTTTAAAAGACATTAATTTCAATACCCTTTAAAAATTTATTTACATAAAAGGAAATCATGGGATAATTTTCCCAAAGGAAAATTGTATGAAGGGAATTATCAACTTTTTTATCATAAAAATGGACACATATTTTCATACAAAGAAAAATATGAATATGATATTCAGTTATTGAAAAATTAATTCATAATCCAAATAAAAATTATTTTATTATAAATCTCTAAGAAAGATATTTTTATTACATAAAACTACAATCATACATATCAATTTTATCAAATATAAAAAATTATTAAGAAGGAATACAATGCCAAAGTGAAAGTGTATTCAATGTTTCAAAGATTAGTTAATGTTAATGGTAATTTCTTAAGATAGTAAGATATAGTAATGAAATATTATACTACATTATGTTAATTAAATATCACAAATGTTTTGGAAGGGTAATTTTTATTATTCAAAAAATAAATTTATTCATTTCGTATATACATTAATATATGTTTGATAAAATGTCATATTGGATTAAAATGAGGAACATTATAATCCATAGTTACCCAATTTATATGAATTTACAAGTGAAATATTTACTAATCAAAACATGGTAGAAAATATCAATTTTAAATAGTAATAAGTCCTATATAGAATTTAGTAGCTGATGGGGGGAAAAATATTAAAAAAATGGCGTGGTTAATTCCAAAATAATCAAATATCCATCAAATAAATTTGAGAAAGATGATATAATTTGGGTGTGTTTCATAAAAATGAATATACAACTGTCCTGATATATAGAAGAGCATTTATAACAATTGACATGCAATGATGATGAAATTAAAATAAACTAGTATTATCAGGAGTAATATTTTTATGACCAATGATTAAAAAAACAAGTGAAATATTGAATATAAAGAGTATGAAGTAATATAACATGGTAATTCATTTGTAATAAATTCATAATGATTATATAATAAAATGAGTGGAAAAATAAATTAAATTAATGATGTCATTATTTTTGAAAATCCGATAATTTTATATTAATTTTTTCAATATTTTAAAGATATTGTTACTAAATAGATTAATTCATGGGGATAATTATTATATGATAATGATTTTAATGTGATAAATAATAATTATGGTGGTAGTTAATTTTAATTTTAAAATATAAAATCTGGGATAAGGGTTGGAATCGTTGAAAAAATGTTACTAGAAAAAAAACTAGTAAAAATATGAACGATAATGTATCAAAATTAAACTACTAGATTATATTTTATAGAAAAAAATAATAATGAATACTCATATGAATATAATAGTTCAGAAAATCCATAAATTTAGAGATATAGAAAATAATAAAAAATTAAATTCGATATATTTTTTTATAATAAAAAATATCATTAACAAAACCAAATGCGATTTTTTAAAACCAAAAATATATATAATTCATATTTATTTATAGTAAATTATAAATTATTTTCATGGAATATTCCTAGATAGAATGAAATAATTTTGAGGGGCCTTTTTCTTGTCAAGTGAGGTTTTATATGAGTTTGATATTATTAGTTATTAATACTTAGTGAATGATTATGTTATTCACAAATAGATATAGTGTTATTAATTGTAATTGGATTCTATAAATAGAAATTTTATATAAATCCTAGGTTGATTTATTATACCTGATGATCCAAAAATATTCTATTTATTTAATATTTTACTGTATAATATATATCATGAATAGATATAATGGTATTTAGGTCATAGTCTTTTATTAAAAATCATGAATATCAATGAGATGGAGATGATCGTAAACTATATATGGAAAATTAAATAATCAATTGATGATGGTGGTTATAAATATCAATAGAGTAATATTTATAAGATAATGACCTGTTCAATGAATGGAATCTTATAAATTTATTAAAATTTATTTGTAGTGTCCATGATTTTTGAATTAATATATTTACATGAATCACATTTTACACATGAAACGAATGTGCAATATATTTCATAATTAATGAGTTTAAAAGGTACTGAAAATTGTATCCATAGGTGAATGTGAGGTATTGATAATACCAGCGGCAATCGAAATGGAGCAGTTAATGAATGAATGTTGAATGTGTAAAACCCCATGATTTTATAGTAGATTATTTCTTCCAAATAATTCAATAACTTACTCTACACGAAACACAGAGTTCAAGCGCACCATAACTTACCAAACTAGCCGTTTAAAGGCGATTACGAATAGTATTAACTAAAATTTGATCTTTTTATAATCCTTATAATTTTAGAACCCATATTATGAGTTTCATAGACATTATTTAAGAACAAATACATATTTTTCAGACAAAAGGATAATTTTAAAAAAAAAATTCAATTTTACCCCCTTTTAAAGGCGAAACCTTTTTAAATCCAATATTTGAAACATTTATATATTCAATTTTACATAATATATTTTTTCTTTACAATCAGGATATAATAATTTAGTTTCAATAAATTTTTGGTTTTTTCTGATAACATTCATATTTGGGTGAATAGTAAAAAATACTATATTTTAACAGAAAACAACTTTTTTAATCAATGTAATGTATAGTGTCGAATTATACATTTTAATGGTTTGGAAGTATAAAGAGATTATATTTTACCATTAAATCCAATTCTAGTCATTGTAAATAATTTCACTTTGAAATTGGAGATAAACAAATGTCAAACATTTGATAGTTATTATTTCTTAAAAATACGCCTTTTGGTTTTGACAGTGGGAATTATTTTTAAATTAATAAGTGAATTTCTAACTTTTGAAATTTTTTAAATATAATTTATTTTTTAATTCATAATATCAACATAATCATAGGGTGAATGTTTGGTATTTTTACAAAAACATTCAATTTTTGATGAAAAGTAAAAAACACTGAGTTATTTTTAAAAACAGAATTTTTATTTAAATAATTTTTTATTTTATTTAATTTTATTTCAGGTCAAAATAGATACATAATAACTATATAAATTCAATTTAATTCATTGGATTCATATTATAGTAATTTTAGATATATAAAAATTTTATCGAACTTTTTGCCGTCTTTTACCCACCTCCTAGGAGAAAATACAAATTCACATAAATATTAATTTTACCTATTTTGTGAGTTTAATTTCAAAAAATCTGAGAGATGAAGAAAATATCAAGGAGTGAAATGTGGTCCAATATGATAAAAATAATTTTTGGTGGATAGTATCTTTTTACTTTTATTTACAACGGTTAAAAGTAAATAGGGTAATTAAGGGTAAAAATGATATTATTATTACCCTAAAACATGTCCTATTTCTATTGGATAAGTGTAATTAGACCAAAAACAAACTTAGGAATAAAATATGATCCATTTGGTCCAACTAGATTTGATTAAGTCATTTATTATTATTTTATTTAATGAAGAGTTAAAAGAGTTAAAATCAAAGATTAATAACTAAACCATTTTTAATATAGGGTTATACATAAGATAAAATTTACTATAAATATTAATTAGTAATATAAATAATATTTCCTAAATATTAATATTTTAATTATAATTTTTAAATATTAAATTATTAAATTATTTAATGATAAAATGATGATGTAGTAATTACCTTATTATTGAACGAATCAAATAAATTATGTTATAAATATTAAAATAAATATAATTTCAACGTTTTCAGGACATCCACGAATTATATAGGTGAATATGACATGTTTGTATTGACTCAATGTATTTTTTTAAGTAATCATTGTTTTATTTTTTTATCAAAAAACAAATAGAAAAGAGTGTCAAAATTGACTTAAAATAGTTTCTAAAAAACATATTATATTATTGATTGATATAATAGTCCTAAAAATCTAAATATCGGCCAAAAGACTTATATAATAATATATATGACATTAATGAACAAATTGGGGTTCTATTTTCATTTTATAGTATGTTTATTAACCATATAATATAAAAATAAAAAGAGACATGGTAAATGTCAAACTATTCAACTAAGAGTTAAATCTAAACGTTATGGTTAATATGGTGACCTAAACTGGTCAAAAACCTATTTTTTGAGTTAATTGAGACCCATCCCCAACTTATCCTTTAAATAATTCATTTTGGAGTCATGAGAAATTGATAATTATTTTATTATAAAATAAAATTTCTAGATTTTCCTAAGGTTCCCCTCACCCCTCTTATAAAAGGGAACACCCCCTTCTCTCTAATTCACTACTTAAATAACATTTGGCTTGGACATCATCTACCAAAATACCCTCCCATATTTCCTCCTTTATTTTAAAGGCCTTCCTTTAGTCATAGATCCAACCTAAGTATCCCATTTTATCAAATCAAAATGAAAAACCCGATGAAGAGGTAAATATCTCACCACCTCTTTCAAGTTCCTTTCTTCATCCACATCCCTTTCCATTTTTGTATATATTATAAAATAATAACTCATGTATATTCCATATACTGTGATGTCATTAGAAATATGGTACAACCAAATTCATTATTCTATCCATCCTTTGAATGACATGTCACCATACGTGTGTACGTACGACTTACCATCTCCACGTCGTGGTATAATTGTTATTCAATACATTATTATTTTGATGGGTATAATAATGATTTTTTATTCATGTAAATAAAAAATATACCATGATAATTATTTTTTATATCTGATATACCATTCAATTATATATTATTTTAATATCAGAAGAATGATATTGTCGCTCGTGCATATGTACAGATTACCGTCGCCACGACACGATGAGATTCATTTCCATGTTCACCATTAATCAACGATTATAAAAATATTTATTATTAATAAGTGTGTAATATAAGACATAATAATTCTAAAGGATTTATATATATATACTTACATATATCTTACTCACTGAGTTCTGTTCAGTACGATATTAGAACAGAAACAACGTTTATGCATACGTACAGACTACCATCTCCATAAACGGTGTTTTCCATTTCATATTTATGTCTATTATAAAAATTTATATTATGAATATATATGATATATAAATCCTGTTTTATAATATGGAATTATTTGAATCTTAATGTAAGTGATACAATCAAGAGTAACAAGTTAAAACATGTATGATAATGAAAACAATTATTACCCGAAATGTTAATTTAACATACAAATTATTATTAAATATGTAGTATAAAGTCAATAATTAATCATGTATGGTATCATAAATATTAATGTGATTATTTTATAATTTAATAACATAATATGATCTTCATACAAGAGGTTAAACGTACCCTCGACTAAATGAAAGTGCAAGGTAAGGGGTTTCTTATCTCACATTTAATTCCATTAGATTTCTGTTGTTCACCACTTATTTATTTCATGTGGTGTGTGTACAACCCATGATTGCTTTCATTGTGAAATTTAATTTAATTTATGGATATCTACTTCATCATAGTATGATACTTCTTTCATGGGTGTATGTTTTGTATGTTACCAAAATGATAAGGGAATTTGAAATTTCTATTTCCACTCATTCGGCTTTACACATACTTCAGTGATTATTTTACTCCAATATTATGTGTGGACACAATATTAATTTTATTATCTCAAAATTTACAATCCCATTTATGTGGATATACTTTTGATATAAATAATCACTCCATTGATAGAATCTCATGTCATCGATATGAACCTGATAAAAGTAATTTTAACTCAATCTTTATTTATTGAGTTAAACACCCAATTCATTGGTGTTGTTTTTACAAGAATATGTGTGACTGTCCTATGATTTATTTACACTCAATATCCAATAATAGTAAGTGTATTTTTTTTTACACACATAATTATGCAGTTTATTTATCCTTAAACTACGGATACTGTCATTATAATAGATTGCATCTCAATTTACATTCCATTGTGGCTTTTTTGTTGTTATACACCATTTCACTTTTATATGTTGTATATAATGAAAATTTACATATTATAACATGAATACCTTTATTCTAATGATATTATATTGTTTTTATTACCTTAATTATTTGTATTTAAGTGTATATAATTTGTTTAGGAACTCTAACTAAAATATAATATTAAATGTTTTAAATATTTATTATTCTAAATATTTCTCATTAATGACCATGTTTTAAAATTGTTATTAAGGATTTATTTATATGGTCATTAATCTTTTAAAATTAATATACCTTTTAAAATTTTCAAAGTGTTATGTGACACTTTAATTCAAAAATATACTTCTAAATGGCTTCTTGAAAAAGAGTATGACATTTAAATGTTATCAAGAAAAAGGGGGATATTTCTCTCAAATTGTTTTGATGATTATTTTCATCTAAGTCAATATCCATCATTATTCACGATTAAGGTTAATATGTAACAATACAATATTTCATATTGTACTTAATGAGTTATGTTTGACTATGGATATGCTATTTTTATACCATTAATGGTTTTTTGATAAAGGATTTACATTTAGTATGCTAGTTTTAATACGAATTTTAATGTTTTGTTTCGAACTTTTCATATGAGGAATGCATTGGGCATAGTAAGTGACGGGTGGAGCCCACTATAGCTCCTCGATTCGCTGATAGGTCTCAGGAGTCAAAATTGTGTCTTGACATAAGGGCTTGACAAAATCTTATTTCTAGTCATGGCATAAGTCCTTGACTAAGTGGTTAGGATAATCTGGCATTATGCATTCCATCATTATGAAAGTCTTTATTGATATTGAATTTCATTATTCGACTAGTAGAATATCCTTGTGAATAAGTAAATTTCATTATTTAATTTTTATTTTTTTCCATATTATGTTGAAGGTCAAGTTTAAAAGGATTATGTTTTAGTTATACATTACCTTAAATGTTTATGCTTATTTATGAAGGATTCCACTATATTGTTATCCTTAATTAGAATATGAGCTCACCATTTTCTATGTTTTATTTTTCCTAGGATACGAAGAAGTATATAATGAATGATGTGCATGGAGAGTCTGAGGGGATATGAGTGAGGTCTATGGAAACAATGTTGTTGTATTTTATCATTTTATGATGTAATGTAAACCTTATAAATATATCTAGTACTTCCAGGGCTACTAAACTAATAGGTATTTCAGGAATTGATCTTTTTTGATCATCCCATTGTTATGTAATAATATACCGACTGTAGGTAATTCGGGTCAGGGCGTTGCAGTTGGTATCAGAGTATGTTTAGAAATAACATTGGAAACTAGATTTAGATAAACTCTGATTAGAAAACATTACACTAAGATAGGATTTGAGGATTATTATAGAAGAACATCCTATAATATTATAAATGTTGATATTTTGTGAGTTTTCCAGGAAAATAAATCCATGTATGGATATGAGAAGGTAGAGGTGGATCTGGCACAGATGTAGCTAGAAGTAAAACCAGAAAACACCTCTTTGACCCAAACTCGAACGGGAACTTGTGCACGACAATGGGTCATGCTGCACTCTTGGTTACGACACTCCCGGAAGATATGCTTAGGATAATTCTCATTATCTATATAAATCATTATAAAGGATTTACACGTATATACCTTCTCAATGAAAATATTTTTAGGTATTTTATCCATTAACTTTTCAATTTACATTAGGAATTTTACATGTTTCGAATTATTCATTGCAATTCATAAACTATCCTTGTGTATTCCATTGTATAGAAATGTCAGCCAGTAGAAGGAATGTGAACTCCTACAATACATATGATCCAAATATTAAAAAGGATCAAATATTTCACATTAGTAAGCCAACATTTAGATGGGATATATTCTCCCATATATTCTCAAAATATGAATAAATAATATCATGTTTTAATAAGATAATTAATGAATTCTCTGAGTCCTATGGCTTTTAAGGGAAACAAGAGAAGAAAAGGATAGAAGAGAGAAAGATGTATAATGGGAAGAGGGAAAAGAAGGATTTTCTCATATGTGATAACTATGGAAAGAATAAACTTGGTAAATGCATGAAGGGAATGGGAGTTTGTTATAAGATTGGTGAAAAAGGACACCAAGTGTGTGATATCAAAGGTAAGAAAAAAGTTTCAAATGTACAATGATTCATCTGTAAGGAGGTGGGACACTATGCGAATCAATGTCCAAATCATCAGAGTATACCCCAAATATTGTTATTGGATAAGATTCATGTTATGATACTATCGGATATGAAGAGGAATGATAAGAGTAATTATGTTGTTATTAAGTTATTGTGTCATTTGAGTGTTTTATCAATTATGTATTGGTTATATGAAGTATAGAAATAAATAAGTATTATACTGTAGTACTATTTCATTGGGATTTGAGATTATATGTTCTTGATACTAAGGTAGTAATTTTGGAATAAGAGATGGTTGATTTGGATAAATTATATTGGATATTCTTTACTATCATGGAACAGATTAATGGTTTTTTTATTTCATGATTGTTGGTATTTTAAATATTTATGGATATAAGGAATATATCCAGTATTATATAAAGGATATGGGAGCATGATTGTAATAAATATGGTTTGATGGTAATTATGGGTGTTACCATGTTTTAAAATAATCCATGATGAAGGTGTTCACTTGTTATTACATTAATAAAATGGATCATCATTATCTTTAACATTCATATAAATTTTTGACAGAGAGTTTGGATATAAGTATTTTGGATAAGTCTAATGGTAGGAATGGATTATGTTTGAAATTGGATTCTATTGTTATGTTTATTTTTTGATTGTTATAAAAAGGACAACATATAGGTCGGGATACTACTAGTTGTGTCCGATAAGGCCACGAGACATAATCCTGCAACCAAAGAGTCACAAGGGTGCATCACCTATGACATCACTATGTGATGTATTGGTTTGTAAAATTTAGTTTTTATTAAATAGTCTAACAAATGAATTATAAATTCATTATTTTTTGGAACCTTATATGATTTGGATAAATATATTTATTTTGAAATAATTTGGAGTGAAATATGAGTTTATGGTAGGAATTAGTTGAAGGATTAAACTTTACAAGTTACGTATATATATATATATATATATTTAATTTTTTCCCCTTATTAAGACTAAATTTTATTAACCCAATTTCTGATGTGGGTTTTACCACAAAGGTATTTTCTAATTTCAACCTTTTATTTTCATAGAAAAATTTCAAACAGTGAGGGCACAATTTATTAATATAGGGAAGAATGTAACACCCCGTGATTTATAGTATGTCATTTCTTCAAAGTAATTCAATAACTTACACTACACGCACCACTGAGTTCATGCGCACCACAACTTACCAAAGTAGCCATTCAAAAGTGTTTATTAATATTATTAACTTAATTTTGAACATCATATTGTCCTTATAATTTTATAATCCATATAATGAGTTTCTAAGACATAATGTAATAAAGGATACAGTTTTTCAGATAAAAGAAATATTTCTCAAAAAGTGAAATTTTACTCCCTTTTAATGGAGAACCCTTTCTAAATCCAATATTTGAATCTTTTATATATTAAATTTTAAAAAATAAAATTTTTTCATTAGAATCGGGACATAATAATTTAGTTTCAATAAATATTTGGTGTTTTTTTGATAACTATCATATTTGGGTGAATAGTGAAAAATACTATATTTTAATTGAAAAGAACTTTTTTAATAAAAATAATTTATACTGTTAAATTATAAATTTTAATGTTTTGTATGTATAAATAGATTATATTTTTACCATTTAATCCAATTTTTTTCCTTTAATGTAATTTCACTTTGAAATTGGATATAAACAAGTGTCAAGCTTTTAATAATTATTATTTAATAAAAAACATCTTTTACTTTTGATAGCTGAAATTAATTTTAAATTAATAAATGAAACTTCTATGTTTTGAAATTGGTAAAGTATAATTCATATTTGTATTTAGAATATCAAAATTATCTTAGGGTTATTTTTTTTAATTTTTTTGAAAAACATTCAATTTTATATGAATAGTAAAAAACAGTGAGTTATTGTTTAAAATCGACTTTTTATTTAATAAATTATGTGTTTTATTTAAATTTATTTTAACTCTATTATATACATAATATCTATATATATTCAATTTATTCCATTGGAGTATGTTTATAATAATTTTAGATATATAAAAATTTTATCGAAGTTTTTACCGTCTTTTACCCACCTCCTAGGAGAATTAAAAATTTTACATAAAACATAATTTTACCGCTTTTGTGTGTCTCATTTCTCAAATCCAAGAGAAATGGGTAATATCAAGGGTTAAAATATGGTTCAATATGATAATAATATTTTTTTGTGAATAGTCTCTTTTTACTTTTATTTTCCACGGTTAAAGGTAAACATGATAATTAAAGGGAAAAACTATATTATTATTTCTCTATCACATATCATAATTATATTTTATAAATTTAATTTTACCAAAAAATCCTTAGGAAGAAAATATCACCCATTATGTCCACTTGGATTAGATTTAGACATTTATTACTATTTTATTTAAAGAAGAGTTAAAATAGTTAAAATAAAGTTTTAAAAACTCAACAATTTTTAATAGAGGGTTATACATAAGATAAATTCAACTATAAATATTAATTAGAAAGACAAAATTATTTCCTACATAATGTTATTTTATTTATAATTTTTATACTTTAAATAATTAAATTTATTAATGATGTAATGATAATGCAGTAATTACCTTATTAATGAAAGAATCAAATAAATGGTATTATAAATATTAAAAAAAATATATTTTGAATTTTTTATGACATCCACGAATTTTATAGGAGAATATGACATGTTAGTATGGATTCAACGTATTTTTATTGAAGTAATAATGATGTTATTATTTTATCAAAAAAATACCTAATAGTGTCAAAATTGACATAAAATATATTTTATAACAAATATTATATTATTAATTGATATAATAGTCCTAAAAATTTGAGGATCAGCCAAAAGACTTATATAATAATATATATGACATTATTGAACCAATTTGGGTTTTATTGGAATTTTATACTATGTTTATTAACCATATAATATAAAAATGCAAAAAGACATGGTAAATGTCAAACTATTTAACTAAGAGTTAAATCTAAACGTTAAGGTTAATATGGTGAACTTAAACTATCTAAAACCTATTGTTTGAGTGGTTGTTGACCTATACAAACCTTATCCTCTAAATAATCAATTTTGGAGCAATTATAAAGATAAACTTATTTTATTTTAAAATAATATTTATTGCTTTTCCTAAGATGCCTCTCACACCTCTTATAAAAGGGAACACCCCCTTCTATTTAATTCACATAATCAAAGCCATTTGGCTCGACAAACCTCTGCCCAAATACCCTCTCAACTATCCTTCATAATTATAGAGTCATTCCTTTAGCCATAAAACCATCCTAAGGAGCACTTATGATCAAATCAAAAGGAAGAACCTGAAGAAGGGGTAAATATCTCACCACCTCTTTCAAATTTCATTCTTCTTCCACTTCCCACTTCATTGTTGTTTCAATTATAAAATAATAACTCCTATATAGTCTATATACTATTATGTTATTATAAATATGGTACAACTAAATTCATTATTCTATCCATCCTTTGATTACATGTCACCATACGTGCGTACATACGACATACCGTCTCCACGTCGTGGCATAACTGTTATTCTATATATTATTATTTAGATGGGTATTATAATGATGTGTAATTCATGTAAATAATAAATATAACATGATAATTATTATGTATATATGATATAACATCCAATTATATATTATTTTAATATCAAGAGAATGATATTGTCTCTCGTGCGTACATACAGATTACCGTCTCCACGACGCGATGAGATTCATTCCCATGTTCACCATTCATCAATGATTATAAAAATATATGTTACTAATAAGTAAGTAATATATGACATAACAATGCTACTGGATATATATATATGTGTGTGTGTATATATGTACTTACATATATCTTACTCACTTAGTTCTGTTCAATACGATATGAAAACGTAAATAACGTTTATGCATACGTACATATTACCATCTCCATAAACATTGTTTTCTATTTCATATATATGTCTATTATACACATTTATACTCTAGATATATATGATATATAAATAATTTTTTATATTCTGGAAGAATTTAAATCTTGATCTTTGTGATACAATCAAGAGTAACATGTTAAAAAATGTACGATAAAGATAGCGATTATTACCAGAAATGTTAATTTAACATGGAAATCATTATTAAATGGGTAGTATAAAGTCCTAAATGAATCATGAATGATATCATAAATATTAATATGGTTCTTTTATAATTTAATAACATAATACAATCTTTATACATGAGGTAAAATGTTCCCTCGACTAATGTAAAGTGCAAGGTAATGGGTTTCTTATATAACTTTTAATTTCGTGATATTTCCATTGTTCACCACTTATTTATTACATGTGGTGTGTGTAATGACCCTGATTTTATTCATTGTGTAATATAATATAATTTATGGATACTTAAATCATCAATGTACGATCCTTATTTCATGGGAGTATGTTTCGTAAGTTACCAAATCTATAAGGGAAATTGAAATTCCAATTTCCACTCATTCAGCTTTACGCATACTTTAGTGATTATTTTACTCCACGATTATGTCTGGAATCACTATTCATTTTCTTATGTCATAATTTCCACTACCATTTACATGGATATTATTTTTATACACATAATCACTCCATTGATATATTCTCAAGTCATCGATATGAACTTGATAAGAGTAATTTTAACTCAATCTCCATTTAGTGAGTTAAACATCCAATTCATTGGTGTTGTTTTTACAAGAATATGTGTGAATGTCCTATGAATCATTTACATTGAATTTCCAATCATATGGATTGTATTTATATTTGTCACAAATAATTATATCCGTGAGTTATCCTTAACCAAAGTATATCTTCTTTATAATAGATTTCATCTCAATTTACATTCCATTAAGACTTTTTAATTGTTATGCACCAATTCATTTTTATATGGTGTATATAATATATTTTTACATAGTATATCATGAATCCTTTAATTCTCTTGATATTATAAAGTATTTATTCCCTCAATGATTTGTATTCAAGTGTCTCTCTTTTGGTTAGGAACTCTAACTAAAATATCATTCTAAATGTTTTAATGATTTATTATTCTAAATCATTCTCATTAATTTCCATGTTTTAAAAAAAGTTATTAAGGATTTATTGATATGGACATCAATGTTTTAATATTAAAATTCCTCTTAAAAGTTTCAAAGTTGTTTTTTTCACTTTGATTCATAAATATATTTTTAAATGGCTTCTTGACAAATAATGAGACTTTTAAATGTTTTCCAAAAAAGGGGGATATTTATCTCAAATAGTTTTTATGATTATTTTCATCGATGTAAATATCCTTCATTATTATTTATTGAGGATAATCTGTTACAATAAAATATTCCATATTGTATTGAATGAGTTATTTTTTACTGTGGATGTGCTATTTTTATACCACTCATTGTTTGTGAATAAAGTATTGACATTCTGTAAGCCAGTTTTAATATGAATAATGATGTTATGTTTCATATTATTCATATGACGAATAAATTGGACATAGTAAGTGATTTATGGAGCCCTCTATAGCTCCTCAATGCATCGGTAGGTCTCCTGAGATAAACTAGTGACTTGGCACATGGCCTTGAAAAAATCTTATTTGTAGTCTTGGCTCAAGGCCTTGACTATGTGGTTATGATAGTCTCACATTATGCACTCCATCATTATGAATGTGGTTGTTTATATTGCATGTGATTATTTGACTAATAGAAAATCCATTTGAATAAGTAAATCCATTATTTCATTTTTATTTTTTCCATATTATGCTGAAGTTCATGTTTAATAGGCTTTTATTTTATTTATACATTCCATTAAATGGTTATTCTTATTTATGAATTGTTCTTCTCTATTGTTATCCTTACTAAGCCTCTGAGCTAACCCCTTTCTATATTTTATTTTTCCCAGGATGAGAAGAAGTATTTTATAACTGACCTATATGGATAGTCTGAGGGGATATGAGTGTGGTCTATGTAAACAATGTTGTTTTAGTTTTTAATTTCATGATGTAATTTAAACCATATGAATTTACTTTGTACTTAAAATCCTATTAAACTAATCTGTCTTTTGAGACTTGATCTTCTGTGCTCATGCCAATGTTATGTAGTAATGCACCAACTCTGGGTAACTAGGTTCGAGGCGTCATAGAATTCTTATCAATATCACAATGTAAAGATGATATGTTGGATTCTTTTATATATCCAATAACTGTAGAAACTAATTTTTTTTTATTTTTTGGTGGTTATTTTATTATAATCAAAATTAAAGATATATGTTAATAGTTTAATTTATACAGATATAGATAAATGGTATAATATATTTTAAATTGTTTATTAAAAGTAAAACATGAAGGAGTATCTGAGATACATATATTTTAATTCTGAATATTCCATTTATGAAATAAATTAAATACCCCTAGTTATTTTCAAATGTTAGAGGATTTATTATTTCATGGTTTAGAGAAAATTAAAATTTTAACCAACATTACAACACTGAAAAATAATGCATAGCTACAACCCAGGATTCTACAAAACTATTATATATGACAAAATAAAAAAAAGTCATCATTGAATAGTTTTAAAGAACCATTTAATTTAATATATAGTTATAAAAATGGATAATGACACATTATCATGAAATTTCATCCTTATATCTTCTCTCTTAAATTAAAAACCCATTTTATAACATATGAGTGGTTTATAAAAACATATAAAAATGTTTTTAAATATATTTATTGATTGGTTAATTTATTTTTTACAAATTTTTTTTATTTTTTTCTGAATGTTTTAAAAATAATATAATTTACATTATATAAACATGGTAAAATTGAACAAATATGTGAACCAAATCATTGTTTTAAAAATTAGCACATTAATGGAATTTTCCACTTTCTTGACTACTCAATGTTTTGAATATTTCATTACAAATTTCAATGGGTTCTTTTAATAAATATGTTTCTTAATCATCATGAAATATTTAGTAATAAAATTTAATTTTTAAATTTTAAAGTGTATTTTCCTAGTGAATTAATATAATGATATTTAATTTTATTTTCATTCATCAATGGAAACCGCATTGATTCTAAAAATTACAAAAAAAATATATATTTTAATTATAAAATTTATATTATTTTTATAGATGGATTACAATTGTTGCAAAGAAATATTAATAGAAATAATTTATTTTCCATGGGTAAATCATACAGTGAAATAACAATGACTACAACGATATTAGTAAATATATATGATCGTGTGTTTTCATTAGAATATGATTCATATAAATCAATAGTTGTTATTATTATTCCCATTATAGTTCATAATTATGGGTTTAACTCTTATAAAATCCAATTCATTGGGATATGGTAAAGAGTTATAGGGTAATATGTTTCTCAAATGATATTATTGATATTTACCTACTAGGTTCTTCTATTTGTATGATTGATTATAACAGTAATATAAGTTCTATCTTACTTATTATAATCATAATTTATTTATTCATGCATCATTTTATAATTGATTATTTTTTAAGAATTTTTTTCTCATAGATCATTATTGTTTACTTATATGAAGCTCATATTACATGAAAACTTTTTTCCTTGATTCATGATGCATTATCCATGTACTGATATATATGAATATAATTATGTTATTATAATTCACATTGATAATATCATCATTCCCTTTCCCCTATCCTATGAATATTGTGGACATTAAATCCGTAATTATTATTTTTACCCTTAACAAGTAATTGAACTCACCCTTTTTTGTTTTACAATTCCCAGTAAATACTGGATTTATGTATATTATTCATAAGAATGTTACTATATCTGATTATAATTATTTTATATTATTTATTTTATATTTTTTGGACGATTGGTATATGAATCCAAGTCTTTATGTGATAGGTTTCCATTATTCTATAAAACTGTAATCATAAATGTTATTTTGGTAGGCAAGTTATCAAAACGTTTAGTTTGATGTAATTTTTTTTATGTTTTTAATATTGGTCAAGTTTATACATATCAACATTATAGTAATATAATGAGGAAAAATATTTCAAGTGAATATTAACATTAGAAGAATGTTTTTAATTCAGTATACATTATTTTAATAATCAATCAAAGGGATGATTAAATATGATTAGACATTCATTTCCATGATATCAAATAGATGGTTATATGTGAAGGAATCATAATGGTGTCATGCAAATAATAAATTATGTAGAATCTTCCACCCCTAGTTTTTAGATAAACAATTATAATCTTAACAATCATAAAATATTTTGGTGTATGTGTACCATATATAATATTTTTTGTTAAATAAATCCTATGAATAAGATTCATTTGAATCAAGGTTATAAATATTATAGATAGATAATTCTAAGATATGAAGTAGAAATTAAAGCTACTAGATGGAATGATCTGTCGAGATTATTTAAAATACATATGGTAACTCATTAGAAATATGAATTTGATATGTACTTCAAGAGTTCATTTAAAATATGAAACAATCAATGATTATGAGATGGAATATAATGAAGATAAAATAGATGGAGATTTTCCATATATTCAAAATTATATGAAGATTCATTTGAAAAAGTTAATTATAAATTTTAAAAAAATCCACATAATTGTTTTATGTTTAGATATAAGTTATACACCTTAGTAATAATAAAGTAAGGATCATATTTCTTGTCATCATATCAATAATTTATAAGATAATTAATTTATTTTTCTATAGAATGTTCTGTATAAGGAATTTTGACTCATATTTTTAATGTAGTATTAAATTTTTTCAAAGAAAGAATGCTTTAATATGTATATTACATGGCCTTGAGTAATATTTATTTTGATGTTCTCACTCCTTTTATTTTTGGATAAATTATTCCACTATAAATGAAATCATGTGTGCTGTGAATATGTTCAGAATGTAGTTGTTGTTGTGATTTTTATTGAAGAATTATTTTTCCTCAAATGTTGAGAAAATCCTCAGAGTAGTTACATTTTAGGCCAATGAATCAGATATAGATGTATCAAATATAATAGTATTAAATTAAGAGGTGGAGTTCTATACAACTATTTTTACTAAAAAACTATAATTATCAGATAGAAATGTTCTATCAGAAAAACAAGTAATAATGGATGAACTGTAACCAAATATTGATTTTAAGGTAACATATAATATTGTATTATAGAGATAATTTCATTACAAAAAGATTTATATTGACTAGAAGATAAGTAATATAATGTGTGGTAACATAACATTGAAAAATGAATAACATGGGAAGAATAATTCTTCTAACTAGAGTGTGAAGATAAAAAATGTAAATTTTTAGGTGGAGAGAAATAATATTGTCGACATAAATAGTAATAGTAGATTATAACCATAAAAATTCGTTTTATATTTTGTGCAAATAAGATAAGAGGTTTACTATGTAAATATCACTCGTAAATTCACTATATGTAACATCATTTTTAGGGAGTTCATTTTTTTATAATGAACATGAAGAATATGAATATTTTCTACATTGTATGAATAAATATCTTGTATATAGATGTTTCTAGACTATGTATTTCCATATCAAAGGTAATATTACTATTTCATACAATATACAAAATTATCAGGAAAAGAACATTGTAGAAGGATTATTTTCTTCCCAAACCACTCTTCTTTTTATCTCATTATAGTATAGAATATGATTACTAATCACTACCACAAACATAAAAGACCATATACCCTCATATTATTTATAACATCGTTAGGTGGTCCTTACTATTAGTATTATAACTAAATATTACCCATATTGGATTATATACTTTGATGTTATTGTATATTGAATATTTGAGTTTCTTTGCTATATTTTCAATGATGTTCACTTTTAGAGAATATTCACTTCTAATAATGGAGAAATATATTAATACCTATATAATGATGATTATGATAAACATATGTGAATTAATTTTCTGAAAAATATACCTTCTTGTACATGTGTATAATGAATTTCAATGTCTCCATGTCATTATTACAAATAAGTTAGATCTAGCTTGTAAATTGAGGAACCTTAAACTTAAATTCTCACTAAGGAGAATGGATTCATTCTTACCTTATTTGATCAAATGTTATGTGGTAAACATACATAAGAACCCTATCGAAATTGAACCTATGAAAAGTGATGACGATGATATATTTATGACTTATCAATATATACATATACCAGTATATTAAAGGATATTCTAAAGTGAATTAAACTTCAAATTGTACCTATTGTATTGTGAGCCTATAAAAGTATTTTGGATGAAATAACACAGTTAAATGAAGTAAAAGGTAACATGTAGATTGATTTGGGCGAAAATATTATAGAATATATAAACCTCTACAAGAAGGTTTAATCATTGGAGAATAAAATTATATATATTGACATTATTTCTTAAATTTTTTTTAAAAAATTGGTACAAATAAGATAAATATAAATATATTTTCAACAATAATGTTGATTAAAAGAACAATATAATTTAAGAAATGTTGAAAAATAGAATAGCTGTCACATATTTGAAATTGAATGATAAATCCAAGAAGTTTATGGTAATTTACTATTTGATTCAAGATATAGTTAAAATACATGATGGATAAGTATAAAAAATGAATATGAATTTTCAAGATAATATTTTTATTATATTAATTAAAATAACATCTTCAACATGATTTTATTTCAACTACATAATGAATTATTTTTTCATGATAAATAATGTATGGTTTCTTAAAAAATGTAAAATTTGATGCTATAATACAAAGATCAATAATTTTTTATAATTTTAAAATAATTCCATCATTTATCAAGAATATATTGACTTCATTTAATGACCTATTTTAAATACTTTTGAAGGATTATATATTGTCTACATGTTTTCATATAGATTTAAATAAATACTAATTTATAAATATTATAAGATTAAATTCAAAATTTGTGTATTTATATATGATGAAATTAGAACAGAATCAAACCACCATGTCTATAGTGAATACAAGTATAATTCTTGAAGTTGGATCCCCACAAAGATAAAAATTAGTAGTGAATAAAACCCAAAAATATCATTCCTCTAAATCACATAAAGTGGTTATATAGAGATCATGGTTTGTGGGCCAATTTATGTTATGAAACATATTTATTCATTGTAAATTATATTTTCGGTACAATTATCTACATAAAAATGTAAAAGTAATAACCAATCAATGGGGACCAACCAATGATTAATTAGAAACCTCAATAATATATAATATATAAACATCATATAGATTTATAATTCATGAAAATAATTATGGTGTATAAAATTATATAGGTGACCTGATTATATGAGGAACATATCATCTTATATCAAAATTAGATAAGAAAAAGTGACCATATATGATTTAAAATATAGAAAAAAACATTTGGTGGCATGTATTAATATTTTCCAAACTAGAATTCTCCAAATAAGATATCAAGAAGAACCTGTGAGAATTCCAACAATTAAAAATCCATGAAGCTAGAGAATAGTTAATTATCATGTAGAAATAATAATAATAATGTCACTTTGAATGAGGCATGTGGTAAACCATAATTTTTTTCCAATTTAGCCTGATATACATTAAGATTGTATAGTTATTTGTATTTTAAAAAATAATAATAATATCTTTGATAGATTTTATTTCAGAAAACATAAAATTTTAAAACCTTTTGGCATCAATTTTACAAGATTATGAGAACCTATAAATTTAACATGGAATTATGAGAAACAATTTCCAAAATATATAAATTTATTATATTTTTCATAAATAAATTAATTTTTTTTTTATAAAAATGCACATAATTTTTAGTAAAGTCTTTTTCTGGTTTAATAGTATCATTTTATCATGAAATGTTAATATTGAATTTTCAGAACAAATAAAAAATAAAATTTTCCAAATTTATAAATATTAATTTAAAATTTAATCTTAATTTATCAGAATATCTTTTATGAATTATTTTTTATTATGGTTTTAATAATTTTGAGATACAATAAATTAATTATTTAATAGTAAAAAACGATTTTTACAAATAACTAATAACACGTTTAAATAATTTACATTATTAATTCTATTTTAGTATGGGTTTGAAAGTAAAGGTTGTTAAATTATTTATCTATTATTCCAATTATTTTTTTTCAATTTTTCTTGATTTTTTATATTAAAAATTTCTATTGTTGTAAATATTTTCTCATAAAAAATAAATTTTTCATCGTATGAACGACTTTCATTTTATATTAAATTATTATTAATATGTGAATTCAAATTAGAAAATATTAATCTATTTCTAAATAATAATATTTAATATTAAATAGTAATTTAAACTTAGGTTTTTGTTAAGATGAAATATAATCACATTAAAAAATAATTAATGCGGTTTAGGATAAAATGAGTTTATATTGGGGTTAAAAATTGATTTGGGTAAATTGATTTATCAATTTATTTAACTACCTTTTAATGGTCATATTCAAATAATAACTTATATAAATTTTTTAATGTTCTGTTTGGATCATTTTTCATATTTAACATATTGGTGAAGAGTTTTATTTTTAAATTTTTTGTATTTCCTCACCCACATTTATATTAGGTAATAACCTCTCCTCTCCTCTACACACAAATACTGCACTATGGTTAATAGAATTCCTAAAACAATATATCACTTAATCCCCAAATCAAATACAATAAAGCATAATTTTTTTAAATCATTCTAATATTACATATTTGATATCCAAAGTGGTTTTCGAAATAGTAGGTAATCCTATTATCTGAGATTTTGTATTTATTAATTATTCTACCTATTTCAAAACCAATTTAAAATTTTTATAGAACAACATAATTAATACTCATATAATATGTTTTATTTAGTTAATTTTATAACATAAATCTGTCTCATCAACTACAAAATGGGAAATGAAATAGTCTATCAGGTGTTTGATGGTTTATCGCCACACAAACTAATTTTATTTGTTTTCCATCACCACCTTTTGAAAATGCATAAAATTATGTATTTAAAATATTAATATGATATTAATGACCTAATTAAACATGTGGAATTATATTTGAGAATATTCAATCTTACACTCTAATCTTTTGGAATATGATAATGTTTCTCCTGTGTGTGCCAAACTACCATCTTGCGAAGCGATGTTATATGTTTTTAGCATAATATTTACATGCATGGTATTAATAAGGAACCTAATTAACATAATATATATATATATATTAATAAATCCCTAATTTTGATATATTATATCCATTTCTTTTGATCCTTCCATCGAGAAAATGGAATCAATTTTCATGTGTATGTATGACCTACCTCCTTCATGAATGGTTTAACTGATTTTATAACTTTTATGGATTAATAAAAAATTATATTTAATAAACAGAAATTATATTAATATAATGGAGAAAATTTCGGATATTCTGAATCCTGATCAATGTAAAAGGACTGATAATACCAAAAAATCATATATAAATAACAACGCATTTGTTACCCAAAATGTTATTTTACCACATAATTTTAAATAAAAATATACTAAAAGGTAATAGGTAAACCATATTTGGAATTAAATATATATTTTTGGTTCTATAATTGATTTAAAATAATATCATATTTATTATATATGACATTAAAATGTGTATGAATGTATATGATACATAGTATAATGTATTTTCATATCACTTTTATTTTTGTGGTAGACATGCATCATACACCACTTGTTTTATTTTTGTTGTATATTAAATAGATTTATTTATCATTAAATATTTATAATAAATATTATTTGATATAAAATATGCAACTAATTTTCTTTCATTCATCTTTATTATGATTTTAAAGGATACGAAATTAGTAAAAATTTTATGTTATAATATCTTTATTTGTCGAGGCTATTTATGATTTATTTACACTGGCTATATCATATGATACCTATTAATGGAAACTCATGAAGAATCTAATCGTAAAGTTATTTCATGAAATTTCTTGTCTTCATTTCGCTTTCCCCTGTTTTTGTATTCAATATTATAAAATATTACTTTTAAAGAAGAACAAAATTAATTTATCTCTTCGATTGAACAACCTTCTCCTTCCATGTCCATGTTTTCCAAAATAATTTAATGAGATACTAAATATTATACAATAATTGATTTTATTAATTTATACTCATTCATTATTGTTCAAAATATTTCTTAGAATTAATCTACTTTTTCATTTTTGGAATGATTAACTTTTTACTCTTTAACAAATTTCTGAATGGAATTAATTTTTAAGACATAAGGAGTGATAGAATTTTCAACCATTATGAAAAATAAATTATTTGTAACATACCTTAAAAAAAAATATTATTTAAATAAAATAAATGTGTTTATAATTTATAAATTATTTTGATATTAGAGAAGTGATTTAAAATTTCAAAGGATATATTAATAGAAATGTTTTATGTGATTTCACAACCTTATTTTTCATCTAAGATGAAATCCTTTGTTGTTTGTTCATTTTATATTGGATATGATCCCGGGATAAAATTATAATTCATTAAATGGATGTATTTTAATTATGATGGAATTATTTTTATGAGTCCACTGCTTTTCCCTGGGTTATTCCATGATGAAATGTTTCTAAAAACCAACTCATTTTCCTCAGGGTATGCCACAGTGAAATGACATAATTTTAATTACACCCATGTATTTTTAGGATTTCTCATATGATTAATGATTTATATTATTTTCTCACACACATATATTATTGACATTATGTGATGGGTGGGATATATATATCCACTACATGAATTTGGTAATAATTGATATCTCATGACATAAATGGGACTAGAATGTGGAGTGATTCTAGTTCAGTATAAAACTCAATCCACAATGATAGTATTGTAAGTAGACCTTTTTTTCTATGATGGTATAGTGTGTGAACTTCTTCGACTATGAAATACATTTTAGTAATCCTTTACATCTATTTAAATTATAATATATAATTATATATATTCTAATAATCTATGTCATACACCAAAATTATATTCCCATGGAAAAATTTTATTGAATAATTTATGATTCCTTCTTTATATGATACCATGATTTATACATGACTCATAATTTTGATCTATTACATACATGGTATTTTTTTTAAATGTCACTATCATCTTCTCATTCCCCAAGGATCATGTTATATGCATATCTCACTTGATAACTGTAACTAAGTTTATAAGATCTCCCTTCATTATGATATGTTTTACTTATTAATAAAGAAATGTATAATGTACAACATTTATAATAATGGTCCGAGTTTTGAATGAAATAGTACGAGATGATATATTTCACTTATTTACTAGTTTTTCTTGTATCTGTATTTCCAATGGCACTAGACCTACATGATTTAGTCAGGTATCATTATATGATGTTATAAAAATTTATCTAATATGTTTTTTCTATTTATTAATTGTACTGGTAATTATTATTAATATTAGATCAATTATTTTGTAAAGTATTTATAAATTTCGTTAATAAATCATTAGTGGGAACCAGAAGTATAACTCTATCTATTAGAAAATAAAATATAATATTTGCGAAGGAGAGATTGGTTGGTCTCCCAGAAATTACATCCATTTATGAATACTAAATGTGTATGTGAATTTGTAACAATTATTCCTAGGGATGATAACATTAAAAAGAGAACATTGAGTTGCATTCAATTAAAAAATGTTGTATGAAATTAATCTAGACTACTCACTTGGTTAAACACACTCAAGGAATGTGTATTTGAAATTCAAAAACACATTAAATACCATTATAAAGTATTATAAAAAAGAATATGATTCACCAAGGTAGTTGTTAAATTTAGCTATATTGAAAATAATTTTTAGCATTTATACATCATATAATTTCATTTCTATGATTATGTTTTTTCCCACCGTGGTTATTGTTTCATACAATTTATTTCATTATTATATTGCTCCAACCCAATGTATCCATGTTAATTTATATTTCGATATATAATTAGATGATTTCCTCCAAGAAAAAAACATTTTGGAAAAGAATTAAAATTATCAATTTTTTGGTCACATATAATTCACAAGAAATGAATAATTTTAAACATACAAATAAGATAAGAGGGGAAAACATTATGATGAGTACATAATGGGGAAACAACCACAATCATTTAGTACTTATGTTTATCCACTCATATTTTAGTAATGGATCATTTCCACTGAAAATCTATTTTCCTTCCTAAAATTTTTATAGCATAAACAATTTCTTTTTTTAATCTTTATCATTAAAATGGTTAAGTAGAGAAGTGGTTAAATCATATCATCAATACGAGTCTATAAGATGAAATTTATTCCATGTAATAGGAAAAGTTTATGATCAAATTTTTAATATATACATTATAGGTATTATTCAAATAGAAGTGGAGAAATAAATCCATAAGATAAAATATAAGGATGATGAATCTGTTGGTAGCTATGATGCAAATTTTTCAATGCATGCGAGGTATGAATTTAAGATTATAGTAAAATATGAAATTTATGATTATAGATTACTTGGTGGGATAAGAAATATATATAAATGGAATTGGACTTCTAGGACATTATTAACTATTAATGCATACACATTTTTTAAGCAATGATAAATAATGATGGGTGATAATAAATTAGAAGAAATGGTGAATGTTATCTACTATGAAAAATTAAATTAATTAGAGGAATTTAACCTAGTTGAGAAACATTTATTACCAAAATATTTGTTTAACTGCTGTTTGGATGTAGATTTTATTACGATTTATTATTATATAGAGCAGATAAATGTTGATAGTAAAGGAAATTAATGTGATCATTTTATTCATGATAAAGAGGTTAGTGATACCGATGTGATTGAAGAATAATTGATTTCTTATGATGAAAAAGATTGAAATTTCAATGAATTATATAGATCTAGGGAATCATTACCCACCTTAACTTAAGTTGATGGAGAATGGGGTGATGATGAGGTTTTAGATACTGATAATTCCATCACTAATCCTCATAGGTTATCACTTTATAAATTAGATAACAATGATTATATATTTAGTGATGAATATTTTGAATTAGTTAATTCTGTTTCTATTTGAATAGGAGTTTCAAATGCTAGTGTGTTAACTATTTATATGGTTTTCCAATTTTTACTGAGTTTGGAATCCCTTATTGTAGTAAGGGAAAGGAATAATCATATATGGGTGATAAATCCCTAATATTTTCTATAGAAAAAATTAATAATTGGGATATTTATTTTTTGGTGATTCGAAAGGAAAAATAATATCATTCCAGTTTTGGAATACTATCCCATATCATCCAGATGATCCTATAATTCAGGCTATTTCCCGTTTTCATAATTGATTCAAAATATATGGTTGAATAAACATTAATTTCATTGTTTCCTAGATCTTTGACTAATAAAAATTATATTATGTTTCTAAATAGATTTATTAATCAAATAACTACATTAAATACATTTGAATATTTTTATATGTATGATGATATTAAAGGATATGATGTGGAAAAAATATTTTTTTTGAAAAACTAATAGATTAAGTGTATAATGATATTGAGTACAATGGAAGAGTGTATCCACTCATTTTGTAAATATCTCCTACTAGTAATGTAATATGTCAAAACCACCTCATTATTCCCACTCTTACTCTATTACTATCAGATATTTTGATGTATTCAATGTTTTTTTATCAGTAATGAATGATATACGCAATATATCACATTCCAATCATACATATGGTAAATACGATGAAATATTTTCGGTCATGTATTTTATTATTGCTCGCCTTTTTTCCTATTTGTATTTTAGGATATGAAATTTTATAGAGAAAAATTATAGTCCATTTGAAATACTTGGAAGGGTTCACAATGACATTTGGTGAAATTATAATTCATCTGACTCAAAGGGATCTCATCAACTATGGTTAGTAATGCTATCTTTGAAGCAAAATTTGTTCCACATATTACCAATATCCACCTAGTCCAATATATGAATATCATTTTCACCTCCAAGTAACTATTAATTTTTTACTGATGTTAAATTACTATTATAGAAGTAATTTATAAATGTATATATGGAATATTGAACTTCACACAAGTAATATCTCATGAATATAAAATTTCATGGTGAACCAATTTGTTATTTTTTTTATAGAGTGTATTTTTAAAGGAAAACATGATATGGAAGGGATTTCTAATAAACCAATGTATTATAATTCTATGATATTGCCTAAATTTTATGTCAAATATCACTTCAAATACATGGATTATAAAATCAATATACCCGTAGTAATAGAGAATTCAATGAAGAAGTGAATTAAAGGTTGTGACACCTCTCTTGAAACTATTTTTAGAAAATAATAAAACATTCTTTCATGTGATGTAACATAGTTTCGGGTTAATAAAACGGTTTATATAATTGTTGGATCATTTTATATAGTTTATCAAAACATTTTTTACTATTCATTTATTAATATTCATATATACTTCCTTTTATTCTCATTCATCTTTAGTTCATGCATCCAATGTTTTTGTCAACGTCCGTCTTTTCAGACTTATTTTTTGTATATTCATTGAATAAAATTAAGATAGTTTTTTTATGTATTTCATTTAGGACAATTGTACCTATAAATACATATTTACATTTTCATTTTTACTTCACCAATATGTATAATGTATCTGTTGATGCCAAGTCCATTCAAAACCAACCATTTACTAATTTAAATTCTTCATAAGTATTTTATAGGGATATATTTCATATTATACAAATATTATACTCTATTGACATTATTATTATTTAATCTAGTTATTATTAAATTCTAAACTTTTTTTAATGTTTTTCCATTTTAAATATATATTTCTAATAATCTGAAAAGTACAAAAAATGATGAAATCAAACCATCTGTTTTTATGATTATCATACTTATATTTCGATTATTAGCGATATTACTTCTTAGTAATTGAAAATTTCAAATTCCATGTATCTTATAAACCATGATTTTTTTCATCACAAAAGGTTAAATTGTGGGAATATTCTAGAAATTCAAATAAAATATGATCACGAATTTTTATTACATTATTACAACTTTTTTAAGTGGTGTATGATAGAAAATTTGGTTTATATTGATTTTAAAATTCTTGAATGTATGTTTTATAACCATATGACGACCCCTATTACCTTAAAGAGAGTGTACATGGAGACATGAAGAAATTAATATCCATAGAATTGAATTTACAGATGCAAGAATAAATGCATAATCACAAGAAGGAATTTACTACAATATAAAGAAATGTCTGACCATGTGTTGGATGATTGGTTATATGAAGGATTTTGTGATCATATGAATAAGTGTACAGTTGTAATAATAAATCACTGACCATAAAAAGATCTCAGTGACCATAAGTTGTAAATTAATGGAGATAATGTATAAAATCATGTGACCTTGTGAAGGATGAATTAATATTTTTATTTATGTTTTCTTCTATGAATTTCTCTTACTATTCATACATGAATCCTTACTGATGGAACCTCCTGGTGTGGAATGTGTTTGACACATCCTTGTTTTAATGATAAAAAACCACTATTAATTTATTACTATGGATTTAAATATTTTATGATATAAATTTTAATGTTAAGATATAATTAATAGTAATCTAGATAAGTGTTGTGAAGTGTCATAGTCAGGTAGGAGTAACTGCTAGGGGCTACAAAAAAGATGAGTAACTTCTTGGAAACAATTAATACCATGTAGTCACAATTAGAATTTTTACCATCAAGGTTTCACTGATAGCCTTATTACCACTAAGTTTTGATACCACTAGGTAGTAGATACCACCATGGATTCACTACAATACTCTATTTCACTAAGGACGTATTATCTAGACCTATCACCATTAGAATCTAAGTCACCATTGGACTCTGAGTCACCACCTACCAATGGTACTGCTACTATAAGCTACCGCTAGATACTAAGACACCACCAAATTCTTTGCCTCATTGTTATAATAGTTATTCTACGTGAATGTATCAATGGATATTTATATTCATGTATAATTTGGACAAGATTTAATAAAATAGTCGAAACTGATTTAGGGATTGTGCATCTTCTCCAATTGATGCTCTTATATCTACACAAAAGGTATATATATCTATCTGCAGTAAAAATAATGACTGGTGAACCTATTGAAATTTGGTGTGATTGAATCTATGAACCATTGTAATCATATTAATTCATCTTCAATGAAGATCAATGACACTGATTCATAGAATAAATTACATAGATTAATTGATACACTCGAAGAGATCAATTGGAATAGATCATGCAAATTCATATGATCCATTATTTTTCTGCAATAATTAAAAAGAAATCTTGAACTCCTCACCAAAGAAAACATGAGAATTTTGGCCATTCTGAACACACTAAATTAAGCATAAATATTTTATATATTAACTATTATATTTATTTCTATTTATTTGGAGCATTGTGTTGTTTTATTGTAATCAAACACATACTATCAACAACACGGATCTAGATAATACTATTTATTATCTACATCTATTACATATGATTTCACAAAATATTTTTGTAATTATGCATTATGTGGAATTTTATGTCATTAAATCCCACTTATTAATGTTGAAGATGATCATTAGCCCAAACATCTTCTATATACTGATTTCTTACCTGATCCAGGTTGTAGATTTGTTTGATTATTATAATAATTTTCATGGAGGTTATTTGTTTCTTAATAAAAGTGATTAGGTATCACCTTGATAATGAACCTCTTCTTTATTTTGTGGTGTTATTTTTCTTTTTTATATTACCATAACTAATTTTCTTATAAATAAACAAAACTATTACATTGATATTTAATCATAACTCATGTTTATATTCATTTATTTCTATGATAACTTATTTCATAATCAATTGTAATTCTAAATTTATTTTAACCGAGGCATAATCACACATTGAGAAATTTTTTGAAATGATAGATCTTATATAAATCATATATTTTTATTAATTATGTAGTTTTTTACTATGTATTTTTATTTTAACATTATTTTTAATAAAAGTTTTTTCTGGGAACTCAATTCAACCCACCCCCTGATGAGTTACTCATTCTTACCAGCATTTGGTATCATAGGTTATTTATAAATAATAATTTTAAGGATGATTTTAGTTGTATTTAAAATATTTCAAATATCTTTCAATACTAAATTTGAGGATATTATGGAATTGAGACTAGAAGTATATACTTCAAACAAACCACTTTATTAAAATCAAACCAATTATGGTCAATCAAAAATAAAATTAAAAATTCATTTATAAAATATGTGTATCAAAATTTGGACTGAAATAAAAGATCATTATTAAATACCAAAAACTACTAGAATTACATTGAATAATGCTACAAAAATAGCATATAATAATAATTTTAAAGCTATGAATGATATTTTCTCTTCTATTGGGGTAATGATTTTTATAGAATATGTACCTCCATATATTCATTTAAAATATGGGATACCATATCCATTTCATATGAAAGTGCATAAAATTTAAATGAAATGAGACTAAACACATATAAAATCAGGTATTATACTTTTGAAATGTAATATAATGAGCCTATATATGATATCATTCTCAGGTTCATTGTATTTGTGAATTTTTTACATTCACTCCAAAAACAAGTGACATATAACTATCAACATAGAATATTGCTTTGATGCTTACTAGAAATATGGGGAGGGAATTTTGGGTCCATTATAGAATCTTTTTATGTGAATAAACTACATATCAAGAAATTTTTAAGAAAACTAATTCTGTATAAATAATATAGTAGGTCCAATAAAGAGATCAATGAGGAGGAAACCAAAAAAATAAGCCTGCTTTAAGTCTAAAATCTCCTAACCAAGATAAAATGTATAAGATGAATCTACGAGTAAATAATAATATCCTAATGATAATGATTGAGATATGGACCATATTAATATAATATTCATGAAATTCTATATCAAAACGAATTTTATCAATAAATAAATTATCAAGAAAAATTATAACAACATGGGAATGTGGAAAAGGATTGGAAAAAGGAAAATAATCAAAATGAAATCACATTCTATGAATGTAAGAAGAGAGGACTGATTAAAGGTTACTATCCATAATTGAAATATAAAAATAAGTTTGCAGATAAGGATAAAAGATTTAAAAAATACATCAAATAAACATGGAGTGCCTCTAAAAATAGCTCATGTGATTCAGATACAAATAAGTATGATATTTATGATAAGGGAAATATTCTCTTCATAGAAACCACATCAATGATATAAAATATTTTAACTTTTTCTCCTAATAAAATTTCAAAATTCCTAAATATGAATATAATGATGATATGGTGGAATTCATGAAAAAAATTTCTGTACACATATTGTAACATGCCAGAAGATACATTTTTGTAGTTGAATGATAAATATATGTCAGTTAAGAAACAACATTATTTGATAGTAAAAATTAAAAATAACCATTGTATCAAAAAAGAAAAAAATGATCCATTATTAACAAAGAACAATGAATTAAAATCATCAAATGAACTATTGAATAAATAAATAGAATGTTTTGACAATGGTAAGAAATCATTAACTCCAAAAATGGGAAATAATGTATATCCTAAGAATATAACTGGCATATGCTATGGAACAGGACAACAACAAATTGAAAAAACCCGATTCACATCTATTAAAAGTTTTGAAAGTAAATATACTTCTAATAACTACACAAATTCAAATAATAAAGTATTTATTTCTAGAATATTAATATAAGTATATAATCTCATTTGGAATGAATGGTTTTTAAAATCCCATATTACTAACATAAATGGACCCAAGAAGATTAGGTAACCCAATACGATTTGGGAACCAAATTTATTTTAACAAAAAATTTTTTTTATAGGTATCATGTATGACAACCTCCAAAAAATGCTTATAGCATCTATATAGTGGATGTTCTAGACAATTTTATGGTGAGTATTAAAACATCATGAAAATATAAATAGTTGAGGTTGTTGAAGTCTCTTTTGATGACAATACTAAAGGGAAATTCATCTGCCTTGGACAAATAGGTAAGTATAATTCAGTATTAATTTATAAATATTCATATTTATATGGTTTAAAATATAATCTAATTATAATTTCTCAAATATGTGAAGATAGATTTTATATAAAATTTGAAAACAATTCCTGTCACGTTTTTTATCATAAAAATGTTCTATTTTTTACTACTTTTGGAAATGAAATATATTTTTTATGTTGATTTAAATTAATTAACATTGAAATATATTTATTTTATAACATCACTTCCTAATGAATATTATATATATTTATAGGATACTAAAACATTTCAATATTCATTCTCTTACATATCTAACTGGGAAAAGATTATATAGATATCTGTCAATGCTTCAATTCAATAAATATAGAGTTTTTGATCCCTACCAAATATAGAAACATTATAATAATTCCTTTAAATCAAAAAAAGGATGTTTTAACCACATATCCTCTAGTGTTAGTTCATATGGTCCTCTTTGGACATTATAGTGTTTCTAGTTTCGATTGAAAAAATTATATATATGTCTTTGTAGATGAATTACCTAGATATAGTAGGGTGTTACTTTTAACTAAAAAAATTATACATTTTTCTTACATTATTATGTATGAAAAATCTATATAAAATATATGTGTACCTAGTATTAAGACCTTCTGAAGTGATCGTGTTCATGAATTTGAAAATAAAGTCTGTTAAACATTTTTTTTCAAAAATGTTTATAATCAAAATATTTCTTCTCCTAGGACACCACAAAAAAACATTGTGGTAGAGAGAAGAAATATGACTCTTCAAGTGATATCATAGAATATGTTCATGATGTATTACATATCTATCTACTATTTGGAAGAGACTATTAACATATCCTATTATACTATAAATAGAGTACTAATTAACATATTCTAAAATGAAAATTTTATGAGTTATGGAATAATAGAAAACCAATGGATATTTATTTTATAGTTTTTTATTTAATGTCATTATTAAAAATCCAATTTAATATATGGACAAATATTTTTCCTAGAGTGATAAACAATTTTTCATGGATATTCAACATTTATAAAATATTATCATGTGTTAAATAAGATATCCAAAACAATGGAAGTGTCTATAAACATTATATTTTGTGTAACCATCCCCAATGAGTGTAAAACTATCATATATAACCTTGTGGTTGATCTTTCAAATATTAATATTAATTTTATACCATATAAGTTCTATTAAATAAGCATAATTTGCATCCTTGGAACTACCTAAACCTGAACCCAAAAATTATCTTCATATGAACATTCCATATTTTCAATGAATTGTTAGGACTCATTAAAACAACCCGTTAAAGGATGTTATAGGAATCCTAGATAGAGGTACATAAACTAGATATTCCCTTTGGAATCAATTTTAAAACCAACTCTTATTATCACATCATGAGATAATGAACATTACCGATGCAATAAAATATTAATTATTGATAACTGCAATGAAAGAAGAACTTAATTAATTTGTGAGAATAAATTTTTGGGACCTGTTTTTATTCCAAAATACACCATATATTTTTTAATATAGAGGGTGTTGAGAATAAATTTTGGCGATTCAAGATCTATAGTAAGAGACCATAATAGATGATTTACACAAGATTATAATCAAGAATACATAATTATTTATAAAGCTACTTTTAACCCTGAATCCATCCATTAGGCCATTAGTATATTTCATTCTTATGCTGTAAATTGGGATTTTAAACAATATCAAATGGATGTTAAAAGTAAATTATTAATTGGGTTTGTAAATAAGGATTTCATTGTTATACTGCCCCTTAATTTAAAAATCCACTTTTTCCAAAGCATGTTTTTAAATAAAAAATCATTATATGGATTAAAAAAATCGCTAATAGCTTGGAAGGACTAGATCAAATGTTTTATTTCTTGGATTTTTTATTTTCTAAAATTCAAAAAGAATTATTTTAAATAAATTTAAATATATTAAAGATCATTACACACATTTATGTTTATATAGAACAAAAATTAATGATACTCCCCTGAGAACCACCTATAAACTAGATCGTGATTATACTAGAAAATTAGTAGATCAAAATACTTATAGAGATATGATTGGATATCTATTGTACTTAACCACTAGTCGGCCTAATATTAGGTTTAGTGTGTGTATGTTTTCTCAATATAAAGAATATCCAAAAAAATTCAAACATATTATTAGAAAAATAATCATTAAATACCAATAATATAGAAATAATTTAGGATTGTTCTATCCAAGAGAAAAATAATTAGATTGATTATTTTATTTAGAAGATGTTTTTGTTGTCACAAAAAACATTTGATGTTGAGTATAATGTTGTAGGAAGATTAAATCCACAAGTATTGTTGATGATACATATTTTACATGACATTGGATACCAATTGAGACATTTGAATAAAAATCGTGAAGTCATAAGTGTCATAAAAATTTCTAAAAATACAATTTCTTAATGTAGAAAAAATAAAATTAATGTTTGACATCACATATTGAGAAATCATTATCAATAGGGGATATAACATTACAATTTTTTCAACCTAATATCACCTTTCTCATTTCTTCTCAATTATTATTATTATTGAAGGTTTAAATTACATGAAACATGAATTATGATTGATATATTTTGGATTATAATTCACCATTGTATTAATCACAGTGGGTTGTTTCATTGTTGATAAGTAGCCATTGATAAGTCACTATTGATAAGTCACTGTTGATAAGTCCCCATTTATGATTCATTGTTGATATGTTACCATTAATGATTTACTATTGATATATCAACGTTTATAACTCACCGTTGAATATTTATCGATGATGAGTCGCCGTTTGATGAGTCTCTATTTATTGACTCACCAATCCATTATTACAAATATTTTATTACCTTTTCTGTTTCATTCCCTAATTTAAAATTTAAAATTTTATATTTTTTTAATATTTTATATATTTTAATGTTATAATTTCCCATATAAGTCAATGAGATTCCCTTTACTGAAAATCCATTCATCCCCATAACACTGGCCTTCCTCTCGTACTTATCATCATTCCTTTATTTATAATTCCACCTAAGCCTTCAACCAATTAAAATGAAATGTGTGAATAAAACAACATAGTCGAATTTGTAAGAGATGATGCAATCTAATAAATATAATGTTTCATCCAAATGTTTGGTTGTTGTTTCACTACACGCACATATAGAAAACTGAGTTATCAACCTAGAAAAAGAAATAAATGTGTTATTTATTACATATAAGAAATATACATGTATTCAATGATATACAAGATCAAAAATTGATTAATTGGTTCACATCAATTCATCTTGTGTATTATTTGATGTTGGTATATTATTTCTATCATGATAATAATTTTATATTTGGAATGAAATAGAAAAAAAACAAATAGATAGAGAATAATTTTCTTTATCTTTCTAGGAATGGGAAATATAACTAAAGGTATCCAAAAAAGTGGTGTGTGAGGATCTTCAATGAAGAATTCTGAGTGCAAGGGAAATATTCAATTATGAAGAGGCTCTACGAAAGTTAACTGGAGATGGTTTACTGCGGAGACCTTCATTTGTTGAAATCCATGGTAAATATAAAATGTTTTTATATTTATTTTATTATGTATTTTTACATAGAAAATTATGTTTCCATAAAAGTATATACGAGGATGTTTACATAAGATTTATGGTTAAACATTTGTAAATGATCAATCTATGTAGATTTCTGGTGATCCACATGTTTGATATGTTCATGAAAATATCTAGGTAAAACTATCTAATATATCCTAAGATGATATTTTCCATCTTGGATACCATGGGATTAGTCAAGTAAGATGATTAAAAAATAAATATTGGTTTTCTATTTTCATATAAAATTTTCAAAAGGATTATTTTCGGTTGAAATCCATGGAAGAAATGTTGTGTAATATACAAGGACAAATTGTATGATGAATTCAACCATAATGGTTGTCCAACCAATCCTAAGGAAATATTTGATCATTGTATTGAGTCTTATGAGTATGTTAAGCATACTAATGATGATAATGTTGATAGTGATAAAGTAGAGAAAATTGTTGAAGAATAAGAATTATTTGTATTCGATGTGGGGAGTGATATGGAGATTCCTAAATCTACATAAAAAGTTCATTTGGTATCATTTAGTACAGTAGATTCTCTACCAACATGAGAATCACTTTTAGATCAAAATGATGATGATAAAATTGGTGTATCTTCTGAGGCACAGTTTAAGACATCTTCCTTCACATCATTATGTGACAAGAATGATAATATGAATAGCTTTGAAGAAAATGTTCCTAAGTAGGAAGTAAATATTGATTTGGACCATGAAAAATAAAATGGAAATGAACAAATAAATAATGAGAATAATAATAATTCAGATAATGATCGTGCATCGGATCATGGATATTATCAAAATGGTGAATATGATTATGATATTAGAGGCTATCATGGAAAATTTCATAATGGAGGAAATGGTAAGAATTGATATGATCATGATGATCATGATCACAACATGGAGCGGACTCATCCTTCATCAAAAGGGGTATCAAAAACATCTTGGAATGAAGATCAATCTAATGATGATGAGATAACAATTATAAAACTTGTTTCTAAAGATGACATGTGAGATACCATTGAGGGTTATATGGATCCAAAACCTACTGATCATATATAGATAGTGTATCATATCGAATTAGAAAAAACAACACCAATAGTTCATAGATAATGAAACTATATTTTAACAAATATTGATGAAACTATTCTTCCTCCAATAAAATGTCATACACTTCCATATACAAGAATAGAAGTTATTGAATATGATTAATTGGAATTGTTTCATGATTATGTTAGACTTGGTCTTCAGTATAGTGATTTGGATTATAAAGAAGTTAAAATATTTTTAGAAGAGAAGGATCCATAGTGAATCAAGTTGATCAAGGTGGTGTGTTGTAGCATTTTACACTAATGATAGTAGATGGACATGTTGAGTCTGTTTTTCCACCAAAAAATAACGATCATCCACATACTCAAATACCTGATGTAGTGACAAAATAAGACTTAGAATATTTTCAAATAAGTGTCAATTATGATTTTTAATCATGGAGAGAGAATTTTATTATAGGTCTATCAATTGTTCTAGTCTCACATGTCTCAGCAATTTCCAGAATACGTGAAAAAATAATGAGGTATTTTGATAAGATTGTTATATAAAATTTAAAACAAAAGGATAGATTTTAAATTACTAAACAAGAAGTGGAGAATGAAATATTATTGAATGATTTGGAGATTTTTCAATCCATAGTAAATGGAATGACATCCTCATTCATGAACGTTTTTTATTCTATTTCATAGAAGATAAATAGAATGTATGTTACTACCTCTAAATCCACTACACCTCCTCCAGCTTCAATCACAATATAAAAATTGATACTCAGATAGGATATCATATAAGAACACAATATTTCTTTAGTTGAAGTGTCATCACATGAAGATTAGTTAATATAGATCCACAATCAGAGATATCATGTCTATAAGTTGATATGAGAGTTTTAAATTTATCTAAATATTAATAAGGAAATCATAAGGAAATCATTATTGTAATATTTTCCCACAATTTATACAAATCATGATATTTTATTTAACATCAAATCCTTTACAGCGAAGTTGAGGTTTCCACCATTTATAAGGAATTTCAATGAACTAGTGATTTAATAAAAGGTTTTCACACCAGTTTTGGTAAAAAAAATCAGGGAAGAGACAAAATATTTTTGTCAGTGGTATGGAAATGGTTGGTAATATAATTATGGATTTTATCCACCTCATGAATCCCTTACTTCTTTTCCATAGTATGGCTGTAAATGAAATAGAATAAATTCCATTGAAAACAATTCTATCAACTAAAAAAACATATACAATTAGGTATGGACCTACTATGATTACTTAGATTGATAGACATATCCCTACTCTATATCAACATTTTATTTTTCACCAATAATCGCAATTAATTACCACAGAGTAGTTCCTGTTAATGAGAATCTTCTTCATGTAACAATAATTCTTTCCATTACCATCTACTCTGTAAATTTTGATAATAACTCAAACTATAAGGATAGAGAAATGGAAAACCCAAAGGAAAAATAAAATTAAAAAATTTAACACATCTCGCAATTTAAAACAAATATTAAATATAATTAGATAAAACATTTAATAGGGATTATGTTCATGTAATCTATATCGTTTGATTATTGTACATAACATTTTTTTTCTATAACATGAAATTTCTTAGTATTCTTATCATTTAATAATAGTATTATTTTATTATATTTATTATAATATCTAAGGGGGTATAAAATGGGTATGTACAATATTATATTGAATGCACCTAAAAATTAAAAATATTCGGTGAAATAATTAGTATATATATCTGATTTTTATATGTGTATTTCATATAAATCATATATATTCATATATGATCAAAATTTTGGTTTTAACGTAACTAAATCATTGATTATATATGTTTAATTATTTAGTAAATATCTTATAAAATACTATGTTTTGTGATCCTAGAATAGTGGGTGAATGTTGGAACCTCCTTGTGGAATGTGTGTCTGATACATCCTTATTTTAATGATTTCTGACCATGATTCATTTATTAAAATTTATTTACATGTTCTATGAAAAAATATCTTATTGTAAGATAAATTTTTTCATTATTCAACTAATTGTTTCAAAATTCCACCATAATCTCGGATTCACAGCTTAGACTTGATACCATATGCTATCAACTAACAATGTGGTGTGTTAGAGCCATATAATAGCTAATAAAAAGGACTCACCACTAGCCTTGATACCACCATGGAGTCATCTCAAGCCTTGTTACTACTGAGGGGAGATACCTATAGAGAGAAGATACCACAATGGAGTCAATGAAATTGGCTATAAAGCCATAGAGATACCTTCGAGACCTGTTTCTATTAGACTATGAGTCACTGTTGGACTTTGAGTCAGTGCCAGCTGGAGGTACTGGTAGTATGACCTACCACAAGAATCTTGGTTAGCCTTAGCTTATTGTATTCAATGTTGAATGAGGAATTTAATGCGAATATTTCATCAAATTTATGTATTCAAGGATAATTCTACCAATTCATAAAGTTATATTCAATGTCCATTTCATTAATTGTGAATTTCATCCTACTAATGATGATATATCTACATGAAGGGCATATCTCTCTTTGTATGGTGATTATTGACTAATGATCCAATGAATGTAATGTATGACTGAATCTGTGAACCCTTATGAGCTTATTGATTAAACAACTATGGAGATCAGCGACATCAATGAAAAGAATCAATTACAAATATTAACTGGGACACTGAATTAAGTCAACCGGAATATTCTTGTAAAATTACTACGATCTTCTTTTTTACTTCAACAATAAAAAAGAATGCTCGAAATCCTTATCAAAGATGATATAATGACCATTAAAATTATAAACATACCATACCGAGAATCATTATTTTATTTATTTTTCTATTTGTTTATTTGTTTTTCTTTTGTGTAATTTGTGGTTTTTCTCTTATCGAACACACATTTTCTCCTACACTAAACTGGATAATAATAGTTGTTCAATCCCCAGTGTACATATTTTCACCATGGTATTTGAGGAATATGTCCTTTTGTGGCCTTTAATATCATTAAAAATCACTTCTAAATATGAAATAGACTCTTTATCTAGGATATATTTTATCTATCTTTTTACCTTATCTAGTTTTTGGATATGTTTAATTATTACAATCTACATGGTAGTAGGTGAATTCCATGTAAAGGGTATTAATTGTCATTTGAGACAAAACCTCATTTTGATTATTATATGTTATTTGGTTTTGTTTTATAAACATAACCTAAATTATTTTTAATCTATAGAAAACAATTACATAGATTGATAATATTTACTTTTATATATTTTTTTCAATGAAATTTTTTATCATAAGCTAAGGTAAATAAAAATATTATTCTCACAATGAAATAATAAATCTATGAAAAATATTTTAAAAGTAATTATCATATATCGATCAATTATATTTGTTTCTTGGAAGTTTATTATTTTTGGGATTTTATTTTAACATTATCTTTAAAATAAATTTTTATTAAGAGCCCAATTCGGACACCCTATTGAGATACTCATATAAATGCATTCATATGTAAGAATAAAATAATATTTCATTCTAACAGAATGTTTTGAGAAAATAAATGAGATTCATATAATTTAATTCTTATGTATCCACTCTCATAGTACTATGATTTAAGAATTAATTTTCTTAAATTTATATTTTGGATATAGCTGACCTATAACGTCCAAAAAAATAACAAAATAACTATATATTATATAATGTAAAATATAAAAGGATTGAAGTTAAATATTTAAATACCATATTCAATATGTTCAACTACCATGTCTGTAAGAGAATATTTAATAGATCATTTCACTATTATTTTAACTATATATATATACTTATTAAACCAAATTTCATTAGAGATTTATCTATAAAAAACACACTATTTACCCTTGTATTAATCTATTTTTCTATATCATCGAGTTTTGAGGATGTTTATTATATACTAAATTATAAGTTCTCCTGCACTGTAATGATATGTACTTAAATTCTTTATTATTCTTCATTTTACATATATTACCCCACATATAAGAATGGATGAGACTTAGTAATGTTACGATATCCCTATGTGTTGTTATATTTTGTAAAACCAAATCAATGTAGTGAATCATTTTTATAGTTTTTATATACATGTGAGGGTTCTTTAATTTCTATAATGTAGAGGGGAAACGTTTTCATCTTCGAACTGAACCTATTTAATTTTTTAATTCTATTGGGTTATATTGATGCCTTAATTTATAAATTTTTTATTCATATAACATTGTATTTTTTATAATTGAAATATAACTTCTGTATCTAGTTTAAATTAATGTTTTTAATATAATTTTATAATGTTTTTATTTAAATAGAAATAATTATAAATATTTTAGTACTGGTATAACTGTTTCAAAAAATAATGTGATTTCAAAAACAAAATTCTGGTTTTTTTCAATCCCATTACAACAGTTTCAAAAATATCACATAATATATGAATATATATATATATATTCTATTATAGCTAAAAAATATTATTTTTTAAATGGAGGGATTCTATTTTAAAAGAGGTTTATAATAGAAATTTTATGTTAATGAAAAATTGAACAAATCCAATTTCTTCATTATCCCTCAACTTATAACAACAAAAAAATTAATAACGCCAATATTTGTTAGAAATTTTTTATTTTCATGAACATATGTTTGTAATTTTGATTTTTTTCATACAATATTTTTAATTGATATGATGGTATTTATTATTAGATATATAATTCATAGAGAACGAATAATCGTTTTTTTCATAATCATTAATTTAAAATTATTTATAATCAATGGTTGTTTAGTCATTACATTGATATGAATTATTCATTCCCGTGTACATCTGATACAAGGTATGTTCTTCTATTAAGATAATAAAATTAATAAAAATCATGTTTTTTATATGTTATTGATAAATATGAATTACTTAAGAATGACTCTTCATCTTTTTATCTGTCAAAAAACAATATTCATAAGATATATTATATTAAATATGTTAATTACTTAATAATTTCACATGATGAAATGGTTTTTTTTTCGATGATATTTTATTTAGTTGGTGGAACCAACAAACATATTTATATCTTATACTATGGAATTAGTTTAAGATTATAGTTATATAATTGTCATATTATTTGAAAAAATAATAATTTTAGTAAGATAACATCATAAAACAATAGTGAGAATTAGAAATATTTTATGAAATAATGTACATAAATAATACATTGAATAAATAGTTACATAAATATATGGAATCCCCCCTTCATTCAACATGTTACATTAGAATGTGAGTTTTAGTTATATTTTTTTAAACAATAAGAAACTAGAAGTGTAAAAAATATTTTATATATGAAAATTTTTATGGTATTTATGACCTAAAAAAATGAAACAGGTGGTTTTGTAGGGGTAGAGTATATGTCCTTTTATAATTGAGTTTTTTGTTCTATTTCACCAAATAGTCATTCCTAAAGTTGCATGGTTGTCATTTAAAATGGAATGTAGATGAAACAAATTGGAATCAATATGAGGCCATTATACCTTATTACAGTCCATTATATATAATATTTATGATATATATTACCCTTACCAATTAATTTAACCCTTCTACCTCATATTCCATTTTCCATTGTTACTCAATATTTTCATTTTTAACTTATTTTTTTCCCAAAAATTGAAATTTAATCAATTTAAAATTTTTAATGTGATGATTAATATTTTTAACTAAATTTAAACTCATAAATTTTTTAAATATGATTAATTTTTATAATAAATGAATTTGTAAAATGTATAAAATACATTATCTTTAAAAAATTCACTTTTTTAAACATTTAATGTCCATATTCATATTTTTTTTCCAATTATGCATTAAATGAGGATAAGTTTATATTTATATGATGAGTTATTATATTATATTTTAGTCATAATTTAAAATTGATAATTTTAATATATTTATATATAAAAATCATACAATTGGAAATAAAATTCTTTAAAAAAAATTCCCTTTTATATGGTAAATGATATTTATCACATCCCATTAAATTTATAATTATTATTGTAAATGATAATTTTCATTATATAATTTTTTTGTATATAACCATAAATTTTAAAATCACTTCATATAACAATTTAATAAAAATAAATATAATAATATTATCTAATAGGTAAAAACAAATATTTTGTAAGAAATATTTTAATTAATTATAAAAGATCCTTCTTTGTAGAAATATATTTCATATTTGAATTGAATAATTTATATTTTTTAATAATAAATACCAAAATTTAATGTACTAGTTGAGTATAAGTACATCTAATAAAAATTTAACCAATGTTTTCATATCTGACTATCAAATGTCCAATGACTACATAACAAATGACCATAAAAATAACTATCATATTTCAATAATTAATATATACTTAGATGCATCACTTTAATATTATGTCTAATTATATATATTATAATTTATGACGTTTATCATGGTTATAGTGTTTTAAAACCTTTGTATAATTGTTATTGATGGTGGGATCTTTTTAGAATATTATGACTATTATAATTTTAACCATCTATTATTTTCAAATACTTATTATACCATTAATTTGTTAATTTTAATTATTATTTTTAGTTTTATTTTATTGTACTGTATTTCATTTGTATTATTATATTATATTAAATTAACATAGTGTATTATTCAGTTTAATGTGATATTTTGTGAATCAATAAATATCGATCACAAACGAATTAGTTGAAGGAAAATACATACAAAAATCATGGTGAGTTATACTCAGTTCTTTTTACAATTATTAGTGTGAAAATATTTATTTTTCGAAATCTAGAAATGACCTATTTTTCTCCATCCAATAAGTCCCTTTTTCATGAATATCAATATATTTTTTACTAATCATTATTATTCATTTAATAATTGTATTAATATAACGTTAGCATATTTTTAAAATATTCATTTGTAATAATATCTTATTGATGTTATATGTTTTTTATATAAATATCAACTTTATAAATATAAAAATACATGAATGTTTTTCTGTCAAATATAGAATATAAAAAATGGAATATAACATGAAATCATATTATATATATATATATATATATATTATATTTTTCTATTTTTAAATAAGTGAAAGGATGAGTACATTCTAATTTTCCCGAGGTAGTTTGTTGATCGATTCACAAACTGGATGTTGATCTGATATCAGAGGGGTGACAACCAATATTTCAATGGAATATGAATATTTAGGAATCATGGTTCATTATAATACATTAAAAAGGTTCATATATTTATTTGTGTCATTTTTATGTCCCTTAGAGAGAATCCCTTTTTAGAAACTCAACTACTTGATGTCTCACTGAAGTAACTCCAATAAATATTCTTTAGATAATAAACTAAATAACCCTCATGGATCTCTCAATAGTGTGAACTATATATTAGTTTGTGAATTATTGTGTAGTTATGTATTCCCTTGATGTGTGTTTGTGTTCATACATTATTATATATATATATTCACTTTATGAGTTTGTGTGTTTGTAATTATGTTTTCGTATATATATTGTTTTTTGAGATGATTAAAAACAACCCACTTTTATGAATAATATTATATCAAAATTATATTGTGCTTATTTTACTAAATATATAACTATATGGAAGTTATATTTCTTTTTTTGATCTAGTAAATTAAATATTAATTTTCCAATGACAGTATGTTATTATGAAATTTCTATAATTCACATAAAAATGGCAAAACTTGGATGCATTTGAATATATGAAAAACGAAACAGGCATATTAAAATTTATTCAATGTTATCTAATTAAAAATAATTTTTATGACTATGTGAATGTTTTCAATTATCATTTTATTAAACATCATATATTGGTAAACAATTACTATGTTGCATTTGCAGTTCCCTAGGAATGTTCACAAATATCTAGGAATTAGTGACAATAATATAGGCTATAAGGTTATCATAAGATAATATTTCACCATAATTTATTTCCATTTAATGTTAATAATAAAAATTTCTAAAATATTACATAACTTATTATTTTATTAGATTTCTTCAAAAATAAAAAGACAACCTATATTTTTATGATTACATACATTACAATTTGAATAATCTAAAATTATCTTTATATATATGGTATAGAAAGTATTATCATAATACAGGAATATAAATATATCATAAAAAAGATACAATTTAATTGAAGGAAAATAATTATGAGGCTATATGATATAACATATACCCCAAAAATACAGAGTCTATCACACACTTATAGAATGGAGCTTCTATGTGATGTTATCATCTCTCTAATACCAAATAATATGTACTAAATCTTCTAATTCTACCATATATTACATTAAATTAATAATGTAACATTAAATACTACTGAATTGTATATAAATGATATTACAAATAACTCATTTAACAACCAATGGTGTACCAAAAAAATCAATTATACGTTAACTTTCTATCATGAAGAGACATGGTATGAAATAAAATATAAAATTGGAAGAAAATATTTTAATAGTCCATATAATCATTTGTATTATTAGAAATGGATACCACCAAATCCATCAGGTGATGGTCCTAGTATTATAAACAAATGGATGTACTATAATAGTGTGATGGTTTGTAGTACTATCAATAGTTTAAAATAATAACCTCACTAATTATTATAGATATGGGATAAAAAATTCATTTTATTCATAATATATTAGAGTTTGAATAAAAAACACAACATAAATAATAATAATAATAGACAATATGAGCTATCTTATAATTGTAATAACCACAAAGTAAAAATTAAAATAGAATGAAATATGAAAAAATGAATTGAGTATTGAGTTTCAAATAAAATACCCCTAAATAGTCATATTTCTTATAACATACCCAATAAATGAAAGTCACTACTATTATCGAAATCAATATGAAGATCATTAACATGATATTTTCTATCTTACGTCCACACCTAGATGTTTATTTGAAAAAATTATTAGTAAACAATCTTTATATCCTATTAATACCCAGATTAGGATATGAAAATTGTCTCATTATAGCCACATAAACCCTTTACTTCATTAAATCAAACCGATTTAATAATTTTTATCCTTATAATACCCTATAATCCTTATCAAATGAACACTATTATATATGAGGATCTCATTGATATCATTAATTAGACCAATAAAAATCCTTATTTGGAATAATAAAAAAAATTATAATGAAAACCACACACATTTATTCTCTATAATAATAAATATGTATAAAATATTCTAAGAAGATCATTATGATTATATCTATATTAAAATTAAAAATAACTAAATACTCGTCTGCACAATTTTATGAAATCACTTCTGATCCTCACTTCCTTGAGTATAAGGTATAGATTACCATATAACCTATACCCTAAGTTAGATCACGACTTATTTATGTTTATTGAATACAACATCAGACATAATTAATTCTCTTTTGATGGATATATCATTATTATATATCACCTACTGTGTTTAAAAACATATAGCATTAAAATTTACATTTTTCCAAGGGATAAATTTCAACACTTCATCTATTGGTAATTTATACTTACTAGTAAACTCCAACACATTAATCCTTAAAAGCAAATAAACATTACAAACACATTATATTGTAGATGAAAATCATATATTGTATATTTTATATCTCCCCAAAAATGCTTATATGAATATTTCCTTTATACAAAAAATATCAACCTTTTCAAAATCCTATATATAATGAAAATAATAATAATTATAATTGAATTGTAATCTCAAAACATTATTCTATCATGTGTTTGAAAATTTAATAATTAAGGTGTTATTATTATAAATTTCTACCATTTAAATATTCATAATAAAATAAACTATTTATTATAATTAATCCATAATGAATTTATGAAATATATTCATATTATATCCCAATTTATTGAATACATAACACACATTTTTTTGGTTACTATCCATTTTTTTCAAAAAAATGATATATAGTAATTAATTAACATGAAATTATGAATATATAAAAAGATCCCATTAGGGTTTAGAATTATTTCTCTTTTTTCAGTATCTATATTACAAATTTTATTTAAAAAATCCACATTGTATAACCTAATAAAAACATAGAAATAATTAGATCAAAATTACATTCTAAAATTTATTATTATAAAAAAAATTAACTTTCAAAATTTCTCTACATAATATAATCACTATTTCTTTAAAAAAATATCACCCATTAAAGGAATATGGAATGTGAATGGGATAGAAAAATATTTATCCTATTATTTCTAGAATGTTTCATGATTGATTTTAATTTTAGTGATAAATATTTAAAATATTATACCAATATTGATAAATTAGTTCATAAAATAATAGTTAAAAATTATAAAGGTGTTATAAATTCATTGTAATAATAATTTATGATAGACCTAAAAATTAAATATATTAATTCATTAGAAACATATGGTAGAAATATATTCATATGTCATAATTATACTCTAATATTTTCATTATTTCTAATTAAATTATAAATGTATTCAAAATAAATTTTTTACTCCATAAATTGATAATTAAAATTTTCTAACTCATTTTCCTATATGATTAAAATATTCTCTCTTACGTTCAATTTAATATTTTTTTATATTATTTTATTGTTATTATTTGACAACATACAATCATGGAACAAATTGTAATAATAAAAACTATGAATATATCATTCACGATTCATTTCATAAAATGAAGAATTCTTCATGTTTATTGTGAACTTTTGATGATATTCCTTTGGATAAGATAAATCTAATGAAATTCTTAATTACTGATGTAGGACAAATTACAATGATTGAAAAACCTGAGCATCAACCAATTTATAGTTGTGAATAAAATCATATAATTCAACTATAGAATAAATGGAATTATATTTTAATGTTTTTCCATGTATTCATCTATCAAACCTATTTTATTATTCCTATATCCACTATTAGATCTATCCTCTATTGAAATATCTTCAATGGAATGCACTGATTTAGTACCCATTTCATTATTTTCATATGATTTATCAAGGTGGTATTAATTCTATTTAGATACTAATTCATTGATTTCATAAATATGTTGAGTAAGTATACATTTTAAATTTTAACAAAAATTTAATCTCATAAAACATTATATTTTAGTTTTTTTCTATTTACAAATTCATAGACATTTTATTTTTAGATATTGACATTTCAAAATATTATTCCTTGTAAAAAAAATATTTTCACAAAAGTATCCATTGATATCAATGGTTGATAATTAAAAGGAGATAAAAATATTTATAAATATCATCTATTGAACATAATGATATATTAAATAAAGCTAATTTTGAATTGTTTTCATGTGGTGGAGTTACATGTGGATTATTATAAATTATTACACAAAATTATTCAAGTTTATATTTATACTACTATGGAGGTTAAATGGTTGATTGATGTTTGAGGAATAATATTCTCTATCTCAACTATGAATCCTATTTCTAAATTCAAATTATCTAAATTACATATTTCTCCTAGAAATTCATTCAACTACTCTAATGTTCCCTCTAATGGTTTTCAATAGTATAAATTCGGGAATCTTATTATCCATTAAAGAAATATACACATTATTATTTTATGATTCCCCATTTTCATAACTTATTATACTCTAAAAAATTTATATTCTAACATAAATAATTGAAAAACATATTGTATGGATTTCTATTTTTTAATCTGGAGATCTTCAATATATTTTTAACACATTTCTATATTTTATTTATTACGTTTCCGAAATTCAAAATTCATTTTTATTGATGAAAAATTTGATTTACATTATTCATCAATAATAGATTTTGGTGAATAATGATAAGTAATTTTTTTCTCTTCTTGGATGATGAAATAATATATATGTATTATCCTATTTTTCTTTTTAATAATATTATAGACTATTTACTCTTTTCATCATCTATATAAGACATTTTTTTATGATTAGTTTTTTTATGAAGGGATATCATATATTTCCTTTTCATCAAAATTCTTCTAAAATAGGTGATAAATAAGATAAAAATCTAAGATAGTCCCATTATTTAATATTGAATCCATAATTCTATAAGAAAAACAATGTTTTATATTCCATCAACCAAAAATTCATTCACCAACATATAATTTTTCATCCCATAAAACTGTAGATTCATTAACTTTACTAATATAATAATACTAGATTCGACATTTTCCATGATTAACTTCACTATGTTGAGATTCTATATTCTTTTATGAAATTGAATCACATATAGATAATATTTTTTTATAATATTATTAATTTCTCAGAATGATTAAACATGATGCACATTTGATAAAAACATTTTCTCCATATTTGAGTGGTCCATTTTATGAATCTTATCATTATTATGAATGATCCCATGTAAATCATTAATTATATTAAATGTTTCATTAGTCCCATGAAGAGTTTTAAATATTAAAATATGATATCCTTGAAATAAAACCTCTAGATCATATATGAAATCCAACAAGGATAACATAAATTCTATCTCCAAATATTCTGATTTCATTTTCTTCACTCTATATAATTTATTCAAAACAATAGTTCTCTATAATTTATTAAATATTAATTGATTTAAATTATCTCTACCTTCGATAGGTATGGAAAAATACTCATAGTTGTAAAAATTAATATCTTTTTCAAGAAAAAATTCAAAATTATAATCGGAATAATTATCAATTAAGCTTTTAACTGTGATCACTTGATAAGTTAACTCTCTGAATGTTGAAATATTTATTTAGAAAATTAAAAAAACTCTATTAAATAAAGACTCCAATTATCGTAACATTGACATAAATATGAAAACAAACACTTTTTCAAAAAAAAAATATATATCTATAATATTCTATTGATTATTTTATATCATATTATCATACAAAAAAATATACAAAATGATATAATTCAGTGAAAATATTTTTTTGGACTACATTTCAAATTTAATAAAACTTTCCTATCCTATATTGAATAATAAAACAATATTGAAAAAAAATTATCAATTTTGAAACCATAATTCTAAAGTAATCTAAAGTGATGAAAACATAAAATATATAAGAATAAAAATATATATATCGATTTAATATACAAAATTATAAAAAACCATAATTTAAATTATTAAGTAAAGTTATTTTAATCATTCCAAAATTATATTATATTATATACAACATGAAACTATTTTTTAGAAGATATTTTGAGAGGTATTTCAAAAAAAAAATATTTTCAATTAATATTATTGAAAAAAATTCTAATGTTTTCCAAAATTATAAAAAACTCCCCATTGAGAAATTTATAATATTTATATAAAAACATTTAAAAATAGAAGCATACACAATCTAAAAATAGGAATGTGCATTTTAAATATTTATGGATGTAAAATATATAAGATACCTAGAACATGATATTCAATTATTATATTTTAGTACAAATATACTTCCATTGCATTGATTTTAATTCTGAGGTTGTCAAACCATCCTTTGTCGAGAAGTGTTTGAAAATAGTATCTAAGGTACCCAAGTATTCATGTTTATTTTATGTTGAAGAGAAACATTATATTTTTAATTTTCATACGTATTGTTTCATTCTGATTTTATAATATTTAAGCAAAAAACATCTTCTAGTGTCTACCATTACAGAACATTGTGTATAAGGGGTCTCTTGAGTAGAAAATAATTCCCATGATAGATAGATTATATTTTTTTAGTATTACATGCATGTCCAGAAAATGTTCTATTTTTTGTAATTTGATTAAAAAAATTTCCAAATGATGTCTATTTAGTTAAAAATTTACACAAATAATTCTCTATATTTTTTACATTATATATAATTCTCAAAAAAAACACTTTTATTATTTATAAAATTAATAAATTATACTTTATATTTAATGTTGGCTTTAAAATAATACTCAAGAATTTGATAATTGCTAACATAAGTATAAAATTTTAATTATTTTAATTTATTAACAAATCATTTAGTAAATAAAGGTAATCTATTATAATATATACCAAATTTTTATGTTTTAATTTATAGAAACATTAAAAAGTCAACAATTCATTAGAATTCGCTATTCTATTTTAATGTAACTCATTATTCAAAAATAAGATACATATAGAACCATATATTCAAGTGGTTATTTTTATCAATGTAATCTAATAAAAACATGTTTTCATCATCTATATCATAAAATATATTTTCATTATATGATAATTTTTCAAAAATATTTGGAAATACATTCTCCAACAAACATTTATTATTTGTATGTACGTATGAAAAAAACCATCAACCTCCTAGATATCATTTATTGAATTGTAAGTACTATAAAAATGGATGTAAATACTAATTAAAACTCTCCCTATATTTTATTTTATGGAATTTTAATCTTTCATACATCCACTTTGTTTTAGAATCCTTAATGTTTTTCATCAACCATAGAATGTATTGAAAATAAATAGTTTATTCTTACAATAATTTAATATGGTTTCTAAAACCATTTTATTTTTATAATTTATTTTATTTGATTTAGATTACTACACTAGGATAATAATTTTCCCATGTATGTATTCATTGATATGAAAAAAAAATAAAAATTAACTTCACTACGTTATATGAAAACGTCACTTTACAAATTTTCCTTCCACATCATTATCCTCAATGTATTGAGGGAAAAAGAAACTATATTATTATTTCATTTAATTTCATCATCCTTAATTAAAATACTTTCATATTTAATAAGAGTCCAAATAATATTATTTAATCTTATTTTTTAATATTAATCATATAATAAATAAATATATGTATGGAATATCATTCCTTATGTAAGATAACATTACTTTTATCAAAATCATCTTAATTCTATAAATAATTTACAAATATAATTTTACATTGTTGAAAATTGGTATAAATCATTGATTAGTATAATAAATACAAATGTTTGATATAAGATGAAACTATTGACAATCATCCCTTGTCATTTTTCTTTATGTCTCATGCAAACTTCTTATTCCCAAATGATTATTATCTAGTTAATTATATATTACACAAGCTATTTCATTTGAAAATAAATCAATATATATATATATAAATATATATATATATATATTTGAAAACAATATTGTATTGTGTTTTGGACATGGAAATTCAGCACGAGCAGAGCTTGATCATCTCTTATAAATCCATCATTATTTTTATCATAAATCTTTGAACATCTACTAAGCAATAGGTAATTATGAATAATTCTACATTAAAAGAGACTCTATTAGATATTTATAATACTCATTATCAATCCTAGTAAAAGAAGGATTTCAATTTTGATTCCTATTATCTAGAAAACTAATTTCTATAGCACTTACCATATCCTAGTAAAGTATTTTTAGTAGTATATAGTAGTGTAAAAATATTTAATACCTAAGATAAAATAAGAAGTCAATAAATTATATCTGATATTCATCCCATTAAATAGAAAAGATCAAAATAATCTCTACATGACATATTGAAAATTTAGTTTAAATGAATTTGATGCTCTATATATTGCATGACACATAACATCGAGCTTTAAATGAATTTTTCTATACTATAAAATAACATTATTTTAATGTGATCAATTTAACATTAGAAAATTATGATATGAATTATCATAATCTCACAATGAATCAATAGGTGTAAAATTTTAATACAATTTAAATATATTTACAAATTCAAAATAATTAATATCTCATTTTTCAATAACGTCGTTTTAATCTTTTAGAATTTTGTTTTTATATGGGTTCTATCAATTTTTGTCTGAGGATATCATACATAATTTCTAAAATTTTTATCTATATTATTTTAGGAAACAAATAGCATTAATTTAATATTATTTTATATATTATCTTAGTTTGAATGTTTTGGAATACTTTGAAAATGTTGAATTTTTAGTGAATAGTAAAAAAATTTGTTTCCTTCAAAACAATATTTTCTAATAATTAAAAAATGGAATTTAACTATATTATTGATATTAATATTTATTTTTTAAAAAATATTTCTAATATACGTATACATAATCAAATTAATTACATGATGATTATCATAAAATTTTATTTGGAAATGTATATTATTGGAATTAAAGACAGCTCTCCCTAAAAAATTATGTATGAAATGTATTTTTTAAATAATAAATTAACTAAATGATTATTTTTTATTTTTTATCCTAATATAGTGATTATATATTTTTAAAAATATTTTACCTTTCCTTTTAATGTGCTTACATGGAAATAAATGATGAAAATTATTTTAGGCTTAAAAATTCATTTTCCTAAAAATGGTTTTTGTTGTGTTTTGTGAACTTTTCTAAAAGTTCATTTATATAATTTATAAAAATTTTGAATTTAAAAATATATTTCATATTTTTAATCATCAAAAATAATATATTTTAATATGTTTGGCTTAATTTATTTTCATGATGAATAGTAAAAACATTAGAATTTTGTTACTATGGAAAATATTAAGATGAGTTTTCAATGTGTTAAATAAAGGGATTAGTGTAGATATGCCACATAAAATTGTAAAATAATTATTTTTTAATATTATTATGAATTATTTTATCTTATATTTTAATTATTATAAATTTTTCCAATATTCTAAAGAAATTTAACTTATATTATTGAAATATTTTATGTAATCCCGTATATGTCCCTCCTCTCACATATAATAGTTCACTTATTCTCTACCCATGGTTACAAAATATACTATTATTACTCAAATAATCTGAGAACCTAAAAATTAATATATTATAGAAATTAATCCATTTCCTTATATTATTCACCCAATTGTATCCAATGATGGCTTAAAATATAATACTGTGGCAGTATCTTAGTGAAGCAACAAAAAGGAAAAGTAAGCTAATTCAAATTTATTTATTATTCCATCTCTTGAAACATGTTGTTACTATTATGATATTATTAATACAATATTATAAATTTATATTTATATTTTATTATTATTTTATCAAAACAATTTATCAGAAATTCAATTTCAAAGGGTAAATCAACATATTTCTCGTGCATACATGTGCACTACCACAACCACGTTGTGATAAGATTCATATTATAATTCCATCATTAATTTTTTTTTGTTATAATGGATTTTATATTTTTATAAAATATATGTGAAATAATTTCTTTATTCAATTTTTATATCTTATCTACCTTATTACTATTTCATCTATTGTAAAATTATAATGGCGCTCTTGGGTATGTCTCTATTACCACCATAACCAAGAAATCTGATTTGTTTATCTTTTCTACATTTAATTTAATATAATAATGATACATTTAGTGAATATATATGATATATATATATATATGACATAATAAGTATTTTTAATTTGTGATATTTTATTTACATTTATTTCATTCCATCCATCTATAATTGGAAATAACACTTAGGCATACATACATACTACTACCTCCTTAATGATTTGTAATTCATTTTTCTTCACAACATATTATAAATTATTATAAAATAAAATATATTAATAAAATATAATAATTTTAAAATTAATACTATAATTATCATTTTTTAACCATTTTCATTATACAATGACCAAAATGTTGAAATGAATCATAACATAATAACAAAATAATTATCACCTGAAAAAATTTAATAAATAATTACTAAAAGAAAATTTCTAATATTATACGTGGAAAATAAATAATAATATAAGATTATAAATGGTTTTAAAATAAAATTTTAAAAATAATAAATTTATTATATATTATTTTAGAAAAATTTAGAATAATTTCAGTCATAGGGTAAGAATTATTCCTCCAATGATTGTTTTATTTTCTAAAGATTGATATTATAATCCTATTTATGTTTATAAGGTGTATAAATTTTTATATTTACATATTATATCTTGTATCTTTTTTAATTATTGGAATATAAACTGAAAATTTAAAATATTATATCCATGGGGTTATGGATTGAATTTTTCCATTCGTAGTATGGATAAATTGCATAAAACTATCTTATATTAGAATTATGAAATGTTATAAACATATCTAATTTAATGTGTTGTATCTAATAAAACATTGATATTTTATATCTTGAATATATTTATAAGCATGGTAAATAGTGGTTATACCTGATTGAAAAAGGGTGATGTTTATAAAAAATCCTATAAGGAAAAGCTCCCTTTGGAGGTGTTGTGACTTATAAAGAAGTAAGACAATATTTTCAAGCAGTATGAAACACATTCTGGTTGGGAATTGGCTATTGCAGAGGAAGCACCCTATTATGGATTTGGTGGCGATTTTCAATTTAATGATATTGAGTTAGCTCTTTCTGGTTGGGATATGTCAGCTGAATATAGGAAATATATCTTCTATCATCCATTTCCTTGCTTGTGGTACATTTTATTTCCCTTTAATAAATGGTTAGTGGATTTTTAACTATACCGGGATGTTCCTAGGTATATTTATAAACGCTATAATTTAAGGACTCTTCAAGTTAACCCATGAGACCCTTTGATCGATTTTCGGTTACAAAATATTTCTTGGGTACATCAGTAGTACTCTAGCACTTACAGTAACATGTATTGTTCAATATTGTAGTATCCAAAACTATTATACTTTGGACTACCTATTTCAGCCTAAAGGAATTATGTCCATCAATAAATCAATGACATTAGGTTACTAAGTCTATCAGACCACCTTAATGTCTTTAGGCCACCTCATGGACTTCGTCCAACCTCATGGACATCGAGAAAAAATATGTGCAGATTAAAACTAGACATATTCAACATGGAACAATCTCTATAGAAGGATTTTGAGTATGTTCATTCATGTAACGTCCCCGTTTCAGAATCCACCCACAAGCGCCCCAAAATAGGTTGGTCACATGGCCTCAAGAGCATTTCCCCAAACAATATATGCTACTGACTAGCAGTGATGGCCTTCAGTGTGATTGTGGGTAAATTTTTCCCTCATTGGCAGAGTAACGCATTAGAAGGGAATAATAACATTTTCTAAAACAGTGACAAACCATACAAAATTAAACAGTAGAAGACTGGAAAATAATAAGTTGGAACACACACACACACACACATATATATATATGAATGATTCATGATACATATATCTATGAAAACAACAAAACAAATCACAATTATTGAATACAACCATACTAAACCAAAGTGTAAAATAAATCATGTAAATAACTTATCAGCATGGAAATTCATATCTTGGTCCCATTTTCTCAATCTCCACAACAATCAAGTACCTGAAGTAGAAGGGATCATTCCCTTTTCTATACCTGCAAGAATATAATCTGTTTGGACCCAATTTATGGCCCAAACTGGGTGTGAGACTAAATCCTAGTAGGAAAGCACCACAAGATCTGTGTCTAATAGTCAGTGAATATATGGCAGGTAAAAGTACAGAAAACAGTAAACCGGAAGGTACTAAAATGTAAACAATCCACAGTTTCAATATCACACAACAACTAAACAAGCAGATAATCACAAATCGGTAACCCTCTGGGAGGTTCCCACAACCTATCCTCTATGTTCCTACCTAGAAAGTAAAATCTACTCTCTGGGAAGTACCCACGGTCTAACCCCTTTGGTTTTTCATAAACATAGACTCTCTGAGGAAGCACTCACCATTAATTCCCCCTTTAGTCTCATATCGTATCTAAAGGAACTTTAGAGTTGCACATAGGTCACATTCCCTCTATGGACAGCGTTGAGGAACTACAGACTCTCTGAGGAAGCACTCAACGTCTATTATCCCTGTGTTCTCACATCATAAAAATAAAAGACACTCGGGAGAATCCCTAACGTCCATTCTTCCTGTGGTCTAAACAACAGGTTCACATGTCCCTATGTGAGTCAAGAAACATTAGTATAGCATATTTTCCAAGGTAGCCCTCAAGGACTACTTGGATAGAATTCTACAGCATAACATCATAACATTACAATAGTCACACCATCCTACAATACTAGGCATGGGAATGTAAACAATAGCCTAACTAGGATACTAGACCAAAGGTCAAAACATTCAAAAAATTCATGGAAAACTCATCCAAAGCACACCAATTCACACTATTCACAATAAAATATCTTCTAATCCAGCATACAAGAATAAAATATATACAATAGGGATAAATAGTAAATGTGCAATACCTCGTTCATGGGTATTGGGAAAAGTTGCACATAAAACTCAAAGACATTCAACAGAAAGGCACAAACCACCTACCTCGGTGTTGAGAGATCAATATACACTATCTTTGAGGCTTGAATCACCTTAGAAAACCAATGATCTATAAAAATGTCTGAAATGTTCAACAGATGATGAAATGAGAAGGAGGAGGAATCCTAAAATGAAGCTCAAGCAGAAGGCAGATATTACCGAGGTGATCTCTATGCAATCGGCAACGGTCAAATCGGAAATCGGATGGAGGCTCCGGGGCTTGGAGGATGATGGTGGTCATACGAGAGCTCTCTGCCGAACGATACCTAGAAGGAGATGTTTCTAGAGATTAGACGTGACCCTCGGTACGTTTAATGAAAAAAATCAAATAAATTGTGTGTAAAATTGAAGTACATGGTGTGTACTTTCCATTTCTGTACTCAACATTTAGCGGCCTCTAGGTCACCCCCACATGGTCATGTGCATTGTTGCCACATGGTCCACACAAGGCTACCTGCAGTAACAGAGTACACAACATGTACTCATAATCTACACGATGTGTACATCAAAAATTTCTAGAAATTCCCCCTTTTCTCCAAAAAACGACCAGAAAAGCAAAACATAACTGAAAAGAAGATATGGGTTCTTACAAACATCCCCCCTTAAAGAAATTTTCCAATGAATTTACCTAGAATGGCGGTGTCGAAGAAGAAACCCTGAAAAACTCTGGCCACTGCGATCATACATCTACCTCCCCCTCCTATGTCTCATCATGAACCCGCTCGTGCTACAAAAGGATTCTCCTCAATGGATGCATAAAATTCCAACTCAACCACCTCGGGTTGGAAGATGTGAGATGGGTATGAAAAGTAATGTCAAAGATGAGAAACGTGGAAGACGTCGTTCATAGCCCGATACCTCTGAGGTAACTTCAACTGATAGGTGACTGGCGGAACTCTCTCCCACACCTAAAATAGCCCGACGTACATCGGTGAAAGCTTACCCTATCTTCTAATCCTCTTGTTTCTCAACCTCGGTGTGACACGCCAAAAAACCTGATCCTCGACCTCTAACTCCAAAGGTCGCCTCTATTGATCAGCATAAGACTTCTGTCAAGACTATACAATAGCCATCCTCTTTCGAATCAGCTCTATCTTCTTTGTGGTGTCCTGAACAAGACGAGGTCCCAACAAAGCTACATCTCTTTCCTGCATCCAACAAATGGACTACCGGCATGGGCTACCATAAAAATCCTCATAAGGTGCCATATAAATAGTTTCTTGAAAACAAATGTTGTTGGAAAACTCTACACGAGTTATATGCTTCTCCCATGAACCTCTAAAATCCAGAATTCATGCTCAAAGCATATCCTTTAGGACCAGAATTGTACGCTCGGACTAAATATTTGTCTATGGTTGGTAAGCTGTAATCAAATGTACATGTGTATCAAAAGCCTTCTAAAGTCCTTTCTAGTCTAGAGAAGTAAAACGAGCATCACTGTCTGAAACAATGGAGTATGGAACTCCATATAAGTGCACAATCTCACAGATGTAGAACTGTACGAACTCATCAACACCGAAAGTCTCCTTGATCGAAAAGAAGTGAACATCCATCGTAAGTCTGTCAATGACAACTCAACTTGCATTATTCTCTCTAGGCAACCTCAGCAACCATGTTATTAAATCCATCGTGACATCATTCAACTTGAACTCGGGAATGGTTAACTACCGCAAAATCCCTACTGGTCAATGATGCTAAGCCTTCACCTACTGACAGGTGGAACACTTCATGAAAAAACCAACAATATATCTCTTCCTAAATGGCCACCAATACTGATGGTGTAAATCACAAGACATTATGGGGACGCCAGGATAAAATGCCCAAACTAAGGAATGAAAGTCTTGCATCAGCTCCTAGTGTATATCTTCTAAAACCCACAAGCTCCCCTAGACACACAATATCTCTTCCTCGACTATGGTCCATCCCAGAATAGGGTCCTATCCTGACACGCTCTCTCGTAGGACATGGACTTCCTAATCAGATAGCTTCCTCATTCGAACTCTATCAAATAGAGTAGAATTAACAACTACAATAGATAGAAATGTCTACCCATGTCTGTCGTGCACCTCCAAATGCATCTCAAAGAATAGATCCATAAGCTACCACTCACTGCTGGCCTCTTGAACTTCTTGTATCCGAGCCCTCCTGCTCAATGCACTAGCCACTGCATTGCCATTCCTAGGTGTGTAGCCAATCTCAATGTCAGTGTACTAATGGTACTCAACCAACCTTCACTATCTCAAATTCTGATCGCGCATAGTGAAAATTTAATTAGGACTCTTGTTTTCGGTGACAACCATGAAATGCTCTCCCAAAAGATAATGTTTCCCATAGCGCAAGGCATGAACAACTTCCGCTAACTCGAGATCATGCATCAGGTAGTTCCACTCATCTGGCCTCAACTGTCGAGACCCATACGCAACAAATCCTTATCCCTAAAAAAGCACAACTCCTAGTATGATTCTTGAAGGATCGTACTAAACCATATAGCTATTTCTTTGCTCTTGAAAGACTAGTATAGGTGTTGAATTCAACCTCCCTTTCAGCTCTTAAAAGGCAGAATCACAAGAATCTGACCACAACAACTTCACACCCTTCATATTCAGACTCATAAGTGGTGCTTCTAGGCATAAAAAGTCATGTATAAAGCATCTTTAGTATCCACCTAGCCCCAGAAAACTCCGCACCTAAATTACGTTCTTCGGCTGTGCCTAGGACACTACTACTCTGACTTTATATTGGTCAACTGATACTCTTATCTCTGAGATTACATTACCCACGAAGTGAATGAGATCCTTCCAAAAGTGGAATTTTGAGATCTTATCATATTACTGATTCTCTCTTTGTGTACACAATGTGATCTCAAAATGAGAGGCATGGTCGTGTTGAGTGTGAGAGTACACAAAGATATCATCCATGAAGACAACCACGAAGGAATCCACATATGAATGGAACACTCATTTCATCAGTTCCGTGTAAACAACAGGTGCATTCGTGAGACCGAACGTCACAACCATATAATCGTATATACCATACCTGCTATAGAAGGATGTAAGAGTTATATCAGATGGTCTAACGTTCAACAGAAGATAACCGGACCTCTAGTAAATCTTTGAGAACACCCAAGCTCATTGAAGTTGATCAAATAGATCATCAATCCTTAGTAAAGGATATTAGTTCTTGACTATCAATTGGTTTAGCTTCCGATATTCCACACTATGCATGAGGGTACCATCTGCCTTCTTCACAAACCAGACAGGGGAACCCCATGAAGAAGTACTAGGTCGGATGAAACCCGTTGCATGTATGTCATCTAACAGCTTCTTAAGCTCCTCCAACTCTTGTGTAGCCATCCTATAAAGAGGAATGGACACTGGTGCAGCTCTTGGAATGAGCTCAATTGAAAATTTTACCCCACGGTTTTGTGGAAAACCTGAAAATTCTTTTGTAAAGTCATCTCTGAAATGGTCCACCACTAGAGGAATTTCTATCTGTGATGTCCCTGGTCATCTAAATACAGACTAGAAATTTGGGCTGTAACTCCTCCTAACCCCTGATGCTATGGACCCAATATTCTCACCTAGAAATCGCATTCGCCCTTATAAAGAAACGATCCACCCTCTAGTGATATGAAACTCACCCTACGGTGGTAAAGGTCAACGAAAACCTGGAAGGGAACACTACCGGAAAAATGGGAATTTGCGATGGGTTATTTGCGACGGGAATAAATCTCATCACAAATAGTCCTGTTAGATACTTATTTGCGATGGGCAAATTCCCTCGTCGCAAATAACTACATATTTGCGATGGGTTAGCTTACCCCGTCGCAAAAGGACTGGCGCGGTTTGCGCGCCAAATCGCGGGAAAGTTCTTTGCTACCGGCGGTAACCGCCCGTCGCAAATAACCGGCGGCGGTAAAAGCTATTTGCGACGGGAATATACCCCTGTCGCAAATAGTATGTCGGCAGGTTATTATTTGCGTCAGGACCGTCGCAAATAACTATTTAACCGTTGACCGTAATAAATGAGGGCTAAGGTATTTGCGACGGGTACCGTCGCAACTAATACTATTTGCGAAGGGTATCCCATTGCAAATAGACCCATCGCAAATAATCTGACCTATAAATACCCCATCCGATTTTTTCATTCATTCTCAAACTCCATCTTTTTCTTCTCTCAAAACTCTATTTTTAGAGTTCAACGTTTCTGAAGTTTACTTTTTTTTTCTGGAGTTGATATTGAAGTTTTCAACAACGCTCAGAGAACAACATCAGATCAATTTTGAAGGTATTTATGTTAATTTTAATTTAATATTTATTTTTAATTTTTTATTAGTTTCAATTATTTTTTATTAGTTGTAATTATGTTTACATTGTTTTGTTACTTAATAAATTTAAATTATTAGTATTCATTGTTCATAGTTAATGGTAATTAGGAATAATTAGTAATAATTTTCAATACTTAATAATAAATGCTAATAATTAGTAATAAATACCAGTAATTAGGAATAATTAGTAATAATTACCAATAATTACCAATAATTAGTAATAATTAGTAATAATTACGAATAATTAGTAATAATTGTCAATAATTAATAATAATTTCCAATAATTAGTAATAATTGCCAATAATTAGTAATAATTGCCAATAATTAGTAATAATTACTAATAATTAGTAATAATTAACAATAATTAGTAATAATTACTAATAATTAACAATATTTGGTAATAATTATTAATAATTAACTATAATTGGTAATAATTACTAATAATTAGAATTACCAATATTTAGTACTAAATAGTAATATTTAGTACTAAATACAAATAATTAGTAATAATTAGTAATAATTACCAACAATTACCAATAATTGGTAATAATTACCCATAATTACCAATAATTAGTAACAATTAATAATAATTACCAATAATTAGTAATAATTACAAATAATTAGTAATAATTACAAATAATTATCAATAATTAGTAATAATTACCAATAATTATCCATAATTAGTATTAATTTCCGATAATTATCCATAATTAGTAATAATTACCAATAATTAGTAATAATTAGTAATGATTACCAATAATTAGTAATAATTACCATTAATTAGTATTAATTAGTAATTATTACCAATAATTACCAATAATTAGTAATAATTACCAATAATTACCAATAATGAAAAATAATTACCAATAATTAGTAATAATTATCACTAATTAGTAATAATTGTCCCTAATTAGTAATAAATAATAATAATTACCAATAATTAGTAATAATTAATAATAATTACCAATAATTATTAATAATTAATAATAAATACCAATAATTAGTAATAATTAGTAATAATTAGTAATAATTACCAATAATTAGTAATAATTAGTAATAATTACCAATAATTAGTAATAATTACCAATAATTACCAATAATTACCAATAATTAGTAATAATTGTTAATAATTAGTAATAATTATCACTAATTAGTAATAATTAATAATAATTACCAATAATTAGTAATAATTAATAATAATTACCAATAATTAGTAATAAATAATAATAATTACCAATAATTAGTAATAATTAGTAATAATTACCAATAATTAGTAATAATTAGTAATAATTACCAATAATTAGTAATAATTACCATTAATTACCAATAATTACCAATAATTACCATTAGTTAGATATAATTACAAATAATTACCATTAGATAGAAATAATTACCAATAATTATCCATAATTAATAATAATTACCGATAATTATCCATAATTAGTAATAATTATCCATAATTACCAATAATTAGTAATAATTACCAATAATTACCAATAATTACCAATAATTAGCAATAATTGGTAATAATTAGTAATAATTACCAATAATTACCATTAATTAGTAAGAATTAGGAATAATTACCAGAAATTAGGAATAATTACCAGTAATTAGGAATAATTATCAATAATTAGAAATAATTACCAATAATTAGGAATAATTACCAATAATTAGTAATGATTCGTAATGATTACCAATAATTAGTAATAATTATCAATAATAATGAATAATTACCAATAATTAGGAATAATAACATTATTGAATTATTAGTATATTTTATTATTAATATTAAAATAATATAATTTTTTATATTATATACAATTCTCTTTTCATCTGTGTGTTTTCTGTCTCTACATTTAATATTTGTATGTAGAGACAGAAAACACAAAGATGAAAGGAGAATTGTATATAATATAAAAAATTATATCATTTAAATATTAATAATAAAATATACTAATAATGTTATTATTCCTAATTATTGGTAATTATTCCTAATTATTGGTAATTATATGAATAATTACCAATAATTAGGAATAATTACCAATAATTACGAATAATAACATTATTAGATTATTATTGTAATAATAAGGAATAATTACCAGTAATTAGGAATAATTATCAATAATTAGAAATAATTACCAATAATTAGTACTAAATAGTAATAATTAGTAATAATTACCAATAATTACCAATAATTAGTAATAATTAATAATAATTACCAATAATTAGTTATAATTACCAATAATTAGTAATAATTAAAAATAATTATCAATAATTAGTAATAATTACCAATAATAAAATATACTAATAATGTAATAATGTTATTATTATATAATTAATATTTATGAAGAAAATAATATTAGTACTATGAAAATAATAAAAAAATTATATAATATTAAAATTATCAATATTTGTAACAGGTTTTGCTTTATTCTCAACATATTCAATTCTTAAATGGTCAATTTTTAGGTCTATCTCAATAAAAAAATTTCTTCAGTCGTGTATGATGTAAACTCTATAATTATCCTTGATTGAGTGTTTTTTCTAACAAATTATTCAAAACCAGTAATACTTTTTCATTTTATAGAAAAATATAGAACAACGAGGTCGTCAACAATCATTATTAGGTGACTGCATATGGATAAATCAGCGTAGAAATCCAAACTGTTCTTGTTTAAATCCAGTATATGTAGAGGGTGTGGAGACTTTTTTATCATTTGCAGCATCAAATCCAGAATTTGTTTCAGAAGGCAAAATAAAATTCCCTTGTAGAAAATTTGCATTGAGAACATTTGACACGTTTGACAATGTGGGGGGACATCTCTTGCGTTTTGGTTTTCAACCAGATTATGTTTTTTGGTATCAACACGGTGAACGCAGTTCTAGAGAAGGTGATACCAACTTGATTCCGGCTCCATCTCGATTTCAAGATTTAGTACATGATGTTGCAGGTTCATCTATTAAACATACAGAAACTCCGGCTGATATAGCTTCAAATCTTTAGTTGGCACCGTTTGGATTTTATGAGTTGTTGAGGTCTGTTGAGGATGCATTATATCCTGGCTGCAAGATGAGAAAATTAGAAGCAGTTTCAAATTTTATGGCTATCAAAATAGATAACGGAATGTCAAACACCTGTTTTGACCAGATATTTTCATTGCTTAAAACACTGTTACCCGAAGGAAATGTTTTGCCTAAAAATTACTATGAGAGTTAGAGGCTGGTTCGAAAATTGGGACTTACTTTTCAGAAGATTCATGCATGTTCAAATGACTGCATTTGACCAGATATTTTCCGCTTACATCCAGACTTCAGCGTTTATTCTTGTCTAAGAATACAGCGACAATGATGTCATGGAATAAAGAGAATATTTCAACCGATAAAATCTTGAATCATCTAGCCGATGGTGATTCATTGAATCATTTTGATAGAGTGCATCCATCCTTTTCTTTAGAAGCTAGAAATGTTCGACTAGGCCTTTCCACTGATGGTTTCTGTCCGTTCGGATCTTATGGTAGTCAGTATTCATATTGGCCTGTTTTTTTAACTCCGTACAATTTTCCTCCATGGATGTTGATAAAGGAGCCATATATCTTTTTGACTTTACTAATTCCAGGACATCCAAAAAAAAATATTGATGTTTATTTGAAACCATTGATTGATGAATTAAGTTTATTGTGGAGTACTGGTGTCAGTACATATGATATTGCAACGAAACAGAATTTCATACTAAGAGCAGCATTGATGTGGACAATTAGTGATTTTCCGGCTTATGGGATGTTATCTGGCTGGAGTACACATGGTCAGAAATCATGTCCTTACTGTATGGGAGAGAACAAAGCATTTATTCTCATTCATGGAAAGAAACCTTGTTATTTTGACTGTCATCGCAGATTTCTTACAGCTTATCATCCTTTTCGCAGAAACAGATCTCATTTCAGAAAAGGAACAGTTGAAAGTGATGGACCTCCAAAAATGCTATCAGGTTCGGAGTTCAAATCAGTTGTATTTTCATTACCTCCCATAACTTTTGGTCCAACAATAAAACAATATAATATTTCTAGTTTTGGGAAAGAACACAATTGGATTAAACGTAGCATATTTTGGGATTTTCCATATTGGTCTGATTTGTTGGTCCGACACATGTTAGATTTCATGCCCATTGAGAAGAACTGTTTTGATAATTTGTTTCATACAGTTTTGGATGTGCTAGGAAAGAGCAAAGATAATGTAAATGCATGTTTAGATATTGCCCAAATTTACAGGCATCCAGAACTGGAACTGTTTGAGAATGTCAGAACATTAAGGTTACTAAAACCAAAAGCATCTTATACACTGTCTAAAGAAAACCATTTATTATTTTGTCAGTGGATTGCAGATTTGAGACTTCCAGATGGTTGTGCATCCAATTTGGGTAGATGTGTAAAGAATGATCATATTACTGGATTAAAAAGTCATGATTGTCATGTTCTAAAGGAAAGACATCTATCCATTGGATTAAGAGGTCTGTTTAATTCTGTGATTTGGGATTCCATAACAGACATGTATCATTTTTTTCGGGAAATTTTTGCGGCTACAGCAGATTATGATGCTCTATGCAATCATAAAGAAGATGTTGATGTAATTATATGTAAACTGGAAAAAATATTTCTTCCGTCTTTCTTCGACTCAATAGAACATTTGATGTTACATTTCCCATATGAAGCCAAATGTGGTGGTCCAGTACAGTTTCAATGGATGTACCCATTTAAAAGATCCATGCAAAAATTGAAAAGAAAAGTACGTAACAAAGCATCTATTGAAGGATTTATTGAAGAAGCTTATTTGCAAGAGGAAATATCTTTTTTCTGCTCCCATTATTTTGAATCTGAGTATCCTTCAAAACACAACCAAATGGGATGGAACGAGAGGAATATTGATGAAATCGAAAATCAATTATCTGTTTTCAACCAGCCAGAGCTTGGTTTTGGTGGAGTTTATGAACGCTAGATTTCAGATGATGAACATCACAGAGCTCATACGTATGTTCTTCTCAATTGTGAAGAGATGACATCAGTTGTACTGTAAGTTTTTATATCACATATTCTATCATTTATGTTACAATAAATAACTTTGGTTTTTAGGTTGTATGATAATCATATCAAGAAACAAATTCCACAAATTATAGCAGCTACTCTCGATGAATGCCGACTGAAAAATTTCTCTCAGTGGTTTCAAAAACTGGTAACATAAATTCTTTATCTTTTAGCAACTCATTCAATTTATAGTTTACTATATTGATAATTATTTCACAACTTTTCAGGTGTCTCGACTTGCTGATAAAATTGACAAACGGTTCTGTATATTGAGTAACCCACCTTCCAAATTTGTTAAAACTTATAATTCTTATGTGGTGAATGGATTTCGATTTCACACACATGCATATGGGGAATCGAAAAAAACAATGATAAGTGGAGTTAGCTTAAGATGATCTCATCATCGAGAAAATGAAGTTGACTTTTATGGCATACTTGATGAAATCAATGAACTCGGTTATCTTGGACAACATTACATAACCATGTTCAAATGTCGGTGGTTGGATACAGAGAGAGCCGTGCGTGTTCATCCGACACATGGAATCATCGATATTAAATGTAAAAGTGTTATCGCAGTAAATGAACCATTCTTATAGGATCAACAGGAATATCACGTTTATTACGGAAAGTACTGTGCTACATCAAGAGACATGACTGATTGGTGGAGTGTAATAAAAATCAAAATTCGAGACAATCAGTTTAGTCAAAGTGAATGTGCTTTCACTGATGTGCAAAGAATTAAAGTGTTTCAAGAGATTCATCAAAATCAATATTTTTTACAAAGAGACATGAGTATCGATGATGACACCCCACATTTAAGAGTTGGCGATGACGATGATGTTAATGATGTCACATATGAATTTGAAATGGTAAGAGATGAAGCAACTGGAACTCGAATGGATATCGATGATGTTGAGGAGGAATATGAAGATGACATTGACATATATGAAGATGATGATGAAGATGAACACTGATAGAATTCCATGGTAGTTATATACAATCATAATATATATATATATATATAATAGTAATTATCAATTATTTGCTAACAACATTAACATCATCTGTTTTAGATGGATGACGAGACATTTCGTGAGTTGGCAGATGCTGACCTGCATTTCGATGTGGATGAGTTACTGGCAGATGACCCTCATCCTACAGGCGATCTAGGGAGTACGCGGAGAGGGTGCGGTCTTGTACGATTGATGATTCCTGACCCCGTCCCCGAGCGACGTCCACGTCTTGGGTTTGATCCACGCACACAGAGGTGTGATTACCTGTGTGATAATCTGTGGATTTGACAAAGATTTCATTAATCTATTCACATAATAAATGATTATTATTTTTACAGTCTTCCGCATATAGCAGTCGGACATGGAAGCACTATTTTGCGCAACTATTTCTCTCAGTCGCGGACCACATGGGAGTAGATTCCCATTGATGTGAAGCAGGCCATGTTCGGCCATTGGTCGGTACGTACGTAAATAAATAATTTTTATTTTGAAAATTATTTCATTTCTAACTTGATATTTTGATTTATTTGTAGGTTTTATGGTATCCGATCGTGGATACCATGTGTGTCTCCATCCACAAGCCATGGGAGGTGGCAATGCGTGATCGCTTGCGTCAATTTTTGCACAATTTAAGAAAAGCTGCCATAAAGAAAGAAGGAGTGTCAGATTTTGATGAGTCATGTAGAGCACACCGACCAGAGTACATTTCATCCCATGTATGGGATGGATTATGTGCGCACTGGTTGAGTGGTGCCTTTCAGAGGAGATCATCGGTGGGGAGGCAGAATCGGGGGAGACAGGAGGTGACTCATCGAGCTGGGAGTCGCTCATTCAGTACTCATAGACAGCATCTGGTACGTACATTATTTATAAATATTTTATATAACTATAAATATTAACAGTTTATTTTTTATTCTTATAGGATGTCGAGCACCCCGACATTACGGAGTACGATGTATATCAGAGGATATATAGTGATCCTGCTATTGGTGAGCTTAGAGGTGATCGTCAGCATCACATCGTGGTCAGTATTATTTGTTTTCTAGTTTAAAAATTAACTGCATATAATATATTCACAATTTTAATTTTAAATTGCAACTACAGGAGTCATATGAGGCCACAATGTCACAGAGCCGGCCTGAGAGTCAGGCCGAGTCATCAGATCAGACCACTGACCGTCAGTTTGATGAGGCGGCATGGATGCATGCCACCGAATATGCCTTCGAGAAGGGTCGGGTTGTTGGTATTAGCTCTCGACTGACTCCCAGAGATTATTATGGCAGTGCTGTGATGTCGGTGTCCATCTCGAGAGGAGCTCGTGCATCTTCTTCTTCTACACAGTATGAGGACCAGTTGCGATCTCAGACTGCATTGATAGAGAGTCTCTGACAGGAGCATGAGCAGATGCATCAGCAGCAGCAGCAACATGAGGAGGAGCGTCGACGCCAGCAGCAGTTGTACGAGGAGCAGATGAGTCGGTGGCAGCAGCAGCACCAGGAGCAGATGGAGTACATGTGCCGACTCACTCATGCTTTAGGGATGGAGTTTCCTCCACCAGCATCTGCAGATCCCCCCCCCTCCCCCCTCCTTCAGATTAGAGTTTGTTTTTATGTTATAAAGTTTGTTAAATCAAAATATGAATTTTTTTCTATTCGTAGTTTCTGTCTCATTATGAAATATTAATAATATTATATTTTGAAAAAACAATATTAATATGAATAATAATATTATTTATATTTTATAATATTAAATTTTATATATATATTAAAATTTTATAATATTATAATTTAATAATATTTTTTTTGTAATATTCGAAATATTGTAATATTTGAATGTAAAATAATTCTATTATTTTTATATTAATTAAAATAACTTATTAATATTTTTTTATTTATGAATTATAATTCTAATATTATTATATTAATTAAATCATTTATTAATATTCTATTATTTTTTATTTTTGAATTATAATTCTATTATTATTATATAAATTAAAATAATTTATTAATAATTTATTATTTTTATTTGTGAATTATAATTCTATTATTATATTAAATAAAATCATTTATTAATATTTTATTATTTATTATTTTTGAATTATAATTGGATTATTATTATATTAATTAAAATAATTTATTAATAATTTTTATTTTATTTTTTATAGTATTTGTGACGGGATACTATGCCCGTCGCAAATAGTATTATTATTATATCCATTAAAATAATTTAATAATAGTTTTTAATTTTTTTTTAAAAAGAAATTGTGATGGGGCCCATCGCAATTACTTTTTTTAAAAGCTTTTACAAATATACGGAGTATTATTTGCGACGGGAAGGATCCATGTCGCAAATAATAGCTTCAGCGATGGGCCCGTCGCAAATAATTGTTGTTGCGACAGCGTTTTCCGCAACGGGCGATTTGCGACGGGATCCCGTCGCAAATGACCCGTCGCAAATACCCATTTTCCCCGTAGTGGAACTAGCCATTACATTTCGAGAAGGACATCATAGACTATCATCTCTATGACATTGAGGTCCCATTAAAAGTGATACCCACATTCCTGTAGCGGTCACTCCTTACTCTAACGTACACTAGACGTTCTAGTTCCCAACAGAATGTCTAGTGCCAAGGTATCAGCTGAAGAAGAGATATAGAGCACAAGGCTCTCCAAAACAGAAACATATATAAATCTATGGGATGACCCTGTTTCGAAAATAGATGAATATAAAACTGAGGCAACTAGGATCATACCTCGAACTGTAGTGGGACCGTGATCCCACTCCTGTTGGGTGTACTCTACTGCAAAATTCTGGCCTGCTCCACAGCCCTATGACCCTAACTGACCACTCTGAGTGGATCCATCCTGATATTGCTGAATGACTGGTGACTGACCACCACTTCCATGATCTCCACCTCATCTTGGATGGTCGGAAGAACTCCAGTTCATAGACTGCTGGGAAACTGGTGGTGTTACTCTTATACGAGGAGCCATAGGAGATCCCCTGTCACCAGCTTCTGTAAAAAGATCTGATAGAAATGTTGAAGGTGTCACATCATTCCTCTTGATCGACCCTCAACTGGGTCTTTCGGGCACTGTGCCCTCATATTCACACACTTTCCGCACTGGTAGCACACCACCTGGCTACCATATGATTTATCTCGCCTCCTGGATCATTGCACGGAGACTCCCTACGATGCTTCCTACTGTAATTAGGAGGAACGCTAACTCCATATATCGAGCCACCCTGGCTCAAAACTCCAGAATCCCTCAGATTGTGTTTTGTGACCATGGCCTTGTTGATGATAGAAGTGATGGAAGTCAGCCTGAAGATGTTCATGTGTTATTAGATTTCGTGCCTCAAACCATCCTCGAACATCCTCACCAGGAATAACTAATCACCTACTAGAATAGGGGTGATGTGTTGTAGATCAATAAAGTGAGAGGAATACCACATGACAGAACGAGTTACATACTGCTGACTCATTAACTCCCATGCTCAATCGGCCATCAATGTCTCTTGAAAGAAATAGTCAAAGAAGATGTGCTGAAACTCATCCCATTCGATAACCTGATGGAGTCCCGCCTGTGAGATCACATCCCACCACCTCTTAGTGGAGTCCCGAAGCATATAGGTAATGAGCTTGACCCTCCTCTCTGGAGGCCCCTCCATATGCTCATAGATCGTTAGCATGGCTTCTAGACATGACTCTGCAGCCTGGGGTCCCCCATCCCCTAATAATGTGGGAGGATGATGCTATTTAAAGACCCGTGTCAATTCTTCCATAGATGGGGAAGGAGGAGGTGCTCATTGATAGGTCATCATCATCCTAATAAAGTCTTCCCTGAACTATGCATCAACACCTGGGTCTGGTATAACAACTAGTTCCAGGACTGGCACAACATGAGGATCTATAGGTTGTCCCTGATCTGCCATATCTGGTGTCCGATAACTCTACTACAACTAGCGCACAACATGTGGACATCTCAGTGGCATTAATCTGCAAGGTCAAATGCACCCCCTAGATCAAAGGTATCAAGGACTAAAAACAAGGAGTACTAGAAGGGAACAGGAGAATGAAAACATTCATGCTTTACAAAACATGACTACAAGGCGTGTATGTCCCCTACACGGCGTGTTCCCCCATGCCATTCACATGGGCGTGAACTTCTACGAACCTAGGTCATGTAACACCCCAAACACACGACTTATTGTCCTCACACATGGCATGTACTTGAATCCTCTTAACCTTCATGGGTCCTTCTACATGGTTAAGACACACAACTCTCATAAGACAAGACTAAACAGAGTGTTCAAGAGGAACATGATGTGTAATAGATGAGCTTCTCTGAACCGTGTTGTTAGTGACATGGCCATATACATTGATCACACTATGTGATGTGTTCCAGATGGACACAACATGTACTAAGTATATTTTTCCGACCAATGATGTTAGTCACAAGGGCAGATATAGGGTCAACACCACATGACATGTACTTCCGGAACATGGCGAGTTCACACAAGAATTTTTTTATCCTGTTTCATTTCCCCCACAGCCTATGAAATGGTTAGAGACTACACATCGTATACATACGGTACATGATGTGTAAATTAGAAAAACATTTTCATCCCAAAAATAAGAACACATGGCATGTACCTAACATTGCACAACTCGTATTCTAGGTTTTTTCGGACAGTAACCCTTAGGAACTACTCTGGAACCAAGAAAAACACTAAAATGAATGTTGAAAGTGCCAAATTACGACCCGTGATGGCTTATACTCCCTGGAAATCAATGCTTTTAATCTTACACATGTTATAACAAGGAAAACCAGGAAATGATCCACCAAATTCTAGTCCTATAGGGCCCATAATAACTCAGTAAACAATTTTTGGCATTTAGTTAAACAAAAACATACACAAACAATACCCTATCAAACCGCAATGTATTTTATTAATTCATCTATCACAATTGAATGAATATTCTACCAAAAAATTATCACAATAACATGCAATTTCTAATTCACACTAAATTCCATGGTGAGAATGCATGATATGTGGTTTCTAACAAGTGACTATGTGATGCATGAGATTGAATACCCTCATCTAATTGGGGAGTGACAGAAATCGAACCTCAATAATGACAATGGTAACAACACAAACATGTGAATCACCAGATAGTGAAATCGAATCAACTGTAAAATTGAAAAAGAAGAAAAATTGCAATAAACGAGGTAGATTGGCTTTTCCCAGTACATGGGTTAGATACTTCAGAGCACAACATATTACCAACTACCTATTACATCCTATCCTTGAATATAGGCTCCAAACAGTAAGTCAAGAAGAAAAGAATTACTCCAATACAACTTTGTAAAGTCTTGGTTCTGGATGCAACGTAGAGAAACCCTGTAACATGTTTGTCACATGGTCTGAAGAATATTTTCCCGAACGCCAGAGGCTACCAACTATCAGAGAGGGCCTTGGGTGTGATTTTGGGGAAACTATGCCCTCACTGGAAGAGTTACTCAACCGAAGGGAATAATAACAGTAGCAGAAACAGTGACAAACCATACAAAAGTAAACATAACAATACTATAAAATAATAAGATAGAGCACACACATATATATATGAATGATGAATGATACATATGTCTATGAAAATATCCAAAAAAATTACAATGTTGGAATAAAACCATACTAATCCAAAGTACAAAAGGAAGAAAGTAAAAAAATCCTCAGCATCGCAAGCCATAGATTGGTCCCATTCTCTCCAACTCCACATCAATCATGCACCTGAAGTGGAAGGGTGATTTAGCTTCTCTATAATTGTAGCAATATGATCTATTTGGCCAAAAGCATGTCCCAAATAGGGTGTGAGATTAAATCCTAGTATGCAACCACCACAAGATCTTTTCCTAACATTCAGATAATATATGTCAGGTAAAAGTACATAAAATAGAAAATAGGAATGTACTCAATAGAAAAAAAAATCCACAATTTCAATACTAATCAACAACTAACCTAAAGACATACAAAAAAAGCTAACCCTATGGGAGGTTCCCATAGCCTATCCCCTCTGGTTCATCCTAATCATAGAGTCTCTGAGGAAGCACTCGCCTTCAATTTCTTTTGTGGTCTCGTATCATAACGAAAGACTCTCTAGGGAAGCACTTACGTCACATTCCAATTGTGGCCCATGTTGATGAACTAAAGATTCTAAAAATAAGTAATGAACATCAATTCCCCCAATTGTATCACATCATTACATGAAACGACAATCTGGAGAAACCCTTAGGTCCATTCTCTCTATGGTCTAAACATCGAGTTAACACGGCCATATGTAAGTCATGCAAGTGTATCTGTGTGCATCAGCTAAGGTACCCCACAAGAACTAAATGGCTAGAAATTTACATCCTAACAATAGAATAGATCAATAGTTACACCATCCTAATGTACTAGGCATGGGAAAGTAAATAGCAGCCTAACGGGTTAACTATACCCAAAGGTCAAAACAAGAAAAACATTCATGGAAAACTCATCCAAAGCATAAAAATTCACCCAATTCATAATAGAATATCATATACTAAATAATATAATCATATAAGACCAAAAAATAGATCTAAATGGTAAATGCGCAATACCCTATACATGGGTATTGGGAAAAAATGTACATAAAACTCATGGACTTTTAGAAGAAAGGAAAAAACCACTACTGTTGACATTGGGAGATCAATATACTTGAACCTAGAGTATTGAATAACCTCATAATTCTGGAGATCTACAAAAACACCCAAAACAATCAACATATGGTAAATTGAGAAGGAGGAGGAATCCTGAAATGAAGTTGAAGTCGAAGGGAGAGCTTACCGAGGCGATCCCTACACAATCGATGGCGGTCGAATCAGAGATCGGATGGAGGCTCGGGGGCTCGGAGGAATATCATGGTCGTACAAGAGATCTCGGCCGAATGAGACCTAGAAAGAAATGTTTCTTTCAATTATATGTGACCCTGGTACGTTTAATGGAAAAAATGAAAACACACAGCGTGTACTTGCCTTTTCTGTACTCAACATTAAGTGGCATCCAGGACACTCCAACATGGTAGTGTTCATAGACACTACACGGCCCGCACACGGCTACAGACGATAACCGAGTAAACGACGTGTATCTCAAAAATTTCAAAAAATTCCCCCTTTTCTCCAGAAACGACCAGAAAAGGAAAACATAGCTGAAAAGAAGATCAAGATTCTTACAATTCATCATAGTAGAGCTATCAAATTTGGTAGAATTATAGGTAATGTATTTTTCCATGAGTAATAGTAATTTTAATTCTTGAACATGATATTTACCGAAACAACCATGCATTGGTCGAGAGCATATCATGATTCAAACACCGGGGATGAGCAGTTTTAAGTAGTCATAATCTGGGCTGTGCTCCATTAAGACCATTAGGTTATTTATTGTCACACATCCTATGGGAAATATATTGTTAGGGTTCTCATTCAACCCTTAAAATTGGTAATATAATAAATGATTAGAAAATAATTTTCAATACTCCATTCAGGTATAGATTACTATTTTTATTTCCATTTTCCTATCTCTATATACTCAAAAATATAAATTAATTTTTAATTAAAAATTATCTATTATTTATATTTGGCCAATAATAACTTCTTCCATTTAAATATATTTATTAAAATGATTTCCGGAATATTTTTCCTCTTTAAAAAATGAGGGTATTAAGTAATTTTTACCAATGATTTACATTCTATAAAAAACATTAGGAATTATCTTTTCATTTTTGAATGATGTACTTTTGAATTTTTATTGACTATTTGAAAGAAATATTTGTATTAATGTATTCCAAATGAATGGTTTATCCCAACACTGTGAATAATATTATTATTTAATAATAAACTAAATAATTCCATGGAAATTTTCACAAATTATATTTCGTCAATATTTTGGGAATTTTTTTAATTATATAATTAAAAAACAGGCTTTTTTCATAAAGAAATGTTACAATGATATTCAAATTTTATTTTTTCTTTATTGAGATAATTTGATGGTTTTTTTTGTTTTCATAGGATATGATCTAATTTTACCATATCTATTATTTTTCTATATGTTTAGGATTTCAAAATGAAATATTGAATAAAAATATATTATTTTCATTATGATATGTTATGATGAAATGATTAAAAATTTCATGATATTGTGGCCTACATATGTATTTTTCATTATTATTTGATTTTTGGTTCATTATAGCACCACAATAAATCCATTTAATATTCATGTTTTTTATCCTTATGTGAATTTGATAGGTTATCCCAAGCTCAAAATATTGGTAAAAAGTTGGATATCCCATGAACAATAAGGATACATTGGTGGTTTTCCAAATATCAGTGTAGGTACACTTCAGTATATCCCAATATTGACATGTTAGAATGGTCTTTATGGGTATCATTGACAGTATATTTCTATGATTATAATTATGGAACACATGATTCCACTCTTTTATGTCATCATCTTATGCCAATTTTATGCACTCATATATAATGCTATTTGAATCAATTATGATTCATGTCTTATGAATTTCTTAGATTTTGTGTAATGACTTATGATTATGATATATGAATTTATGGGTATGATTATAAAATGGAAATATCATGTTATTATACCCCTATAACAAGTGTAATCTTAAAAATGGTCATTGACTAGTATACCAATTTTTAATCTTTTTGTGCATCATAGCTCACCCATATTATATTTTAATTTCCCCTAGATATGATGAAGGGGTTTAAGTATTTATTTCATCAGAAGGGTTCTAAGCATGAAGAACATAGTTGGAGATATTATAAATCATTTATTTACATGTTTTTTATATATATGAGATTCCAAATATATTAAAACATCATTGTTCATATATAGATCATTATGATATTTAAAGAAAATTTATTTATAATTATTTTATGTTATGTATAAAAATTCATGTCAACTCAATAAAAGGCCATTATTAAATATAATTATTAAAATAAAAACTTTTAATATTATTGTTTTACAATTAACAATATATAGAGATGGATATTTTAACAATAACATTGCTCATTTTTTTATTAAAAAGTATTACACTGTTTAATATATAATTTCAATATATATATATTAAGAAAAGAGTAGTCAATATTTCTATTTCAAATATATTTATTAGAATTTGTGGATAAAATAACATGGTTTAATCATATATAGTGGTCATTATAGTTATCATGTTAGCACAAATAATTCTAACGACAAAAAAATTATGTATAGTTGGTATAAAGGTTAATGTATAATAATAAATTAAAACTATATAATAATTACTCATTTAATATCTTCAATTTAATCATAAATAGAGTCTGTTATCAGTAATAATTTTAGAATAAATACATTAAATTAAATATGAAATAACGATTTATCTAGAAAATATATTTTCATATGATTTAATGTAAACTTTATAATGAGTTATTCTAATATATCTTTATTTTAATCACATGAAGTGAAATTTATGAGTGATAATATTTTCAAAGAAATAGGTATAATTTACATCACATAAATTTTAAATTATATATATAAATTTATCATCACTTCTGATTTTAATTCGAATAAAAGATAAATTTATAAATGGTTTTTAATATGCCCCAATAATTACCATTATCACTATATTATAGAACCCCAACCATGTTGCCAATCAATCATTTCGATAATGCTATTATAAAATTTATATTCTTCTATACACTATATATAATATTTTTTAAGGATTCAACATATGAAATTTATAATATAAAATCTCATCCAATCGTGATGTGTTATTGGATGATTTTTGAGATTTTTCTTCATGTAGAATGAATACACACATAATGTCACCACCTCATAATTATCATTTATTCACTTTAACGACATATTACAATTGAAGTATTTATTAAAATCTACTATTTTTTACTATTCACTTAAATTAATTTATAATTTTTAAATTAATTTTTTATTATTTTAGTATTTTGTGGTTATTCATGTTTTTATATGATAAAATTGTTTTATTTGATGATTATTTTGTTTATTTTATCAATATTATTTTCAACAGAAAAAATCCTATTTTTTAATTATTTTATTAGTTTTATTTCTCAAATATTACTAGTTTTTTACACCTTTATCTTATTATTTATAATAAGAAGACTCATAACGTCTTATATATTTGGAATTACAATTGAAACTCATCATTTATTGGTGATTGGTTAGTTTTTTTATGAATTAATTAGTTTATAAATGTAATATTATATAAAAAACACAGGGATATTTTGGGTTGTATTTAAAATGGTATTTTTTGTATGAATAATATAGAGAATTTCTTTTGAATAATATATCCATTATTTGTTTTTTTATTTCTAAAAATTTACTTATTGATAATGTTTTTATTTTATTTTTGAATTTTTAATGATGATTAAATATTATTTATTACAGTGATTGTTTTTTCATCATTTATGGATACCTTTTGGTATGATTGTTAACTAAAAAACGTTTTTATCATATAAAATTTATTTAGTTGTGTTATAAAGAAATTTTTATGAATATTAGTAAGATTTAATTAATTTAGAACTATTTAGGGGATTAAAGATGTGTTTCTCTAGTTATATTTTAAGGGAAATAATCATTCTAAACTAGTTTTATAATGTTGTATAGATTTTTTTTGTTTGAATTTCATATTGATTCAAAAAATGTATTTAAATTTTCAATCATCTGTAGGATACCAAAATGGGCTTATTAGTATTTATTTTAAAATTATTTTCAATTATAGTTTTGATGAATAATAATTTCTAATTTGGATTAAAAAAATTGAAATGATTAATATTATTTGTTTCAACCATTTTGTCTTCTTATATAATATATAATGACCACCTATGTGATTTCATTATAGTCTTTTTGGAATCCTTGATGAAAATTATAATTACAAAAACCTAAAAATAAAATTTAAAAATGTAGTATAAACTCAACTCAGAAGTCTATTGATAGGGAAAAAGATCCATGAAATTAAACTTCTATTAAAAATGAATGAGAAAATTATTTTAATTATTTTATAATATATAAAACTAAATTTAGTAAAATATGAATGTTTAAAACTTTCTAATCATTTATAATTATTGGTTGATGTTATTGAGAATCATCGATCCCAATAATTTATAACCATGATTTTCTCAGGATTGTATTTATATTCATAATAGTCCATGGTGTTTTTTCTCTAAACTATAGACTAATTTTTATTTGTATCATGTATATTGATTTTATTAATAGTATTATATTCAAAATTTATATTTAAAAATAGTTATTGATACACAGTTTTTAAACATGAATTAATTTAAATAACCTCTTAACGTATTTAAATTTCCTAGTTCACATGATAAAATTTTGTTTATTCAATGAATGAATTGATATAGAATATTAACTAAATGTAAAATACCCAACCCAATCTAAAATTGAAAATAAAATAAATTTGACACACTAAAATCTCACTATAATAATATAACAACATTGTTAAACCACAATCATGCTCTCATGACATCTAGATAATTAATCAATGATATACATATGATAGATTCCAAAATAAAATTTACATGTCATCCTAAAGGCCTTTTATAATTCCAATTTGATTATAAATATAATTTAATAAATTTTTAAATTAGAAATTTATTTACATCCATCAAAACTCATTCTCTATTTTACAGATAAATTTCTTCCCATATATCTTTTTAAATCTCCTATATAATATTTTTTATTATTTTGAATCAAAATAAAATTATTTTTTATAAATCTAGTTAGAGATACTAAAGATATCCCATATATATGTATTACAATTAATAATTATATAAATTATCATTTATGAAAATAATGTCTATAATTAAATGATACATCCTAATAATAAGTTTTATATATTAATAAATTTATTAAAAGAAGATATATATCAAATAAATATGATGAATTTGACTTTCAAAAAGATGGATTCCATTAATTTGGAAAAAAATATTGATTGGTTGAAAAGATTATCATTAATGAAATAGAGCATTAAATATCCCATCTCAATCAATTTGTTTATGATTACATTATTTTAATTCTTGAAGAATTTATCCAGAAGAGTTAAAATAACATAAGACATAATATGGTACAGATTTTTTTGATACATATTGTAGTAAAAATGTTTATTAATATCATTTTTGTGGTCCTTAGGATAGCTATATGGTTTTTTGGATGATAACAAATGAGTAAAATAAAAACTATGATAGAAATAATATTGAATAAATTATGACAAAAGTCGAAGATCAGCATTGTGGGTGTTCAATATTGTTTGGGAAAATATATAGTTGATTCAGTATTAAATTAAATATTATTTATACAAGAAATAAAACATTTTCATTCGTACTAAAGAAATAAAATTTTAAATATATAAATAAAAGGAGAATCACAAGTTTAAGAGAACAAATTTCCCCATTAATGAAACATTTCCAAAAGATAATGAGATTACAAGTCAAAAAAATGACCCGATGAATGTAATGATTAATGCTTATGATTTTGAATAGAATAAAAGTATGTTGAAATGATTTTATATTGTATATAAATGATTATAAAGTCATAAAAATTAACCATGTGTGGTATTCCTTCATATAATAATGTTGAAACATGTTCGTAAAAACATTTATTGTACATTAAAATCATTTAAAAGTTTATATGAATAAATGGAAGTGACGATACTAAACAATAATTCACAAGTATTGAAAATAATATAATTCATGATTATAAACACTATAACATTAAATGATCTCCTTAGTTGATGAAAATTGATTCTGAGTATCCCGAATATAAAAATTATCCATTAAATCTCTATCTTGTAATATAAATAGGTCATGAGAATCAATTTCATGCAAAAAAAGAAATCAAAATACATTACTATTTAAAATAGTAAATCATTACATGGAAGAACATTTTTCATAATGTTTGTGTATACAATTTTATCTCAATATATATCATGATCATTGAAACTAGGTACTGATATTAATTTTTATTTGTATATGTTAATTGAATATCTAAAATTGTTGTGGGATCTTGGTTTTATATTATATAATTCTCATAGAAATAAATAATTCATATTAAGGATAATATTTTCCTAGATGGTAAATGACACATAATAGTCGAAATTTATTATGATATAATATTAAAATAATATCATGGTTTCATATTTGTGAAGCAAATATACCCAATGTAATGTATAAAAACTCCCTGAAAAGAGAATGTACGCCTTGAATGGTAAATGTGTATTTTGAAATGTTATGTAAAAATTCCAATTTACATAGAAGGAATAATTTAACAGTGGTATATTTTTAAGAATTTATTGAATTCTATACTGTCAATTTAACTATTTACCACAATATCTTCATATATAGTGACTTGGGGGTAATAGAATTTTTAGAATTGATTTTGATTCCACTACCATTATAGTTATGGTGTAGGATCACCCATTTTACTTAATATTATATAGGTTTTTTATATTTTTAGACTATATATATCATTATTTGTTTTTTATTCAATCTAGGACTGAATTTTGGATATCAAATCCTTATAAGAAATAATTTGTATATATTCTTTATTAGTATATTTTTATTATGTTATATATAAATCCAATTAAATTTCGAAAAGAAATTTATATCTTGAATTAGGACAACTCATACATATTTTATCTTATAATAGTTTTTTATCTAATTTCTATATGCTAAATACAAAAAATGGATGGATGTGGATGATATAAGATAGTAGAGTTAAACATTTAGTGGAAGTAATGCATGAATCTAGTACTAAAAAGAAATATTATAAGGACCCCAACTCTAGTAGATCAGAGACAGTGTCTAACTTTATTTTATGGGTAATATAAACAAGCATTTTCAACATAATGTACCAAATAGTTTAGCATCTTTGAAAATCCGGATATAAACACAGGTATTACATTACAATGTGAACTGAAATACAATATAATAACTCCACTGGATACACCCAAAATATCCTATATTATCCTTGTATGTAATTAATAATATACATATTCACATCCTGGGGAAATTTAAAATATAATAAATGGGTTATCTCTAATGCTCATTAAGGGTAATAAATACATCAGAAGAAATAATAAATAATTATGAACATGTATGGTGAATGACTAAAACCACATTCCGTTAAACCATAATCTTGATAATAATATGGGAGGAACAAAATTACAATTAATTATTCCATATAAATAATCACATGAGAATGAAACTTAACCATTGATATTATACTAATCAAATAATTACATGGATTATCAATTATAAATAATATAATGAGGGAATAAATAATTTTGGTCATCATAAACATACCTTATATTATTTATCCTTATCTGTAAGTATAAATGTGTAAAAACCCGATCATGAATTTCGTATGTGACCAACTGCAACATCTTGGGGCTAGATTAGGCCCCACCAATCACCTACTATGTATAATTCATTCTTCTTATGAAATTGGGAAATATAATAAACATATACAATTATATTTAAACATCTATATGAGATATTAAAAAATATCCCAAAATAACAATCATAATCATAAACCATCCAGAGTTATATAATGAACGGTATCAAGATAGTATATCTCCATAAATAATCATAAATCATTCATTAAAATATGGTAGATTGTAAAATAAAAGATAAATATGAATAAATAATAGTATTAAAGTAGGGTATTGAAATTGATAACAATATTATAATAAAATCATTGAGGAATACCTGAGTGAAAGACACTTTTTTAATTTGGAAATAAGAGTTCTTCTAGAAAATAAATTTTATATTACATAAAATCATCATGTTAAAAATTATATACTGAAAAAGAAAAATTAATGAGATTATATTTGTTGAATATTAAAAAAATATTGATAATTAAATTAGTATTATTAAGTGAAAAAATATAAAAAGCGGATTTAATAATCTTCATAAATGATCTTCTTCTATCCGGTTTAAAGAAAAAATAAGTGTGAGTCATTAGTTAAAAATAACGAGCAATTGTTTGCATAAAACTAGAAATGAACTAAGATTCTTTTTAAAGATTAAATTATAGATTTTTTATAAATTATTTATCATAAAAAATCATATTAAGGAATGTAAATGAAAATGGTTCTGAAATTGGAATATTCCATTCAATCAGGTATACTTATAGGGAGGAATTAAGATTGGAACCTTATAAAACAAGCATTTCCCATAAAAAATGACGAAAGGAGAATGGTATATATTTTTGGATCATACAAAAAGAATCTAGGATGAGTAAATAATAAATTTTAAGAATTCTATTTGGTTAAATTTAGATAACTCATTAATGAAATGACAAATTTGAGGATTAGGGAGAAAGTATTACATCTTTTCAAATAGTTAAATCCTATGCCCTATAAAATTAATTGTTATTAAAATAATTAGTTAATACCATAATGATTGGGAGAATCATGAAATGATATTTGAAATGGTATTATACATATGATATATCCATGAAATAATTTTGTAATAAAGTATATCTCATAAAAATATGACTGAGATGATAATCCCCTTACCTTATGTTTGGATGAATTATTCACATATACTTAACGTCCTGAAAAATGAAATTATATTCCTTAATAAATAAATTAAGGACATAATAAAAAAGTATACATATATATATATTTTTTAAATAGACATAATTAATCTTTATTAAATATAAAAATTTATAATTTATCCATAAAAATTTTGTTGACCAACCTGGAAGGCTTTATTAGAGAACTAATGAATCATCATATGTGAAGGTGCTGAATCGACACTTCACGGATGATGTTTTCATTTTTAAAACAAAAACTCTATGCGAAAAGTATTGACAATGTAAATAGTATTATAATAATTAAATTAAATTATATATAAGATACGTGAGTTATTATGCATGTTTTTGAAGAGTAGGTAATGAAATTATAAGAAAATCAATGAAATTTAATGGAAATTAACAGATTTAAATGTGATTTTACTAATTAAAATTATCTCATTGAGAACCAACCTAATGAATTGTGAAATGGTATTTTGGAAAATACCAACATGATAAGAACGTGGGGGAGTGGTATTGAATATGTAATGGGTAGAATATTATAATCATTCAAGGATTTTGAGGTGTAAAGATAAGGGGTGGTAAGGTGTGGTATTTATAATGGAATAGAGGGGTGTTTTCTGATTATAAAATTCTATTTTTTATTATTTTGGATCAAGACTACAAATAATATTGATTATTTTATATAAATATATTACCTAGTGTATATATTTTCAAATTAATGGTGCTTACATCATTCATATTTCATACATGACTCAATAATTCTTGTATTTAACTAATACTTTAAATTATAGTTTTCACTATTCACAAAATAATTTTCAATTTTAGGAACATAAAAATAAATATCCCAAATTAATTTTGGATGTCTTAGAATTGAAAACTAGACTCCATTTTAGGAAAATAATTTTCTATTAATGATAAATTTAATTTCTAAATAAAATCATTATTTAGTCGAAAATTCGGTATTTTAAATTATAACTAATATTATAACCATTTCTAATATTAATAAAGGTATAATAAAAATATATTATAATAATAATGCATCAAAAAATTATGAATATATTTTTGGGAAATAAATATTCTTTTATATCATTAAATTATTTTTTATATTATAGATAAGCATTTATGTCCCACAAAAATACCAATACTTAATTTATCATTTTTATGGAAAATATTTACATATTACATGATATAGATATATTATATTTTCATTTATGATATACATAAATTTTTTTATACATAAATTGTTTATATCTAATTAAAATCATAAATATACATTGAATATAATGAAATTAACAATTTAATATAAATTGGGTTTTTCAGTATTTGGTAGAAAATAAATATTTTTAGAAAAATAAAAAATTTAAAAATAATTAATTTGGGTATTACACTTTTAAAATGAAATTTACTTTGTTCTATAGAAATAGTAAAATTTTCACATTTTAGTTTTAAAACATGCCTGTCATTAAAAGGTTGTTAATCTGACTTTAGGGAAATATATCAATTTAATGTTTAAGTTTGGATTCATTCTTATATTTTACCAACAAAATATAGTGGATTAATTTCAAATAATTTGATAAAATATATAATATATAAATTTAATAATTTGGATAATATTATACATTGCCTCTAATTTAATGGATAGGTTATACCAGTCTTTTTAAAATAATGATATTAAACTGTATATCATTATATGTTTAAGATTTGTGTTGTGAAAACAAAGAAATTATATTTAAAAAGTGATATGACATAATATCCTGGAATGTTACATTCTCACCACATTTAAAAAATTGCGCCCTTGTAATCTAAAAGTATACTTTGAAGATCAATGGTTGAAACATCAAAATTACATTGTGGAAAACCTATATTGGAGATATTGTTAATAAAATATATTATTAATAAGAGGGAAAGGGAAATGAAATGTTCATAAAAAATTGGAATTTAGGTATAGAATTATTAGTGTAATGTGATTAAAGTTATATGGAATATAAATATAAGTAACATTTTCTAATATAGAGTGATATAAAACATAGATACTAGAGGGTTAACCATAAAAAACCATAAATCATTTGATTAGTTATAATGCTATTGATTAATAAAAAATAAATGGAGAAAGAAATGTCTTTGATCCAAAATATATTTCCCAGAGGTGCATGATTATTTTAATACCCAAATATGTATTGTAGAATTTAAAAACACTTTATTAAATTCCATTTTATATGTATAATCTCATCCTTTGGTTGCGCTTCCAACTAAATTCACATCATCCCTTCCACCTGGAAGTGAATGTTCAAGATTAATTTTTAATGCATAAAAAAATTTAAGTTAATCATATGATTATTAAGAGATTCAATAGAACATAATTTTTTTTAAACCAAAATTTATTATCACATGTTATAAATGAATAATAATTTCCATAGTTTATCTTGATATAGACTTCAAGAAGTTAATCAAAAGAATCATTTAAAACATGTTTATCCACATTCAATGACCAAAAATTTAGAAATAAAGTCACTGAATTTCTAAAATAAATTCAACATAATATTCCCCAAATAATGTATATCTTAATCCCATATACCAATTATATCGATACCCTGATCACATTAAAACCGTAATAAAACATATATGCTTCCAAATCCATAATGAATAAATAGTAAAATACAATCCTTATATATATCGTGATTCTGGTAACCAGAATATGATAACAAAATTTTCTAATCCAAAAACAAAAATACATTGATTATACCACTTCGATAGAAGTAAAAATATAAGCATGACCGTGATCCCTTTAATTTTTCTAAGCCATATTTCATTGACTCATGGGACATTCATTTCTGCAATTCCCTATTTCATTATGGTTAAAAAATTCACATTTGCAGTTTCATTATTTCTGTTACATTCAGGAGTGTGATTACCTTTCTTTATACACTTATATCATACTATCATTTCCTTCAAATAAGTACTGGAGTGTTTCATCCATCAATTACACATATTGTAAAATCATGTTTCTACTTTTCCCTTTATCCATGTTTTTCTCTAATATTCTATTCTATTCTTTTAGCACATAAATTCATTAGTCATATTGTTTTCATTCCCAATCTTCATATAAAATGAGAATATATCCTCATATTATGAGAATGTTTTTGGAAACAAGTTCCCTTAGAATAATTTTATTATGATCCAAAAATAAATTGTCAATATTTCTCATACGATTACGTATATAGTCCATGGAATTCATATATATCATTGTAAAGTTAGATTCAAACATAGAAGTTTCTTCTTTGTGTTTCCATCTTAGACTCATGAGTTTTTTGTCTATATCATATCATTGTTCTTTTTGAAAATATTTTTCCATCAAAAGATACTTAGAATCTAGTAATTTTAAAAATTCTATTTATTCCCCATTCTTTGTTATATCAATCAATGACAACCATTGACTAACATCTGTTGAGAGATATTTAACAAACATGATAAAATTATCCCTTTCATTGCTTCCTAAAGTGAGATATATTTTCTCTATGTAACTTATCCATTTCTCATCTACAAATTAATTTTTATTCACATTGATTGATGGAGGTCGTTTTCACATAAAGTGGTGAAACATTTTAACACCACATTTTGGAGCGGGCTTCTCTATGAAAGTAAGGTTATAGACCATAAAATGACTATTTTATGTAAATATTGTTATATTGTTTTCATATCTGGATCTAAAATCATTATCTTACATTGGAGGAATGACCCTACATGAAATACATGTGTTGATATAGTTCTCATTCCATTCACTAGACCTATTTTCTAAATATTATAAAACACTAAATTAGGTTATGAATCATAATGCATAATTTTGAACAAGAAAAAGAAATATCATTAATTAATAATATACGCATATCTATTTCCACAATCATAAGAATTATTTCATTGAGTACATGTTTACTTTTAAACACTTCATGATGGTTTATACTGAAAATATAAACTTTCCTCGGAATATCTCAGATGAGTGGAAATCCAAGTGCGTCGTTAGTCATTTTTTCAGGAACCAGGTTATTCCAAGTTAGTCTTAATACACCTTGTCATTTTTGTAACCTCTAGGTACATCTATGACAGAACCACATCCACATGTAGTATCTAAACATGGATGAATTTCTCGGAGGGCCCACATAATCTCTACTTTACCATAATTCTCGTATTATATTCTATGTTAATTCTAAAATTATTTCATAGGGTTATTTGACCTAATCTATATATCATAAATATACTTCTCAATGATTCTACTAAATTTACATTGATACAAACTAAAAGGACCATGATCCCAGTATCCTGAAGATACAGATTCACCTTATTACATTGTTGGTATGAACCAATCTTATAATCCCAATGTCTATAATTGATTATAATCTTTTGAAATCTCTATACATATATAAGAATATCATTATAAATTGGAATTACATAATACATAGAAACTCCAATGGAAACACCCATAATATAATATATATTATCCATCTAAGTAATCCATATTATATATCTTCGTAACCTGGGTAAAAATAACACATTAAAAAGTGGTGACCTCAGAATCTTAATAAGGGAAAAAAATACAACATGAGATAACATAGATAAACATACACAATATGAAAATTTAATTATGTAAAACCCCATGAAATTACACATTATAATGATTTATTTATTAAATTAAATTAAATTTCTAGTATAGGAAAATAGGGATTCTTGAATTAGTGCATGCTGGGAGAATACCCTATTTCAATTATCTCCCCATATGGTCCAAAGAAGTTCATACTATAGAAGTCGTTGACAGAAGCTACTTGAACATCCATAGAAGAAAGATGGTCGGAACCTTGTTTCCATCAGGCCATGTGTAAAGAACAAGAATTTTTTGTTGAGAAGTCCTCTCCATTTAGTGATTATGTATTAAATCAACCATGGAATTATGCCAGATATATTTATTTATTTATTTAAAATAATTGAGTTGGTTTCCACTTCTTCTAGGTCTATATTCTACTAGCATCATATGTTTCAATCTATGATCACTTCCATGGCTTCAGGTTCGAAGGTGAATTCACACCATAAGATGTTTTAAAAGCCTGTATAATTGTACATGTAGAACTCCAATGATCCCCACACCCCACACGTCCCCAAAATTATAGGATAACCTCGTATATAATTTTTTTTCTTGTAATAGGTGGTCACAATTGAACACAGCGCCTCTAGAACATCATGTGGATATGATTATTGGGAGATCTGGTCACTTGTAATGACCAATGAGTTGGTGAATCAGTGATGTTATTAAAGTGGATTACCATGTCAATGTGTATTTATATTGATTTGGAAATGGTAAACACCACCATTTAATGAACCTTCTCATAGTGGACCATATTACATGCTTTCTATAAGTAATAGAATATTTCATTCTACCCAAATGGATGCTTCGTTTTTTAGGGCCCAAAATTCCCACACTCTGGAACCATCATTCTAGAAAGGACACAGCAAGGGATTACTAGGAAGAGAGAGCAGTGAAGTCCACAATGAAGCCCCATGTTTCCCTCACCCATTCACCTTCAAAAAATGTTTCAAACTCTTCTCTCGGTAGAAAAATCATTACGCAAAGCTGGAGGCTAGTAAAAATATTATTCATTTAATGTTTTCATCAGTATGAAAAGGCCAGTTCCATTTTCTCATTATCCAAATGTTATGTTTTTTGGGAATAATCTTACACAATGGAATCCCATTCTAGTTGTCAAACATTTCTTGGTTGGACATCTTCCTTAAAAAATATTTCATCAATAGGGTCCATGTAGTTGAGGCTATATAGAAATATCTATTCGGTTCAAAATATATTTCAATAATATTAAGAGTATCTTCTGGTTCTTTATTCTGGAGGGCCATGGTAAACTATGGGTACATGAGATCTTAAATAAATGAATTACTGGGGGATGAACATCCTCAGAAACCAATAGTTGAACCTTCCCATATATGGTTCCAAATAAATATATCATAATTCTTCATGACCTATTTGGTACGTGGTTATAGAGATGGGATATGGGGAAGGATCAAAATCCATAATGAAGAAGCGTCTCTAACGTTAACCTCTGAATCCCCTCTGCACATACTAGTCATCACTATTCCCCGGAGAGTACGATCTTCTTTTTCCAACCACAACAGCTTAGTGTTCATTCCATCATGATTGTTAGAGAGTTTTCTCGTGTTTCTATCTCCTTGTTGTATTGTTATGTCCATCCTAGAACAAGAGACCCAATGCTTTTTCCCTTCAGATAGGGAATCCTAAATTAATCAATCTAGTACCTTTTTAATGTTTTGAAAATATAATTTATGAACCTAGACAGCTCCATGATAATGTATTTGAATATATAAGATAATGCTGTTGACTAACCTGATCCTACCCCCAAAAGGAATGTACCAATTTTGATAATTCCAAACGCAGCTCAAGATCCTGATTACAATGTGATGAAAATAGATGATTCCTTCTCAATTAGGGGAAGTGGGGGAACCCTGGTACTCTATTAGGAAGCATCTTTTGCACATTTCTAGGACATTACTCACAGATGAAACACAACCAGATGGGAATCTATTTGAGATATATACTTTACTCTTCTAACAGTTGATTATCTTCCCACTCCAATGATAGTTGTCATAAATCAACCTGCGTCAACCCTGAACCGGTCGCCCGAGATGGTCCACGACAAGGCCTGAGAGGCGTTCCTAATCCTCCAAGGCTGGCGACAAGCACCAGGGCCTCAATAGAGGTTTTGGGAACAATTTCGCCGAGTATAAAAATAAATAAAGCAGTAGAAATAGAACAGAGCATCACAAAATAAATAAATTGAGTAATGTAACTAAACAAGAACAAAAGAAAATGAAACTAACCGAAAAATACAACCACTATCTCCATCTGACCTCACGGGTCACTCTCTAACTCATGACCCAACATCACCTAAGGAGAACTCACCCAAGTTGTATCCTACAAAAACACTAAAAACAGAAAAAGAACTATAGGCGTGAGTATTAAAACTCAGTAGGCTAACCAGATATCTATTCCCAATGAACTACCATTAAATAAAGAATTTATCGATTCCAGTTTTGAACTAAATTATATAAAATATGGATTTCCACACACACTTTAATTTCTATAGTAAATAACAGTCCATTTCCCTTTCTAATTTAAAAACAAGTTTAAATGTTGAAGGGCATAAGTGGTTTTCATTTAAAAACATTTCTCCGAACAATTTAGAAATTCAATTTCCAGTTGTTAGTAAAAAGGGAAAATCACACAATAAGAAACACACACTAAGGGAAATGGAAAAAGTGGCACACAAGGGTTAGCTACCGAACTAGACCTCTCAATCGTCCACTACATTGCAAGTAAACAATAAAGGAAACATGGGTCGAACCAAGGAGATCATGAACAATTCATAACATACTATACATGTGACTCATCAGGAAGGCATGCCCTAACTTGATGACGTCATAACGCCCTAACGCTCGGCATAACCCTACATTGCCTATCCGAGGGGCCCAATCCCCGTAGCAGCAATAAATCAGTGTTCCCTTGCTATAGGAACACTTGGCAATTCGTAGTCTAAACTAGTGCGACAATCATTCATAGAAGATTCACTCACTATCCCAGATTCCCATGTCAACAGAAGCAATAAAATGGGTTCCATTCACAATGTAAATTAATCAGTCCCGATGTAAAAACATCCCATACATCTCATGAAATCAATGCACACCAAAGATCACCCCCGGGTGGGTTTTCCAAAATAATATATTATATTAATGTACCAAACGGGCCTTCACCAATTTTAATGAAATACCTCATTTCTCGGGAAAACCCAAAACACTTGTTCAAAAGAAATCATTTATCATTAATACTAGAACTACATATTAAATTCCTTGAATTATGTTTAAAGTTCAAAAAAGAATTCATTCAATAATGGGTGTATGATCATCAAGAAAATGTTTCATGTGTTCTGTATAAGATAAAAAACTATTTTTATAGCATCCCGCATTTCATTACATTACTTTTCATTAAATTTTACAAAAACTAGGATCTTTAAGGTTTAGTGTCTTGGAAACCAGCAACTTAAAACATGAAAACATAAAAAATTATTCTTAAACACTTGAAATGCTTCTCCTTCTGTTCATCCTAGGTTCATTATTACATCTCATAACTTGGGGAAATACATCAAAATAAAGGGTGAGCAGAAGGCCCAACAAGGGAAACAAGGGGAAACATTTAACATGTGATCTTGAGATAATCAACAATATCATGAAAAATAACTTTAGGTCATGAGAAAGAAATCATGAGTCATATCATAAAAAAATTAACTTTTTTAATAACTTGAAGATGTGGCTACAACATTTAATATTGAAAATAATTTCTGTTTCACCATGGTCCATCCCCAAGGTGTCATTAAAAATTACCAAGGTTATTCACCAAGGCGTCGTTAAAAATAGTCATCTCTAAAGATTAAGTCTTTACCCAATGCATTAGAGCGCTATCAGGGCGCCCCCTTGACATGTATTTATTATCATGTGAGCCACAAATATCATCATAAATCATTTCATAAACAACCCATATTTCATAAAAGAAATGGGATTTATTTCATAATCATAATGCTTAAAAAAAATTCTTTAAAGACATGATCTTTGTGTCACTTTAAAACCCACAGAATAGGAAGGTGGGTCTCATATATGTAATTACCGGAATATAAAATAGTATATTTTGTTATATATGTGAATACTCCTATATAATATAGATCATTGAGTATTCAATTAATAAAATAAAATAACTTTATAAAAATAGAGAGAGACATTTTGGGACAGAAATTCTGCAGCATAACGACTATGTTTCAGGGTTTTAGAAAACATTGAAAAGATAGTGGACATGGGTCAAACATTCATAAATGACGGATAAAACAGTAGAGGGATAGAAAATGAAGGATATATGAACATGGTAATGAAATTTGAATGATATACCATAGGAGGTGAAGAACATGAAAGTAAGTCAAAAATAAGATTTCTATTATGAAAATTCGGCAGCCTAATGGCGTCACTTAAACTTCAAAAAATGAATTGACAAGTTCAAATAGGGTCTCTCATCATATGAACATAAAATATAAGCATGATAGATATATAGATAATGCCCCAACATAATAAAAAGTAACTTTAAAGACTTGAAATGAAAGTATAACTTTGAAAAATGAGAAAGGTGAACGAATCCCTTAAAAATTCGTCAGCCTAACGGCGCCACTTAAAACATAAAAATACTGAATTGAAGAGATAAAATAGGGTATCTCATCATATGAACATAAAATATCAGTATGATATATATATATATATCATAACCCAACAAAATAAAAAGGAACTTGAATGACTTTACATGAAAGTAGAACTTTGAAAAATGAGAAAGGTGAACGAATCCCTTAAAAATTCAGCAGCCTAACGACACCACATAAACCTTCAAAATACTGAATTGAAGAGACTAAATAGGGTCTCTCATCATATGAACATAAAATATTAGTATGATAGATATAGATATCATACCCCAACAAAATAAAAAGGAACCTGAAACGCTTGACATGAAAGTAGAACTTTGAAAAACGAGAAAGGTGAACAAATCCCTTAAAAATTCGGCAGCCTAACGGCACCACATAAAACATCAAAATATTGAATTGAAGAGATAAAATAGGGTATCTCATAATATTAACATAAAAGATCAGTATTATAGATATATATATCATAACCCAAAAAATAAAAATGAACTTGAAATACTTGACATGAAAATAGAACTTGAGAAGGGTGAATGAATCCCTTAAAAATTTGGCAGCTTAACAGCGGCACTTTAACATTCGTAAAATTAAATGATGAGAGAAATAGGGGGTCTCTAATCATATTAAAATTAAAAAGACAGTATGATGTATATAAAATAACATCCTCCAAAATAAGAGAATGGATCATAAAAGAAATGACATAAAACAGATTACTTGTAATGAAAGAGGGAGGTGGGATCCCTTACCTTAAAACGTAACTCTTAAAACAAAATAGTTGGGACATTAAGGGCTTAGGGGCACCTTGGACGGACTCCTTGGGAGGTAATGATTCCAAAGCTTCATTAGGGGGATATTTGGGAGTCGAATGGATGAGAGGATTGCTTGGTATTTATATGGAATGTGAGGGAACAAGGCAATAATGGCCAATGGACAACTCATTAGTGGTTTTGGAAAAACCATGGGTTTGCCCATGGTATTTGCCCATGGTATTGGCCACTTGATACACCTCATACCTTACCTTACTATTCATAAGTCGACCATATATATTACATTCTTAATACATCATTTAATTATGTCATTAAACACCCGTAACTTAAAAATTGTATTTTCACTATTCATCGAAAATTCAACTTTCATAGAAAAATCCCAAAATTTCACCTGAACCAAATATCGATGCCCTGATTTCAAAAATTAACTCCATTTTATAAAAAAATTTCTTAATATTTTTAATTTAATATTTAAATAAATACACTAATCATCGAATATTCATTTTTTTCAGAAAAATCCCCCAAAATTACCATAACGTAATATCGATGCTCGAAGTTCAAAAAATGAAATCCATTTTTTAAAAATAATTTTCTAAATATTTTTAATTAAATTTTTATTTAAAAAAACTATTCACCTGAAAAAACTAAAACATGACTAATAATTTATGAATGCGTTATTTACCAAATTTATTGAATCACGTTACTTAATCTAGGAGTCTAAATTATATTAAAATTTTCTTTAAGTGAGATTACTAATCCATTTGGTCACATTACTAATCCTAAGCATAAAATCAGTATTCATAATTTACTATTCATCAAAAATTAACTTGATCTTGTTAGAAACTAAATTTCGTACTGAACGTAATTGTAGAAGGCCATTTTTTGAAAATCATTACACATTTTTAACTATTTAAGGTTTACATAAACATTTTTTTAAAATATCCTATCTCTAAAATTCACCAAAAATATGCATACTATATTTATCTGGACATTTGATAATTCATGAACTTCATCATAAGAAGAAATCAAAATTTTTATTTAAAACAAAGGATTATACAAGGCAGTTAGGGTCTCCTAACATAGCCCCTTATCACACTAGCATAGGACCTAAGTGTAAGGTGTGCTATGGTGAGATAATCTGAGGGAGTCTCGGTCAACATTTCATGAGTAGTAATTTCTATCAGTTTGAACTTCTCATGAAGGAGATTCCGTTCTAGATTCACACGATGAAGTTCGGCTTGGGTTTGGTCCAGAGCAAAGCCCATTGGTGCTACGTCCTTCCCAAGTTCTGTTAGATGGGCTTCGATAGGTCCAAGACTACTGGGTGAGGCAATCGAATCTTCTTTATATATTAATTAACCACGATCACTTGTATTTAGATAAAGATGTCGAAATGTTTAGTTTCTTGTGGTCATATTGACCAATGGGCACATAACAGTCAAAACCCAAAGGTCTCATTTTAATTATACTCATGGTATCAAATGAAACGGTTATGTTGAGTATAAAAAATAAAATAACACACAAAATTAGGAAACAAGATTTATTCAAAATTTATGGTCGTTACAATCTTCCCCCCTTAAGAAATTTCATCCTCGCAATTCTTAAAATTTGGTTTTTAAATTTCATTGAAAGTCCCCCACTGGAAAAGGAGTCAGTAAAACTATTACTTTAAAAGAATGAAAGAGAAGTAAAATGGTCACCCGAGTTAACCCATTCTAGGATTCCATGTTGGAAAACATGGACATGGGGGAAAAACAAAGGATTGCGTTCTAAGGGAGAGTGATAGAAAACATGATTTGGAGAAAGTTAACAACAAGAAAATCACAAACTTATGATGGGTCAAACAGTATTTGATTTCTTAGTAGGAATAGTTAATAGACAACATTTTTTGTTTTATGTTCCTTTTCAAAGATTTGAGTAATTCATTTACTACATTCAATAAAAATATAAGGAAATATACCTCCTTTGATGTAGAGTTTAATCCTTTAATAAGTTTCTACCAAAACTAATCTTTTCTCCAAACGATGAGCATTCAAAAACACTTGGTCTCATCAAAATAATGTGAATAATCTTATAGAGAATCATGTATTCCAAAAAATAAAAACAATCTATCTTTAAACATTTATCCCAAAAATAGAAAGGGTAAGATAAAACAACTCTTCAAAAATAAAGAATACCATAGGAAGTGAAACTACTTTTAAATCTTCAAAGTTCCACGGTACTACCCAGAGTTTATCATAGACCATTCCATAAATAACTGTCCTTAAAATTCTTCAAAATAACCCAAACTAAGATTGAAAACCATATACTAGAAGGACTTGTAAATATAGTATTCCAAGATAAACTTTATTGTTCATCAACATACAACATTAACCAATCCTAACATCTTATAACAAAAGTGACTAACCTAAACATATTTTCCCCAATATAGGTCAATCATTTCCATAAGTAACCTATAATACCATATGTTCACCTTAAATTCATCGATTTTTCAATATATAAGTCAACCTTTATTCCTCAAAGAAAATACTGTAGTAATCTATTTACCTCAATCAAATAGGGTTCCCAAAATAGTGAACGTCTTCCAAAATAATAATCATCTTTTAATCCCCTAAAAATATCTATCACATTAATATGGCAATTGTCACATTTCCTATCACATTGGTTTTTGGGACACGTTCTTCCATTTCCCTCCATATACTAAGGAAATAAAGTAATATTTTGGGATTAAATACTTAGCAAATAATCATTAAATGGAAACTTAAAGCATAGAAGGATAAACATGTTGAAGAAATGTATACCCTAACTTGTGATCCCCTAGGTCCCAATCTAAGTTATACATGATAATATATTCTTATGTGAATCTTTATTTTATTTTATCTTTGTTCCTTTATTAATGGTTCATACTAAGATTATGAATTTACCAAAGAATATCCCTCGGGAGTGTCATAACTAAGAGTGTAGCAAGGCCCGTTGTCGTATAGCAGTTCCCGTTCGAGTCTATCTCAAAGTGATGTTTTCGGGTTTTACCCCTATGTACATCTGTGCCAATTCCACCTCTACCTGCTTGTATCCAGAAAGGGATGTATTTCCTTGGAAACCCCTTACTCAATACTCACCAAAATACCAGGAAGATTTCCTATATTTAAACTTTTCTATAGGTCTCTTCCTAATGTTTTTATATCCTAATTTCCCCAAATATCTAAACCATCCTTTGATACCAACTATAGCATCCCTCATTTTATTACATAACTATTCATTACATTTTACAAAACTGAGGATCTTTATGGGTTAGTGTCTTGGAAACCAAGAAATTAAAACATGAAAACATAAAACAATATTCTTAAACACTTGAAAGGATTATCTTTATGTTCATCGTAGGTTCATTACTGCATCTCATAACCTGGGGAGATACATCAAAAGAAAGGGTGAGCAGAAGGCCCAGCAAGGGAAACAAGTGGAAACATTTAACATGTGAACTTGAAGTACATCAACAATGGCATAAAAAAAATCTTTAGGGCATGAGAAAGAAATCATGAGGAATATCATAATAAAATTTACATATTTCATAACTTGAAGATGCGGATACAACATTTAATATTGACAATAATTTCTGTTTCACCATGGTCCATCCCCAAGGTGTCATTAAAAATTACCAAGGTTATTCACCAAGGCGTCGTAAAAAATAGTCATCTCTAGAGATTAAGTCTTTACCCAATGCATTGGAGCGCTATCAGGACACACCCCTGACATGTCTTTGTTATCATGTGATCCACATATATCATCATAAATTAATTCATAAACAACCCATGTAGCATAAAAGGAAAGGGTTCATTTCATAATCATAACGTTTAGAAAAAACTGCTTTAAATACAGGATCTTTGTGTCACATTAAAACCCACAGAAAAGGAAGGTGGGTCTCATGTATGTAAATCCCAGAATATAAAATAAAACATTTTGTTATATATGTGATTACCCATATATAAGATATAGCTTTGAGTATTAACTTAATAAAATAAGAGAACATTATAACAAGAGAGAGATACATTTTGAGACGGAAATTTTGCAGCATAACGACTATGTTTTGGGGTTTTAGAAAACATTGAAAAGAGAGGGTACATGGGTCAAAAATTCATAAATGAACCATAAAACAGTATAGGGAAATAATATGAAAGATATATGAACATGGTAATGAAATGTGAATGATATAACATATGAAATGAAGAACATTAAAGGAAGTCAAAAATAATATTTCTCTTATGAAAATTCTGCAGCCTAACGGTGTCACTTAAACTTCAAAAAATGAATTGACAAGATCAAATAGGATCTCTAATCATATGAACATAAAATATCAGTATGATAGATATAGAGATCGTACCCCAACATAATAAAAATGAACATGAAATACTTGACAAGAAAGTAGAACTTTGAAAATTGAGAAAGGTGATCGAATCCCGTAAAATTCAGCAGCCTAACGGCGCCACTTAAAACATCAAAATACTGAATTGATGAGATAAAATAGGGTCTCTCATCATATGAACATAAAATATCAGTATGATAGATATAGAGATCAAACCATAGCAAAATAAAATGGAACATGAAATACTTGACAAGTAAGTAGAACTTTGAAAAATGAGAAAGATAAACGAATCCCTTAAAAATTCAGCAGCCTAACGACGCCACTTAAAACCTAAAAATACTTATTTGAAAAGATCAAATAGGGTATCTCATCATATTAAAATAAAATATCAGTATGATAGATATAGATATAATAATCCAACAAAATAAAAACGAACTTGAAAGACATGACATGAAAGTATAACTATGAAAAATGAGAACGGTGAACGAATCCCTTAAAAAATCGGCAGCCTAACGGCGCCACTTAAGACATCAAAATACTGAATTGAAGAGATAAAATAGGGTCTCACATAATATTAACCTAAAAGATCATTATGATAGATATAGAGATCATACCCTAACAAAATAAAAAGGAACATGGAATACTTGACATGAAAATAGAACTTGAGAAGGGTGAAATAATCCCTTAAAAATTCGACAGCCTAACGGCGCCACTTTAACATTCTTAAAATGAAATGATAAGCGCAAGAGGGGGTCTCTCATAATATGAAAATGAAAAATACAGTATTTTTTATAGAAAATAACATCCTATAACATAAGATCATGGAGCATAAAAGGAATGACATAAAAGAGATTACATGAAAAGAAAGAGTGAGGTATGATCCCATACCTTAAAACGTAACTCTTAAAACATAATGGTTGGGACCTTGAGGGATTAGGGGCACCTTTGAAGGAATCATTGGGAGGTAATGAGTCTAAATATTTGTTGGGAGATATTTGGGAGTCGAATGGATGAGTGGATGGCTTGGTATTTATAGGTAATTTGAAGGGACAAGGCATTAATGGCCAAGGGACACCTCATTAGTGATTTTGAAAAAACCATGGGTTTGACCATGGTATTTTCCCATGGTATTGGCCACTTGGGACACCTCATTCCTTTTCTTACTATTCATAAGTCTACTATATTGATTAAATACTTAATACATCATTTAATGGTGTCATTAAACACCCGTAACTTAAAAACTGTATTTTCACTATTCATCAAAAATTCAACTTTCTCAGAAAAATTCCAAAATTTCACGTTAACCAAATATCGATGCCCTGATTTCAAAAATGAACTCCATTTTATAAAAAAAACTAAATATTTTTAATTTAATTTTTAAATAAATTCACTAGCCACCAAATATTCATTTTTTCAGATAACCCCTCAAAAATTACCTTAACATAATATCGATGCTCTGAGTTCAAAAAATTAAATAAATTTTATAAAAATATATTATAAAAATATTTTTAATTAAATTTTTAATTAAAAAACACTATTCACCTGAAAAAACTAATACTTGACTAATAATTTATGAAACCGTTATTTACCCATTTTATTAAATCAAATACTTAAACTAGGTGTCTAAATTATATTAAAACTTTCTTTAAGTGAGATTACTAATCCATTTGGTCACATTACTAACCCTAAGCGTAATATCACTATTCATAATTTACAATTAATCAAAAATTATTTTGATCTTAATAGACTCTAAATTTAGTACTGAACATAATTGTAGAAGACCATTTTTTCAAAACCATTACACATTTTTAATTATTTATGGTTTAAATAAATTTTTTTTTAAAATATCCATTCTCTAAAATTCACCAAATATATGCTTACTATATTTATCTGGACATTTGTAAATTCATAAACATCATTATTAGAAGAAATTTTTTTTATTTAAAACAAAGGATTACACAAGGCAGTTATGGTCTCCTTACATAGCCCCTTATCACACAAGCATATGACCTAATTGTAAGGTGTGCTAAGGTGAGAGAATCCGAGGGAGGATTAACCAACATCGCACGAGTAGTAATTTCTATCAGTTTGAACTTCTCGTGAAGTCAATTCCGTTCTAGCTTCACACGATGAAGTTTGGCTTGGGTTTGGTCTAGAGCAAAGCCCATTGGTGCTACCTCCTTCCCAAGTTCTGTTACATGGGATTCGATCGGTCCAAGACTACTGGTTGAGGCTATCAAATCTTCTTTCAATATTAATTAACCAAGATCACTTGTATTTAGAGACAAATATCGGAATGGTTAGTTTCTAGCGGTCATATTGACCTATGGTTATATAACAGTCAAAACCCAACGGTATCATTTTAATTATACTCATTTTATCAAATGAAACAGTTTTGTTGAGTATAAAAAATAAAATAAGACACAAAATTGGGAAACAATATTTATTCAAAATATAGGGTCATTACACTTTTCACACCAAATAGCAATTTAAAAAATAATTATCTTATATTATTTCTACGTCATTAGAATTAATAAAAGACTGAAGAAATAAATAAATTCAAAATTTAAAGGTGAGTTCATTGGGGGACCAACCTCGACTCGCATCTGGGTTATGACGATGATTTGGTATGTCCCAACTTGCGCACAAGCACGCGCCACTTGTCGACGACCATAAAATCACAGAAAAACCTCTCCAACGTGCTGCAAGGACACAAAGTATCTAAAAAAAAGAAACAATGTCTTAAAAATAATCCAAATGAATAAGCGGAGTAAAACCCACCATGAAACCGGTGTAGATGAAACAGAACGAACCCAAAACATGTGGTAAAACAAGGTTTTCCCTGCAAATAAAGGAGACCAATCCGAAGCAATATGAATTGGTTCACCTTCAGTGGCGGCGGACGGAGTGCGGTCCAAAATGACCCGAGACACCCTTTTCCAACCCATCGAGGGGATTCACAGCCATGTCGGAGAAACACCCTACAACAATTAAGAAACACCCAAAAACAATTAATGTAGAAGGACCAAATAACGACCAAAAAGGTATCCGGGACTCACATAAACCAAAAGCAAAACCAAGAGCACACCAAAACCTTCCGAAAGTATCATTCGCATCACACTCACCAGTAAATAAATCATTTCAACAAATAATACAACTTTTCTTAAATGAACAACTATTTTTTACTCTAAAAACATACTCCATTTCTTCTCTTTAAAGTCAAACACAGCTCGAAACATTTTCCAAACATGGTTTGCACCTTTTACACAAATAAAAACACCATTAAAATAACTTATAAAACGACCTCAATAACACTTCCAAAAGATTTTAAACCCGAAGAGAACCCAAACCGTCTAAAAAACAATTGCATACCAAAACTATATCAAAATAAAATTTCAATTCCACACATGATATAATAAACCACATGCATGATTTATAAAAATTATAAGTAGTGACTCGACTAAATTCATTTCATATAAAAGAAAAACCATTTCACATAATGTCACCAATTTAAAACCAAATCCACATCAAAAAGTGACTGACCAACTGAGATGGAACAAAATCAAAAAGAAGAGACCGAAAAACTAAGAGATAATTAGTATAAAAATTAAAACACAGAAAGACCCTATTTTAGCAGGTGCGAAACAAAGAAACAAACATAAAACTTACCCCGAGATGATACCAACACATCGAAACAAATCAATTTCACAAAATACAACTAAATTTACAAACATTAATGGTCTAATTAACAATTAACAATGGTGTGAATAACAAGAAAACAATGTAAACATAATTTATATGTAAATGCAGTGGGGTTACTACCTCAAACATGGAGAAACATCTGAGAACCCGGAGAAAAACCTACTTCACACCATCACCGAACCACAAAGAAGGGAATAACCGACCACTGGAGGGGGGAGGGGAGGTCGCATGGCTGGAAGACTTCCGGAGGGAGATGAGAGCAGCTAGAGGGTTAGTCGGAGGACATGGAAGTTACTAGAGGGGTTGTGCGCCGAAGAGGATTCTGGTCGGGGAGGTCGCTGCAGGCGAGGGAGGTGCTGAACAAGGGGGGGGGGGGGGGTTTGGCCAAAGAGGGGTGCCGACAGGGAGATGTCGGAGCAAGAGGAGAGTCCGACAGGGGAAGGTGCGCAAGGCGGAGGCCAGAACAGGGGTTTGATACACTGGATTTGTTTGAACGAGAATGAATGTGGGGAGGAATTCACCTATGTTGGTCGCCAGATAGGGAGGGTGGCGCTGCGAGCAGCCGGCACAGGAGAAGCGAGAGCATGGGTTGGCGACGGGAGGGAAGGGAGAAGCTGGGGGAGGGGGTTGTCGTGCGGCAGACGAGAGAGGGGGGAGGGGGGGGGGGGGGTTGCGGCCTACGACCAACAAGGGGAGAAAGGGGGGGTGCCAGGTAGTTTAGGGTTTAGTTTTTTTAATTTTATCACAATAGTTACAAAAATAAAACAAATAATAATTATTAAAATAATAATAATAATAATACATAAATGATAAGAATAATAATAATAATAATAAACTAATCATAATGATAATAATAATAACAACACTAGAATTAAAATAAAATTCTTTCTCAATAATAATTATAACTATATTAAAAAGAATATGATAATATTAATAATATTAATAAAAACCAAATAGTACTAATATAAACCAAAATTTATTTAAAATGAAATATTTGATTCATTTCATTTTTTATATAGATAATAATCGGTCAACAGCTCAGTCTATAGGACCGAATGCATGGTCGCCGCTAGCGATGCAGTAACAGCGCACCGGCCCGAGACCCGCAAAAAATATAAAATTTCAGAAAATTTCAAACAGGGACCCAAATAAACCTCATCCAAATGACGTGATACCAATAAAAGAATAAAATAAATGTTCTTTGTGGTCGGTATGTAACAATTCTCCCCACCACAGACACTTTCTTCCCACAGAAAGCCTCCAGACCAACAGTTGACACAACATGAGTCCATGACCAAACCAACCCAAAAGAAACCAAGAGGCTCGGGGTGACCATTACCCACACAAATCACACCCGACCAACTCATGAACAATCATTTCCTAAAGTTGAGGGGAGATCACTGGAGGGTTCTACCTACCACAAGAATTAACTAACATGGAAACCGTTGAAACTCGAACACACTACCCCACAAGGGGGTCAATGCGGGAACTCCCAAACTAAACCCATTCATTTTCCCAACATGGACCAAATAACACACCTAAGCAATTTTTAGAAAACATTCTACAAAACAACTCAGCAAACATAAGGATGGAAAATTAACTCAAGAACTACCATAAATTTCACGAACGATCCTCCCCATAACAAACACGGCTGAGACCAACAAAAAATCAGAACAAGTATGTCTATTCACAGGCCCACAACACTCAATGAGACTGAACGACTTAAAAACCAGACTGAGAGAAGATAAGACAGCTTGGATTGTGGGGGAACGAGATCATCACACCACTGCAACAAGGATGAGACTATGACAATGATTATAATAGAACAAAGAAACCTTATATATTTCCCTCTGATGTTGAAAACATGATCAGAGTTGATGTTCTACACACCCTCGACAAATCCTAACTGTGCACGAGCTTTACCCTGAGGCCTGTGGTTGGGGCCCTAATAGCTGAAGCGTCTCCTGCCTCATAGTCAGGAATTTTCATCTTCTGGTCTCTAACTCCTTCTTCTGTTCATTGATTCGAACAACCACAGTGGTCACACCTTTTCAAAGGGATGAAACCTGATGAATTAGAATGTTCGGACATTCAATATTGGTGGCGCAGAAAAGAGTGGTCCGATGAACTGGGAGCCAGTACCAACGAGGATATTTTCTTGGAGACAGGTTCCATAGGCCTACACTCCTTGCTAGGTGCGTAACCTTCATGGAAGTCTACAACCATTAATCACACCCAAAACACTAACGACCATGAGACATTTCATCGTTACTAGTCCAGAACTGAACCCTCAAATAACTTTAGTTCATTACGAATCGTAACTACCCTTAGAGTTCCCAATAACCCGAAAGCATTATCTATTTCAGAACAATATAACTACCTCTAACAGACTTCTATGACCTCAATAAATAAGAACCACACAAAAGGAACTTATAACTGAGCATAACTCATTGACATCCATGGGAGGATTTCTGGGCAGCATACTCATAACAACACGAAAAACACCATTCAAACCGACATCAAGAAAATCCTCATTCATGGAAATAACACAAGACAAGGGAAATGTGCCCATAATCCAAAAATATACAACATAAGGAGAAATCACTCTTCCAAAACCATTATTTCTTTAATATTTTGAAAACTCACCTATGGCAATTTATGAACTGCCAAATGTGTGTTCATTCAATCCCGCTCACATCATCTGTGAACAAGTGCCCCCGCGAACTTTCCACACATACCCACGAACGTGTGACCTTCCATAAGGGGTGCCATGTTTCAAACACTTCGTTTACTTACAAATTCCAAACTCATACCATGTTTTTTTCCAAACTGATTCACCTTCTCTTTAAAAACCCAATTTAGTAATTTAAAAAATAATTTTGAAAAAACACTTTTCTATTTAAAGAACCAATTACACTTTTAAAGCACACTCGAATCAACTGAGTCTAAACCAAAACACCAGTAGTAATAACCCACTAGAATGAGGAACTTGTGCACATGTCTGACCCAGTGACATGGTGGTGAGCCATGCTCTACGTAAAGCATAACACATAGAGGGTCTTAAAACGGAAACCTTGACTCCACATGGGTCACCAGCCCATGTGGGGCTACAACATGAACCAATCAGCTCTCATTGTCATCCCTCAAACCAGAATAATCAAAGACGAAAGACTGAAATCCCATACTACCCCCGGTAACTTAGGTCTCGTCACGAGCGGTGGTGATACAGCACCGACCCGTAACCAACATACTAGTCCCCAACAGTCCTAATCTCCATCTACCAGACATCCCAAATAACAAAGGGTTCTATGAAAAGTAGGGTCCACTAAGGTTCGACTGCCTATGATACCATTTTTTCACGAACCAACACAGGTCGAACCTGAACCGGTTGGCCGAACCAGTCCGCGACATGGGCCGAGAGGCGTTCTCGATCCTCCTAGGCTGGTGACAAGAACCAGAGCATCAACAAAGGCTGTGGGAACGATTTTAACCAGTAAAAAAAGAAAAACGCAGCAGAAATAGAATAGAATAGCACAAAACAAATAAACAGAGTAAAGTAACTAAACAAGAACAAAATAAAATAAAACTAACTGAAATAGACAACCGCTATCTTTGTGTGGCCTCGTGGGTCACTCTCCAACTCACGACCAAAAGTCGGCCAAGGTGAACGCATCCAAGCTGTAGCCTGCACAAACACTAAACACTGAAAATAACTATAGGCGTGAGTATTAAAACTCAGTTGGATAGCCCGAAATCTATTCCCAATGCACTACCTTTAAATAAAGAATTTATCAATTCCAGGTTCGAACTAAATTGTATAAAATATGGGTTTCCACACACACATTCATTTCTAATGTAAATAATAGTCCATTGTCCTCTTAAATTTAAAAACAAGTTAAATAGTTGAAGGGAATAAGTTCATTTCATTTCAAAACATTTATGTGAACAATTTAGAAATTAAATTTCTAGTTGTTAGTAAAAAGGGAAAACCACACAACATGAAACACACACTAAGGGAAATGGAAAAAGTGGGACACAAGGGTCAACTACTGAACTAAACATCTCAATCGTCTGCCACATGCAAATAAAAACTATAGGAAACATGGGTTGAACCTAGGAGATGGTAAACAATACAGAACATACTATACATGTGACTCATCCTAAAGGCTTGCCCTAACTTGATGACGTCATAATTACCTAATGCTCAGCATAGACCTACATGGCCCAACCGAGGGTCCCAATCCCCATAGAAGCAATAACTCAATATTCCCCTGCTATGGGGCCACTAGCCAGTGCGTAGTCTAAACTAGTGAGGCAATCGTTCTCAGATGATTCACTCACTATGCTAGATTCTCATGTCATCACAAGCAATAAAAAGGGGTGTGTCCAAAATGTAAATTAATGAGTCACAATGCACAAACATCACATACAGCTCATGCAATCAACACACACCAAATAACACCCATGAGTAGGTTTTCAAAAACAATATATTTTATTAAAGTACCAAATAGGCCTTCAACAATTTTAAAGAAAGACATCATTTATCGAGAAATCCCAAAACATTTGTTCCAAAGAAATCATATATCATTAAAACGAGAACTACTTTTGAAATTACGTGAATTATGTTTAAAGGACAAATGTGCATTATTTCAATACTGGGTGTCCGCTCATCAAGAAAATGTTTCAAGTGTTCGGTATAAAATAAACAGCTCTTTTCACACCAAATAACCATTTAAAAAATAATTATCTTATATTATTTATACTTAATTAATATTAATAAAAGCATCAAGCAATTAATAAATTATAAATTTGAAGGTGAGTGCAGTGGGGGACCTACCTTGACTCCCAGCTTAGTTACAACAAAGATGCGGTATGGCCCAACTTGTTCACAAGCATGCACCACTTGGAAACGACCTCAAAATCATAGAAAACCCTTTCCTACACGCCGCAACAATGCAAAGTATCTAAGAACCCAGAAACATTATCTTAAAAATAATCCAAAAGAATAAATAGAGTAAAACCCACCTTGAAAATGGTGCAGTCTAAACGGAGCGAACACAAAACATGCAGTAAAACAAGGTGTGACCACAAATAAAGGCGAACAATCCGAAGAAATATGAATCACTTCGCCTTCGGTGGTGGTGGATGGAGTGCGGTCCGATGTGACCAGAGACACCCTTTGCAAACCTAGAGAGGGGATTCGCAGCCATGTCGGAGCAACACCCTACAACAATTAAACAACACCCAAAAAAAATTAATGTAGAAGGGCCAAATCACGACCAAAACGGTATCTGGGACTCACAAAAACCAAAAGAAAAACCAATTGAACATTGAAACCTTCACAAAGTATCGTTCGCATCACACTCACCAATAAATAAATCATTTCAATAAATAATACAACTAATCTAAAACACACAAAAAGGCTTTACCCTAAAAACATACTCCATTTATTCTCATTAATGTCAAACGCACCTCGAAACATTTTCCAAACAATGATTTCACCTTTTACACAAATAAAAACACCATTAAAATTACTTATAAAACAACCTCAATAACACCCCCAAAAGCTTTTAAACTAGAAGAGAAATAAAAACCTTTAAAAAACAGTATACCAAAACCATATCAAAATAAAATTTCAATTGTACACATGATTTAATAAACCACATGCATGATTTATAAAAATTATATGTAGGGACTCGACTAAATTCTTTCCACATAAAACAAACAATGTTTCATATAAATTCACCACTTTAAAACCAAATCCACCTAAAAAGTGACTGACCAACCGAGATGGAAAAGAATCACAAAGAAGAGACTGACACACTAAAAGTTAATTACTATAATCATTAAAACAAAAAAGGCCTTAATTCAAAAGGTTCGAAACCAACAAACAGACATAAAACATAACCCGAGTTGATACCAATGGATCAAAACCAATAAATTTCCAAAGATATAATTAAATTTACTAACATTAATTGCCTAATTAATTATTAACAATGGTGCGAAGAACAAGAAAACAATGTAAAATTAATTTAAATGTAAATGAAATCATGTTAGTACCTGAATCTTGGAGAAGCATCTAAGAACCCTGAGCAAAACCTACTTCACACCATCACCGCACCCCAATGAAGAGAAAAACCGACCCCTGGAGGGGGGGGGGGATGTCACATGGCTAGAAGACCGCTGGAGGGAGAGGAGAGCGTCTAGAGGGTTAGTCGGAGAAGAGGGAAGATGTCGTAGGGGTGGTGCGCTGAAGAGGATTTGTGTTGGGGAGGTCGCTACAGGCAAGGGAGGCACTGAACAAGGGGGGGGGGGGGGGTTGGACAGAGAAGGGTGTTGACTGGGTGATGTCGTAGGTAGAGGAGAGTCCAGTCGGGGAAGGTGCACAAGGCGGAGTACGGAAGAGGGGATCTCTACGCTGGATTTGTTCGACCACAAAGGAAGGTGGGGAGGGATTCATCGCTGTTGGTCGCCAGACTGGGAGGGCGGCACTGCGGGCGGCCGACACAAGAGAATGGAGAGTGGGAGGCGGAGCACTGGGGCATTGTGCGAGCGTGGGTCGACGACGAGAGGGAAGGGAGAAGCTAGGGGAGGGGGTTGTCGTGCGGCGGAAAAGAGAGGGGGGAAGGGGGGTGAGGCTCGCGGCCTAGCATGTGGGAAAGGGAGGGCGCCGGGTAGTTTAGGGTTTAGGGTTTTTTTCTTTTTATCATAATAGTTATAATAATAAAACAAATATTAATTATAAAAATAATAATAATAATAATAATACAACTATGATAGAAATAATAATAATAATAATAATAACTTAACCATAATGATAATAATAATAACAACACTAGAATTAAAACAATTTTTTTCTCAATAATAATAATAATAATAATAATAGTAAAAAGGAGATGATAATATTAATAATATTAATAAAAACCAAATAGTTCTAATATAAACCAAAAGGTATTTAAAATGAAATCTTTGTTTCATTTCATTTTGGATATTGATAATAATCGGTCAACTGCACAGTCTCTAGGACCGAACACATGGTCTCCGCTAACTGTACGGTGACTGCGCACCGGCCCGAGACCCGCCCAAAACATAAAACATCAGAAAAGATCAAATAGGGACCCAACTAAACCTCATCCAAACGACAGAAGACCAATAAAATAATAAAATAACCGGTGTTCGTGGTCGGGGTGTGACAATAGTACTCTTCAAGAACCATATTTATGAGTTGGAATGATCTCTTGTTTTCATTAATAAAAATTATTATGTATTCTATGAACAATATGTGGGAGATATAATATTGGTTTGGTATGATCTAATAAGGATGAATATCTCCCCCAATAATGATCTTTATAATAAGGAGGCAGAGTATTCATTGGGAGAGAGAAAATATGTTTGGGGATATATTATCACCTAGTCCCTTCCCAAGAGATTCAATGAAGAGACCACATGTCTTTCCCATAAATTATACATCCATCCTTGTGGAACTATAAGAACACAAAAAATTAATTAGTTCCCCCGGATTTAAAACATGTTCCTATTAACAGAATGATAGTGAACCACTATTCCAATGTGTTATAGGCTTTATTCAAAAAAAAATTAGAACAATTTTTAAAAAATGAGACATGACATAGATGTATCAAACCATATTGTGATCTAATTTTATGTCCCTTTAAATATATTGACATTTAAAAAAATCATTATTCTCCTCATACACCCATTTAGGGGTGAATATATATTCTTTTATTGAGAATGCTCGCCAATATTTTGTATGGAATGTTGTACATGATAACTAGTAAGTAATGATGTATGGTAAAAGGGACCTTAATTTTGGGAATAAGAACAAGGGTACTGGCAAAAGAAAACACAATAGTATTCCTCTATAAAATATGACTTCAATAGCCATAATAATAACATTCTTAACCACATTCCAAGACTACCTATTAATTTAAACCACAATGATATTCATCCCCGGGGCACTCTGAGGGTCAATACCCATTATGGCTATGTTAATCTCTTTCTAATCTGGTATGAATTCCAATGTATCATTGTCCATATAGATATTATATTATGAAACACATCCATTAACATTTCATTCCCTCTTGTATAACCATCAGGTATTCATGGAATAGTACCTACATGGATATTCAAAAAAAGGACAGGTCCATGTCACCAACGACATCTCGATCATCCGAGTAGGATATGTTCTCCTTTAAAATATTTTTAATAATAAATCTTTGATTCTCCCTTGTACATTCATGGAAATGTGATGTATTTTTCTCTCCTTCTTGATGCCATTTAATCCTCTATTTTTCCTACACAAAATATACTTGTCATCAAATTGTTTTAACCATACTACTATTCTAACTAGTGATATCCTCATAAATTTATTCATTCCCTTCGTCCTATAGAGTTTTTCTTATATGATTAATATTTTTATTATGTGAATCCATATCCTAGGAGGTGTGGGATGTTTCTATTCAAATCCCCATGAAATATATGGAGGCATCTCATCTTGTTGTGGAAAATTAACCTAGAATCGCCATGAATCATCTTAGTTCATGAATCTATCACCACCTGGTGATATAATATGATACATGTCCACAGATGGGAGAACATGAAATGTTCATAGCTCTCTTAACTAAGTAAAAAGAGATTAGGATTTCTGAATGGTATGAAATACCACAAAATAGGTCAATTAATTTCGCATTTGTATAATATATAAAATCATTGATGTTTTCTAGGAATCTGTCGAGATGTCCATAGGATCTAAGGATACCTATTTGATTATTTCACTATATGAAATGCTCTCTAGAATACCTCATGTTCATTATACCCTTACCGAACAGAAACTAAGAAAATTCTAGCTACCATTCTATGTAAATGATACTCAAACTTTTTTATCTTTTGGGTCAACAATGATATTGACGTTATAAAACAAAATCCATGGAGAGACTCTTGGAACAAAGGCTTCAAAGCCCTTATATAAAGATTGTAACTTTGGAGCACCAAAACATCCATAGATAAAAAAACAAACATATTTTATTATGATGGAAATCTTTTTCTGATAAACTAATTATCATCACAGATCAATTCGACTGAGGTATTTCATTTCCATAAAATCCATATGTGTTGGTTGATGGGTTTGGCATGCATAAATGCATCAATTCTTATTCTGTGGGTAAACTCACTAATTTTTAAAGAAAACTATTTATGTAAATGAACAACTATTAAGGAGGTCTTATTACTCTTATTATCCATGTAAATTTAGTCTAACCAAACTAGGGCCTCCATGCTATAGGAATTCTACATGATTATCAGGAACATTGGTCTAGGTGATGCTTTTATTTAGGCCCAAGTAGCAAGGTCTTTTTCTGAGGAGAATTAGAGTCTCCAAAATATGGATTGATCTAGATGTCATGAACATTTCAACCTAGTGGTGAGAGATAATAATTTATACTTTGTTTGAATAGGTATTTATTAAATTTTTTTCCCTCTAAAACCCTTGATCAGGGACAGGGAAGAAGATCCTTCCCTTTAGGGACAAGATCAACATTTTTGTAGATTTTTTCATACTGAAGAAAATGGAGGTCTTCATTTTGAATGATGATCCCTATCGTGACTGGAGTTTAGGTGAATGGGTTGAAGATACATTACCATTGGAGACTACATCATCATTTGTGTAGACTTTTGCATGTTGAAGGATCCCAAAGCCTTCATTTTGGGATGATTTCCTTATCCAGAATTTAGATGAGGGACATAATTGTATTTTAAATTCCATTAGATAGAGATAATACATTATATGGGTTACTAGAAGGGGAGATTAATGGATAGATGTACCAAGATCACTAAGGTGGGACAGACCCCAGAGCAACATTCCATAACACACTACCCATAATTTATCTGAGAAAAAAATCTACAAAACATTTCATAATTTCCAAAGGATATGGTGTGGGATTCCTTGTGTATAACCAGTTCCATGTTGGTAGATACTTCGACACATGACCCATATAGAAGAAAAAGGATAAATTTATGAAATCATAGTCCACCTAGAGAATGAAATCCATGATGGAAACAACCACACCTCCTTTCTCCTGCTGTTGACCAAGGATTTTTCAGTTATGTATCACTCAAGAGAGCCGCAATACAACCCTATAGAACACCTGATATTCTCATCAACAATATCATTGATGTCACTACCTTATATTAGAGAGGAATTACCTTGTAGATAACATAATGATAAATACATGGCAGCTAGAAAATATTAGATATCAATATTCAAGATAAACGAGTCTTACACTTAGCGATATATTCAGTATAGTTTCATAAATGATATATTCAAGTCCATTAAAATCTTGGATACTTAGGATTCAACAGAACTGTAGGTGAGGTCATTCACAAAGGGAATGCCGCCAAAAGATTCACTGATTAATTTAAATATGTCCCCATTCTAGAAATGCATTGAAAGTCCTTGTAAATTGATCCAAACTAGGGCATGTGAGTTCTATTAGACCTTATAAAGCTCCATTAACTACCGTGAATGATTGAATCACCACTACCCCATAGATCTAGTATCATTGCACCGAGCCTAGATAAAATAATATTCTAAAGAAAAAATAACACAAAAGGATTTATGAAAGATAGATGACACATACCTATGTGATTCCAGGACCCATAAATCCAAAAATATATGGATATATTAAAGTGTTGGTTTAGAAGATCTGAATCCTTCCACAATAGTCTATTTTAGATAGTAATAAGCTTCAATTAATGTTTGGGAATCTGCAACCAGAATTGGGCATAAACCAACATACAAGGTACTAAAGTGGTCCCTACTATTCAATTACTATAACCAATGAATTCCTAACATGAAAGAGGTAGAACATAATCATCATGTACATTCATATTGAAACTATAATATGAAATATTAATAAGTTTTTTTCAAAAAATAATCAAAATCATAAACTATCCTGAATATTATGAAGAATTTTATCAAGATTGTGCATGCCCATAAATAATTATAAACCATTAAATAAATTATGGTATATGGTAAAATAAGATATCAATATCAATAAATCATAGTATTCAACTGAGTTAGTTGAAATTGCAGAAATGTTTCTATTAAAATAATTTATTAATTTATGAGAAAATACCATTTTAAATTGGAAAGAATAGTTCTTTTGGAAAATCACTTGTATTTTTTGAAATCAATTTATAAACATTGATATCGAAGAAAAGAAAATGAAATTAAATTGAATTTTAGGAATATTAATGTAATATTCAGTATCAAAATTGGAAATTATTGATAAACATGTAAAAATAGTTTTTATTCATCATTATAAATAAGTCACTTTAGTGAAGTTTAAGGGGAAATATAAATGATTGTTTAAAGAAGAGAATTTAATAACTATTTTCCTAAAACCAGATGTGAAGTAATAATTTTTTTTCAAGATAAAAAGTTTGATATTCAAAAGATAGGGTTGGATTGAAATAGATTGTGGTGTGTGCTTCAAAATTTGTATGAAATGGTAATGTTCATGTCAATCATGTCTTTTTATTGGGAGGAATTGAAAAGGAAACCTTAGAAAATATGAATTTCACATAAAATGAATTATTAAGGAAGTTAAATATTTTTAGAATATAAACATATAATTTTGTGGGAGTAAATAAGAAAAAATTAGAATTACCTTCTGGTAAAGGGAGAGAAATACTAACATGATGTATGAATAGAGGTTCGGGAAGAAAAGACTACCAATTTTTAAATAATAACACTATTTTCCCTATAAAATTAATTATCATAAAATGAATCTTTGAATTCCAGGAATATATAGATATTAATTATATTATATTTCAAATGTCAGTATACATAAACCACAAACACGAAATAAGTTCTAAATAAGGTATATCTTATAGAAATAAGTGTGAGATAAGAAACCTCTTACCTTATGTCCAAAAGTGTTATGACCATATACATTACATCATGGATAATTAAACAAGATTTATTAATAAAATAATTTATAAACTCTTAAAAATATATTTTATTCATTATAAGTTTATTTTGATCATTTATTTTTTTTATAAGTTATAAGATTCAATTTCATCGTTCATTGGTAATTGTTTCCATGGTTTTCATGATTGGTTCGTTGTATACATATATGAGAGATCATGTAAAATTGTAATAGTTATCCAGATTTCAATTTATATTTTATTTGTGATAATTCGAGATATTGAATGGCCTTATATATAATTTTTTCCCAGATACAAGGTTTATTTTTTAGAAAATATTTTAATGATAACAGTTTAGATTATATTTGTGTGGTTTTAATCACTATAAACTAATTTTTTTCTTAGGATTAATAATAATATATATATATATAATTGATATATGAAATTAAATAATTTTTATTACAAATATTATGTTTACAATTAATAATAAAAATATTTTTTTACCACACTTGAATGAGGAATTTTAAAACAAAAGAATCATCATCCACAAAGGCGGTGAATCATCACCTCGTAGATGATGTTTTAAAATTTAGTAAAAATAGAGAAGAGAAAAATAATTAATGGTTGATATCCCATTATCATAATAAAATTATAATATATATAAGATACTTTTATTATCACGCATTCTTGTTTAGAGGAAGACAAAATGATAAGAAAAGAATAGAAAGTGATTGAAAAATAAATGAATGAAAGAGAATTTTACCTCTTCAATTCCTCTCTTAGAAATCCTCATTAAGAAACATTGAAATAGTAATTTTGGAGTGTCTAGAAGGACCATAACATTATGTATATTTTTTGGACAGGAGATGGGAATAATTTTAGAAAGCATGAACGCTTTAGAGGTGTAACAATAAGGGGTGTTGAGTGGTGGTATTTATAGTGGAAAAGAGGGGTATTTTTTATTATATAATTCATTTTGTTATTTTGGTTACGGAATATATCATTCATTTATTATAGTGAATTATAGTACATTTTTAGTGTTAAATAATTTTTTCTATATCATCCATATATCATCCATGACTCAATAATACATTTATTTAGCTAGTACAGAATATTATTGTATTTCACTATTCAAAAAAATTCTTCTATCATAGAAAAATAACACAAATTATCCATAATTTTTTTGATGTCATGAATTAATTAAATTCAATTTTTTCTAAATAATTATCTAATTAATATAAATTAAATTTAAAATAAAATCCCTATTTACTCGAAAAATTCAGATTCAGAATTTATAACATATTTTATGATCGTATCAAAATTTAATGAAGGACTCCTATAATTATTTTGTAATACTATGAAAATAATAGATTAATTTATTATTCTATTATTTGTAAATTAATTTTCTTTTAAATGAATAATGTTTTTATAAAATTGAAAATAAAGAGTTATGTCCCACAAATATACCAATACTTAATTTATCATTTTTAAAACAATTAATTACTTCTTCCATGCTATAAATATATTATACTCTCATTTATGAGAAAAAAAAATTATAAATAATTTTTTAGGAGAGATACAATTAGTATTATAAATACCCTTTTAATATACTATAAATTGTAGTTTAAAAAAGCAGTATTGTTTGTTATTCATTATAATTTTTTTTATAATAGTACTTATATATCCCCTGTAATATAATTTTAATTTTACACGATTAAATATGATGTTTCTTTTTAACAATAATGTGGATAATACTATTCATTCCTACCAATTTATAGTCTAGGTTATATATGCTGTTTTAAAATAATTATATTTATTTGTATGTCATTGTTTATTTAAGCTTGGTTTTTGTGTGAAACCTATGATATATAAGGACTTAAATTCTAAAATATAAATACAATGAAATCATTGGATTTTATTGATATATTATTTATATTAATATTTCATATTTTTTATCATCAATAAATAATAGTTTTATTTTTGAACATTTCCACTATATATTTTTTGAAATAAATAGTCCATAAGGATGGCATAGTTAACTTATATTAATTTTAATTAATGATTTATAATTATAGTAAATTTTTTTTCAAGTTTGAATAATTTATAATGGAATCATATGATGAAAATTTATTTTATTCCCCTAATCATATATAAAATTCAATTATTTTATAATCATCTGAAAATTATTTATTGTAAAATTAATATTCCATTTAGTGTGACCCTTTTATTTGTGTGACAAGATTTTTCCACAATGATTAAAATTTAAATATGGTACTCTCATTAATATTAGACTAAAAATGAGAGTATTTTGAAACTTTATTGAGTGGAAAAATCCTTCAAACCTTTAAAGAAAAAGATTTTGTTAATCGTGTTAATTTTCACTCATTTTCCTTTACATATATTTTATTTCCTCATAATATTATTTGTTCAAAACAATATTTACATAATATATAATAAAATTTATACTACTTCTGTAGAAAATGATTTTTTCACCTACAGATTATACCAATCTCTATAAACAACATATTATTGGTTTAAAAATTGATTAAATGTATTATGTTGAGCACTAATGTTGTGGTGAGATATAACATGAATGTGAGAAAGTTGAAAAAGAAATATTATTTATTAAGGTGAGGGCTAGTGTAGAATAACATTTTTTAGTTAAACATTTGAAACTAATAAGTATGTTATAAAATTGGATGACAGATGGAATGCATATAAACAACCCATTGCACAAATACATTTCATGTTTGTTATACCTATATGTCATACTTTTGTGGAAGTATCGATGGAAAAAATTTGGGAAGGAATTAGTGAAAAATTATGATATACATTACCTATTTTAATAAAACACCAATTGATGAAACAAGGTCACAATCATCATTTTACCATGTAGAGTATATTTATATTAGAATATTTTATAATGAAATTCCAAGTAATGGTCAAAAGAATGTATGTTATGAATTTCATACTCATTTTTTAATCCAAACTCAAAATTTCTATAAAAACACATCATAAATCTGGAGATAAGGGATGAATTTGATGTCCATTGAGTGGAGTTATCATTTAACATAAATTATAATTATTATATTTTTATTTTACATTACACGTGATATCCAATGTGATTCAGAATTTATAATTTAGGAAATAAAAAAATAGTAAAGAAACTAAAAAACATATAACCACCATACAGGTACCATTAATCAAGGATGTGGTATATTAAAATTGAATAGAAAATGTATGCATTAAAAATATATTGTAATTTATTTCTATTATTAATAAAATACAATTACTTCCATTTTCAAATGAATACTAATTAATCCATATCTCAGGGAAGTTAAATCCCATGTATTTTTTTGTCGATGAATGTTTATCAAACTCAAAAGGTTGAAATATTGTATTAAATCTTATAGAATGTATTATAAAAAAGTGTAAATGAAACTAAAAAATTCTAATCACATTTAAAAAAGTATTACATATGGGTGATTACTAATTTCTTATATATTTTTTAATATTTAGAAACTTGTTGTTTCCTTTTCTATTTCTAATGAATTAGTAAATTTATTATAATAGATGTTTCCAGAAAGTAATATAAATGTTATAGTTTTTTGTTTTGGAATGTCTCCCAGAGAATACAATGAGAATAAAACGAAATAGAGAAATATATATTAAAAAATAAAAAATCTGTTTAAATATATTAATGATGTATTAGAATATTTATGTTGGAAGTCTCATTTGATATGCCGTTTTATTTCATGGGGCCACTAAAAAGAATTAAAAAAATTAAAATTGAAACATAAATTCCGACCATAACACATTTTTATGTTATCTATTTCACATAAATGATTTTTATTCCTGATGCTTTCTATTAATTCTTAATAGTTTCTTCCTAATGCGAACCATACAATTAACAGAAAAATTATTACAGAGAAATTTGTTGGATGAAATTGATTGTTAGTTAATTATATTTTTACTAACTCATATCCTAGATGGAATATTTACAATATAAAATATTCAAGGTGATATTTTACATATTTTAGAACATATAAAATATCCCAAAGAATATTGGATTTAAATTGATTTTGAGATAAGTCCCAAATACATTTTCCACATTATTATCGTGATGTCTAGATTATTGAAAATGTTGTCTAATGATTCATATCATGGTCATATAATACAATATATATAAATAATGAATTTTTTTTGTTATTTATAATTTTCTTGTTGTAACATCATTAAATTATTTTGAAAAACTAATCAAAAAATTTATTTTATTACAAAAATAATATATATATATATGGAAATTTATGGGTGATTAAAGAAAATAAAAAGTATCAATAAACAAATCAAATTTTCCATTAGTGAGAACATACACCCCAAACAATTCACTAAAAAATGTATTAATGTCTTAATTGTATCCAATATAATCGTTCTACGAAAAAATGAAATATTGAATATAATTTTCTAATATACGGAGAGTACATTAATAATATGAATTGTAATTGGAATGTAAATAAAATAATTTTTACCAATTATGGATCATTTGTTTTGGCAATAATGAAATATTGTTGGATTATAAAAATGTTTAAAAATGTGTTACTTATATGTGATTCGTTGTCAATTTACATTGAAATGGTTGTGTTTTTTTAACTTATATAACTTATCACAGTAATATTTAAGAAAGATAACATATTTATTTAATGGATATTGTTTTGATAATCCGTTTAAATTCTTTTAATGATTATGAGTTTAGTCTCTATAATATTTTATTGAATATGGATTGCATCGGGATTAAATAAAACAACATAGGTGGTTTTGACTTAAAATAGTATCTTTCCTAAACGTAACTCGATAATCCTAAATGATGATGTAGGATAAATTTAAGAAATGTGGTGGTCATCTGAAAATTAGACAACCTATGTAATGGTAAACTGATATTTTCTATATAAATGAAACAACATGATTCTAAAAGCTATAAAATAATAACAGTGAAATTTATTGAGTTTCATATGGGTACTATAAACTGCATAAATGTAAAATAATTATACATTATATATTTAAATTTGTTTCAAAAGCTATGCAATATTGAGTCTTGTTTCATATTTTATTCAAAGGCCATCATGTTTTCATCTTATATTTATATTTGGAAAATTTTATCCATTATAATTGTACATCAAATGTAATATTATATTTATAATTATAATCCCTATAGCGATAGAATGGTTTTATTTTAGAAATGAATTTCCAATAAAATGAAAAATCATGATTTTTAAAGAAAATTAAATTATGTTTTAAATGGTTTTGTAACATCTTGAGTTTTTAAAATGAAATAAAATGATTGATAATGTACAAGATAAGCCACAATGAGCTTTAGTGAACAAAAAAATCTTATTATTTATATGTGGAAATTATAACCAATCCATTAAATTAGCTAGAGTGAAAATTGTTAACTATGATAAGGAATATTTAATTGTGATATTCATTTATAATGTATTAATAAACTATATTATAAATAAAAAAAATATTTTTAGAAAATTATTTCTATTGTATTTTTTGTAATTCCATTTTATTCATCTAAAACCTATTTTCATAAAAAAAAATTCATTGATTTTTATGGATAGAAAATATAATTAATTACTAAATTTTATTAAAAAGCTATTTAATAAAATTTACATAATATTTTAAATATTCATCTAAAAACTAGTCAATGGTAAAATTTATATAATTTTTTGAATGAAATATTTTTTTTTTCTGAATAGTAATTTTTTTTTCAAAAACCTGATATCATTTGTGATTCCATCAAATAACCTATGATATATAAATTTACTAAACTCATATAAACACAAATTTTTGATAATATGATAAAATTATAATAAAAAATACTCCAAAAAGATAAAAATAATAAATTGTATCATGATTATTATAAAATTCATTTGCAGTGTTGACAGAATGTATGTGAAACATTGAAAATGTAAAATTGGTTTAATTAATGATACCAATTATGGGGAAAAATTCATTAGGGGACTTTATGATTAAACATCATTTATTAATTGTAACATCATACCCCTCCTCATTGGCATAAGTCTAGGGGGAATTCTATTTGGCCTTAAGAGACATCCCCTAGATGCGAAAGGCTGGAAATATATGGTAAGGGATAAGTTTTCAATTGGGGATGATTTTCCCTTTATGAATAAATCAAGAAACCAAGTACTCCATAAATAAATAAAACAATACATGAAAAAAGGTGAAAAATATCAGTAACATAGATATCCCAATCAAATTGAAACAATGCTCCACAATAAGAGAAAACAAAACAATAATGTTGGTAGTGGAAGACCAAGAAAAAAATATTAAAGAACAAAATCATATGTCCAAACAACCAACATGATCTATGATCCAACTCTAAAATATATCCCCAGTATCATGAAGCAAAAATATATAATTTTGATACATTATCATTACTTATATCCTGATAAATAGTATATGTAAAAGCTCTAATGTTTTATAGATGGTGTGAATTATGAAACTCAAGATTTTTTAATGAAATTACTTCCCAACTAATGCCACAAGGATAAAACATATTTGATCATTTATATAGAACACTTTATATAAAACAATTTTGAAAATAGATTATATCAGAATATAAAAAATTTCAAAATAAAACTATTTCAACATAACTATATCATGTTCTATGGAATATGTTTGATAATTCTATTAAACCATTCCATAATTTCCTATTAGCATAATCAATTCCTTTACACATTTCCAAACATATAACCATGCATTAAAACTGGACCTCCATTTATGCATGAGTGATGATCCATCAATTCACTATGTTGTCACTTAATGAACCATTTTATCAGGAGATCCCTGAACCTTATCAATCTAACTAATGATATGGGAGACTTCTTACCCTTATCCATCCCGAATTCACATCAGAATACACAACAGTTATACTGAAATCGAATTCCAAAACAACATGTTTGGCCATTTCAATAAAACTATACTTTTATTGACAACTTTTAAAATGATCCTTTTCAATAAAACCATCATTTATTAAACTCTTTTCCCAAAAAGAAAAAAAATTATATAAAAATCACCTTTAAAAAATTAAATTACCAATTGCACTTACCAAACAAAATTATGAAATTCCACAATTTTATATATTTTCATTAAAAAAGATTCTATTAATAAATTCACATCACATTCAGAACCAGATTCAATAGAATCTATCGATTGGAAGATAAGTCATAAATTTGGAAATATAAGAGTATACTTTTAATCCACCAACCTCATAAAACATTGAAAAAATGAAAAAAACATGAAAACAATCATGAAAATGTGTGGAACATCAAAAAAACATGCCTTTTCTCTAATCCCATGTCATAAAAAAAATTAAAGCCCAACAGAATTTTGCATCAATATCCTGAGATATATCAACATAATACATAGGAAAAATAAACTGATAGAGGGGGAGAAGAAGATCTATGTAAATCTTCCATAACCACCATAAACGATGACTTACTACAAGAATCAGGCTTCAATGCACCGAGAGAAGCCTTCAGATCAACTATAGATTTATGTGTAATTCCACTACTACATTTAGGAAGAGAATATATCGAGTTTCGGGTTGGCATGGGGAAAATGAGGGGTAAAATCCAAATACCAACCAAGATTCACTTATTGTGGATCAAGTTTTTAAACCACCAATGGTTAGTCACATGGATATGAAAATAATCCACTAACCACATGCCATTTTCTTTCTCAAGAAAGAACCCTACAGTGATGGATAGTGTGGTTCCCAAACCGTTCATAAGCCATTCCAAATCCCATTGTCTCAATTTTCACCATTTATCTTAGGTGAAAACATGGTTTGGAGAAACTATATTCCAACTCGTGCACCATCCCCTTATCATATGTCTCATTGTGCATGGTTTATTTGAAAAGGTTCATTGTTTACACAATTTGTTTACCTACCATGAACCTCTATTAAATACCCAAAAACATTATGAACCTTTTAAAAACCCTCCCAAACCTCACTATAAACATTTACATACATAAAAATAAAAAATTATTTGTTACATAATATAAAGGATGGGTGATACATTATCCCTACCAATGGACTCTAAATCCTAGGAAATTAAAAACCCATTGTTGTCCCAAAAGAATATTGTACATTTCTCATCCAGTTGCTTCCCATTTTCTGAAATATCTTACAGAATCTAACCATGTTGAAATAAAACCCACATAAATCAAATGTTTTTTTAAAATAATCTCAATTGCATATCCACAATAAATAATGATAAATTTAGCAATAAAAACTCTGTCTCTAGTTCAATGTGATCCCAAAAATCACATGGTCAGGGTCAGGATCATACTTTTTCAACGATGATACATGAATCACATTATACACAACACTAAAATGTGGGGGAAATTACAACTAATAGGCCACTTCCCCAACCCATTCAAGAATCTCATTATGGCCTAGGTATTGAGTATATATCTTATCCTTCCTTCCAAAACATCAAGGTCCCCGACCTGGAGAGATTCTCAATAATACAACACTACTCAATGCTTCAAAAATTGTCTTATGTTTCAAGTCCTGATAACTATTTTTATATGAGAACTCCACCAACAACAAATTATCTTTCTATGATAACTAGAAATCAATTAAAAAACCCCACTATCTATCTTCAATCATTTTTATCTTCCATTCATATTTCTCATCCATAAAAGGATGATACTTAATATTAGTGGTCAACTATGTCCCAAGGGATTTTTTATATGGATTTCCAAAAATGATACATAAACATCAAATCTATTTTTGACACCTTTTGAAATTATCATGTTATTTTTCATTACCACTTCTCATTTATATATTCTTTTCATCTTCTATACTATATGAAATTCCCTAATAGTAATGAATTGAGACAAATTTTATAGAGAACGCACTATCACCCATATGTAATCATGTTTCTGAACTATTCCTAAGAGTCATGTAATATAATTCATAGTTATATCATCCAATTTCCACAATAGAATAGGTAAGGACTATAATATATATGGAAGTCAATAATTCTCTTCGTTAACTTTCGGAAAATTTAAGCATCATGAAACAAATTTATGAACCTTCTTTTTCATACGGACCAATCAAAATTGTGACTTCAATTCTTTATATATCAATTGAATTCCATTCTGAATAGTCCATCTTGAATGGTGGAAATAATTAAGAAGTTGTTTTAGAAAAGACATAGGTACAACAAAATAATTTGTGATGCAAAACACCGATCTATCATCCAGAACCCATCCCCCAATTGCCTCCCCACCATTCTGTTTTGACCTTATAACCACATATTTTGAATTTGATGTTTGTTACCATATAACTTTCTTCACCAAATTCTGAAATAATGAAACTGGAATGAAAACAACAAATTCACCTTGGTATTAACATTCAAAGTGCTTGTTGTCTAGAAACAACATTAACTACCACTCATATGAATCCTGTTTTCCAAAAATGTATATGTATTTTTACAAAATGAATCTTTCATCGATATTCCATTACCTGCTGTATACATTGTTTCAAGTTCAATCATTTGGAGATACTTCATCTTTTTTTTTAGGTTCAAATATATTAATGTGAAATATGGTTCACGCTTTTATGATCAACAATCGCAATAAATTTCTTAGAAAATAGGGAATGGCGTCATGTTTTCAAAGTAAGCACTATGGTAGAAAACTCCAAATTGTTTGTTGGGATGCTCCTCTCATCCACAGATAACTTCCTTAATCCATATGTAACAACATTATCTTATATAATTAGAACACTTATCAACATATAACATTAAGAATCACATTAAACCACATATCATTTTCCTATTTCTGGAAAAATCATGATTGGTGCAGATGTAAGTAAAACCATTAGTTGTTGTAAAGACATAAAATATTCCTCATCCTAGTAGAATGGAACTTTATTTTTTTTCGAAACTATTATAGGATAATCTAGTCATGTTATATACTGAATTATTCTTCGGGAATAACCAAATAGACCATGAACTTTCTATAACATGAAGATATTGTATGGAAGTTTCCAAGAGATAACATCCTCTATCTATTCTGACTCCAATGAAACACCAATTTTGGAAATTACATGGTCTTGAAAGTGTATCTCTTCTATCCAAAAATCAAACATTTATATTTTTTCATAAAATAGATGATCCCTCAAGATTTAAATCACTATCTTAAAATGTTTTTCATTCTCAACCCTTTTCCATGAATACACGAATATGTCATCGACAAACACCACCACAAAATATTTCAGATACCACTAAAATATCTAATTAGTCAGTTACATAAGGAGATATGGTTTCTTATTTAGACTGAAATGTATTACCACATATTAATAATGTAATAATATTATTATAAAATATATATTTTAAATATATTCCTTTTGAAACAATAATTGGGGATATCCAAATTTCCAGTTAATCATCGAGAACAATAAGATGCCCACAATATTTTTAACAAATCATCAATTCATGGAAGTGTATACAATTTTATTTAACATAACAATGTTATTATTATGATAATACACAGATAATCAAGGATATAAATAATAATTTTCTAAAAACACAATTGTTCTCACCCACTGAGACATGCTCATCCAAATAGAGCCTTTTCATTTCATATCTTCCATGTTCACTTTCAATTCACTTAATTTTTTTGGTTTAATTATATAAGATGGATGGGAAATATGACAGTTCTATTGAAGGAAATAAATTTTAAACTACACTTATCACATAGGTGGAACCCATTAAAAATATTCAAGAAACACTTCATGAAACTTAACAAACAATATTGGGAAACTATTACAATTTACCTCTAATATAGACTCCAAAGGCAATGATTCCTACTCTTGCCAAGTTTTGTCTAACTTCTAGTGCCCATAGGCCCATTGCAGAAGCCTTTACAAACCAACATCTTCAAAATCAATGATCGAAAACAAATTCTGTTATAGAATAGAACTTTTTTGTATAATAGTGTATGTGATCTTTGATTTTTGTCAACTAATAAATTCCTATGATTGAATCATAAACATCCACCTCAAGCATAGTGAAATAACATTTATAGCACAACTCCATCAATAGTAATATAACATTATCTAGGCACAAATAATATAAGTTGTCCTTGATCAAAAGGAGTTTGAAGTGTTATTAAAGAAGACATAATCTCCAATTTTAAACTGAAGAAATCAACATCATGAGAAGAAATAGAGGAATGAGACACTCTTATATTAAACAAATATTTCATAAACTTATAATTCATGAATAATCATAACATTTACCATATATGGTCTAGACTGATCATCCAGGATAATATATTCAGCTCCATATAATGTCTTACTCACTCCACTTTGTTCTCTATTACCCTGTTGACATTTCCCTTGCTGAGTAGTCATGGCATTCCAAAAATCGTTGTATCTAGATCTACTCTGCGGATGATACAAAATCTGTTGACCCCATCTGTCAAAGCATATGATGCTGACGATATCTGATAAGTGTCCCAATCACCAGACTATGATGAAATTCTATAATATCACTCATGATTCTCTATGTGATTAAAATTATGTAACAATATACCTAGTTGCATACACTATCACTTCAAGTGGTCGAACGGACCGCATTGAAAACATCTTAGCTGACTCTTTTATTTTGGAGAAAGATTCACAAATCTAGCTATTTCTTTCTAATCTAAACACTCACAATGATAAAAGGTGACCCTCCTCTACATTCTCCCAGCATTATATTTAGCGCCATTTCCAATAGGTATCAAAATACTTCCACCTCCCGTAGATCCTAAAATGTCTGTTTATCCCATGATTACACGATTAAATATCGTTGTATATTTTGTAATATAGAGCACAAATATCCTTGAGTGAACCTCCTATATCTTCCAAAATTAAAATAAAGATTCCATCAAGTACACACTAGAATCAACGTCGGGTGAAAATCTCACTAAATTCATTAATTTGGCCATATAATCCGTGACAGATATATTTTCCTGCATCTAGATAAAGAATACCATTTTCCCAATAATAATGAATGTTTGAGGATATAATTTACTATTGAAAATTTCATTAAAATAATATTAGGAATTTTTGAAGTATAATTTATCATGTATACCAAAGTCCCACCGCTAGAGTGATAGATCCTCTAGCATATACATTACTTGATTAAAATTAAACATTGATGGTGTGCCCATGAAATCAATGATTTGATTCATCTTATTCATAAAATCTTATATTTTTTCTGGTTCAGGATCACGCTGAATTATTGATGGATTATTCTTCTAGTTTTAGTAAGAATGATCCAGTAATCTGGTGTCATCCCCCATATTCCTTCTATCCACAACCTAAAACTCGAGGAAAATAGTCTATACCAGATATTGCTTCACATGATATATAGGTGCAACCATAGTCTCAATGGCTTCCACTGGATGGTTTCTAGGACACTTACTGGGTCCCATTTTATTGAAACACAACACACATCATAAATCTCACTCTCTATTAACTGAATCATTATTATTCAAAATGATACCACATAAAAATTATCAGAACAATGCTTTCCAAAATCAACTACTTTTCACATTCACCCATTTTCTGAAAATATCTTCTTTATTATGAAAATAAAACTATTTTTAACATATCACAATAATTCTCCATTTCAAAATATCTCTTATGAAAATCACATTAACATTTTTTAAATATAAAAAATAATAACCAAATTATTACTCTAAATGAGATACACACTCCTAGTGTGGATTCATTTATATAATGTATGTCGTACTCTTCTCATTGGATATACCCATGAAAATGATATTCCAAATCAAATAAGTATCTCCAAAGGACATAGGTACCTAACTCTATAATACCTTGATGTTCAACATAAAATGATTTGTTATTCCATTTTATGATCTAAATTATGAGTCCCAATGATCCTACTACTTTATAAATATTTGACACTCAGAATATACATTGATGAATATCAACTCCAAGACCAATATATTTAAATACCACAAGTTATGAAAGAATAAAACAAGATGATTCCACTTGAAAAAATCATCTCCTTCTCATTTTCTTGAGTCTAGGAGAAAATTATACATCATCATAAGAAACATTCTAAATATTCCAAAGGCTACAAAAAATGTCAAGGGATTCGTTTTCATTTGGGGGAATATTTTACCATTTAAAATAAAATAACAAATTAAATATTTTATAAGAAAATAAATCCCTACATGATAAATAACTGAAACTACTAAAATCAAAACCATAGATATAAAAACCAAACTGATTCAACATACCATAGAATAAGATTACAAAAAAATTATGATTCAAAAGACAAATTAAAAAAACATGAATGCTCAAAAAATAAGTCCATGTTCCCAAAATTATCCCTTTTCCAACATCACAAAACATCCCATGTATACAAAACTCCACTAGATTATTGTGATACCTTATCTTTAGATGTATCTTAATAAAAATTATTTGTAAACCAAATAATGGGCCACTGTAAGGGTGAGTATAAGAACACATTATGTTTTCCAAAAATGGATTCCCTCCTCATGCCACTAGGATAATACCTGTTAGTATATTTATATAGAATTTTTTGTATAAAACATTTTCCACAATTGTTTATATCAAAATATAAAAATGATCTATAATAAATTGATTTCTATAGAACAACATTGTATGAACCATGTCATTTCACTCAGGAATGGATCCTTTAATTTTTTGTCCAAATAATTACATTGGATATATTTTTGGATACCTAATGAGTTATTAAACGTTCCAAGGGTGTTTGAAGATTTTTTTGCCCAAAACCCATATTTATAAATAAATTAGGACTTCTGCACTATTTATAAAAAAAACTGTGCAGAAATTCAACATGGTTTTTGAAATAGTAGAGGCAATGTTTTTTTCGAACAGATAAACCTCGCAGGGTATGTGCACATCTATGTGGCCTAACCGTGCAAGCACCAGATTTTCCTAGGTATTTGTCCAATGGTTGTGCATATTTTGGAAAACCTTCTAGACCAAACGGTTTGGGTCAATCCATCCCTCATGGTCTACGCACAGATTTACAAACTCTAAGGGAAAACTAGGCACATCCTTTTTTTTGGTTAATTTGTCCAGTTTTTCCCTTATTAATCAGTTTACTTCCATCTTCTTTCCCAAAATTTAAACCTTCTGAAATTTCCTCTATATACACCCATTTAGAGCTACATGAGGGAAAATGCATTGGATCAAGAGATATCCTTTTCCTGGCATCTGATAGAGCTTCACTTCATTATGTTGGATGCAAAACGGTAAATACCCTACTCATCTATTATCGTTCTTGTTCTCTTTCTCCTTAAAACTATATATCTTCATATGATAATTTTAACCTTCTATAGATCTAATCTGATCTAAAGCCAATCAAGGGTCAATACTAGAGGAGGATCATACAACTCTAATGTGGTTTTTCTATAACTCATCCCTGAAGTTCGTTGAGTTTGTGATATATATGTGTCGCCCAGCAATTCCATTGGGTTCCATTTCATAAATTTATTTTCCATGTTTTTTCATGTTAGATTTATATAGTTATTTTATTTCCAATTATGTCATTATTTGTTAGTAGTTACACACATAACTCAATCTACCTCGTGTCAAAGATTATGCCATAATTTATTTTCCAGTGTTTTCACATGTTTGATACACCTTTAGGGTGTTTCCATGGTTGACCTTACTAAATGTGAGCATTCCAATAAAAAAATAAATTTAGTTTTTTCAGGATTTCATAATGGCATGTACCATGTATTCTCACAACATGACCTACCTAAGGTATGTTCTTCAAATAAATATTAAATTTGAAATGTGGATTGGAAAATATACTAACTATATAACTTGGACTAATTAAAAGTGATTGAATAATGGTTACATGTCCATAGAACCCCATTCCATTTTAATGGAATGTAGTGGGGTGATCCTCAAAATTAGAATATGCAATAATTGATAACTTACACTTGATTGAATTGTTACAACATTACTTGGAATGTCCATAATAATAAGAGGAAATCCCTGGACATAAAATTAAATGGTTTCAACTCTAATTGATGTATCCTCACTAATGAAAGTCAATACTTGAACAAAATGAATAACTTCCGGATTACAATATCCAATAGGAATATATTGATATGCGATCTACATGTATTCTGATCGGAGATACATTGGGTCTCGAGAACCCCATTCTGATTCAGGGATTCGGTTTTCTTAGGATGATACCAACCAAGACTCTGGTACTTCACTTTTCCTTGGATTCCCAGTATATTATAATGGTTCCCTTTCATTATTCTAGCATACCTTTAATACACTCCTTGGTTCCAACATTGACAACTAGGTGCCATGGATCCACTCCTTGTACACAATCCGTGACTAGGCATATTTTACCTTGGATGCACTCCATAGACTAGGTAGGAACCTTATTGTGTATACATTGTATTTTAATCCATATATTTCACTCTTATGAATATCTAGACTCAAATGATTCTATGTTAGCATTCTTTGATTTTTATTTTAAATTTTTTTTAACCCTAGAACTCCCTCACCAGATTTCATTTTCATGTTTCCTTATCATGTCTTGGGACATTCACTACTTATACTATCACAATGTGATTTCAGTGATGGCTATGCCTCACATGACATATTAACATTAAATGGTTATTGCTTAATAAAATTAATTTGTTACATGTTTAGACAGCATTTGAGGGCCGAATCATATAATTGGGTATTTAGTTATTTTGTAGTACATACTATACATATATATACATGTATGCACACTACTATATTCCATTACAACGACATGATGTTATAGACACGGTTGGTGGTGTCCCACTGAGATTTATCTCACACCATCTCCAAGAACCATTTGGTACATGGAGTAGATTACTTGGTTCCCTATATTGGAAAAGTGAAGAATATAACATCCAACACCTCATTTTGTGTGGATCATATTGAGTTTGATAGAAGATGACAGAGTTGGATCTCTGGATGCTTGGATTAGTCCTTGTTTTTCATTACATTGTGGAACATATTAAGCCTATTTTTTTGTAACCATGGTATCCATTTTTCCATGTGACATTACATCACACCATTACATTTCCAGTTGATACTATTATTGTTATCCTCGTTTATCTATTGTATCAATTTACTTTTAATATTTATTTATATTTCATCTGTTGTTTACTATTCCTTTATATTCCTTCCATTGTTCTAAACTCATCTAATGATGGAATATTATTCCCACAGACACACCTCAGGCCCTTGTTACTTGTTGGAAAGCTCTGGCATTCGTGAATATGAGCTTGAGTACATGTGGCCCACCAGGATAGGGGCACCCATTATGTGGGATCTAAGACTAGGTCCTCAAAAAGTTGTATCAGATGTGGTTTCATTTCTTGATCACTATTTGTGGACAATATATAAAAGAATATTAATTCTCAGGGGTTGGTCATAAGCTATTCATGGGCGTTGTGAACCCATGTTCGAGGTAAAATACAAGTTAAAAAAATGCAATTGTTGTTCAAATTTTCCTAATACAATGGATATTATCTCACTTTTGGGTGAGGAACATGTCGTATGCTGTTGTTCATTTTTACTCTATTTGAGAATTTATTTCATACTTAACAAGATGATATGAGGTCATGGATCATTTTTACATGCGCCATTATTGGCACCTATATTTCACATGTCCTTAATATTTCCATGCCATATAGGTTTGATTCACTTCTTTGGCTTGATATTCCAGAACTTGCTGAGTGATAATGTGATAGATTCTTGTACTTGTGTTACATTGGATTTTATTAAGTGATTTATTGTCTCAATTAATGAGGTATATGGTCCCCCATGTGTTGTGATGAGTAATTTATCATGTTGGGCCATTATGCTATTAGTAAATGGGTGTCATTTCTGGTGATATGTGTGAGGGAACTGATTCATCGGAAATGAAAATCCATTATAATGAGAATCCAAAAAACTAAAATGAATTGGTTTTATATCCTTATCAAGTCATGTCATGTTTATGAAAGGTAAATGATTGAACCTAGAAAGTGACATCAAAATGACATGAATATTATTCTTCAGAACTTACCGATAACTTGTAGTATAACCATGTAGTTTAGGTAGTATTACCTGGGGTTCTGAGTCTTCATAAATTTATCTTACTTTATTGGTTATATATTTTTCTCCTAGGTTTTTTAAAAGGAATGTTCTTTTCATTTGTATAACAATTCTGTTATGACATCCCCGTGTCATTTTCTAATCAGGGTGGTCACAAAATTGCTTCAGTCCTGGTGGGCCCAAAGCCACCAGTTCTAATTCCATGATTTTTACATGAGGAACCGCCTACTATACCTGATCAATGCACTGATTCCAATTTTCATGATAGTTTCTTATGTTTAATGAAGTCCATGTGTGGTGCTCTATGGGTTTTACCTACGATGGTTGATATGGCCTGTGAGTTCCAACTGCAGCAGCCTCTTACATTTTTAGAGGATGGAGGTTCTAAGGCTGTTGAGTCTTGTCTTGTGGCCATTCTTTCTATCATTGAGCATCAGGAAACGCCTCCAGAGCATAGAGTCAAGCTTGGTAAATACATGCTTCGAGATTCAGCCAAAATTTGGAAGAATGTAGTTACCCAGGATGGTTGTCATCTAAGAATGTTATGGGTTTAATTACAGACATCCTTTTATGATTAGTTATTTCCTCTAGCACTAAAGGATCAAAGAGACAATGAGATCAGGCATCTCGAGTAGTTATATATGTAAGTTTTATAGTATTCATCATATTTACCTAATTTACAATGTCTTTCACCACGTCAACCTATTGATGAGTTGTCACGTGATAGTTGTTTTGAGGCTGGGATCGATGCCACAATCCAAACATAGGTGAATGTCATTCACATACCTACATTTTCTGAAATAGTTGATCATGACCATATCACTATGTGTAACCGGAGGGATAGTTCCAATACCAGATTCAAGGGATTAGTGTCGTGTGAGTGCCGTACTTCATCTGGATGCAAGAAACATTCCTTTGAGGATTCTTATTAGGGATGTGGCTTCCAGAGTGTCTAGTTTTATAGCTCTGTGGTCTATTATCAGTGTATAAAACCTGGGAATAATAATCTGAAATTTGATAAGAACCCTATAGAGTGTCAAGATTGCGACTGTATGTGGCATCATCAGCATTTCTGAAGGACCATTCTTCCAGCTTCCAGTGGGAATGTTAAGGTGCTATCTCCACCATCAAGACTGAGTTCATTACCATTACGCTAGGCGGGGGGTTGGAATATCATCAGTCAGTCTAGCCAAGTAGGAGGTCATGGTCGTTGATGTTAAACCCATGATTACCTTTAGTTCCAGAATAGCAGTCAAGATCATGGTAGTCTATCTATTGCATAGGTCCATGGAGTAGTCCAGATTCATGCTTTACAACCAATATATAAGAAAATCCATTGCACTGGTATGGGTACGTATCTATAAACTGAGTTGGTTATATTGGCATCTTCAATATCAATGGGATATTGCCTCTTCGGAAGGGAATCCTATTAGACTGGATAAGAATACTGACAATCCCAATTTTGGGCATTATGGTACAATATTGGTGGAGGTTGACATGGATAACACTTTAGTTGAGGAATTTGTCTTCACCACTAGAGATGACAACATCATCCTTGATATTGGTTATGAGAGGACACCCAAATTTTGTTGAAATTGTCATATTTTTTGGCATATACTTGCAGAATATAATAGGAACAAATTCTACTCAATCTGTAACATCAACGGTCATGATGAATTACACTGCCGAAGGAATGGTAAAGATCTGGGAATTACTTCTGAGGTTCCTCTGATGTAGGCAGTTGGCATGCAAGGGGCTCAGGATAATCCGCTAAAAGTCAGTGCTGTTAGTGTTGCTGAGCATGTTGATAACAACGGTTTGGATCCATAAATTGAGAGGATGGATGAGAAAGATCAGGGAAGGGATGATATGGGGAATACTTTAAATGTTGTACATGACTCTGGAACAGCCAATAAGGATGCTACTATTATACAAGGCTCAACAAATGAGAATTTGGTAAAGGAGACTTTCCTAGGGACTCCAGAAGTTCTGGCTGATAATGAGATACATGGTGGTAGTGAGGGCTCTCCCAGTTTACAAGAGCCTGAAAAAGAGGCTCTGGAAATTCCTAATAATACTGCACTGCACATTGATAATCCATCATAGGAGGAGGGTGTGATGAGTGTGGATTTTTCACAGGTACAATCTTCTAAGGTTGTAAAGATGATTCTTCCTGCCACTTTGACAGGGCCAATTATTTTGGAGAACATGTTCACTTCTTTATCCACTGATGATGATGATCATGAATTTGCTGGAGGATCTTCAACTAATTCAGAAGGGGATAACCTGGAAGAATCAGAGAAATGCATAGCAACATGCTATGATGGCCCCTGTACTAGTCTGCGGTCCTCTCATCAATGAAAGTTCTATTTTGGAATTTCCAGGGCATTGGTAATTCTCCCACAGTAATAGCCTGGAAGAACAACATTTTGACCAATAAACCAACGTTAATTAGCATTGTTGAACCCCAAATGACATTTTATAGGTGGATGGACTTTAATTTGTCTGCTTTGGGGTACTCTTTCATTGCAGCCAATCAAATGGATAATGAATCAGAATCCTTATGGGTTCTAAAGCACAGTACTGTAAAAGTTGAGTCCATCCAAAGTGATCAGCTGTCTGTCTCCATTATCAGCTGCTTTCAATCTAATTCTTTGTGTGTTACCTTTGTTTATGCTTTTAATAAGTATCTAAGAAGAATAAGCTTATGGATGACTCTCGTGGAAAGATATGAGAGTAATGAAATTATATGGATGGTGCTTGGTGATTTAAAAATGGTTCTAAGGCCAGAAGAAAAAACTGGAAGCTACTTCTGTAGATCATTAGACAAAGAATTTTCCTTATGTATTGATCAGTGTATAATGGCTGAAGTGCCTATCTTAGGTGTTAATTTTACCTATAGTAGATTCACCATCAATGGAAGTCAAGCGAGTAAAATTGACAGGTGCCTGGTGCTGATTGGTGGGAAAAGTGTGGAAATGGAAGTGTTTGGCATGACCGTCTCTAGATTGCACTCTGATCATCATCCCATATTAATTGATAATTTTTTAGAAGTCTAAGATCAGCTCCACTGCCCTTTAAATTTAACAATTCATGGAAGGTTGTTCCAGGGTGTAGATAGAATGTTACAGAAGCTTGGAAAGAGGATTCTCAAGGCAGTGATTAGCATACCCTCACTAGTAAATTGAAAATTGTAAAAGCCGGACTAAGGGTGTGGAGTAAAAAGTCTTTCTCCATCCTTGATCATTATATTAAAGAGGCTGACTCACTTTTTTCCGAGTTCCAACAAAGTAATATCATTTAGGACCTTCCATCTCAAGAGGAGATACATGCAACCTCAAGTCTTGATAATATCTTGTCTCCTAAAGAAAACCTGGCTCAAAATCAGTTCAATGTGAGACGACTGAAGGAAGGGGATAGGAATTCCAGATTCTTACATTGTACGTACAAGGAGAGTAAAGTACGAATGAATCTCAAGGCACTAAAAATTCATGATAACACATTTACTTCGGAGGATGACATTGCCAGCTCAGTGACATGCTATTTTGAAAATCATTACTCTGATTCTGGGGTGGAAAATTCAGATAAAATTATTAGATGTATTGAGCCTAACTTGGATGATGCTCAAAATAAAAGACTTCGGATATCTCCACCATCAAGTAAATTCATGATTCTCTTTGCTCTATAAACATGGACAATGTCACTGGGGTAGATGGATTTTCCAATAAGTTCTTTATGTTTTATTGGGAAAACTTACCTAAGGAAGTGACTGAAGTAGTAAGGGAATTCTTTCGTCATTACTATATGCCATTTGGGATGAACTCAAACATCATCTCCCTGATTCCCAAGAAGGATAATTCTTTGGATATTAATTATTTCAAGTCTGTTGCTATTGGAAATGCTATTCCAAAACTCATTAGTAAAATGATGGCAATTTGTCTAGGTGATATTGCAAGGTCTCTTATTTATTTTAATCAGTTTGGGTTTATTCCTCGTCGGAATATTCAGAACTGTCTATTCACTACTTCAGAGTGTAGTAACGTTATGAGTAATAAAGTGAGGGATGGTAATATGGACCTAAAGGTTTACATATCTAAAGCCTTTGACACCATCAGATGGGATTTTATTTTCAAAATCTTGAGCATGCATGGATTTTTAAATAAATTTATTGGTATGGTGTGATGCATTTTGGAAAGTGCTCGGTTATCTATTCTGGTCCGTGGTTTACCCAGGGGATTTATTCACTGTTCTCAGGGTGTTAGGAAAGGTGGCCCTTTATCTGGGCTGTTGTTCTCTTTGGTTGAAGACTACCTGAGCGCATGCCTTCATGACCTTGGTAATTTTGGGATCTATTAGAGGATGACATATGGGATGGGTTGTTTTACCCCTTTACTCATATTCTACACTGATGACATTCTTCTCTTATCCAAAGCTGACAGGAAAACCATATCTTGTATAAAGGTTATTTTCAATCATTATGAGGAAGTGGAAGGCCAGGTAATAAGCTGGACGAAATCTTTTTTTTTTCTTTAGGGAAGGAATTAGAATAGTGAAGCAAAATATAATAGATAGAAGGCATGGAGTTAAGAGAGGTTCACTACCATTTAATTACCTTGGTCTGCCTTTGTTTTGGGGGAGAGTGAAAAGAGTCTACCTGGAGGGTATTGCACTTAATATCACAAATCAGTTAGCTAGTTGGAATGGGAAGAACATGTCTCAAGCTGGTAGGATATGTCTTGTGAATTATGTTATCACTTAAATGTTTGTTTATTCGTTTTCTCTCTATAAATGGCCAGCTGCTCTACTAAGGGGATATAGTGTTATGGTCAGAAATTTCATTTGGACTGCTTCGATACAGCACAAGAAACTTATAACTATGGCATGGAAGGACTGTATAAGGCCTGTGGCTATATTAGGGATATGGGTGAAAGATTTAAAGATTTTCAATGATGCATTGCTTCAAAACTTTACCTAGAGACTTTTATCTGGCACTGGCCCTTCATTGTAATTTTTGTCTAATAGATTTGTTGGTAGGTTGCAGAAGAATTCAAATGTGTATCTGAATTCCTCTGGTTGGCCGTCAGTCAGGGATGGATGCTCCTATACATATGCTAAATGTATGGTTTGTTCATTTTCTCAAATAAATTCTTGGAGCACTCAGTGGCTGTCCTCCCCAATTAATCATTCTACCAGCATTCCTATGCCTTTAAGGAGTCTTTGTATTTATGATATGCAGGGGAATTCAATGTATTATCCCATTATTCATACTCAACTATAGACATTGATCTCTATGTATGAAAATGTCGACTATGAAATCCTCATATGGAAACCAGTCTCTAGTGGATGCTTCTCTAGCCGAGAATCATATATTATTCAATGTGGCAATGGGCCTGGAATACCTGCTTCGGTGGAGGGCGTTTGGAGTCCTTACATTCCTCCTACTGATGCACTTCTAATTTGGCGCATATGGAAGCAGTGGTTGACGATACGATCTGCATTGCAGCGAACCGGAATGACTGTTGCACCGGTATTCTTCCTTTGTCTGGATGCGGATGAAACTATTAACCATGTGTTTATTTGTTTCACTTTTGCTGCTCAGCTATGGTGTTGTCTGAATAGAATTTTCCAATTTCAATTATCATCTCATTTGGTTAGTGCATTGCTAACCTCGGCCATGCAATATTATCGCAGTGAGCAGGTCAAGTCCCTGCTCATTTCTCCTATTGTTGCTCTTATTTCATACATCTAGAAGGCCCTCAACAATATTGTTTTCAATAATGGAAGGCCCTCATTCAAGGGTGGTATTATGACGATGCACTGATATATTAAGTCTGCCTTCGTGAATCAATCTTGTTCAATGAATAATGAAATTTCTGATTTTATTCTATTGAGAACTCATGGTGTAAGTGGCAGGGAGAGGAGGCCAAAAGTGATGAAATATATCAGGTGGATTCCTCCAATAACTGATTGGATAAAGGTGAATGTTGATGGGGTAGCCGTCGGTGCACCTAGACCTACTGGATGTGGTTGTGTGTTCAGGACGTACCGTGGATTTTTCAAGGGATGATTCTTTCATTATATAGGCAATGACAATTCAATCAAGGCTAAGATATGGGAAATTATTAAGGTGATTATATATGCAGCTCAGTATGGTTGGCAGAAGCTGTTGCTCGAATCGGTCTCTTCTGTTGCAACACTGATTCTGATGGAATGATCCAGGAATGTGCCATGGAAGATGCTTGGTGCCTGGGTGAATTCTCTGCACCATGCTGAGTCGATTTCTCTGGATGTGTCTCATGTGTACAGAGAGGACAATCCGGTGGTGGATGCTCTCTAAAAAATTGCAATTATGGAGGCTATCTCAAGTTGGTCATTTGTACTTCCTGATTACTGCAATGAGCTTGTCTACAATGATAGGATTGGCACTTTGTATACAAGGTTTTCTAAGGCCCCTTTATTCTGAGTTGTCTTATATTGTTTACTCTTTTTATATATAATTTATTAGGAGCATGTTCCCACCTGGCTCTCGGACTTTTTGGTTATTGTCTATAGTACGAGGTACTATACAAGTAGCATGTACTATTATCTCTTCTTTTTTTATACAAGTTCTTCAAACTATTTAATTTTGGAATATATCCTTGAAATACTCAGATTAGAGATACAATATCACATTTTTGTGATGACACTTGATACAATATTGAGAATATGGATGCAGGGAATATGCCAATGCATGTACTGTTCCCTGAGGCAGGCAGTAAACCCTACTTGCGGAATCTATTTTTTTTTCAAGAAGACATGCTTCGATGTCAATCTCATGATGGAGTTATTAGTCCACTATCACACCGCTATATACTAATATCATTGTAGTGTTTCTTTTATATCACCAGATGGTAGATTTTACATTTTCCAGGGTGAGTGCGATTTCTACGCTGGGAGAGCTGGACCGATGAATCATGGGCTAGGTAGAGTGACTGCCTAGATTGAAAATAATTACATTGTGAATTAGGGATTGATTCAAACTAATTACCCGACATCAGTTGATCATTTTAGTAAATCCTTCCATGATGACTTTTTTTTATTACATGATAAGATAGAGGATGAGTTTACAATTGATCTTATTCCAGGAACAGCTACAATATCCATTCCTTCATACAGGATGCCACCTATTGAGCCTCGGGAGATCAAGCGGTAGATATAGGACCCTGAGACCAATGGTTTTATGTGGAATAGTATATCCTCTTGTGGTTCACCCATTCATTTTGATATGAATGACCATTGGAAGCATTGAATAAGCATGGATTAAAAAAGGTTAAACTATCTCATTGTCAAAGAATCGGTATCCACATCCACAAATATAGGATCTATATGACTAGCTCTAAGAATAAAATGTGTTCGATAAAATTTACCTGATATCGAGTTATCATTAGTAATGAGTGATACCATTAGATATAACTCATATAACATTCAGTTGAAAATATCGTCTGTATGAGTATCTTGTTATGTCATTCGGTCTTAGGAACACTCTTGCAGTTTTCATGGCTTTGATGAATAGGGTTTCATCCTCGATTTGGAATCTTTTTTAGTGGTCATTGTGGATGATATCTTAATATATTCTTGCACTCATAACGACAATGCCAATCATCTTGAGATCATTCTGAGTACACTGAGATAGAATTATCTTTATTCCAAGCTCACTAAGTATAACTTCTGGATAAACAAGGCCCACTTCATGGGTCATATTATTTCAGATCCAAGAGTATTTGTTGACCGTAAAAAGTTTAGTGTGGTAGTTTCCTAGTATCATTTCATGAAATTTTTTGATATAAGGAGTTTCTTGGGGATGGCTGGGAAATACATGCTTTTCATACAATACATCTCACATCTTTCGTCACCCCTTACTAGACTTACATAAAATGGTGTTATGTTCTTGTGGTCAGAATCATGGAAGAAATCCTTTCATGAGATGAAAGGGAGGATTTCCTTGGTGATGATTCTGATACTCCTAGAACCAGGAAAAGGTTATATCATCTTCTGAAATTCATCATGGATTGGCCTAGTATGTGTGTTGATGTTGGATGAAAAAGTTGGTGCATATAGATTTCAATAGTGAAGGCCTCATAAGAGAAATTGCACGATGCGTGACCTTGAGCTAGTAGTTGTTGTCCATGCCTTATGTTTCTAGAGATGCTATTTATTGGGTGAGTTTCTTGTGGTGTATAAATATATAAATTCCTCATGTATATCTTCTCCCAGTGTGATATGACCTCATACAACATAGATGTGTCAAATATCTATAATCCTTAGATTTTGATCATTCTTATACACCTGGAAAGGGAAATGTGGTTGCATATTTATTGAGCGAGATAACTCAAATGTAGTCCATATAAGAAGCTAGTGATGAATGAAAGTTAATGGACCTATTTTCAAAACATTTTGTAGAGTTTCATGAATGTCACGGGAAATAATACATCTCAACTTTAGTAGTTACCTCTTCCCTCCTTGAGTATGTGATGAGTAGGAAATTTTAAAATCCTAAATAGTAGGTTTTTCTTGAGAGAATATCAGGAGATAACCCACCTCCAAATAGGTATGTGGAAATAGATGACATCTTAAAACTATGTGGAGATATATGGGATCTATCAAATATGATAAATAAGTTGATTAATGAGCCTCATGCTTATGAGTGGGATGTTCACCGAGGAATCTCGAAGATGTATTGAGGTATGTGATGCTAGTATTGGTACCTTAGAGTGAAATATTAGATTGCATGCTTCATCACTAGGTGTTACACCTATCACTAGGTGAAGGCGGATCACCATAATCCTACAGTAATTTTATAGCCTTTTCAAGCACTATAATGGAAATAAGAATATATTGTTAGAGATTTTTTATTCAAATTACCTAGGTATAAGGTGGATATAGAGGTTATCTAGGTAGTTAATGACCAACTAATGAAATCAACCCACCTCATTTCAATTCGGGAGACATTCTCAGTCGATGAGCTATGAAGATTTTATGTCTGTGAGATCATACCACTATACGGGGTTCCACGTAATATTGCTTCAGATAGGGACTCTTGTTTCACATCATGTTTCTGGAAAGGTTTGCCAAAATATATGGGGACTCATGTGCATCTAAGAAAATATTTTCACCCTTAAAATGATGGAAAATAGGAACTGACAATTTAGGTTATTGAGGATAAGTTCTGAGCATGTGCCCTTGATTTTATCAGTTCTTAGTAGAAGCATTTACCTCCCGTCAAGTTCTCTTATAATAATAGCTTTTCGATGAATATTTAGATAGATAATTTGGTGGAATTATATGGTATCCTATGTCGTTCAACATTGTGTAGGCTTGAGGAAGGTGAGGAAGCCCTACTAGGTCATCGTCTCGTTTATGAGACATCAGAACATGTTGAAAATATAAAAAAGCGGATTACTAATGATCAGTCTAGATAGAGATTTTATGTTGAACATCTTCGATGACCTCATGATTTGGAGGTTGGGGATCGTTTTTTTCCATTGGTTATCACCCAGTTAAGGTCATATACAACTATAGATGAAGTAAAATTTATTTCCTCGTTACGTACGGTGGAATGATGTTCTACAGAAAGTCATGTCGGTAGCCTATAAGTTTCTAATACCTCAGAAGTACCATGCCAGGCACGACATCATTCATGTCTCATAGATTCATCAAAATAATTCTGACATGTCCCATACATTTGATCCCAAATTGGTATATTTAGATAATGATACTACATTTGAGGAGTATCCAGTTTGCATCATTGGCTGAATCACAAAGGATTTTTGAGGCAATTATGTCTCTCTCACATGGGTGTTATGGAGGCACAGTAGAGTATATGATAAGACTTAGAAGAGGGAAGGTGATGTACATGCTCAGTGGAAATAGTTGGTCACAGATAGTGTTTCTTAACACTTTTAAGGAGAGCTCGGGGGATAGTTCTTTTAATGGGGAAGACTACAAGATCCTAGTTTTCAATTATGTATAGACCCCCTAATTTTCATTCTAAATAAATACATTAAACGTATTTTCGGATTCCTAATGAGTTATTATTGGTTACAAGGGTGTCCATGGATTTTTAGGAGCTTGGAACAAATATTTTTGGAGAACAATGGTCTTGCCCATGGTTAGAGAAAACCATGCAGAAACTCTGCATGGTTTGTGAAACTGTGTGGAGAAATGTATTTTCGTACAGAGACACCTCCCACAATTGGCACATAGCCATATGACCAAACTATGTAAGCTCCCCTTTTTCCATAGTATCTATGCAAGTGTTGACATAGTTTCGAAAACTGTGCTGGCCAAACCGTTCAGGCAGTTCCATCCCACATGGTTTTCATACAGTTGGACAATCCATTTCGACAAATCATGCATAGGCAATTTTTTCACGGTAAATTTTCCAATTTTTCCCTTAATGATTTATTTACTCCCCTCTTCTTTCCCAACTCATAAACCAATGTTATTATCCTCCATTTTCACCCATTTGTATATTTTTGAGGGACAATGGTAGTGGTTAAGAGATCTCCTTCAACTGACATCTGACCATGCTTCTATTCATCACGTTGGATGCACAATGGTATGGACCTAAGTCCCCTTCAGATCTTCTTCATATCTTTAGATCATGACCTAGTAATCTCCATGTAATAAATTTTCATCATTTCATCTATTTAATCTAATACGAGGCAAATCAATGACCATCATCAGAGGAGGAAGATCCTATAACCCTAAGGTGGGTGGTCTATTACTCCCCGCAAATATTCGTTGATTTTGGGATATTCATATAGGACTTGGGGATTCCATTTGGGAATGATTCTTAAATATACGTTACATGATTATACTTGTTAGAATTTTATGTTTTTTCTTATTCCAAATATGTGATTAGTTGTTAGTAGTTACACCATGAACTCAATCTGCCTCATGTTGAAGGTTAGGCCATTATTGGTTTTCAATTTTTTGAGACGTTTGAGACACCTTTTGGGTGTGTCCTTTCATGACCTTCCCAATGGTGTTTCATCCCTTAATAAATGATTTTTAATGAGTATTTCATAATGGCATGTAACATGTATGCTCACCACTTGGCTTTCCCAATGTAAGTGTTTCAATTAACCATTAAATATTGAATGTGGAATGGAAAGTATTCTAAATATATAACTTGTCCTTATATAAAGATATGGAATAGTGGTTACATGTTCATATAATCCATTTCTATATTGACGAAATGTAGTGAACTGGACCCAAATAATTGAATATGCATTAATGGATTACTAAGACCAGATTGAATGCTTGCCACATTAGTTGGCCTATCCACACTAATGGAAGACAAGGATTGGACCAATAAATAAATGGGTTAAACTCTACTTTACCTATCCACACTAATGAAAGGCCATATTTAACAATATGCATTATTTCCTGCTTATAATATCTAATAGGAATGGACGGACTCAATCTCGTCTTGGTTTCTGAGAGGAGGATACCTTGGTTCTCTGGAACCCCATTCTGATTCAATAATGTAGTTTTCAAAATTTGATACCCACCTAGACTCCAGTTCTTGACTATTCCCTAGATACCCATTATACTACCATAGGACCCCTTTCATTAATCTAGGATACATCTTATATACTTCTTGGATACAAAATTTGAAAAAAGGTGCATTGGATACACTACTTGGACCTAGTCCTTATTGAGCCATGGTTTACCTTGGACGAACTCCTTACTCTCGGTAGCAACATTATTATTGTATTACATGGATTACGCTCCTTGGATAATTCTCTTACCCTTTGATAGACTCAGATACTACTGATTTATCATTCTTTTAGATTTGTGTTACCTTTTTGTTTTCCTGGAACTCCCTCACTGGATATAATTTTTAGGCTGCCTTGTCAGGTCTTTAGACCTTCACTACATATACTATCACAAGGTGATGTTAGTGCTAGCTATGCCACACATGACCTAATAAAATTAACTGATAATTTGACAATGAAATGAACTAGTTCCATGTTCGTACACCATCTGAGGGATGAAGGAGGTATATGGGTATTTAGTTATATTGTACTTCTTACATTACATATATACATGTCTGCACACTGCTATATTCCATTACACGGGCCAAATATTATAGAGACTGGTGGTTAATTCCCACTGAGATTTCTATCACACCATCTTAGAGTACCGTTTGGTTCCCAGATTAGATTACATGGTTGTAGATATTGACAAATAGAAGCACACAAACATCCAACACCAGATTTCATATTGATAGGATGGATCTTGATTGCAGATGACCAAGTTAGATCTCGAGATTCTTGTAGTTTTCCTTGTTTTCCTTTAGCTAGTGAAAAAATATCTGGTTATGGTGTTGTACCAATCTTTTCCATTTTTCCATGGGATATAACATCACATCATTACATTTCTAGTTAATGCAGTTATATTTATCCTTGATTATCTATTGCATGATTTTTCTTCCACTGCTTATTTTTATTGATTCTTTTGTTTACTATTCCTTTATATTCCTTCAAATGTGCTAAACTCTACTGATTAATGATTTATATTCTCACAAACACACCCTAGTATTTTGATTCTAGTCAGAAGCCACTGGAATTTGGGAATATTCACTATAGGAAATGTTTCCCACTGGGCTCGGGGCACCCGTTAAGTGGTATCCGTGCAAGGTCATCACAAATATCATGATCCATCGAATTTAATTAACAAGGATCGAAAACCATTTCATATATTCAATTTTGGTATAACCAATTCCATTCCAAATATCCAAACATATAACTATTCATGAAACTTGGTCCTCCCTATACTTGTAAGTGAGGCCTAATCATTTCAACAAGTTATCACTTAATGAACCTTTTGATAGGAGATATCCCTTAACCATATACATACCAATAATAATGGGGGAGACTCCTAACCCTTCGTCATCCCAAATTCACATGAGAACACACAACCATTTTTCCAAAGAATAATTCTAAAATAACATATTCAACAGTCGAAAAATTTTCATTTATTTAAAATTTTTCAAATGAACGTTTTCAATAAAAACAATATTTTATTGGAAAATATTTTCCATGAAACAAAACCAATCAATAGTTTTAATATCAAATTACCAATTTCACTTTCCTAAAAAATTGACAATATACACATTTCTATAAACCATCACTAAAGAGGCTTCCAAAAAAAATTTGAATCAATTACACAGCCAAATTCAATAAAAATATTTCATTTTCAAATTAATCTGTCATGTTTAAAATATATAAATCGATAGTGAATCCACCTACCTCTGAAATCATGATAAAAATGGAAGAAATCATAAAAAATCCATGAAAATGATTATGATCTAAAAAATCCACCTTAGATCTCCTCCTTTTTCATCAAAAAATCAAAAAATCATCTTATTTGGTATTAAATACCTTCAATAAATCCATAAAAGATATAGATATGAGGAACTTGGACAGAGGGAGGAGTAGATTAAAGGAAAATGAACCATAGCCACCATAAATGATGACGTACCATAATAATATTCCTTCAAAACTCTAAGTGATGTCTCTATATTACCTCTGGCTTGATGGGATATGCCTTTACTACATTTATGAGGATTAAATAATGATTTATGGTCGGTTAGGGGGTAAATTAGGCGTCAAATCATAATCCCAACCTAGATCAACTTTTCTATATCTTGATTTTAAACTGTGCATGGGTAGTTGCACAGTTAGAAACTCATGCGCTAACCATGCACCAATATCTGTCTCAAGAAGGATCTCGCATTTTTGGCTCATGTGTTTTCCATACCATTCACTATCCATGCCAAATCAAATTTTATCGTGTGGCATGGTTTCTACTAGGTAGCTGCATAGTTTGAAAAAACAGGGCACCTTCCTATGCTCCTTCCCCCTAACATATATCTCATTGTTCATGGTTTTCATGGGAATATTGCATTGTTTCAACTAATTGTCTACCAACCATGCACCATTTGAAAATCCCAAAAAAATTACAAACATCTTCCAATCCTTCTGAAATATCACCATATACTTCTATATACATAAAAATCATAAAATATGGATTAATTACATGAATCATTGGGGCCTATATGAAATATTATTTATACTAATATGTTCCAATTATTGACAAATATATGTAGAATCATACCCACATACTTTTCGAATTCTTGCAGAACCTAAAAAATATGAATTAATAAATCAAATATGTTTCCTTATCAAGGAAATGAGTAATTATACCAAATGGACTAATCGAAATGATTATATTTATCATAATTTATTTATTTATTGTAATATTAATTTATTTTAAATTTTCATATATGAAATAATGATAAATAATTATTATGAAATTATGATATAGTGATTGTGTATAAAGATGGAAAATGAATAAAATGATTTCCAATAAAAATATAAGAACAATTAAATATCCCAACAAATTGAATAATCTATAATGGATCCATAAATTATGAACATAATTGTGTTTTTTGTCAAATATAATAATTCTTTTATAATATTAGATGACATTATGTCCCATATAATATTTTATACAAAATAATTTATAACATATCACCATATGTTTTTTAATAATTATGACATTTTAATATGTGGTAATATAAAATATACATTTGACTATAAATATTCATTTTAAATTTAATATATTTATATTCATAATGGTATTTTTTTAAATTTTAGGGAACTAATAAAGAACAAAAATGATTACACAAAGATGATTCCATAATAATTAAATGGAATGAAAAAATAAAAATAAATTATTTTACAAATATTAATAAAAAAATAATTTTAGATAATTACGACGATCCATGAATTCTATTGACGAACATGAAATTTATATAATATAATAATAATGTTTTTTCATATTTTAATCTTTTTCGATGTTTTTTATGTCATTGTAATTAATAGTATCATAAATGACAATAATTAAATTTTATAAATATAATATTTGATAAAATTATAAAAAAAATATATAATATAAGGACAAAGGGGATAATATATATTAAAAAATATAATTCTATATAATCTTATAAGATATTTGGATACCTTTTTTTTAGTATTTAAATATTTTAATTTGTAGTGGTATTCCTAAAGTTCCCATATTGACCATTATAAAAGGGCATCCTTAACGTACCATTATTTCACCTCTATTAAAATTATATATCGTAAATACATTTAATAATTCTCTTCTCCACTCAACTAAACATGTTATTTTGTTAATGATATCACCGAAATACCACTTCCATCTTTCTTATGGGATACTAGAAAGAGGATATATTCAATTGGTAACTTCCATAAACCTTTCTATTATTTTCATTTCATCTTCTATATTTTAATCTCATCATTCTTACATCATGTAATAATAACTAAAATATCATATATATATATATATATATATATATATATATATTTAAGGTACTATTATATTTATAATTTAATATATTAAATTTTTACTTTTTATCAAATGAACATTTTCAATTATAAATCCTTGTCCAAATTATGAATATTAACCATCATCGTGGTTAATTAGTTATTGTTATTCATTTATACCTTCATGGCTAGATCTGAAACTAACATAATAGTTATATTATAATGAAGTTATTATATTATAACTTATTTCATGTTGTGTGACTATTATATAGATATTATATTTAATAAAATGAGACTAATTATTGATGTTCAAAAAACGACAATAATAAACTACGTATTTATCGTAAGCATTTATATCAAATTAATAATCCTCATGTTAAATAAAGAAAGGATATGTCGGACTATTAAAACATAATGATGTTAAATAAAGACTATAATTTCACTTCTAGAGTACTATTCCAATTTAATATGAACATCCATAAATATATGCAACGTAACCAACCATGTTACCATAAAACAAATTCCCTTATAATTACAACATTGAAATTTATAACTAATCAACATTGCCATAATTTAATTTATTAAAATTATTATAAATAAATTTATGGAAGGTGATATAAATATAGTAATTAATTATTTTAATTTGATTAACAAGGACATTAATAGATATAGAATGACACACTAAAACACAAAGGGATTATATAACTAAAAAAATTATTTTATATGTTTTAAATATTTTTTCGAGATAATTATCTATTATATACCTTTTGAAATTTTATTCTGTGAATTTATTTATAAAGATATTAATATTTTAAATAAAATCTAAAAAATAAATATTTTTTAATAAGGAATCATTCTAAAATTATAGGTAATTTCTTATCTATTACAAATCCTTTTTTAATGATCAATTTTTCAAATAGAACGGATTTTCTTATATATAGAGTGTTCATATTTTTATTATTTTTTTTAATCCTAAAAATTTTATCATTTCATTAAACATTTGTATGGTTAAATTAAAAGAAATTTTTTCATTATGTGTGTGCAATTAGTTTTTCAAAATGAGTTATTTCAAATTGGAAGGTTTATTTTCTTGAAAAACTATTTTATGATGATATATTTTAGAAATTATGTTTATATTATTGTTATTTGAAAATTTGTATGATTAAAGGTTTTTACATTATAAACTAATGAATCTTAGTTCCATGATAAACCAAGGCATATTGATAAATTATTTTCTATCACTTAGATTTAATTTGATAAACCAAGGATACATAGTTAAGTTATAAAATCAAATTCATTGGGTACTGCGAAGATTGATTTTGTCAATATTGTTTACTCTATTTGTAGGATTAATATCGAAAATTATATCTCATATTACCTTTATTACTTAGATAATAATTCTTTGTAGTTTTCCTAATAAATTAATGGTTTTTAAAATTTATGATAATGACTTTTATGAAAATATAGTTCATTTTAAGAGTAATGGTTATGTTTTTAAGAAAATGGTTTTATACGTTTTCACTGGACAAATAGTTTCAATTCATTAATTTCACTTATATAGAATTTTTTTCTCATGTTATGTTTAAAATTATTTCACAGGGTTTAATGATTTGTAATAGATAAGTGAAATTTTAATTTTAATTTTTTGAAGATTGAACTTCAAATGAAAACATTTTTTATTTTAAAATGTTTTGTATTTTTGAAAATTTGAATAATGGGTATAAGTGTCCTATTTAATGCATTGGAATCATATGAAAGAGTTTTTTACTATTTATAACAAAATCCAAACATAAAATATGTTCAGGAAAAGAATGTTTTTTCAAGCTTTAAATGAACTAGAATATATTTTATTTAAGAATAGTATCTTATATTTGGTATAAAAGCAAAGTTAAAATAAATTTGGAGAATATCATGTTTTCAAATGATGTTATCTTAAGGGTTATATATTTCATAATGTGTATACAAGTTTATAGATGAATACATATTCAATGTTTTAGACACCCCTTTTAGGTTTTAGGTGACAGATTTGGAATTACATTGAGGTTGTTAATGGTACCTTTAGAGAGTGGATTTAGAAGGTTAATTTAATTATGAATATAGGTTTTTAAATATTAATTATCATATAATGTATATATTTATTTTATTTAAATGGTGTATTTTAATTTTAGCATGTAGTACATGTTTTAACAATGTTCTTCTCTTCAGATTAAAGATCATTTATAATTATTTCTTGAAAAAGTATGTAAGAAAAACATCTTACCTCATCTAGATTATTTAATCATCACTATCAATGAAAAAGTATTCTTCATAAGATCTCTAAATTAGTTTGAGAATACAAATAACCTTAAATTATCTACTTTACATATCCAATAGTTTATGATTTTTTCAAAGTTTCTATGAATCATTGAAATTTCATTGTTTGATTTGAATGATTTGACACATCCATATCTTTCCTAAAGAGGAATAAATCCATGATCATTAATATTTCTATTCATGAGGTTTTTACTAATTACTATATTTTCATGATCATATCAAAATCATAAAGGACGACCATAATTTATAGATTTATGTTTATAATTGTTTTGTGAGTAATGTTGACAAATCAAACGGACATATTCCATATATTGATTATGGAATAAGATAATTGATTTTTTATATATAGAATAATTATATAGATTTATACCATCAATAGATTCTAAAACAATATTTGGTGTCTGATTAATATTTTATGTATTCATAACCCATAAGTTTAGGTTATGAAAAATTTTCATTGTGGAATATTTCATTTAATTTTATTAGACATGGGTTTAATGTTATTGGACTCCCTTATAGCTTATATGATCTAATATTTTGATGTAATAATGGGTTTGGCACATTTCCTGGTTTATGAAGAAGTGTATGACTTAATCATTGAAAAGATAAGGTTGAATTGTTTTCTGGATCCGTATATGATTTTATTATAGATTTATACTGATTTTGTCTATTTGTGGAACCTATTAACTTATGTTTGATTTATGGTATTTATGAAATAAAATTTTTGAGTTATACTTAAATATTTATTGATATAATTTAAATATAAATATTAAATTTATCTTAGAATGTTATGGGATCAAATCCTTTTGATTGTTTTGTTTCAATCATAGTTTAGAATAAATTTGAGTAATTTTGAGGATAGTTATTTTTTGAATGATATTTGATCCACATTAAGAAATAATGTTGAGTTTTGGACACTAATTATCTTTCAAAATTATATTATATTATCCAACCCAATATTGTTTTTTTAATTTCTAATTATAAGAACATTAGAAAATTTCTATTTTGTGTACTTTTTGATCTGTAAAATTTTATTTAAGTGCTTCAACCATGATAAATTTCTTCTATGAATTTGAAGAAAAAATATTTTTGGGTGAAAATTGTTCTTTTCAAGTATGTATATTACCTTATGTTTATATTCATGGATGAAAAGTAGTATTTAAATAAGAAATATTATCCATCTAATTTTATTACTTGTAATGTAATTTTCTTTAAATAAATCATATATTTACACTTTATAACAATTAACATTCTCATGGCAATGTTCTCCATCACCCTCTCTTTATATTTGAGAATTTTTATATCTTCCATATCCTAGTTTTCACTTCCATCATATTTTATCCTAAATCAAAACCTGTAGGTTTTTATCTTATGTGACATTTATCCTTCCATTACTATGTTTTCGAAATTATGTTTTATTAAAAAAAATAGATGTGGGATTTCAAGGACGATTTATTGAAAAGTAATGTATTATATTTAGACCCCATGATAATATTTTAGGGGAAACATTAATAAGGGGTGGGTAGAATTTATTATCTTGAGTTTCTAAAAAATATTATGATAGAAATCATATGAGATACACAACATTGAGTTTAAGAAAACAACATAATCTAATTATATAAATTTGACCCTTATAACTTAGACAATATGTATTAGGGGTGAATATTATTTATGATAATATTAATTATAAATTTGTCATACACATTTATATTGTATTAATTAAATATTTTATAAATATGTACATAATTTTTAGTGAAATCATTCATTTAGACTGTTAATAAATCCATTTTATTCTTCAAAAACATATTTTCTTCAAAAAAATTTTGTTACATATTTTAATATAGAAATCATATTATTAATTTCGGGATATTTTAATAGATATATATTGTAAATAAAAATAATTTTTGAAATAATATGAAAAATCGTAGTCTATCATGAAATTTTTACAATTTTCAGAAAAAGTTACTTTGTTTGCTATTTGTAACAAAATTTATTTTTTAACACGATATCTTTTAAGATATCCTTACAACTTAAATATTATATAAACTTTTATTATAATTTTACAATGTTTTTTATATGATAATAGAGTAAAAATATCATATGAAATAATTCCAAATATATAAAATGATAAATTATTTCATGAAAAATATCGATACCATTTTCTGTGTTAAAGGAGGGCCTATACAACACTTAAAATTAATATTTCAGATGATAAAGATAATAAATTATAGATAACAAATATTTTTAGAACCATATTTTAAAAAATTATTCATTAATTATGATTTAGAAAATGTTATTTGAATTTATGGCTTATATAATTTGAATCATATCCAAATTCTTGTGCAATGCTTACACAAGGCTAGAAGAGTGAAATTAATAAATTTTAATAAATTTTATTGACATCTAATAGAGTAATTATAAATAAATATAGTGTATAAATTATTGTATTCTTCCAAATTAATTCATATTAATTTATTCTAAATTTATTTTATATTTTTATATCCAAAATAATTCACATTATTGCTTCTATATTGTTGATCCAGTTCTTGTTCATGAAGAAACAAAAAAAAACTACTTAACATTATAAGGCCTCATTAATGAAACCAAAATTTGAGTAAATATTACATGAAGAATAATTTTACACCATAATAATTCTTCAATACAATTAATAAAGTTTTATATCCACTTAGATGGAATTAGTTACCTTATACAATTTTATTTAATAGAAAGTCAATCTTATCATATTATGGTTTTCTAATAAGTATGAATATTTAATATGTTGTAATACAATATATATATTCCATTATAACCAATAATTTGAAAATTATTAGATTTATATTCATCATGATAAATTTATTTTAATTTTTATTAAATATATAAATATCTAAAATGCTTATGTAATGATGATGTAGTAGTTATTTAATTAACAGAAACGTCAAATAAATGATTTTAACCATACTAAATTAAATACAATTTGAGATAATTAATCTGATACATGAATACTATATATGTCTATTTCATGTATACGGTGTAATAAGTTCATTTTTAATATTTTTTAAGTTATTGTAATATGTTTTATTAAATATAAAAATAATGATATTTTTGGAATATATAAGTTTATATATTTACAATAAAATCATAAAAGTATAAAATAATAACTAATTCAAGAATATATGTCCTAAAATTTTATCCCATGTACATTAATTCTTTATAGGTATTTTTTGGATCTAGAATAGTTTCCTTATATTTTTAAATTTTGAGACATTCGCAAAATGTCACTCCATCAATTATAAAAGGGAACCCCTTCCATTAGTTCATTTCTCCAACATAATAATTATTTCTCATACAAACACTAACCAATTAATTTATTCACTTACCAATCCTTATTATAGAGTTATTTTCCAAAAAAAATTTAAATTCACCTTAAGAGGTCATTCGAAAAGGTTTTATTAAATATCTTTCTTTTTTAAACCACCTCTCATAATTTATTTTTTGCTTCTTTCTTATCCTAATCTTAATCTTCCATCAGACAACAATAAATCATGAATCATGCAATAATGGGATATTATAGAGCTAATTGAATATATTTTATCACTCCTTTATCTCAAAACTTTTTTTTCAATGAAATAATATTAATTTCGAAACTATGGAGTTTTTCTCTTTCTGTGCTTAATGAGTTCACGTTTTTCATTACACCATCATACATAGTATTAATTTTTTTATTGTTTATAAAGTCTTAAATAAATATATTATAACTTTTTATATGATTATTTATGAATATAAAAAAAATTATTAAATAAAATTCAAATCTATTATGATGGTCTGATAATCTTTGTTAATAAACTATGAAATTATCATCAATCTTTTATCAAATGAATTATCCAAATTTCCAAGGGAATAATGATAAATGAATCCATTTAAACATTCTATAAATTCATTAATATTGTATAATTTCAATTTTTTGTTACAATACCCATTTTAAAGGAACATCCTAGATTACTCATGTTAACCAAACAAGAAACCATGAAATGAATGCTCCTAGATTGAGAATTTTGATCATCATGATTAATGAACACTGAAATAATTGTAATTATTTAATTTTTAAATATAAATAAATAAATATTAGTTGTTCTTAATTAAGTAATTAAATAATCTAATTTCATTATCCAAAACATTATGTGCAATTTTAAAACATAATTAGACATATGGTAAGATAATCTTTAACAAAAAAACCCACTTTTTAAATGTTTTAATGAATTAGTTTCTAAATATTTTACATTCATATCCTTATCTTTAGAAATTATATTCATAAACAGATTTATGTAGATGAGAATTTATTATAAATTTATTCTGTAATTTTCCTCAAATTTTTTCAAAATGTAATCATTTTCTTGTTTTTTGTAATGATGATTCTTTTAAAAATCATCATTTAAATTTTATTCAACAAAAAATAGTTTTTTTTACATAAATTGAATGACCATAATTTCCAACATTCACGTCACCATATTATTTTTATGTTCACATTAAATTTCTATATTGTTACCAACAAATAATGTTTTTCTCATTGTGCTTGAGCGTGGTTTTTCAATAATACAGTATTTTAAAATGGAATTTTTATATTCATGGAAGAGTGTTTTATAATGAATCATTTTAGGATTTATGTTTTTTTATGAGTCAAGTAAAATGTTTATGATGATATGTGGTTTTATTATAGGACATTTATTGGTGGTTATATGAAATTACAAGGATGGGGAGTTCATTTATTAACTAATGATGGTCGGTTCTATTATAACCTATGGATGGGTGGTTACGTTATAGTGTTGAACGCATTTGGTACTCCAAAGTGGGAGGTTGAAAATCATGGATTCATATTTTTTTTGAGTAATCTAAAACATTATGCCCCAAGTTATCTATTTTACTCTTATATGTTTTATAAATAGTTTTTTTAAAAAATTTAATTTCATAATTGTAAAATAATGATCATTTTGTAAATATTATACAATTTCCAGAGTAAAAGAAATGTCATTTTAATGAACAATATGGGTTTTGACTTGAATTACAATTTCATATCAATTTATTCCCATTTTGATCATTTCATTTTTCATCCCAATTTATAATGTTTTTTTCATATTGTTTTAATATGTGTATGAAATACAAAGAGGCCAAGATGAATATTGTGAAGACTAATCATGAAAATTAACAATGTTTTCAGTTATATTGTTTTGTTTGGTTGAACAAATGGATATTAGGTATATGTACCAGCTTCTAATGTATGTGATTATAATGCAAATTTTTATCATATTTCTCTAATACTCTAAACCAAAATATATTTGGGAAATTAAATTAATTTCGTGCTTTAAAAGAACAGGAAAATGTATTATTATAGTTGTATTTTCAATGTTACATAAATCACATGACTTCTATGTCATAAATCCTCATAATAAGAATTCATCATCCAAAATTATCATTATCAAAAAATATGATAATGTTATGGAGTATGAATTTAACATTTGATCATATGACTTCATCATAATCATTATCGTATATTGTATAACTTTGAGATAATTATAAGGAATCATCATATGAATCTTCGGGATAGTAAGACTTCATCATATGAATTCATCATGAGAACATGACATGGAGTCAATATAAAATTAAATTCTTACTATACAGATTCAAATACAGGTTAATCATTGGACCTCAAAACCTTGGTATTTTTTTATCAATCTATTGGTTCAATTGTTGAGTTTCATTATTTAATTTCAGGATGTGTGAAAAAATTATATGATTAATTGATAAATTACATTTTTGGATTACTAAATAAATACCAATCAAAAAGATCATTATTCTATCTATTATGATTGGGAATCTAGCCCTAGGATGATTCGATGTTTCTAGATTTAGTTTATTGAAATAAGAGATAAGTATTAAATGGGAATATGATGTTGTAAATCATTTAGGTCAATACATGGTTACTATAAGGTGATGAATATACATTTACATAGTCATTTAATGGTTAATTTTTTCATATCCACCCATTGTGGTATGTTAATCCTGGTGAGTTATATTTCTTATAATAAAATGACAACATTACATTGAATATATCTTTTACGTAAATAGATAATTTGAATATAAATAAAACTATTGTTTTTTTATTGAAAAATGATATCAGAATGATTAAATATCTTATGGGATTTATGAATCCATTTTTATGGAATAACTGAACATCATTACTCTACATGTATAAAATGATTTAATTCCCAAAAAAATGATGACATCTTACTACCAAAAATCAAAATGAATCCACAAACCATATAGAAAAAAAAAATAAAATGAATATTGTAAATATCAATGTGTAATAGTAAATGTGTAACTTCTAAAAAATGGGAAAACCCTTCAAGAGAACTATAATGCTATAAAAAACATTTTTATTCATTGATTAAAAATAAAGGATTATGATCGATTAAATAATTATATTTATTTTAGAGGAGATGAAGAATAAGGGTAACCCAGTTGCTTTTATGTAAAATATGAAAATGGGGTGATAAGTGTGAATTATTTTCTCATACCTATGATATTGTAACTACATGATGTCATTTAATAAAGGAAATTATATCCATATTAAGATAGGACACGAAGACCTAAAAGTGAATAAATATTATTAGCTTTTGATTTCTGATATGTTTTATGGATTCTAGTATATATAACCAATTCAGATTCAACTATTGTGTACAATTGATGAATATTAATTTTGGGACAACCTTTTAGGTAATCTGAGATACTGATCGATAACATTTTTTGGGACATGTCTTCTATAATGCACTCATATGATTCCTATTGAATATTAAATGACTCAAATCACATCCAAAAATAAGAGTGGCGTAGTATTTTAAGGTAAAACAAAATAAATTATTATTCATTATTTATATTCAATTATGTTTAACTGAGTAATACTGAGAAACATCAAGATAAATGGATAAAAATTAACTAGATATATAGGTTAAATAAAAGGACGATTTTCCAAAAAAATGGGATCATTGATTCACCAACTCCTACTCTTATTTATATCAATGGACATAGGTAAAAACATGGTATCATACTGACATTATCTCTAAAAAGGCCAAATAAATGATTCTTGTTGATGGAGAGTTTCAACTTTTTGAATAGTATAGAAGTTCGTTCCATGGATGCAATGAAATTTTATAGATAGAATAACATAATTATAATATATATTCCCTCAAAAATCGGTGAGGTAATTGATGATATAATATCAGTACCAACATCACATGGAATAGGTAATCTCATGAATTATTTTGACAACATAATTCTAGTTATACACAACAAATCAAGTAATTCCATTCTTTAATCCAAATCTAATGAGTACTTCAACTTGACTATGGTACATAAAAATAATATGTATATTTGGGGGAAACATGAAAAATTATAAAATGGAAATGTGATTATACTCGATCCCACGATATAGTTGTTTTATAAAATATTGATGATATTTTGATTATAGATATTGAGATGACTTTAGGTTATGTCACCCATGTCAAAGAGAGTTTTAATTACATCATATGATTTGGTGATACCATATAAGATTATTTTTTTTATAATGTTATTAACAAATTTCATGGATAGATTTTCATTTAATACATATTCCTAAAAACGTATTAATGATTTATCATATGATGAGTTGTATGAAATTGTTCACAAAAATTGAGAATTTCAAATCCATAGTGTTAAAAAATAAGATATAGGATGATAGGGAATTTTAATCAATGAAATATCTAATGCTAAAAGGCAATAACGATGAACCATTATAAAAATATATATATATATTTAGATAATGTTAAACAAAAGAGAATAATTATTTTTATTTTGAATAGTGTAATAGAATCTATCATGGTATGGAATTGGGAACTAAACATTATTGGTAAATAATAAAACCCATAATAAATATAGATGAATGATTAGAAGAAGTATTGAATTAAAATGATTAAATAAACTCATTTATATAGAAAATGATTTATTTTCATAAGATATTTCAAATAAATTATAGGTTTTGGGAACAATAATAAAGACTCTAGGTACAATATTTCACCGATATTTAATTGGTAATAATTTTGGGGGTGTAGACAGATGACCTAAATTGAGGTTCTATTATAAGATGTGACAGACATAAATGGAAATTTTTTATGCATATATAACTTTTAAGATAGATCGTATAGATCTATATAGATAAGAAGATTTATGGAAGGTATGTAAAATCATGGAAACATTGTACCATATTAAATAAAGAAAATTTGGAATCACAAAATGTTGATTTTTTAGTAAGGTTGTAGAAAAAACATGATGTTTTTGAGAATTTGTGTTATATATTCAAGGGAACTAGTAATGTTTCAAAGGGATGTATGAAATGTTTCTATAGAAAGAATGGAAAGTATGGTGAATAAGAAGACAATATCTAATGATTAATGTTAATTTATTCCTCATTAATTCAAATATATCCCAAAAAATAAATTTTTTAGAATGAGTGATACCACCAAACTATCTAAAATGATAATTACCATAAATAATATGACACGTAAGTTGAAGATTTTTCAAAAAGATGAAATTTGTAAGAATTAATGTCACCAATTTAAAGTCATATCTCATCCTTCATGATATTTTTTAATTGAAAAATATATTCCCATTTAAAAACTAGAGATCCATCCCATTATGATTTTCCAAAATATCATCTCCACATGGAGGATAGAAATGCTTTTGTTTTTAAGAAGATGGTGAAGGATGAAATAGAATTTAACTTCATGAATGATATAATCATAAATGAATATAATATAAAACATTATAAAAAATAATTTATGAAGATAATGGAGAACCTAACAGATTCATAGTCTTTGGTTTGAATAAAGATGTGAAAAGTATCCTCATATAGAACGGAAAGGTAAATATGAGTTGAAAATGGGGTAAAAATAATCGTTATATGATTCATGCATAGAAAAAATATTTTTGTAATCATACTCAATAATATATTGGATGATTTAGTTTCTTTTTATATATCTAGTGAAGTGGTGGTTTTGTAATATATCCAATGACTTTTTTTATAATACTTCATTTCTTATAAATTTTTAGAAATAATGGGGGAACATACATTGGGAAAAATTCAATTTTTTTTAAACATAAATTTACATATAAGAAAATTTATAATGTATAGAAAACAAAAGGAATGAAATATGATATTTTTAATGATAAAATTAATTAATTAATAAGTATAAAATCCTGTAAAAAAGGAAAATTATTAAGTGAATAGTTTATGGAATCACAATATAATTCTTATGAGGTATGAAATAAGGGAAAATTTATGTTTTGGATAACATTTGTGTGATTTTCCTACCTTTTGGTCATGTTTTGAAGGAGATTATGAAATTCACACCTAGAAAAAAAAATAACAAAATGATAGTGATAAAGATAGAATCTGAGGATTCATTTTTCTTTTATTGAACATGTTGTAAAATAATTCACAAAAAGGATTCTCGTTGAGAAGAATGGTACTATGAAAACTTCTATAATGGTAAATGATAATAAAAGTTTATATATAATCATGAAGTGTTTTCCCAATGATGATGTAGTGAATAATTGAAGATCTATATCATGGTAAATCTCTCAAAATTCCAACTCTTAATAAATATAAAGGAATTTATTTATATTATCATTATTATTTGATTTCATGTTTTAATAGGATGTTAATTAATTTATTTATTCATATATGTGTTTTTGATGTGGTTTTAAAAAATTTATAATAAAATAAGAATCTTATCATTAATTATTCTATCTACCATGAAACAATTATAAAATTACACAACCAAATAATTCTTAATAGTGTCAGCATTCCATTAACACATTGCAAAAATATTTTTAATATATCGAATGTGATAACAAATGAAAAGTGTTGGAAGATATATTTTTTAGTGTAATGAGGGAGTAATAAATTATGAACATCAATATTTTTGTGAGATTTAATTATTTTGATACATGATATGTCATTGTTTATAAATATGTTGAACAAAACCAATATTTTGATTATTGTAAATTGTATGTCAGTATAAAAAAATAATGTGAAAACATGAAGTCTTGGTGAAGTCTATTTTGTGTAGAGTGGGCCAATTACAACTACTTTCCTGTGTTACTATTGGTTTAATATAAAACAAAAAGTTATATCATGATTCAATTAAAATTTAAAGAGGGAGGATAATATTTTCAATAAATATATTTTCCCAATAAATATAACGATATAACTAGTGAGATATTATCCATAAAAAAAATTTCCCTTACTACAAAAAAGGTGTAAAAGAAAAGTATTTGAATTACACATATTAATATGAATGATAATTGTGGTATTAAAAAAATAAATAGAGGGATATTGTGGATCATATGTATATATTGTTTTATTGTCAATGTATTATGTTATTAATATAACGATATAATATTAATATTTTTTAAATGAAATTGATTATGTTCCATTTTACCTTGAATAAAAGTATGAAAATAAGTAACTACCATTGAAAAATAATTCATAGATGTATTAAAGTAAAAAACAATAAATATGTTATGAATGATGTGTATATTTTCATTAAAAATACATCTTCTATTTATGATATAATTATATGAAAGTTTTATATAATATATAAGTCAATATTAATGATTAAGAAATGATTAAACTGAATTTGATTTAAAACAGACTACTTTTTTAAGGTAATACAATAATTCATCATGTAGTTTATGGGTAAAAAAATTGTAGGATAGACATTTAAAATATGTACTACATGTATAAAGGATACATGGTATGTATGGTGTAATGTAATGTCCATGATTTTAAAGGATACATAAGGGTAACACTGAATTTTACTGATTTCTTTATGGGTACCAGGAATGTGTTATGGGGAAAACATGAATATACACATATGTAAAGGTGATAGAAAAGCTATATAAATGTGAGACCATGAATATGGATTTGAATACTTTTCATATTATATGAAATATAAGGGTATCCTTGAAAGGCCATAAGAAATGAATGTCTCGATCAATATTTAATGACCACCATAATGTTTATTTTAATATCATAGGAAATATGGTCTGAGATACATATTACCTAGAAAATTCTCATTGATACATGTGTGAATAAAATTCAGTAAAGTTCAATAAATTATGTGTGGAACCTAAATGTTTTTATCAAAATTCATCATTTTTAAAAATCATTGGAAATTGACATATTTACTGGGAAATTTTTAAAATTAATTACATATGACATTGAATGTATATCATGTGACTTCACCATAAGCCCTTTATCTTACCTTATGAATTTGAGAATATCATAATACATCAACATATGAAATTTGATGATAGTAATATTTAATCATATGAGTTCATTTAAACATATAAAATTGATCATGTGTAGGTCTTGGAGGCCATGATACATTAACTTCATATGATGTATATTCAAATATAGGATGAAAATAAGACTTCCACACTAAGAGAATATTTTTGGAATCTATATTAAGACACATGAGTTTTCTAGAATGAATTATTTAAATTATGTGATAAAAAGGTTAATGATTTTTGAAAATATATTCACAAATTCAATAATGATGTTAATTCATGAAAATCAAAATCCAAGTTCTGTTGAATAAATAACTATATTGGGGAATATCACTGTTTGTTTTATGAGTTCTGTACCATATTATGTAAGTGCAAAAGAAGATAATGATGTTGTACAAGTTGTAGTTTATGTGATGGTAATTGTTATGTAATGAAATTGATGCACCATAAAAATGATCAAGTTACTATTTTAATATTATATTGATGATGTATGAAAAATTTGATGAGTTATATAATGTAGAATAAAATATCCATGATTTTGTTCATATATCTCACTAATTTGTTATAAATTGAAAATAATTAAAATTCATGGATTTTATGGAAATAATTATATCATAATATTATAACATTTTATGGTCACTTTATATATGAGTCTTTAAGATGAATTAAATTTAATGAGTTAATTATAATTAATGGTTTGAATTATTTTGAAGAGGATAATTTCTTATTAAATCAAATAAATATATTCCATAAAAATTATGGAATTAATATTCACAAAATTATTGGGAGAGTTAAATCGCCTGATATGAAAAATACGTGTATGTCAAAATGGATAACACTTTAACTGAATTGTTATGATGAATATACAAAGACCAGTTTGGGGTATTTATAACATTAAGAGGGGTTAAATAGTATTGGGGTGTTTTTAGTCTAATTTTTATTTTTATCCCTTTACGTCCTTGTCTTGTTAAGATCTCGATTCTCTTATTGTCTTGCCCATATCACATGAAATATTATTAAAGCATTAAAGGCAAGAACATGATATTTTTATAAGGATCACTACTCAATAAGAGTAGTTATTCCTTGGAATGGTAAGTAATAATAATGACCACACACTCCAATAGAAATCAATAATTTTGTGTGGACTACAATGGGTATTATATTACCTTACACTCATGACGAACATGGAAAAAATAAAATAGTTCCTTTCAGTAGAACTTTAAAACAAGTCCAACAGTGTGTGTTTTATAGCACATGGCTTGATATTTATACTACATCCCAAGTCATTATTATCCTTGTTGAGGAGGATTTGTAACACCAGGAATGTGATACCCCAGTTGATTCATGTCTAATGTTACACTTCTATGCAGTTCTTATATAGACTTCTTCTTCACTTAGTTACTTTCACAGCAGAATGCTAGAAACTACTCTTATCTCTTCCCAGCAAAAAAATTTATATATGCACTTTTCTTATTCTTATGTAATTCACAATAATATTAATTTGTTTATATTAATGAACATTATATCATCTGTAAGCCAAATTGTGATAAAGTGTTATAAATTTGGTCACTAATTATTCTTCTCTTCTTATCACTATATTCTTCAGTGAAAATCCTACTACACTGGGATCTATTCTTTTTCTTCATACTAGAATCACAAAATTAATTTGTGATAATAAAATAAATGAAAATCATATAAGTTATTAATCGTGAAAATTGAATTATTATTCATTGATATACAATATCATTAGTGAATTTATAATCAGTCCTCTTCCACATATTTTTTGTTTGCAGAAATTCCTTTTGCAAACATTTTTAATCCTTTTGGAATCTTTCTTCTACCCACTGTAAACTATCACATATCCTCTACAAACTGTCTTCGCTTCGAGAACTATCTCAGTTAACTATTCATAAGAAATATTTTCCTGAGCTGTGGTGGTGAACTGTCGTTTCCAACTATATTGTATTGTGTGGCGTGGGTTCATAATCTATAGCTTCTTCCTCTATAGACCATATGTGCTCCCTCATACCACCTCTTCATCCATGGAAGGTTTTTTCCTCATAGATGAATGATCTCTCTACAAGATATTTCTCATAGTCCCTTTTCTATGTGTTCTATGGAGTATCACAAAATACTTGCATACATAACATCATCTTTCACAAAATATTTCCTCCGTGAACTACTTCCCTTAGCAGAATTCTACCTCGTTAACTTGTTTATACATAGCCTAAATCATCAAGAAATTATTATTTATTCTATCAAAATTATCTTACATATTTAATATATTAAAGTTCATTATTTAAGAGAATAAATCTACAAATCGAGCTAATATAATTTTACAATATTTTTGATTGGGGACAACCTTCGGTGAGGATATTGGTCCTCCTAGAAATCATTTTTATCTCTAATGTCCACATATCACATTTCATTATTCAGAGTGGAAATTGTATTCCACAAAAGAATCAAAATGTCTTCTTAAAAATAACATGAATTCTGCAAATGGTCGGCCTTCTACGTACCATAAAACCACTGTGAACATTTTTTCCTATGCAGTCTATATAGTATTCTTAGTGGTCCACGTAGCTCTTCTAAGAGGAATCCTACCTTTGTTGATATTCATTCATCATTACAAAAACCTCATTTTCATTCCACAAAATATGATTTACAGTCCTCAATCAATTCTATATGAAATCCTTTTCTTCAAAAACATCATTTTCCATAAATAAAACTCCCAAATTTGAGGCACAATAATTTGTCAACAATTGGGAAACCATGCCATCATAAAAATATACTTCGAAAACACCAACCATACAGATTTTTGGTCATCATATTTTATCAAGAACATTATCTGTCATGATTTTTTATAAATTTATCTATCAACATTAGCATTTTCATATTTTTTAAGGAACATATTATGACTTCCTTACCTTCCAACAAGCATCATTCATTCCAATAAAAACTAAATATTTTTGGAAATACCTTTTCTCCCACATTATTTCATAATTCTTGAATCACAACTCCTCTAAGATTACTTATGATACTTTTAAAATAAAAATACATTAAAGATTAAGAATATTTAACTACAAAAATACACATCATACGTACATCAATGTAATATTCATATTTCATTGATCATCATTATCCACAAATGACAATAATTTGACAATAAATAAAATCCATACAAAAAGTGGGCTCTTCAAAAGAAATATTTTCAAATGGAAAATAAAAATATTAAGCCTAGGCCCATATATGGATTCCATGTTCATTATAGAAGAGGGATAATAAGGTCATATATATAATATAGTATGATAAATTTATGATGCAAGTGAGAAAAAAGTTACATTTCCAAATTCTGGGGTCATTACATTGTCATGAAGTCCTATGGTAAAAGTCAATTTATCATCATAAATATTGGATGTTCAGACATTATGGTGAAAAATGAAAATAGTGTAATATTTAAGATGTTGATAGTGACCTTCTCAAAGGAATAAATTTGGAGGCCCTATTAAAAAGAAGTTATTATTTATTATAATGACCCATTCATGAGAATGAATATTTGTTTGACATTGTGTTAACTGGTGGGGTTCTAATATAATGAACTCGTCGAATGTCATCTGATATGAAATATTTGAGAACAGAAATTTTGGAAAATTTTATCCATGCTGTTTTGGGAGGTTTCTCACCAATATTTTAATGAAATGGATTTTATATTATACTCATGTTATACACAAGGGGTAAATCAGGAATCGAATCATATTCCAACCCTATAATGGATTATGATTTTAATATTTAACGTTATATATACTTATATCATGTACCTTTGATATTATTCATATATAAGTAAGAATAAGAGACATCAAGAGGATTTGATCATAAAATTAACCAGAAATAAATGTTTAATTAAAGATTTAATATTCAAAAAAATAAAAGGGGTAATGGAATCACACTCTCCCCATCTCAGAAATCTTACTAGACTTATGAATAATGGAATTTATCCATGGATCGATTAATAATAAATTTTTTTTTATTAGGTGTATACATACATCTAAAATGATATTTTAGTATAAAATATATTTTACATAAAAATATAAGAAAACAATGTTTTATTTTCTTGATACAATTGTAAAATTGTATAGGATTAATTTTTAACAAATTCTAATCATCCGAAAATTAATAAGAATGTTTTTCTGTTCAATTTTAACTATGGTGCATGTTTCAAATTTATAACATACATTTTAGTTCACAACACACATCACCAACTCCAATCTATGGATACTTGAACAAATACTCTTTATAATTTAATAAATTTTTTCAATATTTGTCTAATATTATTGAAACTACATGGTTTTTACTATAAAAGTGAAATTTTATTTCAATATAAGAATTTACCATAGAAAAAACGAAGAAAATGAACTCTAATGATCACGACTACATGGGAAAAATAATTAGAAATCATTTTCACGTGTACAAATTATCAACACAAAAAATTAACACATAATGTGAATCACATGAAATTAAATTAATTTTTTATATTAAAAGTGACATTTTTATATTAAAAAATGTCACATACTGAAAACTTATAATGAAAACTCAGATAGAACAATTACATAATGAAAAAATTTCGAAATTACTTTTTTATATTATATAATTAACCTCACATCAATCTAGAATACTATGAGGAAGATATGATTGAAAGTGCATATTTTACATATAAACTGTCGCTTTAGTTCAAAATACATTTTAGGTACTAAAAAATAATAAAGCATAGTAATATTGTATTTATGCATCGGAAAAAATAATAACAATACATTTATGAAGAATATGAATTAACATCACATCAATTTGAAACGTGGTGGGACTGGTATGACTAGAAGTCTCTATTATCATTTAAAAATGATATTTTATCTCAAATCATCAATAATAAACTCAAAACTAATAAATTTAATTCATATTGTACGGTTATGTTAAACAAACAACTTATTATTTGTGTTTGACTTTTTAGAAGTAAACTTATATGATTCTCTCTTAATCATTCAACTTATAGTATAACATTGCAATTATTAATTTTTTTTTCTAATATTAAAAAATAAACAATTTTATTATTATAGAAATAGAAAAATGTTTGTATGAGGTTTCATAGATCATTAATTAATACCGAAAAGGTCAGATCCAAGCATGCTTGGACCAACAAATTTATTAATAAAAAGAAAAGAGCAGAGAAAGCAGATAGGAAAAAAGAGAGTTTACAAGTCATAATAGTCATAATCATCACACCCATACCTAGTCATGTCGTCAGGATCAGCCGATTCCCATTCTGATTGAGTCTCATATTTTTTGAGCAGCTTCTTATAAACCTTCCTTTTTTCCATTTGCTCCATAAATAACTTCTCGATATCCTTCTTAGCAGATGACCTAGTGGTCACTGTCCTCGGAACTGCAGAGTAGTCTTTCCTTGGTTTCCTTCTAACTGGGTCAGTCCTGACACCCTCACTGTTAGAGATCCGTTTCTTTTCTCCTCGAAAAATTTCACTATATGAAACTATACTCATGTCCATATCTCTTTCCTTGGCCTCATCCTGAGTGTCACCCCACTTGCAGAGGATTGGTTCCCCAAATCCATGAGTGGAATCCTCCGCCCTTCCCTTTGGTGCATCAGAGATGTTCCCCCGTTTAGCAGAGGAAGAAGGTTCTGTCTGGACATTCTGTTGTGTAAGAACGTTCACCGTTAAGGCGGGAGTGGGGCTCAGAATCTCAACATTAGCAGGCTCATGGGGTGTGTCTCTGATAATGTACATTTTTATCAGACATAAATATAGTGTAGAAAAATTACAATCATCTATAATAAATATATTATTTATATAATTAATTAATTATGACTGTTAAATTTTATACCAATAAAGGATATCATTATCAGTGATTTTTTACTACTAAAAAGGGACACAAATTTTAAAAATACTAAAAAATCAATAATTTATATTGATGCTTTATTGAAAATAAAAATATTTTAAAATTTTAACCTTTATTAGTTCAATAAATTATAAAAATTCTTTTTTGGTACTTATTAGCTCCCAAATATTTAACTACTTATATACAAGTAACTTCATGAACACATGGATCATGTTTCATCAATTTTTTAATTATATTTATTTTATTATAAATGTCATCTATAAATATATTGAAAAATCCTATTACTATTTTTAGGTACTCATATACCCCTCTACAGATCATTCTTTGGATGGATTTCATTTAGGATTGTTTACTGTATAGATATTTTTAATACTTTTTAATGATTTTGGGTGGTTCATGGATGGTGCACGATTATCGCAAATAGTGTACCCTCCTGAGGGAAATTATGAAAACCCAAAGAGTGGGTGTTTTCATGGATTTCTTATGGTTTGAATAACCATGTTCCCACCCAGTATAAATTCTTCCCCTTTAAAAAAATCTGTCACTCGATTAGAGAGCATGGTTTTTCTAACCATGCGGTCCTGCCCACCTAAATTTGAATGAGGTTTGATAAATTGGGAAATCTAATTTCCGAATACCAAACCCCTGTTTTATGTACCTAATAGACCCTACTCATCCACCTATGATTTATTCATACATTTAGGCTACCAATCGGTTATTTTGGCCCCTCTACACTCTCATGGAAGAAGACCGATGTTCATTGAACAATGTTTAGTCTCTAACAATTAAGGTTTCCTCTATAAAATCTATTTCTCCCCTATTAGAACCATTCTTCACTTTGTTTTTGTATATTTCCATGTTTTTTTGGAGGATCTAACCCCCACTATTTTATATCATAAATCATGTTTTTATTCTCATATCTTATTTTTCAATGTTCTTTTTAGGAGTTTCTTGATTATATCTTTGTGTGTCGAGATACTGTGATCACAATGTAGGTGGTTCTAATTTTATTGGTCAAATTGATTGACACTAAATTTAAGGAATTAAATTGAATAGTTTCTTTTAAATTTAATTTCGTGATATAAATTAATTTTATATTGTTTTTTTGGTAAAAAAAAGTTCCATTTGATTAAGGATTTTAAATTCTATTTTTAATGATCTTTAGAAATAAAACTCTAATTCCTTTGAATTGAGGTGTGATGGGAAATTGGATTGATTTTGGATAAGTTAAATTATTTAATTTTATTATGGAATTTATATTTTAAAATTTATTTGATGAAATTAATATCATATTAGTATTTTCATATAATGGATTGAATTTCTTTTGTAAGAAACATATTAGTTTAATATTGAAATGTCATTATGTTATTAAACCCAAATTTTGGTTTCTAAATTGAGAATTGTAATATTTGAAATGGGAGAATGAGCTGATTTTTTTAATCTATCATAAAATAATGTTATAAGCATTTTTTATTATATAGTATGAAATACTAGGCAGATAGTGAGTTATTTGGATATCGCTCTATGATTGACAGCACTAAAAATAAATATATAGTTGTCAAATCCATTGATGGGATGTGGATAAGTCCTCATTGACCAGTGCCAAAGGGACCTATGTACACATAATTTCGCCACAACTACTTGAGTTTTTTAGGACTCCTACATCCTGAAACAATCATACCTATTAGTAAGTTACCATGTTTCTTTTTTATTTGTATTTGAAATGAATAAATTATCATATTTATAAATATCTTACCATTCCATTATAATTTATATAAACTATTTCATAAAATATTATGAATGAGTCATTTGTGGAATTTATTTTCATCATTTGATTTCTAATGAATGAACTATTTAAAAATTATTTTATAATTCAATTCTTTTGTATTGAAAATTTAATTCCTCATTTGGTTAACTACATCTAGGAATCTTCTATGTAATCCTTGGTGACACCCTACTGGGATTTTATCTCACACTCAGCCTATTTATTAAGGTGTTTTTAGATTATATCATTCTATAAATGATCATGGTTAATGTTACACTTTGTGGTGGTTCTTGTTTCGAATTCATTGTCTTGGAGAGTTGGGTCCATTTGAAATTGGGTTGTTATAGTATATGGTTTGTGACATGGTTCTCATGGTGGTGTTTTTCTTGTATGCATACCAACTTGTGTGGCATGCTTCTATTATTTTTTTTAGAAAATTATTTTCCATCGTCATCCTATATAATGGAAGGAGCTAGTCCCTATCACGTGGGAAAAAATAATTCCCTTAGGCCTATATCACTATCAATCTATGCATTAGGGTACTAGGGTGTCAAGGACGATTTTTGAAAAAGTTTTATTAGAGTTCTATGTTTATAATCTTTTTTATTCCATTATTAAATTGGTTATTCTTTTTTAGACATTGTATGTACTAATGAATAAGTGATTATCCATTTATCACATTAATGAGCCTAAAGTAAACATGGGTGGTTCAGGAAAGCTATCATGAATATTGGATGTAGTCTATTCACTTTTTTGGTTTGAAGAGGTTGAAATCCAAATATTTTCTATCTATATATTGGTTTAAAGTTTTCCTTGTTTCTCTATTTTAGATTTAATATGATATCCTCTAAGGTTATGTTTGATGTTCTGTTGAATCATGCCTTTATGAATATGTGATAATCAGAGCAAGGAGGAAGCATTGAGTGATCCATAGTGAAGAAATCCTCTCATGGAACTATTTTTATTTGAGGTGATTGTGCATACTATCCAAGATTTAGGATATGAACCTCCACCAATTATAGTTCAGGATCACGTTGTCGAACCATAGAGGTATGTATTATGGAGTCATTATCATGAGGTCCTTCTCCAGAAGCCCCCAGTGTCCAAAGAATCAAATGATCCTCATGAGGTTGAGGAATGGTTTTTCATGATGGAATATTTGTTTTAGTTATTGGATACACCTGATGAAATCAAGGTGTTGTGTGCCACCATTAAGTTGTAGAGTTTGAGAGAGATATGGTAGGACATGATGGTTATAGTGAATAAATATTAGGTCGTAGATTGTAAGTACCCCAATGTCCATTCCATCAACAAGTTCTATCCAAGGGTGAGGGTTTTTTATGAGGTTTTTGATTTTTTTTCAAACATTAGATCGCTAAAAATACTGTGATAGATTATGAAAACCAATTGCTACAATTTCCATGATATTACATGAGAAAGTTTCAAATGATAATATAATGACTAGATGGTTCAATTTCGGACATCAATAATATATTAATTCCCACTTTTTCTTATTAACGCTTCCTTTTTATTTCTGTATGTTGGATAGAGGGTTGAGGGTCGAAAAGGACATATCTACAAAGTTAGGGTTGATGGGAGTCTATTTTTATCCTAATAGATGTGTGAGTTCCCTTAAAGGAAGGAGGTAGCATGGTGTTTCTTTGTATAAGGGTCTTTATAAGCCTCATGAATTCACTGGTGGTGGCCCTTTGATTTTTTACCAGTATGGGAATCTTGGGAATTACAAGTTGTTTTCATTGAGGGAACCAAGATATGTGTCTCATATAGATTCTCAAGTAACTTGAATAAGATCATCCTTGTTTCATCATCTATTAATTATGGCACGAGATCATCATTACCTTATAAAACTATGGGTAAGTCATATCATTCATGGATATATGGGTTCTAGCCACATGAATCCTAAATGGAGTTTCATGATGTAGTGGAATATTCTCAAGATCATGAAGATAAAGGTCCAACATTCATTAAAGGAAGCATCCTTATATCTTCATCATTAAAGACTTCTCTATTTTATATTGGTGAATCTAAGATATTCAAAATGTATTTTTGATCTGCTAAATCAATCTATGGAGATTGTATTTTATGTGATGGATGTTACTATGCCCCATAGAACAAAAAGAGTACCTGTTCTTGATAATCCCACTTATGTTTTCTCTCTACCACATGTTCATTTTCCCTGGAGTTTCCTAGATCTTGACAGGAAATGAAATGACTTCCTATTCGATATGGATTAGATAATTTCCAATGAATATCATATTTATTTTTATCTTTCATGAGTGCCTATTATTTCACCCAGTGATGCTTGATGCATCTGTTAAGGAAAATGGGACCTCAGGTTGAGTACGGCCAACCCTTCTTATACAGAGTTGTGTAAAGTAATATTAGTGTTTTATTTGGATCTGTATATAGAATATATGGGCAGTTATCTCCCTCCAGTTTTTATTGAGTTTCCCAACGTTCTTCTTATGAGTTCTATAGATTTTCCTTGATAATGGAGGCAGATTGTTGTACAGATCTTATTACCTAGAACACAAGCAGTATCTATTCATTGTTACAATATCGAACCAGCATAAATGAAAGAATAGAATTCACATTTGGATGTTCATTTATATAATGGATTCATATTCCTAAGTGTGTCACCTTGGGTGGTGCCTTATCACTTTGTTAAGAAAGTTAATGGTTCACATTTCTATTATGATGATTAACAAAAAAAATATATCGTCATTGTAAAGAACATGTATCCATTCCCAAATATTTATGATCTTTTTAACCAGTTGAAAGTTTAAAATTGTTCCTATAATAATGATCATTGATCTATTTTACAACAGTTAAGGATAAAATAATTTTACATTCTAAAAAATACCTTTCAATGATGGTATGGCCATTATGAGTTCCTTGTCATGTCATTTGGTCAAACTAATGCTCTGAATAGTTTTATAGATTTAATGAAATGTTTTTCCATAAATATATTAATACTTCTGAGGTAGTCTTTTAGGATGAAATCCTTATTGACTATTTGTCTGAAGAGAATCATATGCATCATCAGAGTGCAATTATGGAATTTTTGGGAAATTCCTATATATTCGATGATTTTGAAATGTAATTTTTTTATTTTAGAAATGAATTTCTTGGGAAATTTCATCTCAGAACATTGTATTGAAATTTACCCTGAAAACTATAAAGGCTTTTATGACATGGGATCAACCAAAATATATTCTAGACATTCAAATCTATATGGGTTTAGCTAGGTTGTTTTGTTGGTTCATTAACGACTCCTCAGGGCTGGCTTCAATAATGAGCGCTCTAACTTAGATAAGAGTAATGTATTCTAGGGACGAGAAATGTTAATGTTATTTTGTTGATCTGGAATTTTTTTTTCTACTACATTATTGTTGACTCACTTAGAGGGGAGGTAATGCTATGTGGTAAACTTTGATGCATCACAGTCAATTTTTTGTTGGATTATTATGCAGGGTGATCAGGTAAATGCATATGTCTCTATCCACCATTATTAACATGATATGAATTATCCAACTAAATAATTCCATAAGATATTAATGTTTTTTATGATGCAAAAAATGAGGATTTTGTGAAAATGACATTATGAATAAAGGTGTGTAGTTTATTTATACCACAAGATCTTGCGATATATTCTCTCTTAAATATATATAAATCTCCGCAAGAGAAGTTTGGTTTAATACATGAAATTTATTGACAATGAATCCGACTAAACACTAGAAAAAATGAATTTCATCATAGATAAATTGAGAATAAAACATTTAACCCAATCCATTAAAAAATCATTGGAATACTTGAACTTAGTGGCTCTTTTTGAATAGTTTAACATTGGATGTCATGAATAAGGGGATTTGGCTTCTTTATCTACCAATCGGTTGACATCTTATCTTCTCATAATGCTTCTTCAGGGATAAAACCTAATGATGTGTTCCATAGAATCAGACACTCTCTTTATAGAGGGGAGACCCTAGAAGATTGGTCATTCTCCACATAGGCCATTCTATGTTACTTGAATCTTTCTATTATACTATTAGTGGTAAAGAATTTTGTGATGAGTGATTTCAATAATTACCAATGGGTAGTTTTTCTAGGAACTATTAAAATAGTCTATGACACGTGTCATTGATTCTAGTGGCTATGTATGATATGGGGAATCATTGGATATTTACCACTTCATTATATGTTCCATCTTGTTAAGGTCGAGCACTGGAAACCTTTTGATTTTCTTCAGCCAGTTCTAGTGCTATCATAGAAGTTGGATGTGATATCTATTGAATTTTGAATCGAGTTTCTTCTTTCCTAGTGAATTAAGAATGAGATTTGAGTTTTCAATTACTTTCTAACTAAATCATATCACTTTATATTGATTCACGATACAAGAAAGTTACGGAGTTTGAAATTATATATATGAAAGGGATTGTTCATTTACATAAACTTTTATATGGTATAGTATCTGATTGGTATACTCAATTCACTACACACATTTGGAGTAGCCCTCAGGAGGCACTGGTATCTCATGTCCATTTGAGCACATCATACCATCCACCATCAGATGGCTAGAATGAAAATAGCTAAACAAATACTTGAGGAAGTTCTCTATTCTTGGGTTTTAGACTTTTGTGGGGTTTGGTATGACCATCTAGGTGATGGTGGAGTTTACATATAACAATAGTTACGAATTTGATATTACAAAGGATCCTTTTTCAGTTCTATTATGGCTACCTTGTAGAGATCTATTATGTAGGTCAGAGGTTGGTGATTTTTATTTGGTTGTTCCAGGATTATTCAACATAAGACCTAAAATATTATGTTGATTTATCAAATATTACTGACGACCAAGAGCTATTATAAGACATATACCGATAATAGTCCCAAAACATTGTAATTTTAATTTGGTTATCAATTGATCTTGAATCATTCACCTTGTTTAGGTCATCAATGGATTCGGTGGAATGGGAAACATGGTCCTAGTTTTGTGGGATCTTTTGTAGCTGATGAGATGTTTGGAAACATGGATTACTAATTCGATCATCCACCACATATAATTTTGATATATCACATGTTCCGTATTTCTCATATTTAGAATTATCTATCTAATTAATATCATGTATTATAAAGAGTGATCTTGAGGTTGAACCTGGTTGATCTCTGACGGAACATCCAGTCAATATAGTTGTATCTCAAAACATTGTACTTCATGGGAGGATGAAAGCATTGGTTTGAGTGCTAAAGAAATATGGATATAATAATCATGTGATTTTGGAGAGGGATGCACTGATAAGAGAGTAGTGGCCTCGTCATTTTTCCATGAAATCATCTTATGTTGATTTGTAGGGAAATAATGTTTATATTGTGGGGATGTTGATACATATTTTTACAATTTTTAGGTAATACAATCCCCTTTATTAATCATCATTTTTTCGGTATTCATTTATGTTTGTTTTAGGTGAAAATATTATAAATATTTTGAAAGATTATGGAATATTAACAGTCAACACACAATTTCTCCAAATAATGCACACTCTTAAGAGAAATCATGAAATTGCAAATAGATGGGGTTTTCAAGGATGACACATGTTTTGAAAAAATATGTTCCCACATAGTAGAATCCAAGAAACTTGATAAAATGGGGCACATGGTTGGGGAACAAAAATTGTCTAACCGTAAGGCCTTTCCCAACAAGCTGTTCACATGATTTAATAAATCCAAAAATATAATTTTAAATTCTTGAAACCATATATTCAGGATAACAATGGACCGAAATTATATTATTATGTTTTCTTCTTCCTTGGAGGCTTCTGAAAATAAATTTTGGCCCCGCTAATCCTTTCCAGAATGGATCGAAACATGGTGAACGTCATTTGATCCCTATACATTAGGTTTCCCATTCTTTTTCTCTTTCTCCTACTCTCTCTACTTTACTCAATAGGGGTTTTTTAGATATATGTGTTGTTAAAGGATCTAATCCATGATGTTTATTACTATGAATCTATATTCGAATTTGGTATTCATGTTGGTAACAATTTTTTATAGATTTTTACATGGCGATTTTGTGAAACTGAGGTAGGTGGTTCAGTTTTGATTTTCCAATTTGATTGATCCAAAATATATGGATCATTTCATGGAATTTAATTTAATTTATTGATATATATAAAATTTATTTCAATTTGTTGATTAAAAAAATAATTCAATTTAGTTAAGGATTTGAAATTAGAAATGTCATGAATTAGGGAGAAACCCCCCAAATCCACTGAATTTGGGTTTTTTTATATTGGATAGAATTTGGATAACATGAATTATTGAACTTAATTATGGAAATTAAATTCTGAAATTTAATTGATTTCATTGATATCAATTTTTATTTATGAAAATTTATTGAAATTATATTTATATAAACACATTGGTTTTATCATGAAAATGCATGATTTGATGAAAACCCTGTTTTTGTTTATAAATGGAAAATTACAATATTTAAAATGATATAAGGGTATGAATTATATTTTTGATATCTTAATATAAATTTCACATCATTGTTTTTATTATTGTATATACAATCCTAGTTGTTTTCTGAATTATCCGCACATCACTATATGGTTTACAACACTAATGATACATAAGCAGTTGTCAAATCAATAGTAGTATGTTGTGAAGTCCAATTTGAGTAGTTAAAAAGGGATGTGAGTACACATAATTACATGAAAATAATTTGAGTGTGTGGGATTCCCTAATCCTAGAACGGTCACAGCTCTTAGCGGCTGTCCATGTAACTCATATGTCTCTTTTTTACTATGTATATACCAATGTTTGAAAAATATTACCATGAGATATGAATTTATATAAAATATTTTATATGAATTTATGATTAATCAATTTGTTTAAATTATTTACATCATTTAGAATGTAAATCATGATATGATAAATATTATTTTTAAATTCCTTTCTTTTTAATTCAAAAATAAAAGTTTTATTTGTTCAGTTAAATGTTTTCATCATTTCAAGAATCCTGGGTGAAACCCTACTAGAATTTTAGCTCACACTATACCTATTTGTTCTTTTGTTTGTAGATTATTGTAACACCCCGAGCTTCCACAATACGCTTCTCATTCAATAATGCAACAGCTTGCATTGTACGCAACATCGAGTTCTAAATCACCGCAACTAATCATAGTAGCCGTTATGAATAGTAATAACCACTTTTTAAAATTATAGAAATTTTATATTTCAAAATCGACTTCATTTTTGGATTTGGAATATCGAAATTAGCCTATGTTGAATTTTTGGTATTTTTCTGAGAACTTCTAATTTTTTTATGAATAGTGAAAAATAGTTAAAAACAACGTTTATAATCAAAATAATTTATAGTGATAAATTATACTATTTAGTGGTTTTAAAGTATAATTAGAATATATTTTTACCATTTTATCCAATGGTGGTCATTAGAATTAATTTAACATTGAAATTGGACATAAACAATTGCCAATCTTTTGATATAAATTGTTTCTTAAAACACGCTATTTGTTGTGACAGCGGGATTTAATTATAAAATATATTAATGAAACTTATATTTTTGGAATTTTTTAAAATAGACATCATTTTTGAAATCGGAATATCAATTATAGCTTATGGTGAAATTTTGGCATTGTTCTGAAAAACATCAATTTTTGATGAATAGTGAAACCACTAAGTGGTAGTTAAATAACTGATTTTTCATTTAAATGAAATATTACCACCTCTGTGGTTTGATTTTTAAAAATCTGACATACATGGTTGTCATTAAGGTGTAAAATGGGGTTCAATGAGATTGAAATATTTTTTGGTGAATAGTAACTTTTAAGTTCTTAATCGCGATTAGAGGTAATTAGTGTAGTTTAAGTTAAAAATAATGTTTTAATAATATGATATGAGCATGACACTTGTCCTAACCTCATGGGATGTGTCATGTCCGACCAAGACAATCCATGGGACAACTTGGGGACGCCATGGAGCCACTTTAGTTGGAAAATGACAAAAATACCTTTTATTTAATGTTAATGTAAAAAATGACACAAACATGAAATGTTATACTAAAATAATTTTTACATGTGGTTATACATGTCATATTTTTGACTATAAATAGTAATTGAAAATATAAAAAGATTTCCTACATCGTAGTATTTTTTTTATAATTTTTAGACATTATATAAATTAAATTATTTATGACATCATGATGATGCATCGATGACCTCATTATTTAACGATTTAAATAAAATGAAAGGATAATGTAAAATCTAAGGCTTAAACTTGTCAAAAACTTATTGTATGAGAAGATTTCGAACCCTTATCACCTTATCCTCGAAGTATATAAGTATGGGACCTCTAAAATCCGAAACTCATTTTATAATAAAGTGACTTTTCTTTACTTTCCAAGAGTGCCCCTCCTCTCCACTTATAAAAGCCCCCCCCCTCTACCACCTCATTAACACTTTCAAGCCATTTGGCTCAGTCATCCTCTGCCCAAATACTCTCCCAACATCCCTCTATTACTCCTAGAAGCCTCACTTTGGGCAGAACTTATCCCAAGGAAGCCTTTGTCTAAAATAAAAAAGAGTTACCCTATTTTGAGGTAATGTCTTCTCTAATGTTGTTTTGTTTTATTTTTCTTCTCCAACCCCCTAAACTCTTTTTATTAATTTGTTTTGTAATAACACCAGTATCCTCAATATACTATGATGTTTTTATAAGAATTATTCGAGCTACACTTACACACACCTATATCTATTGGTTAAAGAACATACGGTTTCTGTGGATGACGAATTTCTGCCTCACGAAACGATGATTGTTCAACACTCATATAACACCTTCAAAGGTGGCCATTAAGATGTCACTATATTTATATATGATATATAATATGTTTATTTTTTACTTATGCTTATTTATTTCTCATTTATGGTATACTTTATGATTTCCATTATGGGTAAACGCGATTATTTCATTTTAGGAAGTGCGGACTACCGCCCCCTCAAAGTGATTTGAATCGTTAATGCCATATGTGGGATGTATAAAGAATGGAGTAAATGGTATTATACACTATATTATACTGGAATTATATTATACATTTATATCATTATTATTTCATTCCATTAAATACAAAATAGAAATGAAAGTAGCGTTCATGCATACGTACGGCTTACCGTCTCCATGAACGGTGCATTTCATTTCTTACCTCTAAATGTTACGTAATATTATAAATGAATGTATATACTGGATATATATGATATATATGACATCTAAATCATGAATATAATTATGGAGATAATGGATATTCTACCACATAAACAACTTGTAATTATATGAAGTTTATTGTTGACTCAAGTACCAAAGATCGACAAAACAACCGTTATTAACTTAAATAATTACATAATGTTCATATCATTGTAATAAGTGATATAAAAAGGATAATGAAATTGAAAATGGTTCTTAATAAGGTATATATTAACTCTAGTTTATTATTCAGGAGGTTAAAGAATGGTTGAGTCAAGTCAGACAAGAGGTAAGGGAACTTCTTAACCCAATTTCTATTCTTTGGGTTAATCTCATACTTTCAAATTATGTCATGATATTATTATTTCCTATATTGTATTTTTACATTATTTATGTGTACTTATAGTGAATACACATTATATATGTACTTTTTTTTAAAAAAACTGATCTTTTTAATGACTTCGTCTCAATCCCCTTTCATTGAGGCATATTTGGTTTTATACACAACATTCTTTTATAAGGTGTATAAACCCCTTTGACTTTTACGTTTATTCAAAAGGAATCTTTTTATATGAACCGTTTTGATAAACGAAAAAAGAGAATGTTTTTCTTTCCGTACTTATGCGGTGACAATGACTTCTCTGCCGCCGTGACCATTATTTGAGTTTCGACTTCCTCTACAAGCCATCATTTTTTTAATGAAAAATAAATACAAAGTTTTAACTTTATTTTATTTTGGTATTGAAAATGTTTTTGAAATCGTTTTTATTATATAAATGTGTTGTATTGATATCTTGTGAGTGAAATGTGGAAATGTTCTGTTTCCTTTATGCATGTTTTATGTGATACGATTATGTTATGGTTTATGATATGTTTAAACCTATTCATATGAGGAATGTATTGGACTTAATAAGTGATGGGTGTAGCCCGCTATAGCTCCTCGATGCATCGGTAGATCTCATGAGACAACTAGACGTGGAATTGGCCGAGGCCTTAATCATTTTAGACGTCTTTGCCGAGGATTTGACAAAATGTTTTAGAATGAATGGCATTATACATTACCTCATTATGAAAGTGGTTATTGATATTGCATGTGATTATTCGACCAGTAGAATATCCATGTGAAGAATTGAATGGCATTATCTCATTTTACTTTTTCCATATTATGTTGATGTTCAAGTTTAAAATGCTTTTGTTTTAGTTATACATTGCCTTAAATTTTTATGTTTATTTATGAAAGCTTCCGCAATATTGTTATCATTTCTGAGCTTCTGAGCTCACCCCTTTCAATGTTTTAATATTCTCCAGGATGTGAAGAAGTATTTTATGAATGACCTGCAAGGATAGTCAGAAGAGGATATGAGTGTGGACTATGAAGACTTTGTTATTAGTTTTTCACTTTATGATGTAATGTATCATTTATGAATGTATCTAGTGTTTCCAAGGCTACTAAACTAATCGGTCTTTCGAGACTTGATCTTTTGTGATCATGCCAATGTTACGAAGTAATGCACCGACTCTGGGTAGCTGGGGTCGAGGCATTACAGTTGGTATCAGAGGCAGTTTAGTACTAAACTAGGAAGCTAGATTTAGATAAACTCTGATTAGAGCACATAGCCCGAAGATAGACTTTGAGGATTAGTATAGAAGAACTTTCTAGAATTTTGGTATTATAGAGATTTTGTGAGTTTTCCGAGAAATACATACCTGTCTGGATACGAGCAGGTAGAGGCGGCTTTGGAACAGATGTACCTAGGGGTAAAACCCGAAAACACCGATTTGATCTAGACTCGAACGGGAACTGGTGCACAACAATGGGCCTTGCTGCACTCTTGGTTACGACACTCCCAGGGGATATGCTTAGGATAATTCTCATTTTCTTTACAAACCACTATGAAGGGTTATGAGTATATACTTCCTCAAAGAAAACATTTCTTTTTATGATTATGGATTATATCCATAAATAGTTCAATTTATAGAAAGTGTTTTACAAATATGCAATTATTTATTTTATTTCATAAACTAATCTAGTTTATGCCATAGTTTAGAAATGGAGCATAGTGGAAGGAATGGAAACCGTATCAATGCACGCACTCCGTGCAGGGATTTCCCTCCTGCTCAAGATAATTATTGTGGAGCTAGAGATACAACTGGTGCTGATCAACTTATTACCATACTGGGACAACTCACTCAGGTTATGAATAATAACCTTACTCGTATAGAGCACCCTGATCCGCAACATGGAGGATCAATGTTAGACCGCTTCATAAGGCAACAACCACCAACATTTAATGGGGGTACAAATCCGTTAGTAGCTGAGCAATGGATAAACTCCTTAGTGAAAATATTCCACACCTTGGGGAGTAGCGAAAGGGAGAAGGTTATCATGGCAGTTTACCGCCTCACAAGAGATGCTGATCAATGGTGGTCATTGATCCAAAATACAAAGGAAGATGAAGAAGTATAAAGTATGGAATGGAGAGAGTTCAAATAGCTTTTCCTAGAAAAATACTTTTCTCATGACCATCAAGCAGATATGGAAAGGCAATTTCTGAGTCTGAAACCAAAGGAGGATGAGAATGTCGCAAAGTATGAGGCCAACTTTAAAAGGTTAGAGAGGTATGCTGTAGATTATATACGTAGACCAAGAAATAAGATTTATCGTTTGATTGATGGGTTAAAACCATTTCTCCGTAGAGCTTTAGTATCACAATCTTTCTCAACATACGAAGATATTGTCTCATGTGCTATCAAGACAGAAAAGGAATTCTCTAAGCCTTATAACAACAATGTAAAGCAAGAGAAGAAGAGAATGGTGGAACAAGAGACGGATAAAGGGAAAAATGGAAAGAAGGAATATCCATTATGTGATAATTGTGGGAAGAATCACCTAGGTACTTGCCTAAAAGGAATGGGAGTTTGTTATAAATGTGGAGAAAAAGTTCACCAGGCGCGTGATTGCAAGGGAAAGAAAGAGGCTATCAATGTTGAATGCTACAATTATAGGGAAATGGGGCATTATGAAAATGAATTTCCTAAGCGTCAGGGAATCATACCTCAGAAAAGGCCAAGGGATCAAGGACAATCCTATGCTGTTACTACAGTTGAAGCAGAATAAGTAATGTATTGGTGCTTTTGGACTCATGGACTATATTCTGGTTATTAGAATAATGTGATATATATATATAAGGATTGTACTACAGTACTTGTTGATTTCAGTAAGGATTTAATATAATTAAGGTAATCATATTTTTAGTATGTGACAATAAGTGAAACTTTACTTTGTTTGGGGAATCTAATAAATTGATTTTGGAATTAAGAGACCTTTTAGAGAAAGTCTGGATAGAGGTATTTTGGATAACTATAATGGTTGGAGTGGATTAAGTTAATCATTGGATAGTATTGTTTAAGGTTAAAAAATTTATGGAGATTATTTTTGTAAAATTATAATAGTATAGTTTTAGGAAAAGGACAACCTGCAGGGTGGGGCATAACCCGTCGCGTCGGACAAAGCTGCAGGAATCGAACCCACAATCATAGTGCGACAGACCTTTATTTCCTACCACTAGCCTACAGGAAGTCCCTGGTTATTACAAAATAATTTTACTAATCTAAATGGTATGTGTTAACATTTGGAACCTTATTCAATTATGATAAGTATAATATTTTTGAGTTCTACTATCATTTTGAGTGAAAGATGAGTTGAAGGTTGAAACTCTAATTGTCAAGCATAAATATATATATACCTATCTCTTATTCAATGAATAAATTAATTCTTAAACTTTAGTAAAGGGATATTAAAACAAAAAAATGTGTTATCCTAATACCTTATGTCTTGTTGAACTGATGATATTTCAAATCAACATAGATTGAAGGCTTTGAGGTCCTTAATTTGACAGTTGATTGTGATTGATGACCTCAATCACTCCCTACAAATATTTACGTTTTTCCTCCAATTGTATGTCCTTAATTTCCACCAATGTTCTCCTAATCGAGATCATAATTGGGTGGTGAATCTTTCATTTCCATTTCCCTCTTATTAAGGCTAAATTTTAGTAATCTTATTTCTGATGTGGGTTTTCCACAAAGGTATTTTCTATTTTCAACCATTTATTTTCCAAGAAAAATTTTAAATTGCGAGGACGCAATTTATTGAAGGAGGGGAGAATGTAACACCTCGAGCTTCCACAATACGCTTCTCATTCAATAATGCAATAACTTGCATTATACGCAACTTCGAGTTCTAAAACACCGCGACTAATAATAGTAGCCGTTATGAATAGTAATAACCACTTTTTAAAATTATAGAAATTTTATATTTCAAAATGGACTTCATTTTCGGATTCAGAATATCGAAATTAGCCTATGTTGATATTTTGGTATTTTTCTGAGAACTTCTAATTTTTTTATGAATAGTAAAAAATACTTAAATACAAATTTTTTAATCAAAATAATTTATAGTGATAAATTATACTATTTAGTGGTTTTAAAGTATAATTAGAATATATTTTTACCATTTTATCCAATGGTGGTCATTAGAATTAATTTAACATTGAAATTGGACATAAACAATTGCCAATCTTTTGATATAAATTGTTTCTTAAAAACACGCTATTTGTTGTGACAGCGAGAATTAATTATAAAATAAATTAATTCAACTTATATTTATGTAATTTTGTAAAATAGACATCATTTTTGAAATCGTAATATCAATTATAGCTTAGGGTGAAATTTTGGCATTGTTCTGAAAAACTTCAATTTTTGATGAATAGTGAAACCACTAAGTGATAGTTAAATAACTGATTATTTGTTTAAATGAAATATTACCACCTCTGTGATTTGATTTTTAAAAATCCGACATACATGGTTTTCATTAAGAAGTAAAATGTGGTTCAATGAGACTAAAATTATTTTTGGTGAATAGAAACTTTTAAGTTCTTAATCGCGATTAGAGGTAATTAGTGTAGTTTAAGGTAAAAATAATGTTTTAATAATATGAGATGATCTTTACACATGTCCTAACCTCATTGGATGTGTCATGGCCGACCAAGAAAATCCATGGGACAACTTGGGGTCCCCATGGAGCTACTTTAGTTGGAAAATGACATAAATACCTTTTATTTAATGTTAAAGTAAAAAATGACACAAACATGAAATGTTTTACTAAAAAATATTTTACATGGGGTTATTCAAGTCATAATTTTGACTATAAATAGTCATTGTAAAGATAAAAATATTTCCTACATCATAGTATTTTTTTATTTATTTTTAGACATTAAATAAATTAAATTATTTATGACATCATGATGATGCAGCGATGACCTCATTATTTAACGATTTAAATAAAATGAAAAGATAATGTAAAATCTAAGTCATAAACTTGTCAAAAAACTATTGGATGAGGATATTTAGAACCCTTATCACCTTAGCCTCGAATTATATAAGTGTGGGACCTCTAAAATCTGAAACGTATTTTATAATAATGTGACTTTTCTTTACTTTCCAATAGTGCCCCTCCTATCCACTTATAAAAGGCCCCCACCTCTACCACCTCATTCACACTTTAAAGCCATTTGGCTCGGCCAAACTCTGCCCAAATAATCTCCCAACATCCCTCTCTTACTCCTAGAAGGCTCACATTGGGCATAACGCTTCCCAAGGAAGCCTTTGGATCAAATCAAAAAGAGTTACCCGATTTTGAGGTAATGTCTTATCTAATGTTGTTTTGTTTTATTTTTCTTATCCAACCACCTAAACTCTTTTTATTAATTTATTTTGTAACAAAAACTGTATCCTTAATATACTAGGATGTTTTTATAAGAAGGATTCGAGCTACACTTACACACACCTACATCTAATGGTAAAAGAACATACGGTTTCTGTGGATGGCGAATTTCAGCCTCACGAAATGATGATTGTTCAACACTCATATAACACCTTCAAAGGGGGACATTAAGATGTCACTATATTTATATATGATATATAATATGTTTATGTTTTACTTATGCTTCTGTATTTCTCATTTATGGCATACTTTATGATTTCCATTATGGGTAAACGCGATAATTTCATTTTAGGAAGTGCGGACTACTGCCCCCTCAAAGTGATTTGAATGGTTAATGCCATATGTGGGATGTATAAAGGATGGAGTAAATGGTATTATACACTATATTATACTGGAATTATATTATACATTTATATCATTATTATTTCATTCCATTAAATACTAAATAGAAATGAAAGTAGCATTCATGCGTACGTACGGCTTACCGTCTCCATGAACGGTGCATTTCATTTCATACCTCTAAATGTTACGTAATATTATAAATGAATGTATATAATGGATATATATGATATATATGACATCTAAATCATGAATATAATTCTGGAGATAATGGATATTCTACCACATAAACAACTTGTAATTATAAGAAGTTTATTGTTGACTCAAGTACCAAAGATCGACAAAACGACCGTTATTAACTTAAATAATTACATAATGTTCATATCATTGTAATAAGTGATATAAAAGGATAATTAAATTGAAAATGGTTCTTAATAAGGTATATATTAACTCTAGTTTATTATTCAGGAGGTTAAAGAACGGTTGAGTCAAGTCAGACACGAGGTAAGGGAACTTCTTACCCCAATTTCTATTCTTTGGGTTAATCTCCTACTTTCAAATTATGTCATGATATTATTATGTCATATCTTTTATTTTTACATTATTTATGTGTACTTATAATTAATACACATTATATATGTACTTTATTTAAAAAAATGATCTTTTTAAGGACTTCGTCTCAATCCACTTTCATTGAGGCATATTTGGTTTTATACACAACTTTCTTTTATACGGTGTATAAACCCCTTTGACTTTTACGTTTATTCAAAAGGAATATTTTTATACGAAGAGTTGTTATAAACGAAAAAAGGGAGTGTTTTTATTTCCGTACTTATGCGATGACAATGACTTCTCCGCCGCCGTGACCATTATTTTTGTTTCGGCTTCCTCTACAAGCCATCATTTTTTTTAATGAAAAATATATACAAAGTTTTAACATTATTTTATTTTGGTATTGAAAATGGTTTTGAAAGAATTTTTATTATATCAAAATGTTGTATTGATATCTTGTGATTGGAATGTGGAAATGTTATGTTTCCATTATGCATGTTTTATGTGATACGATTATGTTATGGTTTATGATATGTTTAAACCTATTCATATGAGGAATGTATTGGACTTAATAAGTGACGGGTGGAGCCCACTATAGCTCCTTGATGCATCAGTAGGTCTCATGGGAAAACTAGACGTGGAATTGGCCGAGGCCCTTTCCCAATATGATTTATGGTTTTGGCCGAGGCCTTAATCATTTTAGACGTTTTGGCCGAGGCCTTGACAAAATGTTTCAAAATGTCTTACATTATACATTCCCTCATTATGAATGTGGTTATTTATATTGCATGTGATTATTCGACCAGTAGAATATCCATGTGAAGAAGTGAATGGAATTATCTCATTTTACTTTTTCCATATTATGTTGATGTTCAAGTTTAAAAGGCTTTTGTTTTAGTTATACATTGCCTTAAATTATGATGTTTATTTATGAAAGCTTCCGCAATATTGTTATCTTTACTGAGCATCTGAGCTCACCCTTTTCAATGTTTTAATATTCTCCAAGATGTGAAAAAGTATTTTATGAATGACCTGCAGGGATAGTCAGAAGAGGATATGAGTGTGGACTATGAAGACGTTGTTATTAGTTTTTCACTTTATGATGTAATGAAACATTTATGAATGTATCTAGTGTTTCCAAGGCTACTAAACTAATCGGTCTTTCGAGACTTGATCTTTTGTGATCATGCCAATGTTATGAAGTAATGCACCGACTCTGGGTAGCTGGGGTCGGGGGGTTACAATTATCCTCATCTATGTTCAATCAAGGGTAATGTTCCACATGTATGTGGTTATTATTGTAGATTATTGGGCGTGGAGAGTTAATGTCCATTGGTACATGGGTTGTTAGCTTATTTGGATTCTAATATAGTGCCCCCTACAGAGTTTTTTTGTATGTATTCTAAATTGTGACTCATTATTCTGTTATGTTTGGGGATAAATATTTCCCAATTTCATTTTGTATGATTCTTGGTGGTAGTCACAAAATTTTGGGGATTGGGAATTCCCCAGAGTATATGATTCAAGTGATTTGGGTGTCATGGTACTGGGGTGTGTGGGATGGTTTCAAACATATATTAAATTTTATCATTTTGAATTATTAATTAGTAAATTGGGAGTCTAACATTGAGTCAAAAATTTATTTTATATTTATTTTATTATCATAATCTATTGTTTTTATGATTGAAATTAAATGTTATATTTTGTATTCCTATTTTAATTCATTGACAATATTATTTTTTATATTATCCATATCATTCAATTTTCTTTATTTTCAAATCAAAATTCCACTTTTATTGGTGAATGAGATTGAATTTGGTTATTAGATGAATTTGAACCATATTCTTTATCTCTAAAATATATTATTTATATAATAATTTATAAATAACTATATTTAAATTAATTTTAAAGTATAAACTATGAATCATTTAAATACTAAAATAAGAAAATATGTATAGATTTAATTCATATATTTTTGTAGACAATTTATAATTTTATTATATAGTAAACATTATATGAAATATTAATGTAGTATAATTACCACTTTTATATGGCCTAAATATTTTTATAACATATTCATTTAAATAATCACTCTAATATTTTTATTTATATATATTTTCAACAAATGGTTTCATATCATTTTTGTTAAAAAATTTCTTATATAATAATATAATATTAAAACCTCATGGATGTTGTTAACAAATATTGATGTTATAATTATATGGGTTTTCTTATTGAAAATGGTGTTTAATGACCCTTATTAAGAATAAAATTAATCTTATGATATCACAAAATGGGATTTCATTTATTTCTTAGGATACTATAGATATTATAACTATAATTCAAAAACCCATGAAATTTAATATAAAAACAGAAAATGGTTATAGTCTATTTTTATATAGATGTGTTATATAATGTATGGTGAATACAACGAGATGTTACTAGATAACATGATTTTTGAATCAAATAATTTCTATAATTGTAAAATAAATAAGACTATATTGGTTTACAATGATTCATCAAAATTCCATGATTAAAGGTTTTTTATTAGATGAGGTTAATTTTCTAATAATTTATAGGGATTTTACTATCACTAATAATGATACATGAAAGGATTATGTGTGTGGTTTTTGTAAAATGTAGAGAAATAATACATGGTTAGTTTTTAAAATTGGTGTTGAATTTATTAAATAGAATTTTATAATCACAGTTCATTTATTTTTTGAGGTATTTTTTTTATATATTATTGTTTTGAGTAATTTATATTGAATGAGTATCTTATATTATCAGTAATCAATATGTACTATTTTATGAAATATTTGTATGTTTTATTTATTTTTAAGTTATTTAAATCAAAATAATTAAATATATGATTGGTTTATATGGTTTAAATCAAGCGGATATAGTTGAATTCCTTTAAAGTGTTATGTTAAATTGAAATGATATAAGGATTCCAAAATAGCATAGAGGGGACATGTATAATTATCAATTTTTTAAGTGACAATGAATGAAAATAAATATAGATCAATAAAGAGAAAAGGGATTTTGATCAGAAATATTATAGGGGAGCAATTGTTTAGAGAAAATAATTTTTAAGGGATTAGTACTCATTTAAATATATTTCAACAAGTGAAATGGAAGATAAATTTCATCGATATAAAAAAATTAGATATAATTACCACATGAACCTGAATGGTGTATCCTTTTTTTTATTCATGAAATTAATTCATTCTCTTAAAATTATGATTGAATCATAACTAGTGAATAAATTACGGCAAATTATATTTTAATGAGGTGTGATCCTACAAGTATAGCGAATTCCCACCGAATTATAAATAAATATTGGTCTTTTTAAAATTTTTAATATGTATACATTATATTTATTATGTTTAATGATTATATCATGAAACAATTTATTCATTTAGATAACCACTATTATGTTTTTTCTACATTCAATAATGGAGAGAAGGATATATAAGATACTAAAAATAATTAGGGAAAGATAACTAAAGGGGGTGTTTAATTTCTCAAACAATCATTCAACACCCAATATTGGTATTTTCTATAACATATACGAAAATTTGTTTTATTGCCAACAATTATTCTTCCAATGTATTTTGTCTCTTGTGTTATTTGGAAATAATGGTATTCTATATGGACATTTCATTCATCTAAGAGAATAATTTTATATTTTTTTTGGAATTAGATATAATATTATATTTACATTATTTGGAATGATGTTGTAATGAATTTCCTGTATGGATTGTATGATGACATGGAAATTGGATCTGTCATAAAAATGGATAATAAATAATTGGATTCCATCACCAAATAACATAGTTCCTAGAGTGATATTTTTCCATGATGATCTATCTAAAGATGATTTGGTAAATTTACTCGATTGGAATATTGGAAACATTATTTTATATCATTAATGGAGATTATGATTTAAAATATACTATACATTATATCATTTGGAATATATATTAATAATTGAGTATGAAGATAATAAATTATTTCATTCCATTAATTGGAGAATGTGTTTTTAGAGAAGATGTTATGACTTTGTGAGACACTGAATGTTAATAGTATAATAATACAAGAATATCGTAAAAAATATATGAATTTATTTAGATGATTTCCATGGTATAGATAGTCATTACTTCCTATATATTTTCTTTTAAATTTATAATGAATGAAATATTTTATAATAAGTATTTATTTATTAATAACAGAAAAAATGGACTGAAAATAGCCAACACAACTTAAAACCATAAATGAAAGGTTAGACACATATAGTCACAATAATATGAACAATAAATATTCATGGTCAGGGTGGAAGAAGAAATGAAAATTGCATCATAGGTATATGCAAGGAAATAATAGTGTCCTAGGAAAAGAGAGAAACAATGAGTTGTCTATAATATAACATTTGAATATATTTGATTATTAGATGACTATCAATGTGAGGGAAATATCTATATAGAAATACTAAATAAAAAAATTCATTAACATAAAAATAATGAGTCTATCACAAAATGATGTAACAATATTCTCATTCCTCATAAGTTATGGTTACAAACATCATCAGTAAAAATTATAACATAATAAGAATACCATGAATCCCATAGTGAAACATCAATCCTATCTTATCATCCCTATACAAAGATAAAAAAATTCTCAGTGTATGTCTTATATGTTGATGCACTAAAAATGATAATGAGAAGAATCCACGGGCATTTTTAATGCCAAAAAGAACTTTTTTGGGCTGTATTTGATGAAATTAATTTGTGATGCACAAGGGAGGAGTATGTTTGAATTTTTTTCCTTCCAATATATGATATGTTTCACATATCTAAAGGATATATATGTGGGATATGTGTGAACATATTTCAATATGTCTAATGGTTTTACACCATGATACGTTGAAGCATTTTTTAATATGTAAAATTAATAGTAATGAGATGATAAATTGTATATGATAATTTTTTATTACAATTTTGATGAATATGTCACTAAAGTCATGATGTAGCACTACCCACAATAGTGTTTTTCATGGATGTAGTTATGATTAGTGAAAAATTTACATCATTACATATTTTTATAAAAAAATATAACGAATGATAATATGTGTGATGGTGATAAAATTATGTGTCACTTGGGGGATTTAAAATCATTGATATTGTTTCATGAAGGATAAATTATTTTAGGATCATATATTTTCCTAGTATATTACTATTTATGTTTTTCATTAAACATATTATGATTTAGTTTTTCCTCATCTTTAAAACATCATAGACTTTTTTCTTTCTAGATGTCTATTTGATTAAATTAACAAAAACATGGGTTTTTTTAGGATGTATGATATAGTTAGGGAGGATCCACATATGGAATAGTTTGGGGATTCTGGAGGATTTAATCGATTCATGATATGAATGAGTCATGAGTTACCAAGGTTTCCTAGAAAGTTGAGAATCCCGAAGGGGGGTTCAATTTTTTAAAAGGAAACATGTTTGAGAACTATCTGTAGGGAATTTACACACTATGTAATTGGTTAACATTACATTAAAACGGCACCATACTCATGTTTTGAACTAATTCATGAAATTAATTTGATAAAATTCATGAACTAATCAAATTTAAAGTATTTCTTGGGTGAATTTAATATTTATTTAAGCATATGTGTTTTTCTACGTATCTACCTAAAAACAAATACATGGGATTTAACTGAATTACACACCTTCTAATTCCATGAGTAGCTATTTAAAATAATCTTGTGTGGATTATTTCTCCTCAATATCATCTCAATATTTATAATCTCAACCATAGTGTAGTTTCTAGTCTATTTTGGAGCACCAATATCTATTGCTGACATCCTGTTTCAATGATCAATTAGTAGAAAATTCTTGTAAACATATGAACCTTCTTCCTCTAGTGTTTTTTTTCATTGAAATTGTTTATTTGTTCACCAGTTAATTGTATGGGTTCTAAATAATAATTTTATGGTCTGATTTAATGTTTCTTCTTCTGCTCAATATTTTTTTTGAACCAAGGAATGAAAAAAATACTTATTTACTTATATAGAAGAATTAAAATTCAATTTTGGAATCTTCATTTGATCCATTCGAAATAAATTAATGATGTGACCTTTCTTATAGCTACTAGTTGGTTGATAATATCATTGAAAATTATGGTTGAGAAATAGATTACGTTTTATTTTTATCATCAAATGTAATCAGTCGATTTATTGATATTGATTCTATATAGAAAATTTCATAATAGATTAATTGAAATAATTGGGAAATTAAATAAATGGTAATCATTAGAATGATCCATATGGTTTTAAGTTTTCATATTGGGATTTGATTGATATTGTGTTATGAACTAGTGACACATGCATGAATGCTTATATGTTATTCTATGCACTAAGACATGCATAGATTCTTATATATCGTCATATGCGCTGACACGTGTTATAATGCTTATATAGAATATTTTTGACCCTGGAACATTCTATAATACTTGTATACCTGGTTATTAACCTAACACTTATTTTAATTATAATATCCTAGTTTCTGACCCAAAAATATTATATAATTGTTATTTAATTTGTTTTGACCCTGACACGTGAAGAGATGCTAATATATCGAGCTAAACCATGAAACATGTTTCAATTATTATATAGTAGTCTTGAACCATTGGTTTTTTTATACCAATGGTATTTGGATTTGGATATTATTGTAGTGATACATTCTCTTATACATTCTTTTAAGGAACCTGATGAAGTTTGTGTTTTACCATGGTAAAATGGATATGGTTGGAATGGTTGTGAAACATTCACAAATATATTTCAACATGGTGCTAAAGAATGTTGTTGCTCTATTTTATTAATTGCATAATTAATTTATTCACATGTTTATGAAATTATTTTAAGAACTTATTATTAAAATGGTTTATTTTTTCACGATGATGTAAACCTATGGTGTTTTACTCAATCGTTATTCATACCTCCATTTCTTAACCGATACAATTATAGGGATGTGGGTTTGGATAAGGGAATCATACGTTATTGTTGATTTTGATAATTGTTGGATGAGATATAGTTAGAAGACAAGACCATAATTTGTTGCAATACTTGTGTCATTTTGTTTTATCTTATTTAAAATGATTATTTTATTTGTATGGACTTCATTGTGGAATTTAGCTACATATCATCCTGGAATTACATGATTCCTTCTAACTGGAATATTGGATTCACCATTATTTCCTTGTTTGGTTATATGGATTTTTCTATGTCTATTAATTGATTTATATTATTTATATGATGTGTTTTAGTTGTTATGAAACATCTAACAAAGGGTTATTTTCTTCCCAATATTCATATCTAAACCATACTGCTAGTCGGTAGCTTCTATCATACATGGAATCATTCTTGAGGTCCCTAAACTATCCCTTTTTTTCCATGTGAGAGAGTTCTCGATTGGGAAATGTAATAAAGTATTATTAAGGATGTATTATTTTTTTCAGTTTCATTAAAATTTGAGAAATGGGGAAGGGATTTTATAATGTGTCCTAACATGGTCATGAGCTTGTAAAAGGGTGTTTCTAACCTATATACTATTGAAAAATGTTTACTCTTTGATTGGGTTATATTTCATGGTATTTTATTTTTAAGGTTATATTTTTATCAACTTGGGTGATTCAAAGGTTTTATGGTGTTATTGTTTTTGGATATTTATATTTATGTCCAAGAATTTTGTGAAATGAGTATGATTGCATCATGATATGAATATAAGGATATATACTAAAAATAATTGTTCTTGATATGAAATAATTTATTGAAATTGATATATTTAACTTTAGTGTTGTTAATTAATACAACTGTTAGATCTAATAAATTAAATTTAATCTCTTTTATGTCAAAATACATTTCTTTTTATTTAATGCTTAGAGGGACCATGAGTAAGTGAATCTCTATTATAGTCACCTGTTGAGGTTTAACTTATTATAACCAAGTTCTCTTATGTGTTTGCATGTCTTGTTTATTAAATTAATACTCATCGCCTTCAAATTAGGTGATGTATATAATAAATATGCACAATCCTAATGCAACTGAGTTGGAGCTACCTATAGAACATTATGTTCTGATGGATGATCAGGTTCATGACATCTTCTTTAGGGTCATGTTATCTATGGATATAGTGACTTTTCATGTGTTGCATTTGATATATATGTTGATGACAGAGTTCTAGGTGCAGTATCCTACTATGCTTTCTAGGGAGGTAGTATCCTAGGTTGTTGATTTTTGGAATGTGTTAGTTAAAAAAATATTTTAAAACCTCAAGACACCCACATATTAGAGGATGAGGTGTGTTTTATATATGCTTCATGGATCATCAAAGAGTTAGTGCTACATTTTAGTGCATGATGTGAAGAAAGTGGACTTTTCTTGTAAGGAAATAAAGTCAAATATCCTAATACATATCAATCATTTGATGATGTGGGATGATATGTATCACAAGTACATGATTCAGACACATGAGGGCATGTTGTTGATGAACAATATCTAACTATTCTCCAACATTTAATATTTTTTTATATCTTTCTAAGCTGATGAGATCTCCATAGTGATATGTTTTTGGGAAGGGATTTGTTATGATATCAGAACATAACACAAAATGTTACATTTGATCATTTTTGAATACGTAATGAATCAAAATCTCACTTTGGATTGGAATATGATAGAGGCCTCATGGTGGGGTCAGAATGTTTTAACAGTGAGAACTGATAGAAATTATTTATGTAAAAATAAGTTTTTATCTTATATTCGTTACCAAAGATGTAGTTGAAAGAGCATCTAGGTTAGTGGAAATCCATATCATGTCAATGATTCATTTCAGTGATATAATGGTGGTATGTTTAGCCATAAGGTCCCACTGTGACTTTAACCCACAATTTAGGTCATGTCTGAGATAGATTGGGTTATCATAGATTTTTTTTCGAACATTCCACTTAGAAAAATGATTTGAGATCAGGATAGGAACCCAAGTCTATAAGGGTCCAATTTATCCCTCAACACAAGGGTAGTTGGTGTTATACTAGTCGTTCAGGCTGATGAAGTTTAAATGGAACCCTAGTAAAAGTGCGCAATATCACATAGAGGAAACATAATATGGAAATCAGAATTGATCTTGGAGTAGAAGGGTGATCCAACTGGATTCTATATAGTATGATCTGACCAGTTTTGAATAATGACAAAAATTTATCAGAGGTACAATTATTGTGTCATCCATATTATCTTGTGTTTTTTTAGATATATGAGTGTCACATTTATTTTCACCGATCTTTTTGAAAACATCATGTGGTTGGATGTTGGAATCATTTATTTTACATTGAAAATATATACATCATTGGATTTTTGGTCATATAATAGAAAATGTTTCCAGACATGTTTTATAGAGAATTGTGGTTAACATTTCTTTTAGGATCTGACTGTGATGGAATTGGTAGGAATCAAATTGTTTCATTATATGGATCAGATAGATATATACCCAGATAATAACCACTATTTCTAGAGGATAGTTACCATTCTTCCACTATATTGATGTTATTATTCTCACCAAGTTGTGTGGGACCCTCAATCTAGTCATGCAATTCCAATTTAGTGTATATTTGATTTTATAATAGCTAAAATAGATGATTTTATTTCATAAAATAATCGAATGTAGCAGTATTAATTCTCTCCTGTCATGTGTGGTTTTCTGGATTCCTTTCTTGAAGAGTAAAATAGATTACTGCCATAGAGAGACATAGATTTCATGACCATGTTGGTTACAGGAGTAGAAGCAGTTTCTATCATGCCCTATAAAATGTAACATGTAGATCATCGTGAGTAGAAAATATATTTGTATGATCTAAAAGATAATAATTTCTTCTACTCTAGTTCTTCTCCTTGTGGATCATCATTTATATTTTCCAATAATGTGAATGGTATTTTGGAATTATATGTGTATTATTAGAAATTGAACAAGATGATGGTCATGAATCGGTATTTTTTTTCACAAATTGAGAATACCTTTGATCATCTGATCTATTATAAGATATTATACAAATTCAAATTGATATCAGTATACTGCTAGTTAAGGGTGAGACAATTGTACTTACGTTGTATTTCTTTTAGGATCAGGTATTTCTTGTGTGAATTGATTGTGATGTTTTTTGGATTGAGAAATGCACTAGCGATATTCAATCCAATTATGAATAGTATTTCATACTTTTATGGACTACTATTTGTGGTTTTTTATGACATCTTAATGTAATCCTTGTCAATATATTAGTGTCCCAATATTGTTAACATCATCTTGAGTTTATTTAAAGGGAATCATATTTACCCCTAGCTATCAATATGATGTTTTTGGATTTATAATGTGCACTCATTGGGACCTAAAATATCATTGGATAGGGTGTTTTTGGATGAATAGAATTTTTCATCCAATATATCTTGGGATAATACCACTAATTTATTCTCGGTTCAGATATTTCTATGTTTATTAGGTATTTATATGTGATTTATATATGAATTATCCCATCTAGAAGCACTGATGATGGGACTGACCAATAAGGGAGTGATGTTTGTTTCATTTTCAAGAGCTATAAAGAAGTATGACCTCATCACCAATCCTTACATTACAAGTACTGGGTAATGTATATTTATTGTACTATGAGGCATATGTAGTTGGAATTATAGTTGTTCTAATACATGATGATTGAGTGGTTTCTTATGTCTCTAAGTAGCAATGATTGCATTAGATAAATAACCATATTCATGATCAGGATATAGTAGCAAGGGAACATTCCATGTGATGATGGATACATTATTATATGGGAGATTGGTTTTTGATATACACGGACTAAAAAAATCCCAAGTAGATATTTTCATAGCATGACCTAATCCATTGGAAGAGTCGGTGGGTTGAGTATTTGTAGTTTTCAAATTTGATTTGGATTATAAATTGGGAATGGGAAACATTGTTTCTGTTGCATTCAGATAAAGGATTCAAAATGAGGCAGTGCGGGAGTCTTGCAATTAGCGGTAGATGATAAACCACTTTGAACACATGCACCAAGATATTTAGGAGTCTCAAGGATGAGTACGTCTATAATCAACGTCATTTATACACATTATTTTAGAACATATCAATAATTAGTAGCTATATGATAGAGAAAAATATTTTTAAAAGAAATATTATATGGAAGGGATACAAAATCGGGGTGTTCTCTTGGTAGTTTCAATTATATTCTTTAGTATTGTATGGGTTTATATGAACTTATGAGAGAATTCGATGAGAAAGTATCATTCTTCTAGATGGTTGTAATAACATATTTATATAAATATATAAAATGATATCAATAGATAGTACTGGTGGAAGACCATTAGTAATGAATTAGTAGGCTTTGTAGTGAGAAGTTTTTAGTGTTAGCAGGTGAATGATGACCACGAACGGACTCTAGGATTTTACATCATTTTCCCATTCCTGAATGGGAATGGGGTGATGTATGTTACTACACAAACATTTATTAATGAAAATTCTTCTTGATCTTATTAAATATATTATTATATAATATGGTTATTCGCACTTTATTGGTTTCATGATTTTGGATTTCAAAATTACTGTTGAAAATATATCCTTTGAACATAGATCACATAATTATTATAAATATCAGGCTTTAGCAAATCCATTTTACACAGAAAAAGGAAGTGATGGCCTAATCTTGTAGAATTTCTTCGTAAAAATTCCATATGTCAGATATCAGAAAGGAGGTGGTGTCAATGGGATTCGATATTGACCATGCCCAAGCCAAGCATCAACACATTAAGCGTGAACAGACCTACCAAAAAGAGATACATAAGTTGATAGAGATTACCACCTGAGCTATGTTTTTCAGCCTCCCCAAGAGTTTGTCACCATTTCACACATTACCCTTTAATCTTATGTTGGTTTCATAAGGGGTTATGTAACAAGACCATTGAACTACGATTTTGTGATGTATTTTTCTTATAGAATAATGAATGTACATTCATAATATTATTATTACATTGTAAATAGTTTTTAAAGAACAAATATTATTTTTAGATAATATTCAATTATAAAATATATTTTTATGAATTAATGGATTTAAAAATTAAATAATATTTTAATAAATTATTATTACTATTTTTTAAATATGAATGATTGTATAATTTTTATAAATTCAAATTTAATTTTTATTATGGCTTGAGAGCTGTATTTGTCAAAAACCCATATATTTTCAATAAATGTCAGTTTATATTTTAAAATTATAAATTCATATATTTATGAATTTATTTAGATAAAATGAGTATTATTTTTGTAACTAGTGTGTCAAAATTTTCCAACAGTTAATTTTCCATAATTTTTTGAGATAATCAACTTTTTGGGAAACAAACTAAATACACTTTAGTTATATAGTGTATTTTATGACACCATAATAACCAAATAGTGGAGTCATAAAATATTATAAATTATGTGTTCTATAAATATATGTTTTATTTTAATTTAATGGTATTTTATGTTTGATTAATTTATTTTACAATGCTTTAGTGGACCCTCCAATACATATAAAACATTTTAACATTTTAAAATAATTTTCCATGAGAGTGTTATTCACCACCACAAATGAAAGCCTAAAATTTTATGAATTTCAGCCATTGGACATATAAAATACTATTTTCCACTCCCAGTTGTAAAACAACCATGGGCAAAAAACATGGTTTGGTTTGTAGTTTTGATTAGTTTAATATTTGATATCCACAACCTAAATAATAAAGAATTCCCACTCTTTTCCTATAAAAATCCACCAAGCACCCACATCTCTATATTCAAACCCCTTTTATCACATCCCTACTATTCCCTCCTCTCACTAGTATCCTTCCAAGGCACCCCATGATCCCATGAAACCTCGCTATATCCCATCCCAATCCTTTGGAATCACACTTCCATTTATGGGATTTCTTCCTCTCTTATTTATGTTCAGGTTTCTTTATGTTTCAATACCCTTTTCATTTAAATTCAAAATGTTTGGGTATGATTTATAACCTCCCTCATACAACCCTTCTTATGTTTTTATGATTATATAACTCTTCCAATCTCATTAATTTCTCTCATGTACACCTATTACAGTGATGACATTCTGTAATGGATTTTTTCGATTCTCATTTTTGACCAAATCTAATTTTATTGTTATTCCCTTTTATTTTAAATTAAAAATGTTGGATTATGATTGAAAATCTGCCTCATACTTCAATCCTCATTTTGGGTCATTAGATAACCCTTTCTCTCTCATTATTTCTTCTCATGTACACCTATTACCATGCTGAAATTCTGTAAGGAATTTCTCTCTTCTCATTTACAATAATGAAATTATTTTATATTATGAATCTAAATTACATTAAAAATGGTGGGATATTATGTTCCATGACCCCTTTACTGTACATTTCATGTATAAATGATGAAATACCCATTTATCTCTCATTAACCGATTTTATGATTTCTATTTAACACTGTTATGGTGTCGAAGTTATACCAAAATTTCCATGCCAAATCATCATGTAAGTGAATACCATACCCATTTCTATAATAATGTTATTAACCATTATGCACATGTAATTTATTATTGATGACTGAAAATTACGAATTCCACATCTCTTATTCATGGAATAAATTTGGTTGTTTAATGAGTCCATGTTGTTTGACCTATGTGGCACACATATTCATTAAATGAAATGATTAAGAAGGGTGAACCCTGATATTTCTCCAATTCATTTGGTAAATATTAGTATTAGGATACATCAAGTGCAATAAGGATTTACTCATGATAATTAATGTTAAATGATGGCTTACTCATGCTCCACATGCAATGAGCCTTGCCTCATGATAATATCATGTTAGAGGATCTTATCACATTTCCATGTTCTAATAATCATGATATATAATCCCTTTATGTTCATGTTTATATTATAATCCATTGATATGTCTATTTCCCAACATGTACATTAATAATCATATTATTACTTGTTTACTCCCTTACTGAAATTTATAGCTCAACAATTTCTTTTTCATGTCATTGGGTTATCCAAAGCAATGCTATGTACGAAGGAATGTTTGTGGCCATGTAAAAGATGTTTTCATTAAAGATCTATATTTGATGTTTTATGTTGTTATGTAATGTTCCTAAAACCCAAATACACTAGAACTCTTGATATTATATGTTGTATTATGTGAATATTTTATGTAATAAAATATGTTAATGTATTAAATAAAGAGTATATTTGTCATAGTTAGTACCAGAGGATAGGTTTAGTTATTATTTGGATTAGGATTATAAAACCCTTGTGAAAACATTAAGGATAAGACTATGTATAAGAAAGACATCACTAAATTTTGGTGAGTACTGAGTAAGTGGTTTCTCATGAATATATATCCATTCTTGGATACAAGATGGTAGAGGAGGCTCTGGCATAGATGTATCTAGGGGTAAAACCTGACATCGGCACATTGAGCTAGACTTGAATGGAAACTGCTGCTTGACATGGGCCTTGATGCAATATTGGTTACGACACTCTTGAGAGATATGATTTTTTAAATTCACAATCTTCGCATGAACCACTGTTAAAGGAATAAGTAAAAAAATCCCCTAATAATATATGTTGGTATGTAGATCATTGATATCATAGAGTGGATCCTATATGTTCAGAAGTTAATGAATCAACTCTAATTTATATGTTATCACGTTTTCCCATTGAATTCCCCTTTATGTGTTACCCTAACATTATTTTTATTCCAACCAATGGCCTGTTATTGGAGGACTCGAGATAACAACTAATGCAATGATCATTATAATGACTGTTCTAATGAGATTCAAACTCTTATGGGAGTGGGAATTTCAAACTTTTTCATGATAATATCTTATTTAACTCATGTTTTGAATAGAAACATGGTTCAGGAGGAACATTTAACTCCCATAAGAATGAACAATGCATAATCGAGTGGTATATGAGATGAAGGACACCTACATTTAAGGGATCATTCGATCCCTCAATTACTATGAAATGGGTCAACTCCATGGAAAAGATCTTGTCTATCGTTAAATGTTTTGAACAAGAGACGGTTCTTTAGGATTCTTATCATATGGAGGGTGAAGTTAATCATAGGTGTAAATTTATAAAAAATACAAAGCCTAAGGAAGATATTGAGGTGTTATAATGGAAGGATTCCCATAAAATATTTTCGATAAGTATTTTCTACACACCCTCTAATGTAAGAAGTAAAGAAACTTCATTTCCCATAAGAAAAAATTCGATGAATCCATCAGATCATATCATGAAAACATAACAAGGCTTGCACAATATGCCTCTTTATTTGACGTTACCCCAAAATTCAAGGTTGACCGCTTCTTTGTTGGGATAACACCTAGCCTACGTAATGACCGTGAGATCTGCGACATCGAGAGCTATGAGGAAATTGTCTGATGATCCCTTAAAGTTAAAATGGTGATCAGAAAATCTCAGGGGTATTATGGGGATAAGAAGAATAAGGTGTAAATAATTCTAGTGAATTGAGAGATAAATGAAATGGTGAAAAGAAAATACAGCACCCCGCTTTTCAATTTTGCGGAAAGATGCACCCTATAAATTGCTTGATTGGGATGAGAAAATGATTATATTGTGGAAAGAGAAGGGAACTTGTCCATTAAATATAGAAGGGAAAAACCCGTGGCCATGACAGAGGAGAGGAACTATCCATTTGAACCTCAACGTGTTTTTTATTACTTAAACTGCAATTATAGAGGGAACTTTTCAAACTAGTTCCCTAAGCCAAGGGTTTTCAGAGGAAACTAACAACCTCTAAGACAACAATGGAGAGATTTTTCCATGACTACCACCAAAGTGAACCCCAAAAATTAAGTGGTGAGAGGTACAATAGTTATTAATTCAATAATATATAACATACTTTTTTATTTTAGTTCAAACATTATTTAATATCCTGAATAATTAGTAGAACAATCCCAACACAACCACAAATCCTAGAAGCCATGATTTCGGTGAGAACGGTAAATGGGGAAATCATTGCATCTCATGAACATAACTAATCTCTTGTATTTAATTGTGTATTTAACATCCTAAGTAACCTTATTATACTCCATTTGGGGGATTTTTATGCAATTCATTTCAAGGATAATCTTTACTTATATAGAGCCAACAATAATTTTTTTGAGAGGGAAATCACTCTTTATATGGTAAATTGGCCCCCGATTCTATACATGTTCCAGGAGGAGGATGAATATTATTTATAACTATAATCATAAGAATGGGTATTAAAACACTATGAGAACATCTATCCTACTCAGATTATTGAGTCTAATGAAGTAACCAACCTTGAAGACTTGCCTATTATGAGGGAATTCACTAAAGTGTTTCTTGAGAAATTGTTCTGTCTTTCTCCTAGAAGAGATGTTGAATTCTCAATTGATCATCAACATGGGGAGATTCCAAAATCCAAGACTTGGTTTAGAATGGATTCTATAGAGCTTGAGTAGATAAAAAAATAAAGGAGAATATGGAAAAAAAAATGTTTATACGCCCCAAGTGCTTCCCCATTGGGTGCATTAGTCCTCTTCATCATGAAGAAGAATGGGTAAATGCGCCTTTGTACTGATCATCATGATCTCAACAAAATCCCAATAAAGAAAAATTATCCTCATAGCCAAATTGATTACTTGTTTGATTAGCTATGTAAGGCACAATAATTGTCCATGGTGGATTTGCGGTTCGGATATTACCAAGTATGGTGGAAGAAAGAGGATATCTACAATACTGCTTTTCGTACAAGGTACGAGCATTATCAATTCATATTAATGCATTTCAGACTCACTAATGCTCTGGAAATTATCACGAACATGATGAATAGAGTCTTTAGGGAATACCTCAAGAGATTTGAGGTAGTCATTATAGATGATATGCAAACATACTCCAAAAACAAGAAGTTGCAGGAGGAGCATATAAAAACTGTACAAGAGACATTGCGAAAGGAAAACCTCTATGAAAAGTACAGGAAGAGTGAGTTCTAGTGGATGGAGGCCTCATTCATGGATCATATCATCATAATCAATGGGATATAAATGGATCCATCCAAGATAGATTCAATTAAGGGATGGTTGAGGCCACCATCGGTGACATATATTCATAGCTTCCTGGGGTTAGGTGGATATTATCACTGATTTGTGAGAAAATTTTCACAATTTTACAACCATATTAACAAGATTACAAAAAAGGTAGTAATGTTTTCCTAGAGTGATAAATGAGAAGAGAGCTTCAAGGAATTGAAAAGGAGGCTTATCACAATGCCCGTACTCAAATTACCCACAAGTGGAGATCTTTTTTTCATATTATGTGATGCTTAGAAGTATGGAACGGGTTGAGTGTTAATGAAAACTGACATATTCATTGCCTATGATTCAAGGAAATTGAATGTAAATGAGAAAAACTATCCACCACATTATCTAGAGTTGGCTAAAGTGATCTTCTCTTTCAAAATTCAGCAACATTTCCTCTTTCGGGAGAAGGGTGAAATATATACGAACCAAAAAATCATCATTAATATATTCACATAGAAAGAGATGAACATGTACTAAAATAATTGTTTATAGCTGATCAAAGAATATAATAACTCAATAAATTACCACCTTGGGAAACAAACAAGGAGGAAGATGATCTAAGTAGTTAGGACCCACCAATTCTATCATTGATGAGAATTGAAAAGGAACCAATATTTTTAGATTTTATGAATATGGACATGGGAATCAAAAAGAAGGGAACATCATCAATCCTTTCACAAATTATTTCTCAATCATCTCTTTTGGAAAGGTTAAAGGATGCTCAAAAGGATGTTGTGGGAAATAAAAAGAATGTAGAAACTATCAGAACAAGGAAATCATCATTGTTCAATGATAATGAAGAAGGAATTATGAGACATGGACTAAGACTTTGTCTTCCAAGAAATCCAAAGATAAAGAATGAATATTTGGATGATGCACATATTTCAAATTTAATTATTCACATAGGAAACACAAATTTGTATCAAGATATATGAGAGAATTATTGGTTGGATAACTTTAAGAAGGATATCACTGAGTATAAATCAATGTGCATGCTATTTCAGCAATTGAAGGATGAGTGGTAGAAGTCTATGAGGATGATATAACCAATAAAAATAACAATATGGAAATGGGAAAACATCAATATGGAATTTTTCATTAGGATTCCAAAGACATAAAATGGAATGAATGCAATCAAGGTTGTTGTGGATCATCTTTCAAAGACTGCACACTTCATTCCAATTTTAGATGATTTATCACTAGATTTATTGGCACAAATATACATATGAGATGTGGTAAGGGTAGATGTAGTACCACTATCAATATTATCCAATAAAGATCCAATATTCCCCTATATGTTTTGGAAGAGTCTTCAATATGATCTGAATACTAAGTTGATCATCAGTATGTCTTATCATCTCCAAAATGATGTCCAATAAGAGCAAACTATCGAAACACTTCAGGACATGTTGAGACCATGCTCAATGGACTTCAAAGGATTATGGAATCAACATCTTCATCTAGTTGAGTTTTCATATTACAAAAGTTTCCATTCAAGAATACAAATGGATACATATGAAGTCCTTTATGGAAAGAGGTGTAGAACACCGACACGTTGGGTAGAAGTTGTGGAGAAAAAACTCATAGGTCCTGATATGGTCAAAAATTAGTGGAGGAGGTTAAGACCATCCAGCTCCATATTAAATCTACTCATAGTTGACAAAAGAGATATGTTGATAACATGTGATGAGACCAAGAGATTGATGTTGAAGACATTTTATTCCACCGAATAGAACCGCAGAAGGGAGTTATGAGATTTGGGAAGAAGGGAATGTTTATTCCAAGCTACATCGGCCATTTTGAGATCATTAATTGCATTGGAGTAGTGGCCTATCGAGTAGTACTCCCACCGATGCTATCTCAAGTACATGATGTATTCCATGTATCACTCCTAAGGATATACATACCTGACCCATCACATGTAATCAATCCAGAGGTGGTACCATTTTAGAATGACCTCTCTTATGAAGAGAAGTCTGTGAAGATCTTATATTTTTGAAAGAAATGTTCTACAAAATAAGACAATGCCCCTCATCACGATTTTTTGGCAATATCACAAGTTTGATGAAGCAATGTTGGAATCATTGGAAGTGAAGAAGTAGAGTTACCCTCATTTGTTTTAGTGTGGGAAATGTAAATTTCAAGGGAAAAATTATTAAGAGGAGAAAATTGCAATGACCAAAAAATTTATTAATGAAAATTCACCATGATCTAATTAAATTTCTTATTATGTAAATTAGATATATACACTTCATTGGTTTTATTATTTTGGTTATCAGAAATATTATTATGAATTGTTACCATTTCAAATATATCTATTGAATAGTGATCACATGATTATTTTAAATGAAGGTCTTTAACAAATCCAATTCAATCAAAAAAAGGATGTGATGACCTCATATAGTAGAATTGCTCCGTATGAAGCCCATTTGTCACAGATCGAAAAGGAGGTGGCGTCATAGGGTTTCTATCTTGACTAATCCATGGCCTAGCTACAACACGTTATGCTTGAACATAACCGCATATGGGAGAAGTGGATGTTGGTCGAGATTACGAACCAAGCGATGTTATCTAATCCACCCCAAGAGTCAGTCACCATCAGAAACCATACCCTTCAGTATTATGTGGGTGCTATAAAGGGTTATTTAACAGGATCCTAGAACTATGATTATGTTCATTATTTTTTATAGAATAATGATTATTCATTCTTTTTATTATTATTACATTGTAAATAATTTTAATTCACAAATAGTTTTCATAGATAATATTCAATTATAAAATCGAATTTGATGGATTAATGGATTTTTAATTAAATGATATTTTATTAAAATATTATTACTAAATTAAATTTTTTTAAATATCAATGATCTTATAATTTTAATGAATACAAATTAAGTTTTTATTATGGCTTGAAACATTTTTGTCAAATCCAATTAATTTTCAATAAATGAGAGTTTTATTTTAAATGTAAAAATAAACATATTTAAAAAAACTATTTAGAGAAAATGAATATTATTTTTTGAATCATGGCGTTTAAATTTTCTAACATTTAATTTTTCTTAGTTTTCTATGACAGGCAAATTTTTGGGTAAAAATTAAATAAAATTTAATTATATAATGTGTTTTATGACATTATAATGACCTAATAGTATTGTAATAAAATTGAATAAATAGGTTGTTCGGAAATTATATGTTTTAACATTAATATAATGTGTTTTTATGTTTGATTGATTTTTTTACAACCAATAGTGGACCCTCCAAGACTCATAAAACATTTTAACATTTTAAAAAGATTTTATTAAGAGTGTGAATTTCCTCCACCTAAGTAAGTCTAATATTTTATGATGTTCATCCATTAGCCTTATAAAATAATTTTTTCCACTCCCCATTGGAAAAAACCGCGAGAAAAAACCATGGTTTGGATTGTGGTTTTTATTAGTTTAATGTGTGGAGTCCAAAATCGAAATAATAAATAATTCCCTCTCATTTAATATATAAACCCACCCAATAACCCACTTCTCCTTACTCAAACCCCTTGTATCACGTCCCTACTAAATCATCCCCTCACTAGCATCCTTACAAGGTGACACAATATCCCATGAAGACACTCTAAATCCCTTCCCAAGCCTTTGAGATAACACTTCCTTGTATGGGATTTCCTCCGCTATCATATTTGTGTAAATTTTGTTTATGTGGTTATACCCATGTATTTGGAATGTAAATTATGGTGGTATGATTTTGCACCTCCCCCATACTTCTCTATTTATTTTGTAATTATTTGAGACCTCTTTCTACCTCATTAATTCTTCCCACGTACACCTATTACCATTCTGAAATCTCATAAGGGGATTCTTACCTTCAAAATATTTTCCAAATTTCAATATGTTATTATGACATTTTATTTTCAATTAAAAATGATTGGGTATGATTTCACACCTCCCTAACACATCCCTTGTTGTTTTTTAATTATGAGAGACCCCATTATCTCTCATTAATGCCTCCCATTTACACCTATTAACATGTCAAAATTCAGTTAGATATTAATCTCTTCTCATTAACATTCAAGTAATTATTTTATATTATGAATCAAAATTCCATTACATATATTGGAATGTCATGATCCATGACCCCCTTACTATAAATTTCATGTATTAATTATGAGATACCCATTTCCCTCTTACCAACCCATTTTATGATTTCCATTTCACATTGTTATGTTGCTGAATTTATACCAAACATTCCATGACAAAATCATCATGTAAGTGAATTCCATACAAATTTATCTAACAAAGGTATTCACATTTATTCACATGTAATTGTTCATTTAAGAATTACATTTATGTATTATACATATCTTATTCAGGGAATAAATAATAATTTTTAATGATTCTATGTTGTATGGTCTATGTGGAACACTTATACATGAAATGAAATGATTAATAAAGGTTTTCCCAGATAGCACTCCAATGCATTGCTTAAATATTAGTATCATGATACATCAATTGAAATGAGGTTTCAATCATAATAATTCTAGGGAAATGTCGGTTTACTTATGGACCATGTTCCATGAGCCTTGGCTCATTCGAATATCATGTTAAATGTTTTTTCCACATTTCAATGTCATGAAAATCAAGTTATATGATGAATTTATGTTCATGTTTCTCTTATATTCCATTGATATTCCTATTTATAAACATGCACTTTATTCATCATTTTATACATTGTTCACTCCATTAATGTGATGTATATCTCACCCTTTTCTTATGCATGTCCGCAGGTTATCCCATGCAATGGTAAGTAATGAGGAATGTGTGTGGTTATGTAAAAGAAGCTCTTAATAAAGACGTGTATTTTTTTTTATGTTGTTATTTAATGTTCCCAATTCATAAAGAAACTAGACCTCTCGATCTTCTAGGATGTGTCAAGTGATAAATTTATGTAATAAAATATTTTTATGTATGAAATAAAGAACAAGGTTTTTATAATATCACTATTTATTTGGGGACATTATTACCATAGAAAATTTATAAGAATGATGTAGTATGGGAGACTTTCGATAGAATGATCAAGTTATCCCACTTCTTTTAAATTAGTGAGGCATTCAAATTTTATGATCTGAGTGGTATTTACATGTGCAATGTAGTTTGGTTGCATGGTGTTCTATGATGTATAATTTTTCACATAGATTCTAGTTTAACATTAGGGTTTGGGCAGGGTCATCAGAAGGCCATGTTGCTATATGTTCGTTTGAGAACTGCTTGACACGCTCATATTGATTTCCAATTTGAGTAGAAAATTATTGATTTATATGATATGTTATAAGACTATGTTTTGTATTTATTTTTTTTATAATTGTTTTGAAATCATGGATTTTTTATATATTAACATATTATAAGCATCCATCCACATGGAACCATTCAAGGATCTTAGTGGAAGGTTATGTCATTCACATCTTCATTGGGTATAAGATGGTGAGTCTGTGATTATTTGACAGAGTCTCATTCAATTAACATTTGAGAAGTTCGATAAGATAATAAAGTAGTTTTTGAAGACATAGAACATGAATAAATTCTATGATGACCATCAGGGATGAACTATGGAGTTTGAGGTTGGACATCTTGTTTTCCTCTAGTGTCACATAAATTGGGAAACACAATAGAAGGAAACCATGAAGGCTAGAATCCAGGATAATTAGACTATATTACATATTGTAAGGGGTATTTCCATTGGAATTCCTTTTTTCCCTTTCATAGCGTTATAGTGAAACTGATAAATTTTTTTCCGATTTCAATACATAAAATATATAATCTAGGCCTTTCTCATGTGATAGATACAATTTACAACAATCTCGATATAGGTGATTCCTATGAAAAAAATAATATATATATCGTGGACTATTTTTAGTGAAATATTTTTAGTTATACTCTATCATTGGATTGAGTTCAATGGGAGCATGGGCATGTTTTGGAGGGGACCTATGGGATGGGGTGTAATAAACAATCATAGTACTTAGACATGTTTTTCAAGAGCCAACAGTGATGATTGGACCTGCTTGTGATCGTGCTATTATATGATAGAGTGGTTTTAAGAACCCATATATTTATAGGTATTTCTATTTATTAGGTTTTCATTAAACATATTTTGGTTTAGTTTTTCTTTTTCATTAAACCTTGGTGGTTATATTCTATCAAGGATTTAATTATTTTTGAATAAATATAAACTTTATTTTGAAAAAACTTGAGAAAACCATAGAGGATCCTTGTGGGGAGTGGTTTGATGATTCTTATTGAATTAATGCATTCTTATAAAAAAATAGATAATGTGTTACCTAGGGTCCTTGATTTTTTGATAACTCATAATGGTTTTTTAGTTTTTATAAACACTTTGGGATGGATAATATATGGAGGACCATTATAAGCAATTAAAATGGGATACATGATGTGTAAAATCTAGAAAACTCGTGTCTTGTACTAATTCATGACCTGAAGTGGATATAAATTATGAAAAAATTGTTAGACGTTTAATTTTTGGGAGAATTTATTATTTAAATTAGGAAATGGGTTTTGTGTATATCCTTATAAAAAGAAATACAATATTTATAAATGAAATACCAGTCGTTTAACTACCCATGTATCAGGTTTATAGAATTATCTGAGGTTTCTTTATCATTCATCTTACTTGAATTCATCATACCTAGATTCTCAGTTAGCTTACATAATATTATTTTCAGTGCTTATCTTCATTAAAAAATATCTTGTTTGGGTGATAATTCCATAAAACCATATCATGATCATATTACCCTTCCTTCTCATCATTGTTTTCTATTATATGCATTATATTATTGTTAGCTAAATGTTGGGGGGTCTAAATCATTACCATATGTTCAGATATTCAATTTAGAAATATATGTAATATTGTAATTTACCCATTGCATGAACGTAATATCTAATTACATGAATCAAATAATAATAAACAAATGATTGATTTACTGTTAGATCCATTTGGATTCCATTTATGATGTAACCTAGATTTTGGCTACCAGTTAGCGGATCAGACCTTTGATAATAAGGACGAGAAAATGGAATACTTATGAAATTTAGCTTGACATGTAATTCAAGTGACTATTGGATATTGATTTGAATTAAAAACTCTGATAATTTACTAATTGATATAACAGTTATATTGAAATACAACTATTAATTGGAATAATCAACCATTTGTTTTTATATGTTCTTATTGTCATATGCTTGCTATTGTGATATGTACATGTAACACATGCTAAGATGCTTATGTATCTGTATAAACACATGACCATGCTATGATTTTTATAAATTGAGTTATGCCCTAATAGATGTTGTAGTTCTTATATTATTGGTTTTGACGATTGCATATTCTGGAATGCTTATACAACAGGTTCATACCTCAACACATGTTGTAATGTATATATACCATGTTTTGACCCTATCACATGTTATAATTCTTATATACTATATTTTCACCCTAGAAAATTTTAAGAAGATTATACAATATGTTAGGACCTAAAACATGATTTCATATTAACATAGTGGGATTAGCCTTGTGGTTTTGTAATACCTTGGTTGTATGGTTGTGGTCAATATGGTAGCGAGAAATGCTTAGAGACATTCCATTATTGTGTAAGGAATGGTTATGTTTTACAATGGTTAAATGTTTAGGGTTTGAATGGTTGTGATACAAGAGATGATATATTCTAAAATGGTGTAATTTTTTTTATTTAACTAGTTTTTTAAATAATTTATACACATATTTGTCACATTATAACATGAAATTATTAACAGGCAGTTTTGTTTACACATAGTGGTGTCAGCCTTATGATTTATACTCGTACCCTATTTGTGATGTGGTTTACTAACTATGAATATTAAATTGGTACATGTTGGGATAATTATAAAAGTTCCTTTCACAGTTGTTTTTATTTCATAATGCCCTGGAGTATGTAGACATGACTGAAAATGAGTTTTTTATTAGAGTATTTTGGGTTTATCTTATGTCAAATGATTATTTCATTTTCATTATCTTTATTTCAGAATTTAGAATGATATTAATATGGAAATATAAGGTTCGTTATTTTTTCTATATTGGTTTCTCATTTATTTCCCAGTTGACTTATATGATTTCCACTATGTCTATTAGTTGATTTATTTTGATTATTTGTATTATTTATACTTCTATGACACAATATTATTTTGGATAAAGTCTCTCAACTATATATATCACAATATTAATTATTGTTGGAAGCCTATGGAGTTCATGGAGTCATTCATGATGTATCATAACCATCCCTTTTGGGCCATATGAATGAGGGTTAGATTTGAAAACATTAATTTTATTCCAACAAATATTTTTCCAAAATATTTCTTCATGCATTGTTATGTTACAATTTTGTGTTATGTCTCATGATAGAAATGAGGAATAATTTTTTAGAGTACACACATGGTTTTTCATTATTCCCATATATGAAATTTATATGGTCTTCTATTTTTATTTTTTATTCATTAAATAACAACTGTTATGATGTGGATGGGGTGATATTAAAATTTTGATATATTTGAATATGTTATTTTTGAATATTTTTGGTTCTTTCTCTCATCTATGATTATATTGTTGAAATAGTATATTTTTATACCATGATCACACTACCATACCATGACATGTATATCTATTATAGATATACTTTTTCAAACATCTCATATCGTTGCTAATTTTCTGAACATATTTTTGGGAAGCTGGATGTAATATTTCATGGGGGTTTGGAGGAATATATATAGAAGCTGTGGTTTATATTTTATTAGAAATGACACAACATGAAATAAAAAGATCATAACTTGTAATTTTTATATATAAATAATTATTGGAATTTTTTGGAATATAAATCAAAACTGGTTGAAATTTTTCAGAGGAGGATCATTGCTATGGTTTGGATGGATGTTAGAAGGGAATTTTTATAGACTAAATAATCACATTATTTTTACTACTACATGGCTGGCATGATGTTTTTATAATTAGGGATGATATTTTTATATGAAGTATGATATATTATTTGATGCTTAATTTATCTTTAATGATATTTTTAATTAGTTTTTTGGTCAACCATTTTTCCATATTTCTACATCAAATTTAGTGCATGATTTTTTTTGTAATAAGGTGTTGAATTATATGTCATTTGATACTGTGTATTTTAAATAACCAAGACTTAGTAGCCCAGATTTAGTGGTTTCGTTATTACAGTAGTGATTGACAAAATCATTCACATCCCAAAGGATTTTATTATTTGTCATTCATGGTAAACCACATACATAAATAATATTTTTATTACATTTACAACATGAAATAAGACACGTGTAATGTAAATAAATTATCCCATTCAAAATATTATTCATCATATTCTAGAGAAAGAAAACAATTAGTGGGACTCAAATGCTATGAAAGGGTTGGGTATAGCAGATAATATCATGAATCATTAAGGAAAAATCAATATGCAATGGTAATGAATAAAAACCACATTTCTTTTTATATATACCATTAAATTTATTATAATATAAGAAATAATAAAAATCGAACGGTAAATAATTGATCAATATTCAATTAAATAAATAAATTTAGAACAATATGAATACAATAACATCATTAAATAAATTATATATAGAATAATAGTTACTGAATTATCAATCAATGAAATTATTAATATTTGATGCATGTTCTTAAAAATCCAAATATATATACCATTAGGACTATTCTCCAAGACTATATAATAGATTTATAGGTTTACACCAGAAACCCATTTGGTTCAATATAGTAATATGTATCATGATAATTCTAAGGCATTGAGTGGTTATTTATAATTTGGAACCACCCACCATATTATCCAAGTAATTAATCATATATATGATGATTATTATAATTGATGGAAAATATCAATTACTAATAAAGACATTTATTGACTAACGAGATAAATTTTATCCATATTTTTTCTAGATATATAAATAACATCCATATTGAAATATAATATACAAAATTAGTATTTGTATTAGGATATAATTATATCCCTGATAAAATGAATATTTTAATTTATGATAAATTTATTGTAATATTATCATATAAAGGTGAATATTTCAGGGTGAAGTAAATAAATACAGAATTAATCATGTAAATTTAAATACATTACCTAGAAACATTGATAATGAACCAAATATAAAGTGGATGAGTATTTTATATTTATAAAATATCCCCATTGGAGTAAGCTAAAGTGTTGTACCATTTATGAGTGAAAATAAAATAATTTAAAACAAAATCTTGTGGAAAATACTTTTTAAGATTGAAAAATACTTTTAAAAACAAAATAATACCATGATATTAAGAAATAAATTTTTTTAAATAAAATTTTAAGTCTTGCAATGTATGATTTAAAAAACAATCTTATCATGATGATGTGAATCTTATATTCATATTTAGTATATATAAAACATATATCCAATTCAAATATTTTGTATGAAAAATCAAAACCAACCTTGTTTGTTAAACTAAATTAAGATTTCTATCAAAAAAAGATAAAAGATAAAATAATATAAAAAAACTAATATAAAAAATTATAACAAAAAATTTAAAAAATGAAAAAATTTAAAAAATAATAATATTTGAATAAATTGACGGTTGGACCAATGAAACAAAAAATGTATATTTAGTTAAATACAATTATTTAAATAATTTAAATACTAAATAAAAGAAAATTGTACTTGAGATTGAAAATACAATGAATAAATAGAGGATAAAAATATTATAGAATTTTATTATAAAATTATCATATATCTTCCTCGAATGTAAATTCATGGGTGACCATTATCAATTAATGTTATATAATGAAATTAAAAACTACAATGATCATGATGTCAAAATGATAATTAATTGATGATCTGATAATTTGTGTAAAACAAAATTCACATAAACACAGGTTTAAGAAAAAACATTAATACCCAAAAAAATTATGTAATTTCATATAAAATGAATATGTAATATATCCCAATGAAAAGAAATTCATCTATCTAATTCCTTACCCCTTGGAAGCTTTTAGCTGAAAATACTCTTAGATGAAATAATAAAAAATGAATCCTAAAATAACATGAAATATGTATGATTATTTATAGTACATGAAAACTTGTATTACATAAACCTTATAAATTTTATTAGTATTTTAACAAGACAATATTGTTCAATGAAAGGAAATCAAGATGAAATCCCATACCTATTGGTATCATTCAAGTAAAAGAAAAATAGATAAAATAAATAAAATTAAAACATAAAATAGTGTATGAATGATGTATTCATTATATATTAATATAAAATAATTATTATCATTTCATTATTTCCGTATATATTAATTATATCCATAATTTTAACAATAAATGTTCTTTGATTCTGTAAAATAAATAACAATATTTTTCGAGTCGATAGAAAACCATAAACATGAATGATTTCATTATTTTCAGTTTGATATAGGATAATATGGATAAATATTATTCCTTAAAAATAATAATATCAAATTATGATTTATATTTTATGAAGATAAAAACCTCTATAATGAGGAAAAATATTTTTCTGATTTATATTGTTAATGTTTCTTCAAGATAGGTTTCTTTGAAGTCGTGATGTAGTGTGGAGAGTCAGTTCTGTTTTATAAGTGGGGTAGGGGGACCTTCTTAGATATTATTAAAAAATTCTCAAAAAAATCCTAAATGATAAAACCATTTGAAATTAAGACTATTCTAAATGACCATATATTTGAGTTTGGGATAGTTTAGGGAGATATATGGTAATACTATAGTATTTTTACATGTTTTTTTGAAATAAGTACTATTAGAATTTGGTTTAAATCCCATTGTAAATGAGTTTTAACATTTAAGGAGGTAATATTTGTTGGCTATAATTATTACTGATTTTTAGAAAAAAATAATTTTGACATTATTAAATTATATTATTTATGAAAATTTATTATATGTAATCAATTTTAAGAAAAATAAACTCACAAAAGTGGAAAAATATTATTTTGATTAAATATGAAAACATGTCTAAAAATAAAATTTTATAAGAAATAAATTTTCAATAAAATTATGATCATATGTTAACATATATAATAGAAATTTCAATGATATGGGTTTACATTCATATAGTACAATAAATAATCATTAAGTTTCTTTTACGTATTCCCCTTTTAATTTTTATTTAAATTAATTAAAATATAGGTACATGTTAAGCCTCATTTTTTTTGTAAAATCTGTTATTAAGACTAACAATAAACTAATTACAAATTAGTTAAAAAGGTGATTCAAATATAATAAATTATTGTTAATCTAACTAAATAATATTAATTCTAATTCAAAATAAAGTAAATATAATAATGGGATATTAAAATTAATTAATTGAAAAGTAATTACAGTCATTGAATGATCAGTTTTCCATTAGTATTCAATAAGTAGTGAATTTTTTTAAAAAAATACCAAAATATATATAGTAGATAATTTTTACACTCATGTTTCAAATAATATATTTTTTCATAAATTAAAATTTCTAAATGTGTGATATATTAAATAAAAGTTATTAAATGAAAAAAAATTTCCATGTATTTTTTAAAATTATGCATTTTTGAAGGGTAAATATATTTCATTGAAAATTAAGTACTAATTTAAAAATAAGTAATATAAAAACATCATATATCTTTTCATAATGTGGTGGACATATTCCTTACACCAACAAAATCTCTATGTTATAATGGTTTCATAAAATATGCATATTTTAATAGTGTATCATAGTTCACTTAAATGTTAGTGCTTCATATCATATACACTATCAATCATAATGTTATTCATTTTATTTATTGTTGAGTTATAGTATCCCCACATTCATTAAATTTTATTCTTTTAGTTTGATCATTCTCATGGAAATTAGATATTTTGAATATAATGATACATTTTTTTGAAAACACAGATCTTATAAATCGAAAAAAAACATTCTCTATATAAGAGATAATATTATGTACAATTTTAATATAAAAGAACCCAAAATTTTTAATTCATGAAGTAATCAAGTAGTGGAATTTGGAAATATAGAGAAGTAATAATAGTGTAAATAATTATGGATAGTCATGTATATAATTGATCATAAGAAATTGAATGATCAATAAATATTCAATGACCACAAAACTATAATTTTGTGAAGAGTTAATAGACCGTTAATTCTTCGAATATAAAGTAAATATGATAATTTTATTAGGATTACTTTCCTAGAGCTTATGATTTATTATACTTATTATAAAATTTATAAAATATAATTACATGATATATTTATATTTCATAAGAAAAATTTAATAAATTGGTAGTTCTTTGATCATTTTCTACATAACCTCTAACTCCATGTAATGAAAAGGTAATAACATTTTTTTTATGTATAAAGCATTAAAAATAACATTAAATTGATATTAAGCTGTATAAAAGAATAATATATTGTTTCTTTTATAGATAAATATTTACCAATTCTGAAATGGTAACCACATTGTATGATAATAAATATATATAAATATATATAAATATATGTCTATTACTTAATATAATGAATGAATACATTTTATAACATAATTTATAGAATTGGTTAAATTTATACTAATCAAAGAAAAATATTTTTACATCCAAATTAAAATTAATATCCTCACTATTATGTAATGTTCTCACCTATATGGTGATCTAATTCCTTTAAAAATTAACCAAATATTTAATTAAAGTCTTCCTAAATAATCATTTACATTAAACGTAATGGTTATATATAAAACAACCCAATAAAACACCTCATGAAATATCATTAATAATTACCAAATAAAAATGATTTGATCATAAAATATGTTTCACGGGATCCCAATTAAATATAACGATGAATTAAATTATTATAAATGAAATTGAAAATAACTGTATCATAATATTGTCTAGTGGTAGGGACTTCATAGTGGTTACCCCTAATTTTTGGGTTCAATCCTCACAACCTTTCCGGTTGAGTTGATTTTTCACCCTTCATATTGTTTATCCTTTTTAAAAAATTATATAAATATAACTCTTATAATGATCCAAAATTATAATATCATTAAAGAGACACAACATAAATGATAAGATAATCATTAAACTATAATATTTACATTAATTATATCTCTAAATAATGTAATTGAATTTTACTTTAAATAACATTTTCACTAAAATAGATACTAATCCTAGGGGTTGTATTTCCATAAATGAATCTAAAAATATTATTAAACTTGATAGAAACACATCACATAAAACAACATAAATAGGTGTTTCTGGAGTAAAATTGATGATCAATCTTGATGTTATGAACCCATGACATTATTCACAAATCTTATATTAATTTAACATGAAGACATATATTGTTCAAAAATAAACCACACCCTTAGATGATCAAGCATTCGTAAAAAATAAATTAATTTGGTAATAATAAATCTACAATATAATTATATTTTCACAATAAATAAATATGTCCACCCTTTTACATCAACATATAACCTTCCTTGGTCTATGAGTTATAAATTGAAATGGGTAGTTGACTCGGATTATACCCAAGATCCCAAATTTTTTACAATGATCAGTAAATTTTACTCTTGGATGAAATTTATTTGGCTCCAATGAACTCATCCATTTAACTCATCAAATAAATACTCTATGTAATTATTTTAAACATATTAGAAATGTTTTGTGTTATTTGAGATACTATTCAGGGAGTCTCTTTCCACATTTCATACTTGGAATTACATGATCTTTCATTCCTCCATTATATATACCACATAATCACATAGAGGACTCCCTCCATCTATATATTCATTTTATTGAGGGTATGATAATGATTAGGTTGATGATCATATATCTAGAGAAATAATTATAAATTATCACTATATCATTCACTCTATTATTCATCCCATTTTGATGCTCAAAATCACCACATTTTTTATCATATTCAATATTAACATAATCCCTTCAGGTGAAAACTATGGAATAAAATCGTAGTGTAACATACAATATTCATAGTGGTAAAACAGTATGATCATTTATATGATTTTTAAATCAAGAAACATTCTTTTCAGTCCAATAATCTTTAGGATTAAAATAATTAATTCCTTCTCATCATCTATTCTCATCCCTTATGTTGGTTCATAATGAAATTGTGTGTTTTCATAACAATATCGCCTGAGACTATCATTCCAAGTTTCCAATTATGCCTATTTTCTTATACCATATTACAATCAATTCAAATTACATATCACCCATTTTGGTTCTATTACCCCTAGGAATTACTATTCAAAACTACATCATGTTATAGGGTCCAGACATTGATTTATAGCAATGAAATCCCACTAATTAACTTCTTTAACAAAACATTAATACATTCTTTTATACAATTCAACAATTTAAACCATTGAATTATATTAAATATTACATGTTTTCTAAAATATGATTCCCAATGATTATAAGTAAATTTATTTGATACCCACTATAATAACTATAATTCTACTAACCTAGAGTGAGTGAATACAACATTATATTGGGATTGATAAATGGTGAAATATCTCATACCATCATTACTAGATATATAATTGACCATTGTATTACATTATAAAACCATAAATACAACATATTTAATTTAAAAAGTGAACATCATTACACTCATTAAATATTTCCTACATCATTTAATAGGTAATGGAAACAAAATATGGGTGATAATAAATACTCATTTGGTGTATCATATAGAGGATCTATCATGAATCAATATGGTATAATAATAATAGTATGGTAATGAATTGAACACAAGTTCCATTAAATTAATTACTTTACTATCATGATTCTATAATCTATAATAATTATTTAATGGTAAAAAACCAAAACAATCAACCCATTTAATCAATTTTGTTTCCAAAAAATCCATCTATGGATAATATTAATTAAAAATGTTCACGCATAATTATAATATATTTTTTTATGAATTTTATACATAATATTTTAATTCATGATAACATAAATAATTATATAAATTTACCTTCATGAGCATTATCTAATATAGTTTAATCAATGTGTATGTATACACTAAAAACAACTAAATGAAAGCATAATGATTCACCTGGTGACATAACTGATTCCTTAAGGGGTTATCTATATCCATGGGAACCTATCACTACCTGACTAAATCATTATTCCTGTATCAATTGATCAATTTAATTAATGAAATATATTATATATTAATAAATATCTATTTTGAATAAATAATACATATTGGTGATTTTTTTAAAATCCAACAAAATAAAATCCATAGTAAAACTACATATATAGAATATTTATATTGATTTTGAAATATTGATACACTCGATAATGATAATATTGATATTTGATAAAAAAATTATTATCTAATAATCACATGAATGTTAATGTCTTAATGGAAAGTACATATGATAGAAATAATCAAAAAATTAATTTTAAATATTTTCCCATGTCATACCAATAAAAAAATATATATAATAGATACGTTTGGTATCATTACAACACATCCCCATTGATTTAATGTAATTTCTTATGGTTTTTATGAATTGAAAAAAATTTATCATTAAAACATTCATGATGAAAATACACATTGCACATTAGAAATCACATTAAGAAACAAAAAAAATCCAAGATAATATATAAAACTATTTATTTCAAATGAAAATTGAATAAGTGTGAAAGAAGATACTATGTGATTAGTTTTAATAATGGTTGTAATCTTCAATTAATTCTATGCATACTAAAATGAATTTCATTTCAGAATTTTTGAAAGAAATATCAAAAAGTACATTGTTTGTAAAATGATTAAAAGATTAATTTTAAAATAAAATTGAAAAAAAATTGTGAAAAAATAAAATTAAAAAATCTTTTTAAATTGCATTAAATATTTTGGATATTAAAAAAATGTTTTGGAAGAAAACTAATTTTTTCGAAGGAGATAGAAAAAATGTTTAATTTTATGAAAACTAATTTTTCAATATATTTATTTAAAAAAATGAAAATGGAAATATAACTTGAAAATATCATAAAAATACACAGGTGAATAAATATAAATATAATTATAAAAAAATTATTAAATAAATCGCATCAATGTAAATTAATGAATAAAAAATCTCAATTAAACTATGATTGTGAAAAAAACCCATAAAATGATCATAACGTTGTAGTGATATTTATTAAAATATTTTATTATGTGAGTAGAATGTTAATAAACATAACAAAGTGGAAATGAAAAATAAAATAATTATAATAAATTACACGTATAATCATATAATATCATATACAATTAAGAAATAATATATCCCACTAAAAAGAAATTGAGTTACGAAATATCGTACGACTAAATATCAATCAATACAAAACCCCATAAATAAAATAATTTCAAGAGAAAACTAATTTTTTTTGAAATATAAATGAATTGTGATATTTTATTGTCAAATAATTGTTATGTACAAAACATACGTTCTATTATTTTTATAACATTACAAAATATTCCAATGAAGGGAAATTAGAGAGGAAGTCTCTTACAACTTGGTAACATCCATGTAAAATATCAATGGATAGAATAATTAAAATTGATCCATTGTATAATATTATGTAAGAATTATTCATGATATAATACATACAATTAACAATTTATAAACCATTAAAATAAATTTGTGAACATCAATAAAAAATGACTCAATGAAAGGAAATTGAGAAGATATCCATTACCACATATTTCCATTTAGTTAATAAAATTTAATACTCATTTTTAATGGTTCAGATCAATAAACAATTAATTAAAAAAATATTCATATTAATAATTTCATATATGATATTTTTATATCTTATTATTACCTATTTGTTAATAATATTTCTTTATTAAAATAATTTGGGTGTTAACTACTACGTTTTAGAATGGTTGTTTTGTTATGAATGTTCTTATTGTTGTGAATTGGATGTAGATCCATCTTATTTACAATGATATTAATTATATATGTATATATATAATAATTATTCAGAGGATACATTTTTATCAACATTATTATAAGTATAAAATGGCAATTTAATCACATCACTTCGTATCGATGGTGGGTCATATTTACACTTGAGCAACGATATCATTCCTATAATGGGTGAGGGTGTAGGGAATTAGAAGTTATATTAATTTTATAAAATTAATATAATTTAACATTTAAAAAATATATTAAGTATCTATAAAATTATGAAACAAAAATTTATTCAGTTATTGGTAACATATACATCAGTTTCTGATGCATTAGTTCACCGTATACATATGCGATAGATTTATTTCCCTTGCGATGGAGGAGGAGATGGATAAATATTATGCCATAAAATTTTAACATCTCCTAATATTGTCGAAACTATTTTTATTATATTATAATAGTTATTCAACAAATAAATTTCAAAAAATGGAAGGTATAATTAAGGGATCCTAGTGAAAATAAATCCCTTCAAATGGAATAACATTACATAGATTTCATAATATAGACCATATGGTTTTTATTTTGGGAAAAACTCTTATATAATGTGATTAAGGATGCGGGGGAGTGATGTGTTAATTTTTTCAATTATATATTCCATTAGTGGTTTGACATTGTTGGAGGGGATCCCATTTTATAAGCAGTGGAGTGGGTCATAATTGAAATTATATTGACATTCCCCATAAAAGAATAAATAATGATAAATTCATCAAAAATACATTATATTTGAATGTATTATAGGATAATTTTTAAATATATCCATATAGTATGGTTTTTAAATGTTTAATTGGAAAAAATAACCTCATATTTTGTTTTAACCCCCAGTAAACACCTTTTAATCTTACCATGTGTAATTAATTTTTATTATTTTTAATATTTAATTTGAAAAAAATTATATTGGATTTATTAACTAATATTAATTATTCTGATTTTCAATGTATAATTATCCTTACATTATGTAACTAAAAAAATTATAAATTTTTAATTTAATATCAACCCACAAAATATGTCTAAATGGGATTTCAATGATTTTTTTTGGAAAACACTATATAATCTTATGTTAACAATATGAATTGTAATAGTAATGTGATAGATTAAAATTAATATATTTATATAAATAATATATCAATTTCATTTCAATATTTAGTTATTTGTGGTTATGAAAATTATGTAATATTGCAGAACAATATGCTCTTAAATAAATTTTTTTTCATCAAATTATGATCTTAAGTATAAAAATAAACAAACACCGAAATTGAGTATAAAAATGAATGAAAGGAAATTTACTAAATTAAATATAAATAACTAAAAATTATTTTAATTTTCAACAAAATTCATTGCTTAATTTGAATTAAACATTACTAAAATAAATAAAAAATAAATACTATAATTCTACAAATATGTAAAATTCTAATAAATTTATTCCATTTCAAATTAATAAAATGAACAACAAATCCATTTCTGTTGAAATTGTATTTTTTATGTGTAGAATGATTTTATTGAGAATAATTATATTATTTATAAATTCATTATGTTATAATTTTATATAGGAATTCATATTTCATTTAAAAACATTCTTTCCAACATATATAAACTATAGTTTTAGTAATTACATTAAATATTAATTTTTCAATATTATGTTTTTGTTCTCTAAAAACTCATTGTTGTGTGTATTAAACACTATCTGAAATTATGGTATTATTTTGATTTATTAAAGCCTTATATGTATCTTTCTTCATTAAAATTGTCTGGATTTTATAAAATATTTTAAAAACAAGGTAACAAACAATAAGAAAATGTTCATTTTATGTGATAGAATAGTCACCAACATAATGGATTAATTTGAATCAATTAAATAGTGACACCTATATTTTTAATATATTTTATCATTTGACATTACATGAACCATGATTTTAAATATCCTGGTAGATATCTCATTCATAGTTCTCTAAAAATATAAGTAGACATCATCAAAATTTTAATTTTTAATTTTTCTAAATTTTAGTGTTTTCCATGCATGCACACCTTCTCTATATGGGATTCACCTCAATACATGGATAACCTATACTATTACTTAGTATGTTTAGTTATTTATATTTCATTTATATATATTTAAAACCATGATTCATCATGAATGGTAATATTTCCTCATTGGATATTAATATTTTGGGAACCATTTTCTTGCACTTGTGCATAGTAAGAATATATTTTTACATAAGATTAAGACTAAAAATTTGATTATTTGAATTTATTTTTTGATTTTAGTTTGTGTCTTATATTTAGTATATTTTGATAAATAGAGGCTTTATTTTCTACGATGGTTGGATCTGAATGCATCCATAGTTAACAAACATGTTTGTACGTACTAGTGGTAGATCATGATCATAAACTCATTCAACTACCATATAAATGTAAAACAATGTAGAATATGTCTTATATTTATACAAAAGTGTTAACGAGGAACTCCTCTATAGAAGGGATAAAGCTATCACTGTGTCTTATACAAATATAATGTTCATGTCAATGTTATCATAGGAATCAAAAGACTTCACCAATGAGGAATATAAATTTGAAAAATAACATTATAATAAATATAATAGTTATGTTAAGATCAAGGTAAATATGAGGGGACTTATAATAATGATATTGAATTTGAGACAGAACCACTGGGATACACACTCATAATTATGTATAAAAAGGGGAATAAAAATAATGAATTTATGATATTTGAGAGAATAAAGAATATAAGCTTCAAAATAGTGAAACACAGAATAAAATTTTAGAATTTAACAAAGAAATGTAAGAAATTGTTCTAAAGAAAGATCAATGACATGGTTTACAATCCAAATATTATGTAATTATATAATTTATACTATCAAATAATTATTGTAATCTTGATAAAAAATTAATCTGGTTTCAACAAGATGGTAGAGATGTCTCGTCACACTGGATGAGTATAAATGTCATTCATGGTTAAATATTGATTTGGTAATTTTTCACCATGCTCCAATTTTTTAATAAAATGAGGATGTATCTAGCATAAATAAATTTAATAGAAATGTTTTTTTGGAGTTAAAACAACATATATTTCTTTCTTTATAAATTAAATGTTAGTAATTCATGATTTTTTAGCAATCTATATTGGATATATATTCTATCGTCCATATACATTTGAGATTAAAAGGGATTGTATAATGTAATTTCATATTGATTATTTAATTACTTTGGAGAATTATATAAGATAATATGAAATTAAATAGTAATAGAAATTTTAATGGAAGGGATTCATCATATAATATATATTTTAATTTAATTCTCAATTTACATTACAAATATTAGCTCAAATATTTATGGTGTGAAGGTGAAATTACCATAAATCACTTTATTTCAATATTTTTTATCTATAATATATGATTTATGTTGGAACCTTATCATGAATTTTTTATATATAATTTATTTTAAATATATAATTATTATTATTTATGATGGTTGAGTAGAGAAAATAATGAAAATATTATTATGAAGAGTCATGATTTGGGAGTTTTTTTTATTTATATAGATGAAATTCATTTGAAATTTAAATATAGTTATTTTCTTCTTTTGATGTTGGTTGACATTTTATTATAATTCATACCAGGAGTGAGTGTATAAATTTAAATGGATTCCATTCTAGGGAGGATTAAAACCTGTGTTATCGTATTCATTCTTACACTATATTTTTTGAGTTATTTTTGATACTTGTAGACAATTAAAACATGAATTTAAATCATTTGGAATCATATAATGAAATAAGTCACATGGAGAAGATTATTACCTATACAATTAGATATATTTATACAGTTTATACATATTATTACATTTTATATGTCTTTTAATCTAATTTAATCCTTTAAATATATTTATAGGTAATATATATTACAATAATATTTTTCTTTCCCACCAGACACATAGTATTTTCTAATGATTTTCAATAGAGTAACAGATGGATGAATGTTTCTTTTATATTGAGAAGGGAATATTGTTTTAAAAAAGTGATATGTTATTTATAATATTTTGTCGTTATGGATAGGTTCATAATTTTCTGTTTCATTATATATATTCACCATAAAGAATTTATTTTAAAAAATGAAGGAAAATAAAATGTATTATATCATTTCTGAAAAAATAGTATAAAAAATATTTCGTAAAAATAATTATAAATGAAGACAATGTGTATACTTTGTTTTGATTTTCTTCCTAATTTTTCATCATATGATCTAAGGAATAAGAGTGTTATGTTTTATCAATTTTTTAAGAGTAGTTTTTATTTAGGTCTCGATTAATTATCATGGTATATTCATTAAGATTAAAACATAATATTGATCCTTATAATTTTTATCATCTATTAAATAATAACGCTCAAACATAGAAAAATATTTTCCTTTAATAAAAAAATTCATTATTATTGTTTTTTATATTTCTAAGGGGTGTATATTGAGATACATTACAATAAAATAGATTCAATTAATGTATACATATTTTGATAAAAACACATGTTAAATGTTTCGTGAGTGATGAAAAAAATTATTTCATTATGGAAAATAAAAATTGGTATTAATACTATTAATGTATTTAAAATTTTGACTGAAAGTATATAAAATTATCCTAAATTGAAAAGGAAAAATATAATTATTGGGTACATATTTTTCTTCAAAAATGTTGATTTGAAGATATTTATATTACGTAATTTTGGGAATTTTAAAATTTTTAATCTTTTTTAAATATGATGATTAACAGTTGGTATAATTTTATTTCATTATAATGTTATAGTTATTTTATTCTTGAGTAATAAAATAGTTTATGTCGGAGTGATAACATGAAATATGTAAGAAAAATGTAAATATTATTTTTATTTCTTAAATATTTTTTTATTCACAAATATATTTGTTTTAAATTTAAATGTTATTGAATTATATTCATTTTAAACAGAGGGTTTGATTAATAAAAATACTAAAAAATATATTAAATCAGTTTTCACCCCAATATATAACATCATACGGATCAACAATAATATTCAGGGTAGTGAAAGGTAGATGTGATAATACAGTCAAAAAACCAACATCAATTAATTCATGGAAAATATTAGTACATACAATGGGGATGAACCTATAGGGAAACACGTTATCACATCGATGACTATTTAGTAATCAAAATTCCACCAAATTAAATTTAAATGAGATGTGGGTTGGTTGAATATTTAATAGTACATAAAAATAGAAATGGAAAACATCTAAGAAATTATATCGCCGTGCAATATTTACTTGTGGATTTTGATTACAATCAATAATGGTACAATTTTAATAACATGGGAATAGTATTCTGTAAATGGTAAAATCTTATAGATGTGTTATTATACTTAAATAAGAACTGAAAATTCTCAAAAATGTCTAGTAGATTGTGTATAACCTGAAAAATTAAATCCTGGTTTTTTCATTACTGTTATTGGATATCATGTATTAGATCATGCCAATTTATAGGGATTTACACTACAGTGCATAAGTAAATAATATATATATATATAATTTTCTTCTTCCATTGTGTTATTTTATTATCTTTTATTCATAAAACATATACAGGATGAATATTATTCTATTTCTCTTCACATAATTGTTTCTCACCATGTGTCGATAAGGATGTTATTTATAATATAAGGTAAATAATATTGTTTTATGAGATGTATGAGATATTTACTTTTGAAAATTTTATTATACTATTGGATAAACAATATAATGTGGAACATAAAACCATTATGTGTTTTCTATAAAAAAAATTAGTGGTTCTAGGTAAACCTCCCTCACAATGGTGGAGTATTCTTATTGTGGTGAGGTGAAGGAAGTAGTTAGATAGTATTGACCTTTTCTGTCATGTGGCTGATTTCATTTTGTGTATCGGGACAATTTAAGAGAAGAATTTTTTTAAAAAAATGAATTTTTATATCATGATATATATGGATACCATTTAATTTTATAGAAAATACACATTTCTTGTGATATAGAGTAAATATATATTCACTAAATTACTATATTGAGTTCATTCATACTCATAAAGGAATAGTATATTGAGTTCACGAAAAATATTAAATATTCTCTGAATAATAAAAATTTTGTGTAGTTTCTATGGAAATACATTAGGGAAGAATATATTGTAACATAATGAGGTCACTAAAATTTTGTTATGTGGATTTATATATAATATATATGGTCAAATCCATTTTAAATCACTATTTTATATTTGAAAATTTAGATTTATGGATTTTCAGGTAATATTACATGTGGTTTTCTATGATGATGTACATGGAGTTAGAATTCGACATGTATTGGAAAATATAAAAACAATATTATATTTGTAATTATATTATTTCTACTATAAAAATTCTATGGGACAACATTATTCAAAGGAAATCCACTCTATGGAATATTTTTTATGAAGTTTAATTTTAGGGCCTGGCTAGAGGATTGAAGGATATTGGTGGTTATTAGTTTAGAATATTGGTTTCACTAATTCATAGCTATTGAGAGGTGTAGTTTTTGTGTTGTGGATTCTTCAATGATGGATGTAGTATTTTTATATTCTTTTTTATATTAAAATGTGGGTTTGTTGTTTTGTGTGTTAAAATATTCATACATATATCCTCATAATTTCATGATAATGACCATTTTCCCATTGAGTGATGGGGTGTTAATTAGTTAATTTTCTATTTTGTATCATTATTCATTATAATTGTGTGTGTAATATACATTTTTTTAGAATGGTTTTCCTTAACCTAATTTTTAATTAAAATTATATACATGATCATATTAAAAAAGGAATTATTTTTTTTGAGAGTGATGAATAAGACCATATATTCACACATTATCATTTATAAAAATCACTCAAATATCCATTATATTATTTATTGATATATATTTTATGACCAAGAATTTTTTGGAGCCTAATAAATCACACATTCATAGTTAATTCAAATATATATATACACATACACATTAATATATCTATATTTCTTATCAATTTGTTTATGTTTTCAAATTTAATCTCTCATGACTATATTTTATGATATTATTATTATAATTTCATATATTACATCTTATAAATTTTTTGTTTATGATGTTGGTTAATAATTTTCAAAATTTGATTTTAACTGAGAATTCACAAAACATCAATGTTGTAAAAGCATATTATGTGAAGGATCCTTCTTTATTTTAGTAATAAGGATTAAATTATTATTGGAAAATCTGTTGAGATGATATATTTTTAATACCTAAAAAAAATTCTTATAGTATATGATATGATCATTATTGAGATAGATTCTATAGTAATTATAACGTGAAAGAATAATTTTTAAAATTGATTAACAAACATAACATGGGGTTGATTTGGAATTAATATAAGACAATGAATTGTTGTTATTTATTTCTTCAAACCTCCCTAAGTCAAAAGAAAAAATTTATTTAGAATATTTTACTAATATTGTTTCTATGTAGAATTTTTGGACACCGTTCTATGTACATTTAAAAGAGGCACAAAGATTATGAATTGGATTTTGTATTAAAAATGAATTACTCAAACAATGTAAAAGGAATCAAAAATATAATGAATAAGTTAATTAAAACAAATACAATCATTCACTAGAAGATGATGGATATGAAGAACCTGAAGATAATATATCAATGATTTCATGGATCCCTATAAATTAATAATTCGGTTTGTTATTAGAAAACCTTGTTTATATGATAGTGAAGAATATGATGTTTATGGTATGGTTATTTTTTAACATAATTTTACGATAGAGTCTTAACATTATGATATTGATATATATATATATATATATATAATATAATGAAATAAAATGTAATGATATATGATTATATGTTCTATACATTAAAACTAATATAGGATTCAATTAAAGTCTACGATTGAAAATATGGAATACATTAATAATGTAACCTATTTAATGGTTAATGTTCAGGAGAAATATGAAATCATTAACAATATAACAAATATATCAAAGTAAAAAAAATAAAATTGATTTATGGATCTATAATGAGAATTTTTGGATTGGGGGAAATGAATGAAGATCTAAAAAATAAAATACTTATTTAAGGGAATTTAGTAGTTGAGAGGATTATATTATTGATATGGCTCTAGAAAAGCATGGAGAATCCACAATTAATCTTGATTTTCATATATAATGATTGATTTCATCATCAATGAATGTTAATTTCATTTATTAGTAATAAATAAAAAACAATCACAATTAATCTAATGATAAAAACTTACTATCAAAGGAATAATATAATTTTATTTGAGGCCAAATGTATTTTTGTTAAACAAAATGAAATTACTAAAAAATAAAATATTAATAATGTGATTTTTAATTGTATAGGAATAACACTAATAAGAAGTTATATTATTAAATGTTATTTCATTTACATGGAGAAATATAGAAATATGATAAAATTTAAATATGATAATAATATTTTTCTTTACTATTATTTTTCATGTTGATTATGGATATTAATCTAATTATCTATCATCTGGAAAGCAATTCATTATATATAATTTTTTGGAATAATGGTACTAACACCCTTAAAAAATATTTTTATAGTTTGATGGAAATTAAATATATATAATTTATATATTTTCAAGGTGATGATGATATAATATATTTCAAAGTGGATCATGGATATCAAACACTAGATGAAAATATAAATGAAAAATATTTGTAAAAAATAATGGTATTTAAATGGTTCAAGATGAAGATATTGATATAAAGGAAAGAAATGGGTATAAATTCTATAATCGATAATGTTGGTGTGTGTCCTACATTGCAAGGAACACAAATCATTTAATGAATATAATATGTGAAATGAATTGAATAATTTCATTTCTATGGGATGAATACTCATAGATAATTAACATAGTAAAATTTCAAATCCAAGGGAAGTATATGAGAATGATGGATTTGTTGGTTGTATAAGGACATAGTCAAAAATTAGAATGTGAAATACAATTTTTTACTCATTTCATGCCAAACAAATACATTGATTACAAATGAAATGGTGGATAAAATTTAATAAAAGGAAATGGGGTGAGGATTTATCTCTATCATATGAGTGGAGAATAATACATATGACTTCATTTAAAGGAAAAAAATATTTATTGAGATATAAATGACTTGGACTCATTATCTTACAAGAAATTGAATATTTGGTAAATTAAGATGTTTCATGGGGTTTTATTTGGATTACATGTGACTATATTATTAAATGTGAGGTATTTCAGCAAGGATAAATTTTTTGGAGTAAACAAAATAATCTAAAATTTAGCAATTTTTTTCACTAAAATGGTGAATGTTGATGGTAGTGGTAGATGATAACATAAATCCATTAATGAAATGTGGTATTATATAATATTCATTATCTATTATAGAATGGTTACATGTATAGTTTTGATTAAAAAAATTTGATGTATTTGATTTAATTACACAATATTGAAGGTTTGTAAAAAATGTACTTTTGATGAAAACTATAAAAATTAAAATAGATAATGACATTATTTTGGTAAATATAGAAGTTAATGAATAGATCAAGAAACTAGATAAAATATAAATTCAAAATGTTATTTGATATTAATAGGATTTTGTTAATTTAGATAATAAAATAGGTGAAATTTTTTGACTATGTGATGTCCCTAAAATATATGAAACATCATAGTACCCACTCTCATGTATTTTTCTTCTTAATTTTTATTTCTATTTTAGTTTTGTATCTTTTTGGGTGTCCTGTAGATATTAAGAATATGCAAAGGAAAATGACGTAAAGTTTGGGGATGTATATTTTATTGAATAATTGAACTCTATATATGTGTGTGCTAAATTCATTATGGGGTTCTCACCAAGTTCTTAAAATGATGTTGTTGGTAGGGGATGTTAATATAATATAATATATTTTACTTTTTAAGAATAAATTCATGTCATGAAAAAGATACAAGTCGCATATTTGTCAACAGAAATATGTCATGTATTAGGATTATAGAGTTAAAATAATACACTCCCTAAAAATGATTACACATCTAGAAATTATTGTACATATCATAAAATGTATTGACATCTGGTAATTGGTGTTAGGAAGATGTTATGAACTAGTAGAAGGTGTGAAATGGTTTTCATGCCGTCAAAATATTACACACTATATATTGGTGGAAATTATGATTTTATCCTACAAAGATGTGGTTTTCAGAATTTTTTGACTACATGGATTTCATAGTGTGAAAAGGGATTTCAGACCATGTAATTCTCAACGATATTTATATAATGGATCTATAAGGTTGATGTGTATTCTGATTCGGCCACAACATGTTCAATATTGACCTAAGAGAACTCTAAAGAAATATGGGGGACCTTACCTCATTTTGGATCATTTAATTTAGTGATTTATCATCATTGTGCTTATGGTGAATCTCCCTAGGTGAGTATTACTTCTTTTTCTCTATTTCCATTGATCATGGTAGAACCATTTTGTGTTTTACTAGATACATTTACATATGATGATAAAATCCATGATCCATTCATGATTCATTGTCTGATATTAATTCTAAGGATAACCCTTCTGTTTGTTGTGGTGTTGAATGAAAATCTCATCAAGGTATGTTGTTATTTATCCTCAGTACTAACATATTTTCATTTCAAATAAATTCTATGATGTGTTTATTTTCTCAAGGAAATCTACTGATACCTTTATCTTCTTCCATTTTGGTGGATTCCATTATGATCATGTGTGAACTAAGTATAGTGTATGTGGTTTCATCTCTTACCCATGTTGGATGACTTGTGTTTTTCTGATTTTTAATAGACTATTTTATAAATAAAATATACAATTTCATGATTTATTTATTTATGTGGGAATTGGATTTTTAGATAATATGGGTTTCCAATTATTATGGGAACAAAATTATTTTCAAATAATTGATTAATTCATTAATGAAATGTTTTTAATGAATAGATTTTGAGGAGATGGTTTGAAAAATAGTGCACCTGGGAAGCCTTCGGTAATTAGGTGGAAGATATAGTGATGGGATTAACCATTAACATGGGGTTCACTCATGTGGTGTTCCCTACTCCATACGACTGTTGTTCTAGGGACATAATAATATGGTTGCGGCTCACTTTATGGGGTGTTCATTTTCTCTCTAGATTGGATGTACAAATATTGAGACATGATGTTAGAGATTTTTTTGTTTAGGTACAAGTGCCCTATCTATCATGGCATGTATGGATTATTGGTGTGATGTCAAATATGATATGAAATGAACTATTTTAGCCTATACATCCATGTATTTTAAAAAATATGTGATACATTGATTGATTTGATTTGATATATATGAAATTCATTTGATTATTTTACCAAGATTATATTGTAAATGTCAAAAAATGAAAAATTGAATGTTTTCCAGTGAATTTATTATAAAACTATTCAACTATATATTATTCTAGTTTTTTTAAGATTATCATGTTTAGATTGTTTGTAGAGGTTTTACATGGAACACTTTGGATCAATAATATTAAGTTTGCTATCGTGCACCCTATAGTCCCCTTCAGTGGTGTGTAAACATTTGTACGTGTTTCAATGTATGGAAAAGAATGTCACATCATTTAGGTGGTGGGGTTTCAATTATCTGGGTCAGAGTAGATGGTTGTGTAATGTAAGTAGTTTCCCATGATATAACATGTAATAAATATTTTGGTTTTATTTTTTATTAGATATTTGGTATATCTTTTGAAAATTATTTAGCAACATTTGAGTTGTTTCCCATCTTCTATTTCAATTTTACATTCTAAATATTCATGTTTGATATTCTATTATATATTCTCATCATATATATATATATATCATTTGGTCTAATTCATTTTGGGTGAAATCATTCCCTCTAGTTTTTTTTTTGATTTATGGAATCCAGATAGAAGCCCATGGGGAATAAATATACTCTTTGGATAGGTGATGGTTTCGATTGGGTACCAGTTTTAGAGGGTATCTAAGTATTCTATTTCATAGTTTTTTTATTATAGAGGGTCCTTTTTCAATAATCATTATAATATAATGCATGTTTTAATGGACATAGGATTGTTGGGACAAGAGATATAGGTTGCGGAGAGTACTTGGTCTGCTCATACCTAAGTGAGACAGAAGATGACATATGATGTGGGGATGTGTGTCTACAATATAAATATTTTATTCCTGATTTCCATTTTTAATTATGGGTTTTTTATTTGAAAAAACAGTTATCTATTGTCTAATTGTTTCATTAGTTTTGGTGTGTAGTGGGATACTTCTATAATGACATCCAAATGTTCCCCAAATGGGGTATTGAATGCTCATGATTGGAATTCATTTATTCATTATAATCGTTTCAAGTTTATCATTGTATAATTTCTCGATATTAATAAAATTTTACCACAAGTGCATGGAACAATTGATTAGATACTTACAACTGTTATAGGAGAATGGTATAGATCACAGAAGTAATAAAATAACAATCCACCATCCATTAATGGCAACATTGAACCTCAAAAAGTGGATTAGTAGTCTAGTAATAATGATTAGATAATTTTTTCATGTAAAAATATGAGAGTATCATGGTAAAATTAGTCAAATTCATATATGAGGATCTGAGAAAAAGAAGGTGGTTTTCCATGAAACATTTAGATTTATATATCAGCTAATACTGGAAGGGATTCATGAATCAATTATTCTAGTTGTTTTTCTAACACATTTGATAAAGGAGAACCTTCTAGTGATCATCACATTTTATATGGGAGATAATTTTTTGTTGTTGAACACCAATTAGTAAGATTTAAATTTTTATTTTTCTATATACGTTGTAAATATTTACTAGGTGAGTGGTAAAAAGTGTATGGATGTTTTGTGACCAAATATCATATCATATGTATTTTCTAAAACTATTTTGTCTTAATAGGATATGGTAGGATTGGATAATATGGAGAAAATTAATATGGAAGGAATGTTTGGATACATTAGCCTTATACTCAACTCAATGGATTTTTCATCAGTTTTCATTGGAAATATAAGAATATGAATGATTATCAGAGGAGTGGTGGAGGTGGTTTTCAGTATCAGGCCTCCTATTCATATTTATTACTACTTGTATGGTTACCATGAATTTATATAATTTATAAATTGTCAAATACACCCATAATTATTTTTCCTACATATATGAAAATAGAAAACATTGCAGAGTAATGGCTATAAGCAGGGTTTTCATCTAGCTATGTTTATGCCTTATTATAATAAGTGGTAATTATTTATAAAGGAAACTATTTTATAGTGATATTATTTAAACATTATATTTCCCTATCCATATTCTACATGAGTGGAGTACCTTAACAAATTAGATTATTCTTCTCTGAAGGTATATTTGAGTAAAAAGACTGTGATATGCACAATCATTATTGTATCACTTATTGTGATTTTTTGATTGGAACTATTTTTCCCCATAATTTATAGCAGTCTATATTGTTTATATTCATAATCATTAAATGGATTTAAGATACATTGATATGTAGTTATGGAAACCTATTTGTAAGAGGTAATGGTAGGGGTTCAATTTCCTTCATGTTTGATATCTCTATCTAATATAGAGTAAGTTTGATATTTTCTAATTCTTGATTTGGATCTATTCGACATCATTATCTGGATGTATTGGATTGATTGTCATGTTTCTTCGGTCAATATTTATCACTAGCATGTCTCATTTATTATTTCTTATGGGAGTTATCGTGTTCTTTTTGGGGATTCAGATGTGAGGTACGGTCTTTCCGGACCATCCCACCCCGAGAACATGAGTTTTTTATCAATTGTTTTCTGAGTAAAGGTTCCCTGCCTTTTCTATACATGGGAGAATAATATATATCTTTTCTCAAAAAAGATTTAATCTCCTATAGAGGTGGTGGAAGGAATAAATTCTTACTTTTGACACCCAGATCACCCCCACACTATGTATGGATAATGTTGTTTTAAATTATCATTGTTGAATTGTAAATTCACATGATTTTTTGGAATAGAAAAAAGTGTGAATCCTTATGGGGATATATGATGAATTTTACCTATAATTCCATAAGTATTATTCATGTATGGTCCTGACCTATTTATATTAATCATCAACTCTCATATAGTTTTCTTTATACAGTCAGTTATAGGTGGATGAGTTTATAGGAAATTGAGAAACCCTACTTGATGGGAGACCCATTCTGGTTGGTCTCTCACTTCATATATCATACTATTTTTTGTGGATCATGTGGTTTTACTAGCATATTTCTAGAGATCATTTTTATGAGATTGTCTTAGTTCTTCATGGTTCTTCCATCGATGAACTGTTATGATGAAATATGACATGATATAATGGTTATGGTGGAAAGGTATAAAGTGTGACATTGAAGATTATGTGTCAATTTTTTTACTGTAATCAACATTGTTGAATATTAAACCGTCTACATTTCACAATCATTTTCTAGTGCCTGTCTATAAATGGAATGAGGTGTCTAGGGAATGTTTTTTGATTACCATAGAATCACATGGGAAATAATGTTTTCATGATGGTGATTTATTTGATTAAACATTTATCTCACTTCATTTCAATCAATGACAATACTATTAGTGAGTATCTCGGTATGTTGTATGTGTAGGTGATCAGGAGAATAAATAGGGTTCCTTCTTCCATTTTTAATGTTATGGATAATAGGTATAGTTCATATCTTAAAAGATTATCTATGTGGAGTTGGGGAATCTAGTAAGGATGATTGACACTTACCATCCATAAACAATTATTCATAGGGAGAATGCAATAATAATCATGTAGGATATAATCTATTCATGTGTATTGGATTTTTATGAATCATAAAATAGACATATTTGATAGGTTTAGTTAAATTATGACAATAGTTATCATTAAAGAATCATAATTTCTCTCTTTGATTAATTCTAAAGTCAAACATAATGATCACTTATTTATTGGGAAGTGTTGAGTGAATCCTATTTGGTTGAATTGAATTTCATTTTAGTGATTTTAGAGAGTGTTGATGATATAACTTTTTTCTGGTTATAGGATATAGTCAATTGGAATCAAATGTAATCAACTTCATCAACCTATTATTTATCAATAAGTGATTAGGTTTTATTGAATTTTTCTCCAATATTGGGTCACCGTCATCTAGGAAGTTAGGGAAAGTGTTCTCTAATATATGATTTACATTGTTAGGTCATTGTGTGTCATGGGAATGTCACTTATCAATTTGAATATCTAGTTTTTTATGGGTTGAAATGATTGATTCCACATATCAGAGCTCAATAAATTCCATAATGACCACTATAACATTTTTCATGGTGGTGTGGTCAAGTTGAAGAGTAATAGATCTATTTTTGAACAAACATTGTATAACAATGAAGATCATGTGATTTGTTTTTTATTGAAAGTTGATTCCATTTGTGATAATGTTATAGGGACATAGATTAGATTCTCATGAGATGTGGGAGTTTGATTCATTGATGAAGGATAAATGAAATCACCTCTTTTCTGGTCATCATTCATCAACATTACGCATGAGGATGGAAATTATTATGTTGGAAATTTTATAACATCCTTCTACACAGTATTAGGTATATCTTTTCTCTCATTTAATTTCCATTTTTATTTGGGTACATTTTGGGACTTTCAATGTCTCAAAAAAAATGTTTGAAAATGATTTAATATTTGGGTATGTATGTTTATATTAATTAATGGATTCTAGGTATAAATGTTTTAATCCATTATGGGGTTCTATTTGAGTTCATAGAACACTGATGGTTTTTTGGGTTTCTATGGAGAATCTATAATTTTCATTATATGATTGAGAAATATACAAAATTTAGTGTTTTCATGTCATTGTTTAGTCATTAATATGATATCATGAATTGGGATCACATAATAAAAAAATATAATTGTTTTGAAAATGATTCCATGTGGTGAAATTATTTAACATATTGTGAAAAGTATTCGCATCCTGTAACGTGTTTCCGGTAGATGTCATGAACTATTACATGGTGTGGAATCATTTACATGTCGTGAAAATATTACAAGCTTTATAATGGTACATTTTTCGATGTCCACATGTGTTGACATGTTGCTTAATTTTTTTGGTTTGTATGGATTTTATAATGTGAAAAGGTATTTCACTCCATGTAATTGTTAAGTATATTTTTATTGGGTTGAACAGATGATATTTTTTTATTCAGCAAAACATTCTTCGATCTTATACTAGGATCCCTCCCATGTGATTTTGGTCACCTCTACTTATTTAATATTGACCCATTCAGTGAATTATCCCCAATTCAAATGTAGTGTTTCTCTATTACTAAGTAATCTTTCTTATTCATATTACTTTTTTATCCCAATATATACTTTTTTTGAATAATTATATCAATTTATTTGTGATGATAATATTATTGATCATTTCAATATATGTCGTGTGATACACTTATAATTGATTCCACATATGTTGGTCGTGGTTTAATGTTTGAGTTTCTTATAGGTATGTTGTGTTATGTCCCCTCCACATACTACTTTTCATTGTAAAATGATACTATTATTTGTGTATTGATTCTTGGACATTTTTTGTCATCATTTCATTCCTTATTGTTGGTGGATTCAATTACAGCCATCGGTGACTCATGTTTGAGGTAGGGGAACCATATCTATCCTATGTTTGATTAACTATATTAATGTGGATTTTTATAAAATTATATTATAAAAGAAATGGAATAATTGATTCATTAATCTATGGGTGTGGATATAGGTTTTTGATAAAATATTGTTTCACATATATATTGGAAAAAATATTTTTTCATACATTAAGAAATGGATTAGTGAAATGATTTTAAATCATGTTTTGGGAGAAATTTTTGGCATAATAGAGCACATGGGATGGACTGAGTAATTTGGAGAATGGTGTAGAAATAAGCCTCGACCATTTTATAGGGAGTTCACTCATGTGTTTTTCATCTCCTCAATATGACCATTTTTTTAGATATATAATAGACCCATTATTGGGGTTCACTATCGTGGGAGTTCATCTACTCTGTAGATTTGATGCAATTGTTTAGATACTTTTTTTCTTGTTCCCTATATTTTAGTATGATTTTATAGATTTTAATAACTCTATTGAAAGTTTTCATGATGTTACATGTTATTTCTGGTATGAATTTTTTTTCGTATAATTCCATGGATTTGATATAACATGTAATACAATATTTCATATGATTTTATATATATGAAATTATTTGAACTCTTTTACCTGTATTATTTTGGATGTGTAGATAATGGGGAAATTAAATTATTTCTCATTTTTTATATAAATACAATTTAACTAGATATCATTCTTTGAATTAATTAAATTTGATCATATTCAGAATGATCTATTATGACATGATATAGAATACTTGGGTGGGATCAAACGGATCCTCAATGTCACTCCTTGAGAACCCCTTCAATGATGTGCATACAATTTTACGTATTTTGATGTATGGAAATTCATGGTTCCACATTGATATAGAGAGGTTTATGTCAGCTATTTTTGTGTATTTGGTGGTGAGATAGTTGGAATTTTCCACACTATCACATGGAGTATATGATTTGATTTAATATATCCATTATGGGTGGACATTTCTCATGGAGGTTTTTAGCTTCTTTTATGTTGTATATCTAAAACTATTTCATTTTTATATGACTTTTATTCGAGTTTATTGATAAAAGGTTTCTTATCATCATGTATATATATATATCTTGTTTTCTTCATTATGATTGAGGAAATCATTATTTATTGTTCTTGTTGATTCATGTGTGCTAGTCACTAACCCATAGGTATCAAGAGAACCATATATGTATGAAATAGTTCATTTTGGGCACACGTATAATATAGTGTCTATGTTGTGATTTCCACAAGAATTATGGTGGATAAGTTTGTGATAAAATAAATTTTAATGGTGGACAAAATAATTACTAAAAAAATTACTCCCCAGTAAATTGAAAAGGTTTTATGTGATGTGTCATGGAAGGAATATGACATTGAATAATTTTAGAATAATGCGGAGTGAATATTTAACACTAAAAAAGATAATTTATGTAAAATGTGTAAATATTAAAAGAAATGAATCTATTTATCTTAGTTATATATCTATAATCAATCCCAATATGTATTACAATAATGGTTTTGGGAAAAAACGTAAATAAATATATCATTATTCTTGGGAATAACTATATTTTTTGATAAATATGTTTTGAAAATAATGGATAACCAAATGTTAATGTGGGAAATTATGTGGGACCATTGGTACGAGATAATGGTTCAAATGTATAAATTGATGATAATGATGTCAGTTCATGTATATTCTAATAAAATCATTGATGAAAGATTACAAATTATAAGAAATTATAAAAGAAAAAAACTCTACTGAAATAATTATGGATATTTTGACCCTAATAAGCTTCAATGTGATATGTTATATAGATATATAATTATGTAGTGGCATGTAAATTTGATATATTTATAAATTCCAAGAGTAAAGTGAAAATAATATTAAAATTTAGACGTGGTTGTTTTGTTAGAATAATGAAAAGTACCATCCCATAACCAAATGATATTTTTTAGAACAAACTAAATGATGATATGATATATATTTGAAATTATGTAAAAATTATTTTAAAAAAAATCAGATATGATTGATGGAATAATGATTAATGGATACATTATCCTCTCATATGGTTGGAACTAATATAGCAATTCTTGGGTATCAAAATACAAAAAAATTTTATGGTTTTACAAAACAATATGTTCTTGTATTTCATAAATTGGGCTATGGGTGAATAATTTTTTATTAAACATCAAGTTTAATTTCTTATAAATAAAGATGAGACTAATTATATTTATTTAGGAATATATTTTAAGGTAATAAATAAGGCATTGGCATCATCATTTTCATGTAATAATAAATTTGTGAAGAATCATGAATCTTAGTGAGGTGGATTGAAACATTATATTTATGTGAAATACATGCATAATCAAGGAATGCTGGGGAATTTAAATTTTTATTGAATTTTACTTAAAAGATTAATTGATTTTTTATGAAAATTTAATGTTAAATTCATAAATAGAGAGTATTTGGGTTCCTGAATTAATAAGTGAAATTATTCCCTTGAATTTGTTTTATTAATTAAAAGTATTTAACTATAAACTCATAATATAAATGTGGTAAAAAGGTAGTAAAAATATTACTAATGGATTAAAACATGCTATTGATTTCAATAGTAGTGACATGGATGATTTTGTGGAATGATAAAAGTGTAATTTTAATCAATATTATATAATATAGGGAAATTGTTATAATCATTTGGTATATAATAAAAAAACATTTTCTTTTTAAACCTCATATTAATGTTGAATATGATATTCATGAAAGATTTAATGGTTCAATAAGATAGATAAAAAAATTAAATTCATGATGAATTTAAAATGGTTTATTAATGATAAAAGGGGAAACATATTTTTAGATACATAGGTATTTATTAGTTGAGTTGCAACAATAATATAACTTTAATTTCTAGAGGTGTGTTATATCTTGGAGGATTGTGTATTTCTTGGATGAGAAATAAGTATTGATATAAATCACATGACACTAGAGAATATGAATACATAGATACTAATCAAGATTCTATAAAACAGTTAATGATGAAATAATAACATAAATACATCCTTAAAAGGGATATTATCTATTTCTTAAAATTAAATTTGACAACTCATGTGTGACATATTTGAGAAATATTATATAATATAATTCAAGAACATGGAAAATTGAGATAAATCAATACATTATCATTGATAACATAAATTTTGGTGTAGTCAAATTAGAATCTATATCAACAGTATAATATGAGGTGAATATTTTGAAAAATTAATTTTCAAATGATGGTAATGAGAATCGTTTATTGACTCTTGTTATTAAACCTCCCCTAGAAAATTAATTTCATGATGAAGGACCAATACTATAATAATAGTTTTTTTGGGGTATATTGGATTTAATAGAAGGTTTTTTAATTATAGAATAGGGTTTCAAACAGTAGTATCAGTTATCGAATAATAATTATATGGTATTTTTACAATATATAGTATTTTTTTAATTATAAATTTATATAAAATTATGTAAGACTTTATAATTGTGTTTATTGAAGGGGGTTATAGATTAATGGTAACACCTTGTTGAGTAATAACTCACATGGTTTTCCATGAGGGGGGAGTTACTATGAAAATAGATTTTCTAAAAGGTGACAGTAAAAAAGGAAGGATAATAACAAAAATAAGTTAATTTTTTTAATAGAGATGTTTAAAGGATTCCATAAGGTTGAAAGAATATACGATAGAGAAATGTGATGTTTGTGATGTGATTATTTAATAATAATATGGATTTAAATATTATTTCTCTCAATTGACATATCTTCTCTGTGATTATGATAGATCATTATTAAATAATATAATACTCTTATATGAAGATGTATATAAATCGGCATATTTTAACCAAAATTTTTTTAGTAGATTAATTTTTCAAAATGAAGTTTAGGGGTATCAAAAAACATAATGATTATATAATTAAGAAAAACCCATTCGATTATTTTCTGGTTGTTATTATAGAAAAAGTTAGAAAATACCAATTAAATAAATCAATTTAGTATTAAAAAATCTTCATTTTGTGTTTCATATATATTTTAAGAATTTATATAATTTTTAGCTAAATGACTAAAAACATCACCATGTAAGATAAAAATAAGAGATAATACTTTGTAGAATTTCGGTATATTGATTAAATAAGATATAACCATAGAGATAATTCTAGCTCTTTTACTTTTAATATTACACGATTTCATGAACTGGCTCAAGATACCCCTAGTCCAGTATCCAAGATGGCATGTATAGAAATCCATGTAGAACAAAACTGCATATTACACCACATTCGTTGTATATTAAAAACATTTGAAAAATATATACTCAATGACCATAATAGTTTTCTTTATTATGAAACTAAAAAAACAATCCTCTATCTTGTTGAAAAATATTCTACATTTCCATTAAGGATCTTCCCCATTATTAATCATACTTAAAACCCTTCTAAAAATCCTAAATGAAGGAAACATAAGAATAAGGATAGATCATATGGTCAGTAAGGGTAAAAAGGGATATATGTAAGCATAATATAGGCATATGTGTATGAGTAAATGATTGTATCATTATATTAACATTACCTTAAAATCAAAGATTATAATAATGATTTTCGAAATAAATATGGTCAGTTAATAAGTCATGAATCATTAGAAAACTAGAGAATATGATTCATAAGACTATACCATTTGAATACGATATAAACTTTTTCCACACACATAAAATTATTACATTGTGAACATGTATAAATAAAAACAAGTTCAATCATTAGGTTTAAGACATGAAATTTTACCCTTACCTAAACTTATGGACATGAAACCAGCTACAAACATATCATTGAGATCTTGTAATCATGTTCACACATAAAATAACCAAAATGTAATGAAGTTCACAAATAAAATTTTGAACATGTAATTAGGTTCATTCATAACATTGTGAAAATGTAATTTTGTTCATGTACAAACTAATGGAAACAAAATGATGTCCATGAACAACATTCTGAACATGTGATCCAGATAATGTATACAATTTTGATCCTATAATCAGGTTCACACATACATATATGCACACACAACATGGTTCATTCATATCATTTTTACGATATAATCAAGATCACACATAAAATTTTGAACATGTAATATAGTTCACTTATAAGATTTCGAACATGTATTTAGTTCATGCTTAAAATATATACCCAAGAGCGATCCACCATTACCAAATGCATTGGAGGGAGACATAGGTCCCACCAATCACATAATAAAAAATATACATACATGTGAAACATCATAATAAATAACTCATCATATCATGACCCATATAAATAAATAGGATTCATGAACATCATACCATAACACATGAAATTAAATGGGTATCATAAAAATTTAATCTTATAATAAACATTTTTAATATATATAGGTCTCATAATGATTTCCACCTAGAAGAACCGATTCAGGGAAGCGGGTTTCATAATAAATTAACATGGTATAACTCATGGAAGAAAAATAATATCCATGTTAATGTTTTTGAAACATTATTTACATGTGAAAAAAGGGATCCATAAACCTAGTAACCTCATAACATAAACCATCTAAATATAAATTGTGAATTTTATATATGGAACATATCCCTAGTAAATAATATCTATATCAAGGGATTTTATCTTATATGGAAGCGGATTTTGAATGACCATTTGGAACAGTTAGTAAGGAAAATAACCATTTTTTAGAAATAATACATCACTTTAAAAATATTGTTATTTGAAATCCACATTGGAATTTTATTATATAATAATTATAAAACTAAAAAAATTTCTTCATATATATATCTATTCCAATTCAAAAAACACTTTTAAAAATATATAACATTTTTTAAATCATTTCATTTCAATATAAATCATAAAAATTTATAGATGAACATTTGAAAAACAATTTAAAAATATCAAATATTAAAACAATTCATTAAAAAATATTCGTTGGAAATTATTTTAATATTTCATTTAAAAACATGTTTTTAAAAAAATTAGAAAACATGGTTTTTAGTAGAAAATGTTTTTTTTTGAAGAGATAAATAAAGTCATAATTTTAAAAAAGTCAATTAATTAATCATTATATGTATAGAAGATTTAAAATTTTATACCATAAATATCTAGATGATAATAAATTTCATGATGTTTTTTGAGATACGTTTTATAATATTTCATTACTGAAAAAATAATCATAAAATTTATGGATCAATGATGAGATTGGAGAAATAAATTATCTTCACTTGGGTAACATTGTATTATAATATCAATGTAATAATATAATAAAATAATTCTTAAAATTTAATTTAAAACAAATATATTAAACATATGAGATGAATAAAATAAATATATACATATCGTAGAATAATATGGGTGGATAACATGGAATTTGACTCATAGAAGGTAAATTTAAATAAGAAAACCTTACTGATTTGGTAACATTTGAACCATAAATCCTATGAAATAGAGATCAAAAAATGGATATGTAAATACTGATAAATATCATTATTAAAATAATATAATAAATTTATGGTTAGAATATAAACATTATAAATTAAATGTGTGGTAAATAATTCATATTTCTCATAATAATGAATGTGAGACTAAATAACTTTTTTATAACTGTAGTAAATTTTGAATTATAATTCACATAAAAAAATAAAATTAATTACAACTTTTTATTTCATAAAATAAATTAAATCCATTACATAACATTTCATAGGTATTTTTAAACACCACACAACTAGGATTGGTGGTGAATATATCATATATCTCGCATAAATAAAATTGGGATGATAAAACCGTAACCTTATGTAATGAATTGCTTCATTAATGTTCAAACCACTGATATATCAAAAAAAGTATATTATGAATCTTCCAAAAAACATTATTATTATATATCACTTTATATATGATTTTATTATGACTTAATATTATCAATTTCTTTAACAATTATATGTTAATGTTATGTTTCATGTAGTAATCTATTCGTCATTTCTTATATGTAAGCTTTGTGATTCTTAATACTCAACAATATATCATGATTAAGATATATATATATAGGAAATTATTATATAAATATCCTATATATTCATTATATATTTATTTTTGATATCTATTAAAAGGTATAAATTTGGAATGAATTATACTGTTCATCGACAGGATAGGCCATATATATAAATTAATGTTATTTCTATTTTCTTCTCGTATTAAAGGAAACAAATTAAATGATATATAAGTTTATAAAACTATTACTATTCCATTATTATTATTATTTAATATATATCATATATTTTTACTAAAACCATCTTTAATACATTCCATGTATAGTGAGAATGAATGACATCTGTTTTAGGAAGTGGTAATAAACACGTCTCCAAATGAAGTTATCATCCACTAGAAAAATGGAATCCATTAAGGTTAGTGTTGAATAATAATTATATATGAATAAAGATAAAATATATATAATAGATATCATATAAAAATAGTATTTATATAATAATTCTCAATAATTTGAGGTGGAAAAGAAAAAACGAATGACATCCTTTAACGGGACAACAGTCCACTGTACACAAGAACGATAAGTTCATTACCCATTTTTTGGAAGTGTGTGTAGGTGTAGTTTGAAAACATATGAAAAAATCTTCAGTATGTTTTGGTTGATTATGTCATTAAATAGTCTTTAAAAAAGAAAAAATAAATTGGTTGAGAATTAAATAAAATATAGACGAACATTGAATAATGTTTCCTCGTTTTCTAGAAACTCCTTTTGGTTTCAACCTAAGAGATTACTTATTTTTGATTTATTCAAATAATGGGGCATCGTGGATGAATTTACAGAATCTCAGATCTTATTTTTCAGGTATTGGGACATTCAAAGGGAATGATTGGTTGGAAGAATTAATAGGGTGATTTCCCTTTTATACTAGGCGTGATGTGAGTTTCTTGTAAATATACATAGATATACATTATTTTAAGGTCTGACATACATCTTAGTGTCTCTAATAATTGTTTGGTTGTTTTTCAAAAAGTAGATATATGATCAATATATGTCACTTTAATTTCTGATTGTAAAGTTTTTAGTGTATTTTTACCCTAAAGTTATGGTTTAACAACTAAGAAAATTTATTATGACATTATTCACTGTAATTAATTTTTTCTACAATCCCTAACTTTTTTTTTGTAAAAATATCAGTTTATATTATTAAATTTAAAAATTATTCTTTTTAAAAAATTGGAATCCATTTTTCAAAATTATTATATCATGTGTAAAAAATTAATTTGAAAATAATCCCTTGAAGGGTTAGAAGGAACTGGTTTTTAAAAACTGAAAATATTGAAATGTTTAAATTGATTTTATATCCAATTTTAGAATAAAATTGATTCAAATGACCTACAATGAATTAATATATATCTATATTTAATATACTTATAATTTAAAAAACATTAAAATATAATTTACATACATAATAAAATTATTTGAAAATATTTCTTTAAAATTTTTAGTCAATGTTTTTTAGTTATCATAAAAAACTGAAATATATTAGAAAAATACCAAAATATCTCCCAATGTAAATTTTTATATTCATCTTTAAAAAATTATGTTTATTTCGCCAAAATAACATTTAGGTAAGTTTCAAAAATTATATTTATAATAGTTTCTCAATTAAAATGATGTAAATTTACCTTTTAGAAACATACGTCTTTTTATTCATATAATTGAATTTATTCTTATCGTATTCCTATCACATCTAATATATGACTGTCAAACAATTTATGAACATAGAATATAAGAATGTTATTAAAAAATCACCAAGAATAGTTTTATTAATTTATTGAGATTAGGAAAAAAACATTCTCCGAAAAGGAATTTCCTTATTTTCAAATAGATTTTACATTCATTTATGAATAATTTATAACTCAATGAATCCTTTTATATATATGTGTAAATAATATTTCCATACATTATTAAATCTTATTCCTAAAATATATTTCAATGGAAAAGTGATTTCTATAATATTATTTTAATAATATTATTTATAAATTATTGTAGTTAGGTAAAACATAGCCTTTCGTGTAACATAAGCTATCATGGAAACTCAAAATTATCTGTAGAAAAGACAATCATTGTTTCTTATACACTAAAATTTATTCAAATTGGGGCATACAGAATTATTTTAACTTGATGTTTTATATAATGCAAGTTAATAAAAGTAATTTCATATAAAAATCTATAATTAGTGTTGTATCATGTGAAAAATATCAAAAAGATTCCATTAATTCCAAATTCATATTAAAATATCTTTATGTTTTACATTCTACACTACTTAAAATGTATTTTTTATTCAATAATATTATGTTTTAGCATTGGAATAATAAATTAAATTCCATTTCATATAATACCTAATCCTAATAAATGAATACTAATTTATATTTAAATATGAATTTCAGACACATAATTTTTAACCAATGTAACTCAAACTAGGTTTCCAGATAGGATATCATAAGTGGAAAATGAAAACATGGACATTTAAGGGAAATATAACTATCATTTTTTGATGGATAGTGACTGATATCATTGTTAAGAGAAGGTTAATGACCCAAAAGATGCCTGATAAATGTAATTCATATCATCAACAATGATGATATCATGCAAATGAATTTATTTTATGACCCTTTTCCTATGGTTTATTAATTTTCATAAGAATAAAAACATACCTAATCTAAGAATAATCTTTCCCTTTTTTGTTCCTACATCAATTTAAACTTCATCCATTATTCTATGAAAGAAAGGTGAATCGTTCATTTCGGAATCATTAATAGAGCATAAAATCCAATAATATAATGATATGTCATTGTATATCTATTTATCATATCAAAATTATTAGCACACAATATATAATTTTTATAAATCATAAAATGGAATGATAATAAATTAATTTCTAAAACCTCATTTAATGTTTAACACAATCCATACAAAAAATGGTTGACCTTTTAACCCTTGTAAATTTGAATGTCCAACACTTTAGCAATTTGGTCCTTATATTTCTCAAAATTTGATTACCATTTCCAGCATATATTAAAAAGTATAAATTGGTTGTCACATTCCAAAAAAGTGAATAATTTCATCATGTATTCTCATAAAATTGGAACGTATCCTAAATTACAATTAATCCTTATATGAACCATGTATGCCTTCTTATTCTAATGATTACATGATATGTTCCTCAAATACCATAAAATTTGTTATCCTCATTCGTGATACCATATTACACTTAATAAAAAATCAATAATCGGTTACATGGTAATCAGTATTATCCAACATAAATTATCTATATCAATTTTCACTTTATCCATTCTAAACTCAGTTTTCTGAACATTAGGGACACATTGAGGGTTACCTTACCTTAATCAAAATTTTACCATGCCATTAAAACTTTATTCAAATTCATCTTTACCATTATGTAAATCTTGTTAAATCATCAATGAAATAAATATAATGAAAATAAGGATGTATAATACATGATTTATAAAATATAATCATTTAATTCTAAAACATATATACTTATTTCATCCAAATTTATTATGAATGCATTACTCAGGATTTAGCATCTTTTTCGTTAATACCCATTTCATTGGATATGAAATAAAAGTCTTATATCATGGTTACACAGCATCAATATTATTATGCTTCATAAATTTAATGTATCCAATGTAATTTGAGAATCCCATAACATTCACATGTCATTCGCAGTTTTTTAATATTCTTAATTATAACCAACACTCTTTCCACCTTTCTAATTTTTATCATGATATTTCCACTTAGGACATCTATATTTATAATGATCAAACATTTGAAATTTGAAACATTTCATATTATCACAGCTACTTATAGTTCCGACTATTAAACAAAACAAGAAATAATAGTATGATAAACATATATCATTGCATAAAACCACATTATCATGGAAATTTACATATCGTAGGTCAAAATTATGACACCCTATTTTAAATATATGATTCCATTGGAATATCATTAGATATGTCCTTAGAAATATCCTTCGAAACATTCATATGTATCTCACTAAACATTTCTCTTTCAGGATTACAAAGGTTGACTAAACATTTCATTTGATACGAACTATATCATCCCTGGAATGACATTCAGGGATATTAAATCATTTAAATGAATTTTTATCACATTAAAAAATACATTCTTAAGGACCATAATAGATTAGAATCTTTCTAAACATCAAAACATATTCATCTATCTTCGTGAAATATATTCTATATATCCATTGAATATCATCCCCATTATTAATCCAACATAAAAAATTTCTAAAAAACCTAAGGAAATGATACATGCGAAAGGGGTGACATCATATGCTAGGTAAAAGTAAACAAGAGATATTTGTAAGAATAATTTGAGCATAAGGGTATGAGGGCACGATCATATCATCATATGTTCAAGAACTGCATATCGAATATCATAATCATGAATTATATAATAAATATTAGTAGTTCATATGATTTGAATCACATGGAATTAAAAAACATGATTCATGAGAGCATAAAATTAGATTCAAATATATAATTGTTTCATACACTTCCAATCTTATTCTTGTGAATATGTGTAAATAGAAACTGGTTCCCTTATTTCGTATAGGACATGAAATTAGGTCCTCACATAAACATATGAACATGAATCCAGGTCCACACATTACATTAATAAAATGTAAAAATATTCATGAATAACATTATAAACATGTAATCAAGTTCACATAGAACATTTTGAAAATGTAATTAGGTTCATGTATAATATTGTGAACATGTAATCAAGTTCAAAAATTAACGTATCGACATCAAACATGGACTATGCAGAACATTGTGAAAATGTTATCAGGTTCCTGCATAACATTTTGAACATATAATCAGGATCATGAATTTATATATAGACATGAAACCGAGTTCATAAATAAAATTATGAAATTACAATCAGGATCATGCATAACAAAATGAACATATTATAATGTTTACGTATAACATTGTGACCATGAAATTGGGTTCAAGATTAACATATATACTCATAAGTGATCCATCATTACATGGATAATTTTTGGGAGATATAGGTCCAACCCATCACATAAAAAAACAATACAGACATTTGTAACAAAAAAAAAACACAATATCATGACATAGGAAAAGATATAGGTTTCATAAACAACATATCATAACTCCTGAAATTAAATGGGTATCATAAACAATTCAACAAACAATATCCAATTTAAAAATATATAGATTTTATAATATCTTCAACTGAATATAATACATTAATGGAATCAAGTTTCATAATAATTTATCATGGAATAAACTTTGGAAGAGAAATGTATTCCACATCCATATATTTGATGGATGATTTTCTCATGGAAATGAAAAGGGATCCATAAACAAAATGACATGAGAACATATACCATATAAATAAATAATACAAATATTATCCCTGGAATATGTACCTAGTAAATATTATCTATATAAAATAATGTTATCTTAGATGGATTATGATTTTGAAAGATCACTAGGAGTTGTTATTAATGAAAATTACCACTATTTTGAAATAATATAACATATTTAAAATACTTTTATTTTAAACCCACATTGAGAAATTAAAATGTAATCTTTAAAAAAAATCATGGGATATATATCTATTCCACTTTAGAATATCTTTTTTAAACATATAACATTTTTATGATCTTTTTATTTAAAAATAAACATAAACACATATAAAAGAATCTTTGAAAAAAAAAATTAAACACAAGAAATATTAATCCATTTCTTAAAAAATATTTTCTATGAATAATATTTTCAGAGATAATTTATAAATATATTTTATTTTTTTAGAAATCATGTTTTGTTAATAAAACATTTTTTTGGAGATAGAAATAAATAAAGATCTTCTTAAAAACAATTTATTAATAATAAAAAGTATAAAATAATGAATGTATTATAACATAAATAACTATTGTATAATAAATTTCATGAGGTTTATTGATATATGGATCATAATATTTAATCAATGGATTCAAAATCCTAAAAAATCCTGATAAACGACGAGATTGTAAAAATAAATAGTTCTCACTTTTGTAACATTGAATCATACTATCTATTAAATAATAAAAATAATTGAATATTAAATTTTAGTTAAACTAAATATATTCATGATATAACATTCAAAGGGTTTTATATAATCCATTTTTTAATAATATGTGCAGATAAAATGGTAGCTATCTCTATGAAGGTAAATTGAGACCAAAATTACATTATCGATTTTGTAACATTTGAACGATAAATCCTGCAAAAGAGAGATCATAAAATGATTATTTATATAACTAAGCATTTTTTATAATAATAATAATCTATATTTTTTGATATTATATACCCCACATAATATAAATGAGTGGTTAATAATGAATATATCTCATAGAAATGAATGTGAGATTATAAATCTGTTTACAACTATACTAAATTTTGAATTTTGATTGACGTGAAAGAATTAAATGAATTAGAAAATTTTATATCATGAAGTAAGTTAAATTCATTATAATACATTCAATATTTAACTATATATTGCACACAATATGAATAAGTGGTTAATATAGCATATATCATATAAAAATAAAAGTGAGAAGAAAAAACACTTATCTTAAGTCTTGGCATTATTCATATATGTTTGAACCTCCTATATAACAAATATACTTTTATTGAAAATATATCAAAAATTATATTATTATATATAACACTAAATAATTTATTATTATGTAATATTATTAACAATTAATTAATAATTCCTCGTTAATGTAGTGTTTCGTGTAATAATATCATTGATTTTTATATTGGTTTTTCTTTATTCTCATACATATATAATGATTTACATCACTAAAAATTGTAATACGTGATATAAATATCAAATATATCAAATATATAATTAATTATAAAAAACAATAAAAAATATAATTATGAAAATGATTATATCGTTCAGGGAGATGGTAGGATACGCATGAACATTATTTCTATTTTCATCACATATTTAATGAGAGAAAGTAAACAATCTATTTGTATTTTTATAGATTATCATTCCATTACTATTATTATATAATATATATGATATATTTTTTTACTAATATTTTCATTAAAACATTCCATGTAGAGTGATAATGAATCACATCACATTGAGGAGGTGGTAGCCTACACATCAACAAACAAAGTTATCATACTCCTAAAAATTACTACCCATGAATTTATGAGCTGTATTATAATTATACATGAATAAATATAACATAAATATCATATAATTAATTTAAAAAAACTTTGTATATCATAATTCTCAATTATTGGAGGTGGTAATGGAGAAATGAATGACAACATTTCGTGGGGTTTTAGTCTACCATACAAATGAACTGTAAGTTCATTACCAATTTTATACAAGTGTGTGTAGGTTAATTTTCAAAACATAAAAATATCTAATTATATTGTGGATAATGATATTATTATATATAAATTATAAAATAATAACATAATTTTTGGATAAATAAATAAAACATAAATGGAAGATAAAGAACGTTACCTCCTTTTCAGGTAACTCCCTTTGGATTCAACTAAAGGGATTACAGTGATGGATTTATTCAAAAAGAGGGGATTTTTTGATTAATTTAGAGTATCTTGGAGATTAATTTTTCAACAATTGGACAAATAAAAGGGCACGATAGGTTTGGATAATTGAGAGGGTGGGTTCCCTTTTATTACAGTTGATGAGTGACATTATTGTAAATATAAAAATTTATACATTATTGAGAGTCATATTATACATAATGTATCTCCTGTAACTGCATATTTTTTATAATTATTGGGATATGGTATTTATATGTCAATATGTTCGCTTTTTTGAATTATCCTAGTGTATTTGGATCCTTATGATTTGGTTTAACCACTAAATAATTACTTTTTAACATTAATCACTGTAATTAATTTTTTCTTACCATCCCTAACAATTTTTGTCAAAATATATGTTTATTTAATTATTTATAAAAAATAATTACATTTAAAAATTCAGAATCCAATATTATGAATTACAATAATATTTTAATGAGAAATTAATTTGTAAATAATCCCATATATGCGACAAAACATCATGTTTTTAAAGTGAAAATATTAAAAAGATAGAAGTGTATTTATATCCAGTTTAAATATAATACTAATCAAATTAACTAAATTTAATTAATATATATATTATTTGATTAATTAATAATTAAAATATAATTTATCTATATAGTTAAATTAAATGAAAATTCAATTTTGATTAAAATTCTATGTTTCTCAGTATTCATTAAAATTGAAACTTTTCAGAAAAATACCAACATATCACACAAATTAAATTTTGATACTATACTTCCAAAAAATATTTATTATATTTCAATATAAATTTGATATACTTTTGAAAATTTTATTTATAATATGTTCTCCATTAAAATATTATAAAATTACTTTTTAGAAAAATACCTCTTTTTCTTGATAAAATTGGATTTATTCTTTGCTTATGACTATCATACCTATTGAATGAGTGTCAAAAAAATTCAGAACAAATAATATATAAATTTTATAAAAAACAATACACCAAAAGTTAAATGTTTCATTTATTTAGATAAGAAGGAATTTTTTCATAGAAAAATAATTTCATTATTTTAAATTAGTTCATACTATCTATTATAAATAATAGATAACCAAAGGAATCATTTCATATACATGATTGAATAATATTTTCACACATTAAATAATATTATACATAAAATCCATTACAATGGATAAGTGATAACTATAATAACATTGAAATTATATTATAGTAATGTAAAACATTTCCTTATGTGTAACACAAGCTATCAGGGTAACTCGACATTCAATGTAATAGAATCCAAACACCTTGTCTCATGGATTGAATGTTAATATAATTTTTGCATATATAATAGTTTTAAAATGGTTTTAAATATAATGAAAGTTACAATTAGTAATTTTATACAAAAAATATATATTCTTTGTTGTTTAAAATGAATAATATCAAAATGATTAAATTAATTAAAAAAATCACAAAATCATGATGTGTGACATTCTTCAAAATTTATATTGAATTTTCCTGAAATTTTTCTATTGATTATCAATGGTTATACTCATTAATTTCCATTTAATAGATTCCCACATCATGATAAATGATTACTTATTTAGATTTAATAAGGATAGTTAAAAACATAATGTTTAACCATTGTAACTCAAAACTAGGTTTCCACATAAGAGGTCATAGGTGCAAAATGAGAACATTGATATGAAAGAGAAATCTAACAATCATGTTCTGATGGAGGGTGATATGGAACATGTTTAGGATAAATTTAACAATAAAAAAGTCATAACCAAAGGATTCTTGATCATACCGTTTTTTATTCCTTGATCAATTTCAACTAGATCCATTATTCCATGAAATAAAAGTGAATTTTTCATTCCTGAATCATTAGTAGTGCATGAAATCCATAAATAGAATGATATATCAATCCATATGTTTTTATCTCAAAAAAATGTTTTTCACATGTTATCAAATATATGTAAATCATCATCAAGAAAGACAAAAAAATAAATATCTAAAACCTCATCTAACGTTTAAGATGACCAATACTATAAATGGTTATCATTATAACCATTATAAAATATGAAAGTCCAAAACATTATAAATAGGGTACATTAATTTATAAGCATTAGATTAGCAATGTTACCCCCATATATCATAAAGATGATATTGGTTATCACATTCCAAATATTTCAATAACATCATTATGTATTCTCTTAAAACATGTTACTAACCTAAATTATAACTAATCCTTATATAAAACATGTATTCATTAATATTCTGAATATTACTTAATATATTCATATAATCCCAAAAATACATTAATTTTCATCCAGGATAACAGCGGATACTTACTAAAAAATCAATAATTTGTTAAATGATAATCAATACTACCCACCATACATTATCCTTATCTATTATCTTTCTATCCATACTAAACCCAATTTTGTGAACATATGGAACACATTAAGGGTCACCTTACCATTGTCAAAATATCACTATTCCAATAAATAAAATTTCTAATTTACTATCACCATTAAATATATCCTTTTAAATGAATAATGAAAAACAAATACTAAATGTACTAATATATATTTAATTATTCTTATATCAACATATATTAATTCTAACTTATATGTACATCATTCGTCGAAATTTTTTCATAATTCATTACTCAGCATTCATCATCTTATTCCTTAATACCTTCATTCCATGAATATGAATTATGAGTCATTAATTAAGGTTAAATAACCTTAATTTAATCCTGCTTCATATATTTAATTCAAAAAATGTGGTAAGACCACCCCATAACATTCATATTTCTTTCGTGGTCTCCATATCATAAAACTTATAACCAACAATCATACATCCTTCCTATTTTTCATCATGATATTTCCAAATAGGACATTTAAATATGCAATTCCCGTACTTTTGACATTTGAAACATTCAATATTATCTCAACTCCTTCAATTTCACATTATTGACCAAAACTAGAATGCATTGTGTGATAAACACTTATCGTATCATAAAACATCATAATCATGAAAATTTACAGATAGGTGCTCTATATTACGACACCTTATTTTAAATCTATTAAACTATAGGCATATCCTAAGTGATATTCATAGTCATATCCCTATAAATATCTATAAGGATATCACAAGACTTTTCTCATCCGAGTATACAAAGGTTAACTAAACTGTTCCTTTGATCCCAACAATATCAACCCATGAATAATATTCATGGATATTATTTCATTTTTAATTATTATTTAGAAAATAAAAAATATATATTCTCGAGGAAGGTAATAGTTTAAAATCATCATATACTTGGAAATATAATCATCTATCTTTAAGAAAGATATTCTATATTCCTTTTAAATATCATCCAAATTATTAATCCTATTTAAAATCATTCATCAAAAGCTAAGGAATGGAAAAATATGAAATGGGTGAGATCATATGCTCAGTATGTGTAAAAAAGAGATATATGTACGCACAATATTAGAATATGAGTATGCAGGTATGATTGTATTATTATAAGATCATTAGCTGCATATCAAAGAACATAATCATGAATCATGGAATAAAATTGGTAATTTATAAGACATGAATAATAATAAAATAAAACAACCTGATTCCTAAGAATATAACATTGGAATAAGATATATACTTGTTGCATACAAATCCAACAATAACATTGTGAAAATGTTCAAATATAAATAGGTTAACTCATTAGGATTCAAACATGAAATTAGGAATTCACATAAAGATAAAAACATGAAACCAGACCACAAATAACCTTATGACCAGATAATAAATTTCACTCATTACATTATAACCATGTAATTAATTTTACACATTACATTTTGAACATATAATCAGGTTCCTTCATAACATTGTGAATATGTAATCGGGTTCACCTGTAAACTTATTGAAATTGAACCAGGTCCATGCTTACCATTGTGAACATGCGATAAGGTTTTTACATATCATTTTTAACATATAATCATGTTCACACATAAATATATGTACATGAAACCAATTTCATGCATATCATTGTGTATATGTAATATGGTCCAATTATAACATTGTGAGCATGTAATCAAGTTCAAGCCTAACATATATACTAATGAGTGATACATCAATACCCAATGTATTTGTGGGAAATATAGGTCCCACCCCTCAAATAATAAAATAATTCATGCATGTGAAATCACATAATAAAAAATCATCATATCAGGACCCATAAAAAGATATATGTTTCATGAACATCATATCATTACTCTAGAAATAAAATAAGTATGATTAGAATTTCATCATATAATAACCATATTGAAATATATAGGTATCATAATTATTTCAACTTAGAATAACCCATTAATGGAATTAGGTTTCATAATAATTGAACATTTTATAACTTGTGGAAGAAAAATGAATTTCATGTCAATCTATTTGAAACATTATTTACTCATGAAATGAAAATGGATCCATAAAACTAATGAGATCAAAACATAAATCATCTAAATAAATAATTTAAACATAATACTTAAAAAATATCCCTAGTAAATCATATTTATATCAAAGAGTATTATCTTATATGTTGAGGGATTTTAAAATATTACATGTAATGTTTATTAAGGAAAATAACCATTATTTGGAAATAAAGTATCATTTTGAAAATTATAATTTTTGAAAAACACATTGAAAACATATGAAGTAATATTTTAAAAAATTAAAATAATTTTTACATATATATATATATATATCCATTCCACTTTAGATAACACTTTTTAAAAAATAAAAAATTTTAAAAATCATTTCCTTTAAAAATAATCTTGAAAACATATAACGGAATTGTAGAATAACATTATAAAATCATCAAATAGTTAAACATTTCATTGAAATTATTTTAAATTTAAATTACTTTAAGAGTAAATTTATAAACATTATAGAAAAAATTTGACAAAATGGGTTTTTAATAAAACATATTTTATTGTGAAGAGAGAAATAATGTCAGATTCTCTTCAAAACAATTTATTAACCTCCAAAATTATAGATGATTGAAAATATTATATCATAATTAATTATAGTATAATAAATTTCATGATTTTTATTGATATATTAATCATAGTATTTCATCCATGGAATAATAATAATAATAACCCTAATAAACAAATAGATTGTATAAATAAATAATTTTGACATTGGTAACATTGAATCATTATATCAATTGAATAATAAAAATGAATGAATCTTAAATTTTCATTATAAGAAATATATTCATGATAAAAGATTTAAAAGGGAATTATATACACAACATAGAATTATAAGGGTGGAAAACATTTCATTTTTCTCATAGAAGGTAAATTTATAAAAAATAACTTTACCAATTCGGATACATTTGGATGATAAATACAATGAATGAAATATGAGAAAATAGATATGTAAATACTGATAAATTTTATTATATTAATAATAATATAATAAATTTTTGGATATCATATAATTTTCAAAAACAATAATGGTGAATAAATTATTTGTCTCACAAAAATGAATATGAGACTAGAAATCTCTTTACAACTATGGTAAATTTTGAATTGTAATTCAGAGGAAACAATAAATTGGATTAAAAAAAATTTATATCACGAAATAAATTAAATTCATTAAATAAAATGTAATAATTCATTTTATATAAAACATAACAATAATAAATTGTTGAATATAGATTATATCTTACAAAAATAGAAGTGAGAAGAAAAAAACCCTACCTTAAGTAATCAATTTCATCATAAATGTTCAAAAATGTTATATATATTAAAAAATTATTATAAATCTACCATAGAACTTTATTATCATATATCACACAATATATGATTTCATTATGACTTAATATTTCCCATTTATTAACTGTTATATGTTAATGTCATAATTTATGTAATATTCTCTATTATTTCATATATGTATTGACATTGTGATTCTTGATACTCAATCATAGGTCATGATTTAGTTATATACATATTGAAAAAAATGTTAAAAATATCATATATATTCTTTCTATAATTATTTATGATAACCAATAAAATATATAAATATGAAATGGATTATACCGTTTTTGGAGACGGTTGGACAAACATACGCATGAACATTATTTCTGTGTTATTATCATATTGAGAGAAAGAATGTAAATTATATATATGTATATATTCATATTATAATTAATTTATAATTATTATGTAATATATATCATATATTTTTACTAAGCCCTACACTAATACATTCTATGAAGAGTGAGAATGGATCCCATATGTTTAAGGAGGTGGTAGTCCCCAAATCCACAAAAGAAGTTATCATACTCTCAAAAATTAGAAACTGTGAGAGTATGTGTTGTATAATAATTAAATAATAATAAATATAAAATAAATATCATATTTATCATATAAAAATTATATTTATATCATAATTACCAATGATTGGTGTTGGTAAAGGAAAAATTAATGACATAATTTCATGGGGTTGTAGTCCACCCTACACATGATTGGTCTATTCATTAGTCATTTATGGAAGTGTGTGTATGTGATGTTTGCAATTATAGAAAAAAACAACTGATTGTATTTTAGGATAATGATGTTTTGTATTGTCATTGAAATAGAATAACAGAATTGGTGGATAAATAAATAAATAATTAATTCTATTTGAAGAATGTTACCTCTGTTACGGGTATCCCCATTTGGTTTCCACTAAATGGATTACATTGTTGGATTTATTCAAAAAACTGAGGCCTCTCAGTTGAAGTTATAGAATATCAGATTTTATTTTTTTAGTATTGGACCATCCAAAGGGAATTATAGGTCTGAATAATTTAGTGGTTGAGTTCCCTTATATATTGGATGAGGAGTGTCATTCTTTTGAATATAAAAAGATAATCATTATTGAGTGACCTCTCTTACATCATGTGTCACCAATAATTTCCTTTTTTATAGAAGTGAGAATATGGTTTAAATACATCAATTTGATTTCTTTCGATAAATTTTCTACTATATTTAGACACTTCTGTTGACATTTAACAAATAAGTAAATTTATTTTTACTATTTTCATAGTAATTAATTATAAATACATTCCCTGATTTTTTTCTATATAAAATGTTTATAGAATTATAAATTTAAAATTAATTTTATAACGAATTTGGATTCCATTTTAATGTATTATAACAATAAATGGGTCACAAATTAATTTTAAAATGATCTCACTGACGGGATAAAACAACAGTTTTTTAAAGTGAAAATATTCAAAACATCAAATTGTTTTTACATCAAATTTCAAAATAAAATTGATTCAAAATACCTATATGGAAAAAATTATTTAATTTATAAAAAATTAAAATTTAATTTAAATATAATTTAACTAAATAATTAAATTATATGAAAATGTTGTTTTAAATTAAAATTTAGTCTTTTTTGTTATTCATAAAAAATTATAGCTAATTAGAAAAATACCAAAAAATAACCCAAATTAATTTTTGATATTATACTTCCAAAAATGTTGTTTATTTTGTTAAAATATAATTTATAATAATTTTTAATATTATATTTATAATAGTTTATCCATAATAAAGATGTAAAAAATCCTTTCGAAAAAATATTCATTTTATTCATATAATGTGATTTGTCCTAACATTATTCCTGTAAAATCTATTTTATGAGCGTTAGAAAAATATGAAAATATAATATATAATTTTTTAAAATATATTCATCAAAATTCGTTAGTTTAATTTCTTGAGATTAAGAGTAATTTTCTTAGAAAAATAATTTCAATACTTTTTAATAGTTCTAACATTCATTAATAAATAATTGATAGCCAAATTACTCATTTAATATACATGGGAAATTATTATTTTCAAACAATAGTTATTCATTTTCATAAAATCATTTCCAATGGCAATGTGGTATGTTTAATAGTATTTGAAGAATATTGTTAACTGTATATTTTAGGTTGGTAAAACATGGCCTTCTTTGTAACAAAAGTTATTATGGGAAAGTTGACATTTGAAAACGTGTCCCAAAATATTCCAAATTCATTAATAAATGATCCAATAATGTATCACATTTCATAAGATTCGATTTGATAGGTCGTAGAGACCAAACAGAGTTACAGATTAGGTGTTATGGACATTTGAAGTTGGGCTGGAAAATTGGTTCGCATCGCCCATTCACGAAGCTCCCTTCGCGATCGTGGAACGCTGCCATGAAGCAAGGAGGCAGGATTCTCCACGAACCCCTTTTCCCTATGCACAACTGCCGTGAAACAAGGAGGTTGGATTCTCTATGAACCCCTTTGATGTTCATGAACCTGCCACGAAGCAAGGAGGCAGTAATGCTCTCTGACCGCATTTGACGTTCACGATCATCCGTGGAGCAAGCTCCATATTCATCCCATGCAGGATCTGCTTCATGGTGCCTCTCCCCTATAAATACCCATCTCACCCCCCTTCACAAGTAGTCCACTCCGCCCCTAGGGTGTCTGATCTCCCGGTTCACGGAGCTCTGCTTTCCTTCATGAAACCGCTCCGCGAGCAGCGTCCTTCGTGATGTTGTCCCGCGAGACCATGCTCCGCAAGGAGCTTCCATCGTGAAGCAGCTCCGCAAGCCCATGCTCCATGAGTACATTCCTTCGTGAAGCTGCTCTGTGAGTCCATGCTCTGCATGTTTATGATTTGTGAGACCCCATGCTCCACGAGCCCCTTTACTCAACGAAGCTACTTCACAGCGACCTATCTTTTGTGAGGTTTCTACCTCGCGCCCACCGGTCCATACCGCGGTGGCTGCGCCCCCGCACCCACACTTTGGGTCACTGCTAGGGTGTGGTCCTGGTCCTCCTGGTCAATCCTTTCCCTACCATCACTGACCCACATCATAAATGGAGAGTCGCACTGCAAACTTTTCGGGTCAGGACGTCGACATTTTCCATTATGCCCTTATGCACAGCCGCCTTCCACCCATGGGATTCAATTATTTGACATACTTTTCTGCACGCCATGAAACACCTTGAGTCAGTATATTCCTCTTGGTTCATTTCCCATGTCATGAGTTGTGATTCTCATCATCAATTCTCCATGTACCATGAGTCAAACCATTCCTCAAGTAACTCATCTAAACCTCATCGCTCAGCTCATATGCCCGGATGAACCAGAAAGGTCCACCCTTGCATAAGTCCCAACACCGACCATTTCAAAGAACATTATGCCAATAGTACCATCTACATGACTATAAAATGTATTGAACCCTATCTTCCAAACATAGGATACATCTTGTTCCAAATGAGTGATGCCTTACACTACAAGAATATGATTCCGACAGTCCTTTGTATATGACTATAAAATGTAGTTCTCCCTACGTTCCAAACATAGGATGCCTCTTACTCAATATAAGAGATGGCTCATAATCCAAGAATGAGATGCCAACAGTCCTCTCTACATGAATATAAACTGTATTACACCTTATGTGATAGACATATGATGCATCTTTCTCCAAACAAGAGATTCCTTATGCTCCAAGAATAAGATGAAAAATACCATGATTACATTGGATTACTTTCAAGTGTGTTGGAATCTGTTCAAACATTCTATCACTCCACCGCATGCTTTTCATTTACTTCATTCGGATCATCATGCACATCAATGTAAGATGGGACCCCCTAACGGCCTAGTCTCATTTTGAATCAGCTCTGTCACAATCTGACCCTACCCAGGCTCGAGCCGCAACTACCCCAAGCCCACCTCCATAGGCCAGGGGCTGGCGAAAAGCTCTGAAGGCTAAACAACTCGGGGAGGCCTTAGCCTGAGTACCTGTACACACTCATGCAACACACTCAATGAAAAATTGAAGAGTAGAAATGAAAAGAAAAGTACCAAATACTTTAAATAATGCACAAATGTGCATTGTCCCCTAATCAGTACAAAGTAAAAGCTGAAGGTAAATAGAAAAGAAAAGGGAAAAACACGCACCCAACTAGAAAAGTGGCACAACTCGGAAACAGGTAAACAAAATCAAATAGTTGGGAGGGTCCCACACCTGGAACCCAACTACGACCACCGCACACGGTCCATGCTCTCGAACTCTTAAGCTCCACTGATGTCACGACCAACCTTTCTGTCGTCTCCAAGGGCACAGTAAGTGTAGGAAAATCCCAAGAAGGGGTGAGTATGAAAATAATCTGTAGGATTCCCCAAAACTTAATGGAGCAACAAATTAGGTACCAAAGGGTGAGAAATAGATCAAACAGGGAATAGTAAAGGAGTACAACAAGGAATGCAGTAGAGTCACATTAGAGTGTCCAGCTCAAACCAATAATAGAAAAACGGTAGACTCGTCTAGGCATAAGGATCTGGAAATGGTGAAAAGATGAACTTCTCATCGATTCATCGCTAGCTATAGTAGAAGAGTATACTCTTCCAACCACGAGAATCTAGACATGGAAACCACATGGCATAACTTGCGTGTCTTCGCCTCTCATGGAAGAAGAGTAACCCAAATCCAAGAAGTGGGAACTGGAATAAGGTATATATACATATCCTTATTCTCAAACAAGAAGCCTGAACAAGATCGTAAGGGGATATCCATCTCGTAGCTTAGACCAAGAAAGTTAGTAGCCAACAGTCCCAGACGTAAACTCCTTCGATGCCCAGCATCCCGCATGTCTGCACCAAACTGAAAGTCAAGGGGCTCAAATCCTCGCACCTTGACATTATTCACCTTGGGAGGCACTGACTCGCCTGCATGGTTTTAGGTCACGTCACAAGGACGCATCTCGGTGGGGAAAGCGCCCCACGTACTTGAGAGTTCAAGGGGTATGTCAAATCACACCTCGTCACTTCCTGTCAGTTGAGAGGTCTCCTCAAAGTTGACATGCATCCCCCTGCACAGCCCCACTGGAGGTTATTCCCTAGAAGTCGACGGGATCCCACTGGAGGGAGACCCGGCAAGAGTCGACGGGTGCCACACTACCCAGTCCCATAAAAGGGTAATCCACTAGAGGGAGACCAGGTGAATTTCATCGATGAGTCCCAATGCCCATTCTCGTAAAAGGGTACTCAACTGGAGGGAGGATCGGAACTGTCATTGAGGACCACTTCCTAGCCCAGATGGAGGTAAACCCGGCATCGGGGACCACTACCCAGCCCAGCTAGAGGTAAACCCGACATCAGGGGCCACTTCCCAGCCCCGCTGGAGGTAAACCTAGAACCGCTCTTTTCATCCCTGCTGGATGGTACTGCTCGGTGAACACCGTTGTACTGGCCATCCCTACTGGATGATACCCCACTACCCAGCCATGCTGGATAGTACCTCACTGGCCATCCTAGGTGGATGGTACCTCACTGGTCAGCCCTGCTGGAAACAAACTCTTGGCCAGCCCTGCTAGAAACAAACTATTGGCCAGCCCTACTGGAAACAAATTCCTGGCTATCCCTGCTAGAAACAACCTCTTGGGTAGAGGATCGGTGCCCACGTAACGTGTTGGTCACACCGAATCCACAAGAACTCTACCAAGGATCATGAAGCAACTCTGCCGACAAACCATCTAAAACAAATCAGGGGAAACCACTCAACCCTGTCAGTCGAAACCATTGTGAACAGGACCAGGGGGAAACTCAACCCTGCTGGTCAACAAATGAGAACAAATCCAGGGAAAACTCAACCCTGATGGTCCACAAACAAGAACAGAACCAGGGGAAACTCAACCTAGCTTGTCAACAGATGAGAACAAAGGGAACCTCTACGTCATGAGAGGTCAAGGTTACGAAAAGCATAACACGACACACACATGGGGACCACACGATGAGTGGCCCCAAGTAAACCCCAGAAAAGAACACAAGCATTCTTAGTTACTAAAAACCATAAGTACCTCCAAGCGTTCCGGTATACTCCTAGAGTATACCACGATTCCATCCCAAAGGCTATCGTGCACACTGCACCCAACATCAACGGGAAGGGTGTAAACATAACAACTTCAACTTTATTCCTCAACAGATTAGGCACGACCAACAAAATCTCTTTAAGCATTACATGACTCACATGGGAGTGCATGGGATCACATGCCAAGGTTTCTCTGCAAACACCAAAGGAAGAACCTCCACCGGTACACCTTCCATGCTTCCATATATAAATGAGATCTCTAAGGAGTATACGTACATACAAAAGGATTGTTCCATTGTAATCCTCATAGAAAAACATGAGAGGTCGACTACATACTCGCCTCCAATGTAAATCCAACGTAAAAGTCGTTTAACACTACTTTACAGGAAAACGACATCTCATGGTCCCAAGCCTCGTCCTCAAAAACAGTCGGGCGCATCACACCATTGTGATACCCTCGGGAAAACATGAAAAAAGGTCTGCTCACATGAGTGGAATAGATATCCGGAGAAAAATATGCATTTCGTCAAACTGCACACAAGCGGTTCAATGTGGGACCTTCACCCTGGTCTCGAAGCATAATGAACGGACCACACCGTTGTGATCCTCTCGAAAAAGTACGTATGATTGAATATTCACTTGTCCAAAGAGAACACCTGCTGATAAAGCAGGAAATCACCGCCAACTCCCAAAACGGCCCCCATGGGGCCAGCAGCACCATGCGTACTTAAAGCGGCCAGACTACGCCAATTCAATTCCCTCAGAAAAACACAAAAAAAACATCTGCTTGCATGCCAAGAATGGACATCTGACAAAAAAGTTGTAAAGCGGTGCACATCGCTCGAAATACGGGCTGTGGGGTCCACGTCTAAACTCCATATTCAATGCCCAAAAACTACTTGGATATCTTCATCATAATTCCAGGGTCACAACGCCGATGACAACGCTCAAAACGGACATCAGATGTGTCCGCGCTGCTCAAAACAAGAACTCACGGAAAACGCCAAACCTACATAATGCACGTGTCATGCAAATGAACCCCTCATATCATGAATTTATAATTCCCGAGACTATCTCAAAATATTATTTTTGACTCTAGGAAGGCATTTCCACAGACGGCATGCAAAACGGACGCCCGCTGCAGAAATTACGGGCATCCGAGTCGAGGGGGAAAAGCCCCTTGGGCTAGACCGGCCTGGGGCAGCCGGTCCGCCCAGCCTCGGCCAGCCTGCAGTTCGGCCGCTCAGGCCGGTCGTGGACCCGCAGTCCACTATTCCACTGACCAGCCTTGATACCAGTAGCTTCTTCCATGCGGAGATAGGCATACAGTGGGTCTCGGTCTCCCGAGCGGGGTCGCGCTCCGCAACCCCGGCCTCTGCGTCAACCGGCTGACACGGTCGGCCGGTCCTCCCGGGCCTCCCGCCTGAGGAGCCCTACGCCGACTTCTGCCTGGAGACACCTCTCGGACGCCCTGCTGCCCAGACCGGCGCCTAGAGCACTGTTGCACGGAGGAGTCGCCGCCACCATCACCAGCTTTGATCCGCCGCCTGCCGCCGTCCAGGTTCGCTGGAAAACACAAATGACATCCAAAACCTTCAATATTCGGCGGACGTTTGCGAGCTCCTCGGAACTCATATTTACAAAACGAAATAGGTGATGGAAATCTTAGAAAAAGTACTATGAGACCTTGGGCTTTTCTCAGAAATTAAACAGCAATTCAATGCCAAAATTGAACATGATATAAAGGTTCCAGAAGTAAAACGCAAAACGTAAACTCCTACCTCGTTGGGCATAGCGTAGAGATTCTCCGCATGTTCCACGCATTGCCGCCATCACTCCCATCTTTATTGGTGGTGGAGGAGGAGCTTGAGGGTGAGAGGGATTCTCCCAGGGATGAAAATGAGAGAGAGGGGGAGAGTTTGGTTTAAGTAGTAAAAACATTAATTAAAAAGGTTTAATTAATTTTAACATCCAAATTTACCCTCACCCGAAACTCTTGGCGGGGTCAAGATTAAACATCTCCTAGGGTAAAAACCAACTCCTAAGAACAACTTTTGTCTCAGAATTTTAATCCAAGGCCACGTTCAAAAGTTATTAAACTCAACGCCCGAGGCTTCCAAATTACAAAAATGCCCCTTGTGGCATTTTTCATAGAAGACCCACGCCCACAAAACCTACACCCCTCCTAGGGTAAATGGCACGTTTCGGACTCAACGATTCCCTCGGGTTTCCAATCTGAGCTACCGTTTCAGAGATACATTAGTTTAGCCATTAAATGAGTAAATTAATTGATTTAATTATCCGTTTAACATTATGTTAATGGGCTAGGGGTCCCAACGTCCCGCACCGACATATTTTATGTCGTTCCTAGGGTAAAAAACTCATTTCTGACCCATCTGTACACTCAGATCTCTGATGCGAAACTCTGTTTAGGATTTACCCCATTTATTTGGCGTACCCAGTGTTAACACAATGAATATTTAATTCCAACCACCAGGGTCTCAGAATCACCCGCCGTCTGGAGGCGCTACTCTGAAATAACATCAAGAATATTCAAAAGACTTTTTATAGAAAAAAATGGGTTCTTACATCATTCTATCTTTCATGCTTTTCGTCCCTGAAAAGTAATACCAAGGAATAACTCAGTATACTAAGCCCGCACCTAGCTCTTCCGTACCCATAAGAACTCTGGAACAGATTCACGTCACCGCACACAGACCAAAGGATTTGATCTGTTCACACAAGGTCTGCCATTTCTGATGACGTGCACATGAGCGCACACATTTTATTACCCGATTGAGTCATGTAGTAGTCGTCGTGCACCCACTCTAGACATTGGGGTTAGGGCAAGGCGGTAGGGTACCTTTCCATCCCTCCGCACAGTCCCAAACGGCCTGAAGTGCCTTGAGGGTAACTCACCTCCCCGACCGAACCCCTACGTCGCACGACACGACTGGAATCACCGCCCGCACCTGGAACAAGGCTCGGTTATTCCATCCTTCAAAATATCCATATGGTCAAACACCCAAGGATATCTGTTCATGAAAGGTTTCATATTTGATGTCCCACAACCCATACTCTCTTACACTCTTAGAGAGCGAAGGAGTCGACATCATCGACTAGTGAAAAAGGTCCCACACCTTTTACTTTACCAACACTGGGTTACACCGACGCCCTATGCCACCCTGGTAACAACTCAAACAAGGAGAAAAGAGAAAATCATTTCATGCACAGTGTCTAAAAATTCTTCTACAAAAAGTATAAGAGCTCTAGGGTGTACCTCTTATAACCTCATTCTTTGCAGGATCGTAGACATCCAAAGCATGTGGTTGTCTGTGGTCTCAACTGTCATCTCCCAGAGCCTGATGTGGACCGCCTAGTGGTGATGGGAAGACCTCTTGAGGTCGTCCTCCACATCCAGATCCTCTTGCTCCTCTACTAGCACCACCTCTTTGGGTGATACTCTGATCACGGCGCTGCCAGTGCCACGGTGGTGCACCCACTGCATGCCTGATATTCTCATCATTCCTGGTCAGGCAGTCTCGTTCCAAGTGACCTCGACTATCACAAACATTCCGATGGTGCTCTCCGGGAACACTAGAGCCCTCCAGCGCCACTGTGGTGTACAACCATGCCCCTGAGTCCAGATATGAGAAAGCCACCTATGTCGAGGTTCTGCTTGCCGATGCTTGCTAGCTGTGGCAGACGTCTCGGATCTGTCGAGACTGCTGCCACCACCAACTGTAGAACATGACAAGAAGATTTATGTCACTAGCGCCTACTCTAGAACAACGACATATGTGGGAATGACCAAGGGTAATATGACATCCTGAATCTCTCAGCGGAGACCCTACTCAGACTTCCGTTCTCGGAAGTTTCCGTCATGGACCAAGTCTAGGTAAATGCGTGCACGGTCTACGAAACTAGCCGCGTACTTGGACACCATTATCCCTCACTACAGAAATTGTAGGAGCTCCTGAATCATAACAGAGCCTAAGAGGAAGGGGAAAAACTCCTCACGAAACAACAACTGAAAGTCACCCCAAAAAAGAGACAACTCATCACGAAACTGAGTCACTAGACTCCACCAACGCCAATTTGTTCCTCAAAAAAGGTTAGAGGCCAAAGCCACCATAAGATCCAACAGGGTCATCACAAGCCTGGAAAGGTGAAACAATGTCTCCAGCCAATCATTTGCTCCCTGTGGGTTTGGATCACCACCGAACCTCAGCGGTCTTTGTCACTGGAACTCACGGTGCACGCTCAACCTGCGCTCAAGCTCATTCTGCTCTACTAAAGTTTTATGCTGCTCACCAGGTGGGGTTGCTTCTACTAGCCCACCCAGAGAATGGGGATCACATGATGGGTCCAGGACTGAGGCCTCGTAGCTCAAAGGGTCGTCGTTACGAACCATAGCAGTTATCCTAGATGGTTTTTTTCACAGAGACATCCTGAGTGTTATCAAGGAGTGTCACGGTCAGATGATCATATGTGTATATAACAATAAAAACAACGAGGAGCTGACTGATGAAGGACAGTCAAGACACAATCCTATGTGATGCACAAACCAATCTTCCCTACAACAAGTGTCTCAGCATGCTGTGTCGACAAGCTGGTTATCAAGGTCCTGTTGAATGGATATGTTGTTCGCCGCACCATCACTGGACTCCTTGGCCTGAGAGCCGCTCACGAGACACGTTAACATTGTTTACCTAAATTCTAACCAATTCCTTTTTAGGGACGTCCAGACAACGTCCCAATGAACGAACCACCTCTGATACCACTTTTTCACCACCTGACCCTACCCGGGATCATGCCAGAACTACCCCAAGCCCTCCACCATAGGCTAGGGGCTGGTGACAAGTGCCGAAGGCTAAACAACTCAGGGAGGCCTTTTCCCGAGTACCTATACACACACACACACACACGCATCAAACTGAATGCAAAAGTGTAGAGTAAAAAGAAAATCAAAGTATCAAGTGCTATAATTTACCACAAATGTTCATCGATCTCTAATCAGTACAAAGTAAAAGATAAAGGTAAACTGAAAGGAAAAGGGTAAAACACGTGCTCATCCAGAAAAGTGCCACAACCCAGCAACCGGTAAACAAAATCAAAGAGATGGGAGGGTCCCAAACCTAGAACCTGACTATGACCACCGCACGATGTCCATGATCTTGAACTCCTAAGATCCACTGAAGTCATGACCAACATGTCTGTTGTCTACATGGTCACACCAAGTGCGGGCAAAGCCCAAGCATGGTGAGTATAAAAATACTCAGTAGGATACCTCGAAGGCTTGAGGGAGTAAAAAAGAAGGTACAGAAGGGCGAGCATTAGATCGAATAGGAAATAGTAATGGAGTACAACAAGGAGTGGAGTAGAGTAACAGTAGAGAGTCCTCCTCAACCCAACAAGAGAAAAGAGGTAGACTAGACCAGACACAAGGAGCCGGAAATGGTGGGAAGATGAACTTCTCGTCGAGTCTTCACAACCTATAGCAGGAGAGTAGACTCGTCCAACCATGAGAATCTAGACACAGAAAGCATGTTGCATACCTCGCATGTCTTCACCTCTCCTGGATGGAGAGTAACAAAAAACCATGAAGTGGGTACTGGAACAAGGTATATATATATATATATCCATATGCACAAACAAGAAGCCCGAACAAAATCGTAAGGGGATCTCCATCCTGTAGCTCAGCCCAAGAAGATGAGTAGCCAATAGTCCCAGAAGTAAACACCATTGATGTGCATCATCCCACACATCATCCCCGAACTGCAAGTCAAGGGGCTCAAATCACTGAACCTTTACACTAACCGCATTGGGAGGCACTGACTCGCTTGTACCATTTTAGGTCACGTCGCAAGGACGTGTGTCGGTGGGGAATGTTCCCCTCATACTTGAGAGTTCTGGGGGTACTTCAAACAACACCTCGTCACTGCCCCATAGTCGAGATGTCTTCTCAAAGTCGACCGGTGACCCACTGCCTAGCCCCGCTGAAGGGTAATCCCTAGATGTCCACAGGTTCCCACTGTAGGGAGACCCGATAAGAGTCGACAGCTGGCACCCTACCCAGTCCTATAAAAGGGTAATCCACTGGAGGGAGACCCGGATAAAGTCGTCGACGAGTCCCAATTCCCAATCCCGTAAAAGGGTACTCCACTAGAGGGAGTCTCAGAACCATCATTGGGGACTACTTCCCAGCCCAGCTGGAGGTAAACCTGGTATCAGGGACCACTTCTAAGCCCAGATGAAGGTAAACCCAGCATCGGGGACCACTTCCCAGTCCCACTAGAGGTAAACACGGAACTTCTCTGGCCATCCCTGCTGGATGGTACTACTCGGTGAACAATATTGTCCTGGCCATCCCTGATGGATGGTACCCCATAGGCCATCCATGCTGGATGGTACCTCACGGACAATCCCTGCTGGATGGTTCCTCACTTGTCGTCCCTGCTGGAAACAAACTCTTGGCCAGCCCTGCTGGAAACAAACACTTGGCTAGACTTACTAGAAACAAACTCTTGTCCAGCCCTACTGGGAACAGCCTCATGGGTAGAGGATCGGTGCCCACGTAATGTGCTGGTCAAACTGAATCCATATGAACACTACCAGGGAACACAAAACAACTCTTTCAGAAAAACCATCGAGAACAGAACAAGGAGAAACAACTCAAACCTACCAGTCAAAACCATCGTGAACAGGACAAGGGGGAAACTCAACCATATAGGTCACCAACGAGAACACAACCAGGGGAAAACTCAACCTTGCTGGTCCACATATGAAAACAGAACTAGGGCAAACTCAAACCTACTGGTCAATAGTCGAGAACAGAGGGACCCTCTATGCCGCGAGAGGTCAAGGGTACGCAAAGCCGAACACGACACGCACATGGGACCACACGACGTGTGGCCCCAAGTAAACTCTAGCCATGCGAACAAGCGTTATCAGGTACAAACAACCAAAAGTACATCCAAGTGGTCCCATATACTCCCAGAGTATACCTCGTTTTCAGCCCAAAGGCTATCGTGCACATGGCACCCAACGTCAACGCGAAGGGAGTAAATGTAACAAATACTGCTTTCCATCTCAATAACTCAGGAACGACCAACCGCATCTCTTAAAGCATTACTTCACTCACACGGGAGTGCACGCGATCACACGCCAAGGGTTCTCTGCAAACACCGCAGGAAGAACCTCTACTGGCACACCTTTCATGCTTCAACAATTAAATGACATCTTGAAGGAGTCTTTCTACATACAAATGGATCGTACTGTTGTAATCCTCACGGAAAAACATGTGAGATCGACTACTTACTCGCCTCCAATGGATATCCGACGTAAAATTCGTTCAACACCACTTTACGCCTGAATGGTGTCCCGTTGTCCCGATCTCCAACCCTAAAAAGAGTCGGGCGCATTGCACCATTGTGATCCCCTTTAGAAAACACGACAAAAGGACTACTCACTTGAGTGGAATGGATATCCGGAAAAAAAAGATGCATTTTGTCAAACCACGCAGGAGCAGTTCTACTTGGGACCCCCACCCCGGCCCCGAAGCACAACGAACGGATCACACTGTTGTGATCCCCTCGAAAAGTACACATGATTGACTATTCACGTGTCCAAAATGGACACCCGGCAATAAAGATGGAAATCACCGCAACCTCCCAAAATGGCCCCCATGGGTCCCACACCACCGGGCCGAATTAAAGTGGGCAGACTGCACCAATGCAATGCCCTAAAAAAACACAAAAAAAAACGACTGCTCGCATGACCCGAACGGACGTCGGACGATAAAGTTGTAAAGCGATGCACGCAGCTCGAAAGATGGGTCATGGGGCCCACTCCTCAACTTCTTCTTCAAAACCCAAAATCTTCTTGGCATTCTTCATCATAAATCCAGGGTCACAATGCCACTGACTGTGCTCAAAATGGAGATTGGATGTGTCCGCGCTGATAAAAAAAATAACTCCCAGAAAACGCCAAACTTACTTAATGCACGTGTTGTTCCACTGAACCCCTCATCCCGGGAATTTTTCATTCACGAGACCATCTCAAAATACTCGTCTTCACTCCAAGAAGGCACTGACACTGATGGTGTGAAAAACGGACGCTCGTAGCGGAAATCACGGGTGTCTAAGGCGAGGGGGCAAAGCCCAATGGGCTGGGCCAGCCCGCGGTTCGGCTGCGTGGGCCGGATATTGACTGCGGTCCACTGTTCCACCGACTGACCATGAGTATGGTCTCTTCTTCCATGCGGAGACCCACATACGGCGGGTCTTTGTCTCCCGAGTGGGGTTGCGCGCCGTGACCCTGGCCTCCGCGTCAATCGGCCGGCACAGCCGACTGATCCTCCCGAGCCGCCCGCCTGAGGAGCCCCATGCCGACCTCTGCCTGGAGCCACCTCTTGGATGCCCTGCTGTAGAGCCCTCTTCCTGGAGCACCGCCGTGCGGAGGATTCGATGTCGTCGTCGCCTGCTCCGATCCACTGCCTTCCGCCGTCCCGGTTCGCTGGAAAACAAAAATGACCTCCAAAACCAGCGATCTTCGGCGGACATTTCCGATCTCCTCAAAACTAGGATTTAAAAAACCTAAATAGGCGATGGAAATCTTGGAAAATGTAATATGAAACCATGGGATTTTATCGGAAATTTAACAAAATTCGACACCACAATTGAACATGAAAGAAATGTTCCAGAAATAAAACAGAAAATGTAAACTCCTACCTCGATGGGCATAGCCCTGAGCATCGCCGCACGTTCAACGCCTTTCCGCCACTGCTCCCATATTGATCAGAGGATGAGGAGGAGGTTGAGGATGAGAGGGATTCGCCAGGGGATGCAAATAAGGGATATGGGGAGAAATTGGTTTTAGTAGGAAAAAAATTAATTAAAAAGTATTAATTAAATTTAACCTCCAAATTAACCTGCACCTGAAACTCTTGGCGTGGTCAAGAATAAACCTACCCTAGGGTAGAAACCACCTCCCGAGAACAATGACAGTCTTTGAATTTTAATCCAAGGCCCCGTTCAAAAGTTATTAAACTCAACGCCTGAGGCTGCCAAATTATGAAAACGCCCCTGGCGGCATTTTTCATAGAAGACCCGCGCCCAAGAAACATAAACCCCTCCTAGGGTAAACAACACGTTCCGGACTCAACGGTGCCCTCGGTTTTCCAATTTGAGCTACGGTTTCCGAGATACTTGAGTTTAACCAATAAATGAATAAATTAATTAATTTAATTATCCGTTTAACATTCCACTAAGGGGTGAGGGGTCCCAACATCTCGCACCGACATATTTTATGTCCTTCCTAGGGTAAAAACTCCATTTCAGACCCATCCGTACACTCAGATCTCTCATCCAAATCATCATTTAAGAGTTATCCCATTTATTTGGCGTACCCAGTGTGAACGCACTAAAACTTTAATTCTAGCCACACTGGGGCTCAGAATCACACGCTGTCTGGAGGAGCTGCTCTAGAATAACATCAAGAATATTCCAAAGTATTTTATAGAAAAAACTGGGTTCTTACATGCTCACCTACCGTCATGGGCCAATGCCTCGGAAGACATTCGACGACACTTTGAGTCAGGTCCGGTGTTTTGAGCAGGATCAACAATCGACCCTCATTTGTTTGTCTTCATTTCAGGATAACACCATATGGGTGTTGTGTTTCGAACACGGAAAATAGTTATCCTTCATCACCACGCCACCCTCATTGTGTTATGAATGTCGAGCGTGTGATTCACACTTTTCACCCCCTTTGTTCAAACGGATTCCAATGACACTTGGCATTATCCCTCTTCTGCACTAGCAAAAATGTGAAGGCCTCATCCCACAACTGGGTATGGATTCTCTCATGGCCATACATTAGGAAGACATCATGGGAAGCTTCATTGCTTAATCCCCATTCACCATTGTCGCTCCATAGCTGCAACCGGGAAACCACCCTGGTGTAATCCCCCGGCTTTTATTGTAGGAGGTAGAATCCATGCCCTTCCTTTCATTGTTACCAAATCCCTCTCCCGCTGGTCTTTGTCGCTATCAGGCCTTCATCCTAGAGTAAGTCCCAACCTCTTCGTACTGCTAACTACGCAGAATCCCATGTTTCCACTTTGGGTGGCTAACTATGTGTAATCCCCACTACACTTCCCGTAGACACACCTTTCACGACGTGATCATCTGGTCTCTATTACCTCTTGATTATATCCCCGATCATGACTAATGTGGTCTTAGAGCAAGCACCGACCATGACATGCAATTTAGTAAGCCTAGAGTTAAATCCACACACCATCTAATCTATGTGGTCTTTTATCCTTTCAAAGGCATGGTATGTAGGAAGCCTCTCTGAGGTTCAAGCCCACCACCATTCATTGGTCCCAAAAATCATCGCGTCGGTGCACCAAGACCCCTTACATGAACTACGTGGTCTTTAATCCTATCCAAGGAAAGGTATGTATGAAGCCTCTTTGAGGTTCAATCCCACCACCCATTGGCATCTCCGTCCCCAATCACGTCGGTTCACCAACACCTTGGGATGCCTCAGAGCGTAAGACCCAAATGCCTGCATGAACTATAAGTTCGTTGATCTTCTCTATGGAGAGGTACGTAGGAAGCCTCCACGAGGTTCAAGCTAACCAGCCATTAGTCGTTATGACCCCCTTCACGTCGGTTCATGTAACACCCCAAGATTTCATAGTGTGTTATTTCTTCAAAATAATTCAATAACTTGCACTACAAGCAACACCGAGTTCAATTGCACCATGACTTACCAAAAAAAAAGCCATTAAAAGAGGTCATGAATAGCATTAACTACATTTTTAACTTTATATAATCCTTATAATTTTAGAATCCATATTATGAGTTTCTTAGTCATAATGCAAGAACAGAATCATTTTCAGTATTGCACTTTTATCAACTTTTAATAGTATATTTTAAACTTTTTGACTAAATTGAGACATCAAAACATTTAAAATCAAACATCCCAAGCTTCCACGGTACGCTTTCCTTTGAATAAAATAGTAGCATGTGTTGTACGCAACGTCGGGTTTTAACACACACCACAACCGATCAAACTAGCCATTATGAATAGTAATACCTACTTTTTGAAATTATATATATTTTATATTTGAAAATGGACTTCATTTTTGTATTCGGAATATCGAATTTAGCCTAAGGTGAAATTTTGGTACATTTCGGATAACTTTCATATTTTGATGAATAGTGAAAATTACTAAATTTTAATTAAAAACAACTTTTTTAATCAAAATAATTAATAGTAATAAATTATTAATTTGAGTGGTTTTAAAGTATATTTTTAATATATTTTTACTATTTAATATAATGTTGTTCATTGGACATAATTTTACAATTAAACCGAACATAAACGAGTGTCAATCTTTTGATAGTTATTATCTCTTAAAAACACGCTTTTTGTTTTGACAGCGGGAATTAATTTTAAATTAATTTCTTCCACTTCTGTGTTTTGAATTTAGGAAAATGGATTCCATATTTGGAATCAGGATGTTCAAATTGTGTAAATAGGTAACTTTTATTTTTAGACATTTTGAATAATTACTGCGGTAAATATTTTATTTACCATGGTTAAGGGTAAATCCGGTAAATAAGGGTTAAAAAATAATATTATAATAATACTAAATTACCCTAAAACGTGTCTTAACCCTATTGGTTGATACATGGTCGACCATGGGAATCTTTGGGTCTATTTTGGGACCCCATGGATCCACTTGTAAGTGATAATGACACTTTATTTTAATTTAGTTAAAATGAATACAAAAATGACACAAGCATATATCTTTTAGAACAACAATTGTTACATAGGGTTATATATGTTGGATTTTAGATTATAAATATTCATTAGAAAGATAAAAATATTTCCTACATAATAATATTTTATTTATAATTTTAAGACATTAAATATTTTATTTTATATATGACACAATGATGATGCAGTAATTACTATAATAGTGAAAAATTAAAATAATTGATATTATAAATACCCAAATAAATATAATATGAAACGTTTAATGAATTAAACTAATTTTCTAGGATAATATGATATATTAGGATTGATTTAATTGACTTTGTTCGAAGTAATCAATCTGTTATGAGTTTCACAAAAATCAACTATTGAATAGTGTCAAAATTGACATAAAAGAGTTCTTAAAACATATATTATATTATTAATTGATATTAAATTCCTAAAAATCTAAGGTTCGTCCAAGAGACTTATATTATGATAGGTTAATCATTAATGGACCACTTGGGGGTCGCTTGGATGTATATAGTAAGTTTATTAACCATATTATATAAAAATACAAAGAGACATTGTAAAAGTGAAACTAATTAACTTAGAGTTAATACTTAAAGATAAGGTTAATATAAGTACCCAAACCTGTCTAAATTCTATTGGATGAGTTGTTTTCGACCTATCCCTACCTCATACTTTGAATAGTCAACTTTGGAGCCTTTGGAAACCGAATATGAATTTATTATAAATTAATATTTCTAGCTTTTCCAAAGGTGCCCCTCACCCCTCTTATAAAAGGGCACTCCTCCTTCTCATTTCTTTACACCTTAAAAGCCTTTAGGTTCGGCCAAAATCTGCCCAAATACTCTCCCAAAATCCCTCACTACAACCTAGAGGCCTTAGTTTGATCAGAAAGCTAACCTAAGGATCCCTTTTGATCAAATTAAAAGGAAGAACCCGAAGAAGAGGTAATGATTTCACCACCCTTCTCCAAGTTCATTTCTTCTTCCACTTATTCTTCCTTTGTTCTTACCATTCTAAAATAATAACTCTAGTATCTCACATATACTGTGATGTTATTATAAATATGGTACAACCATATTCAGTATTCTATCCACCCTTTGAATAACATGTCACCATACGTGTGTACGTACGGACTACCGTCTCCACGTCGTGGTGTAATTGTTATTCAATATAATATTATTTGGATGGGTATAATAATGATATGTAACTCATGTAAATAATAAATATAACATGTTAATGATTCTGTATATATGATATACCATCCATTTATATATTATTTTAATATCAAAAGAATGATATTGTCGCTCGTGCGTACGTACGGACTACCGTCTCCACGAACGCGATGAGATTCATTCTCCATCGTATCCATTCAAGTATAATTATCATTTGATGATTTAAAAATGATGTTTAAGTACTGGATATCATTCTGGATATTAATAAGATACAACAACCATGGCTTATGTAACAAAACATATAAAAGAAAATGAGTAAGTTAACTCCCGAAACGACGTTAATTCTAAGATATTATTAACAAATCAATGTTAAAAGATCATATATGATATCATATTATTATATATGATTCTTGTATAATTTAATAACAACTATTTCACCATTATACAGGAGGTTAACCTACCCCAACCAAGGAAAAGTACAAGGTAAGGTTTATTTCACAATCTCTTCATTATTCGAGGTTTTTTATACGTAATAATCTACTGGGATCTCTTTATCATCCACATCCATGTTTCTTAAAAATGTATTTCAAAACATTTTTACTATTTACTAGAATATGAGTTAATGTCATTTATACCCTTTTTGACTTTTATAAGTGGTTTATAAAGGAATCTTTCGGTCGTTTTCAAAACAAGGTCCTTTTTAACCTTTTCGACAGAATTAAGGTAAGAATGTTTTTTTTAACTTATACGGCGGGTGCGGCTATTTTCCGCCATTATAAAATCTTCAAAGCTTCCCTTACAAGATTATAAGAATATTTTCAAAGAAAATGTTTTATTTTATATGGATCTTAAATGATTTCAAAATAAAAGGAGATATTTCTTTAAAAAGAATTTTGATTTCATCTATGTCAACATCCTTTGATGGATTTTAAGATTATTTGATGTTGATTTATTATGATACAAAACTTCTATATTGTATTGAAGGTTTTGTGATATGTTTGACTATGGATGTGATATTTTTATACCATTCATAGTTTATGGTGAAATTATTGACATTTCGTATGCTAGTTTTAATACGAATGTTTATGTTATGTTTAAACCTTTTCATATGGGAATGCATTGGACTTATTAAGTGACGAGTGGAGCCCGCTATAGCTCCTCGATGCATCGGTAGGTCTCATGAGACAAACTAGTGTCTTGGCACAAGGCCTTGACAAAATCTTTTTTGTAGTCTTGGCACGAGTTCTTGGCTATGTGGTTATGATAGTCTGGCATTATGCATTCCAACATTATGAAAGTGGTTATTGATTTTTGCATGTGATTATTCGATTAGTAGAATATCCATGTGAATAAGTAAATGGCATTATTTCATTTTATTTATGCCATACCATGTTGAAAGTTCATGTTTAAAAGGCTTTTGTTTTAGTTATACATTGCCTTAAATGTTTATTCTTATTGATGAAAGTTTTCGCTATATTGTTATCCTTACTGGGCATTTGAGCTCACCCCTTTTTTATGTTTTATTTTTCCCAGTAAGTGAAGATGTAAGTTATGAATGACCTGCAGGGATATTATGAGGGGATTATAGTGTGGACTGTGGAAACATTATGTTGTTGTATTAGTTTTTCATAGCCATGTTCTCTACCACTCTCCATCAGATAATTGATGGTTAGATTTTTCTTCCATATCCATATTTTCCTACATGGAACCCTAGTATGTGTTATTTTCGGTAATCTTCATACTTTCGACTCTTTATTTTAAATAGAGGCCTCGTTAATTCATTTTCCGATGTGGGTTTTCCCACAAATATATTATCTATTTTCAACCTTTTATTTTCGAAGAACAATTTCAAATTGCGAGGACGCAATTTATTGAAGGAGGGGAGAATGTAACACCCCAAGATTTCATAGTGTGTTATTTCTTCAAAATAATTCAATAACTTGCACTAAAAGCAACACCGAGTTCAATTGCACCATGACTTACCAAAAAAAAAGCCATTAAAAGAGGTCATGAATAGCATTAACTACATTTTTAACTTTATATAATCCTTATAATTTTAGAATCCATATTATGAGTTTCTTAGTCATAATGCAAGAACGGATTCATTTTCAGTATTGCACTTTTATCAACTTTTAATAGTATATTTTAAACTTTTTGACTAAATGGAGACATCAAAACATTTAAAATCAAACATCCCAAGCTTCCACGGTACACTTTCCTTTGAATAAAACAGTAGCGTGTGTTGTACGCAACGTCGAGTTTTAACACACACCACAACCGATCAAACTAGCCATTATGAATAGTAATACCTAATTTTTGAAATTATATATATTTTATATTTGAAAATGGACTTCATTTTTGGATTCGGAATATCAAATTTATCCTAAGGTGAAATTTTGGTACATTTCGGATAACTTTCATATTTTGATGAATAGTGAAAATTACTAAATTTTAATTAAAAACAACTTTTTTAATCAAAATAATTAATAGTAATAAATTATTAATTTGAGTGGTTTTAAAGTATATTTTTAATATATTTTTACTATTTAATATAATGTTGGTCATTGGACATAATTTTACAATTAAACCGAACATAAACGAGTGTCAATCTTTTGATAGTTATTATCTCTTAAAAACACGCTTTTTGTTTTGACAGCGGGAATTAATTTTAAATTAATTTCTGCCACTTCTGTGTTTTGAATTTAGGAAACTGGATTCCATATTTGGAATCAGGATGTTCAAATTGTGTAAATAGGTAACTTTTATTTTTAGACATTTTGAATAATTACCGCGGTAAATATTTTATTTACCATGGTTAAGGGTAAATCCGGTAAATAAGGGTTAAAAAATAATATTAGAATAATACTAAATTACCCTAAAACGTTTCTTAACCCTATTGGTTGATACATGGTCGACCATGGGAATCTTTGGGTCTATTTTGGGACCCCATGGATCCACTTGTAAGTGATAATGACACTTTATTTTAATTTAGTTAAAATGAATACAAAAATGACACAAGCATATATCTTTTAGAACAACAATTGTTACATAGGGTTATATATGTTGGATTTTAGATTATAAATATTCATTAGAAAGCTAAAATGATTTCCTACATAATGATATTTTATTTATAATTTTTATACATTAAATATTTTATTTTATATATGACACAATGATGATGCAGTAATTACTATAATAGTGAAAAATTAAAATAATTGATATTATAAATACCAAAATAAATATAATATGAAACTTTTAATGAATTAAACTAATTTTATAGGATAATATGATATATTAGGATTGATTTAATTGACTTTGTTCGAAGTAATCAATCTGTTATGAGTTTCTCAAAAATCAACTATTGAATAGTGTCAAAATTGACATAAAAGAGTTCTTAAAACATATATTATATTATTAATTGATATTAAATTCTTAAAAATCTAAGGTTCGTCCAAGAGACTTATATTATGATTGGTTAATCATTAATGGACCACTTGGGGGTCTCTTGGATGTATATAGTATGTTTATTAACCATATTATATAAAAATACAAAGAGACATTGTAAAAGTGAAACTAATTAACCTAGAGTTAATACTTAAAGATAATGTTAATATAAGTACCCAAACCTGTCTAAATTCTATTGGATGAGTTGTTTTCGACCTATCCCTACCTCATACTTTGAATAGTCAACTTTGGAGCCTTTGGAAACCGAATATGAATTTATTATAAATTAATATTTCTAGCTTTTCCAAAGGTGCCCCTCACCCCTCTTATAAAAGGGCACTCCTCCTTCTCATTTCTTCACACCTTCAAAGCCTCTAGGTTCGGCCAAAATCTGCCCAAATACTCTACCAAAATCCCTCACTACAACCTAGAGGCCTTAGTTTGATCAGAAAGCCAACCTAAGGAGCCCTTTTGATCAAATTAAAAGGAAGAACCCGAAGAAGAGGTAATGATTTCACCACCCTTCTCCAAGTTCATTTCTTCTTCCACTTATTCTTCCTTTGTTCTTACCATTCTAAAATAATAACTCCAGTATCTCACGTATACTGTGATGTTATTATAAATATGGTACAACCATATTCAGTATTCTATCCACCCTTTGAATAACATGTCACCATACGTGTGTACGTACGGACTACCGTCTCCACGTCGTGGTGTAATTGTTATTCAATATAATATTATTTGGATGGGTATAATAATGATGTGTAACTCATGTAAATAATAAATATAACATGTTAATGATTCTGTATATATGATATACCATCCATTTATATATTATTTTAATATCAAAAGAATGATATTGTCGCTCGTGCGTACGTACGGACTACCGTCTCCACGAACGCGATGAGATTCATTCTCCATCGTATCCATTCAAGTATAATTATCATTTGATGATTTAAAAATGATGTTTAAGTACTGGATATCATTATGGATATTAATAAGATACAACAACCATGGATTATGTAACAAAACATATAAAAGAAAATGAGTAAGTTAACTCCCGAAACGACGATAATTCTAAGATATTATTAACAAATCAATGTTAAAAGATCATATATGATATCATATTATTATATATGATTCTTGTATAATTTAATAACAACTATTTCACCATTATACAGGAGGTTAACCTACCCCAACCAAGGAAAAGTACAAGGTAAGGGTTATTTCACAATCTCTTCATTATTCGAGGTTGTTTATACGTAATAATCTACTGGGATCTCTTTATCATCCACATCCATGTTTCATAAAAATGTATTTCAAAACATTTTTACTATTTACTAGAATATGAGTTAAAGTCATTTATACCCTTTTTGACTTTTATAAGTGGTTTATAAAGGAATCTTTCGGTCGTTTTCAAAACAATGTCCTTTTTAACCTTTTCGACAGAATGAAGGTAAGAATGTTTTTTTTAACTTATACGGCGGGTGCGGCTATTTTCCGCCATTATAAAATCTTCAAAGCTTCCCTTACAAGCTTATAAGAATATTTTCAAAGAAAATGTTTTATTTTATATGGATCTTAAATGATTTCAAAATAAAAGGAGATATTTCTTTAAAAAGAATTTTGATTTCATCTATGTCAACATCCTTTGATGGATTTTAAGATTATTTGAAGTTGATTTATTATGATACAAAACTTCTATATTGTATTGAAGGTTTTGTGATATGTTTGACTATGGATGTGATATTTTTATACCATTCATAGTTTATGGTGAAATTATTGACATTTCGTATGCTAGTTTTAATACGAATGTTTATGTTATGTTTAAACCTTTTCATATGGGAATGCATTGGACTTATTAAGTGACGAGTGGAGCCTGCTATAGCTCCTCGATGCATCGGTAGGTCTCATGAGACAAACTAGTGTCTTGGCACAAGGCCTTGAGAAAATCTTATTTGTAGTCTTGGCACGAGGCCTTGGCTATGTGGTTATGATAGTCTGGCATTATGCATTCCAACATTATGAAAGTGGTTATTGATTTTTGCATGTGATTATTCGATTAGTAGAATATCCATGTGAATAAGTAAATGGCATTATTTCATTTTATTTATGCCATACCATGTTGAAAGTTCATGTTTAAAAGGCTTTTGTTTTAGTTATACATTGCCTTAAATGTTTATTCTTATTGATGAAAGTTTTCGCTATATTGTTATCCTTACTAGGCATTTGAGCTCACCCCTTTTTTATGTTTTATTTTTCCCAGGAAGTGAAGATGTAAGTTATGAATGACCTGCAGGGATATTATGAGGGGATTATAGTGTGGACTGTGGAAACATTATGTTGTTGTATTAGTTTTTCATTTTATGATGTAATGTAAAACTTATGAATATATCTAGGGTTTCCAAGGCTACTAAACCAATCGGTCTTTCGAGATTTGATCTTTCTTGTGATCATGCCAATGTTATGAAGTAATGCACCGACTCTGGGTAGCTGGGGTCGGGGCGTTACAGTTCACCCCCATCCTGCATGATGTTAAACTATGGTCCCCAATCAGTGTTAAATTGGTGTTTCCATAGTCAGTAGTAAGTTGTTGCACAGAAAACCCATCATAAACTATGTGATCATTGATCCTTGCCAATGAAAGGGACGTAGGAAGCCTCTCTCGGTTTCAATCCCACCACCCACCTAGACATTAGGTCCTTATTCATGTTGGTTCACCGACTCCTAACCCTTACTAACTTTGAGGACTTTGATCTTTTCCAAGGCAAGGTACGTAGGAAACCTCCCTGAGGATCAATCCCACCGTCCACAAGTCATCCCTACAATCTTCACGATGGTTCGACCTCATCTAGTGTTAACCCATGTTAACCCATACAGCAGTAAGCCGTACGGACCTAAATCAATGGTAATTCGTTGTCAATCCATCTAGTAGTAATCTGTTTTCAACCCCATTTAGAGGTAAGCCAATGGAACTCCAACCAGTGGGAAGCCACTGATGAACTACATTCAAAAAACTACATGGAATTTGATTACTTACCATGGGGACATGTAGGAAGTCTCTTCGAGGATCAATCCCAACATCACTGTCTCCCTTGAGATGGTCCTATTTCATCCACCATCAGTCATTCATTCTCCCATCATCCATCCTGATTCTTACTCGGTCTGCCACATCCTGTTCGGTCATGAAAACTCATACTCCATTCCATTTAACAACATTCGGGAAGACCACCACATGTGGCCCCAATATTGGTGTTCCCTCTAGGGGTGGAGCCCTTCTGATCCACACCAGTTAGTGTTGTGATCAGTCCGATCTATCTCCGTTGGACATTAATATTGTGGCATACCCTCTGTTAAACATGGGAAGACGAGAAAAATATCAGATACATTCCCATGTAATATGATTCCTCGTGTTTGATGTGGGATGCATCGGGCATCCGTACCCTAAAGAAGCCGTATAATATGGGATAGAATACAGACGCGCCATTGTCCCAGCATCCAGACACGCTAGTGTTTCCAAACGTTCATACTCCCCTAACGGAAGGTTTCTTCCATAACTGGACCCCTTGAAATGTTTTGACAGAATCAGTGTAATTACCTGGTGTCCATGGAGATATGGTTATAGGAAGAGTTTCATGAACAAAGTATTAAAGCTATAAGGGATACCTGGACTGGGTGACGAGTTCTGAGGAAGAATCCACGGAAGAAAGAACTGACATCCCATCATCCCATTTCGATCAAGGAGAAGACATCCCTGAAAAAGTTATGGATGACGCCTACAATGGGAAAGCAGGAATTTGTGGCAACAGTAGTGCGTCCCCCAAAGATGGATGCGCGTGTCCCGACGAAAGCGACAGAAACAGGGAACTCAATATTTTCTATAACAAAATCCTAACATAGTGGCTCATGTACTGAAAGATTATATAATTGTGGCATGTAACATATTCTAAAAAAGATTATCAATATAATTTATGATTAACATATTAATTTAATATAAAATCATTATTCGGTGTTGTTTCAAATAAAAAATATAAAAAAGGTTAAATTATTTCTAAAAAATTGATAAAATCTTGATGTGATACATTTTGACCCACATAAAATTTATTATTCCCACAAAATTTTTAGCTGTTATCAATGGATTAATTTAGTATTGTCTTTTTAATATAATTCCACATAATTAAAAAATTAATACTAATTTAGATTTAAATTATGATATGTATATTAATATTTCCTACACAATGTAACTCAAAAAAATATTTCTACAAAAGATATCATAGGAGGAAATCGAAAACATATACATGGAAGAAAAATCTAACTACCATGTTCATGCTGGAGAGTGACATAGAACAAAGTTAAGAGAATTTTGATGATAAAAAATACATAACCAAAAGTGACATGACAAATATAATTGTTATCATAAAAATGATCATAAAATGAAAAAATAATTTTATGACCCTTTTCCTATAGTTGAATAATTTTTCACATAAGATATAGGTACTTGATTTTAGCATAATCATACAATTTTGTGCCTTGGTCAATTTCAACATCATCCCTTATTTCAAGAAATTAAGTAAATTGTTCATTCATGAATCATTAGAAGATCATGGCATCCATTAATAGAGTAATATTTAATTACATATGTATTCATCATAAAGGGATGATTATAATGTTAAATAATTTTTTCATAAATCATTATATTTAATGATAACACGTTAACATCAAAAACTTCATATGAATTTTTTATATAAGCCATACCATAAATGGTTAGCATTAAAACCGTTATGATATATTTATATAAAAAACATTATAATGAAGGTCCCTAAATTTCTCAAAATAGTATTAATGTTTCCCCCCATATATCATAAATTTTCTATTGTTTTTTATATTCCAAATGGGTGAATAACTCCATCAGGAATTCTTTTAAAATATTTTACTAATTTAAATTATAAGTAATCCTTATATAAACCATCTATGATATATTATTCAAAATATTACATGATATATTCGATTGGTCCCAAAAAATTGTAATCATCAGAAATAATAATATATAACACATATTCAAAAAATCATTAATCAATTATATGGTAATCAGTACTATCTGACTTAATTTATCCATATTAATTATCTTTTTGTCTATACTAAACTCTATTTTCTGAACATCAGTAGGATATTATGGGTTACCATACCCTAATAATAATATCCTAATTCATTATCACCACTAAATATATAATTATCAATCATTAATGAGAAAAATATACTAAAAATATTGATATATATTTCATGATTCTTATAACGAAATATATTAATTCTAAAAAATATATACTTCTTTCATATAGACATATTATTAATCTCGTACTTAGGATTCATAATCATATTTCTTAATACCCATTTACTTAGATATAAAATATGAGTCATGAATTATGGTTACTCAACCTCCAGTTAATCATGAAAAGTATATTTAATGTAAACAATGTTTTTAGAACATTCTATAACTTTCACAGGTCATTTTTAGTTTCATTATCTTTATTATAATAACCAATACTCTTAAGACCTTCAAAATTCTCATCATGATATTTCCACCTAGGACAATGTTATTTATAATTCTCATTCCTTCGATATGTGAATCATTCAACATCATATCTACCCCTTCTAGAAACCACTATTGACCATGACCAGAAAGCATAGTGTGATAAACACTTATCGTAGAATAAAACCACAAAAAATTGAAAAATTACATATATGATGTCTAAATTATGAATACATATTTAAATCTCTGACACCATAAGTATATCCTTTGATACATCCCTTGACATATCCTATGAAATATACATAGGGATCTCACTAGACTTTTCACTTCCAACATTACATAGGTAGAATAAATATTATCATTGATAAAAAAAATATCCAACCAGGAATAAGATTCAGGGATATCTAATCATATTAGATGAATATTTAGAAAATTAAAAAAAATATACCTAAGGATCATAAAAGGTAAGAATATTTTGAAAGATAGAAACATAATCATCTATCTTCATGAATGATATTCTATATCTCCTTTAAATTTATTCCCCTTTATTAATACTAACTAAAATCATTCTTGAATTCCTAAGGAAATGAAACATAAAATAATGGTGAGATTATATTCTTAGTGATGTTTAGAAAGGGACATATGTAAGAATAATATGAACATAAGTGTTGGAAGACATGATTGAATCATTATTAGATTATTCCCTATATATCAATGAACATAATCATGGATCATGGAATGAATCCTGGACGTTTATAAGAAATGAATCATAAATAAATAAGAGAACTAGGCTCATGAGAGTATAAAATTATAATAAGATATATAAATGTTGAATACACATCAAATTATCACATATAGAACATGTGCAAATAGATACAAGATCACTCATTTGGTTTAGGACATTAAATTAGGCCATCACATGTTATGCGTGGACATGAAACAAGGTCCACGCATAACATTTTGAAAATCTTATAATGTTCACTCATATCACTATAAACATGTATCCAGGTACACATATAACATTTTGAATATTTAATCAGGTACATTCATAAAATTGTGAATATATAATCAGGTTCATGGAAAAACTTATAGACATGAAACCAAGTCCACGTAAAACATTGAGAACAGGTGATGATGTTCGTGTACAACATTTTGAATATATAATCAGGTTCCAGTAATAATATATGGGAATGAAACTATGTTAATACATAACATTGTGAAAATAAAATAAGGATCATGCATGACACTATTATCAGGTAATATGGTTCACTTATGACATAATGAACATGCAATCTGTTCCACTATTCACATATATACTCATGAGTTATCCATTACTACCCAATGAATTGGAAAGATATATAGCTCCCACCCATCACATAATAATGTAACATATACATTTTCAATAACAAAATAATAAATCATCATATCATGAAACATTAAAATATATTGGTTTCATAAACATCATATCATAACTCATCAAATGGAAATGGTATCATAAAATTTTATCATAATATTTCCCTTTGAAAATATATAGGTCTCATAATAATTTCAACATAGAATAACCCATGAAAGGTAGTGGGTTTCATAATAATTTATCAAAATATAACCCATGGATGAGAAATGGCTTTCATGTCAATCTATTTGATACACTATTTACTCATGGAAATGAAATGGGTTTCATAAACATAATGAAATAAATACATAAACCATATAAATAAATAATATTAATTTTATCCTTGTAACATATCCATATTAAATCATATATATATATATATATATATTAAATAATTTCGTATTAGATGGAGAATGATTTTGAATTATCACATTGAACAGTTACTATGGAAAACTACTATTATTCTGAAATAATGTTTCATTTTAAAAATAATTTTATTTCCAATTCAAATTTAAAACATATGAAGTATGATTTAAAAAAACTAAAATCATTTCATGACATATATATCCACTAAAATTTAAAAACACTTTTTAAAATATACATTATTTGAAAAATTGTTTTCTTTGAAAATAAATTTCAAAAACATATAAATAAATATTTAAAAGAAAAATTTAAAAAATAAAATATTAAAACATTTCATTAACATTATTTTCGTTGAATATTATGTTAAGAGTTCATTTCAATAAAATTGGGTAATAAAATTTATAAAACATTTTTTTCTAATGAATTATTTTTTTGAAGAGGGAAATAATGTCAGATTTAAATAAAAAAGTTTATTAATCCTCATAAGTACAAAAGAATTAAAATATTATTTCATAAATAACTAGACTAGAATACATTTCATGATATTTTTTGATATATGGATTATAATATTTCAACAATTGAATTATAATAAAAAACAATCCTGATTGTTGATATTTTTGTAGAAATACATTATTTTCACATTGGTAACATTGAATCATAATATCGATTGAATAATAAAATTAAATGAATATTAAATTATTAATAAAAGAATTATTTTCATGATATAACATGAAGAAAGGATTTATATAAACATCATATAATAACGTGGGTGGATAACACACAATTTTTCTCATATAAGGTATATTGAGACAAAATTACATTACTGATTTGTTAATATTTGAACAATAAATCCCAAGAAATATAGATCAGAAAATTGATACATAAGTTATGATATATTTTTTTATAAAAAAATAGAATAAATTTTTGTGTAGTATATACCATTCTAATAATAAACGAGTGGACAATAAGGCATATGTCTCGCAGAAATGATTATGAGTCTAGAAATCTCTTTACAACTATAGTAAATGTTGAATTGTGATTCACAAGAAAGAATAAAATGAATTGAAACATTTTATATCATGAAATAAATTAAATTAAATTTATATAATGTAATTCATAATTATATACACCACATAACTATAGCAAGTTTTGAATACATCATATACCTCACAAGAAATTAATTATGATGAAAAAACCATTACCTTATGTCGTCACATTATTAAAACATGTTTAAACCTCTTATATTACAAATATATGTTTATTAGAAATATACCAATGAAATATATAATTATATATCACAATATATAGGATATTAATTTTGACTTAATATTACATATTTATTAATAATTCCATGTAAATGTTATCTTTAATGTAATAGTATCTTTGTTTTTTCATAATTGTTTTGACAATGTTATTCTGGATACTCATTCATAGATAATGATTTACTTCTATAAATAATGTAAAACATGATATCAATATCATATATATTTATTATATAATTATAATAACCAAGAATATATATAAATATGATATGGATTATAAAGTTCATGGAGATGGTGGGTCGTATATATGCTTGAACGTTATTTCTGTATTCTTCTCATATTGAAATAAATTCAATAATTGATATATATATATATATATGTCTGTGTGTGTGTCTGTGTGTGTGTGTTATCATTCCATTATTATTCTTATTTAATATATTTCATCTATTATTATGAAATCTATCATTAATGCATTCTATGTAGAGTGAGAATGAATCAATTATCTTTGAGGAGGTGGTAGTCCACATGTCCACAGTTGATGTTATCGTACTCCCAAAAAATGGAAACAATGATTTTATCTGTTTTATAAAAATTGTACCAGAATAAAGATATATAAAATATCATATATATAATATATAAATCATATTTATATCATAATTCAAAATAAATGTATGTGGTAACGGAATAAATTAATGACATCGTTTGGCGGGGTGGTAGTCCACCATACGCGTGATTGGTAAGTTCATTACCCATTTTATGGATGTTAGTGTAGGTTTAGTTTGAAAAGAGAGAAAAACAATATCAGTATATTTTGGATAATTATGTTTTATATTTTTATTTTAATAGAATAACTGAATTGGTGGAGAACTAAATAAAACAGAAATTCATGTCGAAGAATATTACCTCTTTTCTGGGAAACTCCTTTTGGTTCCATTCAAAGTGATTACATTGTTGGATTTATTAAAAACGTTAGGATGGTAAAATGATGTTATAGAATCTAAAATATTATTTTATCAGTAATGGGTCCATCCAAATGGCATTATAAGTCAAGAATAATTGAGATGGTGAGTTCCCTTTTATATTAGATGAGGAGTGACATTCTTGTAAATATAAAAAGATAAACATTATTGAGAGGCCTATCATACTTCTTGTGTCTCCAATAATTTTCTATATTTTATATAATTTGGTGTATGTTATATATTTCTCATATTTATTTAATTTGGTCATGTTTCTAGTGTATTTTTACCCTTATGTTATCATTTAATCAATAAGTAATTTCATTTTTACTTCAATCACTGTAATTAATTTTAATTACGTTCCATATATTTTTTTTAAAAAAAAATTGTTTATATTATTATAAAAAAATTCTTATTTAATATTGGGAATCCATATTTATTTATTATAGTAATTTCCTTGTCATAAATTATTTTAAAAATAATCCCACGGTTGGAATTAAACAACAGTTTTTTAATGTGAAATATTAAAAAATATACTTATTTTAAATATCTAATTTCAATATTAAATTAATTAAAATAACCTGCATTGAATTGAAATATATTTAATTTATATAAATATAATTTGGAACAAATTTAAAGTATAAATTCAACTATGTAATTATTTTTTATGAAAAGGCAGTTTTAAATTAAAATTCAATGATTTTCAGTATTCATCAAAAATTGAATCTTATTATAAAAATAACAAAAAATCTATCGTATTATGTTTTTATATTATACATCCAAAATTAATTTTTATTTTTTCAAAATAAAATTTAGATAATATTCAAATATTAGGAAATGAATTTTTTTTTCTTCAAATAGCTATTACTTTCATTTAGAAATAATTACAATCCAAATGACTCATTTTATATAAATGTGTAAATAATATTTTCACACATTAGTTAATCATATTCATAAAATCCATTCCAATTTCTATGTGATAAATATAATAATATTTTAATTATATTATTAATAGTATATTTTAGTTAGGTAAAACATGGCCTTGTTTGTAACACAAGATATCAAGGGAACTCGACATTGTCTATAAGAAAACCCAAATATAGTGTCTTGTCTACTGATTGTTAATATAATTTTCGTATGTAGAATAATATTAAAATGGTGTTCTATATAATTTATGGTAAACATCAATATTTAATATAAAAGGTATATTTTCAGTGTGGTATCAAATTAAAAATATAAAAAAGATTAAAGTAATTCCAAAAAGTCACAAAATATTAATGTGTTACATTTTACCCCATAAAAAATGAATGTACCCCGACAAATTTTTATGGGTGACCAATCGTTTAATTCATTGACTTCCATTTAATAGAATTAAACATCAGAAAAAATAAATATAAATTTAGATTTTATAAATGAATGTTAGAAACATAATATCAACCCAATGTACCTCAAAATTATGATTCCACATTGGAGATCATAGGTCAAAAAATAAAACATGGACATGGAAGAAAAATATAAATATAAAGGTACTAATGTAATGTGATAGAGGACATAGTTTGGATAATTATAATGATAAAAAAAATAACCAAAAGAGGCTTGATAAATGTAATTTATTTCATAAAACATTATGATAAAATGAAAAAGAAATCATTTTATGTCTATTTTCCTTTAGTTGAATAATATTCTGGATAAGATATACTTACATGATTTCAACATAATCATACCTTTTTTGTTCCTTGATCAATTTCAACATCATCTTGTGTTCCATGAAATTTTTGTGAATTGTTCATTCTTGAGTCATTAGTAGAACATAACATCCATAAATAGAATGATATATTATTTTATATGTAATTATCACAAAAAATGATTAGAACATGTTATCAAATTTTCATAAATCATCACATGGATAGACAATATGTTAAGATATAAAACATCATCTAATGTTTAACAAAAACCATAACAGAACTGCGTTTCCTTTTAACACTTCTGAAACATGAAAGTACAGAACATTAGAAAGAAGTTCTCTAAATTTATCATAATTATATTAATGTTCTTCCCCCCATTTATCGTAAAGTAAATATTGGTTGTATCATTCCAAACAATTGAATAAATTTATCATGTATTCTCTTAAATCATGATACTAACCTAAATTAAAAATAATCCTTTTATAAAACATTAATTCTTTATTATTCCAAATATGACTTGAAATATTCCATAAATCTCAAACAAAATTATAATCTTCATCACTAATAACATAGAACGCATATTAAAAAAATCAGTAATCACTTCCTTGGTATTCAATATTATCCACCTTACTTTATCAAAATAAATTATCTCTCTACCCCTAATAAACTTAATTTTCTAAACATCATTAATACATTAAGTATTACCATTCCTTAATCAAAATATCACTATTCCAATAAATCAATCTTCAAAGTCAGAATCACCACTAAATAAATCATTTTAATTCAGTAATGCGAAACCTATACTAAAAGCACTAATATATATATATATATATATATATATAATGATTATTATAATATAATATTTTAATTCTAAAACACATAAACTTCTTTCATCCAAAATTATTCCTAATATATTTCATAGGATTCATCATCTTATTAATTAATTCCCATTTTGTTTGATATAAAATATGATTCATGTATTAATATTACTCAACCTCATGTTAATAATTCATCATACCATTAATGTAAACAATGTTGGTATAACATCCCATAACATTCACATGTCATTCATGCTCTCTTTATATTCATTATTATAAGCAACACTCTTACCACCTTAAAGATTCTCATCATGATATTTTCACATAGCACATCAAAATTTATAATGCTCATGATTTTTATATCATAAGCATTCAATATAAGATCTGGTCCATCTTGTTCCTATTATTTTCCAATATCAGTAAGCATAATGTGATAAACACTTATTTTATACTAAAACCACATAATATTAAAATATTACATATATATCATCTTAATTATGACTCTAAATTTTAAATCTATGACAATAGAGGAATATCGATAGATACATATCTAGACATACCCTTACAAATATCAATAGGGATATCAATAAAAAATTCTAATCTGAGTTCAGAGAGGTTGAACAAAACATTCCTTTAATACAAACAATATCCACCTAGAAATAAAATTCATGTATATTAAAAAAATTAGATGAATATTTACTACATTACAAAAAATACGTTCCCATAGAACCTAATAGATTAACATCTTATTAAACATGGAAACATAATAAACTATCATCATAAAATATATTATATATCTCATTTAATGTTCTTCCCCTCCTTTAATCCAAGTTAAAACCTTTCTTGAAAATATATGGAAAGGAATCATATAAAAGGGGCGAGATCATATGCTTAGTAAGGATAAGCAAGGAATATATGTATGCATAATATGAGAATAAGTGTATGAGGACATGATCATATCATTATAGGATCATTCCCTACATATCAAATATCATATTGAATCATGGAATAAATCATGGTTGTTCATATAACATGAATCATATAGAAATCAGAGAACAAGATTCATGAGATTATACAATTTTAATTAGATATTTACTTGTTGAATAAACTTAAAATTATAACATTTTGAACATGTGTAATTTGAAACAGGTTCATTCATTAGGTTTAGGACATGAAATTCACCCCTCACATAAACTTCCGGATAAGAAAACAGATTCACACATAACATTGTGAATATCCAAACATGTACATTCATATCATTATAATCATTTGACCAGTTTCATACACATCGTTTTGAACATGCAATAAGGTTCATTAATAATTTAGTGAACATGTAATCAATATCACACATAAACTTATGTACATGAAACTAGGTCCATTCAAAAAATTGTGAACATGTTTTCTTGTTAGTGCATAAAATTTTAAACAAATAATCAGGTTTAGGCATAAATATATCGGTATTCAACTAGTTTTTTGCATAAAATTATGAAAACAAAATCAAGACCATGGATAACACTATGAACATGAAATATGGTTCACTTATTAAATTTTGAACATGTAATATGGATCATTATTAAAATATATACGCATGATTGATCCATTGTTACACAATGAATTGGATGGAGATATATCTACAACACATCACATAATAAAATAATATTTATATGTGCAAAAACATATTTGAAAATCATCATAGCATGACCCATATATATATATATTGGTTTCATAAAAATAAAATCAAAACTAATGAAATTAAATGGGGATCATAAACATTTCATCATATTATAACCATTTGAAAAGATATAAGTCTTATAATCATTTCAAACTATAATAACCAATGAAAATGATGTTGTTTTCTTAATAAATTATCATAGTATAACCCATAGAAGTGAAATTGTATTCATGTAAATCTATTTGAAACATGATTTATTCGTGGAAATGAAAAGGTTTCAATAAACCTAATGACATCAAAACATAAAAAATATAAATAAATAATATTAATTTTATCTTCGGAACATATCCTTAGTAAGTCATATCTATATCAAAGGATGTCCTCTATGATAGAGAAGAATTTGGAAAGATCACTTGGAACTGATACTAAGGAAAATAACAATTATTTGGATAGAATTTTACATTTTAAAAAAAATTCTATTTGAAACCCAAATTTAAAACAAATGAAGTGATATTTAAATATGTTTAAAATCAACTCTTGAGGTATATATCTAATCCACTTTAAAAACACTTTTTAAAACATCAAACATTTTTAATATCGTTGTCATTGAAGATAAATATTAATAAATTATAAAGGAATATTTGAATAGAATTTTATAAACATAAAATAATAAAACATTTCATTAAAACTATCGTCCTTGAAATTTATTTTATTAGTTCATTTAAAAAATTCATGAAATAAAAATTTGAAAACATGGTTTTATAATAATATAGATCATTTTGTGAAGATTTAAATAAAGTTGTATTTTCTTAAAAAAAAATTTATTAATCATCAAAAATTCAGAATATTGGAATTATTATATCAGAAAAAACAAAAGTATAATAAATTTAATGATATTTCATGAGATATGGATCATAAAATTTCATCAATGGAATTACATTCGTAAGTAATCCTTATAAATGATGAGATTATAGGAAAAAATTATTTTCAATTTGGTAACATTAAATCATATTATCGATTGAATAATAAAATTAAATTAATATTTAATTATAGTTAAAAAAATATATTCATGGTATAAGATCTCAATTTTATGAATAAAAACATCATTGAAAAATTCGGGCCAATAACATGGAATTTGAATCACAGAAGGTAAATTGAGACAAAATTACTTTACCGGTTTGGTAACATTTGAACCATAAATCCCATGAAAGAGATATAATAAAATGGATATGTAAATAATGATATATTTTTAAAATTTTAATAATATAATAAATATTTTGGTAGTATATACCCTACCCCAAATAAACGAGTGCATAATAATGCATATGTCTCGCATAAATTAATGTGAGACTAGAAATCTCTTTAGAACTGCAGAAAATTTTGTGTTCTGATTCACATGAAAGAATAAAATGAATTGAAACATTTTATATCATGAAAAAAATTAAATTCATTATATAAAATGTAATATGTATGTATATACACCACATAATAAAAATAAATTTTGAATATATCCTATACCTCACAAAACTTATTGGGAGAAGAAAAACCCCATACCTTATGTCCTGACTTTCATCAAACAAGTTTAAACCACCTATACTAAAAATATATGATTATTATAAATATACCCCATTAATATATTATTATATATCACACTATATATGATTTTATTCTGAATTATAATTACATTTTTCTAAACAATTCCATTTTAATGTTATCTTTTAAGTAATAATCTCTTTTGTTTTTTCAAATATGTATTCACATTGTTATTCTAGATAATCGTACATATATCACTATTTAATTCTCAAAAGATTGTAAAACATGATATAAATATCATATATATTCATTATATAATTATTATAATAACCATTAAAGGATATAAATAGGAAATGGATTATATTGTATATGGAGATGGTAGGTCGTACTTACGCATGACACAGTTTCAATATAATTCTCATATTTAAATATAGTTTGTAAATGATATATATGTATATATATATTATCATTTCATTATAATTATTATGTAATATATTTCATATATTATTACTAAATCTTTACTTAATACATTCCATGTAGAGTGATAATGAATCACATATTTCTGAGAAGGTGGTAGTCCACACATCCACAAACAAAGTTATCATACTCGCAAAAATTGAAACCAGGATTGTATATGATGTATAATAATTATAAAAGAATAAATATATCGTATATATCTTATATATAATATAAAAATATTTTTTTTAAAATAATTCCCTTTTAGTTGATCTCATAAAGTAAAAATGAATGACATCATTTTTCAGGGTGGTAGTCCATCATACAAATGAACAATAATTTAATTACCAATTTTATTGATGTGTCTCAAGGGTTATATGAAAAAAAACACATCTAATTTTTTTGTGGATAAATATTTTATTATATATTCATTTAAATAGTGTAACTTAATTAGTGGAGAGAGAAATAAAATAGAAATACACAGTGACTAATGTTACCTATTTTTGGGCAACTCCTTTTGGTTTCCTCAAAAGGTATTACTTTGATAGATTAATTCAAAATGTGAGTCTTCTCAGATTAGTTTAGAGAATCTCAGGGATTATTTTTTCAGGAATTGGGCCATCCAAAGAGCATGATTGGTGAGAACAAGTGAGATGGTGAGTTCCCTTTTATATTGGATGAGGATTGAAATTCTTGTACATATAAAAAGTTAATCAATTTTGAGAGGTGTCTCTTACATTATGTGTCTCCAATTAATGTATATTTTTTTATTAATGTGGGTATATGGTATATATATATATATACATCTTATTAATTATGGGAATCTTTCTCGTGTATTTTTACCCTTATGTTATAGTTTATGAACATATAATATTCATTTTTACCTTAATCATTATAATTAATCGTAATTACATTCCCTACCATCCTTGTCAAAAAATATATCTCTATTATAATAAATAAAAAATATTCTTATTAAAAAGTTGAAATCCATTTTTCCAAATTATAATAATATATTTGGTAGAAATTAATTTTTAAATAATTCGGTAGAAGGGATGAAATAACAGGTTCTTAATGTGAAAATATTCAAATGGACAAATTGTTTTTATATCCAAATTATATATATTATTTATTCAAATGTGATGAATTGAATTAAAATATATATAATTTATGTAAATATTATTTAAATAAAAATTAAAATATAATTTAACTATATAATTGAATTTTATGAAAATTTAGTTTTAAATTGATATTATATGTTTTTTAGTATTAAAAAGCTGATAATTATCAAAAAAAATTACAAAAAATTCACCCAAAGTAAATTTAGATATTTTTCTTCCATAAAAAATGACTATTTTATCAAAATATAATATGCATAAGTGTTAAAAATTACATTTATAATAGGTTCTATATTAAAAGGATCAAAATTTCTTTTTAAAAAATACATATTTTTATTCATATAATATGTTTTATTCATAACATATTTATAGAATATCTTTTGAATGAGTGTAAAAAATCCAAACATACAATATAAAAAATTCATTAAAAAAATCACCAATGGTGGTTTGTAAAATTTATTGAGATAAAAATGATTTTTTTCATATAAATAGAATTTCATTATTTTCAAATATTCTTTACTTTCATTTGTAAGTAATTGATAACCAAAGGACTAATTTTTTATAATTATTTAAATAATATTTTCACAAATTAGTTAATATTATTCATAAAATAAATTCCAATGGACAAGTGAAAACTATAATAATATTTTAATAATATTATTAATAGATGATTGTCAATACATAAAACTTGGCCTTCTGTGTAGCACAAGCAATCAAGAAAACTCGACATTGCATATAACAAAAGCCAATCATTGTGTATTATATAATGAATTTTAATCTAATTTTTTACATTATGAAAAATCTTAACATGTTTTCCCATATAATTTAACATAAACATAGTAATTTCATATAAATATATATATTCATTTTTGTGTCATGTGAAAAATATCAAAATAACTAAATTAATTCCAAAAATATCATAAAATCTCGATCTTTTAAGTTCTAAACCACAAAAATGGAATTTTCCATAAAAATAATTATGAGTTAGTAATGGATTATTTCATTAAAGTCCATTTTATAGAATCCCAAATCATAAAAACTGAATACAATTTATATTTTAAAAAATGATAAAAAAATAATATTTCCCCAATATAACTAAAAAACTGGGTTTTCACATAGGATATCATAGGTATAAATGGAAAAATGGACATGGATGATAAATATTACTATCATGTTGTGATTGTGATTGATAGAGTACAGATGAGAATGTTAATAATCAAAAAGGCATAACAAAAAGATTATTGATAAATATAATTGATATGAATAGAAACATATATCATTCCATATATATTTATCACACCAAAATTATTAGCACATGTTATCAATGTTCATAAATAGTCATCTGTAAATAAAATACATTAATATCTATAACTGAATAAGAATTTTAACATAAATAATACCATAAATTGTTAACCGTGTAACCCTTATGAAATATGAAAGTTCAAAACATTATGAACAAGGTCTATAAATATATCATAATTAGATTACCATTTTCACCCCCTCAATATTATAATGTAGCTATTTTTTGCCTCTTTCCAAACATTAGAATAACATCATCATGTATTCTCTTAAAACATGATACTAACCTAAATTATAATTAATACTTTTAAAAAACATGTAATATTTCTTATTCCCATGATTACATGATACATTATTCAAATACCTAGTAAATTGTAATCATTATCCATTATAACCAATAACACATATTCAAAAAATAATTAACGAGTTCCACATAAATCAGTACTATCAAAATTATTTTATCGAGAAAAATTATCTCTTTATCAATTAAAAACACAATTTCATGGTCCTTAGGAACACATTAATGGTTACATTACCTTAATAAAAATATCATTATTCCATTAAATCACTTTTCTAATCCATAATCACCATTAAATATATAAATTTAAATCATTAATGAAAAACCTGTACTGAAAATGATGATATGTATTTCAAGATTCATACGACATAATCTTTTAATTCTAAAACATATGTAATTATTTCATAAAAATTTATTCTTTTTTCCATTACTAAGGATTCATCATCTTATTCCTTAATACCCCTTTCTATGGATATGAAATATTAGTCATGTATTGAGGATACTCAACCTCATGTTAATCATGCTTCATACATTTAAAGTAAATAGTGTTGTTAGAATATCCCATAACATTCACATGTTATTCTCGATCAATTTATCATTATAATTAAATCCAATAATCGTACCCCCTATTTGATTCTCATAATTATATATCCACATTGGAAATATATTTTTATAATTCTCATACATTCAACATCGGAATAATTCAATATTATCTCATCCACTTATAGTTCCATCAATTGACAAAGACTATAAAGTGTATTGTGATAAACACTTATCGTAGCATAAAACCGCATAATCATAAAAATTTACCTATAGTATGTCTAAATTTGAAAAACCTATTTAAAATATTTGACCACATAGGAATATAATTAAAGACATCCCTATGCATATCCTAAGAAATATTCAAAGGGATCACACAAAATGCTTCTCATATGAGTTTACAAACAATGAATAATCCATTCCTTTGATACCAAATATAGTAATCCAGGAATAACATTAATAGATATTAAATTATTTTAGATGATTATTCACCTCATTAAAAAAATACATTCTTGAGGACCATAATTGTTCAGTGTCTTTGGAAACATGGAAACATAATCATCTATCTTCATGATTTATATTTTATATCTCCGTTAATGATATTCCCCTTTATTAATACTACCTAAAACCTTTCTAAAAAACTTAAGAAAATGAATCATAAGAAAGAGGAGATCAATGACTCTCAGTAAGGGTAGACAAGGGGGATATTTAATTAATACACGAGAATATGTTTATGGGAAAATTATTGTATCATTACAAGATAATTCTCTGCATATCAATGATCATAAACATGAATCATGGAATAATGGTTAGTAGTTGTTAATACATGAATCATTAGAAAATCAATGAACATGATTCATGAGGATAAAATTTCTATGAAGGTTTAGACTTGTGGTATAAACCTCAAAGTATTAAATTGTGAACAAGTGTAAATAGAAACATGTTCCTTCATTAGGTTTTGAACATGAAACGATACCGTCATATAAAATTACGTACATGAAAATAGTTCCACATATATCCTTATGGACTTGTAATCATATAAAAACATAATTATATATAAATTAAACAATTTACATGAATAACATTGTAAAATAAAATCATGTTCACACACAGCATTGTGAATGTGTAATCAGGTTCATGCATAAACAGATGTACACGAAACCAAGTCCATGCATAGAATTGTGAACATGTAATCAGTTATACACATAACATTCTAATAATGTAATAATTTTCAATACTAGAATTGAGAGAAATTAATATATTTCACACTTAACATCTATATTCATGAGTTAACCATTAATACGTAATGAATTGGAAGGAGATATTGGCCCCACTAGTAACGTAATTAAATCATACATACTTGTGGACTGATATATGAAAACATTCATTATATCATGACCCATAAAAAGAGATGTGTTTCATAAACATCATATGATAAATTCTAAAATATAATGAGTATCATAAATATTTCATCATAAAATAACATATAGAAAATAGATAAGTTTCATAATTGTACCAGTCTAGAATAACCCATGAATTGAAGTGGGTTTCATAATAATTTATCACTGTAAAACTCATTGAAGATAAATGGGTTTTAGGAAAATATCTTTGAAACAAGATTCACATATATAAAAAAGGTGTTCTAGACACAGAATTCCATCCAAATATAATATTTTTTATAGAAATAATATGAATTGTATCAATGGATTATTTCCATTGAAAATCTTAACCATATCAAAGGTTGTCATCTTAGTTGGAGAATGGTTTTTAAAGATCACATGAAATAGTCCATAATATAAATAACAATTCTTTTGAAATTATATAACATTTTAAAAATACATTACTTGAAAATCATTTTGAAAAAATATGATCAAAAAATTAAAAATCATTTAAAAATATTTATAACAAATATTTTATCTATTTTAAAAAATATTTTTAAATCATTAAAAATTATGAAAATATTTTTATTTTATAATAACCTTAAAAAAATATAATGGATACTATGAAATAAATTTTAAACACAAAATAAAATATTTCTTTAAAATCATTTTCCCTAAAATTTATATTTATATATAATTTTATAAAATTAAAAACATTGTTAAAACCCACTATTTGTGAACAAATCAGATTTCCGACCAAAGAGAAAAATATAGTTGAATTTTCTTAAAAAAATTTCTTAATCGTATTAAGTTTCAAATAGTGGGAAAAATATCATAAATAACTATAGGAGATAAATAATTAGAGTTATTGAGATATAGATCATAATAATTCTTCAATTGAAGAATAAATTTTTTTTGATAAATGATGACATTGTAGGAATTAGGTGTTTGCGCATTTATAACATTGAGTAATAATCCCCATGAACTATATACAATAAATAATTCCTAAAATATCTTGAAAATAAATATATTATTTGTATAATATTTCAAATGGTAGTAAACAACCCAATAGAATAATACATTTTCATAACATGGCATGTGTCTCAAAGAATGAAAATTGAGCCAAAATTACATTGTCGATTTGGTAACTTTTGGACGATAAACACCATGATGGAGAGATAATCAAATGCATATATTAATTTATATAAATATATTTATGATAAAAATATAATATATTGGTGGTATGTATATACACCATATTAAAGAAACATGTCGTGAATAAGGAATAAGTATCACAGAAGTAAAAGTGAGATTAGAAATCCCCTAACTACTTAAGTTACTTTTGAATCATGAAATGTATGAAATAATAACATAAATTGAAAATTTTAAAATAATAAAATTCATTAAATTAATTATATTTCATTTAATATTATTTTATATACACCACATAGCAAGAATAATTTTTTAATATAGTATATATCACATAGAGAAAAATTTGAGATGAAAAAACCCTTACCATATGTCTTGAGTTCCTTAAAATGCATTCTAAACTCTAGAATAATAAATTTAAGTATATTATAACTATAACCAATAACCATATTATTATATATCTAACCATATATGATTTTATTATGACTTAATGTTACCCATTTACTAATAAATTCATGATAATGTTATGTTTTTTGTAATGACCGCATTCTTTTTCATATATGTTTTGAATATGTCATCCTTGATGTCATATTTTATTTCATGATGTAATGTGTTAAATAATTTAAAAAATGATAAAAATATAAAATATATTATTTATTTATGTAATTGTAAAAATATATATAATTTAGAAACATTAAATTTAATATACTGTTTATTGAGATGATATGTTGTACGTATACGTTAAAGTTGTTTCCACTTTCCTATCACATTGAATAAAATAGTTAATGACATATATATATACATATATATATATCATTATATTATAATTATTTGTTATATATATCATATATGTTTACGATACTAATCTTTAATTTATTATAGATAAATTTTGAATGAATCACATTACTTTGAAGAGAATGTAGTACACCCATCCACAAACAATGTTATCGTATTCCTAAAAAATATAAAGTTGAATATATATGTTAAATAATAATTAAAGGATCATCAATAAATTGTGAATATAAAATATATTATATAAAAATATTATGTAGGTCATAATCCCCAACCATGATCGGTAGTAAATTAAAAATGAAAAATATCATTTTGGGTTGTAGTTGTCAGTCATAAACACGAATGGTAATTTCATTAACCATTTTGTAGATGCGTGTATAGATGTCGGAAGAAACCTTAGAAAAAATTATATTATATTTCAGATATTAATGATATTATATAATCATTAAATAAGAATAATTATATGGTTGGATTCAAAAATAATACTGAAATTCAGGTGGAAGAATATTATGTCCTTCTTAGTAACTTCTCTGTGTTTTCAACTAATGGATTTATTACATTGTTTTCTTCCCAAAATTTGTCATGTAGGATAATGTGATGCAATTTTGAATCAAATTTGATATTTTTTTATAAACATAATTTTGTGAGAGGTATGAATAAGTCAAGTGGTGATTTAGCTTTAATAGTGTAGGAGGAGTGGCATTCATGTAAATATAAAAAGGTAAACACTATTTATAGGTCTCCCTTACATTATCAGTGTCGAATAATTGTATATTTTTAATATAAGGGAGGATATGGTCAAAATATGGGAATATAATGGCTCTTCGGAATGTTTCTATGGTATTTTTCTTCTAATTTTAATCTACGACCACTCAGTAAACACATTTTTAAATTAATCACCATAATTAATTTTAATTGTATTAAAATAAAAATTTTGTGAAAAAACTAAATGATCATATTATACATTAGAATTAAAAATTATTAATATTATTTCATATATTTTGATAAGTATAACCCCCTAATTGGAAAAAAATAATTTAAAAATAATTGAAAATATGCGACGAAACAACCTATTTTTAATGTTAAAATATTCAAAAGTTGGAAGTGTTTTTATATCCAATTTCAATTTTAAATTGATTATAATGAGATAAATTTTAGTAATATATATGTATATGTATATATATATTATCTAAATATATATCAAAAAAATGAAAATAAATTTAAACTATATATATTAGTTGATAGCAATGTTTTTAATTAAAATTGATTATTTTCACTATACATTAAAAAATGATACATCAAAGAAAAATAACAAAAAGTTCATTCAATTAAATTTTTTGTAATTCATATTTCAAATAATAAGTATATTTTTACAAATAAATATTAAATATGTTTCAAAACTAATATTTCAAATAGGTTCACCGTTAGATGGAGAAAAAATTCCCTTTTGGAAATATGCCTCTTTTAATTCATATAATTGGATTCCATATTCAGTAATGAATATAAAATATATTCTATGGGTATAAAAAATTTATTGTATTTATGAAATATAAATTTTATTAAAAACATTCATCAAATGTGGTTTTTTTAATTTATTGAGATAAAGAAGAATAATTTTCTTAAAAAATGAATATAATTATATTCAAATAGTTCTCAATTTCTTTATAATTTATTAATAAAAAAAGGAATTATTTTATATACATTTGTAATTAATATTTTCAAACATTATTTTGAATTATTATTAAAATCCATTCCCATTGCTAATATGTAATTATAATAATATTTTCGATAAAATATTATTAATATATTTTAGTCAAGTAAATCATTTAAATGTGTGTACCAAAATTTATTGAGGGAACTTGGGATTATATAAAACACCAGATAAATATAGTTATGTGTGTACCAAAATTTAATTTAAGTATTGCATATAGTACAAGATTAAATTATTATTGAGTGTAATTAAAGACAAACATGTTTCATTCATATAACAATATATATAACCAATGTTTTTTTAAATATAAAATAATTAATTAATTCATAAAACTTCACAAAATATACAGTGGTTACAACCTATGATAACGAATAAAGGGCGTAATAGTTCCATTTGGGATTGAAACTAGTTCATTATCAATAATTATAAACTCTAGGTAATGGATTCTCATAATGAAAAATTATATAAGGGTCTATCCCAAGATCTAAACATGGTCCATCCATAGATTGGAATGTTAGAAAAATAAATAAATATTTTGGTAATCATAAAAAAACTAATTGAAACATTAAATAAAATAAAACCCATAATAAACAATGTGAAAAATATAACTGAATAAAATTCATAAATTTTATACATAATAATCAAAACCAATCACATTTTAAAACAAATTAATAATTAGAATAAATAGAGTGTAAAATGTAATAGGAAAATGTAAAATTATACAAGATGGAAAATAACACAAAACCAAAGAAAACAATAATCAAATATAGATTCTACCCATTTTCATGTTCCATGAGAGCTATCTCCCACTATGTCTCCCACACCAAAACTGAACCAAGCATAGAAGAATATTTTCCACCTCTATGTGGAGCATTTTAGATACATACGTTTTTCAAAATATGTTACATATATTCCCATAGTGTGTATATAAATTTTATCATAGTAATCCTTATAGAATTTCAACATGTACTATATGAGAATATCATGATGAATAATATATAGTCCCTTTTTTTGAAATAAAATGATAATTTTCATATAATAAATATTTACTAAGATTTAATAGTATGACTTCAAAGTAATAAACACATCCAAAAAATAAATAAGTATATATTTTGGTAGAAGCCAAAGGTTTTTGAGGTAGAGTAACCAATAGACCCTATACGAAAAAATACAGATGTATACAAGAACAACATTTTGAAGCCACATCATACGCAAGTTTTAATGAATATCATGAATGAATGATAATATAATTATATGAATTTATTATCCAGGATGTACCATGTGCTATCATGAACCCATATATGGAAGGTGGTGTGATGTCGACAAAGAAGGACCATAAACTAAGCATATATTTCATTATGTAATGGTATCCATTTGTTCCAATGTATCCCCATGACACTATATTTCTTTTAAAAAGTCCACTATAACACATATATAAATCAAAAAATATAAATTATTTGGATTGTATGTTTTTATGTCATAAAATCCATTCACATATGTAAAATACCCCACTAATTGTTTTTTATAAAACACATTATATAATTTATTATAATAAAAATATATCTATTTATATAAATAATCATTAATTATTTAATTTAAATATAATTGATTGATTATATTATTATCACAGTGAGTATTTTAAAATATTCTAAAAATATACAGATTTTTTGAGTAATAATATAACCCAAAATCAGTAAGAAATTGAAAAACAAAAGATCATAAATATATTAGTCATCAACGGCATAATAACACTCTTTAATATATTTTAATTTTAATTTAATACATTTTTAAACCCATAGATTATATGTATGGGATTTTATAAGAAGTCAACAACTATAATTGTGATAAAATCATTTTTCCCAGGAAATTTGATAGAATATTATTGAATAAGGTGTCCAAATAAGAGCAAAAAATCCCTAAAATTGAAATACAAATCATAAATTCATATGATCATGAACCCTTGGCCACCATTTCCATAGATATGGATGAAACTAAAATAAAACTATTTAATAAGATCCAATAAAATTATAAAAGCTACTTATATGATGATATTATGATGGATCATTATTAAAATACATAATAAATAATGTCCAAAAGTGGAAGAATTCATTACTGATGTGATATAGGATTACAGAGTTGAAAATAGGGGAAGGTAGGGTAAAAAGGTTCAAATCATGAGGGAAAAAAGACAAATTCATAAATTTAAATTTTAGGAAATTTTAATTGTTTGGTAATGACTGTTCTATCCATGTGAATTGAATTGGAACCCATTACATTTCCATAATGGTTTCCCCTAACCATGTGTGATTAATATTCTATTTTCCTACAATCCATTTCTTTACCTTGTGTTTACATTTTCATTCGAATACCATTTTTATGATTAATCTACACAGTTACAAATAACTAGGTGAAACTAATGATTGTCCCATTACATCCCCTTCTCCCCAAATTAAAAAAATCTACCCTGAATCAATAAAACGAGTGAAATAATAATACATAATAAATTTGGTATATGAAATTTTCATTAGGGTTTCGTAAATCTCACATTCATAGTTTTTTCGAACCCCCAAAAAATTCAACACGAAAAATGATGTTCAATGAAGATGTGATTATATTTACTACCTTTCCATATGAGTCAAAAATACGTATTGATTGTTAAAATATTGAATCACCTTGTTCTAATTCCAACCCTTCCCAGTTAAAGGCCTAGTAGGCATCAAGATTTCATTTATTTAATTGAGACTTGTGGGATATGTTATAAATATATTCCATTAGAGGATGAAAACATTCCTCGTATGATAAAATATTGATCCATTTGGTACTCTCTCTTGTGTTGACATCCAAATATGTTATTATCCCTTTCGTACAATGTTGTTGTTGACCCACCTAATGATATACTTTTATGGAAAACTAGTAACCATATAAAAAAATAAGCATGATAATGAATTTTTAAATATTTATGGTGTCTCATAGATATCATTGGTCACATATGGATAATCATAATCATTTCAATCATCTCCTAGCCAATAATTCATCCTACTAATAAACAATTTTCCACAATAGCCATGTTGAGTAGAAAACAAAATTGATAAAAATATAAGGATTTAAATGGAACCATAATTACTTATTATTGGTAACTACTATTCTAATAATACTCATATTTGGAAATATTTATTACACTTGATCCTCCAATGGCTAATACACAGGCATGAACGAAGTATCCTAGAATCTATTTCACCCACTAAATATTCTTATCTATTGGATATGAAATTTATTTGTTAGCTTCACATGGGAACACATGTCTAATTTTTGGAATATCAAGAATCCTAAGAATAAATATGGATCCATATCATAAATAATATGGAAAGTCACAAAATAAAGTTTGAAAATTGCTTACTGAAACAACATCTCGATGCCCTAAATCTTGGTGTTAGACTTATTCCATATGATATAAGATGATTTACTTATTCGATAATTAAAACCCAATATGTGTTTATTTTTTTCAATGTGTAAGAGGTAATAAAATGATCATATATAGAGATATCTCACCCCATTAATATCGTTGGATAGGAAGATGCTGAAAAAATCCATATGGTTTTCTAATTCTCTAAATTTATCTAATTATATAAAAACTGTCTAATCCTGAATTCTATTATGTTAAATCATATACTAGGTTTCCGGTTTTGGAACATAATATTGCAATAACTATTAGTGGATCCTGGATGGACTCTCCATTATTTGTGATGGAAATGTTACAACAATGGATTCCACAATGATTTTAGAACCTCATAATGATTCCCATAATAGAAAATTCAATTGATAGATTGAGTCCACTCACTGATGGTGTCCCTATGATATTTAATTCCCATTATACACTAATAGTTACCACCCTATATTTTTCATTTATAAATATTATTAAATGGAGAAAATATAAAATTATCATTAGAATAAACTATTTAATCAATCACAACTCAACATATATTTTAATATTAGCGAAGATGATCTTCATGTTTTATTCATCACTAGATTATTTCAGGGTTTGTGACAAATAGTTTCTTTTGAGCGAAGAAATGACAAAATTTCTCTTTCCTAGTGTATATGTTTTATTAAAAAAATAAATGATGACAATCAATTAATTCAAATATTTTAGTGATTTAATTACTACTAAAACAAAAATATAAACTTATAAGGTTAGTATATATGTGATTTTCTCACCAAAGAGATAATGATTCAAATATATGATTTCACATAAATCCACAACTTGATAAAGTTTAAGGGTTTGGTAATATATTTAATAATGCTAAAGATGTGGGAATACTGTGACACCATGTTATCACCTTATAAAATGATTTAATCGAATCCCATGAAAGATATAACAAAGAATATTGTATAGTATTAACTATACTAACGGGGAACTAAAAAAATGGTTAATATCAACTAGCATTTCAACTCATCAATAATGCAATTCCCTCTTGGAATATATAAAATATTAACCCATTTCTGGGTATTTTTCTTTAATGATGATTTCATATAGTATAAATCCTTAATAAATAATGGAATATAATCCATTATACACAATAATATATACATACCAATTAATATTTTAGATATCCCCATGAAATAACATCCTTCACCTATTTGGAATAAACTAATACAACTCCTCCCAATACTACATCTCCAAAAAATAGGACATAGAGGATCCAAAATATTTGAACAAATGTTTTTAGTAATTTTTATCCTCATATAGATTATTAAATACTATCCTCAAGTGTTTTTCATGTTGTGCCTCAGTTTTAGAATAAACAAATATTTCATTGATGAGTTACATGATCAAAAATTAATGTTATAAATAAATTAATTATCCCACAAGAATAATGAATTCCTTGGTTTCATTAGTCATGATGGATGTTTTCATTTGATAATCAAATTTACCATATATACTCCAAAAATATGTTTTTGGAATGTTACACCCTAATATCATGAGATGATGGTACCCAAAATAGGGGATAATCAGGGAGAACCTCATATCCACCAATGTATATAATGATACATTAATGTGGGAAAATTGATATTTGTTCATAATCATAAAATACTTAATTCTCTATTGATGACATATATGTTTATAGTCACATATTCTTTCTATGAAAAGTGTACTTGTTCATTCCATATAAACACATTGGATGAACAACTACAATGGATTAATAATCATACAACTAAAACATTAGATCATTTATTTAAGTGGGATATAAATAAAATTAATGTAAATAAATATAAAATGTATTATGTACAAGATTGGTAAATAACTAGACTTCATAGGTAGGCTATAACTTTAAGAAGTAATTTGGGAAAGCTTCATTAAATTCCATTACAATAGAAGTAAGTTGCCTCATGAAACAAAATTCATTAGCCTCTACCAAGATAATGTTTATCTAAAATATTATATTAAAACCCATTAAAAGATAAGGTACTACAATAAATTACTATATTACATATTCCCATTTATTATGTGATATTTCCCATCAGGAGTTTCGATGTTCACCTTATGATAATATCAATTGACAAAAAAACCTAAAAACAAACGACCAGTTGATTTCAATGAAGATTTAAAAATTTTATTCTCTCATTATAATTAAATCACTTGATATGCATAATATAGATATAATGGTAACACATAAAGGACATTATAATATGTACTCAATATTCTTCTGAAATAGTTTAGAAGATTATTTAAAATACAATATATGGTGAATTGAATGATTCAAAACCCTAATAATTCATGAAAATTTACCTGAATGATAAAAACATATATCAAATAAATAATTACCATAAATGATCTTCTAATATTAGTACCACACAAATTTTTATACCCCAACCAAAATTCTACATTTTCTTACTCTATAACATGCATCATAATATCATTAGACAGATCATGTGGCCTACTACGATTTTGAGGCTTAGACCATAGGAAAATAGATGCTAAGATGACTCAAAACCTTCCTCATTACACTGATATTAGGTTCCTATTTCCATGGAAGCATGTGAATATTCAATTAATTCCCATGGAACTAAAGGTATTGTATAACTCCTATGAATGGAATTCATGGTACAAAACCTTCAGAGATAACCTATACACGCACAAAAAATGAAACATATTGCTGGATTTATTACACTTTGGTTTATTATACCTATCATTAAAAATGATAATATATTATAAGAGGAATAATTCAAATGATCTTGGGTTTTAATTATTGGGAAAAGCATATAAAGAATCATCCACCACACATTGGAACTTGCAATAATTTTCCATTATTTATAGGAAGCCATGATAACTTTCACTAGGTATAGATAGGGTTTTTTTCAATCCATAAAATATATCATAACCTATATCTGCCATCATGGATAGGTCCCCCACTTCATCATCAGTGTTTATATTCAAAGGAAATACTCAGTATCAAATATTTAGTTGAAATACCATTACAAAACAAAAATAAATCAATATACCATTTTGAAACCATCTTGGTTGTGAAGTGAACAACTTCCAAAAGCATTCATGTAAGTATATAGATAAAAAAATTTATTCATAAAGACATTTATAATCTAAATAATTTACTATCTCCATATAATGAATATCCATTTGTTTTAACTTGAACATTTTGTCTTTCAACTCCATGTTCTCCTGTATATTTACTTCAATAATGGAATGTTGAGATTTTCAGTGTAATACCTTAAGAGTAAACAACCCACCATTCACCATAATTTATTTTTGATTATGGGTGAATTCAAATATTAATATGATCTTATTCTATTGATCCATTACAATTTTAGGTTCCATACTTTATTAAATTCATGGAGGCTTATAGAGATGAAATTCATGATCCTAATCTATATTTAATAATAAACCAATGAATTGTTCCTTATCTAGTATGGGTGAACATCCCACCACATAGTCTATAAATTGATGGATTTTTACGATCAATTATTGTTGTAGACCCTTCATCACAATATCATCCTCATTGGCTCACTACCTCGTTGTTTTTTCCTATAGTTTGGATATCATTCAATAGGTGTTCTCACAAGAAACTATTATTACTAAAATGTCCATATGATGGGGAGGAGAATAGTTGGGGAATATATTCCCTGACTAATAACCTTGTGTTACTTATGTGGTATTCATGTAAAAGGTGTTTCCCTATGATTCACATACATCATGTTGTGACAACGTGTAACTAGTGGTTATTGACCAATATGGCATGCACGTCATTCTAATTATTACTCCACAATCTCCCACTCGATATTTTCCCTAATGGTGTGATTTTAATCATAACAATTATCAAAACATAATCCATGATATATTTCTTAAAATACATGATTTCTTTCACCTATTTTGCCTCATCAAAAAGGAATAATATACATTATTGTTTACACCTTCATCAAAAAGTCCAAGAATCAAGAAGTTAAACTACATAGAATAATTACCAGAACTATGTATGGCATGATTCCCCACCTCTTATCATATGCTTTGATAATGGATACAATATTGAGGGCCAACTAAAATTTAATAAAAATTACCTCTCCCGATACATTTAATTAATTAGTGTGGGAAATAATATTCCTTATGAACTATGTGTGGATTAATTAATATTATCATAGTTTACATGGAGATGTTGTATCTCCCAATTCAATACTAGTTTTTAGTTCTCGTCAATCCATGTATGTTCATATATGGAAAATAATATTTTTTTTAGTTTTGTACACATATTATTTATATGAATACGACCACCTATTATCAATCATGAACACATAAGAGGAACAATAAACTATCAAATTGTCTCATGTTACTCATTTAAATCATGACTCATATGACATTAGGTAACCTATAATTCCTTATTGTACAATGAGATGGAGTTGAATTTTATTTAGACACTAGCGAACAAAATCAGAGTCACATTTTGTTATACTGATTAAGCACATCATAGTAGGATGATGCATAACTACACGAAAGGTGATATTTATTCTTATCTGGTCCTCCCCATTGATGATTGTTTACTTGTGAGTTGCATGTTTTTTTAATTTTCTCCATCAATGTTTAGAAATAAAATTATTGATATTATGGTTCATGATCCCTTATTTAATATAAATTTCTACATGAAAAAACTTTTTATCATTGTCATCTAGTTTAAAACAAGAAAATTTCATGAGTTAATATCATTCTCTTGGAATCCCTTAGACCATGAGCTCTCGTCTTTTAGGTTCTAACAATATAAAATGGGTAATGTAGACTGATTAATTAATAGTGACCCTTGTAATATTTTTTGGTTAATAATAGAATAACTATGATATTTACCTCTCAGATATTCCGGTCTAAGAAAAAATTACCCATTTAACTATTGTCCTAACTACGTGGGATACATGTTTCCACAATTTCATATTTTTGACCGATACACATCATTATTAATCTCTTATTGACTCAGATATTCTTGGGTTATGATTTTTTGTAACATCCCAGGTAAATAAAGAAATAATAAATTTTCATTTTTATTAATTTTTTTAAATAAAATTCTAATTTTTCTTTAAAGGGGTTTCCATGTTCGATGGCATAACTGATACGCAAAAATGGGTTTCTTTGATATCTTATGTTGCACAATTATTATATAAAAATATTATTTTTAATGTTAGTTAACGCCTAACAATTGTTTTGGTGGAGATTATCATAACTAACTAAAATATGATTATACATGTTTTTAAAATGTTTTTACAAATATCCAATAAATTTTAGAGGCTTAAAATGTTAATGAATCTTATTTTAAACATAATTTACTTTAAAAAGATTATTCAATGCCTTTTATTGGTGAACCCTCATTAAATATATTTTTAATCACTTTTATATGTTATATTTGAACAAATAAAATTCTTATTTATAATTTGGTCCTCAAAATGTACTTTGGGTAAATTTTTATTATTTTTATGATAAAAATCAATTTTTAATGAAAAGTGAAAAATACTGTATTTTATTTCAAAAATGAATTTTAATCGAATTTATTTATATGGTTAGATTATATTTTTAATTTATTTTAAAGTATAATTACATTATATTTTTTACCATTTAATTTAATTTTTGTTATTGTACTTGATTTCACTTTGAAATTGTAAATAAACAAGTTTCGATCTTTTGATAGTTATTATTTCTTAAAAACACGTCTTTTATTTTGATAGTGGGAATTAATTTTAAATTAATTTTTTCAACTTCTGTGATTATAATTTGGAAAAATGAATTACATATTTGGATGTAGGAGGTAAAAATTGTGTAAATAGGTAACTTCAATTTTTATAAAAAATGAATATTTAATTTAGTAAATATTTTTATTTACCATGGATAAAGGTAAATCTGGTAAATAAGGGTATACAAATATTACTATAATAATATAAAATTTCCCTAATAGGTTTCCTAATATTATTGGTTGATACACTTCATACCATTAGCATCCTTTTGTCGGTTTTGGGACCCCATGGGGCCACATGGGAGTGATAATGACACTTTATTTTAATTAATTTAATGTAAAGGCAAAAATGACAAAAACAAATATATTTTTGTAAATTAATTTTTCAAATGGGGTTATATAAGTCATAATTTAGATTATAAATATTCATTGGAAATAAAAAAAGATATGTTACATCATGGTATTTTTTTTATATTTTTTAGACATCAAATAACTTAAATTATTTATGACACATTAAGATGTAGTATATACCTCATTAATAAATTATTTAAATAAATATGATTTTAAATATTAAAAAAATATCCAAAAATTGTCTAATTATTATTGGATGATTTTATTTCTACAATTAGTAATCTTATATTTGACTATAATTAGTTTTGGACCTTTAAAACAAGATTATCATTATATAATAAAATAATATTTTCACAGATTCCTAAAGTGCCCCTCCTCCCTTTATAAAAAGCGCTCACATTACACTCATTTCCTCACACCTCTCAGGCCCCATGGATTGTCCTACACCATCCCAAATAATCTGTCAATATCTCCGTCTTCTACCTAGATGCTTTACCTTATGCATTAGTAAATTCATGATGTAATTTTGGTTCAAACCAAAGGGAGATACCTAAATTATATTTAATAGTTTCTCTTAACTAATTCTCTCTTATTTTACTTCTTAAACCCCTAAAATCATTTTATTCCTTTATTTTATAACATCACCAGTATCCTAAATATACTAGGATGCTGTTATGAGATGTATTCGAATTAAACAGACACACACCTCGTTGTTGCGTATCAGGTACACTATCGAACATATCCACCCCATTAAAGTAAAATTAATATTTAATTCACAAATAATATTAGTGTGCAACGTAAGATTCCAAAGAAACTCGTTGTTGCGTATCGGGTACACTATCGAAAATATCCACCCAATTAAAGTAAAATAAAAATTTAATTCACAAATATTATTAAATATGAAACATGTATTATTCTTTATTTACCTGGGATCTTACACATGCATCCCTTAAAAGAATAAAACTATATGGGAAATTCAACAAGTTTGAGTTTTGGTTATAAAATTTTTTATTGCTTGGTCACATTGGTTAAACAAATGTCATAATTGTTGATCCTACTAAATCAGAAGTTGTTTAAGAATTTCCAAGACCCACAAATAAAACCAAGATCCATAGTTTTATTGTTTTTGTAGGTTATTACCGGAGGTTTGTTGAAATATTTTCACAGTTATCTATCCCGTTAACTAAGTTAACTCGAGAAATTGTTATGTTAATTTGGAAAAAAGAATATGATGATTGTTTTCATGAATTAAAATGAATATTCATGAATGATCTAATTTTGGCACTTCCTTCCATAATTGGGGAGTTCGTTATCTATATTGATGCTTTGTTGAAAGCACTTGGTATAGTCCTTATGCAGAATGATCAGGTAATTAATTATGCTTCACATTAGTTGAAACCTCATTAGTTAAATTACCCGACACATGATATGGAATTAGATATTTTTGTTTTTGCTTTAAAAATTTGGAGGCATTATTTGTATGGAGTAAAATGTAAAATATATTCAGACCCAGAAAATCTAAAGTATATATTCACTCAGAACGAATAGAACATGATACAGAGGAGATTGCTAGAATTAATCAAGGATTTTAATTACCCCATCATTTACCATCAGGGAAAAGCTAATAAAGTGGTTGATGCTTTGATTCATAAAAGTAATACGACATTTACCATTTTACATTTGTAACGAGATCCGTTGTTTTTTAATTTGATGAAATATGGAATTGAATTTGTTGCTCTAGAAAATTATTCTGTTTTGTTTTAGGAGTCAGTGAAATCATCTCTATCAGACAACATAATGTAAGCGCAGATGGAAGACAATGAGTAACATAAAAAGGTAGAGTTGGTTTAGAAGTGTAATTTTCCTTAATTTAATGTTGATAATTATTTTTTTTAGGATTGGTAAAATATTATGCGTGCATTGTGATTCACAGTTGAAGAATGAGTTGTTATGTGAAGCTCATATTTCCCCGTTTTCAGTTCATCATTGCAGTACTATGATGAATATAGATCTTCAGGGGTATTAATGGTGGGATACAATAAAAATTGATATTATTGATTTTACTATGAAGTGTTTGACTGGTCAGCAAGTTAATGCTGAGCGGTAGTTACCAAATTGGATGCTTTAGTCTTTACCTATGCCAGAGTAGAAATGGGAAAATATATCTGTGGACATTGTTGTGGAATTCTAAAATACATCATAATATAATATTTAATTATGGGTTATTTTTGATCGATTGACAAAATTAGATCATTTTATTCTTTTTAGAGACACTTTGTCTCTAGATCAACATTCCTGGTTGTATGTTAAAGAGATAGTTAGGTTTCATGGAGTTTTCCTCTACATTGTATCTGATCGTGATCCTAGGTTTTCTTATAACAGTTTTAGTGGCCTTAAAAAGTCATTTTGTACTGAATTAAATTTATTACAAATTTTCATCCTCAATTATACGGGCAGTAAAAACGAAAAATTCAGACCTTGGAGGATATAGTAGTTTCTTTTTCACTGGATTAATAGGGAAGTTGGGACAGACATCTTTCTTTGGTTGTATTTTCATATAAAAACAGTTTTCATTCCAGTATACAGATAGATCCATTTGATGAATTATAGGGGAAGAGTTTTCGAACTCCATATTTTTGGGATGAAGTTGGTGAAAGGAAGCTGATGGGACCATAATTGGTTGAAGAGATGGAAAAAAAAGTTCAGTTGATTCAGAAGAACATTAGAACAACTAAGAGTAGGCTGAAAAGTTATGCAGATAATCAGAGGAAGGATATCTCTTTTGAGGTAGGAGATAATGTCTTTCACAAAGAATTTCCATGGAAAAGTGTAATGTATTTTGGTAAGAAGGTAATGCTGAGTATGAGGTTCATTGGAATTTGCGAAAATCCTAGAGAAAATTAGACTAGTTGCGTACAGAGTGGATTTACCTCCATGTTTATTGTAAGTACATAATGTTCTTATGTTTCGATGTTAAGAAAGTATATGCCTAGTCCATCTCATGTTTTATCCCATAGGTAGTTCAGTTAGGAGAGAATCCCTCTTATGAGTAACAACCGTTCTAGAATCATTACCGTAGAAATAATTTGTTGCGGATTATGGTATTTCACTATGTAATGTTTTTCTGTAAAAACCATACGGTTTAAGTGGCAACGTGGTAATTCGAAAATGAAATGATGGATTAATACCCCCATTTATTTGATAAGTGAATAAAATTGAAAGCATGAAATCTCAAAAAGGGGGAAGGATGTAACATCGTAGGTTAATAATGAAATAATACATTTTCATTTATATTAATATTTTTTAAATTATATATTAATTTAACAGTAAAAGGGTTTCTATGTTTGATGGCATACCTGATACTCTACAATGTGTTTCTTTGAAATCTTATGTTGCACTACAATAATATAATAATATTTTTTTAAATATTTGTTAACGCCTAGCCATTTTATTGGAGGGAATGAACTGAACTAACTGAATTGTTATTTAACATGTTTGTTTAATGTTTTTAATCTAATACAATAATATTTAGAGGTGTAAAATGTAAATGAATCTAATTTTAGGCATAATTTACTTTATAGGGTTGATTTATCGCCTTTTAATGGATAACACTATTTAAATTCAGTATTTGACACTTTTATATGTCTATATGACCAAATAACATTTTTATTTAGAATCAAGACATCAACATTTTTTTTGGATAATTATTTAGTATTTTTATGATAAAATTCAATTTTTAATGAAAAGTGAAAAATGCTGATTTTAATTCAAAACAGCATTTTAATCTAATTTATTTTTATGGTTAAATAAAATTATTAATTGGTTTTATATTTAACTATATTATATTTTTTACCATTTAATCTAATGTTGGTTATTGGAATTAATTTCACATTGAAATTGGACATAAACAAGTTTTAATCTTTTTATAGTTATTATTTCTTAAAAATGTGCCTTTTATTTTGACAACATGATTTAATATTAAATTAATTTCTTCCATTTCTATGATTTTAATTTGGAAAAATTGATTCCATATTTGGAATTAGGAGTTATAAATTGTGTTAATAGGTATCTTTAATTTTTATACATTATGAATATTTACTTTAGTAAATATTTTATTTAACATGGTTAAAGGGTAAATCTGGTAAATAAGGGTAAAAAATATTACAAAAATAATATCAAATTACACTAAATGGTGTCCTAATCCTATTGGTTGATACAAATCTAGCCATAATCGTCATTTGGTTGATTTTAGGACCTGATGAGGCCACATGGGAGTGAAAATGGCAGTTTATTTTAATTAACTTAAAGTAAAGGTAAAAATGACATAAATAAATATCTTTTTGTAAATTAATTTTTTACATGGTGTTATATAGGTCATCATTTCGACTATAAATATTAATTAGAATGTTGAAAAAAATTTATACATCATTTTATTTTTTTTAATCTATAGACATCAAATACATTAAACTATTAATGACACAATCATGATGTAGTATTTACCTCATTAATAAATGATTTAAACAAATAAGATTATAAATAATAAAACAATATACAAAATCTGTCCATTTCTTATTTAATGTATTTATTTTGACCATAATTCATCTTATCTTCTATATTAACTAGTTTTTCACCATTAAAACCCGAATATTATTATATAATAAATTAATATTTTCACACTTTCTTAAAGACCCCCTCCTCCCCCTCATAAAAATCCCTCACTTCTAACCTATTCATCATACCTCTCAAGACCCTAAGATTGTCCAAACCCTGACCAAATAATCTCTCAAGATACCTCTATTACACCTAGAATCCTTACATTAGTCATAAGTCACTTTAATAAGATGTTTTGGTTCAAACTAAAGGGGGTTACTCAAATTAAAGGTAACGATTTCTCTTAACATCTTTACCTTAATTTTACTTCTCTAACCCCTACACTCTTATTATTCATTTATTTTATAAAAAAAATAAGAATCATAAATATGGCAGGATGTTGTAATGAGATTTATTTGAACTACACTTACACACAACTCCATCTAATGAGTGAAAAATATATTGTTTCTATGGATTGAAAACTAACGCCTCAAGAAGCGACGATTGTTCAATTATCTTCTACCACCTCTCATGGTGTCCATTATGATGGAACTATATTTATATATGATATATATAATGTTTATGTTTCCTTTATTCTTCTATGTTTTACATTTATATCCTACCTTTATGGTTTCAATAATGGGTAAACTTGATAATTTCATTCAAGGAAGTGCAGACTAACGCCCCCACAATGTGATATGAATCATTAATTACATATGTGGGATGTATAAAGGATGGATTTAATGATATTATATATGATACTATACTATAATTATAATATATCTATGTATAATTATGATTTAAAACCATTAAAATATGAAATAGAAATGATAGTCTCATGTGTTTATACGGCTTACCGTCTCCATGAACGATGCATTTCATTTCTTATATCCAAATGATATGTACTGTTAGAAATTAATATATAAAATTGATATATTTGATATAGTTGACATCAAAATAATTAATATAATAATCTGGATAATGGACTATTAACCACATGGAAAACATGCAAATATAAGGTGTTCCTTTTTGACTGAGGAACCAAATATCGACAAAATGACCGTTATTAACTTATATGATTTCATAATGTTTATAACATGGTAATAAGTGATATAAAAGGAATAATAAACAATAAAAAGGTTCTTAAGTAAGTAAAAAATATCTTTAGTTAATTATTAAGGATATTAAAGGATAAACGGGTCAAGTCGGATATGAGGTGAGGGACTTCATCTCAATATCCTTTCACTGAGGCATATTTTGTTTTATACACGATTTTAATTTATATGGTGTATAAACTCCTTTTACTTTTCATTTCATTCAAATGGAATATTTTTCTATGAGGAATTTTATAAAAAAAAAAAATTCTTTTTAACGTATGTGGTGATAAAGACATTTCCGCCACTGCGAGAATTATTTGACCTTTGGCTTCCTTAACAAGCCATAACGTTTTTAAAAGGATAATAAATACCATATAATCTTTTACGTATTTTGTTATTGAAAATGGTTTTGATAATGGATTTGTTATGTAAATATATATAAATTATATATTGTGATTGAAATGTGGAAAATTTAATGTTCCTTTAGGTTTGTTTCATATATTATGAATATGTTATGGTTCTTGGTTATTGTTTATGTATATGGGAGGTTCTGTGATAATCATACGGTGGGTGAGCCTGAGATATCTCTTCAATGCATTGGGTAATGTGTCAGATGTAAATGTTAATTTTTCTCCTAAGATATTTACGGAATATGCTATGATAGTTATTCCAAATGTTACTCCCTACGTAGCTATGAAATCTACAATGTATATATGTTATGGATTCCACAAGTTACCTTTATGATTTGGGATTGACATGTGTTATTCAGAAAGCTTATGTTTTAATGTACTATGTAAAAGAGCATATTTTTTGTATGTATTGATTGACTAATTATTTCTTTCATTATTTAATAACCCTTACAAATATTTTATTGTTCATCCCATGTTTTGAAATGTTTTAAACATGACTTAAAGATGAATATAATCAAGGATGTGATCAATAAAAATTCATGATGTCTAAAATGTAGAACTAGACATGGCACTTTTTTTTTAAAGAGTTACTATTTTGAGAAAAAAATTGAAATAGATTAGATGTGTCTACCTTGTATTTTTGAGATGTAAGATAATAGTTATGGCATAATTCTCTATAACTCTAAACCTGAAAAGATCCTCATTACGAATTATTCATTTAATTCAATATTATGTAATGTTTAAGGATGAGTCCTAATATTTACACTACCCATAACCCAAAAATTCATGTGGATTTGGATACCCATGAAGACACTCATAAGTGAATCTTACAAATTTTCAATGAATGATTACAAAATCATGTTCTCATACCCTTCCATTGTGGGGTATGCATCAATTTAAAACACATATTTTACCAAACTTAGTCATTCAAATCAATTATATATCCATGTATCATAATCTAAAACTACATGACATTTATTTCATCATAAAATGACCTAAAAATTATTAGATATAGTTATATTGTCTTTAATTATCTGATAGATATTAACATATAATCTTCATACACTGATTTTATAGGATAATTCCCTTTCCTTATGTATAAGGTAGATTTACATAGAAGACCCCATAGCCAACATTAATGTCAACACTCACCAATATAAGACAAAAACATCATGCTCTATTCAAATAAACATGATCAATATAACGACCCATGATTGATTTACATGTAAAGTACATTACATTTTAGGAACACTTCATACAATACACAAAGACATTACTAATGATCGTATTAGTTCAGTGCCTTTATAAATAAGGAACACATTCTTCTAATGGTTGAAATATCTTAATTATCTCAACTAAGATCTACCCATTTAGTGTTCCTATCAAAAAACATTCCTTATAATCGTGGAAAATGAAAACTCGATAATGAGTGAGATTAGATGCTCATTAAGCATAAATAAGGAAAATATTGAACAGGAGATGAACCTAATAATGTAAAAATACGATCATAATTTTTAAAACTTATACAGTGTATAAAATCTATCAAAATCATGTGTCATATAATAAATCATGTATGTTCATCATACAAGAATCCAAATGTATTAAAGAACATTATCCATGATATAATATCATATGAAAATAACATGGAATTTATGGCAGTCATATAAGAACATAAAAATCATTCCCCTAGTAGTCAAGGCATCATTGCCAAAGACATCATAGTATTATGGGTTCACCCCCAATAATATTGGTTTTCATGTTTCACTCTCCTAACCATCTTGGATGTCACAGTTCACTACCATAACCATATTAATATTCAAGAGTTACTCCCAATACCATATTAGAGAACAAGATCCTCCATGTCTATGTCATGAGTGAAACAATTATTTACCCAAAGCATTGGAAAGAGAAATAGGTCCCACCCATCACCTAATAAAATCACTCTTATGTGTTCCATGAAAAAATAATTCATTCATCATAGAATAACCCAATTAATAAAATGGGATTCTTAAACATCAATCCATTATAACATAACCATTGTAAAACAAATAGATTTTATAAATTGAATTCCATAATAAAGGCAATTAAACCATAGTAATAGTGAGGATAGTATTCTGGAAACATGAAACCATTAAATATTCCAATATTATGTGGAAAATAATTTTGATAGAACACATTAAATCAATTCATGATGAAAATATCATTTCTTCTTCAAAAAAAATTGTTTTCTCCAAATTCCATTCAATTTTAAAAGAAAAGAATTTATTTCAAAATAACCATGAAATGTTGTAAGTGAAGATTCACGGAAATAAGGTTTTATGAAAGCATAAAGATCCATTCATGTTTAATGAGTTAAAAACAATATTCTCATACTTTTTCTGGGAATGTCAAAAAAGTACCTTGTTTGGAAAATGAAAGAATGATTCATTTCAAAACATGTAATCCATATGCACAAATATGTTCTGATTTTATTTTGTGTAGGATAGATAGAAGGTGGAATATAGTTCTTCCATAACCATAATAACATCTCAAAATATAGATGATACTGGTGTTATAACATTATAATAGAAACAACAAAGGAAAAGGATGTAGAGTAATAAATGATCATGAGAGAGTAGGTAAATAAGATTAACTCTTCTTCAGTGAGCTCTCTCTATATCTCATCTTAAAAGAAGTAGCGTTGGATTCATGAGAATACCATCACCTCAAGAATGTGAATAGGGAATATGATACGGTAAATGGGTAGGGTATGACCAAACATGAATCCTCAATTTGTTTTTAATAAATGAGAGAGTATGAACCCTTTTATAATTGAGGTTGCGGGCATCATTGGAATTTCCAAAAAATATTAATTCATAATAAAATTAAAACCCATCCCAATACCTTCCAAATTTCATATTGTAGAATATAATATGAGAAAAGTTGTTAATATCATCAAAAAATAAATTTTAGACAATATTGTATATCAATTTAAATAATATCATATTCAGTAACCCTTAGTTATTTTATTTAATTTTAAATAAGGTGACAAATGTTTCAATATTAAAATAATATAATTTTTACATAATATCTACAAATTAGTCCATAAATGAAAAATTTATAATTATTTTACACTATATCATATTATTTTATATTTTTTAAAATGTTTTATAAAATTTCAATAATTTAATAAAACATTATTTTCACAAAATATCAATTGTGTCAATTTTTACAGTATTCAATTGGTGGATTTTTTAAATTATTAAGATAAGATTATATAATTTTACCAAATATCTTATTATAGAACATAGAGATCAAGGTCATCTTTTAAATTCATTTTATATACCAATTATACCAATTTTTGTTTATTTCAACCTAAATAATTGCATTTATTTAATATTTCATCTAATAAACTAATTTCTACATTAGTTTATTGTAATTATTTAATGTGCATATATTTTGAATAAATTTTTAAAAATAACTATAAAGGAGATAAATCATATTTATTTAATAATAATATTTTAGTAGAATATAGCTTCTAAAAAATTGTACATTAAAAATGATATATTTATTAAAACATGAATATGATAACTTTATCATTATGTTAGATAAAATATTATAGGTGTCATAATCTATTACTTATGGCTCAAAATGTTCAATATTTACACCCTTGGGTTATAATGATCGATATATAATCGACCAATAAAATTTGTTTTTGTCTTGTAATGGTTATTATCATTTTAATAAAAATTATTTTATTTATTTTTGATCAATTAAATTATTATTTCTCCATAAATGTATACTCCATTAAGGTAATTATTTATTTCCTAAAAATTACTAATAAATTAACATGATAAAGAAAAGAATTATATATTTAAAAATAGAATTTCTGGTATAAATTTAACTCTATATAACCTTATATTAAGAATGAAATAGTTAATAAATTTAATTGAGGCATATTTAATTTTTTTATTAAATAAAATATATTATATTTCTTGATCTCAATCCAGTGGCTTTAAAAGGATGCAGTTTACAACAAAATATGATTTATGTTGAAACACGCTAATACATTGATATTATTACAAGTGTTAAGGTAATTTTATAATATTATTTTTTACCCTTAATTTCTCGATTTAACTTTTTACTGTATTATTAAAAATTATTGAATTTACTATTCAAAATTCCTTGAAATAACAGAATGATATTTAAATAATATGTAACCACTGATTCCAAATAATGAATCTACTTTTTTTATTCAAAACACATAATTTTTGGTAATTAATCTAATTTTAATCTTATTGTCGTAATGAGAAAACAAGTTTTAAAAGATAAAACATTATAAAAGATTGAAATGTTTTTACATGTAAATTATTTGAAACATTAATGTAAATGACCTAAATTATATTAACTAATAAAATAATTGTCTAATTATACTTTATAACCATTCAATAATATAATTTACCATATAATTTTTTTGACAAAAAATTCCATAAAAAATAGTATATTTTTACGATTCATCACAACATGAATGTTATCATAAAGATACCAAATATTCATCCAATTTAAAGATATATATCCCAATTCCATAGAAGATGTTTTTTTTCAAAAAAAACATAAAAATTTCCTAAAAACTATATTTATTATGGGTTCTCCATCAAAAGGCTGCTAAACATCGTTTTTCAAAAAATACTTCTTTTATCTAAAAAATCGAATTTGTTCTTATATCATATCTAGAAAATTATAAAAAGATATTAAATCATTATATTGAATATTTTAAATGTATATTTTATTAATTAAATCCATCAAGTTTGATTTTATTATCTAATAAACACATTTAATTTAATTTTAAAATTATTTTAGAAAAACAATTCCTTTTATTTAAAAAGTGTTTAATTTTCATTTATAATTAATTTCTCAGCAATTAACTAATTATATTTAATAGTGAAAAAAATATTTTTATAATTAAGTTAATATTATTCATACCCACCATTATAGTGGCTTTGTTATAAGGTATCACAATATTATTTGGCTGTTCGGTTAAACTCAAGCTTGCATGAAACGAAATACCTCAAAAGAACTTGAAATTTTATGTATAAGAAGCCAAGAATAGTGCCAATAATATCACATGATAATCTTTTGGTTTGTGTATTGAAATATTATCTTGGTGTAGTGATAACAAAAGACATACATTATTTTAAAATAAATATATCTGCTAAAAATATTTGGGTGTTATAATCAATGTAGGAAGTATTTATAAGAACTATGTGCGGCTTGTTTATGATTACATTGAGATATGTAGTGATCCACAAATCCCATGTTTGGAGCCCAAATACAAAATTCTAAAAAATATATTCCACTTTCGTTGTACATGAGAATGATCTTTGAACTATATATTCTATTATAAAAACAATATTAGGATTTATTATTTTTTTACCAAGATATGTAGTTATAGTAGTATATGTTGTCTTATTCCTGATGTAAGAACTCACTGTCTCACTTAGTTATGGATACATTAATTTGCAGTCTAAATCTTTATTTTGGACCAATGTTTTGATATCTAACAAGTTAGTAAAGGTTGAAAGGATGTTTGAGGCTTCGTCGGAGAACCGAACCCATCATTTATGAGAAAAAAGGGCTTGTACATGGTTTAGATCAAACCTAGCAGAAATTCCACACAGTTTTACAAACCATGTGGGCCATGTTTTTTCAAACATATCCACCTAGCATGGTTGGTGGAAGGCTCTGTGGTCTAACAATGCGAGAATCCCTTGTCCAAGATATCCGTGAAAGGGTTGCACATAGTTTGCCAAAATTTTTAAATCAAATAGTTTTGGAAGATACATCCTGTATGATTTCGGCCCAGTTTGAAAAATTGTGTGAACAAACCCTACATGGGCTATTTTTTTGGACAATTTTTCCAGTTTTTCTCTAAATGATCTATTTACAACTCTCTTATTTCTGAACTCGGAAACCAAGGGAAGTTTTCCTTTTTCACCCATTTGGAGCTTATTTAGGGGAAAATCTATTGATTAAGAAAATTTCTTCATCCTACATATGATCGATCTTCCGTTCATTACATTGTATGTGTAAAGGTATGTACTTGAGTCCTCATTATCCATTAATCTTATTTTACTCTCTCGACCTAGTTATTTCCATTTGAGGTTCTTCCACTTTTTTAATGATCTACTTTTATCTGGTAAAAATATAGCATAGATAGTAGAGAAGGTGGATCGCACAACCATAAGGTTATTGGTTTATAACACATCCCTAATGCTTGTAGATTTTGGAATATTCATGTAGGGATCGATGATTCCATCTAGGACCATTTCATAAATCTACATGCCATAATTATTGGTAGAGAAAATATTTACAATTTATTTAGGTTGAATATCATTGTTTTAAATCACACCAAAGTGTTACTTTAAAATTAATTGCTGCATTTTTAGGATATTGGTAAAATTTTAAGCTTAATATTAAAAAAGACCCATTATGGAGTTTTAATTATTTTAAATTATTTTTGTAGATTGGCCATATAATTCTCAAAACTAAAAAAAATTTAAAAATTCATTCTTTTCAACAGTATACACATCAAGGGATTCATTTAATCATGTTGGACCAAAAGCTTAATCGATCATATGGAAGTTCCAACGAAGCTCAAAAGTGGGAGCATGAAAACTATTTACAGATCTTCCATGTTTTGGTTTGGGCACCCTAACTCATTCCTGATTGACCCAATTGTTGTGAAATTCAATTGGTGTACACGCAAGGAATTTTGAATCATCTTTCATGAAGGGAAGGTTGTTTTAATTGGTAGTTTTAAGGGACTTTATAGAATTATAATCCGGATGTTTGTGAGATGGTGGGTCTCACTGAATAGAATTAATTGTGATAGTAAAACAGGCATAACTCTCAAAATACTTGTCCAACTCCATTGAGATTTTTAGGGGAAAATACCAAGAGAATTATGAACAATATTAAAGAAGGATGAAACGTGTGAAGATGCAATTTAATGGGGCTACAACTCGTAATCATTCTGGGGAAAAATTCTCGCTATAAAAGGAGGATAGCTCCTCCCCCTCAAAGCATCTCTCATTCCATCCCATTCCATCTAGGTCCCCAAAGAAGAGAATTGTTTGGTTTTTTTCTCATAAATTTATTCTTTCATCCATTGTTTTGTATTTCCTTCTTCCCCGTTCATCTCGATTTCCATTACCGTGGTGGGGTAAACAATTAGAGTGATTGGGTAAGGGTTGGTTTTTTATTTTTTAATTATTGAGTTTTTAGATGTAATTGAATGAAATTTCATTCTTGTTAAATGTTTATTTCAATTTCATATAGAGAATTTTATTTTGAAGTGCTATCTTTCCTTAATTTTAATTCTGTTATTGACTTTTTCCTTGGAAAAATAATCATTATTTCCCACCCCTAATTTCATGTTTATATGTGATGAAATAGACCAGGGATTAGTGGTGATGTACTAGATGATTTCCAGTATGTTTAAAAGGGGTAGTAAATGAACTTGATTTTTTGGTATAAAAAATAATCGACCGAGTATTACCCATGTCAATTGAGGATATTGAATAAAACTATTTTTTACATGGAAGAAGAGTTGACCAAACCGAGAACACGGTAAGGTTTTTTCTCACCATCATAATTTCACTAACGATGTGAGAGTAAACGATTATGTAATATCACTTTAATCAACTAAAAATCATAGGATTGAATATAATTTAACAAGGATAGAATTACAAATAGGAAACTGACCCCGACCTAATCACCCTTTTAATATAATAGTTTTCAATCATTTGAATTTCAAATTTCATTTAAAAAACACAATTTTTATCCACGTTTAAAAGTGTCAAACCGTTTTGTGTGAAATCCACTTCAAGAGACATCCTTGGTCAACCACATTGCTATATTTTTTAACATTGGAAATAATTTTCTTTCCATGCCCTACGAAAGGTGTGCATCAATCTTAGAATTGTTTCCAGGGAGGTAGAGCAGTAATTTATTTATAAATATTTTACATTTTCAAATTTAAAAATAATTAAAAAAATTCTTTTACCGTGATATTTTCAAATGATTATTTTTTTAATTCATAGAACAGTCACACACAAGTTTAATAACCAATTATTGAATATCCTTGGCCTATAGAGTATAGATTTTTATTCTTGGCTAAACTAATTCGGAAAGCTCGAATCCAAAACATCATATAGGATGAATTCAAGGATCTCATTAAAAAATATAAAGGGAACCTCGATCACCAAGCGTTGGAGGGTTTGGAAATAGAATTAATTGATCTTCATGAGTAGTTTCCCGAATTTTATCAACAAATGATCAAAGTGCATCACCAAGATGAATACATTCTCAAGAATCTTACAGCCCAATTTTAAAGAATTAGTCAAACAGTTAAAATCCTGGAGACCATAATAGAGTTGACAGAGGAACAAGTACATGCATCCCCGGATCAACAAATGGATCCAGAACAAGAACCAGAACTAGAAACATTGAGGGAAGAAGTGGCCCCAAAAATACTTCAGGTTGAACAACCCATAGAGGCATTGATGAAATTAATAGAAGATCCATTGATCCCAAACTAATCAATTTTGGAGGAGATTGATGAAAAATATTTGGATGTGGAATTATATATATGGGAGATAAAAAAGATCTGGATCACTTCTGCAATTAGTGTGATGAACTTCTTGATCCAACTATTCCTCATAATGTAGATGATTCAGCATCATTGAAGGAAACAAACACCCTAGTAGTGGAATTTTAATAGAAGATGGAGGAGTCTAACTACCAACCACTATTTAGGGAAATTCAATTACAAGTGGAACCTCCCATTGGAGAAGAAATTGATGATTCATCCAACACATTTATTTCCATAGAGGGTGAATATTCATCTAATTAGGAACATCTAGATCTCCTTGAACCTATTGAAATTTTATTGGAGGGAGTATATGAGAAGATCAAAGTGTATTTTCATGAGGAAAATGAGATACAAGAATATTACATTGAAAGGGTAGAATTTGATATTTATTCTTGATGCTTTATTTTTTCCAAATATTATTCAACTCTGACATTCCCTTTAAATATTCGATTACTGAAACATTCCTTGAGAACACTTTGGTAAATGAAGAATATATTGGGAAAGTAGAAACCAAGAAAGAGGAGGACTAATTCATTGTCCTAAACCCACCATTCATGTTTCGTCTTGTTATAGTGGGGTGGAAATGGTATGTTATATCAATAGTGTCCTCAACCAAAAGGAACTAGTGCATGCTGGAGAGAATAATTTTTGTCGGTTTGTTTGTAAGAACCCTCACCCACCATCAGATTAGGGATAATAGATTTGAACTTCCCCTTTGGAGGTAGTAAAACCCAGGGCCCACTTGGGGGATTAACCAAAGTTTTATCCATCTATTCTCATTCTATTTCTACTTTTGTTTCTTTCAATAAACATCTTATGTTTTCTTCTGTTCTTTTATTTTTATGTTTTCAGAATGGAAAACATAAGAGCTTAACTCAATGATTCACTGCGAATTAATCAGGTCGTACCCCTCCTTTATTCATATGTTATTGTTGTGAATCCATATAAAATTTACATACACGTTTAATCCATTTGAATTCACTATGGAAACTGCATCATTTATTTTTGGGGAGAGAACCTTTTCAGCTTAAGATTTTTATTTCATGTTTGGTTTACTTTAAAAAAAACTGTTTTTCAGATTTCGGTGGGTTTTTTCTAGATTTTGCATTTTGTCAACATTTTTGAGCTTAAGGAATTATAATATATATTTTAGGAGACCATTTCAATGAGTGAAAAAATATATTCCCTAAAACTAAGCTTAAATGAATGCTGAAATGACTTTTTTTTTCAAGTTCAAATGTTTTGTAATTTCATGAAAGGTACTCTGATTTTTTAATCCCATGCCACATCTCACATTATTTATTTTTGAAATCACATTCTTGTGAGTCTTCTTTTCACCTTTTTTGTCATATTATATACATTCACCTCTATTTTTTGTGAGAACTAGACCATGCAGGCTTTAATCAGAATTTGATTTATTCCTTTCAAAACATGAGGTTTTGGGGTACATGTGTTTTAAATGATTGAGGCATTTATTTGGTTTTAATCCCCATTTTAAAATTTAGACTTTTTATTATGGACTAACATACATTAAACATTATATCCACTAGAATCAATGAATATCCTATTAGTTTAGCCAAATTACAAGCCAATTTTCCATATCCAACCTACTATTCAAATGGCATTGCATGATCTAGGTTAACTTAAGTGGGGGGGAGATGTCTTGTGGTATACTACCTTATATGGTAATAACAAGGGTGGAATATAAAAATTTAATGTGATGATGTTTCTAATGAAGATTTAATTTTGTTAAAAGTTATGCCTTTTCTAGAGATTTCATGATAAAAGAAGTTGTGTCATTCTAGAGCTTCCTATTTAGAAAGAAGGGTATGCCTATCGGAAGTTTTCATGAAAAAAATGATAGAGACTAATTTTTTGTCGGTGAAATGATAAATGGAATGAATATTACTTGATTTATCATGATTATGAATATGATTTTCTACAAGGGGGAAGATAATGAGACCATTATTGAGTGAAAATTAGAATCTTGCAATTTTTCTTCATAATGTGCCATGCCCTGTTTTTTTGGTCATAGAAGTTTTAACATCTATATACTACAAACCAAAATCCACAGATTAACCATAAAAAGTCCCTAAGGAAAACACATGTGCTTTACTTACATCTGGAAGAGAATTAGGAATTTATCAAACCTATGGTGACTCTTGTGTGAGTTTGGATGATAAAAGCATTGTTGAGCATTTACATTTGTGATATGAGATAATATTCATGCGAGGTATGTGCTTTCTGTATATTGGACATAATATTTTCTACACTAATGAAAATTATGAATTTTTTTACAGATTCTAAACCTCTTGGGATTTATTTCATCCTTTTGGACCAAAAGCGGAATCGGTCATATGGAAGCTCAAACAAAGCTCACAAATGGGAGCATGAAAACTATTTACAGATCATCCATGGTTTGGTGTGGTGTCCCTAACTCATTCTTGGTGGACCCAATTGTTGTGAAATTCAATATGTGGAAAATAAAGGAGTTTTATAACATCATTCCTACTGGGAAGGCTATGGTAATTAGACTTTTTAAGGGACATTAAAACATCTTAATCTGTAGGTTTGTGATTTGGTGAGTACGACTAGACATAATAAATTGTGAGAGGAAAATAGGCATAACTCTCGGAATACTTATCCAAATCCACATAGATTTTTTGGGGAAACTCCCAAGGGAATTATAAACGACATTATGGAAGGCTGAAACGCATGAATATTTCATTTAATGGGGATAAAACTCATTAGCATTTGGGGGAAAAATTATAGATATAAAAGGAGAGCTCCTCCCCCTCAAAGCATCTCTCATTCCATCCCATTCCTTCTAGGACACCAAAGAGTAGATCTTTTCGACGTTTTTTTCTCTTTAATTTATTTTCTTTTCCATAGTTTTGTAATTATTTCTTTTTTCCCATTCATCTCGATTACCCTTACGATGGTGGGGTAAACATTTAGAGTGATCGGGGAAGGGTTGGTTTTCTATTTTGTATTGCTTGAGTTCAAGGACGTGATTGAATGAAATTTCATTCTTTTTAAAAGTTGTTTTCAATTTCATATCATAGATTTTATTATCAAGTGTGATTGTTCGTGAATTTTAATTCTATTATGGATCTTTTCCTTTGAAAAATAATCATTATCCCCCTCCAGTAATTTCTGGTTTATATACGATGGAATAAACTAGGAATTAGTAGTGATGTACTCGACGGTCATCAGTACATGTAAAAGGGGTAGTGAATTTTCTTGATTATTTGGGATAAAAAAGACCCAATCAGATATTTTCCTTCTCAGTTGAGGACATTCAATACAACTATTTTTCACATGGAAGGAGTGTTGACCAAACCATGATTTTAGTATTGTTATCTCTATCCATCATAATTTCCCCAAGGAAGTGAGAGTAAACGATCATGGAAACTCACTTTAATCAACTATGAATAATAATTTTGAAATAAATCATACAAGGATAGAATTAAAATTAGGACATCGACCCCGACCTAATCAAACATTTAATATTATAGTTTTCAATCATTTGAATTTCAAAATTTACTTTAAAAAACAACATTTGTACCGTCGTTTAAAATTGAAAAACCATTTTGTGTGAACTCCTCTTCGAGGGGCATCCTGGGTAAACCACATTACTGCATTTTTTCATAGGAAATAATTTTTTTTCCAATGCCCTACGAAAGACATTTCTCAAACATGGCACCATTTCCTGGGAGGTAGTGCCGCAATTTATTTGTAAATATTTTACTTTTTCAAATTTTAAAAAAATTAAAAAAAATTCATCTACCATGTTGTTTTAAAATGATTATTTTTTTAAATCATGAAACAATTACCCACAAGTTCAAGAACAAATTATTGAATCACCTTGGCTTATAGTGTATTGAGTTTCTTACTTGGTTAAACAAATTTGTGGAGCTTGAATCTAAAACACCACGGAGGATGAATTGAAGGATCTCATTAATTACTGTAAGAGGAACCTCGGATAACCTGTGTTGGAGGGTTTGGTAAGAGAAGTAATTAAACATCAGGAGTATTTTCCAGAATTTTATCAAGAAATGATCAATGTACAACACTAAGATGAAGAAGGTCACAAGGATATGGAAGCCCTATCTAAATTAATTAATCAAATAGTTCAAAACCTAGAGACCACAATAGAGTGGATAATAGAACAAGTACATGCATCCTAGTTTCAAAAAATGGATCTAGAACAAGAACCAGAGCCATAAAAATTTATGGAAGAAGTAGACCAACAAATCCTTCAAGTTGAAGAACCCATGGAGGCCTTGATGAAATTAAATGAAGATCCATTGTCCCTGGCTCAATCCGTTTTGGAGGAGATTGATGAAGATCATTTAGCTATTTAAATACATATGGGAGATCAAAAAGATATGGATAAATTCTAGAATGAGTGTGAGGAACTTTTTGATCCAACTATTACTCATAATGTTGAAGATTCAGCCACATTGAAGGGAGCAACCACCCTTGCAGTGGAATTTGAAGAGAAGATGGAGGATTATGATGACCAAACTCTATTTAGGGAAATTCAACTACAAGTGTAACATCCCACTATAGAAGAAATTAATGATTCATCCAACACTTTTACTTCTGTGGAGGGAGAATATTCCTCTAAAGAGGAACGTCTAGATCTCCCTAAAACTATTGAACATTTATTGGAGGGAGTACATTATATGATCAAAGTGGGTTTCTATGAGGAAAATGAGACCCAAGATTCTTACATATAAAGGGAAGAATTTGATATTGATTATTCATGCTTTAAATATTTTCAAATATAATTTAACATTGTCATTCACTTTGATTATTACATTTCTTCAGCATTTCTTGAGAACACACTAGTGAATGAAGAGGATATTGTGAAAGCGGAAACCATGAAATAAGAGGACTCATTCATTGTGCTAAACCCACCATGCATGTTGTATCTCATTATAGTGGGTTTCGACTTGATATGCTATATCAATAGATTCATCAACAATAATGAAAAATTGCATGTTGTAATGGAGAATTTTTGTTGGTTCATGAGTTAGAAACCTCACCCACCATCAATTTGGGGATAATAGATTAGAATTTCCCCTCTAGAGGTAGTCATAACCCAGGGCCCACTTGGGTGGATTAAACCATGGTATATCCATCTATTATAATTCTATTTCTACTATTTTTTATTTCAATAAACATCTTATCTTTTCTTTTGTTCTTTTATTTGTAGGTTTTCAGAGTGCAACACTTATGAGCTTAACTCAATGTTGCACTGTGAATAAATCAAGTTGTACCTCTCCTTTATACTTACATGATTGCTGTGAATCAATAAAAAATATAAATACATGTTTAATCCATTTGAATTCATTGAGGAAAATTCATCATTTAGGGGTGGGGGATAGATCTTTTTGAATATAGGATTTTCATTTCTTGTTTGGTTTATTTGGAAAAAAAGTTATTTTTTAAAATTATTTGTGTTTTTATAGTTTTTTCATGTCGTCAAAAAAATTTAGCAGAAATGATTATCATATCTATTTTTGAAACCCATGTTAATGAGTGAACTAATCTATTACATGAAACTAAGATTAAATGAATGTTGAAATTACTTAGTTTCCAGTTCAAATCTTTTGGAATTTCATGAAAAGTACTCTGATTTTTAAATCCCATGTCACATCTCACTATCTTTATTTTTGAAATCACATTCATGTGAGGGGTCATTACAATTTTTTTTTCATATTCTGTACATTCACCTCATTTCATGAGAGAACCATATCATCCTGGCTTTAACCAGAATTTGATTTATTCCATTCAAAAAATGAGGGTTTGGGGCACATGAGTTTTAACAGGTTAAGGCATTTATTTGGTTTTAAACCCCATTTTAAATGTAATACTATTTATTATGGCCTACCTTACATTAATCATTATAGCCCCTAAAATCCATGAACTGCCAATTAGTATGCCACATTACAATCCAGGTTTCTATATCCAACCTGCTCTTGAAATGAAATTGCATGATTTAGTTGAACATAAGTGTCGGGGAAGATTTCTTGTGGTGTACTACCTAATTTAGTGATACATTGGGTGGAATATAAAATTTTTAAGGGCTGATGTTTCTACTAAAAATTACATTTTGTTAAAATTTGTTCCTTTTTAGTAGCATTCATGATAAAATATTTTGTACCATTGTGGAACTTCCAAAGTAGAAATAATGTTGTTCATATCTGAAGCTTTCATTAAAAATAATGTTTGAGTAGAATGTTTTAGAGGTGAAATGCTAAATGGAATGAACTTTTCATGTTTTCTAATGATGATGATGCCTATTTTCTACAATGGGGAATAGAAGGAGAACATTTTGAGAAAAAATTAGAATCCTGAAATTTTGCTTCATTAAGAGCCACACCCTCCTTTTGCGGCCTCTAAATTTTTATCCTTTATATCCTACCAACCAAAAGCCACAGAACAACCCTGAAATGTCTTCATTAGAAACAAATGTCCTTGACTCACATCGGGTGGAGAAGTAGAAATTTATCAATCCTATGGTGACTGTTGTGGTAGTTTGGATGAGAAAATCCTTTTTGAGAATTTATATTTTTGAGATGAGAGAAAATTAATGTGAGGTAGGGGTTTTGTGTGCATGAGATAAAAAATGAAGTGGAAATATATTAATTAATATAAAATAGAGAACATGAAATAATTTGTTTTGATAAGGCATGATATCTTTCTCTTTCTTAGTATGGATTTGGTAGATCTCATTAGTATGTGTTTTGGATTGGATTTGATTTGATTTTGATATTTACTTTTCCAAGAGTCCATGTGCTAAGTGTGGAGTAATTGATAGATTAAATATATTCAATTAATTTATATTGAATATCATTTTTTATATCCCACAAAAGTGTTACTTTAAGATGATTTGTTGCATTATTATGAATTGGTAATATTTTAAGCATAATAGTAAAATGGCCCATTTTGGAGTTTGAACTGTTTTAAATTATTTAAGTAGATATGGAATTACATTTTGTACACTAATCAAAATTAAAAAATTATTTATTTTCTAGAGTCCCCACTTCTAAGGATTTATTTCTCCCTTTTAGACCAAAAGTTGAATCGGTCATATGGAAGCTAAATCCAAGCTCACAATTGTTAGCTTAAACACTGTTTAAAGATCTTCCATGTTTGTGTGTGGGGTCACTAACGCATTTTTAGTGGTCCCAATTGTTGTTAAATTTGGTAGGTGGATGATCATGGAGTTTTCTACCATCATTATTCAAGGGGAGGCTGTGAGAATTGGCCGTTTTAAGGGTCATTATAGCATCCTAATCCAGAGGTCTGTGATTTGGCGAGTCTGACTGGACAGAATAAATTCGGAGCATAAAATGGGCATAAGTTTTGAATACTTGTCCAACTCCTCTAATATATTTAGGGGTAACACCCAAGAGAATTATGAACAACATTCAAGAAGGCTAAAACATGTGAATATTTCATTTAATGGGGATACGACTCTTCAACATTCTGGGACAAATTCGATTTATAAAAGGAGGAGAGCTCCTCCCCCTCAAAGCATCTCTCATTCCATCCCATTCCTTCTGGGACACCACAGGGGATAACTATTGGATTTTTTTAGTTCTATTATTTTACAATGTTTTAAAATTCATTCTTCTTACGCATTCATCTTGATTACCCTTACCATGGTGGGGTAAACATTTAGTGTTATTGGGGAAGGGTTGGTTTTCTATTTTATATTGCTTGAGTTCTTGGACATAATGGAATGTAATTTCATTCGTTATCAAAGTTGTTTTCTAACTTAATTAGACGATTTTATTGTCAAGTGTGATTTTCCTTGAATTTTAATTCTGTTATTTGTTTTTTCCTTGGTAAAATAATCATTATCTCCCTCCGCTAATTTCTAGTTCATTTAGGATGGAATAGATTAGGAATTAATGGTGAAGTACATGACGATCGCCTGTAAGTGTAAAAGGGGTAGTGAATGTTCTTGATTTTTTTGGATATACAAGATCTGATCAGGTATTTCCCATGTCAATTGAGGACATTCAATACAACTATTTTTCACAAGGAAAGAGAGTTGACCAAACTGAGCACTTGGAAAGGTTTTCTCTCAGCATCATAATTTCACCAAGGATGTGAGAGGAAACGATTGTGGAAACTCACGTTAATCAACTAAGAAGAAGATGTTTGAATTAAATTGAACAACGATATAATTACAATTATTAAACTAACCCCGACCTAATCACCCTTTTAATGTCATAGTTTTCAACCATTTGAATTTCAAATTTCCTTTAAAAAAACAATATTTTTACCATTGTTTAAAAGTGAGAAACCATTTTGTGTGCACTCTTCTTCGACATACATCCAAGGTAAACCATATTACTAAATTTTAACTTAGGAAATAAATTTTTTTCCACACCATCTGACAAAGGTATGTCAAACATGGGGGTTCGGGGTAAATTTATTTTAAATGATTAAGGCATTTATTTGTTTTTAAAACCCTTTTCAAAATAATCATTTTAATTATTATCTACAATACATTAATCATTATAGCCACTATAATCCATGAACATAGTGTTAGGTTAGCCACATTTCAAGAACATTTTCCCTATCCAACCTTCTCTTGAAATATAATTGAATGATATAGTTAAACTTATGTGTGGGGGAAGATGTCTTGTGTTGTACTACCTGTTTTGGTGATACATTCGGGGGAATATTAAATTTGTAGGGGCTGATGTTTCTACTGAAAATTTCATTTTGGTAAAAAAAAAATTTCTTTTTGGAGGTTTAATGATAAAATAAGTTGCACCATTCTGAATATTCCAATGTAGAAAGAAATTTTTACATATTTGAAACATTAATGAAAATTAATTTTTCAGAATAAATTTTTTCTGGTTAAATGAAAAATGGAATGAACATTCCTTGAGTTCCCATAATGAAGAAACTGATTTTCTACTATGGGGAAGATAAGGAGACCATTTTGAATGAAAATTACAATCTTACAATTTTTCTTCAGAAAGAGACAAGCCCTCCTTTTTCAGCTTCAGAATTTTTATCATCTAAATCATACCATCCGAAAGCCATAGAACAACCCTAAAATGTCCTCATGAGAAACACATGTCCTTGACTCACACCAGGAGGAGAAGTTGGAATGTATCAAGACTATTGATTAGCCACTAAATGAGGATAATATTCATTGTTAATATATTTATATATTATTCATGTTCTTTATTATACATAAACACCATTTTAGTGCATTTTACACTTTGAACAACATTTCACATTATGATTGTAATACCTTCTTAAAATGCACTATTATGTGGTTCATTTTTGAACATCATTTGAAGTACCCAATGATTCATATGATTTTAAAGAATGTAATTATCCATATTTAAATTTTATATTTTGGTAAATTGATCTAAACTTCAATATTATCATGTTTCATTCAGGGATCAATGGATAATTCATGGAATAAAATGGGGATATTTTGTGATGAAAGGATGCAATTCTAGAGAAGGAAGATTGGACACCAGCCCACAGATGAGAATGTGGGAACCCCATTACAAACCCAATGAATTCCAAACTTCGTGGGACACTATACGACATGTAGAGGAATATGTCACACTTCATGATCCAATTCTAATCCTGCCTCCAGGGTGTTCATTTAGGCGTCTGAAGTTAGAGATAACATTCTGGTCCAGATTCTACGTCCCAGAAAAACAATCCACTAATATGATCATATCATGGAATACAAAACTCAAAATGGGACCACATTTTATAGGAGGTTAGAAGACATACGGGGTTATAGTTTCTTCTTCTATTGGCCACTCTGATTCGGCCATCTATAAGGACTTCCAAGCACGCCTCTTTGGTGAAGGAAATCTGGCTGCCACCTCGTGTCAAGGGTGGAAAAATCAACTCTCCCTTACTTTCCACCCACCTATGGACTACCAAAATTAATTGAGGAGACTTGGACTTTTTGTGGCTAGACCCAATGGCTCAAAAATTCCTATTTAAGGCAATGGTGTTGGTGTATTGAGGGGTATTTGGTGCTTTGTTCAATTGTAATGTTATGCTGCAATTTTGTTGTCTCAAATTTTTCTTTCACATGTATGTTGTTAAATTAACTTTAGTTTATTTATAAAAGTTCTTATTCTACTCGTATTCTATTGTTCTTAACATCACTTTGATACTGTTGGATCATGGTGTGAATTTATTCACACCTAACATTGTGAAATTATTCACACAACGGTGGAGTGATCATTTTATTTTTGTTATTTTCTTTACTTCTCCATTTCCTCCCTCATGAGTCTACCTTCCGCTTCCATTGAAACCATGGGATCAATGGAGGGATAACCCACATATGGTTTGATCCAAGGGATTATAAGGGGGATGGATTGGATGTTATTTATCACCCCATTAATGTATAAAAACTTCTTTAATTGAGATTTTTATATGATGATTTTTAAACTCCATCAACTTTGTTGAATTTAAGGCCACACACTTCAAGTGCTAATACGAACCTTTACCTTGAAGTGCTCAAAACATTGATCCTTCAAGTGTATAGGTGATTAGTATTAAACGTGTAGGCATTAAACGAGTAAGTCATGATGTTGTTTTATCTCCTTAAATGAACCCATCTCAAATATAAGAAATTGAAATCATTGAAAAGAAATACGTCCAATCCACCCCAAGCGATAACCTAGGATCAACTCATTATTTTAAATTGAAATCACTTAAATCTATTAGTCTTCCATTAAACCTATCTAAAATAAACCCAAATTTGGCCACTTAATAGCCAAAATCAGTCCATAGAATGTACGTGTCCATAGGTTACTTCTTAGGTCTCTGAGGATTCGATAACCCAAGCTAAACTACAAGGACCATTCTACCTTCATCTCTTGGGTAAATTTGAGTGAGAATCAAATTTTGGAGCCATTTCCGGGTACCCAAGTAAGTCACTTAGACACCCATTCAATTATCCCCCATTTTTTCTTTTCTCAACCAAATTCTCTTATCTTGTCCCATTCTCATTTTTTTCTTTTGTCGCATGTCCGCCTACACCTGCGATCAATCAAATAGTCTAGTTAGGGTGGATAGTCCTGGGTTTGGGGAGTCAAGTACACCAATGGAACTCATTCCATTATATTCTAATCTTCCTAATACTCTGGAGTCCAAAATTTATCCAATTTCAATGGAAGTTCTTCAAGGAAACCAACTCATAAACCCAGGTGGGAACTAAAATGGAAACCCAAATGAGGCAGCCCCAAACATGGGTAATGCAATTGATCAAACCATGAATGACTATCTCACACCTTCCGGAAAAAATTCCCCCTCATGCATTAGACACAATTCCCTAGGAGATTCTGAATACATCTTTAAACCCCAACTTATAAACCACATTCCCACATTCCATGGAATGGAGTCCGAGATGTCATACCTGCACATTAAGGAGTTCAATGACATTGTAGAAACCATGTTTCCCCAACATCAACTAGAATCAGCTATGATGAGGCTATTTCCTTTTTCTTTAAAGGATCGAGATAAAAATTGGCTAAACAATTTGAGACCATCATCCATAAACTCTTGGGACCAACTACAAAGATAATTCTACAATAAATACTTTCCCCACCACAAAACAATTGCAATTAAAAAGAGTATCCAATACATTTTTGAAAAAGAGGGAGAGTCATTCTATGAAACATGAGAGAAGTTCAATGAAACTCTAAACATGGTTCCAAACCATGGGTTTTCTGTTCATGAACAAGTGAAAATTTTCTATGAAGGGTTGGGTCTGGGGAACAAATAATTCATTGACATGATGTGTAATATAAGCTTTGAAAACAAAGCCCCAAATGATGCTTATGAGTATCTAGAAAGCCTTTCTGAACAAAAACAAACATGGGGAACTTCACCTTATTATGAAAAGCCACAAAGAGCTACTGTAATTCATACACTTAGAGAAGAGGAAATCCTTATGGCCAAACTCGCAGCACTATCTAAGAAGGTTGAAGATATAGACCTTAGGAAAGTCTATGAAATCCAAACTATTGACCCTGTTTGCATAATTTGTGAAAAACATGACCATAAGATAAACAACTGCCCAACCATTCCATCCATCAAGGATGTTCTCATAGGAGGACCCCCATCAGATGTAAATACCTTGAACTTTCAAAAGTCTCAATAATAAAATACCTTCATCCCAATGTATAACGACAAACCAGGAATCTTCTGGAAAGATAACCAACAACCTAGCCAACCACAGGGAAAAAATCCTTACCCACATCGGAACTACCAATCCCATAACCAGTACCAAACCCAAACTATCCAATACCAATAGAAACCGGTCCATTTTCAACAAACCATCCCACATCCAAAATATCCCCCCGGGATAAACCAATCTTCTCAAGAACCAACCCAAACTATTCCACAAATCCTACTAGAAAAACTATGAAAAAAATGCAGAGGATGAACTCGGAGGTATCTTTCCAAAAACAAGAACTTCAAACCATCAAAACTGGAATGGAAACCATGCCTACATAGGCTTTTCCATCCTCAACTTCATGGGAAGAGTCATTTTTTTCTCAAATAACTCATGAACAACTAAAGGATGTGACTGTTTTAAGAAGTGGGAAATCAATTGAGAAACCTGAACAACTAATTCAGAACCCACCTGAAGATTCAAAATTGGATGAAAATTCAAATGAACCACAAGATCAAACTTAGGAATGTGACGACATTGTCAAGGAAACAACTCTTTAACAATCAACCCCATAACCTCCACCATTTCCTCAAAGCATGAGGGGGAAACCCAAGCCTGAACTCAGTGAAACGTTGAGGGAAATCTTTTCACAAGTCAAGTTGAACATAACCCTTATCGATGCAATCCAAACCATCCCTTCCTAATCAAAGTACCTTAAAGACTTGTGCACTTTTAAAAGAATATTTTCAAATAAAAACCAAGACCTTTTGGCTACTAAAGTGAGTACCACCATTCTAGAGACCATTCCTCCTAAGTTGAAAGATCTGAGTTCCCATTATATAAATGTTGAACTAGGAGAGAGCAAAGTTGTCAAGGCCCTGTGTGACCTAGGTGCTAGTGTCAATCTCATCCCTTATGTTGTGTACTACCAGTTAGGACTAGAAGAACTCCAACCTACATTTTTCACACTTCAACTTGTTGATCGTAGCATTAGGGTTCCAAAGGGTATTTTAAAGGATGTTCTGGTAATGTTGGAAAACATCATCTACCCTACTGACTTCATTGTCCGTGACAACCATCCAAACATAGGAAATAAGGAAAAAAACCCAATAATCCTTGGTCATCCATTCCTTGTAACAATAAACTCCGTTATCTGAGTCCGAAATGGGAACAAGACCATCACCTTTGGTAACATGAGTCTAGACTTGAACATCTATAATGAAAGCTCACAAATAGGGGATGATGAGGAAATTCATGAAGTAAACATGATAGGAAGCATTGAAAATGAATCCATAGAACATCATGGAATATTTGATGAATGATTAAGTCAGGATGAGATTGATTTCCATTGTTCATATAAAAGAAGTTTATCTCCTTGGGTAGAATCATATTCAAATTGCTCTTATGATGAAGTCTTAGGTCCAATAATCAGTGAAACCTTTCAAGAAACCACTTTCATTGAGACCACTCCAAATTCCTTCCCTAAATCTGATCAAGACAATCTAGTAGCTAAAACTTCTGCATGTGGGGAATCTATCCTATCTGAAACTCTAAAAAATGAAATTGAACATGATCCAATGTCCCAATCTTCTGTTCAAATTCCAAACCAATCTGATCTTGAATTTAAGGAAATTCCCACTACACTCAAGTATGATTTCCTAGGGGTCAATCAAACACATACTATTGTATTTTCTTCTTCTCTTGAAGCCAATCATGAATGGATTCTTCTAGATGTCCTTAGGAAGCATAAGAAATCCATTGGTTGGACCCTTTATGATTTTCTTGGGATTATCCCACTTATCAGGACTCATAGGATTGTTCTGGAATCTGATTCAAAGCCATGTTGTCAACCTCAACGACGACTCAATCCTAAGATCATGGAGGTAGTAAGGAAAGAACTTCTGAAATTGTTAAATATTGGTATCATATATCCCATAGCTAAGAGTGAATGGGTGAGCCCAATCCATGTGGTTCTAAAAAATACTGGAATCACAGTGATAACCAATGAGGATGGGGAGATTCTTCCAACAAGGGTGAGTAGTGGATGGATGGTCTACATTGACTGTAGGAAGTAAAACTCATTCACCATGAAGGAGCATTTCCCCTTACCATTCATTGACCATTCCCTTGAGTGAGTGGAAGGTCGTGCGTTCTACTGTTTTGTTAGATGGGTACTCAGGGTATAATCAAATTGAAGTCTCTCTAGAGGATCAAGGGATGACTACATTTACATGTCCATTCGGAACCTTTGCTTTCGAACGCATGCCCTTCAAGTTATGCAATGCCCCTGGAACCATCCAACAGTGCATGATGGGAATCTTCTCAGACATGGTAGGGGATTTTCTAGAGGTCTTTATGGATGACTTCTTTGTGTTGGGGGATACATTTGAAGGATGTCTAAGGAATGTATAGAGAGTCTTGTCAAGATGTGAACAAAAGAATCTAGTCTTAAACTGGGAAAAATTCCATTTCATGGTTAAATAGGGACTAGTTCTAGGCCATCTGGTCTCAGGTAGGGGGATTGAAGTTGATAAAGCCAAGGTTGACATCATTTGTCACCTTTCATCACCCAAAACTATCAAGTAATTGAGGTCTTTCTTAGGAAATGATGGTTTCTATAGAAGATTCATCAAGGACTTTAGTTCAAAATCTCGTCCCCTTTGTTTTTTCCTAGTAAAGGTTTCTCCATTTTTTTGGACAGAAAGATGTGAGGGTTCATTATAAACCCTCAAATCCTCTCTCACCTATCCTCCCATTATGAAATATCCAAATTGAAACCTTCCTTTTGAACTTATGGGTGATTCCAGTGACTTTGTTGTTGGAATTGTGTTAGGACAACGTTGTGATAAAACACCTTATGTCATTGCATATGCATGAAAATCCTTAAATGATGCCTAAATAAACTACACCACTACTAAAAAGGAGTCACTTTCTATTTTTTTGCTTTAGAGATATTTAGGTCCGACCTCTTAGGATCCCCCATCACTGTGTTCACTTACCATTCTGCACTAAAATACCTCTTCCAAAAACAAGATTCTAATGTTAGACTGATCAGGCGGATCCCTCTCATACAAGAATTTGACCTCACAATCAAGGATAAAAAGGGTGTTGAAAATTTTTTAGTCGATTACCTCTCTAGAATGGGATTCAAAGATAACTCCAATATCCTTTCTGTGTCTGATTTGTTTCTTGATGAACACCTATACTCTATGAGTGACTACCCTTGCTATGCCGATATAGCGAATTTCATAGTTATAGGAGTCATTCCAAAATTCATAGGGACTCAAGCTCGAAGTAAATTCCTTTGTGATGTTAGACACTATGTGTTTTACGATCCATACCTCTATAAGTTCTTCCCTGACCAATTCATTAAGAGGTGTGTCCCAGAATCAGAACAAGAGTCCATCCTTAAATTCTGTCATAATGAGGCATGTGGAGGTCACTTTTCCTCTAAGAAAACATCTTATAAGATTCTTCAACGTGGTCTCTTCTTTCCCACCCTCTCAAGGTACTCTAACACATTTTTTCAAAGTTGTCCTAGGTGTAAACAAGTAGGGTCCATCACAAAAAGAAATCAAATGTCACTCACTCCCATCATAGTGGTTGAAATATTTGACTGTTGGGGAATTTATTTCATGGGTCCCTTCCCAAACTCTAGGGGATACCTCTACATACTCTTAGCTGTTGATTATGTCTCAAAATTTGATGAGGACATTCCCACTAAGTCCAACGATCATAAAGTTTTGATTCGATTTCTAAAAGAGAACATATTTTCTCGATTTTGAATTCCTAGGGCTATAATCAGTGATCGGGGAACCCATTTCTGCAACCGCCCATTTTCTTCACTCATGTCTAAGTATGGTATTTCTCATAAAGTGTCCACTGCATACCATCCTCAATCCAATGGTCAAGCTGAGTTAGCGAATAGGGATATTAAGAAAATTCTTGAAAAAACTATCAACCCCTCTAGGAAATATTGGTCTGATAAACTCTTGGATGCTTTTTGGGCATATCGTACAACATTCAAAACCATCCTAGGAATGTCACCATATAGGTTGGTTTATGCAAAAGCATGCCATTATCTTATTGAAATTGAGCATAAGGCCTTTTTGGAAATTAATAAAATGGATTATGACCTCTAATTGGCTGGAACAAAAAGGAAATTAGATCTCAATGAACTGGAGGAATTAATGATAGAGGCTTATGAAAATTCAAGGATCAATAAATCTAGAGTTCAAGCCTACCAATCAATGAATATCAAGGTCAGACATTTTGAAACGGGAAAACACGTGCTCTTGTATAGTTCAAAACATCATTTACACCCGGGAAAGTTAAGGTCTAGATGGTCAGGACCTTTCATTGTGCATCATGTGTACCCCCATGGGGCAGTATAGATTCATGATCCCACAAGTGGTTACATTTTCAAAGTCAATGGTCAATGGTTAAAACCATTAATTGAATCATTCAATAAATAGGAAGTAGATGTTGAGTTAACTGAGCCAACCTATGAACCAGGAAAAAATTTATAGATTTAGGGTCCATGTCGGGCTAACGACGTTAAACAAAGGGCTGCATGGGAGGCAACCCATGGTTTTCAAGTTTCCTATCATTTTGTTATTTTAATAAAATTTATATTTTAAATAGGATTAATTAAACATTTTTATATTTAAAAAAAGGATGTAGATTTGTTCTTCTATTATGAGTATGGATGGGTATGAAAGGGGAGAACTGTATTCATCTGTGTCACGCGGTGTGATCCCTGAGTAATACATTATCCAGAAAATTAATAGAAGACAATGTATCATTAGTTTGATTAAAAAACATAAAAACAGGACAAACCATAAAAATGATGATACTTGGAATTAAAAAGTTGTTGTGTTGTTTGTTTTGTATGATTTGTTCTTCTTTTGGTTCAGGTACTATTTTGGGTGATACATGTTCAATCATGGAGGTGCCTACATCCCCCTAGAGATCAAAGGACTAATTTGGAGCAGCAAGAAATTCAACTTCAACCACCAGGTGATTTCATTCCCTGATCCTCGGTTACAATTTCCTTTTTGAACATCCATTATTTTCCTATACTCCTTCTAAATTTTCATTTCTTCAAATTCTGGGGATGGTGTTGATTAATGTTGGGGGGATATAAAATAAAAAAATTGATTTTGTGTAAAAAAATAAATGATTTGAAAAAAAAATCTATAAATGGAAGGAAAAATTCCTTTAACTTTGAACATGGTAATACACATTTCACAATTTTAAACAGAATATCAAATAATTTAGCATACCCTGATTCTGATTTTAATCCTTGTATAATTTCATGAGAATAGATTTTGGAAAGTGTGTTTGTCCAATGTAATATATCATCGTTTATATTTTCATCCAAATAAAAAAATCACAATACACGTCCTTTGGATAGTGGGGTATTAGATTAAGTTCATAGGGTCCCCTAAATAAATAGCCTTTTTTTTGTGATCATTTTAGTTTAATAATGAGTATTTAAAAAAATTAAAAACAAAATTTGCGCGTAGAGCAATGAAATGACCTAATGTGTGGCTTTCGGCACTTGGGGATCGTGACTCTATAGTTGTCTGGCCGAGAGTTAGTAATTTTATCTCTATTTTTGGTAATTTGAATTTGTTTTTGACTGAGTTAACATGATATGATGCCTGAGTATGTGGGCACCACTTGGTTCCCTATGTTCATTGAGCCTGGGAGTCATTGGAAAAGGCTTGCTACATGGGTTGACTGTTTTGATTGAAACTTCAATTACCATGGAAAAATTGCAAAAAAAAACACAATAAAAAAATAAAAAAAAATAAAAAAAATACAATAAAAAAATGGATACTCATCTTAATATTGAAATGTGTTTCCACCAAGATCTTCCATCATTCCCCCCTTGAATAAAAATGAACCCCCATGTCTATCTTAATGCACAACACATCCTTATACTTAATTGCTATTGGATGAAATATGGCAATGAATTTGAACAAAGGAATGGGCATGGGATTGGGATATGCTTATTAAACTATCTTTTATTAAAATATTTTAATGGGTTTCATGATTTTTTGGTATAAGGGTTTCTGGTGATCATTGTGTATTAAACTGTTTTTTAAAAAAGGGATTTCGAATTTCATATTGTTGAGATATATTTTTCTCGGGACTAGCAAAACTCAAGTTGGTGGGTGTGATTAGCCTCTAAATGAGGCTAATATTCATTGTTAATATATATAATATTAATGTTCTTTATTATTAATAAACACCATTTTAGTTCATTTTACACTTTGAACATCATTTCACATTATGATTGTAATACCTTCTTAAAATGCACTATTATATGGTACATTTTTTAACATCATTTGAAGTACCCAATGATTCATATAATTTTACGGAATGTAATTATCCATATTTTAACTTTATATTTTGGTAAATTTATCTAAACTTCAATATGATCAAGTGTCATTCAGGGATCAATGGAGAATTCATGGAAAAAGATGGGGATATTTTGTGATGAAAGAAAACAATTCTAGAGAAGGAAGACAAGACATCATCCCACTGATGAGATTGTGGTAACCACATTAAAAAACCAATGAATCCAAAAATTCATAGGATTCAATAGGAGATGTAGAGGAACAAATCACCCTTTAGTATCCAATTCTAATTCTTCCTCCATGGTGTTCATTTAGGCGTCCGAAGTTAGAGATAACATTCTGGGCAGATTCTGCGGCCCAGGAAAACAGCCCACTAATATGATCATATCATGGAATCCTCAAACCAATGGTCAAGATGAGAAACCCATTTCTGCAACCGTCAATTTTCTTCACTCATGTCTAAGTATGGTATTTCTCATAAAGTGTCCTCTACATAGAATCCTCAAACCAATGGTCAAGCTAAGTTACTGAATAGGAATATTATGAAAATTCTTGAAAAAACTGTCAACCCCTCTAGAAAAGATTGGTCCGAGAAACTCTTGGATGCTCTTTGGGAATATCATACAGCAATCAATACCATCCTAGGAATGTCACCATATAGGTTGGTTTATGGAAAATAATTCCATTTACCTGTTGAAATTGAGCATAAGGCCTTTTAGGCAATTAAGAAAATGGATTATGATCTCTCATGGGCTGGAACAAAAATGAAATTAGATCTCTATGAAATGGAGGAATTAAGGATGTAGGCTTATGAAAATTCAAGGATCAATAAATCTAGAGTTCATGGCTACAAATATAGGAATATCAAGGTCAAACATTATGTACCGGGAAAACTTGTGTTCTTGTATGGTTCAAAACTTCATTTACACCTTGGAAATTTAAGGTCTAGGTGGTTGTTGACACTCCTTTCGTCACAGAATCTAAAAATCGGAAAAGGGGAATATGTGAGCTCAAAGTGATTCAACCTTTGAAGAAAATATCAAAAATCGACAAAGGAATGAACAAAGGATCAAAAGCAACTGCACCACGCAAGTTATATCACTATCGCGCAAGTCCACTTGCGCGACGCTCTTGGTCGCACAAGTGACTTGCGCGACCTAAGTGGTAACCGCCCGGTAACCGCCCGGGGTCTTCTCCTGCCTATAAATAGACCCTGTGGGCCCCCCATTCGAGGGGATCTTTTTTCAGAAACTCGGATTGAAGCTCCCGATGCCCAAGTCTCTTCTCAATGCTTCTGAAACACTTCTAAGGTAATTTCTTACCTAGAACGGAAGATCTAAAGAGAGGGAGGAAGGCCTAAGTGTTGAAACTCATCAACACTTGCGCGCTTGAATGGCCAGCCCTTAAGGGAAATTGTCACACTTGCGTACCTCCTTATTCCTTCAATAGAATTTGCGCATCCCTTATCTGGAAGAACCTCAAGAGGATTCTAAAGTTTTTAATAAAGAGTCGCTCAAGTATTTCAATGCTGGTTGAAAATCGCGCAAGTACACCATGTGTCGCGCAGGTATACATGCGCGACCAATACTTGCACGCCCACGCAAGACTTGCGCACCTTTCAAGACTTGCGCGCCCCTACCATTTCGGGTGCCCATCTTGCACATTTTACCCCTCTTAAGCCATTTCACCTTTCTTATTCAAGATTCAGTCTTCAAGATACTCTTCAAAGCCATTTATGGCATGATTTCTTGATTTGAATTCCTTATCTGAAAGGAATTCGGTGGAATATCTCTCAAAACCTAGTGATTTATACATCTTTATGTCCCCAAAGATTGAGAGTTCATTCATTCAACCTCATCCTTTAAGATGAGAGAATCCTTAACCTGGGTCACCTTTTTAGGAATAATCCCCAGTTATAAATCCTTTAATCTGGGCATCTTCCTCAGGAGTAAGCCCCAAATTCTTAAAGTTCCCAAACTTGGGCATCCTCTTCAGGAGTAAGCCCCAATCTCAAATGTGGGCATCCTTCTTAGAAGTAATCCCCAAACCTTAATCCCTAACCTGGGTCTCTTTTTCAGGAATAAGACTCAGTCATAATCTTGGGCTTTCTTTTCAGGAGTAAGCCCCAAGTCCCCTAACCTGGGCCTCCTTTTCAGGAATAAATCCCAGTCATAATTTTGGGCATCCTTCTTAGGAGTAAAAACCAATCATAAGTCCCCTTTTAATTTGGGCATCCTCCGTAGGAGTAAGCCCCAATATTAGAGTATTCAAATCTCCATAAAGCACATATACCTTTATGGACCCTGTTCCTGGATTTTCTCCCTAAATGTAAATCCTAAACCTTCATCTATTTGGGCAGTCATACATACATAAGCCCCAAACAATTTCTTATGATTGCATCTTTCATGGAACAATTGTCTAAATTTTACCAATACCTCTTGTTTCTCACACCGAGCATGACTCACGTGAGCTTAGAGTGTAAAAGTAATTATGACATTCTTCTTTGAGCCATCAATCATAAACATCATACTCCATTACTCGAACTACGTGGGTTCTGATTCCTTTTCCAAAACAAAGGATACGTAGGTAGCCCATTTATGGGTTCGATCTGAACATTGAAATAATCCATGTCCTTCTGATTGACGATAAACTTCAAGTGCCCCACTGAGTGGCTTTAAAACCAGTCTGGTCATCAAAATGTCCAAGAGACTTTTATATAAATGTTTTGAAGGATACCATTGACCAAGAATCTCTAAACAGATATAGATGATTCTCTATTGATGAAGAACCTCAAATACATATAAAAGATTCACTAAATTTCATGCATATTTAACCATTGATTGTTAAAACTAAAGGAAATCACATTTTATACTTGGTAATGTAATAAGGATTCACGAACATAACTTAAATCTATAAAGAGAGTCCTGGAGTAGACAATAATTCCCCTCAAAAATGTGTGATGAGTCCGACCTCCCATCCTCTCGACCAATGCAAATTCCTAAGCCTCATTAGTCCACAAGCTAATGAGCGCCTGCCTTTGGAAAGTAGGTCCAAACGGATGTGGATTCATTGGATGTTTCTGGTTCTACGAACAAACCCGCTAGAAACCGATCAGAACGTTTGAATCTCCCATTCTGGAGGTCATCCCCGAAATCCGTGCGAAAAAAAAAATTGTGAACCCGACGTGAATCCTTAACCAAGTTAAAGTGATGTTCTTCTTATTTGTTAGGCCCCTTGGGCCAACAAATCAATCATTGACATGTGCTCATCCAAAAGATGCAGTGGACGGATTCATCTTGATTATGTCTGTTATATGGAATAGGCACTCTTTTCTCAAGATCTTCTGCCAAATGGCTTTCCTTAAATTCACCCCTGTGAATACTGCTGCTGTGAACACCTCTTCTGTGAGGTCTGCTGCTGTGAAAACCAATGCTGCTACTCCTGCTGGAACGTCGTCCGCTTTGAGGATGACATCACCAACTTAGTGTCTTCAACGCTGGGTTTCTAATGGACTGGTTAAGGAGTACTGTCGCAATGGTACTATCCCAACTCTTGAGGCTGCTCGTCAAGCCCTCCAAGTTAACAACTCTACCTTGTCGTCCGGAAAATGGCGGCCAATGATCAAGAAGCAGGCGGTGCTGACTACCATCTCCAACCGTTTCGGGTCGTTATCCCCAAAACGCAATTTCCATTCATTCCCTTACTCTAAGTAAGTGAATGAGAAGGTCTCACAGGGCCTTAATTCAAAAAGAAATGAGTCCTTCTCGAGGGCTCCCATCAACAATCGCCGCCAGACTCGTGCGGTAGTGCACCCTCAACATGATGAGGGTACCGACTCCAGGCATTCAGCTCAGGTTCCTCAAACCCGAGCAGGCAAGATGAACCGCCAGAGATGGAATCCGGTTAACAATGGGCATGTTGTCATCCCTGCCATCTCCGGAGAAGTCCACCAAACTAACTTGGTGGCAAACAACGAACAGGCACACACACCTGTCCGTTTTAATTCTGCTGTCCAGCAGACTCGTCTGGCAGCATCAAGCCAATGCCGCCAGGCAATTCCGGTGGAGTACCATAGGCATGAACATGCACCTACTTATACATCACCAGTTAGTCAGCAGGCTCGTCTGACTACATATGATGGATCTCGTGAACCGCGTTTGGAGAAGTGTAATCAGCAGGCACATACACCTGCTAATACTAATCTTGTCTACCAACAGTCTCGCTTGGTAGCGCACGGAGAATTCAGTCGGAAAGCCCCGACGACAAACAGGAGGCAGACTTAACTCTCTGCCTCCACACTTGAGTACTGTCAGGATTCACTGACAGGAAAAGGAGGACAGGAGCAGTCACATACACCTACTCCAAGCCCGAAATGGACGTATATCCCCGTTCCGGCGGCTGAAGTCACCAAATATATATTGTCAATGGTGAAAGAGCAGAAGCAAATAACTTCTCATATACTGGATGCTTTCCAGGATATCATAACAGCTTCAGCATCATCACAGGGACAGACACATAAATCTATCCCTAGCAGTGGAGTGACACATCAACGATTCACTCCGGAACAGACACACACATCTGTTCCAGTCCAAGAGGGTTATGGGGCATACTCCCCCATATCATACGGACAACCAAGTCAGGAACATACACCTGATTTGAGTGGAGATCGTCAGCCTAACCTGACCTTCTTTCCTGATCAGGCACATACACCTGCTCAGAGTAACCACTTTCGTCAAAAAGTGGTTTCTAAAGTGAGTAAGAAGGCATCTAAGATAAAGATCCACCCAGCACAGTCAGGAGATCAAAGGCCAATCTGCAACAAGGCCTTGCTCGATGCTGGAGTTCTTGAAGCCCTAAGACATTTATCTGTCTGAATTCAAGATTCTACTCCCTCAGTTCCCAATAACGGGAACATTAATTTTGAAGGTCTTCAATAGACAATTCCTCATGAAGGCTTGCTTCATGAAAGTTCAGTCAATCTTGAAGTTTCTTCTTCAGATGAGAGCCACAGGAACCCTCTGTGTGGTCAGAAGACCAAGGAGCAAGAGATTTCATCTTTTGCTGTAACCAATTATGGTGGTCCTCCCCATGATGATGAACTTCGCTGCGAAAGTCCTCTCTGCAGTAGTGATTCACATTGCCTGGAAAATACTCCAGTGGATAATGTAGTGCCGAGAAAGCCCTCTTATCTTGAGGCACTTGCAAATGCGAAACCAGTCATGTCTGATGCTTTATCGCTATCAAGTGAAATACTTTCTCAATCAGAAGATAGCCCAGGGTGTAGGTCATTCTCTGAACCACCCCTAAGTCATGAATCTTCTAGTTTGATTAATGATCTCTCTACAAAATCTTGTTGAATGCGATGAAGCAACAAGGAAACACCAACTCTGGTCAAAATAGGTAGAAGAATCTTCATTTAATGATAAAGAGGAAATGCTGAACATGAGGAAAAAACTGGAAAAAGGTGAAGTACCAGTCAGGTTTTGGCCTTTGGATGACTCCCAGTACGACATTCCAAAGAAGTTGACGGATGATGGAATCCATGATATTCATCTCAACATATGGAAGACTCTTTGTCAATTGAATAAGAAAGTATTATCTTACGGTGATTATGAAAATCATATTAAGATAATAGAAGTGTTACAACGCCTGATTGATTTAGAATCTCTATCAGTCTCTCGGTATCCGAAGGCTGAAAAGCAACAGAGAACCCTTCAACGTTCATGCCTTGGCGCACTAAGAAAATTGCGTCAGTTAATTGCCAATGCTCCATATGATGTTCATATCATAGGATGGGGTGTTCACGGAGAACTACATTTCACAGTGCTTTCCAGTCAGCAAAGCCCGCCGAAAATGGTCTCATGCAATGTTATTGCCCATGGCCGGCCACAGTCAATGGGCTTTGTTCATAATCAAAATCTTGCTCAAGAACAGGCTTCAACTAGTTCCTCTAAAAATAAAGTATATAGAGAACAAGTTGTTGAATTGCTCCTACATCAAGAAGTAGAGAATATTGAACACGCCTCTCGTCTGGAGCAAACACGTCATCAAATGACAGAAGTTTCGGAAATCATCCAACGGTCTGTTGAACCAGGTGATAAAAGTGGATACAGGTTAATGCATCCAGCTAATTTCCGAACTATGATTCGCAAGATCAAGAGAGATTTTAAGAAGATCTCAGACATAGCATGTAAAGAGACACCCCAGCTTGTCAGACTGGGTACTTCTCTAACCCAAACCTCAGAGTCAAGAAATGGGATTCGAGGAGTTGAGTGGAAGCAGCAAGAACATCCCCAGTCCACCAGACTGGGGACTTTTTCAAATCCTCAATCCCTCCCTCAGAGAAAGTCAGTATTCTCTCGATTAGGGAATAAGCCTCAAGAGGAACTAAGAGCCAATATATCAGGAGATTCTCTCCAATTGACGGTTCTCCAAGAAGTTCCTGAGGGATGAAGTCAATGGAATTCCATGTCTCATCATGGACATGGAAGAAGACAATATCACAGAAATGCTGATAGAAAGGATTTTATGCAATATGCATCCATTAATGTCATCAATGTCGTTGTTGCTGATTCACCAGATGAGGCTCAATCAGAGGGATCAGACAAAGAGGTTCATGCTCAAGAAGTTGTGCACACAAACCTAAATGAAGATGGTGTTCGCACACGTAATCAAAGGCTTACCCAAAATCTGGGTATTCCTTCAAGTAACCCACTTCCCCCTCTCCGAAAAGGATCCAATAAGGGGAAAGGAAAGAATCGGTTTACTTCTCACCCTTCCTCTGAAGGAGGTCAATCGCTCTCATTAGAGCAAAGGTTTGCACAACAGGAGGAAGAAATGAAAGAATTAAGAAAGTTGAATGCAGAACTACTTCAGAGTAGTCTTTTTCTTAAGAATGCTGAAGTCCGACAGCCGAAGGAATTTGTTGTAACTACTGAGATGGATCAGTAATATCCTCCTTTATCAGTACACCCTCAGAGGTCTAATCCTACGGGTCAAACGCAACAACGGTTGGCAGCACTACCATCAGTTGCAGAACCAACCACCACGTCTGTCCAAGCTCCATTCATTGCACCTACCCAAAACCAAGTTCAACCTGATGTTTCTCAAAAGTTAATAACTACTATTGAGTCATTAACAGCTCGGTTAGAAACTATGGAAGGGAAACGGGCGCAAATTCAACCTGAAAAGAAAGTTTACCCTGAATGGGTAGATTCAATTTCTCCTCCATCCAGTTTTGGAAACCATGTTTTCCCTATTTTCAATGGATCAGGCGACCATGAACAACATTTGACGCATTACGTGTCTTGTTGTGATCCTATGATGGGAACTCCAGAGCAGCAAGAAGCAGTGAAACTCAGATGCTTCGTGAGAACCTTGCAAGGACCAGCTTTTGTCTGGTATACAAGCTTGCAATCCCGGTCAGTCATCGGATGGGAGGATCTTCGTCAAAAATTCCTTCTTCAGTTTAGCTCAACTTTTCCAAAAACGACAGTTTTCGATCTTACAAACTGCAAACAAAGGGAGAATGAAAGAGTCTCTGATTTCATTTCTCGTTGGAAGGGATTAACGTATTCCCTGAGTTTAGCACTCCCTCAGGAGGAATTGTTGCCAATCTGTGTAGAAAATTTGCATGACGAATTACACACGCCATTGATCCCTATGAAATACACAGGAGGGATTCGATACCTTACTTCAATCGCTCAACAGATTGAAGATTCCCTTATACAGGCTAAGGTTAAATCTCGTATAATTCCATCAGCTCCAGGAAGGAGAATGGGTAAAGTGGAAACTGCTACAGTTATGATTAAACAAGCACCTGTACCTATTTCTACTTGAAAACCTTCATCTTCTCGAAGGGCTCCACCTCCTGAACTCCAACAACAGAGGTTGATTTGTCCAAATGATCAAAGAGATCAACGACGAAAACAATTTGAGGATTTGAAGAGTAAGACATACTCTTTCCGAAGTGAGAAAGTTCCTGGTTACTTCATTTCAACTCTAGAAAATAATTTTGTTCAATTACCAGTGCCCAAGAGGCCAATCAAGGAAGGAGATGACGACCGTCCCAATTATTGTCCCTTTCATCAAATGTTGGGGCATCCCATCCAAGAGTGTTTTGTCTTTAAAGACCTCCTGCAAAAGATGGTTGACTTGGGACAAGTCAAATTGAAGGGTTCTTCAGCTCATGTAGCGTGTATTACTGCTACAGATCCAGAGGAAGGGGGCGAGTGGCAGGAAGTCAAAAGAAAAACTGCGAAAAAATATGATGATTGGATGGTCAGAAAGACAATAAATCGGACCCATTCTATTTTGAGAACACAATTAAAGAAGCCAATTGTGTCTCCTACAAAATCTACAGTAAAGCCTCCATCAAAAGACAAATCCTCAAAAGGGCAGCGCAATTCAAAGAAGAAAGAGGAATCAAGAGAAGATGAGTATGTATCAAAGCCTAAATTGTCTTTGACTCTGGCAGATTTCATGCCATCTAATTCAGAGCCACGGGCACCGTCCCACCAAACGGCACAACCTAAACAGGCTAACCAGGAAGAGTCTTTATCAGACGAAGAGTTAATCTTTGGTTCTGTTAATATGATTCAATTAACAGATCAATATTCCAGTCTTGATGAGCCTGAATTCCTTGTATCAAATAAGGGAATCTGAGGAAGTTCTAGAGGTTCAAGATATAGGGGAAGACGTGGATCTTTCCGAAGCCACTACACTAATTTTACCCCTACTGGCACTGTATATGCAGCAGAAACTCATGGTAGATCCCTTCAGCGAGTTCAAAAAGAACAAGCAAGTTCTTCTGCCAATGGCCATCTTAGTTTTGGCACAGTTATTTTGGAAGACCGATTAAAGGTTCCATCTTCTTTATCTCAGCAAGTAAATGGATCTAATCAGTCTAATCTTCCAAAACCAAGGATGTTTCCAACTTCAATACAAGATGCATCAGCTTCCAAAGCATCTGCTTCCAAGGTACCTGCTAAACCGCATATACCTATTGGGAAACACAGACCTCTAGATCAAAAGTATGATATATTGAAACACTTGGCCCAAGTACCCGCCACGTTATCAATTTTGGATGCTTTGAATCTGTCAAAAGATCCTCGGGAAGCACTCATCGAATCTTTGTCAAGTCCTCATGAGTTTGAAGCAGAAATTGCTGCAGCTGAAATCTATCACATAGAGAATAATCCTGCAGAATGCCATGCAGTGATATCTTTTACTGATAAAGATGAAGACGATGTTGTTCATGGGCACATAAAACCTTTGTACTTATCTGGAAAAGTCAATGGTGTAGATGTTCGAAGATCATTCATTGACAATGGTTCAGGAGTCAACCTCATGCCCATTCGTACACTTCGTCGATTGGGCATCACGGAATCTGATTTATCTCCTTCTACCATGATGTTACAAGGATATGATAAAAATGAACAAGAACCACTGGGAGAAGTTACACTCAGAACTCAGTTTGGATATCTTGTATCCAATTCGGATTTCATGATTGTTGATCAGGACTCAGCTTTCAATATCTTGCTTGGAAGACCCTGGCTACATCAGCATGCAGCTATTCCGTCATCATACCATCAATGTCTCAAATACTATTTCGATGGTCAAGTTGGAACATTGTATGGTGATAAGGCCCTGTTCAAGACATGTGAGTCTCAATACATTGAGGCAGAATTTTATCACATGAAGGGAATAGAAAAATCTACAATGAAGGAAGTTACCAAAGTTAATGCTCCATATGGTTTGGAGAAGATTCCAATAAATCCATTTTCACATGTGAGTACAGATTAAGTGTTACCTATCAGTCAAATTGACAAAATTGGCCCAAATCAAAATACTCTTATGGAAAGATCCATAATGTCAATTACAGCGATCGAGCCAGACAACATGGGAGAAATTGGTAACCTACCAAGCAGTGATAAAAGCATAAGTGGTGACGTTTTCATTTCATCTGCTGAATTCCAACAAGTCTATACTTCGCTAATCAGGCCAAAAGAAGTTATAGCAACACCAGAGGTGAATAATGATGTCAATTCTCAATCCATCATCTCCTCTTTATTTTCCAAAGAAGACCCTTTATCATCAATAGGATCGGAAATGGAAGCTTCTTCTTCAAAATGTGAAAATTTTGACATCTCTTATGATCATGAGAATTTCGTTTTTTCATCTACTTTGCAAGTAGAAACGGAAGAAATGACACATGATGAAGAGGAAGAGGAAGATCTTAGAGATGCTCCTCCAGCATTTGAAGAGGTCATCTCTACCACTGTGGATGAACTCAGAAAAGTAAATCTGGGTACAGAGAAAGATCTAAGCCCGACTTTAATTAGTGCGGCCATGACCCTTGAAGAGCAAGAGATGTATATTTCTTTTCTAAAGAAAAATAAAGATATTTTTGCTTGGAATTATACAGAAATGCCTGGGTTTGATCCTGATGTTGCTACTCATCATTTGGGTTTACCAAAAGAACATCGAGGTTTTAAGCAAGCCGCGAGAAGAACACACCCAACCTATGCTTCCAAAATTGAAGCTAAAGTGGATAAGCTGATCAAAGCCAACTTCGTCAGAGAAGTTCAATATCCCAAGTGGTTGCCTAATATTGTCCCTGTAAAGAAGAAGAACGGAAAAATTAGGCTTTTCATCGATTTCAGAGATCTTAATCAGTATTGTCCAAAAGATGATTTCCCAGTTCCGATTACAGAACTCTTAATTGATGCGACGGCTGGCTATGAAGTACTTTATTTTATGGATGGATATTTCGGATATAATCAGATCCGAATGTCCCCAGAAGATGAGGAATATAAAGCCTTCAGAGCTCCTCAAGGTGTGTTTTGTTACCGGGTGATGCCCTTTGGTTTAAAGTATGTAGGTGCAACATATCAACGCGCCATGCATCGTATCTTCAAACCTCTTTTAGGGAAGTTTGTTGAATGCTATGTAGATGATTTGGTGGTTAAATCCAAACAACTTTCTAATCACTTGGCTGATTTGGAAGTGATATTCCACAAGCTTCGACAACATAATTTGAAGATGAACCCCTTAAAATGTGCTTTTGGGGTAACCTCAGGAAAATTACTCCGCCTTGTTGTATGCCATCGTGGTATTGAAGTCGATCCTGAGAAGACCAAATCAATCCTTGGTATGTCACCTCCTCAGAATTTGGATGAATTAAGAGGAAATCAAGGACACTTATCCTATATTCGGCATTTCATCGCCAATTTGGCAGGCAAAAGTTTACCCTTTACCAAATTTTTGAAGAAAGGAGTCACTTACCAGTGGACTGAAGAATGTCAAGAAGCATTTTATGTTCTCAAGAAATACCTCTTGAGTCCACCAGTACTCATGCCACCTGTTGAGGGTAGACTGCTTATCCTCTATGTGACAGCTTTAGAGCGATCATTGGGTGCCTTTCTTGCTCAAAAGAATGTTGCTGGGAATGAAAATAGTCTCTACTATCTCAGTAGAACTATGCTTGAAGCAGAAACCCGGTATTCAAGTATTGAAATGTGCTTCCTAGCATTAATATTTGCAGTTCAGATACTGAGACACTACCTGCAACATCACGAGGTCCAATTGGTATCTCGTAATAATCCGCTCAAATTCATCCTTAGTCGTCCAATGCTTACTGGACGTCTGGAAAGGTGGGAGGTTATTCTACAGCAGTTCGACATTCAGTATGTATCTCAAAAGGAAATTAAGGGCCAAGCTCGGGCTGATTTCCTGGCTGAACATCCTTCAGTGGAAGACACGTATTCAGATATCGAACTCCCTGATGAGGAAGTTTTCTCTATTCAAGAGAGTCCTCAAACATGGGAAATGTATTTTGTTGGTGCTTCTAGAAGTCTAATGGGGAAGAAAATGGAAAATCCTAAATTAAAAAAAGTTGGTTTAGGAATTGTGCTCATTTCTCCAGATAAGGCATTGTTACCTTATTCCTTTCTATTGTGGGAAGGTGGTACCAATAATGAATCTGAATACCAAGCTCTCATTACAGGCTTGGAATTAGCGCTTCAAGCACAAGTGAATCACATAAAGGTGAAAGGTGATTCAAACCTGGTAATCAAACAAGTCAATGGGGATTATGCCATCAGAAAAGAAGAATTAATCCCATTGTATGATTACGTCAGAGATTTAATGTCGGAATTCCCTTCAGAACCGACATTTTCTTATGTCCCAAGATCACAAAATGCTCAAGCTGATGCACTGGCTAATATAGCCACAGCTTTAGCAGATCCAAGTCGGGACGAGACAACCATCTGTATTGCCCACCGTCGTGCAATTTCACCTTATGTTCAAGTCAGAACAGAGGAAATTAATGAAATTAGTCCCATTCCTGAACCGTATGGTCATACTACATGATGGATGTCACCTATCAGGGAATACCTTCAAAATGGAACACTTCCACCTGATAGAGCCGAGAACGAACAAATCCGGCGACGTGTGGTCAATTTTACTCTTTATGATGGCCCAAACCACCTCGAGAAAATTCTCTACAAACGTGGTTTTGATGGAGTTCTCTTCAGATGTATTGATGGTGAAGAGACAATGGCTGTCATAAAAGAAGTGCATGCAGGAGTCTGTGGTGCCCACTAGTCTGGACATAGACTGTCTGATCAAATTCGAAGGCTTGGATACTTTTGGCCTTCAATGATACAAGATTGTGTTAATTTCACAAAGAAGTGTCATTCATGCCATGTATATGCCAACTTCATTCATAAACCTCCAGAGTTGCTTCATACAGCTAAATACTCATGGCCATTTTCCACATGGGGAATGGATGTGGTGGGACCTTACCCTTCAGCTACGGCCAAGCAGTTTAAGTACATTCTTACTGCTACTAATTTCTTTTCCAAATGGACAGAGGCAGTACCTCTCAAAGAAGTCAGTTCTAAATGCATTGTTCGCTTCATCAAGTCTAACATCATTACTAGATTTGGTGTCCCTCATACCATATTGACAGACAACGACACCAACTTCTGTTCTTTTGAGGTAAAGAAATTGTATCAAGAATACAACATTAATTCCAACCATTCATCTCGATATCATGCGCTGGATAATGGACAGATAGAAGCCTTCAACAAGACTCTTTCAAATATACTACAAAAGATGGTGGATAAAGATAAGAGGTCATGGCCTGATAAACTCTTTCATGCTTTCTGGGCTTATCGGACTACCACTCGCAATGCAACGCGGTCAACTCCATATTCATTGGTATATGGAACAGAAGCAGTCTTGCCAATTGAAGTTCAATTGCCCTCACTCAGAATAGCCATTTGTGATCAGTTATCTACAGATGAGCAATCCCAAAATCGGTTGAATGAATTGGAACAGTTAGATGAGAAAAGATTGTGCACTTTCCACCACTTGGAAATCTATCAGAATCGAATAGCACGAGCTTTTAACAAAAATGTTCGTCTCCGTTCATTCATTCAGGGAGAATTGGTATTGGTTCTCAGAGCACCAATGATACCAGGAAAGAAGCCTCCCAAGCTTGAACCAAAATGGGAAGGACCTTATTCAATACATAAGGTCTACTCTAATGGAGCGTATTCTCTAATCTCAATGGATGGAGAACACATCACGACTCCAACTAATGCCAGATTTCTAAAGAAGTATTTTGTATAAACACAAATTATTGTTCCCAGAGCCAAAACAGTCACATTGCTTCATATTATGTCATACATGACACTAAACCGTATTATGTCCTACATGACACTAAACTGTATTATGTCCTACATGACACTAAATTGTATTATGTCCTACATGACACTAAACTGTATTATGTCCTATCTACATGACGTTAAACTGTACAGAAGTTCCTATATTTTGTCCGAGATGACATTAAACTATATTTTTTCCTAGAAACATGACATTAAACTGTGTGGCACTTTCATCGTCCAGCATGACGATAAACTGTAAAAAGTCCCCAGAACTGGTATCCTCATATTGGTTCACCTTAGTCCTAGCTACATGACTTTAAACTGTACAACAATGTTCTATCGTCCAACATGACGTTAAACTATATAAATGTTCTATTGTCCAACATGACGTTAAACTGTAACAGTTACTTGAATTGTCCTACATGACATTAAACTGTTATAAAGTTTCCTTCTTTTCGTCCAACATGACATTAAACTGCAGAAAAGAAGATGTCCCTGCAACATAACACTAAACTGTGCAGCACCAGTTCGTCCTTGCTATATGACGTTAAACTATACAGCAATGGTCCAGTATGACTTTAAACTACAACTTCGTCCCACACGACATTAAACTGTGAAAAAGTACCCTAAACCGTCCAGCATGACCTTAAACTGCATCATCCCTGGTCTATGTATATGACCATAAACTATTTGCAAATCCCTTACGTCCAGCAAGACGTTAAATTGTGACGTCCTAACTACATGATTCTAAACTATATAAAAGTCCCTTACGTCCGGAAAGACGTTAAACTATATAATCTCAAAGGTACAGTATGACATTAAACTACACCATTCACGGTCCATGCATATGACCTTAAACTATTTGCACTTTCGTCCGACATGACGTTAAAATGGTACACTCTTTTGTCCTTACTGGATGACAATAAACTGCACAATCCCCCTTTCGTCCAATATGATGTTAAACTATATTGTCCCCATCGTCCTAACTACATGATGATAAACTGTACAGAAAGTCCTTGACATGTCCTACATGACATTAAACTGTTATTTTGTCCCTGCTACATGACACTAAACTGTCCAGCACCAATAGTCCTAACTGCAAGTCTTTAAACTGCATAGTCCCTGAATATGTCCTACATGACATTAAAATGTGCATCGTTAAGGTTGTTATTACCTCTTGTTTCTCACACCGAGTATGACTCACGTGATCTTAGAGCAAACCTCAACCATAACACTCTCTTTGGGACCCTAACCATGTGTAAGTCCCAACAACATTTTAATTAGATCGTTGTCCCCAAGAAAACTTGATCATTAATTCATTCTTTAATTGAACTACACGGACTTTGATCCTTGCCCTCCAGGATGGGTATGTAGGCAGCCTCCCAAGGTTCAAGCCCAAAAACAATCTCTTCACATCGGTTCATCACCATCTCATATGATGTTGATTTGTGAAACCGCCCCTAGAATCAATATTTTTACATTGATTCTCTTTCGTCCCTGTTATACGACGTTAAACTATACAACACTTTTGTCTGGTACGACAATAAACTACAATATTCTTTGATTTTATCACTTGAGAGAGAACTATTATTTACACTGATTTTTCAATCATGTTTCATTTCAAAAAAGACTATGTGCATACATGGTAATGCCTGAATTTTTTATCTCAGGTTAAACCATCATTGCACTAAAGTCCTCTTTCACCCTTCACATGTACGAACCAAATTTGTACAAAGGGTAGTTCTAGAACTACGTGGTCATGATTCCCATCCTTATGGGATACGTAGGAACGTTCGAGTATCCCTCGAATCCAGCCCCAAGTCTTTTGGGCCTAACCCCAAATTTCACTTTCAGTCCCTTGGCTGAAAATTCATCATGAAAACACACACTGTATATTCCTTATTATGGTCCAAATTCTATGACCCTAAACTAAGATCACTCATACTTTCGTCCTACACGACGTTAAAATGCATTTCAAGAATTACATATGGCTTGATTATCATTCTTATGAGATACATAGTGAAGTCCAAAATTTCAATTCAGGACCCAGCCACAACATGATTATGGTTTTCATTGACCTATGTATCTCTATATACATTGGAAAATACCCATCTTTATGTGTTATAATCCTAACCTTAAACATTTTCAGATCTTCATAACCCTTTTCACGACTTCTAGTCACAAAAATGTCAAACTTCTGAGAATTCTTTTTGCTTGACTATGCAGCACGTGCCCATAGGTGGCCTTGCATAAACAGTCCACATAACAGAATTGTCAGCCGAAAGATGTTATTTATTTAACCATGCAGCCAATGCCCTTAGGTGTCCCTCCATATTTCAACCCCCTAACGGGTTTTGTTAAATAATAGTAACTTTATTCTTGGGAAGAATGCCTCTTTTGTCCTTATTTGTCTTAAAACGACAGTATGTAGGGATCCGCAAAAAATAGCCATCCTTAACATATTTGTCCCAAATAGTTTTTCATGATCTGAAAGTTTTCAAGTCTATGGTTTATTCTTCTTCCCTGCGTTTGGGACAGACCTTCATAGGAGTGATATTCATCCAGTTCTCCGATATTCTTGTTCGGAAATATCTTCTCCATATTAAAGTACCTTTTTCCATACAACAAACACTATACTTTAGAAAATTTTAATCTCTATAAACTTTCACTGGCTTCTGTGCACTAGGAAAGTAAATTTCTGAGAGTTCTTTTGCCTGACTATGCAGCACGTGCCCATAGGTGGCCTTGCATAAACAGTCCACATAACAGACTTGTCAGCCGAAGGATACTATTTATTTGACCATGCAGCCAATGCCCATAGGTGGCCCTGCATATTTCAACCCCATAACGGGTTTTGTTAAATAATAGTAACTTCATTTTTGGAAACTACTTCTTCTAATGCCTTTTAGCTCTTTTTCATATCATTCCTCAGATTCAAATATTATTAATCCATAGTTTACATATTTTTCCTCATACTCGAGTATGGTAATATGTTTTCAGATAAATTTTCAAGGAATTGAATCCATTTTAATCCATTTTGGTCAAAGCTATTTCGACCTTAAACATTAGCCCCTTTATGTCCGGCATGCATGACTTTAAACTGCCCACAAAAGACAAAGGAACTCTGAATAAAAGTCAAGTTCCAGCTCACTAAATATACATTTTTGTATCATTTAGGTAAAATTGAGCAATTAATAGATTCAATGTTTGTAGGATTATTTGTAATAATCATAGTAAAAATCAAACTATGCTTACTAGGCCCATTGGTTTAAGTAAATTTGAAGCAGGTAATAAAATAATGCAGGTACAAATGATTGAAGATGAAAGTGTTTTTCATTGATACACAAGAGTTAGAAGGACATCCACAGACTGGAGTCTCTTCACTTTTTCAAGAATTACAAGAGGCTTTCAACATAACACTTCAGTTGATTTACGACATCCCGAGCTTCATCAGCAACCACCTGGAATTCATTCATTCAACTGGATACAATAAGAGATGCAGTGATACCCACTCTTCTTGGAACAATTGTAAAAGGATGTTCTTGAGTGCTGTTTGAGAAAATTTTCTGCTGATCAAACAGTGACTCTACGTCTGTCCAAGAGACTTAGAAGATGGATACATGGATTTGAGAATGGAGCATTGGAAGTAAAGAGGCATTTGGAGAGAGTACTCTTTTCAGATATTGCTCTAATACCATGTTTGTCTTCTCTCCACCAACCAGTAGCGGAAAACATTTCAGCCCATGGGTTTTCCATTTTCATATCTGCAAGGAAATGGCATGGAGGAAGAATTTGAAAGTCCACACAATTGTTGTTGCTCTTAATCCACAACAAAACCAAAATGAAGGAGTAGCAGCGCAGCTGCATTTCAGGTGTATAGTTCTTTCCATATGAAACATTGACTCCTTGCAGGTGACCATGACCATATAGAGGCAGGTAGATGCTCTGTGGGAAATTAAGATGATATTTCTTCAAGTGCTTAGCCAAATCTGAGAGAGTTTTGTTGCAGATATCATAGTAATCATGGCCAATGATGTTCATCAGGTCATCAATCCACTTGCTATCTAGATCATCAGACGTTTTAATTCCCTTAGGAGCCATTGAATCTGCACAAAAGTTGAATAAATTAAACTATTAAATGGGTTTATTTTTCATAAAATTTGTGAATGAATTCGGAAGAAATGGCTAAGGCATAAAGGCGCGCAAGTCTAAAACATGGCGCGCAAGTATTCGTATGCCGCGCTAGTTTTCGACGCGCAAGTGTAAACCGCACAAGTACAAATGCCTTTACAGTAGCGCGACATCAAGGAAAACTCTGGAAAACAGAACAACCTGAGCGGCTAAGGTGACCTGCGCGGCGAGAGCTCGAAAGTATGAAGTCCGGAAATCTGGATGCTTGTACGGAAGTGAGGCCCTCTATTTATAGACGCGGCCAGGACCCTGCGAGCTGTACCCTGCGCGACCGAGCGCCGTATCCCTGCGCGATGCGCACTTGCGCGCCGTCCTCTGTGCCCTGAAGACTTGTGCGCCCCCTTTTCCTTTGGATGGATTCAATTTCCTCAGAGTCAAATCCTCATTTCTCTCGGGATCCAACTTTGAGGGGGGACTTTTGTTGATGCTCCTTTTGTCACAGAATCTAAAAATCGGAAGAGGGGAATATCTGAGCTCAAAGTGATTCATCCTTTGAAGAAAATATCAAAAATCAACAAAGGAATGAACAAAGGATCAAAAGCAACTGCACCGCACAAGTTACATCACTATCACGCAAGTCCACTTGCACGACGCTCTTGGTCGCGCAATTGACTTGCGCGACCTATGTGGTAACCGCCCGGGGTCTTCTCCTGCCTATAAATAGACCCTGTGGGCCCCCCATTCGAGAGGATCTTTTTTCAGAAACTCGGATTGAAGCTCCCGATGCCCAAGTATCTTCTCAAAGCATCCGGAACACTTCTAAGGTAATTTCTTACCTAAAACGGATGATCTAAAGAGAGGGAGGAAGGCCTAACTGTTGAAACTCATCAACACTTGCGCGCCTGAATGGCCAGCCCATAAGGGAACTGGTCACACTTGCGCGCCGCCTTATTCCTTCAATAGAATTTGCGCATCCCTTATCTGGAAGAACCTCAAGAGGATTATAAAGGGTTTAATAAACATTCTCTCAAGTATTTCAATGCTGGTTGAAAATCGCGCAAGTACACCATGTGTCGCGCAGGTATACTTGCACGACCAATACTTGCGCGCCTACGCAAGACTTGCGCGCCTTTCAAGACTTGCGCGCCCCTACCTTTTTGGGTTCCCATCTTGCCTATTTTACCCCTCTTAATCCATTTCACCTTTCTTATTCAAGATTCAGTCTTTAAGATACTCTTCAACGCCATTTATGGCATGATTTATTGATTTTACTTCCTTATCTGAAAGGAATTCGGTGGAATATCTCTCAAAACCTAGTGATTTATACATCTTTATGTCACCAAAGATTGAGAGTTCATTCATTCAACCACATCCTTTAAGATGAGAGAATCCTTAACCTGGGTCTCCTTTTCAGGAATAATCCCCAGTTATAAATCCTTTAATCTGGGCATCTTCCTCCGGAGTAAGCCCCAAATTCTTAAAGTTCCCAAACATGGGCATCCTCTTCAGGAGTAAGCCCCAATCTCAAATGTGGGCATCCTTCTCAGGAGTAAGCCCCAAACCCTAATCCCTAACCCGGGTCTCTTTTTTCAGGAATAAGACTCAGTCATAATCTTGGGCTTCCTCTTCAGGAGTAAGCCCGAAGTCCCCTAATCTGGGCCTCCTTTTCAGGAATAAATCCCAGTCATAATTTTGGGCATCCTTCGTAGGAGTAAAAACCAATCATAAGTCCCCTCCTAATTTGGGCATCCTCCTTAGGAGTAAGCCCCAAGATTAGAGTATTCAAATCGCCATAAAGCACATATACCTTTATGGACCCTGTTCCTGGATTTTCTCTCTAAAAGTAAATCCTAAACCTTCATCTATTTGGGCAGTCATACATACATAATCCCCAAACAATTTCTTATGATTGCATATTTCATGGAACAATTGTCTAAATTTTACCAATACCTCTTGTTTCTCACACCGAGCATGACTCACGTGAGCTTAGAGTGTAAAAGTAATTATGACATTCTTCTTTGAGCCATCAATCATAAACATCATACTCCATTACTCGAACTACGTGGGTTCTGATTCCTTTTCCAAAACAAAGGATATGTAGGTACCCCATTTATGGGTTCGATCCCAACTTTGAAATAATCCATGTCCTTCTGAATGACGATAAACTGTAAGTGCCCCACTGAGTGGCTTTAAAACCAGTCTAGTCATCATAATGACCAAGAGACATTTATATAAATGTTTTGAAGGATACCATTGACCAAGAATCTCTAAACAGATATAGATGATTCTCTATTGATGAAGAACCTAGAATACATATAAAAGATTCTCTAAATTTCTTGCATATTTAATCATTGATTGTTAAAACTAAAGGAAACCACATTTTATACTTAGTAATGTAATAAGGATTCACGAACATAACTTAAATCTATAAAGGGAGTCCCGAAGTAGACAATAATTCCCCTAAAAAAGGTGTGATGAGTCCGACCTCCCATCCTCTAGACCAATGGAAATTACCAAGCCTCATTAGTCCACAAGCTAATGAGCGCCTGCCTTTGGAAAGTAGGTCCAAACGGATGTGGAATCATTGGATGTTTCCGGTTCTACGAACAAACCCACTAGAAACCGATCAGAACGTTTGAATCTCCCGTCCAGGAGGTCATCCCCGAAATCCGTGCGAAACAGTGGTCAGGACCTTTCATAGTGCATCATGTGTACCCCCATGGGGCAGTAGAGATTCAATATCCCACAAGTGGTTACATTTTCAAGGTCAATGGTCAAAGGTTAAAACCATTCATTGAATCATTCAATAAACAGGAAATAGAGGTTGAGTGAACTGAGCCAACCTATGAAACATGAAAAAATTGATAGGTTTAGGGTCCATGTCCGGCTAACGACATTAAACAAAGCGCTTCATTGGAGGCAACCCATGGTTTTCATGTTTCCTATCATTTTGTTGTTTTAATGAAATTTATATTTTAAATAGTATTAATTATTAATTTTTATATTTAAAAAAAAAGAATGTTGACCTGTTCTTCTATTATAAGTATGGATGGGTATGATAGGGGAGCACCATATTATTCTGTGTCACACGGTGTGATCCCTGAGTAATACCTTACCCAGAAAATTAAAATAAGGCAATGTATCATTAGTTTTATAAAAAAATAGAAAAACAGGATAAACCATAAAAATGATGATACTTGGAAATAAATAAGTGGTTGTGTTGTTTGTTTTGACTGGGTTGTTCTTCTTTTGGTTCAGGTACTATTTTGGGTGATACATGTTCAATCAAGGAGGTGCCTACATCCCCCAAGAGATCAAAGGACTAATTTGGAGCAGCAAGAACATCAACTTCAACCACAAGGTGATTTCATTCCATGATCCTCTCTTTCAATTTCATTTGGAACATCCATTATCTGCCTCTACTCCTTATTAATTTTAATTTCTTCAAACACTGGGGACAGTGTTGATTTATGTTGGGGGGGAGATAAAATAAAAAAATTCTTTTGTGTAAAAAACTGATTGATTTGAAAAAAAATGTGTAAATGGAAGTAAAAATTCCATTAACTTTGAACATGGTAATACACATTTCACACATTAAAACAGAATATCAAATAATTTAGAATACCCTTATTCTGATTTTAATCTTTATATAATTTTATGAGCATAGATTTTGGAAAGTGTAGCTGTCCAATGTGATATTTCATCGTTTATATTTTCATCCAAATAAAAAAAATCCCAATGCACGCCCTTTGGATAGTGGGGTATTAATTTATGTTCATGGATCCCCTAAATAAATAGCATAGGTTTGGGGATCATTTTAGTTTAATATGAGTATTCAAAATGAAATTAAAAAAACTTTGTGTGTAGGGCAATGAAATGACCTAATGTGTGGCTTTCGTCACTTGGGGATCGTTACTCCATAGTTTTCTGGCCCAGAGTTATTAATTTTATCTCTATATTTAGTAATTTGATTTTTTTGACTGAGTTAACTTGAGATGATCCCCAATTATGTGGGCTTCACTTGGTGCCCTACCGACTTTGAGCCTGGGAGTCATTGGCAAAGTCTCGCAATAGGGGTTGACTCTTTTGAGTGCAACTTCTATTACCATAGAAAAATAGAAAAAAAAACAAAAAAAAAACAAAAAAACAAAAAAAATAATACAATAAAAAAATGAATACGCATATTAATATTGAAATGTGTTTCCTCCTAGAGCTTACATCATTCCCCCCTTGAATAAAAATGAACCCCCATGTCTATCGTGATGCACAACACATCCTCATACTTAATTTATATTGGATGAAATATGGAAATGAATTTGAACAAAGGAATGGGTTTTGGATTGTGATTTGCTTTTGAAACTATCTTGTATTAAAATATTTTGATGGGTTTCATGATTTTTTGGTATAAGGGTTTCTGGTGATCATTTTTTATTAAAATGTTTTTGGAAAAGGGAATTTGAATTTCATATTGTTGAGATATATTTTCTTCGGGACTAGCAAAACTCAAGTTGGGGGGGGGGGTGATTAGCCACTAAATGAGGCTGATATTCATTGTTAATATATATAATATTCATGTTATTTATTATTCATAAACACAATTTTAGTTCATTTTACACTTTTATCATCATTTCACATTATGATTGTAATACCTTCTTAAAATGCACTATTATGTGGTACATTTTTTAACATCATTTGAAGTACCCAATGATTCATATGATTTTAAGGAATGTAATTATCCATATTTTAATTTTATATTTTTTTAAATTGATCTACACTTAAATATGATAATGTTTCATTCAGAGATGAATGGAGAATTAATGGAAGAAGATGGGGATGTTTTGTGATGAAAGGAAGCAATTTTAGAGAAGGCAGATTGGACACCAGCCCACTGATTAGAATGTTGGAACCACATTACAAACCCAATGAATACAAAATTTCGTGGGAGGCTATAGGACATGTAGAGGAACAAATCAATTATCAGGATCCAATTCTAATTCTGCCTCCATGGTGTTCATTTAGGCGGTCCAATTTAGACATAACATTCTGGGGCAGATTCCATGGCCCATAAAAACATCCCACTAATATGATCCTATCTCGGAATCCACAAATCCAAATGGACCCAAATTTTACAGGAGGTTATATGACCGCCGGGCCTCCATTTCCATCTTCTATGGACCACTTTGATTCGGCCATCTAGAATACCTTCCAAGCACGTCTGTTCGGTGAAGGAAAGCTGGATGCCACCTCGGGTCAAGGGTGGAAAAATCAACTCTCCCTCACATTCCAACCACCTATGGGATACCACAATTAATTGAGGAGACATGGACTATTGGAGTCTCGACCCAAGGGAAACAAATGCCTATTTAAGGCATTGGTGTTGGATAATTGAGGGATATTTGGTGCTTTGTTCAATTGTAATGTCATGCTGCAATTTTGTTGTCTCAAATTTTTCCTTCACATGTATGTTTTTCAATTCACATTACATTCTTAATAAATGTTCTTATTCTACTTTTATTCTGTTGTTATTAATACCACTTTAATACCATTGAATCATGGTGTGAATTTATTCACACCAAACCTTGTGATATTATTCACACAACGGTCGAGTGATCATTTTATTTTTGTTGTTTTTTTACATCTCCACTTCCTCCCCTATGAGTCTACCTTCCGCTTCCCTTGAAACCATGGATCAATGGAGGGATAATCCACATATGGGTTTATCCAAGGGAGTATGAAGGGGATGGATTGGATGTTATTTATCACCCCATTAATGTATAATCACTTATTTAATTGTGATTTTTATTTGATTATTTCTAAACTCCATCATCCTTGTTGAATTTAAGGCCACACACTTCAAGTGATAATACAGACCTTTACCTTGAAGTTCTCAAAACATTGATCCTTCAAGTGTATATGTTATTAGTATTAAAGGGTGTAGCCATTAAACCAGTAAGTGATTATGTTGTTTTATCTCCTTAAATGAACCCATCTCAAATATAAGAAATTGAAATCATTGAAAAAGGAAATATGTCCAATCCACCCTGAGCGATAACCTAGGATCAACTCATTATTTTAAATTTAATTTACTTAAATCTATTAGTTATCCTTTAAACCCATCTAAAATCAACCCAACGTTGGCTACTTAATATCCAAAATCTGTCCATAGAATGTACGTGTCCATAGGTTACTTCTTAGGTCTCTAAGGATTCGATAACCCAAGCTAAACTACAAGGACTGCTCTACCATCATCTCTTTGGTAGATTTGAGAGAGAGTCACCTATGGCGACTCTTGTGTGAGTTTGGTTGAGAAAAGCCTTGTTGAGCATTTATATTTGTGAGATGATAGAAAATTCATATGAGGTATGTTTTTTGTGTGCTTGAGATAAAAAACATGTGGAAATATACTAAATAATCTAAAATGGAGAACTTGAAATAATTGTTTTTGATGAGGCATAATATATTTATTTTTCTTAGTATGGATTTGATAGATCTCATTGGTATGTGTTTTGGATTTGATTTGATTTGATTATGATGTTTACATGTCCAGAAGTCCAAGTTCTATGTGTGTGGTAATTGATAGAGAAAATATTTTAAATTAATTTACGTGGACAATAATTATTTAAATCCTACCAAAGTGTTATTTTAAAACATGTTGTTTAATTTTTACGGTATTGGTAATATTATAAGCTTAATATTAAAAATGGCCCATTTCAGAGTTTTTACTATTTTAATTTATTTCTATATATTAGCAATAAATATTTCTACACTAATGAAAATTGAAAAATTATTTCATTTCCGGAGTCTACACATCCTGGGCGTCATTTCTTCCTTTTGTACCAATAGCTGAATCTGTCATATGGAAGCTTAAACCAAGCTCAAAATATGGTGCTTGAAAACTGTTTATAGATCATCCATGTTTTGGTGTGGGGTCTCTAACTCATTCTTGGTGGACCCAATTGTTGTGAAATTATGTTGGTAGATGGGAAAAGAGTTTTTTAACATATTTTAGAAAGGTAAGGTTGTGGAATTTTCCGTTTTAAGGGTCATTAATGCATCCTAATCCACAGGTTTGCGATTTGGCGAGTCTGACTGGATAGAATAAATTGTGAGAGTAAAATGGGAAAAACTCTCGGAATACTTGTCCAAATCCTCTGATCTTTTTAGGGGAAACACCCAAGAGAATTATGAAAAAAATTCAACAAGGATTAAATGCGTGAGGATTTCATTCAATGGGGCTACAAATATTCAAAATTTGGGGACAAATTATGGCTATAAAAAAGGAGACCTCTCCCCCCTCAAAGCATCTCCCATTCCATCTCATTCCTTCTGGAACACCAAAGAGTTGATCGTTTCTGATTTTTTTTATATTTTATTATACTCTTTTCCATATTTTTTTAATGCCTTAATATTCCCCATTATTCTCAATTACTCGTTCCGTGGTGGGGTAAACATTTAGAATGATTGGGGAAAGGTTGGTTTTCTATTTTTTAATGCTTGAGTTCTTGGACATAATTGAATTTAATTTCTTTCTTCTTCTAAGTTGTTTGCAATTTAAAATATTGGATTTTATTATCAAGTGCGATCTGTCTTGAATTTTAATTCTGTTATTGAATTTTTCCTTGGTAAAATAATCATTATCTTCTTCCTCTAATTTATGGTTTATATATGATGGAATAGATCAGGAATTAGTGATGAAGTACTCGACGATCGTCAGTATGTGTAAAAGGGGTAGTGGATGTTCTTGATTTTTTTGGGATAAATATAACCCGATTGGGTATTCCCATGTAAATTTAGGATATTAAATAAAAACTTTTTCCACGTGGAAGGAGAGTAGACCAAACCGAGATCTTGGTAATGTTTTCTCTCTCCATCATAATTTCACCATGGAAGTGAGATGAAACGATTGTGGAAAATTACTTTAATAAACTAAGAAGAAGAGGTTTGAATTAAATTGAACATGGATAGCATTCCAATTAGGAAACTGACTCTGACCTAATCACCATTTTAATATCATATTTTTCAATCATTTGAATTTTAATTTCCAATCATTCATTTTCTAAAAAAAACACTAGTTTTATCCTCATTAATATGTGACAAACCAATTTGTGTCCACTCCTCTTCATGAGAAATCCTAGTTCAACCACATTACTACATTTTAACTTTGTAAATAATTTTTTTCCACACAATGTGATAAGAATGAATCAATTATACATTTTATAATCTTATAGTTAATATCATTCCAAATATGTGATTAGTTTTTAGTAGTTACACACAAAACTCAATCTACCTCATGTCGATGTTTATGCCATAATTGATTTTTTAGTGTTTTGATGCATTTGATCCATAATTTAGTTGGGAACTTGCTAGAACTTCCGAATGTTTAGAATTCCTATAATAAATGGTTTGTTGTTTAATAAGGATTTCATAATTTCATGTACCGTGTATGCTCACCACTAGACCGCCTAATGTATGTGCTTCAAATAACTAATAAATGTGAAATGTGGAATAGAATGTATACTAAGTACATAACATGGAATTAATTAAATATATTGAATAAAGGTTACATATCTGTAGAACCCCATTCCATGTTTATGGAAGTTAAAGGTGTGGTCCTCAATAATTGAATATTCCTTAATTGATAACTAAGACATAAGAGAATGGTTGCAACGCTACATGGCCTATCCAAACTAATGGAAGAAAATTGTTTGACAGATAAATAAATGGTTTCAACTCTACTTGTCCTATCCACACTAATGTAAAGAAATAAGTGAACCTAATGTATTAATTCATGATTTAAATATCAAATAAGAATGGGCTAACTCGATCTCATCTTTGATTTTCGGAGGGGATTACCTTGGGTCTCAGGAACCCCACTCTGATTCAAGGATTCAATTTTCATAGGTTGATACCCACCTAGATTCTAGTTCTTGTATATTCATTTGATACTTGGTATACTATCATAGGGTCCCTTTCATTATTCCAGGCTACCTCAGATACACTCATTGGATCCAGTGTTGTCAAGTAGGTTCCTTCGATACACTCCATGGACCTACTACTTTCTCATCCCCGTTTTACATTGGATGCACTCCATGGACTTGGTACATGATTTATTGTGGAACACCTGCTATTACACTCCTAGTATTACATACACACACAAACATATCTATTCTTAGATACTACAGTGTTATAATTCTATGAGATTTTTGTTACCTTGGTTTTTACCCTAAAACTCCCTCACTGGATATTATTTTCAGGTTTCCTTGTCATGTCTTGTGACCTTCACTACTTATACTATCACAAGGTGATGTCAGTGATGGAAAAGCCTCATGTGATCTATTTATATTAAATGAATGTTTCATAAAAAATGAGCAGGTTACATGTTAAGAGACCAGCCCAAGGATGAATCAGGTACAACGGTATTTAGTTATATTGTACTTCATTCTATAATTATATATGCATGTCTACACATTTTTATATTCGATTACATGGGCTGTATGTTATAGAAAACGTTGGTGGTTTACCATTGAGATTTATCTCACACCCTCTCATGGTGCTGTTTGGGACCCAGAGTAGATTACATGGTTGCAATTATTGAAAAAGGGAAGCAGGTAGCTTCCAACACACAATTTTGTGATGATAGGATGGAGCTTGATAGTAGATGACTGGTTTGGATCTCGGGATGCTAGGAGTAGTCATTGTTTTACATTACCTTTTAGAACATGTTATGCCTATTGTTTTGTAACAATTTTTTTAGTTATCCAACTAACATGAAATACATCATTACTTTTCTAGTTGATACAGTTATTACTATCCTCATTTATCTATGTCATCAATTTTCTTCCACTATTTATTTATATTGATTACGCTATTTTATATTCTTTTATATTCCATCTCTTGTTCTGCACTCTTCTAATGAGGGAATATTCTTCTAACAGACACAACCTAGGCCCTTGCTGCTAGTCGAAATCCTCTGGCATTCTGGAAGATGCACTTGAGGCCATGTGGCCCCCAAGGCTCGAGGTACCCATTACGTGACATCTGGGACCGGGTTTTCACAAAGTGGTATCAATGGTGTTTTCTATTCTATCTTACTATTTGGAGACAATATATTAGAGAATATGAATGCTTGTAACTTGGTCATAAGCCATGCATGGTCATCATGAACCCATGTTCGGGGTAAAATCCAAGTTACCCGAAATGAGTTTTTTATTTTTCCTATTACATTTGATATTATTTTACTGTTGGGTGACACACGTTTTTTGTGGTGTTATTGATTATTAATCTTTTTGAGAATTTATTTCATCCTTAATCATGTGACGTGTGGGAAATAATCATTTCTAAATGAATCATTATAGACACCTATAATTCCCATTTCTTACGTATTTCCATTCCATATAGGTGAATTTCCTTACTTTACATTTCATGATATTACTATAAATGTGGATTGATGTTATGATAGTTTCTTGAACTTTTTTTATAACAGATTTAGTTGAGTGATATTGTGTCTCAATTCATGAGGTGTATACGACCTCATGGGTAGGGATGAGTTATTTATCGAGTCGATCCATTATTCTATAAGTAAATTGGTGTCGTTTCTAGTGATAGGTGTATGAGCACTGATTCATCTTAAATGATTATCCATAATAAAGAAAATCATGAAAACAAAAATGAATTTGTTTCACATCGTTATCCTGCCTTGTCATGATTTTGAAAGGTAATGGAGTGAACCTATAAAGTAACTACAAATGGACCTGAAAATTATACTTGATCACTTACCGATACATGGTCTTCTAAGGGGATAGTTGAGGTAGTATGCATTAGGGTAGTGATTTTTCTTACTTTTAGCTTCTTTTAGTGGTTCTATCATTTCATTCAATGCATGTTCTAATGTTCTATATTGGAATTTGTAGTCCAATGTGGCCAAGAAGTCCTCATGTTATTCCCTAGGACGGGGTGATAACCCTACTCTAGACATGGGGTCCCTAAGATATATGTCCTAATTTTAGGTGTGCCACTTGAGGCAACGTCTAATGTTCCTGATCCGAGCACTGAATCCAAATTTCATGTTAGTTTCTTACATCTGATTCAGTCCATGCATGGTGCTCTATGGGGTGCACCTATGATGGCTAATATGACGTCTGATTTCAAGTAGTAGCATATTCCTATATTTTAGGGGATGGAAGATCTTTGGATACTAAGTCATGGATAGAGGCCATGATTTCCATATTTGAGAATCTGGAAATGCCTCCAGAGTGGATTATAAACCGCACTATATAAATGTTTTGGGATTCATCCAAGCGTTGGTGGGATGTAGTTACCCAGACCAGTCATCATCTAGGCATATCATGGGTTGAATTACATACTACCTTCTATGGACAGTTCTTTCCTCAGGAACTAAGGGCTTATAGATCTAGAGAGTTCATTCTTATATTGCATTGTTCTAATATAGTTATGGATTTTTCATCACTTTTCACTGATTTAAATCACTTTTGATCGCTTCTAGTTGATGATGAGCTTTCACATGCATGACATTTGTAGTATGGGCTCCAGTGCCCCATCTGAACTCAAGTGATTGTATTTTTCCCTATTAGATTTTTATAATATTTTATCAGGCCCTTATCACTGAGCATAACCAGAGGGGTGTAGAAATTGACTGATTTAAAGAATCAGTGTCGTGTTAGCCCAGTAGTTCTTCTAGTGGCAGGAAACGTTCCATTGAGGTTTATTGTGAGGGATGTTGAAGCCATTCTGTGTATTTTGATAGATTTTTGGTCTTCCATTATTGTGAAAACCCATGGTATAAGAAGAACCAATGTGATATAGGACCAATAGTGTGTCGTGATTTTGGCCAAATGGGGAATCTTCAGCATTTCTGTAGGACCATTCCCCTATCTTATTATGGAAAAGGGTCTGTCCCACCTCCACCATTAAGAGTGAGTACTTTTTCCCCGCATCAGGCGAGGAGTTGGAATAGCACTGATAGGACTAGTATGGGAGGTTGTTGTGGTCGTAGTAGTTCGACCCATAATCACCATCATTTCTAGCTGAGTAGTATTGATCATGGGATCCATATGTTTCACGGGGCCAAAAATCAGGTCAGCTTCACGATTTAACATTGAAACATGAGGATCAAGCTCCAACACTATCCATAGTATGAGGTACTATTCTAGTAGCCTCTACTTTTGCCTCTCCATTGTTTGATACAAGTTCATGAAACTCTTTCATTTCTGTATCTATAATGGTATTTCTCAGACTAGGGATACAATGTCACTATGGTGTTATAAACCATAATACACTATTGGGAATACAGACAGATGTTATATTCTAGTCCATGACCTTTCCCCTTGAGGATGCTAGTTACCCCTTCTTATGGAATTTAATTGTTCATGAGATGATAGGATTCCTAGATGGTTGAATTTAACTATTCAAGGGTGAGTGGGATGTCCAAGGTTGGAGAGCTAAATCGAATCATCATGGGTTTAGGTGGAGTGATGAGTGAGATTTCAAATCATTTCATGGGGGATTAGGGATTGCATCTAACTGATTTACCTCTAGTAGATGATCGTTTTATGGAATTATTACCTAATGAAATTTCTATATTACATCCTAATATAGAGGTGGAGTTTACAATTGATCTGGTTCCAATTGCAGCTCTAGTGTCCATACCTCTTTATTGGATGGCACTAACTGAGATTCAATATTTTGAGTGGCAGATAGAGGACCTTTAGGATGATGATTTTATACATCCTATTAAATCATCTTGGGTTTAACTCGTACTTTATTATTTGTAGGCGGATGATACACGTTAGATGTATGTAGATTATAGAAGGATGAACCAGCTCACAATCAAGGACTGGCATCCACTTGCTTGAATAAATAATCTCTTTGACCAACTACAAGGAGCGAAGCTATTCTCTAAGATCGAACTAAGATCGGGTTATCATCAGATGTGAGTCAGACCATTAGAATACCTCGTATAGATTTTCGTGGCATGTATGTAATTTATGATTATATTATTATGCCATTCGGTCTTTTGAATGCACTAGCTGTTTTCATGAAATTGGTGAATAGGGTTTTCCACACCTATTTTCACTCTTTTATCGTAGTCTTTGTAATTGATATCTTAGTGTAATCACTCACTCATTACGACCATGAAACAAATATTGAGATCATTATGAGTAAATTGAGAGAGAATAACATTTATTACAATATTTCTAATTGAAAATTCTCTATCAACAAGGTCCACTTCTTGGGTCATATTATTTCAGAATCCAGAGTATCTATTGACGATGAAAATGTTAGTGTTGTAGCTTCCTACGAGTAAACCAAGAACATGTTTGATATACAGAGTTTCATGGTTCATTATGGGTATTACAATCATTTCATATAGGACTTCTCATGTCTTTATTCACCCATTACTGGACATATAAATAAAGGTATTATGTTCTTGTGGTTTGAATCATGCGAGAAATCCATTCAAGAGCTCAAAGGAAGGATTTTCTCAGCACAGATTCTAATTCTCCTAGAACCTATAAAAGGTTATATCATCTCCTACTATGCATAAGTAGTTGTCCTAGGAGATCTAATGATGTGGGAAGAAAATGTCATTGTGTGTGGATAACGACAGTTGAGGCTTAACCAGAGAAATATCCCAATGCAGGGCTTCATGCCAGTAGAATTTGTCAATGCATTGTGCTGCTGGAGATACTATTTGTTCGGTGAGCATTTTGTGGTGTATAAAGACCACAAATGACTCACATATATCCTCTATATACATGAATTGGACCGCATATAGTAGATATGGGTCGAGTATATGTAATCCTTAGATTTTGAACATGCCTATAATCCTGGAAAGGGAAATGTGGTTGTTGATGCATTCATTCATAAAACTCAAACACATGTCATATAGAAAGATATTGATGAATGGATGTTAATGACCCTATTTTCAAAAATTCATCTGGAGTGTCATTATAGTCATGAATAATCATAACACTCAGCATAATAGTTACTTCTTCCCTCCTTGATAAGGTGACTAGTAGGCAGTTTTCAAATCCTAATGGTTTGGTTCTCTGTGAGAGTATATTAAGAGATAACCCACCTCCAGATTGGTCTGTGGATAGAGACGACATTCTACGTCTACATGGACATATCATGGTTATGGCATATAAGATAGAGGGGTTGATGAATGTGTATCATGCTTCTCAGTGGGGAATTTATATAGGCATCTAGATGTTGAATTGTGATATGTGACACCAGTATTAGTGGCCTGAAATAAAATGTCAGATTGCAGGAATCATTATTATGTGTTTTCCCTATCAGTAGGTGATTAAAGAGAAATAGAAACATATATGGTTGTTTCAAACACATCTAGTCCAGGAGTGGAAATATTAATATGTTGATATGTATTTCATAGTCGGCATACCTTGGTCACCTTGGGGTAGTGATGCAATCTGGGTTGTCATTGACTGAATAACAAAATCTTCCCACTTTATTCAAATTCATGAGACTTTCTTAGTTGATGATTTGGAAGGATTGTATGTACAATAGATCATACGACTTTATTGGGTTCCATGTTCTATTGTTTCACATAGGGACTCTCAATTCACTTCACTATTCTGGAAGGGTCTATAGAAATCTGTGGGGACAAAAGTTCTACATAGTACATCATTTCACCCTCAAACGGATGTAAAATCGGATGAGAAAATACAGGTTCTGAGGATATGATCAGAGCATGTGTCTTTGATTTAGGTTGTTCCTGGGAGAAGTATATCACTCTTGTCTTGTTTTTGTATAATAATAATTTCATGCAATGATTTAGTTTGATCCTTTTGAAGAATTATATGGTATGACATTTTTTCCACCCTTGTGCTGGTTAGAGGCAGCTGAGGCAACCCAACTAGGTCCTCATCTCATTCAGGTGACTTCATAATAGGTTCATGTGATCATAAAGAGTACAACTACAACATAGTTTTGGCAGAACAATAATTTCTATTGAAGTCAAAGAACTCTTGAGCTCGAGGTTGGGGGTTGTGTTTTCTTTCAGGTATCACCCAGGTTAGGGAATAGATGGTTATGGAAGAAGGAAATGTTTTTCCCACATTACATCGGCCCGTTTGAAATTATAGAGAGATTTAGGCCAGAAGCATATCAATTTCTACTACCTCCGAGGTACCATGACATGCACAACATCTTTCATGCTCATTGCTTCTCTAATATCATGTTGACCTATCTAATAACATTCATCCCAAAGACGGTGAGTAAGATTCGGATGCTACATTTGATAAGTGTCTAGTATGCATTGTTGATTGAAGAATGAAGGTTCACTGAGGCACGTATTTCTCTCTCGTACGGGTTTTATGGAAGCACAACCGAGTATAGGATGATACTTTTTGGAGGGAAGCCAAAGTATGTGCTGAGTGGCTAGAGTTGTTTTCAGGCAGTTTTTCATTACCGTTGGAAGGAGAAATCGGGGCCAGTTATTTTAAAGGGGGAAGATTATAAGAACCATGTTTGTCACTCAGGTATAGATCATTTAAATTTCGGTCCAAATCATTACATTGGAACTATTTTTGGTTGCCTAATGATTTATTAATAGTTACAAGGGTGTTTGGGGCTTGTTCGGAGCCGGAATCCAATTTTTTATTAAAAAAACCTACCTTGCACACGATTTAGAGAAATCCATTTAGGAATGTCATACAAATAGTAAAACCATGTGTACCATGTTTCATCAAACAGAGCCTCATTTCATGGTTGGAAAATGGCTGTGCATCCTAAAAATTTGAACACCAATTTTTTCCAGGTATTTGTGTAAGGGTTGCACACTATTTGGAAAATCATGAAAACCAAACCATTCATGCAGATCTGTCCTGAACAGTTTGTGAACAGTTTAAAAAAATTTGCTGGTAAACCGTGCATATGAAATTTTTCTGGATAATTTTTCTAGTTTTTTCCTTAATTTTTTATTTACTCCTCACTTTATTCCCTATTTTGAAACTAGTAGTATTTTCCTCCATTTTCACCCATTTAGATATTTTTGAGGGAAAATGATAGGGATCAATAGATCTCATTCATCCAGAATCTAATCGAGCTTCTATTTATCACATTAGATGGGCAACGGTAAGTACATGAGTCCCAATATCCATTTTTCTTCTCATTCACTCTCAGCCTAGTAATCTCTATGTGATTTGTTTTCACATTTTCATATATCTTGTCTGATCAAAGTAAAATTTGGGGCAGATACTAGAGTAGAAGTATCATACATATCTATGGTGGGTGATCTATAAGTAATCCCTAAAGTTCTTTTATTTTGGGATATTGGTGTGGGGCCCTCCAATTCCATTAGGGATAGTATCTTAAATAATCATGCCTTGGTTATTCTGGTTAGAATCGTATGATTATGATCCTTCCAAATATGTGATTAGTCATTGGTAGTTACACCCACTACTCAATATACCTCATGTCAAAGGTTGTGCCATAATTGGGTTTTTTTTTGTTTGGACACATTTAAGCAACCGTTCAAGTGTTCCATTATGTTACCTTTCTAAAGGTGATCCTTCCATAATAAATGGTTTGTTAATTAATGAGGATTAGATAATGGCATGTACCATGAATACTCACCACTTTACCCACCCATTGTGTTTGCTTCAATTAAAAAATATATGTTAAATGTGAAATGGAAGGTATACTAAATATATAACATGGACTTATTAAATGAGATTGAATAAAGGTTACATGTCTGCTGAAACTATTTCCACGTTGATGGATGGTAGCAGAATGAACCTCAATAATTGGATACGTCTTAATTTTTTACTAAGAGATTATTGAATGGTTTCAATAATACTAGGCATAGCCACTATAAAGGAAGAAAAGTGTCGGAATAATAAATGTATGGTTTCAACAAACTTGACCTATACAAACAAATATAATTCCAGAAATGAACAAAAATATTTAAATTATAATTACAATATCATATAGGAGTGGACTCACTCGAGCTCACCTTGGATTCTGAGAAGAGAATATCGTGGTTCTTGGGAACCCCATTCCGATTCAAGGATGCAGTTTTCTTAGGTTGATACCTACCTAGTCTCTGGTTTATTTTTATTCCATGGATGATAGGTATACTACTTTACGGTCCCTTTAATTATTCCAATATACCTCAGATACACTCCATGGATCCATCATTAACAAGTAGGTTCCCTAGATACTCTCCATGGACCCAGTAACTTCTTTTACCCTTTTTACCTTGGATGCACTACTTGGACTAAGTAGGTTCCTAATTGTGGAATTCCATGGATTACTATCCTATTATTACAATCATACCATTATATAGACTCAAATACTATAGAGTTTACAATCTATTGGATTTCCTTGACCATGGTTTTTACTCTGGAACTCCCTTACAGTTTTTCATTTTCAGGTTGTTTTGTCATGTTTTTGGACTTTCACAACTTACACTATCATGAGGTGATGTCAGTGATGGAAATTCCTCACTTGACCTATTAAAATTAAATGGTAATTAATTAGTAAAATGAACTTGTTACATATTCATACACTATATTTGGCTGAAGTAGGTACAAGGGTATTTAGTTATATTGTATTGTTTTCATTATTAATATATGCATGTTTGCACACTGCTATATTCCATTACACGGGCCAGATGTTATAGAAATCATTTGTGGTGGCCCAATGATATTTATATCACACCCTCTCTAAAAACTATTTGGTAACTATAGCAGATGACATGGTTGCAGGTATAAACAAAGGGAAGCATATATCTTCCAACACCTCATTTCATGCTGATAGGATGGATCTTGATAACAGATGACTGAGTTGGATCATAGGAATCTTGGAGTAGTCTTTGTTTTCCATTACCATGTGGATCATGATAAGCCTATTTGTTGTACCCATGTTTTCCAATTTTCATCGACACATGACACCACATCAGCACATTTCTAGTTGATACATTTATTTCAATCCTCATTTATCTATTGCATATATTTTCTTTGGCTTTTTATTTATATTTATTCTGTTGTTTAATATTCATTTATTTTCCTTCCATTATTCTACACTTTGATAATTAGGGAATAGTCTTCCCACGGACACACCCTAGGCCTTCATGGCTATTTTGTAGTCTCTAGCGTTCAAGAAGATGTTCTTTGGGCCATGTGGTCAATCTGGCTCGGGGGACCCATTATGTGGGATCTGGGTCTAGGTTGTCAAACACAAGAATAGTTCTCCCACTATTACAACCTTTCTAAATTCTTTATCCATAATAATATTGTTAATTATTATTGGACACATAAATGAAAACAATCCAACATCAGCGAAATATTATTTCAATAAGAGAGCCCCTTTATCCTTGACAACCTCATTATTGTTATGAAATCATGCACCCAAGTGATCGTGGGAGACGTCAATAACATCACTTTCAAGGAAAACATACAATGATTCCACAAACATCAGTAATATATATGTATGTGGGACATTAAAATTTACAAACAAATTTATTTTTATTTGTTATCCATAGTGGATATATAGTGATTCTTGGATCTCCAATCACTGAGAGAAGCCTTGAATTAAAAAAAATGACCCCTCTTATATAGTGTTTGAACCATTAAAGTGATACATCACTTACATAATTTATCTTTTTAAATGTATTAATTTAGTCTCTATTCTATTTATTGGATGATATCCTAGTATAATAAGCCTCCAAAATATTTTATACATCTTTAAAAATTTCCCCTCCACCCCATATGACTTTGATCTATAGGGGGAGAGAAAATAGAATTATCTCTAGTGTGATTCATATTATAGTATGATACATAGTGATGTCCAAGTTAATTAAAACCATGTACATAAAACAAAATAATATAAAAAATTCCCTGAACTCTTACACAAGTGAGATATATCTACATAGAGTGATCATCCTAAAATTGATGGCTACATCATTGTTTCCTTTTGTGTAAGTTGTATAGTGAATCCCAAGGAAGCCCATCCACAAAAATTACATATTTCCTTAAATCATTTTTTTTCTTCTTTTTGATATAATTATATTTAATTGTTTTTGATTCATAGGTACTCACTTAAACTATATAAGAATAAAATATACATATTTTTTCATTTGAAATATATATTTCTGGGTTGGTGGGAATCTGACATATTATAAACCATTATAAAAGCTTTGAAAGAATTAAATATTCCTCTTATATCCAAATTTCGGCAACAAGTGAAGGGTTTCCTTTAGATTATATTTCATAATTTTACTTTGGTTCTCACATCTATACTAAATCACATTAAAATGGATGGAATACATCCATATTGGATGAGGTTAAACTGAAGGATAAACACATCCCCATGGTATGATGTCAAACTGTGAAGACCATTATCCACCATAACTCCTTATCAAAGGAATACAAGAGCATGATTTTGTTCAACCAAATTTTTTGGTACTTACATAATTCCTTTATATACTTTAATCTATAAATTGAACGTATTATTCAAAGAATCCCATGTTTCTCCAAATCGTGTACAGGCTTATTGAATGTGAAAATGATATTTTTTTTAAAAAGTATGAGATTTATCTAGAAGAACTCATCACCTTAGTTTGATTCTTGACCATCCTCGGTGTGATTGTCTCATACCAATCATCATGATCCCAGAAACATAATCCATGATTACTATCATTCAAATATCTGGATGAAATGGGTGTTGGAGTTATCATGATCTTGGTTATCCAAAGTAGTCTATTCTATAAAAATAACCTGATATAATTTCCTAATAACAAGAATGTGAACTACAAGTGAAAGAGTCGCATAACTTTTCTAGGTCGAATATTATAAAGGGATGTCTGAGAAAAACTCTATTCATGCAAGATTGACTCCTTTTTTCAGGAAAAAAGATATAGTGATGATCTTTCACATTCCCATTCCACGAAAACATCTCCATTATATAGAAATAAAATCATTTGGGTTCCATAATCCTTAATTAATAATTAAGTTTCTATAAACTACCTCCATTTATTTGTTGTATGAGATGAATCCAACGAAATTCCCAAGTTCATACACATCCTCAAGAACCTAATAGCCTTAATTAATTTCTCTTGGTTCTATTCTGTAATTAGTTGTAACTATGAATGGATAATATAAAGAGACCTTACAATGATTATCTAGTGAATGACACAATTCCAAAATTCTTATTCATATTGGATGTTTTGGTCTTGTAGGAAAGTGTCCTCATAAATTCACGATATGTGAACCTGCCGCTATGTGATGATGGTTTCAGACGTTAATAATGGTTGAATTTTACCAAAAATTATATATTTTTATTTGAATCAAATAATACGTTATTATGATTTAATATTCTCATGACCAACTATTCACGTGGATTCAAAATGAAGGATTTTACATCACCATTTATTATACCATTCTCAAAGAAGGGATGTGATAATCCATTCTCAAACCATTTGATTGACCTCATCATGGGACATGGTATCACATTTTATAAGTCTTATATTTGGTATCCATAAAATAGAACTACACCAAGTGTGAAAGATCCCTTCTTGGATGTCCTCTATCTCCGTAGTCTACATCACTAACTAATAGTATGAATATTTGAAAATATTCCATAACCATTGTAATGGAGTGGCGATCCATCTACATTTCATTTCATTTAATCCCTATTAGATCACATATAAGTTCCTTTTAACTATCAACCAATTTTTTCTCATAATTTTAGGAATTGAGCTCTAATCCTCATGATCCCCATTAATATCATAGTTGAACGTAGAAACTCATGGTGTTTCATGATGGTCGCCAATGTGTTTTTCCCATTTCACCATCCTATTTTCAAACTCATAGAGATGTCAGTTATATAGCCCATTTTTGGACTATCCATGTGGATTTTACGTCCCTATCATTATGGAATGGTATAAAAAACCAGTTCTCAGTAGGTATGTTGTATTTATGAACCCTTCATTAATATCAATTCTTCATCATATAAAATTGGATGTGTGGTATTTTAACCCTTCATGAATACTCATCATTCACCCTCACAATAAGGATGTATAGTTTCCAAACCCTTCATTAATACCAAGCCTTCAGCATCTAATAAAGGATGCGGTGTGTTAGAACACTTTATTAATACCTATCCATCATCATCTTAGTAAGGAAGTTGGGTGTCTAAACCCTTAATGAATAAAAATTCTTTATGACTATAAAAAATTTTTGATCTAGAAGACACTAAACAATAGCAATACTCTGGTCTAATTTACATGACCTTAATAATCTATATGAAAGTGACATAATTCTATCCAGGTGGAAATCCCAGATTTGGGACCTTGATAAAAATGTATGTTGTCTACTAATTATAACATTAAAATCTCATGTTCTTGGAAACACTGAGGAATTAGGAAATATAAAAATCATAAAAAATGTCAAGATGGAAACTATTAAAGGGACGATTGAGGAAAATATGAGTCCATTACAACTGATAATCTCTCTCAATTTCTTATAAATATTCCTGTGATAGAAATTATGAGATATAAGGATTTTATAGACCATAATATTTCCACAGAAAAAAATAAATCTAAGTTATCTAGGTCTACATGAATTGGAAAAATATTTGAGTGCATCTCTCTATCTCATGATTATTTTGAGGGGACCTAGTCTTATTATATTTCAAAAATGCATGATATTTCAGTAAACATGAAATACCATAAAATTATGAGACTTTACTACTTTTTTTCCAAAAAAATTACATGAAATCTAGATTTGTGAAAAATACCCCATTGAAACACTTATCCCAAACCATGATTATATTGTAAAAAAGGCATCCCATTTCTTTTTCACATGCCAGATCTATGTAGGTTCCATTATTAATGTTTTAGTCATCAATGAACCAATGTCACCAATTCATGTGTTTGATCTGAATAAGATTCATTAATCTCAGTACAATGTATGTAATGGCCCGGGTTTTGGGATCCATTACATTGTGAAAATGTCAAGATGGGTTTTCTGGTCTGGGGATCCTAGTGATGTTTGGCCAATGGTAGGCCTATCGGTCACCTTAGCCTACCGGTAGAAGGCCTACTAGTAGCTCGGTCTACCGGTAGCCGCAGCCTACTAGTAGCTTTGTCTACCGGTAGCTCGGTCTACCAGTAGCTGAGGCTTATCAGTAGCTCGGCCTACCGGTCGCTTCAGCCTACTGGTATCACGGTCTACCGGTCGCTGCAGCCTACCGATATCTCAGCTACTAGTCGTTGTCAGCCACTGGTACCTCTCAGCTACCAGTGGCTCTCACCTACCCCCACGAGGTCTTTCCAGTAGCGCTCCTTTTTGCGCGAATTGGGGTTTAAACTCCATTTTAACCCCTTTAAGCTTGTTTTAAAGCCCCGTAATGCCCATAATTGTTTTTAATGAATTAACACGTGTCCTTCGTTTTAAACTGCCCAACCCTTTAATAACGTGTGGGGTCGCGTGGTCAACCCACGACCCCAGCTCCTTATGCGGTTCCACATTGTTATCTTAACCATCCCCGACCATTATAAAATAAAGGGTTCTCCGAGGGTTTCATCATTCCTCGATCACCCTCACCTAGTAGTACCCTTCGTTCAGACGAGATGCTTTTGGTTCAGGCGAGCCGCATCACTATCCGTGGAATTCCGCGCCCAGGCTCAGCGTCGATCATTGATCAACAAGTAGGGAATTTCTCCTTCGTATCTCCCTTTTGTGTATCATGCGGCGTGGGAAATATTTTGATTCTTTAGAATTGGATGAACAAAACCTAAATAAAGATAGTTAACAGATTCTATAAAGAACAAATAGGGGGTTGTGATTGATGACGTTGCTCAGATTTATGATCTTCTTTTCTGAACTTTGCGGGCTTACGCCTACTGAAAATCATGGCTGCCGGTGGTCTTCTTTGTGCAATAATGAACCCTTGGTGATGTTTTAAATGGCTTGTTTTGTAGTTGTGAACTCCTGCTATGAAAAGGAAATTGGTTAATCATGTAGATCCGGCTAAACAAATTGACGCACCAGGATCAATCCTTCTTTGATAACCTTAGTTAAAGAACACGGGAATTGAAAGCATGGAGTGTGTTAAATCTTATAAATCTAAAAATACCGGCATGGTCCAGCTTAGTGGTGGTGGTTTGGTTGTTTTTCCTTCACGGGCTGTTTTCTGGGTGATGTGGGTGGGGATGAGATCCCCTGTTGTTATGGATTCAGTGGTTGTAAATTTTAAGACCAGGTGGTTACCTTGATTATATCACGAATTGGGGTGTAATCCTCTATTGTTGAGAAACCATTTGGATCCTGGATATTGGACATGGTGTTGTATCTTGGGGTTTTCTTTGGTTGATGTGGATTTACGAGAGAACCAGGTGTGGATGTTGTAGTTGATGCTTGACTGTTTTCTTTCCTTGGCTTGTGCTTATTCTTTCTAGTTGCCCTAGTATGTGCATAACTTAATTTAATTATTACTACTGAACATGAAAACGAATGGAACAAATGGGTTTTGTTGGTGAGATTTGTGACTCAGGCTTCAGTGATGTTTGCATTCCATAGGCTGGCTGGAAAAACCTAATCTAGGAAGAGTGCCTGTTACCTATACATATATACTTGTAGTTTTTTGTTTCTTATTCACGCCCCACCCATGTTGAGAACTTACTGTCGAACACCCCCATTTCATCGGGGAGGGTGCTTTTCCCAACACTGTTATTAGTGACTTGTTATTAGCTCTTTTTCTGCTCTTTTTCCCGGAAAGCCCAAGTATCTTTGGGTAGGATGTGATGGCTTGAGGTCTGTTATTATCCCAAGAGCCTTTGGGAGGGGTAGTGTGGTGGTTATGGCCCAGGTGTGTGCGGGTAGGTAGTTTCCCAAGTATCTTCGGGATGAGGCCTAGGTGTCTTCGGGCGTGGGAGTCGATCTTCTAGCCCAGGTGTCTTCGGCCGTGGCGGTGGTTGTTCTGGCCTAGGTATTTTCAATCGTGGTTACATGTGAAAGTTGTGTCCCAGGTGTGTGTGGGTGGGGTTTGGCAGTGGGACTGCATGAGGTGGTCGCCCAGGTTTGTGTGGGCGGGGTTTGTTAGTGGGACTGCCGTGATAATGGCGGGATTGGTTCGATGCGTAGGATGTCTTCAATAACTAGTGGGAAAGTGGTGCGGGTTACACAAAAATCGATGTTCTCTTATTATATATATTACTTGACTTGCGTTATTTAGGTAGTGTGCCTTGGTGAGGATTGGGTGGATATTTTACCTTGTTAGGTGTTTGGTTTACTCCTTTTCTCACGGGACTTTAATATGTTCCCACACTTATGCAAGAGAGTATTTGGTTTCCCCTACTGAGTATACTTGTATGCTCACCCTACGTATATAAAACTTCTTTCAGGTATCCATGAGGACTTCGGGGATCGCCCGGGACCATACTAACTCGGACCATTGGGGCAGTTGCGATTGTTGTTTTCTTTCTTTGGTAATTTACCCTTGTTGTCAATTTGTACTTGTGGTTTTTACTTTTGGAACATGCATATGGAAATGGTTGTTTTGGTTTTTCTTGCACATCTAGTTTTGGTGTTGTGAGATTTACCATTTTATCTCCCAATCATATAAAAACAAAAAGGGGAATTCCTTCATTTTGTGTGTGATTTCCATACCCTTTTTGCTAGTCGCCACTCCGGGACCTATTGAAGGTGGGTTTCTGGGTTCATTATCCCATCGTAAACTTAAAGTAGGAAGGGCGTGGAAATCTGCTGACCCTTCCATTATTTTGGTGAAGGCGGGTCATGAAAGAATGATATCAGAGCGGAGGTTGAGTAATAATATGGATTCTAGAGTTATACAAAGTGAGGATTGCATGGGATGGAAATGCACCAGTGTTGGGTGACCATGGTGCATGAATTAGGCCAGGGAAGACCAGCTAGGACACATGATTTTAGGGCCCCTCATGATCCGATGCAAGGACACCGGACCAACCGAACGACCATGTGAGGCCACACTGATTGCAGGGTATATAAACTAGGAAATGTACATGCATCATAATGACTTGTGTTCTCATGTTTCTGGAGTGTCTTGGGAATTAAGAATAAATAATAAGTTTAAGAAGTTTTAATAATAATATCATGCACTACATGGGCTTAGGAATTCATTGTTAATGTTGCAGCTATGGCACCTGGGAGGCAACCACATGTGGTATGGGTGATCGAGGCCCTGGAGACTACCCTGGCTGATCGGAAGAGATCTGATCGAGAGGAGGAGGACGACCAGTGGCAGAAGACACTTTGGGACATCCAGCGACAGACCCTCGAGATGTATGAGGGTAGTACATATCATATGAAGACAGAGGGCTGGCTAGAGGATCTAGGGTTAGCCTTCGGCTTGATCCGGCTCCGACCGACTACTAGGTTCCTTTGGACATCAACCAGATGCGGGGAGCGGCGCGTCAGTGGTGGACGCTTTACCCAGGGGAGAGGAGAGATGATGAGGTGGCATGTGCTGATTTTGAGAGGGAGTTCTAGGAGGAATTACTTTCTTCGACGATGAAGGCGGAAAAAAGACAGGAGCTACTCTCCCTTCAGCATGGGAGTATGTTAGTGAGGGAGCTAGGAAACAAGTTCAGGGACCTCCTACATTTTTCTCCGGACTTCTTTTTCGACGTGGAGTCACGGGAAAGTCGTTTAGAAGAGGTTCTCCGACCCTCCATCTAGTATGATGTTACCCCCTTTACCCAGCCGACGTACTTGGAGGTCCAGAAGATGGCCAATGTGGTGGAGAGGATGCACGCTCTAGGAGGTGTGTCATGAGAGGGAATCCAGCTGGGACCATCGAAGGGGAAGGATGTTAGCACCAGGCCTCCAGCGTCAGGACCCTCCAGGTTCCGACCAGTACGGAGCAGGCCGCAGTTGTTCCAGTTCCGGTCCCATGGTCCTCACCCTTTTCATTTAGGCCCGGGACCGCGTTTCTTCGTCTGTGGGATCCATGGACATCTATGGAGTCAGTGCCCGGACTGGGTATAATACGGCGGTGGCGGACAACCCCAGCACTAGCCCCAGCAGAAGCTTCCAGCCAGGCCTTTCCAGTAGCAGCAACAGTAGGGACAGTGAGATCCCACTCCACTGAGGGTAGACGTAGGAGGAGGTGGCCGACCTCAGGGCACTCCTCAGGGACCCTGACCAGGGTGTGGTCGGGGGAGGTGCCCGACAGCTGAGGGGAAGAGGATATGGGCGTGGATAGTTACATGCCGCAGAGGCAGAAGTTCCAGCAGGACCAGATGTCATTCAAGGTACGATCAGTTTGTTTAGCACTTTTTCTTATGACTTGTTCGATATCGGAGCTTCGCACTCCTTTGTTTCACCCAGTCAAGCCCGTTCTTTGGGTCTAGATGCCGAGAGACTTCTAGTACCCCTGGCAATGAGCACACCAGTCAGGGGTCAGACCGACTTGTTATATGTTTGTCAAGGATGTAGACTGATGATAGGGCCACATCAGTCGGTCAAGGATCTTCTTCGGCTACAGATAAAACCATACGATGTAATTCTAGGCATCGAATGGTTGTTCTCTATGTCCTCCATCATTTAATGCTTCCAAGGAAGGGTTGTGTTCTAATACATGGGCGGCCGATGTGTTACTTTCACCAGCGAGCGGGGTGGCCAGAAGGGCATCAGACGAGAAGAACCCCTCCTCTCCTTGTTAGTCGAGCTCTCAGTGGAGTGTGTAGAAGTTGAGATGGTGGAGGTGCCAGAGATAATCCATGAGTTAATGGACGTCTTCCCTGAGGAGGTGAAGACTCCATCCCCTTGACGTGATATTGAGTTCGGGATAGACCTGCAACCCGACGCTTCTCCGATTTCGATGGCTCCTTACCGGATGGCGCCTTCATAGCTACAGGAGTTGCAGATTCAGATTGACGATCTGATGAACAGGGGTTCTGTTCGACCGAGTGCGTCATCGTGGGGTGCTCCAGTCTTGTTCACAAAGAAGGCAGATAGTGGTCTCAGACTCTTTATAGACTACAAGAGGCTGAATCAGGTGACGATCAAGAATCTCTATCCTCTTCTGAGGATAGATGATCATTTCGACCAGCTGAAAGGGGCATGGTGGTTCTTGAAGATCAACCTACGGTCTGGGTATCACCAGTTGAGGGTAAAGGAGGGAGACATCCCAAATACGACGTTCAGGTGCAGATTTAGACACTTCAAGTTTTTATTCATGCCATTCAGGGTTACGAACTCCCCGACTATGTTCATGGGGCTTATGAACTCCATCTTTCAGGAGTACCTGGATCGGTTCGTAGTTGTGTTCATCGATGACATCCTGGTCTATTCAAGATCAGAGGAGGACCACGCAGAGCACCTGAGGACAGTTTTGGAGGTCCTCCGACAGCATCAGCTCTATGGGAAGTTGTCAAAATGAAAATTCAGGACACGATAAGTGCACTTCCTCGGGCACGTAGTGTCCGAGAAGGGGGTAGCGGTGGACCCATCGATGTATGAGGCTGTTGTTTCTTGGGAAGCACCTAAGAATGTGGCAGAGGTTCGTAGTTTCCTTGGGTTGGCGAGTTACTATCGGAGGTTCGTACCAAACTTCTCCCGAGTTGAGGCCCCTATTATGGACCAGACCAAGAAGGACCAGGTTTTCGTGTGGAGTGAGCAGTGCGAGTCAGCCTTCAGCTATAAAAAGGATAAGTTTGTTAGTTCCCCAGTGCTGAGAATACATGAAGAAGTGGTGGCGAATGAGTTGTTCTGTGATGCTTTAGGAAAAGGCTTGGGATGTGTGTTGATGCAGCGAAAATGGGTGATCTCTTATTGGTCTAGGCAGCTATGCCCTCATGAGCGTAATAATTCCACCCATGACCTGGAGCTTGGAGCGGCCTTTTTTGCACTGAAGTTATGGCGGCACTACCTCATCGGAGAATGATTTGTGGTCTTCACAGATCACAAAAGCTTTTGGTATATCTTATCCCAGTGGGACCTAAACATGCGATAGAAAAAGTGGATAGACTTCCTCCAGGATTACGACTTTGAGATCTCCTACACATCAGGGAAGGGGAATGTAGTGGCCGGTGACTTGAGTAGGGGTACGCAGAAGGATGCTTTCCGAGAGTCAGCAGACGCCTGGAAGGCGATGGAGGAGTTAGCTGCCTTACACCTGGATGCGAGGATGGATGGAAGTAGAGGTTTCCTATATCAGATGGTAGTGCAGTCATATTTGTTTCAGCAAGTGGAGGAATTATAGTGGAGAGACCCAGAGTGAGAAGTGATGTGCGACCGATTTGACTAGGGCAATGTCCCAGAAGGATGGACGGAGGATGGCCAAAACTGGATGCTTTTCCAGGGAAGGCTGTTTGTTCTAGAGGCGATGCGCGGTAAGGTTCTCAGCGAGTTCCACAAATCACCCCTAACAGTACACCCTGAAGTGTCCAAGATGTACCAGGGACGGAAGAGAGAGTTTTTGTGGCCCAGAGTGAAGCGAGCAGTGGAAAAGTTTGTGGCCAAGTGCTTAGTGTTTCTGCAAGTGAAGGCTGAACACCGAGTTCCAGGCGGCCTACTATAGTCTCTAGATGTCCCCGAGTAGAAGTGGGATGACATCTCGATGGATTTCGTCAGAGGACTACCCAAGGTCCAAGGGGGATACGACGCCATCTGGGTGGTAGTGGACCGGTTGACGAAATCGGCTCACTTTATGGAGATCATGGAGTCGAGTACAGTGAATTATTTGGCATGAAATTATGTGGATGAGGTGGTGTGGTTGCAAGGAGTTCCAAGGTATATAGTCTTGGATATGGATGCACGGTTTACCTGACAAATCTGGAGAGGATTACAGCATGCTTTTGGAACCCATCTATTCCTTAGAACTACTTTCTATCCCCGGACAGATGGACAGATAGAGCGTACCATCCAGACCATGGAGGATATGTTGCAGACGTGTGTTCTGGACTCAGGAGGATCATGGGTGCGATAATTGCCTCTGGTAGAGTTTTCCTACAATAATATCAATAACTCTACCATTGGAATGGCCCTGTTTTTAGCCTTGTACGGGAGGCCATTTCGTTCACCTGTGTGTTAGACCGAAGTAGGAGAGGAAGACATCCTTGGCCTGGAGGTGGTGCAGAGCACGACAGAGAAGGTTCAGCTTATACGGGAAAGGATGAAGGCAGCCCAAGACCGAAAAAAGTCGTATGCTAATACCAGGAGGAGGCCCTTGGAGTTTGAGGTTGGAGACCACGTGTTCTTGAAGGTCTCCCCTCGACGTGGACAACGAAGGTTCGATAAGGGGAGTAAGCTTTCTATGAGGTTCATCAGACCCTTCTAAGTGTTGCGGCGGGTCGGTGAAGTGGCTTATCAGCTAGTGCTACCACCACCGCAACTGAGGATACATGATGTATTCCATGTGTCCTAGCTTCATCGTTTCCTGCACAACGATTCACACATCCTTTATTGGGGAGAGCTAGATATCGAGGATGACATGATTTTGTGGAAAGACCAGTGATGATCTAGGATCGTGAGGAGAAGGTGCTCCGTGGGTGAACCATCCCCTTGGTTTGTGTGCTATGGAGACATGGTGGGATCATGGAGAGTATGTGGGAGAGGGAAGCGCTAATGTGTTCCCAATACCCAGAGTTGTTTTGAGTTTTGTACTGTTCGGTTTATAGCTGTTGTGGTAGAACGTTTTACCTTGTTGGCTATGAAATACTAGTTTTCTTTCCTCTGAATGTCTGTGAAATGTACTTTCTATGGGGAGGGGAGGACCCGACCCCTAATCAAGATGTATTAAGGTGGATGTGATTAAACCCGTACGGGCGAGTCAGTTCTGCCCAAAGATGATAATATATGGACATGGAGAAGGAGACTCCCCAACCCACATGGCTGGGAAATTTTACATGGTTTGTTGCTTGGTTCTTGACAGAAAGGCGTTCTTAGTTATCAATGAGGTTCACTCTTGAGAGGTACCTTTCGAGGTGGTTGTTCAGACTCTCTCTCCTTATGGGTTGTTTTGATTCTCGAGGAAGAGAATCGTTTATGAGGTATCTGATTTAATGGCCTGGGTTTTTGGGGTCCATTACATTGTGAAAATCTCAATTTGGGTTTTATGGTCTGGTAATCTCGCTGAAGTTTGGACAACTGTAGGCCTACAAGTATCTTTAGCATACCGGTATCAGGCCTACCAGTAGCTCGGTCTACTGGTAGCTGCAGCCCACTAGTAGCTCTGTCTACCTGTAGCTCGGTCCACCGGTAACTGCAGCTACCGGTGGCTCGGCCTACCGGTAGGTTAGTCTACCAATGGATGAGGCTTACTCATAGCTTGGCCTATTGGTAGAGGAAGCCTACCAGTAGATCGGTCTACCAGTGGCTTCAGCCTAGCGGTAGCTCGGCTACCGGTGGTTGTCAGCCACCAGTAGCTCTCATCTACCGGTGGCTCTTGCCTACCCCCACGTGGTCTTTCTAGTAGCGCTCCTTTTTGTGCCAATTGGGTTTTTAACCCAATTTTGACCCCTTTAAACCTGTTTTAAAGCACGGTAACACCCATAAATGTTTTTAATGAATTAACTTGTGTGCATCAGATTAAACCGCCTGACCCTTTAATAACATGTGGGGCCACGTTGTCAACACACGACCTCAGCTCCTTACGCGGTTCCACATTGTTATCTCAACCGTACCCGGACTTTATAAAGTAAAGGGTTCACCAAGGGTTTCTTCTTTCCTCGATCACCCTCTCCTAGTAGAACCCTTCGTTCAGACGAGCCACTTTTGGTTTAGGCGAGCCGCATCGCTATCCATGGAATTCCGCGCCCAGGCTCAGTGTCGACCGTTGATAACAAGAAGGGAATTTCTCCTTTGTATCTCCATTTTGTGTATCATGTGGGGTGGGCATGCTTTTGATTCCATATAATTGGATGAACCAAACCCAAATAAAGATAATGAATGGATTCTATAAAGAACGAAGGGGGTGGATGTGATTGATGACGCTGCTCTGTTTTATGATCTTATTTTCTAAACATTGCGGGCTTACTCCTACTGAAAATCATGGATGTTGGTGTTCTTCTCTAGGCAATAATGAACCCCTAGTGATGTTTTAAATGGATTGTTTTGTAGTTGTGAACTCTTGCTGTGAAAAGGAAATTGGTTAATCATGTATATTTGGATAAATAAATTGAGGCACCAGGATCAATCATTCTGTGATAACCCTGGTTATAGCACACGGAAATTGAAATCATGGAGTGTGTTAAATATTATTAATAGGAAAATACTGGTATGATCCTTCTTAGTGCTAGTGGTTTGGTTGTTTTTATTTCACGGGCCATTTCCTGGGTGATGTGGGTGGGGATGGGATCCCCTGTTGTTATGGATTCAGTGGTTGTGAATTTTAAGACCGGGTGGTTTCCTTATTTATATCATGGATTGGGGTGGAATCCTCTATTGTTGAGAAACCTTTTGGCTTATGTATATTGTACAAGGGGCTGTATCTTGGGGTTTTCTTTGGTTGTTGTGGATTTACGAGAGAACCAGGTGTGGGTGTTATAGTTGATTCTTGACTGTTTTCTTTACTTGGCTTGTGCTTATGATTTCTAGTTTCCCAAGTTGGTTTAGAACTTAATTAAACATTACTACTGAACATGAAAACGAATTGGAAAAATGGGTTTTGTTGGCGAGAGTTGTGACTCAGGCATTAGTGATGTTTGTGTTCCTTAGGCTGGCTGGGAAAACCTAAACGTGGGAGATTACCTGTTACTTATACATATATACTTGTAGTTTTTTGTTTCTTATTCGCTACCCACCCAAGTTGACCACTTAGTGCCGAACACCCCCATTTCATGGGGGAGGGTGTTTTTTCCAACACTTTTATTAGTGACTTGTTATTAGCTCCTTTTCTGCTCCCTTTCCCAGATATCCCAAGTATCTTCGGGCAGGTTGTGATGGTCTGAGTTCCATTTTTAGCCCAATAACCTTCGGGCGGGTTAGTGTGGTGGTTATGGACCAGGTGTGTGTGGGAAGGTTGTTTCCCAAGTATCATCGGGATGAGGCCCAGGTGTCTTCAGGCATGGCAGTGGATCTTCTAGCCTAGGTGCCTTCGGCCATGGTGGTGGTTGTTTTAGCCTAGTTGTTTGCAGGCGTGGTTACGTGTGACTGTTGTGGCCTAGGTGTGTGCGGACAGGGTTTGGCAGTGGGACTGTGGTGAGAATTGCGGGATTGGTTCGATGCGTAGGATTTCTTCAATAACCATTGGGAAAGTGGAGCGGGGTACCCAAACATCGATGTGCTCTTATTATATATATTACTTGACTTGCATTATTTGAGGAGTGTGCCTTGGTGAGGCTTGGGTGGATAGTTTACCATATTAGGTGTTTGGTTTACTCCTTTTCTCACGGGACTTTAGTAAATTCCCCCACTTGTGCACGAGAGTCTGGGGTTTTCCCTAGTGAGTATACTTGTATGCTCACCCTACTTATATATAACTGCTTTCAGGTTTCTAGTAGGACTTCAGGGATCGCACAGGACCATACTAGCTCGGACCTTTGGGGTAGTTGTGGTTGCTGTTTTCTTTCTTTGGTACTTTACCCTTGTAGTCACTTTGTACATTGTGGTTTTTACTTTTGGAACATGCATATGGAAATGGTTGTTTTGGTTTTTCTTGCAGTTCTAGTCTTAGTGTTTTGAGATTTACCATCTTATCTCCCGATTATAATAAAAATGGTAATGCCTTCCATTCGTGTGTGAATTCCATACCCTTGGTGCTAGTCGCCGCTGCGGGAACTATTGAAGCCGGGTTTCATGGGTCATTATCCCTTCATCAACATAAATAAGGAAGGGCGTGGCAATCTGCTAACCCTTCCCTCCTTTTGGTGAAGGCGAGTCATGAAAATGTATGACATAATTCCAATTACTTCAAGTTTTTTAGATATTTCTAAAATAAATATCTTCGATACTACCACAATTATATTTAAATAATTATTCAATTTCCTTCATGTAATTTCTAAATACACTCCAATTTAAGATATTCATGAATGAATCCTAGGTTAATCCTATTGGAAACCTACTTTTTTGATAAGATTACCCATCTTGAAAATCAATATTATATCCATTTAAAAAACTCATACCCCTTTATTTGATATTATTCTCAGGGTATTTTAAAAAATACCTCAATCAAAAAATTCTTCTCAAATTTTAGTGATTTAAATATTACAGTCTATTAGATGTTGAGGTATATAGAAATGTCATATATATATACCATATAGTCAAATTCATTTCATATCGATTGAATCCAACTCTACCATGATGTATTTTCTTGGCATGCTTAAATATATACCAATAGAATAATCATCAAATATTTGAGAAGTGTTAATTCAATAAAATATATATTGATATATTTTTCCTAATGGAAAAGGAAGTTAAAATATTATAGAATAAAAGTCATGTTTTTAGGATTCTATTAATAAGGTAACATATTGTAGACCATATTTCACTCATTTACATTAATAATTACCCTTTGTATTTTATGTATTCTCTTAACCAAAACTTTTCTAATACATGATTTTTAGCCTACCTACCCAACCAAGGGAACATGTGGAAGTAACCTCAACCATGACAATAAAACATAACTGCTCTAAATCCAAGTAGTAAGGCATAGGAAATCATAGTTACCATTACGTGATCATGGATTAAGAAGAAGGTCACTCAGTGGGAAGTGTGAGGGTTTTTCATGGCCAGTGAGGGTGTTGGTGCAGTTATACTGGGATTTTGACTATAGTTCCATGGTAAGATGGATGGATGACATGCTGAGTATTCTCAATTAGAGACATATGGAGTATATAATTGACCTGGGAAAACTTCCAAAATATTTTAATAGTTCCTCTATTAAAACATTTTCATAAAGCCATATCTTTTTGATCAATATAATTTGATATTTCTGATCATTCCTCTCCATCAACTTCGACCTCCGCTCATCCACCTCTCTCCTCATTGACACTAGTTTAGGGACACAATCCACTACAGACAATAAATCTACGATTTATTTTCATTCAAGAAAATCATTTTTATACATGAAAACATAAACAATTCCAATGTCTATATGTAATTCATGAAATAAATATTTCATTAATTTGTTACATCAAGGAAATGATCTTTTTAATGAATATGATAATGATAGGTGGGTGTGTTATTCCTTCCCAATATTTATTAAGGATCATGTGATCCAATGGTGAAATTTTTGTTAATCCATTATTACATCACATATTTATCTAAAAAAAATGCATATTTCCTTCATGATAGGGTTCCATTAGATTTATTTTTTATCACATGAATCCATCATCGGTTGCCTAATGTTTATTTCTGATCCTGGAAAGTGACCGCATAAAGCACGTGATGTGATAAAAAAATGCCATTTTGGTCAAAAAAACATTCTCCAGTATACAATTACATGATCATCTCAAGCCCATCATGAAAATTTATCAATAATTTTGTTATCATTCACGTGATCACCTATCACCTCGACATCTCAAAATAAATAAGATTTATGGGATATTCTGATCATAAAAGATATGACATCCACCACTTAATATCGGTGTATGAAACACCATCACCATGAAAAGTTGAACTATATTCATCTATCATTTCCTATATATACCCTGACTTCATATTTGGAATTCTAGGTGAATGTGACTACATAATAGGGGGAAGATAAGTGGTATCAGAAATGGGAAAGGGATGATCAAAAATACTAAAAAATAGGGGAGGAGGAGGATGAGTGGATTATAATAATTAAAAGGAATATCCATGTAACAATGAGATCCAATCATATGAATAAATTTTTTTCATATGAAATGACAATCCCTTATATAATCATATGATGTTGTGATGATCATTTGATTTCATCATGAAATCCTCTATGGAGTGGTGCATTCTTAACGATTTGATATGAAACCCCTAGATTAGTACACATAACCTCATAGCATGAATCCTTATCATTATTGTGACATGCCTATGTTGGGTTTTCAATAAATAAATTTTCCATGGGATATCTCATAAGTACTTAATTAGGTAGAATATCATATTACCCCTTGATCAATTACCCCCTCTGATTTTAATGGACAATTTATATTTGATGAATGTGAATAGATTTGAATCCACGAAAAATGATATATCCTCATGAACCATCAGACATAAGTTATTTTCCAAGAATCCATTTAACCAAGGATATGAATAATAAAGGATATGGATATGTATCCATGGCCTTTGGATCTATTAACCAAAAAATTGTTGGATATATAGGTAATGTTCATGAGGCCTTTTTTCATGACACCCTTAAGACCACATAATCAAATGACTCCACATAGGCCTCATGATTACATTTTTCAATTTGCATGATAGTTTTTTTGATTAGGAAAAAAATAGGATAGGTTAGACTCATTATGTTTAAACCTTGAAAAAAGATTGATTTCATCACATGAAGATCCAGGGAAATGTCACCATTTTCAAGTGAAATCCATCTAAATTTTTATCTTACATCACATGAATATCGGTAGACATAAAACCTTATCATATGGAAGCCCTTTGACATTTAAAATTTGATCATTCAACATCCTTCCAACATGCCATCATTGATCATGTGACACCATTGTACATATTAGATAGACACCCTAAAAATGGTAGATAGACATCCATGGACTTTTCAGGCAACACACTTGGACATTTCACGATGAAACCCCTGGATATGTTAGTAAGAGACTCTCAGACATGTCATCCTTGTCGGGTAAGAACATATAGTCTTATAAAATGTGAACCTCTAACTACGATGATTTTGAAAAGCACCCCATTTATAAAGGGAGTATCATTAATGATATAGGGTAACATAATCATCATAATAAATTAATCTAATTCCTCCAAAGGGACGCCATTATATATAAAATTATTCTATATACCGTTTGAGGTCATCATATATACTTGTCCATATTTGGATAAAAAATGTATATAATACATGATAATCATCCTTTGTTTTAAGTCCATATATATTCAAAAAAAATTCTTTAATGATTAAATAATCATCCTTCATCTATCATTGAATTATAATTTTATTAATTCATGTGAATACACCTTGATATATGTACCAATGGGAATTAAATATCCTTATGCATAATGGAAACAACACTCTTGATTATTGATTTTTTTTATGACTGTCAGATGGTTATAATTTTAACTAAACTATTAAGTCTCAAAGTTCCTTTTATGAATATGATATGTTGGATGCCTTCCAAGGGACTCATATTCTGACAATATTATCCAAAATAATATTAACAAAAAATCAAGGAATACTATGTGTGAAATATCCATAAAATTTAAATATTATGATCTCATGAAATGTTTCCATTTGAATGAAATCCATTTTTTCTCACAACAATAATAAATCACATAGGATTAATGACCATAAATTATGGAAAAAATATCAGGATTTGGATTCCCAGTACATGGGTCTCTTTGAGATTTTTGTCTAACTAAATATCCTCTTCACTCAATGGTATATAATCTAGATGTGGAGTATCAGGACAACCTTACATGATTAATTCAAACTCAATAATTTTGTTTTTATGACAAAAATACCAATACATGAAAATTGTAGACTCTAATTCTTATTCCGATAAGATACATAGAATAACTCTTTTTAGTTCGATACCTATACACACTATTCACAATCCCTCATATATGTTCATGTTAAATGATGTTATATTGTACTTTGTAGTCCTATCTTAGGACATTAATCCATTCCAAAAAATCTACATGGGTTTTGATAATTACTCTCTCAAATATAAGTGTAATGATTCATATATGTTCAATCCCAAATCCAAAACTCCATCCTCTTCTATGTATATCAATGAACTTCAGAGTTCATGAACATCGATATAAACTAGGGAATCATAAATATCCAACTGTATAATAGAGAAACTATGACGCATTCATAATTTGTCATTAAAACATGTTTGTAGTAATGTCATTTGAACAATGGTATATTGTACCATAATGTGGATTTGGAAGGATTCATGAACATATCATAAATCAATAGGAGAATCCTGTAGTAGTTAATAATTACCCCTATAAGGGTGTGCTGATCCTGAAATCCCATCATCATGTCCCAAATAATTTTTTAAAATTGATAAACCACTCTAAGGTTACGTTGGAACATTAGAGAAGAATACACTACATCATCAAGTTAGACATACCCTTGAATTAAACAATACAAAGTCCGAAAAATTAAAACCGAACCAAAATCACCATGAACTAAACTACAATTACACTACCCTAATTTAAAATTTAAATAAGGTACCATCATACCTCCTTGACCCAACAACCTATTGATGCATACCCTAACATGTGTCGACTAGAATCAAAACATCAACCATCAACCATAATTATAGTTACACCGCTATCCCTGTCGATGCTGGAAATTACCACCGGAGATGATGACCAGTGAAAACAACCCATATGATCCCATCAACCTCTAAAACTAGTTGTCGACCAATAACCTCCACACATAGATACATATGAAATTAGAACAGTCAGGTAAACACTATATATATTTTTATCATAAAAATATAATGAACCCCTCATATTCATCTTTCCTAACTGAATATCTAGAAGAATCACATATACTAGTAAAAATATATAAAATTAACATTCATAATGATCCACTTTATAATTTATGAATACAAAAATATTGAAAGTTGATCGGAATTTAGTAGTATATTTTATCTCATGTTCCATCTTGCTATAATCATGATATTTAAACATAGGCCTCATGCATGTCTATAATTCATTACCCAAACATTATAGGATACTTTATCTCATAACATAAATAGATTGACTATTCCTTATTATTGGCTTATTGTCATCTTGTTAAAATGAAATCAATTGTTTATAAAACCCCAATAAACCAAAAACTCTACTCTTATACCTCTTTAAAAAAAATTACCCATATCCTCAAACTACATGAAATTTTAAAAAATTACACTAGAGAAATTTTACAAATCACCAATGTGTGGAGACTAGTGTTGACGGTCCATTAATTTAATTTGGGAAGGATTTAAAATGTTTTATTTATATAGAAATTTTATAATATATTTTACTAAAATTAGGCATGTCCTATCTATACTCCATACAATTTTATAATGAATAAGACAACTTAAAAAGAATTTATATTAGATATAACAACATAATAGTATAAAATTATCCATCTATATAAATTAATCCAAAATAGTATAATATACCACACATAAAAATATAAAATATAATATAAAAAATAGAAGACATGATATAGTTGGTTATATGCCATAAAATATACTCCATCCAAGAAATACTCTATTGTTTTTTCGTATAATTAATGTACTATGTGGAATTCTCTCAGTCTATCCCCTAAAATCAACCATAAATTAACCCAAATATACCTAGTAAACCCTAAAATACAACATTTGAAACTATATATCAAATGAAATGAACATGTAGTGTGTATGTAAGTACCTCAGTTAAATATCACCCACAATATACCCAAAAAAATTATATATGAAATTGAATACATGATATGAAGTGGTATGTAATATAAATATAAAATTTTTCTAAATTAAAATAATAATTATTAAAAAATAAATTGATAATATTGATAACAGACAACACTTATGTTTATAAATGGATTCCATCATTCCTCATGTCATGCTCGGAATCCATAAAAAGTAATATGCATAAAAAATATCATCACATTGATCGTATCTATCCACTACGAGATGTCCAATCATTAAATAAATATATTATTAATTTTAGAATGTCCATTTCATTTGTATTAACTTATTTATGAAATATGATTGGGGTGCACCATGACCTACCCCATAAATGATATATATTAAGATTGTATTTAAGAGACTTTCATAACCCATACATTCAATTCACAGACACATATATTAAAAATTGTATGGAATTACATAACTACAACTGGGTCCTGTTTTTATAATACAATATTTAGATTAAGGGAATATTCCAACAATTTTACATTCCTGAAGGACATATAATAATAGTATAAATAATATCTATATGTATACAATATAGGTATAATATCAATTTAATAAGGAATCATTATCCAGTGTTTGATAAACCTGTATAATTTTCCATACATATATTAACTCATAAGGAATAGTCGATAAATCTAATTGAAAATGAATGATATAATAAAATGTTTCATACATAGTCTAAGACATGTCAAAGTCTCTAAAAAAATAAATGAAAAATAATTGGTGAAAATATATAACATGACTCTAATAATAATTAAGACATTCCTAATATAGATTATACTTAATAATAATTGAAAAAAAATATTTATGAAAACCATAAACGGATGTTAAGGAAATGAAAAATTATTTCTTTAAATAATCAACAGAATTTCGAAATGGATTACATTTTTCGTAAAAAAATATCAAATAAATTACAACCATTCTTCTACTTACAGGTTCAAAAGGATAACATTTTTAAACAATAATGTTTATAAAAATAATAATTTTTCAAAAATGTATCAACTGTTTTATATCATTATATAAATAATGAAATGATATAACATATGGGAATAGATTTCACTATGATAAAAGGACACCACTAGATAGTGCATTAACCCTATCCCTGGTTTAGATTATTTTAATCTTTACCTTATTAATTCACTATAATAATGGTGGAAACCCTCTACCATTTTCATGTCTAATAATCAAATTTATGTTTCTCAATAAAACAACAATCAATATGATTTTATTTTTTTTGTTCACTGTAAAGGAATAATTATGTCACTAGAAATCATGTAATTGATTGTTATTAAGATATTTAATTTCGAACAGTAAAAAGTGTCTTTGGTCAATAGTTTCCAACCAACCCAAACCCATTATTAAAAAGTGAATCTTTTCCATTAATAATTTTCCACTAATACTCACCATAAATATTGAATGTAATATATGAATAATTTATTGATAAAATCATATATGATCTATTATCAAATAAATCTATAAATTATTGCACCTAATTATAAATAAATGGACAACTATACAAGCATAATAACTAGACGATTTAAAAATGCACCAAAATTTGTGAACATTATGAATTCATTGAACATCATGAACATAAATCAAATCATACCCAAAACCAAATACTTATTATTTAACTACATTATGAAATCCAATACAAAAACACGGACATACACACACACACACACACACACATTATATTTAATTTTGAATTAAATATACACCACATTCTGTATATTGTTCCAGTTCTAAAGGGAACCAACTCACCCTCTATCATGAATTATGTTAATTTTTAAACTTTTATTAAGATACATAGCATCAAATTACAAAAAATTATAGTCCACCCATGGTAGATAATACATAAAAATTGAAAAAAAAAATTGAGAGACCAGTAATGAAGAAATAATAAAATTATTCTTAATAATACTTACACTTTAAATTTAATCGAAATCCCCCAAATCCATGAATCATTAACAAATATATAATGTTGATATTTTGGATTATAAATTTATTAATATAAATGGAAATAGATATCAAATAGGAATATTCGGAAATAAACATTTCAATTTCCCAACAACTTCAAAACGATCTATGATTGGATCTCTGATGTAGGAAGAGGAGGTAATTGATGATGGGGGGAAGGGGGTATGTCTGATTACCACTTCCTAGATCCTTATAAGGTCCATTAATATTGTTTTTTTATTAATTGGTAGTTTCTCCACACATATCCCAAACCCCAAATAAAAACTATGATATATTAACATTTATGAAATGATAGTTGTTATATTGTCAAAGAAATGGATGGTATAAACTATTATAAAAATATTATGAATTATATAATTATATTTATTTTTGTCAATATTAAAATTTAAATTAGGTATTATTATAATTATTTTTCAAGTTATCTTATCCAAATAACTATATGATGAATATTTTGGATTCATTAATGTTAATTTTTTATTAGGTGAATAAATAATATAGTTATTTCTTTAAAAATTTAACTTTTATGAGTACTTAGAAGATATGTTTTACCATGATATTTATAAAAAATATTAAAATTTTTATATAAGGAATGAAGTGTGAGATTAAATTATTATTTTTAACTTACAATAAATGTTCATAGAATTATTTAACATAAGTAAAAAAATTCTTCAATTAAAGAGTTTTATTTGTCTTGTCTTTTAACTAAATATTATTTTTGTGAAATTCAGTTTTATCTTGATTAAAAATTTACAAAATTTTGTGAATATATAATAAAATAATTATTTACATAAAATGAATAACATTGATACAATGAATCCCACATATATTGTAAAGATTAAAAATCTATTTTAATAAAAAAAATATTTTCACACGTTATGTGAGTTTATTTAGAAATTAACATTTCTCAACAAAAGAAATTTTATTTTATAAAATTATTTTCATATTCTAAATTATTTTTACAAAATTTGGTAATTATTAAAATTTTACTTGTGGTAATTTTTATTTATTACCAAAGGGGTAAATGAAAATATACCTATATAAAAGAACATCTTGGTGAAATGGAAAACGGTAGTGGGAATACATTAAATAACTCAAATTCGACTCCAAAAGGAATGTATGAGATATTTTTTCATCAAAATATCAATGTTCAATTATTTAAATATTTTTTATTTGTTGACTGTAACAACGGGGTCCACGTGACATCACAAACACCCGACTTAACATGGTCATCATGTCCTAGCCCACTAGGTACCTCCAGGTGCCCCATAGACATGTGGTCCCCACCATGGGGCCCACGCATGTTCCCAAAACGGTTAAATGGCTAATGAATATCCCTATAGGCCAACACATGTCCTTTATAATGTGTTTCTTCCTCACTCACACACACCATGGAAAACATCTCATATGGTCACCAATCCTAATCCCTACTCCATGCCAAGAACACTTATATCTGGAGTTATAATCATGTAGGATACTAAAAAGGAAGGTTTTCCTTGTTGACATGAGTCATACAATTTATTCATTTAACCTTTTATCATTTTGGGGTGTTATAATAACTGTTACTTTAGAGAAACAGTTCCTCATTGAGGATACTTTATCAAAACCCAGGAAGTGAAACACACTTGAGGTTGGGAACCTCCCTCTAATTATAAATGTAACAATTGTGTCCCAATGACAGCACAGACACCCCACCTTATCATGGATGTCAGGTCTCAGTACTCCAGGTACCACTAGTTTCCCCGTAGATATATGATCCCCATAGTAGCGGACACCCCTGTTCCTGAACTGGTTATCTGACTAATTATTGTCCCCACTGGACAACACATGTCCTTTCTACTGTGCTTTTTCCTCACTCGCACAAACCTCAGAATACATCCCAGAAGGACAGTCATCCTGATCACTACTCCAAGACATGTATGTTTAAATATGAGGTTCTATCTCGGAACGCTCTCGAGAAGAAAGGTGAACCATGTTTACATGATTCATATAATTTAGTCATTTAACACTTTATCATTATGAGTTGTAACATTAACCTTAAATAGTGATAGTATTTAGTTGAAAATTAAATTTTTCATCCAAAACTGTAGAGACCCGAAGCCTGACATACATAGACTTTACATTACTTTTGCGGAATACTTAGTACATAACAAAAACACACACACACAAGGATCGTAATAGTTTAGTGTCTTTGGAAACTCGGAACGTAATCTTCTAATCGTGGTGAAAGATCTTCAATATCTCCCATAAAGATCTTCCCTTTTTTTTACCTAAAACCTTTCTTTATATCCTGGGGATAAGAAAACATAAAAGGGTGAGCTCAAATGCTCAGTAAGGGTATACAAAAGAAAAATCAAGCACATCATATTCATAAGAACATATCTTTTGGAAATTTTAACCTGCAAAAGAGAGCATAATTTCATAACATGGGATAAATCATAGTAGTGAAATGAAATCACAATAATCATAACTTAAAACATGAACCTTTGTGTCATTCACACATAATCATAGAGAATCATTTCTTGTTAGTCAAGACTCATTTCCAAGACTATCTTAGTGGACAAAGTCCCTTTATGAATCGAGTAACCCTCGTTTCAGTCCTGTTTCACTGAACCGGTATAACCTACCGTTCCAGCCCTGTCTATCTCATGATATATAAAATCTTTACCCAATGCATTGAAGGGAGATATAGGTCCCACCCATCTTATAATGAATCCTTTCTTATGTGTGCCACATAATCATAAATCATACATCATCGCATAACCCATGTAATAAAAATGGGATTCTTAAACAACATGACATAATAAAACAATTCATATAAGATAAAGGAATTCATAAAAATATTCCCATCACAAAATAATCAAATCCATGTAATAATAGGAATAAAAACAGAACCCTTTTATTATCTTAGATGGAAAATAATTTTGATAAAATACTTGAACTCCATTCTTGAGGAAAATATCCTTTCTACTTCAAAAACATTTTTCCTTTCATAACATGTCATACGACTTTCAAATAAAATAAGTTGATTAAAAATAAACTTGAAAACTTGTAAAGGAAGCTTCTTGGAAATAATGTTTTAAAAATCCATTCATGCCGTATAAGTTAAAAAAAACATTCTTCGTACTTTTGTTGGAAAATTTATGAAGTACCTCGTACGGAAAAACGACAAAAGATTCCTTTCATATTCTTTACTAAAAACTCACTGAAGGGTAAAATTGGATTTAAACCATTGAAAGTGGATGGAAACAATATTACATATTGAGGGAACATGGATGTGGATGATAAAATACACCCCAGTAAATACTTACGAATAAACAATCTCGGATAAAAATGAGATTGTGATATTTCCCTTACCTTAGGTCCGACTTGCTTTGTAAGTGTCCGAACCTCCTATATAATGATTTAAATCATGTTATTGACTTATTCCAGAATCATATTTATTGTTATTATATCATATATGGTCCACTTATGACTTTATATTACCCGTTCTTTTGTAAATTTATGTTAAAGAAGCGTTTTGGGTAAAATCGTCTCATTTGTCGTTCGTGTTTTTAACTTGTAATTTTTCATATGATTACTTAGATCATGATTACTTAATTACAGAATATAAAACATGATTTATATATATATATTCAGAATATACATATATAATAAATCAGTAAATGGAAAGAAATACACCGTTCATGGAGACGGTAGTCCGTACGTACGCATGAACGCTGTTTTCGTTTCCTTATTTAATTGAATGGAATTAAGTAGATGACATATAAATATAAATAATTCCAGTATCATTATTATGTCATATATTTCATTATAACTTATTATATATACTTTATAATCATTCATTAATGGTTAATCATTGAGAATGAATCTCATCGCGTCGTGGAGACGGTAGTCCGTACGTACGCACGAGCGATGATATCGTTCCCATGGTCATGGAATTGTGTTGAAGTGTATGTATACTATTTCAGTATCAATATCACATTATAATATTCATATATAGTTACTCATTAAACCCTTATACCCATCCAATTAATGTGATGGCGGAAAATAGATTACACCACAACGTGGAGACGGTATTCCGTACGTACGCACGTGCGGTGATTTCCTTTTTCCGTAGGATTGATAGAAGGTTAATTTGAGTTGTTTCATATTTATAATAACATATCAGTATATAAGAAATAATGATGTTATTACTTTATCATGAAACAACTAAAGAAGAAGAAGTTGAAGAAGAAAGAAATTGAAAAAGATCGGTAATGGATATTACCTCTTTTTGACGCGCCTTTTCTTAGCCTCCACTTAAAGAACTAAGGATGGCCTTTGAAGAAGACCAGAACCTCTAGGATGATACTAGGGAAGTGGAGAAGGTATTTTGGCAGGGGTTGGCCGAGCTTGAGTGCTCAATTTGGTGTGAGGAGGAGGGGGAGGAGGTTCCCTTTTATAAGGGAGGAGAAGGGCACCTTAGGAATTCTTAAAAATATTAATTTATAATAAATCTAAACCCACTTAAAAACCTCCAAAAATGACTCATATTCGAAGATTAGATGATATAGGGTTGTAAGCTCATAATCCAATCATATTTAGACATTTTTGGATCTTATTTTAAACCTTATCATTTTGATTTATCCTTATTTAATCTATTTAAGTTTATTTGTGGTAATAAAATTCTAAATTTTAAATTATAACAAATAATTACTTATTTGTTGTGAATTTTCCATAATTGTTTACTTTATGACATTATAGGCCATATAAATATAAATTTATAATTTTTAAATATTTTTGTGATTTTTAAACAATTTTATAATATGTTATTTTTGTAAAATAACAATAGTGTCAATTTTGACACTATTCATTTATTTGAATTTAAATAAAATATATACAGAAGATATGTTCGAAATAAAAGCTTTAATATATTAATAAAAGGTCATATGTATCTATAAAATTATTGTATCACATTAAATAGTTCATATAATATTTATTTTATTATTTTTAAAACCAATTATTTGGTTTATCTCTTAATAAAATAATTACTACATCATTGTTGTATAATTATTTAATATACTTATTTGTTGTATAAAAATTTAAAATAAAATACTATGATGAAGATAAATATATTAACTTTCTCAATAATACTTTTACTCGAATTTATCATCTTAAAATCACAATATGTAAATTGTTATATTTAATAAATTATGAAGGTGACAACTTTGGCATCATTTAAAATAAAATAATATAAGTGTCATAATCGCTTTTATAAGGCTCCAAATGGTCAAATATTCTACCATTGGATGCTTATGGTTTACATTTACATGGAAAATAAGTTTTGGTTAGGTATTTGTGCATTTTATGGTCACTATTAGTTTAATAAAAACAATATTCTTGATTTTTCACTAGATAAACAATTTCTGCATCACTATTGTGTCATAATTAATGATAATTATTTAATCCCTAAAAATTATAAATAAATTTATATGATGTATATAATTTCATTATATTTCTGGAGACTATTCATGTTTGAAGTTTCATGAAGTTTATCACTAAATTAAAATTAATATACTTATAAGATTTAAGAGAGTGACATGTTGTCACTTTCTTTGGTTTTAATAATAATTAAGTTATTTTCATGGAAAACTGTCCATTAAATGATTCTAATCCGACCCTTAGGTGATATGGGTCGACTTTTAGTCATCCAATAGGATTTTGATATTTTTTAGGGTAATTTTAAAATATTATATTTACCCTTAATTACCCGATTTACCTTTAACTATGGTAAATAAAATTTACCGTAGTTACTATTCATAATTCCCAAAAATAAAAAGTAGCTTATTAACATAATTTGGACCCACTGATTCCAAATATGGAATCCATTTTTCCAAATTCAATACACAAAAGATGCAGAAATTAAATTAAAATTAATCCCGTTGTTGAAAGAAAATGGGTTTTTCTTTAAAACATTGCAAAAGATTGAATTGATTTCACCTACGAATTCAAGGTAAAATCAATGCTAATGAAATACATTATATTAAATGGTAAAAATATATTCTATTTATACTTTAAAACCATTCAATATTATAATTTAACCACATAAGATATTACGATGAAAAAAGTTGTTTTTAATTAAAATATAGCGTGTTTTTACTATTCATTAAAATATGAAAGTTATCAGAAAAATATCAAAACTTTATCTAATTTAAATTTTTATATCCTGATTCAAAAGAAGAATATTATTTTGTCAAATTGATCATATAAACATGTCAAAAACTATATTTAAAGTGGGTGCTCCATCAAAAGGCGGTAAAACTGCATTTTTTGAAAAATACTTATTTTACCCGAAAAATTTATTTTGTTCTTATACCATGTTCTAGAAATGTGTAAGATGAATAATAATGTTATAAAATTCAAAATTTAGTTAATACTATTCATAACGGCTAGTTCATGACAATATTATAATAATATAACATTGTTTATTAGAACCCGGTATTGCGTACAACACACGCTATCGAGGAAGGTCGCGATTGCGTGTAATGCAAGCCAAGTCAGGGTTGCGTGTTGTGAAAGAATACTTCGGTGTTTCATATAACAGAATCCAACCATATTTCATTTATACATTTAATATATATATATATATACTCAATGTTGCGTAGAATAACTATTATCAAAATTGTGTGTAACACGGTCCAAGAATAGTGTTGCGTACACTGCAAGCTAATACGGTGTTGCGTGTAGCGCAGGGTAATCTTGGTGTAGAATACAACATAAGACATTAATGAATTTAAAATAATATTTTTCATAAAATCTCGGGCTGTTACATTCTACCCCCCTTAAAATGAATTTCGCCCTCGAAATTCGTCGGGGTTATAAATGGTTTACTATTCGAAAGTTTATTTAATAGAAACCCACATCGTAAAAAGGAATATCAAAACCAATCTTTAAAAACAAAAGTATGAAACGTAACGGTTACCCAAATAAACTAATCATTGGGTTTCCACATAGGTGAAAATATGGATATGGAAGAGAAATCTAACCATCATGTTCTGATGGAGAGTGGTAGAGAACATGGCTATGGAAAAGCCAGTAATCACAAAGCCATAAATTTGTGACGATCTAAGCTACCATCTGATTAATCAGATATAAGAGCACTAGGACAACATTTTTGGTTTTCAAGATCATTTCCCTAAAGTTGATAAAATTGGAATTAGAAGAAATACTTTCGTGATTTTGGTATAGTCTCACTATTTTTCATTCTTTGGACAATTTCTACTTCATCTCTTAAAGAAATGAAGTTGAATTTGTCATTCGTGATGTGTTAACAGATCATGTGATAGAATGATGGGTCATTCCATCTGTCTCAAAAGGTTAGAAAAGTTATCAAAAAAATACATAAGTCCATCTAAAATGAACTTATACTTCATATATCATACTGCTTAATATAATAAAACTAGTTTCTACTAAACAGGGACTTCCTGTAGGCCAGTGGTAGGCAATAAAGGCCAGTCGCACTTCGGTTGTGGGTTCGATTCCCACAGCCTTGTCCGACGCGATGGGCTGTCGCCCGTCCTGCAGGTTGTCCTTTTTCTAAAACTATATTACTATAACATCCCATCAATAATATCGAAAAAAGAACTTCTATCCTTAAACAATACTAACTTATGTCCAACATAATCCATCGTAATCTTTAGGCTTATCCATAATACTGCAGTCCACTCTCATAATATAGTGAAAACGATTACCAAAGATTTAATACCATCGTTGATCCCCATATATCATAAGATATGTTTTGTTGGTCACATTCCAAACATTCAAAGTCCTTAATCATGTATTCTCTTGAATACCCATTGAAACATAGTGAAAACATGAATGCAGTTAAAAGTTAACACTTTCCACATATCAAAATCCTCAAAATTCTATATACTCAAACCATGATATCACTTAGTCCTTATATCAATCATGAGCTCATGAATACTGTTAAACATTTAATTTTCTCCTTATCCCTTCATTATGCGCATATCATCTACATTCCAAAAATATCTGAATAACCATTCGTGGATACTGGTAACATTAATCATACACTTTCAAAACTCAAGGAAAGACAACAGTGTAACAATCCATAGATGTCTCTTTATTCCATAGTAGCATGAGATTACTTATACAAAATTACACATGATAAACATGTAATCATTCCTCTACATTCTTAAACCATTGACCGAGCATCAAAAATTCTTTCATCTCACATATCATTTGTAGTCTCTTCATCATCATCCACATAAATACTACCCATATGACCATACTTATTCTCTTCATGAGTCTTTCCCTTAGGACATTGGTTTGCATAATGCCCATACATTCCACATTTAAAACATTTAACTATTGTTGATGTCGTAGCAATACCATTATCCTCATCCCTGGTGTTAACTGAACCTTTTCATTTGCACTTACTGGCTTTGTGTCCTTCTTTTCCACACCCAAAGTATCTTCCAGTTCCTTTGAAACATTCTCTTTGATGCCTCTTCCCACATGATTTACATAGTGGAAATTGAACTTTCTTTCCTCTATGATCATCATGAAACTCTATCTTTCTCTTATTAGCCGAGTCAGGAAACATACCAAATTTGAGTTTATTGATCATATTATGAGATTTCTGATTTGGCATAATAATGATGGTTGGACTTCCAAATCCCATTTCATTATGAAGAATATCATTCCATTGTCCATCATATCCTCCATTATCGTGAATCATCTTGTTTCCAGCCATTTTCTAAAACCCAAAAAGAATAGTGTGAGATGCAAAAATAATAATAAAGGGGGAGTAACATCAATATCTAACATCTTAGGTTAAATTCTAAGGTCATTACCATAGTGCTAGGACTATATCTTATATGTATACTTATCCTTAGGGACATCCCTAGACATACCTTAGAAATATCTATAGGGATCTCACTAACGTTTTCACGTCCTAGTTTCCAAAGGTTGACTAAACCTTTCCTCTGATACCAACTGTAGAGACCCGAAGCCTGACGTACATAGACTTTACATTACTTTTGCAAAATACTTAGTACATAACAAAAACACACACACACAAGGATCGTAATAGTTTAGTGTCTTTGGAAACTCGGAACGTAATCTTCTAATCGTGGTGAAAGATCTTCAATATCTCCCATAAAGATCTTCCCTTTGTTTTACCTAAAACCTTTCTTTATATCCTGGGGATAAGAAAACAAAAAAGGGTGAGCTCAAATGCTCAGTAAGGGTATACAAAAGAAAAATCAATCACATCATATTCATAAGAACATATCTTTTCGAAATTTTAACCTGCAAAAGAGAGCATAATTTCATAACATGGGATAAATCATAGTAGGGAAATGAAATCACAATAATCATAACTTAAAACATGAACCTTTGTGGCATTCACAAATAATCATAGAGAATCATTTCTTGTTAGTCAAGACTCATTGCCAAGACTATCTTAGTGGACAAAGTCCCTTTCTGAATCGAGTAACCCTCGTTTCAGTCCTGTTTCACTGAACCGGTATAACCTACCGTTCCAGCCCTGTCTATCTCATGAGATATAAAATCTTTACCAAATGCATTGGAGGGAGATATAGGTCCCACCCATCTTATAATGAATCCTTTCTTATGTGTGCCACATAATCATAAATCATACATCATCGCATAACCCATGTAATAAAAATGGGATTCTTAAACAACATGACATCATAAAACAATTCATATAAGATAAAGGAACTCATAAAAATATTCCCATCACAACATAATCAAATCCATGTAATAATAGGAATAAAAACAGAACCCTTTTATTATCTTAGATGGAAAATAATTTTGATAAAATACTTGAACTCCATTCTTGAGGAAAATATCCTTTCTACTTCAAAAACATTTTTCCTTTCATAACATGTCATACGACTTTCAAATAAAATAAGTTGATTAAAAATAAACTTGAAAACTTGTAAAGGAAGCTTCTTGGAAATAATGTTTTAAAAATCCATTCATGCCGTATAAGTTAAAAAAACATTCTTCGTACTTTTGTCGGAAAAGTTAAAAAGTACCTCGTACGGAAAAACCACAAAAGATTCCTTTCATATTCTTTACTAAAAACTCACCGAAGGGTAAAATTGGATTTAAACCATTGAAAGTGGGTGGAAACAATATTACATATTGAGGGAACATGGATGTGGATGATAAAATACACCCCAGTAAATACTTACGAATAAACAATCTCGGATAAAAATGAGATTGTGATATTTCCCTTACCTTAGGTCCGACTTGCATTGTAAGTGTCCGAACCTCCTGTATAATGATTTAAATCATGTTATTGACTTATTCCAGAATCATATTTATTGTTATTATATCATATATGGTCCACTTATGACTTTATATTACCCGTTCTTTTGTAAATTTATGTTAAAGAAGCGTTTTGGGTAAAATCGTCTCATTTGTCGTTCGTGTTTTTAACTTGTAATTTTTCATATGATTACTTAGATCATGATTACTTAATTACAGAATATAAAACATGATTTATATATATATATATTCAGAATATACATATATAATAAATCAGTAAATGGAATGAAATACACCGTTCATGGAGACGGTAGTCCGTACGTACGCATGAACGCTGTTTTCGTTTCCTTATTGAATTGAATGGAATTAAGTAGATGACATATAAATATAAATAATTCCATTATCATTATTATGTCATATATTTCATTAGAACTTATTATATATACTTTATAATCATTCATGAATGGTTAATCATTGAGAATGAATCTCATCGCGTCGTGGAGACGGTAGTCCGTACGTACGCACGAGCGATGATATTGTTCCCATGGTCGTGGAATTGTGTTGATGTGTATGTATACTATTTCAGTATCAATATCACTTTATAATAATCATATATAGTTACTCATTAAACCATTATACCCATCCAATTAATGTGGTGGCGGAAAATAGATTACACCACAACGTGGAGACGGTATTCCGTACGTACGCACGTGCGGTGATTTCCTTTTTCCGTAGGATTGATAGAAGGTTAATTTGAGTTGTTTCATATTTATAATAACATATAAGTATATAAGAAATACTTATGTTATTACTTTATCATGAAACAACTAAATAAGAAGAAGTTGAAGAAGAAAGAAATTGAAAAAGATCGGTAATGGATATTACCTCTTTTTGACGCGCCTTTTCTTAGCCTCCACTTAAAGAACAAAGGATGGTCTTTGAAGAAGACCAGAACCTCTAGGATGATACTAGGGAAGTGGAGAAGGTATTTTGGCAGGGGTTGGCCGAGCTTGAGTGCTCAATTTGGTGTGAGGAGGAGGGGGAGGAGGTTCCCTTTTATAAGGGAGGAGAGGGGCACCTTAGGAATTCTTAAAAATATTAATTTATAATAAATCTAACCCCACTTAAAAACCTCCAAAAATGACTCATATTAGAATATTAGATGCGATAGGGTTGTAATCTCATCAACCAATCATATTTAGACATGTTTGGATCTTATTTTAAACCTTATCATTTTGATTTATCCTTATTTAATCTATTTAAGTTTATTTGTGGTAATAAAATTCTAAATTTTAAATTAGAACAAATAATTACTTATTTGTTGTGAATTTTCCATAATTGTTTACTTTATGACATTATAGACCATATAAATATAAATTTATAATTTTTAAATATTTTGGTGATTTTTAAACAATTTTATAATATGTAATTTTTGTAAAATAACAATAGTGTCAATTTTGACACTATTCATTTATTTGAATTTAAATAAAATATATACAGAAGATATGTTCGAAATAAAAGCTTTAATATATTAATAAAAGGTCATATGTATCTATTAAATTAGTGTATCATATTAAATAGTTCATATAATATTTATTTTATTATTTTTAAAACCATTTATTTGGTTTATCTCTTAATAAAATAATTACTACATAATTTATTTATAATTATTTAATATACTTATTTGTTGTATAAAAATTTAAAATAAAATTCTATGAGGAAGATAAATATATTACATTTCCCAATAATACTTTTACTCGAATTTATCATCTTAAAATCACAATATTTAAATTGTTATATTTATTAAATTATGAAGGTGACAACTTTGGCATCATTTAAAATAAAATAATATAAGTGTCATAATCGCTTTTATAAGGCTCCAAATGGTCAAATATTCGACCATTGTATGCTTATGGTTTACATTTACATGGAAAATAAGTTTTGGTTAGGTATTTGTGCATTTTATGGTCACTATTAGTTTAATAAAAACAATATTCTTGATTTTTCACTAGATAAACAATTTCTGCATCACCATTGTGTCATAATTAATGATAATTATTTAATCCCTAAAAATTATAAATAAATTTATATGATGTAGATAATTTCATTAGATTTTTTGAGACTATTCATGTTTGAAGTTTCATGAAGTTTATCACTAAATTAAAATTAATATACTTATAAGATTTAAGAGAGTGACATGTTGTCACTTTCATTGGTTTTAATAATAATTAAGTTATTTTCATGGAAAAATGTCCATTAAATGATTCTAATCCGACCCTTAGGTGATATGGGTCGACCTTTTGTCATCCAATAGGATTTTGACATTTGTTAGGGTAATTTTAAAATATTATATTTACCCTTAATTACCCGATTTACCTTTAACTATGGTAAATAAAATTTACCGTAGTTACTATTCATAATTCCCAAAAATAAAAAGTAGCTTATTAACATAATTTGGACCCACTGATTCCAAATATGGAATCCTTTTTTCCAAATTCAATACACAAAAGATGCAGAAATTAAATTAAAATTAATCCCGTTGTTGAAAGAAAACGGGTTTTTCTTTAAAACATTGCAAAAGATTGAATTGATTTAACCTACGAATTCAAGGTAAAATCAATGCTAATGACATACATTATATTAAATGGTAAAAATATATTCTATTTATACTTTAAAACCATTCAATATTATAATTTAACCACATAAGATATTACGATGAAAAAAGTTGTTTTTAATTAAAATATAGTGTGTTTTTACTATTCATTAAAATATGAAAGTTATCAGAAAAATATCAAAACTTTATCTAATGTAAATTTTTATATCTTGATTCAAAACAAGAATATTATTTTGTAAAATTGAACATATAAACATGTAAAAAACTATATTTAAAGTGGGTGCGCCATCAAAAGGTGGTAAAACTGCATTTTTTGAAAAATACTTATTTTACCGGAAAAATTTATTTTGTTCTTATACCATGTTCTAGAAATGTGTAAGATGAATAATAATGTTATAAAATTCAAAATTTAGTTAATAATATTCATAACGGCTAGTTCATGACAATATTATAATAATATAACATTGTTTATTAGAACCCGGTATTGCGTACAACACACGCTATCGAGGAAGGTCGCGATTGCGTGTAATGCAAGCCAAGTCAGGGTTGCGTGTTGTGAAAGAATCCTTCGTTGTTTCATATAACAGAATCCAACCATATTTCATTTATACATTTAATATATATATATATATATACTCAATGTTGTGTAGCATAACTATTATCAAAATTGTGTGTAACACGGTCCAAGAATAGTGTTGCGTACACTGCAAGCTAATACGGTGTTGCGTGTAGCGCAGGGTAATCTTGGTGTGGAATACAACATAAGACATTAATGAAATTAAAATAATATTTTTCATAAAATCTCGGGCTGTTACAAAAACTACTCTTCCCTCACAGATTAAAGTGGTTCAAATCCAACCCTTAATTCTACAAACTTAATTATAAATAAATTTGAATTTTTTCTCCATTTTATCCATTTATATCCACATCCCTTTAATGCAATGATATCTTATGAAATTATTGTCATAATCTATCTAATTCCAAGGATATTTCAAAGGGAATGTCAAGTTCTCAACACAAATTTTTATCTATTCTTAGCCATTATTTTATTATCGCTCCTATATATATTCCCTAAATATATTTATATAAATAATTAATTTTAATTATTGTACAAAATTTAAATTATATTTATTGAACATAAATTATTAACTACCATCAATCCACTATGAGAGGCCATAATAGCAATCGTCTGTATAAGCAGACCACGGCCTCCCCGTCACAATGTTGTTTATTTTTCATCATTATCAATTTTGGAAAGTATCATGAATAGATTTTATAATAAATTTCTTTATATATTCCAAAAAAATATAAAAAAAATTAATTTTAAAACATAATCATTCTATCAATTGATTGATAAATTGGGTCATTAATCATTCGTACATGTGAACTACTGCCATTAAATGTGGAGAATATTATTTATCATTATCGATACCCATTAATGGTTCTTAGAATGGAATTAATGATAATATATGATGTTTATGAAATATTTAATCATTTATATATGTCACAATATCATTATAAAAATGAACCACATTACAAATTAGATTATAATAAAAAGTTATAGTTTATATTGACATAACCGCGAAGGTAAATATTGTTATAAACATTATTAAATAAATGATTATGGGAATTTATATATTATTAATATCATTTAATAAGTACATATATTGGTCAGCGTAATTATTATTTAATTTTCTTGTTAGTTTTTAAATATATTTTCATTTATTACCTTTCAGTCACTAAACATGTTAGAAACTAGACCATCATGATTCCCATTCTAACAAGACATATTCATGTGTTTCATCTAATGTAAATAGAACAGAATTAATATTTAAAAAAAATATTTTTTTCATTAATTACTTGTATAGTAATTCTGAACATGTATCCATATAGTGATAATCTATCTTATGTTTGTAATGTTTGTACGAAACAAACAAGTAAATGTTCTAACCCACGATAATAAAAAGAAACTTAAATCGATTAATATATTTATAATATATGGTCAAAAAATAATTATAAAAATAATAATAAGATTATATTCTAGTTTATAGATAAGGGATAAAGAAATTTATGTTTATTTTACAGTATCATATATCATGGTCAAATAAGTAAGAATATCTCTAAAAGGTTTTCATCTAAAATTTCTATCTTTGAGACATGATACTTATTATGCAACTAATTTATTTTATTTAGTGAATATTATTCCCAATTAATATATTATATAATGAAAAACATTTAATAAATGAAAATTTACATTCCGTTTAAATATCACTATTTCAAAACATTTTTAATATAAATTCTTTTCATGTTTTATGGGGTTTTCTTAACTCATCTAATGTACATAGAGTAATAAGTATTTTTATTGAAAATATATCTATTAAGTGGTTAAATTACGTCATTTGAACTTATTATGGGATATTTTTTATAAAATTAAGTGGATTTACATTTGTACTACATATTTACATTTCAACATGTATTCTTAGTTAATTAACGATTTTATTTTAAATGGAATTTTTTAGCCAAATCACATTCATTGATTTATTTGGATTCTTCTAAACATTGAATTTCTATATTAAATTTATTAGTTTATTTCCCATTAAATATGATATTATCATTTATAATTGTTGGTAGAAGTTGTTTTCTTTCAAATATTCCTACATCGTTGTTCTATTCGATAATGTTATAACATTTTCATGAATTGAAATACATCTCTTAATTGGTTCATAGTTTCAAGTATTAACATTTTTTTTCAAATTAATAATCTCCTCTCCTTTTCATAGATGCTATTTAGATTAATTTATATTATTCCAATAATTCCTCTGAAAAAAATAAAAAAGTAAAACTTAATATTCTTTTAATTTTATGGGGTATTAAAAATTGTTATATCAAAATATTTTCTTCCACACATTCCTTTAATATTATTTATGATTTTTCAAAGAATTATTCATTTTTTACATTTCAATCTTAATGTTTTTCCAATGTTTTGGACACATCATTTATGAAAATAACTTTTTAATTTGTCTTTTAACTTCACAATTTTTTGAAAATATTGAAAATGTTATAATTTTATATTTTCTATTGGAAAACCTATTTATATTTCCTTTATTTCATTATTTGATATATTATATCATTGTTTTCATGGATTCAAGAAAACTTATTTATCACCAACATTTCAAGGATATTTAATATTTAAAAATTTATTTTTCACAATCTTGTAAACATTAGTTTACATATATGTCATTTTACATCGACCAATCTTATACTTAATTGAGTATGATTTTCAAATGTAACCATCCACATTATTTATCAATATGGTCAATGAAATTTCATTATTCATTGAAGAAACAATAAATAACTTTTATTACATATCCTAAGATTTTATGACATTTATGTATATTTATTTCCAATTCATTTCCTCTTTGAATAACATATTCTTGATTAAATTGAGTTAAGGCTGTTCACCTTGATTCTATACATTTATTGAATGGGGAATGTTGTTAGCATAACTATATAACTTTTATCTATACATTTATAATAGAACATTATATATTATCTTTATTTAATGGTATTTACATACAAATATATTTTATTTCATTGGATACATATTTATTTCACTTGGTTTTATCATCTTATAATTATTTATAGAATTATAAATAGATTCCTATGCTGAATAAATTTTAATATAATATAAAACCCATATTCATTCCTTGAGTTCTTTATGATGTGTTTACAAAACACAATTTGTGTTCCAATGGCTCTTTATGATATAATGATTAATTTATTTCTTATAAAACTCATATATGTTTATGTTCTTCTGTAGTTATTATATTTCCCTATATTAAAATTTTTATGGTTTTATAGCACATGAAATACTGATGTGTTTAATTACATGGATGTATTTCCATGCATACAAATTATAGATGTACATCGACTTGTTCACAATATAAAAGTGTGTTAAACCAAGGATTTTTATGAAACATAAAATTGTGGACATACATGGATTCATTCATGATGTTATCCTATGATTATAATTATTCCACAGTCTTAGAAATATTATTATGACTACTTTTAGATTTCATGGATCATGTATATTTAATAATCCTGCCCCCTCTTCTGATTCATTTATTATATTATTCCATGTCATACTCCCTGACCCATGTTTTTTGATATGTCATTTTTTGGGTATGATTTTATGATGTATCTAGATTATATCAATGTTTTTATCTTATTGTCACTTATAACTATTTAATATTTTCACTTATTTTTAGCCTTAATTAACATTTTATCACCCTAATTTATATTGATTAAACTTCTCTAGGTTAAAAAAATATAAAAAGTATGACATGTATAAAGGAGTTAATTATATTATGAATTTATGGGTGTAATTGATAAGTTATTATAGGATAATTTGATTTGATTATAGTAGGAAAAATATCCCATTGGTAAAAAGAATAGGGATTTTTTAATTAATTTTTTTAATAGTTATATAAATATAATAATATAATATTTCATGTTATTACATTATTATAAAATATTTACAATAAGTCATGAATTAATATTTTACCATTTATATTATATTATTATTTATATCTTAGTAGATATTTGATAAGTTTGGTTGTTAGAATTTCATTGGTTGAGGATATATTAGATGTCAAAACATTCATCAATGATTGTTATTTTATGGTTCATCATACATACAATGGTATAGAAAACAGTTAAATTTAATGAGGTAATATTGAATCTTTTAGGATATAGGATAAGACAATGTTAGTGGAAACACAATAGACAAGTCTAAGGGATGATATTAATTATAGTATAACATCCTAAAATTTTCATAATGTCTATATTGTTTGTCCTTCCCAATAATTACATTCATCTGTAGATATTATATGTGTATGAAGTCTATGTAATAAATGTATCAGCGACATGTCACTGTAGTGGCGGCATGGTACTGGTGCATGAGTGAATACTGTGCATCACTATAGCAGGCACTGTACTGTAGTAGTACTATTCAGAGAACGGACCTCGGGCAAACAAAATTGGGCCTACATGCCATTTAATGGACTAAATTCCCACTGGGACTTCAAGCTACGTAATGGGTCTCTCTCTACCCAGTTATAAAGGTATTTTCATTCATTAAAATAATAAATGAGGCTTTGGCCCCAACATTTAAAAAAAATGAAAAAGACGCCAAACTGTACAATTGGTTTGAAACATTTTGGTGATATTTTTTACTTAGTTGTAATAAATTTTAGAACCATTTTGAAGGATTTATGACCTAAATACTTTAATTAAATTTTTAAGAGATCACAAAAAAATCCAGGTAGAACCAACAGATTATTTGGATAAACAATGCATGAAATTGTATCATACGATGAAATGATGGTCTCATTTGAGAATAAATCTTAAGATTGAGCTTTCATGTTGATAAACTTTTAATCTTTTTGATATTATCATTACCTATTTGGTTTTATTATTTGGTCGAAATGAGAACACAAAAATATAATTAACATTGATTTGTAGGTAGATAAAATATTGAATTGTAACTGAATAATATTACATACATAAGTGGTTGATAAAATTAATATATTCTAGTACTGATGGAAAATGTGAGTTAATTAGTAATAAATTATACAGTGAGTTTGATATCTTAAAATAAATTAAATATTGATACATTTATCTATTATTATATTTGATGGATATTTATCGATGATCTTCAACTTTATTTTTCTTTCTATATGAATTATGTGAATTTTATAAGGATTATTCTTTGGTAATTTTTATTTAATGGTTTTGAGACAGGTGTAAAATTGTATCAAGAACCATTAAATATTACTTTACTATATATTTATATCTATATTTATATATGATGGGGAATACATTATTTTCATAAAAAGAGATATTATGATTAATATATTCAGGATGTTGTTGTAACAAATTGTTTATTGATTTTGAGAAATGTGATTTTTAGTAAAATTGATATCCTTAAAATTGTTTCTTAATTTAATAAATATGTGGTATATGGAATTTTTATGATGATTATCTCATTTTTTGGATTAATATACATATTGACTATTATGTGCCTTTATGAACTAGTGGTTGATAGTTTTTATGTTTTGTGATAGAGTATGTTTTTCGATAAATATTTGATTTCACTATAGTTTAGGAAATTTTAGAATGATTAACATTTGGTGAATGTTATGAAATGGAGAATATATGATTTGGGCTTATAGATAGCAGGTTACATGATCACATGAAAGATCAATGATGTTCTTGGAATGATAAGTATGTCAGTTCAAGATAATATTGAATGGTATATTTCATACTAGAAGTTAGACATTGAATGATGAACATGTTAAGATTACTCTCACTTACATTCTAAAATGAGTGATAATTAAAATAGTGAGAAATAACTTTAGATAAGGTGGTAGAATGTAATGATAAAATGGTTTTTTTAAATATTATCTTCGATATCATATCCACTATAAACACAAAAAGAAACTAAAATCCATGACACTTAATTTTATTAAAAAATAAATGTTATTACATAGCCATTGAAATATCATATATAACTAGTACAAAATATTTGATAAGGTTTTATATTAAACTAATTTCAATAAGTTATAGAAAACTAATCAGATAAAATTAAATTCATTCATTAAATAAATATATCAAAAGTATATTAGGATGAATTTGTTGGGTTCTTCCGGGTTAATTAATTTTGAATAGAATAGTAAAATTATAATAATTTTGTTAAAACTATAATTCGTATAACTTATTATAGGATATGTTTTGAATGTGAAATTATAATAATAAATTTTTTGTTCAGATATTTATTTATTTAAAAAATTAATCATTTTAAAAAATGTTTTGGAACATAGAAAACATGTTTTTATTATTATATAACATATGTAAAAGTTGTTCTATATGAAAATTTTTAGTGGCCATTTATTTTAATTAAAAATATTTTTATTGAATTTCATGTAATTCCTGACGGAAAAAAACAATTTTTTACTTTAAAATAAATTAAAATATATCAAAAAATTAATACATTTTATAAATTTTATCCCACATATTTATTTTTAACCTTAAAATTAACTTCTTTAAAATTGTGTTTACATGTTATGTATGTTTATTTAGAAAAATACTTCTCTCCACCCTAACAATTTTAGTTGAATACATTATATAATTTTATTGGGGATTATAATGATAAAGTTAATTTATAATTCCAAATTTAATTTTGTTCATTTAAATTATTTACTATGGATATAGAGAAATGTTACTAGGTAAAACTATAATATGTTAAAATTGAAAAGTAAAAGGAAAAACACTAAAATCAGTCGAAATTTCTTCAAAAATAGTATGTGAGATTTTATTTAACCCTACATTTTACAAAATATATTATTTATATTTTTCTAAGATATTCAACTTGAATAGTGAAAAGTTATATTTTAATGTAATTGGTTCCTCTAAAACTACTTATTCCACATTTATAAAAGAGTGTCATTACCAACATTTCATATTAAAATTTTTATATTGAAATTATTCCTGGAACCCTACCCATTTTATCCTCCTATAAAACAGTCACATTACCATTATACCATGGTAAAAAAATTAGATAAATCCCACCTTGTCGAATTATTTTTACAATGGAAATCTAATTTCACAATGTGAGTTTTACATTCCTCTTAGTATTTTTTTATATTATCTTTAAAAATATTCATAAATTTATGAATATAATGAAATAAAAATAATTATTATTGTTAAATTTAATTATATTAGTTGAATAAGAATTATTAATTACCTTTAATCGACTATGATTGAGCATAATATTGATCATGTATTCATATATATTATGGCCTCCCTAATATAATGAGTTTCTTTTATCATCACTAACTATCAGGGATTGTATCAAATATTATTTTGATTAATAAAGAATTTTTATTTGTCATATATAAATTTTTTTTATTATCATTTTTATATACATTCACTTCATCCATTCATTAGAAATGGTATCACCAATCATGTGTATTTGTGGACTACCACCACCACCATTAATAAATTCATTTATCATCACCACCAATCATTTTTGGTTCCAAGAATGACTTTAATGCAGATATATTATGTTAGTGAAATGTTTTTTATTCTTTATTTTACAAGTTATCAGTATCTAAATAAATCATATTAATCATGAAATAATAATAATTTGTTACCATTTATATTTAGTTAATCCCATTTGTATACGATGTCATAATAACAATATCAAAAAATGAATATGGGTCTTCATAAAATTATAATATAATTTAACTATGTTATATTTAATAATATTTAATGAATATGTAATTTTTTAAATATTTATAATATATGTTAATATATTAGCATTTAATAATTAAACACATCAAAAAGTAGTTAATTTTTATTTCCATATTCACAATTTGTATTCATATATTTCACCCTATTAAATTGGAACAAATGTAATCATATAAAAAAGGATCACATTGTATTAAATGTTCAATTAATGATTAACCTGAATGTACTTACTAATAATAAATCCCTTCCTTGAAAATTTTTTATGAAACAAACAACCAAAAGATCCAACACCTAATAATAAAAATACCATATTATTTATTAATATATTTTCAATATACGATAATAAAATAATCATAAAAAATTTACTATTTTAACATCACGTGGATTATATAATTTATTAATATATTTATGATCATTATATTGGATGTTAGAGAATAGCCGAATAAACAGGAATACATGATATCTATTTTCATATCAAATTCCACTATTTGAAACATGTTTTTTTTAGGAACATAATTTTTTATATGGTTTCTATGAATCCTAATTGAGTTACAATATCAATAAATAAATTTTCTTACATGTGTTTTATAATGAAATTAAATTTATATTCGTTATTTTATTTATATTTATATTATCCACATGTTTTAATGGGTATTTAACTCAATTCATGTTTATTGAGTTATAATTATTCTTATTGAACATAAATAATATATGATGTTAAATTATGTCATATGATTTTCTTATTTTTTATTTTGATTTCTTTTTTATTTTTTATATATTTATCACATAAAATAATATTTCATTAATTTCTGACATCATGAACTTTATTTTCTATAAGGTACTTTTTTAACAAAAAAATCTTTCTTTAAGTTATATGGATTATTCTGATCTTTGATCTTCAATATTATATTTATAAATAAGTTTATAATTTTATATTATGTTCTCTTTTACCCTTATAGATGAAATCATTTTAGATTCAATGTTTCTTTTATGATTATTCTATCAACTCATTGTATAATGTTATCAAGATTGATCCTCTATCTCATAATTGGATCTTTATATCAAGTATTTTTTTAAGGACTAGTTTTTTCTTCGTTTTAGGGAATAATAATATAGATTATTTCATATTATTATCAAAATTTTATTTAACCGATTTAAAAAATAATATATAATAATATTGATATGATGTTGGTTTTCAAACAATTGTTTTTCAGAATATTTCCAACACCACCATTGTTATGGAAATATTTATAAATTTTCGATGAATTATTTTTTAAAATTTATATTTAAAATTTAAATGTTTCTAAATGATATTAATTAACCATTTTGAAAACTACTTTAAAATTTCTCCGATATCATGCATGTTTTATAAATATGTTAAAAATTATCTCTTTTAAATTTTTACATGATGTCACGTCTTTAAATTTCATTTTTCATATAATTTGAATCTATTAATCTTTATTATCATGGTTTATAAAATAAAATGTTTTTATCTTTAATTTATAAAATGTATACTTTAATTTTTTTTAAACAAAATCATGTATATTTATTATTTTCAAATTGATGTATAAAAAATTCCTAAAATTTATTTTCAATCTAGGACATTATCATTTAAAATATATTATCCTTAATGAAATTCGTTTTTCAAATATAAACATCCCCCTTGTTTTCTATAAGGATTATGCAATTTCCCTAAATTTTTTTGAATTATAAACTAACTAAATTTTTATATCAAATTAATTTTTACAATATTACTATAATTTTATTAAAACACATATTCTAAATGAATACCATATTCTATATTACTATTAATTAAGTGTAATATCCAGAATTCTAAACATTTATTGATTAGGGAACATTATTATTATAATAGCATACCCTTTTTCTATATGGTGTAAATAACATATTCATTATTGTCTAAATAATATGGTATTTACCTATATAGTTATTTTATTTTATTGGATACATATTTTTTTCTAGTTTTTTATAATATTATGATAATTGATGGAATTAGGAATGTTTTTCATAATGTGAATCAATTTTAAAAAGACATGAGAACTATTTTAATTGTACAGTTTCATTATCATGTATTGAATTAAGACCATTTTCATTTTATTGGTTCCTAATGAAATTATGTATTATTGGTTTCACGTGGAACTCATATGTATGGATAATGATGGGTGGGATCATATATCACCCTCCAATCCGTTGGTTATGGTTTTATATAACATGAGATAATTATGTGTGGAATTAATTATATTTTTTCAAAAGATAAATTAGTTTAGGTATTGGGATTTTTTCACATCAAAAAAATGGTTTGTATTCATGGATTTGATCAAAACATGAAATGGTGAAAATTTTGGTATTTTGTCACAATGTTTTCTTATTCTAATTATTATAATGAATATCTATGAATTTACCCATGACAACTTTATGAGTTTATAGACAATTTTTATTGACCAATGTTCCCTTCCACTATTCATTCATTTCTTATTTTACCCTACGATATTCTCGATAACCCATATTTTATCATCATATATTTTTCAGTTATTATTTTTCAATGTAACTTGATTATAACTATATGTTTTTTATATAATCACTTGTAATAATTGATTGTAATCGGTTCTGTTTACACATCATGAGCATATAGGCCCACCCATATCATATGTTTCTATTCCCCCAGCTTATAAAGATAGAAAAACTATGGAATTTATAGAAGAGTTTCTTATACAGGGATGTTTTGAGAGACTTTTAGGAATTATTATAAATAATGTAGTTATAAATATAATGGGGAAAATATAATTCTGAAAAACATTTAGGTTAGATAATATTTAGTAGAAATTATCTAAATCTCTAAAAAGAATATTTCATAAAATTTCATTATAAGAAAATATTTTCTATAATTCATGAAATTAAATGGCAATTTTTTGGAATTTATACTCCTAATTTTAATGATAGATAGGATGATATGGTTTGTGATTTTAATTTATAAGAAAATTATTTTCTTCTAATTTTTAAAAAATAATAACAATTTATTGATTATCTTGTTTAAGGCCATCGAGTACTCATTGTCCCTTTTCGTTCATTACCGAAAAATCTAATATAATATGATACCTAATGATCTCATACAAAGTAAAAGGTTCCATCTGAGATAAAAATATAATTATAAAACAAAAATATTAAAATATCTAATCTTTTTACCCCAAATTTCATATTTAAAGATATTAATGAAAATAAAAATTATTATACATGTAAATTATAATTAAAATCCAATTCAAAAAATGAAGAAGAAAAAATACTAAAAATTATACATAGCTCAGTATAATATAGGTCAACAAATATTCATGAACATGTGTAATTACACTGAATGTTAGTTAATCTAATAAATGGATAAAGAATTATTTATATGGAACTCTAATACATAATATATTATCATATGTAGAATAACATTCATCATGTGTGTCCTTAATTTATAAAGTAGACATAAAACCATTGTATTGAGTTGTGTAAAAGTTATATGAATCATTTTGATATTCAGTGATTTATGGTTGAAAAAAGTAGTTATGAAATTGATTATTATTTGGTTTCCTGAACTAAAAATATGAAATTGATTTAGGATAAAGGTGTTATAATTTATAATTCAAAAATAGGAGTATTTAATAATATGGGATATATTATTCATCATAATATAAAAAATTTGGATTAATCTTAATATTTTATTGTATAACACTAATATAATATTAGGTTATCTAATATTTAAACAAGTTTTGCACACTATTTGGATGAAACATTATATGATGTCTTCTTTGAGGAAAAATATATATTTTTACATTAATAACTCTAATATAGACTTTGAACATTATTATTCATTCTGACATTAGTAAAATGTGTTCGAGAATATCTATTAATTATTGATGATAAAATTGATAAGGTAAGCTATATTATAATTATTTTATTAAAAGTATTATAAAAAATAAATACATAATTATTTTTGAAAAGTGAAAAGTTTTATTTCAATGAAATTTGTTTTGTGTCTGTATGTAAAAAATTTTCTATCTATAATGCATATGATTATATATATATATATATATTATTTTTAGTTGGATGTTAATAAATGATCATGGAATGGTCCAAGATTGAAAAAATGGTTATTCTATATATTTATATAGTGATAAATAGTAATTTGGTTCTATTAAATGAGTTAAGATGAAATTTTATTCCTTTACTGACTCACACTCTTTCTCAAAAAGTAAGATTTCTATTTTATAACATTATAATTGACTAATAATATTATAGGGTTACTTTTCAATTATCAATAATAATTTATCAATAAATGGATTCAAGGAAAAGGATTGAAAATATCCTTATTTTTATGTCATGATAAAATATAAATTTTTTCTCTCAAAATTTTTTAGTTTAAATAAAATAATTGAAATAAATTTTTTAAGAATTATTCTTCTTCTAAATTATAATCTCGTAATGCTTTTGAATAACTATTATATTTTTTAAAAATATATGTTAATTCCATAATTATTTTTTTATATTGTGTTTCAAATTTTAACATACATTTTGACACTCCCTTTTCTCTATTTTATATATTTTATATTATAATTTTTTATTATGAAATCACTGTTTAAATTTTCATGAAATTATGAACTTTTTACATGTTGGGGCGGGGGGTTGTGTTGATAACACATGGTTTTATAAAAATATTCATGTTTCATGTGTAATCATTTTGGGTATTATTTTCATGTGTTACTATGAAATATGATTAGATCATTGTTAATTAAACCATGTTAAAAATATTTAGTCTGCCTGATAGATTCTACATAATATCATTGTGTTTAGGAAAATTTTGTTTATCCTGTTATATTCTAATAAGGTGGTTTTATAAAATTTTACATCTATAAATTAATTGTGTAACACCAAAATTAAATATTAATTTGTTTCATCCATTATTGGGGAATATGTAATGGTGATTTCCACTATCTTATTCTTTTATATTTATCTCCTATCCACTAATATCAATTTTATATATCAGGTAACAATATCTACTCTATCAATATTTCTCTCTATGTCAACATAATATATTTTTTACCTTACAAAAAACCTCTCATGTATTTATCATCTCTAATGAACCATACGAGATGTTTTGAATCGGACTAGGGTATGAGGTGTTTTTTATTAGGGGTTTTGGGTGTTTTTAAATTGTAATGGGTTTTTGGTAGATTAATGCTTTATCCATTTAAAGGGATGTATTGTGACTTGATATAAACATGATTTAGTAATTTTTTATTGTGAACATCTTTTACATGAAACGTCATTTTGGTCTTTTTTATGAATAACTCCATTACTATTGAAAATATATATGGGATACATGTAATTTTTTCTACATTATTTTATGTTTTTTCTTACTCGGTATAAATGGTGTTAAATATTGTTTTATAAATTTCCATATCATGTGTTTTACACAAATTATTTGTAAAAATAAACAGAATTCTTCTTTGAATTTCATTTGATGATTAAATGTTGTTTACCCTACATGGGTCATGGAATGTTAATGGCATAGTTTTCATTACAATATTTTTCAATATAGATGTGATTGTGTCTAAAATTGGATTTTAATGAATGGTGTTCACACTCTAAATTATTTTAAATGGTTCCATCAATGGATGGTTTAAAATAATCTTTACAATTTGAACTTTAATTGTTATAAGGGTTTAAAATTCCATGAATGTTTTTATAAATCCTTATTTAGAGTGTTATGAAATATTTTACCATATTGAATGTGATACCCTTAGTTGATCCCCTATTTTTAAAATTATTAGAGTGAATTTTTTATATATGAGATATGATTTATATTATTTTCATTTTGAATGATTTGAAGAAGGTTTTATCATTTGAGGGAATTAAATGTGAAATGAATAATTTTATTTTTTTGTTATTTTTGAAAGATATTTGATTCATTTTTTCATGTCCAGTTGATTGTATAGATGGGAACCCTAAATCACATAGATTTAAGTATAAGTTTATTATAACGTCTTCAAACTATACATTTTATTGCGTACCATAGTTGAATGATCGAAGCTGTCCAGGGGAGTGTCCCCCACAAAAACAATGTGAGTTAATTTGGGGGATTTTGATTAAGATTGATCATAAAATTGGTTTCTACATGGTACCTTGTACTAGTTCTATCTTGGACTGTCTAACATTAAGGCATATAGAGTTTCACATGATTTTTAGCTACCATTGATGATATTATTCAAGATCCCCATCCAATATTTTATTATAACCCATAGTTGTATTGGCTTATATTGAACCATTTTATAGTAATGGTTATCTAGTTACAATAATTACATTGATGACACATTTCATTCTTCTGTTATATAAATATTCATAAAATTGAAAAAAATTATTAAATTTTATTTCAAAAATATATTTGAATTTTTTTTAAAGTATTGAAAACAATTTTTTATGTGTTTGGTTTTGAGATATTTTTTATAACAGGGAAATGTTTATTTAACAAAGAAATAACCATTGCTTTAAATTTTATGCAGTTGATGTAACCCATTATTTACATAAAATTGTATAGGCATATTTGTGTTAAATTGTTCCATAAAAATAAATTATATGTTCTAAAATACCCTCTTCTAGAGGTTTCTAAACAAAACAAAATTAAAGAATAACTCTATCTATATGAAAATTTTGTATTATTCAATAGATGTCCAATGTTTCTTAAAATCATTTAATGACCTGAACCACTAAGGCCCACCTCATTAGCAGTATTCTGAGTTCGATAACACTATGCTTGTCTCTAATAGGACATGGGCTATTGAATAACATCAAGTTAGCATATCACCCACATGGAAGGAGTTATCCTATATACCTATAAAGTCACACACATATCTAGGTCTATATAATAATGAATATAATGAAAAACTGATTAAAATTCATGCATATATATATAACCCATAACTATCATATGAAAAAAGTTCTGGGAAGCAAGAGGGAAAAAAATCAAACCAAATACATAAATAAATTACAAAATACTCAGAAGGTGGTTACTAATATCGAATGAAACAGCAGTATAAACCTAGTTCTATCTAGAACTAAATATATTACACTAACTCATGGTCTTCAAGGACTCTATGAAATGGTATGGAATCTATATAAGACATGAATTGTTTGGGAATCACCCATTTAGGGGTGAGTATAACATTACCCAGTAAGACACACTAAAATATCCCAACATAAAGAATCAAGAGACTAGTAATCTCATTGTATGGAATGTCAATCAGTATATGATAGGTAGTATTAAGAATAAAACATATTATATATACTCATAACATACAACATGACTAAAAATATGCCTTAATAAACATATTTCTATATGATTCTACTGAAGGATTCATGATAGATCACATCTAGGAGATTCCACTACATTACCCATTCTATGAAAGATGGAGCTCATAGGAGATATCATGTTTATTATGTCTCACCATCAATGATACCGACTATAAATCTGATGATATTGACACCCATAGAGGATATCAAACCCAAGATCTTTGGGGACACCATGAACCCAAATGGAATAATCAACAAAATGTGGTTCAAATGTATAGTGATACCATGAACAATATATGTTTATCGTGGTAGATTAGGGATCAAATACATTTTTATATAGATCAAGCTGATTCCAAAACCCCACCTAGGTTATAATAATGAATTATCGAGGATCCCACCCTGGGTCACGTGGATGGACAAAAAGAACATTATTCAATAATAATATTGTATAGGGAAAAAATATGATGAAAACGATTAAATTACACAATGTAACCTTATAGGGATCAACCAATAGAACACACTCAACTAACATTGTTATGCCCTAAAATGTTCTCATTGAAAACATACAATATTATGTCAGATATAGATTGTGATGAATTATGTTTCCAACCAACCCTTAGAATAAAGGATGAAAAAATCACAGAAGGATGCACATTTTGTCTCACTAGCGCTATCACCTATTATGTATTATTTTCACATCGAATTCATTTTCCTAAATTACATGGAATATAGTATATAGTATATAATTTTTTTATTTACTCATGTCTCTCAGAGTTCTATGAGACTATTCTTGTATCATCCAATTACTTTGATCTGGTATGTTTTCACTTTTTATAAGTTCCACTTTTCTCCAAAGTCATTAAGAGTGGGTTTCTTGGCTTTCTATAGGATATAGAGTAGGTACATGTTGTGTAAAAATGTTACAATATGTGTATTTGAGGTACACAATATATACTATAGGTGCATTCTATATAGGTAAACGCTGTGTAATGGAGGTACATGATGTGTAGGTACATGCCATGCATTGGAGGTACACATTGTGTAGGGGTTAAATAACTGTTTTTTAACCTTAGGTGATAGGTTTTTGTTGTAATTGTCCAGCATGGACTACATGTCATGTCCAAGGGGTACACATCATAAAACTTCCATCAACCAGGTTAAAGTCACATCTTTGTCTATTTTTCTTCGGTCTTTCTTTCGAATATTTTTTTATCTCGACCTTGGACTCTTCCAAGGAAAAATTCAAAGACTCCTCTCCTTCTAGTTTGATCTGATCAAATTTGGGTCTTCATTGCATCAAAGGCGTGTCTCTCTGGGTATGTGTTATTTCTAGTTCTACATTGTGGTTGATAATAACAGATCCCTATATTTTTGTCATCAAATTCATTTCTCTATGTTGTATGTTTCTTTGTGGTTTATTCTATATCTATTTTGATATCTCATTCTAAAGGCCTTTTCCATCAATGTTTTTGGTGACATGGTTATTTTTCTTCAAGGTATATGGGTTTCCTCTATTCTACCAACCTCTTATGTTTAGATTTAAATCAATCCTACAATGTTTGCTTTTGATTCTAGACTTTCGTTGTCATCATTGAATTTATTTTGTGGGGGATTCTGTTGTGAACATGTGTGACCAGAACATCAAGGTAGATAGTTCTGTATCTAGCCTAATATAATGAACATGCCTGTATATAATTGAAAATATATTTATTATATTGTAATTATTATTTGGATGTGTTAAAAATGGTTTTAAAAGATATATGTTATTCCCACATATTTTGATAAAAGTATTGTGAAATGGTTTGGAATGGTTTTCAAATAATTTAAATGAATTAAGAAAAAGACCACATTATTTACCATGGGTGCATAGGTGGAAGGTTTAGCATCAGCCCATAGTCCATTTTTTGTTATTATAAAGGTGTTTTTTCTTGGATATTTACTCAATTTCCAAGGCTTATTGTTCTAGGTTACAGGTATTGATATTTTGGGGGTTTCTAATATAGTATTCTTTTTTTTTCTTAGGCATGTTGTTCTTGGATCAATTTTTGTGCACTTGATTATTGTGGTACAAGTATTCTACGGCTAGGTCCTATAGTATTCCACGGTGTTGTGATGCATGTGCTTCTGTTTTTTATTTCTTATATTTAATTGTTGGCCATTATATGCATGTTTATACTTGTGGAATGTTAAATGAAAAAAATATTCTTTTAATGTGATATACATGATTTGGTACAAAACAATGGAAAATTTAAATGTTTTCCATGTTTTCTATCAAATTTATTTATTTCCTATAATTCCATGTTTTATTTTTAAATGGGAATACAAGATTTGTTATACCGAGTCTTATTGGGGAACATCTAGTTGGGATCCTACTAATCCAATTAGGTCACATCCTATGCACCAATACAGTAGTGCATAAACATTTTGTGTCATCCAGTGTAGTGAATGGTAGAGAGCTACAACGAGGCATCGAGGTTCATGTCATCTAGTTTGGTATATGGTGGGAGTTCATCCTTGCCATCTTTTGGAGTAGCTATTTAGTTTTTTAGTTCATTACTGTGGGACGTGTCTTAGAGTTTTAGCTACTTTGTAGTTGACTATTTCTGATGTTTTTATTATAGTTATGGAATATATATTTTTTATTCTTCCACATTCTCTCCTTTTCTATATATATTTCATATGGTTGGTTATGTTGGGTAAAATTATACCCGTTACTTTCTCATTCAATGCCCGGATGCTCGTCGCCAACCCATGGGGATTGACTTCACCCTTCTGGTATGTCACAGATTGGGTTGCGTGTCAGGTTTGAGGGAAACCTGGGCTGGTTTATTATATTTTTCTATTAAAGGAGTTATTTCTTAAAGAGTCCATGTCTTGGGACATCTGTTAGATAGTATATATTATTGTCATGACTTAAGAGGTTTTTTGTGATAGGATTATGTCCATATCATGTCGTAATGAGACTCAAGCATCCATGTGATGATGAAATTTGTCTCTCTATTTTTGGTTTTCGAATTAAAAATATTCGTTTCATTATGGGTTTTTTAGTTTGGATTGATAGTTTTTCTGTTGTATAATCATTTTGATGTTTCGGTGTGTAGTAGTGTGCCTTTGAGACATCCTACATAGGTTCCTCATGAATGTTCAACTGATTCTCCTCAAGGAAATACACATATAGATCATAATATCATTGAGACCATTGAACAAGCAGTCTGTGTTGTTGATCATGGTTTTCCATGAGTTCAGAACACTATTATTGAGGATGACTAGGAGTTGGAGGGGAAAGTGATAGATCACATGAAATAATAATCTAGAAGCGACCATTGCTTAATATGATGATTGAACAATAAAAGTTGAATGATTTTTTGGACAGGATCGATAAAATTTTATCTTCTTGAAGACTCTATAGAATATAAGGGAAATGGGTGTAACGATTAGGCTCGAGAGTTCCATCAAATGTTGGTGGGATTCTATGGTCCAAGAAGATGGAGAAGTGGGTAGGGATTGGAAGGGTTTTCAAACCCAATTAAATTATCATCTTTTTTTAGTGTTTATAATTAAAAAAATTCTTGGGAGTTCATGTTGTTACAGTAGGGAGAGTATTCGGTGTTTCCATACTCCAACCCATTTGCTAAGCTTGTCTGTTTTTTCTCGAATGTTGTAATGAACGACCATATGAATGCATAAAAGTTCATACAAGGTTTGCAACCAGTTATCAGATCACATGGGTTAAAGTAGAATCATTATACCTATGTGGAGATTTTAAACAAAACATTTATGGTAGAAATGAACATGGACGGAATGGTTGGATATTCAAACTATTTTCTTCCTTTAGGTAACAACTTTAGTGGTATTCATGGGAAACAGGTGGAGTGGAAGGATCATCACAAAATTAGAAGAGGTGGGTCTCTACAGTGAGACTCATCTACACCATCTATTACATTAGGTAATATTCCTCATATTTTCTGTCAGGGTAGCAAGGGAGGACATACTAGATATTATTTTCATTTTCCTTTGAATATGTGTAATCAATATAGACGTATTGGTCGTATAAATTATTTATCTCTATTGATGAATTCACCTTTTTGTGGTCAAGGTTCATTGGCTCCTAATCCCACTGTAGTGAATGGGGGATAATTAAAAACTACAAGGCTCTAGCCACAATCCCTAGGAGTGAAGCATTTCCAAAAAGTAAATGAGTGTCCAATTGAATTTGAAATAGGTCCGACAGAAGTGATAGGTATTCTCCTTATTGAAACATTAGTAGCTACTGCTTTGTTTAATAAAAATTCATCCAACTCATTTATAGCTTCATGTTTTGTTGATATGTTTAAACATCCTATAGAAATTATGAAATTTAAAATGGATTTAGCAACACCTCTTGGTAAGAGTAAAGTTCTAGGGTCATAGTGTCCTAATTCATTAATGATCATCGATATAGAGTCAGATTGGGATTTCTACATTCTTGATCAGGATCTGTTTGACCTCATCATTAGTATATATTGGTTTTTATTTCATCGAGTTGTGGTTTATAGTTATCGTCATCGTGTTTTTATTTGTTATTACCAATTGGAGCTCTCATGTGTTTTAGGGAGAGTGGTACCCAACATCTAGTCATGTTGGACTTTCCCGCCCAGTGCTCAGGATTTTTTTGGTTGTTATTCTGTTTGAGCACAATAATGGTTATTCTATATTTCTATTAATTAAGGTTAATATCCAGAATTCTATACATTTATTGATTAGGGGACATTATTATTATAATAGCATACCCTTTTTCTATATGGTGTAAATAACATATTCTTTATTATCTAAATATTATGGTATTTACCTATAAAGTTATTTTAGTTTATTGGATACATATTTTTTCTAGTTTTTTATAATATTACGATAATTGATGGAATTAGGAATGTTTTTCATTATGTGAATCCATTTTAAAAAGATATGAAACCTATTTTAATTGTATAGTTTCTTTATCATGTATTGAATTAAGACCATTTTATTTTTATTGGTTCCTAATGAAATTATGTATTATTGATTTCATGTGGAACTCATATGTATGGATGATGATGGGTGGGATCATATATCACCCTCCAATATGTTGGTTATGGTTTTATATAACATGAGATAATGATGTGTGGAATTAATTATCTTTGTTCACAAGATAAATTGGTTTAGGTATTGGGATTTTTTCACATCCAAAAAATGGTTTGTATTCATGGATTTGATAAAAAAATGAAATGGTGAAAATTTTGCTATTTTGTCACAATGTTTTATTATTCTAATTATTATAATGAATGCATGTGCATATACCCATGACAACATTATGCGTTTATAGATAATGTTTATTGACCAATGTTTCCTCCCACTATTCATTCATTTCTTATTTTACCCTACGATATTCTCGATAACCCATATTTTATCATCATATTTTTTTCAGTTATTATTTTTAAATGTCACATGATTATACCTATATGGTTTTTATATAATCACTTATAATAATTGATTGTAATTTTTTATGTTTACACATCATGAGCATATAGGCCCACCCATATCATATGTTTCTATTCCCCCAGCTTATGAAGATAGAAAAACTATGGAATTTATAGAAGAGTTTCTTATACAGAAATGTTTTGAGATACTTTTATGAATTATTATAAATAAGGTTGTAATAAATATAATGGGGAAAATATCATTCTGAAAAAAATTAGGTTAGATAATATTTAGTAGAAATTATCAAAATCTCTAAAAATAAAATTTCATAAAATTTCATTATATGAAAATATTTTCTATAATTAATGAAATTAAATGGCCATTTTTTGGGATTTATACTTCTACTTTTAATGATAGATAGGATGGTATGGTTTGTGATTTTATTTTATAAGAAAATTATTTTTTTTCTAATTTTTAAAAAATAATAACAATTTATTGATTATATAGTTTAAGGCCATCGAGTACTCATTGTCCCTTTTGGATAATTACCGAAAAATCTAATATAATATGGTACCTAATGATCTCATACAAAGTAAAAGGTTCTTTTTGAGATAAAAATATAATTATAAAACAAAAATATTAAAATATCTAATCCTTTTACCCCAAATTTCATATTTAAAGACATTAATGAAAATAAAAAATATTATACAGGGACATTATAATTAAACTCCCATTCAAAAAATGAAGAAGAAAAAAATACTAAAAATTATACATAGCTTAGTATAATATAGGTCAACTAATATTCAAGAACATGTGTAATTACACTGAATGTTAGTTAATCTAATAAAGGGATAAAGAATTATTTATATGGAACTCTAATATATAATATATTATCATATGTAGAATAACATTCATCATGTGTGTCCTTAATTTATAAAGTAGACATAAAACCATTGTATTGAGATGTCTAAAATGTATATTAATCATTTTTAAATTCAGTGATTTATGGTTGAAAAAACTAGTTATGAAATTTATTATTATTTGGTTTCCTGAACTAAACATATGAAATTGATTTAGGATAAAGTTGTTATAATTTATAATTCCAAAATAGGAGTATTTAATAATATGTGATATATTATTCATCATAATATAAGAAAATTTGATTAATCGTAATATTTTATTGTATAACACTAATATAATATTAGGTTATCTAATATTTAAACAAGGTTTGCACACTATTTGGAAGAAACATTATATGATGTCTTCTTTGTGGAAAAATATATATTTTTAGATTAATGACACTAATATAGACTTTGAACAATAATATTCATTCAGACATTAGTAAAATGTTTTTGAGAATATCTATTAATTATTGACGATAAAATTTATAAGGTAAGTTATATTATAAATATTTTATTAAAAGTATTCTAAAAAATAAATACATAATCATTTTTGAAAAGTGAAATGTTTTATTTCAATGAAATGTGTTTTCTGTCTATATGTAAAAAAATTTCTATCTATAATGCATATGATTATATATATATATATATATTATTTTTAGTTGCATGCTAATAAATGATCATGGAATGGTCCAAGATGGAAAAAATGGTTATTCTATATATTTATATAGTGATAAATAGTAATTTGCTTCTATTAAATGAGTTAAGATGAAATTTGATTCCTTTTCTGGCTCATACTCTTTCTCAAAAAGAGAGATTTCTATTTTATAACATTATAATTGACTAATAATATTATAGGGTTACTTTTCAATTATTAATAATAATTTATCAATAAATGGATTCAAGGAAAAGGATTGAAAATATCCTTATTTTTATGTCATGATAAAATATAAATTTTTTCTCTCAAATTTATTTTAGTTTAAAGAAAATAATTGAAATAATTTTTTTAAGAATTATTATTCTTCTAAATTAGAATCTCGTAATGTTTTTGATTAACTATTATATATTTTAAAAAAATATGTTAATTCCATAATTATTTTTTTATATTGTGTTTCAAATTTTAACATACATTTTGACCATCCCTTTTCCATATTTTATATATTTTATATTATTATTTTTTATTATGAAATCACTATTTAAATTTTCATGATATTTTGAAAATTTTACATCTTGGGGTGGGGGGTTGTGTTGATAACATATGGTTTTATAAAAATATTCATGTTTCATGTGTAATCATTTTGGGTATTATTTTCATGTGTTACTATGAAATATGATTAGATCATTGTTAATTAAACCATGATAAAAATATTTAGTCTGCATGATAGATTCTACATAATATCATAGTGTTTAGGAAAATGTTTTTTATCCTGTTATATTCTAATAAAGTGGTTTTAAAAAATTTTACATCTATAAATTAATTGGGTAACACCAACATTAATGATTAATTTGTTTCATCCATTATTGGGGAATTTGTAATGGTGTTTTCCACTATCTTATTCTTTTATATTTAGCTCTTCTCCACTGATATCAATTTTATTTATCATGTAAATATATCTACTCTATCAATATTTCTTTCTATGTCAACATAATATATTGTTTTCCTTACAAAAAACCTCTCATGTATTTATCATCTCTAATGAACCATACGGGATGTTTTGAATCTGACGAGGGTATGAGGTGTTTTTGATTATGGGTTTTGGGTGTTTTTAAATTGTAATGGGGTTTTTTGGTAGATTAATTCCTTATCCATTTAAAGGGATGTATTGTGACTTGATATAAACATGATTTATTAATTTTTTATTTTGAACATATTTTACATGAAACGTCATTTTGTTATTTTTTTTGAATAACTCCATTACTATTAAAAATATATATGGGATACATGTAATTTTTTCCACATTATTATATGCTCTTTCTTACTCGGTATAAATGGTGTTAAATAGTGTTTTATAAAATTCCATTTCATGTATTTTACACAAATTATTTGTTAAATGGAACAGAATTCTTTTTTCAATTTCATTTGATGATTAAATTTTGTTTACCCTACATGGGTCATGGAATGTTAATGGCATAGTTTTCATTAAAATATTTTTCAATATAGATGTGATTGACTTTAAAATTGGTTTTTAATGAATGGTGTTCACAATATAAATTATTTTAAATGGTTCCATCAATCGATGGTTTAAAATAATCTTTACAATTTTAACTTTAATTGTTATAAGGGTTTAAAATACCATGTATGTTTTTATAAATCCTAATTTAGAGTGTTATAAAATATTTTACCATGTTGAATGTGATACCCTTAGCTGATCCCCTATTTTTAAAATTATTAGAGTGAATTTTTTATCTATGAGATATGATTCATATTATTTTCATTTTGAATGATTTGATGTAGGTTTTATCATTCGAGGGAATTATAGGTGAAATAAATAATTTTATTTTATTGTTATTTTTTGAAATATATTTGATTCATTTTTTTCATGTCCAGTTGATTGTATACATGGGAACCCTATATCACATAGATATAAGTATAAATTTATTATAACGAGTTCAAACTGTACATTTTATTGTGTACCATAGTTGAATTATCGAAGCTGTCCAGGGGAGTGTCCCCCACAAAAACAATGTGAGTTAATTTGGGGGATTTAAATTAAGATTGATCATAACATTGGTTTCTACATGGTCCCTTGTACTAGTTCTATCTTGGACTGTCTCGCATTAAGGCTTATAGAGTTTCACATGATTTTTAGCTACCATTGATTATAATAATCAATATCCCCATCCAATATTTTATTATAACCCCTAGTTGTATTGGCTTATATTGAACCATTTTATAGTAATGGTTATCTAGTTACAATAATAACATTGATGACACATTTCTTTCTTCTGTTATATAAATATTCATAAAATTGAAAAAAATTATTATATTTTATTTCAAAAATATATTTGAAATTTTTTTAAAGTATTGAAAACAATTTTTTACGTGTTTGGTTTTGAGATATTTTTTATAACTGGGAAATGTTTATTTAACAAAAAAATAACCATTGCTTCAAATTTTATACAGTTGATGTAACCCATTATTTACATAAAATTGTATAGGCATATTTGTGTTAAATTGTTCCATAAAAATAAATTATATGTTCTAAAATACCCTCTTCTAGAGGTTTCTAAACAAAACGAAATTAAAGAATAACTCTATCTATATGCAAAATTTGGATTATTCAATAGATGTCCAATGTTTCTTAAAATCATTTAATGACCTGAACCACTATGGACCACCTCGTTAGTAGTATTCTGAGTATGATAACACCTTGATTGTCTCTAATAGGACATGGGCTATTAAATAACATCAAGTTAGCATATCACCCACATGGAAGGAGTTATCCTATATACCTATAAAGTCACACACATATCTAGGTCTATATAATAATTAATATAATTTAAAACTGATTAACATTCATGCATATATATATAACCCATAACTAGCATATGAAAAATGTACTGGGAATCGTGAGTAAAAAAAGCAAACCAAATACTTAAATAAATTAAAAAATACTCAGAAGGTGGTTACTAATATCGAATGAAACAGCAGTATAAACCTGGTTCTATCTAGACCTAAATATATTACAGTACCTCATGGTCTTCAAGGACTCTATGAAATGGTATGGAATCTATATAAGACATGAATTTTTTGGGAAGCACCCATTTATGGGTGAGTATAACATTACCCAGTAAGACACACTAAAATATCCAAACATAAAGAATCAAGAGACTAGTAATCTCATTGTATGGAATGCAATCAGTACATGATAGGTAGAATTAAGAATAAAACATATTATATATACTCATAACATACAACATGTCTAAAAATATTCCTTAATAAACATATATCTATATGATTCTACTGAAGGATTCATGATAGATCACATCTAGGAGATTCCACTACATTACCCATTCTATGAAAGATGGAGCTCATAAAAGATATCATGTTTATTATGTCTCACCGTCAATGATACTGACTACAAATCTGATGATATTGACACCCATAGAGGATATCACACCCAAGATATTTGGGGGACACCATGAAACCAAATGGAATAATCCAGAAAAAGTGGTTCAAATGTATAGTGATACCGTGAACAATATATGTTTATCTTGGTAGATTAGGGATCAAATCCCTTTTTATATAGATAATGATGATTCCAACACCCCACCTAGGTTATAATAATGAATTGTCGAGGATCACACCCTGGGTCACGTGGATGGACAAAAAGAACATTATTCAAGAATAATATTGTATAGGGAAAAAATATGATGAGAAGGATTAAATTAAACAATGTACCCTTATAGGGATGAACCAATGGAACACACAAAACTAACATTGGTATGACCTAAAATGTTCTCATTGAAAACATACAATATTATGTCAGATATAGATTGTGATGAATTATGTTTCCAACCTACCCTTAAAAGAATGGATGAAAAAATCAAAGAAGGATACACATTTTGTCTCACTAGCCCTATCACCTATTATGTATTATTCTCACATCGAATTCATTTACCTAAATTACATGGAATATAGTATATAGTATATAATGTTTATATTTAATCATGTCTCTCAGAGTTCTATGAGACTATTCTTGTAACATCCAATTACTTTGATCTGGTATGTTTTCACTTTTTATAAGTTCCATTTTTCTCCAATGTCATTATGAGTTAGTTTCTTGGCTTTCTATAGGATAACGAGTAGGTACATGTTGTGTAAAAATGTTACAATATGTGTTTTTTAGGTACACACTATATACTATAGGTTCATTCTATATAGTACAGGCTGTGTAATGGAGGTACACGATGTGTAGGTACATTCCATGCATTGGAGGTACACATTGTGTAGGGGTTAAATAACTTTTTTTTAACCTTAGGTGACAGGTTTTTGGTGAAATTATCCAGAATGCACTACATGTCATTTCCAAGGGGTACACATCATGAAACTTCTATCAACCAGGTTAAAGTCACATCATTGTCTATTTTTCTTCGGTCTTTCATTCGAATATTTTTTTATCTCGACCTTGGACTCTTCCAAGGAAACAATCAATGACTCCTCTCCTTCTAGTTTGATCTGATCAAATTTGGGTCTTCATTTCATCAAAGTCATGTCTCTCTGGGTATGTGTTCATTCTAGTTTTACATTGTGGTTGATAATTACAGATCCCTATATTTTTGTCATCAAATTCATTTCTCTATGATGTATGTTTCTTTGTGGTTTCTTCTATATCCATTTTGATATCTCATTCTAAATGCCTTTTCCATCAATGTTTTTGGTGACATTGTTATTTTTCATCAAGGTATATGGGTTTCCTCCCTTCTACCAACCTCTTATGTTTAGATTTAAATCAATCCTACAATGTTTGCATTTGATTCTAGACTTTCGTTGTCATCATTGGATTTATTTTGTGGGGGATACTGTTGTGAGCATGTCTGACCCGAACATCAAGGTAGATAGTTCCGTATCAATCCTAATATAATGAAAATGCCTGTTATATAACTGAAAATATATTTATTATATTATAATAATTATTTGGATGTGTTAAAAATGGTTTTATAATAGATATGTTATTTCCATATATTCTGATAAAAGTATTGTGAAATGGTTTGGAATGGTTTTCAAATAATTTAAATGAATTATGAAAAAGACCACATTATTTACCATGGGTGCATAGGTGGAAGGTTTAGCATCATCCCATAGTCCATTGTTTGTTATTATAAAGGTGGTTTTTCTTAGATATTTACTCAATTTTCAAGGTTTATTGATCTAGGTGACAGGTATTGATATTTTGGGGGTTTCTAATATAGTATTCTTTTTTTCTTAGGCCTGTTGTTCTTGGATAAATTTTTGTGCACTTGATTATTTTGGTACAAGTAGTCTATGTCTAGGTCCTATAGTATTCCACGGTGTTGTGATGCATGTGCTTCTGTTTTGTATTGCTTATATTTCATTGTTGGACATTATATGAATGTTTATACTTTTGGAATGTTAAATGAAAAAAATATAATTTTAATCTGTGATACATGATTTGGTATAGAAAAATGTAAAATGTAAATGTTTTCCATGTTTTCGATCAAATTTATTTATTTCCTATAATTCCATGTTTTATTTTTAAATGGGCATACATGATTTGTTATATCGAGTATTATTGGGGAACATCTAGTTGGGATCCTACTAATCCTATTAGCTCACATCCTATGCACCAATACAGTAGTGCATAAAATTTTTTGTGTCATCCAGTGTAGTGAATGGTATAGAGCTACAGTGAGGCAGTGAGGTTCATGTCAACTAGTTAGGTATATGGTGGGAGTTCATCCATGCCATCTTTGGAGTGGCTATTTAGTTTTTTAGTTCATTACTATTGGACGTGTCTTAGAGTTTTAGCTACTTTTTAGTTGACTATTTATGATGTTTTTATTATAGTTATGGAATATATATTTTTTATTCTTCCACATTCTCTCCTTTTCTATATATATTTCATATGGTTGGTCATGTTGGGTAAAATTATACCCTTTAATTTCTCATTCAATGCCTGGATGCTCATCTCCAACCCATGGGGATTGAATTTTCCCTTCTGGTATGTCACAGATTGGGTTGGGTGTCAGGTTTGAGGGAAACCTGGGCTGATTTATTATATTTTTCTATTAAAGGAGTTATTTCCTAAAGAGTCCAGGTCTTGGGACATCTGTTAGATAGGATATATTATTGTCATGACTTAATAGGTTTTTTGTGATATGATTATGTCCATATCATGTCGTAATGAGACTCAATCATCCATGGGATGATGAAATTTGTGTCTCTATTTTTGGTTTTTGAATTAAAAATATTCGTTTCATTATGGGTTTTCTAGTTTGGATTGATAGTTGTTCTGTTGTATAATCGTTTTGATGATTCAGTGTGTAGTAGTGTGCCTCTGAGCTGTCCTCCATAGGTTCCTCATGAATGTTCAACTAATTCTCCTCAAGGAAATACACATATGGATCATAATATCATTGAGACCATCGAACAAGCAGTCTGTGTTGCTGATCAGAATTTTCCATGAGTTCAGAAGACTATTATTGAGGTATAACTAGGAGTTGGAGGGTAAAGTGATAGATCATGTGAAATCGTAATCTAGAAGCAACCATTACTTAATATGATGATTGAACAATAAAAGTTGAAGGATTTTCTGGACAGGATCGGTAAAATTTTTTCTTCTTGAAGACTCTAGAGAATATAAGGGAAATGTGTGTAACGATTAGGCTCGAGAGTTCCAACAAATGTTGGTGGGATTCTATGGTCCAAGAAGATGGAGATGTGGGTAGGGATTTGAAGGGTTTCCAAACCCAATTAAATTATCATATTTTTCTAGTGTTTATAATGTCGAAAAATTCATGGGAGTTCATGTTGTTACATAGGGAGAGTATTCGGTGTTTCTATACTCCAACCCATTTGCTGAGCTTGTCCATTTTTTCTCGAATGTGGTAATGAATGACCATATGAATGCATAAAAGTTCATACAAGGTTTGCAACTAGTTATCAGATCACATGGGTTAATGTAGAATCTTTATACCTATGTGGAGATTTTAAATAAGACTATGATGGTAGAAATGAACTTGGACGGAATGGTTGGATATTCAACCTCGTTTCTTCCATTAGGTAACAATATTAGTGGTATTCATGGGAAAAAGGTGAAGTGGAAGGATCATCACAAAAGTAGTAGAGGTGGGTCTCTGCAGTGAGACTCATCTGCACCATCTATTACAGTATGTAATATTCCTCATATTTTCTATTAGGGTAGCAAGGGAGGACATACTAGATATTATTTTCATATTCCTTTGAATATGTGTAATCAATATATACATATTGGTCGTATAAATTATTTATCTCTATTGATGAATTCAACTTTTTGTGGTCAGGGTTCATTGGCTCCTAATCCCACTGTCGTGTATGTTGAATAATTAAAAACTACAAGGCTCTAGCCACAATCCCTAGGAGTGAATCATTTCCAAAAAGTAAATGAGTGTCCAATTGAATTTGAAATAGGCCCGACAGAAGTGATAGGTATTCTCCTTATTGTAACATTAGTAGCTACTGCTTTGTTTAATAAAAATTCATCCAACTCATTTATATCTGCATGTTTTGTCGATATGTTTAAAAATCCTATAGAAATTATGAAATTTAAAAAGGATTTAGCAACACCTCTTGGTAAAAGTAAAGTTCTAGGGTTGTAGTGTCCTTCTTCATTAACGATCATCGATACAGAGTCGGTTTGGGATTTCAACATTCTTGATCAGGATCTGTTTGACCTCATCATTAGTATATATTGGTTTTTTAGTCATCTATTTGTGGTTTATAGTTATCGTCAGCGTGTTTTTATTTCTTATTACCAACTGGAGCTCTCATGTGTTTTAGGGAGAGTGGTACCCAACATCTGTTCATGTTGGACTTCCCCGCCCAGTGCTCATGATTTTTTTGGTTATTAGTCTGTTTGAGAACAATAATGGTTATTCTGTGTAAGATCATCCTATTATGGTTCAAGACTTCCTTGACATTTTCGCTTATGATTTCTCTAGTCCTCCTCTAGAGAGAGAGGTAGAGTTTATCATTGACTTGGTTCAAGGGACATAGCTGATATCGATATCTTCTGATCATATATCTACAACAGATCTAAAAGAGATCAATATTAAATTTTTTAAATTATTGAAAAATGTATTCATTCACTCTAGTGTCTCACCTTGAACAGACACTATTATCATTATGAATAAATCATATGATTCACATCCTTTATGTGTGGACTATCGAATGTTTAACTGGGTAACAGTTAATAAAAAATATCCTTTGCATCATGTGGTTGATCTGTTTGATCATTTGAAGGAGGAAATGTGGTTCTAAAAGTTTGTTCTTTGGTTGGGTTATCATCAGCTTAAATCTATATAGAATAATATTCTGTAAATGGCCTTTAATAATTGTAATATAAATTACAAATATCTCTTGATTCCTTTTTGTCTTACTAAGTTCACCTCAAGGTTCTAGAAAAGTCATCAAGTTGCAATGCGAACTCAGATCAAGTTGAGCACATCCTACCATCCACATATGGATGGTCAGAAATAGTGTGTAATTCAGATCATGTAGGATATTCTTCTTTCATGTGTCATTGAATTTTGGAGGATCGTGGGATGGACATCTGGGACTGGTTGAGTTTGTTTTCAATAATAGTTATTAGTCCTCAATTAGAATGGATCCTTTTGAGGCGTTGTATAGTAACCCATACTGTTTACCACGTTGTTGGGAAATGGTGGGTGAACTAACTTTTGTTGGACCATGTATGGTTCGTGAGTAATTTGGAAGGATTCGGGATGTGTGAAGATGCCTTGTTACATCCCAATATTGACAAATAATAATATAAAAAGATGGTGGCATCATTCTTTGTAGTTTCCATGGGTGATAGGGTTTTCATGAATGATTATACTCGGTTGGGTCACCATCAGTTTGAAAAATTTGGAATGTTTTCTCCATGATATGTTTGGTTGTTTAAGATCATTGAACGGCGCAAATATATTTATTATTGGTTAGTATTGTCAATTTAGTTGACTGGCATCCATGATGCATTCCACAAATATCATCTTAGGATGTATCACCCTGATCCCACTCACATTTTTAGTGGGATGAAATTTTTTTAGATTCAGATGCTTCAGTCTTGGAGAAACCAGTTGAGAGAATTGACTCTCTTATGAAATTATTGCATGGGAACTCAATTACATGGCTCAGATCTCTATAGAATCAAGGATCATATTCTCATAAGTCTTGGGAATATAAGTTATTGATGAGGGAGTAGTGGCCTCATCTTTTTCTAGGGATTACATCTTCAACATGGCATCTTAGGGATGGAAAATCATCATGGTAGAGATTTTGTAACATCCCATTGCCTAGATCGGGTATGTTTTCACTTTTTTTAAGTTACCCTTTTGTTCATTTTCCTTGTGAGTAATTTTATGGATTTCATGCAGTCTGCCGAGCAGGTACATGTTGTGTTTGGAGGTACACAATGTGTAGGTACACGTAGTGTATTGGAGGTACATGTTGTGTAGGAACATGCTATTTACTTGAGTTATATGGTGTGTAGGTACAGATATTTTACTAGAGGTACACATCTTGTAGTGGTAAATAGCCGTTTTTTAACATAATGTGACGAGTTTTTCTACAAAATTATACGATGTGGCCTACAAGATGTGACCATGGGGTACACTTCAGGACCCAACATGCACCAAGTTTAAATTCATGCATTCAGATATTTTGGTTCGGTATTACCTTTCTATCTTCATTTAACCTGACCCTAGACATTTAATTATTATATTTTCATAGTAGCCTCTCATTTATGTTAAATTTGATCAATATTGGATTTTAGTTGGTTATGTGGTGTGTCTCTCCAGGTATGTGTTCTTTCTGGTTGATCGTTGTGTTTGATCATGATATTTCCCTACCATTGTGGTATCTGCTTCGTTGATCTGAGTTGGATACTTATTCTTGGTTTCTTTTAGACCTGTTATGAAATTACATTCTAAAGGCCTTTTCCTATGTTACTCTTGGTGTGTAGGGGTTTTTCATTGAGGTATGTGGGTTTCCTTTCTTTTGCAGACATCTTGTGTTAAGATTTGAATAAATCCCAATTTGCCTGTGTATGATTATATGACCTTCATTTTCATTGTTCGATTTCAATTTTCGTGGTTTCTATTGTGGTTGTGTGAAACCCAAACTTTTAGGTATGTGGTTTTGTCTCTAGTTTGTGATAATGAGCTTGATTTATATTTCTTTGTAAATTGATTTATAAAATTAGCATGATTTTTTGTGTATGTTGATAATGGTTTTTGATTGATAAATGGGTTATCATTGGCTTCTGATAAATGGAATGTGAAATGGATATGAATGGTTTTAAAATAAATTAAATGAGTTTGGAAAAATATCACATGTGTTTCCTTATGTACCTAGGTGGAAGTTTTTTCATGAGGGAATCGCCCATTGTTTGTGATTATCGAGGGGTTTTATCATGGTGTATTCTGTTGATTCAAATTAATATTGTTCTAGGGTTCCTGTATTAAAATTTGGAGGGGGTTAGTTAAGGGGTATTCCTTTTCTTCTAAGACCCATTGTTCTAGGATCAATTTATTCACCTGTTTATTGTGGTACGAGTAGTCTTTATCCTAGTGTGGTAGTGTTTTTTATAGGTGTGATACATGCGCTTCTATTCTACATTTCATGGCTTTCTGAGTTATCCATGATATTCTTTCTTTTTCTTTTCGAATGCGATACAGAATAATATTCTTTGAAACTGATAAACCCATTTTTGTCTATAACTATGGAAAATGGAAATGATTACCATGATTTATATAAAATTGATTTACTTTTTCTCATGACATGTTTTATTTTAAAATGATCATAAATGATTTTTTATATATAGAGACTTTTTTTGGAAAAACCCAGTGGGATCTCACTTATCCATTTAGCTCACACACTTTCCACCTCTTCGATGGTGCATAGACCATTATTTTTATTCTAGTGTATGGAAAGGAAAGCTACCACAGTGAGTCGGTGGGGTTTATGTCATCTGGTTGGCTATTTGGTGGTGAGATGGTGGGAATTATTCCCCAAAACCATTTAGGTTAGATTTTTTGTTTTTTAGTCCATTTTTATTCGACTTGTCTTGGAGTTTTATCTACCTTTTAGTTTTCTATTTCTGATGTCTTTCTTATAGTTATGGAATATATATTTGTTAGTTCTCTACTGTTTCATCCTTGATATATATATATATATATATATATATATATTTTCAACGTGGTTGTTCAATATGGGAGAAATATTTCCCTAGGTTTCATCGTTTCATGCCTGGGAGCTTATCACCAGCCCATGGGGATCAGGGTTGCCAGTTAGGTATGTTACATATCGGTTCAGGTTTCTGGTTTGAGGGTAACCAGGGTCGGTTTGTTACAGATCTCATGAACATCTATCTATTCCATTGTACATCTTTTTGTTCCCTTTTAGGTTTTTCTGTTTTTGACCTTGTACGTGTTATGTCAATCTACAAGGTTATTCCCATGTGTTCTATTGGTGGTCATCTACATTGTCATGTTTTTACATGTATACAATCTTGGGTGAGTTACTAATTTCTAGTACTTTTTCAAAACACTGGTGATTTTTCCCTATGTATAAACCTGTATACTCTAGAGGGTTGAATATAGTATATGATTTCTCTAGAATATATTCCATGTAGTCTAAAATTCGTCAGAAATTACAAAAATTTCATCCATCTTCTTCAATCCTCCACCATTTGATCCGACCTCAATTCTAACTATTGATCATATATATTGATCCAAATGAGCATTTATATCACTTCCCACCTAATTGTGGATACTGAAAATGATTTTTAATCCACCAAATTTATTGTTCTATCATTGTACACAAAACCTATAATTCTAGGATTGTCAATTTGGACCTGACACTCAAAAGATTTCCTACCATCATCATATCAACTCGATCACATTGACTATCACGAACCTGAGTTTTTTGTAATGATATGATTCATCTATGGGTGGTCATATAACGATAAAATAAAATGTATTGGTGAACCACCTACCAATGTAATTTTAAGTTATGATAATACATAAATGGGGGGAGAAGATTCCTAAAAACAACTAATTTACATCATTCAATGTTCATTTTGGTTAATACTCATTATTGTTTGAATAGTGAATAAATATAAAACAATAAACAAATAAAGTATACAACTACTAAATTATAGGAATGTTATGTGATCGATTGAAATTAACCTTCAATTTAGGATCTAATTTTAGTATATAAATTATTTCACATTATAAATGGGATAAAAAAATGGTATAAATTGGAAAAATTTTGATTCCTTACTATTTGATGGAATGATCATATGTGAACAACACCTCCTCTAGAGAAGAATAAGATCATTCCACTTTATTCGTTGTTCTTCTATTTATTCCCCTTAATATATTCATCATAAAGCCTAAATATTGATTTAAAAAAAATATATATTATCCTACCAAATATAACATGTTTTTATGTATTACCATAAAGATTTTATATAATTTTTTATATATACAGAATATTTTGTCACTATGCTAAAACAAAAAATAAGTTAATTAAATTGATGCCATTTATTTTTAACAGCAGCGAAGGAAAAATAACAATATGTCTTCTGCCAACAAAGAATATTCCAGGGATAGGTTAAAAATAACATTCTTTATTCAATGTAATTCATATATTTATAGTCAGTGTATCCAATCTAGATTTATTATACGGTTTCAAAAAAATTGTTCACATTTTATATAAAATATTTAATATTGTTATAATACTAATACGAAGCCTGTATAGGACTCAAAATCTCACACGACATTTTCAAAATATTTTGAAAATATTCTTTTATGTTTTCAATGAAATAGTAGTGAAAAATAATGACAATAAATTCTCCACAACATTATGTAATTTGATCTTGAAAATGGAAAACCTACTCAAATGGTATGATATAGAGCTATCAACTGGGATTCCCACTCACATGAACTCTAATTATGGTTCCCTAGATGTCAAAAAAATACAACAAATGGAAAAAAATCCCATGAAGGGTCATTACATATTAGAACATAAAAATTTATGGGATCCTCAAACTCATTAAAATGTTATTTCCACCCACTAGGTTAATCTCAACCTAGTTGACATCATGTATCGAGTAAAAAACATGTCACCTCAACGGTGAAAACTGGGAAACACCAAACATCATATCTAACTATAGTTACAAGGTCTAGTATGATGTCACCTCACTAACCAAACTATGTGGCTAAAAAAGGGTCCTATTAAAACAGTATATAGGCTATCATCTAGGAAAAATCACCCAAATCCTTGACATGTGATATCTCTCAGAACACATTATCTCCTAATCAAACTCAAAATTACTTATTGTCATTCCTCAATGAACTATTTACATTACAAATACAACATTAGTTAATCCGGGATGATGTACACCGTTTATAATAATATCTATAACAATCTATAGGCCCACAGAAACAATATCTTACTATCAATAGCCAATGCAGTTATGAAATACATGGTATCCCACACATGGCCTCAAATGATGTTAGACCAATGGTGGATTGGTTGCTATTATGATACCCAAATCCCACCAATGGTAGAAGATCCTTATGGATATGGTCCGTATAAAATATTAACCCTCTAAATCAGATTATCCTAAAACTGAATGGTACTATTTACCTTTCTAACAGCCTAGGGTAAAACTATCAGGCTGATCCAAAACTAAGTCCCAAATATTCATGCATCCTCTCCCTAATCTTGTTGTCAATTGAGAATCACATTATAAAAATATATATTTAATCACATGAATACGGAATACCTTTAAATTAATATACATCTCAAAATCTCCACTAGGGTCTTCTCTTAGAAAGTTTGAAAGTGGTCCAACTAGATGAGTCGGTGGAAGATCACTCAGATAACATCATGATTAATCACTACTCACTGATGCTGCATCATGAAATCAGAAAATATTTCATCATATTTCCCTCACTAGGTTTTTACATTATTATTCACATATGGATAGGTGAAATGACATCCTGATCATTAACCAACAATAGTAAATAACATCATGAGAATCTAAACCTGATAACAAAGGACCATGGTAAATCATCATCTATGTTTTATAAAATGTTATGAGAAAGAAACAAACTAATAACATATTCTAGAAGAATGAATAGATTCTCCATCTATACGGGGAATGATAACATACAGAACACCTTTAGAAAATAAACTTATACCATCTCCATTGGATATATTGTCACTCATGACCTAGAAATTGATATAAAAAAATTTTTACTCCCTGAAATGTGGAAGTAGCATAAGAGAATCATCCATAGACTCGAGATATGTTACAAATTCCCTATCCTCAAGGGTCAATTGTGAAGTGTTCCACTACTTTGTTTCCTTACTCTATAATATCTGGTGAAAAACATTATTGTGAGAAAAATATACTATAGATAGTACCTTGGGTGGATCTCAAGCTAGTACTTGATTAACCATATTTTACTCCATTGTAACTCCCATGTATATGTGAAAATATCCCAATAATATCTGCTATAAAATCTATATATGGAAATTTAAGACTTTATTGTAGAGTTTATACTCCCAGATCATGTCTAGAATCATCTCATGTGTCATTCATAGTCCATCACTAGTGATATGTATTATAGGATGCTAATAAAGAGGATGGCTATGAACCAGTCTATGATTGGTAGAGGATTGAATTACTAAGTCACACAAAATGTTAAAGAATTCAACATGTCAAAAGTTATCACCAATAAAACAATTTATATATAGAGTAATTAGAAATACAACTTTGGTACATCCTACTCTCAAACCTATAGATAGTGATATCATGTACCGAGGTCAAATATTGATAACCACTTCACCCACTAACAACCATATGGAAATGACATCGATTCTTAGGGGGTGGATACTCCATAATGATAGTCAATAGGTTCTAGTGATTTTAATTCACCCAATTCCAAAAAAAATACAATTCTATTCATAGATGGAAAAAATATTTCTTCCCTAGGGAGATCACATGGTATAACATCACACATTCCTACGTAGATTCACCAACTATAACTTTTTCTTGTGCAACATTCTGGTTTTATCATATATGATTGAACAAATATTAAATGTTCCATGGAACATGTATATTAATAATAAAACATTATATTGGTTGGTAATCATTGAACATCCTGAGGAAATATTTCATAATAAATCTCCACCATCTTAGTAACTAGAATCAAATAGTATCTTATGTTGCAAGAGTAATACCATTAAACTGGTAAGAAGTCAGGTGTATCGAGCTACATAAGAGATTGGGCTTCCATTCTTAAGAACACTACTTTACAAATGGGAGAAAAATTAATCCCACGAATTAGATATAATCTAACCATCACTGGTAATATTTAATGGATCTTTAATGGTATAAAATATGTCTATATAGGGGAAAACATCGTTGGACACCATGAAAACTATGGAAAGTAACCATGCTACACTCTCCGGCTCCTCAAGAGTTGGGTATCACTGTCTATAAAATTGATTGACCAATGATCTAATCTTATGGTAATTATAAATATTAGGGTTGATAAAATGGATCAATTGAAATCTAAATATCTCAGAGAAAGGATTTATAGTTAAAAGAGTGGATCATTCCTATTTTGATCATAATGGAATGTAAAGTAGAATAGCCATACAGAATACCTTGAATCACTATTAGATCCTCTATGACCCATTCCTCCAGCACCAATAGCAATAGATATCAGCATACAATAAAATTTTAGATCATTTAATATAACTCTATGTGTGGTGGTGGTCGCAACATATCAAGGCTCTTGCTAGTACATACTTCCCTCTATGTTTCAAAGCATGTCCACCAGACTACGGAGCACCCAGATCCAACAACTACATGATCCGGGGTAGTATATTGAGTCATTGTCTATTTTTAAGAACATATTTAGGACAATACCATAATAGATTTCCAAATCCATCACAAAAATAATAATTCATAAGCAATAGAAAAGTGGGTTGACCCCAATGTCGTAATAAATCATGAAACATACTGTGATGTGACATTCCTAACACACCTTATATAAGTGGAACCTTATAGATTTGTATAAAAATATATTAATGACATGGAAGCTTGTGATAAACATTTGATCCATGTTCTCTATCATATAACACCAATAGATCTACCCATAACTCAGTGTGACATTATGAATCCATTAGAACCACTAGAGTTGGGTCTCAATATTGATCAATGGGTGGAAAAAAATACTTCTACTGTCCTAAAAAAATTAACTCCTGAATAATATAATAAATAGATGAATAAACACCCATCATGTAATACTATCTATTGTGTTACAAAATCATCGCTAACTATTGTCAACAATACATCCTTCCATGAGACAATTTTTACTACATTCTAATCACTATATATGGGGAGATGAATCTAGAAGGAAGTGGAAAAAACAAACCAATCATATATAATGTATTCAATAATTTGATTCCCTTCAATTTCTTATTATATGTACAATTTCAAATATTGTGTTTCTAGGGTCCTAGAAATGGATACGTTAGTTATTGCTCGAACACTAGATAACCTAGCCTAAAATATGAACTCAAAACAACTTAACACAATTTAAATAAATCCTAAGCTATACCTCAATGTTAGAAAATCCATAAAATATAGTCCTCAGATAAATTGACTATAATACCACTCTATTATGACATTACTCACTTAACCATTATTTCCCAGTTGTACACTAAGTGCGACAACCCCACACCAACCACATATAATATAGGGGTTGGAAAAAAGCACCAAGAAGTCATATCCCACACATGTAAGGCATTAGACTATCTCCTTGTAAACGTTCACACAACATCCAGACAATATAATAATGAAATTAATGTATATCTAATACCAATAAATTCATGCTTCTATAACCCCTAATCACTGTACAGAAAAATTACTAGAATGAATATGGTAAAAAAAAGCACACATAACTAACATATAATAACCCAACATCATAAAATTATAGGAATGTTAAATAAATGTAATACCAATAAGAACCTAGGTCTATGTAGCCCAAACTATTTTACACCTATACATAGCCCTCCATGTACTCTATAAGAAGGTCTATAATTTACCTAAGACATGATATGATTGGGAAGAGACCATGTATGTTTGAGTATAACATCAACCTATAGGATCCATGGAGTGACTAAATATAAATAATCAATATGCAATTTAGAGAATAGAATGGTATGTCAATAAGGATATTATATATAGAAATAGTTAAAAAGAACCAAATATTCCCATAAAAGACTCCATGTATTAAAATATGTCTCAACCAACTACTATTTAAATGAATCTATTAATGGATTTGGGTAATGCTCTTCCAGAACATTTCGATCTAAGATCCATGATGACACTAATGGTACTCCCATGCGTGGTCATTCTAGTCGGGTCATTCCATTAACGCTACACACTGAAACTATTACGATCATAGCACCCAGATATGTGATTTCTCCATGGACCACTGTGGGACACCAGGAACCCTACTAGAATTACCATTTTAATAGAGGATTATACAAAAAATCATACATAAAACTATAATGGTTTATTCTTATAGATGGTGGATCTAAACCGTGTGCATAGTCATTATATAGATACCATGAACCCCGATTATGGAAAATGATTGAATGAATGACAGTCACACATGGGTCACTCAAAGGACACAAAGAATGTTATCCAAGACTCATCCAGTATAATTTTTCACAATAATATAATGAGGATGTAATTCCACACTGTGCAGTCATAAGTATAGACAAAGGAAACACACTTAATTGATATTAGTCTATACTGAAATCGTATATGGGAAAACACCTCCTATCAAACATGAGATGGACTATGATGTATGAGGGCACAAAACTTCACCTAAATGAGTACAAATAATGTCCTGTAAGTTTATGATGAGTCTCACTATGCCCAAAATTTCTCATGTATTGTTCTCATATAATATGAATTTCTTAAAAATATGCAACATGTCCCATACAGTTCATGGAGTGTATAGTCATGTCATATATGAAATTACATGGTTAGTTTATTTTGACTTATATATTGGAAATAAATTATGGTAAAACAACTAAAAATGTTATAACTCGATTTTAATGATACAATTAAGAGTACGGTTATGCATAGTAATTTAACATTATGAAATTTAGTTAAAAAATTAAAAATTTTAAAAATTAATATATATTAATATTTATGTAATTTTAGCAAAATAATTTAATTCAAAATTTATATTAATGTGAAACGAATATTATAACAATTATATGGCATATAAATTATGAATATTTTTATATAATTAAATATATCTATATATTATGAAAATTCTATTTCAGAGTAATGAATAAATACAACATCATATATATATATATATTAATAAAAATAAATTAAATTCTAAAAAGTTTCCATATATTTTATGAAAATTATGACTATTGTATAAAATTTATGTTTAGGGATATATTAATATATGAAGTATGATGATAATTATAAAAAAAATATATGATTATTATTTTGAATTATCAGAGGATTGGAGAATTTAAATTATGAATTTAAGAATATAATAAATACGTAATATTTTTAAAGGAAATATATATATATATATATATATTGAAAAATTATAAAAAATATTTTTTTTGATAAAATTAGTTTCATTAAATATACTTCTATTTATAAAAAACAAAAAAATGAAAAAATAAAATTATATATTTTCATGAAAATATATAATATTATGAGAAATGAATAACATTATATTTAAATTATATTATTTAAATTATACTAAAAATAATTGAAAAAAACTTCTAGATGATAAAAATGTGGATCAACCTCATTTATCGCATAAAACATATCGTGGGTTTTGATAGATTCAACAAAGTGATCCATGCGAACATTTTTCCTTCTCCAAAAAGATATGATTTCAGCCAAAGTTATATGGAGAGTGAGAATGAGTTCACAGATGCTTAAATCCGAGTAGAAAGATCAAATGAGGTTCAAAATCCGATGGAATGGATTGATATTGGAATTGGATCTTCATCCTTAGCGGAGTCGTAGTCTAGAATGCATGGATAAATTTCTATAATCCATGCGTGAAATGTATTAAAGATGGATTAGAACATTGGATGAGGGATAGATGATCTAGAATTGGCTTCGGATGCAAACAATGGAGTCATCCATCGAAGATGGTTCGATTTATAATGATTGTAGACCAATCGAAGATGGGGGCATATTTAATTTATGGTAACTAAATCTAGTTGGTGATCTAGTTTCTTATTACTCTATCCATTTCTCAATATGTCAAATGATGTTTTTAAAAGGAACTCATTTTTTCAAACATATGGTTTATAGTTCACTTCTTCATTTTTTTCTTCATTGATGAATCCAACCTGAATCAATTTGTAGTGAAATTATTTTTTTGTAATGAAAAAACTATTGAATAAATGTATTTCATCGTGATTAATTATTTCCAGCATGTTTATTCACCGATTAATTTATTTTTGGTACTAAAATTTATTTGTTTAGTAGAAATTATTGTTGAACTAATATATTTATTCAATAATTACATATGTATCTATTTTTCATCATATATTGATAGTGACATAATGAATGAAAATAGGTGAGATCATAATAAATTATTCTTAAACATTCATTATGAATGCAATGATGCATCTTCAATATATATATATATATATTTACTAATTGTCTATATAAATAAAAATTGATTCTTATACATTCAACATTATGACAATTTTGTGAATGAAGGGAGGTTGTAAATGCCAAAACAATGATACAATTTTTTTTATTTCTGGTAGAAAAAGATATAGTGAGGGAGAGAGAGAAAGATAATCTTTCAATTTATATTGTTCAATTTGATGGTTATGTATCAATTTCAAAAAAATTGTATATAATATTACATTTCAAATTTATGTCTAATAGTGTTAATTTTTCATAGAAAAATTATTCTTTAATTTTAATAATTATATATATTTAATTATTTGTTAAAATTATATTTCAGTAAGAGGATAAATTATCTTCATGTAATTATTTCGTCAAATTATATATTAGTAAAGGGAATTATTATTATTATTATTATTTATATCATCAAATTACTTTATAGTAAGATATTTTTTATTTTTATGTTTCTAATTTATATGTTGGTAATAATTTATTATGTCTTCATATATTATATCACTTTCAAATAAATATTTTATTTTCATTTGATTCCTTTAAGTAAGTCAAATAATTAATTTTATAATAAATTAATCTCATGAAAAAAGTTATAATTTATAGATAATTATTAATTATATGGGAATTTTAATAGAAAAACAGTCACATTTATTATTTTCAATCTTTGTGAACATTTAAATTGCATATAGACATGGCCATGCATCATGAATTATACATAACATTCCAAACATAGAATTTAAAATTTTATTTTATTTAATTATTAGTTTTGTTTATTATCAGACAATGAATTTATTAAATTCATGGATTTTACCAAATATTAAAAATATTTTAAGAAATATAGTTTTGAAAAAGAATTGTTGAGTTGAAATTATTTTTTTAAGATAATTCATGTATATTTCAAAATTGATTTCATTTTTTTTCATTTATAAAGGTGGAACATCAATATTTTATTCATTTAAAATTTATATGACATTTGGGTATTATATCGGAGAATAAGTATAATGGGTTGAACACATGATCTCATAAGAAATTGTCTTACTGGTGAAATTTCTTGTGTCCATATGGACTTCATAATATATACAATCTATCAAAATAATCCATAAAGAGATTATTATTTTTCAATTTTTTTTTTCAAATGTTAAATCCAAATTTTTTCATGGAAGTGTATTTTAAATTAATGTTTCCAAAGGATATGTATTTTTTTATGGATTTGGAATGTATTATATAAACAAAATTTGTTTATTATATATAATGTCAATAACAAAAATTTATAAAAAAAATTCATTAAATTTTTTTTTCACTGATTATAAAACTCATTAATGGGAAATATAATATTCATCCAATAATTTTTAAAATATTTTCATAGGTATATTATATTCGCATTGAGGGATGAACTCACTTTTGGAGTTAGATCCTGCAAATAAAATTAGTTATTTTATATTTTTAAACATAATAAAATGATTGGTTTTTTCTAATTATACAAAAAAAGAATGGAAAAGTTCATGGAATGTAAGATGTATGTTTTTTTAGTTAAAATATTATAAGTAATATTTGCAGTGTTTTTATCACTTAATCTCAAAAAAAATGTTGGGTTTTTTAAAATTTGTATCAGAGAAATGGTCAAGAAAACATTCGAGATTAAACATTTTACATTATGGAAAACATTAATGTGATATTATTTTCATTAAATAATTATGTTATCATATAAATTCTAATTTGTTTTCTTAATCATGAGGATTGAAATTTAGAACACTCTAAAGTCTGATGAAAAAATTATGAGGGTGAATTTAATTCGTGGGGGGGGGGGGGTGGGAATGTGACATCGAAAAAATTATATGTTTATTTTCTTTTATATATAAACATTATAAAAATATTGAATTTAATGAATTATAAATTTTATAACCAGGTTTTATTTTTTTTTATGATGGTCATAATGTTTTTTATATTAGGGAAGAGACTTTCTTTGCAGGCATGAATTGGATTGTTTTTTCTAATGGACATTGGACTATGGGTATAGTTGTCGTTTTGTGTCTTTTAAGTGAAGTATGGTTCCCCATCATCCCTTAAAAGAATATCTATTTTAATAAAAATAATAATTTTCAGTTATAATAATTGAAAAGACTCAATTGGATGAGTTAAATGAGGCTCAACCTCTTTTATTAGGTAAAATTGATCGATGGTTTTCAGAGTCATAGAATGAAGATCCAAACTGAGTATGGGTTCTTCTTTTGGAGGATCTGATCTTGGAAAACGGTATAGATAGTTTGAAAATGATCACTTATACTTTATAATCCCTGAAGATGGAACATGCTCAAAATGAATGGCTTGATCTCATAATATGATCTTTAACCTTAGAGGAGTCCTTAATGAGAAATAAGGCATGAAATTTAGGTAGCTATGTATGGGATACGATGATGCCGGCTTCAACCATAATAAGCATGTTGAAAGATCTTGGTTGGGATTCAAATGGAATCCAAGGATTCATGATATGAATATTGATTGAATTCTTAAGATCCCATATCTATCAATGATACACCATATTTAATTTAGGTAATCTAAATTTGGTTGGTGATATAGTTTTTTTTCTTATTATTGTTTGAATTTGTGTCACGTAATTGTTTCAATTTTAACTAGTTTTCATCAAACATATTGTTGGGATTTATTCCTATCAATTCATTTTTTGTAGGGTAATCTTACCTGAAACCAATTTATATGAATTTATTTTAATGATTAATGATTATTTTTAGAAATTTATTTCATTGTGATTCATTATTTCACCCTATTTATTTCACCTCTAAATTAATTTGTGATATTAAAATTTATTGGTTGAGTAGAAATTGTAGATGAGCCTAGCTTGATCATTAATAATTACATATGAATCTATTTTTCCTCGTCTACTATATGCTGAGAAAATAATTAAAACATTTTAGATCATAAAAAATTATTCATAAATCGTCATTTTGAATTTTCCGAGGCATTTTTTGGATATATATATATATATATATATAATTTTCTATAAAAATATGCCTTGAGTCTTATGAATTCATGTTCATCAAACAATTGTGAGTTATGTGAAGTTGGAATGATTATTACCATGATTCTTACATTTTTTCCACGTGTCATATTCAAGGGGAATGAGAGATATTTAGAGATTGAATGAAATCATCTATCTACTGGTATAGTTGAATTTAATGGTCAGAAATTAGTTTAAAAAAATATTATTATAAAATATGATGTTTCAATTTTATGTGTTTTAAATTTTCTAAAAAACAATTATATAATTGATATTTTTATATTCAATTCATTATTTATTAAAATTAAAATTTATAAAGACGAATATATATTTTATATTAATTAATTTCTAAAATTACATTTCAGTAATGGGAATAATTATTTTAATTTTATTTTCGTGCATATTCAAATTAAATTATAATAAAAGAATACTTATTTTTAGGTTTCTAATTTAAATGTAAGGAAAAATTAATAATGTTTTCATAAGCTAAATTTTTCTTGAATGAAATATTCATATTTTCAATTGAGTCATTTAAAAAGTTGAAATTATTCAATATCTAATAATATATTCTTATGAAAATTGTTATAATTTTAAAAACCAATCTTTTCACTCAACTTATGATCCATTAATTTTCTGTCTAAATCATTATGTAGAAACAAATTGGATGCCTAATTATTTGGTAATGGTTTTGTGGGTTTTCGAGGCATGTTCGGAGCCCAGAACCAATACTTTTGAGGAAAACACACATTGTGCATGTTTTAGAGTAAACCATGCTTATAGTGTTTTTTTGGATAGTGGTACCTCACATGGTTAGCACACATCCATTTAACGTTACAGTATGAATGCCCATTTTTTCCAGGTAACTTTGTATGGATGGTGCATAGTTTGATCAAACTATGCTAGGGAGTACTTTTTGGAAAGAACTGTCTCGCACGGTTAGCACAAGGTTTGGCAAACTGTGCTGACAAACTGTGTAGAGACTATTTTGGGGTAAATTTTCTAGTCTTTCCCGTAATGATCTAATTAATCATTTCACCGTCCCAAATCGATGTTTATGTGGGATTTACTGTTCTCTCAATCTATTTAGGGCTTTTTGAAGATCCAAACAAGAAATCATGAGATCTCCATCATCAGGCATCCGATTGGGATTCCGTTCATCACATTGGATGAGCATCAGTATGTACTCGAGTCCTCTTTAGTCATTTTCCTTATCATTTACTCTCGAACTAGTAATATCTATGTGATGATTTTCACCTTTTCTTATATCTACTCCGATCTGAGGAAAATCAAAAGCCGATATCGGAGTTGGAAGATTGTACAACCCTATGGTGGGTGGTCTATAACTCATCCCTAAAGATCTATGATTTTGGGATATTCGTCTGGGGCCCGTCGATTCCATCAAGGACGATTTCTTAAATTTACATTCGATGAATATACTTGTTATAATCGTATGTTGTTGATCTTTCCGAATATGTGATTAGTTTTAGGTAGTTACTCCCATAAATCAATCTACATCATGTCGAAGGTTATGCCATAATTGGGTTTTTAGTGTTTTGACACATTTGAGACCCCGTTATGGTGTTCCCTTACATGACTTTCCAAAAGGTGAGCCTTCTGATAATAAATTCATTTTTGTTTAATGAGTATTGTATAATGGCATGTACCATGTATTCCCACCACATGACCCACCTATGGTATGTTCTTTAATTAGCTATTAAATATTAAATGTGGAATCGCAAGTGTATTAAGTATATAACGTGGTCTTATAAAAAGAGTTTCAATAAAGGTTACATGTTCATAGAACCCCTTTTCATGATGAAGGAAGATATTCAAGTGATCCTCAATAATTCAATATGACTTAATGTATTACTAATACTAGATTAAATGGTTGAAACTCTACATAGCCTATCTAGAATAATGGAAGACTAGGATTGGACAAATAAATAAATGGTTTCATCTCTACTTGACATGTCCACGATAATAGAAATAAAGACATGAACCAAATGAATTATTACATGATTACAATATCAAATAGGAATGGAATAACTCGAGATCACCATATATTCTGAGAAGAGAATACATTGGGTCATGGGAACCCCATTTCGATTTATGGATGTGGTTTTCTTAGGTAGATACCCACATAAACTCTACTTCTTGTCTATTCCTTTGATGGTCGGTATACTACCGTATGGTCTAGTTCATTATTCCAGGATACCTCAGATACACTCCTTGGAAACGACATTGACAAGTAGGTTCCATGGTTAAACTCCTTGGACACAATCCTTTCTAATCCCCATTTTACCATGGATGTACTCCTATGACTTGTAAGGTAACTTATTTTGGAATTACTTGGATCTCTCTCATTGGATTACACTCTCAATCCTTAGCTAGACTCAGATACTACTTAGTTAGAGTTCCAAGTGATTTTGTTACCTGGTTTTATTACCCTATAAATCCATCACTAGATTTCATTATCATGTTTCCTGGTGACATCCTGAGACCTTCACTACTTATTTTAATACGAGATGTTGTCAATGCTGGATATGCCTCTCATAACCTATTAACATTAAATGGTTATTTCATTATCAATGAACTGGTTACATGTTCAAAAACAAAATTAGGGATAATGAAAGTATATGTGTATTTAGTTATATTGTACTGTTTTCTTTAAATTATATACGCATGCCTCTACACTGTCCTATTCCATTATACGGGCTAGATGTCATTGACGCCATTTGTGGTGGCCCACTTTGATTTATATCACACCCTCTTTGGGTGTTGTTTGGTACCCAGAGTAGATTACATTTTTATAGGTTTTTAAAAAGGGAAGGATAAAGCTTTCAACACCTCATTATTTGATGTTATGATGGAGCCTCATAGAAGAATAAAGAGTTAGATCTCATTATTATTTGAGAAGTCTATGTTTTTTTATCTGGTTGAACATGTTATGCCTATTGTTTTGTACTCATGTTTTCTTTGTGACATGACATTACATCTTTACATTTCCATTTGATATAATTATTATTATCCTCATTTATCTATTGCATTAATTTTCTTGCACTGCTGATTTATATTGCTTCCTCTATTTTCTATTCCTTTATATTCCATCCATTGTGATACACATTTATAATGAGGGAATATTCTTCCAACTGGCACATCATAGGCTCTCACTACTAGTTAGTAGCCTTTGAAATTTTCAAAGATGTGCTTGAGGCCATGTGGCCACCGGGCTCAGGGCACCAATGAAGTGATATAAGGGTCTGAGTCACAAAAATGTGTTATCAAAGGAGTTTTTTTATCTTTACTATATTGAGAAAATAGATTGGACAATAGGAATGATTTGGAATTTTTCATAAGCTGTGAATTGGCATCATGAACCCATGTTTGGTGTAAATGCCAAGTTACCCAAATTTCCGTTGTTGTTATATTTTCCTATTACAATTGATATTATTTCATTGTTGGGAAACACACTTGATGTGTGGTGTGGTTTATTATTACTCTGTTTGGGAATTTATTTCATCCTTAACCTGATGATATGAGGGAATGTATCATTTATACATTCATAACTATAGGATCCTATAATTCACATGTCATTCATATTTCTATGCCATATAGATTCATTTCACTACATTGCATTGCTTGGTAAGATTGTACATGATGAGTAATTGTAGAGACCCGTAGATTAACGTACATGGACATTACATTACATTTGCAGAATACTTAGTACATAACAAAAAACACACACACAAGGATCGTAATAGTTTAGTGTCTTTGGAAACTCGGAACGTAATCTTCTAATCGTGGTGAAAGATCTTCAATATCTCCCATAAAGATCTTCCCTTTTTTTACCTAAAACATTTCTTTATATCCTGGGGAAAAGAAAACATAAAAGGGTGAGCTCAAATGCTCAGTAAGGGTAAACAAAAGAAATATCAATCACATCATATACATAAGAACATAACTTTTGGAAATCTTAACCTACAAAAGAGATCATAATTTCATAACATGGGGTAAATCATGGAAGTGAAATGTAATCACAATAATCATAACATAAAACATGAAACTTTGTGGCATTCACACATAATCATATAGAATCATTTCTTGTTAGTCAAGACTCATTTCCAAGACTATCTTAGTGGACAAAGTCCCTTTCTGAATCGAGTAACCCTCATTTCAGTCATGTTTCAATGAACCGGTATAACCTACCGTTCTAGCCCTGTCTATCTCATGAGATATAAAATCTTTACCCAATGCATTGGATGGAGATATAGGTCCCACCAATTTTATAATGAATCCTTTCTTATGTGTGCCACATAATCATAAATCATACATCATCGCATAACCCATGTAATAAAAATGGGATTCTTAAACAACATGACATCATAAAACAATTCATATAAGATAAAGGAATTCATAAAAATATTTCCATCACAACATAATCAAATCCATGTAATAATAGGGATAAAAATAGAACCCTTTTTTTATCTTAGATGGAAAATAATTTTGATAAAATACTTGAACTTCATTCTTGAGGAAAATATCCTTTCTACATCAAAAACACTTCTCCTTTCTTAACATGTCATACAATTTTAAAATAAAAGAAGTTGATTAAAAATAAACTTGAATACTTGTAAAGTAAGATTATTGGAAATAATTTTTTTGAAATCCATTCATGCCGTATAAGTCAAAAAAAAACATTCTTCGTACTTTTGTCGGAAAAGTCAAAAAGTACCTCGTACGAAAAACGACAAAAGATTCCTTTCATACATATTACTAAAAACTCACCGAAGGGTAAAAATGGATTTAAACAATTTTAGGTGGATGGAAATAAATATTACATATTGATGAAACATGGATGTGGATGATAAAATACACCCCAGTAATTACCGAAGTAAAAACAATCTCGGATAAAAGTGAGATTGTGATATTTTCCCTTACCTTTGGTCCGACTTGATTTGTAAGTGTCCGAACCTCCAGTATAATGATTTAAATAATGTAATTGATTTATTAAAGAATCATATTCATTGTTATGATATCATATATGGTTCACTTGTGACATTATATTACCCGTTCTTTTGTAAATTCCATGTTAAAGTAGTGTTTTGGGTAAAATCGTCTCATTTGTCGTTCGTTTTTTTCATATGATTACTTAGATCATGATTAATTAATTCCAGAATATAAAACATTATTTATATATATATATATTCAGAATATACATATACAATAAATCACTAAATGGAAAGAAATACACCGTTCATGGAGACGGTAGTCCGTACGTACGCATGAACGCTGTTTTCGTTTCCTTATTGAATTGAATGGAATTAAGTAGATGACATACATATAAATATACATAAATACAGTATCATTATTATGTCATATATTTCATTAGTACTTATTATATATACTTTATAATCATTCATGAATGGTTAATCATTGAGAATGAATCTCATCGCGTCGTGGAGACGGTATTCCGTACGTACGCACGAGCGATGACATCGTTCCCATGGTCGTGGAATTGTGTTGAAGTGTATGTATACTATTTTAGTATCAATATAACTTCATAATAATCATATATATTTACTCATTATACCTTTATACCCATCCAATTATGGTGGTGGCGGAAAATAGATTACACCACGGCGTGGAGACGGTATTTCGTACGTACGCACGCGCGGTGATTTCCTTTTTCTGTAGGATGGATAGAAGGTTAATTAGAGTTGTTTCATATTTATAATAACATATTAGTATATATGAAATACTGATGTTATTAATTTATCATGAAACAACTAAATATGAAGAAGTTGAAGAAGAAAGAAATTGAAAAGGATCGGTAATGGGTATTACCTCTTCTTTGAAGTGCTTCTTTGAGACCTCCTTTTATGGCACTAAAATTGGTCTTTTAAGAATACCAGGACCTCTAGGATGATACTAGGGAAGTGGAGAAGTGATTTTGGCAGGGTTTGGCCGAGCATGAAGGCTCAAAGTTGTGTGAGGAAGAGAGGGAGGAGGTGCCCTTTTATAAGGGAGGAGAGGGGCACCTTAGGAATATCTCAAAATATTATTTTATATTAAAGTCAAAATCGGTTTATAATGGTTCCAAATGGGCTTATTTAGAAGCTAAAGTGTGGATGGGTCTAAATCCTATCAACCAATAGGATTTAGACAAGTTTAGGGTATTATTTTAACCTTATCAATTAGATTTAACTCTAAGTTAAATAATTTAACTTTTATCGTTTCTTTTTGTTTTCTTTCACTATATGGTTAATACACTTACTATAACATGCCAAACGAACCCCAAATAGTTTATTATTAATATATATATCATTATATAAGTCATTTGGCTGAACCTTATATTTTTAAGAATAAAATAACAATTAATAATATAATATTTGATTTAAAAACTATTTTGTGTCAATTTTGACACTATTTGATATATGATTTTTGTGAAAGTTATATCAGAATTATATGTTCGAACCAAGTTGATTAAATCAACACTAATATATCATAGTAACCTAGAAAATTAGTGGGATTTATAAAAAGTCTCAAATTACATTTAATTTGGTGTTTATAACATCAATTATGTCAATATTTCATTAATAAGATAATTACTGCATCATCATTGTGTCATAAATAAATTAAATTATTTAATGTCTAAAAATTATAAATAAAATACCATTATGTAGGAAATATTTTTATCTTTCTAATGAATATTTATAGTCGAATTTATCTTATGTATAACCACATATTAAAAATAATTTACTTATTAAACTTTGATTTTAACTATTTTAACCCTTCTTTAAATAAATTAATAATAAATGTCCTAATCTAATCAAAGTGGGCCTAAATGATAATAGTTTACACTTAAGGTTGTTTTTGGTCGAGATACACTTTTCCAATAAGATTAGGAAATGTGTTAGGGTAATATTAATATCATTTTTACCCTTAATTACCCTATTTACTTTTAACCGTGGTAAATAAAAGTAAAAAGTTACTATTCACCAAAAATTATTTTCAGCTCATTGAACCACATTTTACTTACTGACATCAACCGTGTCTCTCGGATTTTTGAAATTCCATTCACAGAAGCGGTAAAATTATGTTTTATGAAAAATTCAGTTTTTAACTACCACTTAGTAGTTTCACTATTCATAAAAAATTGATGTTTTTCAGAAAAATGCCAAAATTTCATCCTAAGCTATATTTCAAATTCCGAATTCACAAATAAAGTCTATTTTACCAAATTCATAACATAGAAGTTGCATTAATTAATATTATAATTAAATCCCGCTGTTAAAACAAATAGCGTGTTTTTAAGAAACAATATCTATCAAAAGATTGACACTTGATTATGTCTGGTTTAAATGTGAAATTACATTCAATGACCAAAATTGTATTAAATTGTAAAAATATATTCTAAATATACTTTAAAACCACTCAAATTAATAATTTATCACTATTAATTATTTCGATTAAAAAAGTTGTTTTTAATTATAATTTAGTAATTTTCACTATTCATCAGAATATGAAAGTTATCCGAAAAGTACCAAAATTTCACCTTAGGCTAAATTCGATACTCCGAATCCAAAAATGAAGTCAATTTTGAGAGATAAAATTTCTAAAATTTAAAAAGTGGTTATTACTATTCATTACGACTAGTTTTAATAATATTTTAATAGCATATCGTTGTTTCATGAAACTCAGTATTGCGTACTACACATGCTATCGAGGAAGGTTGCGATTGCATGTAATGAAAGGCAAGTCAAAGATGCGTGTTGTGCCAGCTCCTTTTGGTGTAGCGTACAACACAAGACATTAATAAAATTAAAAAGAATATTTTTCATAAAATCTCGGGCTGTTACATTCTACCCCCCTTAAAATGAATTTCGCCTTCAAAATTCGTCGGGGTTATAAATGGTTTACTATTCGAAAGTTTATTTAATAGAAACCCACATCGTAAAAAGGAATATCAAAACCAATCTTTAAAAACAAAAGTATGAAACGTAACGGTTACCCAAATAAACTAATCACTGGGTTTCCACATAGGTGAAAATATGGTTATGAAAGAGAAATCTAACCATCATGTTCTGATGGAGAGTGGTAAAGATCATGGCTATGGAAAAGCCAGTAATCACAAATCCATAAATTTGTGACGATCTAAGGTACCATCTGATTCATCAGATATAAGATCCCTATGACAACAATTTTGGTTTTCAAGATCGTTTCCCTAAAGTTAAAGAATTTGAATTAGAATAAATACTTACTTTATGTTGGTACAACTTCATTGTTGTTCGTGCCTTTAACAATTTCCACTTCATCTCTTAAATAAATGACGTTGAATTTGTTATTCGTGAATTGTTAGCAGATCATGTGATAGAATGACGGGTCATTCCATCTGTCTCAAAAGGTTAGCAATATTTATATACATAAGTTGATCTATAGTGAGATTAATCGTATATGGTTCCTAAAATGGACTTATAGTTCATATATCATACCGCTTAATAAAATAAAACAAGTTTCTACTAAACAGGGACTTCCTGTTGGCCAGTGGTAGGCGATAAAGGCCAGTCGCACTTCGGTTGTGGGTTCGATTCCCATGGCCTTGTCCGACGCGATGGGATGTCTCCCATCCTGCAGGTTGTCCTTTTTCTAAAACTATATTACTATAACATCCCATCAATAATATCGAAAAACTTTTTTCCTTAAACCATACTATCTTATGTCCAACATAATCCATTCCAATCTTTAGTCTTATCCATAATACTGCAGTCCACTCTCATAATATAGTGAAAACAATTACCAGAGATTTAATACCATTGTTGATCCCCATATATCATAAGATATGTCTTGTTGGTCACATTCCAATCATGTGAATACCTTAATCATGTATTCTCTTGAAAAATTAATACCAATTAAGCCTTAGTGAAAACATGAATGTTGTCAAAAGTTAACTCTTTCCACATACCAAAATCCAAAAATTCTATATACTCAAACCATGATATCACTTATTCCTTATATCAATCATGAGCTCATGAATACTGTCAAACATTTCATTTTCTCTTTATCACTTCATTATGCGCATATCATCCACTTTCCAAAAAATACCTGAATAACCTTTCATTGTTACTCATACCATTCATCATAAACATTCAAAACCTAAGGAAAGACAACAGTGTAACAATCCTTAGATGTCTTTTTATTCTATAGTACAACATTACACTTGATAAACATGTAATCATTCCACTACCTTCTTAAAGCATTGACCGAGCTTCAACAACTCTTTCATCTCACATATCATTTGTAGTCTCTTCATCATCATCAACATAAATACTTCCCATACGACCATACTGATTATCTTCATGAGACTTTCACTTAGGGCATTGGTTTGTATAATGCCCTTACATTCCACATTTAAAACATTTAACCATTGTTGATGTGGTAGCAATACCATTATCCTCATCCATGTTGTTAACTGAACCTTTTCCTTTGCACTTACTTTCTTTGTGTCCTTTTCCACAGCCGAAGCATCTTCCAGTTCCTTTGAAACATTCTCCTTGAAGCCTCTTCCCACATGATTTACATAGGGGAAATTGAACTTTCTTTCCTCTATGATCATCATGAAACTCCATCTTTCTCTTATTAGCCGAGTCAGGAAACTTACCAAATTTTACTTTATTGATCATATTATGAGATTGGTGATTCGGCATAATAATGATGTTTGGACTTCCAAATCCCATTTCATTTGATTGCTTATGAAGAATATCATTCCATTGTCCATCATATCCTCCATTATTGTGAATCATCTTGTTTCCATCCATTTTCTGAAACCCAAAAAGAATAGTGTGAGATGCGAAAATCATAATAAAGGGGGAGTAACTTCAATATCTAACATCGTAGGTTAAATTCTTAGATCGTTACCGTAGTGCTAGGACTATATCCTATATGTATACCTATCCTTAGGGACATCCCTAGACATATCTTAGAAATATCTCTAGGGATCTCACTAACGTTTTCGCGTCCTAGTTTCCAAAGGTTGACTAAACCTTTCCTCTAATACCAACTGTAGAGACTCGTAGCTTAACGTACATGGACATTACATTACATTTGCGGAATACTTAGTACATAACAAAAAACACACTCACAAGGATCATAATAGTTTAGTGTCTTTGGAAACTCAGAACGTAATCTTCTAATCGTGGTGAAAGATCTTCAATATCTCCCATAAAGATCTTCCCTTTTTTACCTAAAACATTTCTTTATATCCTGGGGAAAAGAAAACATAAAAGGGTGATCTCAAATGATCAGTAAGGGTAAACAAAAGAAATATCAATCACATCATATACATAAGCACATAACTTTTGGAAATCTTAACCTGCAAAATAGATCATAATTTCATAACATGGGGTAAATCATGGCAGTGAAATGTAATCACAATAATCATAACTTAAAACATGAAACATTTTGGCATTCACATATAATCATATAAAATCATTTCTTGTTAGTCAAGACTCATTTCCAAGACTATCTTAGTGGAAAAAGTTCCTTTCTGAATCGAGTAACCCTCGTTTCAGTCCTATTTCACTGAACCGGTATGACCTACCGTTCCAGCCCTGTCTATCTCATGAGATATAAAATATTTACCCAATGCATTGGAGGGAGATATAGGTCCCACCCATCTTATAATGAATCCTTTCTTATGTGTGCCACATAATCATAAATCATACATCATCGCATAACCCATGTAATAAAAATGGGATTCTTAAACAACATGACATCATAAAACAATTCATATAAGATAAAGGATTTCATAAAAATATTTCCATCACAACATAATAAAATCCATGTAATAATAGGGATAAAAATAGAACCCTTTTATTATCTTAGATGGAAAATAATTTTGATAAAATACTTGAATATCATTCTTGAGGAAAATATCCTTTCTACTTCAAAAACACTTTTCCTTTCTTAAAATGTCATACAATTTTAAAATAAAAGAAGTTGATTAAAAATAAACTTGAATACCTGTAATGGAAGCTTCTTGGAAATAATTTTTTTGAAATCCATTCATGCCGTATAAGTTAAAAAAAACTTTCTTCGTACTTTTGTCGGAAAAGTCAAAAAGTACCACGTATGAAAAATGACAAAAGATTCCTTTCATACATATTACTAAAAACTCACCGAAGGGTAAAAATGGATTTAAACAATTGTAGGTGGATGGAAATAAATATTACATATTGATGAAACATGGATGTGGATGATAAAATACACCCCAGTAATTACCGAAGTAAAAACAATCTCGGATAAAAGTGAGATTGTGATATTTTCCCTTACCTTACGTCCTACTTGCTTTGTAAGTGTCCAAACCTCCTGTATAATGATTTAAATAATGTCATTGACTTATTACGGAATCATATTCATTGTTATGATATCATATATGGTTCACTTGTGACATTATATTACCCGTTCTTTTGTAAATTCCATGTTAAAGTAGCGTTTTGGGTAAAATCGTCTCATTTGTCGTTCGTGTTTTTCATATGATTACTTAGATCATGATTACTTAATTCCAGAATATAAAACATGATTTATATATATATTCAGAATATACATATACAATAAATCAGTAAATGGAAAGAAATACACCATTCATGGAGACGGTAGTCCGTACGTACGCATGAACGCTGTTTTCGTTTCCTTATTGAATTGAATGGAATTAAGTAGATGACATACATATAAATATACATAAATACAGTATCATTATTATTTCATATATTTCATTATTAATTATTATATATACTTTATAATCATTCATGAATGGTTAATCATTGAGAATGAATCTCATCGCGTCGTGGAGACGGTATTTCGTACGTACGCACGAGCGATGATATCGTTCCCATGGTCGTGGAATTGTGTTGAAGTGTATGTATACTATTTTAGTATTAATATCAATTCATAATAATCATATATAGTTACTCATTATACCTTTATACCCATCCAATTAAGGTGGTGGCGGAAAATAGATTACACCACGGCGTGGAGACGGTATTTCGTACGTACGCACGCTCGGTGATTTCCTTTTTCCGTAGGATGGATAGAAGGTTAATTAGAGTTGTTTCATATTTATAATAACATATCAGTATATAATAAATACTGATGTTATTACTTTATCATGAAACAACTAAAGAAGAAGAAGTTGAAGAAGAAAGAAATTGAAAAGGATCGGTAATGGGTATTACCTCTTCTTTGAAGTGCTTCTTTGAGACCTCCTTTTAGGGCACTGAAATTGGTCTTTTAAGAAGACCAGGACCTCTAGGATGATACTAGGGAAGTGGAGAAGTGATTTTGGCAGGGTGTGGCCGAGCTTGAAGGCTCAAAGTTGTGTGAGGAAGAGAGGGAGGAGGTGCCCTTTTATAAGGGAGGAGAGGGGCACCTTAGGAATATCTCAAAATATTATTTTATATTAAAGTCAAAATCGGTTTATAATGGTTCTAAAGGGTCTTATTTCGAAGCTAAAGTGGGGATTGGTCGAAATCCTATCAACCAATAAGATTTAGACAAGTTTAGGGTATTATTGTAACCTTATCAATTAGATTTAACTCTAAGTTAAATAATTTAACTTTTACCGTTTCTTTTTGTTTTCTTTCACTATATGGTTAATACACTTACTATAACATGCCAAACGAACCCCAAATAGTTTATTATTAATATATATATAATTATCTAAGTCATTTGGCCGAACCTTAGATTTTTAAGAATAAAATAACAATTAATAATATAATATTTGATTTAAAAACTATTTTGTGTCAATTTTGACACTATTTGATATATGATTTTTGTGAAAGTCACAAAAAAATTATATGTTCGAACCAAGTTGATTAAATCAACACTAATATATCATAGTAACCTAGAAAATTAGTGGTATTTATAAAAAGTTTCAAATTACATTTATTTTGGTGTTTATAACATCAATTATGTTAATATTTCATTAATAAGATAATTACTGCATCATCATTGTGTCATAAAAAAATTAAATTATTTAATGTCTAAAAATTATAAATAAAATACCATTATGTAGGAAATCTTTTTATATTTCTAATGAATATTTATAGTCGAATTTATCTTATGTATAACCACATATTAAAAATGATTTACTTATTAAACTTTGATTTTAACTATTTTAACCCTTCTTTAAATAAATTAATAATAAATGTCCTAATCTAATCCAAGTGGGCCTAAATGATAATATTTTACACTTAAGGTTGTTTTTGGTCGAGATACACTTGTCCAATAGGATTAGGACATGTGTTAGGGTAATATTAATATCATTGTTACCCTTAATTACCCTATTTACTTTTAACCGTGGTAAATAAAAGTAAAAAGTTACTATTCACCAAAAAATATTTTCATCTCATTGAACCACATTTTACATAGTGACATCAACCGTGTCTCTCGGATTTTTGAAATTCCATTCACAGAAGCGGTAAAATTAAGTTTTATGAAAAATTCAGTTTTTAACTACCACTTGGTAGTTTCACTATTCATCAAAAATTGATGTTTTTCAGAAAAATGCCAAAATTTCATCCTAAGCTATATTTCATATTCCGAATTCAAAAATGAAGTCTATTTTACCAAATTCATAACATAGAAGTTGCATTAATTAATTTTATAATTAAATCCCGCTGTTAAAACAAATAGCGTGTTTTTAAGAAACAATATCTATCAAAAGATTGACACTTGATTATGTCTGGTTTAAATGTGAAATTACATTCAATGACCAAAATTGTATTAAATTGTAAAAATATATTCTAAATATACTTTAAAACCACTAAAATTAATAGTTTATCACTATTAATTATTTCGATTAAAAAAGTTGTTTTTAATTATAATTTAGTAATTTTCACTATTCATTAGAATATGAAAGTTATCCGAAAAGTACCAAAATTTCACCTTAGGCTAAATTCGATACTCCGAATCCAAAAATGAAGTCCATTTTGAGAGATAAAATTTCTAAAATTTAAAAAGTGGTTATTACTATTCATAACGGCTAGTTTTAATAATATTTTAATAGCATATCGTTGTTTCGTGAAACTCAGTATTGCGTACTACACACGCTATCGAGGAAGGTTGTGATTGCGTGTAATGCAAGGAAAGTCAAAGATGCGTATTGTGCCAGCTCCTTTTGGTGTAGCGTACAACACAAGACATTAATAAAATTAAAAAGAATATTTTTCATAAAATCTCGGGCTGTTACAGTGATGCAATGATTGTTTCTTGTACATTTATTACATTGTCTTAGATTAAGTGATTGCCTATCTCAATTCATGTGGTTTGTGGGCCCACATGGGTTGGGATGAGTAATTTACCGAGTCGATCCATTATGCTATATGTAAATGGGTGTCACATCTGGTGATCAGTTTATGGGAACCGATTAATTGGAAACGACTATCCATTATAAAGAGAATCCAAAATAATAAAATGAATTCATTTCACATCCTTATCCCACGTTCTCATGTTTATGAAAGTCAAAGGAGTAAACCTAGAAAGTAACTAAAAAAGGACATGAAACATATACTTGAGAACTTACAGATACCTGGCCATATAAGCGGGTAGTTTGGGTAGAATCCCTTGGGGTAGGGAGTATTCCTACTTTCAGTTCCATTAAAGGTGCTATCTTATTCTCATGTTCTTGTTCAAAGGCGTGTGCTTGGAATTTTTGACAAATGACTCCACGGCGTCCTCATGTTCTTTTTCAGGAAGGTGGTGACGACCATGCTATAGAAATAGTGGGCCCTGATCTGTCAGTCCTACATCCATGGCTGCACATGAGACAAACATATTATACTTGATACATGCACAAATTTCCATGCCAGAGACAGATCCATATGTCTGATGTAGTCCACAATAGGTGATCCAGAGGTTTCACCCACGATGAAAGATCTGATCCACAAGTTCCAATTCCAGCATCCTATTAATTTTTCTAAGGATGGTGGTTCTATGTGAGCGGAGTATTGGTTAGAGGACAGTTTTTTATCTTTGAGAATTTGGAAATCCCTGCAGATCTAAGAGTCAATCTTTCTACAATCATGATTTATGATTCATCCATGCATTGGTGGGATATAGTTACCTATGTAGGTCGTCATATGGGAATATTATGGGTTGACTTCTAAAGTGTATTCAATGATTAGTTATTTCCATAGACATTGAGGGATGAAAAATCTAGAGAGTTCATGCATTTGGAGAAGGGATATATGTCCGTAATAGATTATTAATCACATTTTACTAATTTAATGTTCTTTTCACTGGTTTTATCCGATGATGTGATTTTGTGTGCTAGAGGATTTTAGGATGGAATCTAGTAATACATCTGAACTCAGTTGAATGTATTCTTCTTTAATATAATTTCTTTAATAGAAGATCAAGACCTTATCACATAGTTTAACATGAGGGATGAAGCATGAACCAGATTTAACGGATCAGTGTCCTGTTAGGCAAGTAGTTCTTCCGGAGCCAGGGAACATTCCTTTGAGGTTTCTCATCAAGGAACTGGAAGCCAGAGTGTCCATATTGATACCTCAGTGGTTCATCATCAGTTTGGGAAACCAATACATAAGGAGCTCAAATATGAGAGAGAACCTACAATGTTCTGATCATGCAGACGTATTGGGAATCATCAGCATTTCTGTAGGACCTTTCCACCAGCTTCTAGTGGAAAATGGTATATGTCAGCTCCACTTTCAAGAGTGAGTTCTTTTACATCATGTTAGGTGGGGAGTTGGAATATCACCCACAGATAAGGATGAAGAGGATTTCATGTCCTTGGTTGTATGATCCCTGACCACCTGTAACACTATCATAGCAATCATGATTGTTTTATTACATCTATTTCACATAGCCACAGATCTGTTCAGTTTCATGCTTTACAACTAATACCCGATGATGAGGTTATGGGACCATTTAGAGTACTAGTTACAATCCTACTATCCTCTACTGTTGTATCTACTTTAGTTGATACGTGTTCTTAAAAATAGTTTATTTATGTATCTATTGTGGAATGTCTTGCGATAGAGATACAATACACTATTGAGTAATGTCCCACAATACACCGTTGGGAATATAGACAGTGGGAATAATCTAGTGTAGGTACTATCCCCAAGCGATTGGAAATTTACATTTCCGGTGGAATCTCTATGTTCTTGAGATGATTTTCTTAGATTTCATTCATGAGATGGACTGGTTAGTCCAATATCTTTCCTTTGTAGACATATATAGCCATATGGTTTATTTTATATCAATTGAAGGATGTAGTTAGCTTTTCATAGGTGTGTGGGATGTCAATGTTGGGAGAGATGGAAAGAAGCATCATGGAATTAGTGGATTGACCACCTAGATTGCAAATATTTTCATGGCGGATCAGGGTTGTCTTCAAACAGATTTTCATCTAGTAGATAAAAATTTCAGGGAAGTCATTCCGTATGATTTTTCAGGTACTCATCATAAGAATGAGATACAGTTTACCATTGATCTTTTTCATGGAGCATATCCATTGACCATTCCTACATAAATTATGACACCTATTGAGCTTTAGGAGCTCAAAAGGCGGATAGATTACCTAAAGGCCAAGGGTATTCTATTTCCTAGCACATCCTCTGTGGGCTCAGCCATTCTTTTTGAAAATAAGGTGAATGTGGCTCTTCATCTATACGTGGATTACTGAAGGGTGAACTAGCACACAGTTATGAAACAATATCCACTTCCATGAATAGATGACATCTTTGACCAGCTCTGTGGAGAAAATGTGTTCTCTTAGTTTGAACTGAGATAGGGTTATCATCATGTGTGAGTCATAACATCAGACATACCTCATACAATTTTCCATAGCAGATATAGTATGTATTAGTATCTAGTTATGTCATTCGGTCTTATGAATTATACTACCATAGTCATGGATTTTATGAATATGCATTCCCATTGCAATTTAGACACTTTTTTCATGGTCTTTCTGGAAGACATCGTGGTGTATTCATGAACTCATAACAACCATGCCAAACTTCTTGAGATTGTTCTGTGTACACTGATAGAGCACCATCTTTATGCCAATATTTCTAGGTGTGAATTGTGGATCGACATGGTCCACTTCTGGGGTTATATTATTTCAGAATTAGGAGTATTTGTTGACCCTAACATGGTCAGTGTTTTAGTTTCCTAGGAGTATCCTAACAACGTGTTTGAAATACGATTTTTTTTGGAATGTTATGTACTAAATGAATTTCATACATGACTTATCACATATATCTTCTCCCCTTAATAGACTTACAATGAAGGTTGTTATGTTTATGTGGTCAGAATCATGTGATAAATCCTTTCACGATAAGAATGGGAGGTTTGTCTCTGCAATAATTATTATTCTCCCAAAACCTGGAATAGTTTATATCGTCTTCTAAGATGAATCGTGAATTTTCATAGGAGTAGAGTTGATATAGAAAGATTGTGTTGTTGTGTGAGGATCTAGGTAGTTGAGACCTCACAAGAGAAATTACACGATGCATGACCTCGATCTAGGATATGTTGTCTATGCCTTACATGGAAAGAGACACTATCTGTTGGGTGAGCACTCTGTGTTGTATACAGATCATAAAGTCCTTATGTACAACTTTTTGTAGTGTGAAATGAACCTCAAACAGCTAACATGGGTCATATATCTACAATACTTTGATTTTGATCTTGCCTATTTTCCTGGAATGGGAAATGTGGCCATTGATGATTTGAGTCAGGAAACTCAAACAAAGGCCGTAAAAACAAAGACAATGATGAATGGATGTTGATGGTCTTATTTTTTGAACTTCATTTGGAATTTCATGATAGTCATGAGTTTCCTTACCTCTCAGACATAACAGTTACCTCTTACCTTATTATCAAGGTAAAGGGTAGTTAGTTTTCAATTCCAATGGGTTTGGCTCTCCGTGGTAGTATATCAGGAGATAACCCATCCCCATATTGGTCTGTGGACCGATATAACATCCTGCGTCTATATGGATGTTTCTAGGTTTCTGCAGATATGATAAAGTAGTTGATGAAATAGTTCAACACTTCTCAGTGGGTAGTTCATCTCGGAATATTGAAAAGAAGTATCGAGATATGTGACTACAGTATTGGTGGACTGGTATAAAATGTCAAATTGCATGCTTCATCACTAGGTGTTCCACCTATCAGCAGGTGAAGGGAGAGCACCAAAAACTTTCCGGGTTGTTACAGTGGCTTCCAGTCCCAGAATGAAAATGGGAAGAAATCACTATGTATTTCATAGTTGGCTTATCTAGGTCATTGAGGGGTAATGATGCTATTTGTGTATTCTTTTACCGACTAAGGAAATCATCCGTCTTCATTTTGATATGGGAGAATTTATCAGTTGGTGAGGTGGGAAGATTGTATCCCTGTGAGACCATAGGACTACACGGGGTTCCATGTACTATTGATTTAGATCGGGACTCTTGTTCCAATTCAAATTTCTTGTAGGGTTTGCAAAAATATATGGGTACTAAGGTACTTCTAAGCACTAATTTTCACCCTCAAACTAATGTAAAATCGGAGAAGATACTAGATGGTCTAGAGAATATTCTATGAGAATGTGTCCATGTGTTCGACTATTCTTGGGAGAAGCATTTCCCTATCATCAAGTCCATATATAATAATAATTTTCAGGTGATAATTTTGATGCCTCCTTTTGAGGAATTATATGGTAGGACATGTCGTTCACCATTGTTCTGGAAATAAGCAAGTGAGTCAGCCCTATTAGGTCCTCGTCTCTTTTAGGAGACGTTAGATGATGATCAGTTGATCAGAAATCTTATGAATACTTCTCAGTCTAGATATAAATTTTATTCTTATCGTTGTCATTGGAATCTTTAGTAAAAGGTTGGGAATCATGTTTTCCATTGGGTATCGCCCAGGTTAGAGAATAGATTGTTAAGGAAATATGTAATGTTGTTACCTAGTTACGTCAGACCATTTGAAATTATTGATATAGTCGGCCTGGTAGCCTATTAGTTGTTACTACCATAGAGGTACCATGCCATGAACGATGTCTTTCATGTCTCACAGATTATCCAATATCACGTTTAACCATCTCATTATTTTTATCCAGAGGAAGTTGAGTTAGATATTGATGCTTCATTTGAGGACTATTTAGTATGTATTGTGGACTGATGCATAATGGTTCTATGTGGCATTGTTTTCCCTATCGTACGAGTGATATGGAAGAATAGCCAAGTATATGATGTTTCTTGGGAGAGGGATTCTTATTTACATGCCTAGTGTCCACAGCAATTCATAGATTGTGTTTTTTTACCTTCTATGGGGAACTCGTGTGGGTGAGTTCTTTTAAGGGGGGAAGACTCTAAAACCCATTTTTTCACTCAGTTATAAAACCCTCAATTTTCAGTCTAACTGTTTACATGGAATTAAATTGGATACCTAATGAGTTAGTAATGGTTTAGAGGGTGTCTATGGCTTGTAAATAGTGATAAACCCAAACTTTTGGAGAAACCAAACCTTAAACATTGTGTAGTGTAAATCATGAGGGATTTTTATATAGTTTTCCAAACCATACAGATGTTGTTTTTTCAGACAGTGGCACTTTCCACGGTTCATGCATGACCATGCATCCTAACCATAAGAATGCCCCTTTTCCAAAGTAAAATTTTCATAGTTGGCACACAATGTGATCAAACTCTGTGGGGGAAGTCTTCTTGTGTAGTAAAATATCACATGTTTTGTGCACGGTTTGAGAAATCGTGCTGACAAACCGTGTGCAAGCTATGTGTTGGTTACTTTTTCCAGTTTTAGATTTAATGATCTAATTAATCTTATCACCCTCCCTAATCCATGTTTATGGGAGATTTACCTTTTTCTCTCTGAATTTGTAGATTTTTAAGAACTAAAAAATGTAATCTAGAGATCTCTTTCTTTCGGCTTTCGAATGAGCTTTCGTTCATCACATTGGATGTGAAACAATAAGTACTCGAGTCCTATTGTGTTCATTCTTATTATCATTCATGATTTACCTTGTTATCTCCATGTGAGTGTTGTTTAAAATTTTACAAATCTACTATGATCAAAGTCAAATCAAGGGTCGATACTAAAGGATGACCGTACATCCCTAAGGTGGGTGGTCTATAATTCATCCGAAAAGTTCTATGATTTTGGGATATTTGTGTGGGGCCCATTGATTCTATCATGGACTGTTTCTTAAATATACATGACATAATTATACTTTTTAGAATCTTATGGTAATTTTATTTCTAAATATATGATTTTTTTTAAGTAGTTACACCCACAACTCAATCTGTCTAATGTCGAAGGTTATGCCATAATTGGGTTTTTAGTCTTTTGGCATGTTTGAGCCAAAGTTCAGGTGTTCCCTTTCTTGACCATCCTAAAGAGGTGCCTTCCTATGATAAATTATTTGTTTTTGATGAGAATTTCTTAATGGAATGTACAATTTATGCTCACCTCTTGACCCTCTTAAGGTAAGTTCTTCAAATAACTATTAAAAGTGAAATGTGGAATGGTAGTATACTATGTATATAACCTGGCCTTATTAAAATAGATTTAATAACGGTCAAATTTTTGTAGAACCACCTTCTATGTTGATGGTAGTTGGAATATTAATACTCAATAATTGAATATTCTTTAATGTCTAAATAAGACATGATTAAATGGTTGCAATGCAACATCGACTTTCCACTCTAATGGAAGACAAGACATGGACAAATTAGTAAATGGTTTCAACTATACATGACATATCCACACTAATGAAAGTATTGAATTGAACGAAATTAATTATTACATTATTACAATATCTAATTGGAATAGACTAATTATAAATCTTCTTTAATTATGAAGGGATAATACCACGGGTCTTGGTAACACCATTCTGATTCAAGGATACGATTTTCTTAGATTGATACCCTCCTAGAATTGGATTATTGTCTATTCCATGGATTTTCGATATACTACAGTAGGGTCCCTTAAATTATTCCAGGATACCTCGATTACACCCATTGGATCAATCAATGACATGTAGGTTCCTTTGATACACTACTTTGACCTGATAGTTTCTTAGCCCCGTTTTACCTTGGATTTACTCCATGGAATCGTTAGTCCCCATATTCAATAATGATTTGGAATACACACTTTTTATTACACTCTTTCCCATTTGATAGAGAATGTTACTATTATGTAAGCATTCTATGAATTTACATATACTTGGTTATTACCCTCGAACTGCCTCACTAGATATCATTATCAAGTTTCCTTGTTGTATCTTGAGACCATTACTACTTATTCTATCACGAGATGATGTCAGTGATGGATATTCCTCTCATGACCTTTTGACATTAAATTATAATTACATAATCGATGAACTGTTAACATATTCAGACACCAGCTGGGGGATAAATTAGTTACTTGGTATTTAGTTATGTTGTACAATTTTCTTTACTTTATATATACATGCCTACACACTATAGTATTCCATTCAAAGGGTTGTATGTTATAGACACCGTTGGTGGTGGACCACTAGGATTTATATCACACTCACTCCGAGTGTAATTTGGTACCCAGAGTAGATTACATGGTTGCAGATATTGGCAAAGGGAAGCATACAACTCGGAACACCGGATTTTAGGCTAATAAGATGGACCATGATAACAGATGACCGTGTTGGATATCAGGATTCTTAGAGTAGTATTTACTTTACATTACCATGTGGAACATGTTATGCCTATTTTTATTACCCATGTATTCAATTTTTCATAGTGACATGACATCACATCTTTATATTTATAGTTAATACATTTATTATTATCATCATCTATATATTGCATCATTTTTCTTCGATGATTTTTTTATATTTACTCTCTTATTTAATATTCCGTTATATTTTTTCCGATGTGCTACACTCTGCTCATGATGGAATAGTTTTGTCATGAACACACCCTAGGACCTCATTACTAGTGAGTAACCTCTTCCATTCAGGAATATGCTCTTGAGGCCATGTGGCCCTCCGAGATCGGGACACCCGTTAAGTGGAATCCGGGTCCATGTCATTAAAATAATTTTTGAATAATTATTATTTGTAATGGAATTTAATTTTAAAAGTTTGATTTTTTCTTAATATAATTTTTTCTGAAGGTTGAAATTTAATATAGACATTATCAGACATCATTTGACATGCATAAAATTCCATAAATTATGTTTAAATTATTATATTAATATAACTATGAGGTGTTATAAATTTATAGACATTGAATTATTAAATACTAGATTTCTACCAATTATATATGGGTTCTATGAAAAGTTAATTTTGAGGATGTTACAAGGATGTATAATTATTTTTTAATTTGGAAATAGTTCATGTCATTTTTTATCTATTTTGATGGGTTTTTATTGATTATGGAAGATCATCTTGATATTTTATTCAAAATTTGATCTGACAGTTGGGTATTATGGGGGAGAATGAGAAATGGGGAGATAATATGGGGTCTAATTGTAAATTTTCATACTGATGGTATTTCTTTGGGTGGCAAGTTTTTCATATGATCGTACAAGTATCGAAATAGTTCTTAGAGATATTATTCTTTATAAAAATGTTTTTGAAGAAGAAATCAAAATATTTTTCAAGGAGTTATTTTTTTAATGAATTTTTTAAAAGAAGAGATATTTTGTCATGTTTTCAAATTTTTTATATATAACAAATATTTATAATTGATAAAATATATTTTTAAAATAAATTATAAAATATTTTATAGAGAAGTATTTTTCACTGATTTTAATACCTATTAGGGAGTATCATATTACTCCTCCCATGTTTTCAAAAATATTTTCACATCTATCTTAGATGTTCTTAGATGAAATACCCCACTTATGGAGTTAGAACACACAAAGATACGTAGTTATTTTATTTTTGTACAACTATCTTAAAATTTATGTTTTCTATAATTCTGTATTATAGAGAATAGAAAAGTTCCTAGAATTTATGATTTAATGTGTATTGTTACATTTATTTTTTATAATAAAAATACACATATTATTTTTAACACTGAATCTGGAAGCATGGGGTTGGGATCTTATCATTATTCACATCAAGAATTCAACATGTCACCTTCCAATGCTCATATTCATCTTTTCAATCCCATATCCTTGGTGAGGTTTGTTCCCATGTATGTGGACATTTCAGAGTAATGGGGCATCCCAATATATAATACATGTATCTGTGTGCATGGTCATTTTTATTCCCATGTAACCTCTGGTAACATGTTGTGTTTTTAATAAGGGGTCACATAGTCTCTGATATGTACCCTATGACATGTGATATATTTCTCTTCATATAAACCATTTCCTTGTAAAAGAGTGTCTAAAATATTTGGTTTCTACAAACTACACTTTGTGTAGTTGATAATTTCATAGAAATTACATATTTTTCATGTTTCATCACTACATATCTAAAAATCAATCAAGTGATATTCTTGTCATAGATCAACTTTCTTGATCAGAATGAGCCTTGTTTCAACTATCCAAATGATTCTAGAAATCCAAAACGATAAAAAATCAAGCACTCTCATTGTTTCATTGTTGTATAGAAAACCAATAAAATGGGGATCTCCAATCTGGTCCTGATCCACCACTAATCTCCTACCACTTTAGTTGTTTCTTGATCACTTCAATAATTATAAATACAAACCCATGGTATCAATAAATTAATGTGAATAATGTTTAATAGATGATTGAATACCTGGTATTGGTCAGAGAACTAGGAAAATGAATTTTCTTTGATGAACATATGTAGAAAGGAGGATTAAATTCATGAATCACAAAAGAGAATCAAATGGAATATGTGTCTATTATTGGAATCGATTTATTGATCTTATAAAAACGAATGAAGATGCAAAAATAAACAGTAAAACAAATGATATCCTTAACCATATGAAGATTATTCATCAAATGAAATCATCCAACGATCACTAAATAAATTATTCTATATCTATTAGTTTTCAATGGATATGGGACATCAAAATTGTATAAATTAAATATATTAAAACATCCTACATTAATTTGGATGTATCATTAATGTGGAATTCATCCAATATATAAGAGGAATACGATACTACAACATTCCTCTTATGTATTTTAATTTTCTTCATAGCATTCAGTAGTGATCCTCGATACAGATAACATAATGACAAAATTCCTCCTCCACTCTAATCACCATGGTTTATGTGGATAACCCAATATATGTTCTAAAACATCCTATTTAAATATAATGTTAGGTCTCTCAACATAATAAATAATTAATTAAAATATTATTTTATCATTTCCACCTACAATGAGACATTACCAAAATTCCTAATGCTGAAAATGGCTCAATCGTACCTAGAGTGAAATCCATATTCTAGACATAGTAGCAATCTCAAATTTTTGTTCATTTTCTCCCATATAAATATATTATTCTATTTTATTAAAATGATGTGAACATGAGATAATATATTTATTATTTTTATTATATCAAAATAAATCCTATTTGGGACTTGTAATCTTACAATACATCAATACATCTCACAAAAAAAATATTCGTAATATATTATAACATTGTAAAATAAAAAAATAAGAAAGCCACATATCATAAATTTCTAGTGAGATTTTAACAAAACAATTGAATTTTTATGTGTATAGAATTATTTAGCTCATTCATGTTCATTATGAATATAATGGATTACAAGAGGGAATTAAGTTCTCTGATAAAATTATCGCATGAATTTTTCAAGAGTTAGTGCCAGATGGGATTCACACAGTTAATATGATTACCTATATTGAGAGAATAATATTATTTGGTTTTATTAGCCTTATTAAGATGCACAAATATCTCATTTATATATTTTATGAATATTTTATTTATATTTATTATTAATTATAACATTAGATGTAATGAAACACCTCTAATGAAACTCCTTGATCATATTTTCCATGTTGATAAATATAGAGGTCATAAAACGCCCATGGTCTTTATGGTGATTATGTAAATGACAATATTGAAAATAAGCCCCAAGAATATTCCAATGACTAAGGCTCTATATCCCTATCCTTCCAAGAAAAAGAAAATATAAATACATATAATGTAGAAGGTTTTTAAATTTATTCATATTTTAAGATAAGACACTAGGAGAATAACTACATGCAGATACATAATCAATGGGATGCTTCATGATCATTCATTATCAAGTGTAATTTATTATAACAATATATTTGTTAATAGATACAGATTTTTGGTTCTCACATCTATATGAAAATATGGAAACCATGTAAATTAAAAATATTTATAGAGGATCTATGGATTTTTGGTCCTCTAATAGTATGAGGTTAGCAACTCAAGTAATTTAAGACTACCACTAATATTTAAAATGGAAATGGTATTTATTTTAAAATTTTGTTATTATTTACAAATTATTCCAGAAATTTAATTTATATATCCAACCCATATTTAGATGGTTTTTTATTTTCAAATATTCATTTTGTTTATTTTATCTACATGGATAATTTAATGGTATTTAGAAATTAAATAAGGAATATTATTTATAAATTATGAAAACAAAATAATTGAAATTGATAATGAATCAGGTTTTCATGACCCATATTACACAATGTAATGGGATTATTATCTTGATATGTAAAAAATTAATATTTAATATATATCTATAAGGATTGATAGTTATACCCTTTTATACTAATCCCTCTTTATAATTATCACACTATTTTATAAGGAACGGTGAGAAAACCATCTTTTGGTGCCCATGGTTAAGGGGTAATAGATCTTCTATAATTGTTACACATTGATTTGTATGGACCATTTCCAACAAATTCTAGATGTGGGTGTTATTGCTTCATGTCTTTTACAAATAAATTGGCTATAAAAGGATAGTACTACTTCATGAGGTACAACATTGAATCCTTTGATATATTCAATGAGTTGGAGAATGAAGTAGAGAATAAAAATGAAAATATGATAAAAATTGATTATATTTGATCGAGGTGAAGAGTATCATAACCAATAATTCATTAAAATTATATTGAGTGTGGTATTTTATCCAAAATCAGTCACCCTTATACACCCTAGTAGAATAGTTCTAGTGAAAGGAATAACTACACATTAATTGATATTTTATGGTCTATATTGATACATGTATATTTTTAATTAATATTTTGGAGATATTCATGACACTCTACCATACACATTTTATATTGAGTACTAAAGATGGAAGAAAATTTGATACCATATGAATTATATATTGAAATACATTTGTGTTTTTATATGTTCATGCATGGGGTTGTAAGGAATTTTTTATGGGTAACTTGGGAAATAAACTACAACCCTGATGCATGAAGTGTGTAATTATAGTAAATCGCAAGGATAAAATAAGATACTATATATATAACCTGTCAAACCATTAGGAATATGTCTTCAGACAATCCATTTATCATTAGAGGTAATGAAAACTAATAAATAATTATTACAGAATGATTCACGTCAATGTAGTCGATGCCCATGATAAACAATATTTTGTGTTGAAAAATATCCATCGGTAACATTATAAGATTTTGATCTGTAAACACAATTACTACAGAAGATTCCGATATATATTAGATAACCTAAATGATATGGGTTTCTAGTCATAAAAGATAGTTACTCGTGATTTTTTTAAATAATCATTATATTTCCTATAAGGAGGAAATAAATTTCTTAGAAGCTATGAATTCTAAGATGGATTCTATATGTTAAAAATAGTTTTTGGGTTCTAATAGATATACTTGTTTAGGTAAAGAATATTAGTTGAAATGGTTATTGAATAGAAAAATAGTGATTCATGGAAACAAATTTAACTATAAATCATAGATAGTGGATAAGGGAATTAAATAACCCAATATAATTTACTATAATGAATCATTTTATAATATTACATCTTTAAATACATCAAATTTATAATTTCCATAGTATGTTTTTATGATAAATGTATTTTTCAAATAGATGATATAATTTCATCCCTAAATAATAATTTTAATTAATCTGTTTATATTATAAAAACAGAATGGTTTATAACTCCTGAAAATTCCATTAAGATATGAAGGTAATAAAGATCTATGTATGGGTTAAAGAAATAATCTAGGTCATGGAACATTAAATTAAATTAATCCATTAGATATTTTGGTTTCATAATTAACTAATCTGATTCATGTGTTTATAATTTATTAAATGGGATTGTGGTCGTATTCCTCAGACAATATGTTGATTCCCTATAGCTTACTGTGAATGAAATAGTAGTCTTACAATCAATTAATAATTAGTTAAAAATGATTCTCTATGATGGTTTTAGTTCAAATATAAAATATTATAGGGATTGGGATCATTATTGATTGATCCAGAATCCAACATGTACTAAGTCAAAGTTTATAAATTTCATTAATAAAAAATGATTCAGTGTGGATTAATCCATGAGGATATTTTTTTAATAACCTATGACTTCGGATCCTTTAAAATTAATACTATGTTCTATAACATGTCAATAATGATAAATCGAAAGTAAAAAATGTCACAAAATATGAATTCATTATTAATGGATTTATAATAAACACATTCAGGTTAATCCATTAATGTCATTTTCCTTTGGAATTAAAACAATTAATATGATTCATCATTGAAAAGGTCATTTTCAATAAAAGTTTATTTTTTTATGTTATATAGTTTATATTAAAAATGTATTTTTTTAAAAACTATAATTTAAATTTTATAAGATAAAATTAATTTTTGAATTTATCATATGAAAATTATCTTATGAATTTGTTTTATTTTTAAAAATATACATTTTTAGGTGAATAAATAAAATACCTATTACTTTCATCAATTTGATAAAATTATTTTATTATATAAATAGACTAATTTTTATTTAATTATATACCAATAACATAATATATTTTCATGTATAGTACTTCATTCCAAAATACTATTTTAATTTAAAAAAAATAGTACAATGTTTTGAAAATGTATGTTGCATTTAAATGATTTTTTTTACTATTTTGTATAAATTAGTAAAACATAATGACAAGATTTTTTTATTTCTATAATTCATAAATTTATACTCCTTGAAATCTAAAAATGTTTTAAAAATATTTTTATTTAATTGGATTTATAATTTTATCTTAAACATAATTAGTTTATTATGAAAATAATCTTTTACAAAAAAATGGGTTTTACAGAACACACATGGTAACTTTATATTTAATTTTCCTACACACATAAAATTAGACTGATAAAATGATTCAAATAATTTTAATAAATTTTTTAATATTATCTAATATGGAAATTTTCATTTTTAGGTAGAAGATTTAAATCATTTCGATTATTTCTAATCACCATGATAAGGATAGAACAATTATTCTGATATTCTGTTTTATTAATATTAATGAATTCATATAAAATAATAAAATTAATAACCATTAAAATTGGGATCTAATTTTAGTTATAAACGCATAATTTATAATATTAAAACTACTCTAGTATTTAGTAAAAGGTATATAATATTAAGAATCCATATTGTTCAAAATGTAACTTTTCTACAATGGAAATCAAAAAATTATATGTTTTAATTTAAAAGTTCTTTTTTTTATTGTTTTAAATTGAATTGGATAAAATAGTAGTTAAATTTATTTACAAAACACTTAATTTTGTTTGTTTTATTTATGTTACATGTCTAATAAAATAGAAAATCACATAAATATATCAAGTTACCTAGTTTAAAAGTACAAAAAATGATTAAATTTGTTGCTATGATAACCATACATGATTAAAACATGTGTTGAAATATGTTTTTTCCTTGGTTGACCCAAAGACACAAAAAACTGATTAATTTAATAAATCATCATCCCTTTACTTTGGAATAGATTCATTGAATTATTAAAACCAAAAAAGTTTTTCCAAAAGATCCCTTTTCAATCTCCCAATAAAACAATACCAAAAACAAAATAACTTGGTCACTCATAGTTATCCTAATCCCTTCAATTTCAGGAGAAAATCCAAGGGAAAATCAAGTCCCCAACGTACATTTTATCTCCTATTACATTTTCTTATTTAAATTACTATTGAAAATATATTTTTAATATCATAAAAATAAGATTACAGAAGAATAATTATTATAATTTTATGTTTTTATATTAGTGGTACATCCTTATTTTATTTTCTTTCATACAAAAAAAAACAAAATAGCGTTTTTAGAGAATTGAGCTGACTACCACATCCACAAAGAAACATCGTTTCTTTAAACAACGCCCTTCATAGATGATAAAAATTATTTAATATATGAATAAATATGATATTAATAATTTAATTAACATTATGAAATATACATTCAATATATACAACCATCCAATCCCACACAATGAGAAACAAGAACACTAATCTTTGGTATGTGTGGATTACCACCTCCATAATGAGCGATTTTTCATTTTTCATTTATATTTCCATTTATTTTATTTTAATATATTTCATTATTATTAAACATAATTTAAAAAAAATAATTATTATGAGTTTGTTATAATGTTATTATGTCAAAATTAACAACCCCTTAACTATTCTCCCCAATAGAGTTAATCCATGATAATGTTTGGGTTAGTTTAACCACATATGTTAACAACTACTTAAAATATAACATTGGATGAATATGAGAAAATTGAAATTAATATTATTATAATATATTAATTAAATATTTACATTATATGTATTTTAAATATTATTATATGAATTTAAAATATTAACAATGAAATGTTTTCATCTTATAAAATCATCAAAATAAGATACTATCAATGATCTGTCTTCACATAACATATATGAAACACATATAGAATGAAACACTATAATTTAAAATTAATAAAATTAAAATACTAAAGTAACAAAATAATTATAAATAATATCATGGTATCATATTATTTTAAATTATATCTAAATTCAAAAACTCAAAACTTATTTGATGTTATTAACACCCAATGGTCATAATTGGATAGATCTAATTAATGTATTCATTATATGTAATTATAATAAGAATTATTTGAGGTTAATATTTATGATGAAGTTTTTGAAGTAGGTAAGTATGTTAGTTATGACTTTTTTACATGAGTTTATAGTTTCATTAGCAATGAAAAGACACAATGGATTGATTTGTTGTCTCAAGATCACATTCATTGATTTATGGTTTCAATTTTTATGCTTATTTATCGATGATGGTATATATATTCCACCCAAATGGAATTAATCATAATAAATAACCCTTTTTCATGAGTTAAAAATAATAATTTCACAATAACTCTGACATTTTCTTTTCATCCTTTCAATTCTCATGTTGTAATGGTTTTTTTTCATCAATTTTGAATCCCATGAGACATAATTATATTACCACAATGTTTCATTTTATTATATATATATATATATTAATCCATATTAATTTTATCATGATTATATTATAATTCAAGATTGAATTTTTTATTTTATGTTATACCTATCATGGGGTTTTTATTCAAAAGTTACAGAGGAACTAAGTGATTTTTGTCACTTGAATCTCTCTATTGTCCTATAATCCATATAATTTGACTTTTATCAATGAATATTGATTTATTATAACCTATACATATTTTATAATAAAAAATGAACTTATTTTATTTTTATATTTCATCACTTTATATATATCCAATAATTTTATTATGTTCAATCTAAAATAAATGTGTATTATTGGTAAGAATAACCATCATTCATTCCAATGGATCAATTCCTTCATGTCTAACATTTCATTCCTTATAATGTTATCCTATAGTTTTGGAATGCTAATATGGAAAATTTTATTTTCTGTCACTAATTATTTACCTTTTTTAAAATGAAAATTTAATACACTTTTAATTGTGTGGGGTTTTAACAAGGTTTATTTAAAGTGTTAAATATATTTACCTCAATCCTTCCCAAATAAATAGTCTTATAATCCAAAAAACATATTCATTTGTTACACATATTTCTTTCTTCCAACATTAAAATTTATTATTTAAAAATATTAAAATTTTAAAAAAAATTCACTTTCTATTATTGAAAAAATTATATCATTTTCACGTTCCCATTATTATATATTTTTTAACAGTGAATTTTACATTTAATTTTCAATTAAAAATATTAAAAAATATACAGGGATTATTTTATGATTGAAATTTTTCAATGTACTTTAACATATCTTTTTTAGAGCCATTATGTATTTTAGGGATATTATATTTTTAACTATATATAATAATGTTTTTAATATTCTTCTCTTTCCATTGATCCATGAATTATTACATTTGTAAGGGACAAAGTAAATCAAAATTCTATCTATGAGTTATACAATTTCATATTTGAAATTTTGTTCCTTGAAATTCAATTTTAAATGAATTTATTCTCCTTAATTCTACAGAATATAATTTTGATCCTATTTCTTTTTTATGAATTTATTCCTTTTCAATTTTTCATGAAAATAATGGATTATTTTGAAAAGAGATTCGTAACCAAGACTTTTACAACATAAAATACAAAATGTATTGAAATATTATTTTTATATAATATTATTAAATTATCATCAAATCATATATCTCTAGTTGTATTTGGTATTATTTTTTAAAATGTATTATTATTTTCGGTGATTATTTTTTTGATCAAATTTGTGGTATCAAAATGATTTAGTTTATGAGGTTATTTTATTCTTTTTAGAGGATTTATAAAACCCATTTATTTCCAAGGGATTCCTATAAGAATTTTATGATTTAAATTTTATGTGTTTTATAAATCCATTTTTATTTCCATGGGTACATTAGATGATGATTTAGATATTTCATTAATTCCATTTTAAATATTTTATTTATTTTATGATATAATGATTTTATAAGTGGAACACAAATGTTTGTATAATGAGACATGAGAGATAATAATCTCCCAAAAATACATTTGGTAAATGATTATGTATCATCATATTGGAATTTTATGTGAATGGTTTAGCATGTATATAGTTCCAAGAGGATTAGCGTAGTGGAAATTTTCTATACTCAAAATCTTATGAGTAAATGGGTTGGAGGGTATCCAGGTTCATAATGAAAATGAATCCTCTGTATATGATTCTAACAAAATATTTACAATGTTCTATTTCTCAATGTTATTTTATTCAACTTAATTTTTCTCAATATATGGTAAAATTATTCTCATTTTAGATGTTATATCAATATTCAAAAAGTTGGTTAATAGATAATTATTCATGTTTCTTTTTAATTATATATTTTACTTAATTCATGATGTTACAAATGTTTATTATATAAATATTATTACTTTGTTTACATCCGATTATAGTATTTGGGTATTCTGAAACCCATCTTTTTAATCATGCTTAGTTTGGATTTAATTTAAGTGCGAATCAGGTGAAAAAATAATTTTTTTTGAAAATTTTTGTGCTATTTCACAGTTGGTGCACAGTTTTCCGAAAGTGTGTTCTCTATTAGAGAAAAATATGGAAACCTATATTGTGAAATTTTTAAGTACGTTCGCATGGTTTGAATAAACATGTACCCACCAAGGAGAAACTATTCATCCGATTTAATACAACTGAATGTCTAGGGGCAAGGTTTGGTCTAACCATTCATCTCTTCCCAATAAACTTTACATATGATCATTTTTATATAAAATTTATTTTTTAAAACACATGAAACGACCATTTATGGAAACAAACTTCTTTTTATGAACCAAAAATTATTTTTCCTTCTCTAATTTCTCCTCAGATCAATTTTTGGCACCTCAACACCCCTACAGAAGTGAATCAAAGCTAGGAAAATATCAATTGATCCACTCTTGTATATTTTCATCTTCTTATTCCCATTCCGAACTCTGTCATTTCCTTTCAATGAGTTTATAGATCCCCAAGTTGGTTAGAGGATCTAATAAAATCTATTTTGAATATTAAACCTAGTTTTGATTCCTGGTTACTATTTTTGTCATTGTATATCTGAAAATCACTATTATCGTTTGGAGTTTTGTGGTCCAATGATCTACGGACGTTGGTTCCATTGAAAAGAAATTTATTTATTACCGATAAATTGAATAATTTTTATTTGATTGTTGATTGAAATTCAATTAATTATATAAATGTAATTCCCTACATTTAATTCATTAAAAATCCAATTCACTTGAATTGGGGTTTTTATAAATTAAATTTTGTAATGAAATTAGTAAAACCCCCCAATTCCTTTGAATTGGTGTGTGATTTTGAAATTGATCGAAAATCGGGTAGATTGATATATTTAAAATTTAAAGTCTGAAATTGATGTAATGATTTTCAATAAAATATTTGAATTTAATTATGGTATTTTAAATGTGAAATTTAGTTGGTGATTTTTTAAAGTAGTATTTTTGAAAAATGGATTAATGTGGTTTTAATCGAAAACATTGGGGTTTGTCTTTGAAAATGTAATGATTTTATTGAAATCTCATTTTTTTAAATAAAAAATTGGAATTTTGGAAATGGGATAACGAGATTTTATTTTATTTTAATATATCTTAAAATAAATTTCATATCATTGACATGTACTAAAGCACATGTATGATTATGAATTTGGTAAGTTATTTTGGAAATGAATTCTAAGATGGGAATGCTTTATCACTGTATTGTCATTTGAAAATAGTAAAAAACTTTATTGTACACATAATATTTCTCAAAACGATATATAATAGTCCTCTAAATAATATTTATGGGTTGCGTGTACACATATAAGTTATTATCTCATGAGTTTGTGAGGATACCAAAACATGGAAATATTGTACATCTTAGTTGATGACCATGTTGCTCTCTTTTATATATATATGTAATATAAATGTAAGAAAATGTTGTTGAACTAATATACATGACTAATGAATTTATATAAACTATTTTATATAAAAATTTAATTTAATCTATTCGTTTTAATGTGTTTCTATTATTTGAATTGTAAAGCATTATTTTATTAAAAATTTTATTAAATGAATAACATATTTATTAAAAATTCAAATCACATTTTTTGGTTAATTAGAAGTTCGAATAGTATTATTGAATACATGGTGAGACCATACTATGATTTTAGATCACACCCTACCATTACCTTCAGGTTTTTGAAGATAATGTCCTTCAATGTTCGATTATGGGTAAAGTACCAATTAGAGGTCATTTAAATTTGTTGATTTGCAGACTTAATGAGTATAGTATGATGGGGCATGGGTAGTTTTATCTATTTTACAGTACTATTCTATATTAATTTGGTTTTGTTATACCTTTTTGACTTTTGCAATAATTCTACTTATGGAGTTTTTATTCTATGCATATTGCCTTATTTATCATGCATCCATAGTGTTTGTGGAAAATTCATTCCCCCATACATTTTATATTATATCAGGTTCTTGTAAGAAACACATAGGGATTGTGAACACCCTTTGGTATATATTAGTTTTGGCTTGGTTATCTGGTTACTATTGTACACAGGTTGGATCATTACATCATTTCATATGTTATCCCTTATTGAACATTTTTATGTCAAACCTGAATCTATGTATTAGATCCAATACATTAAAGATGAATGTATCGTTGTATATGTATAAAATGGGAATATATGGGTATTATTGTAGTAAAATGTTTAAATTATATTAAAATAGTGGGTTTATGTAGCTAATCTCACTTGAAATAAATCATTATATCATTGGGTTGTGTGAAAATTGTGGGATATATCAACAAAATGAAGATATTAAGTTATTTTATATGTCATGCTTGGATTAGAAATCCTAATTTTTTATCACAACATGGATTAGATTTTTTGGATATTATTTTATATTTATAGACATTTGTAATGTTACATAATGCTTTAGGTATAGAGATAATTAGTAAAACCCAAGAGATGTGTCTATATATAAAACAATAAACTAAAATATTTGTAATGGATTGAGTAAGTGGTTTTCCTAATGTTAAAAACATGTTAGGATATAATAGAGTACAAACAGCTATGGAACAAATTCACCTAAATGTAATCACCCATAAAAGGGTTGGTTGGACATGGAAGAAATCATCAACATTATGTGTGGTATGTGGGCCTATGACTGCACACCAAGTTTGAGACTATCAGGGGGTACACTTTGGTTGATATTTTTTTATTAACTGCATTGAAGGATTTATTTCCAAGTTACTATAATAAATTGGTTTTATAAGCATAAGACAACCCAAAATAATGTACCATAGATCATTCTATGATTCATATTGTTTTATCTAAATTAACAATATGCCAATATAGAAATATCAATGATTAATATATTTTATGTTTTAATTAATTTTATGATTATGAAAAAATTAATTATATTGTTAATGTTTTTTCACTTATATGAACCACTTTAGTCTTAATAATATTTGGAAATTGAATGAAAAATGGGTGTTTGGTAAAATTCCATAGATTAATCAATGAACAACCCATAAAAATTAGATATGGTATTAGAAACCATGTGATTATTCATAACAATATATCAAGTAATATGAATATCAATAATAACATAGCCAATGTACCAATCTAAAAAATTATTTGAATGATGTTGTTTCATGAAATATCAATTGATTGATATTATGTGGGGAAACTGTTCAATTTCATATATATAAAAATGATGATGTAATTTAATTAAGGGGGCTACAAGATTGTTTTCTTACGTAAGAGGGGGTCATATAGAATCAAAATACCATAATAAAATGTATAGGTTTTTATCAAAATAGGACCTGAAAACATGAATCCAGAGTATCATCAATGGGTTTATGTGTTTTGTGTTGAAACATTGTATATTAACCAAGTAATTATCATATATTTAGGGTGTATATGAAGGATTGGTATGAATGAATTTCTAAAATGGGGGACTGAGGTGTATGAAGTCAATTAATTTTTAATGGGCAGGATTGTGCTAAATAGATCCAATATTTTTTTATTTTGGTAAGGGATAATTATTATAGACAATAAATATTGAATATTGTTTTCTCTATGTTCACTACCATTATGGGTTTTATCAATTAAAATATCCAGTTACGTGATGGGTTATGTATAAATTAAATGTTATTGAGAATATTAATATTATTATGGGTCCTCTCTACAAATTTGATGTAATGGATTAACTATTTCAATATATAATCCATATTTATAGATCATGGTTACAATAGTCACAACATCTCCATTACTATAAAAATTTATTAGGATAGAAATAAGAACCATAATAAGATCATAATGTTACTATAAAAGGGAATGAACGAAATGTATCATGTTCATTATCAACAAATATGGAACAATTATCATGTATAGGAACCGATATTTCTATAGAATTTTAAATCACCATACCAATGGTGGTTATAGAATAAAACTAACTATCACCACCAATTGTTCAATAGGACTTGGTTGTATGATGAAAGAGGGGATGCCACCAAGTGATTTTGGTGTTAGGGGAAGATTGAGAATATTACTTAATTCCCTAGAACTAGTGATACCATTTGAAATTTTTGGAAAGATGTTTGGGTATTGGAAATACCTTTTAGGTCATATGTAATTCGTTCTAGAGTAGTTGTGGCAAAGATATACACTCCCACTAACACTGTGGAGAGATGGTTTTACAGAGAGGAAAACATGAGGATTGATATATTAATTAGGAGACTAGATGGGTTGTATAGTATTGATGTTGAAAACATTGGTGATATATAAGATGAATAAGGAAAAGTTCGATTCATTTAGATAGCGAGTATAGAAATATTTATGATGGGTCTGAATGTGGTTCATATTTATCCTTATATACCATAGGATAATTCATTATCGACTTCATTATTCAAATTCAACCTTCATTCAGAAAATCCATGTTGAGGAACCATAGAAGAAAATATATAGCTGTGTGAGGTTTAAAAATTATGAAATAGGGGATCATAGATGTTTCATTAAACATGTTTATCAAAATTCTTCACTATATCTATGAACTATAAACTCATAGAAAATTAAAATAGTTCTTATCAGTAATTAATGATATGTATTCAACTAAAATAGTTAGTATAAAATACAAAATTTGGATTTTAATTTTAATAAGTTGAAATCACTGATACCAAACTATAAAAATTAAACCTTGAGTTTTTTAAAACAAATTCCCACATCAGAATGTTATAGTAATAAAAAAAATATTTCATTATGTTATAATTTATTTGAGGGGGTAAAACATAATGACCTAATATTGTGTATCCTTTAAAAGCATAAAAATTTTCATATCTTTTCAACATGTTACACCCAACAAAACAAAACCACAACATTTGAAATTTATATTATTAATTTATATATAATAATCTGTATGATTTTAAACTAATAATAGTTAATTATTTTAAATTGTAAAAAAATTATATGAGTTAATATTAAAAAGGATATTTTTAATAAATTTTAATTTATTTATATAATATATTTTACTATATAATTTTATATTAAAACTATAATTTTAATTGGATAAAGTGAAATTTATTTTTTAAATCCTTGTAACGAAATTATCATGTGATTAATTGTCTAGATTTTACTAAAATAATGTATTTTCATATAAATATGAAAAATACTGATAAATGTCATCACTTCTAGGAAATTATTTTATAATATAAATACATTTATTTTTTGGAAAAAACATTTTCTAATAATTATATATTATAATTTAGGTAAAGTGTATGAAAATAATATTTTTTATTTGTAAACTCTTTCTCATCATTTTAAATTTTTATATAGAATCTTAATAAAAACATATTATCGATAGTTTTGTTCAATTAATCATAACACGATGAAATAAATTTTTTTTATCTAATTAATTGTCAAATAAATACTCATTGAATGATAAAAAATATTTTATATCTGTTGTATTCAATGGAGTTAATAATCTAGTCCTGATCATAAATCCATTTTCTGTAAAACATAAATTCTCATAAATATATAATAGGGCCCCACTTTATTTCCACCAGTATACCTCTCCCTACTAAACTTTTTGAATAGGGAAACAATTTACCCATGGATTAACTATACCATCCTCTCCATTTCAAAGAAGATCGTATTTAACACTATTCTTCTAGTGGATGAATAATACATTTGTTCCTTCTCTACAACAATTTATGGAATATTCATATAATATAAGTACTGAAAGCATCTACATACTTTGTATGGAGGTGATCCATGTGGGTCGATGTGGGCTTAAATAGTACCTAGCATGATACTCTTCCCCATTAATCATGTTCAACACCATACAATTCATATTGATATGGTTGTTAATTGAAAAGGTGTCTTGTAGGTTTCCAAATATTGACATTACTATATCTCTAATATCGATTCATCAAAACACATACATTTACATCGTTATTTGAATGGTATAATATGGGAATTTATGGGGAAAATATGTGTATCACTCTAGTAGATTGTTCATTCGACCAATAACTGGGTTCTTGGATTGGGGGATATTTGGAGTATAGAGATTGATGCATGAGGACAAATATGGCCTTAGAATCCAACATGATGAGTATTTGGGAAGCTCACAAAAATCATAATTACAGTAGTAGGAAATATGATACCATAGATATGATTTCAAATATGATTTTCATATTCTTAGTTTTTTTATCTCCTCAACGGACTCGAAGTCATTGACCATCTTTTTTGGTTTGGCAGCAGATCTCCCTCTTTTTTTCAGCATAGTCATTGTGTGGATCAGATCCCGCCTTTAGTGGGTCTGAATGTCAAATTGGATGGTTCATGTATTGATGGGATCATTGTAGGAAGGGGAAGATTTGTGATATTATTGGTTTAATGTTTCTTGAATTTAGTGTCCCTTATGGTGTTGGAACCCAACACATATATGAATAATAATACCTCTAATATGGGATCTCCATCTACATGGTTTAAGGATCCGCTCATAAAAATTACGTAGTTCAACTTTATCAACTAGATTTTACTTTTTACATTCCCAATGATCCATTTAGTTTAGAGTTTTAAAAAAATAGTACATAACTCATACATATCTTCCCATAAGCATACAAAATGGGTACCATTAAAACACTACCCATTCCTTCCAAATGACAAATCTTTTTAACATGAAAAAATGATTTCATTGAAAAATCATTAAAACATTTAACATGCATTTATTATTTCTCTTAAAAATCTTAATTAACAGTGAAAAACATTTATCAACATGGTATGATCATAAAAATCATAGTAAGAGATTTAAAAAGATGCAAATAAGCCATTAGTTCATTAATACTTCTAAATATTTGAAATAATTTTCCCGAAGACACACATGTCTCCCATATATACTTACTTTGAGAAACATGATATCTCCATAAAAAATTTAAGAAAATATATAAAACAATAAGTGAATCTTGGTACATAACCTAATTATATTGTAACCACCATAGACACATTATGATTTGTATATCTCAAAAATATCATACAAAGCATCTGTCACCGCTACCTTACGGTGTTACCATCACTGTTAAACTTGGAGTAACCATATGGCCGACCTACATAATACACATACCCAATGAATTGGAGGGAGATTTAAGTACCATCCTTCATCATAATCATTTATTGATAACCAGATAATAATCATATAACATGAATATTTTTAGAAAAACATAGATTTTGAATTTTTAAAAATAGAAAAATAAATGAGTAATTTTGAAGGAAAGTCCATTAAAAATCATATAATTGATAAAAAAATTAATATAATGAAATTAATATGTGTATATAATATATATCCACATTATACATCATAATATGAATCAGATTCAGTACATAAATAATCACGGTAGCACATAATTAATGAAGTAAAATGTTAACACCAAAAATAGATATTGGGTTAACAATTCCCTTACCTATGGAATGTCTTACTTAAAACATATTTAAACATCATGTATAAGGTATAAAACAATTTTTATATTATTTAAATTAAGAATAATAATGTTTATAACACATCATATTATCATTTTATAACATTATTCGACCCATTTATTAATATTTTTTGTCATTTCTATTGTTTCAAGTGCATGCTTTACATGATTTCCATAGTCGGTTCGTAAAAGAAAATTCCTATCGAATGGAAGAGAAAATCCATAAGTGTATTGAAATGGGCTTTTTGTGGTCCCATAATATTAAATTATTTCATAAATCACTTTGGATATATGGTAGGGGGATAAATCCTTAGATAAATCATTAGTAATATTTGTTTAGTTCATTTTGGTTGTTGTTCAATAATTAGTAACTTGTTTCATCATATACCATTAATATTATACATATAATTTAATTACAAAAACATATACACGAATTTTAATACACATGAAAATAATTTTCAACCTTTAAAATGGGTTTACAACAATATTTAGTGGATGTAAATTAAATTAAAGTCATATCATCCACGATATTAGTAAATCAGCACATCAGAGACGGTGTTATTATTTTTAGAATAAGAGGTAGACGAGAAGAAGTATGTTGATGAAATTTTCAATAAAAATGATAAAAATAAAGAATATATATAATATTATATCATTCATTACTATTGGATAAGGTGAGGTGAAGAGTGTATAAGAAATGAAAATAAATCAAAAGAAAACACATGAATATGAAAGAAATGTTTTACCACATGACCTCTTCTCTTGGAGATCCTAATTATGGCCTTTTGTTTTGGCCTCTTGAAGAGACCAATATGGGTTGGACATGGGGAATGTATATTTAAATATTATTGGGTAGAATTTAGATGATTCCCAAAGCTTGAGAGGTGTGAGAGGAAATGGTATTGAGGGTGGTATTTATAATGTAGGAGGGGAGGGGTTTTCCATTATTTTAATCATTAGTTTAATATTTTCAATCATGACTATGAATATTCATCATTCATGTGATAAAAAACAATATTATATGTATTTTAGTTCGAACCAATGGGCATTTACATCATCCTTGACTCAATATTGATGAAAAAATTATTTAATTTAGCATTTTTCATAAATCAATGACTTCAATTATTCAATAAAAAGTCATGTATTTTATAAAAATCTAAAAACACCACCCAAATCATTTTATTCAATGTTTATAATTTAAAAATGAACTCCATTTTAACATAATAATTTTCGATATATTACAAAAATAAATTCTAAATAAAATCATAATTTATTCCAAAAAAACATTTTTAAAACAATAAATAATATTATATCACCTCGAAAAATTAATCAAGATCTCATTATATTATATCCATAATACAATAAAGTAATAATTTAATTTACTATTTATTAGGGTCATATTTCTATTCATATTACTATCCATAAGTGTATGTTAATATTCAAAAACAAATTGGTTCAATGAGAATCCAAATAACATACTAATAAAAAATGTAAATCTCTATTTTTAGAATTCAAATCATAGAAGCAGAAAGTTATAGTTAATATCTAATTTATAACTACCTCTATTAAACAATGTTTCATTATGTAGAGACTGTGTGTTTCATTAATTTCATTTTATTTTTAAAACCTTGGGGTGTTACATTCTCCCCACCTTCTATAAATTACATCCTTGCAATTTTATTTACTTTTTGAATATGTGAGGGTTACATTCCCTACCAGAATTTTTATATTCACAAGATAATTCTTCAAACATGTGGTTTCTCCAAAAAAACATTTCCTAGTAGATTAACTTATTCCAAAATACTTGTTCTATTCAATAAATAATCTAAACTAGTTTCTCTTATAAATGAAGGATCTCTTCTAACTAAACAAAATCAGTGCTCAAAACCTGAGATTGATCTAGAAAATACATTCTAATCATTGAAAAATGAAAACCAAAATTGTACCGAAGTTAAATCAATGTAAATGATACATAGTAGGTAATCAATTATAATTTCTACAGTATTTTATAATGTCTAATGAACCATGGACTTAACATACCTTTTCTACCAAAATTCATAATCTTTTTTTGTGGTGATATTCTATGAAATACATGATCACCAACCCAAAAAAAAGTATTTACTCTTATTATCTACATAACGTTTCTGCTTTCTATGGGATGTCATCACGTGTTTTAGGATCACATTCACTTCCTCACCCACTTCCACTACTAATTCTAATCCCAAGAACTTCCTTTCCCTGACATCATCCAAAAATTCTAGAGTTCAACACTCCTTCCCATATAATGCCTCAAAATATTCCATCAGTTTACTAAAATGAAAATTGTTTTTATAAGAAAATTCAACTAATGAAATATGTTGTTCCCAACATCCAAGGTAATCCATTGAACATCCTCAAATCATATCCATCAAACACAGGATCGTCCGTTCTGACTACCAATCTGATTGAGGATGAAAAGTTATACTGAAATTTAATTATGTTCCCAAAAACATCTAAATCCCTTTATAAAAGTTACAAGTGAAATTGGGATAATTTTCAGATTTAATGAAAAGATAAAATCAATGTAACTTTACATTATCATTGAGGTAAAATCGAGAAAGCTGATCCAAATACATGGTATCTCAAATTAAAAGGAAATGTGTAGACTTAGTCAGTCGATGAACAATGACCCAGATTGTATTTCTACATAGATAAGTCTTCGGTAGTCCCAAAATTATGTCTATGAATATATTTTCCCATTAATAATTTAACAATTGTAAAGGATGAAGCCATCCCATCAGTAACTGCAACTCTAATATAAACTATTGACATGTCATACATACACTATAAAATATGAAAAATCTCTTTTCATTATATCCCATCAGTAATAAAATTGAAAGACATTATACATATTAGTACTTCCCTGATGAATTTAATATAGAAAAATATGATCTTCACAGAAAAATTCTTTCTTCAGATGAGAATCACATGGCACACATAAAATCTTTCTATATCATAGAACATAATCTTTGTCAATGTAAAATTTTAGGATCATACCCTTTTTAAAAATTCTACCCTTTTCTATAACTCATATTCTTCATTCTGTTCTTGTGTAATTCAATATTACAAGGATGAATGCACTAAAACATGATCAAAATAGATGATTTTTCTACATGAACTACTTCCAATACAAAATTAATTAAATCATTTAACCAAGGGTCTTTCTCTAGTTATAACATAGTAAATTATGAAATATGTTTTTTAATTAAAGAATCTAACAAAATGTTTTCTTTTATTTGATTGTAATTGATCATTTAATCATAATATTCTATCAATTCAATCCATATTCTCAATTTCATGTTTAATTCCTTTTCGGTGAATATATACTTTAGACTTTGTGGGCATTATATATTTCACATTTGGCTGTGTATAATTGATACCTCCAAAATTTTCAAAGCGGAGACCATAGCTTCTATTTTAGAATCACGTCTGGGATAATTTAGCTCATGAGGATTTAATTTTCATTAAGAATAACCAATTAATGGATCATTCTATATCAGAAAAAAACAATTCCCTTTAATGAAGCATTACAGTATATGAAAAACTCACAGTTTCTAGATGGTTTGGTCAGAACTGGAGCATTCACCAATATGTTTCTCAATTCTGTAAAATAGACATCACATTCTATTTTCTAGTTGAATTTAACTCATATTCATGTTAACATAAAAAATAGACTACATAGCTGTGTAATGTAATTAACAAAACTCTGATAATATCCTACCAATACAAAAAATGACAAATCAAGGTTATATTTTTGGGTCTTGGTCTTTCTTCTAAAACATTTGATTTAGCAGGATCAATAGTTACACCATATTTTTAAATAATGTGACCATGAAAATAATTTTTTTTAAACCAAAATTCACGCTTTATTAATTTTCCATACAGTTTAATTTCTTTTAATCATTGAAAAAAAACCCTAATATGTTTTTTATGTTCCTTATTCTTCTATAATATTTCATAATTTCATCAATAAAAGAAAACCAAAAAGTATCTTCTCACTCATGAAATATTATATTCATAGGATCCATGAATTTTGTAGGAGAATTAGTTATCCCAAATGGCATAAAAAAATTCATAATAACCATATCTAGTTCAAAATTATATTTTGGGAATGTTGTCCTCCTACAACTTAAGCTGTGGGTACCCAGATCTCAAGTCAATCATGGAATAATAGTGAGCTCCTTAATGTTGAGAATATAAGTCATTGATGTAATGAAAAAGATAATTATTCTCTCAGAAATGTTATTCAATGTTGTTTAATCAATTAAAAGTATTATGTAACCATATTTCTTTTTAATGAACAAAACACGATCTCTCTATAGTAAATCTCTTTGGTGAATAAATCCATTATCAAGAAACTCGTGCAATAGATTTTTCAATACAAGAAGTTCCATTTGAGCCATTAAATAGGGGTGTTTTGAAATTATCTTTAACTAAAGATTATATTAAATGGTTAATTTAACTTTTCAGTTAAGTATACCACATGTTAACTCATCACGAATAACATCAAGGTGTTAATTTACCACTAGAAAATCATTAAACTCAATAGTTCCCTTATTTTCAAAATTATGAGCAAGGTAACATTCAATTCCATATTACAACAGTCTCTTAGATTATTCATATGTTATCAATGGTATGGGTTCATTATTATATAAATACAAAAAACCCTTTCTAGAAAAAAACTCCTTTTTCTCTATAATCAAATTAGTATGATAAAAATAAAGACAATACATTCCATGAATGACATCAAACTCTAATAAGGTAAAAAGAGGTTTGCGGGTAATGTATTTCCATAGATAACAATAGAAAGTTTTTCAAATTTTATTTTACTGCAAATTTCACGCCGTTGTTTTAATAATAAGATATTATCTTATTTGTTGAGGTGATATTTTAATTTCACCAGAAAAATTATCATAAATAAAATAATGTGTAGACCCCCTATCAAAAAATTATTTTGAGAAATATTAATAATGAACAAACTACCTGATACCACTTCATTAGATGGCCCTATATCTGCAGACATGGTCTCAATGGATCACTACACAATATTCTTTTTATAGAATTGCTACATTCAATCATTTAGATTGTTCTTTGGGAAGCTATTTTTATAAGGATCCATCTCAACGCATTTGAATCTCTTAATAGTTATCTTATTAGAATTAATATTAAGATCTATTTCATTATAATTTCAGGCCATATATCCAAACATAACACATTAAAATAACTTCCCAATTTTGGTTATACATTCTTCATGTCACTTTTTAGAACAATTTTTACAAACTAGATACTGGACTTTCTTATCATCTAATTACATTGATTAATTCTTACTCGTCACATTCCATCTGGACCTCTTTTTCTACTCGTCTTCAAAGCACATGTGATCATCAGAAAACACCATTTATAAACTTTCAACACATCAAAGAACTTTTTCATAACATTTTAACTCACAAAATTCTATTTCCCATTTATATCTTGGGTAAAATCCGGAGTAAAATTGGTTGACTTTTCTATAAAGATCCCAAATAATATTCTGAGCGTACATTTATAGTATGGTGTCATTTTCTTTATATATGGCCACTAAATGTTACAATTTTTCTTCAATTAAAGGAATTTATTCTCTATCCCATTTCAAAAAACCATAAGAAAATATTTTTCATGGAAAAAACATTAAAATTCATTCCACTCTTGGGATTCAAACTCCTCTCTATCCCAAATAATCATGAACATTGACAACCAATGATCATCTTCACCTTAAAAAGTACAGATGGAATGAATAAACTTTGGATTATCTAAACATCACATGATATAAAATATATTAAATGGTATTTAATCTATCATTCATCTCCAACTGGGTTAGAATATCCACTGAATGGAGGGGGTGTTACCTTATAAATGTTTCCACTATCATCTAGTTCATTTCTTGTAGATCAAATTTTTATCATTCAAGGATGACAATGACATTAATTTATATCATCATATAAAACATAACTATCACAAACTAGTCTGTTCCAATTACCACCATTATCAATTGCAGATTCAGAATGATATCAGCCTCTCGGTTCCTTCCCAATTCAGCATCCCTATTTTTTATACAGAAAACCATTATGAACGGACATACCTTAGATGATGAAAATTGGTAATATTTAAAATCTATACCATTACGAAATAAACATAATGAAACATATAATTTATGGTATTCGTTATCATCAATCTAATTTCTAATGTTTCCAAAACCAGTGTTTCATACCAACAATATGGTCTCATCCATAAACAATAAATCTAACTATTTAAACTATATTTCAATTCGTTGAATAACCAAATATATTTTTGGTTTATAGTTTTATCGATTTAGGAAATAAATAAAACCGATCAACCCATAAGCATAAAACTTTGGGTAACATTAAAATATTATCCATTTATTCCCAAACATAATTTTTTTAACACAAAATAACAACATGATTTCATTGAAAAAACATCATAACATTACACCTACCATCCATTTTTCTATTACACATCCTTACAACCTATGAAAAATATTTAAAATCGTGCGATGAGCATAAAAAGTTAAATGAGGGATATAAAAAGAAGGAAATAACCCCTTAGACGATCTATACTTATAAACATATGAAATCATTTTCAAAAAGACAAAACTCCTCCCCATATATACATAAATAATTAAAAAAGTTATCTCTATAGAAAATTAAAGAAATTATATAAAACAAGATGGGTGTATTCAAGAATTACTGACATATATTGTAACCCTCACGACTACCTTATGATGTGTAACCTTCACGACTACCTTATAATGTAACCCTCATGGCTTTCATTCCTTGTAACCATCGCGGTTACACTTGTTTTAACCATATACCTGAGCTCCAACATACACATACATTATGTGTTTGAGGGTGATATATTTTCCACCTTAATCATAAACAATTCCCATGAACTAGGACAAAATCCTCAAACGTAAATATTATTCAAAAAAATATTTTCTTTGGAATTTTAAAAAATAGAAAATAGAAAGATGATTTTTAAATGAATTTCCATTAAAATTAATATAATTTATTAAAGAATTAATATTGTATGAAATTAGATCTTATTTTCCTTTATTTCATTCATTTCAAGTTGTTTTTTAGTAAAATAGGAGTTTCTGGAAATTTCAGGAGTACACGCTGTGTACCCGGTTACCACGGGTAGTTGTGTGCAGATCGTGTAACAGTTGTGCACATGGTCGCATGGGGTGAACTTGATACCGCTAAATGTGGGGGTCAGTTAAGGAAAATAAAATCCATGTACCTTCAATATACATTCCATTTACATTATTTTTATTTCATTAAATGTACTAGGTTCATGTCTCATCAACAGAACCCTCTTCTTCTTTGCTAGTCTGTTCTATGAGCGGCCAAGGATGACGAATATTCTCTATGCCCCTGACTCATCATCAGTTCAATGATTTGGACTTCCTTAAATTTCATTGTAAACACCATAGTGTGCTCTTCATCCATCTTGAGCCTTGTTTCCTGATTCCTCTTCTTTCATGAGATGTCTTCGGTTGAACGTTTTAATCGTTTTTTAGATATACGATGTTCTAGGGTGATTCATGGCTCGAGGTTCACGTATAACGGTCATAAAACACTAGGGAAGGTGGTTTGTACCTTTCCATAGATAGTCATTGAATATTATATGCAAATTCACTCAATACCCATGAACGTGGTAGTCCGTGTTTAGGGTTTTTATCCTTATTAATGCCTACTATGCCTCATGTTCTTGAGTATAGGATTTATGATTCTAAATACGCTTATTTACCTTACAATGTATTTTTATACCATGTTTGATTGATATTGGCCATTTGGTCTAGCTTTTCCTCTTGGAGTGCTTTGTTTTCCATGCCAAGTATTGTTAGAATGGAGTGATTTTTATCTGATGTTTTTATGCCTGTATGTGTTTAGCCATGTAGTTATTGAATGTTGTTAGCCAAGTATTTCTTATGGTTTACTTTGGATATTGAACATCGTTGAGCATGATTGACTTACACAGGTCTGTGAGAACCTGGTGTAGTAGACCATTGGGTGAATGGATGCTAATGGCATCTCGAGAGTGTCTGTTTTCTTTTACATTGCAAGACCATAGGGTGGTGGATGTATAGTCTCCCCCAGAGTGTCTGTAGTTCTTCGTTACGACACCACATGAGGAATTGGACATTGAGGAATTCTCTATAGTGTTTATAGTTACCGATTCAAAACCATGGGGGAATTTACTAAGAGTTCTTCCTCAAAGGGTCTTTACTAAAGCTCGCCTAGAGGTGTTAGACAATATATACATCCTAGAGGGTTGATTGTGTTGTTTGGTTGAACTAGAGGGGATAAGTTGTGATAACATTCTAGAGGGTTTCTTGTTTTTTTATTAGCATCTTATTTGTTATATGAAAATGATTTCAATTGAATTTGTATGATTGTTTACCTTGAGTAATTCCTTGTTTACTATATTATTTTGATTATTAGATACCATATTTATTCAATAACTATTAGGCACAAATATTTGGGTGGTTTCCTACTAGGATTCATCTCACACACTACTTGGGTCATGTATTTGTGCCCAAACAGATTATATTACTATAGGTATTGATATGGGAAAGTGCCCTTATACGTTAGGTACATGACTGTTGTGGAGTTGGAGAGCATGGGACCATATTGAGGCTTATGATGTTCCTGGATTTTTTTTCATTGTAATTTTTATTAGTACTGTTTTTTCCGAATTCTGATTTGTTGGGCTATTTTCATAGACATCTGCATCATGAATCATTTATATATGTGTTCTAGATGTTTGTTTACATTCAGTCTTCTGTTGTTTATTGTTGTGCGATATTATTACTACTTCCTATATTTCTTTCTTTTTTTCCCACTACTTTACTCTTCCAGTGATGGCATTGTTTACCCACTATCACACCCAAGGCCCTCACTATGAGTTGGCATCCTCTGGCATTTGGGTAAATATGCTTGAGGCCATGTGACCAACCGGGTATGGGGCACCCATGTGTGGCACCCAGAATAGGGACATTACAAAGTGGTATCAAAGGAGGTTTTTTTCTACTTCACCTACTGTTTGGATCCTATAGGAAGGGCTAGGAAAGAGTAGGTACTTGGTAATAAGTTGTGCTCAGTAGTAGCTTACCCGAGAAAATGGAAAATCCAATCTACCTTATTTATTAAAATTTTTTATTTTTCAATTATTACAATTGATTTGATTATTTAGTTAGGAGATTCACATTATTTATGTTGTTATCATATTATTGGGGTTCTATTTCTATTGCCACCCAATGAGATGAGGGTATTCCATCTCATGCATCATATATGCACTTGCTAGAGATCACATGTCATGCATTCATGCCATGCCATTCATGGAGCATTAGAGAATGCCTGTTTTTGTGATGGATGTTGTGATATATATGCATTCAGTTGTGATAGATTACTTGATATAATAACTGATATTTTATAGGGTATTAGATTTTTAATGCCAAACATTAGATCTTGAGCTATCATGGGCCCTCATAAAGTGGAATTTGGTGGATCATTTCACTATTAGGATTATATATGACATGTATAAGATTCTAAACTTTGATTCTCAGGGAGTATGGGCCCTCACAGATCAAAATTTGGTGGATCATTTCACTATTAGGATTATAGTTATTGTCTATGAACCAATGAAGTTAAAGATATATAAAAATTGATCACAAACATAATAATTTTTTCGAAACTCTAATATTTTCCTTGATTATATAGTGAAATTACATCTATGATGACCATTCTATGATATATGTGGGTCATTAGAGTTTTGAAATAAAAATTTTTATATAAATTTATAAACATTAAGAAATGGTGATGGATTGAGATACTCAGGGACTATTATTGAACAATACACTACCTCTTAGCGATGAAAAATAAGTTATTAGAAGCCTTGAGGCTGAAATATCATGAAGTCTAGACAAAAATTGCGATTGACAATGACCATAAATTATTTTTGTAATGATGGATTAATTAATAAAAAAAAGGGGAAAATCACTCAGTTAATTAATTACTTAACCATAATTGTTTGAAAATATAAAATTATATCATCCTAATAATAATAATTTTAAAAATAAGATTAATACCTCGAATGTGGGACCGTTAACAAAATTAATTTATAAAGATGAAATTCATAAAATTTAAGAGAGACTATTTGTTCCATCCATATTTTAGATAATGTAGAAATAGTATGATGATTCCTATAACTCAAAACACTCTATTAATACTGGTATCATAAATTTTTTTAGATATTTTAAGGATCATTTTTTAAGGGCTAATACTGATCAAGAAATTTCAGATTATATTCCAATATGTTTTGTTTTACAATTGGAGAAAATATAAGGATAAAATCCTAGTCGATTCATGAAAAACATTTGTATTCCTATGTATAAATTGGATGACATTAAGATATAACTATTGAATGGATTAGTGAGGTCTCTTATGATGAAAATTAAAAATGTCTTATTATTTATCGCCTCACAAAAAATATATATCTTCTCATTATAAGAGTATATTTAACTCATGAGAGCCTTTTATGGCTCTGTATTAATGATTTTATAAAGAATTATGGTTCAACAATTTCTATTGGATTTGTTCATTACATCAAAATTAAGGAAAATACTTCATACGTCTCTTGATATTGAGTATCATTTGAGCATAACTTATCACAGACAAACTAATGGACCACACAGAAGGAATATTCAATCATTAGAATACATGTTTAGGTCATGGTCACAAGACATTATTAGTATGTGGGATCATTATTTACCGTTGGTATAGTTAACCTATAAAAATATATTCGATTCATGAATTCAAATATCACTTTATAAAAAATAACATGTATAAGAATTCATAAACTAACATGGTGGGTTTAATTTTGTGAATGGAAGATCGTAGGACTACATATTTTTTAGAGGGAAATATAAAAGTTAATAATAATTAAAACCCATATCAAAGATTCTCATAAATTTAAAACTGTTATTCCACTTACTAGAGGAATGATTTTAAATTTAAAATGTGTGATCATGTTTTCCTGAATGTATCTCCAAGGAAGGGTGTTATAATGTTTGTTAGGAATGGGAAACTGATTCCGAGGAATATCAAATCTTTTTAAATCCTTAATGAAATTGGAGATGTGTATTACCAAGTGTAAATGAGACAATGTATCTCTAAAGTGAATTTTGTGTTCCAAATATCATAGTTAATGAAGTAAATACCTAACCCAATGTGTGGTATCACCTATAAATAAATTGATTTGAAATATGATCTATCTTACTAATAAGAGACTACCCAGATTCTACAAACTAGAGAAATACTGTTGATAAAACATAAGACTAGAATGGTGATGGTACATTGGATGAATCCTATGATAGACAAGGGGACATATAAAATAGAAAAAATTATGATAAAAAATACACAAATCATGTGATGAGGTACGATTTTGCAAATTGTTAGTTTTAAAAATTTTGAAGGGAGGAAGAATATTACTCCTTGAGACATTAAAATATATTTAATTAAAAATAATTATAATCACTTTGATCGATTGAAATACATGGAACCCCTAGGATAAATTAACTATAATATAGTATAATGATACACTACAAGAATATTGGGTTTTTGAGATCTTTAAATTGTGATGTGAAATTGTCTCATCGCAAATACTTTCTGATTGGAACCTACTTGCGATGGATGGTTTATTCTATAAAATATAGTCATCATTTGCGATAGAATAATCCACTTATCGAATATAATTTTTCCAGGACTTCCCATCACCCATGAAGAAATGTTGTAGCAATAGGAATTTGTGGTGAACTAATATGTCTATCGCAAATAGTTTTTGAATACAAACTATTTTCCACCTGTATTATTTCCCATCACAAATATATATGACGGAATAACAATATGCGATGGAATTAATTTCATCACAAATATTATTTCTCAATATATATGAATTTATAACAACATTTACCCCACTCTACATATTTCTCTCCTCCTATTCCTATATTCTCTTGAACAGACACACACACCACTTAGTTCAACCACACTCAGATCTACTTCACTGCAACCAATTTTTAATAGTTGTGCATTTGAATTTCCATTGTAATTATTTCTCTTATCTTGTTTTTCATTATTTTTGCAAGTTAATCATTGTTTACATGATATAATTTCTCCCAACCCTAGGTATAAAAATTTATCTGATTTTAATTTTGTATTAAAAATTAAAAATTGATACAAATTCATAAGTCCTTATTTCCATATTAATCAGGTGAGTATGAGTTTATTCAAATGATTTCTATATATTCATCTCATTGTTTAATTAGTATTTATGTATGTTTATATCCAGTATTTATATTGTATTTAGTATTTAAAACTTCTTAAAAAAATTATTCGTTGTCTGCATATTAATCGAATAAGCAGGAGCAATTTCAACTGATTTGGATATACATATAAATGTATCTTATTTGCACATATATATTTACAAATATCATTATAAAATTGTATACATATATTCATATGTTTAAATATATTTATTTATATATAATTATATAATTATTCATTCATAAATATGTATATTTATGAAAAAATTTATAGTTATATATATATATATTTTTCATTAATATATATGTTAAATATATATATATGTAAATATATATTTATATATAGATATTTAATTATATATACATATATTTAACTTTTAAAATAATATTTATATACATATAAATATATTTATATAATTATATATATAAATATATTTTTTATTATATATATATATATATGTTTGTCTAATTTGAAATTACTACCTTATTATTAATTCAGGAGGGGTTGGGTAAGGTTTTTTAAAACTATTTTTTTTCCAATACTCAATTATTCCAAGTAAAAAAATATAATAATTTTAAATAGTTTCTTTTATTTTCATATCATTTCAGTTATATAGAGATTTAATTTGGAAAAATATATTAGCAATGATATTTTTTATTTCATGCCAATTATATAAAAAATAAATTTTATTCTAATCAATCATTATCTTTCATTTCAACAAAATTAGTTTTACATTATTAATTAAAAATGAATAATTAAAAATGATCATTAATTCAAAAAATTTAATTAAAAATAAATATTATTCCAAATTAATACGTCACTATTATTTTAAAAAAATTATATAATTTATTAATTCAAGATAATCAAAATTATTTATAAAAAAAATTAAATATAAGTAAAATTATTTTTAAATTATATATATATAAACAACATAATATGTATATATAAACATTTCAAAAAAAATTGCATGTTTTATTTTCTGTGTCTGTGTTGATTTGATATATGAATATTTATTTAAAATTGAGTTAGAATATATTTGATGTTTTATTACTCATTAAGGAATTGTATTATATATATATATATATATATATATATATATATATTAATTTTCAGAAAAGTAGTAAATATTTAATTAATAAATAATATTCATCACATAATTTAAAAAAATTAATAAATTATAATGAATTATTATTAATATTTAGAAAAAATTATTGTTAGTTACAAACTATTATTAATAATTTCAGATTTTGAGGAAATTTTAAAAAATTATAAATATTACTTAAAAAATATTAATTAATATTAATTGTTATAAATTAGTAATATTTCTTTAAAATGTAGTTATAACTAATAAATTATTGGTATTACTTTACAAATAATTTTATTAACTAGTTAAAATATAAAAAAATTATAAATACTAAAAGTTTTATCAATCAATGCAATGAAATATAAATAATAATAGTGACTAGAAACTCAACATAATTCATATAAATGATTTATTAATTAATATAATTCATATTTATAAATCGTATAATGTTTTTAATATTTATATTTATGTAAAAAATTAATTAAATTTTAAAAATTATACCCTCATGTTAGATGTTACTAAAAACCTGACGCCCACAAATATTATGGCGCGCCTAGTGTAATACCTGTAACCCTTATCTAATGGTGGGCTCATATTTATGATATAACACACTGTTAGAGAGACACCTCAATTTTTTGTGAAAAATTATAGCTTTTTAAATGGGATGACCATCGTTCATTATGTTACTAAACTCTTAACGCCCAAAAATGAAGTGCCACATCAAGGGTAAACCTCACATCCTAGACCTAATAGTTATATCCAATTTTTCGTAAAATACACAGTTTGAAAAATACTTTAATATTTTATATGAATTTTTAATAAAAATATTAAATGAATTAGCCTTATATGTAATTTAACCAAACACCCAATGAAAAAAAATTTAATGTCACGTCTTAGGTTAAACTCATATCCTATACCTAATAGTGGACTCTGATTTTCAATACGAAACACAATTTTGTTGAAAATAAATATATAAAAATACTTATTAAATATATTAAAAAAAAATCCCTCACATTCAATGTTACCAAAAAGCTGACCCATATGAATGTTATTTCACGCCTAGACTAAAACCGACATTCTCAGTCTAACAGTGGTCTCAAATTTCTTATACGATTAACCATTACAAATATTCATCAGTTTTTTTTTTGTAAAATGATATAATAAAAATATTAAATAATATTTCTATAATGTGTGCTTTTACTAAACTCTCAATGCGCGCAACTCTTTTATTGTACAAAGGGTGAACCCTGCATCCCATAAATAACCGTGGTCATAGATTTCTCATATGAGACATTTTTTAAAGTATATTAATTTATTTTTTTAAAACATCATGTGTCTGATATAATATATATTATATTTTTATTCTATCTATGTCGAACCACTAAATGCCTCGTAATATAGTGCTAACCTAACACATAAATCTAATAAAATTATCTAGAATATTTAATGGTGTTATAATATTATAATAACATTCAATTATTCTAAATGATCAGTAATAATTATTCTTATTTTTCTTGTTCTTTAGTTGAATATAATATTTGGAAGTAGACATCAGTTTCTATTATGCGATCATGATGGGATAAATCATTCCAAACTATCAATGAATATATTATAAATCCAATCTATATTGTAGTTGATGAATCATTTATATCATTCGCATCATTGAATTCAGAATTGGGTTTTGAATGAATAACTAAATTTCTATGTAAAACATGGGAACATGAGATTCAAAATGTTTGATAATGTTGGTCCTCATCTATTGTGTTTTAGTTTTTAGAAAGATAATATATTTTTATCAAAATGGAAAATAAAATTCAGTAGAATAAACTTGTTCTAGATCCATCATTTTAGAATTTAGTACATGATGTTGTGGTTCGGTTTATTTAGGAAACAATAACACGTAATTATATTCTAAATCCTAAATCATAACCATCCCAGTTTTATAATATGTTAAAAAATACAGAGTAGGCCATAAATATTGGATTCCATATGAGAAAACATTATTGTTGTCAAAAAAATTTATGGTGACTAAATTTGATTTTAGAATACCAAGTAGTTGTTTTGATCAGAAATTATAATTGGTTAAATCATTTGTGCCTGACAGAAATACAATACCTACATTTTTCTGAGAATGTAAGAGGTTGGTCCATAATTCGGGTGTTCAAATTCCATCATATTATATTATGGTGATTACGAATCCTTTCATAATTTTCCAATAATTTAGAATCATTTTATTAATATGAGGAATAAAGATGGTCAATATTTCACATAAAATAGTTGAGTTATTTTATAGTTACACGTCATTTACAATGTTTATTTAGGTCTCTCAACATATCTACACTGATGACATGTAATAGATTAAATATATCAATCAGAAATAGATTAGATCATCCATGTGGTGGTGATTTAGAGAAATACATTGATCATATGTAGACTTTTTTGATTTAAAACATCATAACAAACATTTGAGACTTTCTATTGATGGTTTTTTCCATTTAGCGCCTTAAGAAATTTAATATTATAGTTTTCCTATATTCATTACTACATCAAATATACCTCCATGGATGTGAATAAAGAAACCATATATATATTGGGTGATCTTTATACTAGGATATCCAATGAATAATTTTTATGTCTATTTGAAGCCACTAATTAATGAGTTAATTTAATTATTTAACATCAGTGTGGCTATATTGTAAATCTGGGTTATGAAGAAAGAAATATTTTATTTCTTCCAAGATATATAGAGAGTATCAAAAGATTATGATGCATTAATTAATCTAAAAATGTTTTAGTTTTAAATTTTTGCATATTGGGGAAAATATTCATCTCTTGATTCTTTTTCTCAATGGAACATTTAATATTGAATTTGATTTATGAAGATAGATGTAGAGTATTAGTATAATTTGGATGGATTAACCAATTAAAGGGATGCTTTAAAAATTTAAAGAATAATGTTTGTATGAAATAATTAGTTAATGGGTCAGTTAAATAAGTGTACTTTCAAGAGTAAATTTCAAATATATATTCTTATTATTTTTAATCAGAATATCCTTCAAATAATAACGGAATGGGTCACAATGGCACAAATATTGATGACGTCACAATGAAACAATTTCTATATTTTAATCATATCGGGATTTGTTTTGGTTGTTATTGTGAATAATGGAATTCATATAAAGAACTCTAGAGAGATCATACATATATTCTCCTGAAATGTGAATAAACGATAGAATTTGTGCATTAATAACTACAATTTTATTATTTTTTAAAATTTATTTAAAATATACAATTATTTATAATATTTTTTCTATATAATATATGATAACAATATAAAATACAAAGTATACGGAGTACATCATCTACTCTTGAAGAATGACATCTACAAAATTTTTCTATTTCATTTCTATGGCTAGTATGTGAAGCTTCTTTTGATGAATTTATAAATCAATTTTCAATAATATTTATTATTAATAATTTTATTTGTAAGAAACACAACAACATAATAAAATTTATAGTCAATTTTGTGTTCTTAAAACCCCGCCATCAATATGGGTAAAATTTTATAATGGGTATATGGTTAACAGATTTTTATTCTATACATAAATGTTTGGTGACTCCAAGAAATCATTGAATAGTGGTGTTTATTGGAAATAATATCATCATAAAGAATGTATAGTTTAATTTTATGGTATAATGGATGAAATAAGATTGTTATATTATCTAGGACCAAATTATGTAACATTGTAAAAATATCATTGGTTTGATAGTGAATGATGGTTGTGAGTTGATCCACGACTTGGTGTAATTGACAATACATATAACAGTCTTCTTGCATCAAATAAAAATGTTATGTTGGTATATCAATCACATCAAATGTTTTATGAAAATTACAATTTCGTTTTGAGAGATCTGAAAGACTAGTGGAGTTTAACTAAGATGAAATCTCATGGAAATCATTTTAATGAAAATAAAAATGGTTATATAGAAGTGAAAAATATTTAAATTTTTCCACAAACACCCCAAAATATATATCATACAAGAGGAGATATAAAGATCAATGATGAACCATGCCCCCTATTTAATGGACAGTGGTATAGAAAATGTTGACGAGGTAATAAGTGATGATGAAATTGAAAGTCATAAATATGTGGATGATGCTGGAGACAAGGAGAAGGACATTGTTCTCTATAAAAATAATGAATAAGAAGATTTTTTATGTATTATATATTTTTTTATTTACAAGAAATTAGTATATTCTAATACTTATTTATTTTTATATTTTATATTTTTATTTACAATTTTTTACTTGTAACATTTTTTTATTCTGGTATTTATTAATTTTTTATATCTGATATCTGTAATAATTATTTATTAATTTTATGAATATTTGTTTAAAATGACTGGAGGCTCTATTGTAGTTATATTTCATTTTCTCACTGATGTTGAACTTCTTTCTGTTGGGCATGATTCATCTGATCCCGAGAATGGTTCGCCTATTAGGTGTGGGTGAGGTCTTTCTCAATTAATTATTCTAGATCATATTCCAGATATATGATCATCTTTTTATTTTGATCCTCTTTTATTATAGTATATTTAATTTGTTATGATATTTATTTTATATTATTATTGGGTATTAATTTTTGAAATATGCTTCTAATTATTTTCATAGCATTTCTCATTTAGTTTTTGGAAAAGATAATATAATTATAAGAAATTATCTTTCTTTTCCATGGGTGTCATGGAACCTAGTTCCCATCTTCATATGTCCATAAATGTTCGAACACTGAATTATATGTTATTAAATAGTGAATAATTTTTAAAATTTATTTAATTACAAACATATTGATTTTAATTCTCTTATAGAATTTATTTACTTTTCTTCCTAATAGCCTGAGATATCATATCTGATAGGAATATGATATTTGAATATGTGATTGATTTTTTCAGTTTTTACACATCCTCAGAAATGGGGCCATGGATAAAGATTATGCTACTTTTTTCTACTATTCTTGCATCTACCATCGACCTGACTACATATCGACATTGTTATTGGATGTATTGTGCTCATACTGGCAAGGATATACATTTATGATGATGTAATCATTTTGATGTCAAATCCAAAGGAGGAAAGAGGTCACACATGGGGATAAATGTTATACATTAGGCATATATCAATGACATATGGTAAGTGATTTTATTTATTAATTTATAAACTGTTTAATTGTAACAAGTTTGATATATTATATAGGCTTCTATATAACCATCTGTTAGGGAGATTGAATTTTATAAGAAGATGTACATTGATCCACATACATGTGAAGTTGTAGATGAATGAAAACACTATATTGTGGTTAGTAATTTATTAAGATATTTCGAAAATAATAATCATATTGTTAATTGAATTTTTAATTATATTTGAAGGTAATGTTTGAGGGTGAGACGTCTCAATCATGGGGGTTTAAATCTGTGAAAGATAAATATTCAACGTTTTATTTAGGTAAGATACGGTAGCCGAGATATAAATTTTTTTTATTGGTGTTGTGAAAGGATTGTTGATTGGTATTAGTCCCTGACTGAAAAGTACATGTTATTTATGGTATCTCAATGATGTCATCATTGAGCACAAAGGAATCTTAAGGAGTGTCTCGGTCAATTCCATCGTCAGTTGCATGGTATGTGGTGAGGATGAGAGCTCATGCATAGATATTACATTTGATATAGAAAGAGTTGGGTCAGGAGGAAGAGAAACAAGGACAAATAGATGAGTGGATGTTAGAGGATATACTACAGCTTGCGTATGCCATTGGTATGGAGTCTCCTCCCCACAAGTCATCAAGTGGTTCTCTACCTCGTGATGCCAATTGATGATTTGTGATGTTTTATAAATATTTTATAATTTTGGATTGAAAAAGTATGTATGAAATGATGTATTACTTTTATATTTGTTTTAATTATTTTAAATATTTTTAAATAATTTTTTGACTTTAAATTTTTAAATTATGTAATTTTTTTGTAAAAATTAAAAATTATTTTATTTTTTAAATATTTGTAAATTTATAATTAAATATAAATATTTTATCTTATATTTAATATTTTATTATTATATTTCGTTTATTTATTTAGATTTAATTATTTATAATTACTTTAAATTAGTTTAATTTTATTTAATTTGTTTAATTTTTTTAATCTATTATTTGAAAACAATTAGAATTTGTGACCAATGAATTATCTATCACAAATACTATTAATGGAAAAGGACCATTGCGATTGAATTTTCAAAATAAAGACGATCACTATTTGATCTGGGCGTCTAAGCTGCTAAAATTACGTTTTATTTGCAATGGTCCATCACAAATACCTTGAATTGAGATGTTTTCTATAGCAACAAATCATAAATTATGGACTCTGAATAAAAATGACAGTTTGTGATGGGAGTTCGTCACTAATACGCCATTTGAAATACCAAAATATCTAGTAGTGTTATTACCTAGCCATTAAATTAGCTGTACGATTTTGAGTAACTAAATTATGAAAATTATATAGTTTTTACAATTATAAATATATTCATTGGTTATCAATTTAATATAAATAAAAAATTTAATTCATTTGAAACAAAAATAATTGTTTTTTCTAAAAAACTATTTTCTATCTAAATACAATCAATCAATTTTTTCTCAATTATTTCAAAATAAATTTTTTAACATTAATAAAATGTGAATTAAAAAATAAGATTCCTTTTTTGGTGAATATCTTACATTTATATTAGTGATAATGTTTTTGAATATTATGAAAATAACATTTTTTGATAAACATAGAAAAATAATGAATATTTTGAGAACAACATTTTCATTTAAAGAATTTAAAAAGATATATTTTATTTTATAATTAGAAATAATTTAATTATGTAATAATTAATCCATTATATATCATTGTATTAAATAATTTGTTTATGTTTGATAGAAAAACATTTTTTCCTTATGTAAAAAATACTTTCAAAAAAGGCATCTTAATTACCCTTATGGGATTTATTTTATATTAAATTCCATAAATTATGTGTATTTAATTAGATTAGATGGTTAAAATGTTTTTGATTATCATGATTAATATTTTATATTATTTTTAACTAAATATTTTCATCTTGATTGGAAGTAAAAACTGTTAAAAACCATTACAAGTGTTAAGAATTAATCATGTTAAATGAGGGTTAAACTAATAATAGAAGGGTTAAAATGTCATATAGAATTTTCCAGTTCATATTGAATGTCTATATTTTATATTTATATAAAATTTATTTATATAATGTCCCATTTTGTTCCTTGTGACTATAATAGTGACCTGGAATTGTTGGAAAACATTGAAACCATACTGAGTGTTCCACCCACCTAAATTATATAAAGGTAACCCATGTACTCTCCTCTTCACACATAAATATATTTCTTTATTATAAAAGACCTACTAAAATCAAGTCCTCAAATAAAATCTCAAGACACAGATTCCTTTCTTCTGATAAAAAAACCCTTTATGGAATTCAATTAGTGTAATCCAAAATAGGATGTCAGAAGAAGTGGAATCGTTCTTTACCGAGAGATTCTTCTATATTTGTTTTTTCCACCACCCTTGATTTTTTTTGAAAAAATGAAAAAATAATAACAAAATGATATTAAATATAATTATATTTTATTATGTTAAATTAATAGCCTGTATAAATAATCACCCTTTCAAATTAGAAAAAAAAAATCATTGAAGGTCAGACTATAGTCATGAAAAGAGTTGTAAATAATTTTCCATCACCACATCTAAAGGATATATCTATAGATGGATATAACATTTATATATAATATTAATGAATAGTTATTACTAAGAAATTATAATCTTTTATATACATTATTACATTCAAACCTATAGGGAAATGATAATAGTGTATGAGCGTACGTGAGGACTACTGCCTCTACAAACAGATTTGAATCATTTTTTATTTTAATGTGACATGGATGATAGTAAGGATAGATATTATGAGTAAATATTATATAAATAATGTAATAATGTTTTTAGAAATTTGAAAAAAAACATAAACATACTTAATTCTATCTATTAAAAAATAGAAACAATGCTTGTGTATACATACGGCCTTCCCTCTCTATGAATTGTCTAATTAATTTGTAAATATATATGGATAATTTTTTAATATAAATATTTATAAAATTAATATATATATTTTATTAATATCATGATTAAAAAAATGCAGACTATAAAACTGTGATCAAACTATTAGTACCAAAACTATGGAATGAATACATATTGGAAAAATGTAACCGTTATCACAAAGAATAGTAGTTTTAATAACGAAATCGTAATAAACTGTAGATAAAAAGTGATTACTAAATAATATAATGTATAATATATATGATTATTTTTACATAAAATATTTATTATAAATCTATATTTAATAATAATGAGGATTAAACATGTATGAAGGAAGTCATATCTGACTTAATGGAATTTTGTGTCCCTTTTATTTCTATGGGACATATGCCTTAAAAATTACTTGTGGTTTTTTTTGGTGTATATATTTCCTAGGAAGTTAATTTATTTTCATATAAGAAAAATTATATCATATACACATCAATTTAAGGTTATTTAATTCACATGGATTATGATTCAATATTTATAAAATGTTGTAATGGTTTTATATAACAATCTCATTTTTATTAGGATTTTTTATGATTATCTTTAAAATGATGAAATATTATATTACCCATCTCTGAAAACACTATTATTTTTTTATAATTTATTCATTTTTTAAAATTTCTTATTTTCCACTCATTTTACTCCCACCATGAACTCCAGATTTAAAAATAATGTTTTTAGGAAAACAAACATTATTTCTATATTTAGTCAAAATGTTTATTTAATTTCCATGTGTATGATTTCTAAAAAATTTACAAAAAATGTTTTCTATTTTATAGAATGGTTATTTAATGTATTTTAACCATGTTTTGATGTTGAAAAATTATTTTAAACAGAGCCTTTTTGTATTTTTCCAAATGAGATTATTTTTAACTATTTACCAAAAATTTCAATAGAAACAATTTTTAACATTCTTGGAATGAAGAATATTTCCCATAATTATAACAAATCATTTCAGTGAAGATTACTTTATATTATTCCATGATTATTCTCAAATAAATATTTTTTCCAAATAATATATAAGTTTATATTTTTAAAATTTCTTTTCGAAGGAAAAATGGTATTTTTTTAATGAGTTAAAAATGAAATTGTCATTTTATTTATATTCCTTAAGAATTATAACCCTTATTTAAATTTTTATCCATGTGGGATATGTTTCAGTATTATTATCCAAATTATTTCTATGAATGGTTTATGATCAGTTTGACTATGGATATATTTTCTCGATACATTCACTATACTACTATTGATATTTTATAATTTTGTATATTTATGGGAAAATGAATAACATTTTTTACAATAGTTTACAATATTATTGTTTAAATTGATTATGTCAGACCCCTTTTATACGAATAATGAATTTGCCTTAGTATATGATGGGAGGGTCTATCTATAGATCCTCAATGAATAGGTTGGTTTCATGAGTCAAAATTGTGTTGGTATATGGATTAGGCTGTACCCATTTATATAGTATTTCATTTCATGTGGCTTTTAAAATATGTTTATGATGTATGGAATTATGAGTTATTTAATTATAAGATTAGTTATTGATGTCCATATAATTATTTTATTATTTATGATATTGATAGATAAGTTTCAAGAAAGTGAGATTATTTACATGAAATTATTTGAACATCATTTATTTATTCCATATTATTCTTCATGCTCATGTTATTGATTATAATTTAGTTAATTTCCAAAATTTACATTTTTGAATTAGTATTCCTTATTAATTCATGTTATATTTTTCTATATGAATTCCCATACAAAAAATATGAGATCAACCCTTTCTTATTTTTCATATCTCCAAGATGCCAAAAAGTTTACTATGATTGATATATAGAGATATGATAAAGTTAATAATTGTTTTCTCAATGAATATACTTTTATTTGTTTCTTTTCTTTAATTCTAATATGTGATTCATGTTTGTATATAGTCTCTTAAGACAACTAAAATATTCATTTCTTCGAGATGTGTTTACTGGTATCTTGTGTTAATGTTATGAAGTAACTAATGACACTAGACTGATTGGATTGGGGTCTTTACATAATATTATTCTAGTGTTCACTCTTCTGTATAATGACATCTAGTCTCATCTCCCTCTTATATTTCTTCACTACCTAGGTATCATTATTTTCATGATAAAGAGTTCCGCCACCATTTTTATATTATAATGATTCTAATAAACCATAGTAATATTATAACCTTGTCTATATTCATAATAAATTCTTCAAAAAAACACATAAGATGACTAAACTTTCCACAATGATGACTTTTATGGGTTCTTATGTATAGTTACGATTGATATGACTAAGTTTCCCAAAATAATAAAAAATATTTTATGATTTCCAATGTAATCACAAAAAAAATGTCTTGAAAAATATCATCACACTTGAACATTCCATTACAGTGACATGACAACCTTTGTAAACCTCTTACTGCAACTGATTATCCACCAAAACCTATTTTCCCAGACAGACTACCTCATTTATAACTATATAATCAACCACCTCAATAGTGTTCAGAATGTATAAATGAATCAATAATGACAAAATATTATCACTTAAACCCATTTCAAACATCCAATAATTTATGTAGTAATTATATTCAAACATTATTGATAACATTACCAACAATGTGGAACTAGTAGCATACTCCATAACTAAATTCTACCCATTTTAAATATTATGAAATTACCATGTTTTTTCTACCTGATTATTTTCGATAAAAATATTTTTTTGAAGTTCCTATTAAATAATATAGTGTTATGATCATCATATAAACATTCATGCCTGATTGAGTCCCTACAAATAATTCCCATTCCATTAATCGTGTATGTTTTAAAACCCACCATAGAGTCCAATGGTGTTTCCAAAAAGTGGAATATCCACTCTATCTGGGGGATTAACTCTTCATATTTAATATCCTTTGATCACCACAAATAATATTTGGATTCTTATTCATAAATTTGGTCCCATTATCCACTTTTCATCCCAGATTTCCAATACCCACTTTACTTGTAATTTGAATTACATAGATAAATGTCTACACCAAAAGAGGTATACTAGAATATTCAAATACAGAACATGTCTAATAGGATCCTATATTAGTCTGAGAAGATCTATTAGTGGAGGAATCTTTAACTAATAAAAAAATAACAAAATATAATGAAATCAAAAATAAAATTCCTATATAAAAATAAAAACTTTATAAATTAATATTTATGCTTATAAAAACCATCATTTACAAAAATCAGGTATCTACTGAATAAGAGTCAAAACCAATAGAAAAAATATCATCCTTATAAATAAACCCTATAGCCTGATAATTTATATAAATTAATACCAAAATCATTCTCTACAAAAATCCTTGACCCCAAAGGGTATATCGAGTTCAAAGACATAAGTGAGGATGGAAGGATATCTAATAATATTACTAATAAAATTCACAAGATCCATAATCTGTTATACCAAATACCATAAACCAATCCTCGGAAGTTTTATCTAAAATCTAGTTAGGTATTGGTTGTCATACAATTTTTTAATAATGCAACCCATTTCAATAGGGCACGTCACCTAATATTACACACAACAAGGTAGAGACAAACCAATTAGCCTAAATAAATTTTATAAATAATTCAAAAATTCTAAAACAATAGAGTTAGACATGGATGAAAATATTAAAAAATTATGAAAAAAAATTATTAATTAAAAATGGGATAATTCCAAAAAAACAATTTAATATGAAAACTCCAACACCAAGACTCCAGGTTGACATCTGTCACCACCATACCAATCCACCACAAATACAACTTCATCAATGAGAATTCGATGACCAACATGAAAACATTTCCTCTACCCATGTCCTATATAACCAAATCTCTATATATGTACATTCATAAAAAGGGTGTAAAAAAATATGTATGATATATCCATTAATATTCAAAATTTCATCACCAAGAAAACATTACTGCTAGAATTAATGGAAATATATATTATAAATAATTTTCAAATGATTTTTTTAATAATTATTGGGTTTCATTTGAAGAGTTTTAAATACACATAAACTATCAACATGGAAATTACATAGATGATACTTTAATGTGAATAATAAATATCATACATGGAAATACCTTAAGTTAATAAAGTGAGAAATAAAATATGAAACAATACATTGATGAATAAAACCAATAAAAGTGGGATCTGGTCTTTGGGAATATGTACTCAAAAATATAAAGGAACACTATTTATATAATACCAATAATCCAACCAATATAAATTCATACTATAGTTTATTGATATGATTGAAATAAACCCCAGTGCTTCCACACTCACTATAGTTTTCATAAGTCTATAACATAACACACACACAATTCCCAATTTACACTTTTTTCTAAAATATTAAATATACCATTACTGAAATTTATAAACCATTTTGTAAGAAAATTATAATGGATACAATGTTTATCAATCAATTAAACAATCAAATAAATTTTAAGTAATTTTATTAAATACATGATGTTTATGAAATGATTTTAATGTGGAATCACTTTAAAGAATAATTTTCTTGTCCAACCATGATTCTTTTCATTAAAAAATTCATATATCAAATAAATAATTTTGACATACCGAACTAAAATAATTAATAAAAATATCATTGAATTGATCGGTTATCAGCATTATATAGAGACACATGCCTCATGATAAATTAAAATGATGTCACCATTTAGACTGGTGTTTGTAGTAGAATAGAGCAAATTCTCAGTGACCATGATATGATGAAAAAACACAATTTTATATATCGTTCATCGATTGATGACCCAGTCTTTTATATCATCAGAATCATGGCATTTATAAGAATAAATGTTATAAGGAAGTATTCACATACCTAATTATCCCTAATTGACAAATATTATTCCAATTAGAAAAGATATTTTCCACTAAGAATAATTTGAGAGCCAAGGACATTACATTAAGTACTCTAAACCCAAAATAATCGATATAGGGAAAATTGTAATATTATAGTGTAAAAACTTAATTTAAGGTAAAATTACATTTTGGCCATAATAATCAGTGTTCCTGGCAGCATCACTGATGAGTTTTCAGGGCTCATAGTACATCCATTGATATTGAAATTTTTGTGCAGTTCCACCTATAGTGTAACATCCCAAATAAATGAAGAATAATATATTTCAATATTAATTAATATTTGTTAATTAAATATTAATTTTACATTTAAGGGGTTTCTATGATCGATAGCGTACCTGATACGCAACAACAAGTTTCTTTGAAATCTTACGTTGCACAATACTAATATAACATTATTATTTTAAATGATAGTTTACCTTTAGCCATTGTATTGGAGGGAATGAAAGAAACTAACTACAATATTATTATAAACGATTGTTAAATGTATTTACATTATCCAATAAAAATTTATAGTCTTAAAATGTTAATGAATCTAATTTTAAGCATAATTTACATTAAAATGCCGATTTACTACCTTTTATTGGAAAACCCTATTTAAATATAGTATTTGTCACTTTAATACACTCTATTTGACCAAATAAAAACATTCTTTAGAATGGGGACATTATAATTTACTTTATGTAATTTTTTTGAGTTTTACAGATAAAGTTAATTTTTAATGAATAGTGGAAAATATTGTATTTTAATTCAAAAGTGCCTTTTTATCTAATTTATTTATATGGTTATATTATCTTTTTATTTTGTTTTAAAGTGAAATTAAAATATATTTTTACCATTTAATCCAATTTGGGTCATTGAAATTAATTTCACATTGAAATTAGACATAAATAAGTATCAAATATTCTATGGAAATCTAAAATGATTTCCTACATCATGGTATTTTTTATATAATTTTTAGACATCATATAAATTAAATTATTTATGACACAATAATGATGCAATATTTACCTCATTAATAAATGATTTAAATAAATAAGATTATAATGATAAAATTATTAACCAAAACATGTCCAATTCTGATTCGATGATTTTATTTCGAATATTAGTCATCTTATCATTGAACATAATTATTTTTGGACCATTATAATACGAATATCATAATATTTTAAAATAATATTTTCACACATTCCAAAAGAGACCCTCCTCTCCCTTATAAAAGGAGACCACTTCTAGTCACTTCCTCACACCTCGCAAGCCATTTGGATCATCCAAACTCTGCCCAATTAAAATCCCGAAATCCCTCTCCTCCTCGTAAAATCATTAACTTAGGCAAAAGGCACTTCAAGATGTCCTTTGGTTCAAACCAAAGGGAGTTTTTTAAATTAAAGGTAATAGTTTCTCTTAAATTGTTTTCTTTTATTATACTTCTCCAACCCATATACTCATTTTATTTCATTTCTTTTGTAACAACTCCAGTATCCTAAATATACTAGGATGTTTTTATGAGAATTATTCAAACTACACTTACAAAAAACTCCATCTAATGGATGTATAACATAATGTTTCTGTGGATGACAAACTAACGCCTCACAAAACAATGATTGTTCAATTACAACTTACCGCCTCTAATGGTGGCCATTATGATGGTACTATATTTATATATAATATATATTATGTTTATGATTTCTTTATTGTTCTTGTACTTCCCAATTATATCAAGCATTCATGGTTTCCATAGTGGGTAAATACGATAATCTCATTTGAGGATGTGGGGACTTCCACCCCCTTAAAGTGATGTGACTCATTAATGCCTTATGTGGGATGTATAAAGGATAGATTTAATGATTTTATATATGATAATATACGGGAATTATTATATACATATGCATCATTTTGTTTTAATTCCATTAAAATAAGAAATATAAATGGAAGTAGCGTTTATGCGTACGTACGGCTTACCGTCTCCATGAACGGTGCATTTCATTTCACACCACTAAATGTTATGTACTATTATAAATACATGTGTATACTGTATATATACGATATATATGGTATCTAAATTCTGAATATCATTCTAGATATAATAGACTATTGACCACCTGGACAACTTGTAAAAATAAGTTTTTTTTTACTCAAGTGCCAAATAACGAAAAAGGAATGTTATTAACATAAATGATTAAAAAATCTTTATAATATGTTATTAAGTGATATAAAAGGAATAATAAACTTTAAAAAGGTTATTAAGAAAGTGGAAATTAACTTTAGTTTATTATTCATGATATTAAAAACGATCGAGTCAAGTCAGACACGTGGTAAGGGACTTCGTCTCAATCTCCTTTAATTGATGTATATTTTGTTTTAATACACGACATTCTTTTATATATAGTATAAACACACTTGAATTTTCAAATGGAATCTTTTTCTACAAAGAGTTCTACTAAAAGAAAAAAAATTATGTTTCTTTTTAATGTAAGCGGCGACGGAGACATTTTCCGCCTCCATGAGTATTATTTTATCTTTGGCTTCCTCAATAAGTCGTAATGTTTTTTTTAAGAAAATAAATACCTTATACATTTTTACATATTTTTGGTATTGAAAATGGTTTTGTTAATGGATTTTTTATGTCAATATATTTATGTGATATACATTGATTGAAATGTGGAAATATTTCTTTTAATTTATATTTTTTATGTGATATGATTTTATATTGGTACTTGGAAATTGGACATGTGGTTACGTGATAAACAAAATAACGGGTGGTACCATGAATACTAGGACGGGTGGTTACGTTATAACCTCCAATGCATTGGGTATGGAAGTAGGCGGTATGGCTATTCTATTTAGTGATATGTGTGGAAGTTGACATAATTGTTGTTCCATTTAAGTATGTTTAAGTACCAAGTTACCTTTATAAGTTATATGTTATTTATATGGGTTTTATTGTAATCATTTTGTTACAAAAGGGTAAGTAATGATCTTTTATTTAGTGAAGAGTATTTACTACATCATAAAGGTGAAACATATTACTTATGTTAAAGTATTCATAGTTTGCTTGTTGTATTGAAAAACTATCAGTTTTACTTCTTTGTGTATCCCTTACTGAGCTTTTTATGCTCATCCCATGATTTTGAAATGTTTTTCACAAGAAATAATGTGGAATAGGGTAAAGGATGGGATCAAGGAAAATTCAGGCTATCTTAAACATGGAACTAGACATAACTCTTTTTTTCAATAGTTCATGTTTTGTAAAAAAATGGATACTAGGTAGAAGTGTCTACTTTGTAAATCTTTTGATATGTAATAGTTATGTCTAAACTCTCTAAAATAATAAACCTGAAAAGATCTTCAATTTTAATTATTCATTTAATTCAATTTAATGTAATGTTTAAGGTTGGGTCCTTATAGTAGGTATCAGAGGTCGGTTTAGATAACTTTAATATTTAGGGTATTGTTAAATTAATATCCATAAAGTAATTTATGTTAATATTTAAATCATATATAATTTATATCTTACCATATTATTTTGCCTAAGATATTAATATGTTTATAATGATTTTCCACAGAGGAAACAGGGAAGCTATGTTGGGTCAACATCAGGAGGAAGACAACCTTCCAAATCAACAACCTGAGATGGTCGAAATCGGAAGTAAATAGTTTGTTGTAGTGATGGAATAGTTGAATCAAGATATAAATGGAGGTGGTATCCATGTACGATATCAGCTAGATCATCCACAGAGGAACATGTTAGTAGTGGAGAATTTTATGAGGCAACATCCCCCATCATTTAGAGGATCATCTGACCCTTTTCTAGCTGAAGGGTGGATTAAAGAACTGGAGAAGATTTTTTATTTCATTGGTTGTTTAGAACATCAAAAGGCTAGTCTCGTTGTTTACCGTTTTGATGGTGAATCTGATCAGTGGTGGTCAATGGTGAAAAATATCAGGGATAGTGAGGAGATTGATTCTCTTGATTGGGATGAATTAAAAGGTATGTTTCTTGAAAAAAAATTCTTAAGGTGGTTCATCATAGGATGGAAAAACAATTCCTGGAATTAAGGCAGGAGGATGACTCAGTGGCTGCTTATGAAACAAAGTTTACTCGACTGGCATGGTATGCCCCAAATTTCATCTGAGATCTTGATAGTAAGATAAATCGATTTTACTCAAGACTAAAGCAATGATATTGAAGAACATTAGCCTCTTGTGAGTTCAAATGTTAGGAAAATCTTGATCGATGTTCCGAGAAGGTTTAAATGGAGTTTTCCAATGATCAAGTGTTCTTTGAAAAACAATAGAATAAGAGGTCATGTTGGAAGGAAAAGGGGAAGAATTTATCAAAGAAGCATGGAGTTAAGAAAACTAAATATCCATCTAGTGAGAAGTGTGGTAAAAAGAATCATGGGGAATGTTTATCAATGACTAGACTGTGCTTTCGGTGTGGTAAGTCAATTCATATTGCTCATACCTATAAGGAAGATTAACAAGCAGGTAATGAAAAGCCATCGGTTAGATGTTTTAAGTGTAACGAAATGGGTCATTATGTAAATGAGTGTCCAAAGAAGAACTCAACAGAGGGAAAGTAATCGGACTACATGAATAAATGGGTGGTGAAATCCTTTGCATCCACTTCAGCAGATGTGGGGCCATCGAACGAAGTAGTATCATGTACACAATTTGTTTCTTCAGATTATGCCAATGTGTTGTTTGATTTAGGTTCTACACACTCATTCATTTATGCGATGTTTTATAGTAAATTGTGAAATCCATCTCAAGATATGAATATAGAACTTATGGTAAAAACCACTGGAGGAAATGTTGAGAAAAAAAGAAAACATTAGAACATTCCGGTCCTTTTGTGCAGAAAATCTACCTACAAACTTTATTGTTTTGCCTCTAGAAGATTTTGATGTTATTTTGGGCATGGATTGGCTTTCTGTTTATCATGATAAGATTTACTGCAAAGCTAAAGAGGTTTCTTTTCAAAAATATTTTCAGTTTTTGAACAACAAAGAACCCTTTTTTATAACATATTAGGAAGATGAGAAACTTGTAAAAATTGAAATGAATGTTACCTTTCACATATTGTTGAAAATTAAAGAATTGTTCATATTAATGATGTTCTAGTGGTAAATGAGCACCTTGTTGTTTTTTCTGATGAGTTTCCTGGAGTTATACCTGATCGAGAAGTTGAATTTACTGTTGACTTAGTTCTTGATGCTAAGCCAATTTCAAAACCCCCTTATCGAATGGCTCAACTTGATCTTTTAGAGTTAAAGAAACAGCTGTATGAGTTATTTGATAAATGTTTTATTTGATCTAGCACATCACCATGGGGTGCTCTAGTATTGTTTGTTAAAAAGAAAGATGGTTAAATGAGACATTTCATTGATTATAGAGCATTTAATAACATCTATGTTAAGAATAATATCCTTTGCCTCATATCGATGATTTGTTTGATCAGGTCTAGGGAGCTCAGTAGTTTTCAAAGATTGACTTCAGGTTGGGCTACCATCAGTTGAATGTAAACAAAGCAGATGTTCTAAAGACCGTGTTTCATACTAGATATGGCCATTATGAATTTTTAGTAATTCCTTTTGGGTTAACCAATGCACCTGCTGTATTCATGGATCTTATGAAAAGAATTTTCTGTGAGTTCATGGATAAGTTTGTGGTTATTTTTATTGATGATATTTTGGTTTATTAAAAAAGTAAATAGGAGCATGAATGTTTTTTAAGGGTTATCGTGAAAACCATAAAAGAAAAGAACCATTATGGGAAATTAAGCATGTGTGAGTTTTGTTGACAACAAATTTCTTTCCTTGGTCACATTGTTTCAATAAATGTCATAACAGTTGATCCTGCTAAAAATAAATTTGTTGAAGAATGGCCAAGACCCACAAATATAACCGATATTCGTAGTTTTCTGGGTTTGGAATGTTATTACCAGATGTTTGTTGGAATTTTTTCATGGTAATCTAGTCTAATGACTATGTTAACTCGAAAATGTGTTCTGTTCATTTGGACAAAAGAGTTTGATGATTGTTTTTAGGAATTGAAAAGAATATTTGTGAATTATCTTGTTTTGGAACTGCCATATTGAAATGGTGAGTTTATTATCTACATTGATGCTTCATTGAAAGGATTGGGTTGTGTCCTAATGCACATTGATCAGGTAATTTCTTATACTTTACGTTAGTTGAAACCACATGATTTAAATTACCCTACACATGATTTGGAATTACCTGGTGTTGTTTTTGCTTAATAAATTTGGAGGCATCATTTGTATGGAGTGATGTACGAAATATATACTAATAACAAAATTTTGAAGTATATATTCACTCAGAAATAATTAAACATGAGACAGAGGATATAGTTGGAAGTAATCAAGGTTTATGATTGCACGATCAATTACCAACCATGAAAAAGAAAATAAAGTGGCCAATTCTTTGTGTCAAAAAATTAATTTCTCATTAGCCATGCTACATTTATAACAAGATCCTTTGTTTTTTGATTTAATGAACTTTGGCATAGATTTTTTCGGTGTAGGAAATTCTTCTATTCTGTATCAAGTGTCAGTGATATCATCTCTATCATAAAGAATAATGCATGAAGAGAAAGAAGACAATGAGTTGCAGAAAAAGGTATATTTGTGTCAGAAGGGTATGTTTCCTGAACTTAACATTGATAATGATTCTGTTTTGAGGTTTCTAAAGAGATTAAGTGTTCCTTATGATTCATAGTTGAAGAATGAGTTGTTATGTGAAGCTCATAGTTCTCTGTTTTCAGTTAATCCTGGAAGTACTAATACATACATAGATCATCTAAAGTATTACTGGTGGGATGGAATTAAAAGAGATATTTCTGATTTTACTGTGATGTGTTTGACTTGTCAGTAGGTTAATGCAAAGAAACAGTTACCGAAAGAAATCCTTCAACCTTTACCGGTGCCAGAATGTAAATGGGAAAATATATCCGTGGACTTCATTGTGGGATTACCAAAGACATCTTAATGTAACATTGCAATCTGGGTTATAGTTAATCGATTGACTAAATCCGCCCATTTCCTTCCTATTATAGATACTTTTTCTCTAGATCATCTTGGTCAGTTGTATGTTAAAGAGATATTGAGGTTGCATGGTGTTCTCCTCTTCATTGTATCTGATCGTGATCCCATATTTACTTATAAATTTTGTAAAGGCCTTCAGATGTCGTTGGGTATGGAATTAAATTTTAGTATAGCGTTCCATCATCAATCAGATGGGAAATCAGAACGAACTATTTAGACATTGGAAGATATGTCACGTGCTTGTTTGATGGATTATCAGGTAAGCTAGGACAAACATATTTCTTTGGTTGAATTTTCATATAATAAAATCTTTCATTCTAGTATACAGATGGCTCTATTTAAGGGATTATATGGAATGTGTTGTCAAACACTAGCATTTTGGGATGAAGTAGGTGAAAGGAAACTTATGGGACCATAATTGGTTGAAGAGATGGCCGAAAAGTTTAGTTGATTCAAGATCACTTGAGAACATCTCAGAGAAGGCAGAAAATTTAGGGAGATAACCAGAGGAAGGATATTTCTTTTCAGGTAGGTGATAATGTGTTTCTCAAAGGTTACCCATGGATAAATGTGCTGCGTTTTGGTAAGAAGGAAAATTTGGGCCTGAGGTTCATTGGACCCTATGAAATCCTAGAGAATGTTGGATAAGTTTCATACAGAGTAGCATTATCTCCATGTTTATCCAAGTTAGACAATGTTATTCATGTTTCGATGTTGAGAATGTATTTTCCAGATCCATACCATGTTTTGAGCCCAAAGGTAGTTCAGTAGGAAGAGAATCTCTCTTATAAAGAACAACTAGTCCAGATTCTTGACTACAGAGAGAATGTGTTGTGGAATAAGGTAATTTACCAGGTAATGGTTTTGTAGAAAACCCATATGGTTGAGGAGGCAATGTGGGAATCCAAAAATTCTATGAGGGATAAATACCCACACTTATTTTGATAAGTGAATAAAAATTTTGAGGACGCAATTTCTAAAAGGGGGAAGGATGTAACATCCCAAGTAAATAAAGAATAAGATATTTTCATAATCATTAACATTTGGGAATTAAATATTAATTTTACATTAAATGGGTTTCTATGTTTGATAGCGTACACGATACGCAACAATGTGTTTCTTTTGAAACTTATGTTGCACACTAATAATATAATATTTTTATTTTAAATGGTAGTTAACTCCTAGTCGTTGTATTGGAGGGAATGAATGAAACTAACAACACTATGAATATACATGATTGTTAAATGTATTTACATTATCCAATAAAATGTTAGAGGCTTAAAATGTGAATGAATCAAATTTTAAGCATCATTTACATTAAAAGGCCGATTTAATGACTTTTATCGGAGAACCCTCATTAAATCTAGTTTTGGTCACTTTAATACATTATATTTGAAAATTTAAAATCCTTCTTTATAATGGGGACTTAATAATTTACTTTGTGTAAATTTTTGTACTTTTTTCAATAAAGTTCATTTTTAACGAATAGTGGAAAATATTGTATTTAAATTCAAAAGTGCCTTTTAACTAATTTATTTATATGGTTAGGTTATCATTTTAATTGGTTTTAATGTGAAATTTAAATGTATTTTTACAATTTAATCCAATTTTGGTCATTGTAATTTATTTCACATTGAAATTAGACATAAACAAGTATTAATATTTCGATAGTTATTGTTTCATAAAATCACGCTATTTGTTTTGAAAACGAGATTTGTTTTTAAAATTAATAAATTCCACTTCTATGTTTTCAATTTGTAAAAATATAAATCATTTTCGAATTCTGAATATCAAATATAGCTTAGGCTGAATTTTTGTATTTTTCTGAAAAACTTCAATTTTTGATGAATAGTGACACAACTTAGTGGTAGTTAAAAAATTGACTTCTTCATTTAAATGAAATTTTCCACTTCTGTGAATTGAATTTTAAAAATACAACATACATGGTTGTTATCAAAAAGTAAAATCGGGTTCAATAAGATAAAAATATTTTTTGGTGAAGAGTAACTTTTGGCTTATATTTACTGCGGTTTAATGAAAACAGGGTAATTCAAGGTAAAAAGAATATTATAATAATTCAACATTACATTAACCCTTGTCAAGACCTTATTGGTTGAGTTATTGAAGATCATGGGAATATTTTTGTCGATTTTAGTTCCCCATTAATCCACATGGGATTGAAAATGATAATTTAGATTAATTAATTTAATGTGAAGACAAAATTGACATTAACAAAAATCTCTTAGTAATTAATTTTTATATGGTGTTATATAAGTCCTATTTTAGACTAAAAATATTATTTTGAAATATAATAATATTTAATACCTCATGGTATATTTTCTATAATTTTTAGACATCAAATATGTTAAATTATTTATGGCACAATAATGATTTAGTATTTACCTCATTAATAAATTATTTAAATAAATAAAATTATAATGATAAAATTATTATAAAAAACATGTCCAATTCTTAATGGATGGTTCTATTTTTAATATGAGTCATCTTAACTTCTACCTTAATTATTTTTGAACCATTAGAAACCGAATATAATTATATTATATAATAATATTTTCACACTTTCCTAAACAGCCCATCCTCTCCCTTATAAAAGAAGACCACTTATAACCAATTCCTCACACCCTTCAAGCCATTTGAATCGTCCAAACTCTGACAAATTACACTCCCTACATCCCCCTCCTCTTCTTAAAAGCCTTACCTTAGGTATAAGGCACTTAATTATGTCCTTTGGTTGACACCAAAGGGAGTTACCCCAATTAAAGGTAACAATTTCTCTTAAATTGTTTTCATTTATTTTACTTCTCCAACCCCTAAACTCTTTGTATTTATTTTCTTTTGTTAAAACACCAGTATCCTCAATATACTAGGATTTTATTATGATAATAATTCAAACTACACTTACACAAAACTCCATATAATGGGTGAAGAAAATAATGTTTCTGTGAATGGAAAACTAACGCCTCACGAAACGATTATTGTTCAATTACATCTTACCGCCTCTAATGGTGGCCATTTTGATGGAACTGTATTTATATATCGATATATATTATTTTTATGATTTCATTATGATTATGTAATTCCCAATTATATCAATCTTTTATTGTTTCTTTAGTGGGAAAATACGATAATCTCATTTGAGGAAGTGTGGACTACCGCCCACTTAAAGTGATATGACTCGTTAATGCCTTATGTGGGATGTATAAAGGATAGAGTTAATGATATGATATATGATAATATACTGTAATTATAATACACCTATGTATCATTATGTTTTAATTATATTAAAATAATAAATATAAATGGAAGTAGCGTTCATGCTTACGTACGGCTTACCGTCTCCATAAACGGTGAATTTCATTTCTTACATCTAAATGTTATGTACTATTATAAATACATGTATATACTGGATATATATGATATATATGGTATCTAAATAATGAATATCATATTGGATAAAATGGACTATTTACCACATGGGAAACTTGTAAATATAAGGTTTTCATTTTTGAGTCAAGTGCCTAATATCGACAAAACTAAATTTATTAACTTAAATGATTACATAATGTTGATAACATGGTAATAAGTGATATAAAAGGAATAATAAAGTTAAAAAATGTTCTTAAGAAAGTATAAATTTACTTTAGTTAATTATTCAGGATATTAAGGAATGATCGAGTCAAGTCGGACGCGAGGTAAGAGACTTCATCTCAATCTCCTTACATTGAGGCATATTTTGTTTTAATACAATACTTTCTTTTATACGTTGGAAAAAAACCCTTGACTTTTCAATGGGAATATTTTTCTACGCAACATTTTACTAAAAGACAAAAAATTATGTTTTTTTAATGTAAGCGGTGACAACAATCTTTTCCACCATCATGACTATTATTTGATCTTTGGCTTCCTCAACACATCGTAATGTTTTTTAAAGAAAATAAATAGCTTATAATTTTTTTACGTATTTTTGGTATTGAAAATGGTTTTGAAAATTTATTTATTATGTCAATATATTTAAGTGATATATTGTGATTGAAATGTGGCAATGTTTCCTTTCCTTTATATTTGTTGTATGTGATATGAGTTTATATTGGTACTTGGACATTTTACGGGTGGTTACGTGATAAACCAAATGATTGGTGGTGCCGTGAATACCAGGATGGGTGGTTACATGATAACCTACAATGCATTGCGTATGGAAGTCGGCCTTATGGCTATTCCGTTTAGTGATATGTGTGGATGTTGACCGTGTTGTTATTCCATTTAAGTAGGTTTATGTCCCAAGTTACCTTTATAAGTTATGTGTTCTTTATATAGGTTTTATGGTAATCCTTTTGTTACAAATGGGTAAGTAAGGATATTTTATTCATTGAAGAGTATTACTTATGTTAAAGTATTCATAGTTTACTTGTTATTTTGAAAACCTTATAGTTTTACTTCTTTGTGAATCCCTTACTATGTTTTTTATGCTCATCCCATGTTTTTGAAATGTTTTTCACCAGACATAATGTTGACTATGGTCAAGTATGGGATCAAGGAAAATTCATGTTGTCTTAATCATGGAAGTAGGCATCACTCTTTTTTTTTCAAGAGTTCGTGTACTGAAAAAAAATGGTCACTGTGTAGAAGTGTCTACTTGGTAAATCTTTTGAGATGTAATAGTTATGTCCTAACACTATAAAACTATATGCCTGAAAAGATCCTCATTGTGAATTATTCAATTAATTAAATATAATGTAATTTTTAAGGTTGGGTCCTTATATGTAGCCTTATAGAGGTTTTTCGAAACCTCACAGGATATCCCATTTCTTACACTAACTAATTTGTTGCCCCATGAAAGCTCCCAAATACCAAAAAACATCTAACCACTATCGAGTGACCATAAAATTATGATGGGAATAAATTATAGAGTTATATTAATATTTATATAGGCCTTTGTGTGATAATTTTAAATTTTTATGTGAAATTCTTACCTTTATTTCTTATTAAAATTTCATGGTAAACCCATTTTAACATTAACTTTGGAAAAAAACATTTATTATTAGTATTCATTTTGAAAAAAAATTATTTTTAGAATATTAAATTATATTAATAATGAAGATTTAAAAATATTGAATCAATATTACTATATTCAAGTTATATTGGTGGTTTTTATTAATATCAAATAATCATTAATATTGCAACAAAAATAGATTTGTACAAAAACATCATTTTATGCATAAAAATAATTAACATCCATTAATATCAATTTTAAAAAAATAAAATTAATATTAGATATTAATCTCATTATGTAATAAATAATTTTTTTAAAACCACTAAATAATAAAGAATAATTTAATTTATTAAGATAAAAACACATTGTGTTCGTCAAAAAAGTTTTTAGAATATTGTGTTTTCATGAAAAAAAGAACTTATACCATATTTAATTGTATTATTTATTCTGATATACTTAATTATTTTATTTGTAATTAATGTCTCTATGTGTTAAATTACAATAAAAATCAATATATGCTGGGAATATTTAATTAATAAAATTGTACTTTTTCAAAAACCATAATTTTTCAATATTTACTAAAAAAATAATTTAAAACAATTAAACAATTTTACACAAAATAAATTGAAATTATGATATAGTAATTTATATTAATAATATAAAATATAATTTTATAAATGGATGAAAATTAATTAAAATTTTCAAGGTTAAAATGAAATAAAAATAATTTTGAATAAGACACGTTATTCAATCATAAAATGACTACTAAAATGTGAGTTCATATTTATTATAAAGTAATCAATACATTTGAATTATTTTTATTCATTATATATATTTTTCACAAAAAAATTATTAAAATAAATACATCAAAATTTAATTTTAAATATGTAGTATATAATGGTTCACTTTAAGGCTGATGTTTCAGGTCAAGAAAGCTATAACACGCAGTAAATTTATTTATTGAAAAATACATTCTATAATTTTTGGGAGATAAATCCGCTTAAATAGATTATTATTCCAAATTTTTATTACAATAATAAAGTATTAAATACTTTGAAATACAATTATGGAAGCCCTATAACATAAAAAGGGATAATATATTGTCATTTGATATGGGAAACTATGAAACATTGAAAATAAATGAAATAAAATATATACAGTTCAATATATAAAGATAAAAATCATAGGTAGTGGCATTATATTCATAGTGGTGAAAAATAATATCATATGAATAATAGGTATTCATAGAGAGAATGATAATAATAACTTTAATGACTGAAAATCAATAAATCAGAAAGGGAATAAAACATCCATAAATCCCTAAAAATAATTATAAAAAGGAAATCATTTTAATTTTAATGTTTTGTTTTCCTATACTTTTAGAATTATACTTCCATGGAATATGATAAAATATAATTACTTGAAATCATTACATTTTATAGGTATAATTTCATTCTCTTGTTTTTATTTGATTAATTTATACATATATCTAATTTGTTACACTAGTATATTTATTAAAAGATGAATTTTTCATGCTAGAAAAAACAAAAAAATTCTTTTAACAAATCATAATATTAGTATAATAATTATAAGTCTATATATATATCTATATATTTATCAGAAACATGTTTTGAGCCGAAAGTTTAAAAATATTGATATATTGCCATATTATTTTATAATATATTAATTCATAAAACATAAAAAATAAAAATAGTCATCAACATAAACCATTCTATAAATAGTTATGCTTAAAACTACTCTAAAATATGCCTATCATGACCCAGAACCCAAATACATTATAATGTACATAAATATATCTCAAAATTCAACATAATTATAAACCTCAAATGACATTAAGTATTTATTAATGTCACATAACAAATATTTCAATACTATGAACTTGTATTCTATTTAAACAAGCTATTAATTTCATAAAATATCCTTAACAACCATAAAAGTTCATTGGAAACATATATGAATCTAAAAATTTACTCTATAATTATTCTTCAAATTGAATGAGATACTATTTAATATTTCTAAGAGGGTAAAAAGCTTCATTAAAGATAATATAATTAACTTATTCATCCGATCACTAATCGATTTCAATTTCATCAATACGATTAAATTTAAATTGTTACATCAATTATCTCTTTATCCTAACTAAAAAAATATCATGTCAGCATCGCATACATTTTATATGTTATTTAACCCTAAATCATGTGTTTTTTTTTTGAAAAATGTAACCCTAGTGAAAAATCGCTTTTTTATGTTATCAATACCAGTAAATATATTATTTAAAATCCACCAGTAAAAACTTATAAAACAGAATAATTATATGATTCATGATTAATATAAAAGTAGTATTATTGTAAAAACCCATGTATTACCTAATTCTTACATACTAATATATAAACACTTCAATTAATTAATTTCCTTCATAAACCATTAACTAAACATGGTTTCTGTATTTATCAATAATCCATAGAATAATATTAAATAGAAATCACATATGAAGATTCATCTTCCATGATTAAATTATGTTTATGACATTTAATATAATCAATACTATATAGATAATTCATACCATTTATATGTTATTCATATAATAATTATCATCAATAAAAAAACATTTACTCATAGAACCTTGAATATGAAATTCCCAATCATTCCCTTCAAGATATAAATTTTCATAATTACCTTATTCTCAACATTTAAAACAATCAACCATAGAATACACCTTATGGAATCCATTATTACAAATAATTTCCTTAAATGTATTATCCATTTTTTCATGGAATATTACCTCTTTATGAACATTCGTTACACACATAATATAATTTTATTTTTCTATTGGGAAATTATGTTATATTATTCTTTAAAAATATTAGACATGGAGTAAATTAAATATTCTTTACACTACCATCCTTATCCCCTGAAGATTCATTAAACTAAATTTTTATCATATTATGTATATATGGAAACTCAATAATTTTATTGTGGATAATCATATGTTATAATAGATCATTTGGAATAATCCTAATATTTATCATTTAATCTCTAATTATATTTTTTTAAATCACGAGGAAAATCATTACATCATCTATCATATTCTGTGTTAACTGGATGCATTCTAGTTCTATCCATTATGTAAAACTATAATCATAATGTCATAAAAAATGGGAGTAATTATATAGTAATGGTATAGTAATCATTTTTCTAAATCATATTAATTTAATTTCAATATATTACACATTAGGATTATCTGAGGTCATCCATAGTATTTATATATTCGCTTAATTTATAATTGTTGTTAATGTAAATTTGAATTAAATTAAGAATGTACAAATGGGTTTTATATCATAATGTTCAATTTGGCCTCCATTTCATACAATAGATCATGGTTGAGTTAATCCCTAACACACACACACATAGGATTTTTTACCCCTGGGTAAAAATATTCAAGATATTTCATCCACAAGAAAGAATCTAGATTGGGATTTATATTCTATGAAAAACACACACCATTATTTACCATTACATAGATGTTCAAATTAATGTAAGATTTTCCTTCAATATTTCAATAATTCTCTCTTATCATAGTATCCAAAAATATCTATTCCATTCGTAGATACCAAATATAATGTACAAATAGTTATATACATAAATAATAAATCCTCTCAGATAAATATTCATCACATATCATTACTATCAATAAAAGAACCGTAATGATTTAGTGTATCTAGAAACATGGGAACATAAAAACCAGTATATAAAACATATACATAATCTCCCATTATGTTCTTCAGAACTCTCACCCTTTTTATAGATATCATAATTTAAACAAATCATTATATATTGTGGAAGAGAATCATTAGAAACGATCAGATTAAAAATTAAATAAGGGTAAGAAATGGATCTATCGATTTGTGATCATATATCTACTTATCAGGAAAATAAGGATATTATAACAAGATATCAATATTAAAAATTCCTATTCAAAAATTCATATATCATAATCACGAGTCATGAAATAAATTTATGTAGTTCATAAGACATGAATCATAAATATATCAAGGAACGTAATCCATTAAATAATAACATAAAATAATATCATAACATAAAATAATTGCATAAACTATGGGATAATAATAAGAATTTAAATATTATATCAATGATACCCACTAAGATATTCATTAAATTTTAGTAATTGGATAACTACCCATATACCTACTTAAAACATAGGATGACATCGAATATAATGACTTTTTTTCTTTGGGATAACCACCTATGTACCCTATTTAGGGCTTTTAATATAGTCTCATGTACAATATTTTATGATTTGGGAATCCTCCATGTGCCCCATTATCATAAAAAACATTATTATTTACCAAATGCATTGAAATATTATAACAAACCCCATTATTTATTCAAGAAAACACCATTTTCATTTTCAAATAACCTAGTAAAAATATAAAAACATCCAAAATATTAGTTATAAACTTATCATTGAAAGTATAAAAATTAAACAGGAAAATTATTCTTCCTAAAAAAAATTCATATCATAATGCTGGAAAAATCCACTCTTATGGTGTATGTTGAAACAAAAATACCATTCACATTTTTAATAAATAGTCAAATGTATCATTTTTGTAAATCAATAAGATGATTAATTTTAAACCAAGTTAAATATTGAAATATTATTTAAAAAATATATAAATGTTTATTGAATAAGATTTAAAAACATATTTGACATTTTTTTAAATAACATATGTTCATGGAAGAAATTATTCCTAATAGAATAGAAATATATATTAGTATTCCTTAAAAACATTATTTTATATTATTGAATGTATAAATATATTAAAATTAAATTAATACATTTAATACCCATAAAAACCATATTATATTAAAATAATGCAGATATATGAGAGATAAATATCATATAATTTCATCATCGTAAATTTGAATCATAAACAATCCGAGTAAAAATGAGAATATATCAAAAAACAGACTGCCTTGATAACTATTGAGAAATAATTACCATAAATGGATTAAAAGAAAATAAATATTTAAATAACATGAAAATAAATATATTTATAACACAACACATCAATGGGATAATATATATACATCATAAATTAATATAGGTGTATAATATATGATTTTTCCCAATGAAGAAAATTTGAGATGGTAAACCATTACAACATGAGTAATTTTGAAGTAAAATATCATCATATAATTTTTTTAATTATAACATTAAATAAAATATATTAATAAGTTCCCATGATATTTAATCTCAATTGATGATTATCTAATCCTCAAAGAAATAAATATATTTATAAAATCAAACATGTCTCAACGATAAAATATTGACGAACAACAGGTAATTTATGAATGAATAGATTCGTATGAAATATAATATCCAATAAAATAACATTATAATTATTATAATTATTTAAAATTAACCTTTAAAAAATTATAAATTAATATATGATCTTATTATAATATTAAAACACTTATTTATTAATAATTATTTATTAATATCATTGTTTTCTAGTGATAATTGTTTTGTTTTTCCTTTATATTTCTAATAGGTAGTCGTTATAATTTTAACCATGATCATGTTTCCATTAACCCCAAAATATTAATAATTTCATAATTATAAAATATTTTTATTGTATACACTTTTAAAACTATTCATGTATAGTGGTGTTTAAAATCTAATGCAACCGTTCTTACTAAAAGTTGGACATACCGACACCTATGTGATCTTTCAAATTTTTAAAGGATGGAAACAAATAAAGTTAAATAAATATTCCCAATTAAATAATAATTTATAAATAATAAATATAATTTATTATCACTAAATATATCCTTATATAAATCCATTTTATGTGAAATATAAAATGAATAAAATCACTTCTTGGTGGTGGTCATCGACATTTATGCAAGAGTAATGCTATCATTTTCCAAAAGATTATATAGTAACAAAAGATCTAAAATATTATATTTTATAATAATAAATATGTAATATATATAATATATAAATACTAAATCAATAATTATTAAAATCCATAAATCATGGTGATAGATAATGAATTAAATCTTTATGGAGTTGCGGTAGTCTCTATATATGACTAAGCAATACTTTGATATACCATTTAACAGATATAGGGTGTAAAATGGTATTTACATCCTATAAATTAAATATTTGTTTATTTATGATACGATACTTATCATTTAATTATGTACAAAATATGTTTATATTATTTGGAAGAAGAAATAAAATTGAAAGAGAGATGTTACGATTTTTCAAAATTCGATGAGATACATCATTTGACTTACACCTTAATCCATGAGGGGTTTTTTGGAGAAGGAATGAATATATTGGATGAATAAAGGTAATATATGAAAAATTATTTAGGATATAGTATGACATATAAAGATCTTATTTTGTAAATAATAGAGTAGAATATGATCCCTTTTTAAGTGAAGGGCGAGAAACAAGTTAAAATTATTAAGATATCTCAATAATATAAGTTCACTATTATGTGAAATTAGATAAAGATAGAAAATAATTAAATGAGAATATAATAATGATTAAAAAATTACAAAACCAATAAAATTTTGAAAATGTTAGGTGTCATGAAAATCATTATTACATAGGTTAACCCTCTTGTAATCCAATTTTAACCGTAATCATTTTAATAAAATTTTACTGTTTTTAGCTATTAGTTATGAATAATATTATGATTAACCTATTGAATTATATAAATTATTATTATTAAATATATGGAATTTTTTAACCAATTTTTATTTCTTTAACTGTATTATGTTATTTTTAAATAAGCTTGAAAAATGAAATGAAATGCCCTTTTTAAGAATACACATTTTAAGCATAAAACTGAATTTACATCCATCAATTTCCATTGAAAACCTATAAAATTAATGATAAAAAATTTTGGTCTAAACATTTTATATATATTTAATAAATAATAATAATCAATAGAGGTTAACATAATTAATTAATATAAAAAGCTACATGTATAATATAGTATTATGTTAAATGTATTTTTATGCCCAAAAGTGATCATCTAACATTTTCAATTATTAAAATGGTATATATATAATAACATATATTATTTATTATTAAAGTATAATTTAATTTAATTTATATCAATGTTAGGAAATATTTTTAATTTTTTTAATGAAATCAAATGATAGTTTTACAAAAAAATCATATTTTTCACTATTCACTAAAAGGTAAAACATTTTAAAAAATTACTAAAACAACACTATATGGTATTATTAACATGATTATTTGAAAAATTATACTCACAATCAAAATAAAAATTTATAATCAATGGGTGATATTAATTATAATTTACATTTAGAAAATGAAATAACAATATTTATTGAAAAAATAATTAAAGCATAAAACGAATTTAATAATATTTTATTGTTTATTTGTTATAAATTAGTATAAATATTTTATAATATAAGAAAAGTATACATAGTTTTGATAATGTGATTATTACTATTCATATATTCAATTAAAAATATATTTTATATAGTATTGTGTTTTTTTAAATGTTTGTTGTTATGTGTTATAAAAGATATTAAATGAATAAAAATTTTCTAATGGATTATCTATATATTATTAGCAAGCTATAATACTTTATATGTCATATTGTGGTGGAATTTAACCATGTGATTAGAATTGTGGTGATAAAAAGTTACAATATTTTTGTTTTTATTTCATATGTGCTCATTAGTAGATTTCATGAAATTGAAGTGACAACATAACCAAAATATCATATCCAAGGGATGTTGAACTGGAAGAGATTTAGGTTTAGATGAAGGATACCCATAGACCATTGTAATTATGTCGGCGAAGACAGGCCATTTCATCTTGACTCCATGGGATAAAAATATTGGATACTTTTTATTATTGATAAGAAATAATAGTAAAAATTGGGATAGAGTGGAAGGAGTATCGTTTTGGGAAACTCCTTGTGTATCGGTATATAATAATTATAAAACACATGATGTTGTGTTGTGGAATGGGTCGGTTATTCATGTATAGAATCTAACTTGAATACTTCTTATATTTGGGTAGAATATTTACCCCACAATAGGTAAGCTAGAAAATGAACATTCTTTAATGGATGACAGTTGGTAGTGGAATCATATCATCAAATAAATTTGGAAGGAATTTAGATTAATAAACTGTTTGGGTAAATGGCTATGGAAATAATGACTTATAGTTGAAGAATGATTTGATCAAGTCATTATAATTCATGGGTTAGATCCAATATCATTATAAATGTAGGGGATATTCCTTCATTTAATGTAATGTGTCATGTTATTTTATTTTTTGGACCACCAAGATAGAGGAGGTTCATGAAATGGTGCATTGAATTATATTTCAGGTTCTTTGGGATGTATTTTTATGAACCCCCTTTCAATTTACATTATGTGAACGGTTCGTAAGGTGGAGAGGGTAATGTTTCTAGATATTATCGTTTTCAATAAATAACATAATTTTATATATAATGACTGATAGGACCACCCCATTTGTATAACCATAAATCTACACCTATAATAAAAATCAAAACAATTAATGGTTCTACTAAACCCTGGGTGCATTGATTATCCCCATATTGAGAAAACGTAGTATTTTTGAAATTTTAGATCTCCAAAAATAATATATTTATGCATAATAAAATCATTTTATTATACCCATGTTTGAATTATTTATGTAATTATTTTTTAATATAAATATAACAATATTTGAAAATTCCAAAACCACAATCACATTCAAGACATAGGTTTTGGACTTCTAATTTTGTATCCTATATAGACATTGGGGTAATCATGCTCAATCCATCCTAGGAAGAATTAAATAATGTATTATAATAATTCAATTACAAATTTATTTAGTTATATTATATGTAGACCCAAACTGCACCATTTTTTTAAATCCTAAAAATGTATAATTAGGGGTTTCATTAAACCATAATTTGTGAGGATATGATTATGGGAGGATATCTAAGTGACATTAGAGTCCCTATACATAAACCACATGATATAATAATTCAATACACCCATAATTTACACATTCTAAACCATTGATAAATCCAAATATAAGGTATGGATCATTATTTAGTTTGACATTACAATTATGTCGATTATTTTTTAAATTTATTTGTTATTTTTTCCATTATTTTTGGATATCTTTTGGACTGGATTTCAGCATTGAAAATTTATCCATTTATAAGTTATATTTTTTGTTTTATGGAATTTTTATAGTGATTTAATGTGGAGAGGTTGGTTGGGGTCTTGAACAAATATCCCACATCCCCACACCTAAGGATAATTTCAACACATTATTGATGTGGATAAGAGAAAAATATATTGAATTATTTCATTATTGTGAAGGGAGTCAAAATGTAGTCGGTTGGTAAAAGGACATTTCAAGGGGGGGCTATAGAGGTGATCAAGCAGCTGGAGTAAATAATGAGGTTTTTTTAGAGTATTTTAGGTTTTGATATATTTTTAAAGGTTGATCATGAGAAATAGTGTGGTGCATCTTAGTTAATATAGGGTGTTAGTGAAGGGTTTGATCATATTGATATACAATACTGACTATTGTGGGATTTCCACATCTGTAGCTTCTATCATGGTGGTTATAGTTGCATTATCTATCATGGAGGAAGGATAAGGAAAAAATGGTGGATATTATTTGACTCCCAACAATATTACACTATAGGGTATGATGGTTCCCCCATCTACCACATGATATATTACAAAAAGAAACTCTTCCATTTTGGTCTGAGGAATGTGGTTTTAGTAACTACCCAATCTGAAAAGCTAGACATTTGGGGGTGTACTGGTTCTTTTTCTACCTTACCCATCCAAATATCACACACTACAACATTTATTGGTACTACATTACATGTTTTCTCAAAGAATATGGGGTTAATGAATGCACACATACTATAGTATTACATGTGGAATGCCCAAAGGATACCACATATATTACTATTGTTTAATGTGGTCTGTTTCCAAAACATCTAAATCTATAATCTATTTAAGAAAAATATCATATCCTAATAATGTTTTCTCATAAATCATAGTGGATTGATCATTTCATCCTTCCAATGATATATGAGAGCCATGATATGATTTTGTTGATTTTTTATGTTTTCAATGATAGTGATTGAGAATGACAAATAGAGCATTCTTGTTGTCGATTTTCAACTAGTTCCATATTATATTGGGAAATCATAACTCTTATTTATCCATCAATGAGTTCAATACTCCCCAACATACTTTTATTTTGAATCATCAATATCGACATGAGGTTTTTACTCCCTCAATGTTAATGAGGTGTATATCACTCATACAAAATAGACATGGATAATTACTCATGCTTTAAATTAGGAACATGTCAAATATAAATTGACCTAAAACTACCTCAAACTCCAAGTTTTTTTCATGATTATGAATGGTTTATCCTTTACTCATCCAAAGATCATATATGGGTAGTGTATTCTGATAGTTTTAATTCATAAAGATACATGTTGATTTATCAAACAACTGGGATATGTATAGTGAGAATCTATCCTATGTTCTAGATTATCTCCTTTACATAAGTTTATAGTGATTATCATGGTAGGGGTATGTAAACCCATTGAATTCATCTATTATTGGACAATGTATTGGTTCCCCATGAGATTATTTTTTGGAAACATGGTTGTAGTGGTTTTTGGTGATAGGGTGGTGTAATCCCTTGGTTGATGTGAACACATCATAATGATTTGGGCCTTCAATTATGGTTCATATTAGTAATGTACAAGGTAGAGGGGATTACATGATTGTTTATTAACGACTTGTGACTCAAATATCACAACCATAAATCCTTTGAGATGTCATGTATAATTCGGATATCAACATCAGGCTATGTGGTATTATTGGTACTCCAATCATTTTAGGTTTCTCAAGTGGTAAGACCTACATGGATTAGACTTGATATAAACCAAACATCACTATAATCTCATGAATTATAATTATTAGGAATATCTATATTGAATTGTCCAATGCTAATTATTGTTATGTTTCTATACCAGAATTATATGATGTATTATTCATTTTTTCATTTATTGTTTCTTTGTGTCCAACTATGTACATTTATAATCAACCCTACATTGGATTTTTTCCCACATGTTTTTTGTATTTTAGCATACAATATACTGTTTTGAGTTGACATTATTTTTCATGGAGTTGGTGTTACTTTTTTGATGTAGATTCCTATATATGAACAAAGTGGACATAGTGTTGTCCAATTAATGTGCTTTTATGAGATTTAGTTTGGTTAAATGTTATTGTTTTGATGTAGTTTGAAATTAGAACCACTTCATCTCAATTAATTATTATAGTTCTTGATTTTGGATATAGGGAATGAACCATTCCCCCTATTTCAATTATTGGAATTATACTGTTATACCTTTTTAAATTTTATATTTTGTCATTTTCATTATATATATTATAGTTAGTTTTATTTTAATTTAATACATTAGTATTCATTATGTGTTTGTTGGTGTTGTGCATAGGTGAATTTTCTAATGTCTTATCATTTCTGTGATACACCTACTCGATGCTAGTAACCAACCGCAGCCCTATTAGAGGTGGATGGAGGTGAAAAATCTATCATTCCACCTCATAAAAGATGTATTAGTTTGTTGATTCATGTAATCATAAATAAAATTATAGGATATGAACTCAGTATAAACACATTCCAATTATATGAGAATATATTAGTGTATTTTGTGATATAATACATATCCTTTCCCCAAAAAAGAGGTAGTTTTTTTAGTTTATTATTTAACAAGTCAGATACATATAGTGAATTGACCATATAGAATATCACACATATAATTGGATTAATTAGAGAATAAATTCATTTTTTTACTAGGGTTTTATAAGTCCATGTACATCACCATGGGGCAATTAAATTCACTTTGTTAAGAAGAAGGATGTATCTATTTTTCATTTTCAAAATTAATATAATGACCCATACATAAAAAATACATAATCATGAATTTTAGTCAAGATTTTACTTTCTTACACATTGATGATCATTTCTTGTTTATACATATATAGAATTTTTTCATAACTCATACAATAAAAACCATTATAATTCAAATTGGTCACATCTAGTTAGTATACATTTTTTCCACCATATAATACAATAAAAAATCATTATTTATTTCATGAAAAAACTTCATAAAATTGAACATAAATTTATACATTCTGTTACACTTCCCGAGAATTTTTTTTAAAAATATGGATGAGAATAAAAATTTCAGCAATAGATATAAATTAATGGAAACCGTTAAAACATCATAACTCATAAAATATTTACATTTAAATAAATATTCTATTAATAAAAAATATAACATTTTTGAATGAAAAAGAAAAATGTTTCTCCATGTTTTACCTTAAAAATCATAGGAAGAAATTAAAAACTGTTATCATTAACTTCTAAAATCACGTTCATAATCTATTGTAAACCCATGATAGATGTAATGGGAGCCTAGTTAAATCAATAGGAAAAAAAATTTGGTAACTCCATGTTTCATTCATATTAAGACAAGAAAATTATCGAATTTATTAGAGCAATATATGGGACCACCCATCATTTAAGCTATAATGGGATAACCCAATGATATTTTGTCCACCCATCATATAAGCTATAATGGGCTCACCTTACACTATCTTGGTCGCCACAATGTATAATCCATAATAAATTCACCATGATATATATGGGTAGACCAATTTCACATTTATAATGCCCAAGCACCATATCAAAAATAATTTTTTTAATTGCGACTATTTTATATTCTAAAAAAATTTCAATACACTTTTAATCTCGAAATAATATCAATTTTGGATACCAAAATAGTCTTTTATTTTATAAACCCATAATCAATATAAAAATACAATTTTTCTTTTGAAAACCCATTTTGAATACCAATGTATGTAAATAGAAAATGGGTTTCCAATTAAGTAATCCATGAATTATTGAAAAGGAATCCATAAATTAAATAGTTCCAAAAATAGTGGAAAATATTTTTTAATTGTGTATTTTAAAAACAAGAAATTCCTTTTTTTGTTTTTGAAATTTTTTTGTATAAAACAAGTAGAAATTTATTTTAGGCAACTTTTGAAAATAATGGTAAAAAAGAAATAAAATTTAATTTATAAATATTTTATTTCCATACTAAAAAATTCAAAGAAACATTAAAAAAACAGACATGTAATAGAAAAAGAGATTGAATAAAAATAATAAAAGATGTTTTTTTAGTGAAAACTCCTTTATCACCATGAAAATATTTGATTTATTAGTCACATGAAAGGATAAAAGTGAACAAAAATTAAATACAATCATAAAAAAATAAATTCGGTATTTAAAATCCAATATGGGTTGTATATACACATGATAAAATAAAATTGGTGTATGAAATCATGATATGAAACAATGAATGTTAATTGAGATGTAGTCCCCAATTATGGGTTTGAAATGTCGTGTGTGGCCTTATCCTACTAAATAATAAAAATGTGTTAATTATTTACTCTATTTATAATATTTTTAGGGTTAATTATTACTTTTATTTATTATATTACCATGTTATGTACAATTACCTAATCAATTAATTTTACATCAAATGTTTTTAACGTATTTGATTTTTGTGTCAAAATATATTTGGTTGGTCAACTTAGGTCAATGATATCATTATTTAAACATATAGAGAATAATAATTTTGTAAATAATTATCATTTTTATATATCAATTATACTTTTAAATCAATTCATTATATATGGATATGAAAAATGAACTAATGTTACAATCATGGAGATGTTAGGTCCTACATACACATGATTATCATATCCAATTTTCAATGATCTTTAAAAAAAGATAATTAGTAATATTTTATCTTAAAAAATTATAATTATATCATAAATACCGTATTATTAACTTTCATATAATTATATATGTCATTATTTGCAGTTTGGATGACAAAACAAATACAACACTTCAAGGAGGCGGTAGTGCAGACGTCCAAAAATGAAGTTGTTGCTTTTTTAGTGATTAAAATGGTATGAAATAAAATGATATATTATATTGAAAGAATTATAAATATGTCATTAATACAAAAAATATGTAATTTCTATCAAATAAATTTATTATATTTTTACCAATTACATTCCATATAATTTGTTATTGAAAAACAAATCACATCTCCTTGTTGGTCGATTGTTTGTTTAACAAACGAGCAGTTTCATCGTATCCCTTACATATAAGAGTATAAATAGGGTATATATAGTATAATTACTCCAAAGATATATATATATATATATTATGTTATATTTATATGCATAATCATAACCAATTATGAGAGGTGGTAATGGAAAAATGAATAATTTCATTTTGCGAGGTAGTAGTCCTTCGTACACCATAATGAAGATTTTATAAAAAAAATTTTGGATGTGTGTGTGGATTTAGATTTAACCTTTAATATAAAAAAATATATTTATATATAATATATTGTTTATAATATATCATCATGATATAAGAGGAATTTAAGTCGATGGAGGATGAAATAAAACAAAAACATTTGTTGAGGAACATTAACTCTTCTTCAAGTATCTCTTATTGGATTGCACCAAAGGAATTCACTAGATGGATTTGTGCACAAATTATGTATTTTAGGATTGGAGTAGGTAATTTTTTAAATTATAGTTTTAGCTATTTTCCAAACCAATCAGTTTTACTGTATTACAAGAGCGTGTGCGTGGGTTTTCTTTTATAAGTGGGGTGAGTGTCACCCTTGTAATTTTTTGAAAAAGTGAATTCTACCAATGTTTTATTATTGTAACTAATATAAAATGATATTATTTATCAATAATAAAATATATAATATTAATATATGGTCATAATTTGGGTCTTGGACATGTTTGGAGGTCATTTATTCATTTATGATTAATGACTAATGCCTTGGTAGACTTGTTTTTACCGTAACCATTGTGATTAATTTTACATATTGTTTCTATTAATTATGATCAAAAATTATTTTTTCCTAATTATACATTTATAATTCCAATTATAAAATCAATTTTCCAAATACAATTGGAAAAAATTTTGAAATTCAATTTTAAATTAAATCGGTAGACGTAGCGAAACAACTAGTTTTCAAGAAGTGTATTTTAGAAAAATATCTATTTCTATATTATCTCTATAACTAAGAATAATCCTTATAGGGGAAAAATTAATATTTAATTATTTATAATATATTTATTTCATTTAAAATTCCCCATTAGTATTTATTTTAATTAATTAAAAATTATAAACATTATGCATTTTGAAATAGATTTTTGCAAAACATGCTTTTAAACCAAAAAGAAGACATATAATAAAAACAAATATAAAGTTAATTATAATGTAATTAATTCGATTAAATTTTTATAAATAATACTTAGTTTTCTTTAAAATATATTCCAAAAACATTGACACTTTTACAAGAATTATTTTACTCAAATGAAATGACTTTTTACAAAAATAGGTTTTTTTCACAATTCATTGAAAAATAATATTTTTCTAGAAAAAACGTTTCACCATAGGTAAATTTTGATATGAGGATTTAAAATTTTATAATCATTTTATCAAATTTTATTTCTAAAATTTAGATATTAATATTCTAAATAATTTCTTATAAGAAAAGAGTTTAATTAAAATATTTCAATTTATTATTTAAAGACTACATAATAATTATTTTAAATGAATAAATATATAATTCAAGATAAAATATATATGAAACTGAATAAATCTATAATTACCTATATTTTTACATCCTTAAAAATTTTAGAAATTACAACCCCTCAGTTTTATTCACTTATTAAATAGGTGGGAATATCATTTCTCATAATAATTGTAGATTCTCATGTCACCTCTTCAACTATATAGATTGTCTATAAAACCATAACCTGTGGAATCACCAAATCTTGAAAAAAAAATATATCTATGGTTAATTATATGAATAGTTTGTTCCTTGTTAGAAATTTTATCTTCCAACTAATAATCATCCAGGTACAAAACCTATGATAAATTAGGCACCTATTTCCTTAACATTGAATCATGGAATACATTGTGTACCTGAGATAAAATCGAGGATACTACTATATTATAGGAAAATTATCCAAAACTCTTTATGATATTGTATGATCTAATGAACCACAGACACAACTTTCCCTTTTTACCAAAACATAGAACACTTTTCCTTAGAGAATCATTTATAAAGACATGATCACCTTCTATGAAAGAAAGATCATTCCTTGAGTTATCTATATTAATATTTCATTATGATATGATATTTACTCATATATATTTTAATGAACTTTACCTTCTAATTCCTTTACTCTACAAGATATGGTGACATCAACCTTCTTTATCCTACTTTATCACAAAAATCTTGTTTTTGACACCTCTTTCTATATAATTCCTCAAAGTTTTCCATATGTATGCTAGAATAAAAACAATTATTATAAGAAAAATAATCCAATGATGGATGATAATACCAAAATCTTTATCAATCCATTGAGAAATAACGAATCATAAATTCCAAGGTATGAAATTTTCACTCAAACTACTCATTATATCGAGGATGAAAATATGTACTCAAATTTAATTAAGATCCCAATGAATTTTGAAATCCTTTCCAAATAGGGGATATGAACATTGAATCAAGGTTAAATAAAATGGAGAGAGGAACACCATATAACCTAAAAATATCCTTTACATACAATTAATAAATATTATCTAAATACATTCTATCTAGAATTGTAATTTAATGAACAGATTTAGTTAATAGACCAACAATAACCCAAATCACATTTTTAATTCATGATGCCTATGGAAATCCCCCCATTAAATCCACAAAAGTTTTGAAATTTCATTTTTCTCACTATCAAAGGTTGATCCATACCATTTAGTAACTATAATTCTACTATAACCAACTAGAATGTCAAACATTTCAGGGTAAATTCAACAATGTCTCTTTTCATCCCATCCCACCATTAATACTCCAAAATTTATTTGTACAACTTATTAGTGCCTGGATGAAATGTATAAAAGAAAATTATGGTATTCAATTAACCACTCTTACCACAACTATGAATCAAAAATCCCACATAATATTTTCACAAATCATAAAATACCTTATTTATCAATATTATAATCCAGAAACATACACATATTAATGGATTTTTCCTCTTCCATTAATATTTGATCTTGATTCAAAGAATGAAAAATTTTTAAGGACATGTTTGACTACACTATTGATATAAATAATGAAAAGGATATCACATCATCCACAAACATTAGGTAAAAATTTATCGTATAATAATCTAAAGGATTTCATTCTAAATATAAAATAGTTTATATTGAATTATTTTTTCAACTCCATTTATTAGCTACATAATTTACTATTTCAAGCTGTTACTGAATCGTGAAATTATAATCCTTGATCAGCTCAAACCATCTTCTATATCTCATTTTCTATTTGTTCTTAGGAATATATAATTCAATATTTTTTTCTGTAGATATTTCAATATTAAGTCCATACAAATTATGCCTAAATGTTTTTAAATATAAAACCACATGAGATAATTAAGAATCATGTCTATGGATTCTTGGATCTTGGGGTCTCAAAAGACATGAATTATAAGAAATTACCTAATAAATCTGCAGTAGGGGAAAAACCATGTCCATTCAAATGAAGTGTCAATAAAGATTAAAATTTCATCATTTATTGAAGGTATGGAAAAAACTAGAGAATTAAAAATATTATATTCAATTCTTAAAAATTATCATCACATTATTTTATCCAAATGAATATAACTCTTTTTAGAGGTTACATAGTTTGTGGCATAGAAAACAGAGTAATGTTTCCAAGAAATAGCTGATAGTAACTCATTAATCCATGAAATCTATAAATCAATTTGAAATTTTTGGGAATTATCCATTCTTCAATAATATTTTTTATCGGTCAATAGATATTCAATGTTTTAAAATAATATTTCCATGGAATGATATTTGATTCAACAATGTCCTAACATTATAAATTTCCTATAATGTTCATTTTATTTATGATTTTCCAAATAAACCATTGGTTCTTGTTTCATGTTACTCATGTATATTATAATATTACAAAAATTCATAAATCAAAACAACCAAAAACATGTACAATAACTCAAGAAAATATATATTCATAAGGTCCATAAAAATAGTAGGTGAATTTGATCACCCAAACAACGTAACTAAAAACTCATAGATCCCATATCTTATTCGAAATGAATTTTAAAAAATTTCATATTCTATCACCTCCAACTAATGTGACCCTATCCACTGGTCAACCATCAAAAAAATACTAATCTCTCATGATATTATCAAACAAATCATTGATATGTGGAAACATATATATGTCTATAACTATGATGTCATTCAAGTATCTATAATCAATTCAAATTCTAATATATATATATATATATTTTATCAATGAAAATACGATCACCCTATGGTGAAGTGAAATGTTAGATGAAACCATTATTTATCAAATCCTATTAATAGTTTTTAAAATATAAATTTTTTATTAGTGGTATTTGATTCGAGGGTTTAAAAATATAATTTTTATCAGGGACTATGACAAAAATAAACTCATCCTACCGATTATGAATACAACCAAAATATCATCTATAAATACATCAATGTATTCATTTATTATTATCATATCACTAATTTGAAAAATTACTTTACTATCTATAATAAGATCTAGAAAAACATAACAAACATCTGTAATCAGTTTCTCATATTTTTTGTAAGTTATCAAAGGCATGAAATCACTAAACATGACATTCTTAGATCTTCAATCTATCCTATCATTATAAACTAAAATCTAATCCATATAAAAAATGATATGAAACACTAATATTTACAATTAAAAATGATATTATGAAAAGATCTTCCCACTAATACCAAGAGGAATATTTGTATAAATCATTTTTTGTTTAATACATCCACTAGTAATTTACAGATAATGTATTATCATACATTCATGAGGGTATATTCCAAATACACATGAAAATTTATCTGAAATGAATGAATAAGAAGATCTAGAGTAAAAAAGGGTATTGATATAAATCTAATACACATGACACATACCTAGCATTACATAATTTAATGGCACAAATTCAACTATAGTTTTAGAAAATTACTTCACTGCACATTGATGTTTCCAATCATGATGATTTTCATCATTTATAACTATATTAGTACATTCAATGGAATAATGAAATAACTCATTACAAATTAAACATGTAAATATTGGGTAGATAGTGGTTACCCCATTTTCAGTTGTCCATGAAACATTTATTTATAATCAAGATCCCTTTGACCAAAATGACCTCAATGAAAACACATCCCACATATTTTCAAGCAATCCTTTAAAATTTTATTTCCTCATATAGATCCTTTTTGGGGATTATATCATAAATTATTAGTTTATTGATTCTTAATTTCCTTCAACTATGACATTTTCATACTATTTTCATCTCAATGAACATACGTGTTAGTTGAAACCATCTCAAATTTCAAACCTATTTCTCATAACATTTAAATTAACATATAGTCATTGCTCTTCATATACATAGTTTAAAATAAATTAATTTTACTATCAGCATATCAAATAAAATCCAAAATATACCTACCCAATATATTGATGTAATTTAAATATTCATCTATATAAAAATTAATTTAGGGCAAAATTATGAGAATTTTGTTTTCATCTTGATTCAAAAAAACATACGGAAATATTTTTGAAGGAAAATATCCTTCATTATTTCTCAATAAATTGAATAAATACCATATTATTCAATGGTATTATTAACTAAATAAAACCAAATTTTAGATTAAAATTCAAATTGATAAATGCTAAGAGTTACCTTTTGGTATTCCAAACAACAATAAAATTAAATATCTTCTCTATGGCACTAATATATCCTTCAGATATCATGAGGGTAGATGATCCACTAAAATATAGGGATTCATTTCTCATGAAATAATTGACAATAGATATGTTACTTCATGGTAAATTGTGTTTCCATCTAATAGGTATATGACCCTCATTTACCCCTTTTTTCAAATGATTTTCACACCAATAAACTGTTTTGATCCAATTCCAACCCTCTCAAGATGTGTATTTTGAAGAATATTTTCCCATTAGTACTTTCCCAGTATATCTTCCCTATTTCCTATGATTAAGAACCATCTAAAAATAAATATTTCAGATGAAGAAAAATTTTATTATTTAAATTATGTACCATTTTAAGTTGAACCTATGTTAGAATCATTCAAGGTCATTATATTAACATAATCGTAACATATTAAGATGTCTAAACAACAAATAATATTGATTTTTAGTGAGGAATTTAATTTCATTCTCTTTTAAAAAATTTCAATGTTTAGAGTTTTATTAAACTTGTCCATTAATATTATATTAAAAACCATATATTAGAATGCTTTGAATTCTGATCAGAATCCATTTTTCAAAACATATATAATTTTTTTTAAAAATATTTCCTTTATGAAAAATCATTATGAAATTAAAAATACAACATCATTTACCTTACCCATCCTATGAAAAAACATTTGTAATATTGGATGACCATAAAAATATCAGTAAGTGATATAAAATAACGGAAACTCTTAGTCAAGTGAAAAAATGAAAACCAATAAAATAAATACCACTACTTTTGGGTTCATTGATGAAAACTAATATAATATTTTTATATGAAACACAATCTTTGTAATAAATGAAATCCTTTAAAACTAATTTAAATAAATAAAAAAACCATTATGTAACATAGATAATCAAATTCATAATTCGCTATAAAGTCATTTTGAGAAGTAACTGGTTCCTTGTTAAATAAATTTGAGAAAACCATTAGTAACTCTATAATTATTTATTTTTAAGAAAATGATGATTACCTAATGAATTAGAGTTCAACCTATTCAGACCCATTATTTAATCTATAATGGGCTCACCATGTGCTTTATTGGATAACAAATTTTATAATCTCTAATAAGATCACCAGGCATTATCTAGGCCACCCCATCATATAATATATATTGGGATCACCATGTGATTTCTAAGGACATTTATTTATTATATATAATGCTCAATTACCATATCATGAATACAAGTTTTTTTCTTTTTCACTTTTCCAGTATTAAATGTTTTTAAAACACTTTTATACATGTAAAAAATCACATTTGGATATCAAAATAATCATTTTCTATTAAAAAACCATTTTCTATTTAAGAACAAAATTTTCTTTTTAAAAATAAAATTTCAATTATATATTACACAAATAAAATTAAAAATAGGTTTTCATTAAAGGAATCATTAAAATACAGAAAATGATAAATCAAATATTGGTTATGTTTGTGGAAAAGTTTATTTTACTATGTTCCTTATTAATAATACATTTCTTTTGGTATTTATGAAAATTTTTTGTATAAAAAATATGAGAAATTCCTTTTGAAAAAATTGAAAAAAATGTGAAAATAGAAGAAAAATGTAATTTATAAATATATTTCTAATTTTTTTTAAATGGATCTATAAGATAATGAGTGTTTGAAATAATAATATTTAAAAGTGAGTTTTTATAGAATATATCCTTATCACCTTATATGTTTTTGAATCATAACCCCATTAAAAGTACTAAATTAATAAAAACATTAAATACCATAAGAATAAATAAATTCATGATATAACATGGAAAATGTGGATTGTATACAATTTTAAAAATAATATAGTTTTATATAATAAATATATGAATCCGTGAATGGAAATTGAAACAAAGTCCCTTACCTTGATTCTAACATATCACATGTGTCTTTAAATTCATGAATAATAAAATTATTTAAATTATTTAAAATTTTAATGAAATTTTATTATCTTTTAAATTAATTTAATTTAACTTTATATAACATTTTATACAATTACCTAATCAATTGTTTTTTCATCTGATGTTTTTACAAAATTCAGTTTATATGTTAAAAATGGATTTCATATTTCCACTATGGTTAAAGAGGTCATTATTTAATAATATTTAGAATAATAATAATTCCATAATTATCATATTTATATTTAAATTATAAATTTAAAGCTAATAACCAATTATGGATATGAAAAATTAATCAATGTTAACATCATAGAGATGTTAGGTTGTAAGTATGCATAAATAACATTTCCATTTTTCAATTTTCATTATTGAAAGAAGGTAATAAACTATTTAAACTTAAATAATAATAATTATATCATAAATATAATAATATTTATTTTTATATACTTGTATATATCATTAATGTGATTTGGTTATGAAAAAAATAATCATATCGCTTAGAGGAGTCGACAGTCCACCCGTTCATGAATGATGTTATCACTATTTTAGCGAGTGAGTAGGTAATAAATAAAATAATAATTTATTTTTCAAGAATAACAAAAAATTATTAATATTATAAATATTTCATCTATATAAAATATATTTATTTTCATTACCAGCATTACCATCCACATAACACGTTAGTGAATAGTGAATCATAGTATATCTCAAGGTGATAGTTTATCTTACACGCGAGCTAAAATATCGTATCCAATATGTATTTGAATTTAAAAAAATACATAAAATAAAATGAAATCATAGGTATTATTATTTATAAATATCACTTATAATCAATATATATATCATTATAACCAATCATGAGATGTGGTAATGGAAATAATGAATGTCATTTTTTTCATGAGGCGGGAGATCACCATACACATGAATGATTATTTTGCAACCCATTTTATGTATGTATGTGTGATTTTAGTTTGATAAATTAAAATAAAAATGTATCCAAATATGGAATATACTATGTTAATTATATCATCAGTGTTTTATAATAATTGAATGTGATCGAGGAATAAATAAAACGAAAACATTAACTGATGAAGGCTACCAATTCATCTAGTATCTTCTTTTGGATTGAACCAAAATCCTTCCTTTGTTGGAATTATCAACAAAGTTAGGAATATATGATTCAAGGATGGAATTTGGGAAACAATATATTCCGGTATTTTCTTAACCAATTTCTCTTGAAGGTGTTAATAGAAGAGGAGTGTATTTAGTGTTTTATATGTGCGATGAGTGGAAGACTTGTAATTTTATTAAATAGTTAATTAAACACTCATTGTTTTATGTTACATGAACCCAATATTGGTCCATTATAGATATTACAAGGTATATGGTGGAAATATTGATAAATATGGGTTTTGAAAAGTTTCTATATCATTATTCACCTTATGTTTAATGTTTAATCAATATATAAACTCATTTCTACCATACTGAATATTCTTATTATTACTTTGTTTCACTAATAATTATGGTAAAAATTTAATATTCCCTTATTATGTATTTTAAATAATAAGGAATCTATATTTTTAATCAATAATTTTTAATTAAATTTATGTGTGTGAAAAAATATAATATAATATTAATCTTGTAGAACTAATGAGACAATGCGTTCTTATGAAGGTTATTTTTTAAAAAAGCATTATTATTTATTTAAAATTAGAATAATAATTATAACACCCCGACATAAGAAGTCTGAATTTGATGCCTTACTTTATTTTTTTTCATAGTTAGAGTCCTCATTTCATATGTGAATAAACTATATATAATTTTTGTATAAAAACATATTACATACATGATACCCATGTCACATTAGAGAAATACAATAGAGCATAATAAATATAAAATTTTAATATCATTGAAACTATTTCAAAGGATTCCCCTTCATAATCTGGGGAATGGAAAAAAGTAATTGTGATACTAAATGGTGAGTAAGGGTATGTACTATAGAAGAAATACTGATTCAATAAGAATAATCATCATGGATCTCTAAATAATAGATCAAAAATTACATATAAATATCATGATATGATATTACCAATATATAATGGTAAAAAACGGAAAAAATTAATTTAATCAATACACTGAGAATTAAATTCATCTAATGATAGCTTAAAAACTCATGGATAAAAATAACTAAATTCTCAACAATGGTAATGCTTCATAATTGGGTGCCATGTTTCAAAGTCACATGCTACCTTTACCATTAAGATTTATTATCAATATATTTTAAATTATTTTTATTTTTGAAAATAAATCATCACATGATACTACAGATGCATAGAGGGGATTTCATTAATTGTTCCCTAACTAGTGTAGTGCATGTAAAAAGGATTCCTTACAGATTGAACAATTTATTTAAAAAGGTGTTTTTAAATCAAGGTTTCCCATGCCACATTGAAACATTTTAATTCCATAATAATAAAATGATTAAAAATATAATATATCAAAATGGATACCACGAAAAATATGTAATTATTGAATATGACATTTATCTCACATATGGAAAAAGTGAGATAATAATCCATTACCTCACACTAATTTTTAATTTGTATGATATTTAAATCATTTTATAATGGTTTAATTCTTGTTATTTATTTATATTAGTATATATTCATATTTTTGATATAATATATGATAATATTATTTTATTCTACCTCCTCTTATGTAAATAATATTCCTTTATTTTTACTATTTTGGATGTGAATTGCTTAGTTTTTCGAGTATATTATTACTTTTTTATTTATTGTTAAAATAAATATAGATAATGATTTCCTAATATAAATAATGTAAACCCTTATATAATTATCATATATGTTAATTATATATATATATATTTATATTTAAATTTATAACAATCCATAAAATATGGAGATATGAAATGAAATACCTCGTTCATGGATACTGTAGGTTGTACGTACGCATAAATGCTACTTTCATTTCTTTTAATTATTAAATGAATGAAATTTAAATGATATATATGTATATCATAATTCTATTATCATATATATTTCATTTATATCATATATTTTTATTAAAACCATCATTTTTATGCTCTGTGTGTAGTGTGAATGAATCACATATATGGACTCGTACCCAAAACCCATGTTCATCCCTTTAAAAATGGTGTGTAATTTTATTATTAAAGAAAATTGAATAAATACATAGAACTAAATAAAATATATCACTTTCTCATATTTATATTCTAAAAAAATTGATACATGACTTACATTTCAACAAATTCACAAAATGAAAACACTGATTCTTCAATGTATTGCTTCTAGAATAGAGTTTTAGTGTAGCTATTTTTCTAAAAATATAAAAGTAATTATACTAAAAAGGGTGATAAAAAATTCCCGGTAAGGTGTTTTCCATATATCTAATATTTATTTTTTGAAACATTTTTTGAAAATTTTATTAACATACTTAAAAAAATATATTAAATAATACCTTTAGAAAATTGGCATTTTACCAAAATAGTGATAGCTGAAATTCTATTGAGGATTGTCCTTCGAAATATAATAATTTCATATGGTCCATTCATAATACATGGCCGACCATGTCTAAAATCCATACATAAGGCCACATGTATTAGTTTAGAGTTACTGGTTCACACCCCATAACATTACTTAATTCAGTTGTGTCAATTTTTTAAAACATTTTCATATGAACCCACCATTCTCATTTTGTCCCAAAACATTTCCAAAATACTTACATTGTATTAATTCATCTAAAATAGTGTCATCAACATACTTATGAATGTATCTAAAATAATCTTGATAGTATCCCATGCTTGAAAACCCATTTAATTATCAAGAACAAAAACACCTAGAAACGTGGATTCAATTCATGCATGGTCATATATTGTAGATAATGTTGTGAATGATCTAGGTGATGGCCATAACTATTCATTTAGGTCAGAAAAGGAGATACATATGCATGTAAACACATGGAAAGCTAACATGTTCCTTATTTTTGGATGAAATTATTGGTTTTATCCCATAATATTTAAGAAATCAATGTGTATATAAGATTTTAAAATGATAACATGTTTCAAATAAATGAGAAGGGTTATCTAAGATTAAGTTTCTTATACATATATTTATATATACATGAATATATATACCACTACACACACACACACACTTATATATGAATATATAACAATCTTTGAAAACAACGATGTTTTCAAATAAACAAATGTTCTTAAGAATATGTTTCAAGTCAAAAGAACCCATATCAAGTTAATATATAAAAATACTGAAAATATTAGACTATACTTGTGTGTGTGTATGTATATATATATACACACATTTCCTTGATTATAAATCCATACATGATAAACAAATACGCCCTCTTACAAGTATTAGTTTATGGGGAACGGTTATTTAAAACAACCTGACTTATCATATGTGAAATTTGGACTAGGAATATATAGTTTCACACACACTAACACAGAAACACATACATATATATAGAGATTTTACATAGTTATATGTTTTCAAAATTGGACAAAAATAATAAAATTACCTTAATTGATTATGTTCAAAAGTGGGCTTTGGGTTTCTTGAACTGAGAGAGAGAGAGAGAGAGAGTCAAACCCTCTCTGATTGAATTTCGGGTGTTCAGGGGCGCACCCCCCAAAAAAGAATTAATTTAGAGTAAAAAAAACCATATATTTATAATCATAAATTTTATTTTCATATAATGTTTATATATTCCTCCAATTATTTTTTCTTTTGGATGAAGGAGAGCCTTGTTTTTTATCATTACACGCGACACACTAAATTATGTATGTGTTAGTTTCGAACTATTATTATTTTAAATTTTTATTATTGGCTACACACTATAAATTATTTTTTATTCCAACCATGTTGATACGTTACCTATCATTTTTTATTTTATCATATATTATGATTTTTATCTCTAATTTTATTACTGTATATTATTAAAATTTTCAATTTTTTTATCCTTCCATTTTTCCATATGCAATTTTTTTTTCACATCTCTATGTCAACACATCATTCACATTCACTTATTTCATGTCATTAATATTTTAATAATATTTTATTGTTATAGTGGATTTAATTTCTTTTCATTTTCTGACTTATTAAAATAAAAAACCTATAACTATATAAATATATTGAAATTTGTATTTATTAATTCTTTTTATAATTTATAAAATCGAACAATTTTATATAAAACAAACGTATATATATATGTGTGTTATTTGAATAAAATTGTATATATTAATATTATATATATATATATATATGTGTGTGTGTGTGTGTGTGTGTGTGTGTGTGTATTTGTTGTTTTAATTGATGGTGTTCTGGTAAAAGACTGAAACAAAAATCTTATTAGAGGAAAAATAGTGTAGGAAAAATTACATGAGTCAGAAAGATGGGATTCTTTTTGAATTCTATATCATAATGAGAAAGTAAATCAAAAGGGTTATTGTTACTCTAGGTAATTTCATTGTTGAATCCCATATTTGCAAGCCCATCTGAAATCTTGTTCTTTTCTCAATAGTTGGGAGTAACAACAAAACTTTTGTCCATGAGAAATTTCAAACATTCCATCCAACATGAAGTAAGTGTCCATGAAATGACAAAAATTCCATTCCAATTGGAATGCACAATGGTTTTCAAATTCCTATAGATTCAAATATGGTTTCAAACATTCCATCCAACATGATTCAGTCACATTCTTACAGCACTGCATCTTAGGGTTGACAGATTCATAATGTAACCATATACACTAAAAATGTTCAAATACCTAGTTCTGAGGGTAGTTTTATTATCACATGAAAGAAATAGGTTAATAATATCTTCTTGGTGGTTATGAAAACAATATTTAGAGAAAATTTGAATACTAAAATATTGAATTCAAGTGGTAGATGGGGTCCTTTTGTGCACAATATGCCAAAGAAGAGTGAATCTCATGTTATTAAACTACAAAATAATAAAATATTTTACCCAAGTCAAGATATCATCAGAGTTATTAAAAATTATAATAATGTTTTTTAGAGTCAATAATTCTATTATTAGTATGTTCCTAAATTAAAAAGTCAATAGTGGTGTTAAATGGATAAAGGTCCATTACCTTCTTAACATCTTCATTTAAGCTAGTGTTTTTAGTCCTTCACAAATCTTGGATGGTGTAATTAAAATCGTCAGGGAATTGAGTCATAGAAACCACAGAAATGAGTGGAGCTCTGGTCTTGTTGGTAATCCAAATTTCAATGTAGAGTCCTTTCTCACCATACTTGTATAGTTATAAATTATGTTTGAAAAATAATTCCTAATGGAGGGACAGATGGATGAGTTCATATAATTTATATTTCTTTTCATTAATTTATCATGGAAATGGATAATTATGAAATCAGTGGAGGATGATTTGTTGTGAGGGAGATTCCAATTGAGTTAGGATTGAAAGGAATCCTGGAAAAAATGGAGATTTTTTATGCCAATCTGACCTTTGTACAAAGGGATGCAATAGGTAGACTAAGGGATAATTGAAATATTCCTATAAAGATTCCTCCCTCTAAAAAATGTTTTTGATTGCAACATTTATGCTCCTTAAGAGACCATCATTCCATGTACAGATCATCAATGAATAGACCATTTTAAAAACATTCATATACATGTCCAGACAGATTGTTCACTCCATAGAGACAATTTTAACATTCCACGAAAAGTGTTGTTGAATAATTTGCTCTAAAATGGTGGAAAAATAGTCGGATTTTTTAATACCCCAAAAAATGGGAACGATAAGATATGTAAAGGGGAATGATACTTCGTTAATTTATTAAGCATTAAAAATATATATTTATATTATGGAAGGAAGTAATTTAGAAAAAAAGTTATAGTATTTTCTTGAACTGATATATTACCCAAAAAAGTATTCATAGTGAAGGAGGGCACTTTTGAGGTTATTGATATTTCTCTTGTCACCATGTTAAAAAGGGGGAAGTCATCAGCATAAAAGAGATGCATGGGGACATTCATGTTCACGGAGGCATGAATCAGATTGATCGTACTTTAATCCACTAGCGGACTATGTAATCTTCTAATGTAGTAATTTTCAATCGATAAATGATTAATGGAGAGGGGTCACCCTATCTAACTCCTTTGGAACATTTGAAGTATCCCCTATGAGAGACATTAACATGTTTGGAAATGAAACCCAAATTGAAAATAATATTAAATTTATTGATGAGAGAGTCATTAAATCCAAAGAGATTTTCAACGTAGTAAATAAAGCTCCAATTGATGGTATCAAAAGTATTTTAAATGTCATGTTTGAAGGTTACATTCCTACAATTACTAGTTTTATTCAAAATATTGGTATATTCTGAGGTAATAAAAATATAGTCTGAGACAAACCTTCATTTAACAAAACCAAACTGATTCCATGAAATTATTTCATTGATTACGTAAGAGATTCTATTATCTAGAAGCTTGTTAATAAATTTTTAGAGATAATTGATAAGGGAAATGGGTATGAAACATGTGAATCTCATCAGTATTCTTCACATTGGGTATTAAAAAGATGAATTGGAAGTTCACCCATAATGGAGTATGCATTTGGAAAAGAAAGCCCAAATCAATCTGTAGACATTATCTTAGATCACATCCCAATGATTCTGATAAAAACCATTATTAAAACTTTCAGGTCCTAGAGCAGTGTAAGGATTTAGGCTAAAGAATGTTTATCAAATATCGTGATCAAGAGGAATGCTAAAACGAAAAATGAAATCCACTTCAGTCACCACAAATTGGATGAAATCATGGAAAATGTCATTATTAATATTAATATCATTGAAAATATTATCAAAATAAGACACAACATGATTAGAAATACCTTCTACATAATCAATGAGCCAATCCCCATCCCTTTTAAATGAATGAGGTATGGAAAAATTATAGGATATTTATAGGGAGATGTAAAATTTAGTATTTATGTCAAAATCATTGAGCCATTTAATTTTTAATTTATTTTTCTAATATTGACTTTAATGTTGAGTATAGAAAAATGTTTAGTAGAAATATTAATTTTTTACTAGGGGCCATAAGTGAAATAGGAGTCGTTGTTGTTATTTTTTATTTAGGAGAGTTCCTCTTCTCGAATAATGATATCATTGTACAGTTGTTTAAATTTTATATAAACCGCTTTTTAAGGGCCTTCATTTGATTTTTAAATTTTAAGACTTATGAAAACAAATCATTGCAAATTCTCATTGTAGACCATGCATTTTATAAAATGTTCACCCAATCAGGGTTTGATGTCCAAGTAATTTTAAATTTTAAAGATAAAATTGGCCTAGTGATATTGAGAGAAATGTTGAACAAGATAGGATGGTGGTCAAAGATTATTTTAGGAAGCATGATACTTGAGATATTGTCTAAATTATTAATGGCTAGAACATTAGTGGATGCTCTGTATAATTTTCTATCAACAACCATATTGTAATGTTGTCTATACCACATAAACAAGGCACCAATAAGATTAACATCAATAATATTATTATCCTTTATAGGTGATTTAAATTCCCATAAAGAAATAGTGGATTATGAGGGACCCTTGTTTTCACCTATGATGATAATGGCATTAATTTCTCCTACCACAATCCAAGGATCATGATTTATATTGCTAAGAGGGGATATATCATTCCAAAGGGGCATCTTATCATAGCATCAATTCATTTCATATGTTGAGGTAGATTAATTATGTGAGTGCTCAAATATAATGTCTCAAGTAAAATATTTTTCTAAAATACTAAAAATATTTACATTTTTTAAAGAAGAATAAACAAATATCCATAGCGTTTCAACATATTAGCCGTATTTACATGCTCCAAAAAGTTTAATCAAATTAAATAAATACAAAAATAGAGAAGAAAAAATTATATCAGGATTAGAAATTGATAAAATACGAGGAATATGGTTGTCAATAAATTGGTTTATGCCATAATAGGTTTCAGGGTTTGCAATACCCTAGCAATTCAAGAGGAAATTAATCATTAAAACCTGCCCCTGGTGTTTGCCCACCCTTTTTTCTTATTCATACAGTTCTTCATTATCGTTGATTATCTAGGTGTGTTGGCCATGTTCAAAATTGTTTAATTCACTAAAATTATAAAAAGAGACACATAGAGAGTATTATTAAATCCTTCAATATCTTGTGTAGCTATTGGATCACCCAGTTTGTATTAAAAATTCAATCAGTTGACTGTTTGGAGTAGTTAATGGTATCTCATTTTAGATATCTATTTAGGAATTTAATGTGGATACATTATAAGCTTCATTTTAGCATATGTTCTTTCTGTCATCAATAAAAAAATTCTTTCCATTATCAAAATAAGTATTTATGTTGCTTTATGTACATGTAACAGCCTGAGCATTAGTGTTTCAGCCCGGGTCAAACTACTTTCTAAAAATAGGTTCCTTGTCAACAGATATTATATTATATTGATTATTGTTAAAGGATGTAGGGGATTATTTCCACTTTCATCATGGGATGTATTGTCCGCATGTAAGTTTTATTCCAAATTTGTTGGAATCAGTGGAATAGAATGAATTCATTTTTTTTGCAAACTTCTTTGTGCTACTAGTATCCTTAACAATCAATTTAGTGTTAGAATATTTAGTACAATGAGATTTAGGGGTGGTTGGTTGCATTCATCTTGGACAGTACTGTCCATAGGTGTGTTTTGATCTTCACTCGGTGTGAGTTTTGAGGGATCAACATTCAGGTCATTCAAATCCTAAATGGGTTGCACTGTAGGATGTGATTTACATTTTAGATATTTAGTAGGAGTCCTTGAAGGATCAATATCTTTCACAATGTTTTAATGGGAGAAATGGATTGGCTCTGAAGTCCCAACATCAAGTTTTATTTGGGACAGTTTAAGAACCTCCATGGTATTTTTATCAATTTCATTAATTATACATTAGTATTTACTTTCATTTTTCATGTTCTTCCACTAACAAATCCAAAGATATTCTATCTTAAACCCATATGGTATTCATGATAGTGGATATAATAATAAATTTTTCATTATTTTACCTTGATTTTTTTGGTTTATCTAAGGTAGGGTCTGGTTCTTTCATTTGTTTTTTGATCTTAGTCTATTCAATTCCACTCGTTTGGGGGGCATGTTTGTACTCTACACAAAAATTTAGTATTCAGTGTCTTAAATTTTTTAATTACACACATAAAGTTATCTTTCTATCATATTCAATCTTCACTCCATACAAATAATTATTAGCATTAAAAGTAGTATTTTGTGGTAATTTATTCTCAAGATTCACTTCCACCATCACTATAGCAAATAGCCCTTACTCACCATTTAAGGTTCTATGGTATATCTTTTGTGGATTGACAATAAAATAAGATAAATTATTTAAGATCTTGAGGTGAAAGAAAAACCAAATTATCAATATATAAATATATGCATTAAATAATTACAATATATAAATATTATATATATATGCGTTCTTTATAAAAAATAATTATATATATTCCTAATGTATAAATTTTAAAATATAAAACCATAAGAAATTTTTTAAAAAATAATCATGGTATGTATCTTATAAAAATAATATAATCGTAATTAATAATCCAAAACTATTAATTATATTTCCATATAAATAGTCTTATATATCATATTTTGGAAAATAATAATTTATAATAACAAAAAAAATTATACTTTTCTATAAATGTTAAAGTATTAATCCCAATAAAATATTATAAAAATGTATTTTATTTTATTTGAAAATCAATTATTCTACTAAAGCCTTATTTATCATTTACAAAAATTTGTGGTGTTACATTCTTCCACACAGAAATTAATTATGTCCTCGTAATTCTTCCATCGGTCCCTATATATTTATAAAATTTTTATCGCCAGAATTAGGAAAACTAAAATGATAACCTTATATACTATACTCACCATATCTTATCTCCTGTGTTGTCTAGAATGTTTTTCTGATACCAATTATAAGCACCTGAACGTGGAACCCGGGTTCATTCCATTACTAATTTTATATAGTTTTTTATTAATGAAATTGAAAAAATACATAGAATTAAATACAATAGTGGACATTTCCTAGTCCATTCATTTGAAAATTATATACATGACATAATTTTCAACTAAATATACAAATTGAAAACAGTGATTCCTCAGTGTATAGCTTCCACAATAGAGTTTCAATGATACATGTTTTCTAAACCTATAAATGTAATAATAATATGTAGGGAGAGCATAAAATTACCGATAAGGGGTTTTCAAAACAATTGATAAATTATTTTTAATAATTTCTTAGAAATTTATTAACATACATAAAAATATATTTTGATGAATACCTTTAAAAAACTAGTATTTCACAAAAAATGTCATTTCTTAAATTATGTTAAGGAATCTCCTTAAAAAAATAATTTATTGTCTTTCGTTGATGATAGTTGGAAAACAATGTCCAAAATACATACATATGGACATAATTCTTATCTTAGACTTACAGGTTCACTCCCTGTAATGTCACTTAATTCACCAGTGCCAATTTTTAAAAACAAATCCCATGAAACTGCCTTTTTCATCTTTGTCCCAAAATATTTCAAAAATTCTAACATAGTATTAATTTTTTCAAAAAAGTGTCATCAACATACTCAAGTATGTATCTAAAATAATTTTGAGATAATCAAACACTTCAAATCACTTTTATTAATCATGATCCATAGTTTCTAGAAACACGGATTGAATTCATGCATGATCACATATTGCTGATAATGTTGTGAATGATTTAGGTGATGTACATACCTATTCATGTACGTCATGGCAGGTGATTCATTGGAATGTACTCACATTTAATGAAAATTTGTTCCAAATATCATAAAAAGATGATAATTGTTTTCCATCCAATTTAAGGAATCAAAGTGTATATAGTATTTTAAAATGATAACTTGCTTCAAATAAAAGAGAAGGATTGCCTAAAATTTTTATTTTTATACCTAAATGCATATATACTTGTATATAAGAATATATATATAAATATATACTTATATATGTATATATAATGAACATTAAAAATCATGATAATTTGAAATAAAAATAGCTGCTTAAACAAATTATTTGAGTATAAAGAACCCAATGCATGTTTATATATACAAATACTGAAAATATTAGACTAAACATGTGTGTATATACATATGTATATATATAAAATCACTTCCTTGTTTAGAAATCAATACCTGAATATAAAAAAATATTATTTCCACAATAAATTTTTATGGAAGGATTATTTAATAGGTTCATAAAATTATTTTATATTTTAAATTTTTTTGGGGTGTTACTTCACATTACATTGAGGAGGCGGTAGTCCAGACTTATAGAGATGATGTTATCGTATTTACATAAAAATGGTAAGAATGAAGTTGTGAAGTATATCATAATTATTGAAGTTTTATGACAACATAAATATCTTATATATCATATAATAATAGTTTTTCCATCTTAATAACCTACCATGAATTGTGGTAAACTAAAAAAGAAATGACATAATTTTGTGAAGTGGCAGTTCACCATATAGTTACAGTAAATTTGTTACCAATTTGATAGAAGTGTGTGTTGTTTCTGGTCGAACACTTAATATAAAAATTTTTATTATATTGATGATACCATTGTTGTTATATAATCATGTAATAATAAGAAATGAAAAAGTGAGGAATGAAATAAAACTAATGTGCTTGTTGATAATGTTACATCTTATTTGGGTAACTCCTTTTGGTTTATACTAAAATCCATCCGTGGTTTTCTTTCTTCCCAAAGTGATTCATTTAGGAAAATGGGTTATAATTTGGGAGTTTATATGGACTTGGGTTGGATGATCTAAAAGGCCTAATGTTGTTTGGGGATGTGGGTGGGAGGAGGGGAGATTCTCTTTTATAATTGAGGTAAGGGCCACTTTTGGAAACTCTAAAATATTAAGTCAATTAAATTATATTTTCAATTCAAAATGGATAAAAATATATTTATTTATAATATAATATGATTACGGGTTGAAATTACCTCATCCAAATATTCTTCTACAAGTTTATGTCACATTATTAACTTTATATTTTGGTTTTAACCCATGGTTAAACCCTTTAACTCTTACTAAGAAAACGTGAATTTTTACTCTTTAAGGGTTAATTTTGATACTATAAAATGAAAAAAGAACCAGAAACGAGTCATTGATGAAATATTAAACTTTTTCCCAACAATTTATATTATTTTTATTTTTTTATGAATATTACATCATTTAATAAATTAATAGTTATTTTAAAATATAATTAATATCATTTTTAACACTACCCATTTCTTAAATTTCTAAAACATATCCATATAGAAAATAATTTTCAATGAAAACCTTTAATACATACTTAATATGTCTATTTCATCTATAAAAATCATTTATGACATTAATTATAACAAACTCTATTTATTTGAATTTATTTTAATAACATTTATTTGATACTACAATTAATTAAACAATTATTTCTTCATCATTATGCACGCCTTAAATTTATTTATTTATTCCCTATTTTTTAAAAAAATTATTATTAATAAAATAAATATTTTATATTTAGAATTAATAATTATTTCTTATGATAACTTCTTTAAGACCTTATATTAATAAAATTAAATAATTATTAAAATATATCAGGGTGACGTATTAGAATTCCCTTAGATTAAAATACTAAAAAATGTGTAATGTCATCCAAGTGGCTCAAGGATACTACAAAATCGACCCATGGATGATTTTGGTTCGATTAAATGCATAAAATAAAATCATTACATGTTTTAGGGTATTTTTATAATATTTATTATGTTAGCTTTACCCTTAGTTACTGGATTTACCCTTAATCGTGGAATTTAAAAAAGTACGCACGATAACATTAATCACATTAACAGAATGATAAAATGGGGTTTTAATGTGAAAATGTTCAAAAGAATGACATGGTTTTATATTTATGTTTAGTAAAAAATTGATTCTGATGGCCTAAATCAGAATAAAGGATAAAAAATTATCAAATTTCTCTTTAAAAATAAATAAATAATAATTTATCACTATCAATTATTTATACAAAAATGTGGTTTTCAATTAAAATGAAATATTTTATAAGTATTTATCATAATATGAAACATTTCATGAAAAATACGAAAAATTCAACTAAATTAAATTTTTTATATTCTGATTTAAAATTATATGTTTATATTGTCAAATATAATTTATAAAATTGTAAAAAACTATATTTAAAAAAAGTGCTCCATCAAATGATGAAAAAACTAATTTTACAATAATATATGTTTGTATGTGCTTTATTAGGTTAGTTATTAACTTATGAAAATAAAATACATTAGATTAATGTAAAAATATTTTATTTCATATATAACATAGGAATTTTCTATAAAAATTATATATAATCTCAGTGTCTACCATGAGTTGTAGAATGTGACTAATTAGTGTTTCATTCAAAGCCTCTATTGTGTGCATTGTAAGCTATCAAGAAAATTTAATTTATTATAAAATGAAAACACAGAACTGTTTCAGGGTACTACATTATTAAATCATACGAAAATATTATCCTAAATATTTTATGGTTGTATAAATATAAATATATGTGGGTAGTTCCCTTTCATATAATCCACAAATTCCTATGTTTCTTCTTCCATTTATTTATTTCTATAGAGTTAATTAACCTGAAAAGTCATATAATTCATATATACATTCTCTCTAGTATCAATAATATTGATGGTTTAGTCATAGTATTAATGGTCTGGTTCTAACTCTATTTCATCATAGGTGATCATATGTGGTGGGACATGCATGTACTTCCTTTGTAGATACATATGGAACACATCGTTTTCATTTGGGAGATTTGGAATCATTTCCCAATAATAAACTACAGCTCGAACACTTTCAAGAATATTAATGGGTTTGATGTACATAATATATAGTTTCCCTTTCTTACTAATACATATATCCCACATCGATGGTAATACATTCTTTATAACATGATATCCCACTTGTAAACTAAAATCATTCTTCCGATTATCAGCATAACTTGTTTTCCTACATTGAACTACATTAATATGAGCCAAAATTGACATACCTTTTTCATAATATCATAAAACATTTCTGTTCATATGAGTTTCTTTTCACCAACTCCATCCCAACACATTGGAGTATGACACCTCTTTCTATAAAATTCTTCATATTGCACCATTTGAATACTTGAATAGAAACTATTATTATAGAAATATTGAATCAAATGTTTCTAGTGATCCCATATAACATAAAAGTATAGTGATCATGAACTCAAAATGTCTTCCATTTATTGAATTGGTCTCTTATACTATCCATTAGTTTGAGTTTGGTATTGTTCTAAAATGATGCTCAGTATCTAGAGACTTCAGAAGACACTTCTACAATATGAAGGTAATGAGGGAATCATGATCAAAAAAATTGATTGAGGTGCTCAATGATGTTATATAACATTTTTAAAATAGATCCCTATAATTCACTCTAGAGGAATGTCTTCTCTTATATAAATGAAATGTGCATATTTTTTTAGTAAAACAGTGATAACCCCCATTACATCATTCATTTTATGAGTTTTGGTAGTCCTATGACAAATCCCATTGTAATTTTATCTCATTTTTACATAGGAATAATAATAGGTTGTATGGTTCCTTTAGGATGATTCCTTACAGCATTCACTTATTTACAAACCAAGCATCTATAAACATACTGAGTAATTTCCTTCTTCATACTACACCATAACTAATGTCCCTTCAAATCATTATTATGCTTCTTAATATAATGATGTACAAATAAATTTGAGTTATGAGCATTTTCCAACAATCACCTTTTTAGTTTAAGTACTTATGGAACATGTAGTATCATTCTAAATTTTATAAAACCATTTTCACAAAAAAATTATGTTAATTTTACTTCATTTACACAATTAATTTTATACTAATTATTATCATTATCATATTGATAATTCTTTATATGATATAATAAAAAGTTCTTTTCAATCATTTGAAAAACGATTAATGTATCCCATTATTTAGAAATACCAATATCAATATTTAATATATCCATGAACATAGGATCCATCTCGATCCACATTTGGCTTATAACTCAATGATCCATCAAACTCATTACATATGCTATCTTATTATCTGTCACTAGGTTGTAGCGTATTGAGATATCATAATCCCTAATTAGATCAATCCATCATCTTTATCTCATGTTGATCTATTCCTATGAGAAGATGTATTTCAGACATTTTGGATTTGTTTATCTCTCACATCATCCACCATAGAGATAATGTCTCAATATTTTCAAAGCAATGATTATAACAGCCAACTCAGGATCATGTTTTTTATTGTTCTATTCAAGTTTATTCAATTTCCATGATGCATGTGCAATAACATTGCCATTTTTCATTTCATAAAAACCATGTCACTTCTTTGATGCATCACTATATATGAAAAAACCCATCACTTACATATGGTAGAGTCAAAATCAGCAAACTGAATAATAATTTCATCAGTTCTCCAAAACATTCTTCTCATTGGCTTTTCAAAATAACAAAACACCTTTACATGTCATCATGGTTAAACATGTCATCCAATTGAGATAAATTATGAACAAATCACTAATAGTAAATTTTGAAACCAATGAAACCATGTAGCACCGTTATGTTTGTTAGTGTTGGACATTCTATGGATATTTTTTTCTTTGTAGGATCAACAGATATTCCTTTCATAGAGATAATATGGCCATGAAAAGGAACTTATTGAAGCCATAAATTTCAATTATTAAATTTTATATATAACTATTCCCATATAGGTTTGTTAGGAATGATCTATAGGTTATTCTCATGATCCTCACAGGTTATAGAAAATAGAATAAAATCATTAATGAATACCACAAAAATTTATCAATATAATTTTGAATACTTTGTTCACATGGTCCATAAAATAAAGAGTTCTTTATTCTATCCAAATAGAATTACTGTAAAATCTTAATGTCTATAAATTTCTGAGAAAGATATAATTGAAATGTAGTTCTTCTTTAATCTCAATTGGTGATACCCAAAATGAAAATTAATCTTTGTGAATTATTGGGATCCATGATGTTGATCAAACAAATCATTAATGGGAGGCAGATGATTCATGATCCTTATTTTACTTGAATTGGTTTCCAAATAATTACTACATAAAATCATATATCAACCATTTTTAATCATGGATAGAATATTTGATACCCATAAAGAAAAACTTGAGAGACTAAATTCTTTTTTACTGAAATCCTTTTGTTGTTTCTTTATTTACCCTAATTCCATGGTGGCCATTCTATATGGGTTATTTGATAATGATCTTAAATCGAATATTTAATCAATGGAAAATTAAACTTCATGCTCTGGGGGATGTGATGTTATTCACTTATTCAGATCTGTTTATTTACTCTCTTTAGTTATTTTCAATTAACAGATCATAATTGGTATAAAATACTCATGTTTTAATATTAAATATAATTTTTAAGCTTTATTTTAATTAATCAAATCGAGTTACTATGCTGCTTTAATTATAAATGTCACCCTAATTAACCATATAACATTATGATTTTTTATGATTCCTTTCTCCAATTAAAAAATTTCATTATTAGGGAATTTTGGTCAAATCATTTATTTGGATGGTCATATGGTCCACAATAGAAGATCGAATGAATCTGTGATGAAACGTGACCTTCCATGATGATTGGGTTAATGGTCTAAATCATGAATCCAAAATTTTATAAAACTACACCATTTTTTCTTGATTATCTAAAATAATTGTGGATAAAAATTTATAGGTCCAACTATATAAATCAGGGGCCCATCTTTGGCTTTGATATCCACCCCACCATTCTAAACGGGAATTAAAATCAGGACACTATTCATAACTTTTTTCCTAATAGACTCCTAAAATCAATCTAGTATTATTTAGTGTGAAATATAATATATGGCCGTCCAACTTTTTGAAAAAATTTTATTATTATTGAGATTCTTCGAATTCAAAAACCCATTCATATTTCAGACTTCAAAAAAAGTGTAGATTAAAATGGACATGTTAAAAATGTTTAGTAAAATAGTAATATATTAGGATCCAAAATTCCAATTGTGGAAAAATATTTAGGGATGACATTTATCAGCAATACCTAAAACATGGGAGAAGAGAATATCTCGATATGTAGCTATCTGGATGTCAAAATTGGCTATGCAAGTGGAGGGGTTGATTTGGAATACAAACAGTCCATCTCATTGGGTTACAAATACAAACCCCTCTTCTCCTTGAATAAGTTTGAAATTTTCGATAAAATAAGGATATTTTTTTTCACAAACAAGTATCTTCTAAAAGGATTGTGAGGATCTTACATACTGAAGTATTCACATTAGAAACCATTCCTCCTTTCATCCTTTTATTTACTTTTTTGTTGTTATTAATTTATAATTATGTAAGTGTTTGTTTTTGTAATTTTGTTTTAGTGGATTTCTCTTTCCCATTTCCCTTTTAATAATCCATAGTATGTCATTAAATATTAATTCTATAAAAATATTTTAAATCAATTTAAAATCTCTTCCTTTCATTTTCATCCTCATTCAATTTATAGTCTATCTTTAATTCTCATCAATATTATAGTGTCTGTGTTTGGCACACAACTATTTTCTTATCCAGTTATTTTCATTAAGTTTATAATTAATCACCATAAAAATATATTACTGGATTAATAAATATATTAATGTATGAGTAAATCTACAATTTTGGTGAGTCAAAATTTATTTATATTAAGTGATTAATAATATTATTCTGATGAATATTCTTCAAATTAACATTGTGTATGTTGTACTTAACATGTCCTGGATTAATGACATGTTTTATTTATTTTTTGGTTTCCAAAAATTTTGGAACCATAAATACAATATAATCAACTTGTACAAATTGAGATTAAGACCCTATTTTATGTCAAGGCATGGATTAATTCCATAACACATTGGAATTTAAATCAACGTCATCTTGTGAAGAGGGTGTTAATTTAATTCAATATAATGAAAATCTCAAGGATATCACAGGATTAGCTCTCTAATAATGAACTCGCCCCAATATTCATAAAATTGTTAAATCAAAAATCAACAATTAATAACTCCATTTAAGCAATTCAAACAACCCCCAAATCAAAATACAATCAAATATGAAAAATTATCATCACTAAGGATTCGACCCAACTGATGTTATACACATTATTAGAGCACCGAAACCATGAACGGTCGATAGGATATAATTGGCCATGAATTAAAATGGATCCATTTCTGGGGGTGGTGAAATTAAGTAGTCATTAGTTATTAGTTATTTTAAAAAAACAAAAACACATGAAATTTAAATAGAAATTTGAATGAAAACAAAAAGAAAAACACACATTATCATAAAAATCATAATTGGAAAACACACAAAGAAAAATACACATTCCTCATCCTTTCGAAAAAATAATTGAATACCACATATCCTTCCGAACAATCCATCAGATTTGTTTGAACCTAAAATTGAGTGAACACTTTTCCATCATAAGAGGAATATTAGGGATAATCAAATAATTAAAGAACTAGTGCTTGTCCAACCAATTTAATTACATATAGAAAATCCTAAAGAACAAACACAAAAAAATCTTTATTCCCCTAATATGAATTAACAACCCCTTAGTATTCAATATCCAACCATAGAGGGTGAAATTGATCTCAAATTGGGTTTGATTCATCTAATAACTCATTTCAATGGGCTAGATGGTGGGGATCCACATCCCATCCTTAATGAATTCCAGGTTGTGTGATCTACCATATAGCATCAAGGGATTTTTATGGAAAAAATCAATCTCCGAGCATTCCCTTTCTCACTAGATGACACTGCCATGTCATGGATCTACTACCTCCCTCCTGGTTCTATAACCACATGGAAGGACATGAAGTGACTTAGAAAAAATTATTCATGATTCTCATAATGCATCTATCAGAATGGAAATAAGTGGTATCTGAAAATTCCCAAATGAATCACTCCATGAATATTTGGAGTGGTCAAAAAAATCATTTTGTAACCTTCTGAAACCCCCAAATCCCTAACCAACCCTTGATCCAATACCTCTATGAGGAGTTATTGGCGATTGAGAAAACACACATTGATGCCACAAGTGGAAGTTATATTGTTGAAAAAACTCCTACAACTGCAAGAGATATCATAAGCAATATGACTACAAACACACAACAATTACAAACTAGATCACATACTCAAGTTAAACATGCCTATAATAGTAAATTGATAGAGCCAAACAATATTACCCAATGGATGAGTGATCTTAAAGGTATTTTTTGGTAACTATCTGGGGAAACCAATTCCCCAACAACATCTTCTCCACATTCTCTGCTCCATGGACCTATAAAAAATGGTAGAATCTTTGTGCCCTATCACATCCCACTGACACATGTACGAAAATTCAAGAGGATCCATTCGATTTTCCCAAACTAATATATATCAGTGCATAATATTCATAGAGGAACACCATCCCCCCAAAAATTAGGTTAGTTCATTAGAAATGTCACCCAAACCCACTCAGATCCCTTCTACTCTAAATTAAACCATGGCTTGAGGTTTGGAAATCCCATTTAACATTCCCCTTAATTACGACCTCAAAATCCTAACCAATCACAATATGGACAAGGTGGTGGTACCTTCCATCAACTTTATACTTTTGTTCCTCAACCTCAAAGAAACACTCATCCTCCTTGATTCCTCTATCTTAGTGAGATTTTTCAATTCAAAAACCAATACAATATCTTTCCCAAACACCAAAATCAAGGCAATCTGAATCTAGGAAAAGCCTCTTCTTCTAAGAAACCATGATAAAGTGCAGTGGAGGATCGTTCCTCATTCACCTGTTCCATACATAATAACATTGAAACTCAAATTGGTCAACTGACATCCACCTGAGCCAACAAATTCAATCAAATTCTTCCAAACTCCCATCACAACCATTTCCCAATACATTGGGAAATGTAATTGCAATTTCACTTAGATTTTGAAATCAGGTGTCTATGCTTCATGATGAGTCCCCCATCTCTACATTAAATGTTGACCTAGAAAATAAAAACAAACTTGAAAAGGTATCTAAATCCATTTCTCAACCTCCTTCCAATCCTCTTAGGACCACTATTTCTTTTCCTCAATCAATTTCTATGCCAAAGATGTCCCTTGAACCCGATCCTGGAATGCCTTGCCTGTTTAGACATGTGGAAGTCAACATACCACACTTAGATGACTTTAATAAAATCCCTATGTATTCCATGTTTTTAAGGAATTTTGTACCCACAAGGGGATACGTAAATCCTTCGAAAATATTTCTTCCCAATAGTCTATTCCCATAATGTGTAAAGATCTGAAAACATTTACCATTCCATTCCAAAATTGAATTTCCTACTTCGATGATGCATTCATTGACCTAGGATCCCCAATTAATGTCATTCCCAAATCCATATTCAAAAAACATGGTCTTGATCCCTTGAATCCAATAAGTGTGGTCATTCAGTTAGCCAATAAAATCACAACATGTTCTAAGGTAATAATTGATGATTTCCTTGTCTGGGTTAATGATATTACCTTCCCTATTGATTTATATGTCCTATACAGGGAAGGTGAGATGAACTCTTCTCAATCTCCATTAATTCTATGAAGTTTATTCCTAATGACTACTAGATCCAATACTTATGTCCATTCAAGTATCTTATCCATGAAATTTGGTAACCATATGTTCAAGTTCAACATTTTGAAATCTATGTGATACATATACGAGGATCACTATTCATTTTCAATCCATGCTTCTGAGTACACTAATGAGAGTAAATTGAACCCCATTCAATCTTGTTCATCGTTTTCTAATAAGATAGGATCTTTTGAAATTTGATCCATGATGAACCAAGTAATAAATGGTGATGTTGATGTGGACCATTCATTCATATACTCCATCAATCTAGAGAAAATTTAAAACACTATTGAATCACAAATAACTCTGATCTCTACTGCTGCACCTTGGAAATTATTATGGAAAATGAATCAGAAGAAATTAATGTCCCTTCCTCCATTCCTGAGTTGTTTAACTGAAAAATGAACGTTTATTCTGATCTGAAATTTGTTCCTAAAAACCATAAATATTCATTACTTTTCCATTTTCACTCTCATCCTATCATTATCTCCGATTCACTTACCGAAACTGAGGAGTCCAAACATGTTTAGGTGTTAGAGAAAAAAAGGCCTTAGTTTGAAACCTAAATGGCATACTTGGAATCATCCATGCCCTTTTCATGAATCACATCCATCTTAAAAAATCATCCAATCCAATTAAACAACCACAAAGAATACTCAATCCACTCATACATCAGGTTGTTAGGTAATAGATCACCAAGATTATTCCAGTAAGTATTTTATACCCAATTTTCGATAGTTGATGGGTTAGTCTATTTAATGTTTTTCCTTAATAGGGTGGGATAACCGTTGTCACATATGAATATGGGGAAGTAGTCAAAACTTTAGTGAAGAAAAAATGGTGTGTGTTTATTGACTATAGGAAATTGATTTTTGATACAAGAAGAGTTCACTCACCTCTCCCATCCCTTTATCAAATGCTATAATGATTAGCTGAAAAGTCACATTATTTCTTTCATGAAGGATACAATGACTATTTCAAAATTGAAATCGCACATCAAGACCATGAAAGGACTACGATCACCTTCCCCTTAGGAACATGTTCATATAAGAGAATGCCTTTTGGCATTCGTAATGCTCCGTCAACATTCTAGATGTGTATGATGAGAATATTTTCTGAATTAATTGAACACTACATGGATGTATTCATGAATGACTTTACCATTTATGATTTTTCATTTGAATCTTTGTTAAATTCACTATTTTTATTACTTCAAAAGTGTGTCAAATGAAACCTTGTGCAGAAAATTGAAAAATATCACTTCATGTTGGAAAAATGAGATTTTTCATGGGAAAATACTTTCAAAATAGGGTATTGAAGTTGATCCTACAAAAATTGAAGTGATTCAATCACATCCTAAACCCACCTATATTCGAGACATCTGTTCATTCCTTGTTCATGCAAGTTTCTATCAACGATTCATCCATAACTTCAGTAGGATTTCCCTCCAACTCACTCATTTACTCCAAAATGATGATACCTTTTATTTAGATGAGGTTTTAAAGAGATCCTTTGTTGAACTCAAATATTATCTTACTTCAACCCCAATAATCTAACCCCCTATATTGGTCTTTTTAATTTGAGTTGACGTGTGATTCTTTAATAGATCCATTGGGGATATTATTTTTCATAGATGAGAAAATTATCCTTATCTCATATATTATGCATCAGAAATATTGAATGAAACTCAATTTAACTACACTATCACTGAAAAGAACCATGAATCAGTGGTTTTTTTCTATAGATAAATCTTATCCCTATCTCTTAGGTTCCAAAAGAATCATTATCACACAATATTCTACTATAAATTTTTTACTCGTGAAAGGTGATTCCAAACCGAAGATAATAAAATGGATTGTAATGCTCCCTGAGTTTGACCTTGAAATCAATGATAGAACAAGGAAAGAGAACCAAATGGCTGATCACCAGAGCAAAATTTCTAATTCTTCCCATTCAAAAATAATTGATCCAGAATTACTCACTAAGAACCATTCATCTCTCACTCTAATGATTCCATGGTATTCCCCAATTTTACCCTACTTAGTTGTTGGAATTTTTCCTGGTATATTTTCAAAATAACTAGTAATTAAGTTCAAAAGTTAATAAAAATTATATAATTGGGATGATACTAAAATTTGAAAAAATGGGGCTGACATAATAATTAGTAGATCTGTTGATGAAGATGATCATTCCACCGTCTTAGTATTATATCACCCACTCTCCAGAGTAGTCCAATTTGGACCACATACGACCACGCAAAAGGATATAGTCTTTGGATTCTTCTAGCTTTCACTATTCAAGTACTCACATGAGTTCTGTAAATTATGTCCAACCTTCCAATAGCTTGGCACAATTTCCAAAATATATTAGAAACTCCCCAAAGGCTTAAATATTCTATGATATCTTCGATGTCGGAGGAATCAATTTCATGGGATCATTTCCTTCTCCAAATGGACACTTATAAATTCTTCTTGTAATTTATTATTTTTCTACGTGGGTTAAGGTCAAATCCACAATAAAGGAAGATTCACATATTATTACTGAGTTTCTAAAAACCCACATCATCGATAAATTTGGAATACCCCATGCCTTGATCTGTGAATTAGGAACCAATTTTTCTAAAAAACCATTTAATCTCTTTTAAAAAATATTGGTGTCGTACATAAAACATAAAAAACATATCAACCCCAAAAAATGGAATGGATTAACTTTATAATAGAGAAGTGAAATGAGTTCTTGATAAAATTGTTAATCCCATTAGAAAATATTTGTATAAAAGACATGGTAATGCACTTTGGGATTATCAAACTTCATATAAAACACCAATTGGGATGTCTCTTTTTATGAATTTTTTTAAGGTGTGTCATTTACCACATGAAATCCATCATTTGTCATTTTGGGATGTGAAAACTAAATATTTTGATTGTAAAATTGCTGGTGATAAATGATTGTAGCAGATAATTGAATTGGAGGAGCTTCAACATGATTCCTACGAGAATTTCAATATCTATAATGAAAAGTCCAAGTTACTCCAAGATAAACACATCATGATAATGGTCTTCCATGAAGTTGAAAAAGAATCAATCTTTATCTCTCAATTTCAGCTTCACCCAAGTAAGAATAATTCTGAATGGGGTGGTCCTTTTATTGTTTCTCATGTTCACCCCTTTGGTGCAGTGCAAGTCCAAGACCCCTATTACAACAGGACATTCATGTTTAATAGAGATTGTTTAATGCATCACCATGAGAGGAAACACATCTCGAGAACCACCTTGACTTTCATCAGATCCAAAACATCCACCGACCCACCACTGGATAGAGAAGACGACCCACAAATTCCAAACCAGGGGAACTTATTTCCATTTAACTCCCTCTTTCTCTTTTTTTCACCTTATACCTCTCCATTTTATTCTTTATCCTCTCTTTTTAATGGTTTTTACCAAATTCATCAGAATTGTTTTTCATTTTCGTTGTCTTTTTTTATGTGGGCATGTATGTAACGACACAATGTTTTTTAATGGAAATTTACTTCTTATAAATATGTCATTAAATCACCTGAAAACACAACATAATGAACTGCTAAGTGATAGTGACACACCCTTATGAATAGTATTATGAACCTTATCAATGGTAAATCATCAAAAATAAGAGTAAAAATACCCATGAATAATTAAAAAAATTTAGGCATCTTAGAAAGTGACAATTTGACAATAGTGAACGTTTCGGTATTTTTATAAGTCATAAATAAATAATTATAAATAATTAATTAATTTTAATGAAAATTTATTTTCTTAATATGTGTTCATATATTAAAAAATTTATTTATTTTAGTTTTTATATAATTTTATAAGACCTTGCATAATTTTTGAAGGCATTATAAAATCAATTTTAATTATTAAATCAGCATTTTTCAAGTAAATTATGATTTTAATTAACTAATAAAATAATCATATTTATAAAAATATTTTTGAAAAATTGATTTTTTTTTGGATTCTACATGCCTAAAAATGTTTTGGGTAAAATTTTGGTACATTTCTGAAACACTTGAATTTTTATGAATAGTGGAATACCATAATTTACAAAATATGCTAATAAAGTTAATTATATGATTTTCTACTAATGTAAGCCCACTGGTTTCGGGATTAAATTATATAATTACTATTATTAATCATGGAAGACTCACTATTCCTTATGTTTTGGAAAATTAATAAATAAATGAATTTTATATTAAGAAAACCCATCTCCCCTCCACTATAAAAACCACCCTTCACACCCTCATTTCCTCACACCTCTCAAGCTTCATGCCTTGTCTAACCTCTGCCAAAGAATCTTCTCTAGCCCCTCTCCCATATCCTAAATCTTCTGGTCACATCAAAAGACCATGCTTCAGCCCCTTAAGGAGGAACACCATATGAGGATTTAAGAGGTAATTTATCTCCTTCTTTTCCTTTAAATTCCGTTCAATTTCAAGTTCATTTCTTATTCTATCCCCTCCTATATTTGTTCAAATGGTATTGTAACTTCAGTATCATGTATATACTGGGATTTTATGACACTAATAGGATATTATACCATCCACCCCCTTCTCCTCCTCCTTTTATTTTATAAAATAAAATGTTTTTCGTGATGTGTTAATCTATCACCTTCGAGAATGACATGTATTCTTTTTTTCATTTCTACCATCATATCTGGTCATTAAACCATTTTTATGGTTGAACAGGAATATTTTATGGGTATTATTTCCTATTTAATTATCTATAACTTATTTATGTTTATATTACTAAATTATTAATCAAAACAAGTTTGTTGTGGTCGAAAACCATCCAAATTAACTCAAACAATCATCATTTAATTATTATCTAATTATTCATCCACGTGGTATAAAATGAAATTCATTATGAGATCATTTTATCTTCTGAAATATCATTAAAATCATGTAATGTATGTTTTTTATGTTTACCCATGTTCAACCTGAACATTAATTTATGAATACAAGTGAACCTCTTAAGAAACCCGTAAAAACAAACATTCCCTAACAATGTTTTTAAACCCTATAACTCATCAAAAGGCCAATAAAATAACATAATGAAACCAAAATTAGCCCTATTCATGTATAAAAGGTTTTGTAATTTCTAATTATTGAATATAATGTCATTATACATGACATTAAATATAAGGATGTGTTCTGATATAATGTAAGGGGAAATTCTCGAACCAAACATTCATCCTTCATGTACTCCCTCTTTCACCCTTTTGAAATGGATAACCCTTAGAAATAATTTTTTACCATTGTATTTCTTTTTCTGGGATATAAAGGTTTTTCATTGGTATTTATTTCAATCCCAAAGTTTTCCAAAAATACTTTTCTTTTAAGAACACTCCTTTATCTTCTCATTATTTATTAATTGTTCTTGTAACATGTATAATATCCCCTCTTTGTTTTAGGAACCCAATGAATATGAATGTGTTATCATGAGATAAAAACCATTCATTTTCATGGGTTAGTTATGTTCTTTTTTTTCATTGTAGAATTCATGATAAATGATAATGTTATGATGTAACGGGTGCACCCAGAATTATAAAGCACTACAATGCATTGGTAATGTGATGAATCTAATGAGTAAATTTGAAATTATGAGTTAATGAGAGGATACCTTTTTTCAAAAGTATGTGAGGAAGTTAACCATTATGACATTATGTTTCATTTTTATGCATTGAAACATTTCAAGTCTTATATTTATGCTTCCTCTTATGTTCATGATCCTTTTCCTATGTTATGATTATGATCAACCCATGCTATATTGTTCATATCTATCTCTTTATTGGCTTTCTAGATCACCCATTTTTTTGAATATCCTAAGGTGACTACCTGAACTATGGAGAGGTCAAGTTCAGTAAGATTCTAGATATGTTGAAATTGAATAAATGATTATGCTTGATGTTGTAATTGTTATGTATGGTCCTAGTTTGACCAAGACACTAAACCATGGGATCTTCTATGTGTAATAATATTATTTTATTTATCTTTAAAAATATGTCATAGTAATGTAAGAAAAAGCTGAGGCACAATAGTTGGTATTAGATAAATGTTTATTTAATTTGGGAATTACGATTAGTGAACCCTAGAGAAAACCACTAGAATAAGACTATGTACAAATATTCCCTCAAGATTGTTTATGCAGGGATCCCTTATGTTATGATTTTAGTATATATTGTTCAAATGAATAAGTTATTTATTCATGACTTGTTGACTTCTGTTTTGTTCTATCCTTTTCTATTTTAGAAAATGGTGGGAACCTTTAGAAACTAGGCCAACAACTCATGCAAGGGACAATGCAACTATTTCCTGAACAACATCCCCATTGATTTGGGAGGTGGAGTTCAAAAATTCAAAGAGATGATTACCCCAATTATCTTATGTTAGAAATAATAAACATAATAATGGGGAATATCTTCCTTCACCAAAGAGAGAGCAACTGGATATCGAATGTTTTATATCGCAATGACCACTGACGTTTAGTGAATCATATGATCCAGTAGTTGCAGAATAGTGGGTCAATAACATGGAGAAGATATTTTATTTTATTCACTATTCTTATATGGATAAGGTGACACTAGAAGTTTATCGTCTAGACGGATAGGCTGATCAATGGTTGGCTTTGATTAAGAAAACCAAGCCAAGGGTGGAAATTGAAGAGATGGAAAGGGGGAGACATTAAGATATTGCTTCATAACAAGTATTTCCCATGAACTCTTCAGACGAGGTTGTAGAGATAATTCATAGAGCTCATTCCAAAAGAAGGATAATTTTTCACAACCTATGAAGACAATTTTACAAGGCATTCAAGGAATTCTTAGGGTTTTTTTATCAACAATGATTGCAAAATTTATAGATTCTTTAGTGGATTAAAACCAAACCTTCAAAAGGGTCTTGCAATTAAAAAATTTGGGAGTTATGAAATAGTTTTTCGGTGTACACTCAAAGTGTATATGGAGTTTTGAGAATGGTCCCATGGCTATGGTGATAAGAAAAGAAAGATGGGGTTTAATGTTGGTGGAAATAGTAACAAAGGTGGGAGGAAAACACCACGACCTACTAGTCAAAAATGGGGGATGATTCACTATGGGAACTTCCTTAAAGGGATGGGGAAATGATTCAAGTGAGGGAAAGAAGATCACCATGCTAAGAGTGTTGAAAATACATGAAAATGATTTAGAATATTGCCAACGAAAAAAGAGAACCACAAATGGATCAATGCTACAATTGTAGAGAGTTATGGCATTATGCAAGCCAATTCTCTAAACCTCGAGTCCTCAATCGTAATCAGTGTCAGTATCCACCAAATCCATAGGAACAAGGTAAGGCTTATGCCATCACTACTGCAGAAGTGGATCAAGAAAATGAATTCGTACACGGTACACTTCATATTCACTCGATAATGGAAATAGACTTATTTGATGCAGGTTCTACGCATTCCTTTACATCATGCAAGTTTTCTAGAACAATAGAATCGAAGCCCCGAAACCATGAAGTAGATATATCTTTTAAAACACTAAGTGGTGAAATCATTGTAACCTATGTGTTTTACTCCTATCTAGTAGGAATATGTGGGGAGATTATTCCATTGAATCTCCTAATACTTCCCTTGGTAGAATTAGACACTTTTATGGGAATGGATTGGATATCATTATATAGAGCACATATCAACTGTTGGGAAAAGTGAATGTATTTTCAAATTCTGAACCATCCCATGATCCTCTACAAATGAAAGTAATATCATTATTCTCCTCTGAAAAATCCTTAAATGGGTTGGGTGTTGATTCCCTATGATGAATCATACCTTTCCCAAATGGTTGATTCAAAGGAAAGTTCCCACCTTGGGAAAATTCCCATGGTGATGGAATGTGATGGTGTATTTCTCGATGAGTTTCCCAAAATTACCCCACATCATGAGGTAGAGATCCCAATAGAACTCATACCTGGAGGTACTCCTATTTCAAAGTGTCCCTATAGGATGTATCCAATCAGAATGGAGGAGTTAATGAAACAACAACAAGTGCATCTGGACAAAGGGTTCATACTCCCTAGTGCATCACCTTTTGGTGTGCGAGTGCTCTTTGTGAAAAAGAAGTATGGAACAATGAAATTGTGTATCGACTATTGAGAACTCAACAAGATCACCATAAAGAACAAGTTTCCTCTTCCATGGATTGACGAATTGTTTGATCAGTTAAGGGATGATCAATACTTCTCGAAGGTTGTTCATCGTTCTGGATATCATCATCTAAAAGTGAAGAAGGAAGATATTCAAAATATTGTCTTTGGTACAAGGTATGAGCACTATGAGTTTTTGGTTATGCCCTTTGGACTTACTAATGCCCCTAATGTCATCATGGATTTAATGAATAGAGTCTTTATACATTACCTTGACGAATTTGTGGTAGTTTTTGTTGATGATATTCTCATCTACTCCAAGAGAAAGGAGGAACCTGAAGGACATATAACACTTCTATTGGTGACATCGAGAAAGGAGAAGTTCTACGCCATGTTCCGCAAGTGTGACTTTTAGATGAAGCAAGTCATGTTATTGGGACATTTGATCAGAAGTGAGGGAATTTTGGTGGATCCTTCAAAAACAAAGGCTATTTTGGAATGGACCAGACCCTCTAATGTCAACGAAATCCGTAGTTTTATTATATTAGAGGGGTACTACCGATGTGTTTTTTGAGAAACTTCTCACTTTTTTCAAGCCTGAAAACTATGTTTACAAAGAAAGGGGTAAATAATTTTTAGATGGAAGAATGTGAGGGAAGCATCAAGGAGCTAAAGAGAAGGCTGATCACTGCACATGTACTCACACTACCGTAAAGTGTAGAAAGTTTTGTGATATACAGTGATGCTTCAAAATAAAGTCTTAGTTTGTATACTAATGAAAAATGTTAATGTGATATCCAATTCCAAACGACAATTTAAGATCCATGAGAAAAATTATCTGATGCATGATCTAGAGATGACAGCCATGATTTTTTCAATGGAAATCTGGCGGCACTACCATTATGGTGAGTAGTGTGACATATACACTGACCACAAGGGAATCAAGTATATATTCACAAAAAAGGTTCTCAACATGTGTCAAAGGAGATGGTCAGTTCTAATAAAGGATTACGATTGTATTATTCACTACAACCCTAGAAAGGCGAACAAGGTAGTTGATTCTCTAAGAAGAAAAGAACCTACTACTCTATCCATGTTACGGATTGAGAATGACCCTATCTTATTGGATATGCAAAGCATGGATTTAGAAATCATAAGGGTAGGGGATAAATCCTACCTTGCCCAAATGATTGTGTCGCCATCCATCCTAGAGAAGTTTAAGGAATCACAATTAGATTATGTAGAGATAAAAATAAGGTGAATGTAGTAAAGTAAGGGAAGCTTCATGAGTTCTATATCAATGATGATGGTGTGATTCGGTTTGGAACACGGATTTTTGTGCCTTCAAATCCCAGGATAAGGAAGGAGATATTGGACAATGCACACAGATCAACATTCTCTGTCTATCATAGTTGCACCAAGATGTATCGTGATCTCCGAAAACACTTCTGGTGGGATAACATAAAGAAGAAGATTTCAGAATATATATCAAGGAGCTTGGTATGTCAGAAAGTTAATGCATAGAAAAAAAAGTCCAAATTGATGAGGTAGACAATTCCAATAGCCTTGTGGAAATGGGAAAATGTAGTTGTGTACTTTGTCACGGGTCTCCCGAAGAGGTCGAAGGGAAATAATGTGACATGGGTTGTGGTTGATAGACTCACCAAGACTTCCCATTTTTTAGCTGTTTGGAAATATATCTTACTTGAAAAACTTACAAATATATATGTGAATGAAGTGTTGAGATTTCATGGTGTTCCACTCTCAATTGTCTCTGATAGTGATCCCAGGTTCAAAACTAAATTCTGGAGGAGCATTCAACATGATTGGAGTACTGAATAAAATTCCAGCATGGCCTTTCACCCCCAAAACGATGGAAAATCTAAAAGGACTATTCTAACACTAGAATATATTCTAAGAGCCTTATCTATAGAATTAAAAGGTGGATGGGATCAACATCTCCCATTGGTTGAGTTCTCTTACAATAATAGCTTCCAATCATGTATTCAGATTGCTCAATTTGAAGCTCTGTTTGGAAAGTGGTGTAAAACTACCACCCATTGGGATGAAGTTGGATAACAGAAAGATACATAGAACCGATATTGTTCTAGGGATAGCAGCTAAGGTTCAAGTCATCCAGAAACACTTCGAATCTACTCAGAGTCGGAAATAGATCATTGATGACAACATTTGAAGGGCCTTGGAATTCAACATTGGAGATAATTTCTTCCTCTGAATATCACAATGGAAGATATTCATGTGATTTGGGAAGAAAAAAATCTATGCACAAGGTACAATGGCCCTATTGAAATCATTGACTGTATAAGAGTCATGACCATTCGTGTTGAACTTCCACCGAATATGGATCAGGTTCAAGATGTTTTTCATGCATCACTCCTGAAAAAGTACATACCTAACCCCTCACACGTACTAAATTCAGAGGTCATTTTGCTGGAAGATAATATCTCTTATGAGGAGCAGGCAGTAGAGATTCTAGACTGGAGAGATGATGTTCTACGGAATAATAAAACTCACCTTGTCAACGTGTTATGGAGGAACTATAAGTCGGAAGAAGATACTTGGGAGACAATGGAGGGGATGAAGGAGAAGTACCTCACCTGTTTTTGTAAAGTGAAATTCCGGGGGTGGAATTTCATAAGGGAGGAAAAATGTTACGACCCTAACATTCTGAATGGAAATCCCCTTCTTATAAATATGTCATAAAATCACATGAAAACACAACATAATGAACTACGATGTTCTAAGTGTCCTTTAAACAAATCATTGTCACCTCTTTGTTTGGAATTTTGAAAATATGACATACACAGTTGTGTTCAAGATGATTTTTGGGGTCCAATAAGAAAAACATAATTTTGGTGAATAGTAACATACCTTTATGAATAGTAACCTACCCTTATGAATAGAATTATGACCCTTATGAATGATAAATCATCAAAAATAATAGTAACCTTACCCATAAATAATGAAATAACATTTAGGCATCTTAAAAAGTGGCAATTTGACCATAGTAAACATTTTTGAATTATTGTAAGTCATAAATAAATAACTATAATTAATCAATTAATTTTAAAAATGATATTTTAATAAAATGAGTTCATATATTAACAAATCTATGTCTTTAAGTTTTTAGATAATTTTATAAGACCAAATGTAATTTTTGAAAGCATTATAAACTCTATTTTAATTTTAAAAACAGTATTTTTCACGTAAATTAGTATTCAAATAAATATTAAATTAATTATATATAGAAATTAATTTTTTACAAATGGAAATCATTTTTGGATTCTACATATTGAAAAAAAAAATTGGGTGATATTTTGGGATTTTTCTGAAATACATGAATTTTGGATGAATAGTGAAATATCATAATTTAAAAAGAAGCTAAATAAGTTAATTGTATGATGTTATGATGATGTAAGCCAACACGGTTCGGGGTTAAATTATAAAATTACTATTATCGGTCATTGAAGACTCACTATTACTTGAATTGTGGAGAAATAATAAATAAATTAATTTTATATTATGAAAACCCCTCTCCCCTCCACTTTAAAAACCACCTTCACACCCTCATTTCCTCACTACTCTCAAGCATAAATCCTTTTCTAAAATCTGTCCAAGAATATTATCTACCCTATACCCTAAATATAAAATCTTCTTATCTTATCAAAAGACTGTGCTTAGGCCTGTTAAGAAGTTTCTCAAGATTAAGATTCATGAAGTAATATCTCTCCTTCTTTTCCTTTAAATTTCATTCAATTTCATGTTCATTTCTTATTTTATCCCCACATATATTTGTCCAAATTGTATAGTAAATCTAGTATCATAAATATAATGGATTGTTATGATAGTAATTGGATATTATACCAACCAACCACCTTCTCCTCTTCATTTTATTTTATCAAAGGAAACGATGTTTGTGAGGTTTTAATCTATCACCTTCGAGAACAACATGTTTTTTTTTCATTTCTAAATTTAAATCTAGACATGAAACCATTTTTATGGTTGCACCAAAATATGTTATTTGAATTAAGTCTAATTTAATGTTCGTTACCTAACATAGGTACATATTACTAAATGATTAATCAAAACTAGTTCATTGTGGTCGAAAAACCATTAAATTAACTCATACTGTCATAATTTAATTCTTATATAATGATTCATCCACATGGTATACAATGTTCTAAATTATAATATCATTTTAACTTCTGAAATATCATTGATAACATGTAATATCTGTTCAGAATGTTTACCCATGTTCTACACAAACATCCATTTATCAATACAAGTGAACCGCTCAAGGAAACTGTAAAAATAAACATTACTGAACAATGTTTTTAAACCCTATAAATCATCAAAATGACAATAAAATAACATAATGACACCAAAATTTACCATATTCATGTATAAATGTTTATTTTAATTTATTGTTAATTAATATAATGTCATTATATAGGACATTAAAGTGAAGTAAGTGTTCAGATATATGGTAAGGTAAAATTCTTGAACACAACTTTCATCCTTCAGGTTCTCCCTCTTTCACTCCATTTGAAATGGTTACTCCTTAAAAAACATTTTTCAATAATTTTATTTCCTTTTCTGGGACATAAATGTTTTTCCCTGGTATTTATTTCAAACCAAATGTTTTCCAAAAGAACCCTTCTTTTAAGAACACCCCTTTTACTTCTCATTCAAGATTGACAGTTCCTGTAACATGTATGTTATTCCCTCATACTTTTGGGAACACAATGTTTATTAATGTGTTATTATGTTATGACTCCCATACCTTTTCATCGGTTAGTTATGTTCATTTTTGTTCATTTTTAAATTCATGATAAATAATAATGTTATGATGTGGCGGGTGTGCCTTGGATTATATAGCACAATATGAATGTTTAAATGTGACGGGTCTGCCCGAAATTATACAACACTCCAATGCAGTGGGTAAAGTTATGAATCTCATGAGTGAATGTGAAATTATGTGTGAATAATATTATAGCATTGTTAAAAATTATTTGTGGTGGTTTACCATTATGTCATGATGTTTCATTTTTATGCATTGCCATATTTCAAGTCTTATATTTATGCCTCCTATTATGTTCATGATACATTGCCTAGGTTATGATTATGCTCACCCCATGATATATTGTTTATATATGTCCCCTTACTAGGCTTCTAGATCACCCCTTTTGAGGTATATCGTCAGGTTACTACATGTACTATGGAGGGGTCAAGTGCTATTACGAATATAGAGAAGAATAAATTGAAAAAATATTTATGCTCGATGTTGTAATTGTTATGTATGGTCTATGTTTTCCAAAGACTCTTACCTACTAGATCCTCTAGGTGTAATAATATTGTGTTATTTATCTTTAATATGATTTAATTGTAATGTAATAAATTTCTGGGTCACTATATCCTATTTAAAGAACACTAAAAAACTAAAACAATTAAAAAAATACAAAAACAATAAAAATAGAAAAGAGTCATACATACTCTCCATTCAATTTTGATATTTTGTCCAACCATTTTGAGGAGTCAAAGACATGTTTTAATCACCATCATTTTGAATTTTCAACAACAATTTGGATAATGATTTATCTGTCAAAACCAACAACTATTGAATGATCGGTTTAATATTTGGAATGTGGAACCATATTATCATTCATTCCATTTCCTCCTATGAATTTTTTTTTCAACATGTGTATTTTCACCGCCGATTGTGAGTCATAAGTTTTTGGACATACGATTTGTATTTCCCACTTCTTTGGGTATTAATATAATAGAGTAATTTTATCAACCTCTTGAGAATCACCATATTTAATATTCTCCCATTACCCAGACATTAATACTGCTTTTGAAAGCCCCTCTGAGCCCATGAAAACATTTTATTTAATAACCACCTTAGTAGCACAACACCTTATCGCACCCAACATCTACCTGTATTTACATTGCATTATTTGATGAAATTTAATTTTGGGGCACTAAATTTAATTTTTTGGTCCCATTTTATTGATTTTCAATGTGTTATCATATTCTTGAGGCAAGGAACAAATTTTATTACCGATGAGAGGTAGTAGACATTTTCATTCAGTGAGTTTTTGGGAATGTATTTTCATTTATGTAATTTTTAAAATATTATTGAAAAGTGTTCAAAAGATTAAATAAAATGATTTGGGTCTTGAGTGGGTCAAAATTCACTCTTTCTCACCAATTTTTCATGTTATAACTATTAAAATTAATGTCGTGAGGAGATAAAACATGGGTTGGGATATTATTGTGATATTTTTATCAAATACAACATTCAAAAAAATGAAAAAATAACACTTGCATTATGTATTCATGTGTCATTGGGAGAAGTTTTGTGTATTGTACAAATTTCATCTTCTCATTACCTTAAAAGCTTCTTCTAATTTTATGTCAATAATCACTAAATCTTTCCCTTAAAAAATGTGTTTCCATTTCCACATAAGTCCCATTTCCAAAACATTGTTCATTTAATACCCATGTTGGTGTTTTACCGCTCCTTCCACTCTTTTGAATAATATATTCCTACCATCCCATAGCCACTGAAAAACCCCTAAAAATACATCGTGATTATTTTTTCACATTAGGTTAGGGAATGGAAGCTAAGATCTCTTTCAAACTCTATGATTTTCACTTTTGGTTGGTGAAAGAGTGAACATCTATAAATACATTTTATCATCTTGAGAGGTGTTAGTTTTGAGTGCCTCCATTTTCCATTTCTAAATTTGAGCATGAAAAAAGAGTTGTTTTTTAAGATTTGTTTCTATAATAACTTGTAGTGGAATACAATATGGATGAGTGAAATAGAATATACCTCCCCTTAATGGGAAATGTTTTGTAATATTTTTTGTTGGGTGAAAATTATTTTGTAATGTTTTTAATATTTTTTCCACACAAGGACATGAATAAGCCTATCTGTGGGGGAGTCGATTTTATTACCTTTTTCAGAACGTTTTATTTACACTCATCACTTATTTATAATAAAAAGTGCATAATTAGTGTGAAATAATCATGTATTAATATTTAATTTAATTTTTGATCATTACTTTAATTAATCAAATAGATTATATTTACAATTATAATTATATCTCCCACCCTTCGAATCCAAATTGAATTATTCTTGTTTTTCAGGGTTCCTTAAAAATATTCCAACATGTGGAGGGTTATATGGTCCAGATAAGAAGATGCAAGAAATATTTGAGGAAAATAGACCATCCATTATGATTGAGTTACTGTTATAATTACCGAAGACACAATTTTTTGAAACCCAGTAATATTTTCATTATTATACAAATGAATCATGGATAAAACGTTTAAGGTCAAAATTCAACAACAAGGGGCCCAATAGATGCATTGATATTCAGCCCACCATTCTGGCCAGGAATTAAAATCAGGACACAATTCATTCTTTTTCTCCTTCTCTACACATTAAATAAAGCTATCATTTTTTCCAGTTAAGATATGGACAACAAAGTTGTCAGAAGAAATTTTGTTTATTTGAGGGCATATTTCTATTCCTAAACCCATTCAAATTTTATCCTTCGTAAAATTCTATATTTAAATGGACAGGTGAATAATGTTTAGTAAAATAGCCATATCATTTTCTCTAAAAGTTGAATATCCCCCATAGTTTGAGGTATGACATTAAACATCAGTGTCTATAGAATTTAATAATATTAGATCTCGATATAAATCTATTTGGAATTCCAAATTAGTGACATGTGGAAGGGATGTTGTGGAATGAAAAGTGTCCAACTCTACGGGAAAAAAATACATTACCCTCTCTTCATTGCATGATTTTTTTCATTTATGAACAAATAAGTACAGGTTTTTAGGACATATTATCTATCAATGGTTTTTTAGTATCTACCACACTCATCTTTTCACTTTGGAAACAATTCCTTGTCGCTTCCTCTCATTTACATTTGTGTTGTTCTTCATTTACAATCGTGTAAGTACATGTTTTTGTAATTATGTTTTAATGCATGTTTATTTAATTTTATCATTTAACCATTCACACATTTTCTTAAATATTAATTCCTTTCAAATATTTTAAATCATGTTAAAACTATTTCCCTTATTTTTGTCCCTCGTTCAAACAAATGTTAATTTTTAATTTTCATCATTGTCTGTGTCTGTGTGTTCGACGCAAAAATATTTTCCTATCACATTCAATACATTTTATTTATAATTAATCAACAAAAAAATATTAAAAAATTAATAAATTTCATTATGGATGAGTAAATAAACAATTGCGGTGATTCAAAATTTAGTGATGTTAAGTGATTGATTGTATTTTCTCGATGAATAATTTTCAAATTAACATTGTGTATTTTGGACTTAAAATGTCATGGATTAATGACTTATTTTATTTAGCATGTGGTTTCTATGGATTATTGGAAGCCTAAATACAGTATGATCAACATGAACAAATTGATATTATAAGCCCTATGTTAAGTAAAGTCTTCTATTAAAGCCTTAAAACTTATAATCTCCAATCAACTTCATCTTGTGAAGTGGATGTTAATTTAATGAAATATAAAGAAATCTCAAGGATATCAAAAGCTTAACTCTCTAACAATTAACTCACTAGAATATTTATAAAATAGTTAAATTAAACACCAACCTTTAATAACTTTTTTTAATATCTGCAAACAACCCCCCAATCAAAATACCAACAACAAAAAACAATTGACTATTAAAAATTATCATCGTCGAGAATTCATCCTGTGTGCTACTATACACAATTTCTGAGCACCGGAACCATGAACAGGTGATAGGAAATAATCGGTTATGATTTTAGGATGTATAGGTAACTCCTCAAGAAATAAATCAATGTATTCTTACACAATAGGTACATCCCCAATTTGAAGATTTAATTCTTTGTCAATTGATGTTTTTTATCATCTCTCATGCAATATAATTCAGTAGAGTTGTTATATATAGATCTAAATAATAATTAAGTGGGTAATATTATTCTATAATGATAAGGAATTATTAATGTTCGTTAAATATCTTAAATTAATTACTCAATAAAAACAAACATTCATCATATTTTTAGATCTCGTCTATTCCATTGATTATATAAAATTCAATAATAGGTATGATAACATGTTAAGAAAGTAAATGTTGTTTATGTGTCATAATTTGGACTTCTGGAAACATCATTATTACAATGAGACATCCCTTTTTATTTTGACTAACTACACTCTTATTTAAAAAAAAAGCTAAATGTCTAATTTTTATAGCAAACTAGGTAGATATAAAAAAGTGCGATGAACTAGAATCAATAAATGCATTAGATAAATTTTAATATAGGATTTATGTACAAAACCCCACCTCATTTGGTACATCTAACTCTACTACAGTGAACATACAACCATTTTTATATCCCAATGGCCTCTTCTTAGATAGATTTACTTGATGCATTCGACATTCATTTACGAAGTCCCCATATCCCTATAGGTTAAATAGTAGATAATGGTATTTTACATCTATCACTTGAATTATTTAATATGAAAAACCTTTTATACACAAATATAACATACCCTTAATCCCTTCAATCACTTTCTATAGTGATTTTTCTAAAGTTCTCAAAAGGTGGAAATTGATTTATTCTTATGTTCTTCTTTAACACATTCACGTTTTCATGGTTTTCATAATACTTCATCTTCTCTTGGTTTCCATTGAATATGTAGAGTCTTTATAACTTCATCATTATTTTTATGGAACATAAAACAATCTCTTCATATTATAAAGAAGTCTGAGAAACTATTATCATTCAGATATTTTTCTTAAGACCTTCAATGAAGTGGTAAATATTGATTTATGTGTTCCGGATGTAATCTAAAGGATACCAGTCTATCCATGTAAAGGTTTCTTCATAATCTAAAAACCTATATTCTTCCTTTTATTTTTATCTGAATAACATTCTCATCATCTCAATATTTTGATCATGAGGGGCATATTTATTGAATAATGTATCCATAAAAGTTCACTAATATATATGTTTTATTTCATCTTCCTCTCATTTATTTTAGATCAAGGACCACCATTGATCAATATCACCATTGATACAGCAGACCACAAGTGTAACATTTTCTATTTCACAGCATCCCAAGGCCGTAAATATCTTCTTCATAGAATAAATCGAGTGATCAGCTAAAATTGGATTAGTAGTCCCACTAAATTATGGGGCCTCATCTCACATAAATTGATTCAACATTAGAGATTCTATCTATGGAATAGTTTACTCCATTTGGGCATGGTTTTTTTTCATAACCAAATTATACATCCCTATTATCATCATAATTTTTCCCATTACAATACTAGTTGTATTGGTCTCCTCAGTTGGGAAATTTATTGAATTTACATGAGTATAGTTACCATTCATCATTCCATGCTTCATTTCTAAATAATGTCATAAACTATATTAGCACATACAATTATAAATTTCAAATATGATATTACACTCAACAAAATGAAAAAATTCATTATAAATCTATAACATTAGTTACTTTAGGGACAAATTTTTTTTTAAATCCATTATAATTATAGGTAAAGTGAATGTGAATTATCTTAAGTGTATCCCCATAGGAGTGTAAAACTAGGATCACAGAATGGCTCTTTATGATGTACCATGTTTCTCTTGAGTCAAGACCAGATCACCTTGTAAGAGTTGTGATGTTATTAATAGTTTCATTACGTAATATATACTCAATTTACTGATTGTATATAAAATGTGCATAATTTTTGTGAAATATTAATGTTTTAATACTATAAATAATTTTTGAGCATTTTTTGATGTAGTCCAACTAAGTCAGTTTACTATTTTATTTATAACTCATACCCTGTTAATTCACATTATGTAGTCCATGTTTTGTAGGATTCCATATTCTATTTTACACATTTCATTAGAAGGAGTAAATGTCACATTCTTCCATTACAATGGCCATATGGACAACACAAGATGACCCAAAGAACCTGTGATGACACTGGCCCATCCATGAAGATTTAATTTATCGGCTCGACCAGGAATTCAAAATTATTTTATTTGAATACAATGATGGGGAGACAATGTAAGTAGTTTTGGATAAAAATTTAAAGGCCCAACTCCAAATAAAATGGTCCCAAATTATTCATTTAAACTCAGCCCACCATTCTGGATGGTAAATTAAATCAGTAAAGTATTCATGACATATATCATGAGGAAATACTCCAATCAAGATGAAATATTTTAGTGTGAAAGAAGAGATATTTGTGGCTATCATTTTTGAAGAAATTGTTCGGATTTGAAGGAATATTCCTATTTATTTACCCATTCCCATTTGGGCCTTCCAAAAAGTATGGATTGAAATGGATAGTTTGACTTAGTTTAATAAAACAACCATAACATTAGATCCATAAGTCCAAATGACTCCAAATTTTGATAGCAGTCATCCAACATTATTATCGACAACTTTGAAGAAAGATATATCTATATGATTGGCAGTTTGTATTTAAAAATCATCGAGCAATGTGGAGGGATAGATTGGTAATAGAAAGAGTCCACTTCCTTAGGCTATAAATACATCCCCCTCCACTCTTTCAAAGGGGGTTTCCATTTCAGATGAGTGGACCACATATTGGAATGACCAATGCCTATCCAGGGGCTTGTGAGTAAATTCCAAACTCATGTTTTCACTTGAGATACCCTACCTCATCTCTTTGATTCCTTTTACATTTCTGTTGTTCTTCGTCTGTAATCTTGTATGTCTTGGTATTTTTAATTCTATTTTAATGCATGATTATTATTTTTAATCTATTATTCTCATCCATATTCTATTTAATTATATTACTCATCATAAAATAGTTTAAATATAGTTTAATCCCCTTCCCTTATTATGCTTTCTCTGTCAATCTAATGTTAGTATTTAATTCCCATCACTGATTTTGTGTGTGTTTTAGACGCACAACACTTTTTGTATCCCTTTTTTAACTTTTATTTATAATTCATAAACATAAAAAATACAACCATATTATTAATCAAAACAATGGATGACTAAATCTACCATTGGGGTGAGTTATAATTTGGGGATTTTAAGTGACTGAGAGAATTTTCTCGATGGATATTATTTAAATTAACATTGTGTATGTTAAACATAGAATGTTGCAGAATAATGACAAGATTTGATTAATGTGTAGTTTCCATTGATTATTGGAGCCATAAATACACTACCATAAAAAATCTCTAATTGTGAATAGAACCCTAAGATAAGTTATGTTTTGGATTAAATCTTTAACACTTAGGAATTCCAATCCACTTTATCTTGTGATGTAGTTGTCAATTTAAATGAAATATAAAGCAATTATCAAGGATATCACAAGATTAAATATATAAAAATAAACTCACCCCAATCGTTATCAAATTTTGAAATAAAACACCAATTATTAATCACTTCATTTATGTGCTACAAAAAAACTCCCCTAATAAAAATACAATCAACTAATACATTCAACTGCTAAAAGATTATCATCACTGATGATTCGACACGAGTGATTATATACACATTAGCAGAGAATCAAAACTTCGAACGGTCGATAGGTGACTATTGGCAGCACTATCAAATGGTGATGTTTCCAAGGATGGTGCAATTAAGTAGTCTTTAGTTTCTATTTATTTCTAAATAAAAAAAAATTATAAAATTGAAATATAACTAAATGAAAAATAGGACTTCCTCAGAAAAATCCGAAATGAAAAACAAAAAAAAAAGAAAATCAAATCTTCATATATCTTAAAACTTCTCTTTGAATTCCTTGTAGCGTCCCAAAAAATCCCTCAGATGTTTTTGACCCTGAAATTGAGCGTACACTTCTCCAAATTAGGAGAAACATTAGGGATACTAGAATAATTCTAGAACCAGTCCTTATACAACCAATTGAGTTGGATATTGCCAATCCTTGGGAACAATAACTTAAAAACACATTACCCATGATATAAATTACCAACCTATTGGTATTAAATATCCAAACATGGAGCATGACTTCGAACTCAAGCATGATTTGAATCATCTTCTTCCTCATTTCAACGGGCTAGCCGGTGAGGATCCACATCTCCACCTCAAAGAGTTCAAAGTGTTGTTCTCTAACATACAACATAAATGGGATTTTGAGGAACAAAAAAACCTCAAGCATTCCCTTTCTCCCTCTGTGACATTTCCAAGTCATGGCTCTACTACCTTCTTCCTCACCTCCTTAAATTCCACTTAAGAAATAAATTCCTTTTTCTCAAGGCATATCGAATCCAAAGAAGTCCTTAGTACCTATTTCGGAAATGCAAGACATGTTTAGATGTGTTGAAGTGAACATTACCCTCTTAGATCCCATTAAACAAATCTCTATGTTTTCCATGTTTCATAAGGAATTGTTCACCCACAAGAGGAAACATATGACCATTGAAAACGATCACCACCAACATTCTATTCCCATAAAGTGCAAATATTATGGGACCTTTACAGTTCCATGACAAATTGGAAGTTCCATCTTCGATGATGCACTCACAGGCCATGAAGCCTTAATTATTTTCATGCCCCAATATATCTACTCCAACCATGGTCTAGGTCCCCAGTAACCAATAGATGTTGTCATACAATTGTCCAATCAAAGCACAACTTGTCCTGAGGGTATAATTGAGGATGTCCTTGTTCATGTGAATGATCTTATCTTCTCAGTTGATTTTTATGTCCTTGACATGGAAGGTGAAAGAAACTCTTCTTGATCTCCCCTAATTCTAGGAAGACCATTCCTCATGACTTCTAGAACTAAAATTTATATCCTTTCATGCTTCTTATCAATGTAATTTGGTGTCTAACTAGTCATGTTCCACATTTTACAAGCCATGTGATACACGTCTTAGGATCACTCTACGTTCTCAATACATGCTTCTGAGTACACTTCTAAGAGTCAATTGAACCCTAATACATCTTGTTCTTCATGTTAAAATGATAAAGGATCTTGTTATTTTGACATCGTGATTAACCAAGTCATAAATGGTGATGTTGATGGGGACCTCTCATTCATAGACTCCATATATCTATTGGAATGTGAAAAATATCTTGAATCCCACATCATCTCTGATCTCTACTGATCTACCTCGGACAGTATTAAGGAAAATGAATCTGAAACAACTGAAGTCCCTTCCTCCATTAATGAGTTGTCTAACCCAGAAATGAAATATGAGACTGATCTAAAACCTCTACCCAGACACCTGAAATATGCATTATTTTTCCATGATCACTTTTATCTAGTCATTATCTCTTCATCACTTACTGAAACTGAGAAGTACAAACATGTTCAAGTGTTAGAGGAAAACAAAAAGGCCTTAGGTGGGACCCTAGATGACATACTAGAAATCAATGATTCCCTTTGCATGGATAACATCCATCTTGAGGAATCATACAAACCAATTAGACAACCACAATGATGACACAATCCACACATACTTGAGGTAGTTAGGGAAGAGATCCTCAAGATTCTTAAAACTTGTATTATCTACCCAATTTTTATAGTTAATTGGTTTTTATAATTCATGTTGTACCAAAACTGGGTGGGATAGCTATTGTCACAAATGAACATGGGGAGGAAATTACAACTCGAGTGAAGAAAAAATGGTTTGTGTTCATCGACTTTCGAAAATTGAATGTCGAAAAACGAAAAAATCCCTACCCTCTTCCATTCCTTGATCAAATTCAAGAATGATTTTCTCTAAAGTCACACCATTTCTTTCTATATGGATACACTAGACACTTCCAAATCCCAATTTCAGCTTTAGACCAAGAAAAGACTACTTTCACATGCCACTTTGGAACATATTCATATAGGAGAATACCTTATTCCCTTTTCAATGCTCTTGAAACATTAGAGAGATGTATGATGAGTAACTTTTCTGAATTCATTGAACACTACATGGATATCTTTATGGATGACATTACCATTTTTTGATGATTCATTTGAATCGTGCATGCATTATCTCTCTCAAGTCTTTCAAAAGTGTTTCATGTGTAACCTTGTGTTATATTTTGAAAAATGTCACTTCACGGTTGAAAATGGTATGGTTTTAGGGAACATATTTTAAAAAGAGGGTATTTATCTTGATCCTGCCAAAATTAAAGTGACCTAATAAATGTTAGAACCAACACCTATTCGACAAATCCATTTATTTCACTTTCATGTGGGTTTCTATCCATGAGTCATCCATAACATTTGTAAGATTTCCCTCCCACTCACTAGGTTTCTCCCAAATGATGTCACTTTCTATTTCGATGAGGTTTCCAAAAGAGCCTTGGTTGAAGTCAAAACTGCTCTTACATCTGCCCAAATAATCCAACCCCCATGTTGGAATTTTCCCTTTGAGTTGATGTGCGATGCTTCAGATAGAGATGTTGTGGGTGTTCTTGGTCAATGGAGAGAAACAATTTCTCATGTCACTATTATGCCTAAAAAACATGGAATGGAAGTCAATATCACAACACTGTGACTTAAAAAGAAACTTTTAGCCATGGTTATTGCCTTATATAAATTACATCCCTATCTCTTGGGTGCCAAAATCATCACCTTTACAGACCATTCTGCTATAAAGTTCTTACTCCTGAAAATTGATTCCATCCCAAGTCTAATAAGATGGATCCTAATGACCCAAGAGTATGACCTTAAAATCAAAGATAGACTAGGAAAATAAAACCATGTGGCTGATCACTTGAGTAGAATTTATAATTCTTCTAATTATGAAATAATTGATCCAGAATTTCCAACTAAGCACCATTCATCTCTCACTCCAAAAATACAATTGTATGACCCAATTATAAATTACAATGTTTATGGTTTTTTTCCTAAATTTTTTTAAATAACAAATAATGAAGTTGAAAATTGATTTAAAATACTATTTTTGGGATGAAAATAAAATTTGGAGAAATTAGTTACCCATGGTAATTAAGAGTTGTGTGGATTTTTAGGACCAATAGGGTCCAATATACCCCCAGAGGGGTGGGGGTGAATCGAGGTACGAATATTATTTCCTAAATTCTTCATGCCCCACTGAATCATGACCTATTTATTACAAGGGTCACTTTGTTTGCACTTCTGTGTTTATTATAACCACTTCTTTTCTTGTTTATCTGATTATGATGCTTCAAACGCAATGCAGGGAAGCAAGTAGGCAGATACAAAGATTTTTACATGGTTCACCCTCACTGGGCTACGTCCAAGGAGCATAAAATGAAAATGTGTCATTGTATCTAATCCACTAATGGTAACTACTAATAATGTTCGATCAAGATCACATCCATGACCAGGACCACTGCCTTTACAATGTTTAGGGTCATCTTATTGCTTTCCAAAGGATCAATCCATATTTCTCTCTCCCTGGATCACTTTCTATAGAAAGGATAACCTTCTTCCTCTTCCTTTTCTCACTACACTTGGAAGAGATCCACTCAAAGTTTATAGACCTGTAGGTCTCTTCATTTTCATGAATACATGCATCCTAAACTATTGATAGATGCTCTATTGATGTCCAAATTTCATCCACTGATGAATACCCATTTTCCCCTGAACACTATGGAATTCCTTTACAAATACCTATGCAAAGCACCCTACATTACGAGGATCCCAATTTTGTGAAACTCAAACAAGCCTTCGCAAAGCTCCTACCTTTTCTTAAAGCACTATAGCGAAGCACTCTTGCAATGCTCAAGTCGTCATAGAGAGACTACCCTTGTGAAGCCCACTGAGCCAGCGCATAGCTCACAACTTTCAAGGAGCTAGATTATCCACTATGAAGCTCTTATTTCGTGAAGCACACTACCTTCACAAACCACCTTAATGAACCAAGAGAGAATTATTTTCATTGAAAATTATCTCTCCTTCCCTCTACTTTTCTTGAGTGGGTCAAGGTCTATTTATAAGAGATTCCACTGATCCTCGAACTTTCTGCGAGAAGTCAATGCCACGTCATCACAAATCGCGATGCTCCAAATATCCCGCGTTAATTCTCCCAAAATCGCAAAGCACCATGGCTAATTTCTGATTGCGGAGGTTGTTGTAAACGCAGATCATCCCCATCAATTCCTTCGTGCCTTCTCTACGAAGTTCCACTCACTTTTCCCTTCTCTCCGAAGCTACACTCTCAATGCCCTTCTCTGTGAAGCTCCACTCATAATGCACTTCGCCGCCACAATGCGAATCAATGCTTCCATTCGCGATGCTCGTCGTAATCGTGAAGCATCACCGCCAAAATTTATCATGTCTTCACGAAATCCAATCCATGAACCCCATATTTGCAAAACTCATGCATTTTTTATATTTTGATTCTATCATCAAGGATATCCACCTTGTATCTATTCTTTTATACTACCTCCAGATCGTCCATTCCATTGTCATGGTTCTTTTTCAACATTGATTGCCAAAAATATCTCTGGAACATGACAATTAACCTTGGAAACCTGCTTTTTCAATAAACAAAATCAACCCAAAAATGATGCAATGTTACCTTGAGGGGTTTTTTCCCTAACTTGATGAAAATGGACTTTCTTCCATCATAGAATTCTGTGACTTTATGACTAGTGGTGGCCATTTTGGACCACAAAGGACCTCCCGAAAGGTCCTAGACCTTGTATTATTCTTGACTTCACTCTTCAAGGACACACATGAGTTCTGTCAATCATGTCCCACTTTCCAAAGGATTCAAATAATTTCCAATAAAATGAAATGCCCCAAAATCCATTAATCTTCTGTGAGATCTTCGATGTTTGGGGCATTGATTTCATGGGATCATTCCCCCATTCCAATGTATTTTGATACATTCCTAATGCAGTTGATTATGTTTTTAGTTGGGTTGAGGCCAAAACCATTAGAAAAGATTATTCAAATATAGTTAGTGAGTTCCTAATGACACATATCTTCTACCGATTTGGCACACCACGTACCTTGACAAGTGACTTAGAAACCCATTTTGTATAGAAGAGTTTTTTAAAAACAATGGTGTTGTATGTAAAACCAAAACTGCATATCACTCCAAACAAATGGCATGGTTGAGCTTTCTAATAGGGATGTGAAAAGAGTGCTTGAGAGAATTGTAAAATCTATCAGAAAAGACTGGCCTGAAAGACTTAGTGAAGCACTATGGGCTTATCGAACTGCCTATAAAATACCCATTGGGATGTCTCTTTTTAGGATAATTTTTGGTAAATCATGTCATTTACATATTGAAATCCAATATAAGTCTTTTTGGGTTGTGAAAACCTATAATTTTGATAGTAAAAAATGTGGTGAAGAAAGATTATTGTAATTGGATGAACTAGAGGAGCTTCAACATGAATCCTATGATAATTACCATCAGTACAAAGAAAAGGATAAGGTACTCTATGACAAACACATTCTGAAAAAAAGATTCCATGAAGATGAAAATGTATTTCTTTTCAATTCATGATTTCAGATTAACCCAATTACGCTTAATTATCATTGGGAAGGTCCTGTTATTGTTTCTCATGTTTACCCATTTGGTGTAGTGTATGTACAAGACCCCTCTTCCAAAAGTACAATCACAGTTAATAGACATAGATTAAAGCATCACCAGGAGAGGACACACAATCCTGTTGCCACATCGACATCCATCAGATCCCCAACTTCTACAGATGACCCACCACTAGATGGTGATGGAAACTTACCAAATCCAAACTAGGGGAACCTCTTTCCCTTTAACTCCTTATCTCTCTATCTCTACCTCTATCCATCCTCCCTCATTCACTACTTTTTTAACACAATACTCATACGATTTTTATTTACTATTTCACTTTTGGGTGGGTGTGTAATTTAAAAACACAAAAAACCTAAACATTTAAAAAATTGAACAAACAAGAGTCATACTTACTCACCTTTCTATTTTCAAATTTTGTCCAAACATTTTTGGGAATCAAAATACATTGTTTAATATAAAAAATTTCTTGGTTTCTTCATAAATTTAGATTAAGAATATTGTGTCAATACCAGCAACTTTTGAATCCTCACTTTTTGATTTAGAAGTTGATTTTCCCCAACCGTGAGGAACAATATTAGCTTTCATGCCAAGGCCACATATGTCAATATTATTAAAATGAGTGGTTTTTTCACCCATATTTGTGAATCTTGAGTATTTTGACCTTTGAGCAGAATATCTTTCTTACTTGTACATTTAATGGATTGAGGCATTTTCGGAACCACATGAGTATCACAATAGCCAAACATCCTCCCATTTCCCTTACATTAAACCTAATTTTTAAAGCCCCTTCATGTATATAAAATCCGTATCATTTTTAGCCACATTACAATCCCAATACCTTATCCCACCCACTATAAAACTGGATTTTAATTTCATAATTTTTTCTAAAAATTACGTGGGGGATCTTGATTTCATTTTTTGCGTGCCCTTTTATTAATTTTAAAAGAGTTATCATCTGTATGAGGGATAACATCCGTTTTTTTGTCGGGGAGAGGTTTTCCATCAGTGGGGTTTGGGAATGTATATATGCTTATGACATTTTGTTCAAATTTAAATGGAAATTGTTAAAAAAATAATTGAAAAATTGAAAAAAAAAACTCACAAAAATAAAAAATTAAATTGTGTTGGGTCTTGGGTAGGTAAAGATTAACTATTTATATTCCTTTGATCTTGTTATAACTATTACAATGACTGTTGTGAGGAGATCAATCATGGGTTGGGATATGAGTTTGGGATTTGTTTCCAGTTCAACATTAAAAAAAAAGTGAAAAAAAGAAAAAAAAGACTTGCATTATATTCTTATGTCATTGGGAGATGTTTTGTGTTGTTTAAATATTCCATCTTTTCATTCCTTTCATATTCCCTTCTAAATTTTTTTCTTCTTTCACATTTTCATTCCATATTAAATATGTGTTTCCATTTCCAATCATGTCTCATTTGAAAAAAAAATGTGCATTTATTTTTCCATGTTGGTGTTTTACCCCTCTTCTTCTATCTCTTGAACATTATATTCCAACCGTTACATAACCATAGAAAAACCCCTTAAAAAGGCCTCTTTATTCTTGTGAACATTGGATCTGGAGTGGATACTGAGAGCTCGTTCCAACTCTATGATTTTCACCATTGGTTTGTGATTTAGTGAATCTCCATAAATTAATTTTTTCATCTTTAGATGAGTATATTTTCAGTGTCACCATTTTTCATTTCTAAATTTGAGCCAAAAAATGATTTATTTTTGGAAGATTGTTTTCGTAACAACTTCTGGTGGAATTAAATATTAATGAGTGATATTGCCTAACCCACCTTGATTGGTGAAAACAAAATTTTAATAATTGATGGTGAGTGAAATGGTGTTTGTCAGGTTTTTATATTTGTTGCACATGAGGACATGAACAACACTAATTGATGGGAGTTGATGTTTTTAATAGTTTCATGAATTAATATATACTCCCTTTTCTGATATTATATGTAATGAGTATAATTTTTGTGAAATAATAATTTTTTAATACTAAGTATAATTTTTGAGCATTTTTAGAAGTTGTACAATTGATTTAGTTTAATATTTTATTTATACGAGTCACCCTACTGATCCAAATTGTGTGGTTATTGTTTTTAAGATTTCTCATTCGATTTCCAACATATCATTATAAATAATCATTGTCCCATTCTTCCATTTGAATGGTCGTATGGACCACACAAGAGGACCCACATATTCTATCAAGAAACTTACCCATCCATGAAGATTTAATTGGTGGGATCCATCAGGAAGTCTTAATTCCTTTATTCTAATCCATAATTCGGGGGGAAATGTAAGGAGTCTTGGGTAAAAATTTCAAGGCCCTTCTCCAAAGACATGTGGCCCACATGATTCATTTAATCTCAGCCCACCATTCTGTCTGAGAAATAAAATCAATACAATATTAATGACATATATCATGATGTAATATACCAATAAAGCTGAGATATTTCAGTGTGAAAGAGGATATATCGTAGGTTGTCTTTATGGAATTTTTTTTGGATTTGAAGGAATATTCCTATTTATATACCCATTAACATTTCCAACTTCTAAAAAGTATGCATAGAAATGGACAAATTAACATTGTATAATAATGCCACCATAACATTGGAACCATAAGTCTAAATTCCTACAATGTTTTATAGAAGTCAGAAAAAATTATAGTCAATGACCTGGAAGAATAAGATATCTCTAGATTCGACTGTCTATATGTCAAAATCATCTAGCAATGTGGAGGGACATATTATGAATACAAACAGTCCACTTCCTTGGTCTTTAAATACATCCCCCTCCTCTCCTTCAAAGGGGGTTGCCACTTTTGAAAAGAGGATCATATATTGGAATGACAAAATCCTTTCAAAAGGATTGGGAGGACCTTCCATCCTCACTTTTTCACATGAGATACCCTTCCTCCTCTCATTGTTTCCTTTTATTTTTGTGTTGTTCTTCATTTGTAATCTTGTATGTCTTGGTTTCTATAATTACATTTTAATGCATGTTTCTTCTTATTCATCTATTATTCTCATCCAAATTGTGTTAAATAATATTAGTGGTCTTAAAATGGTTTAAATACAGTTGAATCCTCATCTTTTATTATGCTTTTTCATTTAATCTAATGTTAGTATTTAATTCCCTTCAATGTTTGTGTGTGTGTGTTCGACGCACAATTGTTTTCTTATCCCTTTACTTTCCTTCTATTTATAATTCATAATCATATACCTTACAATCAAATTATTAACCAAAATGAGGGAGGAGTAAATCTACCTTTGTGGTCAGTTATAATTTGGTGATGTTATGTGATTGAGAGCATTTTCTCAATGGATATTCTTTAAATTAACATTTTGTATGTTATAATTTAAATGTCGTGGATTAAAGACATGATTGGATTAACATGTGGATTCCATGGATTATTGGAACCATAAATACACTGACATCAACAAGATATAATTGATAATAGAACCCTACAATAATTTATGTCTTGGACTGAAGCCTTAACACATAAAAATTCCAATCAACGTTATCCTGTGAAGTGGGTGTTAATTTAAATTAAATTTAAATAAAAGTTCAAGGATATCACATGTTTAACTCTATAAAAATGAACTCACCCCAATATTTATCAAATTTATAAATTAAACACCAATCATTAATCACTTTTTTTAAGCTCTATAACCCCCCCAATCAAAATACATTCAACCTAAAACATTCGACTACTAAAAGAGTATCATCACCAAGGATTCGACCCGAGTGATGCTATACACATTAGCATAGCATCAGAACATTGAATGGTTGATAGGGGAAAATCAGGCGCACATTCAAGTTGTTACCCCTAGATACATTTTTACAAGAACTATGTCCACATGAAGTATCAATACATGAGAGTATTTCATGGAAGACCCACATAATCTCAACCATACCAAAATTCTGGTATGTTTCTCTAAACATATCCTCAAATCCTATATTAGTGTTATGTTACATAATATAATTTTTCAAAATATCTTTTCCTATGTTTCTACTAAACTTGCTTTGATAACAACTATAACACCCCGACCCCACTATCCTATATTTGGGACATTACTTTATTATTTTCGAATAGATATAAGATTCAAGACCAAACAAAAATAAAAGTTAAGTACTTTTAGAAAACCATATTACATAAATGATATCCACATTATATTGGAATAATAAAATAAATCATAATTAAAATAAAATTTTACCATCTTTTAAATTCATTCAAAGGATTCATCTTCATAACATTGCGAATGGGAAAAAAATAAGGGTGATCTCAAATTCCCTATAAGGATCAGTATATTGGAATGAAAATTGAATCGATGTGAATAATCATGATGGAAAGGTATGTAATTGAGTACACAAGTCATATAAATAGCTCTATAAGGAATAATAAATATGGAATGTTAGATAAATGAAGATCATTCCATTTTATAAATAAACAGATAATGAAATGCATCCATAAATATGTCAATGAAAACATTAATGGAAAATAATAATATCTGAATTCTAAATGTAGGAAATTCAAAATTATTATAATTCATGTTTTCCCTGAAAATTATGCCTTTACTGTCAATATTTATTCTCAATACACTTTAAAATATTCTGACCTTGCCAACTAAATTGTCTCATAAGACTACTGATACATCGAGGTGCTTGCAATAACTGCTCCCCAATACATGTAGTTCATAACCAAAGAATTACCCATATATCAAATAATTGATTTAAAAATATATTTTTAAATCAATGATTCTCATACAACTTTGAAATATTTGAATACCTTGATGATAAAAATATTCAAGATATAATATGCCAAATGAAAAACCACTAAATAGAAGTAAGTGTTGAATATGTAATTTATATCATTGATGTAAAAGTTAGATGAAAATACCATTCCTCTTGCTTTATTTTTAAATTTACATTCCTTAACCTCGTGTATTATAGTTTAAATAATGTTATTAATTTATATCTGGACCATACAACACACTTCCATTTTACTTTTATGTAATTTTTCTACCAATATAATGGTATAAATCATCCTATATATTTATATTAGAACCATATTTATTATTAATATGTCACATAAAATCTTATTATATTTATTCATCATATTTTTTTTAATAATCGTTCTCCATTTTCACTAGTTCGGGTGTTAATTGTCTATTTTCTCGAGTGTGTTTTGACTTGTAATTTGTTGTTCCAGTTACTTAGATCATTATTTCATCATCACAAGAATGTGAAAGATGATGTAAATAGAATATATATATGGAGTATATATTTATATATAAATTTATAATAATACATATAATCAGGATATTTAAAAATGAAATACATCATTCATGGAGACGATAGGTTGTATGTACGCATAAACAAAACATCCATTTCTTTTCCATATTAAAAGAATAAAAAGTATATTATATATATATATATATTATAATTATAGTTTCATATAAATTTCATATATATCATATATTTTTTATTAAACCAATCTTATATATGTTCCATGTATAATGTGAATAAATTGTATTGCTTTGAGAAGGTGACCATCCACACTTCCACTAAGGATGTTATCTTATTTGCACAAAATGGAATGCTTGAAGGTATATGTTATATAAAAATTAAATAAATTTAAATGAAACTTAAATATCATATATATCATATACAAATATCAGTTCCACATAAATTACCAACAATGATAGGTGCTAAGTGAAAATTGAATGACATCAATTTGTGAGGATTTTTTTCATCGTACACTAACGGTAAATTCACTACCCCTTTGATAGAATTGTGTGTAGGGGTCGGATGAACCCTTAATATAAAATGATATATTGATATTGATAATATTCATGTTATTATATAATATTTTAATGATAATTTATTATAGAGAAGGGAATGAAATAAAACTTAAGTGATCGTTGAAGATTGTTACATTTTATTTGGGTAACTCCTTTTGGTTTATACAAAACACATTACTTGTTTTTCTTTATTCCCAAAGTGAGGCATCAAGAATTCATGCAAAGAAGTTGGAAGATTATTTGTACTGGTGTTGGATGTGCAATAAGGCTAGAAAATTTGTCAGGAGATGAGGGTGGAGGATTCAGTTTATAATTTTGGTAAGGGGATCTTTTGAAAGCTGTCAAAAAATTATATTAATATAAATTAATTTTTAATTAAAAATGTAAAAAAACTGATTTATTTATAGAATAATTTGAATATGGGTAGAAATAATATCATAAATTAAATTAGTTCATGTTTTATTGTATTTTTAAAATACATATAATATAATTTATAAACTTAATTAGCAGATTTACCCTTAATTGTGGTAATTAAAAAAATACTAATATAATATTCATATTTTTTTTACAAAAATAAATGGGAAATATTTAATAATTTTTGAATTTATGATTTCAAATATTGAATCAATTTTTCATAATTAAAATCACGGAATTCGATAAAAATAATTCAAAATTAATTTCATTGACATAAAGATAAATGGGGTTTTTATGTTAAAACATTCAAGAGATTGAAATGTTTTTAAATCTAAATTAATTGTGAAATTTATTTGAATGACCTAAATTAAAGTAAATTAAAAAAATTGATATATTTATAATTTAAAATTATTTAAAATTATAAATTAACAAAATAATTTTTTTACAATAATTTGTTTTTAATTTAAATCTAATATTATATAATTATTCATCAAAACATGATTCTTATCTGTGACATACCAATAATTCAACACAAGTTAATAATTATTTTACACTCTAATATAATAAGATTATTTTGTATAATATAATTTATGAATGTTTCAAAAACTATATTTAAAACAAGGTCACCATCAAAAGGATCCAACACTTCTTTTAGCAAAAATATATGTTTTATGTGAAATATTGGGTTTTTTACTTAATGGCTATAAAATATATTGTATGAATGTAACAATATTTTATTTAATATATAACATAGAAATTTATTTGATAAATTATGTAAAATTGTTAAACTTTAATCCAATATTGAAAATGTGATTGAATAATGTCTTTTTTTCAAACCCATTTTTTGTGCATTGTAAGAAATCATGAAAATTAAATTTATTATAAAAGGAAAATGTGGTAACATATTTGGGAGATATATAATAATAATTAAATGAAAATAAATAAATATTTAATTATATATATTCCCTAAATTAAATTTAAAAGAATCCCTACTAGGTATTATATTAATTAAATAAATCAAGAAACATTATGAATTTTAAAGATGTTTTTAGAAAACCAATTTTTAAACCAAACACCATGTATATAATAAAATCCAATATAATGTAGATTAAAGTGTACTAATTTTAATTAAATATAAAAAATAATATTTAAATTACAGGATATATTATTTTAAAAAATTTAAACCTTAATATTACTTATGTTATTAAACAAATTTTTTTATAGAAATATGTATTTTCACTATTTATCCAAAAATCAAAATTTTCTGAAAAAATCAAATATTTATCCTTAGTTAAATATTTATATTATAATTTCAATAATGATATTCATTTTATCAAATTTGAATCCAATAATTTAGAAATAGATCCTTTAATGAAAACCTTATAAGAATGATGTTTAATTAAAATCTTTCCTTTTTTTATTTAACAAATACTTAAAAATTTTATAACTAATATAACAGACTAATTCATACTAATTAAAGTGAAAATAATTTGTTCTATCAGTTACATGATGGTTATTATTAATGTTAATTTGAAAATATGATGGTTAATAAAAACTATAATATACCCTACAATGATGATTTATTTGACTAAAATAGATGTGAACAATTCCTTTTAATGGTCAATCATTGATTAGGAATCCTTCCGTTATAGATAAAGAGAGAATATAAACCATTTAAAATCATATAATAAATATATGAACACTATGAATTCGTTGTAAATATATTAAAACTAATAAGATTCTATTCCATGATCATGTATTTTAGGAATTATCTCTTCTGAGATTACATCGATAAATATCTTATTTTATTATTTTAATATATTACTATAAATTATAATATATTCGATGAAAAAAATTCATGATTTTTAAAATGAAAATATCTATAGATAAGAAATATAAAAAAATTTAAATGATAGAATAATTGATAAAATGTATCCTTCGTGGTTAATGTAATATCATGCGAGGCTATATCAGAAGATCCATTACTGAAAATTTTGATTACATAATGTCATAGAGTAACATAGTTAACATTTATTTCTATTTTTCCTAATATTTATAGATTTTATAAATGATTTATAAGAAATTTATCATGATTACCAAATCCATTAACCATAATGAAATAGAATAAAAAAAATATTTTCTTGGGTTTATGAAAGTGATAAGAAATTTAAGTATATTAAGAAGTGGGGTTCCTCTATACTTACACTAAAATACAGTAGATAAGAGTTTTTGAAATATATTGATCCTTCAAATAAGGTCTTAAGATATATTATTTTTCTATTAAACTATATGTTAAAGAGTACACCTCATGTAAAATAAATACTCAATTGAAAAATTATTAGATGCATGATCTTGAGTAAGTAGTGGTGGTGCATTAATTAATGAGTTTGAATCATTGTATTTTTGGAGAATAATTTGATAGATATACAGTTCATATGATCTGAAAGTATATACTGAAACGAATGTAGTAATACATGAATTAAAGGTTCTGTTTTGACATAATCGAGGACTATGATTGATTAACATATTACCCATTGGGAAGAAAAACTAGGTGCATGATGATATAAATAAAAATAATCATAATAATCTTTCCAAGATGATGATTAAGAGGAATACAGTCATTATAAATATATTAAGGATGAATATAGGAATCCAAAATAGAGGGAAAAATCATATTTTTCCCAAATTATTTCTAAAACATCCATTTATTTGAATAACAAGAAGCCCCAGAACATTATTTGCAATGCAAAAAATATGATAAAATATCTTATTAATTTAAACATATATTGATTAGTAGTTATAATATTTGGAACATTGATATTTATTTACTCCACAAAAAAATATTAAATATGATAATTTGAATGATTCTCATAGCTCAAATTTTTCTATTCATAGAGGATGCATGAAAAATTATAGAGATAATAATATTCACTTCTAATATGTAAAAATTAAGATGGGTTACATATCTTGATTATTTCTATACCAATATGTTTTGGTTAAACTTCCAAAATATAAAGGGGTTGTGAAACAATTTCTTATAATATAATAAAAACGGGATAACATATGCATTGATTTCATCATGGGATTTCACAAGACCTATTATGGCTATAATTTCATTTGGGTAGTGGATGATACACTTTATATATAGACACTCACTATTTCTATTATATAGGATTTATTATTCAATCTACATTACACGTTATACACTAAGGATGAACAAGATAACACATTCAATAATATAAAATCAAGGACCATGGTTCCCAATAATGTTATGGAGAAGTGTATAACCAGATTCATATATATAAATGAACAGTATTACGTATTATCATCTGTAATATAATGTCAAATATAAATGTACAAATCGGATATTGAATGATATACAGTGATATGGGTCAATTGTATCGAATAGAACTTTGGATCAAAACCTTACTATAGATAAATTTTCATTAATAATATTTTACATTATAGTATCCAAAAAGACCAATATGAATATTAACAAGAGAAGATTTTTAGAACTCCAAAATGTTTGGATTAATTCAAAGGATGGAATCTATTATTACTTATTATTTGTCAAGAAATGATCAAAAATTTTAATTTTTTAACAATGTGTAAAAGCATCATAAAATCAATGGAAGGGGAATGTTGATAATAATTGATGATATATATTTTTTAGTGATCATGGAAATTCATCCCTTATAATATCTTACTAGAATATGGTTATGAGATTTAGTATGAATAGGAAGATGATCCAAATATACATTAAACCTTTCCGCATTCAAGATTATGTTGGGATTGGAAATTGTTGTTTATCACTTCCAAAAAACAACAAAAGAACATAATATATTCCATCTATCTATAATGATTGAGTGCATACAAGATATTTTTCATTTATTAAACTCACATGTAATAAAATATTGATATTAATGTACAAAAATGTTGTAGTAGCTGCAGTTTTTTATAAAATAGTTGTAGTTTAAACCACCACCTATTATTATTGTGGTAGTTTCAAATGTTTTTGTGCTTTGAGCAGCCTCTAGTCATTTAGCATCAATTTCAAAAATTTCACAGTGGGTTTAATATGTGTCATTTTTGGTGTATTCAATAGAGGATTCAGTTTTATTTCGAAGTAGTATGTATATAAAAGAATATCAAAGAGAAATATTTAAAAATATTAATAAGTGTTTTTTATATGTATAGAGTAATTTTTTTAGTTGTTGTAAATATTAACCACCACCAAACATATTTTATTTATTTTATTTAGAAGCACTTTCTAAAAATAATGTCTTAATCATAATTTTTTATATATAATAAATAACATTAAATTAAAAAAGGTGACATGATATAAACTAAAACATGAATATATGATAAACCATCATATATACATCATACATACATAACAAATATATAAACCTCAGCAGTCATTATAACCTTAATCTAAATCAACCCATACATCTGTAAACAAATAGATCTATCTACCTCCACTACATCCTCATCCAAATAAATATATATCCACGTCAGGACATCCACTGCATCTCCTACCTCCACTACATCACATCAATGAAAACTTCCCACATTATCTCACCATCTATAACAAAAAAGAAAACTAAAAAGAAAACTAACCATAATAAATCACAATTTATGTAGACTAATTGATTAAATTTTAACATACGATGGAAACTAAGAATCATCATGACTACCTTCTAAATAATTTAATAGATCAAAACAAAAAACCTCATCCCTACCTCCAATATCTTCCACCAACATTGAAAACCATAATATTTAAGAAAATAAATTTGAAATATAAAATATAGTTAATATATTCAGAACAATGCACATAATATTTTTCTATGTTAATCAAATTGAATGAATTTTAAATTCAAAATGTAAAATATAACTAAAAACACATTCATCACATAAAAATTCCAATTTAATATAAGATTCAACGCATGGAACTAAGAAGGTATAATTATATATTATAATTTATTTGTAAAGCGACGTGTGGTTTGGATGAAATTTACCTAATATTTTATTAAATACATTGATATCAAAACATATCATTTATTTCCAAATTAACTTAGTTGTTGTTTTCCAATGATTTTAAATCAATATATGGCCATTTTATTTGGCTTTGACCATTCCACACACGTTTTAGTGTTTTAAAACACTAAAAAATATTTTCAAACCAAAATAGTTAAACTATCATTTGGAATTATGTGTCTTAATTTACTAAATTTCACAATTAAATATTTGATATTTTTCCCATAAATTTTTTGAAAATACAAAGTCATTGGCCCGGTTGTTACCCCGTAACCTTTTTAGGGGTATTGTACATTATAGAATATTTTAATAAGGAATTCTGACCAAACCACACATCACATTGATGTTTTTTCTATACATACACATCAAAATACCTTATAAGTGGTTCAAAAAAATATTTTATGTCAATATATTGTCTTTTTTATGTTTTTATCCATTCCATGAACATTTTATTGTTTTAAAACAATAAAAAAATTTAAGGAGATAACATATAAATCATTATTCTGATTGATGTTCCATCAGTTTCTAAATTTAGACATTAAATATATTGTTGGGTTACCCAAATTTTATGGAAATCTAATGTCGATTTCCTGGTTTTGACACCCCTTTGTATTGGTTTTTAATAGTTTTTATACCTATATGAAGAGGCTACTGAGTTATTCCGACCACATCGCATTTTATATTGACATCATGTCATTACGTACATAAAAAAATGACATACTGGTGGTATTCCAATGATATCACAACAATATGAGGACATTTTATATTGTATTTACTATTCCAAAAAGGTTTTAGTATTTTAAAACATTAAAAATGTTATTAAATCCATATCTAAAATTTTTTTATTCAAAATGATGTGTCATGAGTTCCTACATTTCACAATTTAAAATAATGTAATTTTTACCTGATTTCTTAGATATCTGACATTGTTTTTCTATTTTTTACACCCCAACACTTGTTTTTAAAGGTTTGTGTACATTTAAGAAGTGTTTACTGAGTCTTTCCGCCCACACCACACATCATATTGATGTTTTTTCTATGCATACATGTAATAAATAACTACTAGATTGTTTTATAGTTATTTTCACAACAATATGAGGTCTTTTATATGTTTTTGATTGGTCTACACACATTTTAGTGTTCTAAAATAAAAAAACTGTTTCTGAAAATTATATTAAAAGAGTCATTATGAATGACATAACTAGAGTTATTAAATTTCACAATAAAATCTAATATCATTGCAACCTAATTTCAGGGAAATCTTGTAACATTTTTCTAGTTTTTGACACCCAATACTTGTTCGTATTGGTTTTTATACCTTTTATAATTGGTTACTAAGTCATTCTGACCACACTACACATCAGATTAACATGTCCACTATGTGTAAATGCCAAAAATAATACATTGGTGGTTTTTCATGGATTTAACATCAATACGATGACTTTTTATATGGTTTTAAACATTTTTTGCACATTTTAGTGTTTAAGAACACCAAAAGCATGTTTGGGGTCATAATAGGAAGCAATTATTCATAATGATGTTCTCTTAGTTAATATATATTAAAAATAAATCTACAGTTATTTTCCCCGAATTTAATTCTAATCCAAGTACCTTTTCATTTTCTTGACCCACACACTTGATTTTAAGGTTTTTTATACCTTTAAGAAGGCTCACTGAGTCCATCCGAGCACACTACACATCAGATTGACATGTTATCTATGCACACACTTCAAACATACATCAGTGGTGGAATTCCAATTATTTTATTTCAATATGATGTTTTTATATGGTTTTGACCACTAGACAAATTTTTTAGTGTTTTAGAACACTAAAAACGTGTTTACTTCCATAATGATAAAACTATAATTATGAAAGACATGCAGTCGGTTTTGAGATTTTAAAATTAAATATTTTAATTTTTTTCAATGATTTTAGGTAAATACAACACAATTAATTTGGTTTCAAACCCCTAACTAATGTTTCATAAACATTGATATCTATTAAAATGCGTTATTGAGTCTTTCAGAGCACACCACACATTAAAAGAATGTGTTGTTTTTATGAACATGATAAAAATAAATAACTGTTTATATTCCCTTAATTTCACATTAATATGAGATCATTCCTTATTGTTTAAATACTTAAATGTGATTTTTAGTTTTTCAAAAAATAAAATCATTTTTACGAGCATCAAATGAAAACTGTTAGTCGAATTGACGTTGTGTCGATTCCAATATATCATAAATAAATATGTGGTTTTGTCCCAAGATAACTATTATTATAATAAAATATTTTTTTCTAAATTATAATTTGATAATGAATAAGTTATTACCAAAATTAAATATTTATCACACTCTGCCCAGTTGTGTACCATGTCACAGCCAATCTAGTTACACCTCTCGTCATTCCTGGTCTAGTCACACCACACCTCAAGCCCAATCCACACAACACATTCACCATGTTATCTACTCAAAGGAAAATGGTGATTGATGATATTACAAGAGGTTCAATACAATCAGATCTAATATATCTGACAGTTATGTTTACTATTTGAGGTTTTTTATACAACCAATACATTATTTAGTATTTGTTAAGTATAACATCATCTATTTCATGGTGGATAATAATTTATCTGTTAGATGTATAGTTGAACTATATTGTATATATTTTGGGTTTTTTGGGTACAAATTGGTGAGTTTTTATTTATATAGAAGAATTGTTTTGAACAAAAAACAAAAAATAACATTGGGGATTGAATGGGAAAGATCACCGTCTCAAAAATAGATATCCCAATAATCATCCCATATATTCTAATAGAATCCTTATCTAGTTATAATTCTAGGGTAAAATATAATTAATTTGATCCACATAAGATAACGATAGTGGTGGTGTTCTATGATATATTGATTTTATAATATCCTGATTTTTTCTATTCCAAAAATTTCATTATTTCAAATAGTTAAGTTATATTAAATATATAAAAAATGAAAAACTAAATGTTTTATACAAAAAAAATACATGACGAACTATAATAATCTATATATTTACCAAAAACCATTCATTGATAAATAGAATTAAATATTATTTACCAATTTATATATTCAATTATCTTCTTCTTTATTATCTTCATGGTTATTAACCTCCATTGCGATGAGACCTTCATTTTCACCCTCTCTTTCAAGTTCTACTATTTTGATATTTTCAAGAAAAAATTTTATATGGACGCCTCCTTATTACATTACATAGACCTGTAATTAGATAAGAAATCATTTCCATATAAATTATGGATATTTTCATGTTTATACCTTTGGAGAATTGGACATAATACAGTCCCAACAATAATCATAAATAGAAATCAGAAACCATAAAAATAGTATTCACTTCTTCCATAATATAAAACTTTTCAAATATAAAATTATTTCTTTAAACATTATTCATACATTTAATATGGATTCCATCTTTTTCTTAAATAACCTTATAAACAATGAAAATCATTTAAAAAATTGTGATTAGCATAAAAAATAAAAGTATGGGATCTAAAAATAAGGAATTAACACATTATTCCATGAATACTTGTAAAATATGAAATCATTTTCAAAAAACACCTTTGTCGCCCATATATACTTACATTGTGAAACATGATATTTACACAAAATTCACTCAATAAATAAGAACAAAAATAGAACCATAAGGGTATCTTGGGGAATTATTTACCCAAACTTGTAAACCTGAGAACTGCCATATAATTTGCAGCACTCAAGGATACCATACAATTTGTGTAACCATCGCAACTACTCATGTAGTAACCATACGAACAACCTCCAACATACATATAACCAATAAATTATAGGGTGATATAGGTCACACCATTCATCATAAAAAATTCCCAAGAACCATAACACAATCAATCGACATGAATAATTTCATAAAAAACTGCTTTTTAATTTTTTAAAACAAAATGTTAAAAGATGATTTTAAATGAAAACCCACTTCAAAATAGCATATAATTTATGGAACATGTAATAGAGTTCAGGTAATATGTGTATAATTTATAAATACACATAATTCAACATAATTTAAAAAAACTCATCACCCAATCTATTTTAATACCACATTAGTAAGGAAGTAGAATGTTAAACCAACGAACAGAGATCAGATTATGAATTCCCTTACCACAAGGTTATCTAACTTCAAACACACATAATTCTCCTATATAATGGATAATTTTTTTATTAATATCTTACAAGTATGTATTAAACTTTATAAAACATTATATAATCATTTCATTATATCATTTCACCCATTAATTGTAATTATTTTGTTCAATGTATTTTCTTGGGTGAGTTCTTCACATGATTTTCCATGATAAGATCAGGAAGGATATTCTTGTTGATTGTGAGTGAAACATGATATTTAGAACGGATTGGTATTTAAATATTTCCAGAAACATAAATTATACCATTTATCCTTTTTAATTCTGACATGAAGATGATTCATGAGTTAAAACATTATTGATCATTTTTTGGTTATTTATGAGATTCTTCAATCGCAAAGAAAACATTTTATTTAATAAATTAATAAGATGTGTAAAACATGATTCCTAAACCTTATATAAGTTATAATTCAAAAATTATAATTTGTTTCATCTTTAAAAATGGTTCCATGACCAGTCTTGAAAGAAGTAAAAGAAATTGAAATTACATTGTCTACGATGTCGGTAAATCGACACATCACATATGATGTTTTGATTTATTGAATTAGAGGGATATGAGAAGAAGTATTATGGTGAGTCCTCCATAGACATGATTAAATCAAGAATATGTATGATACTAGATAATTAATGTATCATGGATAATTTGATGATTGAAAATAATAATAATAGAAAATAAAAACAAAGGAAATGAAACAAAATAAAAGAGGGTGTATACCTCTTGATCTCTTATATTTGAGATAATTATTGAGTCCATTGGTTTTGGCCTTTTGGTGAGTCTAGTTGATTTAGGACATGGGAAAAAACCTTGGGAGGAGTATTGGGTAGAAGATAGGTAAGGCTCAAGTATTACGAGATGTGGGAGGAAGATGGGGAATGCAGGTATTATTTATAGAGGAGGAGAGGAGGTATCTTGAATTATTTTAATCAATATTATAATATTTTTTCCTAATACTATGAATAGTAATAATTCATGTGACCACAAATAGTAATAATGACATTTTTGTTATAACCATGTGGTCATAGATGATCCTTCCATAACATTGACGTAATAAATCATGTATTTAGCATGAATCATATTTTATCGAATATTACTATTCATCATAAATTCTACAATTTTAGAAAATTCCAAAAAATTCACCCTACCCATTTCATTACATGTACAATTTCCAAATGAACTAATTTTTTTGGAATAATTTTCTAAATATTATTCAATTAATTTTTATGTAAAATCATAATTTATTCCAAAACAAAAATTTCAAATTCATAACTCATTTTTAACACCTTGGAAAATTAATCATCATCTCATTATCTTATAACATTGAAAATATAAGATAATAACATGATTTATGATTCATTAGGGTCATATTACTATTCATATTACTTTTCATGAGGGTGTGTTGTTATTTACTAAAAAATCAAGTTGGTTCAATTAGACTCCAAATATCATACTGAACACAAACGTAGATGACAATTTCTTGAAATTCAAAATGTAGAAGCGATAAAGTTATGTTTAAAGGATATTTATAAATATCTACTTCAAACAATGTTTCATGAATTTCAATTTATTTTTTTAAAACCTTTGGGTGTAATATTATCCATGGATTTTATAAATTACATCCTTAGAATTTTATTTACTTATTGAAAAGTTAGGGTACCGTTCCCTCATTGAATTTTCAGACTCCCATGTTTCTTCATCAACCATGTAGTTTATCCCCAAAACTTTTACCAGGTGGATTACATTATTCCACAATACCTTTTTCATTCAATCAAAAATCGGAACAGTTTTCTCAACATATGAAACGTACTCTTCTAGGAGAACTTCTTCCAGGATCAAGACATGAGTTGAATTTAGCACATACATTTTCAACATCGAAACATGAAAAACATTATGTACCAGAGAAAAATTCGGAAGCAATGTTACATGGTATACCACTGGTAAACATTTATCTAGGATTTGAAAATGATTGATGAACCACAAACTTATATTTATTTTCAAACCAAAACGCATCACACATTTCCAAGGATGGTTTTTACAGAAAACATGGTCACCAACCTCGAATGAGAAGTCTTTCCATATGTTACTTCATAAATTTTATGTCTACTCTAATCATTCCTCATGTGCATCTGGATAATATTAACTTTCTTGGCCACATCCTCTACAAATTCAAATCCCATCAATATTCTTTCACTAAATTCATCCCAAAACACTGGAGTCCGACACAGCCTGACATAAAATTCCTCAAAATGTTCCATTTGAATACTATAATGAAATATATTATTATACGAAAACTAAACTAAAAAAATATGTCGACCCGAAAATCGCTAGTAGTCTATTCAACAAGTTTGAAAAACATTCTCAAAAGTATAAATTTTTCTTTCTAACATCCCATCTGATTGAGGATGTAAAGATGTACTGAAATTTTATTTTATGCCCAACATCTTCTAAAGGACCTTCCAAAAGATATAAGTCATCTTTGGATCCCAGTCAGATTCAATAAAAATATGAACTCCATGTATGCTACCAATCTCATTGAGGTACCATCGAGAAATTTGATCCAGTGACATTGTATCTCAAATAGAATGAAAATATAAAAATTTAGTTAGCCGATCAACAATGAAAAAAATCACGTTGTTACCTACAGAATTTTTAGGTAGTCCCACCAAAATTTTCAATGAATACATTCTACCATTTCCACTCTGGAATTGTAAAATATTGATGTATCCCCTTCGGTTATTTCCATTCTACATTAACTTGTGGAAATTTCAAAAATTTCAAGGTAATATCAGCAATATATCTTTTCATTCAACCCTAATAATAATAATTTTGAAGGTCTGTATACATCTTAGTACATCCCAGATGAACTAAACATGGAGAAATATATGATTCACACAAAAAATAAATCTCCAACTAGGAATCACTAGACACACACAACCTTTTTCTAAATCATAAAACACAATCTTATTCTATGATAAATTATGGATACATAACCATTTTCACTAATTATACCTTCTCTTGTAGCTCATTGTATTTTTTATCATTCTTATTTATATCTGATAGAGATTACTGCATTGAAAACAAAACAATATAAAATAATTTCATGCACAAACAACTTCTATGACGAAATTCATCAAATCATCTATCAAGGGATCATGTTTCTATCATAACAAGGTTAAAGATGCATGATGTTTTTGACTCATGGAATCTTCCACATTGTTTGATTATCCTAGATGGTAATTTATCTGGAAATAATAATCCATTATCAGTTCAAGACACCTTCTATGCCTCATGTTTAATTACTTATTAGTGAATATATACTTCATACATTTATGGTTTGTATATATTTGACATTTTGATCCTTATAAATGATGCATCCAAATATTCAAAGAAAAAAAATTATCAAATTCCAAATCATGTGTGGGATAATTTAACTCATAAGGATTTAGTAGTATTGACGGATATGTAATTACCTGATCATTTTGCATCAAAAAATATCCACGTACCTTCAAAAAATCATAACTGCAGTTTACAAACTCACTTTTTTGGGAAGTAAAGGCCAAAAATGAAGCATTCACTAATATTATCATTTTTTCCTAAAAGACTTCACATTGGTCTCTCCAAATTAATTTTACCCATTTTTTAATTTACCTGGTTATTGGGATGGATAACAGTGTAATGTTTTTAAAAAAATGTTGGAAATAACCTTATAATCGATTAAAACTACGAATCTCTATAACTTTTGTGGGTCTTGGCCATTCATCAACCAATCTTCTTTTGGAAGGATCAACTGTTATTCCAATCCTATTTAAAATATCCCCAAGACATTGTTTTGTAACTGAATGGCACACTTCTGAAATTTCCATACAGTTTTTATTCTTATATGGTTTGTAAAATAACCCTTAGATGATTTTAATGCTCTTATTTACTCGTAAAAAATACTAGAATTTAATCAATAAGCAAAACTAAAAATTTATCCAAGACCTCATGAAATATACTATTGAAAAGATTGATGAATAAAAAATTCATTAGTTAACCAAAATATCATAACAACCAATTCATAATGCCCATAACTATTAGTAAATGATTCTTTCGGATGTCATCCACCTTCACCTTCAGCAGTAGGTATCCAGATCACAAGTAAATATTTGAAGTGTATTGAGCTCCCTTGAGATGATCATGAATGTTATGAATATGGGGAAAAGGATGCATATTTTAAACAATGATGTTATTCAAAGATCTATAATAAAAAAAGTCGCATTGAACCATCTTTCATTTTAACAAACAAAATAAGATCACACCATGGTGAAGTGCAAGGAAAAATGAAGCCTTTATTAAGAAAATCTTACAACTGATTTTTCAATTCAAGAATTTTTATTTGAGGGATACGATATGAGGGTTTTTTAATTTACTTGGCATGAGGAACTACGTAAACTTTGAATTCGACTTACAGATCATGTATGAAAAATGGTCACTCATCAGGAAAAACATCAAGGTATTGACTTACCTACAGAACATCATTAATCTTTACAGTTCACTTCTTTTCAATAATATAAGCTAGATAACATTCATTTCAATCTTTTCATAGTTTCTCAACTTCATGGTATATTATCAATAGTATGGGTTCGTTCTTGTATAAAAAATAAAAATCATTGTGAAAAACAATTTATTTGGTTCTACAGTCAATCTTTTCATGATAATCAGAAAGTCAATCCATTCACAGAATAACATCAATCTCGACCAAGGGAAAAACATCAATGTTTGCTGGTAATGTCCTTCCATAGACCACAATAGAGATAATCTTATAATTTATATTTGTTATAATATATCCCCAATGTGTTTTAACAATGAGTTATTGTCTCATTTGTTGTGGTGATATTTTAAATTTAACCAAAAATTTCTCAGAAATAAAGGAATGTGTAGATATCATATCAAAAAAAACAATAGAAAAATCTATGTAAAAATGTACCTCATACAACATGATTGGATGGCCCAACATCTAATGACATAGTCACGAAAGATATCACTACGCATTTCTTCTTATATCTGTCTTCTTTGAATCATTTGGATCTCGCTTTGGGAAGGAATTATCATTATGACCCATAAAACCACATTTAAAACACATAATAGGTTTCTTATCAAGATTAGTCATAGGATCATTTTTATTACAATCTCGGTTCATGTGTCCAAACGTAACACATAAAAAACACTTCATCGTTTTGGAAATACATTCCACATAGAAATTGTTGCCACACTTTTCAAAAACTAGAAACTAGATTTTTTAACCATGAAATTTCATTGTATGATTCTAACCCTTTCTTAACATATGTACATATTCATCTAATAGTTTCCAAAATGAACATGATCACCAGAAATGTTTTTCATTACTTTTTAATACACTGTTGTCCAAGACACTTCGATACCTTGTCTTCAATACTGAGTAAAAGTGTTTGATTTTGCTATCATGATCTAGATTAAGATTTGCAAAATACCTCTCTAATCGTCTGATGATTGCTTCATATACAACTATTTAATATTCCTCCCAATGCATCAATTCATGGAATTTCTTCTCCATCATATGTCACACCATATTAGGAAAATATTTTTCAATGAAAATAATTTAAATTTCATCCCACTCTAAGGCATCATTATCCTCTCTATCACTGATATTTTCAAGGGATTTATGTTGTCCTTCATCAGCTACTAGGTCCGAAGATCCATTGAAAGACAGAGGGAGTTGTCTCATAAAATGTTCCACTATTGTCATGTTACATTTTGGTACCTATGTTTGTTCTCTCGAATGGATGACACTACTATTTATTTCTTGAGTTTGATGAGACATTACTATCACAAACTATATGGTTTCTTTCCACTCCAATCAAGGCTGCAGATTCGGAAGGATGGTGTTCCATCGGAGCCTCTCCACTTCAGCTTCCCTATTTCTTCTACGATTAACCATTCTGAACAAACATATCTTAATCGAAGAAACATGGTAATAATTAAAGGATATATCATTTCAAATTTACCATATAGTTAAAAAAATTATGGCATTATTTTAACATCATCCTAACCCCTAACATTATTTCAACCATCTTCTAATACCAACTATAAGGACCCATTCTTATTACATTACATATTCATTAATTTCATCTAGAAATCACTTACTTTCACATTGATGATCTTTTTGAATATTAGGTATTTAAATAATTAGATATAATACAGTCCTAACATTACACATTAATACATAGTGTAATCCATATAAACAATATTCACTTCCAAAATATAAAATTTTTTAAATAAAACCTGATTTCATTGACAATTCATCAAACATTTAACATTGTATATTTCATTTTCCTACACATCCTTATATCCGGTAATATATAATTTAGAAACATGGGATGTGAATAAAAATCTCAGTATGGGATATAAAAAGAAGATAATAACACATTAGTCCATGAATACTTGGGATGTATGAAACCATTTTAAAAATACACACTTCTCATTGATATATACTTACTCTGTGAAACATGAGATTTTCACAATATTCCTATTACAACCCGGCTTTTTTATTACACACATAAACATGATTTGTTAAATAAAAACATCAGTTGATACAATATATAAAATCAGGAGGTCTAGCATATTTGGGTCTTATGAACATCACATAATGACATAAAACATTAAACAAAACATCTTTGTTGAATACTTACTTTACATTACCACTACATTCCCTCGTACTTAGCATTGCATGTGATAACATGAAGACATGCATAAGAAAAGGGTGAGATATAAATCATAGTAAGGGAGTAAGTTAGTAATGACATGAAGAATAAAATACATGTTATGAAATAGGTTTATCAATGGAGCATAAGAGAACAATGAACATAAAGGAATGATATAGCATGATTATCATATCATGGAAATATGGAAACAACAATAAACATGGTATTAGCATGATCCAAGTCTGATTTCACATGGAGCATGAGTAATATTAATTTCACATGATTTATAATTATTAAATACTCATTTCACTTTATGTATCATAATACTAATCATTACCCAATGCATTAGAGTTCTATCGGGGTGCACCTTTCATAAACATTTCTTTTCAGGAAAAAGTGTGCCACATAGATTATACAACATGGAATCATTAAAGATCGTCATTTATTCTAGGATAAAGGAATTTTGAATTAATATATCAAACTCTCAAATCAATAGTTAAACATGAATAAAGTTGAATACCCTTGATAGAGAAATGGTTATAGTATTCATGATACAATGACTTTGGCTTAGAAAATCGTGGTGCAATTTCGGTAGCATAACTGTGTGAAATAAGAATTAATAGAAATTGGTGATGAGATGGAAAGGGGTGTCTCATCATATGTACATGAGATGGAAAATAACGGGGCATTATAGATACATTTCCCAACATATGTAATAGAATTTTATATTCTTAATACAAAATAATTTCACGAATGGAAATGAGGAGAGATAAATTTCTTACAGAATTTCGGTGCGGACACAAGTGTACATGAAATGAATTAATGATATAGAAAGGGGTATATCATCATTAAAACATAAATAGGTCAGTATGTGGTAGGTTTTAAATCATACCCCAACATTTTTAATTGAAAATAAAAGATCATAACAACATAATGAAATTTGGACAAAAATGAGAACGGAAGAAATATCTTAAATGGATGTGTGATCTCAATGGCTTGGGAGAGGCTTGAAAAAGGCTTCATGGGATATTGGGGAAACATGGAATGATTCTAATGAGGGGAGGGAAGAGTATGGTCATGCTCAAAAGGATTTTAGGGAAGAGGATGTGGGAGCATGGGTGCGATTATATATGATAAGAGAGGGAATTCTATAATATTTTAGTTTGGGACAACAGACATTAAACTAATCAAAATGAAAAACCACCCCTTGTTTTTTCCCATGGGTTTTTCCAAAGGGTAGTGGAAAACATTATGTTATAAGGCCAGTGTCCTAAATTCTTAAAATAATATGCTTTCTTATGTGGATTTGTGTCACTCTATCAAGGAAATCAATTTAAAAGGATAAATGGATTTATAACTCTTGGGGGGTCTACTAAGGATTTGTATAAGAAATAAAATAATTCCAAAATCACCTTTTTGTAATTTATAAACATAAATTGACAGAAAATAAAGTTCATAGTGTTTTATTACATCACTATTGGGTCATTGTGATTCCATTAAATCAATTTTATATTTAAATGATACATAATTTTTACCAATAAAATCGCATGTGTTAATAAATTATGAAAATTTCACCGTAGGATAATTTTGACGTCTTGATTCCAAAAATAATATTAATTTTATCTAAATAATTTTCTTAATATTCTGTTTTTTGGTTTTAAAATAAAAAATTACATTTAACGAAAATTCATGGGCTTGGACATAAACAACTTTCAAATAATTGAAATTACAGTTATATTAAAAAAAATTATATTATCATTTATATTTAATAAAGACTAATTTAGTAACAATATTTAATTAAAATATTATTTAAATAAAAAATACATCAATTCATCCAAATATATTTCTTTATTTATAAATAACTAAAAATACTATTTCTTAATTAAAAACTATTTACAATGTAACAATAATAAAATGAATGTATATACTATATACAAAGAATAATGAACATAATCATAGTGTTAGGGTCATTTTACATAACCCCTTATAACACCTGTATAATACCAAAGGGTAAGGTGTGCGATGGTGAAAGTCTCTTGAGGTGGCTTATATAACATCGATCGGGTGGAAATCTCTATCAACTTCCACATCTCCCATAGGCATTTCCACTCGATCTTAACGTGCTGAAGCTCGGCTTGGGCATGGTCAAGAGTGATTCCCAATGGCACCACATCCTTTCTTACCTCTGACAAATGGGATTCGTATAGACCTATTCTACTGGATGAGGCCATCTCTTCCTTTATCTTAGTAAATTGGATTGGTTATATCCCTATACTTATACTAATCAAGTGATCATTGTTCGAATACTATATTAGAAATAGTCATAATTCATAAAGGTATTTTAAAATCTAGAAACATAAAACCAAGGAAGTACATAAGTTTTATATATCCACAATAATACATTTAATTATATTAAGAGTAATTTTAATTAATTAATGTTTGGGTCGATACAATATTCCCACATTAAAAAAAGTTCTTAAAAATTTTATTTTGCATTATAATAATCAAACAGGTGTAGGTACTTACCCTTCAGTTCCTCATTTTGTTCCCATGATGCCTCTTCTTACTTATGGTTTCACCATATTACCTTGACCAGGATTGTAGTCTTGTTACGTATAACATTAACTCTATGATCCAAGATATTCACATGATTCACCTCGTAAAGAAATATAATCCTCGAATTGTATTACATCTAAAGAGAGTACATGTTAACGGTCTGGTGTGTACTTATTTAATATGGATACATGAAAGACATCATGTACTTTGGTCATTGTAGTTGGAAGTTATAGTCGATAGTCCACCACCATGACATGATCAGGAATATTTATGGGGCCGATGCACCTAGGACATACCCTCCCTTTCATTCCAAACCTCATTACCTTATTCCATAGAGATCTGCCTAGAAATACCATGTCTCCTAATATGAACTCAAGGTCTCATCGACAGTTATATGCATAACTCTTCTGTTGACATTGGGATGCCTTGATATGTTGTTGAATGGTTTTCACCTTCTCTACCATTTTATTAAAAATTATAGGTCCTAGAAGCATACGCTCACTGAATTCATCCCAACATACTGGTGTTATGCCCCTTTCCTTATAAATTTATTCATATGGTTCCATTAAGATGATCAAGTGGGAACTGTTACCAAAGGATAATTCAATAATTTGAATATTTTGGTCCCATCCTTTTTTGAAGTCCATAGAACATGATCTTAACATAACATACAGTGTCTAAATTGTTTTCTCAGATTGGCCATTAGTTTGAGGATGATAGGACGTACTAAAGTTTAGTTATATTCTTAAAGCATGTTTGAGACTTTTACAGAACATTGAGGTGGATCTCAGATCCAGATCATATAGATAGTGTAAATCCATGAGGCCCTACCCCCTTCGTTGATTTAAATCTATGCATGTTGTTATAATGGAAATATATCTCGAATCATGATAAAATGGGATTTCTTCATAAGACGATTTTTAATGACCCATATAGCATTTTTTCCTCAAGATTTCCTTAGAAAGTATACTGACAAAGTCCATGGAAATGTTCTCCCACATACATGTTGGTATGGGTAGTGGTTGCATCATCCCCTTAGACTTTTGCCTCTAAGACATCACATTCTAAAATACTAGGCACAATGATGTATATTCAGCAATATCCCTTTTAATATTGACCCACCAAATGTTTTCATAGAGATCTAGATACATCTTTGTGCTCCCTGGGTGTATAGAGAAGGTTGAGCTATGTGCATCTTTCAGAAGCTCTTTCATTATCACTGCATCAGTTGGTACATATAATAACCACCCAAATCTCACTATTCCACCCTTTTCAACAACAAACTCTAAGGATTTCTCATTTCAGATAGCTTCCTCCTTTTCTAGAATTTACACTTCCTTTTTTGATCATCATATATTTTCACCATGATGGATGGTTGAGCAATCATTTTAGAAAGGATTTATAATGTTCCAACAATAATGATTATTATGAAAATCCTCTGTAAATCGGAGAATATTGGATCCTTTTCAATTATCATCATTGAAAATGATGCTGAATGCTTTCTACTTTGAGCATATTCTACCTTGATTCCTTACTGAGATGGTAGTGGATTGAGCAGTCATAATCCTCGATGACCACTATCCATATTCATTGGTTCATACTAAAAAATATTTGTGTGAATATATATTTTAGGCCCTTGTGATCAATATATATATTTTCACTTCTCACCATACAGATAATACCGCCAGATTTTCTATGCAAAGATCACAACCACCAATTCCAGATCATGTGTGAGATCATTTTTCTAAGGTATTTTCAGCTACCTTGAGGCGTAGGCTATGAATTTATAATTTCTCATCATCACACCAACTAAAACCCTCTTTTTAGCATCATTGTACACCACAAGGAGTTCTCCACTTATTGGTAGTGTGAGTACTAGTGTAGGGATAAGCCTCTTTTTCGACATCATGAATCTCTCTTCGCATTCATCACTCTGAGAAAACATTACACCCTTCCAAGTTAGATTTGTAAAAGGTTTTGATAATCATGAGAAATTCCTCCCAAATTGGCGATAATATCCAGCTAACCCTAGAAATATATGAATATCCATTACCGATGTGGGCATTGGCGATGCCTCAATTACAGCTATCTTGGAGGGAACCATAGATATCTAATTTCTTGTGATGATATTACCCAAGAATAGGAATTCCTTAAACTAGAACTCAAACATTCTATACCATTCAAAAATATTCTACTTTCTCATGTTTTCTAGAACATTTCATAGATGATCCTCATGATCCTTTGTGGTTTTATAGATTATTATAATATCATATATAAATGCAACATCAAATTTTTTAAAAAAATATTTAAGGACTCTATTCATTAGGTCCATGATGATTCTTGGAGCATTAGTGAGTTTGAAAGGCGTTACTATGACTTCATTGTGCATGTCACGTGTACAAAAAAGATTTCCGGGTGATATCAGCCTTCTTCACCCTTACTTGGTAATATCCTGAAATGAAATCCACCTTGGAAATGTATTTTTCTCCACATAGCTGATCGAACATGTCATCAATTGGTTGGAGAAGATACTTGTTCTTAATCATGATTTTGTAGAGAACAAGATAATCAATGATAAGGGGCATTGGTCAATCCTTCTTCTTGACGAAGAGGACCAGTGCACCCCCTGGAGAATCAATTGGTCATATAAACACATTATTTAGATTATCTTTTATTTGTTTCTTCATCTCCTCAAGCTCCACAATAGCCATTCTATATGGAGTCTTCGATATTGGTAATTACCCATGTGTATGGTCAATTTAGAATACAACATATCTTCTAGGAGGAAGACCATGAAATTCCTTGGGAAACACTTCAGCGAATTCCCCCACAATAGGCATGTATTGAAGGAATATGACTTCCATAGAATCAATCATCTGAGCTACATACACGTGTTCAGAGGGCATTATTATCCATGCTTGAGATGATGGTAGTAAATAAGACTAATCATCATCCTTGCAATTTTATATAATTGGGGGTCAATTCAACTTGTGGAGAGTGATTTACCTCTCACAAAAATTTATGTTGGCTCTATATAATGAAATCCAAACCATGCCAAAAAAATTGCATCAAATTACACCAGAGGGAGTACGACGAGGTTCGCTGAGATGTTATATAAAACAATTATGATAGGGGAGGAGATATATTCATGGGGTGCAATGATTTCCCAATTTTTTTTACTCACAGACATATTTACTTCCATGATTTGTGGCAGTGTTGGAATTCTTCTACTAATCTTTCAGGATATAAAAGTATGTGTAGATCCATAATCAAAAATTGTGTTAACTATTATTGATTGAATAACTAGCCTATTGTTCAACACTTCATTGTCAGAGTTAACTTTGGCGGTAGTGATGGGAGAATCTCTCCCTTGCTGCCTTGGAAGTTTTTGGTTGAATCTAAAAACCCTTGGCTTAGGGAACTAATGTGAAATTGGACCTGGTTCCTTGTAGTTGATAAAATTAACAACACGTTGAGGGTCGAACATTGTGTTCCAATCCTCTGTTGTAGTTGTGGGTTTTTTCTTGTCAGAAGTTCACGGCTATGGGACCTTACCTTCCACACCTAAAGCATTTCATTTCCCCTTCAAGATATTTCTGAGGTTCTTCCTTGCACACATTTGGAATGTGGGGCGATGGATTTTTTTAGAACGACTGTATTTACCCATCAGACTGCTTGATTTGTAGCCCAGCTTATGCTTCTTATCCCATGATAACCTTGATATTCATTGATCTCTACATTGACCTTAAGGGCACATCAAACAATTTCTTCACAGCTATTGATGTCACGGATTTTGAGGGCATTCTGTAGGCTAGGTTTCATCCCACCAAAGAAGATGTCAAACATGCATTTGGGGGAAATGATAAAGCTAGATGAACATTGTAAAATACTTGTGATGTTTTCCTCATATGCACAAGTGGAATCATCGTTTTTTTTTTGAGGTAAAGGAATCCCCTTTCTATCTTAATTCATAGGGTGTTGTGAAAATATTTATCCAAAAACATTTTATGGAAATCCTTCCTTTCTGATGCCTCGATCACCTCCTCAGGAATCATATTTTCAATATATTCCACTATTGATCGGCTTCACCCTCTATACGATATGCATCCATAAGAACTTTCTGTTGTTTTTAAAATTTAAGGATGAATAAGATCGTTTCAATGGAGTTATTTCATTGTATGACAATTGAGGGCTCATATGATCCATTAAAAGTATGAGGCCTTTTTCTCATGAAGCTATCAATTGCGACTTATTTTTCATGGGGGGGGGGGTTGGAAATTCTTCTTAACAAATGTTTCTATTAAATGAATGAGTTAGCTGAGAGAGTATCGTGAAAAGTTATTGATCACCTCTCCCATTGGGCAAGGCATCTCATTAGAACAATCATGACATTGATCTTCACATCAGTTTTTAGCCTGAGTCCTCCAATTACTTTCCACTGGATGGAATAAAAGGAATGTTATGGGTAGCACATAAAGGGTAATCCATACACAAAAATGGATGACTTATAAATAACTACTATTTTCGTAACTTATGAATCTATATATTTCAATCTATGTTATCCATGATCTTCTTCCCAACATTTATTCTTAGGGGAAATTTTTCCCATAACAAATATTCATACTAATTAAGCTTGTGAATTTACAAAAGCATATCCCCCAGTAGTTTCGTATTCAAGAGTGAAACTTGACCGGTTTTCATGTTCCCGGATACCACGGGTCAAGCCAGAAGCACCTTGTTAGAGTTTTCACTCCTAGGTACATCTATCACAAAGCCGCCTCTACCTCCTTTTTTCCAAATGGGGATTCATTTTCATGATTAACCACTTACCCAATAGTAAAAAATATTTAGGGATGTTTTTATTATACTTATTCTAACCTCTAAGTCATTACTAGGGTTTTCTAATCCTAATACCAAAAATAACTAAACATGTCCTCAGATACTAACTATAACAAGCATACATTTTATTACACACATAAGAAAGTATTATAACATAAAATATTCAATTTATAAAACATAAAATATTGAGAGGTCTGGTGTATTTGGATATTAGTACCATTTTAGAATGACTTAAAATATGAAACACTACATCATTATTGAAAAATTCCTTTACATGACCATTACATTCCTTCGCACTTCGCATTTAATGGGATAACCTGCGGAAATGTATAAGAAAAGGGTCATCCACAATACCCAGAAAGGTTGTAAAAAAATTATAACATAAATAATACAATAACTTTTAGGCAATAGGCATTCTAATGGAGCATAAGATAATGATGAACATAAAGGCATGATAGAAGGTGATTATCATAACATGGAAATGTGGAAACAACACATAAAATGGTATTAGCATGAGCCAAGGATCATTACACATGGAGCATGACTAAAAACTCAAAGAAATTGAATTAGAATTAGTAAACCCTCAATTAAACTGATGTATCATGATACTAATCTTTACATAATGCATTGGAGCACGATCAGGGAACACCCTTCTTAAACATTTCATTTCTATTATAAGTGTGACACCTTGATCGTACAACATGGAATCATTAAAGATCGTCATTTATTCCATTATAAAGGAATGTGGAATTAATAAATTTAACAATATAATCAATAAGTAAATGTCTGTAAATGTGAATATCATTGATAGGGAAATGGGAATGGTATTAAAGACACAATGACTTTGGTTTTGAAAATCACGGTGCAATTTTGGCAGCATAATGGTGTGACATAAGTATTCCATGAAATGGTTGATGAGAAAAAAATGAGTGTTACATCATTTGAAAATGAAATGGATATTATGGGGGTCATATAGATACATTTCCCATCAGATGTAATGGAATTGTAGATTTATAATACAAAATGCTTGAATTTAAATGAGGAGAGAGAAATTATTTACAGAATTTCAACATGGTTACTACTGTACATGGAAGGCATAAATGAGAGAGAAATGTGTATACCCTCATTAAAACATAAAGATGGATTTATGGGGTAATTTTTAAATCACACCCTATCATTTGTAATTGAAAATAAAATTCAATAACCACATAATTATATTTGGACAAAAATGTTAAAGGAATAAATCCCTTACTTGGATGTGTGAACCCAATGGCTAGGGACATGCTTCTTAGGATCATGGGGTGACATTGGAGGATAATAGAGAGAGTTGGAAAATGTTTGGTCGAGCTCCAATGTCTTTTAGTGAAGAGGAAGTGGGATCTTGGGTGGGTTTATATAGGAAAAGAGAGGGAATTATTTATTATATAGGTTTCGGACACCACACATTAAACTAATCAAACCCAAAAACCAGACCATGGTTTCTGAAAATGGGATTTTATAAAGGGTAATAGGAAACATTAATATATATTTAATATGGATTTACTTATTATAATATTAGTCTTGATTTTGTGGAGGTGATTCACAATATTGAGGAAATAAATTTAAAATTCTAAAAGGTTTTATTACTCTTAGAGGCTCCACTAATGTTTTGTAAAATAAATAAAACATACCCAAAATCACATTATACTAAAGGTAAAAAATTTATTGGACGAACATAATGATTATAATATTTTATTACATCACTATTGGGTCATTATGATGTTAGAAAACACATTTTATATTTAATGGGTACTTACTTTTTATCCAAAAATTCGACCGTCTCACAAAATTATGAAATATTCACAGTTGGATAATTTTGACATCCTGATTCCAAAAAATAATAATCAAATTATCTAAATAATTTTCTAAATATGAAAATTTTTTCATTTAAAATAAAAAAAAGGCAGTTATCAAAAGTTCATGTATTTGGACAAAAATAGTTTTCTGACAATAAAATTTATATTTGTATTCATAAAAATTATAAGATCTTATATATACAATAATATGTAATTTAGTAATAATATTTCACTAAAATATTATTATATTCCAAAGGACATTAATTCATCATAATATATTTCTTAATTGAATATTAACTAAAAATACTAGTTTTTACTTCAAAATTTATTTACAAAGTAACAATAATAAAATGAATGTATATTCTCTTTAAAAAATAATGTTCATAATTATAGTGCTAGGGTATTGTTACATATCCCCTTATAACACCCATATAAGACAAAATGGTAAGGTGTGAGATGATGACAGTCTCTTGGGGTGGCTGAGATAACATCATTTTGGTGGTAATCTCTATCAACTTCCACATCTCCCATAGTCAAATCCGCTGGAGCATAACATGTGGAAGATTGAAATGTGATTATTCAAGAGGGAATTCCAATGACACCACCTTCTTTCTGAGATATGACAAATGGGATTCGTATGGAGAAATTCTACTGGAAGAGGCCATCACATCCTTTGTTTGAGTAAATTGTATATTTTAAAGAAAAATATTTATAAAAATCATGTGATCATTGTTCAACAGCTATATTAGCAAAGGTCAGAATGCCTAACAGTATTTTAAAATCCAAAAAACAAAAACCAGTGAAGTGCATAAGTTTTATATATCCATAATAAGTCATCTAATTAGATGAAGAAGAATTTTCATTAATGAATTTTTTGGTAGATACAATTTACAAAATACATAATAACATAAATAGAACCATAAAGTTATCTCGGGGCCTTACTTAAATAATATTATAACTTCCACGACTACCTTATGATTTTTAACCCTCACGACTACCTTACAATTTGTTTAACCATCACAGTTATAATTGAAGTAACCATACGAATGACCTATAACATAAACATAAAAAATTCATTGGAGGGAGATATAGGTCCCACCCTTCATCATAAAAAATTACCAATAACTAGAATACAATAATAAAAAATAAATTATTTTGTAAAAAATATTTCCTTTGTAATTTATACAAATGAACTTTAAAAGACGATTTTAAAAGAAAAACCTCTTTTAAATATCATATAATTGATGAGAGACATAATAGACTGAATGGAATATGTAAAAACATAGTAAATACACATAATTAAACATAATATAAAAAAACACATCACATAAACAATTTTAATACCATATAAATAATGATGTAGAATGTTAAACCAAATAATGGAAATTAGGTTATGAATTCCCTTACCTCTGGTATGTCTTAATTAAAACTCATTTAAACCTCCTATATAATGGTTAAAACAGTGTTATAAATAAATTATAGAAACATATTCATCATTATAATAATTATATGATCATTTCATTACATAATTTCAACCATTAATTGTTAGTATTTTGTTCCTTGCATTGTTTGGGGTGTGTTCTTTACATGATTTTCCATGATCGGTTCATGATGAATATTCTTGTCGATTGGAAGTGAAACATCAGAATTTTAAAGGAGTGGTATTTAAATATTTATTTTACCATAAATTATACCATTTCTCATTCTGAATTCATGACATGAGGATTTTAATTAGTTAATACGTTTTTTATATTTTGTTTAGGTTATTAAGGGGATTCTTCGATCGTAAGGAACTCATTTTGTTTCATAAACTAATAACACGTGTGATAAGTGATTCTAAAACATTATATAAGCTGTAATACATAATTTTTAATATGTTTAAATGATAAAAATTGTATTATGACCAGTCATGAAGTAGATAGAAGAAATTAAAATCACATCGTCCACGATGTCGGTAAATCTACCCATCACAGGTGATGTTTTAATTTCATGAATAAGTAGGAGATGAGAAGAAGTATTGTGGTGTGTCTTCAATAAACATGATGAAAACGCAATTATATATGAAACTAGATCATTAATTCCTATAGGATAATGGAAGGTGATGAATGAATAATAATATAAAAGAAAAAGAATAGAATGGAATTAAAACAAAAGAGGATGATTAGAATGACCTATTTCAAGACTTGAATGTAGATAGATGAGTGAATATATATCTCTAAAATCATGAGAAACTAGGTTTCTATAATACCTCAATCCAATTTATTCATGGATAATGTTTTTCTTACAGCTAAGTGAATCAAATCCCATCTTTTTCAGAATCATGACCATGAGTGGTGAGGATCTGTTGCTGCATACAATAAAAGAAAATTTATCACTGGAGTTACCAATCACTCGAATGCGGGGGGAACTAAAGGTATTTATTTTATTGATGCAATAAATAGTATTTAACTAAACAAAGATCATATATCAATTTGGCCTCCTCTATTCAAGAAGTTGGAAGATGATGGTTACTAAGTTGTATCAGATCTAGAGGCGCTTCAATAACGTGCGCTACTTTGCAAATTATCTATCATGGGTCTCATATCATACATGAAAGGTGATCACTGTGGAATCTAATAAATTTAAATCATATAATTTATCGATGTTGTGGAATTTAGAATTGAAAATTTGTTTTTATAGGCTTCAGGTACTTTCACATTCTATTCAATTTTAAAAATGATTTTGACAGAATAATGAAAATGAGTAACATCTAACTTAATACTGTGAGTCTTAGGATCTCTGAATAGTATTTTTTCATTAATCCAAACACACATAGTAATTCGATGGCATAGTTATGGGTAATATTTCATGGATTAAACTAGTATTTTTTTCACCCTATTATCCTAAATAAACTTGATTCTTATATTGGTTTGTCCTAGAAAATTGACCAAAGAACTCTAAATGCTTATTTGGTCTCCTTTACGATGGTAATGGTAGAGATAAATCATTATTCCCATAATCCCAATTAAATAAAATATAATTCCAAAGAATATAAATCACAAATTAGTATATAATATGAAAAATCCACCATACTGTGATACTTGCATACTTAATCTCCATACTATTGCAAACTCTCAGGTGATTAGGAAACTACTGGTCCATCCACAATAGAATGAATAGAAGGAAATAAAAAATTATAAAAAAGTTAATCCACCAATCATGGATATTCTAGATAAATAAAATAAGAAGAATGAGGTATGGGTGAATAATACCAACAAACTAACAAGTACAATGAACACCTCGAATAGAAGAGTTAGAAATAAAATATCAAAACCTCCTAAAAAACTATAATCCATTGTTATGGAGGTATGTAAAAAACGTAAAGAAACTAATCATGGAATGAATGAAACAGTTGAGGTATCATTACAACCCATTTATTCTATAACTTCTAATCCTTGTGAATTAGGTGAAACTCTCTTGAACATAATCTATATTATGTCTGAAGGTAAGAAAAATGGAAATTATTCTTGGAATATTGTTAATGTACTGATAAATGTAGGAACAAAACACCAATACGAGGACCCATATTGAAATCACTTTCTCCCATCTATGGGTATGGGCAAGGAGCTGGGTTCTACTATAATTGACAAATCAGGTGGACCTCACAAACCATATGACCCTACATTATCAACACCGGATGCATCAGTTTCTCCTTCAGACTCCTATAAAGGATCTGGTGAAAAAAATGTGATTCAATATCCTATGGCAATGCAATACTCTTTGTTTTATCATGAGAATATATATGCAAACAAATAATGGGTTCAGACTTGGGCAGTGGTAAGTTTAGTGGCTGCTCAGAACAAACATTTTCCATTGATAATTCCCTTTCCAAGACTCCCAAGCCTATGGATATTTCAAAATCTACCATGCCCCTGGATGGTCCCATGGATTTGAATGAATTGTCCATGTAATATAGAATAGATGATGCTTCATCTAAGATGGATTTCAACCAAATTCATTGGAACCTGAAGATCAAACAAGTTTTTCCTCATAGACCTACCCAAAAACCTGACAAATAATCAGGTACCTCTAAGACTGAATTTTCTACTGAAACAGTTTCAAGTATTCCCTTTTTACCTATTGATAGTAAATCAATAAATATTTCTGAATCAACTAATGCTAGTATTTTTCTGTTGACCATTGGGAATCTGAATAGTCTATCTATTGATTAAAAAAAAAATTAACAATAAAAGAATTATGGTTTCATCTATGAAAGGTATCATTTAAACTGATAGTTCAAAAAACCATCCTAATTCTTCTAAAAGTAGTCATAGAAACGAAAAGAGCCTAAATACTACCATGAAGATCCTAAAATATTCTAGGTACAAGGGTTCCGTAAACACAAAAAAAAGGACTTTTAACTCCAAATTTATTTTCAAATGAAGATTATTTTCAAGAATTTTCAAGGTATTGGTAACTCTAACATTCTTTTGTTGTTAAAAAGTATGGTTAATACTCATTTACCTATGTTATTTTCTAATAATGAACAAAAAACCAATTTATCCTCTAGGTTTCATCACTCTTTTCAACATGGCGACTCTTTTACAAGTGAAACACAAAACTCCTCCTTGGCTGATTTTCTATTGATATTTTCCCAATGTTCTATTAAAAATGATAGTATTTTTAAAATCTCTGAGCAAGCCCTCACTTGTGATTATGACATTGAGAGAACTTCTATTTTTTTATCTTTTTTTATGCCATGAATAGATATCAAGATAGAAGTCCCTTCTATGATGATCTAACCTCACTAGGTTCTATCATCAACAATCATTGGTTATTTATTGGAGATTTTAATACTATCCTCAAATCAAATGAGAAAATTGGTCCCTCACATGCTATATCTCTATGGGGGAATTCAAATAAACTATTTAAGACAACAATATCATTGAAATAATTCTTACATGTGACAAATACACTTGGTATAGGAAGTATTACATTAGTATGGTTTTCTCAAAACTAGATAAAGTCTTCAAGAATGTTCCTACTTTAGATTTTTAGAGCTCCAAAACTATCCCCACTCTTTATAAGCTCCACTATAATCACGAACATATTATATTAATTGTCTCCACCAACACTATAAAACCTCATATTCTTTTTAGATTCAATAATTCTTGGTCCACTAAAACTGAATTCACTGACATCATTAAAACATTTTGGTTTTCCATGACACGTAATTTTTCCTTTTCTAGATATATCAAACAAAAGCCTCTTAAACTGATGTTTAAAGGTTGGAATACCTTTCATTCCAAAAAAATCAACAAGGATATCCTCCTCCTAGAGATTGGGCTCACCCAAATCCAAAACAACAACAGTAGCTTTGATTTTAGAATTTATCCTAATCATGAAATCAACACTTAGATAAATCTCATTCTCTGTTAACTTTTTAGGAGAACGTGAAAAAACAATCCTTAACAGTTAAATAGATTTATGACGGTGATAGAAATATTATTTTCTATAATTCCCTTCAATGTGATTGTAGAGAATATATGCCTCTTTCCTTTCTAAATGATGGGGAACACATCATAGACAATGAAGATGACATTGGTAATCATATTGTATTTTACATTGAATCTATCTTTAATATCCCTGATAATAACAAGGACATCTTACGTGAGTTTATTCTAATGGTGGTCAATGATGAATATAAAACCTTTCTTCTTTAACACTCCTCTAGATCATGAAATTAAAGATAATATCTTTAGTTTAAATCCTAATGGTGATCCTAGACCGGATTGTTTTAATAATGGTTTCTACTAACAGTGTTAAGATATTATTCAATTTTATCTTTTCAATCTTATCAAATATTTTTTTCTTCAATGGTGTTATTCCTCATGGTATAAAATCCATATTCCTCCCTCTAATCCCCAATGTTGACAATGATTCTATGATCTCTTTGTTTAGGACCATTGATCTAATCAACATCCTATATAAAGTCACTACATATATAATTTCCAATAGGCTCTCATCCATCAATGAAAACATAGTATCCATTATTCAATTTGGTTTTATCAATTTTAGATTTATCCAAAACTGCATTTCCTTGCTTCATAGTGTTTTGAAACTCTAAAAAGTCAATATAAGAGGTAATATTTCCATTAAGCCCGACATTAAAAAATCTTTTGATACAATGGACTAGATTTTTATTTTCAAAGTGCTTCAATCTTTTGGTTTTAGTAATGCCTTTATCACTACTAGTATAACCTTATTCCACTCAGCATCCATTTAAATTCTAATAAATGGTTCCCCTATAGGATATTTAAAATTCACTAAAGGTGTAAGACAGGGGTACCCCCTCTCTACTATCCTTTTCTCCATTCTGTAGGATTATATTATCAGTTTCCTCACTTATCTTGTAGATCAAAATAAACTCAAGACCATTCATGTGTTGAAAAACTTGAATGCTCCAAATAACCTATTATATGATGATGATATCATTCATTTTCATCAAGGTGATTAAAGATACATCAGAAACCTCAAAAAATATCTAGCTCTTTATTATGAGATTTCTAGACATGTGATTAGCTAGAACCAATATTCTATCTTTATTTGATAATTTTTCCACAAAATAGAAAATTAAGTATTATAAGTGATATAGTTATAAATTAGGGAAATCTTTATTTTAAATTCTTAGGTGTCCTGATCTTCTAGGGAAGACCAAAATCATCTTATTTATCTGAAATTCCCAATCAGGTTATAAATCAACTTTCGTCTTGGAAGGGAAATACTCTTTCTATAGATGGAAAAATCTATCTTATTAAATATACTTTTATCTCTAAATTTGATTACTCTATTATGGTCTTCAAGTGGCATGTTGGTCTTATGAAAAAAATAAATACTTATATTAAAAATGTTTTTTGGACATGTAGCACAATGGAAAAGAAACATTTCACCATACCATGGTTAACTTGTTGTAAACCCATTGACAAGGGAGGCATTTCCATTAAAATTCGCGAACACATTAATGGGGCACTTCAAGCCAGGATCACTTGGGATCTCCTACATAATAAATTGATCTCAACTATAATAAATAAAAATAGTGTTTTTGAAATACTCATGAATGGAAACTCAAATTTTCTTGCCTCCTCCATCTGGCCTTTCATAAAACAACCTTTTTCAATGATTATGAGTAATGCCCAGTTGATGGTCTCTAGAGACTCATCATTGAATTTTATGTTGGATAATTGGATTGTAACTCCTTTTCATAACACCAACCTCTCTATTCGAGATGGACTCTGCTCCTAATATGAACATTCCCCTAACACCATCATGAATCTCACTGATACCTATACATTCTCCATCACCGATGACTTCTTAATCTGGGAACCTACTCACAATGGAATTCTTAATTTTAAAAACTATTACTAACACTATTTTTGTAACAATAAGATTGATTTTGGGTGGAAAAAACTGTATGACAATCCTTGGAGAAAACCTTCAATATTTACCCTCATCTGGAGACTTTCTCACAATATGATCCCCACTGATGATCACCTTAAATTGTATGGAATTCAATGATAATCTAAATGTTGTATCTACAACCAACACATAGAATATTCCATTCATCACTTTCAGTCTTGTTCCACTACTTCTGATCTTTTGAATTATATTTTTTACATTTTTAACTGGGTGTGGTTGATACATGATTATATCAAATCTCAATTAAAGAGATGTGAATATATGTATAATTCTCAGCAGATTATGATTATTTTACTTGCTCCAATCCTGGAGATTCACCATGTGATATTTTATGATAGATTTAATATTATTCATAATAAATTATCATTATGTCATGATACTAGGTGAATGTAGATTCACATTTCCATACGTGAAGATGATTTGATCCAAAAGGGACATTGCAACAACACAATGCACAACATTATAATTCTAAGACAACTCCATATTAATGGAAATTACTAATATCCTAATCTGACTTTGGATGTCATTTGAAGCACCCCTCTCCCTGATTGGGTTAATGTTAATGTGAATGGTGATTCCAAAGGTAATTTGGGCCCTACGGGTTGTGGTGCAATCTTTAGAAATCATGCTGATCAGATCCTTGGATGCTTTTAGGGTTGATGTGGGATTTCCTCTTCACTGGAATCTGATATGATGATTATGATTCATTCAATTTATTTCGGAAAACAACATTGTTGGAGTAGTCATTGGATTTAGAGTGACTCGACCACCATTGTGAAAGTAATTTGGAATGGTGTGATGCATCTTACATGGTCGATCACCACTCGTTGGATGGTCTATATCCGCAATCTTCTTGACATAAACTAACTCATCACTCATATTTATTAGGAATCTAACATGGTTGTTGATGACCTTGAGAATAAGGGGGATAATCGAGATATTACCTGGATTGATGATCTTTCCACCATTAGAATCCCCTATCATTAAAAATATATTAATATTTTTATTTCTTTTAGACTCTTGTTGCCTATTTCTATATAATAATTGGGCATTGGTTTTCGTTCCAGGCACAACCTTATTCAAAAAAAGAGGATGATTACCTCTTGATCTCTTATTATTAAGATACTTCTTATGTTCATTGCTTTTGGAATTTGTTGAGACCATCAGCTCTAAGACGCGTAGAAGAGCCTTGGGAAGAGTATTGGGTAAAACATAGGTAATTCTCAAGGCTTGAGAGGTTTGGGAGGATGAGGGTGATGAGGCTGGTATTTATAGTGTAGGATATGATGTATTTTACATTATATTAATCATTATTATAATATTTTTGTCTAGGACTATGAACAGTCTTAATTTATGTGACACAAAACTGTAATAATGGCATCTGAATTTGAACATTGTGGTCTTACATTAGCCTAGAATCATCTATGGTTTAGTAAATCAAGTATTTTTCATTTATCGTATTTTATGAAATTTTATTATTCATGAAAAATTCTTTAATTTTATAAATTTGAAAAAAACATACCCGAACAATTTATCGACATGTAGAATTCATAAATTAACTTTATTTTTTAAAATAATTTAATAAATATTATTAATTTAATTTTTAAATAAAATAATAATTTATTCAAAAAAAATTTAAATTTATAACTCATTTTTGAACACCATTAAAAATTAATCAACATCTCATTGTTTTATATCCTTAAGAGAATAAAATAATAATATGATTTAATCTTCTCTAGGGCCATATTACTATTTATTTTACTATTCATAAGTGTATGTTACTATTCACAAAAAATTCAAGTTGGTTCTATTAGACTCCAAATAACATAGTGAGAACAATTGTAGCTTATGGTTTTTCGATATTCAAAACATAGAAGTGATAAAATTATGTTTAAAGGCTAGATATAAATATCTACTAAAAACAATGCTTCATTTATTTCGAATTATTTTTTTAAAACCCTAGGGTGTTATAATTGTTCAAGTTTTTTTTTGGTGGATGTGGTCCACTATCACAATGAAAAAATTGACCATACCCTACCATATCATATATGTCCCTATACATTAACTATACAACACCACTCAAACATCATTTTTTTATCATTGACATAATAATCTATCATCTTTCGTGATAGTAATATGAATTGATCATGGTCTACATGCTCACTAGTATCATTCAAAAGTAACGTTATACTTTAAAATTGAATTTATAGGTAAGAAGGTAATTAATATATTATATTATTAGAATCATAATAATGAAATATATATCATATAAATTAATTTGATTGATTTTTTAAACAAACAGTGATAGGTGGTGATGAAAAATGAAATAGATGTCTTATTAGAGGTGGTAGTCCACATGTACACATAAGTGATGTTTTTATTTCCTATAGGATTAAAATTATATGAAGTAGTATTATACCATAATGAAAATAATATATCAAAGTGTTTTATGTAATTATGTTATTATATATGAGTGGAAGTTATTGTTTTTAATAAGTTGGGAGAATAAATATATTATATTTTTATAATGAATTTAAATGTTATAAGGTAATAAATATATTAAATTTTTGGAATCATAATAAAGAAATATCGATCATATAAATTGATTTGATAATTTGTTTAACAAAATGTTATAGGTGGTGATGAAATATGATACATATGTCTTCCTAGAGGTGGTAGTCCACATGTACACATGGGCGATGTTTTCATTTCCAATAAGATTAAATTTAAAAAAAATAGGATTATACCATACAATAATAATATATCAGAATATTGTATATAATTATGTTATTATATATGAGTTGAAATGGTTTTTTTTGAAAATGTTGGGAGAAGAAAAAAACCAGAAAGAACATGGTTATGAGTTACACAACTTGTTTGGGCAACATTAATTGTCTAAAAATTTATGAATAGTTAATTTTTTTGGTGGTGAGATTAAGAAATATAGGGAATTAGAAATGTGGTTTAGATAGGTATATTGTATATGTTGTTTGTTAAACCTGAACTAGAGCTTTTCACTGAAATATTTTAAGTGGGTCCCATCTAATGTGCCAAAATTATTTTCATTCTTGTTATTTTTAAGTATGTCACAGTCATGAATGTAATTTTATTAATGAAAGGTGTCACATACATTAAATATGAACTATAGGATAAACAAATTCCCGATTTATTGACATAATAAGTTATTATTTTCATCTTATATGTTTTTAAAATAATATATATATATATATTAAATATCATTTGATGTCATTTTTATGACATTCTATATATCAAGACATTAACGTTAATAATATGGCTATGTAATTAGAATTTATATACATTCAAAAATAATGATCCTTTATAATTATCCAAAAAATAGTTTACCACTATAACTCATATAAAATATGTTACTTTTAAGGTTTTTAAAGTCATTTTCTCTATATTTTACAACTTGTACATGCATTTCATCGGTGATTCAAAAGGTTTCATGGTAATTTTTCCTTCTATAATGATTATAAAAAAATTACGTTAATAAAAGATATATATTAATATTAAATATTGATATTTATAAAAATTCCTCAAATCTATTAATCCCCCTGAAAACATATTACAAATATTGAAAATATAAAGTGAAATTTTCTATTTATTATCTTCATGAAATATTATAAATTTTGAAATCAAATTAAACTCACACAAAATTTCCATATTTTCTAATAAATGGTGATAATGATATTAATTATCAATCAGTTGATAATTTTAATTATATTTTAGTACCTCATCACAACATTTTAACTATAATTAGGTATTATTACCCTTAACTATGGTGAAAATGTATATCAATGGTATTTGTACACTATGAAATAAAATGAAATTAACCTTATTAAATATGTTGAATGTTCTAGTTCCAAATATGGATTCCATATTATAGGATTTAATTTCATTAATTTTAAAAATATAATTTAAATATAACTTGTGAAATTTGATGATAAATTATTTTACAATGATAACACACATAATCTTAAATCTTATTGTAAAAAATAATCATTTATAATGATTAATATAATGGAATTATTTATATTATGTTTGATAAAATTTTACATATAAGACATTATAATAAATCCAAAATTATATGTAACGCTAAAATTTCATTGAATAAACGAAAATTATTGATATTTTGAAAAATATTATTTCATTTATCTCTATAAAATCAAAAATTATCATTTTAAAAGAAATAAAAAAAAATTAATTTAAGATTTATTTAACAATATTATGTATAAATTGAATTTAGTTTTATCTACTTAAATTTATAAAATGAATAAATACACATTTTTATAAAATAATAAATATAAATAAACAACTTTTTTTGAATAACATCAATTTAAAACATTATTAATGTTTAATTTTATATGATTTAATTTTTATCATTAAAAATCATACACTTATTTGAATGATATTACTAAATAATTTTTTTAGTAAAATGTTTTGATATATATTTCATTATTTTGTAACTCCTATTCATACCCACCAAACCAACAGTCATGTTATAATTTTTTTTTGAAAAATAATACGTCTATAATATATCATGTTATTTTTATCGTAGTGTTACGTGTGGTTTGTAAAATTGAATATAATACTAATTTAATGGAATATAAAAATAAAATATTGTATTGTTTCACTATACCCTTAATGAAATCACATCCTTGTAATTTTATATTATATATAAAATATATCCATAGTCAATTCAAAGGAGAGGAATAAGACTAAAAATTAATTAAAATGAATATAAATTTTTATTATTATTCTAATGGAAAATGATTTCATGTTTCACACTTGGGAAGATATAATGTCTTAAATATTTCAAAGACCACGAATTTATCATAGATATAATCCTATTTGTAATATTTTTAAATGAGTACCAAGATATCTAATAAATAATTTTCTGTTAAGGATCGAATGATATTTCAACCTTTCTTGGAAGAAATTATATCCTTTAAAAAATTTAATTCATCTATTTTCCATATTTTTATATTATTATAATCAAAATGATAAATAACCATGATATGTTTTTTGTTTTTGTATTACTAAAATAAATTTATAGTGGATCAAATTATCCCCTAAAGAAGAAAATTTTAATTATTCAATAATTTTAAATTAACTAAAAGACATTGTGACTTGAAAATATATTGATTTTGTATACATTAAAAAAATTATTTTATAGTTTAGAAAAAAACATTAATATGTGAACCATTCAGAAAAAATATAAAATATTAATTTGTAAAAGAATTGTAAAATTTAATGGATATTTATAAATTTCCATTCAAAATAACTGATGAAATGTTTCTAAAAAACTTAATGAATATAAAAAAAAGGACAAATAATTTTTAATGGATAATTTTAAAGTAATGTTTCAAATAATTCCCCTTATGATATTAGAACATTTTGAATTAAAATAAAATTAATGAAAAGAATATGAAATGTATTTTGAAACCATATTAATTTATATAAATACTTTTATATTGAATTGTATACACCATAAAAAATTATATATGTTATGAAAATGATACAGGTCTCAAGGAACTAAAATTGAGACATTTATTCCCTTACCTCTTACCTGGAATAATTTAATTCTTATCCAATATATAATAATAAAATTATATTTATTATATACTTCATTAAGAAAATATTTTATTTTTTTTAAATTTTAATAATTCAAAATTTTAATTTATTTAAATATTTTATATATTTCAAAAATATGTTACTTCCAAATTGGATGTTTTTTGGTTGTTCGGCTTATAACCTCAAAATAAAAATGGTTCATTGAATATAGTCGAAGGGATAATGATTAAATTATCCATATGATATTAAAAATTTTATGATAAACATTTTACTAAAGTAAATAAACTATTATTACCATCCATGTAAGGTTGTTATTAAAAATTATTCACCTAATTTCATCGAGACAATAGATCAAACATATGTTTTAAAAATGATAATGTAGATAATATTTTACTTTTATTGAATCATAAATACATTATAAACATCAAATTTATTCATATTCCTCGTCCTTATGACCATCTATCTGAGATATAAATTAATATTTAATCACATCTTTTTGGGGGGTTGATTGTCTACACTTATGCATGAGAGAAATTTTATTTTTCTAATCGATATAAAGGTAAAAATGTATGTAATATATTATTATTATATAATTATATTAATTTTATATATAACAAATATTATATTTATATATCATTTTAAAATTCCAATATATGTAGTGATGAAAAACAAAACACATCGCTTCATGGTTGTAGCAGTCCACACTTACACACGAGCAATGTATTCATTTCTCATAGGATGAAGATGGTGATTATAATTGTTTACATGATAAAAACTATAGCATTTATATATATATATATTATTGATAATTGTCTTATTATATATATTTATTATAATGAAATTTTTGAATGATTTAGACCAAAAAAATATTCATGTGAGAACACGATTTGGAGTTATACCTCTTCTAGGGATAAATTATTTTAGATTACACATTAATTGTTCATTGGTTTGTCATATGGAGACGATTGGTCCCCTATTACATGGGTATTTAACATTAGAGAGTGATATAAAGATGTTTTTGAGTCAAAACATAAATGTAGTGTGTTTTAAAATGTGTGCATGAAGTCTATTTTTATAAGATAAAATCATGGGAATTTTCATACATTTTTAATTTCTCAGATTCATGAATTAAATTGTAAAAATTACAATTGGTAGATACCTGATCCACTAAATATAGGCTCAAAAATTTCATATTCATGTTATTTAATATAGTTTTTAAATTATTTCATAATAATTTGAATCTAATTTTTCATCATAAAAATGAATTTATTATGATTTTCATGACTATTCTTATATTTTGACTTTAAAAGCATGAAGACTGAAATAGAATTACATTATTAATAAAATTACATCCAATGATCCCTCATTATTGTACAATAATTTTTTTGAACACAAAAATTTATCCAAAACATTTACTTTTATGGGGTTTTAAATAATTATTGGGTTTTTTTATTACATGCACAAGTAGGGCATTGGTAATTAAGTAGTGCAACAACGCACCAAGGCATGAATATAGAAGGGATCTCTGTTGCTTTTCAACCATTGGATGTCGGGAAACTGAGAGAGATGACAAGACAATTTTGTGTTGCAACCCTTCTATTATTTTGATATGGTTTTTATATTCATCAAAAGATATTATTTTTTCTTTTAAGTGACAATCATTTTTCCATATTTTGAGACGAATATTGTGAATACAATCTTATATCAACGATTCTAGAATATCATTTTGAGAGTCAGCAAATGGCCAAAACATGATAGGTATTTCACCCTTTCCCAGTTGTTTTCTCATATCCAACACTTCCTCTTTGGCATTTGTTGAGGATTATTCTACATGATTGGACCAAAGATGGTTATACTTTGCTGCTTCATCAAATTCCACAATATTAGTTGAGAAATAATTTGTCAAATTAGAAGTTGAATGACCCAGGGGTGGTTCTGAGAAAGACCTACACCTTGGGCTATCTTCTGATTGAGAAATTATTTATCCTGATAGCCATAAGGTATTAAACATGACTGGATTCATAGTTGCAAGTGCCTCTAGATAATATGTATTTATCATTACATAATTTTCCATTAAAGATTTTTCTAGGAAATGTGAATTACAATAGAAAATAAGACTTTCGAAGCTAAATTAATCATCATGGGGAGAACCACCATGGTGGGTTACAAAAAAAGATGAATCCTCTTGGTCATTGGTCTTCTGACCACGTAGAGGGTTATTGTAGCTCTCATCTGAATCTGATACTTCATGATTGATTGAATTTCCACGCAGCAATCCATTAGGATGAAGTGTCTGATTAAGACCTTTGGAATTATTGTTGTCACATCCAGAATCTTGAAATGAGGGAGTATAATAATGAGTTTCAATAGAAAATTTTCTGAGGGATTCAAGAACTTCTGCATTGAGCAAGGATTTTTTGTATATTGGCTCTTGATCTTTCAACTGTGTTGGACCGTGCTTTTTCTTGGACACCTTCTCACTCACTTCGGAAAACACTTGTTGATGAAAGTGGATATTATGGGAAGGTTTATGTGTGTTCTCAAGTTAAATGGTCAGGTTAGGCTGATTGTATCCATTTAAATTGGGTGTATGCGCCCAACTTGATTGTACGTATGACATGGGGAAGTATTTTACAAGACCCTCTTAGACTGGGGAAGATTTGTGTAAATGATCTGGAGTGGAATGTTGATGAGTCACTCTAGTGATTAGGATAGATTTATGTTTCTTTTCATGTGATGTCACTGAAGTTGTTATAATATTTTGATAGGTATCCAGAATATGGGCATGAATTTGCTTCTTCTCTTTCAGCATTGTTAGAATATGCTTGGTGACTTCATCTGTCAGAATGTGAATATATATCTATTTTGTGTTTGGAGTAGGTGTGTGTTCCTGCTCATGTCCTCCTTTTTCTGTCAGTGAATTAAGACAGTACTCATGTGTTGGGGCAGAAAGTTGTGTCTGCCACATATTTTCCAGTGGGGCGTTCCAATTGACATCTTCAGGTGCTACCAAACGAGAAAGTTGGTTAGCTTGATGAATTGTTGGTATATGTGCATGCTAATTTTTCGACACAAAATATTATTGATGAACTTCCTTCAATAATGGCAGAAAACACTACTGTCAGAATTGATTAGTATAAGAAGGTGTATGTGCCTATTTATAGGTGGCCACCACATTTGGATGGAGAGCTTCTATGGTTGCTGTCAGACGAGCCTACAGACTACCTGATGAATTATAAACAGGAGTATGTTCCTTTCTGTAGTACTCTGCTAGAATTTCCTGGAGGGATTGATGTGTTACTGCCAGATGAGTCTGCTGGGAAGTGAAATTAGGACGAATGGGTGTATATGCTCACTCAGTGTTTTCCATCATGCTAGATTGATGGGATTCTCCGAAGGGGGTAGAGGGAAGAACCTACTCCCTATGGACCTAATTTTGCCTCTAAAGGTTCGTCTTACATGCCCGGTTCTGAGGAACATGAGGCAAACACCTAGAGGTGATACCCTCATCATGTTGAGGGTGCACTACCGCACGAGTCTGACGACGATTGTTGGTGTGAGTCCTCATGAAGGGATCCTATCTTATTTAATTGAGTCCCTGGGTTACCTCTTTATTCACGTCCCTGTAATATGGGAGGTACTGGTTGTTGCGTTGTGGGGATAACCACCCGAAATGGTTGGAGACGGTGGTTGGAACCACCTGTTTCTTGACCACAGGTCGTCGCTGTCCGGACAACCAGGTTAAGTTAGTATCTTGTAGGGCTTGTCGAGCAGCCTCTAGAGTCGGGATGGTATAGTGTTGACAGTATTCTCTCACCAATGCATCTGAGACCCAGTGTTGAAGATTCTAAGTTAGTGATGTCATCCTCAGAGCGCACGAGGATCCAGCAGGAGTAGCGGCCGAGGCATTCACATGTGTGAATTTTAAAGAATCCATTCTGTGTTGTAGAGAGATCTTTGGAAAATCATTCCTGTTTGATATAGAAGGCATAGTCAAGATAGCTTTGGTAGGACAACATCTTTTGGATGAGAACATGTGTCATTGATTTCCTTGGTGTCCTTCGTGTTTAGTTTAATAGGGGCATAAAAATTAAGTAAAACATCATTTATCTTGGTTAAAGATTCACGTCGGTTTCACCATTTTTTGTTTCTTAAAAAAATGGGAATTTCCTTGTTTTTTTATTTTTCAAACCTTCCAATCACTTTCCAATGGGTTTATTTGTAGGAACAGAAACACTCAATGATTCTATATTCATTTGGACCTACTTTCCAAAGGTAGGTGCTCATTATTTGGGGACTAATGAGGCTTAATAATTTTCATTGGTTGAGAGGATTGGAGGTCACTCTCATCACACCTTTTTGGGGGGATTATTTCCTGCTCTGGGACTCTCTTATAGATTTATGTTTTGTTCAAAAATCCTTATTCATTCACCAAGATTGAAAATGAGTTTTAGACTTGGAAATCCATGATTGATATGTATGGGATATAGAGAATGTTTTATATGTATTTGAGGTTCTTCATCGATAGAGAATCATGCATATGTATTGTATATTTTTAGTCAATGGTATCCTTCTATATATAATATAGAAATACCCTAGTCACTATGATGACCATACAATTATTAATGCCACTCAAAGGGGAACATGAAGTTTCTTATCATTTAGAAAGTCGTGTATTATTTCAGAGTTGGGTTTTTACCCGCAGATGGGCTACCTACATATCCTTGTTAAAAAGGAATTAGATCCCACTTAGTTCGGGTAACGAAATATATGGACTGTGCATGGTTAATTGACCAAGAAGAGATGTTTTGATTAATTTTACACCCTAATCTAGCCTTAGTAATGCACAGTGTGAGAAACAAGAGGTATTTGTTAATTTGACTATGGTTCCATGAAAGATACAGTCAAGAGAAATGATGTGGGTGTTACATATGTATGACTACCCAAGTAGACGAAGACCAGGACTTACTTTAGGAAAGAAGTCCAGGAGCAGGGTCCATAGTGGTATTTGTACGTAATGGAGATTTAGAGTTTTAACGTGGGGCTATCTCTTGAGAAGGAAGCCTAAATAAAACGGAACTTATAACATGGGGCTTACTCCTGAGAAAGAGGCCCAATGGTAAAGGAAATTATGATTGGGTCTTACACTTGATAAGGAGGCCCAGGTTAAGGGGACTTGTAACTTGGGGCTTACTCGTGAGAAGGACGCCCAAATCAAAAGATCTTATCATCTCAAAGGATGTGGATATATAAGAATCCACTACCCATGGTGACAAAAAGATTGTAAGTCACAAGGTTTTGTGATAATTTCTCACATAATTCCTTTCAGATAAGGAAGCCAACAAAGGAACCATTCCATAAATGGATTTGAAATGGGTTTTGAAGGATATGTCTTAAAGAGGAGATGTGGATTTAGGGATAGGAGGTGACTTGGAAGGAGGCGTGCAAGTCCAAGTCACACTAGTAGACATACACGACCTAATTCAACTTGGTTGATGAAGAATCTATAGGGTAATACTTGTATGACATTGAACTCAAGCCCTTAGTATCATGCCTAGAGGCTTCCAGAAGGGTGGTGCACAAGTTCTTTTGAGAGGGAAAGCTGAAGCGTAAGTGACTTCATTTTCCTTAAGGGATGGACACTTAGGCGCATAATTATTTTTGTGTTCTAACACTTAGGCCTTATTCTTCCTCTTTAGAGCTTCCATTCTAGGTTCAAAATTACCTTCAAAGTATTCGGAAGACATCAGACAAAGACTTGGGTGACCATAGCATGAATATGAGTTTTGGATAATTCTTCCTCAAAATGGGGGGGCCACATGGGCTATTTATAAGATAGTGGTAACCTTGGGAGAAAAAATAATAGGGCACACAAGTGACTTGTGCGACCCATAGGTGGTGCACAGGTGACTTGCACGGCACGCATGAAACTTGCGTGACTCCGTCCAAATAGTTTCTCGGTCCCTGCCTTTGTCAGTTTTTGTTGTTCTTCAAAGGGTGACCCTAATTTTGCTTAATGTATTCCACTTTTCCGTTCGTTGGAATCTGTGACGGAATGGAGAATCAACAATCATGTATTTAAAAATTAACAAAAATTAAAATAGTTTGTAAAATATAATATAATCATCATAAAATAAATAACAGATATAAGATTAAGAAAAACATTATTCCCCATAATTTAACATTGATTTCCAATGTTTAAGATAAATAATTCAACAAATAATTATCCATAAAGTTTTTTAAAAAATAGTCCATACTAATATTGAACCCCAATATTTATAAGAACCTTTTCACATAGGATACCATGATAACTTTAAGAGTTTTCTCCCAAATAAACACCAATCACTATTAATGGTTCAATTTTTTTTCACAAATCAAAAACTCTACAGGTATGAAAATAATTTCCACAAATAATGTTAATATACATTTCCTGAAATAACATTTTTAACCTCATATTTTAACTCATAACATTCATTTTTCATCCCATATTTACCTCAAAAGAACATACCAAATGATATCTATAGGTTATCCATAAATTTTAAAATTATAACTACCAAAATAAAAGTGTTATTCCTCAAATAACCTATTTCATATCATAAACATAATGTTGGAGTGTACCTCAGTAATTTAACAAAGCATGATAAATGTCTCCCTAGTTTTATCCATTAGTTAAAAAATCAAAATATGGGGATGAATACTTTTATCATATAATAATTCTCTAAATTATATACATGTGATGATATATATTACTTTTAATATACCATCACATTAAGGAATCCAAATATATAATTTTATCCAAACACCATGCTGACACCAACAATAAGTACCCGACTATAAACATTACATTTTCTTATGATTTTATACATAATTAATTTTCATACATTCCCAAATAAATTATAGGTTTAAAGTTTAATATAATACAGAAATATTGTTACAAAGTAAACCCTTACTTTACAAAAGAAATCTTATACTTAGTTTCCATTTTTCCACCAACCAATAGTCTTTAAAATAAACATTATTTCATTTCATGATAAATATTCAAAATTTTCATCTTGACCTAATTCTTGTCCCTGCATTCCATCTAAACCAATGAAATATATTTTAAAACATTTTATAATAACAAAAACATAATTTTGGAGTCTAAAATAAATGAAAAATTTCTGTCTACTGAAAATCCATAAAAATAGTTTCTTAATAACATACCATTTTTCCCTGAAAAATGAATAATCATTTCGAAAAGATTATGTTCTTACCATTTGAAAATCAAATTTGATTCACAAAACACCATAAGAAATAAATAATAGAAAATTCAGTAACTTGAGATATTATTTACCATATTAATCATATAAATGGTGTAATTAATAAAGAAGACCTCTAACTCTAGAGTACCAAATTAATTGGAGGTTATAACGTAACAACCCATCCTTGGTTTAATAGGGAACCAAATTTCATTGGTTAATAACGTAACCACCCATATATAGTTTATAAAGGATCCAACCTTCATTTATTTATAGATTAAAATATCACAATTATAAAAAATCTCAACGTACCATAAACATAATTCATGAAATCATGCATCAAAAAATTATTTCAATATAATAAACTTTCAATTTTGAAATCACTAATTTTGAAAAACCACACAAGTACAATGGAAAACATTTTATTTGAAAGTGTCCATATAAACATGTAATGTAATATTCATGATATTAATTATAAATAAAATTGTAAAATTCCTTTCATTCCATATATGTATGAAATAATTAATTTTTACATTTGTAAAGGGAGATGAATATGGAACTTTAAAATATTATTTTTAAATGAAATTACTTTACATAAAAGATTATAAATAGTTATTTAAATTTTTTTTGAAAGAAATTAAACAAATTCTATTTTGAAGTCATTAATTTTCATATAAAAACATTAATGAAAATAATTCCAAATCATGTACCTGAAAGATAAATATTTATTAAATAAATCATTAAAACAATTAAAAAGTGGGTTTTTAGGTAAAAAGTCATTTACCTTGAGTCTGACTCCTCTTGTACATTATTTATCTTCTTAAATAATAAAAATAAGTTAATTATTTAATTTATTAATAATAATTTTAAAGTTTATTATTAATATTATTTCACTTATTACTTGTTATAAAAATTATTTTATTATATGAGTTCACATTGGATAATTTGATGATATTCGGTACTTGAGTCTAAAATGATTTTTTTTAATTGACTATGGTATATAATGAATGTCATCCATAATTTCTAAAGTAATATTCATGGAATACTTATTATTATTACACTTAAATTACATTATAAAATCCATCTATAAAATTTGGTTATGAAAAATGAAATATGTTGTAATCATGGAGACAGTAGGTCGTACAAATTAATGAGAAACACTTTAATTTTTTAATGATCCATATGGAAACAAGGTAAAAATTATTTTTTTTCTATAATATTAATAATATCATATATTATTAATTAATTAATTAATATACTTATAAATATCATCCACGTGATGTGATGATAAAAATTAATCATATTGCTTTGTGGAGGTGATAATTCTTAAGTATGCACGAATAACATTATCATTTTTGTGTTCCATGAAAGGTAAAAAATATATATGATATATTACATTTATAAAATGATAAATATGTAATGAATATAATATAAAAAATTAATTCCATCATTATAACAAGTCTTGAGAGATGATGATGGAATACAAATTATATTATTTCGTGAGGTTGTAGTATTCCGTACACAAGAATGAATAATTCTATCCCCATTTGATATTAGTGGGTATATATATATATGTCATTCCACTGACATAATAAAATCTAGGTTTATTTTATAATTTTCAGTTATTATTTAATCATATTTTAATATGTTATTTGGAATGTAGAATAATAGACAAATAGATACACTTGATTAAAAATTGATACCACTTCTTCAGAAAATCACTTTTCATAACACCTTACGACCTCTATGAATGGTGTTATGATTAAAATAATGCTTCTATAATGAATGGTTGATATTTATAAATTATTTTTGGTAGATAATAGAGGATCCAAAATGGGTTTTTACTGTGTGGTATTGAGACGAAGGGGTGGCCTATTATAAGAGATAGGAGGGGAACACTTAGAAATTCTCAAAATAATAATATCTAATAAGGATATTATAGACCCAAAAAAATAAAATTCCCTATTAATGAATATTTTATGAATATTTATACCATATAATATATTAATATAAATTATTTAATATTTTTTATATTTATATAATTTAATAAAATATTTAATTCCTAAAATATTTGTATTGTCAATTTTGAAAGTATACAATACATTGATATTATGAATATCAATATAATAATATATTTTCTAAAATGAATTTTAATACATAACTAATATGTTATGTTAATCTATAGAATTATATTATTTTATTAAATTATTCAAATTCAATTACTTTTTATATTTTTTATATAATTTTTTTATCTTTTTCGTTAATTGAATAATTATTTCATCGTCATTGTGTAATTAATTAAATAAATTATTGTTTCACTAAAAATTAAAAATAAAAATATATTATTAAAAAAAATTTACCTTTATTAATATTATTTGTAGTTGAAGAAATATTCTAGAATCCACTATATTTGAAATATTATACATATTGAAAATAAGAGTTTGACATGTTTGAATTTTTTTTAAATAAAATACAATAAGTGTCATAACATCTTCCTAATGGAAAAAATGGTAATAATTTGGAACTGTGAATTATTATTGAAAACATTACTCATAAACATAAATTAATTCATCTGTTTATGTAATTTACTGATTCTAATAATTTTAATTTAAATAATTTTATTGATTTGTCCATTAATTAAACAATTATTGCATCATTGTTGTAAAATTATTTAAGGTAACTATTTCTTCCCTAAAAATTAATGATAATTTTTCCAGAAGAATATAAATAATATTTATTTCACAACAATTTTAATGGTTCAACATATTATATGGTAAAGCATGTTTTAAAACTATAATATTTATTTAAAATAATAGTGTGATAGGTTTTACATCTCTTAAAAATAAAATTCAATAAAAGAGGTAATGTTAACAATGTAGATCCAATGGGTCTAAATATTCAATCCATTGATTATTTTTGTCAAAAAAATACACATGAAATAAAATTATTACAATTTTTCTAGTAATTTTAAATTCATTAACATATTATTACTACCCATTAATTACATGATTTACCATGAACCATAGTAAAGACAATTATTATGTTTAATATTCATGCTATTCACAAATAAAAGGCACATATTTACTAAATTTTTAACTCATTATTATAAATATGTATTTCATTTTTCATAATTCAAAACAAATAACTAGAAATTTTAAATTGAAAATTTAATTGGTAAAATGCAATGAGAAAAAGTTTTTCAAAAAGATGACCTATTTAATATAATAATGTTTTTATAGAAAATTAAACCAAGAAATTTATTAAAAGGAACATAATTATATTATTAAAAATACACTATAACTTATTATACTTATAAACCAACATAAAATAATATTTTTAAATTTTTGAAATAAAAATTATGTTTTCAATAAAAATTTGTATTTTCACTATTCACAAGAAAATAAATATTATTGAGGAATATATCAAAATATTACCCTAAGTTAATTTTGAAATTCCACTTTCAAAAATGATGTTTATTTTTCCCATAAAATTTCAAAATGTGACATAGTTTATTTTTTAAATAACTGTGTCATTAAATGATTGAAAACTACCTTTAGAAATATTTATCATTTTATACATAAAATTTGATTTGTTATTCAATTTTTCCTTTAAAATATATTGGAAGAATGTTAATAAATTTATCTAATATTTATATCATACAGTAATAGTAACTTATATATTTTATTAAGACAAAATACCTTTCTCACAAAATATAGTTTTCTAATAAAAAAATTTCATTTATAAGCAATTTGATTTCATATTCATTTCATGTTAATTAGTAACCAATGAATTAATTTTATTTTTATGTAATCCATATAATTTAAAATTTTATTTTACTCATATTCACACCCTCAAATATAACAACTATTTTATAATTGTCACATTTGTATAATAATAATATTTAGTTTTTTTATGCTCGATGTGGCATATCTTGTAGGTTATTTAATATAGTGTTTCCTTTAAAAAATATAGGATGTTATACAATCAAACAATGTACAATTATTGAAAATAATAATAAATATATATATACATATACATATTGTAATGACCCGGTCATTTCCATGTATTTTTTTAAGTGTTTAGAATTATTATGATTCTGCAAAAAATTGTTGGTGCATGATTTCGTGGCCCGGTGGGCCTATATAGAACTTCTGAACTTCTTTTAAGGTATATTTAGTAAACACGTGAATGTAATTTTCTAACATATAAACTAGAGCTTGGATTAAAAACTGAGGGTACTGTTAAATCCACAGAGCCATGATTTGCTTAAGGGAGGCTTCACATCAATCGTAATAGGTTTGGAGAAAATGTTAGATTTTGGGATGTTTTAATGAAAATAAATAAAAAAACTTTATATTTTTTTTTCATTCTATTCCTCCAATGGAAGTGAGGCAATGTGTGACCAGTGACAAGTCAAGCGCATAAATGGCTTGACCCTTCAATCTTAAGTAACAACAAAATTGGGGAATTAGGAAGGTTTCTAATTAATGATCCCCATTAAATTCCTCGAGCGTTAGACACCCTCCCCCACATTTATTTATATAGAGCATGGGGAGATGTGTCAGCACAACATCACAAATCAAAAATTGTGCTGACGGAGTGCCGCGATGCCAAACCCTTTGAAGAAGAATCTAGTTCTGGTGAGTGGTGGTGATCGATACTGAAACCCTGAACAAGGATCGAAGATTAAGTGACATCGTTGGAGGTTGTTGCAAGAACGACAAACACTGACCCACTTCCTCTAATACGGGCGGTCTGACATCATTCATGAGGTATGGGTTTGTTACTTGTTTAATTCGAGTGATATTTTTTAACCCTTTAATCATCCATCACGTTTTGGAGCTAATGCTAAGGGCGCGGGAGAAATAAACACTGCACAAACTCTCCACAGCATTGTTTACCCCATTTATTCTTCGTAGAAGACAACTGGACCAGAGGTACCATAGTCCAGCGCAAGCAGGGACCTAGGCGACGACCGACACCAACCGACCACGAGGGAAGAAGCGGCATACCCACACTACTGGAGGAACCGGTCGTGGATCGTCAGCCGGGGTGGTCAGAGGAGGAGACCGGCACACCAGCCAGCCATTGAAGGGAAGGGTGGCACGACCAGCAAACCACCAGAGGTCATGGGATACAGATCATCAGCCACGATGGATCAAGAGGTTTCCAACACACTGGCCGACCACGAGTGGTGGAGCGGCGCACCGTTGCGCTCCACTGGAGACGGTGGTCAACACATTGGCTCACTACGACGGGAGGTAGGACCCTCTCTAGGAGCCCTCGCGTCCCACCCGGCAGCACCACGTGGTGCTACCGCTGTGGAGAAGACAGAATGCCTCTTGGCCATTTCGGAACACCGGTGGCTTCTCCCCCAGTATTGGCTAGGACGATCCTTGCCTCAGACATAGTCGTGCGAGCCATCAGGCTGTGCTCCACATCAGGAAGGGTCATACGAGCCTAGAAGGCCACACTTTACCACGGGTCAGGTCGTTTGAGACTAGTGGGCTTCTCTCCACCATGGTCTGGCTTATAAGACCAGCAGGCCGCCCCCTTGTTGGCCAGGCCTCCCCCTTGCTGGTTCTTCCAATCCTCCGCCTAGCACCGTCGAGTCGGAACTAGATCGGGTATGGTCGACCCGAACCAAGTCGGGGCGGCCTAGATTGGGTCGGGTCAGGTTGGTCCGACTGAGTTGGACAAGACCCGGGCCAAAGAGGACCGTGAAACACATAAATGGTCATATCTTGAGAATCGTATGTCTATTTGATGAACTGTCTACATCACTAGGAACTTTGGAGAGAGACGATAGTTTCGGTATAATCCACCTTAATTATAGATACCATTAGAGAATGGTCGGGTTGGATCAAACATGATTCCATCTAGGACCCTCTAAATAAAAATCACTTATAAATCGCAGACCGAATGTCCAGTTGACGTTCCATCTCTCTCATTAGAACCCAAACGACATTGAAGTCCTTTTTGTTACTCGTTTGTTGAGATTAGTGGCAGTTGAGGTACGACCAATATCTTGAGGTGATGATTCTATGGAACTCGAGTGCACTGAGTGGGAGGAATCTTGTGGCTGGCAGTAACATGTTGAAAGAACATCGATCCTGCGTGGTTCAGCATCTGCCAGATCAAATGTGGGTCAGGGCTCAAATATATTGAGTGGTTTAGTGCATTCTGATCTTCTGTGGGTCAGATCCTGTGTGGGTCAGTGCTCAGTGATCTTGAGTGGGTTAGCACACAATAATCCTTTGTGGGTCAGAACATGTATGGATCAGTGGGGGTTGGTTACCTATCGATCCTATGTGGGTCAGATCCTGTGTGGGTCGGATTCCATGTGAGTTAGTGGGGGTTAGTTACCTATCGAACCTATGTGGGTCAGATCATGTGTATGTCAGTGCGGGTCTGTTAACTATGATCCAGTGTGGGTCATAAGAAGTTCTACTTAATAGAAAAAGATGATCTATCCTTACGACTAATCATTTATACTTCTGTACTTATGTTATACCAGTGTGCGAGCAGAGTCTTTTACGTTTCTGGTATTATTTTCATGGTGTTACCAGTGGGGTACTTTTATCTTCATGGTGTTACATGTGTCGTACTTCTAGCATCGTGGTGTTACATGTGTGGTGATTCTACCTTCTTGGTGTTATCTTTTTGGTGTTACCTGTGTGGTCCTTCTATCTCATTGGTGTTACCTTTGTGGTATTTCTACCTTCACAGTGTTACCTTTTTTGTAATTTTATTTCATGTTTGAGATTAGAATATCTTGATAACATAGGTAAATGTATGGCTATATACCTAAGTATGGTCGACGTCTATCGATTCATGTTTTTATTTTGGGGTATTTCGTTGTGGATTTTCCTTTTTGAAATTCGAGGAGACCTATGGGGGTCACAGTGTCCCTACTAAGTATCTTTATACTCACTCTTGCTTGGATTTTTCCTTCACCTTATTGGGTATTGTGCAGACGACGTACAATGTTGATCGAGGCTGTGGGAGCTAGGAGTGGAAAATTCTCAGAGGTGGACTGTTTGGAAAGGCATGATGTAGGGACTACCGATCACGAGTTGTATCTAAACATCAGGTAGGATTCATGGTGGAAGATCCAAGAGCTGCTTGTCAATATTATGTTGTTAGAAATTTTCAGTTGTACTTGTACATTTTCATTTGGGCTTATATTCTCACCTCTTTACTTTCAGCACTCAATTACTACATTAGTTTACATCATGGTTGAATCTAGTTGTGTCAGGTCTGTGTGATGTACATACTTAAAGGAAATGCCTTCCTATTATAGGGATACACCATTCTGGTTCAAGTTTCTAGCCCCAAGCATATGAGAGGTTAGTGTGGGGTAGTCACGGAATGAGACCTGATGGATGGGTCGTGTCAAAATGTTATTAGAGGAGTCGGTTCTATCGAATAACTAAGACTCTGAACTTTACAATTTCTTAACATTGATAAGTTTTTTGAGTGTGTTTTTTAGTTTGGGGAATCCATTTTTAGTGTGGCGGCCAACATATTCATAAACTAGGACCATGAATTCTGATTTCCGACTAATGGAATGGAAACAATGTTTGCGCGTGTTTTTTTGTAGGTGATTTATTGAGATCTCTTTGAGTAAGCTCACTATGTATAACATATTGAATGTGGTACACCTGTTTTCTTTCTGGATGCCTCTATGTAGACAGCCATCCCGGATTCTTGAGAGATTTCCAAATGATGGCCCACCGAGCGATGAGGCCTCGGTGCACGGCCCTCATACGGCCTTATCACATTCGGGTGGTGTACCAACATCACCACTACATGTTGATCATCTTCTATAACCCACCCCAACAGTATATGGTGCACATAGACAGACCTCATTGCATGAGTTTCACCGATAGAGGCCTATGAGCTTTTGAGGCAAGACAGGCATGTAGGCTGCTAAGGACTTGATAGATAATGTAGCCATTGTTTTCTGCCTGGTGGGGACACCTGTTGACCATATGGTAATCCTAGAAGCCAGTATTTTTAAGAAACATTAGGGAGATGGTGTAGCTTGATGCTACAGATACACGACGTGGTGACCCTTATCTAGGAGGACTTCGAGAGCCTTTTCATGTCATAGTTCATCCTAGCGACCTCACTTTCTCTACGTATATAGAAGATTCTACACATACAATAGCGAAGCATGACTATTTCCCAGTACTCGGTGAGGTTCACTAATCTCTCCCGCTACTCAACTAACAAGGTACGAGGCCCTTTATTCAGGGCCCAGACCATTGAGAAGGGTCTCCAACAAGAGATCGGAGCCTCGATGATATCTCTCAGCATTACGATGCAAGCTAGTGTGAATGAAAGAGCACTTTTGGTGAAGAGATTCTTAGCTGAGTAGACACCCACAATGAGAGCCACCATTGGATGTCATGTATCAGAGTTATCTACAATAGGCATTGGATGGATGACACAAGGGCCCATGTGGGACATGCCTTTTGGGGGATAACCTCAGGATACATGGTCAGTGGTGTGGGGCTAATGGGACAGAGGAGGCCAGCTGCGGAGCAGACAATGCTACACATGTGGCGGCTTGTGTCAAATGGCTCACATCTCCCCGACCCTCCTTACTGGAAACCATTAGACTATTGAGGAACCACCGATGCAGAGGAAGAGATTTGAACGAGGTGGTTTGTAGGTAGTAGGCATATGTGGAAGAGGTGATGGACGTGCAACAGGTGGTGTAAGACGATTTGCGGTTTTCCGCCCACCACTTCCAAGTGGTCCATCCCGACCACCGGGTGCAGGTGGACACGGATGACCTCATCTCCCAGTAGTTGAGGCCTATGACCATGACACTCTGCTAATTATTAAAGGTACAATATATGTCTACTCCACCTAAGTAGCAGTAATTATAGACACAAGTTCATGTCACTATTTTATTTCCATGTCCCTCGTTCGGAGCTCAGAGATTTTAGTGTAGATGTTGGCTCGATTATTATGGCTAGATACTCATATGTGAGAGGATTGGAAGATTACACACTGGTTTCAGCAGTGTTATCTTACTCTAGGAGTTGAGAGCTTTGACTGGGATCTTCTGGTAGAGGCATTGAGCCCTTATGATGACATCTTGGCTATGGACTAGTTCTCCACAGTCCATGATCATAATAACTCTATTAGGCGCAAAGTGTTATCTTTCCACATGGATAGGACTGGGTTTTCCTTCACTAACATGAAGAGAACAATTTAAGCACATGATGGACGTACATTGAAGAGGGTTTCACTGATTAGACATCAGTTGGATTGCATTTCCCTCAGAGTGGTTGATGGTGAGAGTCTGAGTTATCATGTAATGGTCGACTAGTATACAGATGTTTTTCCCGATGATGTTTCGTGACTACCTCCATACAGAGATTTATAATTTTACATCATTTGGTATCAGACGACGACTCCATAACAACATTTGTATATCAGATAGCTGTCGCATAGCTTCGTGAGTTACAGATATAGTTAGAGGACTTAAAGGGGAAGGGGTTCAAAAGTCCTAGTTTTCCTCCTTGGGAAGCCCCGAATTTGTTCACCAAGAAGAAAGATGGGAGTTTGAGACTCCGTGTGGACTTTCGATGACTAAACAATGTGGCCATGAAGATTAAGTATCCAATCTTAAGGATTGATGATCATTTCAATCAGCTGAAGGGAGCTCATTTTTTTTTGAAGATATTCTTTAGATAAAGCTATTATCATCTCAGTGTACGAGATGAGGATGTGGAGAAGACATCCTTCAGATGTCAGTATGACCACTATGAGTTTTTGTCTATGCCATTAAGAATGACCAATTCCCAAGTTGTGTTCATGGGACTCATGAACAGGATATTTCAGCCATTTCTCAATCACATTGTTGTAGTCTCCATAGAAGACATCCTGATATTCTCAGTAGTAGAGGAAGTAAATGCCAATCATCTGCAATGAGTTCTGGATACACTTCGAGAGCACCAGCTTTATGGTAAGATCTTGAAGTGCTGGTGTTAGATACGAGAGATCCAATTTCTGTAATGTGTTATCTTGAACGCTGGAGTTGCAGTGGATCTGGAGATGATAGATTTTATTCATGCTTGTGTGCCACCAATGAGTGTGACTGAGGTGAGGAATTTCCTGGGGTTGGCTGGTTAATACCTGAGATTCAAGCCTGAATTTTCCAGAGTTTTGACACCCTTGAAAGCTTTGACAATGAAGGTAAATCACTTCATGTGGTCGGAGAGATGCCACCAGAGTTTTCAGGAGCTGAGGCATAGAATAGTGAGTGCTCCAATCCTGTGGCTACCAAAAGAGGACATTTGGTATGTAGACTAATATGACACAATAGGGATGGGACTTGGATGTGTCCTAATTAAGGAGTGAGAAGTGAATGCTAATGGCTCACGACATCTAAGACAACACGAGAAGAACTATGCTACCCATGACAAAGAGTTAGCATTATTGGTATCCACCATGAAGATGTGGTGACACTACTTGATGGGAGAACATTTTATAGTCCACTCTGATCACAAGAGTCTTGTGTATATCTTCTATAAGAAGGACCTCAACTTGAGACATTGGCAATTAATAGAGTTCCTCCAAGACTATTACTTTGAGATTGTCTATACTCCTAGGAAAGGGAATGTGGTGGCAGATGCACTCAGTAAGAGATCAATTCTATAGTGGCTGAGTGAGGAAACAAAGAAGATAGCCATGATGCAAATATCATTTGTGGAAAGAGATGGGGTATATTACGTCCTTTCATTGACTGTCACTCCCCCACTTCTTTAGCGAGTTTGGGAGGTATAGCTTGGGGACTTTGTCTATGAGGCTTGACATGATCAGATATCCTCAAGATAGGAACCTCAAGGATTTTATGAAGGTAAAGAGCACATCATCCTCTTTCGATGACGTACAAAGGTACCGTTGGTGTTATAGGAGGAGGTTTTTAAGGAGTTCTATATGGCCCCTCTGGCAGTATATCCGGGTATGAGGAGATGTACTAGGACATCTTGCGTCTGCACTGGTGGCCAGGGATGAAGATAGCAGTGGCAGAGTTTGTTGCATGATTCATCACTTGTTATCAAGTGAAGGCCGATAATTAGATCTCAGGGGGCTTAGCTCAACCATTAGAGGTGCCGGAATGGAAGTGCGATGGAATATATATGGATGTTGTGAATAGGCTTCCATGTATGTATAGGGGACATGATTCCATATGGGTGATCATTGACAGGCACACAAAGTCGGCCCACTTCCTACTTATCCGAGAGTAGGGATCAGTAGAGGGATTGGGACGCCTATATGTTCAGAAGATTTTGTGACATCACAGGGTTCCATAAAAGATCATCTCTGATAGTGACACATGTTTTAATTCTCGGTTGTAGAAGTGATTGTAGGAGTAATTTGGGAGTCAGATATGTTTGAGCACCGCCAATCATCCTCAGACAGATTGTCAGACGGGGCAGACCATTCAGACGCTAAAGGACATGCTATGTGCTTGTGTCCTAGATTTTGGCTGCAGTTGGGCGGATCACATTCCCTTAGTATAGTTTGCATTAAACAACAATTATAACTCCACCATCTGTATGGAACCATTTGAGGACTTGTACGGTCGACCTTGCAGATCACTTCTGTGCTAGACATACCCATGGGAGTCCACAATTATGAGTCCAAAGTTGGTACGGGATACCAATGAAAAGGTGAAGATCATCCAGAAGCATATGAAGACTGCACAGAGAGGTAATATTTCTTATACTGATAAGAGACATAGTCCTTTGGAGTTCCAGGAGGGGGAAAAATATTCTTGTGAGTCTCTACTCGATGGTAACTAATGATATTTGGCCGAGGAAGAAAGCTATCACCGAGGATTATCAGACCATTTCTAATACTTTAGTGGATTGGAGATGTGGATTACCGCTTGGAACTACCACCCCATTTGGAGAGGGATCACAACATATTCAGTGTATCCCAGCTGAGGAGATACATGATTGACCTTTATCACATGATTGACTACAACGAGATGAAAATTGATGATGGGGCGATGTTTACGGAGGTTCAAGTAGATATTGAGGATTGACTAGAGAAAGTCCTTTGTGGGTGGTCTATACCTCCAATGCTCAATCACTGGTAGCCTGAAATATTCAATGATATCACATGGGAGTGTGAGGCTTAGATTCATGCCCAGTAAACCCATTTGTTTTATTAGACTATGTTGTGGTTTTTAGGGAGGAAAATATATAAGGTGGGGATAATGTAGAGACATGTATTTTTAAATGTAAATTTTCATAAAAATGAGGATTCAGCCCCAACCTTTTAAAAAAATATGGAATTATTATGAGTCTAAAAAAATTGACAATGCCTGATTCTGAGGCCCGGTGTACCCGAAATAAATTTCTAAACTTTTTTGTGGTACATTTAGTAATGGCACAAGCGACATTTTATAACATTTGAACCGGCACTCAGATTAGAAATATAAGGGCACCATTGAATCTTCTGTGCTAGGATTCACATGATGGAGGCTCTACCTAGATAGTAGTAGGTTCAATGAAAAAGATAGATTTTGGAACATTTTAATGAATATAAAGAAAATAACTTTATTATTGTATTTTTTTTTCTATTCCTCCAACTGACAAGAAGCAAGGTGGGAATAGGAATGTGTCATTCCAATAAATGTCTTGACCCTTAAATCCTATGTCACAACAACGTTGGGGAATTAGGAAGGTTCCCAATTACTGATCCCCATGATATTACTCGAGCGTTAGACAACCTCCCCACTAATATTTATATGGAGGTTGGGGAGAGGTGTCAGCACATCTTCTCCATGAAACGAAGTGATGAAGGAGTGCTACGACATCAAAACCTTGGATGATAGAGCTGGTTCCGGCGAGTAGTGGTGATCAACACCAAAACTCCGAACGAGGATTGACGATCCAGTGACGTCGTTGGAGGCTGTTGTGGGAACTATGAACACTGACCCACTTCCTCAATCTTGGGTGTTCCTCCACTGTTCATGAGGCTGGGGTTTGTTCCATGTTTAATTCAAGTAATTTTATTGAGCTCTTTAATCCTTCCTCATGTTTTCTAGATAACGTTGAGGTTGCATGCCTAACGAACACGGTCTTAACCCTCAAGAACCATGTTTACCCCATGTGTTATGTGTGGAAGATAGTTGGTGTTGGATTACCAGTGACTGGTGCTGGCGAGGACCTAGGTGGTAGCCGGCACCGGCTAGCCGCGAGGGAGGATGTGGTGCATCCGCACCGCCAGAGAAACCGGTCGTGGGTCATCACCGCTGTGGTTAGAGGAGGCAGCCTACACACCGTCCAACTTCAGAAGAGAAGGGTGGCCCAACTAGTGTGACGCCGGAGGTCATAAAACATAGAATATCGAGAGGCGGCGAACACACTAGCCAACATGCCATTCTGCCCCTCGGGACAGGCCGCCGCCACCATGGGTCGGGTCGTGCGAGCATAGAGAGACACACTCCGTCATGGGCCAGGATGCGCAAGCTATGCGAGCCACCTTCCATGGTGGTTCAGGCCGCAAAGCCTACCAATCATCCACCTTGCGGTCCGGGGAGGACCTCGGCCCAGCCCAACTATGTCAACCTGAACCAGATCATGTCGGGTCGGCCAGACATGGTTAAATCGGGCCCTGGCCCAACTGGTCCTAGAATCACTTAAAGAGAATTTTCTTGAGAACCATATGTCCGTTTGAATAATCGTCATCGACACTGGGACCCTTGGATCGAGCTCTTCCTTTTGTTATAGACCACTTGTGTTTTGGAGACATATGGTGTATCGATGTATTAGATTGAACCCGAATTAATCATGGCCCTTGTAACTAAAATTTTTATAACTCACATACCGAGAATCCAATTGACGAATTGTCTGTCGCGTTTTAACACTTAGGACATGGATGTCATTTGGGATAATACTTTATTGATCATAGTGTTAGTCTAGGTACGACCGATATCTCAGGGGGGAAGATTCTACAAAACTCAATCACACAGTGTGTGAGGAATCCTATGGTTGGCTGTAACATGATGCAACAACATCGATCATGTGTGGGTGAGCATCTATTAGAACTGGTGTGGGTCATCACTCAGTAATATTGTGTGGTTCAGCAAATACCGATCCTATGTAGGTTAGCACCTACTTATCCTATGTGGGTCAATGCTCATTGATCCAGAGTGGGTCATTGCATATGAATCATGTGTGGGTCAGATCGTCCATGGGTCAGCAGGGGTTAGTTACCTATCAATTTTATGCGGGTAAAATCATATGTCGGTCAGTAGTGGTTAGTTACCTATCAATCTTGTGTGGGTTAGATCCTACATGGGAAAATGGGTTTTAGTTACCTTTCGATCCTGTGTTGGTCAGAAGCGGTGCAACATAACAAAATATGATAACATAGCCTTATGAATAATCATATATACTTATGTACATAAGTTATATCTATATGTGAGATGAGTCATTTACCTTATTGGTATTATCTTCATGGTGTTACCTATGTGGTACTTCTATCTTCGTGGTGTCACCTGGGTGGTACTTATAGCATTTTTGTTTTACCTGTGTAGTTATTCTACCTTTAGGGTGTTGTCTTTGTGGTGTTACATATGTGATACTTCTATCTTAGCGGGGTTAACTGGGTGGTATTTCTACCTTCATGGTGTTACCATTGTGGTAATCATCCCTCATGTATGAGAAGACTGTATCATGATAACTTAGGTATGCATATGGTTATAAACCTATGTAGGGTTGATGTCTATCACTTCATGTTTTGAGTTTGACGTCTTGCGTTGTGGCATTTCCTTTGTGGAATTATAGGAGACCAGTAGGGGTGTTGGGGTCCCAAATGAGTATTTTTATACTCTCCCATGCATAGGCTACGCCCACACCATGTTTTTTGATGTGTAGATTCTGTACAATGTTTATCGAGGATGAGGGATCCATGGATGGATGACGCTCAGAGGTTGACCATTTTTCATGACATGATGGATGGACTTTTCATCGCGAGCTATACCTACCCTTTTGGTAGGATCCTTGGAAGATAATCTAAGATCTTCTTTCCACTTTTCAGTTGTAGAACTTTTTAGTTGTACTTTTACTTTTTTAATCTGCTTGTATTTTAGCACCTATAATTTCATCACTCTTCTAATACATCAGTTTACTTTATGGTTTCCTATTGTCATGTTTTAGTCAGTGTGTTGTACATGTTTAAAGTAAATATCTTCCTGTTATAGGGATACACCTATCCGGTGCTAGTCGCCAGCCAGTGTAATATGGAAGGTGAGCTAGGGGTAGTTACGGAACGGGCCCAGATGGATGGGCCGTGACACATATATTTAGTGTAGATATGATTTTACCATACATAATGTTTTATTTAAATATATATCTTTTCCCATTATGTTGGAAAATAACATATAAAAACATGACTTAGAGGAAGTCAAGTGTATAGATGTTTTTGGGTGATATTAATGTAATATTATGATATAAAATATGTATATAAATATATTTAAAATACACAAATTACTTATGTTATTGGTTTTTTTATATTGATTTAATGTTTAAATTATCGAAAGGATATAAAAAATTGCATGTTCTTCCGGGGTCATCATAGTAGGTAACATAGTGTGGTTATGTGTTAATTTTGATTAAATTTTTATTATAAGATAACTAAACATAAATAAATGAAGAATAAACTAAAAGTACATTATTTTGAATGGAATCTACTATAATGTATGAAATATTTATTTTGATTTTTGAAATCTATATGAATTTTAAATAATATTTTCTTATGATGTTATGGATTTTTCACATGTTAATAAGTTTGGTTTTATTAGATTTTTCAAATTAAGAGGAATTCTGTTAAGAATTAATAAGATGGAAAATAAACTAAATTCCCCAACATGAAAATTTATGTTATAATTAATGGTGTCGTAACAATCATGGATATGTTGTCTTTGGATATGAAAAATAATATGAATAGTATAAATCACGCACATAGACCGAAGAAGGTCTATTATGATGTCAGGTTGATCAGGAATTAAATACCACCATCATTTAGTGTATCATATGATCCTAAAATTACTGAGTAATGGATCAAAATAATAGAGAAAACATTTTTTTAATAAACTCGTAGTTTGGGAAAAAGTAATCATGTTTTTCTATTTAGTGGAAGGTCTTTAGACCAATGGTTAATATTGTTGAAGAACGTAAGGATAAAAGAGGAAATTCCCTCTTTTTAATGGGATGATTATGTAAAACTTTATTCACAAAATGTATCCTAAAAATTATTATCAATAATATTGAGTAATAGTTTCTTGAGTAATAAATAGGAGGAGGATGAATCCATTAGTTCGTATGAAGAAAAAAACATATGATTAAAAATTTGTGGAAATATTTTTATTATTTTCCATAAGATATTGATTGAATGTTTCTTTAATAAATGAGACATATGAAATAAAGAAATTTTTCAACATGAATATAAGGTATACATGTCAATTTTAGAGTCTCAGTATTATATTGTATTTTGATATAATATGGAAAAAATTGTTTGTCATAGAATCGGGAATAATAAATAACAATATGGAAATAAAATTCATCCCACTATATAGATAATATATAGTAAGAAGCCCATGTGAAATTTCCTAAAAATATCAGGAAGATATTTTTCATGTGTTATAGAAGGAAATTATCCCCGTAATGGATGAATAATTACAAATTGATAGATTTACAAAATATTAAAGAAAAATGTCCAAACCAATACACCTCCTATAATTTAATTCATAATATTAATGAATTTTGGGAAGTATACAAAATAAATTCCCTTATATTTTTGTAAAAAAAAGTCAATTAGAGAGAACCATCCATAACATTCATGGATAATACATCATTTTAGTTAAATATTCAGCACAATAGAAAAATACATGCATGGGGACCACAATAATTTTTTGTATCTGGAACAAATATTAGAAGTTCATAAACGTGATTAGTTGAACAACTATTAGAAGTTCATAAGACATGAATCATAAGGGAATCAAGATCATAATCCATGATAGAATAATATTGTAACAAGACAAAGAATTTGTGGTAAACACATAAGAATATAAAATCATTCCCTATAAGTCATGGGTTATTACCAAAACCTTTCATGGGGCTTCATAAGGGATACACCTACCAGGTAAGAAACACTACCATCCCTAGTCGCATCACTTTCCTTATTGTGAATCAGGTTCACCTATCAAAATGTATTAGTAAACATGGTTACCTCCTAGTGCTGTCTTAGAATAAAATTCCCTTTACTCAACTAAATTCACACCCTGTACCATCTTTGTAAATATCATGAGATATAAATAATTACACAATTCTTTTGAGGGAGATATATGTCCCACCATTATCATAATGAAATAATATATATGTGTGACATATGATAATAGAAAATTCATCAAATTGTGACCCCAAAATAAATATTGGATTTTAAAAAAATATCACAACCCATGAAATGAAATGGGTATCAAAACATGTCATCATATCTTAACATGTGATAAAGAGAGATATTTGGCAATCATTTCATTAAAGAATATATCACTAAAGGAAGCAAGATTCAATTGAATATAAGAAGTGGATGTGAAAAGGGATTCATAAAAAAAATTCATCCTATACATAATCCTTTCAAATAAAGATTACAAACGGTTTCATTTGATAATTTACCTAGTAATACATGCCCCATTTCAAAGGATGTCATCACATATGTAGAAGGATTTTGAAAGATCACATAGAACATTATTTAATGAGAATAATCATACCATGAAAATCCATTTCATAGTACAGTTTCAAAAATACTTTTCTTATAATCAAATCATTTAAATTTCATAAAAATCATATATTAAGGAAAATTAATTTTATTCTATGAGAAACAAACTTTAAAACATATTATATTTTGAAAAAAATTTCATTAAAAAAACATTGATACCTTATATAGGAATCATGACAATATTTTGAAACCATTTTTATTTTAAAATAATTCTAAAACAAATAATGAAATAATGATAACTTGGTAAAAAACTTTTTCATTGAAAATTATATGAAAACATATAATTAAATTATAAAAGTATTTTGAAAATTGTTTTCATTTAAAATAAATTAAAAACGTTTAACAAAATATAGAAAACATTTTAAATAATTATTAAAAATTAAGAATATTTTAAAATATTTTTTTTCTTTAAAATGATCCTAAAATATAATTTAAAAACATTTCTATAAAAACATCTTCTAAAAAATTATTTTTAATAGAATAGATTTCTGACTGAAAATATAAACTATGTTATATTGTCATGAAATCATTTTTTTAATCATATTATGTACCAAAGAGTGTTAAAATGTTACTAATACATTATTATATCATGTATATATGTAGGGAAAAATGATTAGTTTTATTGAGGGATGGGTCATAATATTCCATCAATGGAATCATAATCTTAATCAATCTTGATTAATGATGATATTGTAGCCATAAATTGTTACAAATATTAGTGACTATGAATCATAATACACAAGGAATTATAAAATTAAATGAAGATTAAAATACCATGAATAAAATATATTAATGATATAACATGTAAAAGGGTATTATATATAACCCAAAGAATGATTTAGGTTCATAAAAGAGCATGTATCTCCATGAAGCAAAATCATGAAAAAATTCCTTTAACGATTTGGAGATTTTTGAACGATAAAATCGATGAATAGAATATCATAAAATAGATATGTAAACACGCATAAATTTATGTATAATAATATTATAATAAATTCATGGATATTATATATGCCATAAAAATTAAATGTACAGGAATAAGACATAAGTCTCAAAAAAATGTTAGATGAGAAAACTCTTACGTTTGGTATTAAATTTCTTTATACACGTTCAGACCCCCTATATACTAACTATAAATTTATTATCAATTTACCAAAAAACTAAATTATTATATATAATTCTATATATTATTTTATTATGACTTTATATTACATGTTTTTTAATGTTACATTTTGGGTAATATCAACTTTTTTGTATATGTTCTGACTCGTTATTATTTATCCTCTTAATTAGGTCATGATTTAATTATTTAATTAATTTAAAACTTGATATAAATATCATATATATTAATTATATAAATATTTATTATAATTCGTAAAATATATAAATTTGAAATGTAATACACCGTTCATGGAGATGGTAGGAGGTACATACGCATAAACATTGTTTATGTTTTCTTATCATTTTGAAAAAAAGGAAATGATATATTTGTATATATAAATTAACATTAATGTAAAATTATTATATAATAAATATAATATACACAAACTAAAACCAAACATAATATTTTCTAGAAATTGTTTGAATGAATAACATCGTTTATAGGAGGTGGTAGTCTGCATGTCCCAAAACGATGTTATCATATTAACAAAAACTGAAAGGCATGAAAGAATGTTTTATACAATAATTACAGAACCATAAATACATCATAAATATAATATATATCCTATAAAAATACATTTTCAATTACAATTCCCAATCCTGATAGGTGGTAATGGAAAAAAATGACATTTGATAAATGTGTGTATAATTATAGGTCAGACAATTTCAGTAAAAAATATTAGTAAATTTATGATACAAATGATTTTATATAATCATTGAAAAAGAAGAACTAAATGGGTGGAGAAAAAATAAAATAGAAATGAATATTTAAGAACAATATTTTTTTTTCAAGTAACTCCATTTACATTCCACCAAAGGGATTATTTGGTTGGATTTCATTCGAACATGATTTTTATAGATTAATATTTATAAATTTTGGATATTTTTTAGTCACATAATATATGTTCCAATGTTTATTGTGTCATGTGAGGAAGTCAGGGGGTGAGTTCATTTTATACTGTTGGATGAGTGGCATTCTTATGAATATAAAGAGGTAACAAATATTTAGAGGTCTCCCTTACATCATATACCTCAAATAATTGAATATTTTTTATAAAAAAGGTATTAGTTCTAAATATACCCATATAATTGATTTCTCACATTTTTCTAGGGTATATACCCCTTAATTTAAATTTAAATTCCTAAGTGAACTCTTTTTAACATTAATCTCAATATATAAAATTAATTAGTGTCACTAATTGTTTTAGTCTAAACTAATTTCCACTTACTAAAAATTATTATTTATTATTATTAAAAATATTGAATCCATTCTTTCAAATTCTAAACACAAAAGTGGAAGAAATTAATTTAATAATAATATGACGGATTGGACTAGAAAACTTTTTTTTGAGAGAAAATGGTAAAATGATTTAATTTCTTTAATCCAATATCAATGTGAAATTTATTACAATAACCTATAGTGGAATTATTGTTTCTAGTTAAACAAATTATACATTAAACCCAATTTAAAAAATAATTTTACAATTCAAATAAATTAGATTAAAAATACGTTTTGAATTAAAATTCTGTGTTTTTTCAATATTCATCAAATTATGAATCATCTCGGAATAGTTCCCAACATTCACCCAAATATGTTTTTTTATCACTACATAAAAAATTGAAGTTAATTATTTAAATTTTTTTAAGAGAGTAAAATATAGGATATAAAATTGGTTCTCCATTAAAATTCATTAAAATAACATCATAGAAAAAATCATAATTTTATTTATAAAATTATATTTATTCATATGTTATACCTATAAATTATATAGTTTGATTATCAAAAATATTGATTGAATATATAATATATAAAAATTACAAAAATAATTAATCAAAATTATTCTTTTAATTGATTGAGATATAATTCTATTGGTACATAAGAAAAATAGTTTTCTTAGAAAATTATTTTTGTTATTTTCAAATATTTCTTACATTCATTTATACTAACTAATAAGAAAAGGATTCATTTTATATACATCTGCAAATAATAGTTTCCAAATTTAGTGAATATAATTTTGAAATTCCCTTTCAATGGATAGGTGGTAACTATGAAAATATTTTAACAACAATATAAATTGTATGTTTTAGTTTGATAATACTCAACCTTGTGTGTAACACAAGAAATCAAAGGAACTCACCAATGTGTGTAAAAAAATTCAAACATAGTATTTTGTGTACCAATATATAAACAATGTGGTGATTCCATATAAGACAACCTATATTAAATGTTTTGTGAAATATACAATATTCAAATGGTTAAAATAAAAAGGAAAAAATATTTCACAAAATCATGAGGTGTTAAATTATATCCCACTTAAATTCAACTTTATGTTCAAAACTATTCTGGTATATAAATAGTTTAATATATGAAATGTCTTTTCATTAAAACCCACATAGTAAAAATGAATATGAAAAAATCATTTAAAATGGTAATGTTGGAACCATAGTGGTAACCTAAATAGACTCATAACATGGTTTCCATTTAAGTGAAATTTTCCTGGGAGTGAAGATTATACATCTATGAAAAGTGTAAATAAATATATATTATGATAAAGTTAACCAATAGTCAGGAATTTAATGATCAATGTAATATTTAGGGCCAAAAAACCATAAGCATATGATGATTTATAAGACCATCTGTTCAAAAAAATCAATTTTGATAGAAGAATCATTTTTCCATATCCTTTTCCTAGTGTTGAAAAATTATTTTACTATCTAATAACATAAGACAGATACATACTTTTTTGAATTTTTTGGAACAATATCACCCTTTTTTTGTGCCTTTGTTGATTTCAGCTTCTTCTCATACACTATGATATAAATGTGAATTTTTCATTCCTAAAGAACTACTTGAACATAAGGTAGAATGATATGTAATTCCATTTTTCAATATTATCATCACAATAAAATGGTTAGCACAAGTTATTAGAATTTAATAAATTCTCAAATGGAAGGTTAATAATTTAATATCTAAAACCACATCTGATGTTTAACTTAAACTATTCCATAATTGGTTATCTATGTCATTCTTACAAAATTTGAAAATCAAAAACGTTAAAAATAAGGTCAGTAAATATCTCAAATAATATTATCATTATTCCCCTTTGTATCATACATTTTCTCATATTTTTCAAATACTAAACATGTGAATTCTTTCATTATTTATTCTCTCAAAACATGTCAATAACATGAATTACCATAAGTCCTTATTGAAAACTTGCATGTTACCTTATTCAATATATTATTGGAAATATTCATTAATCTATAAATTTCATTAACTCCATCCGTGATATCATAACACAATTTGTTAACAAATCCATAATCTATAAAAATGTAATCAGTACCATCCAATTTACATATTCATATCCTAAAAATATGTATCCCGTCATCATTCTCTCAATATAAAGAGCATAATAAGGGTTATCTTACCATATTATAATTATCACACTTCCATTAAATCACTTTTCTAGTCTATCAGAACCATTCAATATGTTATTATAGATCTATAGTGAGAAACATAAATTTTACATTCCTTATATATTTCACAATTCATATTTGTGAATCTAAATTCATAAACACGTACATCCTTCCTCTCCAATTATTGGAAGGAAATATTTCATTCCCTAGTTTAGAAGTAAATTATAATATCTGGTCATTTATTTTGGTAATTCCCCTGTAATCCACATATAATAAATTTAACTCTATTAAAATTCATCACTCTATGACACTTTCTCTCACAATGATAAAATCACGCCTACATAACGGTATTCCTACAACATAAATTAAAGGCAATGTGACTATCGTATGTAAGGTGTAGGAACACATCTCAGTCTTCTCGGTCTCACTAAGAACCATATATTCATAGTTAGACTAGGAATCTATCAAACGGTTTATCATCATCACAATCCATGAAATGTGTGGTGATCCCTCTTGAAGGCGAGAGAATAATAGTACTCCGTTGGACACCATAATACTAAAAAACAATATCTCAAAGGAAATATAGTCATCACTACAAAAGTATATGCCTCAAAAACTTATAAAAAGAATATAAACATATAGTAAATCCATGACTCGCATTTCAGAGTTAATCCATTATAGTAATCAACTGTCCCCTTGATTATATATCAAAGAATCAAGGAAGCACTCATCCGAGAGAAGAGAATCCTGAGTTTGATAATATTGACGACATCCGTCTAAGAGGTACTTCTCCTCATGTGTGGTTGTGATAAATACATTTTGGCCGTCTGAAGAGATTAGGATTCCTAAATGAAGATCATAGATAGGGCCATATGGTAATACAAACAACTCAATCTGGATTATCCATGATAAGTAAATGATCAACGACCGCGTAGAGTTGATCAGGTCGATACGAAGAACTCCACCTAGTGAATAAAGGTAAATAGAGGATCCCACTCTATGCGACTTAGGAGAATTACAAAATCCTACATTGGATGTCTTCGTGATGGGATATTATTCCCCATAGTAGGAAAGTATGCACAACAAAAATCAGCGAAATGATAAAGTTAACGAACCCTAAAGAAACTTTTCCATAATATGGATGAAAATATATTTGTTCCATGTATAATGGATTACATGGTGTGTAGTAAGGGAACATTCAATTTCCTTTATCCCAAAATAATTCATGTGTAAAGTGTCCCATTTCATTCAATCTTTGTCACCTATAAGAGGAGTACATGATGTATTGTGGGGTTACACATTGTGTCCATCCATCTAGGGTTTTCCTATGTACTCTAATCATGTTAATATACATGGATTCATCCTATGTATCTTCTACCTTGTACTGGTACATAGGGTAACCCATGTACATGGTCTAATCCATGCCATACTGGGTAGTACATGCCTAGTTGGAAAACTATGTACACTATCTCGTTTCTGTGTACTTCTTCATGTACATGTTGAGTTCATCCAAGTGGACTACACACAGTGTAGTCATGTTATACATGCCACGTGTATCAGGTTTAATCAAAACCCATCTTATTCCTTCAAATCAAACTGATCGATCACGAGGCTTCTATTATGATGGTCAGCTCTACATGAAACATAATATCCATGGTTGTTGAATCATTAGATAGAAAAATCGATGAGTTTCATCTTCCGATACAATCACAATATGGATCAAATCATTGATCTTCATTCTGCACTGAATAACACCAAAGAACATGATGTTAGGGATCCAATGTCATCCAAATCACAATGTTTCTATCAATAAACCTTATTCATGTTCTAATAATCCCCGATCTATAATATGAGATTATTTCTCCATGAATCAGGTGAACAAAAATCAATTGATCGGGTTGTGTCAAGTCATTGGGCATGGAAATAATGTTCCTGATGAATGATAAATGAGGGGAGAAAAACCCAATAAGAATGGAGAGGAAAAAATCTTGATCAGTTATCATGTAAATATGGATATATATCAACAAGAACGATATTAAAATAAATAAATAATATCAATGATTGAACTTCTATCAAAACATTAAAAAAAATAACCTATACCACAAATACAAATGAACCATGATTCAACCTATTTGTTGATCTGTTTTTGTTTGGTAGGTATTTCAAGAATGGGGAAAACAAAAATCCAAATAAAACACCATACCTCAATTCAGTTCATTCAATGATTAATAATTTTCACTACAACGTCGCCACTATCAAGATCTGTTAAATCAAATGAGAGTAGATCTTCAATCGGTGATTTTTTCATCATTTGTTTGAGATATTTCAATAGAGATTCCCCACAACGATCCTTCAATGATTCCATAGTCATGTAGATAAACTTGTATCTCTATGATAACGAGGAATTTAATGAATGATGATTCATTACATAAACAGATGGATTAAATTAATTTTATTAAATAATATTATTCATTTCTTGCCGCCGAGAACATTTTCTTGATCATCCCATGCCGACCAATGTTAGGTCTCACCTAGGGTACATAAGAAATTCTAAACTCAACTATGGTATAGGATTTATGATATAGGTACCAATTTATGAGTATTTTTATGTTTCATAATAACATTGTGTACATGGTATTTAATAAATTTTCAATCATTTATTTTAGGTACAACGGGTTTCAGAATCAGACTTCGTCCCTGCACCTCATATCAAAATTAATCCATATAATATTTAAAATCAATGAATGAAAAATCAAAGAAATTATATTATCTCCGGATAAATAAATTAAATCATATCAAGTGACTTTTCAAAATTTATTTAGATCCTCAAAGTTATGGAAGTAATCATTACTTATATATAACATATTTTTCATGTAATTTGAATATATAATATGAATAATGAAATTTATTTTCAATTATATTAAAATATATAAAATATTAATTTACCGTATGATTATTAATATTTAAAATTATCAAATTTAGTTAAACATATACAATTCTGTAATTTTATTGAAAAATAAATTATTTTTTATAAAAAATAATATTTTAATTAATATTATTTTGTGTATTTTAACATTAATAATTCATAAATATGTTCCTCTATACATGTTAAGAGCGTATATAATTTTCACTTATAATTTCATAAAAAATCTAAAACATTGTGTACAATTATTTTTATTTTTCATATATAATAAAATAAATATAATAACATTCAGATTATAAAAATATTTCTTGCTAAAATAAAATTCTCAACCACTGTGTTTAAATGTTTTTGTTAAAAAATATATATTTATTATATCATAAAAGTAATTAATTTCATATATATACCAACTAATAATTTTGAAATGAATAATTATTCATCGTTTTTAAAATTTTCACTTGAGAAACATATATCATTAATATAAATTATGACTGAAACATATAATTATTTTGTTAATACTATATTTTTTATTGACAAACAAATTTTTTATGAAGAATCATATTTTTATCATACTAAAATGGTAAATTGTATGGTTTATAATGAGTTAATGATCATAAATATGTTACAAACTGGTATATAATTATTTTAGGATCATTCATTCAATATTTATTTAGCGGGTAGACTCATCTAATGTCCATCAATTGATTGTGATGTAAACTAATTTTTAACATTTAACGATGTGAGTTTCTACTTAATTAGTGATTTTTTTGAAAACTCACTACCATGTATGGTATCATGTTTGATAAAGATATCAGGTGGAGATTGATAATTAATCAATTCAATGATTTGTATAATTAATTCATATTATAATGCTTTTGGATTTTTTTTAATTGATCAATTCTTGTAGACCATCATATGTCCAAATGAATATAGAAACACTATTTTTATCTATTAATTAGAAAAATGATGTCAATAAATATTTAAAGTAGATTGGAACTATGTAGGAATTAAATAATAATAGGATTTATTGTCAGTATAATAATTTTGTGGCATTATATATTAATGGTAGAAATAATCCAAAAAATTATTATATAAAATCAATGTTAATTTATAAATTTTGATTTTCCTCTACTAAATTCATAAATGGAAGGGGTTTTTTATTTAATGTATAAATTTTAATATGTGTAAATAATATGATATTTAATACTGTATGTAAATTAATATGGAACGTAATCCCATGTATTGAATAAATTATTATTCTTAAGTTATTTTATTATAAAATTTGGAATTCTTTTAAAAAATGAAAACATTATATGACATAAATACAATTGAAATGATGAGATTTTTGAATTATTAATTCATAAAAATGGATTATACTGATGTAAATTTAGTATAAATCATCTTTATTTTATAGTTGAACATTGAAATGAAATATTTTTTATAATGTTATGAATTCATCCTTTTATTACAAAAACTCTACATATTATATGTCTTGATATATTAACATTTAAAAATTTTCACCATTGATGTGTGTTTATAATATAATGAATATCATTGTTATATTAATACCTACAATTAATTATCGTAGAAATTTTTTTTCCAAAAACATACAACCTTTAATAAATGAGTAGATGGTGCTGTTTAATGTTTGTGTGAACAAATATGATGCATCTATAATGAAAAATTCTTTTATGTGAGAAACATTTTTATTGATTCTAATTTATTTATCTACATGTGGAATAATTTTTATTTATAATTTAATAAGGATATTCTATTTCATAATTCATATGAAAAATGAACATTCAAAGATATTATCAGTTTAGAAATCTTTCATCTTCATAATAAGTCAATGATTTCAAATGATGGATCATCCGTACTGGAAAATTGAATATCAATTTGCTAATGTTTTAGTGAAATAATATGCATGTCAACAAATATTGAAAAACTTCATCCTCAATGAAATATATATTTTGAGTATTTTTAAGGACATAATTAACTCAATTATATAAAGCACTAAAGTATTTCTTCAAATTATAATAGTATTTTTTGAAATAATTGTTTGTTCTTAGATATATCATATTGGTCATAGAATTTAAAATGCCGATATATAACTATATATAATGTATAAAGAAAATTGTGTCTAAAATATTAATCCCAACTACTTTATATTATTTGGGTAATATGAAATATCATTTGTGATCATTGTATGGAATAATATATTACGTTATAATTTTGAGGCATCTTCATGAGACAATTGGTCTTAAAAATGGATTGTTCCAAATTATTATTATTTTCATGAAAATTTGAGATGAAAAAATATCCATTCACCTGTTAGATTGATTAAATATTTTTGAATGAAATTTCAATGAAATAGAGATGTGGAGGAATGAAAAATATTTGAAAACAATTCTCATATAATCAATGATTATCTTGCCTTTTTTCATAAGGTAATTCATATGGTTATTTGACATTTACTATCAAATAATATGGGTGTTGTTGGGATTCTATTATGTATTTTTTACTAAGACCCTTTAACTAAAGTGATCTATTGTATTTCTATTAATAATAAAAAATAATTACACTAATTATTATTTTTCACTATTGATGAAATTTTATACAATCCATTTCTCCATGTATATTATATCTAACTATACAATTTTCCGACTGCTGGTTTTTAGTGGTTGTGTTTTTTATCTATGGATAAAAACACGATGGATATATTTATATGATGAAATTTTATATAATAAATATGAACCATATTGAATGATCCATCTAGATTGTCTATTTAGAATAGGAATTCATGTTTTGTTATTTAAAATATTTTGGAAATTCCCCTTTGGGATCAAAATTTCCAATTATAGCTTGATATATATAGTGTGATCCCATTAGACAAATGTTTCTATCACTAAAAAAGTTTTGGGGTTATAAAGATCATAATAAATTTTTGTATTTTTAGAATAATATATGGAAATAATTTATCGTAAAATATTTTTCAAAAATAGTGTTGTTAATGATTACATCATGTTTGTAAATTTACAAAAAACATATTTTTTATTTTTTTATCATATTTTTTGAATTATATTTTTTTATATTATCATATATATTGGATATCAGAAATGAAAATATTTATTATTTTGAAATTTTTATAAATTTCATAATAAAATGATCCATCAGGTTTAAATAAATGGTAATATAATTAATTTTATGAATCTATATATTATTGATAATTATTTTTTTAAATATGTTGATATATTGTTTTTCAAATGATAACTAAGTGGGAGTCTATCTCTTCAAATTTAAGGTCTTTTCAATTACATCAAAAATCATAAAATATGATTATAAATTCATATTCATCAATGTCATTAAATTAATTATAAATTTTGGTGAAACTAATATAAAATCATAACTTAATGGTGTAATTTAACAGAAGAAACTATTTTTTGTTATATAGTATCTACTATAAATACATAAAAAACATATTAATTTGTGATTTTTGATATAATATTAACAATATATTACTATGTACATTGTCAATCCACTAAACTAGATTGAATGTGGTTTGATTAAATGAAATCATAGAGAAGAAGCATAGATAATTATTTTCTCAATGAGATAAAAAAAAAGATTCAACATAAAATGATAGAGAATACATTATTTCATAAAAATGATTTGTTTTTTCAATATAAACAATAATTTAAATCCATAATTCATATTATTATTTTATATTATTCATATACATGTTTTCGAGGCCTCTATGGAATGAATATATAGATGAACCCATTTGTAATAACATTAATATTGAATATGATAATTTAAATTATTTAGTTTTTAGAAATGTAAGTGAACAGTGGAATTTATAAGAAAAAATATTTTATTAAATTATAATATGTATATTTTTGAAAATAATTTTTTTATGGGAATAACAAATTAATAACTACCTACGTTAGTAGTGAAGTGGGATAAATTATAAAAATATATAAAGAACTTTAGTTTTTAATTTTTTATGCATATTATGACTATGCATAAGGTGGTGTATTTTATTTTTTTATATTATATAATTCCATAAGATATTCATGTAATATTTTAAATTATGATTTTTCCCATAATGGAATTTGTATAAAATGCTAGTGCAGTTATGAATTTTTTAGATCCCCCATTGAACAATTTTATGATAATTATATTTATTTTCTATTTATATTATTACAATCTAGAAAAAATATCTTTAAATTTTATTTTAAATTTTTATATAGATTAATATCTCGTAGAGGTCAAAATTTTCTAGAGGATACATATATTTTAGGGGATGTGTAGGGTACTCCTTTGTATTATACTACTTTATGAACTCATTCTCAATATACCTATCCCCTTGCTCCTGTAGTTTGAACTAGTTAAGAAAAATGATTTTTTTTTATTTTAAAATCAGTTTTTAACAATCGTATATGAAGGTGAGGAAACAAATGGGGTTTTTAGTATATGTTTTTTTGGAAATATGAAACTGAAAATTTGAATTGGATTCATTTTTCCGTCCGTTATGAAAAAAAATTGAATGTTAAAAAAAATCAAAATTTATTAAAATTACACCCCAAAAAATAACAGAAACCCTGTAATAGAAAAATTGAATACAACCATCAAACGCCATTTATTATTTAAAAAAATCTATAAAAAACATACATTTATCAAGTTAAAATAAAATTTATCTATTCATTTTTATTACAAAGTAGAATTATAAAACACATATCTAAAATTTATAGCATGATCATTATAATTTGATGTTAATTTTTTTATTTAGGATCATTATGTAAAAACACATATTATAACAAAATAATTAGTTTTTGAACACATTTTATTAGTAAACTATAATACTAAACATAAACATTAGAATATACATACATCAAATCAAAGTGATATTTAACTGGTAGTTCAGAAACAAGGAATGAAGATGTTTAAGTTCATATATTGTATATGTCTCAGAATCATTGAATTTATTCAATATAATTGAATGGTATTTGAATATAAAATATAATACTATGATAGAAAATAGAAATTAAATCATATAACCAACCTTATTAAATTTAGTATTCACCCAGTTGTGATAATCTCAAACATGAATCATATAACAGTGTAACCACATTCTACATAACCTTACTGAACATGAAACTGATGTTATAAAACATAAATTAGATAATAAAAACAAATATATATATAAATATATCAAAATTCTTATTTATATACAATAATAAAATTAATTACCATTATATTCACATATTGGTTTGAATTTGGGTTCTATGTTAATAACTTGTCTTCTCTTATATTTTATTAATTCCACTCATTTTCATTTATATCGTCAAATAACAGGAATATATATAGTAAATAATAAATATAATGAATATATAAAAAGAAGAAAACATTCATGTCTTACAAGGTTGTAATTTGAATATGAACATCTCATAATGAATAGTAGAACCAATATAATGTGCATTCATGGGGGTGGAATATGCCTTAAATCCAATGCCCCTACAGTAAAAAATGTTCACAATTAATATAATTATAATGATTATTTGATCATAATTATGTTTCTATTCTTACGCATCATGAAATGGAAAAAACAACACGCAATATGTATCATTGATAACATCTAACATATATATGTAACTCTTTTTACTGTCTTCAAATATTCCAAAACCACTAAAATGAGTTCCATATATATAAAACCATAAACTTATGTGGTATTATTTTGAATATAAATATTGTGTAGATACCCTATTAATATTTAATATAGTTATTTAATTTAAACCATCATAAATTAATGAAATAAATAATGAATCATCTATTTACATAAATGGATAACAACTGCAACGCTTTCCTGATTAACTCTTTATAATCCATTAGATCCCTGATATATTTTTCAATATTCTCAATGGGTAGTCTCTTACACATATATAAGATGTCATATGAAACTCATTCATATTATCCAAGTTATAAGAAGACACAGATAATATTTGTATCCCATCAAAAATATTATAAGTATATAAAGTTGTTTGTTATTTATATTTTGGTTTATTTGAGCAATTTGAATCCTATTATACTTGATGGGGAATGGGCTAGGCCTGCTGGCTGCAGTCTGGGCCTAATGAGCCTTGAGCTTGGCCCAGCCAACCCAGTTGAGAGCAGACCCTTAGGCCACTGAATCTACCTTTCCTATTGGTTGGGCGCATCCCACTAGCTGGGTGTGGCCCGCCAGCCGGATGAAGGGGTCAACTCACCTCCGAAATGGAAAAAGTGTTCGTTCGATCTTCAATCTATTGTGCCGATTGGAGCAACCCCACATGACCGGTCTACATGGATCAGTCAATTGTGTGACCTATGTGGAACACGTCCATCCTCCACCGGAGCTAAGAGCCATGACCCTCCATTGTGGAATGAAGCTGCAACCCTCCTCTGGAATGCACCACCTGCTGTCAACGCAGCTGGCAATGGTCGGTCGCCCCTATCTGTTGTGACCGGCGAGAGCCGGCCACCGCCTCCTCTGGTCATCGACATCGCCGCGCTAGTGGAGCTTCCGTGGCCCACCAGTAATTTTTCGGAGGTCTTTTTTACTTATAACTACAACTACAGTCCTACCATGATTCATTCATCACTACGTGGCTCCTTATTTTGTGTTTCCACTGTATTTCTCGATCACCCATGAAGAATGCATCAAACCGAGATCAGCGAATGGTTCGGGCCTTGATCGGTTCGGCCCGCACCCTTTGTGTTATCATTATAACCTTGTATGTATTTAAATAATCAACAAACTCATAGTTTAACAAACAACCATTACCCGTAACATGTTTTATGGCATTGTAGATGAGGGAAAGAAAACTCATTTTCGAAGGTGTTCATCGACATTCTCCATAGACTGTCGATTCTTCCAATGACCATCTCTCAATCACCATTCATCATTAGAGAGGAAATTCACCGTCATTTCATCAGATATTCTTCTCTTAGATCTCCCCAAGCCAATGCCCCTGCTATGATTAAATAAGGGAATAATCTCACACGTTGTATTTAATATTATGCTTTATTAATTAATAGTAATTATTGTGTCAATTAAATACACAAATGTTGTCATTATAAAACTAAATAAACGATGGGTTCTAGTCATTTAAAAGTCTTTTTTAATGTCTGATGTTATAGTACAGTCCCACCATCTACCACTCAAATGATGAAAGAAAATAAAATAACTAATGAATTTATTTTATTAATTTTTTTAATGTCCAAAAATTAAATTTTTTGTCTAACCCATTCTGTTAATAGATTACTTTCTCCAAAGAAAATCCCAGTGCTAAAAATTTAACGATGCACTCCATTTTTTAATTTGAAAACCGGTTCAAAAGTTATAAATCATCTCTGTCACATTTAAAAAACGTACATTAAAAAAATTTCATATTTTCATTCTGGGTTCTCTGTGACTCGGAATAATTTATCGTCGATTTTCGTAGACAGGTAATAATTTTAAATAATTTAATCCAATTATATGTAAAAATTTAGGATCATTACATCATCCCCACCATAGGGATTCACATCCCTGAAAGCCTTAGCAAAACTAGGGAACAAATGGAGGTACTGAGAATGTTTTTGAGTCCTCCACTACAATGTGCCCTCTGGGAGGTAATCGTGCTGCCACCAAACATGCACTAGAAGAATCAATTTCCCACGTAGAACCTGATCATGTCAATCATCTATCTCTAATGTGAATTCTTCAAAAATTTCTCCTTTGTCGAGGTCCATCTCACCCTAGTCAATAAGGTGTGATGGATCATGCACGTAGAACCTCTGCTGCAACACATGGAAAATATTATGCACCCGATACATCTGTGGGGGAAGAGCTAGGTGGAACTTTAGGTCACCCACTCTGTTGAGGATCTGGAAGGGTCCGATGAACCTCAAGGATAGATTACCACCCGAGACAAATCTTCAAAATCATCATTAGGGTGATACCCATAAGAAGACTTGGCCTCCCTCCTCGAACTCCAATGGTCCCCATCTGAAATCGACATAAGACATCATCTGGCCTGGTGCATTCTTTATCCAGTCATAGATGATATTCACCTTCTCCGTGGTATCCCATAAAAACTCTGGAGCCATTAGAGTGAACTCCCCAAAGTATGTCCAGTATAGAGGTGATATGCATGGTTACATATAAAAGTCCCCAAATGATGCCATGCTAATGGTGGTGTGGAAACTATTGTTGTATGAAAACTCCACTAGTGGCAAGTGGTCCTCCCAGCATCTACCAAAAACAACGATGCAAGCATGGAGCATGTCCTCAAGCATCTGAATGGTCCACTCTGTCTGACCATATCTATGAGGATGAAAGGAGATGCTGAAATGTATATGAGTCTCGAATGCCTCCTATAATCCCTTCCACAACCAGGATGTTAAACTATTGTCATATTCTAATAATATCATCAATGAAACCCTGTGAATCCATACAATCTCTTGTATGTAGAGGCATCCCAAGACCTTTACTAAATCCTTATCTCGGATGGGTAGGAAGTGTACCGACGTGGTGAGTCGGTCAACGATCACCCAGATAAAATCCTGGACACTGGACATATGTGGATTCCCTTTCAAGATGTCCATGGAGATTCCATCTGACTTCCACTTTATCGCCTCACGTGGTTTACTTAATATTTCTGTAAGCTGATGCTCGACCTTTAATTTCTGACAAGTGAGGTATCATGAAACAATCTATTCCACTACTTTCTATATCAAAATCCACTAGTACTGATTCCAGAGGACCGTATACATCCTCTCCACACTTGGATGTACCTCCAATAGGGACGTGTGGAACTCCCTCAACACCTTATCTCATAGAATCACTGGTTCCATGGTGCATCCTCTGAAAAAATGATGTTCTCCCCACCTTCCAAAAATCCTTCAGGATCCAATCTTGAGGGTATATAAGCACATCATGCCTCGCATTCAACATCCCCAACCTACACCACTCAGACTCATTGAAGGATTGGGGTAGTGACTATCATTGGCAGGAGGTAAGTGGCTTCATCACTATAAATAAAGGATATCTATAGTGCAACTAACTACTCTGTCACCTTACTCAGCAACTGTGAACCAGACCTCCTGCTAAGTGTGTCTTCCACCCATTTCCGCTTCCCAGATGAATAGACTATCTCAAATTCATAGTCCTAAAGGAACTCATCCATTACAGATGTATTAGGAATATTTCCCTCTATGAGAAGATAGACTTGAGAATTTTTTAATTAGAGAAGACAATATAACATTCTCCCATCAAGTAGTGTTCTGAAATCTTCAAGGAAAATAACAATGCTCCTAACTCCAGGTCATGGGTATCGTAGTTATGATCTTGCTTCATCATATTCTGAGAGATGTAGGTGATAAACATTATATCCTACATTAGAAAACATCATATTCATGTCCTGGATGTGTCATAGTAGAATACATACCCAACCCCCTCTTCTGGTAGACTCAATATGGGGGAACTCATTAGTCTCTACCTCAACTCTTGGAAACATTTTTGGCATCTTTCATTCAACAATAAAGGTTTTATCATATGTTTCACTGCCTAAAATGGTGATGCTGCTCTAGAAAAGTTATGTATGAATCTCTGGTAGTACCCAACCAACCCTAGGAAACTCCGCAAATCCGTCACACTCCCGGGTGGCTCGCAAGCATGCAATACATCAATCATTGGTGGATACACTTCAGCTCTACCCACCGAGATAACATTTCTAGAAACCGGACATCTTGTATCTGAAACTAGAACTTCGAGAGTTTACCCTAAAGTTGGTGCTCATATAATTTATAGAGAACTCTCTGCTGATGAGTGGCATGTTCCTACACTGACGCTGAGTTCACAAAGATGTCTTCAATGAAAAACACCATTGAGTGATAGAGATAAGGATGGAAGATCATATTCATGAGCCCCAAGGACACTGAAAGAGTGTTGATCACACCGAAAGGTATCACCAAGAACATGTAGTGGACATACCGGCATCTAAATGTTGTCTTCTGTATGTCCTCATTCCATACCCTAAGAAGATGATAGCCTGATATGAGTTCTATCATCGAAACCCACCGACCACCCTTCAGATGATCTAAGTGGTCATTAATATTCAAGAGTGGAAAATTATTCTTCATGGTCACCTGGTTTAGGCACCGATAGTCCATGAAAATCCTAAAACTATCGTCTACCTTCTTGAAGAAAAAATGGGGTTGGCACATGGAGATACACTGGGCCTGATAATCCCCTTACTGTGTAAGTCCTCTAGTTTTACCCACAACACATGAAGATCTGTAGGAGACATCCGATATTCTGGTGTAGATATTAGTTCCATCATGGGATACAAGTTGATATAGATGTTTACCTCTATGTGAGGTGGTAGTCCCAGAATATCATTAGAAAAAAAATTAGTATACTATCCCACCACTACAGGACAACTCAGACTCCTATCATAAGTTCTTTTGAGGGTATGGATAAAAAGCTGATTAGTGATCGAATACACCCTCCTCATTTAATGTCCATCTTGAGATTAAAATAATACCTTCTCACTAGTGAATAAAAACTCATTCCCATCCGCAAAGATACACAACAATTTGCATCTAAAATAGTCGATCTGATCATGAACTGGGGATAGCCAATACATACCCAAGATGACATCGTAAGGCCTTGACGCTACTACTATGATATTCAAGCCAATTCCCTCGCCTCCTAGTGTAATCTCACTCTGCCGGAACATGTTCTTAAATGTAGAATCATCTCCCGTAAGAGTCTCTAATCATAATGATCGACCCAAATGGCTCTACCAGAATCTCCGAACCACGAACAAGATCCATAGAAATAATAGAGTGACTGGAACCTATGTCTATATGTACTATGACTAGGGGTTGTAAACATAGATCATTCCTTGATTCTTCTCTAGATCACCATGGTTGTAGGCCTCAAATGCTTGAAGTTATGTCTGTCCTTGTCCACCCTCTCTCTGAGGTTGTGGGGGACCACCAAGATGTGGTGGCGGTAGAACCTCCGACCATCTCCAACCACCTTCTGCATGTCGTTTTTCCCTACCATATCCACCGCTCTATAGACCTCCTCGCTTGAATAATTTCCTCTCCCCTGGCAGTCTCTTGGCCAGATTCTGATAATCGGTGTGGCGGGTTGGGCAGTCACGAGCCATGTGACCCTACCTGCTGCATGAGTAGCATGATATACTCCTCTCCTGACTTCTTCGATCCTGTGAGCTCCGCACCTCCTACCCTACATCCTGGGGTCATCCACCAGAAGTTCCAGCCTGCTTAGACTAATGCGTCATATACCTACTGCATGTTTGAGATGACATAGCCACATGTCGTCCAGTGGTGGCTCTCATTGTCAGTGCCTGATCAACTAATAATTTCTCCTCTAGAAGTGTTAACTCTAGAACTCCATCCTATGTTGGTATGTTGAGCGATATCATCGAAACTATGATCACTCATCGGAGACACATATCAAAGATATGGGCCTTGACGAAAGGGTCTTGAACTATGTCGGTGGAGTAATGGGAGAGGTCTGTGATCCTCATCGAGTACTTGTCCACTATCACGGTGCCCTATTGTAGGTGTAGTAGCTCCATAATATGCATAGAGAATAATGTCACTAGAATTAACTCCATTATAAAGAAGCACTTGATGTCCAACTAGGTTAGTGTCACCTCATCATGCAACTGGAGCGTCAGGCTCCATTTTCTCCCTATTGTGCCCTGGAAGTGATTAACATATACAATCACCATTTGGTCTTCTAGTGTCCCAACTAGGTGGAAAACATATACCACAACCTTCAAAATGTCCTCAACTACTTGGGTATATGTCTCACCTCAAAACCTCAGAGGCCTATTTCTCTAAATATTGTGCAACACACTCAGTCGGCGTGCATGGTATTCTTGTGGGGCAGATGGCAACCACTATACAATGGGTAGTGGTGCTGCTGGTACACCACCCGAAGGTACCATCACTATAAGAGTGTCATGCACTAACGCCTTATCCCTTAGTGGGCCATCATTGTAAATACTCTCTAGAATCCTGGATTGCTATCTCTGTGGCATCATCCAATAAAGAAATAGATATTCCATGATCAATAAGTTATACATGGTGAGCTAACTCAAAATAGATCAAAAGAATAACATTTTCAAAATGCATGTTATCAATGTTTTCATGTTTCAAGTCGGAAATCAAAACTCAGGGTCCTGGTTTATTGATATGTCAACCACTGTACCAATACTAGAATCCACAAACTGAAATCCATACTCAAAACACTTAACATTATAGCTTCATTGAAAAGAGATAAGTCATATTTCTTTGTTATAATTGACTCCTCTGATACCACTTTGTCACGACTCGTCCCCCAGTGCCCATTCCATGACTACCCCTAGCCCGCCTTCCATAGTCCATGGGTTGGAGACTAGAATGAGAAAGGCATATCCCTAAAATGTGAAGGCATTTAATTTAAACCTTGAAAATTCAATGACCAGGTACACAATAAGAGAAAACCACATCGTATAACTACAGAATGTTAAAGTGTGAATTGAACCAGAATTGGATAAAATAAAAACCCAACTAGAAAAAAAATACCAAAAAAGGAAAAATAAATCATGAGGTAATCCACCAAGGAACCTATCTATAGGGTATTTAAAACCCATCACATCGATTCTACACATCAACCAGTCACCTCATTGCACCATCAAGCCCAATCTCCCAAATATTGGTCAATGTTTTTTGTCGTCTTCACAAGACACAACATGGTGCAGCTGAATCTTGTGTAAGGGTGATTATGGAAATACATAGTAGGGACCTCAAGACCCTCAAAGGTCTCCCAAAATTCCACAAATAAAAAACCACAAAGAATGATACCAATAAAAAATCACAAGTAATTTATTATATCAAAAAAAATATATAACTTAAACAACATGAATAATGATAATTTTTCATGAAGATAGATCATCTTATTCTGTAAAGATGTTCCATTGCTATACCATGAAGATGTCATTCAATAACAGATTCACACAGTGTCGTACGTCACTGATCCAAACAGGGTCGTATGTCGTCGATCCACAAACGGTCACAAGTCACTGATCCATGAAGGGATACTCTAAGGATGACCATCATTGGGTCGTGCTAGTTCTGATCCACATAAGAATGAATGTTTACGATCTACACAGTGTCCAATATCATCGATCCACACAAGGTTGTATGTCATCTATCCACACAGAGTCATGAGTCGTTGATCCTTGATGGGCCACTATATGCCTTGTCCTTTTCGAGTCATGATATTACTGATCCATGCATAGTCATTCTAATGTAGATCTATAATGGGCCGTATGTCACATAATATCCAGCCACATGATTCTCGCACTTGGTATGATTGAGTTCTGTAGATTTAAATCCTTAAGATATTGATCATTCATCAACAACCAATGAATTCCCATAAAATTATCCAAAAGAATAATCATATCATTAGTGTTCCAACGCAAATTATGGAGCGTCAATCAAACGTACGAGCTGTATGGTATAAGCATTTTAGTTCTGGGTTCCTGGTTGGATTCGAGTCTGATTCAACCCAGCAGTAATCCAACAATCTCCAAAACCAATGTGGAGTATCTCAAACAGACCTCCACATAATAATGGTTCAAATTCCACTGAAGATTCTTCAAATGGCCATATGGTTTAAGAGATATGTCCTTTTAAGAGAAACTAGGATAAAAAGGATCTAGGTCCAGCCCACTCGGCTGGGCACTATATGTTGGGCCGCTGGACCAACATGGCTCGCTTGCTGGGCGCGGCATGCTAGATGGGTGCGGGGGTCGACTCACAACTATTATGGACAAAGTGTCTTTTCTTTATTCAATCAGTGTCACTAGTTGACACCACTCCACATGACAGGTCCGTGTGGACACGTCAATAGAAGGACAGATGGGGTGCAGGTCCACCCACGGTCTTGGCATAGAGCTACGGCACTCCTCAGTAGTGTGACACCGTGGTAAGCCGGCCACCCCTATCCATCACAGAGACGTCACACAGAAAAGGTTACATTGGTCTCTAGTGATGTTCCAGAGATGTGTTTGCTCTTCTGACTAGGCATACGGGACACCCGAAACACTGCCATAAATTTGTGGCTCCTAGTTTTGTCATTCCAACATATTTTTCGGTCGCCCATGAATAACACATCAAACCAAGATCAGTGTAGCTTCGGGGCTATGTTTGGTTCATCTCACAACCACCGCAATAGCATTAAAACATGATAATGATTTCCATAATAAAAAAACACTTATTTTAACATAAAAAACCTACCAAGAACTCATTTGAAGGCACTGCAGATGAGGGAAAGAGAACCTGCATTCGAAGGTTTTTTTCAGCATTCTACATCACCCGTGGATTCCTCTAACGACCATCACTTGACCACCATTCTTCATTGGAGAGGCATGTTGTCGGAATTTCGTCGGAGGTTCTTCTCATAGCTCTTCCCAAACCCATGCCCAAGATTTAGTTATATATGATAATACTCTTACACAATGTGTTTCATATTGTGGTTCATTAATTAATTGTCATTAATGAGTAAATTAATCAAAACAATGTTTTCATTACAAAAACAAAGAAACTAGAGAATAAATTCATTTAAATTTATCTTATTTAATGACTGGTGTTGCACTATGGTCCCCCCAACCACCACTAAACTGTTGAAATAATTCAAATAACATATGGAGTTATTATATTTTTTTTTTCAAAGTCCAAAAATTATATTTTTTGTCCGACCTTTTCAAGTCAATGTTTAACTTTGCCTAAGAGGATATATGTGCTGCAAATTCAACTATTCCCTACGATTTTTAATCTTATTATCAGTGCAAAAGATATAAATTCCCCTTCACACATTTACTCAACGTACCTTAAAATTCCAAAATTCTTTTCTTGCCTCTCCGGGCCTCTGAATCACTTGGCATCAATTTTTTCATAATTTTATAATAGAAAATAATATATAAAATATATAGGGAAAAAATTTTGAGTCATTATATTTTTCTTCTTAAAAAAACATTATTTTTGGTAATCATTAGTTTTGAAATATCTCCATCGAATTGCCGCTATATATAGAATCCTTCACTTAATTGATTATCTTTCTTCAAAATACAATGTCATATGTAATTAAATAAAATAAATATTAGATATATAAAATATGTCCTATTTAAAAAATGATATAAAATAATGCAGTTGATATATTTAACTGCTACGGACTTCGAAAGACGATATATCACCATCTAGTCGAAGAATATCCCATCAGGATATATAATTCTAATCTTGAAATTAGTCTGCATATAGATATAGTAGATAGATTGTGTTGCGTTTGAGCCTGTTGTATTAGAATTCTCATCAAAAAGTAATATGTAATCGCTCATCTCCATGAGTAATCAATAGGTTTTGTAAATGTGTAATGCAATGTTTACCAACTCGGGAACTCAACTTCATTACAGTAAAAAGTGAGGACTCCACATTGAATTCCCATCAATAGTCCTATAATTATTTTTTAAAATTATATTTTTGTTTTCAATAAATAATTATATTATTTGATATTTAGTAATATTAAAAATAAAAATACCTCAATACATGTTCCTCATACTTTAAATCTATATCAGTCATTTACATAGTAAAATTTAATGATATTAATGTGCATATTCATATTAGCAGGCTAGTAGATAATTTGAAAATAAGAAAAAAAACACACACACAAACATATATAATTAAGAAAAATTCGTACACATGTGTAGGTTTTTAAAAAATAATTATTTTATTATTCTTGCCCAAAAAATATACAAGGTAAACATATTAATAGAAACATTACTTTTAAATGATTGAAATATTTATAAATTTAAATATCAAATTTCAAAAAAGAGTTCCAATATTTGTAACAAATATCAAAATATAATAATGTTTGTTAGGTATTTCAATGAATACATGTTTAACCATAATATTAAAATATCAAAATTTGACGCAAATATAAAATAAATAATAAAATTTATATAATTAAATATCAAATATTTATTAAACAATAGAGTTTTCAATCCTGTAAATGTCAAAAAGGGCCACAATTTAAATAATTAACAGACTAATTAGGAGAGTAATATAGTGGTTCGCCAAATATATTCATAATGAAAATTTTATTCTTCAGGAATTATTTCTACGTTATAGTCATTATTATCCACAATTCGTGGAACAGAAAAAAAAACCTCATATAAATCAATAACATCATCATCATCCTCATCAGACAAATGGATTCTTTTCCCTTGATGAATGTTAACATACTTGTAATCATTCGATATATCAATAAAATAAAATATTTTTTTTTCATGTTCAATCATGATAAATGGTTTCCCATTAAAACTAAATATTTTCAAATAAATCAGTTTAAACCCATATTCATTCTGTTTCACACATCTATTACTTGAATGCTAAATACACTTAAACGTGATAACTAATATTTTATTATAATCAATTTACTATTTGTCTTCCAGAACTCCACAACGTTGCGTTGATGCCCAAATTTGGGTTTTTATCTTTTTTACTCAAAAAATAAAGTGTTGTAGTGACGAACATTACACCACTATTTTGAATGGAACTCTATTTGTCAATTTTTATGTAAAATGTGCACAAATTAATATCAAAACTAGACAATGTGATAAAATTAATCGATGTCCCCCTACCAAAAAATTCAATGTTTTTGATATAGATATATTAATGATTACTTTATTTCTAAACAATGAAACAAATATATGTTTATTCACAATAATTAGCCTCTTTTGATTTCATTTCAGATATCAAAATATTTACTCCACAAAATGTGATGATATACCCCACTAAACATCATATATGTTGTTCAAAAAGTAAAAATGTGACTTCATCACTTCATCAAATGTAATTAAATTTTCCTCTAAGCCTCATATCCCTCTTTTTTCACTATTAAATGTTACATATCAAGATATAGGGAGGCTAATATGATCTAATTCATAAAAATATTCATTTTAAGAAATCAATAACATCTTCTAATACTTATTTAAGAATGATATAGGCCTTTGGGAGATAAGTATTTATAACACATCCCTTCAATATTTTCATATATATTTAAAAGGATACATCCATATGAAATTACAATGCCCACATACTCTTATATAATGCACCAAATGAATCACCAGATGAAAAATTATATCAAAAACTATACATTTGAAATACATTTATAGTTGAAAAAAAGAGAATCTTCATTATCCAACACATCAATAAAATTTCAATGAAAAACAATACTAAAAATGGATTTGAAAAAATTAGATAACCTGATTATAGTCTTCTTGATAGATGTTGGAAATATACCATGTTATCAAATAAGTGGAATTTGTTTCACCAATACATGAATATCAGGACACTCCATACCTTAAAATTTAAAAACCATCAATGACACCAAATTCATCCCATTTTTAGAATAACCACTATGTACTTTAATAATATGAATTCATAGAAAAAAACTCATCTTCTCAATTTTCTTTAATGTGTGATGTGATAGTGGTAAAACTTTTATGTCTCCTTTAATTCTCAGATGTATCTATAAATGTATTACCATAGATATCATGTCAAATATAATCAACGAAGTATCTTTTTTATTTCCCTTTTATGACTAACACATTTCCAATAAACTACCCTTTATGTTTTCATCATCTTTAATAATATCAATGATATGTTTTTCTAAAAAAATATTTAATAAGGTAGTAAAAAAAATATATTATTTCTTCTAGATATTTTTTTTAAGAACATAACTTATTTTCTTTCTAAATGATGAATCAAAATCCATCATAATGTCATAATATTCTTGGACCGAAAATGGTCATGGGGAATATTGTATTCCTATAAATCATTAAATGGATCTTTTAAATCTATTATAAGGATGATAAATTCAGAAAATTCATCGATTTTCCATGTTCAATATCTTCCTTCCATTCTACATTTGGTAATGTGAATTATCTTCTTCAAAAAATTGAATTTTTTTTTGTTCCATAACAATATGTCCAGTTAAAAATCAATATGCTGGAAAGTCATTAATACTGAACATTATCATAGAAAAATGAAGCAAATACTCTTTCTTGAATACATAAAAATAGTAACACATATATCCAATAATAGTTTCAAATAATAAATAATTGGTGAAAGATACACATCAATATCATTTCCCATCTATTTTGGCTCAGAAAACACCAAGCTCAACATTAAATTTATTTTTTTTATACATATATATGGGGAAATGTTGTAAACTATTTAAAAAACAGACTATTAACGATTTTGGTAATTTAGGTTCTGTTGTGGATTTTTTCCATTCGTACACAATCAAATATTGAAATTTCAAAATCATGATTTTTTTTTCAATACTCATCACTATGGTGAATCAGTAGGGTGCCATAAGTTTGCATCAGAGATGCACTCATCTGAATTCCATATCAACCTTCTACCCTCAATTGAATTTTGAAATAGAAGCCTTAAACAAGAAATTATTAGATTGTACAATGTTTCATTTGCATGATATTTGATTCTAGTACCTAAGAATGAATCATAGATTAATTATCACAATTATGTGTAGGAATTATTAGATCAAATTATTATCAAGTATACATAATTGATTTTTCCAGAGGATAAATGAAAGTACATATGAATTATTTTGATTTTAAATTTTTATCCATTTTTTGGTGTGATGTCCCAGATGTAGGATAGATTTATATATATTCTAATTCATTCCTATACAAAACACAATCATTATGGGACACATGTATCTTTTTACACCCCAATCACATTGGGAATAATATTTTACTCACATCATAATTGGAATTTCGAAGACCATGGCCTTCTAGAATTAAAACTTTTAAAATTTTATGTGTGTTTGAGAAACTTTAATCTCTCCACCCATTTCATTATTTCATGTTAACTAGTATCAAAACTTCTAATAACATTGTATATTTACTGAATCCTTGGAATAATGGTATCCCAGAATCTACAAACAATCATTCGACAATTTCTATTTTTTGATGGTTTCAACACCTAAATCATGAATTATTTTTTCAATACCATCATATGACTCATTATGTATATTTTCATCAATATTATATGTTTAATTTTTAATTGGTTAACCATTCTAGATCCAACATGTATTATTTATGATTCAACTATATAAAATATGAAGTTCCTAAATTTATATGGAGATTAATATTCTAATATTAAAAAACACCTCACATGGAATGAAATTAAAATATTTTATTCATATTTCATTTAACAAATTTCATCAAATCATCAACTCATATTTCCAAATCACTATTTTTACTTTGAGAATTAATCTAATTATGACCAACACAATGCCAGATATAATAATATAATCAGTGAATATAATCAAACATATAACTTTTTAAAAAATATAAATAAATAAATAAATAATAAAAATAAAATAATTCAATAAAAATAATTTATAATCAGATAGGAATAATCAATTATTATATTCAATAAAATAAAATCAAATATACTAAAACTATTTATTTTGAGTGATGTGTGCCATGCTGAACCAGTGGACATCACCTGTAATGTCTCGAGTGGAATTTCCAAGAATAAAATCATGATTTTTTGAATTAATATATTTTTTGGTTTTAATTTATTTCCCTTTTTCTTTATATATATGTTATATTCCTAGAAGAAAGTTATGATATTTTCACTATATGTATGTTTTCCACACCTCATATTACAATGTTATGATTTTTAATTAATTTTATACCATAATATTTTTCATTTTGTATAATATATCATTACTTATTAAACAAATTACGATTCTCATATATGGGTACAATCACCCCATGGTAACCCCTTATAAACCTACTACTATCGAAAACCTCTTTTTTGGTAAAAATAGTTGTAATCATTGTTTACATGAAAAAACATTATATCACAAAAAATCCCACAATGTTATAATATGATAATACAACAATTCTATATTAATAATTTAAGATACTTTAACCAAATTAAATATAATAAAATTTATTTTTTAAATAAATAAAGATATATAATGAAAAATAGTTCTTATTGAAATATAACCATTTTAACAATTATTGTTTTGAAATATTATTTCAAAATAATATGAAAATTAATTATTTCTAATATATTTGTTGATATATGGAAATACAATAAAATATTTCAACCATTTAAAAGTGTTAAATGTAATTTATTATGGTCAATTACACAATATGATAACATATTTTTTTGAAAAAAAATGTTTCTGTAATATAATTCATATAATACATTCTGATTTTACAAAAAGTAAATTTTACATTTTAATATTATATACATTTTAATAAATGATATTATTATTTTATTATTTTCAATCCTCTAACATTTATTATCTCATTTAACATGGTTGTTACATTAGTTCAATGTCTCATGTTTCAAAATCTATTGAATATTATATGAATTTAATGGGTAAAAACAAGGAGTCATTACCTGAGATGTACATTGTATTGATGAACGACAACCCCATATATGATTGTTCATTTCATAATATCCTAAATAAAATTTTATAAATTCATAAAATATAAAATTTATAAAAACAATCAAATTTTAATAACAATTTTTTAATAAAAATCAATTATATAGAAAAAAATGAATCAACAACACCAATATATCACTACATGGAAAATAATTTAACATAAAAGCTAAAAAATATTATAAAATTCAGTGTTTATCAAGGAATATGGATCCTTAATCTAGATCCACTACTTGAATTCATTGGTTGAATAAACACTGTATGATCTAGTAAAATGTTTATAGAAATAAACAAAAACATGAAAAAATAAATAAAATCAAACAAAATTTTATAGTCAGCTGGAAAATTATTTTCTGAAGAAAAATAAAATTGTTGATAATGAATAAATGATAGAGGATGATGAGTTGAAACCACATATTATTATATAATGAAAAAATAAAAGAAAATAATCAATAATGGCCATTGAGGATCTGGAATATCACCGTCAGGGTTGTCCCAAGTAAACAACAATGTTTCAGAGATCAGTAAAATGATGGTTTTGCTATATTAGGATTCCATTAAAATGTTTTTGGTGTATGTTATTATAGAAATTGATGACAAAAACTAAATACCATCTTTAGATTTTGTGAAAACCGAATCTAATAAATAATTTCTTTCAATTTTTTGACATCTTTTTTTTACAAAAACTGAATCCATAAAGCCTTTTGATGGCCTTTCGGTGTTTGTTTGGTTGAAAACCTACACCAAAAAATCAATATAATTTTTTTTGGGATTGTTCTATGTTAAAAATATTTCTAAAAGTTCTAAAAATATAATTTTTATCATTTAAATAAAAATCATAACTTAAATCTGGAAGGCACTATTTCTATTAATAGCCTCATTCTATAATACTTCTGTCACATGAAAGTCATCCGCCGCTAATTTTGACACCTAGTTATTAGCACCCATTGTTGATTGATCCCATTAATTATCATAATCCATAATTGAATATAATGGAGAGTAATACTTCTCCACATATCCTTATCAATTATACAGATAAATTATATATTTTACAAGGCACTACATCCCATTCATGTCACCATTATATAAGATTCCAAAATATACTATAAAAGGTATTGTCCCAGTTTTCATACAACTATTACTTCAATATCAACCCTCACTATTAATTATTAATCTACTATATTGTGTACAAAATCATACTATACATTATACTTTAATTGTATCAAGTTCATATACTATTTTATAGGGGGCATTAGATAAACCATTTTTTTGTTCTTTATAATTTAATATTAAAAATATAGGTAAAATTTTTAAATGACAATTATGTTAATTATGATTATTTAATTACCCATCACAACAGGGGTTGTTCGATGACTACCCATTCCCACCTCTCATAGGCCACTTGATGTTGACCATTACTAAATATTCTTATCAAACTAATGAGAGGCATTAACCTAATATTCCTATAAACCAAATACATATCCAATAATATAAAATGATAAAATGTAAAAAAACTCTTAACCATGCATTCATACATCTCATATACAACCATTAGTGCATGATATTATGTTTTTTTAGGAAAAATGAGAAACTATGAGCCAACCAAAAGAAAATTGGATACCATTCCAACCCGAAATGTTTGTGACAAATAATGTCAACATAACCATATGAGCACACCACAATCTTTCTGTCTCACTATGATCCACTTGGTCATTATCTCTCCATGACTACATAAAAAGGTTAGTTATCTTCAGAATGCATACCATGTATTTGAAAATCCCATGTAGGTTTGACTTTTACTATAACAGTAGGAAACCCCAAGATAACTAATCATATAGAATCAATAATAATAGAAGTTAGATGATAATATTTTTAGGGAAATGAATCATATAAAAAAACATATATATATATACTCAACATTTACACACATAATCATGTAATATCATAACTATATTATCAACCCATGTTTCCTTCTAAAAGGTTTTATATAGTACCCATCGAATAGAACACACTTCATGAGTCAGATAACACTAAAGTGTGTATTTGAGGTGTCATGATCATTGAATGTCACCATAATATGTATAAAATTTAATAATGAGGAGAAAAACACACATGGGGATGATACCATAGTCTATGGAGTATACAAAAAAACCCAGTCTAGATTAACCTACTATATAAGGGATCGATGCCCAAGTAGTGTTGGTCATGATGAGACCATTAACCCTGGAAAGGGAAATGATGATGATAGAGGCTCTCACTCTAGGCCTCATGAAGATATTCCAAAAACTATATCTACGGTATATGTTCCTCAGAGAGGATCGCGATCCTATTCAGAGGACAAAACTTTATACTAATCAAATGGGGAATGGATCATGAGAATGTAACATATTGAAACATGTCCATGTTAAATGGTAAAAGGCATCCAATCCAAAATAAAAGGAGTACATCGTGTTTAATAGTAGTATATAGAAAGCCCCTACCTCAACGGGTCCAACCCATGTATCACAGACCATTCCCATATTTGTGTCCGAGTATACGTCTAGTTAATGACCATCCAATCTTGGCTATGTATGTGTTTGAGTGGTTGTGTCTATGCCCGAGTACATGGAGTTTCCAATCTCATTTACTCATAGAAATATATTTGAACCTCTGTGGGTATAAAATAGGATTTTAGGTAAGGATCATATGCCCTATGAGGGTTTGCACTTTTCAAGTGATATTTATATTCTTCACATAACACTAACAATACATAGGGGGTTTTACATGGAATGCTATTTAGAATAACATGTCTTGTATCCCAAAAATTCACAAACACGGATGGTTCTTATTATATGTATTTCCATAAAACCATCGAATCTGAATCAACTACAAATCATTCATAAAGATTTTGGATTTTGTCTGATCGACCATCGGCATCACCTGATTAGCAAAAATCATGCACTAATACACTAAAAAATCAACAATTGTGAGACACTGTCAGGACACTCCAAACCCACATAGAATGAATATTACCAAATCCTTCAATGGTTGATCAGTATTTTATTTCCACTATATCCCATCATTGATACAATCTTATATTTTTTTTCAATCTGTTGCACCATGAAACAGGTGCACAATGATTGATTTCATCAGTATTCATCAACCAATGGGGAAACTAAAATTCTAATGATGTGAGAAAAAGAGAGGATGAAATGATAAAACCAAAATAAAGAAAATACCTAATCCAATTTAAATGTGGTACATGATTCATTTTCTTTAGAACAATTAACTAAGAGATATAATATAATGAACAAAAAATCTCTAGTCTCGTAAATTATCAATCCCATACCACAATATACATGATCGAAAAATAAATTATTTTGTTGAATGATTTTCATTTATCATTGAAATTAATCAAAAAGGATAAATACACATAAAACAAAATCCAATATATATTTATATCAATCACTAGTAATGAATGATCACATATCATGATCATTAGAAAGATCCCCTTGTTTTATTGGAACAATGACCCATGATCCCAATCGAGCGTCATCTACCATGAACAGTCTTGGTCAACAATACTCTAGGATTCGAGTGTAAAATGAATAATCATGATATTTTCTCATAAACATGTTTTAATATAGTAAAAACATGTTTTTGTTTCTATATAATAAAATAGACAAATTTATTTTATTTATTTTATGACTTCACCCATAAATACACTCAACCCTAACAATTGACATGATCAATGGTTATGTTGTGACAATTTTAAATCATAATCATTAAAATATATAGTATAACTATATTTAATACCTATAAATATATTTACATATCATTAAACTTTTTCAGAAAACATCCCACACATAATATTAAATCAATTAAATATATATAAAAAACTAGTTATGGGATCACCGAGTTTCAAAATATCACCATGTCCAAGTGCCTATAACTAAAAATAATACCTATAAAATTATAAAGTAATACATGGGAAAATTAAAGTCATTATACTCTTCCCACATTGAGGAATTATGTCTTATAATGTTAAAAATGGAAAAATAAAGTGACGTGAGAACTGGGAACATACCATAGCCATAGATTACAAAGAGTGGTTGGTGAACCTCGATGAATACTCAACCATGTTCATACTGCCCAACTAAGGTTTTAGATGATTATATATGCAGACATATCTTTTTTAAAATGTATGAAGGTCCTCTAAAAGAAAAATATTGAACTATGACTATGATATATTATCGTTATCTTACAATTTTCTCACCAGGCCCTACACTCATCCTACATTGTTGGGATGAAGGCTTGCTCTAGGGATAACATATAGTCTATAGTTGTCCTAAATGATGATAGAAAATTGTTTCCACCTCATGAATGTCCTAAAACCACTGTGGCCATGATCAAATCAGATCCTAAAGGATAATTATTTATAAAAAAGATGATTTACTCCCAACCTATAAACCTCATCTACTACTACATCTGGTAACATCTGATAGCTGACAGGTGGTGGTAAGATTGGTCACCGACTCGAGGTAGAACCTCCTAAACTATAACAACCCGAGATTTTATAAGATATATTCTTTTTAATTTATTTCATATCTTTTATTGTACGATACACCAATAATATCTTGTGCTATATGCCACAATGTATTAGTTTGATTGTGTTACACACAATTTCAAGTTCGTTTTATAATAGTCATTCTATGCAGCATTGAGTGTGTGTATATATATATATTCAATGTATAAATTAAATATGGTTGGATTCTGTTATACGAAATAATAAAGGATTCTTGCACAACACGAAACCCTGACTTGGCTTGCATTACACGCAATGTCGACCTTCTTCGATAGCGTGTGTTGTACGCAATACTGGGTTTTACTAAACAACGATATATTATTATAAAATTATTATGAACTAGCCGTTATGAATAGTATTAAATAAATTTGGAATTTTATTACATTATTATTCATCTTAATAATTTTATAGAACATGGTATTAGAACAAAATAAATATTTCGGGTAAAATGAGTATTTTCCAAAAAATGTAGTTTTTCCGCCTTTTGATGGAGCACCCACTTTAAATCTAGTTTTGACATTTTTATAAGTTAAATTTTACAAAATAAAATTATTATTTGGAATCAGGATATAAAATTTTACCTTGGATAAATTTTTCATATTATTCTGATAACTTGCATATTTTAATGAATAGTAAAAACACGCAATATTTTAATTAAAAACAAATTTTTTCATCGTAATAAATTATGTGGTTAAATTAAAATATTGAATGGTTTTAAAGTATAAATAGAATATATTTTTACTATTTAATATAATTTATGTCATTAGCCTTGATTTTACATTGAATTCGTAGGTTAAATAAATTCAATCTTTTGCAATGTTTTAAACAAAAACTCGTTTTGTTTCGACAAAAGGATTAATTTTAATTTAATTTCTGCAACTTCTGTGTATTGAATTTGGAAAAATGGATTCCATATTTGGAGTCATTGGGTCCAAAATATATTAATATACTACTTTTTATTTTTGGGCTTTATGAATAGTAACAATTGTAAATTTTATTTACCATAGTAAAAGGTAAATTGGGTAATTAAGGGTAAATATAATATTATAAAATTATCCTAATACTTGTCTTAATAAAATTGGATGATTATAATTTGTCCTATGTCATATTTGGGTCGAAATGGAATCCATTAGAACCCACTTGGAGGTGATTAAGACCTTTAGATTATTTTATATAAGGAAAGTGAAATATGTCTCACTCAACTTTAATAATTAAAGTATTTATAATAAAAGTTTATACCGAATATAAATTCGGTTATAAATACTAATTTGAAATATAAAATGTTTTTCGTTGTCATGGTAATTTATTTGTAATTTTTAAGAGTTATTTAATTACATTATTATCTTAGACATTAATGATGCAGAAATTATTTATTTAGTGAAAAATCAATAATATAGTTTTTATTGAAATAGTAATACATATCAAAAGGCCCAAAATCTGCACAAAACTTATTTTTAGTGTATATATAAACCCTAATCATCAACCACTCAAATTTTTGACCATTTGGATACTTATTAAGGCGATTATGACACTTATATTATTTTAAATTAAATGATGCCAAAGTTGTCACCTTCAAAATTTAATAAATATAACAATTTAACTATTGTGATTTTAATATGATAAATTCTAGTAAAAGTATTATTGTGAAATTTAATTGATTTATATTCATCATAGGATTTTATTTTTAATTTTTATGTAACAAATAATTATATTAAATAATTATACAAAAATGTTGTAGTAATTATTTTATTAAGAGACAAACCAAGTAAATGGATTTAAAAATAATAAAATAAATATTATATGAACTATTTAATGTAATTCAATAATTGTATAGATACATATGACCTTTTATGAATCTATTAAAGCTTTTATTCGAACATATCATCTACATATATGTTATTTAAATTCAAATAGAAGAATTATGTGAAAATTGACACTATTGTTATTTTATAAAAATTACATATTATAAAATTGTTTACAAATCACTACAATATTTAAAAATTATAAATTTAAATTTATATGGTCTAGAATGTTATAATTTATCCAATTATGGAAATGTTTAAACAAATAAGTAAATATGTGTTATAATTTAAAATTTATAATGTTATTACAACAAATAAAATTAAATTGATTAAATAAGGATAAATCAAGTTGATAATGTTTAAAATAAATTCATAACATGTCTACATTTTCTTGTTTGATGAGATTACAACCCTATCTAATGTAATATTCGAATATGTGTCATTTTTGGAGGTTTTTAAGTGGCCTTAGATTTATTATAAATTAATATTTTTAAGATTTCCAAAGGTGCCACTCTCCTCCCTTATAAATGGGCACTTCCTCCCTCTCATCCTCAGACCAATTTGAGCCTTCATGATCGTCCAACCCCTGACCATTTCACTTCCCCGCTTCACTAGAAACATCATAGAGGTCCTGGTCTTCTTCAATGACCAATTTTAGTGCCCTAAGAGGTGGTCTCAAAGAGGTGCTTCAGAGAAGAGGTAATGTCCGTTACCGATTCTTTCAACTTTATTTCTTTTTCTACTTATTCTTCTTTAGTTGTTTCATTATGAAGTAATAACATCATTATCGCTCATATACTTATATGTTATTATAGGTATGAAACAACCCTATTTCACCATCTATCCATCCTACGGAAAACGAAATCACCGCTCGTGCGTACGTACGGACTACCGTCTCCACGACGCGATGAGATTCATTCTCCATGTTAACCATAAATAAATGATCATAAAGTTTATATAATCAATAATAATGAAATATATGAAATAATAATTCTACTGGATTTATGTATATATATATATGTATGTCATCTATTTAGTTTCATTCAATTCAATTAGGAAACGAAAACAACGTTCATGCATACGTACGGCCTACCGTCTCCATGAACGGTGTATTTCATTTCTTTTATCGATCAATAATATTTATATATGTATATGATGAATATATCGTATATATAAATCATTTTTTACAATTCTGGAATTATTTAAATAAGGATATAAGTATTAATATCAAGAACGACAAGTCAAAACACATACGATAAATGAAATGATTTTACCCAAAACGCTACTTTAACATGGAATTTACAAAAGATCGGGTAATATAAAGTCATAAGTGAAACATATATGATATCATAACAACGAATATGATTCATTAATAATTCAATGACATTATTTAAATCATTATACAGGAGGTTCGGATACGTACAAAGCATATCAGACCTAAGGTAAGGGATAATTTTTCAAATCTCATTTTTATCCGAGATTTCTTATTCATATGTATTAACTGTGGTTATTGCTATCATCCATGTCCATGTTTTATAAAAGTGTATTCATATTTTTTTAAAGTACTTTTTACCCATTTTGAATTTTACCCCATGGTATGGAAGGAATTATTCTTTTATTTACCCTACAAGGTACTTTTTTACTTTTCCGACAAAAGTACGAGAAGAATGTTTTTTAAAGTATACGGCATGAATGTATTTTTACGGTTTTATAAATCCTTATTTTCATGAAGATTCCTCCAAAATATTTCATGACTATTTTCAACAAAATCATTTTCTTTTAAAATTTCATGACATTTTGTGAAATAAAAATGATTTTGAAGAAGAGAGGGTATTTTCCTCAAGAATTCATTTCAAGTGTTTTATCAAATCCTTTTTTCATCTAAGATAACATTATTTCATATTTGTATGTTTCAAGTATCATGTACATATTATTTACATGGTTTCACTTCTCTTATGGTGAAATGATATACATTTATTTTATATGGATTATGTGGTGATGGGCTGATGTTTTTGAAACCCATTTTATTTATTGAGTTATTATGAATGATATATGTTTATTTTGTGGGACAAGAAAGAATGATTTCATTATGAGATGAGTGGGATCTATATATCCCTTAAATGCATTGGGTAAAGATTTATATCTCATGGGATATACATGGCTGGAATGGTATGTTAATCCGGTTCAGCGTTACAGGACTGAAACGAGGAGTTAACTCGATTCAGAAAGGGACTTTGTCCACTAAGATGGTCTTGTTAGTAATGCATTGGCTACTATGGAAATCATAACAAGTGCTGAATGGTTGCAACAATTACATGTTTTATTCCCATGGTATTTTATTATGATTGATGTTCCCTTATGATATATTCCTTACATACTTCCAAGATTCATGTCTTTTCTCAAGATTTTGATATTTAGATTTTATGTTCAAGTTTTTGCATTCAAATGTTTTTGGATTGTTTTATGTTCTCTATGTTTACCCTTACTGGGCATTTGAGCTCACCCCTTTTATGTTTTCTTTTCCCCAGGATATAAAGAAAGGTTTTAGGTATGAAAAAAAGTGGAAGATCTTTATTTGGAGATGTTGAAGATCTTTCACCACGATTAGAATATTTAATTCGGAGTTTCCAAAGACACTGAACTATTACAATCCTTGTGTGTGTGTTTTTTGTTATGTATTATATATTCCGCAAAAGTAATGTATTGTCCATGTACGTTAAGCATTGGGTCTCTACAGTTGGTATCAGAGGATAGGTTTAGTCAACCTTTGGAAACTTGGATGCGAGAACTTTAGTGAGATCCCTAGAGATATTTCTAAGGTATGTCTAGGGATGTCCCTAAGGATATGTATATGTATAGGTTATAGTCCAAGAATTATGGTAACACTATTAGATTAACCCTAAGATGTTAGATATTGAAGTTACTCCCCCATTATTATGATTTTTTCCTCTCACACTATTCTTTTTGGGTTTTATAAAATGGCTGGAAACCAAATGATTCACGATAATGGCGGATATGATGGACAATGGAATGATATTATTCATGAGAAACCAAATGAAATGGGATTTGGAAGTCCAAACATTATTATTATGCCTAATCAAAAATAACATAATATTATCAACAATCTCAACTTTGGTATGTTTCCCAACTCAGATAATAAGAGAAAGATGGAGTTTCATGATGATCATAGAGGAAAGAAAGTTCAATTTAACTCATGTAAATCATGTGGGAAGAGGCATCGGGGAGATTGTTTTAAAGGAACTACAAGATGATTTGGGTGTGGAATAGAAGGACACAAATCCAGTAAGTGAATAGCAAAAGGTTCAGTCAACACTATGGACAAGGATAATGGTATTGCTACGACATCAACAATGATTAGATGTTTTAAATTGTGGAATGTATGGGCATTATGAAAACCAATTCCCTAAGGGAAAATCTCATGAAGAGAATCAGCATGGTCGTATGGGTAGTATATATTTTGATGATGATGAAGAGAATACAAATGATATGTGAGATGAAAGAATTGTTGATGATCGGTCAATGGTTTAAGAAGGTAGTGGAATGATTACATTTTTATCAAGTGTAATGTTGTATAAGTAATCTCATTGTACTATGGAATAAAGAGACATCTAAGGATTGTTACACTGTTGTCCTTCCTTAAGATTTGAAAGTGTATGCTGAATGGTACTAGTAACCATGAAAGGTTATTCAGATATTTTTGTAAATTACATGATATGATCATAATGAAGGGGTAAGGAGAAAATTAAATGTTTGATAGTATTCATGAGCTCATGAGTAATATAAGGATAAGTTTATATAATGGTTTGAGTATATAGATTTTTTGGATTTTGGTATGTTGAAAGAGTTAACTTTTGACAGCATTCATGTTTTCACTAATGTTTAATGGGTATTCATATTTCAAGAGAATACATGATAAAGTTATTCACATGATTGGAATGTGACGAAAAAGATATATGGGGGATAAATGATGGTTGGTTGATGAGATTTCAAGTAATAATTTTCTTTATACTATAATCTTGGACTAAAGTAGTTTAGATAAAGATTGGAATGGATTATGTTAGAAATAAGTTAGTATTGTTTAAGGACAGAACTTTTTCCGATATTATTGATGGGATGTTATAGTAATATAGTTTTAGAAAAAGGACAACCTGCAGGACGGGCGACAACCCATCGCGTCGGACAAGGTTGTGGGAATCGAACCCACAGCTGAAGTGTGACTAGCCTTTATCACCTACCACTGGCCTACAGGAAGTCCCTGCTTAGTAGAAACTAGTTTTATTATATTATGCAGTATGATATATGAAGTATAATCCCAAATTTGGAACCACATATGATTAATATCAGTATTGATCGACTTATGTATATTTAATAATTTTTTCTAACCTTTTGTTTGAGATAGATGGAATGACATGTCATTCTATCACATGATCTGCTACCACTTCACGAATAACAAATTCAACGTCATTTCTATAAGAGATGAAGTGGAAATAGTTCAATTCATGAACAACAGTGAGATTGAACCAAAATCATGTAAGTATTTATTTTAATTCATCAACTTTAGGGAAATGATCTTGAAAACCAAAAATGTTGTCCTAGTGCCCTTATATACGATGAATCAGATGGTACCTTAGGTCACCACAAGTCTATGGCTTTGTGATTGTTGGCTTTTTAATAGCCATGTTCTCTAAAACTCTTCATCAGAACATGATGGTTACAATTCTCTTCCATATCCATATTTTAACCTATGTTCTCCTCTGTGGAAACCCAGTGATTAATTTATTTGGGTAACCATTACGTTTCATACATTAGTTTTTAATGATATGTTTTCATATTCCTTTTTACGGTGTGGGTTTCAATTAAAGATACTTTCAAGTAGAAAACAATATATAACCCCGAGGAATTTTGAGGGAGAAATTCATTTTAAGGGGGGTAGAACGTTACAACCTGGGATTTTATAACATATATTCTTTTTAATTTCTTTCATATATTATGTTGTATGATACACCAATATTATCTTGTGTAATACGCCACACTGTATTAGCTTGATTGTGTTACACACAATTTCAAGTTTGTTTTATAATATTCATTCTACGCAACATTGAGTGTATATATATATATTCAATGTATAAATGAAATATGGTTGGATTCTGTTATACAGAATAATAAAGGATTCTTGTACAACACGCAACCCTGACTAGGCTTGCATTACACGCAATGTCGACCTTCCTCGATAGCGTGTGTTGTACACAATATCAGGTTTTACTAAACAATGATATATTATTATAATATTATTATGAACTAGCCGTTATGAATAGTATTAACTAAATTTTGAATTTTATAACATTATTATTCATCTTACAAATTTTCTAGAACAAGGTATAAGAACAAAATAAATTTTTCGAGTAAAATAAGTATCTTTAAAAAATGTAGTTTTGCCGCCTTTTGATGGCGCACCCACATTAAATCTAGTTTTTGACATGTTTATAAGTTAAATTTTACAAAATAAAATTATTATTTGGAAAAATGATATAAAATTGTACCTTGGATAAAATTTTCATATTATTCTGATAACTTTCATATCTTAATGAATAGTAAAAACACGCTATATTTTAATTAAAAACAACTTTTTTCATCGTAATAACATATGTGGTTAAATAATAATATTTAATGGTTTTAAAGTATAAATATAATATGTTTATACCATTTAATATAATTTATGTCATTAGCCTTGATTTTACATTGAATTCATAGGTTAAATAAATTCATTCTTTTGCAATGTTTTAAACAAAAACCCATTTTCTTTCGACAACGAGATTAATTTTAATTTAATTTCTTAACCTTATGTGTATTTAATTTGGAAAAATTGATTCCATATTTGGAATCATTGGGTCCAAATTATATTAATAGACCTCTTTTTATTTTTGGGCATTATGAATAGTAACAACGGTAAATTTTATTTACCATAGTAAAAGGTAAATTGGGTAATTAAGGGTAAATATAATATTATAAAATTATCCTAATACTTGTCTTAATACAATTGGATGATTATAATTTGTCCTAAGTCATATTTGGGTCGAAATGGAATCCATTATAACCCACATGGAGGTGATTAAGACCTATAGATTATTTTATTTAAAGGAAAGTGAAATATGTCTCACTCATCTTTAATAATTAATGTATTTTTAATATAATTTTATACAGAATATAAATTCGGTTATAAATACTCATTTAAAATTTAAAATGTTTTTATTTGTCATGGTAATTTATTTGTAAATTTTAAGAGTTATTTAATTACCTTATTATCTTATACATTAATGATGGAGAAATTATTTATTTAGTGAAAAATAAATAATATAGTTTTTATTGAAATAGTAATACATATAAAAAGGCCCAAAAATCTAAAAAAACATATTATTAGTGTATATATAAACCCTAATCATCCACTGCCCGAAATTTTGACCATTTGGATCCTTATTAAGGCGATTATGACAATTATATTATTTTATTTTAAATGATGCCAAAGTTGTCACATTCATAATTTAATAAATATAACATTTTAAATATTGTGATTTTAACATGATAAATTCGAGTAAAAGTATTATTGTGAAATTTAATAGATTTATATTCATCATAGGATTTTATTTTTAATTTTTCTGCAACAAATAAGTATATTAAATAATTATACAAAAATGTTGTAGTAATTATTTTATTAAGAGATAAACCAAATAAATGGTTTTAAACATAATAAAATAAATATTATATGAACTATTTAATGTTCTCCACTAATTTTATAGATACATATGACCTTTTATGAATCTATTAAATCTTTTATTTCGAACATATCTTCTGTATATATGTTATTTAAATTCAAATAAATGAATAATGTCAAAATTGACACTATTGCTATTTTATAAAAATAACATATTATAAACTTGTTTAAAAATCCCAAAAATATTTAAAAATTATAAATTTAAATTTATATGGTCTAAAATATTATTAAGTATCCAATTATGGACAATTAACAACAAATAAGTAATTATTTGTTATAATTTAAAATTTAAAATGGTTTTACCACAAATAAAATTATATTGATTAAATAAGGATAAATAAAGTTGATAATGTTTAAAATAAATTCATAACATGTCTAAATTTTATTGTTTGATGTTATTACAACTCTATATAATATAATATTCTAATATGAGTCAATTTTGGAGGTTTTTAAGTGGGGTTAGATTTATTATAAATTAGTATTTTTAAGATTTCCAAAGGTGCCACTCTCCTCCCTTATAAATGGGCACCTCCTCTGTCTCCTCCTCACACCTATTTGAGCCATCAAGCTCATCCAACCCCTGACCATTTCACTTCCCCACTTCCCTAGAGACATACTAGAGGTCCTGGTATTCTTCAAAGGCCAATTTTAGTTCCCTAAGAGGAGGTCTCAAAGAGGCTCTTCAATGAAGAGGTAATGTCCGTTACCGATTCTTTCAACATTATTTCTTCTTCTACTTATTATTATTTATTTGTTTCATTATGAAGTAATAACATCATTGTCACTCAAATACTAATATTTTATTATAAGTATAAAACAACCCTATTTCACCATCTATCCATCCTACGGAAAATGAAATCACCGCCTGTGCGTACGTACGGACTACCGTCTCCACGATGCGATACGATTCATTCTCCATGTTAACCATACATGAATGATCATAAAGTTTATATAATGAATAATAATTAAATATATTAAATAATAACGCCACTGGATTTATGTATATATATATATATATGTATTTCGTCTATTTAGTTTCATTCAAATCAATAAGGAAACGAAAACAGCGTTCACGCATACGTACGACCTACCGTCTCCATGAACGGTGTATTTCATTCCTTATATCGATCTATAATATTTATATGTATATGATGAATATATATTATATATAAATCATGTTTTACATTATGTAATTATTTAAATCAGGATATAAGTATTATTATCAAGAACGACTAGTCAAAACAAATACGATAAATGAAATGATTTTACCCAAAATGCTGCTTTAACATGGAATTTACAAAAGAACGGGTAATATAAAGTCATAAGTGAAACATATATGATATAATTAAAATTAATATGATTTTTTAATAATTCAATAACATTATTTAAATCATTATACAGGAGGTTCGGATACGTAAGAAGCATATCGAGCCTAAGGTAAGGGATAATTTTGCAAATCTCATTTTTATCCGAGATTGCTTATTCGTATGTATTTATTGGGGTTATTTCTATCATCCATTTCCATATTTCATAAAAGTTTATTCATGTAATATTAATGTCTTTTTTACCAATTTTGAATTTTACCCCATGGTATGGAAGGAATCTTTCTTTTATTTACCCAACAAGGTACGTTTTGTCTTTTCCGATAAAAGTATGAGAAGAATGTTTTTTTAACGTATACGGAAAGAAAATATTTTTACGGTTTTATAAAGTATTATTTTCATGAAGATTCCTCCAAATAATTTCATGACTATTTTCAAAAAAATCCTTTTCTTTTAAAATTGCATGACATTTTGTAAAAACAAAATGATTTTGAAGAAGAGAGGATATTTTCCTCAAGAATTCATTTCAAGAGTTTTATCAAAACCATTTTTCATCAAAGATGACATTATTTCATATGTGTATATTTCAAGTATCATGTCTCTATGATTTACATGGTTTCAATTTTCTTATGATGAAATGATATCCATTTATTTTATATGGATTATGTGATGATGGGTTGATGTTTATGAAACCCATTTTATTTATTGGGTTATTATGAATGATGTATGTTTATTTTGTGGAACAAGTAAGAATGATTTCATTATGAAATGGGTGGGACCTATATCTCCCTCCAATTCATTGGGTAAAGATTTATATATCATGAGATATACATAGCTGGAATGGTATGTTAATCTGGTTCAGTGTTACAGGACTGAAACGAGGAGTGAACTCGATTCAGAAAGGGACTTTGTCCACTAAGATGGTCTTGGCAGCAATGCCTTGGCTAATATGGAAATCATAACAAGTGATGAATGGTTGCCACAATTACAAGTTTTATTACCATTCTACTTTATCATGATTGTTGTTACCTTATGTAATATTCCTTACGTACTTCCAAGATTCATGTCTTTGCTCAAGATTTTGATGTTTAGATTTTGTGGTCAAGTTTTTGCATTCAAACGTTTATGGATTGTTTTATGTCCTCTATGTTTACCCTTACTGGTCATTTGAGCTCACCCCTTTTATGTTTTCTTTTCCCCAGGATATAAAGAAAGGTTTTGGGTAACAAGAAAAATGGGATGATCTTTATTGTTAGATGTTGAAGATCTTTCACCACGATTAGAAGATTTTATTCTGAGTTTCCAAAGACACTAAACTATTACGATCCTTGTGTGTGTATTTTTTTTATGTATTAAGTATTACGAAAATTTAATGTATTGTCCATGTACGTCAAGCTTCGGGTCTCTACATAAATAATACCATGTGTTTAATTATAATCACTTAGAGGATCATCCTCAAAATCATGATGTTATGCCTTAGATGTAAAAGATCATGTATGGATCCTAAAATATAAAAGATGAAACACGATCACTAATTATATATGGAGAGTTTATTTAAAAAATCCATGGAAACAACAACCCTTTACAATTTTATCCATGTGCCAATGTTTTCCCAAGAACCAATGTCCACATGTATCTGGTCACAAGAAGGTTTTCAAATCCCTATTTTATTGATACATCATACACTATAAAAATACTGGATAATATTGCTTAATAATAAAACTCGTAATAGTTAACACTATTTCCATAAACCAATCCCATAGACTACGGTCCTAATGTACAACCGACTACTCAATTAAAACTATTTCTTAAAACTTACAAACATCGTCCTTACAATAACTACCCCATGACATCTTATAGTAGTCTAGGGGATGGAAGCCTAGTCTATATACTCTTATCCCACACATGGGAGGCCTTATCCAAATGGACATGTAGACATGAACACATCTCTATGACAATATAATGACGAAATACAAAACAAATGACAACAATGCATTCACTGATCTAAAATCCCAAAATTAGAGTTTGAGGAAAATTACTGGAATGAATATATCCAAATATAGGACAACAAAAAATAAATTTAAATAACCATTAACATGTAGAGTGGGCGAGGAATAATATCAATGTAACTACATGAACACACCTTCTTCATCCTAGAATATTATGATTTTCCTAGACATGGTCTATATAGGACGCCATCGAAAGGATGGACACCAATATAATACACAAATGTGTGGGTAATCCCATGCATGGGTGAGTATATAAATTCCTGGTATGAAAACCAAAAATCACTGATCATATATATAAAAATAATTGTAGTCATCTCAATATAGGTATTTGAGATCATCATAAATAATATGAAAATGTATATATACTCAATGTAGATACAATGTCCCATGTAATAACTCAACCTTATTTATATCCTAGGATTCCTACCCAATGGTTCCACATAACATTCAACAAATAGAAATCGCTAAATGAATCAGATAGATCCACAAAAGTCCTTCCAAGATGTCATGATCATTGGTACATCCCAAATTATATACATATTTGATTTATGAAGATAATGATACATAGATTGGGGAAACCCCATGGGATTGGGTTATATAGAAAAAAATCTTGATTAATTTTCCATGAAGGTTATTGATTAAAACACAGTGGTTTTCATAAGTATACTACGAAACCCATCTAGAAAAATGACGATGATTGAGGATCTCAATCCATCCATAATGGATGGACACCCAAAAATATATCCAATATATAATTTCCTTATATGGGATCACCATCATATGAATATAACATGATACCACAATAAAACCTTATGGATTTGATCAAAAGAATGAATTCTAATTAAAATTGTCCTCGATAAAGAGGAAAAGGGAACCACTCGGTCCTATATAGAGAACCCAACACATAAGAGTAGAACTAAAATGGTTTCTTCATCATTGGATCGTACCCAGGTATCTTGGATCACTACCATGTCTACATCTATGTACACTATGTTTTCAAGCCCATGTACTCATGATAGTGTCTGTGTTCAGATATATTTATTTTTTCTTGGGTACACGGTGTGTCTGATATTGTGAACTCCTAGAATTATCCTTGTCCCTCTCTGGCTATACATCATGTTCCGTGTAACGGTCACACACCATGAGATAGGTGTTAGACACCATTTTATATTTTTCCTCTCTATAGAGCCTAGGTTATGTACATGGGGTCCTAGAAAAAATTTCATTCTTAATTACATAATGTGTAACCCGTGATTTCATAGGACCCACAATTCTTTCTCTGTGTATTTCTAATATATTGTGGACTCTGATTATAACACCATTCTTTCTTGGAGATGACCGATCTAATATTATTGAGCCTCTCCATTTCTTGATCTTCAGAAACTATTCCTCCACCCAATAATAAATCAACCATAGATTTATACTATGATAAAACTCCAAAAATAAATAGAATGGTTATTCTCAAATCATTACTAAATTGATAATAAAAAATATTTATATGGTACCATCAATGATTACAACACAGATATGTGGTATCAATACATTACACCAAGAAAATTATGAGAAAAAACATGATTGATTTGTATTTTTGAACTGTGTGCTATAGGAATTTCTGGCACTGAATGAAGTATAGAAGAAGAAAAATAGAAACCCAACAAATTAGAAATGGACTTGACCAGTATTCATGTTAGCCCTAATTCATTACCTTTATTCCAAAAAATGATGTGATATAATATATTAAACCGTGAATTCTCCAATCTAGGATAATATTAATCCCAAATGTATTATACGCATGATCTATGAATCAATTAATTATTTGATAGATTCTTGTCCAGAAATGAAATAAATAAACATGTATAAATCCACATAAAAAATCGAAAATTAATTGGGATCAATCACTTTTGATGAATGAACACAGGTCACTATCATTTGTGGGATCAACTTGTTCTATTGGCACTCCGATCCTAGATTCGGATCTAATCTGGTGTCATCTTCCAAGAATTCTCTCATAATACTGGCCTCTCAGTCTATAGGGTTTAACAGAAAACCATGATAATTACTCAAAACTGTGTATTTATATAGGGGAAACATGTCATTCCATCAACATGATAAATTAACAAATATAATTAATTTATTTTATTAATTATTTTGTGACTACACTCAACCTGAGAATCCCACATACTCCAAGGTTATGTCATGTCTAAGGTATAACGCATGGTATAAACATAACAAATACCTTAGTTTTATTATCCAAACCTCTTTTTATAATTTATTAATCTATTTTATGAAAACTATTTATGTGTGATGTTTTATATATTTAGTATATTTCAAAAACTATTTCTGGGCTCACTAGGACTCGAATTCTCACACAGTCTCAAGGCCTGGGTCAAAAAATAATCCACATAATATTGTAAAACAATAAATGGAAAATCGGAGTCCTCATAGAGGACTATATTATAATTATCGAACTAGAACCTACTTCTATTAATATAATTATGTATCACAAAATAATATGTATGGATTAGAATATAAATATGAAACATTTTTTTGATAATAATTATGATATTTATTTTATAAAAAATATTTGTAATGAAGGATATTCTTTAATGGGAACATTTACCAAGAATAGTTATATTAGTCTTAAAAAAGTAATACCATAGGGAGAGGTAGAATAAAAATTTAGGATTAATGAATGGACTAATAAATGGAGAAATATTAATTTTTTATATTTTAAATATTTTGGATAATAAAATAATGATAAGATAAATCCATCTTAATAGGTCAATAATATAGGAATCTTAATGGAAATAATGAAAACATTAAATTTGGTTAATAGTATAATGTTACAGGGAGAATACAAGTATTAAATTTATTTAGTTTGGAAAAGTCAATGTGATACTTAAATTGTAGTTATGATCCAAATTAATGATATCATAGTTTCAAAGTATAGTTATATTATTTAATACTGGAATACTTTTACATTTTATATTTTTTATATTTTAATATATAGTAAATTTTTTATTTTTATGTAATATTATATTTGTGAATTACATTTTGACTGCTAAAATATATTAATAAATCGTAAATCATTTTAAAAGGATAAATATAATAAGAATAAATGAATAAATATTCGACAAAAATTTAATTAAACTCATTGATACACATTTCTTTTAGAACATGAATTTGTGAAGATAAACCTGAATAACAAATTTGAATTGTTCTCCATATATTTTTTATTATTGTTTTAGAAGAACCTCAATTTGTATCTATTAATTAATTCTATAGTATATTTAAATTTTTAGTTTTAATTTTATAGAAATCAAATCCTTTTTTGTGAATATTACAGAATTATGAAATAATGTAATAAGTTTATTGATATAATGGAATTGAAAATAAATGTAATTTATTAAACATAAACGAAGGAATTGTTAATAAAATGATATGACTGTATAGTGTTTTTGAACTGAATATTTTTTAAAGGTTATGTAATTGATTTTATGAATGATTTGGTAAATTTTTTTAATATTATAATCATAAAATATATGTTAATAAAAAACATAATGCAATATGACATAGAAATGTTTTTATTCAACAATCATTTCATATTAAATTATATTAATTAAAGTAGAGAATAATTATAAATTTTTTATAATTTTTCTTTTATTTAACATATTTATAATAAATATATATATTTACTTATATGGTGGTTCATGTATATTTTAATGAAATATGTTTTTTAAATTATTAATGTTATAAAATTTCTTAAATAATATCTTATTTTGATGTTTATACTTGTTATATAATAACCATGTGACATTAGCTATCAATTAAATTATTATTTTGTATTGTGATGTGCCAATAATGGATTATGATATATTATATTGTCTAAAAATAGTCTTTTTATGCTTCATTATAAAATTTTCTAAAATTTTTAATATTAAAAATGATCTGAAATTAAATATCAATCATAGATGTATTTTCGATACATTAAAATCCAAATTGATTATGATTACCTTGTTTACCATTCCAATTATTGTCTATAATTTATTTCAAAATATCTATATAATATCTATGATTTTTTAATTAATATAAAATTTCTTATTAATGAAATAAATAAGGTTGGAATCATCGTCAATTGTGACACTCTGGAATGTATATATATATTTTTAAATTTATAATTTTTTTAAAGAAAATTCCTAAATTATTTTAAATTTTTGATTAGTGAAATAATTTTCTCAATAAAATACTATTATAAGGATTTTATAAAATAAATTATTCATTTTTTATCCAAAATTCCAGTTTCATCAGTTGTAAATTGATGAACATCATTGGGGAGTATATTTGAAACTGAAAAATTGGTTTCACCAGGAATATATTTATCATATATATTATTTTAGTCTAGTATAATAAAAACTTTTGTATCACTCATACTATCTCTAAGGTATAAATTTGATAGAGTGTTTTCCAAAAATCCACAATTTTGATGTTTTTGAGCATTTGGAAGTGTTTTATGGGATACTAGTGGGGAGTTTAGGGGATTTAACCACTTTTAGTGGCTCAAAAAACTATAAAAATGGGGTTACATATTTCCACAATATATTCGAAAGTACATATAGTTACAATAGATATGGGTCCAATTATAATTAATTAATCACAATTCATGGAGCAGCCTATGATTTTAGTGTGCAACTATGGTTCAGGGTGTTGCAGCATGATCAAAGGTCGTGATGTAGAATCATGATCCTTATCAAGGGCATTAAATAGTTATATTTTTTGGGTTGTGGTTTGATAGTTTTTTATGGTTAGGGGTTAGTGTTCGAGTTCATCCACAAATAATGGAACTACAAAAATTATTGAGGAATAATAAAACATTGATGGGAGGATAGGTTTTTTCTTCCACTATTAGGAAGGGTGTTTCACTATTACAAGGATGGCCATGCTACTATGTGACAAAGTCAGGGGAAATTTTACATTAAAATCATAATAACATAGAAACTCATTATATATCTAGTTATTCAAGTTATATTTAAAATAATTAAAATTAAAATTATAATAATTATGAATTCCACATTTCATTAGCAATGTAGAACCACTTCTCATACACACTGATGTCCTCCATCCAAACAATGGATATTATCTATTTGTGGTTAGATTCAAATTTCACTCAAGTATTTCTATTTCCCTTTGTAGTATTCATGCTCATTAAAACTCTATGACTACATAATTTTCTATTTAACCATATATTGTATATAGTCTCATAAATTAGTGGTTTTCTAGGATTCATGATTTTATTTTGACTAATGCAGGATCAATATATTGAATTTCATGAGTGAGGCACTTCTTGGTCTTATAATGTCGTCCCTTTATTTCATCATTTGACTTAAATTCAAGGAATCATTTTTTATGATATAAAAGATTTTCCTACCATGTTTAAAATCCACAATGAAATTATTAAATTTATTTTCTCCATTTCATTAGAATGATTAAATATTTTTGTTACAAGTGATGTTGGGAGAGTCTTTATTCAATGACATAGTCTCGAAAAACTATTTGGTTGTGTGTTGTATCAAGGAACCATGTCTTCATGTCTAGATTGGGAGATCTATTCTTGAGACATTACCTTAGTTTCCTTGTGTGGTATCAAAGAGTGTTTATTGTGTTCTTCCATGTCAGTACATAACCACTCAGTAGTATACAATATACAAAGGTAGTAGATATTAGGGATACCTCCCTATGTTATATTGGTTATTGGATAATAGAGATGTTCTAGGGTGTTATAATTTTTAGAAAATATCCTCTTTTTATAGTACTGAATACCAAAGTAAATAATAATGTTCAAAAAAATAACAATGAATAGTGAGATCATTTATCTATGAATGTTTCAATAAATAAAAAAACCTTTACTATTAAAAACTATTGTTATACCATTCACGTCAGACATGCATATAACACCAGGATCCACTAGTGGTGGATTAAAGACAACATGGTACAAACATATTCGAAATATAAAAAATTATAAATGACTAAAAAGGTTTTTTTTCATATCCAATTAATAATATGTATTCTCCACACTACTAAATTGTGAAGCCTATATCATAGGGTTCATTCTTTTTTCATTTTAGTGACTGTGATGTCTTCATGGGTAGACAATGAAACCCAATAAACACGTTGGTAAAACATAGTTGTGAACCAAAAATGATATTTGTATCATGATCAAGATTTGTATAACTAAAAATAAAATTAAGGGTTGATATATGGTGTCACCTTAGATCTAGTATGAGTAAGAGTGTTTGTTGGTGTTGATAGTAAATAATGTAAATTAAAAAAAATCTGAATTGATCCTCATGATATATGTTGATACCCCATATAAACCACAACTATATATTCTACTTCAAAATATGTTGATCACAATACAACCCATGAAATTCCATAATTTCAAATCATTAGAGGTTATCCATGGAATGAAAATTTTATCAAACACTACATGATCTAAAGGAATTAATCAATAACCTACCATAATAGTATATCGTATCTATATCTTATGGAGTTAATCCCATCCATACCATCATCACCAAACATATCTGTATCCAACAGATGTAATCACTGGAATCCCATTATCATCATGAATATGTTCTTTCAAAGGGGTTTCCTCATTGGAATCCCATCCATTTCAACTGTCTTTTGATAATATAGAAGAAGTCCTAAAATTCCCATAATCAAAATGCAATAATGATGGGTCCAAGGTATTAGAAAAGTAATACATTATACTATAAATTTATTCATAACTTTTTTAACATCCTAGAAATCCTAAAATCATACATCATCAAATCGGATCATTGATTGAATACTTATTAACTCCATGGTCATTTTAAAACGATCACAGATATATAATTTTTCATTTTTATTGTGGCTACATTGTTTAATTAATTTTTAAATCTATCCCATTAACAATAACAGTATTTATCACATTATAGATAGTGTATTTATCCCTTCCCCAATTGTCATTTATATTTTAGTTTATGTCAGGTCACCTACCAAATACATTTATCCTCAAATATGAGAGAAATAACCCTCGTTTTCAATCATTCAGTTATAGAATTCTTATATACACCGTGGAAGAGTTAGAACTAGTCATGGGGAATAATAGTTTTTCAATAATACATTTCTTTGGAATGATTGAAAAAAAAATCTGGGAAATATTATATATTTTAAGGGATAAATCATAAAACACCCATATTGGGTTTATAGGATCCCAAAAATGATGTATTGGATTACAACATGTGAAAAAATTATAAAATGGATAGTTACAAGAAAAAACTAAAATATAGTGTAAATATACAACTTTGTGCAATATAACTATGAATTGAGTGATACTAAGGCTAGATTGAAATAGACTATTATCCACACCTTTTTGTTTAATCTAATAAAACAGTAATTGAATTATTATTTTATCATAGGTACAAATCCAAAAAGAGTTAATGGGTAAGAGGAGGGTCATGTTTGGGATTTTCTTTAACTAATGAAATTAAAAAACATAGAATGTATTCATTAAAATATAGGGAAAAATATTATTTTGTATTTTTATGTCCTAGGATAGAGTTCATGGGTTTGACTAATAGTTTGGAAGAACAAGTACCAACAATGTGGTTCTACATTCCATGGGAAGAAAAAATTTCATGTTTATCACACATTGTTTTGTTAATTCTGTTACAACTATAAAAAATATATTTGATAATATTTATTATTACCACCTTTAACTATTTAATTTCCTATATTTTGAAAATACAATAAATTTCATCTACCAGAACATGGTTATGGAAGATAATTAGTACTGGTTAGGTTATAACAGTATACCTAGACCAAAATATCCCATATTATTATATTGTTACTCCAACCTCAGAAATACTACTAAAAACTCAGATACTACATCCAAATAATTACATGGAATATCAATGGAATAAATATAAAAACTATAATAAAATTGAAATGAAATTTACTTAAGACAATCTAATGTTACTTAACCTTCTAATCATATTACACATCTTCTCTGATTTATTCATCTATACATCTCTAGATGTCCACATCGAGTGAATACATACAGTGGTATCACAATTCTGACCCTTGATCCCTCGTCACCTCCTAGGCCTGACAATCCTTGCACTTAACTCACACTAGAGTAACTATCTTCCAATAAAGGTTATTTTTTCAAATTCACTACAACAATTTTATGTTCATCAAATCACACATTCTCATATAGCACAATTCCATTACTATAAATCCATTATGACTGAAAAAAATTGTATCTTCAATTAGGTGATACATTAGAAACATTGTCCATATCACTAAATCACTTTTATATAACCAAATAGAATGTTAGTGTACATTCTCTCTCCATAATCTCAAATTACCCCATATACTATAGAACTAGATTATCAATCCCATGATAAAAACATACCATCGATTGTGACAACCATAAAAATTATATATTTTCCACATCAAACTAGATAGGATGGATCTATTTGTAAATAGATGACCAGTTACTACTTTTGTAGTCACCAACCACTTTTTTCTCAATTTGATAGGGTGTTGCCTTTATATAAAGAGACTTAGTGTGATAATTGATGACTCCCTGGACTCTATCCATAAAAGAAGATGATAAAAACGGATGGTGGTATAAATCTTTTAAAGGAACCATATTATTGTAATCATTTTTTAATTTTTAGAAGTAACTGCCAACATGATGTTGAAAAAACAACAACCCTTTAACATCATGATTCATGATATGAACATGTCCTATGAAATATATATAGTATTCATAGATTGTTTAATATCATCAAAATGAATGGAAGTGCTTTAATACACTTATATATAGAAAAACTATTGTAATTACATAATGAATAGTAATTTTTCATGGATTTATATTCTAAATGATACATTTTTGTTCCCCATATATGTGCACTACCTAATATACATATATCCTACATTATGAAATATTAAAATAAGTATCCTTGGTCAATACAATATTTTCCACCTTGGACAACTAGTCAAAAATCTAACATCCCACAATTAGTATATCCCCAACAAATCCATAATGGATTCCATGTTCAAGTCATTCCATTTACACTATAGGATGAGATGTGGATATATGAGAATTATTGGTTGTTGGTGATCTCCCCTGCTAATAGGTGGAACACTTCAAAAAAATCCTTCAATAAAACTATTTATACCATGTGACCAATATTTCATGCATATATCATAGTATATGTTAGTCTTCCTAGGGTGTGAAACCCATCACTATATTTTTTTAGTTCTTCATATTATTGTCACACATGGTCATACAAAAAATATCATGACTTTAGAAATGAAGGATGTCCTATGTTTCAAGAGGCATGTCTGTGTATGGTTCCCAAAAATATAAATTAACCCATATAATCATATAAACTGAATATTAAATTATTTAATTAACCGTACTAATGAGAAGTGTTGTATTAGAGAAATGAGTAAGGGTCACTCGTCTCAGGTACAACTAATCATCAAAATACATTTAAAAAATTAGGGATATCAAAATACACTCACTATTATACCCTTGAACCGCATATGCATGAATCATCTAGAAGAGAAAATCAATAACTATTGTAGCCTTACTTGATTCTCATTAAAAGGTGTTGAATGTCATTATTTGATTGGGGTCAGAGCCTGTTACGTATGTATTCATGGATTCCATGATTGGGTAATTAATCAATAAGCTGTTCGGATGTTATTACTATTTTAATAAATTTTTATATACTCCTTTTATAGATTTTATCTGAAATGTTCATAATTTTTTTGAAATATTAATGTTTAAATATTAAATATAATTGTAGAGAACTATTTGAGTACATCAAGATTCAAGTCTGTTTAATTTTTTACTAATAAATCACACAATACTTATCCAAATTTCACGATTCTTGTTTTTTAGTATTGCTTATTCAATTTAACACATATCATTTTCAGAATTAATCGAACAATTCTTCCATTGGAAGGTTCATATGATCCACACAAGAAGAACCAAAGAGTCTATAAAGAAACTGAACCAACCATGATGATTGAGTTACTAGTATAACTCTCGAAGGGAAAATTTTATTAAACTTCTCCTTAATTTTTTTATTATAAAAAAAATCATGATTAAAAATTCTAAGTCCCAACTACATGAACAAATGGCCCAACTAAAGCATCAAATCCAGCCCACCATTCTAGCAAGAAATTAAAATTCAGACACTATTCATTACATCTCTCATGATTGAATCGTCAACTGAAGTTAGTATTTTTTCATTGTGAAATATAAGATATAGGTAGCCAACTTTTTAGAAGAAAGTATTTTAATTTCAAGGAATTTTCATGTTCAAAAACTCAATCACAATTCAGCCTTCCAAAAAGTGTTGATAAAAATATATAAGTGAAAAATATTTAGTAATATTGACATATATTTTGATCCAATAGTGGAATGGACACAAATATTTTAAGTGTGATAGTAAACATAAAAATACACAAATTTGAAGAAGATACTATCACGATATATATGTGTATGGATGGTCAAATTGGTGATTCATGTGGAGGGGAAGATTATGAATGCAAACAGTCCACCTCCTAGGGCTATAAATACAAACACCTCTTGTATTTGCATGTGGCTGGAATTTAAGAGAAAATGAGGATAGGTTGGAATGTATAAGGTTTACCCAAACTCTTGGTATGATCTTCCATACACTTGTTTTTACATGAGAACCATTCCTTATTGCTTCCATTTATTTACTTTTGTGTTTTTCTTCATTTGTAATCGTCTATGTGTTTGTTTTTTATTTGTAATTTTGTTTAATTGAATGTTTCTTCTTCAATATCTATTATTCTCATACACCATCGATAGTTTAATAATACTGTTCTGAAAATATGTTCAATAAAGTTAAAACCCCTTCCATTCTTTTTCTTCTCCATTCAATCGAATGTATTTTTTTAATCTCTTCAATGATCATGTGTGTGTTAGAAACACTACTCTTTTTTAATCCCGTTATTTTCACGTTATTTATAATTAATCACCTCAATAATAGTTTAATATATTAATTATAATTTCAATGGCTGGTTAAATATACCATTGGGGTGAGTTATAATTTAAAGATTTTAATCGATTGAGAGATTTTTCTTGATGACAATTCTTTGAATTAACACTATGTATATTGTACTTAATATGTCATGGATTAATGACATGTTTTGTTTAATGAGTGGTTTCCATGGATTATTAGAACCATAAATAAACTACCATAAATAAGATATTATTAATATTATAACTCTATTTTATGATAATTCCAGGATTAATGACTTAACACTTGGGAATTCAAATCAGCGTCATCTTCTGACTTGAGTGTTAATCTAATGCAATAAAAAGCCAATCTCAAGGATATCACAGGATAAACAATCTAATGATGAACTCACCCCAAAATTTATCAAATTGTTAAATCAATATGAATCAATTAATCATTTAAATTAATATCTATAAACAAACCCCCCAATCAAAATACAATCAACTAAAAACTATCGACTATTAGAATGTATCATCGCTGAGGATTCGACCCGAGTGTTGCTATACACATTAGCAGAGCATCATAACCTTGAATGGTCTATATGTGAAAATCATCCTAACTTACAAATGGCTCCATTTCTAGTAATTGTACAATTATGTAGTTGTTAGTTTCGAGTTATTGTAAAAAATTGAAAAAAATGAAAAACACAGAATGAAAAACCCTCCTACCCATAAAAATCATAAATGGAAAAAAACACAAAGAAAAAAACTACATTCATCTTTCACTCTAAATATCTCTGAATTCTCTATAGCCTCCCAAAAAATCCCTCGTATTTTTTTGACCCTAAAATTGAGCGAACAATTCACCATCATATGAGGATCATAAGAGATAATTAACTCATTCAAGAATGTGTCCTTGTCCTTCCAATTGAATTAGATATGACAAATCCTAGGGAACAAACACATAAAAAACATGTTTCCCCTGATATGAATTACCATCCTATTGGTATTAAATATCCATATATAGAGGATGAACTTGAACTCAAATTGGATTTGAATCATCTTCTCAGTCATTTCCATGGGCTAGCAGGTGAAGATCCTCATCTCCACCTTAAAGAGTTCCATGTTTTGTGCTCTACTATGTAGCATAAATGGTTTTATGAGGAACAAAATAAAACATTGATAATTCCCATTCTCCCTAGAAGACACTGCTATGTCATTGATTTACTACCTCCCTCAGGGTTCCATAACAACTTGGAATGACATGAAGTGACTATTTTTAGAGAAGTTATTTCATTCTTATCGTACTACTTCTATCTAAAATAAAATAAGTTGTATCCATTAATTCCCAAATTAATCACTCCATAAATACTATGATAGGTTCAAAAATCATGTTTGAAACATTCCAAACCACCAAATCCCTAACCAACTCTTGATCCAATACATATGTGAGGGGTTATTGGCTATGTATAGAAGTCTCATGATGTCGCAAGTGGTGGTTCTCTTATTGACAAAACTCCTGCAGCTGCAAGAGTTCTCATACGTAACAAGGCTGAAAAAAAATTACAGACTCGAGGACATGCTCATTTCAAACAAGTTCATGATAATCAATCAATACAGCAGAACAAAATGACAGATTGGATGAGTGAACATACCGGTCTTGTTTGGAAACTAGTTGTGGATTCCGAAGTCCTAACATCATCTTCTCTACAATATTTGTTCCCTAAAATATTCATGAACTATGGTATCTGTAGCTACCCATATCATTCAACTGACACATGTCCAAAACGTCAAGAGGATACATTAGATTAATCTGGACTGATGGAGCTCAATGAATCATATTCTCAACAGAACCCCAACAATCAACAATCAAGTCAGTTTGTTAGAAACTTCAACAAACCCATATCTGAGTCATTATCTTCTACCTATAACCCTATCTTGAGATAGTGGAATCCCATTTATCACCCCCTCCAAATCCTCATAAAAATCCAAACCAATATCAATATGGTAATGTTGGTGGTAACTTCCATAACCCTTATCCTTTTGATCCTCATCTTCAAATGAAAATTCCTCCTCCTGGATTCCACTATCCATGTAAGCCTTCCCAAATCCAAAACCACTACAATAACTTTCCCAAGAACTCTAATCAAGGTAATCCAAATCCGAGATAAGCCTGTTCTTCCAAGAATCCATGTGAAAGTGCAGTAGAAGATCATGCCTCATTCACCCATTCCATCCTTAATAATATTCAAACCCAAATTGTTCAACTTTCATCCAACTTGATCCATCAACAATAATCAAATTCTTCCTCACTCGCAACTCAAGAATTACCCAACCCAAAGGGTAATGTATGTGCAATTTCACTTATATCACGAAATAAAATTGCTATGCCTCAAGATAGGTCCTTTAACCTACCATTGGATGAAGACCTAGAAAATTAAAAGAAAAAGAAACATGGAATGGAATCTGAAACCATTTCCCCACATCTATCCATTCTAATTAAAAATCCAATTCATTTTACGTAAGATATTTTTATGTCAGTGATGTCCTTTGAACTCGATCATTAAATACCAATAATGACTCGTGGAATTCATCATTCCCCTATTATATCCCAAAAATCAAATTCCAAACTATGCCCTGTATATTAAGGAATTATGTACACATAAGAGGAAACTTAGGGCCTTTAAAAATGTTTCCACCCAGCTTTCTATTCCCATAATGTGAAATGTTCCAAGGACCTTTAAGGTTCAATGCCAAATTGGATGTTTAATCTTCGATGATGCACTCATATACCAAGGAACCTTAATTAATGACATGCCCAAATCCATATTCTCTTATGTTGGCCTTGGTACCTTGCACCAAACAGGTATTTTCATTCAGTTATCCAATCAAATAAATGCTAGTACTGAGGGAATTATCAAGGATGTCCGTGTTCTTGTGAATGATCTTATCTTCCTTGTTGATTTCTATGTCATTGACATGGATGGTGAGACAGACACGTCTCGATCTCCAATAATTTTACGAATCACATTCTTAATGATATTAAAAACCAAATTTGATGTCCATTCATGCATCTTATCGATGGAATTTGGTAACCAATTGGTCATGTTCAAAATTTTCCAAGCCATGTGATATCCATATGGGGATCAATCTGAATTCTCAATCAATTCTTTTGAGGACTCTTCTGAGAGTCCGTTGAACCCCAATCCATCATGTTTATCATTTTCTAATGAGATAATTTTTTTTAAAATTTGCATCATGATTAAACAAGTCATAAATGGTGATGCTGATGTGGTCCTCCCATTTATAGATTCTATATATATAAGGGATCATGAGAACTCTCTTGAATCCCACATAAACTCTGATATCTACTTCTCCACCTTAAACATTATTTAAGAAAAAGAATATAAAGCAATTGAATGCCCTTCCTCCATTCTTAATTTGTCTAACCCACAAATGATAGATGATACCGATTTGAAACCTCTTCTTTTACACACGAAATATGAATTTATTTTCCATGATCACACATATCTTGTCATTATCTATGTTTCACTTACTAAAATTGAGGACTCCAAACTTGTTCAAGTGTTATAGGAAAGCAAAAACGCCTTAGGTTTGACCCTAGATGTCATACCAAGAATCTAGCATGCCCTTTGCATGCATCACGTCCATATTTAGGAATCACCCAAACCATTTAGATAACCACAAACAAGAATAACCCCACTCATACTTGAGGTTTTTAGGGAAGAGATCATCATGGTTCTTCATTCTAGTATTATCTAGCCAATTTTTGATAGTGAATGGGTAAGTAAAATTCAAGTTTTACCTAAGAAGGGTGGGATATATTTTGTCACAAATGAACATGGAGAGGTAGTCACAACTCGAGCGAAGAACTAATGGTGTGTGTTCATCGATTATAAGAAATTTAATACCAAAACACAATAAGATAACTAACCTACTCTATTACATGATCAAATACAGAATGATTGGCTGGAGGGTCACACAATTTTTTTATTGATGGATACACATGCTCTATCCAAATCCTAATCGCAACTCACGAACAAAAAAAGACTACATTCACTTGATCCTTTGAATCATATGCTTATAAAAGAATGCCTTTAGTCCTTTTTAATGTTCCTGAAACATGGAATAAGTTCACAATGAGTATCTTCTCTGAATTAATTGAGCACTACATGGAATCCTTCATAGATGACATTACCAATTATGGTGAGTCATTTGAATATCGATTGAATTCACTATATCTAGTCATTAAAAAGTGGGTCATGTGTAAAATTTTCTTTGATTTTTTAAAAATGTTACATCATGGTTGAAAATGGGATTGTTCTATGGAAAATAGTTTCAAAATATTGTATTCAAGTCGATCATGCCAAAATTGAAGTGATACAATCACTTCATGAACCCACTTCGGTTCGAGACATACATTCCTTCCTTGGTCATGTTGGTTTCTATAGGCTATTTATCCATAACATTAGTAGGATTTCCCTCCCACTCACTCGGATCCTCCAAAATGATGTCGCCTTCTATCTCTATGATGTTTGAAAGAGGTCCTTCATTGAACTCATAACTGCTCTTACATCATCCCCAATAATCCGACCCCCGGATTGGTCCTTACCCATTAAGTTGATTAGGATTCTTCTGATAGAGTGATTGAGGCTGTTCTAGGTTAAATAAGTGAAAACATGTCTCACGTAATCTATTATGACTCAAAAAAATTGGACGAACCTGAATATCACTATATGGGGGCTAAAAGGGAACTTATAGTTGTGGTTTTCCCCAAGAAAAATTCTAGCCCAATCTCTTAGCTACGAAAATCATCATCTTAACAGACCATTCTGCTATTAAGTTCTCACTCAAAAAAATTGATTTCAAACAAATGACAATAAGATGGATCCTAATTCATAATGATTTTGACATTGAAATCAAAGATATACCAGGAAAAAAGACCTTGTGGTTGATCACCTGAGTAGAATTTCTAATTCTTCTCAGTCTAAAATAATGGATCCTGAATTCCCCACTGAGAACCTTTTATATCTCACTCCAAAGTTTCCATGGTATGCCTCAATTGTAAATTACTTGGTTTCTGGTGTTTTTCATAATAATTTTTTAAAAGAACTGAAAATGAAGTTGAAATGTTATTCAAAACACTATTTTTGGGAAGAAAATAAACATTGGAAAACATGGGCTAACATGATAATTAGTAGATGTGTTGATGAAGATGAACATTCGTTCATCTTACAATTCCATCACTCCCATCCTGGAGGTGGACACTTTGGACCACAAAGGACCTTTCTAAATGTCCTAGACTGTGGATTATTTGGTCCATCAATCTTCAAGAGCTCACATGATTTTTTTTAATCATGTTTCACATGAAAAAAGTTTCGCACAATTTCTAAGAGAAATGAAATACCCCGAAATCCATTAATTTTTTGTGAGATCTTTGATGTTTGGGGCATCCATTTCATGGGTCCATTAACTCATTCAAATAGATTATCATACATAATTCTTTCGATTTATTATGTTTCTAAGTGGGTCAAGGCCAAACCCACATGAATAGATGATTCATATACTATTAGTGACTTCTCAAAGAAACATATCTACCACCAATTTAGAACACCATGTTCCTTGATAAGTGATTTAGCTACCCATTATTGTAATAGAACCATGGAATATTTTTGAAAAATAATGGGGTTGAACCTAAAACATTAATATCATATCAGCCTCCAAAAAATTGCATGTAAGAACATTCTAATATAGAAGTGAAAATAGTCCTAGAGGGAATAATAAAACCCACCAGAAAAGACTGGCCTAAGAGACATGGTGAAGCACTTTGGGCTTATCAAACTACCTATAAAATACCCTTTGGGATTCTTCCATTTAGGATAGTATTTGGTAAATCATATTATTTTCTAGTTTAAATCCAAAAAAAGACTTTTATGGATATGTAAACCTATAATTTTGATTATGAAAAATCTAGTGAAGAGAGATTGTTACAGTTGACCCAACTGGAGGAGCATTGAATTTATTCCTATAATAATTCCAATATGTACAAATAAACAGCTAAGGTACTCCATCATAAACACATCATGAGAAATTTATTTTCTTGAAGGTGAAAAGGAAATTATCTTCAATATTCGATTTTGGCATCACCTAGTAAAGCATAATTCTCATTGGGAAGGTCCTTTTGTTATTACTAATGTTTACCAATTTGGTGTAGTGTATGTCCAAGAACCTTATTCAGAAGACATTCACAATAAATGGACATTGGTTAAAGCATCAACATTAGAGGACACAAAATCCTCGAACCACATTAACTTCATTCAGATCCCCATTTTCTATAGATGACCCACCACTAGATGGAGATGGAAACCCACCAAATCCAAACCATGGGGCACCTCAATCCCTATGAATCCTCTTCCATCTCTCTCTTTACCTCTTTTTCTTCTTTTTCCTCCCTCGTTATCATTTTTTTACAACTTATCACATCCCATGTGTTTTTATTTATTTACTCATTCACATTTATGTGGGTTTGTTTTAATAAATAAGAAACTATAAAAAACCCTAAAAACTGAAAAACAAAATTAAAAATCACTCAAAAAATATGAAATATCCAGAATCAAACATACTCACCTTCATCTTTTTAAATTTTGTACAACAATTTTTCGGAGTCAAAAGACATGGTTTCATCTCAAAAAAGTTGTGGTTTCATTAAAAATTTGGATGAAGAATGTTGTGTCAAAACAACATACATTGATTGCTCAATTTTTAATTTTTAATATGAATTTACCCACCCTTGAGGAACAACATTTTCTTTCATTCCATGGCCACCTATGGAAATATTTTCAAAATGTTTGTTTTTCACCCCCATTTGTGAGTCATATTTCGTGGACCTTTGAGCTGAATTTCTTACTTTAGTTTTCATTAATATGATAGAGGTATTTTCTGAACCACATGAGAATTATAATATCCAAATAGCCTCCCATATACCACACATTAACCCCCCCCCTTTTAGAATCCCCTTCCAGCCTATTAGTACCTTTTCACTAATAGAAACATTACATGCCCAATACCTTATCCCACCCTATATCAACATGGATTTTCTTTGCATAATTTTTGAAATTTAAGTGTTGGGGGAATAAATTTTATTTTGGGTACCCTAATGTTGATTCCAATAATGTAATAAAATTATTGAGGGAAAGAATAAATTTTCATGTGTGTGGGGGGAGTTTATCATATAGTGGGGATAGGGAATGTATATATGTTTATCTTGTACAAAAGATATTGAAAAGTGTTAAAAAGAAAAAAAAATCAAAAAACACAGAAAATGACAATGGGTTGTGTCTTGGGTGGGTCAAAAATCACTCTCCCTCAAAATTTGATGATGTTATAACTATAACAATTAGAATAGTGAGGAGATCAAACATGGTTTGGGAGATGAGTGTGATATCTGTTTGAATTTCAACATTAATAAAAATATAAAAAAACGAAAAACAGGAACTCTTACGTCATTGGGTTATGTTTTGAGGTTTGTAAATGTTTCAGCTTCTCATCCACCTCAAATTTCCTCCCTCTTTTGTGTCTTATTTTACATTTCCATTGCCTCATAAACATCTGTTACCATTTCCTTTCATGTCTCGTTTCTTAAACAAATGTTCAATAATTTTTCCATGTGGGTGTTTTACCCACCTTCCTATATTTTGTATATCATCTTCTTATCATCCAATAGCCAAAAAAATCCCATAAAAAGACATGTTGATTATTTAGCACATTAGGGTAGGATGTGGATGCTAATATATCTGACAAACTCTATGATTTTCACATTTGGTTGCTGGATGAGTGAATCTCCATAAATTAATTTTATCATCTTGAGAGGAGTAAGTAGTGTTTTCCACCGTAAGTATTTCTAAATTCTGATCAGGAAAAATGAATTTTTTGTGGAACATTGAATCATTAACATATTTTGGTGGAATTCAATTTGTATGAGTGATGTTTTCTAAACACCCCCTCTTTGGGGAAATTTTTTTAATAATTTTTTTTAGTGAAAATGATTTTTTCATGTTTTTATATCTGTTAGACATGAGGACATGCACAAGAAAAATTTTCGGGAAATCGAAGTTATTACTATCTTCATTACTTATTATATAAACCCTTTAATAATTTTTTTATGAAATGTGGATACGTTTTTTGAAATATTAATATTTAAATTGTAAATATAATTTTAGAGCACTATTTGAATACATCCAAGTTCAAGTGTGTTTATTGTATTAATAATAACTCTCTCCCAACGTATAAAAATTCAATGATTCTTGTTTTGTAGGATTCATTAATAAATTTCACTAATATAATTGGAAAGAGTCATTGGCCAATTCGTCCATTTGAAGGGTCATATGGTCCACACAAGAAGACTCATAGAATCTATGAAGAAACTATACCATCCATGACGATTCAATTACTTGTATAAATATTGAATCCCAAATTTTATGAAACTCTATGATATGTTATTTATTATCAAAGAGAATCCTGGATGAAATGTTGAAGGTCCAAGTACATGAAAAGGGACCCAACTGAGGCTTTGTAGTCCAGTCCACCATTATGATAGGAAATTAAAATCCGAACACTATTCATTACATTTCTCATGATCTATTCATAAATTCAACTTGGGATTCAATTTTGAAAACAATGATATGGGTGGTCATAATTATAGAAGAAATTAATTTTTTAGGTGATTCTTCCTCTTCACAAATCCATTCACATTCAAGCCTTCGAAATAGTATTGATAAAAATGGACAGGTTAAAACTGTTTAGTAAAATAACCATAACTTTGGATCCAAAAGTCCAATGGATGCCAAACATTTAGGGATGATATTAAATATATATATATATATATATATATATATAACATTCGAGAAGATAAAATTTCTTGATTTATCTATCTATATAGAAACTTTTGTGAATCAATTGGAGGGGACTATTTGGAATGCAAACAATCCACCTCCATAGGCTATAAATACAACACCCTATTCTCCATGAATGGGGTTGGAATTTTAGTGAAAATGAAGATATGTTGGAATGACTATGGCTATAAAAAATATTGAGATGATCTTAGATACTCAATTTCATTAAATGGAAAACCATTTTTCCTTGCTTCCTTTCATTAACTTTTTGGTTGTTCTACGTTTCTAATCATGTAAGTGTTTGTTTTTTCATAATTTTGTTTTAATGAAATATTCTTAATCAATATATATTATTTTCATACTCCATATATAGTTTATGTTTAACGTTATTAAAATATTTTAAATCAGTTTAAAACCCTTTCCCTTCTTTTTTTCCTCATTCAATTGAAATTTTTTTTAACAATCTTCGATGATCATGACTGTGTTCGACGAAGTATTCTTTTCTTATTATTTTCTTTTCACGTTCTTTTTTATTCATCACCTTATAAATATTTAACAATATTAATAATAATTTCAAGGGATGGGTAAATATTCCATTGGGGTGAGTTATAATTTAGGGATCTTAAGAGATTGAGATCTATTGCATAATGTGTATTCATTGAATTAACATTGTGTTTGTTGGACTTAACATGTCATGGATTAATAAATTGATTTGTTTAACGAGTGGTTTCCATGGATTATTGTAACCACAAATACAGTACCATAAACAAGATATGATTAATATTTTAACCTTATGTTAATTTAAGGCATGTATTAAATCCTTAGCACTTGGGAATTCCAATCAACTTCAACTGGTGATATTAGTGTTAATTTAATGTAATATAAAGCCAAGATCAAGGATATCACAAGATGAACTACCTAATTATGAAGTCATCACAATATTTATCAAATTGATTAATAAATATTAATCAATCAATCATTTCAATTAATCATTGAAAACAACCCCCAATCAAAATAAAATCATCTAAAAACAGACGACTATTAAAAAGTATCATCACCTAGGATTCGACTAGAGTGTTGCTATACACAGTAGTGGAGCATCAAAACCTTCAATTGTTGATAGATTAAAATTGGATGTGATTTCATGTTCCATGCATGGTTATCTAGGTTTACTATTTAGGATGAGATGTCCCACAATCCATGGTGTAAGGATCTTCTAGTAAAATTCTATTTTATTATTTTGATCCAAATGATTTATCTAATCCCAATGGAATATCAATGGTTATTTCAGTGGTGTGTTTTATTCTTTGGGAGTCTACAAATGCTTCATTTAATGGAATGAATATGTATCATCCTGGCATGATCATTCATGATAATTCTTAGGTTGGTGACATTTCTTCTACTATTGTGGGAGGGGATATCTTTGCTTTGTTTAGTGTCTTTCTTCTTATGGCTTGCAGTCTTTCTGTGAACATGGTTAGATCTAGTCATGGGAAATGGATCATGTGGGAGCATACTAGTTTTGGACTGATGATGAATTTTTATGGGGATTTTTAGTAGGGTATCATGTAGGGTAGGGTCATAGTTCAAGATTATAGTGGTTATTTATTAATTGGATTTATTGTCTTCTTTATAACTATGACTTCGTTGAGTGTGTAGGTGAGGAAAATGTATTGGAAACTTTATCATTATGGCATGTTTTTTCTGAAGATCTATGTGGAGGAGAAAAATTATTCTAAAATGGTGTTTTTACTTTTTTCATAAAATTATACTACATGGAATATTACATTTGTTAGTAGGGATTGTAGGGAGATCCTTTTCCGAGGGCTCAAGATCTGGAATACCCTTTATAAGCAAAATTTTGTTGATGTTTTTATTTCATTACATTAGAGTTCTATTGAATGCCTTATTATATTCCTTTATTTTAATTCCATCCCTCATGACTGTAAGAAAATCATTATTGTGGATTCCCAAGGCCTTGATCATTACCATCCCACATGATCCCCTTATTATAGTTTTGGTGGGGGGGGTTATCCTATACATTTCAGCTCGTACTATTGTATTTTGAAATGTTAATAAATATTGATGTTATATATAACTAAAGTAGTCTTTCCTATGGAATGTGCCTATTTACAAATAAAGGACTGCAAGAACCTAACCCAACATAATTTTCAATGGGTCATGTTCTACTATAAGAGGATATTTTACAAAAATTTAATTTCATTATACAGTATGACCCTTTCCACCAAAAATTAATGCTTCCAATACATTAGATAATTTATTTATAATAATATTTCCAAAACATTATTATGGTATTTATGTCAATTTCTATATGCCTATCATAATCCTTAAGAAACTAAAAGATTACCCTATATCAAAAACTAATCCTAGACTGGTCCTTGATAAAACAAAGTACATGGTTTACGGCTTATTATAATCTTGAATGTTTAGTATCATATCTAAATCAAACCTCCCTTCAAACTATTGAAAGATAATTTGACAATTATTTATCTAATTAAACCTCACCAATTTCATATCCTAAATTTTCTTAAGTTTTCCTAGATGAGGGAATTCCTAAATAAACATCCAATAATAACTAGTTAAACACAATCCTATATTACAATAATAAACATAATTGTAACACATGAATGAAATTACTATACTAAAATTAATATGCTCTATAAATATGAAAATAAAAAATAAAATATCCCCTTAGAAGAAAACACAGTAAATCTAAATATATCACTTCATAATCAGAGAAGTTAGAAAAATATTCATACGTGTACACCAAATGATCTCTATATTTACATTGTTTTCTCCCATGAGATAGATGAATGACCTTATTCATTAAGGCCTTAAATAATTCTAGTGAAATAATAATAAGATTGTTACCAAGTAAATTAATAGTCCATCCCTAGTCATGAATGTTGTACGATACATATTTGAAGATATCACCCTAATATTGTGTTGTACTAATGAAAAGATGACCATAGATAATTCTAAAGCTCAACTAATCTGGAAAAAAAGTTCATCGATATAGGTGATTGTATTTCAAAATTTAAATGACACGTTTTTTAGTTTATAATAATCCATAAACAATATCTTTGTTTTATCCACATCTTGTAGAAAAGTATTGGGGCCCCAATGGTGATATACTCAAACATATGAGTCCCTTGGCCTCTAGAAACAGTAACTGGGATTTCAAATCATATATATCTATAGAATTTATATGATGCTTGGGAATAACAATATGATCTTTCCCCTTTTAGAGATTGATAGTGAAATAAACCTCCTTCTTTAGTGATTTTATTTGAAATATTCTGTAAATTTAGCCTAAAAATCAATCAAATGAGGGAAAATACCCCCATTGTGTTCCACTATAATCTTGCATATGACCTCAACCAAGGGTCTGATCCCACCCAACTACTAATTATTAAATATTATATGATCCACCCATATTTCGAATTCCATAGCATGACAATAGATGTTACATTTAAGAAGATATTATGACATAAATAAAAATACACAATAAGGGTGGGGGATATCATCAATAAAGATAGATTCATAACACCATTTTTTTAGCATTGAAACATTCCTTCTCTAAAAATGATGAGGGATAACTAGAAAGAAATAATGCTAATAAACACAATAATATATATTATTTCATGGAAGATTGACTCCCCATTCCACTCCACTATTGTTCAACTCCATGAGCTTGGTTATTTATAATTTTTTTACCTCTTATACATATACATAATAAATAGAAATAAATAATTATAGGAATATGAAACCTTATAAGGGTTTTACGGGGTCTTATGATTATTTTATATGGAACCATAAATACACTTCTTCGTATAAGAAGCTAACACATCACCATGACTGAGTCTGAGTAACAAAAAATAAAATAAATTATATATATTGAATTTATTGACATAATTATTTCTACTTCATGGTTTAATAAGAAACCAAAAAATGAATTCAAATATTAAATATCACACAGTAGAAAATAGAAAATCAATATTTCACAAGATTTATTTAAACAGTAATAGTGAAAACCCTAGATTTGTGTGTAAACATGTATATAACTAATGTGAACCGATGAAAAATACTTTATTGAAATTTCATAAGAATATGTAAAATATGTTTCATTTTTTGTGACAATAATAGAAGTGACTCAACAAGAAAGATCAATACACGTATACCTACAATGTTTATATCTAAATGAAAGTAATTATTTGTTTTATTTCAAAGAAAATTTCCATATGTATATCTATTAATTTTTTTATGAATAACGTCTTAATAATAACACTCTAGTTAAAATTAGATCTGTAAATATCACACAATAAATAATGAATACTTTAATTAAGTATCATTGAAGTGAGTTATAACATTTCATAGAATAGAAATAATTTACTACATTTAATTTTAGTGTTTGAAAAAAAATAAGGAATAATTGAACATGTAATATAATAGATTTCAAATGGTCCTTACATCAATCGAATCTGTTGTATTAATCTATGATAAAATCATATATTTAAAACTCAATTGTGGAATAATGAATCATATTGTTACTTAATGTGATGAAAAAACACCAAACATTTTTTTATAATGTACGGTTGATTAGAGAAGTAGGGATGATATACCATATGTTTTTTTGTAAATACCCAACCTCAGAAGCCATGAGAATGTGAATTATTCTATTACATTGGTATGATTAATGTTAATAAAATCTTAAAGGGCCAATTTTTATAGTAGTATTGGATATCCAAATTACATACATGATACACATATTACATTGTGAAATAGAAAAATTAAACATGATATATAATAAAATTAAATAAACCATATCATCAAACAAGTATTCAAAGATTTATTCTTCATAACATGGGGAAAGGAAACATAATAAGGGCGATCTCAAATTTTCAGTATGGGTAAGTAAAATAGATGCAACAATGAATGAATGAGAATAAATGGAAATATAATTAACTCATAGAACAAAAAATCAAGAAACTATAAAAGGTAATATCGATATGGAAATGTTTTAAAGTGAAATCACATGCGATTTAATTAATGAACTGAAAATGAAATGAATACTAAAATACATCAACACAAAATATCATGAATAAAATTGATAACTAAAATGACAGAAATTCTATAATATTGGACATAATTTTTTGGAACATGTAATAACCTAATTTATTATTAAAAAAATCAATAGTAGTATTATTAATCACCTAATAATTGATAAATACAAAAAATTAGTGAATATGGACACAGTTATATTGATACTTTTGTAAATGATGATGACCATAAAAACAAAATTGGTAAATTAAAAATAATTATTGTTTGTGATTAATTCAAAATAATGAATAAAATAATTTCTTTAAATTCATTATGAGTTAAGAGAAAAATATAAAATTGTTTTTGAAATAGTATGTCAATATACTTTAGTGGAATAGGAAAACATGAGTTGATGATTTTTTCATTTATTTCCCTTTCATAAGTAAGTACTCTATATTTTAGTATATAATCATTTTTGTGTTGTACATATTACTTATTTAAGATATCATATCATTCATTATATTCTAATCTTGGTATTAGATTTTCAATTTCAATAAATATATTTCCTAGTTCATTTAATTAGAAAGGTTGTATAGTAAAAAGTGTTTTTCTTTTTCTCATTTCTATCTTTTTAATACCTAATAAAATCATCAACATTAATTTATTTTTGTGGTGTATTTATTGACAAAAAAGTATTTTTATCACAACCATATATCTGGATTTAGATAGCAAAAAAAAATTTCCTTATTCAAGTGTATATTTATTCAAATATTTTTTAGTATTGAGGAATTTGGTACATTAATTTTCATTGATTGTGTTAATAACTATCATTAAACCCGTTTTACATAATTTTGGTACATTGATCCCATTGATTTTATTCTATGGTATTCTCCAATTTTTAATGGTATATATACACAAAAAGAACATAATCGTTTTGATGAATAATCCAAATATATTAGGTTTTTTTTAACCAATATAGATTCTTCTTTTGAGTATTTTATGATAATGTTATTCCTATACCTACATTTACCTATACTGATTTCCCTATACAGTGTCCACATAACATGATAAGAAAACCATATTGGCATATTTTCTCCAGAAAATAATTCTTATATATTAAAATGTGGATAATTACCATCATTTATGATGATTATTTACTGCCACTAAATATTCATCATGTATTTATATTTTGTATTGTTCATTAGACTGAGATAAATGTTTTTATATAAAAAATGGTCCATAAAAAAGATATAAAAGTTAAGTTTGACTCTTATGGTGAACTAAAAGGATAGAATGAAGTTACATGTGGGGAAAATATTTTTATAATCCCTCCTTGTATCTATAGGTCTCATGAGAAAAAAAAGGATTGAGCATTATGTGTATTTAGTTCATATTTACAATGATTCCTTCATTACTATCTCGATGATAAGTATTCTGTCTAGTTGAAAGGCTTTAAAATTAGTCTTTTCATGTCAAAATTTATTTATTCCATTAGAATTAGTAGAATAATATTGATAAAAATATTCTCATTAATTATCATGGATAGATAATGCTCACATTTTAATGTTGATTATCAATTCCAACAAAAATATCTATTCTATGTTTCTTCCATGATTACTTCCACTATATATTCCCCATATGGACAATTTTAGTTGCCCTTTTTTGTTTCAATTTCAGTAGGTCACTATTAAAAATAGTATAATTGAAATATTTAGAAGGATAAAACATCAAAAATAATTTGTGATGAATGTTGAAGATCATTCTAGAATTATAGTGTTTTTTTATATAATTAAATAATTATAAATTTCATACAATAATGATAGGGTTTTTCCGTCTATTCTGATCTTAATTATCAAAATATTTAAAACTAAAATAGTCCTTGATATTTATTATACTTAATCAAATTTTCTGATAAAATATTTCTGGATGGATATAAAAATTAATTCTGATAAGTTATCAAATAAATTGTTCAATGTTTGTGTTTAAAACACCCGATATATTAGTGTGGGTCTAAGGAGTCACAATCATGTTCTATCACTATGTATGGTGTTATGTTTGATTTGATGGTATATTATGGGTTGGGGATGAGTTGTTAGTTTATGATACATGCATTGTGTGTGGTCAGTGGTTTGAGATAGATAAGATATTGTAGGTATTTGAAGCCCCCTGAAATGGGTATACTAATGAGGGGTCGGTACAGGCACAAAATTGGCAATGTTGGGTGATATAATATAACCTATTTTTTTGGTGAATTTTTTTTGTTGTTTGGATGTAGAGTTCTAGGGGACCATGTGATGTAGATGTTTTATTTATTATGAAATCTTCAGTGCATATTATTTTGAAATTAGGATGATGTATTGATGAGTCAATTTATATATTCATTATGACCATTGTCCAAGGTGTTAGTGGAAATTTCTTCATTGGACGCTAATGTTAGAGGAGACATTTTTCAACTCTTTGGACTAGGTGTTTCCCCAGAATCTAATATGATGTTATCACTTATATTAAAATTATTTGTGGTTAAATTATTATATGGAGTAAGTGGATGATCTCGATGAGTGAATCCCTCTCATTATCCTATGACTATTTAGGTGCATATCATTTGGGTTAACATTCTATTTCTAGTTTATTAGACCCATGTTAAGTTCTTATCTAATACCTAATTTTTACTATATAGTGGTAGTTTGTTTTGTAGTATGTTAATTTTATATACATGTTCTTATAGTGTCAATAGTGGTCTTATCTCCAATTTAGATCATTCCATTAGATTCATAGAATAGGATAAGGTTTTATATTGTTGTTTTCGGAAACTGTGGTCATACCCTATGGTTTAGAATGCATGAACTTAATTGATAAGGTTTTTACAAACACCTTTGATATTTTAAACATACTAGATTTTATATGGTATAGTGATCACTCTTCTATAAATCTTTATCATGGTCCAATGATGTGGTTGATTCATCTCAGGTCTAAGATTAGAACCTAATATTTGATATTTTTTTTATTTTATTTTTTTATCCCGATTTATTTTTAATCCAATATATAATATTTTATGAATGATATTTTATGTTTTTAACTATATTTAACCATTGAAATATTAATTAATTTAGTTAAAACAATATTTTAGTTACACTATTGGGTGTGGTGTAATAAAATTTGTTTCACACTCATGTATGTCCTCCATAGTTTGCATCACGATTATATATCTAATTTTTAATTGGTTTATTAATTCCATTGTAGAAGGGTTTTTTGAATAATTGTGTAGATACCCGAAGCTTAACGTACAAGGACATTTCATTACTTTTGTGGAATACGTAGTACATAACAAAAACACACACACAAGGATCGTAATAGTTTTGTGTCTTTGAAAACTCGGAATATAATCTTCTAATCGTGGTGAAAGATCTTCAACATCTCCCATAAAGTTCTTCATTTTTTTACCTAAAACCTTTCTATATATCATGGGGAAAAGAAAACATAAAATGGTGAGCTCAAATGCTCAGTAAGGGTAAACAAAAGAAATATCAATCACATCATATTCATAAGAACATATGTTTTGGAAATCTTAACCTGCAAAAGAGATCATAATTTCATAACATGGGATAAATCATAGTAGTGAAATGTAATCACAATAATCATAACTTAAAAACCTGAAACTTTGTGGCATACACACATAATCATAGAGAATCATTTCTTATTAGTCAAAACTCATTGCCAAGACTATCTTAGTGGACAAGTCCCTTTTTGAACCGAGCTCACTCCTCGTTTCAGTTCGGTTTCACTGAACCGGTATAACCTACCGTTCCAGCCATGTCTATCTCATGAGATATAAAATCTTTACCCAATCCATTAGAGGGAGATATAGGTCACACCTATCTCATAATGATACCATTCTTATGTGTGCCACAAAATCATAAACCATACATCACTGCATAACCCATGTAATAAAAATGGGAATCTTAAACATCATGACGTCATAAAACAATTCATATACGATAAAGGAATTCATAAAAATAGTTCCATCACAACATAATCAAATCAATGTAATAATAGGGATAAAAACAGAACCATTTATTATCTTAGATGGAAAATAATTTTGATAAAACACTTGAACTCCATTCTTGAGAAAAATATCCTTTCTGCTTCAAAAACACTTTTCCTTTCTTAACATGTCGTACAATTTTATACTAAAAAAAGTTGATTAAAAATAAACTTGAAAACCTGTAAAGAAATCTTCTTGGAAATAATGTTTTAAAAATCCATTCATGCCATATAAGTTAAAAAAACATTCTTCGTACTTTTGTCGGAAAAGTCAAAAAGTACCTCGTACGAAAAACAACAAACGATTTCTTTCATATCTTTTACTAAAAACTCACCGAAGGGTAAAATTGGAAATAACCTATTGTATAAAGATATAGATAGTACATATTGAGTAAACATGGATGTTTATGATAAAATACACCCTAGTAAATACCAAAGTATAAACAATCTCGGATAAAATGAGATTGTGATATTTTCCCTTACCTTATGTCTGATATGCTTCGTACGTATCCGAACCTCCTATATAATGATTTAAATAATGTCATTAACATATTAATGAATCATATTCATTGTTATGATATCATATATGGTTCACTTATGACTTTATATTACCCGTTGTTTTGTAAATTCCATGTTAAAGAAGCGTTTTGGGTAAAATCGTTTCCTTTATCGTAGGTGTTTGGACTTGTTGTTCTTGACATTATTATTAGTTATATAATGATTTACTTACATCCAGAATCTAAAACATGATTTATATATCATATATATTCATTATATATATATATATAATAGATAGATAAATGAAATGAAACACACCGTTCATGGAGACGGTAGTCCGTACGTACGCATGAACGCTGTTTTCCTTTCCTTATTGTCTTGAATGGAAGTAAGTAGATGACATATATATACACAAATCCAGTAGATTTACCATGTAATATATTTAATTATTATTCATTATATATACTTTATAATCATTCTGGAGTGGTTAACATGGATAATGAATCTCATCGCGTTATGGAGACGGTAGTCCGTACGTAAGCACGAGCGATGATATCGTTCCCATGGTCGTGTAATTGTGTTGAAGTGTATGTATACTATTTCAGTATCAATATCACTTTATAATAATCATATATTGTTACTCATTACACCATTATACCCATCCAATTAAGGTGGTGGTGGAAAATAGATTACACCACGGCGTGGAGACGGTATTCCGTACGTACGCACGCGCGGTGATTTCCTTATTCCGTAGGATGGATAGAAGGTCAATTAGAGTTGTTTCTTATTTATAATAAAATATCAGTGTATAAGAAATACTGATGTTATTACTTTATCATGAAACAACTAAAGATGAAGAAGTTGAAGAAGAATGAAATTGAAAAAGATCGGTAATGGATATTACCTCTTTTTGACGCGCCTTCACTTAACCTCCACATAAAGAAATAAGGATGGTCTTTCAAGAAGACCAATACCTATAGGATGATACTAGGGAAGTGGAGAAGATATTTTGGCAGGGGCTGGCCGAGCTTGAATGCTCAAATTGGTGTGAGGAGGAGAGGGAGGAGGTTCCCTTTTATAAGGGAGGAGAGGGGCACCTTAGGAAAATCTCAAAATATTATTTTATATTAAGGACAAATTCTGTTTATAATGGTTACAAAGGGTCTTATTTCGAAGCTAAAGTGGGGATGGGTCTAAATCCTATCATCCAATATGATTTAGACATGTTTAGGTTATTAATTTAACCTTATCAATTAGATTTAACTCTAATTTAAATAATTTATCTTTTACCGTGTCTTTTTGTTTTCTTACACTATATGGTTAATAAACATACTATATCAAGCCAAACTAACCCCAAGATGTTTTTTATTAATATATATAATCTTATCTATGTCATTTGGCCGAACCTTAGATTTTTAGGAATAAAATAACAATTAATAATATAATATTTGTTTTAAAAACTAATTTATATCAATTTTGACACTATTTGGTACATGATTTTTATGAAATTCATAACAGAATGATATGTTCGAAAAAAGTTACTTAAATCAACAATTACATGTCATATTAACCTAGAAAATTATTTTAAGTCATAAAAAGTCTCAAATTACATTTATTTGGGCATTTATAACATCAATTATGTCAATATTTCATTAATAATTCAATTACTGTATCATCTTTGTGTCACAATAAATGATAATTATTTAATCCCTAAAAATTCTAAATAAATTCTTATGATGTAGATAATTGTATTAGAGTTCTGGAGACTATTCATGTTCAAAGTTTCATGAAGTTTATCACTAGATTAAAATTATTATACTTATAAGATTTAAGGAAGTGACATGTTGTCACATTCTTTGGTTTTAACAATAATTAAATTATTTTCATTGAAAAAATTTAATTAAATGAATATAATCCGACACTTAGGTGATATGGGTCGACTATTATTCATCCAATAGGATTTTTACATTTGTTATGGTAATTTTAAAATATTATATTTACCCTTAATTACCCGATTTACCTTTAACTATGGTAAATAAAATTTACCGTAGTTACTATTTATAATTCACAAAAATAAAAATAAGATTATTAACATAATTTGGATCCACTTATTCCAGATATGGAATCCATTTTTCCAAATTCAATACAAAAAAGTTTCAGAAATTAAATTAAAATTAATCACGTTGTCGAAAGAAAACATGTTTTTCTTTAAAACATTGCAAAAGATTGAATTGATTTAACCTACGAATTCAAGGTAAAATCAATGCTAATGACATACATTATATTAAATTGTAAAAATATATTCTATTTATACATTAAAACCAATCAATATTATAATGTAACCACATAATATATTACGATGAAAAAAGTTTTTTTTAATTAAAATATATCATGTTTTTACTATTCATTAAAATATAAAAGTTATCGGAAAAATATCAAAACTTTATCGAATGTAAATTCGTATATCCTGATTCAAAAGAAGAATTTTATTTTGTCAAATTGAAATTATAAACATGTCAAAAACTAGATTTAAATTGGGTGGGCCATCAAAAGGGGGCAAAACTGCATTTTTTGAAAAATACTTATTTTACACGAAAAATTTATTTTGTTCTTATAACATGTTCTAGAAAATGTGTAAGATGAATAATAATGTTATAAAATTAAAAAATTATTTAATACTATTCATAACGGCTAGTTCATAATAATATTATAATAATATATCGTTGTTTAGTAAAACCCAGTATTGCGTACAACACACGCTATCGAGGAAGGTCGTGATTGCGTGTAATGAAAGCCAAGTCAGGGTTGCATGCTGTGCAAAATCCTTCGTTGTTTCATATAACAGAATCCAACCATATTTCATTTATACATTGAATATATATATATATAGTCAATTTTGCGTAGAATAACTATTATCAAAAATGTGTGTAACACAATCCAAGAATAGTGTTGCTTATACTACAAACTAATACGGTGTTGCGTATAGTGCAAGGTAATCATGGTGTAGCACAAGACATTAATGAAATTAAAAGAATATTTTTCATAAAATCTCGGGGTGTTACATTCTACCCCCCTTAAAATGAATTTCTCCCTCGAAATTCGTCGTGGTTATAAATGGTTTACTACTCGAAAGTTTGTTTAATAGAAACCCACATCGTAAAAAGGATTAACAAAACATGGCTTTTAAAAACTAAAGTATAAAATGTAACGGTTACCCAAATTAACTCATCACGGGGTTTCCACATAGGAAAACATAGTAGAAAATATGGATATGGAAGAAAAATCTAACCATCAAGTTCTGATGGAGAGTGGTAGAGAACATGGCTATGAAAAAGCCTACAATCACAAAGCTATTGATTTGTGATGATCTAAGTTACCATCTGACTAATCAGATATAAGGTAACTAGGAAAACATTTTTGGTTTTAAAGATCATTTCCCTAAAGTTGATGAATTAAAATAAATACTTTCTTGATTTTGGTACAATCTCACTGTTGTTCGTGAATTGAACAATTTCCACTTCATCCCTTAAAGAAATGAAGTTGAATTTGTTATTCATGATGTGTTAGCAGATCATGTGATAGAATGATGGGTCATTCCATCTCTTTCAAACAAAAGGTTAGAAAATGTTATAAGTCCATCTTATGGTTATATTAATCATATATGGTTCCAAAAATGAACTTATACTTCATATATCATACCGCTTAATAAAATAAAACTAGTTTATACTAACCAGGGACTTCCTGTAGGCCAGTGGTAGGCGACAAAGGCCAGTCGCACTTCGGTTGTGGGTTCGATTCCCATTGCCTTGTCCGACACGATGGGTTGTCGCCCATCCTGCAGGTTTTCCTTTTTATAAAACTACATTACTATATCATCCCATCAATAATATCGAAAAAAGGTAAAATTCTTAAACAATACTAACTTATGTCCAAAATAATCCATTCCATTCTTTAGGCTTATCCAAAATACTTCGGTCCAAGCTCATAGTATAGAGAAAATGATCACATAAATGCCATCATTTATTCCTCATATATCTTTTTCTTCACATTCCGATCATGTGAATACCATAATCATGTAATCTCTTGAAAAATGAATACCAATTGAATCTTAGTAAAAACATGAGTGCTGTCAAAAGTTAACGCATTCCACATACAAAAAACCCAAAATTCTATATACTCAAACCATGATATAACTATTTCCTTATATCAGTCATGAGCTCATGAATACTATCAAACATTTAATTTTCTCCTTATCCCTTCATTATGCACATATCATCTACATTCCAAAAATATCTGAATAATCTTTCATGGATACTGGTACCATTAATCATACACTTTCAAAACTCAAGGAAAGACAACAGTGTAACAATAATTAGATGTCTCTTTATTCCATAGTACCATGATATTACTTATACAACATTACACATGATAAACATGTAATCATTCCACTACATTCTTAAACCATTGACCGAGCTTCAACAATTCTTTCATCTCACATTTCATTTGTAGTCTCTTCATCATCATCAACATAAATACTACCCATACGACCATACTGATTCTCTTCATGAGACGTTACCTTAGGGAATTGGTTTGCATAATGCCTGTACATTCCACATTTAAAACATTTAACCATTGTTGATGTCATAGCAATACCATTATCCTCATCCCGGGTGTTAACTGAACCTTTTCCTTTGCACTTACTGGCTTTGTGCCATTCTTTTCCACACCCAAATCATCTTCCAGTTCCTTTGAAACATTATCCTTGATGCCTCTTCCCACATGATTTACATAGGGGAAAATTAACTTTCTTTCCTCTATGATCATCATGAAACTCCATCTTTCTCTTATTAGCCGAGTTAAAAAACTTACCAAATTTGAGTATATTGATCATATTATGAGATTGTTGATTCGGCATAATAATGATGGTTGGACTTCCAAATATCATTTCATTTGGTTTCTCATGAATAATAGCATTCCATTGTCCATAATATGCTCCATTATCGTGAATCATCTTGTTTCCAGCCATTTTCTAAAACCCAAAAAGAATAGTGTTAGAGGAAAAAATCATAATAAAGGGGGAGTAACTTCAATATCTAACATCTTAGGTTAAATTCTAAGATCGTTACCATAGTTCTAGGACTATCCTATACGTATAATTATCCTTAGGGACATCCCTATACATACCTTAGAAATATCTCTAGGGATCTCACTAACGTTCTCACATTCTAGTTTCCAAAGGTTGGCTAAACCTTTCCTCTGATACCAACTGTAGAGACCCAAAGCTTAAAGTACATGGAAATTACATTACTTTTGAGCAATACGTAGTACATAACAAAAACACACACACAAGGATCGTAATAGTTTAGTGTCTTTGGAAACTCGGAATATAATCTTCTAATCGTGGTGAAAGATCTTCAACATCTCCCATAAAGATCTTCCTTTTTTTTACCTAAAACCTTTCTTTATATCCTGGGGAAAAAAATATAAAATGGTGAGCTCAAATGCTCAGTAAGGGTAAACAAAAGAAATATCAATAACATCATATTCATAAGAACATATCTTTTGGAAATCTTAACCTCCAAAAGAGATCATAATTTCCTAACATGGGATAAATCATAGTAGTGAAATGTAATCCCAATAATCATAACTTAAAAACCTGAAACATTTTGTAATACACACATAATCATAGAGAATCATTTCTTATTATTCAAGACTCATTGCCAAGACAATCTTAGTGGACAAAGTCCCTTTCTGAACCGAGTTCACTCCTCGTTTCAGTCTTGTTTCACTGAACCAGTATAACCTACCATTCCAGCCATGTCTATCTCATGAGATATAAAATCTTTACCCAATTCATTGGAGGGAGATATAGGTCCCACCCATCTCATAATGATACCATTCTTATGTGTGCCACAAAATCATAAACCATACATCATTGCATTACCCATGTAATAAAAATGGGAATCTTAAACATCATGACATCATAAAACAATTCATATACGATAAATGAATTCATAAAAATAATTCCATCACAACATAATCAAATCAATGTAATAATATTGATAAAAACAGAACCCTTTATTATCTTCGATGGAAAATAATTTTGATAAAACACTTGTACTCCATTCTTGAGTAAAATATCCTTTCTGCTTCAAAACATTTTTTCCTTTCATAACATGTCGTACAATTCTAAACTAAAAGATGTTGATTAAAAATAAACATGAAAACTTGTAAAGGAATATTCATGGAAATAATGTTTTAAAAATCCATTCATGTCGTATAAGTTTAAAAAACATTTTTTGTACTTTTGTCGGAAAAGTCAAAAAATACCTCGTACGAAAAACCACAAAATATTCCTTTCATATATTTTACTAAAAACTCACCAAAGGGTAAAATTTGATATAAACTATTGTATAAGGATATAAATATTACATATTGAGGAAACATGGATGTGGATGATAAAATACACCCTATTAAATACCAAAGTATAAACAATCACGGATAAAATGAGATTATGATATTTTCCCTTACCTTATGTCCGATATGATTTGTACATATCCGAACCTCCTGTATAAGGATTTAAATAATGTCATTAACTTATTAATGAATCATATTCATTGTTATGATATCATATATGGTTCACTTATGACTTTATATTACCTGTTCTTTTTTAAATTCCATGTTAAAAAAGCGTTTTGGGTAAAATCGTTTCATTTATCGTTGGTGTTTGGACTTGTTGTTCTTGATATTATTATTACTTATATCATGATTTAATTAATTCCATAATATAAAAAATGAATTATATATCATATATATTCAGTATATATATATATATATATAATAGATAGATAAATAAAATGAAACACACCGTTCATGGAGACGGTAGTCCGTACGTACGCATGAACGCTGTTTTCCTTTCCTTATTGTCTTGAATGGAAGTAAGTAGATGACATATATATATATAAACAAATCCAGTAGATTTAACATGTCATATATTTAATTATTATTCATTATATATACTTTATAATCATTCTGGAATGGTTAACATGGATAATGAATCTCATCGTGTCGTGGAGACGGTAGTCCGTACGTACACACGAGCGATGATATTGTTCCCATGGTCGTGGAATTGTGTTTAAGTGTATGTATAATATTTCAGTATCAATATAAATTTATAATAATAATATATAGTTACTCATTACACCATTATAACCATCCAATTAAGGTGGTGGTGGAAAATAGATTACACCACGGCGTGGAGACGGTATTCCGTACGTACGCACGCGCGGTGATTTCCTTTTTCCGTAGGATGGATAGAAGGTTAATTAGATTTGTTTCATATTTATAATAAAATATCAGTATATAATAAATACTGATGTTATTACTTTATCATGAAACAACTAAAGAAGAAGAAGTTGAAGAATAAAGAAATTTTAAAAGATCGGTAATGGATATTACCTCTTTTTGACGTGCCTTCACTTAACCTCCACTTAAAGAACTAAGGATGGTCTTTGAAGAAGACCAAGACCTCTAGGATGATACTAGGGAAGTTTAGAAGAGATTTTTTCAGGGTTTTGCCGAGCTTGAATGCTCAAATTGGTGTGAGGAGGAGAGGGAGGAGGTTCCCTTTTATAAGGGAGGAGAGGGGCACCGTAGGAAAATCTCAAAATATTATTTTATATTAAGGTCAAATTCAGATTATAATGGTTCCAAAGGGTCTTATTTCTAAGGTAAAGTGGGTATGGGTCTAAATCATATCATCCAATAGGATTTAGACAAGTTTAGGTTATTATTTTAACCTTATCAATTAGATTTAACTCTATGTTAAATAATTTAACTTTTACCGTGTCTTTTGTTTTCTTACACTATATGGTTAATAAACTTACTATATCAAGCCATAAGAACCCCAAGTTGTTTATTATTAATATATATAATCGTATCTAAGTCATTTGGCCGAACCTTAGATTTTTAGGAATTAAATAACAATTAATAATATAATATTTGTTTTAAAAACTAATTTATGTCAATTTTTACACTATTTGGTACATGATTTTTATAAAATTTATAAAAGATTGATACGTTCTAACAAAGTTACATAGATCAACAATAACATGTCATATTAACCTAGAAAATTAGTGTAAGTCATAAAAAGTCTCAAATTACATTTATTTGGGCATATATAACATCAATTATGTCAATATTTCATTAATAAGTCAATTACTGCATCATCTTTGTGTCATAATAGATGATAATTATTTAATCCTTATAAATTCAAAATAAATTCCTATGATATAGATACTTGTATTAGATTTTTGGAGACTATTCATGTTCGATGTTTCATGAAGTTTATCACTAGATTAAAATTATTATACTTATAAGATTTAAGAAAGTGACATGTTGTCACATTCTTTGGTTTTAATAATATTTAAATTATTTTCATTGAAAAAATTTAATTAAATGAATATAATCAGACCCTTAGGTGATCTGGGTCGACTTTTAGTCATCCAATAGGATTTTGACATTTTTAGAGTAATTTTAAAATATTATATTTACCCTTAATTACCCGATTTACCTTTAACTATGGTAACTAAAATTTACCGTAGTTACTAGTCATAATTCCCGAAAATAAAAATTAGCTTATTAACATAATTTGGATCCACTGATTCCAAATATGGAATCCATTTTTCAAAATTCAATACACAAAAGTTGCAGAAATTAAATTAAAATTAATCCCGCTCTCGAAAGAAAACAGGTTTTTCTTTAAAACATTGCAAAAGATTGAATTGATTTAACCTACGAATTCAAGGTAAAATCAATGCTAATGACATACATTATATTAAATGGTAAAAATATATTCTATTTATACTTTAAAACCATTCAATATTATAATTTAACAACATAAGATATTACGATGAGAAATGTTGTTTTTAATTAAAATATATCGTGTTTTTACTATTCATTAAAATATGAAAGTTATCGGAATAATATCAAAACTTTATCTAATGTAAATTTTTATATCCTGATTCAAAATAAGAATTTTATTTTGTCAAATTGAACTTATAAACATGTCAGAGACTATATTTAAAGTGGGTGCGCCATCAAATGGCGGCAAAACTGCATTTTTTGAAAAATACTTATTTTACCCGAAAAATTTATTTTGTTCGTATAACATGTTCTAGAAAATGTGTACGATGAATAATAATGTTATAAAATTAAAAATTTAGTTAATACTATTCATAACGGCTAGTTCATAATAATATTATAATAATATATCGTTGTTTAGTAAAACCCAGTATTGCGTACAACACACCCTATCGAGGAAGGTCGTGATTGCGTGTAATGCAAGCCAAGTCAGGGTTGCGTCCTGTGCAAGATTCCTTTGTTGTTTCGTATAACATAATCCAAACATATTCCATTTATACATTTAATATATATATATATATATATACTCAATGTTGCGTAGAATAACTATTATCAAAATTTTGTGTAACCCGATCCAAGAATAGTGTTGCGTATACTGCAAGCTAATACGGTGTTGCGTATAGTGCAAGCTAATCTTGGTGTAGCACCAGACATTAATGAAATAAAAAAGAATATTTTTCATAAAATATCGGGGTGTTACATTCTACCCCCCTTAAAATGAATTTCTCCCTCGAAATTCTCCGCGGTTATAAATGGTTTACTACTAGAAAGATTGTTTAATAGAAACCCACATCGTAAAAAGGAATAACAGAACATGGATTTTAAAAAATAAAGTATGAAATGTAACGGTTAACCAAATTAACTCATCATGGGGTTTCCACATAGGAGAACATAGGTGAAAATATGAATATGGAAGAAAAATCTAACCATCAAGTTCTGATGGAGAGTGGTAGAGAACATGGCTATGAAAAATCCAACAATCACAAAGCTATTAATTTGTGATGATCTAAGGTACCATCTGATTAATCGGATATAAGGGAACTAGGACAACATTTTTGGTTTTCAAGATCATTCCCCTAAATTTGATGAATTAAAAGAAATACTTGCATGATTTTGGTACAATCTCACTATTGTTCGTGAATTGAACAATTTCCACTTCATCCCTTAAAGAAATGAAGTTGAATTTGTTATTCGTGATGTGTTAGCAGATCATGTGATAGAATGATGGGCCATTCCATCTCTTTCAAACAAAAGGTTCGAAAAAGTTATAAGTCCATATTATGGTTAGTTTATCGAATATGGTTCCAAAAATGAACTTATACTTCATATATCATACTGCTCAATAAAATAAAACTAGTTTATACTAACCAGGGACTTCCTGTAGGCCAGTGGTAGGCGATAAAGGCCAGTCGCACATCAGTTGTGGGTTCGATTCCAACAGCCTTGTCCGACGCGATGGGATGTCTCCTGTCCTGCAGGTTGTCATTTTTCTAAAACTACATTACTATATCATCCCATCAATAATATCAAAAAAAGGTTATATCCTTAAACAATACTAATTTTTGTCCAACATAATCCATTCCAATCTTTAGGCTTATCCAAAATACTTCGGTCCAACATCATAGTATAGAGAAAATGATCACGTGAATGCCATCATTTATCCCTCATGTATCTTGTTCGTCACATTCCAGTCATGTGAATACCATAATCATGTAATCTCTTGAAAAATGAATACCCATTGAATCTTAGTAAAAACATGAGTGCTATCAAAAGTTAACGCATTCCACATACAAAAAACCCAAAATTCTATATACTCAAACCATGATATAACTATTTCCTTATATCAGTCATGAGCTCATGAATACTATCAAACATTTAATATTCTCCTTATCCCTTCATTATGCGCATATCATCTACATTCCAAAAATATCTGAATAATCTCTCATGGATACCGGTACCATTAATCATACACTTTCAAAACTCAATGAAAGACAACAGTGTAACAATCCTTAGATGTCTCTTTATTTCATTGTACCATGAGATTACTTATACAACATTACAAATGATAAAAATGTAATCATTCAACTACAATATTAAACCATTGACTGAGCTTCAACAATTCTTTCATCTCACATTTCTTTTGTAGTCTCTTCATCATCATCAACATAAATACTACCCATACGACCATACTGATTCTCCTCATGAGAATTTACCTTAGGGAATTGGTTTGCATAATGCCCCTACATTCCACATTTATAACATTTAACCATTGTTGATGTCATAGCAATACCATTATCCTCATCCCTGGTGTTAACTGAACCTTTTCCTTTGAACTTACTGGATTTGTGTCCTTCTTTTCCACACCCAAAGCATCTTCCAGTTCCTTTGAAACATTCTTCTTGATACCTCTTCCCACATGATTTACATAGGGGAAATTGAACTTTCTTTCCTCTATGATCATCATGAAACTCCATCTTTATCTTATTAGCCGAGTCAGGAAACATACCAAATTTAAGTTTATTGATCATATTATGAGATTTCTGATTCAGCATAATAATGATGGTTGGACTTCCAAATCCCATTCATTTGGTTTCTCATGAAGAATATCATTCCATTGTCCATAATATCCTCCATTATCGTGAATCATCTTGTTTCCAGCAATTTTCTAAAACCCAAAAAGAATAGTGTTAGAGGCAAAAATCATAATAAAGGGGGAGTAACTTCAATATCTAACATCTTAGGTTAAATTATAATATCGTTACCATAGTTCTAGGACTATCCTATACGTATACTTATCCTTAGGGACATCCCTAGACATAGCTTAGAAATATCTCTAGGGATCTCACTAACGTTCTCACATCCTAGTTTCCAAAGGTTGACTAAACATTTCCTCTGATACCAACTGTAGAGACCCTAAGCTTAACGTACATGGACATTACATTACTTTTGAGGAATACTTAGTACATAACAAAAACACACACACAAGGATCATAATAATTTAGTGTCTTTGGAAACTCAGAATATAATCTTCTAATCATGGTGAAAGATCATCAACATCTCCCATAAAGATCTTCCTTTTTTTTACCTAAAACCTTTCTTTATATCCTGGGGAATAGAAAACATAAAAGGGTGAGATCAAATGCTCAGTAAGGGTAAACAAAAGAAATATCAATCACATCATGTTCATAAGAACATATCTTTTGGAAATCTTAACCTGCAAAAGAGATCATAATTTCATAACATGGGATAAATCATAGTAGTGAAATGTAATCCCAATAATCATAACTTAAAAACCTGAAACATTGTGTCATACACACATAATCATAGAGAATCATTTCTTATTATTCAAGAATAATTTCTAATACTATCTTAGTGGACAAAGTCCCTTTCTGAACCGAGCTCACTCCTCGTTTCAGTCCTGTTTCACTGAACCGGTATAACATACCATTCCAGCCATGTCTATCTCATGAGATATAAAATCTTTACCCAATCCATTGGAGGGAGATATAGGCCCCACCCATCTCATAATGATACCATTCTTATGTGTACCACAAAATCATTAACCATACATCACTGCATAACCCATGTAATAAAAACGGGAATCTTAAACATCATGACATCATAAAAAAATTCATATACGATAAAGGAATTCAAAAAAATAATTCCATCACAACATAATCAAATAAATGTAATAATATGGATAAAAACAGAACCCTTTATTATCTTAGATGGAAAATAATTTTGATAAAACACTTGAACTCCATTCTTGAGGAAAATATTCTTTCTGCTTCAAAAACACTTTTCCTTTATTAACATGTCATACTATTCTAAACTAAAAGAAGTTGATTAAAAATAAACTTGAAAACTTGTAAAGGAAGCTTCTTGGAAATAATTTTTTAAAAATCCATTCATGCCGTATAAGTTAAAAAAACATTCTTCGTACTTATGTCGGAAAAGTCAAAAAGTACCTCGTACGAAAAACAACAAAAGATTCCTTTCATATCTTTTACTAAAAACTCACCGAAGGGTAAAATTTGATATAAACGATTGTATAAGGATATTAATATTACATATTGAGGAAACATGGATGTGGATGATAAAATACACCCTAGTAAATACCAAAGTACAAACAATCTCGGATAAAATGAGATTGTGATATTTTACCTTACCTTATGTCCGATATGCTTTGTACGTATCCGAACATCCTGTATAATGATTTAAATAATGTATTTAACTTATTATAGAATCATATTCATTGTTATGATATCATATATGGTGGAATTATGACTTTATATTACCCGTTCTTTTGTAAATTCCATGTTAAAGAAGCGTTTTGGGTTAAATCGTTTCATTTATCGTAGGTATTTGGACTTGTTGTTCTTGACATTATTATTACTTATATCATGATTTACTTACTTCCAGAATATAAAACATGATTTATATATCATATATATTCAGTATATATATATATATAATAGATAGATAAATTAAATGAAACACACCGTTCATGGAGACAGTAGTCCGTACGTTCGCAGGAACGCTGTTTTCCTTTCCTTATTGTCTTGAATGGAAGTAAGTAGATGAAATATATATATACACAAATACAGTAGATTTACCATGTAATATATTTCATTATTATACATTATATATACTTTATAATCATTCTGGAATGGTTAACATGGATAATGAATCTCATCGCGTCGTGGAGACGGTAGTCTGTACGTACGCACGAGCGATGATATCGTTCCCATGGTAGTGGAATTGTGTTGAAGTGTATGTATACTATTTCAGTATCAATATCAAATTATAATAATCATATATAGTTACTCATTACACCATAATACCCATCCAATTAAGGTGGTGGCGGAAAATAGATTACACCACAGCGTCGAGACGGTATTACGTACGTACGCACGTCCGGCAATTTCCTTTTTCCGTAGGATGGATAGAAGGTTAATTACAGTTGTTTCATATTTATAATAACATATCAGTATATAATAAATACTGATGTTATTACTTTATCATGAAAAAACTAAAGAAGAAGAAGTTGAAGAAGAAAGAAATTGAAAAATATCGGCAATGGATATTACCTCTTTTTGACGCGCCTTCACTTAACCTCTACTTAAAGAACTAAGGATGGTCTTTGAAGAAGACCAAGACCTTTAGGAAGATACTAGGGAAGTGGAGAAGAGATTTTGGCAGGGGTTTGCCGAGAATGAATGCTCAAATTGGTGTGAGGAGGAGAGGGAGGAGGTGCCCTTTTATAAGGGAGGAGAGGGGCACCTTAGGAAAATCTCAAAATATTATTTTATATTAAGGTCAAATTCGGTTTATAATGATTCCAAAGGGTCTTATTTCGAAGCTAAAGTGGGGATGGGTAGATATACTCTCATACAATAGGATTTAGATAAGTTTAGGTTATTATTTTAACCTTATCAATTAGATTTAACTCTAAGTTAAATAATTTAACTTTTACCGTGTCTTTTTGTTTTCTTACACTATATGGTTAATAAACTTACTATATCAAGCCAAACGAACCCCAATATGTTTATTATTAATATATATAATCTTATATAAGTCATTTGGCCGATCCTTAGATTTTAAAGAATATAATAACAATTAATAATATAATATTTTTTTTAAAAACTAATTTATGTCAATTTTGACACTATTTGGTACATGATTTTTATGAAATTCATAACAGAATGATAAGTTCGAACCAAGTTACTTAACTCAACAATAACATGTCATATTAACCTATAGAATTAGTTTATGTCATAAAAAGTCTCAAATTACATTTATTTGGGCATTTATAACATCAATTATGTCAATATTTCATTAATAAGTTAATTATTGCATCATCTTTGTGTCATAATAAATGATACAAATTTAATCCCTAAAAATTCTAATTAATTTCATATGATGTATAGAATTGTATTAGATTTTTGTAGACTATTCATGTACGAAGTTTCATGAATTTTATCACTAGATTAACATTATTATACTTATAAGATTTAAGAAAGTGACATGTTGTCACATTCATTGGTTTTAATAATAATTAAATTATTTTCACTGACAAAATTTAATAAAATGAATATAATCCGACCCTTAGGTTATATGGGTCGACTTTTAGTCATCCAATAGGATTTTGACATTTGTTAAGGTAATTTTAAAATATTATATTTACCCTTAATTACCCGATTTACCTTTAACTATGGTAAATAAAATTTACCGTAGTTACTATTCATAATTCCCAAAAATAAAAAGTAGCTTATTAACATAATTTGGATCCACTGATTTCAAATATGTAATCCATTATTCCAAATTCAATACACAAAAGTTGCAGAAATTAAATTAAAATTAATCCCGTTGTCGAAAGAAAATGGGTTTTTCTTTAAAACATTGCAAAAGATTGAATTGATTTAACCTATGAATTCAAGGTATAATCAATGCTAATTACATACATTATATTAAATGGTAAAAATATATTCTATTTATACTTTAAAACCATTCAATATTATAATTTAACCACATAAGATATTACGATGAAAAAAGTTGTTTTTAATTAAAATATACCGTGTTTTTACAATTCATTAAAATATGAAAGTTATCGGAAAAATATCAAAACTTTATCTAATGTAAATTTTTATATCCTGATTCAAAAGAAGAATTTTATTTTGTCAAATTTAACTTATAAACATGTCAAAAACTATATTTAAAGTGGGTGCGCCATCAAAAGGCGGCAAAACTGCATTTTTTTCAAAATACTTATTTTACCCGAAAATTTTATTTTGTTCTTATAACATGTTCTAGAAAATGTGTAAGATGAATAATAATGTTATAAATTTCAAAATTTAGTTAATACAATTCATAACGGCTAGTTCTTAATAATAATATAATAATATATTGTTGTTTAGTAAAACCCAGTATTGCGTACAACACACGCTATCGAGGAAGGTCGTGATTGCGTGTAATGCAAGACAAGTCAGGGTTGCGTGTTGTGCAAGAATCCTTCATTGTTTCGTATAACAGAATCCAACCATATTTCATTTATACATTGAATATATATATATATACTCAATGTTTTGTAGAATAACTATTATCAAAATTGTGTGTAACACGATCCAAGAATAGTGTTGCGTATACTGCAAGCTAATACGGTGGTGCGTATAGTGCAAGGTAATATTCTTGTAGCACAAGACATTAATGAAATTAAAATAATATTTTTCCTAAAATAACGGGGTGTTACAAATTGGATATTGATTGATAATTACCACTATTTTGGAGTATTTAGATCGAGCTAGTTTTGTTTGTTCATTGTATTTGGAGTTTTATTCATTTAGAGACGGGAGAAATGTTTAAATTGATTAATTTAAATATTAATAATAGTGTATGTGTGGCTGCCCCAATAGGATATCATTTTTTATAGAATTATTTTAGTCTATATATTTATATTCCAAATTTCATTTATTATATCATGAGGTTGTTTTAGTTTATTTTTTATGTGTACTATAATACTGAGTGATGATAAATAATTTAGTTTATTTTGCTTTGTTATTTCATTCTGACTATATGTTATAGTCTCCCAACTATTTATTTTAGACCTCCATCACTATTCATCTTCATCAAGAATACAGGGAGCCACAATGGATGAATTTTGGTGACTTCAGTAAAGTAACATGCAGAATCATTCTATGATAGTTAATTGTAAGAGGTCTATCAGCATTGTGCGGTTTTCTTAACTAAAAATATTGAGTAGTTTATTATAATAGATGGGGTTTCCCATCCTCAAACACACCTCAATCCATCATGTTTTTTCAACATGTTTAGTATAGAAAAAAATATTTTGTGGTATATTATAAATTGAAGGCTACAAAACCTACCCTTCTCTACTGTATAAATCTATTGACTCTTATGATTCGTGAATAAGTAGTCCTACTCCATTCACATAGTAGTCGGAAAAAAAATTACATTTCATCTCACTACCTTTTTTCTATACTATGATATTTAAAATCATCTACCATTTTATTGGTTCACTCAAATGTCCTCATAGAAATATCCTCCTTTATGAGAACATCATAATATATTTTTAATTCATAATTATATTAATTGAAAAAAAAATTGGCTCACATTCCTCTCACTATATAGAATTCAATATACTCCCCATTTTAAAAAAGAAAATGTAATTTTATCTCAATATCATAATAATTTCCTCAAATTCCTAATAACATTAACATTCCTTATAAAAATATTGCATGATTCTTAAATTAAATGGTGGAGGTCTAAAACTATTCAGGGAATGGTACCTAAAACAGAATTTAATTTGATATGGATAAAACATGATCACCTAAATATTGTGTACATCACTAATACCAAACATTGTTTAATAAATTCAACTATTTAATAGTCCAATACCCCTCTACCACATTTATAATGTTATATTCCCTTCAAAAATCCATAATTATATAAATTAATCTATAATAACTGCCTCAAATAATTTCAATTTATCTTATTGAATCACATACATAGTAACTCACAATACTATATTTTATTTTTTGTCTACCCGTAGATGGAAAACAAAAACTGGAACCTAAAAATTCTGTTCATATACTCCAGGAGTCTGAAATTGAGGTAGTGTAACCACATACCAACAATCATCCTATAATAAAAACAATATAGGAATTCAAATTTATAAAAACTCATGGGAACCATAGTAAATAATTTATTTCACATCCCACAAAATAATTTAGAATTAGTAATATATAATAAAAAATACCCAACCAAAATAACAATTCTACAGATAGTAAATTATACATTAGTAATGATCAATAGATAAGTAATGTTCATATATAGAATCATGGGGGCCAATTGCATCATTATTCATTCTCTCTGGACTATTCATTTCAACAAATTCGTATAATTTGATAATCTAACCAAATCATTTAATCCACACAATTTTCTACTCTAAACACTATGCTGGAACACCCACTTTGAGATTATATCACTTGATGAAATTAGGTATAATGAAATACAATATTTCCTAAAAAACCACCCCACCGACCTTCACAAATCAATGTACAATGTAATGTTCTACTATGTCATCATTAGATAAACATTTGAAATCTGAAAAATATCACTATAAGTGTTTTCTTATTAATTATATTTCTTAATAACAATCTTATAAAGAGTTATTCGTTATATTGAAGTCATAATCTTGAATAAATTTCTACCATATCATTTGTTTAGTTTTAAATCTCTCTTTGAGAATATATCACACAATAATTTATCATAATAGAAAACCAAAAATATTTATTAAAGAATTCAATTGTCCATGTAACTTCAATAAAAATTCAAAGAAGAAAATTAAATATCATGAATATCATGGTTATGCTTAGGAGGATTCTACAACCTCAACTTTAGTCATATAACCTCTATATGAAGTATAAACACACACTAAACTAACAAAGAAATAATGAAAGAAATTATTATATAGAACATCATTCAACACTAAAAAATAAATAAATAGGGATAATTATTCATATATAAGAAATGATTGTCTATTCATGTATTAACATTTTTTTATTTTCATGCGTAAAAAATCTCCATTAGTTGAATTTTACCAAAATAGTTATATTGATAATTTTATTGGCATTACACAATTGAAATTATTTTATATATAGGTATATAAATCACCTTATTATAGGTAAAAGGTAGGACATGAGATAGTTATTAGTAATGTCTTAGTATATATCATGGAAAAAACCCTCACGCAATTCAAGAGAAAATAAAATATGCTCAAAATCATTGGAAAACTATTTAAAAAAATAATATCACTGAATTAAGGATATATGTTACTGATAATGTGTTTTATTGGATTTTGTGACATGGTTAGTGGATAATTGTCATTGGATTCATGTTATCTCTAGGGTTTTTTAGATTTTATTCGGTGAGTTTTTGATGTATCATATAGGATATCACTTTTACCTAAATTGGTGATATTTTAAGAAATTTTATCTTCATCTTAATTTCAATGTTATCATCATATTGAATAAAACTAAATTTATAAGGATAAGTTAAAAATAGAATAGGATAATGAATATCCAAATGGTTAAGGGTCTGTTCAAATATCATTATAATAAAATAATATATATAGACAGTAAATTAGGACATATATGCATTACAAGGGGTTTTTACAATGTCGGGTATGTAGTACAGCACATATGTCTTCATCCACCTAGAGAACACAATATTTAGGGGTCCTAAAGGAACATATGATATCCACTTCCAATACCACATTCTTCGATAGGGATGTGACTACATTATTTTTATATTGATAAACAGTTGAGATAAATGAATTTAGTTGTGAAATATTTTTATGATAGTGAAGCCAATGGGGAAATATTTTTCAGGGCACATTCTATGTTCTTTTTTGTAGATATTTAACATAATATTTAGAATCATACTCCATATATAGATGTTCCACTTATCATGGATGGCATACTGAACTATAGGAATGATAAGTCATAATTATTCATCTTATTCCACTAAAATTCCAATGTAATGGAATAAGAATTCCTTGAAAAAATCCACAGTGTGTATGTAAGACACCTCTATTGCCTGATGGTCCTATAATTCCATAGGCTACAGTATCAAAATTAACCTTGATCCTTGAAATGATAGTTTGTACATATCTTATTTCGTTGATCACTTTCTATTTTTTCAACATGCCTGCTACACCAAAACGTAGAAGTGTGTCAAGGTCCTCTTGTATATGGAACATTATTTATGTTTGAAGAACTGACATATCAAACACATACATATGAATATAAATCATACTAAAAAGAAGGGAAAGTTTCTTTCCCTCAAATTTATTATTCTTCCTTGTTGTCTATATTAATAAAAAGAGGGTTGTAGATACTTCTAGAAGGAAGTGTTGAACCTAGTCACATAATCATGCATTGGAAAGAATCTCCATAAATTCACGCACCTATAATTGATTTTTAAAATTAATTCCAAATAAGTATCCAACATATTCCCATAAATTATGATAAAATATACTAGTGGTGAAATGATGTTGGGGATATTCTTTATCCTTGAAACATATAAAACAGGCTCACGCTGTGTTCTATCTAGTCTTCCTAATTTTATCATGTGTGGGGAGCCTATTCATCCATATACTCTTGAGGAGAATACATAGGGAGGGTTAGATGAAGGGTGTCCTAAATTTCATTGTCCATTGTGGTGGTCTGTTGAATGAAATGTAATTAGGGTTTTAATAATCCTTGATATTAAATTGTCCAAAATTATTATGTCTCCATTTAAAAGTATCAGGGTTAATAAATGAGTACTTATAAATGTCTATATTGACTTGATAACATGGAATATGTCCATTATTCTTGTGGTTTGTGACTAATTAATTAATATCCAGGTTCATTAGACCAACATGTATTATGAAAATGTTCTACAATGGACTGGCAAGCCAAATATTAGTCCATCAGTTGAGTGTATAGTTCCCACTCCCCTACCATAGAGTATCATGTGTTATATAATTTTAGGAATGATTAAGAGATGGAAAAACATTAAATGAAAGATAAAATATATATCCATAAAATAATTTCCCCTTTAACCTGGTAGATATAAAATCATAGGGTGCATCATTAGTAATTTGATTCCATTTATAATATCCCAATGTTGCATTCATTGAATATTTTATGATCTCTAATCCCGAGACCTCCCAAATTAGTGGGATTAATGAACTCCTTCCATGAATCTATTATTAATTTATTGTCATAAATTTACCTATTCCAAATGATGTTCTAGACATTAAATTCAAGCTCCTTAGTAATAACTTGAGAAAATTTTTAGATGGACAAAGAGTAAATGAACATAGAACTTATCGCCTTGTTAACAAGTCATAACATTCAAGAAAGAGACATTAAATTCCCCCTAAATCACTCCATTTTTTTTAAAATGTTAGTGTATATTCCCCCCAGATATTTTATCCACACTTTACCCTTAAAATAATGGAGTACCAAGAAAATATAATGGAAGATATCCTCTCTAGACACGAAGATTGTTGGTAATCCTATTTTCATTGTTGACGAGAATACCATTACCAAAGTCAATGAATGATTTTTCCTATCTTATGGATTGAATTGATACATTTTAATAATGTTAAAAATGGATTTAATTGTGGAAATAGTATCTTTGAACCATTCCAATTCCAGAGGAGTTCATCAGTATAAAAAATATATGTGCGATAAAAATCCTATATTCCAGGTTCAATTTTTCAATAAAGACCATCATGAGTGAGGTAATTTTGGAATCATCTTAGATAATATTCAGTGGTGGGAAAAAATGTTTGGGGGGTATTACATTTCATCAAAACCATTGAATATTAAAATACTCCCCTAGGAGACTAATTAATGAGAATATGAATCTTTGTAGAGGTAAGGATATTGCTGACGATCTTGATAAAATCCTTAGAGAAACAATATCTTCTATTCAAATCAAGGAAAAATATCCATTTCAGAGAATTAAATTATTTGGATAATTCAATTTTGAGAAAAAAACTACCCTTCGGAATTTTAATGAATATAATATTAATAATTCTAGAGGTCATGAAGAGGAAATTTTAAAAGATCACTCCTAGGAAAAAACCAAACATGTTTTTTCTAATGATTTCATTCAAAATATCCCCAACTCAGTTCATGATGATTTTTCTAATGAGCATGGGAATTGCGTTCCAATGTTCCATTGGCATGATGTCTTTAATATTATATGAATTATATTTCATAGTGATTATGGAAATAAAAAATGGAATTTCACAAAATCAAAATGATTAAAAAGTGAATAAATCCATGATTGAATATGTAATTATGTCTCGAAAAATATCCAAATAAATCATATTAAACTTGTTACTGATCCCATCAGATCTAGGAGAAATCTCCATGTTTAGAGATAAGAGATTTTCTTTGATTTCTTCCTTATAGTGATCCATTATTAGAGAGTTATTTTGATGATCATTAATGTTTGTAGTAATATTATCAACTATTTTATGTGTTCCACCTTTCCCATTATTATAATAATTCCCCATTAAATATTCAACAAAAAATTCAAGGATATCATCTCCAGAACTATAGAGACGTAATATAATAACAATTTCCTTCAAACTAGCCTATACCCTTTTATATATTTACTGTTGGTGAAATAAATTTTATTTCCAATTACGATCATTTTACAATTTCATTCTCAAATGATTATTCCATTGATTCCATTTTCATTCAGAGTTAATAATGGTTTTGGAGGGAATGCATTTATTCTTTAGATGGGGAGTTCTGATGTTGGTTCTTGATTTGACAGCAGGAATGTTCAGATAAATAATTCTTAACTCCGTTATCCAGAAATGAAATTGATTTCTTACTCTATTGCTTGAGTAAATCCTTATTATTATTTAATTATATAGCCATCCAATGAAAGGGGATTCCAAAGAACTATATTTTAGAAGAATCAATCACGATTAATCTTTATACAAGAGTTACATTCCATCCATTATTGAATCTGGATTTTATAGTATTTGACCATATCAAATGATTAGAAACATCCTCAATGATGTGACTATGATCTGAATGATGCATAGTGAGTGTAAAACCTGAGAGTCCATGTGCATTAATTATATCATCCATTTGATGACATAATTGAACATTTTTTCTTATTTTTAATCCATTCAAGCGTATAATGACTCCATAGAAAGTCATCTCTTAAATTTGGAACCACAAAAAGATTGAACTGATCAATATAACAATAGAATTACATGAAGGTAATTATATTTATGGGAAGTGTATTTTTCACTCGAGGACTAAAATAGTATTAATGTCACTAATAAATATCTATTTTTGATTCATAATTTCCACAATACCCTAAAAATCATCCAATATGCCTCTACTCTTGATACAATATGTGGAATCATATAGAAATGATATAAATAAATTGTTCCCTTCTATGTTTCATGATAATAATATACTCCTAGACATCCGGTTACATGTAGTGATGTCTATACTTGAATGTTAGAAAACCCAAATGTGATCCATGATGCAGTTTTGCATATTCTGTGAGAAATATTTATATCCAAGTTAGACCCCTTTGAAATTTTTCTAATTCTCAAATAGTCTCTTTGGTTCAGTGTTAAAAATATGAAAATGTTTATGGGACATGATAAAGTGTATAAGGTATTTGGATATTACAAAATTTCTTATACCTTGAATAAATAATATATTACTATCCTATTATGTTATATTATATTGAAGACTAAGATTTATGAGTATTTTTCATACACATTAAGTTCATCTTATGGGGTCATGTTTTCCTAGAAAAACGTACCTGGGATTTACAAAAAAGGTGTTGTGTTCAACATATGGAGTTATTTTTTTGATTATTCATCATCTATAAAGAATTTATTCGCATTAAATTAATGAATACATCATTCCCTATATTTTACTACATTACACTTTTTTAATGGAGAAATTATAATTTATATGAATTCTCCTAGGATGGTTGGTTCCTATAATTATTTTATCCATTCATATGTTTGGTCTTGATTAGTATAGATGTAAATAATTTTCGAGGTATCTAATATAGTCTATTAAATATTCCTATACCTATACTATTTGTAAGATGTGTAATAAATGGTATGATTTATCTTGAAAGGGAATGGTGGAGGTTATTAGAGTCATGGATGGAAAGAATCCAATATGACGAAATATTGTCTTGACCTGACCCAATATAGGGCTTCAACCACAACTACCCCAAAACCCACCACCATAGGACAAGTGTTGGAGATAAGCGGAAATGGGCTCAATAAATTTTAGAGGCCTTCTTCCAAGTTCCTTTACTCACACACACAACAATATCAATGAAAATGTTAGCATGGTATGATTAAAAGATGAAAAGATTTTATAATGCTAACCAGGCCTGCATAAACCTCTAGATAGTACAAGAGTACGATAGTGTAAAATTAAATGTAAATGGGTAACATAAGTTCCCATCCAAAATCATGTACTAACTTGAGAAAACTAAAATATTAATAAATAAGAGAGGACAACTCTTAAATCCCCAGATACCACCCCCATATGAAATCCATGAACTCAGTATTCCTAAGATTATTTATAGTCATGGTCACCTAGTTCGTCATCTACATACAACATGACACATGTGAGAAAAACCCATGTACGGGTGAGTATATACATACACATTAGGACACCCAAATTCTGGGGGGCGGGGGGTAACATGTAAGAGATACTAGAGGATGAGAATAAAAGTATAAATAACAAGGTAATCTGAATGAGTATATTCCAACCCAAAAAATAATGACAATGTTCTCATTCAACCATAGGGGGATTAATAAGTGTGTAGATGAACTACCCATAGAGTCTTCACTAGCTATTGAAGTATAGTAGAATCATCTCACTATAAGAAGCTAAACACATTAAGCATGTGTCATAACCCATGTTTATTTTCCTCTCTTAAAAGGTGAGTAAACAAATACAAGGTGTGATTATGAAAAAATAATATATATATATATATATATATATATATATATATTCATAGTCAATGAATCCTCCAGAAGAGGGAAATGTGATCTACATCTCATAGTTGAGCCCAAGAATAAGAGTATCCAATACCTTCAGATGTTTATCATTGATGTCTTTCATCCGACGCTTCTACCCAAAAGTAATAGTACACATCTAAAACAGAATCATAAGTGTTCCAAACAATTGAGTGTGGAACAATGTCGAAGTATAGATCCCTCTTCGTTGTGCTTCAGGGGGTCCACTCTATATGTATTTATATTGGACCCAAACCCATGACAATGGGGGGTGCCACTCTAGGGTTACGTGTACACTTGCCTTGTCCTTTTTGGGGTTACACTCCGAAGTTGAAGACACGCACCATATTGCAATAGGGGGTACCACTCTTCATTATTGACCCTCGCTCTATCCAATATGGGTGTTCACTTGGAATTCGATGAACCACTCCCTGGTATAACCATGGGGTTCCACACTATGTCATCGAGGACCCACTCACGATCTAATAAGGGGTTTCCACTCAGATGTCAAGGTCCCATGCCATGGAATGACAAGGGGTTAAAATCTACGACATTGAGAACCCCTTCCCTATCTGATAGGTGGGTTTTACTTGAAAGAATCATCTAGTGATCCTGAATGATCATTTATGTCAAAAATCATTGCCTAATCATGTGTAATTCTTAAAAAACAGTTCACATTAAATCTCCATATCTAAGACTGTGGAACCATTATATCATAAATGGTTTACACTTGTGATTGGATATTTTAATTCCAATATCCAATATTAAATGAAGGATATATGGATGAATGAAGTTTCTGAAAAAGTGGTTAAAGGGTACACAATCGGTGAGGGGACCGACATTACGTGTAGTCCCTTTCAACCAACTGTCATCTTACTAACCCACACACACCTCCGTCCCATGTATTAGTATATGATGTGTAGGTTTAATACCTAGAATATCTAGGATGACTTTGATATGGTTGTGTTCATCTCATCATGTCTATGTACTAGACCCGAGTCTGTGTACCAGAGCACAAGACTGTACACCAGTATGTGTACTTCCACTTGTTTTAAAGAAACATTGGACCATCACATGGGTTCCCATTTGTTAGATGGGAACATTACCTATAGAAGGTATATACTCCGTTTCACCCTTATTTTTCCAAAATCCAATGCTCCCACCACTAAGGTGGCTACATTCAAATCTATTCATCATTGAACATGATGTGAAGTCAAGTTTTTACAATTTATTCCATGTCTTTATAAATGAATTTGGTGTTTTCAAACTGGTAATGCTACATCACTTTCGAGAAAAACATATCACTAAAAAATTTTATGTATCTAGAAATCATATTTTTTGGTCATCGTTTGTAGAAAATTGGCTTATATTCATATTGGGATTCACCACAAGTTTCATTCATTTTTTATCCATCATCCTTCATCGATCGGAGCTCTAGTAGTCCAATGATCTTCCTCACCTTTCAACAAACACATATATGTGTTTGGTTTATCAAAAATATTTATATTTAAATATATTCAATGAGTCTTGGGGTGTGATTGGGCTCATTACCTCCCGAAAATTTTCAACATGTGACCTCGATGTCTAATTGGAGATGAACATGAAAAAAATAGTGGGAAAAGAACAATAAAATTTATTATATTAATGATTTGAATTATTATGGGAAAATATATAATGAGATAGACTTCCAATGTTATAAAAAAATTGAAAATACATTAATTTCAATATATCGGTGCTTGTAATTGTCTATCAATTTTCCACAATCCAAGAACAAGGATGGGTATTCTTAACAATTAAATAAAAGGGAATTAAAACAAAAAATGAAGAGTCTTACATTGATTTTGGATCATTATATGATGAAAAACATTTCATTAAAGGATTATGACCATCCATTGTGTTCATTTTTCCCGGATATGATCCATTGTAAAATTTTGGCATCGTCTGATGTGATATTCCAATGAAGGAGGAAGATAGTGTTTGGCAATTTTTCCATGGTTTATGTGGCTAAACCTAAATAATTCATCATGGTGATATTATTATAGAGCTATCAATATTTCTAAAATGAATTAATTAATTAATTTAATAATTATTTAATCCACTTATTGTACCACAAATGATAAAAGTGTCTGAATTACGTATGTATAAACATTTTATATCGTGCCTATGGTGAACACCATGTTCTAGACTTATCCATGGTCTTATATTTCTAACTGTATAATCATTTTAAGAGTTATACAAATTTATTTCATTTATCATCTGAATGAAATATAAAATATATTTAAATTTTTTATAAAACTATTTTCTGTCCAAATGGGCCTCAGAATAACATTTAATCACATTGCCTTGATATTGAAACATATATTGAAATATTCCAAATTATTATATAGAAAAAGGGGTCTCCACATCATACCCTCCTCCAATATTTTAATCCTAAAAAAATAACTCAGGATTATAAGCCTACACATTTCTCCCCCACTTCCAGAAACAATCATTCATGATCTCTTACTTCAACAACCAACAAACCAAGGGAATGGTTTGTCAACACAATGTCATTTATTGATGATAATCAATCAACATCAGGTTCTCCAAAAACATGCCTATATCATTGATGTTCAACGCTCGTCATTTGATTACATGCATGGGGTAATTGAGATATCACCTCAACTACGACTTGTAGAAGATGTTTTTCACATTCTCTAGTTGTGGGTGTGGGGTGTGGAGGCAGACATCCTCACCAAACCTTTGCACGTTCTCAAACAACCTCATTAACCTTGAGGATAACATGCCAACCCATCTGAATGTCCAAATTCCCCATAACTGGGATACTCTTAGGAAAAAATGGTCTCCAAGCTCAAACTAAAAAGGAATATGAATATGACATGTGTATGTTTTCAATATTCTCTAGGTTGTTCTCATCCATTCGTAGATGAAAAAGAATTTATCTATCATCACCATCACCATCTATGGGCCTACAAGTGATGACTCACCAAACACATTCCACATGTGTGTGAGTTACATTGTCTCGAGTATATGGAATCAAAAGATTCCTAACTTATGGAAGAATGGTAGATTTTATTATACCCATACTCTTCCAATGTTATGTTATCCTCCTATCTCTGGCCAATTTCTAGAATGAATTCCCTTTGAATAACCTCAATCAACTTGATGATGAACTTAGTTTTCCCAATAGTCTAGTTGTTAGTGGTTATAAAAATCAAAAATAGTGTCCCAAGTGCCTATTATTGGACTCTCCAAAATTAGGTTGTAAACCATTCATCAAGATAATTTCCAATAAAAGAGGGAACCCTATGAAGGTGAATGCTCTCTCATACATACAACACACATAATTCTCTAACAAATCCAATTCCCCAATATCGAGGAAATGTGTTGACTCTCTTAGGCAGCCAACTTTAATGATTTTTTAAACGTGGATAACTTCTATGAATGGAATCATAATGAAAAAGTCCAGTGATTATTCAGACCATTTCAACTATAGGATCCCAATGGGATACATCACCCACTAGAACATCCTACCCCTGCTAACCCATGAGTCACTGAGAGATGAACTTAAATTCTATTCACCACATTCTGGACCGCCAAACTACCACTGAAGGACTCATTACATATTCCCACACGCTAGTATGTACAATTATTAGAGTGCCGGGGAACTCCCACACACCCTCCTCCATCCATGTGACTGAAACCACTTTCTTCCTCTTGAATAAGATGACCTTAACCCCTCCATTAGAATTTCCACACATGAATTCCCCGTTGGATATATAATCACATGATATTTAACAACCAATGACACCCATATTAGAATCTCTCACACATTCGATGGATGTCGGAGTCAACAACATCAAATGTTTAATATTTGTTCCCCCATGCATTTTTAGGGTCACTGGTAAGTAGGCCAACCGCTCTAAAGCATCCTCCATTGAATAAGTCTAGGATTTCCTTCTTTGGTAATATACTATAACTATTCCCTTCAATATAGTATATACTATATTGATGTGATGGTCCTGTATGAAGTACAACCAATGTCACCATCAATGTTTTCTATCTCCTCATGGGATGATGTACCTGAGGCTTTAGTGGTCTGAGTAAACAAAAAATAGATCGCCTATAAGATAGAGTATCCAAATTCACATAGTGAAGAATATTGCTTAATGATATTGGTCGTGATTTTCATTATTATGATTGTGGGGTTTGAACATCCTCAACCCATAAGAAATAACTAATTTTTTTGGAATGAACACACAACCATGGATATCTCCCAATGAATCTAAATACACTGCAAATTACTCACACTCCTCTAGTAGTATAAATACAAGACCACCTTTCAGCCTTAGCATGAACTCATTAAAGGCCCTTTGGAACTATTTAGACCATTTAAAAGGATTACCCTTCCACTTTAGGGTGGTAATAGGGTAAACTATTCTAGATAACTGTACCAAAAACTTCATGTAGTTAACTATCACACAAAAAATGAAATTCACCTTTATCACGCTCTTAGGTTGATCCAATTATTTCAGTTCAGTGATCCTCAATATATCAATAGGCAAAACATGAACTAAAAATGACATTCCCTAGAATGTGAACCCCATGAATATAGAACAACAACATTTTGAGATTTCTATTATTTTGGTTCTCTCGGAACATGTCTAGGACCATCCTCAAGTGCTATACATGCTCCTCGTCTAATGATGAGAAGATGAGTATATCATTGATGATGAAAATAACATATAGGTCAATGAATTGATTGAATACCTAGTTCATCAAATCCATAAGCACAATAAGGGAAATTTCATACTATAAATGAATCATTAGAAACTTATAGTGTCTATAGAGACATCAGAATTCCAAACATGTAATAATATCCTTGTAAACCCTTAAAGCGTGGGTGGATAAATTGAGATTGATATTTAAAGACCATCTTCTTCATCACAAATGGTTAAAGATGACTTCAATCTATAGTATGGTGTAATGTTTTCTTATCAGGGCCTAGTTTTGGAGAATATATTCTAGGAACCATTATACGCTCTTATCCTCCATTTTCACGAACAACACTGGAACTCCCCAAGGGTACCCATTGGGTCATTCAAAATCCTTCTCTCAATGTTCCCCCAAATTTAAATTCTTATCCTAGAGGATGGTAGGGGACATAAAATATGATTAAGAATATATCAATGTGATTATAAGTTGGATGTCACTAAATAAATCCATCACCCTCTATGATCAAATCCCATAACATCTTTGTGGAAGAAACCCATGTAATTATATACCATTGAAAGTATATAGGTGCCTAAAGATCCAGATTCAGCAATTTTAATACTCTATACATGATGGGTGATGGGATACTACCTTTTGATCACATAACCCACTTTCCCTACATTGATACCTCTGTTTATAGAAATGTAGAATCTCATCCCATCAATGCAAGTGAATTTTAATTGTCTATGGTGATACTCGATCTTGCCATAACCCATTGAAAATCAACTCAAGACCAAAATGATATCATAGGCTTCCATTATGAGGACCAAAATTTGCAACATGAACCACTCTCCTATATGTTATATCTCCCACTATTAAGAGGAAAATGATATAGAAGAGGTGTTCCCTGTAAAAACATCACGATGAAGCTAATAGGGTAATGCATAAACTGATATCGCCACCTCTCTAACCATGAGTTTAGAGATGAAATAATTATTGGAACACATTTCTACAAAAATTTAGTCAATTTTAGAAAAACATACATATCGTACCTCTTCTCAACTTTGTTTCCATGGGATCATAGAATTTGAAAGCCTAAAGCTATATGTGGTGCCAGCCACAAACTACTTGAGCATGGAATTGGAGGCCTTGTGGTGGCCGTTAAAGGATCTCACCAATGTTTTCACTACCAATTCCTCATCATACTACTCTTCTAGATTCGAATCCCTAGGGAACAACCATTACTTAATGGGGATACCCGTTATCATAGAGCTGCCACTTCCATAGAGTTATGTTAACTATCTTCAGGGATTCTCTTCTTATCTAGTTGGACTGTCTTGTTCCATGTGACATCTCTCATTACAAGTGAAGAACTTCCCCTCTCTAAGGATCCCTAGTACTCTAAAAAACCACTTTCCATGTTCATAAATCAGATCATGAGATGGCCTCCTATGCCGAGATCCTAGTTTATGGAGAATATAAGTTGTTGTTGATGATTCACTCTGTGATGCGTACTATAAGATCTATCATTCCAGAATCCATTTAACACGAATCTCAATGTCACCAGTTCCATTTCCAACACCCTGGCATATGTGGATTGCCAAAGGTGACTTCAAAGGCTCAAATCTCTGTATGGGGTCCTTGATCTTGAATTTTTTATTGAATGTATTCATTTCACATCATCTATAGGATGTATTTATTATGTTATATGATACTCATCACATACATATCCACCAACATCCCACCATATTACAGCTCAACAAGCTCCTAGATTTTCACTGAGTGCAAGAAGGAGGGGTGGTACTTCTCAAGGAGTAACTGTTGGAAGTCGGTCCATGAGATTGTTGACTCATCTTGAATCTGCATAGCATGACTCCACCCGCACAGACATTATTTACAGAAAATGATAGCGTCCAATGTATCAAACTAATTAATTTTGGTCAAAAACATGTCTGAAGATATATACCACCAACTATATCCCATCCTTTCATACTTAAGGATCTGGATCACTGAGGAAACACAATGGATTCTAACACTCGATCTCATAGAGTGTTCTAATACTGCTCTAATCATAATATTTCCCTATAGGAATGGTTTTCTTCACTACAAGGTGAGGTTCCTCTATCGAACCACCTATATGCAGGGGATCATGGGATTGACCCTTAAATGTGGCCTCTTCAAACATCGAGTAATGTTCACGTACTAATGTTGATATCATGGTTGTATATCATCGCAGCGGTATCCTAAATGTTTTCAAGAAGTATGTTGGTATGATGAATATATATATATATATATATATATATCTGTGTGTGTGTGTGTGTGTGTGCATGTGTGTGTAGAAATCAATAACAATGTAGAGATTACTCAAAAAATATTTCCATAGAACCAATCCTATATTATTTATGTTACATCAATCAATGAAATGAATTTTTTTCCATGCCATGTCAACAAGAAGTTAATCAAGATCATGGTGGATGGATACGTCAGGTTGTGTACCATAACCAGATTTACTTTCCTAAGAGCTGCACTAATGATATTTTGACAATGTTTCCCTAAACCCAACATAATATTTTTAAGGGGGTAGTCTATCCAACATCATGAAGAATAAAATTTATTTGATACTAATATTTGTTGAACATTACCTATCCAGGGCTGGATTCACAACTACAAAAAGCGAACCCCATATGTCATGGGGTCAAAACAAGATTTAATGTAATAAGTAACTTGGGGATTCCTTTTGTAATAACCTAAATGAATACACACAACAAAATAGATGAAAACGTGGAAAGTGGTAGATTAAAATATGAAACAATAAAAAATAGTAAATCAAGCATGCATGATCCTCTATATAGTATAAATTATGGTATTGTAAACAGAATGGTAAAGGTAAAAAATGCCGATGAAGAAATATGTCTCATCCTGGCATAACTGGTATGTAAATAGTCGAGAGATACAAACATCTGAAAAATAATCTTCGATCATCATACATGATCTATGAACTCAATATAAAAATTATATTCTATTTTCACAGTTGACATCAACGTCATCGGAATAAGTCATTATACTTGTGGGAAAATCCCAAGTAGTGGTGAATATATACAAACATAGTAGGGAACATCAAAATATTGGTTATAAGTAAGTGATATAATAAAAGATAATGAATGTAGATAGAATATGGTTTAGTGAATGAGAACAGATAAACCTTACAATGAACTAACATAATATTATCCAAACACATGGAAAACCATGTTGAGTAGATGAACTACCCATCGAGTCATCACCATTTTTATAAAGAGAGTATACTCATTCACACTCGATATTCAAAAAATAGAATAAACAAGGACTGCCTAATGTATATTTATCTCTCCTATAAAGTCTGTAACCAATTCCACATTGGGTAGAAAAATGAATTATATATATATATATATATGCTCAGTCAAGGAAGGGAAAATGAGATAGTAAAGGGGTCTACATTTCACAGCTCATCCCAAGATGAAGAGTAGATGATTGTTCTAATAGTCTATCAATGATGCTCATCATCCCATGTATCTAACCAGATGACACTATATAAGTCCAACCATGCCACTTTCCTACGCCGCACCTCCGAGTGGGATGAAACTAAAATTAGAAGAATTAAACCCTATAGTGTCATGGGGGTTCCATATAAATGTATATGTAGAAGAACCAAATCCATGAAAATGGGGTGTTCCACTCTAGTGTCATGAGAACCTGCTCCATATTCAATAGACAGTTTGACTCATATGTCTAGGACCGATTACCTTTTACCACTTGGGGGAATACACTCTATGAAATAGAAGCCCCAAAACCTATCTGAAAAGGGGTTCCACAAAAATGAATAATATCCATGACCTAGTATGACATGGGTGGTCCAATCTTGGTCATTGTGGAACCACACCCTATCTACTAGAGGGTTTCCACTCAGAAGTCGAGGAGCTACACCCTAGTACAACATGGTGATTTTACTCTAAGTCCTCTAGGAATCGTGCCCTCTAGGAAAACATGTTCCTCTCATAATATTCATATGGAAATACTACCTAATCATTCTCTTCATCATGAATTTCCTAATCAGATGTTGTTCCTTGAACATTTCACATCATATATCAAATGCTACATTAGATTACACCATCATGTTCTATAAAAAAAATAATTAGTATAGGCTATTCATGGAACAAATTTTGAGTTCAAAATAAAAATATACTGACAATTTATGTTTTTTAAAATCATGTTATGGGGTACATGATGTGCAGAGGGGACCCACAAAGTTTGTGTCCCAGTCCACCAATTGATCATGTCCCTATAAGGATAATGGATCCATATAATGAAGTAGTAAATGTTGTGTATGTTAAATACATGACATGTATAGGTTAACTGTGATTGAACCATGAAATTCTCACCATGTCTATATACTAGACCCATATACATGAACATATTTCATGACCATGTACATGGTAGTGTACCTCCACATAATTTCCCACCTGTGTGTTCAATCCCATAGGTTCCCATCTAAGTAAGGGGTACATGACATTGAGGAATGAAACACACTATTTCATATGTATGTTATCCAAAACCATAATTATCGTCATTGATGGGGCTACACGTCATGGTTTCACCATTGAGCATACCATGTAGTCAGGTTTTCACCAATTTGATTACATATTTATATATGATTCCATTTCATTGAATACGGTCTCTATGCTCAAGATTTTATGATATCTATTGATAAAAAATATTTATCTAGCTGTAAATCGTCATTCCAGGTTTTCATTATATAGAATTTAGTATCTGTTCAATTTGGGTTTCACCAGATGATTATTTCATTTATGTTGCTTCCACTATCATAGATCCATCCCATCAATGTCAAAATGATTATACTCCCCTCACAAAAAAACCAAGATCTATGCTCTGTTTGTTGAAATTCTCCTTGTTGATGACTCTTCTATCAATTCGATGATTTGATATATCTCGGTACCACCAAACAATTTTCAAACCCGGATTTTGGAGTCTAATTGGTGCTGAATGCAAATAAACAAGGTAAAATTCACAAGAACATAGGACAAATTACTAATTCAAGGCATTTATTGATAATAGATTAGTAATATGGATTATGGGGTCATAAAACAATTGAAAATAATTTAAATTCTATAAATAAGAGAATTAAATTTATCAAAAACTATCATAGATCCATGAATGATGATGGATATATTTAAAAAGTTAATAAAATGTAATAAATACCATAATTTATGAGTCCTACCTTGATTATGGCTTGTTTGTTGATGATTAATTGAACCACTAATGATCGAGAGTAGCTATTTCATTCATTAAATCCAGATATAATTCAATCCATTGTTTTATCATCATACGATGTTGTTCTCCAAAGGAAGAGGTAGAGGGTGAGATGGAAGTATTCCAGGATTTATGCTACTAACCATAAAGAAGTCATCATGGTGATTTTATAATAGATATATATATTGCTCTAAAATGATTTAAATAATCAATTTAATAAATATTTAATCCACTTAACATATCTCTAATAAGTGAAGACTGTGAAGGCATCGTGTTGAAAAATTTAATGTCGTGCTTATGGTAAACATCGAGTACAGGAATAAACTATGGTTTAATATTTATGATCTGAGCTACCATCTATGATTTATCCTATTTTTTGAGGTATCATACATGCCCAACATAAACTAACATAAATATCATTATAAAATTTATACTAAGAACACCGAGAAATGGAATTGAACAAAGTCTCGGTGCCTATATATAGAAATATATATATATAAATATTTCAATTTTATGCAAGGAGAAAAATATGTCAATACACATATATTGACAAAAGGGGGTGTTATATAAATATGATGTGATGGATAGTGGTTGATGATGAATATCTATACTGTGGAATTTGTGAACTAATTATTTCACAATGGTTTATGAGGTAATATATTTTTATGTTACATTTTGAGACAATCCCTTTGTTTTTATACTTATAGTTTTCTTCATGTTTTTTAGTTACTATATTATTTTTATTACTACATTAGGACACTATTATATATAATTTATATATATATATGATAGATCTTATACGAAAACTATGGATAAAAACCATTACACCATGAAATTCAGTGCTCTAGGTATTTTTTCTAGATGACGTTTGTTACATCTAAATATTCATATATGTGATGAAAAGTGAATATTTATTTTTTGATTTATTTGGATGGTATTTGGGGAATTTCATTTTTATATAAATATCAAATTGCCATACCCATGAATCACAGTATTATAGGTTCTGATCCCATGGTTTGGTCATAAATGTTTTTTATTTTCAATGTTATATTCCCACATTTTTTGGTTGATCCATTTCATCTCTCCCTAAACATATGGAAATTTTTTTTAGTTTAGAAATTTTGTATTACACTAGAATATTCAATTGATTCATTGAATCATGGAATTAATACGTTATAAATGAGGGAAAATTTCCATTCCTTTTTATTTAGATATTAATTATTTCATATAAAAAACATCTAGTATTATGTGATATATTATTTTGATAAAATTATTGTGACATGTTTTTTGTGATTTCATTTATTCGATGATTCTTATACGAGAATTATTTTTAATAATTATAGATCGTTCTTTTATGGAAAATAGTTCATTCATTATTTTATGATTAAGATACAAACATGATATTTATATGTATAGAATTAAATTATACAATTGCTAATTTTATTTATCATTAGAGGAAACATTTTAAAAATAATGAAATATAATTAAAAATGAAGAAATAATATTAATGATGCTATGGAAAATTCCATGGAACCATGAACAAAAATTGTGAACAAATTAGAGGAAAATCATTGGAATGTTAAAGGGATGAACCAATCAATTATTATATTATCATATATAATGTATATGAATATTATATATCACATTCATTATTATCTATTATTATTGTGATCATTTTCCACCCTACTATTTTCTTTTAAAATCAGTTATATTGAGGATGCAATTAAGAAGTAGTGAAATATAATAGAGATATAATATTTGGTTTTGAATTTATAAAAGAATAAATACTTAATAGTTATGTTATATTAAAAAATATTGATGTTTGTTGGGTATCATGTACATTTTAATTAGTGATTATTATGAGACATATTGTTTAAGGTTTTATGTTAGAAAATTTATAGGAATGAGTTAGTGACTATAAGGTTATGGAAACTAACTTTCTCAAAATATTTATTAAAGAACTATTAGTGTCAGTTTCTATGGGCATGTTAAATTATTATATATATTAGTATGGGAGATTGTATATTGAGGAACACTATTTAAATGTTTCATAAGTACATTTTTTTAAATTCTTGTCATAAATTTAGTGAAGTGAATATATAATATATTATTGGTTTTTATGACATTATTATTTGTATTTATCTTTTATGGAATGTTATCATATGTTTGGTAATGGAATATTTATTCCACTATATTAATTTTATATAATAAATGTGGTATTCCAAGAATATGTTGTGATTTTTTTCAATGTTATATTAATACTACAATACAATATTTATAGTTGGAGTACTTTCTACCTCACTATGGATGCAAATTGTTATTTTGGATGGTGAATGGATTATTAATGGTATTACAAGACTATTGAGATATTTATGAGTTTTTTTAATCCGAGGTATAAATATGGATGAAATATAGTTTTTTTATCTCATTATTATTTCATGATTTTAAAATTAATGAATATTAGTATTACCATTATTCCATCATACATTATTAAAAATATACACATGACATATATTAGGATTGAGGATTCACTTTCAAAGTATACATGTATTCTCAGTCTATTAATTATTAATATTTTATTAATTATAAGGTCCTATTAAGGGAGGATCAATAAATAAATTGTTTTGTCTTATGTGGACATATCTATGATTTTAGGGTTTCATTGTTGGACACTTCTTAATTTCACTTATCTATGTGTTCCATGGCGAGGTTTGTGTATGGACATTCCCATTCAAGTGAATATCTTTTTATTTTATAGTAGGATTATCACATTTTTGTTTTTATATTTATTTTATGTTACCAATTATATTTATGAAATGGTTAATACCACCCACATATATATTTACTATATATTATTTGTGTTATAAAATACCCATTGTCCAATTATGGGATATCTTCAGAGACAATCATTGTATCATTTCCAACATAGGAGGTCTGTAACGAAAATATCTCTAGTAAATATATCATGTAATTTATGTCATGTCAATAAATGTCATAATTAATATTTCTGATAATCCAGGAATGGAATGAAGTTCAATTGGTATCTAATATATAACTCATGAAATATTTTACACTTACAATCAAAAATTTTATGAAAACGATTCTTACATAAATTAATATATAATGTATATATATGTTGGATGACCATGATAATTGAAAAACAAATTCTTAAATAAATAAAAACCAAATGAAATATTTCACATTTAAATAGACAATAAATGAATCACACAATCATTACCAATATAACAAACTAGAACATTCAAGACACATGTTAATAAAAGAAAACCGAATGATATGGGATTTCAAATATAGTCAATACATGGTGCTTCCTATGTATCCATATTTTCCAAAAAATTAGTACAAAACCAACATGTGACCTATTGTCACCACCATCATCCAATTTCTCTATTCCACTAGGATGATAACATATGGGAACATATTATGGGACAAAATGCCTATGATTCATCATTAAAAATTGAATAAGACACAATAAAACACCATTAATGTTTTTTGTGTAATGTTTTACTATTTACCCAATAAGATATACCCCATATTTAATTCAATTCATTATAAAATATATAGAAAAAATGGAATTTTCATAATAAAGATTTGAACAAAATTTTTTATATATTGATTTTGGTAAAAATGAATTTCCACTAATATCAATAATTTTTTAAGACGGTTTTCTATTATAAAATATTGGAAATATACATGTTAAACAATTATAAGAAAAATCATAGAAAAAATAGATTTTAATAATGTAAAAAATATAATCCAATGTTATATTTAAAAATTAAATCTATGATTAAAATTAAAAAAACATATTCCTAAATGATTCATCCATGATAAACCTCTTCAAACTACCTCACATTTATTTAAAATATAAATAGACCAAGTAATGTAATAATGTACACTATAAATGTCTAAATTATTTTATATTAATTAATATAATTAAAAAAATAAATTAATTATATAATATCAATTTCAATAGTCAACAATAAATGTAATCAATAAAGAAAGAACATATCAAAGTAAAAAATGAAACATAATGAATATTTCATTAGTTTTATAAAAACACATAATATACCTAATAGGGTTCTACCTTATGAATAGGTGATATGATATTAATCATTAATGGTTGTTTTCAAATTTTTTCCATGAAATATTACACCAATATTAGACGTTACTAGCCTCACTATGTGACACGCCCCTAGAAAGTGTGAAATACTATTAATAGGATATTAACAAGAGAGAAATCAAGACCAGAATAGTATTTGTATCAGAGATTCCCAATTATTTACCTATGGGTTCCAATTAGTTTTTTTTTAATTTAGGTTAGATGATATGAAATATATCATAATATTTCATTTTCATAATTCAATAAATAATCCAAAATTCAGCATATGTTCTTCATTCTTAATATTACCCCTCATCAACCATGGTGATCTATTCGAAACAAATGACTGATAATAAATTCTGTAATTAAAAAATCATAACCAAAAGGGTTAACCATATCAATGGTTTAATTAACATATATAAAATCATTATAAATTTCTCATATGCGCTATTTGTTTCATAAAATATGTTAAATCTAAAAACCAATCCATGTAAGTACAATCAATAATAAAAACAACATTATTATCTCAATTATACAAAACATGAATTGCATAAAAAATGAATAACAATATATAATATTATAACGAAAAACATAAAGTCAATAAAATAAATTTATAAATCGAACACACCTTAATAGTAATAAAATTATAAAAAATCATGAATGCTGAATTCAAGAATTAAATAAGTAATCAAAAATGATATTTATAAATTAATTTTTTCCATAAAAACATTTTGTAATATTGTCCAGTATATGTTATTTTGGTAATTATCTATTTTAAAAACCAACATGAATGATTTAATTAACTAATTATATCATATAAACACAAAATGTAAAATATAATAGATACTTTATAAACCATTTAAAAAATACATAGTTTTTTTAAAAATATATTTAATGTGAAAAAGATTTTTAGATTTTGAAATCCACCCAAATTTTAAAATGGTAACCAAAAGAGTTTTTTAAAATATAGTGAGAAAAATAACATAGATAATATATTTCAAACTTATTTTAGATTGAAATGATCCATAGGACCATACAAACCCAACAGATTCTAATATATAAAAGGGTATGAGAACACATACCACAATCTAGGTGAATCAATAAACAAAATTTAAATAAGATAAAGGGATTTAAATAAATTACTTTTAAATCCAAAAATTATAAAAAACCAATTCTTATATTAAAACTATGATAATTTTTGTCTTACCCCATGTACATTAAAACATGAACATTGAAGTATAATATAGGAAAATAATAAAATTTGGGTAAAAATTTAAATGTGATTTACTAAGAATATGAACTTATGTTTTAAGAAGGAGAGTCACGAAAAAAAATATGAAGAGGGTGGAAAACTAAGAGGCTCTGATAATTAAATAAATTAATGAGGAAAATAAAAATTACATATTTCAAATAAATAGGTTTTATTAATAAGAAAATTAACATTTTAAAAAAAATGAATCGTTGAGATATAGGGTTTATGAAATCATGAAAAAATTGTGCATTACCTATTAGAATCGACCAACTCAACCAATTTTTTTAAAAAGAGATCCCCAGAAAGAATCTTATTTTCTGAAAATTTATATAATATAACCACTAAAACTAAGTGTTGTATTTAATAAAATATATATATATACACATAAATTTAAAGTTGAGGTATCATAATTCTTCACATAATGAATCTTTCTACCCCTATAATTTCATTACATATAACTATTGAACACATCAGAAAATAATTATCTTCAGTTAGAAGTATTGTATATTCAATCACGTTATGGATATCTATCATATCAATATAACTAAAAACAAAAATAGATTTATTATTTTCCCTTAAAATAAAAAATGGATTTCTATAAATCAAATAACTGACTCATAATGGCACACTATGATCAATAAAGTTTCTATTAAAATGAAACTATATAATATAAATAATCTTCCAAAAATAACAAAGACCATGAATAGAAATCTATAAATGATGTCATATATCTTCAATGTTTCAATTTATACATACCCTAGATGTCAATAATGACTTGATGAATTTACAATATTTATAATTCAACATATCTATTAAAATATTATATCCTCCACAATAATTTTTTCTGGAAATAAAAATTTTATACCCGAAATCATCTAATATTATCCCTATGAATCCACTATGGTTATACACCATTTTTTTAATAACTAAAGATCCATAGATCATTCTTTAAGCTCACATGAAATTCATTTTATCCTTTTGGAATGAATCATATACATTATGTTCAATATGGTGTACCAAGTAAATTTCTCTAAGCCCCATTATTTTGTGATAAACCAAATAAGACCTGAAAATAAATAATTAGAAATATTCCCAATATATTCATGATAATATTTCCATAATAGCCATTTATCTCACATTATAATAATTGTATTTGATTCTATTTTCAAATCTGATAGCCCCATAACCACGTGTACCATTAATAAATCCAATAGAAACATTATAAATTCATTAATATTTTCTAACATCATTTATATCCAAATATTGGAAAACCTGAAAATTTATAAACATAAAATCATGGAAAATGAAAACAAATTATTATAATGGAATCATGAAAAAAATTAATATTCATGTTTATTTATGAATATTTAATCTAAAATATCTATTTTTTTAATAATAATTGTAAACAAATCATTGAAATCAATATAATTAAACTAATCCTACCATAGAAAACATCTCGAAGACAATCAGTATATGTTTTCAAATTCCCTTCTAGAATTATTTATTTTAAAAAAAATATAGAATATTTTTAACATATTATTATAATGAATCCTGGTTTAAAAAAATAAATACAAATATAATCCCATGAATGAACATCGATATATTATAAATATTTTTTTTTGAATGGAGCTAAAAAATAACCCAATTCCCACTTATCAATCATATAACATAATAAAAAACCCACATATAAAAAAAATGTGAGAAACTAAGGAAAATATTATATAATATATTTTTTGTTATAAAAATAGATAAATATCTTTCAATTTTTTTATAAAAACATTCTATTTCCATTAAATTATTAAAAAAAACTATAAAGATATAATAGTACTCCAGAAAATATAATCAAATGTATTTAATTCCCAAAAACCCCCCAATTAGGTCTCAATCATAGTATGATAAATTTAATATTATTTATTCTAAAATCTCTTTATAATTAAAAATTAAATACTGTTATGTAAAATTTTTCCATATATATTGAAATAAGATTTTTGTTATATGGAAAACAATGAATCCTAAATCTTGAAATTTTAATGGGCATCAAAAAAACATGTTCATTTAAAATATATTTTATAAGAAAAAGATATATTAATGAAATATCCTAAAACATTATTTCACAACATTTTTTAATATAAAAATAAATATCATATTTTAATATATAAATAAACATATTTAATAAAAAATAACAAAACAGAATATATGTATTTTAGTTGGTGGTGAAAATAATCTTTATAAATATCAAGAAATTATTTTGTATAAATTTTTTACTTATACGTTGTATATATATAATTATATTTAGCCAAACCAAAAAATTAAATATTTTAAAAACTATAATGAATAAAAATTTCATGTTCCTTAAGAAATAAATGTCATATAACAATAAAATTTAATAATATTTTTTCCAAAAAAACTCATTTAAAAAGACTACATAGTTTTCATGATGAGAAAATGTATACTAGATTGAAATAGAAATCATGGCCTAATTAATAAATATTGATACTTTATAGAACCAACATCAATATATACCAAATATACTAAATGATATGATAGAGTAAACTAAAATTATCATGAATGGAATTTCTTAGTATATTATGTTCTAGATAGTTACACAATTTGGCCTTATTTATCCCCAATATGGAAGCCTACCATAAACATCCTACAAGTGTCTTCTATAAAAAAAATGTGATTCGTGTTTGGTATAGTGAATCAGGAACATCAATAATTAACATTCCATTATTTTAAAATTTTTCAAACATAAATTTTCATAATCCCTAAAAATATAAAAAAACATACATATTTATTATAATAATAATAAATATAATATAAAATTGAATCCCAAATAAATTTAATGATTAAATTCAAATGGATAAACCTATAGCCCTGATGGTAATAAAAGATTAATGATAAAAGTTTGTTTCCAAGCCACTATCTCACCTCTACCTCTTGGAAATTGACTGTTTCATCTATTTTTAACCTACTAGTAAAAAATTACAAGAGATATATGATACCATTTAATAATTAAATGCACTATAAGAACATATCACATCTAACAATTTAGCTCACTAGAAGTCCTAAATCATTTTCTTAGTCTCTGTTTGAGGATAAAAATAATTGCAGAATTAAATACATTCATTCGAAATCAATCTAACAAAATTATATAACAATTAAATTTGAATCATTGTGGATAGTTTGAGATTATATATAAATAAGATATATAATCATGTTTTTCATATATATATTTTTTAAAATAATAACAAAATGAAATGAAAAATGATAATAGAAAAAAGAAAATGTATAGTTAATAAATATAAATTATATTAATATTAAATTATTTTAGATTAATATTCAATATATGTCAAAGTAAAACACAACCAGTAAACATAATGGTTTCATTTCAATTGATAATATATACCTAATCCATTTTTTTAATTACAATCTACATGATTTCCCAAAAAATATTCTTCCCACATAGAAAAATTATATACATATAATAATTGATATAACGTTTAATTTATTTTGGGAGATGGAAACATTATATAGGGTGAGAATAGTTATATAGTATGGGTAATAATGGGTGATAATAGTCACATATCATAACAGATCATTTGATATGTAGAAGAGTATAAGAATAAAATTGAGTTATATAATGATCAAACCGAGTGACATAAATCCAAAATCATGATTCATTGAATAAATCAACAACCTAAAATAACTCATTTTTCATATGACTGTGGAATGAAAAAAATGATATTTTAAAATAACAATAATAGTTTTAACAGAATATGCTATATGAAACTCCAAATATATACGACATATAAAATATTTTTTAAAATATCAACATTATAACATTGACAATTATTTGGTAGATAATATTCAGAGTAACTAAATTTTGAAAAATAGATGGTTTACACATGTATAAAATAAATTCTTTTGTCATCAAAATTTTAATATATTAGAATACAATCATTTTCAATTAAAAGAATTATTTTTTCCCAAAAAATATTTTATATACATAGTGTTCTTATATATTAATATTTTAGCTTATTTATTATTGGTTAAATTTTTTATAAAATATATATTATATATTAAATAAAATGTTTTATCCTACATTTAATTTTTAGGATAGGTATACAAGTAAATTCAGCTTTCTACATAAAAGTATATATTAAAAAAACTAGGTTTATCTCATCTTGCACATTTATTTTTATAAATAATTTTTCCAATTTTAGAAAAATATTTATAAAATATAAAATTTGTTTTATGATATAAAATTTCAAAACTACCATATTGATATTTTTTTATCTTCTAAAAATAATTATTTTAGATGAATATAATAAAAAATATTTAATTGAAAGATACAGTTTTTATTAATGATTTTTAAAAGTTACATTTTGTTTTTATTATTTTTAAATTTTAATTTTTTAAATAGTAATATTTTTAACAAAAAATAAATAATTTTTAAAAATTATATTCAGAACATTTATAAAAATAATATTTATACAAAACATAACTCTTTTTTGGAAACCTGTCGTTTCATCAAGCATGCAATTTTAATTTTAAAAATAATTATTAATATAATTTGATTTTATATTAGTGAAATGGATTCTATATTTTTAATAACAATGATTAATAATTGGTAACAATTTCAACATAATTTTTTGACATAATTATCATTGAATATAGTGTAAATTATTAAATGATGTCATTGTTAAAATAGGGTTTTCTGGGTTACATTCACCTATGTTAAAAATAAATTTATAATAATCATTGAACATTAATATAATATATTTAATTTTATATTTCAAATATCTGGGTAAAAATTATCTAAAATTGATAATTTTTTTTATTCTCTTGGATAATTAATCTAGTCAAATAAAAAATTGTTTCTATGGTAAAACTAAAATGTAATATATTACTAAACCTAATGTATAAGGGAAAGACATGATTCAAACATTTTTTTAGAGGTGTGTCTCTAATTATATTAAATCATTCCCATTATTTATCCATTTTGGAGGAATTGGGGATCACATTGACGTTTATTTGTTTTATAGATTCTAGAATTAACAACAACTAACTTCACTCATTCATTATAAATGGGAACCTCCCGATTATAAAAAAAATAAAAATCAGTTATATACACTTGAATGTAAAAAAATCTCACCAAAAAATTCATAGTGTTTTTAGATCTACTACAATTAGATTAAGACAATTACTAAGGCCATAATAATTGATCCAAATGAGTTTTTTCTAATAGAAGTTAATTTTTTTCACTATAACTTTATTTTTTTCATTGAAAAATATTTTTTTTTAATTTCACAAAAATTATCATAATATTATATACCATATTAGATTAAGATATTATCATGTTATTATAGCTTATATCTATCATAACATCCATCAAATGGGAAATTAAATTGTCGATTATGTGTGTGGATGACTACCACTTCACAAACTGAAGTGATTTATTTCCCATTTCCACCTCTAATGGATGAATATAATTAAATATTTAATTATTATATATGATATATATTTAGTAATTATGTTCCACTGTTTAAAATTTATCATCTATCTTATAACCTTCCAATGCATAGGAATATGATAATGTCACTAATGTGAAAATGTGGACTACGACCTCCATGGAAAAATGATATTTTTTATTCATTCTCTTATAATATTTATGATAAAATTACATATTTTATGAATATAATGGACATATATTATTTAAAAATAATTCCAGAAATGGTATATTTTTTTAAAATTCATTCATTCCACCCGTTCATGTGTATGTATGACCTACCATCTCACTGAACGATGTAAAACATTTTTATCTACAACAATTATAGATGGATCTAAGTATGTATATAATTAATATATATAATACTTAATTAAATATATATTATGGATGTTATGAAACCATAAAAAATTTATTGGTATTGAATCTAAAACACTAATACATCTATATATATTGAATCTGGTTATACCTAAAATAATTTATAAAACAATTAATTCTCAATAAATGGATTATATAGATTTATAAATAAGTAAAATTTGATATTATATATATGAGCATGGTTATATAATATATTTTTAATATGTATATATTTTTTATTTAGGAGGTTTTAACACATATGAAAAATTCATACCAGATGTAAGGATTTCTTATCTCACTTTTATATATATGATACATATGTTATATTCCCCAATAATTATTTTTTGTTTATATATTATCAATCATATATATTAATTCATGAATTAATTTCTATTCATGATATTGAAATATTATTTTGATTTTATTTCATTCTTGGAGTAATTATTTAAATGTTACCAATGCGATAATGGTATATCACACAATCACATCTATATTTAGGATATTTTATTTTAAATTTAAATATGTGGAATTATATGAACATTATAAGATAATATATGTATATTATCCTATAGTTTAGTTATTCATATAATTGGAAAAAAATTTATTCAATTTCATATTATTAATAACTACAGAGAGAAAAAATAAATTTATAAGGAATATCATCTTCATTTATATATTCGATAGAAAATTATTTCTATTCCTTGTCCGTAATTTTTGAAAACAGAAATTAAAAATGTTTTTACTATCCTCTTGTGATTATTAAATATAATTTTTTATCATGTTATACATTTTATTAATTATTTAAAATGAATTTTACTATCATTTTATCAATTATTTTCATTGTTAATTTTCATTGAGAATATAATAGGATCAATTTTTTAACAAAAATTACATGAAATAAATTTCACCACTTCATGACCATTATATTATTTATATATTTCATGACTTGTTTCCATTATTTTTAAATTTAAACGATTGTACTACTATTCCATAATTGTATAGTTTATAATTTTTTGTTTAAATGGTAAATTTCATCAATAAAACATTAATAGAATTTAATTCTATTTCTATTAAAGAAAGGAAACAATCCTTATTTTATATAATACAATATGTGGATATATTTTAATTATAAAATCATTATTATTTACTCATATTGTTTGTGATATGTTTTATTGGTGATGTTCTGTTTTTATACCATTTTATATATTAATCTAGATGGTTAATGATAATGTATATTAACAAGAGGAAGTATTAACATTTTGTATGCTATTTCATCAATAATGATTTTTACATTGATTATGGGATATCCATTTCATATGTGGATCTCATTGGACATTGTATGTGAGGGGATGTTCCCTTGATATAATATTGATTCATTGGTATTCCATAAGATAAAATCTATCATCAGTATCTGGGTAAGGCCTTTCCCATTAAAATATGATTTCTTGGAATAAGACACAGATGATATGATTATAATGATCATCATTATCTATTACCTTAGTATAAATTAGTTTTTTAACTTCCATGTAATTAATTTAATAAGTATGATATCCATAGTTATGATTAAATAATCAATTATTATTTGATCATCGTTATTGTTTTCTATATTATTCTTGACACATAAGTAATTGGTTTAATGAATTTTGTTTTAAGTTATTAAAAATTTCCATATTTATTATTCCTTATTTATTATTAAATTATTCCATAATTGGTATGCCCTTACTTGGAATCTGATCTCAACCAGTTCATATGATTAATTTCAGTATGATTATAGGATTATTATTCAGATTTATGAGATGCGAAATGAAATAAGGAATAATTGTATTCTAAATTAAAATACTATATTGTATTTAATGGTTATGGATGTAATTTTATAATCTCGTATTTGTGTAGTTTTATAAAAATAATAAATAATCCATACCATTATGAAGTGAATCATTATTTCTATTATAAATAAAATAATGTAACCATCATCTCTTTGGTACTTGTGTCGAGGAATCTAGTGTTCATATCATAGGAAGATTATTATATACCTTTTGAACTATATTTAATAATACATATATTAATGAATATATCTATATGAGTAATAATTTTAATATCTATTATTATTGAATAATATCAAATTTTTTAAAAAATATATTTTTTTTGTTCTCATGGAAATAAATTCTTGTATATATATTATACAATGTCGTGGAAATGGAACAATTTACCTAGTTGTAATAACTCATTAAATGTTTCATTGGGATTTGAGTAAATCATAAACGACTGTATAATAATGGTTCTTACTACACAAATTTCTTGACACCCCAAGGGAATATTCATGGGTTTACATAGATTTTTCATATTAACCATCATGAATGATTTGAATTAGTATAGAATATGAATGACCAAGGTTAATCACACGGTGTTTAAGATTGAAAATAAGGTGTCATGATTAATAAATACTACAAATTGTTTTATAGTTTCCCCAAAAAATATTATCTTCAAACTATTGATTTCAATTATTTTCAAAGGAATGAATCTGAATGAATTTTATAAACCATGATAGTGGTGAAAAATGTAGTGAGTATGGGGAACCAAATGGTATGATAACTAGAATAACGTATATCATGATTAGTCTTAAATTTTTATCACAATATATGATTAAAATATACTACATTATAAAAATAATTGGAGTCATTAAGGAAGAAAGGAATGGAGTATTCTAGGATCAAGAGTAGTGGAGAACATGAGGGAAAGAGATCTAGATTTCCATCAAGTAAAAAAGGATACAAAGAGACACCTAAGAGAATGTAACAAAGTAATATGGAAATATTTGGTCTGTGGAAATTTAGATCATGTACTAAATAATTTTTTATTAAATGTGAGAAGTTTTGAAAAGAAAAATTAATTTCAAAATATAGATCCAGTCAATGTTTGTTTTCATAAATATGGGGAACTTGAGAATTATCCAAGTAAATACTCAATTTTATTGGTATAATAATAGTATGGGGAATGAACTATGTGATAATAATCATTGATTTAAATGTTTCATGAACACTCCTAGACAAAGTGTACCCCAACTAGGACTACAATATGAGAAGGGAAATAGTATCATTTGAGTCCCCCATCCAGTAGGCCCCATGATGGTAACTAACACCAAGGGTATAATAATCACACTGATGGGAGGAATTTCCCTATATGAGAACTCATGCCAAAGAGAGAGATAAGACAAACACCTATCAAATCCAACTCATACTAAAATATTAAAAGAAACAAAATTGCACATCTGTAATGTCATACAAGAACTACTACAACTGATATGGTAAAACAACAAGTACTAAAAGAAAGTAAAATGATAGTGACCAAGAATCTTGAATAACTCCTCAAACTCCAATATAGTAACAACCAAATTGGTCTGTAACCAATTCCATTTGACTAGAAATTTTTTATATATATGTATGGTGTGTATAAATTTATACTGAGAAGGATCCATCTTTGATCCTCTCGTGCAAAATTAACTAATACATAATAAATCACATCGAACAACATGGAAAAATAAATCGCCACCTAAATAGATATACTATGATCCTAGCCACACTATGGACACACTAGCCAGCTGTCTCATATAAGAGTATATAATATATTAATGAATATCAAGGGTACCCCACTACCACATCTGCACTGGTTTGTCACCTTTCCTCAACATCTCATGTCCTTAACAGCTCTCTCAAAAATGGCTTACTCGCAGACACTGATCCATAGCACCACAACATGAACCTTGGGAAACACAATCACTATACACACACACACAACCAGAGGTACCATGTAGTTAATGAGATCCACCTCAATTCACATTACGTGTATCATAAATTAGGTATTATAACACAATCCATTATAGAAAATATGCCAAGGACCCTCAAGCCATCACAACCTATATACATTACACCTATTGTAGTCCATACCAAACTATATCTAGAATATATGTGTGTAAAAAACCACAATCCATTATATCCCTCTACACAAACATATGGGGAAAAATACCAGTCGTGCTTGTAAGAATAATAACTATCAATAGAATAGAGAGGGGCCAAAGGGGGTAGTCATCCATTCATCCTACCACTAGAATTTTAGGGAAAACACCCCTGCCCTAGGGGCCTAGAATCCCTAGGGTGTCATTTTCCCTTAACAATAGGGTGTATTATCATATAGAAACACAAATTGTATATAATATAATATAGGTCATAACCACTCTCTGGTAAAATCCTAGTCTTATACTCTACTATAGTTTATATATTTTGATACCTTGGTTATTGCTTCCAAGGCAAGGTATCCTATATGCACAAAACCATTTAAAGAGATAAATTATATTAATTTGTATCTTACTATTAGTTTTACATTATATTAATTAATTATCTACCAATTAATTAACCATTATCAATTCCACATTACATTTCATTAGAATCACACCATATTCTATGCCATCTAGGCATAACCAAACCAAGTCTATTTCTTCTTAGAGATATTATCGCAGCATTGCATCCTAATAAATCTCAAAACCCATGGGTTAAAATCATTTATTAACATCATTATTTCTTTCCAATAATTATAGGTTTTCTTGAAAATAGAAACTATGCTACCAAATGTAAGGGGCTTAATAGGATGAGTAGCTGGACTTCCCGTCGAGCCTTTTCCACCTATAGAAGGAACACAAAACCATCCCTCATCAAGATTCTTAAAAGAGAAAGCATGTGGAATGCCACATGAATAATATCCTCCATTGTATGGTTGACAAGAATGACCAACTACCTTATTATATGGGGAAATTAAGGAAGCTAAACAACCAAAACAATTCAAAAAGTATCCAACATTCATAACTAGCCCATTTTATCATCTATAATGTCTTCCCAGACACCCACATGCGTTAACCAATGCATCCCGCCACTCTAGTAATCTATTATTTCCCCAAACCCTAGGCCTCCCTACCCCACATATCACAATATCCTCCTAGAATCAGCCACCCCAGGCTCCCACCAAAAAATAAGCAGTAGGAAAATAATCAATAAACATCTTAGCTCTCGGCCACAAGCAAGGACTCTAGCATTCACAAACAACAAGCACTCATGGATCCAAGTATAAGGCTCTAGGCCTTTACAAGGATGTTGTTAACTCATAACCCTATTATGCATTATATTTTATGAAACCATCAGATATTTAATCCATCTTAAATTAATCGGTTCAATTATACATGCATTACTTCATCCATTCAATTATAGACCTTTTGCCACAATAACAACATGATTTAAAAATACACCTCTTTACCAATATCCAATTACTTTTCAATTAATATCATAATTATGATCATTTCAAATATATTTTAAAAAATTCCAAATTATTCAAGCTTATATATCACACTATCAATAAGAAACAAGAGGCAACAACATAGGATCGATACTAATTTATTTATCTGGTTCATATATTTATTATTTCAATTCCATTGTAATCCAATTGGATAAAACATGATTACTCTATAGTTTCACATAAAAGAATATATAATTCAAGAATACAATACCTTAAAAGGTTTCACATATTCTTTTCCTGATAACATGCCAACATGGATGATCATGATCACCTCTTCTAGAAGAATTCACACACATGAGGATGAAGAGACACCACCAAAACAATAATTAAATGAGGAAGCTCCATTAGGAACATAGAGAACACATACCATAACAAGGAAAAAGAGAAAAGTACAAGAACCTATACATGAACCAAGAAGAACAGTAGTATATAATACATTATATTAATGATAAATCAATAATTCTTGATTGTTCTGAAACTGGGGGTGCACATGCAGTTGAAAGAAATTCATAGAAGACATGATCCAAGAATACACCACTATGGATGACTCATATGGCCATAAAATAAAGGTTCAAGCATCTCACAATAGGGAACAAAGAGAAATAACAACGGAGGAAAATTCCTCATCTAATTAGAATGTAAAGACCCGTAAAATTCAAGGGAATTTTTTTTGTAATTTTCTTTGAAATTTTACAAGAATGTAGTTTTTGACGGCTCCTAATTCTGAAGCCCGGTGAGCCTGGAATAATTTTCTGAAGTTCAGCTCGGGTACGTTCAGTGAACGAACGAGCGGGATATCCTAACATTTGAACCGGTGCTCGGAATCAAAATCTGAGGTCACCGATGGAATCGCAGTGTTGGTAATTGCTTAGGAACACCTTTTCTGGAGTTGCATTTTGTTGGGTGTGGTAATTAAAATTTTGGGTTAAGTAAAGAATAAAATAAAATGGTGCAACCAATTTTATTTTTGTTTAAAGTAGTTTAACCTAAGCTAAGTGGTTGTAGTAGGACCCACTATTTTTATAAACTTCCCTTGAGAGGATTTAAGGTGACGTGGGGCCCACACGAGCCCCCACCTTTTCATTTCTCCATAACTCCTTTTAATACCTATTTTTCATTAAAGATGACATCTTATCACTTCAATAAAATTTATCAAGTTAAGTGAATTAAATTCGAATGTTTGAATTTCAAAAGGTTTGGCATGAGAAATAAAATAAGGCAAAGCCTTATTTTATTAAGTTGGAGTTTCATTGTGTGAGGAGGTTTTGGAGAGGTTTGATCTAACTCTTGATGAACACCTTCTTCCTTGTCGAAGAACGCGAACAACGTCGAGCCTTCGATGAAGAACCCCATCACCGCAAAGGGGAGTTCGTCGTACTGTCTTCTTCTCTCTTCGCGGCTGGTGAGAGACGCCATCCTCGTAGATCGACGATGCGACGCCGTGTACCGCGACGCTGACGATCCCCCTTCCGCGAAGCCTTCTTTTGCGACGTTCTTTTCCGCGACAAATAATCAACGCATGAGGTATGGGATTAATAGTTTTTGTTTGTGAATACTTTTGTCGCCATTCATCGTTTCCTATATTGGACAGCCTATTAGCGCAATAATGGGAGGAGGTCAGACCGCACGAACACGTCCGACTCTACTCCCCCCTTGATGCTTGATTTTGTTGCTGCACGAGCATGGCTGCGTGGTGCTGTTGCACTGCATGGAAATATTTAAGAATGGTCGAAGAAGTGTGGTGCTATCGCGCCACGCAGTTGAGGTCGAACAATGCAGCGACACCGTCGCGCTGCACCGAAGAACCTCGAAGAGGCCGTGGCCGGAGCATGGCCACTATGGAGGGGCATGGTGCCATTGCGCCGCACCAATCGAACAAGGCTGCGACCTAAGGTTATGGTATTGCGGGGAGCGGCGACCGGAACCGCCGGCTGCCGGAGCAGGAGGGCGGGACCGCAGCGGTCCCGCCGCGGCAGCAACCGGCCGGCCAGACCAGGCCAGCCATTTCAAGGGGAGATCGGGGGTTTGTAACCCACGACTGGAACATAGAGTGGCCCCCACGTGGGGTTCACGAATCTTCAATCAAAGGGGCAAGCCCCCCCCCCTGTTCCTCTCACCTCGGCCAGCCGAGCTGGCCACACGGGCCGCCCGAGCGTGGCAAGCCACTAGTCGCTCAGACCGGGCCAGGCTATGCCTACCGGGCTAGGCTGCACCATAATTGGCCAGACCCGGACCCGGTTCAGGTCGACCCGGGGGGTATCAGGCCAGGTCGGACCGGGCCCGAACCCCCTATTTTTGGACCTCTTCCGTCATTCTACCATAACATGGTCTACGGACCTCAGATCGACACACCGTTAGCTGTGATGTGATCCTTGGATCGAGTCGGCCGTTTCGGTATATTACACTCATTGTTTCGGAGAACTTTGGGTTCGGCTGGGTTGGATCGAACAAGAATCAAACCCGGCCCTCGGAGCGAAAATGCTTATAACATGAGCTCCAGACGTCTGATTGACGTGCCGTTGACATTGTTGGATTCCACATAGTAAGAGAGACCTTTTGAATTACTCTGCTCAATGTTTGGACGTATTTGGAGTACGACCGGGTTGGTTCTGACTTAAAAACCAACCGGGCTCCTAGGATGAAAAAGCCTATAACTCTCATACCGGGCGTCCGATTGACACGCCGTCTGACACGTTGAGTTACTGTTGACGGTACAGAACATTTGGATACATGAACACCGGACTTCATGTCAGTAGATGTATCATCCTCTCGGCCCATGGAGCAGACCCTCCCTGAACGAGGTGGCTATGTGCGGAAACCTTAGAGCTGGCTGCGACTGCGACGACGATGACGACTATATAGAAATCCTCCGTGGATTCGACTGCTACAACTACAACACTGAGTGATCCTATGTGGATCAGTTCTACCGATCCTATGTGGGTCAGCTCTCAATGGTCCTATGTGGGCCAGTGCATCTCGATCCTGTGTTGGTCAGATCCGGTATGGGTCATTGCTGGGGTTAGTACGTATCGATCCTTTCTGGGTCATTGTAGGGTTTAGTACCTATCGATCCTGTGTGGTTCATTGCGGGGGTTAGTACCTATTGATCCTTTGTGGGTCATTACAGGGGTTAGTACCTATCGATCATGTGTGGGTCCGACGGCTTAGAAAAATTAGTGGCTACACCTGATCATCATTATCGTCTTACAAAGAAGTAAACCTGTGTGAGCTGAGTCTTGACTTTCAATCTTTATCTTCGATAAGATTGACTTGATATCCTGAGTGGATTACGTTATGCCTTTCTCTGTGGATTGTGTTTTTTTTCATGTGTGCAGTGGGTTGTACTTGGGCTCGGATGTTGGAGCTTAAGTAGAATTGATAACTTAGGTATATGTATGGGCATATACCTAAGTAGTATCGGATGTCACTTCGTGATCTTATCTTTCATTTGTGGATTATCCTTTATGGATTCTGGGAGACCTTCAGGGGACTCGGGGTCCCTACTGAGTAGCTTATACTCACCCCTGCATGGGCTTTTCCCGCACTACGTTGTGTTGGATTCAGACGACAGACAGAGCTGATCGTGGTGGAGGTTTGTGGAGCATATCAGTTCCTAGAGGTGGACCACTGGGCGGGACGTACACGGAGCAGACGGCTGGACTCGTGGAGCTGAGGAGGATATTTGTTCCCACCCTTCAGGTGGGACTTCCAGTGGATGAGTCGACTTTGCGGCTTTACTTTTCAGGTGTTGTACATTCTTTCTAGTTTTACTTTACTTTCAGTTTGGGTTTGTATTCTGGCCCACTTACTATTCCGCAGTTACTACTGTACCCAGGTTTACTTAGTGTTTACTTCTGCTTTCTTGCTCTGTGGTGTTTTTTTACTTTACAAATGCGATGCCTTCCCTTTTTATCGGGAATTACGCCTTGGTGCTATTCGCCAGCCCCTAGCCTATGGATGGTGGGCTTGGGGTAGTCACGGAACGGGCCCCATGGACGGGTCGTGACATAGAAGATTTAATAGAGTATCAGTTTTATATATGTTGTATTTTCAAGTGAGACTAAATATGTAAAAGAAATTGTGTTTTTACTGAGTAATGGATTCTTGATCATTATGAATAAATTATGATTGGAGTTATGGGCTTTTAATCGACCTTAAATCCCTTAAATCAAGGCATTGAATGCATTTTAGGTTAATGGGAAGGTCAAATTGGATAAAATGTAGGAAATCATGAACAAAATGGAAATTTGACAATGGGTGAGCCATTGTTTCGTGTTCCACCATTTTGGTGTGCCACAATCACTATTTAACCATTTTGGTGTGACAATATTTCAATGTTAAACTATTTTGGAGTTCCATCATTTCGGTGTGTCACTATTTCAGTGTGCCACCATTTTGGTGTACCACTGTTTTAGTATGGCACCGTTTTAGTGTGCCTCTTTTATAGTGCCATTGTTTTGGTGTGCCACCATTATGTTGCCACTCTGTCGGTGTGCCACCATAATAGTGCCACTATTTTTTTGAATCATTATTTTTGGAAACTTCCCAAAATAAACCACTAAGACCCTCAAGAACTCCAAAATCACATGATTATGACAAAATAATGTACCAGGAAAATACAGTTCATTACATCAGATACCTCTCATACTAATCACATCATTGATCATTCAAACCATCCCATAGAGGAAACCTAATGTGAAGGCATCCAAAATACCACCCATTGATATACCTCTCAAGGATATCACCACTAAGAATAGAACAACCACATCCTCTAAGAAACAAAGTGAATCCACTCAAAAACCACAACTAGCTCCTAAAAACTATCCTAGGGGAGATAAATCTCAAAAGAGAGAAAGTTAGAACAAGAAAAAATAATGCAATCTATAACAACAAAAATGTATTCAACCATAAAACAAACATCATTTTAAGAAAATGTTTAAACATAAAATAGATCAGGGTACTGAGCACGTATCTGCAACTAATATTCCTAGATAATCTCCCCCACACCACCATGCTTCCAGAATACATGAAGCATGGGTATTTCACACCCACAAAAAACCTTCCCCTTATTGTATTGGACCTATACATGCCACTCTTTGAATGTCATATAATCATCAACGTTGATCTCACCACAATCGAGGATGTGAGAGTTGATAAGAATATAATGACAGAGCTGTAGGACATGAAAACCATATTTGATTCTAATCATCTGTGTGGGAAGTGCTACCTAATAGGCCATAACTCCAACATGATCCAACACCTTGAAAGGCCCAAAAAACAACAGATAAGGCTTACTCATAAGAGTAATCCTTTTTTTCCCATGATTAGTAGTCACCATTTGAAAAACTTGATCCCCAACGTCAAACTCCAGAGGTCTACTCCTATGATCATCATATGATTTTTGGCAATCATATAATACCATAATCCTCTTTTGAATTAATTGAATCATATCTATCCGATTTTGTACTAGCACCGACCCATGAATTGATGACTCTACAACCCCAATCCAGCATAATAGAAAATATAATAGTCAGCCGTACACGGCATTAAATGACTTCATACCTATGGTGTAGTTAAAACTATTGTTGTATAACAACTCTACCAATATAAGGTGCCTAATCTAAAACGTCATGGTCTCTCTAGACTTCAACCTCAAGATCCACTAACTATGACTACATTACTTTCTACACCAGAGATAACTACACCATCATCTAGAAAAGACAACCTCTTCCCCTAACTTATCATATATTCAAATATAATTAAGATAGTTCGTCCATCACCCTATTTGATTTTCTTGATTCATTCACTATATCACTGTGCAGCATCCTTCTTTTTGTATCACCTACAAAATTCTCTTATCCAAGTGTATATGAAATTTCAAAATTGTTATCCTGTAAGAACTCCATCCACAAAAATATTATCACATTCAATTCACATTGGGAGATAACATACCTCACACTCCTATGAATAGTTAAAACCACAAAGCTCTCACCGATGAGATAATTTCTCCATAACATCAATGAAATTACCAAAACTTATAACTTGTGTTTGTGGGTGGAATATTTATGTTCATGGGAGCATAACAGGTGAGACCCTTAAAAAATAATCGATCATTTATACATCAGAACACATCCTAAATCAAGATGTGAAGAATCAGAGAAAACATCAAACAAATCTTCCTTTTCTAGAAGACAAAAAACTGGAGCACCAACCAAAATATACCTCAGATACTCGAAATCTACCTAAAATTGATCATTCCACATGAACGCATGATCCTTCCACATTAATTTTATCATAGGACTCACAACCCGAGGTAAATCATTCATGAACCTCCTTTAATAGCCTTCCAGACCAACTAAATTTCTCTCCTCAACCACTGTCATGGGGGATACCGAAGACACAACTATTTCTATCATCAATGGATCCATAGATACTCCAATATGGGATACGACATTCCCCATGAAAGGAACTTCTCAACCTAAAAAATCACAATTTGGCATCTTCCCAAATAGCTGTTGTTAATGAATAACTCTAAAAACGGCATGCAGATGCTCTACAACCTCCTACTCAGATGTAGAGTATAGAAAGATGTGGTCGATGAAAACCACCACAAACATAACAAGGAGGTCATTGAACACAGTGTTCATCAACCCCAGGAATAGAGATTAAGAATTTTCCACACCAAATGACACTAATAAAAACTCGAAATTCCCATTAAGACTGCAAAGAATGTAATTTGGAATGTCTTCATCCTTTACTCACAAATGATGTTATGAAGACCCTAAATAGATATTCGATAAACATATTTCACCGATTTGTAGATTGAATGTAATAATTAATCTGTGGAATAGGATAGTTATTCCTTATTTCCACTTTGTTCAAGAGACTACAATATATACAGAATCAAAAACTTCTATCAACCTTTTTCGCAACATAAAATGGGTGCAACCCAAGGTGACACACTCAGACAATCAATACCACACTTCAACAGACCATCAATATGTATACACAACACCCAAATCTCTAATGTTTCTATCCTATATGGAGAAATATATATAGTAAACACAACTAGGTATAGCTTGATCCGAAACCCGATCTCCCAACAAGGGGGTAATTCTACAACTACTACTAGACAAACATCACTGTACGCTTCCACGAACCTATGAAACATAGATTGATTAAGCTTTTATGAACTCAAAATTAATTAATTCATCAAGGATTACAAATAAATAACACACCTCTGACCCATTCGAGGGTCTCGCTCACCAACAAACAGTGACTGCTCTCTATCAGCATCGAAGAACGCCACCTGTCTTTGGAAGCTATCCATAATATCATGCACTGAATAAAACCAGTCTATAATGAGGATCAAATTGTATGGTTGTATTTGTAAACATAGGAAATCTCCCCAAGAGGGATGCTTCCCCAACACTAGCTCATCGGCTCTACATACTTCAAACAGGTTAGGTCAACCTCCATCTAGCTTATTAAACATCAAGGGCACTGGAAGCCTCTATAACTCAATTCCCATGACATGTAAAAGGGTAGGTTTATGAAGTATTTATTCACACGAGAGTCAAAAATGAAATACCCCAGAATTAGGAAAATGTAAAGGGTACATTGAACTATGTATGGCTCGCCTAGTGCTGGAAACGATAAAGCATGATGCAGACCATGACCAGTTCCATGGCTTCTATGACCATAATGACGACACCAAAATGGTTGTGTTATTCTATTTTAGGAGAAGGAGCATCTCATGGTTATTTTCTACCTATCACATATGTTCTCTGCTAATCCAATTCTGGTCCAAGTTTTTGTAGCTACCTTGGCTCAAACTACCTCAATAGAGGAACTTGCAGTGGAAAACCTTGTGCACGTTGTCCAATTTGAAGGTTCTAGAGACAATACTAGTGATGACCTCATCGTCCACATGAAAAAAGTGATTGATCTGTTGGAATAGGACTGAGAAATGATTCCCTAGATGAAACTATAAGCTGAGGGATGGGACCTACCCTTGACAAAAGAGAACCGCTTCTACCCAGAAAACCGGGAACCCCAAACAACAACTCTACTTCATGATGAATCCTGAAGACTCCCCTATCATGGAGATATAGTTATGGATAACATTATCTCAATGACATCTTCCTTATCTAGCACCTCATGTTATGTCTTTAGTATAAATGGGGTGACATTGAAGTGGATCTCTATATGCCAAGCCTCCTATAAATTTCGTTCCATGTCCTCCCCATCTGGAAACATCTCCGAAAAATATCGTATAAGGTTCCAGAAATTGATTCCAATCTCTTGCACACTAGTGCTCCCTTGTCAAAGGGTAAGATAGTCATAGTGTGTCACGAACCAGCCTAGGTACCCTGGTAACCCGATAACCAAGCTAGCCCTGACGTAGCCTGAAGGAAGTTCTGGAACCCCATGGGTCGGTGACTAGCACCTGGCATCACACAACATGTAAGTGGGAACGATTTTTCCACTATAATGCAGAAGAAAAAGAAACAAGACAATATGAATAAAAAAATGAAACTCCACTAGGTGTAATGTACAAGAATACAAAGATGCATAAAAGGATCAATGTACTACATCCCAAGTACTAAAAGGGGAAAAACAGTCCCAATGTTCCTAAGGACACAACTCACTAAGACCAGAGATCAACAGCTAGATCAACCTCCATGAGGTCCCTTCCCTTTGCTCGATCCTGGAAGATGAAAATATAAAAACACCCAATGGAAAAAGTAGGGTGTGAGCCTAAGCCCAGTGGGATACCACCAAATATTCTGTAACATATTCCATGTATAGATTATCCAAAGAGAAACTTTAAATTTTCAAATAAACAGGTTTGGCATTTCAAAATCATATTTTAACAAAACATGCTATAAATATTCAAATGATGGAAATAAATATTTTAATAAAAGGCTTTAAAAATGATGGAATATTTCTAAAATAATGGCTTATGTAAAACATTTATATAAAATAGTTTATATAAATTCAGCAGGCATGTAAAGACGTTCAAAAGCAATGACATACATTTGCATCTCAAATATAAATAAACAAGAGAGAAACATGGTTAACTGACAAAAGGTATGATAGTATTATCTTGTTATAGGATTCCACACTCTCTATGTGAACTCAACAAAATGTGTATACACACTTCCATATGACACTGCCCAAAGGGGACTCGTCACCAACCCGTTGGGGATGTGACCCGCCGCAAGTATGTTTTAGAATGATGTCGTAGCGTAGAGTGTTTCCAAATAACTCACTAACTACCTATGTCTTGCAGGCGCTATTAAATGATTAGTGAACTATTTTAAGAATGATTAAAATACGATCAATCTCATTCTTCCATTTCAAAAGTGCCAACTTCATTCCATTTAAAACCATAACAGGTTTTATTCAACAACATGCCTTTTTTCACAAGATAAAACCAATGGGTTTCTATCAAATCATTTTAATAAATTTTCATAAGTTTGTAATCCATTCAAAAACAATTCCATAATTACACATTTCATTTCCACAATTAAATTCATAAATTTAATTGAAAACATTTCCCTCAAATATACAATTTAAATCAACAAATTTTCCATAAACACACCCAATTCAATGGAATTGGGGTTTTCCCAAATTTCTATTCCAAAATCATTTCAAATATATCAATTCAATGGAATTGAGTTTTTTTCAATTTAATAAAAATCAACTTGATGAATTGAATTTATATCAATAATTTAAATAAATTAAGAAAATACATTGATAATAAATTTGGCATTTCGGGAGGGAACCACCTACCTTGAAGGTTTTGACCAAAACCACAACAGTCGTGAACACACAAGAAAACAAGGTTTCTTTTTCCAGAACCCACCTTAGATCACTTACCTTAAATATCAAGACCAAAACTCATCAAAAAATGTTAGCACGCACTTAGATCTACCCACAACGGGCATGGATCAATGAAATCGAGAGAAGAAGAGAAGTAGATCTAAGTATATCTAGGAAACCAATCAAGAACAATGAAGAATAACCACATGCCTCAATAATCCGGCTTCGATTCACCAAGAGGAGTCGTTGGAGCACCTACGGAATGACGGGAGAACCTTATATGACCTTAAGAGAAGACAAATCCCAAATTAGAGCCACTTAGGAGGTCAAACGAGGCACTTAGATGCAAAACCTAGTGAGATCCACAATTTAAGGATCTCATTTATGTGGTCGCATGGTTAGATCGCACGGTTTGACAAATAGTGCGCTAGTCATGCGTCAGCTACTGCCTTGGCCACCCTTCATGCACGGTTTGGCCACATGGTTAGACAAACTGTGTGCTGCCCATGTGAAAGCTACTACCTCAACCTCCCTTCTTGCATTGATTTTCAAACCGTGCGCCGCCCGTGCACAACTCAAAGTCCCATAGTTTTCCTTAAAATCTCACCCAAACAAACCCCAAGTCTATACTCTAAAATATAAGTACATAGAAACATCAAAAGTACCTGAAAACGTAATGTGATGTTACAACCTCCCCACCATAAGATATTTCTGTCCCCATAAAATCCTATGAAGAAACCTCCACGTCAAAAAGATGATGCCACTGATCTCTCATTAGTGCCTCCATTTCCCACGTCTCATGAGAATCAGAACCATGTTTCCGTAGTATTTGGACGAGAGGTATGATTATCCCATGAAGTAACTTGGTCTCAGAATCATCAAGCCTAACTGGTCAATCATTTATAGATAAATTTGTTTAATCTCAAGATCACTCCACCTCACAACATGAGATGGATCCGAGAGATACTTTTGCAGCTACGATACATGGAACATGTTATGTATCGACGCCAATTGTGGTGGTAGAGCTAGAAGGTGAGCAACATTCCCCACAAGACCAATAACCTCAAAAGGTCCCACAAAACGAGGAGAAAGCTTCCCTTTCCTCCCATGCTGTCAATGAAAAAATTGGGGTGCAAATTTCAAGAACACTTGGTCACAAACATAGAACTATAAAGGTTTACAGTGGCGATCAACATAAGACATGTACCGACTCTATGTTGTCACCATTATATGATGAATCAACTAGATCTTAGCTGTAGTCTCTTGGAAAAAACTCAGTCCTACCAAAGAGGTTTCACAAATATCCAACCAATATAAGAGGATTTACAAGGAATACCATACAAAGCCTCAAAAGGAGCCATTTTGATCGCATACTGATAACTGTTGTTATAAGAAAACTCAACTATCCCAAATGATCATCCCAAGACCCACCAATGTCAAGGCCATAAGTGCAGAGCATATCCTAAGAGATCTGAATAGCTCTTTCTGTCTTGAAATCTGATCGTGGATGCTAGGACGTTCTCAAACGAACCTGAGATCCCAGTGCCTCTTGAAGGACACTCCAAAAGAGAGAAGTAAACCATGGATCCTTATTAGAGACTATAGCAGACGGAACTCTGTGAAAACGAACAACCTCTTTCACATAGATATTTCACATCTTCTCAACATTGGTTTTATCTCAAATAGTTATAAAGTGATATGACTTGGTCAGACATTCGATCACAACCCATATCACGTTCTTCTTCCTCTGGGTTTGAGGTAACCCAACCACAAAGTCCATAGAGATTTCATCCCACTTCCATGTAGGGACTGGAAGTTGTTGAATCAAACCTAAAGGTTTTTGGTTCTCGATATTCACCTACTGGCATGTATAGTAATGAGATACAAACTCAGCAATATCTCATATCATACCTGGCCACCAGAAATGTCGTTGCTTATCATAGAACATCATCTTGGTACTTGGGTGCACAGCCCACTGAGAGTTATGGAAACCCCCATCATAAACTTCCTTTCTGCTAATGGTTGATGTAATGGTTTTGATAACCCAGAACACCCTCTTTGGAGAACAACCACTGGGTTTCGGACTCCCCACAATAAAGAGTGTCCCTAATGATATGGAATTCATAATCCAGTTTTTTTCCTGAAGAATTAACTCGAGGAGATCAGATGTCAATTGGACGATGGATAAAGAAACATCATTCCCCTTCCATTGAGCCCTAGTATGCAACTGAGAAAAAAGAGCCATCAAAATCTACTCCTTTGAAGATTCATTCACAGCCTGTGATGTAAGTTTCTTATTTAACGCATCTGTAACTACATTCCCTTTCCCTAGGGTATAGGCAATGTCAAAGTCGAAAGATTGCAGGTACTCCACCCAAATCCTTGGGAAAAGATTCAAATATTTTTTAAAGAAGATATACCTCAAGCACGTGTGGTCTGAAAAAATAGTAACCCTTATTCCATAAAGATAATGTCTCCATCACTTAAGTGTGTTCCTTACAACTGCATGCTTAAGGGCATGGGTTGAATAGTTATTCTCATGAAGCTTAATAATATGAGACCCATAGGCAACAACATGATTACCCTGCATGAGTACACATACCAAACCTAAACCCGATGCTTCACAGAAGACCACATAACCAATCCCATCCTGATGAAGAGTTAACACCGGCACAGTAGTATTGAGATGCTTTAGATCAAAAAAAAGAACTTTGAAATCTATTATTCCAGGAAAACTTCACTCCGTTTCAAGTCAGAGAAGTAATTGGTGAAGCTAACATTGATAAGTCTTTTAAAAAATGACGATAATATCCTTCTATGCCCATGAAGCTCTGAATCTAGAAAAACATTCAGGGTTGTTCCCAAGTCATAACAGCCTTCACCTTTTCAGGATCAACTAATATTCCTTTTTATGACAAGGCATGCCCCAATAATTTCACTTCCCAAATCCATAAATGGTACTTGGAAAGCATGGAATAAAGTTGGTGATTTCATAGAAGACTCAGAACTGTTCTCGTATGATGCACATGATCCTCCTCAGACATGGTGTAGAAAATAATGTCATCCAAAAAGACCACCACGAATGTATCTAGATACGCATGGAAAACCGTGTTCTTCAATGCCATGAAAACGGCAGGAGAATTTGTTAGGCCGAAGGGCATAACTAGGTACTCATAATGGCCATACCTAATCCGAAAAGCGGTCTTAGGAATGTCAGATTCATTTATCCTCGACAAATGAAAACCAGATCAAAGGTAAATATTTGAAAACCACTTTTACCCTTTCAATTGATCAAAAAAATGCATCAACTCGTTGAAACAAATATTTTTACTTTATCGTAATTCGATTTAATTTTCAATAATGAACACATAAGAAAAGAGAACCATCAGCCTTCTTGGAGAAGAGAACAACTGCTGCCCATGGTGACACACTCGGGCATATAAAACCTTTCTCATGAAGATCATCTAACTGAGACATCGGTTCATTTAGTTCACCTGGAGTCATTCAGTAATAGGGAAATAGAAATAGGTTGAGTACCTGGAATTAAGTCAATAGAGAAATCAACATCCCTTACTAGTGGAAAACCAGAGAATTCAGAAGAAAACACATCGGTAAACTTAGCGACGACTGGAGGAAGATCACCACAGATGGAATTTCTCTCTAGATCAAAAGGAAACACAGCTATAACTTTCCCCAACTCTGGATAAGAGGGTCACACATTTCATGAAATTGGTTCCCATTCTCCATGAAAAACAAGATGCACACAACAAGGTGTAGTAAGGTAGACCCACCGAAGATAACAATCGATCCATGCTTTATTGGAAATGACCCAATCCATCCCAAAAATTATGTTAAAGGATTTCATGTCAAGATCCAAGAAACTCCAAACATGATAAACATATAATAGAGAGAAGACACAAGTAGGACTATGAAGACCATTCTCTCTTATTGTACGAAGGGGTGTAGTAATATCCATTGCAGAAGATAAAATTTCCATAGGCAGATTAAGTAAATTAAAAAGATATGTTGAAATAAAAGAGTGAGATGCACCAGTATAAAAAATAGTTGTCACTAAAGATGAAGCACTATTAATAGTGCCTCTCACAGTAGCAGGACCTTTATCAGCTACCTCTAGCGACACTTCCATTGCGTGAAGAAGCTTTGTTCTGGATTCATTTCGTTGGAACCCTGTTGTACATGAAGCATTTGATTTCCATGCAGTATTTGGAGGTTCTGATGATCCTATTCCACTATACGGAGTAGAGAGTGATGGAAGAATCTCTGTAGTTGCCCTCAATGATTGCAGGATATACAGTTCTTATGTGCCTCAGTTCAAACCCTCGTATATTGTCTGGGCTTTCCACACTGATAGAAAGTCAAACAATCCCCTCCTGGTGCTACAGGAGGTCAGAAATTACTCTGTTATCGAGAACTACCATGTGGAATGTCATGCCTCCATTTTCTTTTCATGGAACCAACATTTCCACTAGGAGGGAAAAGGACCTCATTCAACCTGGAATTTCCTTCCAATTCCCTCTCAACCTTCATTTCTCTATCCAGAGAATTAGCATAGGTGGGTAGTTTATATAGGAAAACCTGAAAATAGATATTTGGTCAAAGTCCCATCTCGTATCACCGAGCATTCCTCCTCTAATTAGATACAATCTCAGAAGAAAACTGTACCATCTCAGAAATGCGATTTGAGTACACAGTCATAGTTTTTTTGGTCTTCTCATGCTTGAAAGACTCCATAGCCTTGTCCAACACCATTGATTATGGATAGAAGTGGTTTTTGAAAAGAACCCTAAAGTCTTTCCACTCCAGACTCTCATGTTTCCCAGCTATCACCATTGTGTCCCACCATATCCTACTTGGTCCCTCTAGTACGATGGTGGAACACTTCAACTTGATCACCTCAGGTGTCTCCAAGAACCCAAACAGATGTTAAATCTTACTCAAACATTCCTCAGCATGTTGAGGGTCAGTGGATCCTTTGAAAACTGTTGGATTCTGGCTTAGGAATTATTGAGAAAGTCTTTAGAGAATATCACTATGAGGATCTGTAGCTGGAGTACGAACATCAACTAGAGGTGGTTCATGCCCCATAGATTGGGAAGTGCGAACAATCACCTCAACTAGACTTGGATCAACAATAGAAATCACTTGTTGAGGTTCAGTAGCAGCCTCTTCTTGGATCTGAGCTCCACGACTTCTTGGAGGCATGATTCCACACAGCATAAAAAGACATAGATTAACACCCTAACCGAGTAATAAGGAAAACTATTCTTAAAATAAGGGATAATAAGATTTGGATTCCACTATATCCAAATCAAAACATTGAAAATACTAGAACTAATTTACAAGTCATATTTCCTTAACCAACCCGGGTGACATAAGGGTTATTGTGGTGAGAGATGGCCAGACACTCAATCAAACCTACCTCCTATGTCCCGACAAGAAATCTGAAATGCATACTGTCATCAAGGAAAGATGCTTAACCTCCATGTCATACCACTTTTTCACAAACTATCCCGGGTAACCTTGTAACCTTATCACCAATCCAGCCCTAACATAGACCAAAGGGTGTTCCTGATCCCCACAGGTCAGCGACTAGAACCTGGCATCACAGAACATGCAAGTGGGAATGATTTTGCCATAAGAATACGGAAGGAAAATAAACAAGACAGTATGCATAACAATAGGAAAATCCACTCAGAGTAATGTACCAGAATTGAAAGAGGCATAAAAGGCCCAAAGTATAACATTCCAATTAATAAAAATGGAAAAATAGTCCCAAAGTCCCTAAGGACACAACTCACCAAGACTAGAGATCAACAACTGGATCCCCCTCCATGAGGTCCCTTCCCATTACTCGATCCTGGAAGAAGAAAATAAAAAAAACACCCAATGGATAAATTAGGTTGTGAGCCTAAGCCCTGTAGGATACCACAAAAGATTCGGTAATAGATTCCATGTATAGAATATCCAAAGAAAAATCTTCAATTTTCAAATGAATAGTTTTGGCATTTCAAAAACATATTTTAAAAAAATATGCTATATATATTCAAATGATGTAAATAAATATTTTAAGCAAATGCTTTACAAATGATGGAATATTTATAACACAATAACATATATAAAACATTTATATAAAACAGTTTATATAAATTCCATAGGCATGTAAAGAAGTTCAAAAGAATTGACATGCATTTGAATCTAAAATATAAATAAATAAGCAACCAACATGGTCATCTGCCAAAAGGTACGATAGTAATAACCAGTTATAGGATTCCGCACTCTCTATGTGAACTTATCAAAATGTTAATACACACGCCCCTAAGACACTGTCCAAAGGAGACTCGTATCCAACCCGTTGGGGATGTGACCCACTACAAGTACGTTTTAGAATGTTGTCGAAGTGTAGAGTGTGTAGAGACCTGAAGCTTTATGTACATGGAAATTACATTACTTATGCGGAATACTTAGTAAATTACAAAAAAACACACACAAGGACAGTAATAGTATAGTGTCTTTGGAAACTCGGAATGTAATCATCTAATCATGGTGAAAGATCTTCAACATCTCCCATAAAGATCTTCCTTTTTTTTCTAACCTAAAACCGTTATTTATATCCTGGGGAAAAGAAAACATAAATGGGTGAGCTCAAATGATCAGTAAGGGTAAAAAAAGAAATATCAATCACACCATATTCATAAGAACATAACTTTTGGAAATCTTAACCTGCAAAAGAGATCATAATTTCATTACATGGGATAAATCATAGTAGTGAAATGTATCCCAATAATCATAACTCAAAACATGAAAATTTGTGGCATACACACATAATCATAGATAATCATTTCTTATTAGTCAAGACTCATTTCCAAGACTATCTTAGTGGACAAAGTCCCTTTCTGAACCGAGTTCACTCCTCGTTTTAGTCCGGTTTCACTGAACCGGTATAACCTACCGTTCAAGCCATGTATACCTCATGAGATATAAAATCTTTATCCAATGCATTGGAGGGAGATATAGGTCCCACCCATCTCATAATGATACCATTCTTATGTGTGCCACAAAATCATAAATCATACATCATTTCATAACCCATGTAATAAAAAAAATGGGATTCTTAAACAACATGACATCATAAAACAATTCATATAAGATAATGGAATTCATAAAAATAATTCCATCACAACATAATCAAATCAATGTAATAATAGGGATAGAAACAGAACCCTATATTATCTTAGATGGAAAATAATTTTGATAAAACACTTGAACTCCATTCTTGAGGAAAATATCCTTTCTACTTCAAAAACATTTTCCTTTTTAACAATTCTTAAAATTTTAAACTAAAAGAAGTTGATTAAAAATAAAGTTAAAATATTGTAAAGGAAGCTTCTTGGAAATAATGTTTTAAAAATCCATTCATGTCGTATAAGTTAAAAAAACATTCTTCTCGTGCTTTTGTAGGAAGAGTAAAAAAGTACCTCGTACGAAAAACGAAAAAAGAGTCCTTTCATATCTTTTACTAAAAACTCACCGAAGGGTAAAATTGGATTTGAAAAATTGTAGGTGGATGGAAATAATATTACATATTGAGGAAACATGGATGTTGATGATAATATACACCCCAGTAAATACTAAAGTATAAACAATCTCGGATAAAAATGAGATTGTGATATTTCCCTTACCTTATGTCTGATATGCTTTGTACGTATCCGATCCTCCTATATAATGATTTAAAAAATGTCATTAACTTATTACAGAATCATATTCATTGTTATGATATCATATATGGTTCACTTATGACTTTATATTACCCGTTCTTTTGTAAATTCCATGTTAAAGAAGCGTTTTTTGGTAAAATCATTTCATTTATCGTAGGTGTTAAGACTTGTTGTTCTTGACATTATTATTACTTATATAATAACTTAATTACTTCCAGAATATAAAAAATGATTTATATATTATATATATTCCATATATATATATATATATAATAGATAGATAAATGAAATGAAACACACCGTTCATGGAGACGGTAGTCCGTACGTACGAATGAACGCTGTTTTCCTTTCCTTATTGTCTTGAATGGAAGTAAGTAGATGACATACATATATATATATATATACATAAATCCAGTAGATTTAACATGTCATATATTTCATTATTATTCATTATATATACTTTATAATCATTCATGAATGGTTAATGTGGAGAATGAATCTCATCGCATCGTGGAGACGATAGTCCGTACGTACGCACGAGCGATGATATCGTTCTCATGATCGTGAACTTGTGTTGATTTGTATGTATACTATTTAAGTATCAATATAAATTTATAATAATAATATATAGTTACTCATTACACCATTATACCCATCCAATTAAGGTGGTGGATGAAAATAGATTACACCACGGCGTGGAGACGGTATTCCGTACGTACGCACGCACGATGATTTCCTTTTTTCGTAGGATGGATAGAAGGTTAATTAGAGTTTTTTAATATTTATAATAACTTATAAGAATATAAGAAATACTGATTTTATTAATTTATCATTAAAAACTAAAGAAGAATAAGATGAAGAATAAAGAAATTGAAAAAGATCAGTAATGGATATTACCTCTTTTTGACGCACCTTTTCTTAATCTCCACTTAAAGAACTAAGGATGGTCTTTGAACAAGACCAGTACCTCTAGGATGATACTAGGGAAGTGGAGAAGAGATTTTGGCAGGGTTTTTCCGAGCTTGAATGGTCAAATTGGTGTGTGGAGGAGAGGGAAGAGGTGCCCTTTTATAAGGGGGGAGAGGGGCAGCTTAGGAAAATCTCAAAATATTATTTTATATTAAGGTCAAATTAGGTTTATAATGGTTCCAAAGGGTATTATTTAGAAGATAAAATGGGTATGGGTCGAAATCCTCTCATCCAATATGATTTAGAGAAGTTTAGGTTATTATTTTAACCTTATCAATTAGATTTAACTCTAAGTTAAATAATTTAACTTTTACCGTGTCTTTTTGTTTTCTTACACTATATGGTTAATAAACATACTATATCAAGCCAAACTAACCCCAAGTTGTTTATTATTAAGGTATAAAATCTTATCTAAGTCATTTGGCCGAACCTTAGATCTTTAGGAATAAAATAAAAATTAATAATATAAAATGTGTTTTAAAAACTAATTTATGTCAATTTTGACACTATTTGGTACATGATTTTTATGAAATTCATAACAGAATGATAAGTTCGAACCAAGTTACTTAAATAAACAATAACATGTCATATTAACCTATAAAATTAGTGTATGTCATAAAAAGTCTCAAATTACATTTATTTGGGCATTTATAACATCAATTATGTTAATATTCTCTTAAAAAGGTAATTACTGCATCATCGTTGTGTCATAAATAAATTAATGTATTTAATGTCTAAAAATTACAAATAAAATATAATTATGTTGGAAATATTTTTAGATTTATAATTAATATTTATAGTAGAATTTATCTTATGTATAACCCTATATTAAAAATTATTTACTTATTAATCATTGATTTTAACTATTTTAACCCTTCTTTAAATAAATTAATAATAAATGTCCTAATCTAATCCAAGTGGGCTTAAATGGTCATATTTTATTCCTAAGGTTGTTTTTGGTCGAATAACACTTATCCAATATAATTAGGACATGTGTTAAGGTAATAATAATAACATTTTTACCCTTAGTTACCCTATTTACTTTTAACCGTGGTAAAAAAAAGTCAAAAGTTACTTTTCACCAAAAATTATTTTCATCTCATTGAACCACATTTTAGTCCTTGATATTAACCGTGTCTCTTGGATTTTCGAAATTCCACTCACAGAAGAGGTAAAATTATGTTTTATGAAAAATTTATTTTTTTTAACTACCACTTAGTGGTTTCACTATTCATCAAAAAATGAAAGTTTCTAGAAAAATACCAAAAATTAGGCCTAATATATATTTGATATTATGAATTCAAAAATGATATCTATTTTATCAAATTCAAAACATATCAGTTAAATTTACTAATTTAAAAATTAATTCTCGTCGTCAAAACAAATAGTGTGTTTTTAAGAGATAATAACTATCAAAAGATTGACACTTGTTTATAAATGGTTTAAATGTGAAATTACATCCAATGACCAAAATTGTATTAAGTTGTAAAAATATATTCTAAATATACTTTAAAAACACTCAAATTAATAATTTATCACTATTAATTATTTCTATTAAAAACGTTGTTTTTAATTAAAATTTAGTAATTTTCACTATTAATCAGAATATGAAAGTTATCCGAAAAGTACCAAAATTTCACCCTAAGCTAATTTCGATATTCATAATCCAAAAATGAATTCCATTTTGAAAAATAAAATTTAAAAAATTTTATAAAGTGGTTATTACTATTCATAACGGCTAGTTTTAATAATATTTTAATAGCATATCATTGTTTAGTGAAACTCGGTATTGCGTACTACACACGCTATCGAGGAAGGTCGCGATTGCATGTAATGAAAGGCAAGTCAAGGATACGTGTTTTGCATTCTCCTTTTAGTGTAGTATACAATAGAAGACATTAAATAAAAAGAATATTTTTCATAAAATCTTTGGGTGTTACATTCTACCCCCCTTAAAATGAATTTCGCCCTCGAAATTCGTCGGGGTTATAAATGGTTTACTATTCGAATGTTTCTTTGATAGAAACCCACATCGTAAAAAGGAATAACAAAATCAATCTTTAAAAACAAAATTATGAAACGTAACGGTTACCCAAATAAACTAATCACTGGGTTTCCACATAGGTGAAAATATGGATATGGAAGAGAAATCTAACCATCATGTTCTGATGGAGAGTGGTAGAGAACATGGCTATGGAAAATCCAGCAATCACAAAGCCATAAATTTTTGATGATCTAGGGTACCATCTGATTCATCAGATATAAGATCACTAGGACAACATTTTTGGGTTTTAAGATCATTTCCCTAAAGTCGATGAAATTGGAATTAGAAGAAATACTTTCGTGATTTTTTTATAGTCTCACCATTTGTCGTTCTTTGGACAATTTCCACTTCATCTCTTAAAGAAATGAAGTTGAATTTGTCATTCGTGATGTGTTAGCAGATCATGTGATAGAATGATGGGTCATTCCATATGTCTAAAACAAAAGGTTAGAAAAGTTATCAAAAAATACATAAGTCCATCTATAGTGAGATTAATCTTATATGGTTTCTAAAATGGACTTATACTTCTTATATCATACTGCTTAATATAATAAAACTAGTTTCTACTAAACAGGGACTTCCTGTTGGCCAGTGGTAGGCGATAAAGGACAGTCGCACTTCGGTTGTGGGTTCGATTCCCACAGCCTTGTCCGACGCGATGGGTTGTCGCCCGTCCTGTAGGTTGTCCTTTTTCTAACGCTATATTACTATAAAATCCCATCAACAATATCAAAAAAAAGTTTTATCCTTAAACAATACTGATTTATGTCCGACATAATCCATTCCAATATTTATGCTTATCTAAAATACTTCGGTCCAAGCTCATAGTATAAAGAAAATGATCACGTGAATACCATCATTTATCCCCCATATATCATAAGATATATCTTGTTGGTCAAATTACAAACATTTGGATACCTTAATCATGTATTCTCTTGAAGAATGAATATCTATTGAACGTTAGTGAAAACATGAATGCGGTTAAAAGTTAACACTTTCCACATACCAAAATCCTCAAAATTCTATATCCTAAAACCATGATATCACATAGTCCTTATATCAATCATGAGCTCATGAATACTATAAAACTTATTAGATTCTCTTTATCCCTTCATTATGTGCATATCATCTGCTTTCCAAAAATATTTCAATCACTTTTCATGGTTACCGATGCCATAAAATTATTGAAAACCACAATAGACCAAAACATAAATATTCCAATATTCCATGATACTATATACAACATTATTCTGGAATCCCATTACATAAACACTTAATCATTCCACCACATCATTTTCATATTCAACATCGCCAATGGTGATCGCATGTGACTTCCCTTTTTCCTTTTCATTAAGTGGTTGCTCATGTCAGTCATTACTAACCCTTGGATTAGGGCATTTATTAGCATAATGCCCCATTTCCTTGCACATGAATCATTGAAGTGTTGGTGGTGCGTTCTCTGCAGTGTTTGCTTTATTCACATCATTAGAAACCCTTTTTCCATTACTTCGACACTCAGCTGCTCGATGACCTTCTTTTCCACACTTAAAACATTTTCTAGTCCCTTTAAGACAATCTCCACCATGCTTCTTTCCACACTTTGTGCGTAAGGAAACATTCATCTTCTTTTCACCAATATTCTGAGATTTCTCCTTGAACTCCATATTTCATTTCTTGTCAAAACCAGGAGATGGATATGTAACACCAAATTCCATTTCTACCTTGATAGCACAACGCATAATTTCTTCATAGCTACTGAAGTGTCTTATAGATAATGCCCTTCGAAGACTTGGTTTTAAGCCACTGAAAAATCAATCATCTATACTTTCAGGTTGGATGATAATCCCAGATGCATACCTTGAAAGTCTTGTAAAATTTGCTTCGTATATACCAACAGATTCATCATCCCTCTGCTATAGCTCAAGAAATTCCTTTTCCATCTTTGTTCGAAGAATATGAGGGAAGTACTTACCGAAAAACAAGTTCTTGAACTCGTCCCATTCCATGGACTCAATTTCATCTCTTGGCCTCGTATTCTTGATATGATTCCACCATTGATCAACTTCACCTTCCAAACGATATACTGCTAATATGACTTTATCATGTTCAGAAAACTGAAGAACTGAAAATATCTTTTCAGTGGTACTGATCCATTGTTCAGCAACAAGTGGATCGAAAGACCCACTGAATGAAGGTGGACGTTGCCTCATGAAGGACTCAATAGAATATTGTTCCCTTCTCTGCTCATTTGGAAGTCCAGAATGATTCATAGCTTGTGTATGTATAGAAATAAGATTTTTCACTCCATCTCCCATAACATTTGTGTGTTCAGGAGGACAATCATTGCATTGTCCATTACACTGATCAACACGGTTCCTTTGGGTTCCAGCCATCCTCTAAAACCCAAAAAGAATAGTTTGAGAGACAAAAATCATGCTAGGGAAAAAGACCTAATAAAGGGGGAGTATCCTCAATATCTAACATCTTAGGTTAAATTCTATGATCGTTACTGTAGTTCTAGGACTGTATCATATACGTATACTTATCCATAGGGACATCCCTAGACATACCTTAGAAATATCTCTAGGGATCTCTGTAACGTTTTCGCATCCTATTTTCCAAAGGTTGACTAAACCTTTCCTCTGATACCAACTGTAGAGATCCGAAGCTTGACATAAATGGACATTACATTACTTTTGCGGAATACTTAGTACATTACAAAAACACACACACAAGGACCGTAATAGTTTAGTGTCTTTGGAAACTCGGAATGTAATCATTTAATCATGGTGAAAGATCTTCAACATCTCCCATAAAGATCTTCCTTTTTTTATTACCTAAAACCTTTCTTTATATCTTGGGGAAAAGAAAACATAAATGGGTGAGATCAAATGCTCAGTAAGGGTAAACAAATGAAATATCAATCACGTCATATTCTTAAGAACATATCTTTTGGAAATCCTAACCTGCAAAAGAGATCATAATTTCATAACATGGGATAAATCATAGTAGTGAAATGTAATCCCAATAATCATAACTCAAAACATGAAACTTTTTGGTATACACACATAATCATAGAGAATCATTTCTTATTAGTCAAGACTCATTGCCAAGACTAGCTTAGTGGACAAAGTCCCTTTCTGAACCGAGTTCACTCCTCGTTTCAATCCTATTTCACTGAACCGGTATATCCTACCGTTCCAGCCATGTCTATCTCATGAGATATAAAATCATTACCCAATGCATTGGAGGGAGATATAGGTCCCACCCATCTCACAATGATACCATTCTTATGTGTGACACAAAATCATAAATCATATATCATTGCATAACCCATGTAATAAAAAAAATGGGATTCTTAAACAACATGACATCATAAAACAATTCATATAAGATAAAGGAATTAATAAAAATAATTCCATCACAAAATAATCAAATCAATGTAATAATAAGGATATAAACAGAACCCTATATTATCTTAGATGGAAAATAATTTTGATAAAACACTTGAACTCCATTTTTGAGGAAAATATCCTTTATACTTCAAAAACATTTCCTTTCTTAACATGTCTTACAATTTTAAACTAAAAGAAGTTGATTAAAAATAAACATGAAAACTTGTAAAGGAAGATTCTTGGAAATAATGTTTTAAAAATCCATTCATTCCATATAAGTTAAAAAAACATTCTTCTCGTACTTTTTTCGAAAAAGTAATAAAGTACCTCGTATGAAAAACGAAAAAAGATCCCTTTCATATCTTTAACTAAAAACTCACCGAAGGGTAAAATTAGATTTAAAAAATATTAGGAGGATGGGAATAATATTACATATTGAGGAAACATGGATGTGGATGATAAAATACACCCCAGTAAATACTAACGTATAAATAATCTCGGATAAAAATGAAATTGTGATATTTCCCTTACCTTATGTCCGATATACATTGTACGTATCTGAACCTCCTGTATAATGATTTAAATAATCTCATTAACTTATTACAGAATCATATTCACTGTTATGATATCATATATGGTTCACTTATGACTTTATATTAACCGTTCTTTTGTAAATTCCATGTTAAAGAAGTGTTTTGGGTAAAATCGTTTCATTTATCGTAGGTGTTTGGACTTGTTGTTCTTGACATTATTATTACTTATATCATGATTTACTTACTTACATAATATAAAACATTAATTTTATATCATATATATTCAGTATATATATATATAATAGATAGATAAATGAAATGAAACACACCGTTCATGGAGACGGTAGTCCGTACGTACGCATGAACGCTGTTTTCCTTTCCTTATTGTCTTGAATGGAAGTAAGTAGATGACATACATATATATAAAGATAAATCCAGTAGATTTGACATGTCATATATTTCATTATTAATCATTATATATACTTTATAATCATTCATGATTGGTTAATGTGGAGAATGAATCTCATCGCGTCATGGAGACGGTAGTCCGTACGTACGCACGAGCGATGATATCGTTCTCATGATCATGAACTTGTGTTGAAGTGTATGTATACTATTTAAGTATCAATATCACTTTATAATAATCATATATATTTACTCATTACACCATTATACCCATCCAATTAAAGTGGTGGCGGAAAATAGATTACACCACGGCGTGGAGACTGTATTTCGTACGTACGCACGCGCGATGATTTCCTATTTCTGTAGGATGGATACAAGGTTAATTAGAGTTGTTTCATATTTATAATAACATATATGTATATAATAAATACTTATGTTATTACTTTATCATGAAACAACTAAATATGAATAAGATGAAGAAGAATGAAATTGAAAAAGATCGGCAATGGATATTGCCTCTTTTTGACGCACCTTTTCTTAACCTCCACTTAAAGAACTAAGGATGGTCTTTAAAGAAGACCAGGACCTCTAGGATGATACTAGGGAAGTGTAGAATAGATTTTGGCATGGTTTGGCCGAGCTTTAATGGTCAAATTGGTGTGAGGAGGAGAGGAAAGAGGTGCCCATTTATAAGGGGGGAGAGGGGCACCTTAAGAAAATCTCAAAATATTATTTTATATTAAGGTCAAATTCGGTTTATAATGGTTCCAAATGGTCTTATTTAGAAACTAAACTGGGTATGGGTAGATATCCTCTCATCCAATATGATTTAGACAAGTTTAGGTTATAATTTTAAACTTATCAATTAGATTTAACTCAAAGTTAAATAATTTATCTTTTACAGTGTCTTTTTGTTTTCTTACACTATATGGTTAATAAACATACAATATAAAGCCAAACTAACCCCAAGTTGTTTATTATTAAGGTATATAATCTTATCTAAGTCATTTGTCCTAACCTTAGATTTTTAGGAATAAAATAACAATTAATAATATAATATTTGTTTTAAAAACTAATTTATGTAAATTTTGACACTATTTGGTACATGATTTTTATGAAATTCATAATAGAATGATAAGTTCAAACCATGTTACTTAAATCAACAATAACATGTCATATTAACCTAAAAAATTAGTGTACGTCGTAAAAAGTCTCAAATTACATTTATTTGGGCATTTATAACATCAATTATGTTAATATTTTCTTAACAATTTAATTAGTGCATCATTGTTGTGTCATAAATAAATTAAATTATTTAATGTATAAAAATTAAAAATAAAATATCATTATATAGGAAATATTTTTCTCTTTCTAATGAATATTTATAGTCGAATTTATCTTATGTATAACCCTATATTAAAAAGGATTTACTTATTAAACATTGATTTTAATTATTTTAACCCATCTTTAAATAAATAAATAATAGATGTCCTAATCTTATCCAAGTGGGCTTAAATGGTCATATTTTATTCCTAAGGTTTTTTTTGGTCGAATTACACTTATCCAATAGAATTAGGACATGTGCTAAGGTAATAATAATATCATTTGTACCCTTAATTACCCTATTTACTTTTAACCGTGGTAAAAAAAGTCAAAAGTTAATATTCACCCAAAATTATTTTCATCTCATTGAACCACATTTTAGTCCTTGATATTATCTGTGTCTCTCAGAAATTCGAAATTCCACTCACAGAAGCGGTAAAATTATGTTTTATGAAAAATTCATTTTTTTAACTACCACTTAGTGGTTTCACTATTCATCAAAAAATGAAAGTTTCTAGAAAAATACCAAAAATTACGCTTAAGATATATTTGATAATATGAATTTAAAAATGATGTATATTTTATCAAATTCAAAACATATCAGTTACATTTACTAATTTAAAAATTAATTCCCGTCGTCAAAACAAATAGCGTGTTTTTAAGAGATAATAACTATCAAAATATTGACACTTGTTTATAACTGGTTTAAATGTGAAATTACATCCAATGACAAACATTGTATTAAATTGTAAAAATATATTCTAAATATACTTTATAACCACTCAAATTAATAATTTATCACTATTAATTATTTCTATTAAAAAAGTTGTTTTTAAATAAAATTCAGTAATTTTCACTATTCATCAGAATATGAAAGTTATCCGAAAAGTACCAAAATTTCACCCTAAGCTAATTTAGATATTCCAAATCCAAAAATGAAGTCCATTTTAAAATAAATTTTCAAAATTTCAAAAAGTGGTTATTACTATTCATAACGGCTAGTTTTAATAATATTTTAATAGCATATCGTTGTTTAGTGAAACTCGGTATTATGTACTACACACGCTATCGAGGAAGGTCGTGATTGCATGTAATGCAAGGCAAGTCAAGGATGCATGTTGTACAAGCTCCTTTTGGTGTAGCATACAACACAAGACATTAAATAAAAAGAATATTTTTCATAAAATCTCGGGGTGTTACAGAGTGTATCCAAATAACTCACTGACTACCTAAGGCTTTCATGCACTCTTACACGATGGGAAAACTATTTTAGGAATGCTTAAAATATGATCAATCCCATTCTTCCATTTCAAAAGTTCCATCCTCATTCCATTTAAAACCATAATATTTTTTATTCAAAAACATGCATTTTCACAAGATAACACCAATGTGTTTCTATCAAATAATTTTAATCAGTTTACATATGATTGAAATCCATTCAAACCAATTCCATCATTACACATTTAATTTCCACACTTAAATTCATAAATTTAATTGAAAAAATTTCCATCAAATCCACAATTTAAATTAAACAATTTAAATCTACCAATTTTCCATAAACACACCCAATTAAATAGAACTGGGGTTTTCCCAAATATTTATGCCAAAACCATTTCAAATCTCACAATTCAGTGGAATAGATTTTTTATAAATTTTATTTAAAGAAACTTATGCAATTGAATTTAAATCAATAATTGATTTAAATTATGATAATTATTGATAATAAATGTGGCAAGTCAAGACGGAACCACCTACCTCGAAGGTTTTGAACAAAACCACAACGGTCGATAACGCTCAAGAAAACCGGGATTCTTTTTCAAGAACCCTCCCTAGATCTCTTACCCTAAAATATCAAGACCAAAACTCACCAAAAAATGGTACCGCACACTTAGATCTACCCACAACGGGAATGGATCCCAGAAACCAAGAGAAGAAGTGTTGCAGATCTATGTAGATCTATGAAACCAATCATGAACGGTGAAGAACGATCACATACCTCAATAATCTGGCTTCGATTCACCAAGAGGAGTCTTTAGATCACCTCTGGAATGATGGTAGAACCTTCTCTGACCTAAGGAGAAGACAAATACCGAATTAGAGCCGCTTAAGAAGACAAATAGGGAACTTAGAAGAAAAACCGAGTGAGATCCACAATTTAATGATATCATTTATGTTGTCACATAGGTAGTTCACACGATTTGACAAATCGTGCGCTAGCCGTGCATCATCGACTGCCTTGGCCACACTTCATGCACGATTTGGACACACGGTTAGACAAACAGTGCACCGCCCGTGTAGAATCTACTGCCTCAACCTCCCTTCTTACACGGTTGGGCTGCATGGTTTGACAAACTGTGTGCCACCTGTGCACAACTCAATGTCAATAAGTTTTCCTTAAATGTTCACCCAAACAAACCCCATGTATTTACTCCAAAACAGAGGAACTTATAAATGTCAAAATTTCCTGAAAACGTAACGCGATGTTACATAGTGACTGTATGTCGTTGCAGTTGATGAATGAAACATGACTCTGAACAGATCTGGGAACACCTCCAATAAGATCATAGACTCTACGCGATTTCTGAGGAAAAAGAACCACCATTACCTCACTACCCCGTATAGCATCATCACAACCAATGATACCCAGTGCACATTTAGCGCACAGATTAAGCTTATATCTATCTCAACCACCTACAAATAGTCTTAATGAGTGAATATAAAATGGATCCCTTATACTTCAGTAGTATCTCGAACTAAGACTCTTAGAGTTTTATGCTCTAAGGGTTATCGGTATCGACCTCCACTCTATGAAAATCAGTTGGTACAATTTTCTGGACAAATTCTTCTTGAATCTGAAGAGAAAATCAGCCTTGTGATATTCCTAAAAAATAACAAACATTTAGAGCTCCTAAACATATTAAATGGATGTTTCAACATTAATAAATATTTTCTTATATTTCTTAGGCTTACTTATCCCATGGTCTACCCATTAAAACATAGGTACGTATAAGAATGACGTGTGATCCATTTCTAGGTCTCTACCCTGAAAAAATTATCATCTTGTTAGTATCCACTGTAAACATAAAAGTCCATGAATCAGACCATAGGGGTCCCAAGATACATGTGTCTCATCCAGTATCATGTGCTTATATCACGTGCTAAAGTTGACTGCCATAGTTTCCCTATCAACCCATGTAACCTCACTGGTGCATTACTCCAAAATCCATCTTATCCATTAACTTGAGTTCTGATAACACTCTATCATTACCCACTCCCAAAAAAGTGTACCCATCATAGGCCATAAATGAGATAAGGTAGATAATGACACCTAAGTCCCGCCTCCATTTAGCCTTAGGTTGGCAACTAGCACCATGTGTATTATAATCACACAAATGGGCGGCATTATGAAAAATATAGAGATATGACTAACACCAACTAGCCCCAACTCATACATCAATATAAAAAACCCCATGTACACATTTTTAATGTCAGGAAAGAACTACTACAACTAAAAGGGGAAAACTAGAAGTAATAAAAGAAAGTAAAACAACACCGACTAGATAGTCCAAACAACACCTCTGACTCCATACTAGTAGTAACAATCATGATCTTCATTCTTCTCTAATTATCATAAAAAATAGTTGTATCTATATTGGTTGAGTGTAGCAGTTTTCTCAGAAGGATCCTCTGTAGAGCCTCTCGTGAAAAATAATCAGAAGCACACTAAAGCACAATTAACAACAAGTTAAACTATCTCACCACCTAAACAAGTATACTTTGTGTCCAATCACACCTTGGATACTTTAACCTTGTATCACATAATATAATATATTATATAATATTGAATATAATGGGTACCCTGCTACCACTTCCCCATGGGTTTGCTTCTTTTCCCCCAACATCATACCTCCTAAGCTTCTATCTCCAAAAGGCCTACCCACAGACACATGGGTATTGCACCACTACATGAACCTCATGCAACAAAACCTATACATCAACATTAACAAAATAACATGATATTTTTCAGGTGCCACCATAGAATTCATATTGTGTACCATATCATGGATATTATACCTTAAGAATTTATAGCTCATACGCTGAGTAAGGATCCTAATGCCATCATAGACTATTCATGATAAACCTATAGAAGTCAATAGGAAAATATATCTAGAATATATGTGTGTGAATAACCAGAATCCATTACAATCCTCTACAGACATATATGGGGGAAACTAGCTGTTTTGCCTCAATGGAATACACAGGGTCCAAAGGGGGTAGTCAGCCATCAATCCTCCCACTGTAATGTTGGTAAAAATACCACTAGGATTAAAATACATAGGGTGTAATTTTTCTTAACCGACTTGGTGGAGTAGTGTATAGAAACAAAGGATGTATAGAATATAATCCAGTTCATAGCCACACAATGGGCATAAGCTAGTCTTAAATTCATTTGAAGATAATGTCTCTTGGACTCCTTGTTTTCACTTCTATGAATAGGTATCCTATATGAACTCAACCATTTAATGTTTTAAATTATATTACATTAACCCTTTTTATTAGTTTCCCATTATGCTAATTAATTATTTGACAATTTATTAACAATTATCAATTCCACATTTTATTTCATTAGCATAACACCGAGATCCACTCCCTCCAAGAATAACCAAACCATGTCTATAGCTTCCTAGAAATATTACCTCTTCATTGCATCCCAGAAAGATCCAACCCCATGGGTTAATATCATTTATTCAATCATTTTTTAACATCATTATTACATTTCTACAATTCTAGGAATTCTAGAAAAGTAAAACAACGATACCAAACACAAGGGGATCAACACAGCGAGTATATGGACTAACCGTCATTCCATTCCCACATATAGAAGTAGAATAAATCCATCCATCCTTGAGAAGATGATCATGAAAACCATGTGGCATTCCCCATGTTTCTTCGCCTCCTTTATAAGGACGGTAAGAAAGAACAATAACCTTAATTTGTGTGGAATTTAAATAAGGCAAATACCAATAAGATTCAACAAGCATCCAACATTCATAACTGACCCGTTTTATCATCCACGGTGTCCTCCCCGACACCGACAATCATAATCCAATGCAGATGTCCAATATATGTGTTAACTGCTACCCCTACCCATGGGATTCCCTTCCACATATATCAAAATATACTCCTAGTCTCATCCATCCCTATCTCACACCACAACATATGAAGAAAGAAGATAATCAATAAGAAAATGGGCTCTAGTCCCCAAGCAAGGAATCTCGCCTTCACCCCCAACAAGAACTCATAGCTCAAAGTAGAAGTCTTCTGGCCTTCAAAAGGAATAGGTTAACTTAATACCCTACTAGACATTATCTTTTATGAAAAAACAAGTTATTTAATCCCTCAGGAATTAGCCAGTTCATTTAAATATGAATTAATGCATCCATTCAATGATCAATACTCAACCCAAACAAAAACAGGGTTCAAAAACCTTCCTCTTTTTCATTGTCCAATTAGTCATCAATTAATCTTGGTATTATGTTCATTACCTATTTCCTTCAAGAACATCATAATAAAAAATTCATTCCTAGATGTCCCACTATCTAGAATAAATAAAAGTCCTTCACATGAGATCTATAACAATTTATTTATCCGATTAAAATATTTATTATGGAAATTACATTATGATTCAATAGCCTAAAACAAGATAACTCTATACTTTCACATAAAATAATTGATATCCCATGAATCCCCTAACTCAAAATGTTTCATAAATTCATTTTATGAGAACATACCAACAAGGGGGAGCACGATCACCTCTCTTGGAGGAATGCATCCACCCGAGGATGCAGATACACAACCACAACAACCAAAAATCCACGAAACCCCATTAGGTACATATAGAACACACAACATAACAAGGAACATGCGAAATGTGAAGGAACCTATCGTGGAAAATAAAAGAACTGTGGAAGAATATACATTAAATTAAAAATTGATTGACAAAACCTTATTTAACAGAAATAGGGGTACACATGCAGCAGGAAGAACTCCACGGAAGACATGATCTAAGGCTACAACACTACACATGACTCATATGAGAAGAAAATACATGATCAATAATATTTCAAAAGGTAACATGTAATATGAATACGAGAGAAACATATCTTGGCCCTTTAGAAGTTTTAACGGTGGAGCGGTTTAAGATCCGCTGGATTTTCTATTAAGATCTAATTTGTCAAGGATTACACATTTTGTCTGATTAAAGGATACTCAATCAATATGAAAAAATTAAGATAATAGTTATTGAATTTGAATCGGCCATAAGTACCTTAATATAATGATTTTAATAACTTTTACAATTAATGGAATTTAAAATGGGGAAAAATATAGGAAATTTAGAAAAAACATGAAATTTGACAAAGGGTGAGAAACTGTTTGGTGTGCCACCATCACAGTGCCACTGTTATAGTGCCACCATTTTGATGTGCCACTATTTTTGTGTTCTACTATAATTGTGACACTATTATGTTGAAACCATTTCTATTTTTGGTGTGCCACTATTTCGGTGTGCCACCAACATAGTGCCGCTATTTTTTTGAAATATTTTTGTTAAAATTTTTTTAGAAACCTCCCAAAAAACCATGGAGACATCCATGAACTTCAAAAGCACTAGATTTTCAGTAACGAATTGCTCGTGGAAATCCAGGTCAGTATAAAAATGGTTGAATTATTTATGTATTGGGACTAAAGATTTATATTGTATAATTATTTATATTTATGGATGTTTGGTTCTATGAATAAGGAAACATACATTGTAATATGTTATTTTTTGTAATATTTTAATTCATCTATGTTTAAATTAGGTTTTTTGGATACCATCATGGTTTTATGATTTTATGGTTGATCATATGGTCATATTATTAAAAAAAATTGGATTTCTATGATGGGATTTTATAAATAATGTTGATATTTTTGGAGACAGTTATTGATATAAGTCCCACTAGATTAGTGTATGTTTTAGTGAAAAATTATTTTAGGAATAATTCAATAAAATTTAGTTTAAATAAGTATAATGCTATTGGTAAAATTTTAGTCTTATCTTATCATTAATGTTGTTGTATTTATTGGTTATCACATTATTGGATTGATTAATAATAATAATAATATAGTTTTTTAAAGGATAACAGGTGATATCAATAAAAAATGGGGCTTGATCCCACAAAGGATGGGTGAAAAGGGTGAAAACATACCAATTACCAATGTGATTTATTGGTTAGTATGTCATTCTCTAAATTATTTTAATTATAATGAATAAGATTATTTGTAGAACTATAATATAGAATCTCATATTTTGAATTTATTGGGGTTTAAAGTGATTGATAATATATTAGGGGAGACATTTAATTTCGTTGAGGTATACATAACGCTTAGGTTTAACATATTTTATTATTATTGTATATTTCAAGTTTGTTGAGGGAGATTTATGCTAGGGGTTTTAGGTATGTAAACTTGTGGAATGGAATAAATTGAACTTTTTGTGCTACTATTGAGGTTTTAGAAATTAATAAATTATATTTGGAAACCTTTTCAACCTAAATTTCATTTAATAAATATTTAGAAATAGGCACAAAGACTTTTCAATCTTATTTTCATGACCCGTCGGATTGGGGCCCGTAACACAACTCCCAAAGACCGCCCCAAATATTCTAGGGGCAAGTGACTAGAATCGAGTAGGCATATAAAAAACATCGGAGGAATTTTCTAATAACCCGTACACATGCACACATATCCATGCCCAAAAATACAGAAATGTTAAGACTAATAAGGAACAAAATGCATGCATATATCTAAAACCAACCAAAAAAGTATTAGAGATTGTAAAATACTGAATGTAAACTAGGAAAAAATACAATCCCCCTGAAAACATGATTATGAAAACTACAACTCCAACCTGTAAGCACAAAGAGGTACCAAGACTACTGCTCGTAGGCGTAGGGACACCTTGGCCTATAGGGAACTCAGAAATCTCAGTCAGGTCCACAACGACCATGGACTCCACCAAAAGGTCACTCGTCTTCACAAGACACGACATGTACGAACAAAGACCATGCAAAGGTGAGTATAACAATATTCTATAGAGGACCTCGAAAACCAAAAATCAATAGAGATGGTAAAGGTACAATTGTCACTACATAGTAAAAGTCTACAAATCATATAATAGTTGATACACAATCCAGATATACTCAACACCCATACCTATAGTGTAGGGACAAGTAACAAAATAGCATACCCCTTATAGGGATTCAGTTTGAAGGTTCCACAATTCACTTGTCTGGAAGAACTCACTCCATGATTATGATATTTCTGATAATGTATGCCCGAGAAGTAACATTCGCCAATAATGGTCACAAGATATAGATACACTAATTCCATGAGATCACACTTCTCGGTGGGGAGAGATCAAGACACACAGATGGAGATCACTACTAGTGCCTAGGTGGAAACCACGACATATCTGAATTCACCTGCTAAGTAGATGATCAACACCCTGTGGGAATAGTCTTGTCATTACCAGACTCTACCTTGGGTCATGAATGGACAAAGGATCTCACATTGGGCCTCTCGGAGGGATACTTGACTCTATCTCGGAATGTCCAGCTGAAGGGAACATACTCCTGTGGATGGGATCGATACCTAACCATCAGGGGAACGAGAAAAAGGGGGCACCATCCCAAATCAAACATGTCCAAGATACGATGGACAAGAGGTTAAAGCCACATCCTAGGATAAACACGCTGTGTATAATGGTTACATGCCATTTTTCTCTATTCTGAGTACTTCCTGTTTAAAACGACCCGAGTTAGAGGAAATTTTTTTTGTAGAAATGTAAGTACACAATGTGTATTACAGACCACATGTCATGTCCATGTTACTAGGGTTCCCCCCGTGGATGCGACTGTGTGGCCGCACATGAGTTCAACTTGTGTAGACCATCCCGTGTTACCAATACACCCGGTGACATATGTAATGTGTATTCTCTATCCATGTGGGGGAGTACCCGACTATGTACTCTACCATGAGTCCTTGTATCACCCGATATACACGCTGAGTCTCGTGTAAGGACCCACACACCATGTTCTTCAAGGAACACACTATGTCAGTAAATCCTGTCGTCCAGAACTCCAGCATCCACTGGATGGAGCCTACATGACATGTATCCTATGAGGTATATCATGTTCTTCATCGTGTGCAATGCGAAAACCCTAGCCGTAGCCACTAGTCCCACATTACATGTTCTTCAGGATACATGCCTTGTGTTCCAAAAATTTCCATAACCGCGAATCTACCTTGATACACCTAGACAGAGATCTGATCTTCATTCTGATGATTTTTTTCTATTAAACTCTAGATTTTAGGTTTTCCTGATGCCGCAAAGCTGTCTACATTGTTTTTGGGCTTCCGATCAGCCCTAAAAACAAGTTTCAATCTACCCATATGATAAACACTCTACGAATGATACTCCTTAACATAAAATGATCATTTATCCTCCATCATCATTGCACCTCCTCTAGTTCATTACGATGTTCAATCATTGATTTAGGATCTTTTAATTTCAAAGCATACATGCAATGATCTGTTGTCCGTCACCCCACAAAGAACGTGAAAAACATGATGAAAAGAAGAACAAAATCATATAAATCAAATTATGGAATGAACCTATGTTTTTGTTCATCACATTGTTGATCGACTCCCATTAGTAGGATTCAATAGAGGGAAATAAATTGACAATCCAACAATCATCACAAAATAATTCCCCAATCAAACATGTAAAGGAACTAAAAAATAATATACCTCCTGAAAGAACATGTGATAGATGGATCAACCTGTTCATGGGTTGATCCACGTTCATCGTTAAATTAAAGAACATGGAAACAAAACAATTCAACAAAAACACTACCTTGATTGAGTATAATTACAATCTATCTGTCACGTTCAATGGTGAGGTTTTCCGAATCTATGATGCATCGATTGTTGTGTCTTCGTCGTCTTCCAATGGGTTATCCTCCAAATCCCCAATGGAAAATCATCAATTCGCAGGGTTATGTGGCTAAACCTGTGAACATTCCAAATGTATGTATTTTTAAAGGTAGTAATTAGTTCATTTCATAAAAAGGAAACATTTAAAATAAATTATTTATAAATTTATTTTATTTCCTTTAAAATGTCCAAAAACTAACTTCTACAGCCTACCCACACCGATCGATGTTAGGCCTCACATAAATTAAAGTCTCTTCTATGAAAATAATGTTGGCCTTATATTTCTGGTCCGGGAACCCGATTAAAAGTTATTACACTTTTTATGGAAGACCACCTGTATGATATCTTTAAAATATTAATTTATTACCATCATTTATTTCAGGCACTCCGAGCCTCAGAATCACTTACCTCCGAAAAGGCTGGTCTCATAATAATTCCATATAATATTTAAACATAATACACATAGAATATGAGACATTACATTATCCCACCTTGGGTCTTTGTGTCCCTGAAATACCAAAACATGGGATACTAAAAAATATGTGGTTACTAGGCACAGATCTGAGCCTCCCACTCCCATTTGGGCTTTTGATGATTCACGTGCTGCCACCAGACATGAACCATGGAAATAAACTTCCCGCAATGGGTCCTCTCCTACAAATCCTCAATCTCCATTGGCTACTTAGAAAATGTCTCTCAATCATCTATATCGAGCTCACCCAGGTCGATGACGTGTGACGGGTCTAGAAATTATCTCCTTAGTTGCGACACATGGAAGACATCTTGTACCCAGTGCAACTGTGGTGGTAGATCTAGGTGGTATTCCACCTATCCATCTATGTGCAGTATCTGGAAGGATTCAATGAACCTACGATATAGTTTTATGCCCCTGCCAAATCTCCATAATCCTCATCAGGGTGAGACCCAAAAGAAGACATGGTATCCCTCAAAGAACTCCAAGGGTCTCCATCACCTATCAATATAAGAATTCTTCCAAATTTGTGAAATATTTATCTACTCCTGGATGATGTACACCTTTTCGGTGGTAGCTCGCACCAACTGTGTACCCATGAGTGCTGAAACACTTTGGTCAGTCATGCAGACCCATGACTGACATGGTCTCTCATATAAAGCCATGAATGGTTCCATATTAATGGAGAGTGGTAACAATTATTCTATTCACAATCCAACTGTGGTAGGTGGCCCTCCATACCATGACCTATGTCCTTGATATATGCCCGCAACATAACCTCACGAACCTGAATGGTCCTCTCCATCTGACTATCATTTTTGGTATGAAACACTGTTATCAAGAGTAATTGATTCCTGAAAGCGTCCATCAATCCATTCCATAATCATGTTTTGAATTGGGAATCCATATCCATGACTATTGTCAAATGGATGATTTTAAGACAAACTATATCCTGCACGTAGAAGCGTCCTAAGCACTCTACAAAACTCTACTCCTTAATATCATGGAAGAGGGATGACTTGGTGAGTTGGGTAATGGTCACCCGGATGAAATCATGTCCCTTAGACATTCGTGGTAATCCCATATTGATGTCCATTGATATTACATCCCACTTCCACTCTTGAACTTCTAGGGGTGAGCTAACACAACTGGAACCCAGTTCCCATCCATCACCTACAGAAATATAAGGCACCCAGAAATGAACTCTAATAGTGTCTTCTTCATGCCTGACCACCAGAATTGTCGTTGGGGATCCTGATACATCTTCACCATTCCGACATATACTACCAAAAGAGTTCTATGAAACTTCCTCAGGACCTCATCCCCCAACACCACTAGTACAACTGTGCATCCCCTGAAATGAACAACATGTTCCATACCTTGAGAATTTCTATCAAGAGAATGTCCTATGGATACCTGACCATGTTAATCCTCATAGTCGACATCCCCAGGCTATACCCCCCTAACATTTGGTATGTGTGGAGGGTTGAAAACCATCGACTGATGGTAAGTTGTATCCTCTCTATCTATGAAGGATAACTATAACACGACCAATTGCTCTATCATCTCACTCAAAGGATGTGAGCTACACCTTATTCTAAGAGAATCCTCCACCTTGATCCCCTACCCAAGATTATAGATGATTATGAAATCATAGTCCGAGAGGAACAATAGAAAAATCTTATATCTCAGATTTAGGTTAATTTGTGAGGAGATTTATTTTAGGTTCTTGTGGTCAGAGTAGACGATAAACCGCTCGCCTATAAGGTAGTGTCTCTGCATCTTCAATGTGAAGACTACTTCTATCAACTCGAGATCATGAGTTGCATAGTTATTCCCATGTGGTATAAGCAGGTGTGAACCATAAGAAATCACTAACTATCTTTGCATCAGGATATAGCCAATCCCAGTGCATGGCATGTCATAGAAAAATTATGTACTATAAACCCACTTCCAACAATCAAAAGATTGGGGTTCTCGTCAAACTCTTTCTCAACTGCTCAAAATCATGCAGCCACTTCTCCATCTATGTGAATGGTTTCCCCTTCCTAGTCAAGGCCACATCGATTCTGATATTAGAGGTAAGTTGAATATGAATCTCCAGTAATATCCAATCAATGCAAAGAAACTCCACACATCTGTCATGATCCGTGGTGGCTCCCATGAAAACATTGCCTCTACCTTGGATGGGTCCACAACTACTCCATCTGCTGAGATGACATGTCCCAAAAACTGGACCATCTAAATAAAAAACAGGCACTTTGAATGTTTTCCATAAATCTGGTTCTCTTAGAGTATTTCTAGAACCATTTTCTGATGTCTTGCATGATCCTCCCCTATTTCCAAGTACAAAAGGATGTCGTCGATGAAGACCACTAAAAACCAGTCTATGTACTGCTGGAAGATCTAGTTCATAAGCCCTATGAACACTGCAGGGGATGTTGTCATGCCTAAAGGCATCACCAAGTACTCGTAGTGACTGTAGCAGCATCTGAAATCCTTATTCAGTAAATCCTAACCCCGAACACGTAACTTATGGTAACATGATCGAAGGTCAATATTCAAGAACCATTGTGCCCTCATAACTGGTCGAAGAGGTCAATGATCCGCGACAGTGGATACTTGTTCTTCCCTGTCTCCCTGTTCAGGCGCCGGTAATCCATGTGCAACCTCAAACTCTAATATGCCTTATTTTCAATCCAAATTGGAACCTCCTATGGTGAAATGATGGGTCATACGAAGAACTTCCTATTCAAATCCTCCAACTGCACTCTCTTCTCAATATGCTCTTCAGGTTCCATCAGATATGCTGGTGATTAAATTGGTGTATTCCCAAGGTGTAATTCAATGCAGATGCCGATCTCTTGGTGGGTATGTAGTCAATGAACATCATTGGGAAAGACATCCCGGTACTCTTCCACTACTGCTGGGAAATGGAAGCTCACAACATCTACTACTATGAGGGTAAGTCTAGCCAACTCATGGGTGATTAGTTGCACCCTACTAGAAATAATCACATTCTATGCTTCCTGGGTCTCCATTTCACTGACATTGGAAAACTATATCGTATCACTACATACACACTTCACTTTTTCCCTAATGTAGTCAATCTGGTCATGGACCAAAGGCAGCCAATCCATATAGAGAATGACGTCGTATGGAATCGACGCTTCCACAATGAATTTCCAACTGAAACTATCTCCTCCAAGGGTAAGATCACACTATTTGAAAACATGCGTGATCATCGAGTCTCCTCCCGTAGGTGTCTCTAAGTGTAAGGGTCGAGTCACCAACTCTACCAGAATATTGAGGTTTCGTAGAAGTCATGTGGTGAGAAAGGAATGAATGGAACCATTGTATATAAAAAAATAGCTAAGGTATAGAACATGTAGATAGTACCTAGGATCATCCCTAGAGTTCTAGGGTTGTATGCCCTGACCACATGCAGCTGTCCTTGCCCCTTTCTCCCAGCTCCTTGAGCCCGGTACGGACCTCCTGGTGGTGGTGGTGGTGGAAGTAGATCAACGTGTCATCCACTAACTGTAGCACACACTGATCCTCTTCTACGTCTTCCACCTGGTTGGTTTTTCTACTCTACACTCTTCCACTTCCTCAGTGGTCCATACACCACTTCTATATCAGTAGCTTGATGGGTTGGAAAGTCACTAGCGAGATTTCCTCTACCATCGCATGGGTAGCATCAACTATCCCAAGGCTGACTGGATCTATCCTGAGAGCCCTAAACTACCAAACCCATGTATTGGTTTCTCCTGTGAAGTCTCACACGTCTTGATCCCAGTGCCTGATGTTAGCACCCTGCTACTGAGGTCTGCACACCTATCTCTGTGTAGGTGACTACCATCATCTATCTCTGTTCCTCCAAGAATCTCTTGATCACCAAGGCCATCTTGAGCACTCCAGTAAAAATCGATATTCATAGAGGCACAAAACAAGCTTGGATGTCACATCACAAACCTCACTCGAAGGTCTGAGATCTGATGTACTGGTCCCTAACCTTATCCATCATGTACCTGGAGGGGTTGGTTAACTATGATGAATAGTCAGTTACCGACAAACTGTCGTACTGGAGTTAAAGAAGATCCATTATGTGTATTTCTCTTAGTGTAACTGGAGAGAGATCCTCTTTAAAGATTCGGTCAAACTCTATCCATGAAAGAGTCCCCTGGTCGGGAGTTTGTGTGTTCTGACTCCACCATCATCATGCTGAACCCTGAAAAATGACCACTCATAGGATCACTATCTAGTCCCTTGGTGTTCTCGCTAGATGGAAGACTCGGGTCACCACCTCAATCTAGTCCTTACCCACATAAGGTTTGGGCTTGTCTTAAAACCTGAGGGGTATCTGTCTGTGGAACTAATGCAGTGCGCTCAGCCTGCACCCCGCACCAGTCAGTACTAAATGTACCACAGGCTTGTCTTGGGGTGGAGGGATAATAGGCGAACCACCTAGAGGTAGCGCCTATGGAACTGGTCCATCTATCGAAGCCTTATCACTAAGGGGGTCAACCTTATGATCACGCATCTGAATCCATGTGTCTATGCATTGCGGAGGCATCGAATAAAGAAACAAGATAGACCATGTCCAATGAGTATACCTTGATAGATGAAACAATGGACCTGAAAAACACAATTGATTACTCTATTATGCATGTACCATTAAACTACTTTACCACAACTAGTGTTTCCATGTACCGAGTCAAAAAGTAGGTTATCGGAGTCCTGGTGTAGAGATATGTCAACCTCTCATATAAACATTAGTGTCTCTGCCCTGAAATCCGAGCTCGAAACACGTAACAATATTATGCCAAACCAATCTCATAGACTCGTGGTCATGACGTAGAACCAAACACCTCTGATACCACTCTTTCACGAACTATCCTAGTGGGGTCCACGCCGTGACTCCCAATTCCAACCTCCAACAGGCCAGGGGCTGGTGACTAGCACCAAGTAGGCATAAAAATAACTTAGGAGGCATTGCCTAAATTCCTAGACACACAGAAACACACAAACACTTCTCCCATCCCACAAATGATGAAATCTAAAGACCACTATGGGAAAAAAATACAGACATACAACTAAACCCAACCAACAGAGTATGACAGAATGTAAAATACTGAATGTAAACTAGGCCAAAATACAAGCACACTATAAATAATAGTCTTCAAGATACAAAGTCCAACTTGTAAGCACAAATAGGTATTGGGAGTGTTTCTCATAGCCATAGGAACACCTCGGATGGTAGAGAACATAGAATTCTCAATCCAGTCCTGTTCTGCCCTGGACTCTCTCAAAACAGTGCTCGTCAGCACAAGACAGGAAACATGCGGGCAAAGCCCATGCAAGGGTGAGTACAACAATACTAAGTAGAAGACCCCGAAAACCAAAATTAAATTGAAAAGGTAAAGGTATTGTTATCACTACACATTATATGTCTAAAAAAATATAATCATAGAAACACAATCCATGATATACTCAAATCCAAGACCCGTAGTACAGGGACATGTTACACAACAGAATACTCCTTCATGGGAATCAGTTAGAAGGTTCCCCGAATCACTCATCTAGAAGAACTCACTCTATGAGTATGATTGCTTTGATAATGTCTGTCCGAGAAGTATCATTCATTAGGAATGGTCATGAGAGATAGATACACTCATTCCAGGAGAACACACTGTTGAGTGCGGAAAGATCATGATACACAGATGATGATCACATCCAGGGCCTTGGCGGATACCAAGACTCATCCGGATTCACCTGATATGTAGAGGATCGATGTTCTGTGGGAATATTCATGTCGATACCTAACTCTACAAACATTCAAAATTAGATAGAGTATCTCGCTCCAGGCCTCTCGAAGGGATACCTGACACTCTCTCAAAATGTCCTACTGATAGGATCATACTCATGTTAATGGGATCGATACCTGACCTCCATGGGAATGAGAAAAATGGGGAACTAACCCAAATAAAACATGACCAAGCTATAATGGTCATGTGTTTCAACGCATTTCCTAGGATATAAATAGTGTATAGAAGAGTTACACGCTGGGTCTCTCAACACTAGGTACTACCCATGTAATACGGCATGAGTCATAAGAACATGTTGTGTAGAAAATAATGTACATGATGTGTATTATGGACCATGTGACATGTACAAGTAACCAAGTTTCCCTCCGTACAAGAGACCGTGTGCCCGTACATGGGTTCAACTAGTGTGGGCCATCCAGTTTAACTGATACATGGGGTATATCATGTAACAAGGATGGTCTAACCATGTGATGGTGTACAAGAATGTGCACTCCACCCCGTGTCCATGTATAACCTTTGATACACGCTGAGTCTCATGTAAGGACCCACATGCCTTGTTCTTCAAGGAATATGTAATGTCAGTACATCATGTCACCCAGAACTCCAGCCTCCGTTAGGTGGTTACCACACATCGTGTCTCTTTAGAGGCAAGCTATGTTCTTTATCATATGCTGCATGAAAACCCTACCCACTACCGCCGGTGCCACATGATTTTTTCTTTGGGACACTCAACGTGTGTTCTGAAATATTCCAGAATCATGAAACGGCCTCGCCGCACCTTAGTGGTGCTCAGATATTCATTCTAAATATTTTTTTTCCATGAAACCCTTGATTATATGATTCTCTGATGCCACAAAGTTGTCTCCAAGGTTTTTGGGCATCTCATCGCCCTGAAAATATGTTCTGATCCACCCGTATGATGAATGCTTGAAGAACGATCCTCCTCGATCTGAGCGGATTCATCGTCCACCATCACAGTCACACCTACACTGGGTCTTCATGATGTTCAATCTTCTATTTGTGACAGTTTAATTGCAAAACATAATCTCTAAAATCTGTTTTTGGTCACCCTACAATGAACACGATGAATGTGATGAAAAGAGGATGAAACCCCAATAAACCAAATTACGGAATGAACCTCCACTATCCTTCATCACGATGTAGATCTGATACTGTTAAAATTATTAAATAGGGAGAATAAAAATGATAATACAACAATAATCATAGCTAAATTCCTCGAATCAATCACAGAATGTAATGAAAAATAGTAACCCCCCAGAAAGAATGCAAGATCTGTGGATCGACCTGTTTGTGGGTTGATCCGCGTTCGACGTTAAATAAACTAATGGGGAAATAACGAAGAAACAAAACCCTACAAAGATTTTTTTGAAGAAATATCACCATGTCACAATCATTGGAGAGGTTCGTCGAATCCGAGATGCATCGATAGATTGCATCATCGTCCTCTGCCAATAGGTTCTCCTCCAATTCTCAAATGGAAAATCCTCAATTTGTAGGGTTAATCGACTAACCCTTCAATATTTACATACGCAAGTATTTAAAATTCTAGGAATTAGGTCATTTCGTAAAAAAGAAACATTTAAAATAAATTATTTGTAAATTTATTTTATTTCTATTAAAAAGTCCAAAAATTATCTTCTGCAGCCGACCCTTGTCAGTCGATTTTAGGACCCGTCTAAGGTAATGTTATAGAGACCCAAATCTAAACGTACATGGAAATTACATTACTTTTGTGGAATACTTAATACATAACAAAACCAGATACACAAGGACCGTAATAGTTTAGTGTCTTTGGAAACTCGGAATATAATCATCTAATCGTGGTGAAAGATCTTCAACTTCTCCCATAAAAATCATCCACTTTTGTTTTATTACCAAAAACCTTTCTTTATATCCTGGGGAAAAGAAAACATAAAAGGTGTGAGCTCAAATGCTTAGTAAGGGTAAGCATAGAGAACACAAAACAATCCTTAGGCATTTGAATGTAAAAAAAACATGAGCATAAAATCTAAAAATCAAAATCATGAGCAATGACATAAAATATGGCGGTACGTAAGGCATAGATCATGATGAAACAATAATCATGATAAATTAGAATGGGAATAAAACATGTAATTGTGTCTACCATTAAGCACATGATATTATTTCCATAGTAGCCAAGGAATTGCTGCCAAGACCATCTTAGTGGACAAATTCCCTTTCTAAATCGAGTTCACTCATCGTTCCAGTCCTGTATTACTGAATCAGTTTATCTTTCCGTTCCAGCCATGTCTTTCTCATGAGATACAAATCACTACCCAATGCATTGGAGGGAGATATATGTCCCACCCATCTCAAATTGAAATAATTATTTCGTGTTCCACAATATAAACATACATCATTCATAATAACCCAATAAATAAAATGGGTTTCATAAACATCATCCCATCATCACATGATCCATATAAAAGAAATGGATATCATTTCATAATAAGAAAATTGAAACCATGTAAATCATAGTGACATTATACTTGAAACATAAACATGTGAAATAATGTCATCTTAGATGAAAATGGTTTTGATAAAACACTTGAAATGAATTCTTAAGGAAAATATCATTTTTTCATCAAAATCATTTTTTTTCACAAAATTTCATGAAATTTTAAAAGAAAAGGATTTTGTTGAAAATATTCATGAAATATTTTGGAGTATTATTCATGAAAATAAGGATTTATAAAACCGTAAAAATCCTTTCATGCCATATACGTTAAAAATAACATTCTTCTCGTACTTTTGTCAGAAAAGTCAAAAAGTACCTTGTAGGGTAAATAAAAGAAAGATACCTTCCATACCATAGGGTAAAAGTAAAAATGGGTACAAAGGATTTAAACATACATGAATAAACTTTTATAAAACATTTACATTAATGTTATCAATAACCCTAGTAAATACTTACGAATTAGCAATCTCAGATAAAAAAATGAGATTTGCAAAATTATCCCTTACCTTAGGTCTGATATGCTTCGTACGTATCCAAACCTCCTATGTAATTATTTAAATAATATCATTGAAATATTACAAAATCATATTCATTGTTGTTATATCATATATGGTTCACTTGTGACTTTATATTACATGTTCTTTTTTAAATTCATGTTATAGTAGCTTTTTGGGTAAAATTGTTTCATTTGTCGTTCATGTTTTAACTTGTAATTATTCATATGATTACATAGATCATGATTAATTACATCCAGAATGTAAAACATGATTTATATATAATATATATTCATAATATACATATATATAATAGATTGATAAACGGAAAGAAATACATCGTTCATGGAGACGGTAGGTTGTACGTATACATGAACGCTGTTTTCGTTTCCTTATTGAATTGAATGGAATTATGTAAATGAAATAAATATATATATATAAATAAATCCAGTAGAATTATTATTTCATTTATTTCATGATTACTTATTATATATACATTGTAATCATTATTGAATGGTTAACATGGAGAGTGAATCTCATTGCGTCGTGGAGACGGTAGTCCGTACGTACGCACGAGCGAAGATATCATTCCCAAGATCATGGAATTGTATTAAAGTGCATGTATAATATTAAAGAATCAATATAACTTTAAAATAATCATATATATTCCTTACATTCAACATTTTACCCATCTGAGTAAGGTGGTGGTGGAAAATAGATTACACCACGGCGTGGAGACAATATTCTGTACGTACGCACGCGCGGTGATTTTGTTTTCCGTAGGATGGATAGATGGTGAAAATGGTTACTTCATACTTATAATAACATATCTGTATAATAGTGATACTTATGTCATTACCTCATAATGAAACAACTATAAAAGAAGAAGTGGAAGAAGAAATAAAGTTGAAAGAATTGGTAATGGACATTACCTCATCTTTGAAGTGCCTCTTTGAGACCTCTTCTTAGGGCACTAAAATTGGTCTTTGAAGAAGAACAGTACCTCTAGTATGTTTCTAGGGAAGTGGGGAAGTGAAATGGTCAGGGGTTGGCGCAGCATTAAGTCTCATATTGGTGTGAGGAGGAGAGGGATGAGGTTCCCTTTTATAAGGGAGGAGAGGGGCACCTTTGGAAATTTAAGAAATATTAGTTTATATTAAATCCCAACCCCACTTAAAAACTTAAAAAATGACTCATATCTGAATCTTAGATGATATAGGGTTGTAATATCATCAACCAATAAAATTTAGACATGTTAGGAATTTATATTAAACATTATCAACTTGATTTATCCTTATTTAATCAATTTAATTCTATTTGTGGTAATAACATTCTAGATTTTTAATTACAACAAATAATTACTTATTTGTTGTGAATTTTCCATAATTGGATACTTTATAACAATTTAGACCATATGAATTTAAATTTATAATTTTTAAATATGTTTGTGATTTTTATACTATTTTATAATGTGTTATATTTATAAAATAACAATAGTGTCAATTTTGACAGTATTCATTTATTTGAATTTAAATAAACAATATACAAAAGATATGTTCGAAATAAAAGAATAAATAGATTCATAAAAGGTTTTATGTATCTATAAAATTATTGGATCACATTAAATAGTTCATATAATATTTATTTTATTATTTTTAAAACCATATATTTGGTTTATCTCTTAATAATATAAGTACTACAAAAATTTTGTATAATTATTTATTATACTTATTTGTTGCATAAAAATTAAAAATAAAATCCTATGATGAATATAAATATATTAACTTTCACAATAATACTTTTACTAGAATTTATAATATTAAAATCACAATATTTAAATTTTTATATTTATTAAATTATGAAGGTGACAACTTTGGCATCATTTAAAATAATAAAATATAAGTGTTATAATCGCCTTAATAACTATCCAAATGGTCACCAATTAGGCCAGTGGATTATTAGGGTTTATATATACACTAATAATAAGTTTTGTGCAGATTTTTGGGCCTTTTGATATGTATTACTATTTCAATAAAAACTATATTATTGCTTTTTCACTAAATAAATAATTTCTGCATTAATGTATAATATAATAAGGTAATTAAATAACACATTAAAATTACAATTAAATTACCATCACAAAAAAAACATTTTATATTTCAAATGAGTATTTATAACAGAATTTATATTGTGTATAAACTTATATTAAAAATACTTTAATTATTAAAGTTGAGTGAGACATATTTCACTTTCCTTTAAATAAAATAAACTAAAGGTCTTAATAACCTCCATGTGGGTTCTAATGAATTCAATTTCGACCCAAATACGACTTAAGACAAATTATAATCATAAAATTGTATTAAGACAAGTATTAGGATAATTTTATAATATTATACTTACCCTTAATTACCTAATTTACCTTTTACTATGGTAAATAATATTTACCGTTGTTACTATTCATAAAGCCCAAAATTAAAAATTTTTCTATTAATATAATTTGGACCCACTGATTCAAAATATGGAATCCATTTTTCCAAATTCAATACACATAAGGTTCAGAAATTAAATTAAAATTAATCTCGTTGTCGAAAGAAAACGGGTTTTTGTTTAAAATATTGCAAAAGATTGAATTTATTTAACCTATGAATTCAATGTAAAATCAAGAATAATGACATACATTATATTAAATGGTGAAAATATATTCTATTTATACTTTTAAACCATTCAATATTATAACTTAACCACATAAGTTATTATGATGATAAAATTTGTTTTTAATTAAAATATAGCATGTTTTTACTATTCATTAAAATATGAAAGTTATCAGAATAATATGAAAAATTTATCGAAGGTGATATTTTATATCCCGATTCCAAATAGTAATTTTATTTTGTAAAATTGAACTTATAAACATGTAAAAACTAGATTTAAAGTGGGTGCGCCATCAAAAGGCGTCAAAACTGCATTTTTTTAAAAATACTTATTTTACCCAAAAAAATTATTTTGTTCTTATACCATGTTCTAGAAAATGTGTAAGATAAATAATAATGTTATAAAATTTAAAATTTAGTTAATACTATTCATAACGGCTAGTTCATAATAATATTATAATAATATATTTTTGTTTAGTAAAACCTGGTATTGCGTACAACAAACGCTATCGAGGAAGGTCGTGATTGTGTGTAATGCAAACCAAGTCAGGGTTGTCTATTGTGAAAGACTCTTCTATGGTTTCTTATAACATAATCCAACCATATTTCATTTATAAATTGAATATATATATATATATATATATACACACTCAATGATTCGTAGAATAACTACTATCAAAATTGTGTGTAACATGATCCAGGAATAGTGTTGTGTATACTGCAAGCTCGTATGGTGTTCCGTATAGTGTAAGGTAATCTTGTTGTAGCTTACAACTCAAGACATCAATGAAATTAAAAGAATATTTTTTCATAAAATCTCTGGGTGTTACATTCTACCCCCCTTAAAATGAATTTCTCCCTCGAAATTCATTGGGTTTATAAATCATTTACTATTTATAAAAACCCACATAGTAAAAAGGATTAATACAACTTAATTTTAAAAACTAACTTATGAAATGTAACAATTACCCAAAGAAACTAATCACTGGGTTTCCATATAGGAGAACATAGGTGAAAATATAGATATGGAAGAAAAATCTAAACATCAAGTTCTGATGGAGAGTGGTCGGGAACATGGCTATGAAAAAGACATCAATCACAAAGCCATAGATTTGTGATGATTTAGGGTACCAAATGATTCATCTGATATAAGGGAACTAGGACATCATTTTTAGTTTTCAAGATCATTTCCCTAAATTTGATGAAATTGGAATTAGAAGAAATACTTTCGTGATTTAGGTACAGTCTCACCGTTGGTCGTTCTTTGGACAATTTCCACTTCATATCTTAAAGAAATGAAGTTGAATTTTTCATTCGTGAAGTGTTAGCAGTTCATGTGATATAATGATGGGTCATTCCATCTGTCTCAAACAAAAGGTAATAAAAGTTATCAAAAATACATAAGTCCATCTATAGTGAGATTAATCATATATGGTTCCTAAAATGGACTTATACTTCATATATCATACTGCTTAATATAATAAAACTATTTTCTACTAAACAGGGACTTCGTGTAGGCTAGTGGTAGGTGATAAAGGCCAGTCGCACTTAAGTTGTGGGTTCAATTCCCACAACATTTTCTGACGCGATGGGATGTCGCCCGTCCTATAGGTTGTACTTTTTCTAAAACTAAATTACTATAACATCCCATCAATAATATCGGAAAATGTTCTATCCTTAAACAATACTAACTTGTGTCTAACATAATCTATTCAAATCATTAGGCTTATCTAAAATACTTCGATCCAAGCTCATAGTATAAATAAAATTATTACTTGAAATGTCACATAACAATCACGTGAATGCCAACATTTATCCCCAATATATCATAATATATATCTTGTTGGTCAAATTACAAACATGTGAATACCTTAATCATGTATTCTCTTGATGAATGAATACCCATTGAACCTTAGTGAAAACATGAATGTTGTTAAATGTTAACACCTTCCACATACCAAAATCCAAAAAATTCTATATACTCAAACCATAATATCACTTAGTCCTTATATCAGTCATGAGCTCATGAATACAATCAAACATCTCATTATCTTCTTATCCTTTCATTAGGTTTATATCATCTACTTTCAAAAAATATTTGAATAACCTTTCATGGTTACCGGTACCATTCAATGTATACTTTCAAATAATTTAGAAAAAACAATAGTGTAACAATACTTAGATTATTCTTTATTCCATAATACCAAACATTATTCTTTATAAACATACAATCATTCAACTAACTTCTTAAACCACTGATTGAGCTTCATCATTTCTTTCATCCCATATTTAATTGGTAGTCTCTTCATCATCATCCACATAAATACTACTCATATGACCTTGCTGACTCTCTTCATGAGATTTTCCCTTAGGGAATTGGTTAGCAAAATGCCCATACATTCCACATTTAAAACATCTAATCATTGTTGATGTCGTAGAAATACCATTATTCTTGTCCATTCTATTAACTGAACCTTTTCCTTTGCACTTAATATCTTTGTGTCCTTATTTTCAGCACCCATAGAATCTTCCAGTTCCTTTAAAACAATCTCCCCGATGCCTCTTCCCACATGATTTACATGAGGGAAATTTAACTTTCTTTCCTCTATGATCATCATGAAACTCCATCTTTCTCTTATTATCTGAGTCGGGAAACTTACCAAAGTTGAGAATATTGATCATATTATGAGATTTCCGATTTGGCATAATTACTATTTTTGGACTTCCAATTCCCTTTTCATTTGGATTCTCGTGAATTATATCATACCATAGTCCATCATATCCCCCATTATCGTGAATCTTCCTGTTTCCAGCCATTTTCTAAAACCCAAAAATAATAATGTGAGAGGAAAAAATCATGCTAGGGAAAACAACAAAGTAAATGTGGAGTACCCTCAATATCTAACATCTTAGGTTAAATTCTAATATCGTTACCATAGTTCTAGGACTATATCCTATACGTATACTTATCCTTAGAGACATCCCTAGACATACCTTAGAAATATCTCTAGGGATCTCACTAACATTTTCCCATCCTAGTTTCCAAAGGTTGACTAAAACATTCCTCTGATACCAACTGTAGATACCCGAAGCTAGACATACATGGAAATTACATTACTTTCGATGAATACATAATACATAACAATAATAGACACACAAGGACCGTAATAGTTTAGTGTATTTGGAAACTCGGAATATAATCATCTAAGAGTGGTGAATGATCTTCATTTCTCCCATAAAGATCTTCCCCTTTTGTTTTATTACCTAAATCCTTTATTTATATCCTGGGTAAAATAAAACATAAAAGGGGTGAGCTCAAATGCTCAGTAAGGGTAAGCATAGAGAACATAAAACAATCCTTAGACATTTGAATGTAAAAAAACATGATCATAAAATCTAAACATCAAAATCTTGAGCAATGACATAAAACATGGCAGTACGTAAGGCATGGATCATGAAGATACATTAATCATGATAAATTATCCTGGGAATACAAAATGTAATTGTGGATACCATTAAGCACGTGATATGATTTCCATAGTATCCATGGGATTGCTGCTAAGACCATCTTAGTGGACAAAGTCCCTTTTTGAATCAAGTTCACTCCTCGTTCCAGTTCTGTATTACTGAACTAGTTTAACTTGCCGTTCTAGCCATGTCTATCTCATGAGATATAAATCTTTACCCAATGCATTGGAGGGAGATATAGGTCCCACCCATCTCATAGTGAAATCATTCTTTTGTGTGCCACAATATAAATATACATCATTCTTAATAACCAAATAAATAAAATGGGTTTCATAAACATCATCCCATCATAACACAATCCATATAAAAGAAATGGATATCATTTCATAATAAGAAAAGTGATACTATTTAAAACATAGAGACATTATACTTGAAACACAAACATGTGAAATAATATCATCTTAGATGAAAATGGTTTTGTTAAAACACTTAAAATGAATTCTTAAGGAAACTATCATTTTTTTCTTCAAAATCATTTTCTTTTCACAAAATTTCATGGAATTTTAAAAGAAAAGGATTTTTTTTGAAAATAATCATTAAATATTTTGGAGGATGCTTCATGAAAATAATGCTTTATAAAACTGTAAAAATCCTTTTATGTCGTATACATTAAAAATAACATTCTTCTCGTACTATTGTCAGAAAAGTCAAAAAGTATCTTGTTGGATAAATAAAAAAAATTCCTTCCATACCATGGGGAAAAAGTAAAAATGGGTAAAACATACATTAAACATACATGAATACACTTTTATAAAACATGTACATGGATGATAGCAATAACCCCAGTAAATACTTACGAATAAGCAATCTCGGATAAAAAATGTGATTTGCAAAATTATCCCTTACGTTAGGTCCGATATGCTTCGTACATTTCCAAAACCTCTTTATAATGATTTTAAATGATGTCATTGACTTATTACAGAATCATATTCATTGTTATTATATCATATATGGTTCACTTATAACTTTATATTACCCGTTATTTTTTTAATTCATGTTAAAGTAGCATTTTGGGTAAAATCGTTTCATTTGTCGTTCGTGTTTTAACTTGTAATTATTCATATGATTACATACATCATGATTAAATACATCTAGAATGTAAAACATTATTTATATATAATATATATTCATAATATACATATATATAATACATCGATAAATGGATAGAAATACAACATTCATGGAGACGGTAGGTCGTACGTACGCATGAACATTGTTTTTGTTTCCTTATTGAATAGAATGGAATTAAGTAAATGAAATAAATATATATATATATATACATAAATCCAGTAGCATTATTATGTCATATATTTCATGATTACTTATTATATAAACTTTATAATCATTCTTGAATGGCTAACATGGAGATTGAATCTCATCGCGTCGTGGAGACGGTAGTCTGTACGTACGCTCGAGCGATGATATCATTACCAAGATCATGGAATTGTATTTTTTGTGTATGTAAAATATTACATAATCAATATCACTATACAATAATCATATATATCGATTACTTTCACCATTTTACCAATCCATGTAAGGCGGTGGTGGAAAATAGATTACACCATGGCGTGGAGACATTATTCTGTATGTACGCACGTGCGGTGATTTCGTTTTCCGTAGGATGGATAGATGATGAAATATGGTTTTTTAATACTTATAATAACATATCAGTAAATGAGTGATACTAATGTTATTACCTCATAATGAAACAACTAAAAAAGAAGAAGTGGAAAAAGAAATAAAGTTGAAAGAATCGGTAATAGATATTACCTCTTCTTTGAAGCGCCTTTTTGAGACCTCCTCGTAGGGCACTAAAATTTGTCTTTGAAGAAGAAGAGGACCTCTAGTATGTTTCTAGGTAAGTTGGGATGTGAAATGGGCAGGGTTTGGCCGAGATTGAAGGCTCAAATTGGTGTGAGGAGGAGAGGTAGGAGGTGCCCTTTTATAAGGGAGGAGAGGGGCACCTTTGGAAATATTAGAAATATTAGTTTATATTAAATCCCAAACCCACATAAAAACATCCAAAATGACTCATATCCGAAACTTAGATGATCTAGGGTTGTAATATAATCAACCAATAAAATTTAGACATGTTAGGAATTTATTTTAAACATTATCAACTTGATTTATCCTTATTTAATCAATTTAATTTTATTTGTGGTAATAACATTCTAAATTGTAAATTATAACAAATAATTACTTATTTGTTGTGAATTGTCCATAATTGGATACGTTATAAAATTTTAGACCATATGAATTTAAATTTATAATTTTTAAATATTTTTGTGATTTTTAATCAATTTTATAATATGTTATTTTTATAAAATAACAATAGTGTCAATTTTGACACTATTCATTTATTTGAATTTAAATAAAATATATACAGAAGATAGGTTCGAACTAAAAGCTTTAATAGATTCATAAAAGTTTATATATATCTAGAAAATTATTGGAGCACATTAAATAGTTCATATACTATTTATTTTATTATTTTTCGAACAATTTATTTGGTTTATCTCTTAATAAAATAATTACTACAACATTTTTGTATAATTATTTAATATACTTATTTTTTGAATAACAATTACAAATAAAATCCTATGATGAATATAAATCTATTAAATTTCACAATAATACTTTTACCAGAATTTACCATCTTAAAATCGCAATATTTAAATTGTTATATTTATTAAATTATGAAGGTGACAACTTTTGCATCATTTAAAATAAAATAATATAATTGTCTTAATCGCCTTAATAAGGATCCAAATGGTAAAATATTAGGCCAGTGGTTGATTAGGGTTTATATATACACTAATAATAAGTTTATTGAAGATTTTTGGGCCTTTTTATGTGTATTACTATTTCAGTAAAAACTATATTATTGATTTTTCACTAAATAAATAATTTCTGCATTAATCTATAAGATAATAAGGTAATTAAATAACTCTTAAAAATTACAAATAAATTACCATGACAAAGAAAAAAAAAATTTCTTTCAAATTATTATTTATAACAGAATTTATATTTTGTATAGACTTATATTAAAAATACATTAATTATTAAAGTTGAGTGAGACTTATTTCAGTTTCCTTTAAATAAAATAAACTAATGGTCTTAATCACATCTCAGTGGGTTCTAATAGATTCCATTTCGACCCAAATATGACTTAGGAAAAATTATAATCATCCAGTTGTATTAAGACAAGTATTAGGATAATTTTTTAATATTATAGTTACCCTTAATTGCCCAATTTATCTTTTACTATGGTAAATAAAATTTACCGTTGTTACTATTCATAAAGCCCAAAAATAAAAAGTAGTATATTAATATATTTTGGACCCACTTATTCAAAATATGGAATCGATTTTTCCAATTTCAATACACAGAAGTTGCAGAAATTAAATTAAAATTAATCTTGTTATCGAATGAAAACAGGTTTTTGTTTAAAACATTGCAAAAATTGAATTTATTTAACCTACGAATTCAATGTAAAATCAAGGCTAATGACATACATTATATTAAGTGGTAAAAATATATTCTATTTATACTTTAAAACCATTAAATATTATAATTTAACCACATAAGTTATTACGATGAAAAAAGTTGTTTTAATTAAAATATAGCGTGTTTTTACTATTCATTAAAATATGCAAGTTATCAGAATAATATGAAAACTTTATCCAAGGTAAAGTTTTATATCATTATTCCAAATAATAATTTTATTTTGTAAAATTGAACCTATAAACATGTCAAAAACTAGATTTAAAGTGGGTGCGCCATCAAAAGGTGGAAAAACAACATTTTTTTAAAAATACCTATTTTACCCGAAAAATTTATTTTGTTCTTATACCATGTTTTAGAAAATGTGTAAGTTGAACAATAATGTTATAAAATTCAAAATTTAGTTAATAGTATTCATAATGGGTAGTTCATAATAATATTATAATAATATATCATTGTTTAGTAAAACCCGGTATTGCGTACAACACACGCTACCGAGAAGGTCGTGATTGCATGTAATGCAAGCCAAGTCAGGGTTGCATGTTGTGCAAGACACTTCCATTGTTTCGTATAACATAATCCCAACATATTTCATTTATATATTGAATATATATATATATATACACTCAATGTTTCGTAGAATAACTACTATCAAAATTGTGTGTAACATGATCCAAGAATAGTGTTGTGTATACTGTAGGCTCATACAGTGTTGCGTATAGAGTATGGTAATCTTGTTGTAGCTTACAACATAAGACATCAATGAAAGTAAAAGAATATTTTTCCCTAAAATCTCGGGGTGTTACAAATGTCGCTGCTCTAAATGCAACGGTGCACTCAAATTTCTAATTCGTGCAGCCATTTAAAAGTTGTTCCATTTGTTGAGGATAATCGCTTGACCATGCTATTTAAATGTTTAATTTATTTCAAACATTTATTTCGGAAACTCCAGGCCTCAGAATCATGTGCCATAAAAAATCATGGTTTCGGAATAATTCAATATAATATTTAAAAATAATACACATAAAACCTGAGACATTTCACGTATATGGATGTTGTGATCCCTTAAAAGTTAATATAATTGATTTTGAAATAAGTAGTTCATCATGGATATTAATTTCCTAATGTAACAATTTATATGGAAATTGATCGAAGAAAACATAGATATTAAAACTATTATTATAAAATAATATATATAATTTATTTATTTTTATTGTATAATATATCTACATAGTAAAATATTCCCTCAACATTCAGAAAAAATATCACAAAAGAAATATGGTATACATTTAATATCATTTACAATTGCTCAATGTTTTTTCACACATCGTAGTTTTGGGGTTTTGTGGTTGTCAAATTCTTAATGAACATTATATTTTTCGGTTATCAGTGATATCTATCAACATCCATTACTATTTGAGAATTATCATTTTATTCAATGTCCATATCTTAACATCCCAATAATCTTGTCCCACAAGAAGTTTGAGTTATGTTTCATTCTAAATGACCTCTTTATATCCCTTTCCCACTTATAAATACATTGATTTATTCATATTTTCATGGTGTTGGATTTAAAAATAGGTATTTTATATGAAAAACCCATGGGATAAACATATAGATTAAAATTGGGAGTGCACAATACACTAAAGGTGCATAGAGTATAACATGATAAGATTTGGAAATAATAGCATTAGGTTGGATATCATATACGTCATGGAACAACGAGCATAAAAAACAAGTGAAATATATTACTTAAATATAATTTTTGTATCAATGTAGTTAAATTTATTGATATGAATTGGGACAACTAAATTATGAATGATATGTTTTTTATATATGTATACTATAAATTCATTTTTCATCCATTCATTATAAATGTCTACAAAAATAATTTTAAAATAAAATGATATTTTTTTTTTCAGAAATGGTTACTGTTTTTTATTTTTTTAATATAAAATAAAATTAATAGGTGATTTATTTAAATGGAATTCATATAGTATATATTCAATAATATTTTTCATCGTTTATGTACTGATATTAATCTTTCATAAATATAAATCCAATTCATTGCTTCATTTTTTAAGTGATTCCAACTACTTATGTACTATTATTTTTAAAAAAACTAGTACCTCACCCATGTGTATGCTTCAAACCAGAAATAAAATATGAATCTTTAAATTTTATAATAATTTAGAGGTGGTCAAGGAATCTTAATAATAAATATGATGAATTTAAAATTCTGTTCATTGTTCTCAAATATGAATAAGTAACAGTAAATGCTGAATTATGTAAAATAAATTTAAAAAAAATTGAAAAGAAGTTATTGATAGATGGAGTAGCAGAAATGTAACACCCCAAGCTTCCACGGTACGATTATCTTTGAATAATACAGTAGCGTGTGTTGTACGCAACATTGAGATTCTAAAACGCTGCAACCAAGGAAAGTTGTACTTATGAATAGTAATACCCAAATTTTGAAATTTTCTAAATTTTATCTCTAAAAATGGACTTCATTTTTGGATTCGTAATATTGAAATTATCCTAGGGTGAAATTTTGGTACTTTTCAGATGACTTTTTTATTTTGATGAATACAGAAAATTACTAAATTTAAATTAATAACAAATTTTTTAATCAAAATAATTAATAGTGATAAATTATGAATTTGAGTGGTTTTAAAGTATATTTAGAATATAGTTTAAGCATTTAAAACAAATTTTGTTCATTGGACATAATTTCACATTTAAACTGGGCATAAACAAGTGTCAATCTTTTGATAGTTATTATCTCTTAAAAACGCGCTTTTTATTTTAACAACGGGAATTTCATTTAAATTAATTTCTGCTACATATGTGGTCTGAATTTAGAAAAATGGATTCCATATTTAGAATAAGGAGGTTAAAATTGTGTAAATAGTTAACTTTCATTATTAGACATTTTGAATAATTATTTCGGAAAATATTTTATTTACCATGGTTAAAGGGTAATTCCGGTAAATAAGGGTTAAAATAATATTATAATAACATTAAATTACCCTAAATCGTGTCCTAACCATATTGGATGATAAATTTATGACATGAGCATCTTTGGGTCGATTTTGGGACCCCATGGATCCACATGTAAGTGATAATGACACTTTATATTAATTAAGTTATAGTAAATACAAAAAAGGCATAAGCATATATCTTTTAGAAAAACAATTTTTACCTATGGTTATATATGTTATATTTTAGACTATATATATTATTATAAATATAAAAATATTTCCTAAATAAATTTATTTTATTATATTTTTTATACATTTAATAATTAAATTTATTTATGACACAATACTGATGCAGTATTTTCCTTATTAAAAAAAGAATAAAATAATTGGTATTATAAAAGTTAAAATAAATATAATTAAAACATTTTGATTCCATACACTAATTTTATTGGTTAATATTAAATTTTATTATTTCTAAAATTAATTGTTTTCTAATTTATATAGTTGTTAAGACTTTAACAAAAATCATTTATTAAATATTGTCAAAATTGACATAAATAAGTTTTTAAAACAAGTATTATATTATTAATTGATATTCTATTCCTAAAAATCTATGTTTCGGCCAAAGGACTTATATTAGGATAGGTGTATCATTAATGGACCACTTGGGGGCCTCTTGGATGTATATAGTATGTTTATTAACTATATACTATAAATATATAATGTGACATGATAAATTTCAAACTAATTAACTACAAGTTAAACCTAAAAGATAATTTAATATAATAACCCAAAAATTCCTAAAATCTACTGGTTGAAAGTATTTCGACCCATCCCCACCATAGACTTTGAAAAATCCACTTTTTACCCATTAGATACCGAATATGAATTTATTATAAAATAATACTTTATGTTTTTCTCAAAGAGCCCATCTCGCGCCTTATAAATGGACATCACTTCTAACCAATTCTTAACACATTAAAAGCCTTTTGGTTCTGCCAACACCTCCACAAATATTCTCTCAACTTCACTCACTTCATCTTAGAGGCCTTATTTTGATCAGAAAGCCATCCCATTTAGCCCTTTTGATCCAATCAAACGGAAGAACTTGAGGAAGAGGTAATGTTTTCACCACCCTCTTTCAAGTACCTTTCTTCATCATCTTCGTCTATCATTGTTATTTCCATTATAAAATAATAACTATAGTATATTATATATATAATGATGTTATTATAAATCTGGTACAATCATATTCAGTATTTTATCAATCCTTTGAATGACTTGTCACCATACAGGCGTACATACTGCCTACCATCTCCATGTCGTGGTATAATTGGTATTCAATACACTATTATTTGGATGTGTATAATAATGATGTTTAATTCATGTAAATTATAAATATACCGTGATAATGATTATATATATATATGATATAACATTCAATTATATATTATTTTAATATCAAAAGATTGATATTGTCGCTCATGCGTACGTACAGATTACAATCTCCATGAACGCGACGAGATTTGTTCCTCATCGTATCCATTCAATACTAAATTTTATTTGATGATTAAAAATATTTTTTAGAGACATGATATCATTCAGGATATGAATAAAATACATCCCATCATTAAGAAAAATGTCTCACATAATAAAGAATATAAATAAAAATGAATTTGTTAACACCCGAAACGATGATAATACAAAGATATTATTAACATATGAATGTTAAAAGATCATATATGATATCATATTAATTTATATGATTCTTGTATAATTTAATAATAATTATTTTACCATTATACAGGAGGTTAACCTACCCTCAACCAAGGAAAAGTAAAATGTAAGGGTTTATTTCACAATCTCTTCATTATCTGAGGTTGTTTTTACATAATTATCTACTGGGACCACTTTATCATCCACATACATGATTCTTAAAAAATATATTTCAAGTCATTCTTACTATTTTAAATACTAATGGTTAATTTAATTTATACCCTTGTTTGACTTTTTATAATCATTTTACAAAGGAATCTTTCCGTCGTTTTCCAAACAAGGTCATTTTTAACCTTTTCGACAGGATTAAGGTAAGAATGTTTTTTTACATATACAGTAGGTGTAGTTATTCTCTTCCGTTATTACACATTTGAAGCTTCCCTTATAGGATTATAATAATATTTACAATATAAAGGTTTTCTTTATAATTATTTGAGTTTTAAATAATTTAAAAAAAAGTGATATTTCTCTCAAATAGTTTCGATTTCATCTATGTCAACATCCTTTGATGGATTTTAAGCTTCTTTGAAGATAATTTATTATGATACAAAACATACATATTGTATTGAAGGTTTTGTGATATGTTTGACTATGGATGTGTTATTTTTATACCATTCATGGTTTTTGGAGAAATTATTGACATTTTTTATGCTAGTTTTAATACAATTGTTTATGTTATGTTTAAACCTGTTCATATAAGGAATGCATTGGAAAAAATAAGTGAAGGGTGGAGCCTGATATAGATCCTCCATACATCAGTAGGTCTCATGAGAGAAACTATTTTCTTGGCATAAGGCCTTGACAAAATCATATTTATAGTCTTGGCCCAAGGCCTTGACTATGTGGTTTTGATAGTCTGGCATTATGCATTCCATCATTATTAAAGTTTTTATTGATATTTCATGTGATTATTTGACTAGTAGAATGTCCATGGTAATAAGTAAATTGAGTTATTTCATTTTATCTCTGCCATATTAGTCTTAATTTCACGTTTAAAAGGCTTTTGTTTTAGTTATACATTTCCTTAGAAGTTTATGCTTATTTATGAAAGTTTCTACTTTATTTTTATCCATACTGGGCATCTGAACTCACCCCTTTCTGTGATCTATTTTAACCAGGACGTGAAGAAGTATTTTATGAATGACCTGCATGGATATTATATGGGGATATGAGTGTGGAGAGGAGATGCTCTTGTAGTTTTTAACTTTATGGTGTATTGTAAACTTTATGAATGTATCTAGTGATTCCAATGCTACTAAACCGATCGGTCTTTCGGGACATGATGTTTTGTGATCATGAAAATGTTAGGTAATAATGCACCGACTCTGGGTTACTAGGATCAGAGCATTACAGTTGGTATTAGAGAAAGTTTAGTACAAACCTTGGAAGCTATACTTTGATAAACATTGATTAGGGCACATAGACCTAAGATGGGCTTTGAGGATTACTGTAGAATAACTTCCTAGAATTTTGGTATTGTAGAGATTTTTTGAGTTTTCCGAGCAATACATCCCTGTCTGGATATGAGCAGATAGAGGCAGCTCTAGCACAGATGTTCCTAGGGGTAAAACCTGAAAACATCGCTTTGAACTAGACTCGTACTGGAACTGGTGCACGACAATGAGACTTGCTGCACTCTAGGTTACGACACTCCCTGGGGATATGCTGAGGATAATTATCATTTTCTTTACAAACCATTATGAAGTTTTTATGAGTATATACATCCCCAAAGAATTTTTTTTTTCTGATTATAGTTCAATTTATGTTAATTGTTTTACAAGTATGCAATTATATATTTTGATTCATAAATTGATCTATTTTATGCCATTGCTAAGAAATGGTGCCTAGTGGAAGGAATGGAAACTTATCAATGAACACACTCCATGTAGGGATTTCCCTCCTGTTCAAGATAATTATCGTGGAGCTGGTGATGCAACTGGTGCTGATCATCTAATCACCATACTGGGATAACTCACACATGTTATGAATAATAACCTTGCCCGTATGAAGCACCCATATCCACAGCCTGGAGGATCAATTCTAGATCGCTTCATGAGGCAAAAAATACGAATATTAAATGGGAGTACAAATCCACTATTAGCTGAGCAATTGATAAATTCCTTAGGGAAAATATTCCATTCCTTGGGGAGTAGTGAATGGGAAAAAGTTTTCATTGCAGTTTACAGCCCTACTGGAGATGCTGATCAATGGTGGTCATTGATTCATAACACGATGGAGGATGATGAAGTAACAAATATTGAATGGAGGGAGTTCAAAGATCTTTTCATAGAAAAATACTTTACTCGTGACCATCAGGCAGATATAGAAAGGAAATTTCTGAGTCTTATGCAAAAGGAGGATGAAAATGTTGCAATGTATGAGGATTACTTTACAAGGTTAGCTAAGTATGCTGCAAATTATATACGTAACACAAGAAGTAAGATTTAACATTTCTTTGATTGGTTAAAACTGTTTCTCTGTCAAGCATTTGTCTTAAAAACCTTCTCGTTGTATGAAGATATTGTATCATGTGCTATCAAGACAGAAAAAGAATTCTATAAGTTTTATGACTTTAAAGAAAAGAAACATATGAATAGATCTACTGATCAATCATGAAATGGAAATAAGGGGAAGAAGGGAAATGTTGAATATCCATCCTTTAGTAATGGTGGGATGAAACACCCTAGTACATTCTTGAAAGGAATCTGAGTCTTTTACAAGTGTGGTGAAAAATTCCACCAAGCTCGTGATTTCAAGGGGAAGAAAAAATCTACTTATGTTCAATGCTATTACTACAGGGAGATGGGACATTATGAAAATGAATGTCTTGAGTGTCCGGGGAACTTACCTTATAAAAGGCCAAGGGATCAAGGCCAAGCTTATGCTATCACAACTGCTGAGATAGAAGCTCTGAAAGACGTGGTGGAAGGTAATATAATGGTTTCCTCAAGTTTAGAAAATTTTTTATTAGATTATGGATCATCGCATTGTTTCATATCCTCCCAGTTTGCTAAGAAAATTAGATATTTTTAATTTGATCTAACAAGGGAGTTTTCAGTTAAAACTATTAAGGGATGTATCATCGTGATAATGTTTTGTGAATCTGTTCCCATTAGAATATATAAATGTTCTTTATCTGCTGATCTCATCGTCATACCTAGGATTGAGTTTGATATAATCCTCTGTATGGATTGGCTTTCAGACCATGATGCGAAGATTTATTGTAAGAAGAAGGTGGTTAAGATTTTTGATGATGATGATAAGGAACACCATATAATTATAGAAGAATCCTCACCACCTAATTCTTATCTAGATCCACCCCCAGAAGCTCAACTAAATTCAATTATTGGGGAGGAAGAGAATGAAGTGAATGTGGGTGAGGAAAGGAATGTTCAAATAAAGGATGTACCTATTTTGAGAGAATATGTTGATGTGTTTCCTAACGATCCACTTGGAAATCCTCTAGAAGGAGAAATTCAGTTTTACATTGATTTAATTCATGGATCAAGGCCCATTACGAAGACCCCTTATAGAATGACCACTGTGTAATTAGTGGAACTAAATAAACAACTAGAGGAATTGAGTAATAAGGGATTTATTCTGACTAGTGTTTATCCATGGGGAGCCCCTGCCCTTTTGGTTAAGAAGAAAGATGGATCAATGAGGTTATATATCGACTATAGGGAAATCAAAGCTGTAACAATAAAGAACAAGTATCCTCTGCCTCACATTGATGATTTATTTAACCAACTGCATGGAGCTCAATACTTTTCAATGATTGACCTTCGATATGGATACCATCAATTGTGTGTGAAGAAATAAGACATTATGAATATATCATTTTGAACGAGGTACGGGAATTACGAGTTCATTGTAATGACTTTTGGGACGAATAATGCACCCTCTATTTTAATGGATCTAATGAACAGTGTTTTAAAGGAATATCTTGATGATTTTGTAGTGGTATTTATTAATGATATCTTGGTGTACTCCAGAAGCATCAAAGATCATAAAAATACCTTTCGTATTATATTGAAGACTCTAAGAAGACATGAATTATATGGGAAGTTTAGCAAGTGTGAATTCTGGCTTCAGGAGATTTCTTCTCAAGGCCATATTGTCTCTAAGGATGGAATCTCTGATGATCCGTCTAAGATAAGAGCAAATCAAGAATGGCCAGCACTAACGAGTATAACCGAGGTACAACGTTTTATTGTTCTAGTAGGTTATTTTTGACGTTTCATCCAGAATTTTTCCCTGTTGGCGAACCCATTAACAAAGCTCACACATAAAGTGGTTAAATTTGTTTTGACAAAAGGGTGTAAAGAAAGATTCGAAGAACTGAATAAAATATTGATCAATTATCCTATATTGACTCTCCCAACGGGAAATGGTGGGTTTGTTATTTATAGTGATGCATCGAAGAAAGGACTTGGTTGTGTCCTTAAACAGAATGATAGGGATATTTCCTATGAAACATGACAGCTAAAAATTCATGAGCAGAACCATCCTACTCATGATCATGAGAGCTGCTGTAATGTTTTCTTTGAAGATATGGAGACATCATCGCTATGGTGAAAAATGTGAGATATATACTGATCACAAGTGTTTGGAGTATATTTTCTCACAAAAGGAAATCAACATGAGGTAAATGCGATGGCTTGAACTACTCAAGGATTATGATTGCAAAAAACACTACCACCCAGTGAAGGCAACTAAGGTGGTATATGATTTGAGAAGAAAATATCATGGATTTTTAAACAATATTAGAGTTGAGAGGGATCCTATATTAATGGATCTAGAAAAGATAGATATGGGAATCACAATGGAGGTGAAACATCAATACTTTTTCAAATGGTTTCCAAACCATCTTTACTAGAATGGATAAAGAGTTCTCAGACCAATGATTAAGTGTTTCAAAAGAAGATTACAGCTTTGAATGGTGGGAGATTGAGCGACTTTTTGTATGAAGATTGAATTTTGAAATTTGTGAAGAGACATTTTTTCTTGATATACCTAATCTAAATAGGTAATTGTTGGATGATGCTCATAGTTCCAATTTCTCTATACACCATGGGAGCACTAAAATGTATCTAGATTTGAAGGAACATTTTTGGTGGGACAACATGAAGATGGAGATTGCTGATTTTGTGTCAAGATGTATCGATTTTCAATAAGTGAAATATGGATGGAAATAGTATGGAGGGGTATTGAAACCTCTTCCCATAAATGAGTTTAAATGGGATAATATCACAATGGACATTGTCATGGGACTACCAAAGACTCCTATAAGGAACGATGCAATATGAGTCATTGTTGATTATCTTACCAAGTCAACACACTTTCTTGATAGAAGGGAAGATTTAACACTTGAATGTCTAGAAAGACTAAATATTAATGATGTTGTGAGACTTCATGGAGTACCCTTATCAATTGCTTCAGATCGTGATCCTCATTTTAGGTCAAGATTTTGGAAAAGACATCAGAAATCCCTAGATACTGAATTTCGTTTGAGCGCTGCCTACCACCCTCAAACTGATGGACAATCAGAATGAACTATTCAAACTTTATAAGACATGTTGAGATCATGCTCACTTGACTCTCAAGGTATGTGGGATCAATATTTACCTCTGGTAGAATTTTCCTATAACAATAGTTTCCATTCAAGTATTCAAATGGAACTATATGAAGCGTCATACGGAAAGAGATGTCGCACACCAACATGTTTGGATGACGTTAGTGAAAGAAAACTCGTAGGCCTAGAACAGGTGGAGGAAATGATGGAAAAGTTGAAGGTAATCCAAAACTACATCAAAGACGCTCAATGTAGGAAGAATAGCTATGTCGATAACTGAAGGAAGGATTTGGAATTTCGGGTAGGAGATAATGTTTTCTTGAAGGTATCTCCATGGAAGAGAGTTATACGTTTAAAAAAGAAAGGTAAATTGAGTCCCAGGTACATAGGACCATTCAAAATTCTAGAACGAACTAGGGTTGTAGCTTACTGGTTGGTAATGCTTCCAAGTATCTCCAAAGTTCACGATGTGTTCCACATATCACTGTTGAGAAAATACATGCCTAAAACAATGCATGTAATCACCTATGAGGAAGTATTACTGAACCTGATATATCTTATTGCAAAGATCCTATCAGGATTCATGATACAAGAGATCAAGTGCTGAGAAACTGGATGACTCATCTGGTAAATGTTCTCTGGAGGAACCATAAGATGGAAGAGGCAATGTGGGATCATGATGAACATATGATGAATAACCACCCGAGTCTTTTCATGCGGTGGTATTATAGAAATTTTTAGGACAAAATTATTTGAAGGAGGGGAGAATGAAACACCCCAGGGTTCCACTATACGATTATCTTTTAATAATATAGTAGCGTGTGTTGTATGTAACTTCAAGATTCTAACACACCGCGACCAATCAAAGTAGCCGTTATGAATAGTTGTACCCAATTTTTGAAATTCTATAAATTTTATCTCTCAAAATGGACTTCATTTTTGGATACAGAATATCGAAATTATCCTAGGGTGAATTTTGGTACTTTTCGGATAATTTTTATATTTTTATGAATAGTTAAAATTACTAAATTTTAATTAAAAACAACTTTTTTAATAAAAATAATTAATAGTGATAAATTATGAATTTGATTGGTTTTAAAGTATATTTAGAATTTATTTTTACCATTTAATAAAATTTTGGTGATTGGACATAATTTCACATTTATACCGGACATAAACAAATGTCAATCTTTTGATAGTTATTATCTCTTCAAACACGCTTTTTGTTTTAACAACAAGAATTAATTTTAAATTAATTTATGCCACTTCTGTGTTTTAAATTTAGAAAAGTGGACTCCATATTTATAATCAGGAGGTCCAAATTTTTTATATAGGTAACTTTTATTTTTAGACATTTTGAATAATTACTTCGGTAAATATTTTATTTACCATGGTTAAAGGGTAAATCCAGTAAATAAGGGTAAACAAATAGTATTATAATAATAATTAATTACCCTAAAACGTGTCCTAACCCTATTGGTTGATACATTTCCTACCATGGAAATATATGGTTTTATATTGGGACCCCATGGATCCACTTGTAAGTGATAATGACACTTTATATTATTTAAGTTAAAGTAAATACAACAATGACATAAACATATATCTTTTAGAAAAACAATTTTTACATAGGGTTATATATGTTATATTTTCTACTATAGATATTTATTAGAAATATAAAAATATTTGATACATAATGGTATTTTATTTATAATTTTTATAAATTTAATAATTAAATTTATTTATGACACAATAATGATGCAATATTTCCCTTATTAATAAAATAATCAAATAATTGGTATTATAAAAGATAAAATAAATATAATTTGAACGTTTTGATTACATCCACGAATTTTATTGGTTAATATGACATGATACGATTTCCTAAATAAATTTCTTTAGAATTAATAAATTTTTTGTGACTTAAAAAAATCAATTATTAAATATTCTCAAAATTGACATAAATAATTTTTTTAAAAAAGTATTATATTATTAATTGATAATCTATTCCTAAAAATATAGGGATCAGACATATGAATTATATCATGATAGGTGTATCATTAATGGAACACTTGTGGGTCTCTTGGATGTATATAGTATGTTTATTAACTATATAATATAAAAATACAAAGTGACATGGTAATGTCAAACTAATTAACTAAGAGTTAAAACTAAAAGATAAGGATAATAAAAAGACCCAAACCTGTCTAAAATATATTGGTTGAAAGTATTGCGACCCATCCCCACCATAGACTTTGAATAATTAACTTCGGAGCCATTATAAACCGAGTATGAATTTATTATAAAATAATAGTTTAAGTATATCCTAAAGATCCCCTCCTTTCCCTTATAAAAGAAAACCACTTATAACCAATTCTTATCACCTTAAAAGCCTTTTGGTTCAGCCAACCCCTGCCAAAATATTCTCTCAACTTCCCTAATTTCAACCTAGATGCCTTAGTTTGATCATAAAGCCAACCTAAGGATCCATTTTTATCAAATAAAATGGAAGAACCAGAGGAAGAGGAAATTTTTTCTCCGCCCTCTTTCAAGTTCCATTCTTCTTCAACTTCTTCATTCATTGTTATTTCCATTATAAAATAATAAATCTAGTATATTCTATATACTATGATGTTATTATAAATATGGTACAGCCATATTCATTATTCTATCTATCCTTTGAATGACATCTCACCATACGTTCGTACGTATGGCCTACCGTCTCCACGTCGTGGTGTAATTGTTATTCAATACAATATTATTTGGATGGGTATAATAATGATGTTTAATTAATGTAAATAATATATATAACATGATAATTATTCTGTATATATGATATACCATCAAAATATATATTATTTTAATATCAAACGAATGATATTGTCCCCCATGCGTACGTACGGATTACCCTCTCCACGAACGCGATGAGATTCATTTACCATCGTATCCATTAAAGACTAAATTTTATTTGATGATTAAAAATAATTTTTACAGACATGATATCATTTTGGATGTGAATAATATACATCCCATCCATAAAAAATATGTCTCACATAAAAAAGAATATAAAGAAAAATGAATCTGTTAACACCCAAAACGATGATAATACTAAGATATTATTAATAAATCAATGTTAAAATATTATATATGATATAATAGTAATGTATATGATTATTATATAATTTAATAATAATTATTTCACCATTATACAGGAGGTTAAACTACCCTCAACCAATGAAAAGTACAAGGTAAGGGTTTATTTCACAATCTTTTCATTATCCGATGTTGTTTTTAAGTAATTATCTACTAGGACCACTTTATCATCCACATCCATGTTTCTTAAAAATGTATTTCAAATAATTCATACTATTTTAAAGACTATGGGTTAAAGTAATTTATACCCTGGTTTGACTTTTTATAATCTGTTTATAAATAAATCTGTTCGTCGTTTTCCAAACAAGGTCCTTTTTAACCTTTTCGACAAAATTAAGGTAAAAATGAGTTTTTAACTTATACGGCAGTTGCATTTATTCTCCTCCATTATTAAAACTTTTAAGCTTCCCTTACAAGATTATAATAATATTTTCTAAATAAAGGTTTTCTTTAGAATTTTGTGACTTTTAAATTATTTCAAAATAATAGATATTTCACTCAAATATTTTTGATTTCATATATGTCAATATCCATTGATGGATTTTAAACATATTTGAAGATGATTTTTTATGATACAAATCATACATGTTGTATTGAAGTTTTTGTGATATGTATGACTATGGATGTGTTATTTTTATACCATTCATGGTTTATGGAGAACGTATTGACATTTCGTATGATAGTTTTAATACGAATGATTATGTTATGTGTAAACCTGTTCATATGAAGAATTCCTTGGACTTAATAAGAGAAGGGTGGATCCCGCTATAGCTACTTGATGCATCGGTAGGTATAATGAGACAAACTAGGGTCGTGGCACAAAGCCTTGAAAAAATCTTATTTATAGACATGGCACAAGGCCTTGACTATGTGGTTATGATTGTCTGGAATTATACATTCCATCATTATGAAAGTGGTTATTGATACTGCATGTGATTATTCGACTAGTAGAATATCCATGTGAATAAGTAAATGGAATTATTTCATTTTATTTTTTCTATATTATCTTTATGGTCAAGATTAAAAGGCTTTTGTTTTAGTTATACATTGCCTTAAATGTTTATGCTTCTTTATGAAATTTTCTGCTATATTGTTATCCTTACTGGGCATCTGAGCTCACACCTTTATATATTTTATTTCTTCCATGATGTGAAGAAGTAAATTATGAATGACCTGCAGGGATAATATAAGGGGATATGAGTGTGCAGACAAGATGTTCTTGTAGTTTTTCACTTTATGATGTAATGTAAACGTTATGAATGTATCTAGTGATTCCAAGGCTCATAAACAAATTGGTCTATCGAGACATGATCATTTGTGATAATGAAAATATTATGTAATAATGAACCGACTCTAGGTAATTGGGGTTGGGACATTACATGAAACATGTAAGAAAAAACATTGAAACATAACATTAAAAATAAATGAACAATATGGTTTATTTTCTGCGAAGAAACAATTGAAGGCTTTTATATCACCTTGTAATTAGGAAAATGGAATGTTATGTTATATTGGTAACAGATCATAAATAGAATTTCGGTAGTCGTTACATGAATGATAATAGTAAGATGAAACATGATTTTCAATAGTTTTAGGTTTACCCATCAGTGTCTAGATCATGTCATCTAAATGTGCATTTAATAGCCTCCTAGTACTTCCATAATCTATCAATGTAGAGTAGCAGCAATTTTTCATGCTTGTAGACAGTTATATTTCTCCCTACAATTGGAAATTAAACATAAAAATGAGTAAAATTAGTGGATTTCATTGATTTTGTGAATTTATTGAAATTTTTCCTTCTCATTAATGTACTTCCATGAAGAAACCAAGGATTAAACTAATCATTCATGATGTTTTGAATTATAATCTAAATCAACGATTATAAATTTGAAAGAGTTAAGTAAATATATATTTAATCAAGGTATGTTTCAATAAAAAATTACTCAAAAGTAACAATATTCCTGATTTAGTAAAAATAAATAACATGAAATTAAGTATGATGGAATTTATAAGAAACTAAAATAATATGCTACTCTATGTACTGTAATAAAAGAATAATTTAGAATAGTTTTTGGAGACTATTGTTTAAGGGTGATAAGGAATCACATATTTCGAATGTATGGAGGATTTTATTCTCTTCAATGAGAAATCGTTATAAATTTTTTTATTAATTGTTGATGTGACATCAAAACTTCTTAGTATTAGAATATTTTACCTGTTTAAGGTCGAAACATTTCTCAAATAATTGTGATAATAAGTGGGAAAAAGGGCACATTAGATAATAACCATGTATGACTAGGGAAATTGTAATCAACAACAAGACTAACATAATTAGAAAAAAATATGTGTTATTTTATATACATTATCCCGGTGTTTCATTTTACAGGTTATCAGAAGTCTCAGGACATGTTAAATCCTATAACTCACAATTTTCTAATATATATTTACATCATTCTATTAATAGTAATGTAATCCCATCAATTCATTGTAATGTTATTAACTGTTATAGATAATGAATGATCCCTCACATTAATTATCTAGATTTATATGTTGTCATTTATATATTCAATTTTGATTCTATTTAATAGATAAAAATTATTCAGGAAATCAAAATTACTGTAGAAATATTCAAATATAAATGAAGGAAAAATGATTTATTAAAATGTTTATTCGAAAGTGATTGAATAAGTTCATAGGCTGTCAAAAAACTAATTCCATCATAATAAAACATCAAATAATATATTATGTAAAGGAAAATGAGAAAAGAGAATTTCACTAATCAAAACATACATCCAAAAACTAAAATAAATTAATTATATTTTAAGAAAAAATAATCTTTCATTTCATCTATTCATACCTAATTTTATTCTTACTACTATATGACATAAAGAGGAAACCATTTTGTAATTTTTTTACACCAACATCTACATAAATAACCATCCATGTGATTATATACATATATCATTAATCACCCATCTTATAAATGAGGCTCAAAGAATCTCTTGAATAATATCCAAAACATAGCTATACTGCAATTTTCATATTGACATTCACATTTAATCTCTATGGGAGTCCTCTCTGCCATGAAACATTCATTTCAACCACCAAATATGGAAATTCCTGCATCAAACTTCTACAATCATCCCTCATGCATCTCTACCTCCAACTATAATCTCATTGCATCCACCCATATTCATATAATGGTTCTCTAATCCATTTTTAACCAAAACCATCTTCATCTGTGTAGAATCTGTAAATAGAGATGAAAAAATTATTTATTGAACATGAAGAATCATAATTTCATCAACATTCAAACTATAATCCCATATATTATTGAGAAACAATATAAAAACAACAATCAAAATAGAATATAATTATCAAAATATATAAAAACCTATTACATGTAGTATAAAATCAATCAATGAAGAAAATAAATAATATAAAATTAGTATCTGATCTTAAATCATTAAATCAAAAAAGTTGTATGCCATCAAAGTAGTGGTATACACCTGTACCAACTGACAAACATATAATAAATCTGAATCTCATCAGTAGAATATTTTAAAACCTAGTACATGTAGAATATAAAAAGGACTAGTTTCAATGTACTACTGTTTGATAATAATCAAAACTATATGAAAATAATGTATGAATGTGGATATTAAAAAATAACATATTAATGACTTAAATATGTTAAGATTCTTTTGAAACTAGATTTGAATGTAATTGAACTGAAAATGTATAATATACCTGAGATGTACTAATACGAGAAATTCATTAAAACTATGTAACTATTTAAGGTGACTTTACTTTAAATTTATCAAAAAATGAATGATTCATTATATGAAAAGATAAATCTATTTTCCCAAATCAGTGATGCACATTAGATTAACTGATTAACCTAATAGGCAATTTCAACTCAACATTATGTCAAATTCATCACATAATCACAAGTGGTTCTCTTGATAATAAGTAATTTTATAACATATTTTCAAGATGGAGATTTAATGTTAGGGTTAATAAACTACATTATTTATATAATATAGATCGAAACACATTGATTCGACAAGGAATACATCTCCGATAAAAATAGTGTAATCGAAACCATATAAATGATTGACCTATCCATTACAAATTGAAAATATTTATGAATAAAGATCTTAAATTCTGGATAACCGATGTGAATTTTTTCCATCCTTGACTTTTCAATGTTCGCATGATAAAGACCACCTGAGAAATTAATGTATATGGCATGTTCCTAAATTCATGTATAACTGGAAAATGCAAATAATTGTCGTAAAATATTGGTTTTATTGTATTATGTCATATGAATCATATTCATATATATTTAGTGCAAAAAAATTATATATAGTTGATACAATATTGAAATCAACTCACCAACATTGAATGGAAACATGTATACTGTTCAAACAAACATATAAGTAGAAACACATATGTAGTAGAAACAGAACATATTAACAATGACCAAACTAACTTATTATGCAGTGTCACCAATGATATAAAAATAATTGAAACACAATAATATACAAGTTATGATATGAAAAATTTAGAATAAAAAAAATAAAAAACATGAAATTAACAAAGTAATCAATTTTAACTATATATTATATATATGGAAAAAATTTATAATCAATATAAAACATTAAATTGAATCAGTTGAATTTTGTTGACAACATTTCTATACTATGCTTCAATAGTTGTGAAGGATGAATGTTTGTTTTAAGAGTTTTTCAAGCATAAATAATGGATTGATATATAATTCAAAACAATAATTGAATAAAACATAAATCAATGTTCAACAATATGATGAAAAATTAAAATGAATAAGTAAATGGAAATGTATTGAATCATCCATCACTTCTATTTCTGTGCAAAACACTGGAAAACATCATTTTTATTAATATTCATATTGGTCTGAAGAATTTAATGCATGTTTTATTTCATTTTTTGTCAGAGAACGACTATTATCATTTCTGGACTCAGGGATCTTGGACATTTGGAGGGTCATTTAGGAAAGTTTTAAAGTGGTCTCCAGACATCGAAATTGGTACTTATCCTTCTATCGCTCCTGTCTGGATTGGGTTCCGTGGTTCACCCTTGCATCTTTTCAAGCAGTGTGCTCTCAATGCAATTGTTAATCTATTTGTAATTACAATTAGACTTGACTCAGCTTCCTTGAATCTTTCTCGGCCTTCAGTAGCTAGGATTTCCATTTAAATTGATATCTCATGCAAACTGTAACGACCCAATCTTTTTGAGTAGTATATTAACTTAATCTTAATGATTTAATAAGATGTTAATGGTTAATTCAGAAAGAGGAGTCGATGGCTTCATCCAGTAGACTCGACCCTTATAAAGCCCACTTGTCAGAGCTTGGAAAGGAGGTAGCATCTGTGGGCTTTTCTTTGGACCACGCCCAAACCGAACTCCAGCGTGTCAAGCTTGAACGGAAACGCCTACGGGAGAAGTTCAAGTTAGTAGAGATTACTACTAGGGCAATGTTATATGAGCCTACCTCAGATTCTCTCACCATAGCACACCTTACACTTTGGTCTTATGCCGGTGTTATAAGGGGCTATGTGACGAGACCCTAGCTTCCTTGTGTAAACCTTTCGGGTGAATAAATTGAGATTTCTTCCTTTAGTGATGTTTGTGAAATTTCAAATGTCTAGATAATTTTAGAATCCATTTTATTGATGAATTTTGAAAAAAGGATATTTTAAAATATTTATGTAAACCCTAAATAACTAATGATGTGAAATGATTATCAAAAAATGGTCTTCTACAAAAGTGTTCATTAAGGAATTTGGAGTCTAATAAGATTAACTTAATTTTTGATGATTAGTAAATTATGAATAGTGATTTTACGCTTAGGATTAGTAATGTGACCAAATGGATTAGTAATTTCACTCAAAGAAAGTTTTAATATAATTCAGACACCTAGATTAAGTAATGTGATTCAATAAAATGGGTAAATAACGGTTTCATAAATTATTAGTCAAGTGTTAGTTTTTTCGGATTAATAGTGTTTTTTAATTAAAAATTTAATTAAAAATTATTTTTATAAAAATGACTTTATTTTTAACTCAGAGCATCGATATTATGTTATAGTAATTTTTGGGGATTTTTCTGAAAAAAAACGAATTTTCGATGAATAGTGTTTTTATTTAAAAATTAAATTAAAATTATTTAGAAAATTATTTTTATAAAATGGAGTTCATAAATGTATTTAAAGCATCGATATTTTGTTAAGGTGAAATTTTGAGATTAATCTGAGAAAATTGAATTTTTGATGAATAGTGAAAATATAGTTTTTAAGTTATGGGTGTTTAATGACATCATTAAATGAGGTATTAATTATATATTCAATATGGTCGAATTATGAATATTAAGATAAGGTGTGATGTGTCCCAAGTGGCCAATACCATGGTAAAATACCATGGGCAAGCCCATGGTTTTGCCAAAACCACTAGTGAGGCGTCCCTTGGCCATTAATACCTTGTCCACTCACTTTCCCTATAAATACCCACCCTTTACTCCTTTAGTTTCCACTCCAAACTCTCCCCCAACTAATTTATGGTCTACTTACCTCCCAAGGAGTCCTCCAATGGTTCCCCCAAGCCCTCAAGGTCCAAAATGTTGAGTTTCAAGAGTCACGTTTTAAGGTAAGGGATCCGAACCCTCTCTTTCTTTTAATGTAATCTCTTTTATGTCATTCCTTTTATACTCCATGTTCTTATGTGAGAGGGTGTTATTTTATATTCTTATTACTTCCCCTTTCATGTTTATATGATGAGAGATCCCCTATTACTCTCATCATTTCTTTTTTGAAAGTTTTAGTGACGTCGTTAGGCTGCCGAATGTTTAAGTGATTCTTTCACCCTTCTTTTTTTTCAAGTTCGATTTCCATGTCAAATATTTAAAGTTCCATTATTATGTTGGGGTATGATATCTATATCTATCATAATGATCTCTTATGATCATATTATGAGAGAACCTAATTGATCTGTTCAATTCATTTTTGTTGAAGTTTAAGTGACGCTGTTAGGCTGCCGAATTTTCATAAGAGAAATCGAATTTTTGTCTTCCTTCCACGTTTTTTATTTCAAATGGTATGACCTTAAAATTTCATCACCATGTCCATATATACTTCTTATTCTTTCTTTCTACTATTTTATGGGTCAATTATTATTGTTCGACCCATGTCTCTTCTCTTTTCAAAGTTTTCTAAAACCGTGTAACATAGTCGTTATGCTGCAGAATTTTCGTCTCAAAATGCCTCTCTTTTTTGAAAATTATTTTATTTTACAGAGTGAATACTCAAAGATCCTATTACTAAAGGGGTATTCACATATATATAAAAATGTTCTATTTTAAATTCTGGGATTTACATACATGATACCCGCTTTCCCTTTCCGTGGGTTTAAAGTAACGTAAAGATCATGTCTTTAAAGAAGTTTTTAAAACGTTATGATTATGAAATGAAACCCATTTATTTTATGCTATATGGGTTATTTATGAAATGTTTGATGATGATATATGTGGCTCACATGAAAATAAAGGCAAATTTAAGGGTGCACCCTGATAGCGCTCCAATGCATTGGGTAAAGACTTAATCTCTAGAGATGACCATTTTAACGACGCCTTGGTGAATAACCTTGGTAATTTTTAACGACACCTTGGGGATGGACCTTGGTGAAACGAAAAGATTTTAAATATTAAATGTTGCAGCCACATCTTCAAGTTATAAAAAATGTTATTTTTATTATGAAGTATCTCATTATTTATTTCTCATGGCTTAAGGTTCTTTTCAACTCCTTGGTGAAGTATCTCAAGTTCACATGTAAAATGTTTCTCTTGTTTCCCTTACTGGGCCTTCTGCTCACCCTTTCTTTTGATGTATGTCCCCAGGTTATGAGATGCATAATAAACATAGGATGAACTAAAGGAGAATCCTTTCAAGTGTTTAAGAAGAAATTTTTATGTTTTTTTTACGTATTATGATCCTTTTTTCCAAGACACTAAACCTTAATGATCCTCAGTTTTGTGTAATGTAATGAAAGTTTATGTTATAAAAAGACGGGATGCTATAGTTGGTATCATGTGATGATGGCCCTCCGATGGTGACCACAATGCACCATGTGCTGAAGACCCTCCGATGGAAGCCAGAATGGAAAAATTCATGCGAATGATGAACCAACTGACTCAAGTTATGAGTAATAACTTGAATCAAGCTGAGAGGCCGACCTCACCATGAAGGGAGCAACACTTTGTTGAGTCCTTCATGCGTCAACGACCGCCAACATTCAGTGGATCTACTGAACCATTGGTTGCAGAATAATGGATAAGCTCCATTGAAATGATCTTTTCTGTACTTCATTGTTCGGAACAAGAAAAAGTCACCCTTGCTGTTTACCGCCTAGAGGGAGAAGCTGATCAGTGGTGGTCACTGATCAAAAACACGAAGCCACGAGGAGAGATAGAAGCTATGGAGTGGGAAGAATTTCGGGGAATTTTCCTTAACAAGTATTTCCCTCGTTCCATGAGAATGAGAATGGATAAAGAGTTTCTCGAGCTGAAGCAGAAGGAGAACGAATCAGTCGGAAGCTATGAGATTAACTTCACAAGGCTTTCCCGTTATACCTCAAGCTTTGTCATGGACCCTAATGAGAAGGTTGATAGATTCTTTGGTGGACTACGATCTCATCTACGGAAGAATCTAGCCAACATGGACTATGATAGCTTTGAAGAAATAGTTCTAAGTGCTATGAAAGTTGAGCTGGAGTTTGGTGAGACACAGTGGTCTCATAAACCAAATGAAAAGAAGAGATCGTTGGAGCCCAGTTTAGGGAAGTCTTTTGATCAGGGAAGAGGTGGAAAGCAAATGCAACTTACCACATGCAATAAATGTGGGAAGAATCATCTGGGGAACTACTTGAACGGAAGCGGCAAGATCTACAAGTGTGGAAGAGGAGGCCATATTGCTCGGAATTGTCATAGTGAGGTGAAGCCTCAGCTTCCCAACACTAACGACAGAGGAAAGATGGTTCTTGCCCTACCCGAAGTCACATGCTTCACGTGTGCACAACTTGGGCACTTTGCTAACCAATGTCCAAATCCGAGGGTGGTGGAGGGGAATCACCACCAACCTCAGCAGAGGCCAAGAGAGAAAGGTCGTGCTTTCGCTATCACAACAGCTGAAGTTGAAGTCCCAAACGATGTGGTAGGAGGTACTCTTGTTGTCCTCTCAAAACTAGCAAGTACTTTATTTGATTCTGGTTCTACGCATTCCTTTATTTCCTCCAAGTTTGCAAGGAATATAGAATCAATCCCTGAACTGCTAGAGGTAGAGTTTTCTGTCAAGACTCCAAGTGGGATTATCCTTGCTTCAACAGTATTTAGAGACTCTAGTGTTTACATTGGTGAGAACAATCTTATCGAAAATCTAGTAGTCATTCCCATGATGGAATTCGACATTTTACTAGGGATGGACTGGCTCTCAAAGTATAATGCTACGATCAAATACAAAAGTAAGGAAATCTCAGTAGTCTTGAATGAACGACATATAATTATCTTCCAAGGAGAGAAATCCCGAACTGACCCCTATCTAGAAGAACCTCCTATAGAATTCTTTATGGAGATAATCGGTGATGATGAAGAAGGAAAAGGGAGCATACAAATAGAAGATGTTCCAATTGTTCAGAAATACATGGATGTATTTCCTGAGGAGTTACCTGGACCTCCCCCAGGAAGAGAGGTAGAGTTCTCCATTGAACTCATACCTGGGTCTCAACCGATATCAAAGACTCCATATAGAATGGAAAATGTGGAGCTAGAAGAGATAAAGAAACAACTCCAAGACTTGTTGGAGAAGGGGTTTATCCGACCGAGTGTCTCTCCTTGGGGAGCACCAGTTCTCTTTGTGAAGAAGAAGGATGGATCAATGCGGCTATGCATCGATTATAGAGAACTGAACGGGATCACAGTGAAGAACATATATCCTCTTCCAAGAATTGATGATTTATTTGACCAACTTCGTGGGGCTCAATTCTTCTCTAAGATTAACCTTCGATCTGGTTATCATCAACTAAGGGTGAAGAAGGATGATATTCCAAAGACTGCCTTCTGATCAAGATTTGGGCATTATGAGTTTACTGTTATGCCCTTCGGCTTGACTAATGCTCCTGCTATTTTCATGGATTTGATGAATAGAGTCTTTAAGGACTACCTTGATAACTTTGTGGTAGTTTTTATTGATGATATTTTGATATATTCAAAAAGTCATGAGGAGCATGAAGATCATATAAGGGTTATATTGAAAACTCTTCGGAAGGAGAGGCTCTTTGGGAAGTTCAGCAAGTGTGAGTTTTGGTTACAACAGGTGGCCTTCTTGGGGCACATCGTAACCAATGAAGGAATCTCAGTTGACCCTACAAAGACAATGGTCACAAAAATAACTGATATTCGTAGTTTCCTTGGTTTAGCGGGATATTATAGGAGGTTTATGAAAAACTTTTCACGGCTTTCTAATCCACTAACCATGTTGACTCGAAAAAAGGTTAATTTCATCTGGACAAAGGAATGCGAGGAAAGTTTCCAAGAACTGAAGAAGAGATTGGTTACTGCGCCTGTGTTAACACTACCCTGTATCGGAGAAGGGTTCGTTATTTTTAGCGATGCCTCTCTGAAAGGGCTTGGGTGCGTCCTCATGCAAAATGACATGGTAATTGCTTATGCATCTCGACAGTTGAAGATTCATGAGCAGAATTATCCTACGCATGATCTAGAGCTGGCGGCAGTTGTTTTTGCTCTAATGATATGGAGGCACTATCTTTATGGGGAGAAATGTGATATATACACTGACCACCAAAGTCTAAAGTATATTTTCACACAGAAAGAATTGAACACGAGACAAAGGAGATGGTTGGAGCTTATTAAAGACTATGATTGTTCAATTCATTATCACCTGGTAAGAGCAAACAAAGTCGCGGATGCATTACGCAGGAATGATCTTGTTGTTTTTGCAACAATGAGAATATTAGGAGATCCCTTGATTAAAGATCTAGTAAAACTAGACATGGGAATTATAAGGAATGGGACATCATCAACCCTATCCCAAATGATTTCTCAACATTCATTACTAGAGAAGATCAAGAAGGCTAAAAAAGAAGATCATTTGCTGCAGGAGATGTTGGAGGCTGTAAAAGATGGGAAGTTCCCAGATTTCAATATTGATCAAGAAGGTGTATTGAAATTTCGTACAAGACTATGTGTCCCATCTATTCCAGAGATAAATAAAGAACTGATGGATGAAGCTCATAGCTCTACTTTCTCTATACATCCGAGAAGCACTAAGATGTATAGAGACCTTCGTGATCATTATTGGTGGGATAACATGAAGAGAGAGATTGCTGATTACACTACAAGGTGCCCGGTGTGTCAGCTAGTAAAGGCAGAAATACAACTTCCTAAGGGGGTATTACAACCACTACCCATACCAGTATTGAAGTGGGATAATATCACTATGGACTTTGTAACTGGTCTCCTGAATACATCCAAAGGAAACAATGTGATATGGGTTATTGTGGATCGTCTCACCAAGACAGCCCATTTTATCTCTATTCGGGAAGATTTCTCTCTGGATCAGCTTGCCAAGATATACGTGAAGGAAGTGGTAAGGCTGCATGGGGTACCACTATCCATCGTATCTGATCGTGACCCAAGATTCACATCAAAATTCTGGAGAAGTCTTCAACATTCTCTGAATACTGAATTGAATTTTAGTACGGCCTATCATCCTCAAACTGATGGCCAATCTGAAAGGACTATTCAGACACTTGAAGACATGATGAGATTATGCTCAATGGAATTTAAAGGTGGATGGGATCAACACCTCCTATTAGTTGAGTTCTCCTATAACAACAGCTTCCATTCGAGTATTCAGATGGCACCATATGAAGCTCTATATGGAAAGCGGTGTAGAACTCCTACTTGTTGGGATGAAACTGGTGAGAGGAAGCTTCTTGGGCCTGATCTCGTGCAAGAGATGACGGAACAGGTTCATGCCATCCAACAACACATAAAGGCTGCTCAGAGTCGGCAGAAGAGCTATGATGACAATCGTCGAAGGGACTTGGAGTTTGGTGTTGGTGACAAAGTCTTCCTTCGAATTTCTCCATGGAAGAGAGTCATGCGGTTTGGGAAGAAAGGGAAGCTCAGCCCTAGGTACATTGGCCCCTATGAAATCCTTGATCGCATAGGAGCAGTGGTCTATCGTTTAGAACTTCCACCGAATCTAGCTCATGTTCATAATGTCTTCCATGTATCTCTCTTGAGGAAGTACATACCCGACCCTTCGCATGTACTGAACCCAGAGGTGGTACAACTAGAACATGACCTCTCTTACGAGGAGCATCCAGTGGAGATCTTGGAACGTAGAGACAAGGTCCTACGAAACAAGACTACCCACCTTGTGAAAGTGTTGTGAAGGAATCATAAATATGAAGTGGTGACTTGGGAGCCGGAGGAAACAATGAAGCAAAAGTACCCTCACCTTTTCGACTAGGCCTCAAGTATAAATTTCAGGGATGAAATTTCTTAAGGGGGGAAGAATGTAACGACCCAATATTTTTGAGTAGTATATTAACTTACTCTTAATGATTTAATAAGATGTTAATGGTTAATGCAGAAAGAGGAGTCGATGGCTTCATCCAGTAGACTCGACCCTTATGAAGCCCACTTGTCAGAGCTTGGGAAGGAGGTAGCATCTGTGGGCTTCGCTTTGGACCAAGCCCAATCCGAACTCCAGCGTGTCAAGCTTGAACGGAAATGCCTACGGGAGAAGTTCATGTTAGTAGAGATTACTACTAGGGCAATGTTATCTGAGCCTCCCTCAGATTCTCTCACCATAGCACACCTTACACTTATGTCTTATGCCAGTGCTATAAGGGGCTATGTGATGAGACCCTAGCTTCCTTGTGTAATCCTTTCGGGTGACTAAATTGAGATTTCTTCCTTTAGTGATGTTTGTGAAATTTCAAATGTCTAGATAATTTTAGAATGTATTTTATTGATGAATTTTGAAAAAAGGATATTTTAAAATATTTATGTAAACCCTAAATAACTAATGATGTGAAATGATTTTCAAAAAATGGTCTTCTACAAAAGTGTTCATTAAGGAATTTGGAGTCTAATAAGATTAACTTAATTTTTGATGAATAGTAAATTATGAATAGTGATTTTACGCTTAGGATTAGTAATGTGACCGAATGGATTAGTAATTTCACTCAAAGAAAGTTTTAATATAATTCAGACACCTATATTCAGTAATGTGATTCAATAAAATGGGTAAATAACGGTTTCATAAATTATTATTCAAGTATTAGTTTTTTCGGATGAATAGTGTTTTTTAATTAAAAATTTAATTAAAAATTATTTTTATAAAAATGACTTTATTTTTGAACTCAGAGCATCGATATTATGTTATGGTAATTTTTGGGGATTTTTCTGAAAAAAACGAATTTTCGATGAATAGTGTTTTTATTTAAAAATTAAATTAAAATTATTTAGAAAATTATTTTTATAAAATGGAGTTCATAAATGTATTTAGAGAATCTATATTTGGTTAAGGTGAAATTTTGAGATTAATCTGAGAAAGTTGAATTTTCGATGAATAGTGAAAATATAGTTTTTAAGTTACGGGTGTTTAATGTCATCATTAAATTAGGTATTAAGTATATATTCAATATGGACAAATTATGAATAGTAAGATAAGGTGTGAGGTGTCCCAAGTGGCCAATACCATGGGCAAATACCGTGGGCAAGCCCATGGTTTTTCCAAAACCACTAGTGAGGCGTCCCTTGGCCATTAATGCCTTGTCCCCTCACTTTCCCTATAAATACCCACCCTTTACTCCTTTATTTTCCACTCCCAACTCTCCCCCAACGAAGTTCTGGTCTCCTTACCTCCCAAGGAGTCCTCCAAAGGTTCCCCCAAGCCCTCAAGGTCCAAAACATTGAGTTTCAAGAGTCACGTTTTAAGGTAAGGGATCCGACCCCTCTCTTTCTTTTAATGTAATCTCTTTTATGTCATTCCTTTTATACTCCATGTTCTTATGTGATAGGATGTTATTTTATATTCCCCTAACTACCCCTTTCATGTTTATATGATGAGAGATCCCCTCTTACTCTCATCATTTCGTTTTATGAACGTTTAAGTGACGCCGTTAGGCTGCCGAATGTTTAAGTGATTCTTTCACCCTTCTTTTTTTTCAAGTTCGATTTCCATGTCGAATATTTCAAGTTCCTTTATTATGTTGGGGTATGATCTCTATATCTATCATACTTATCTCTTATGATCATATTATGAGAGACCCTAATTGATCTTTTCAATTCATTTTTGTTGAAGTTTAAGTGACGCCGTTAGGCTGCTGAATTTTCATAAGAGAAATCAAATTTTTGTCTTCCTTCCATGTTTTTTATTTCAAATGGTATGACCTTAAAATTGCATCACCATGTCAATATGTACTTCTTATTCTGTCCCTCTACTGTTTTATGGGTCAATTATGATTTTTCGACCCATGTCCCCTCTCTTTTCAATGTTTTCTAAAACCGTGTAACATAGCTGTTATGCTGCAGAATTTTCGTCTCAAAATGCCTCTCTTTTCTCAACATTATTTTATGTTACAAAGTGAATACTCAATGCTCCTATTCATAAAGGGGTATTCACATATATATAAAAATGTTCTATTTTAAATTCTGGGATTTACATACATGATTCCCTCTTTCCCTTTCTGTGGGTTTAAAGTAACATAAAGATCATGTCTTTAAAACAGTATTTAAAACGTTATGATTATGAAATGAAACCCATTTACATTATGCTATATGGGTAATTTATGAAATTTTTGATGATGATATATGTGGATCACATGAAAATAAAGTCAAATTTTAGGGTGCACCCTAATAGCGCTCCAATGCATTGGGTAAAGACTTAATCTCTAGAGATGACCATTTTAACGACGCCTTGGTGAATAACCTTGGTAATTTTTAACGACACCTTGGGGATGGACCTTGGTGAAACGAAACGATTGTCAATATTAAATGTTGCAGCCACATCTTCAAGTTATGAAAAATGTTATTTTTATTATGATGTATCTCATGATTTATTTCTCATTCCTTAAAGTTCTTTTCATGTCCTTGGTGAAGTATCTCAAGTTCACATGTAAAATGTTTCTCTTGTTTCCCTTACTGGGCCATCTACTCACCCTTTCTTTTGATGTATGTCCCCATGTTATGAGATGCATAATGAACATAGGATGAACTAAAGGAGAATCCTTTCAAGTGTTTAAGAAGAATGTTTTATGTTTTTTTATGTATTATGATCCTTTTTTCCAAGACACCAAACCTTAAAGATCCTCAGTTTTGTGTAATGTAATGATAGTTTATGTTATAAAAAGACGGGATGCTATACGAACTACCTTCTCGTTTCTGGATTAAAAATAGAGATTCTGGTTTTATTCAAGACGTTGTTTTTGATAATGTTCCAGCTTACTGTAAATGCCCTTCAATAATTGCTCATTTGATGACAAATTGTGAGTATGAAATGTGTGAACCTCATCCACCTCATTCCATGCTCATTTGGGTGGAAAGGAGTGATTCCAAAAATGATCAAACAATAAGGACTGCTGCTGACACACCACCACCAAATCCCACTGACATCCCCAAGACTCTGACTGAAACTTAATACTCTAAGGGAACTCTATAAAACCATGAAGACATGACATACACTCCTTTGGAATAAGGTGAGAATTCTGATAAGGACAATACATGTCTCATTCATCGTTCCAATAATCCCAATATCCATAATATGGTGCTTTCACCCCTGATTGAGGAACATGATAAACACCATGAAGACATTGAATCTCAAAATAAGGATAAAAATGATGCTTTTGTTGAGATTGTATGTGAGTATGATATACTCTATAATACCAAGTTAAGGATCGAAATAATAGAGATACTAAATAAAGTATATAAAGATGCTCAAAATACAAGAGAAGGGGGGGGGGGTTTGAATTCTATACTATTAAAAAATTCCTAGGAACATTTAATTATGGTTATGTTTAACATGGTTAAACAAGATAGTTCACAAAACCTATAGTTCTACACACTTGCTTGATTCCAGAAATATGATTCCGAGAATGTGAATCCGGAAATATGGTTCCATAAAATGAAATATAATGACAGTTTACAAAGATAAAATTCAACCTTAAAGAGTATAGAATCTCACTAAATCAGAGTACCAGTATAATGAATTATATAATAGTTATACGTACCTCAAACAAAATGCAGCGGAAAACATGAAACAAACAAGTAACAAGTAGTAAGTCTTTTATCCCAAAGTGAAAGGTTTCCAACATCCTTGGATAATGTTCCCTTGATTTATACTTTCAATAAAGTATGTCTTACCCACACCAGGTTAAGCCCTCGATACAAAGATATGAGTATTTCTTGCTATCCCTGTAAGCCCTCAACTTCATGGTAGTCAACACCTATGTCTTTCTTAGCAAGGAAGACATCAACTTCAAGGTAATTGGTACCTATATCTTCTTATCTACGGAATCCATCTATTGTACACAGTAACAATCAGAGTTTCACATAAAAATATGAACAAGAAATTCAGTACAGACAAAGAAAAAATTCCTACCTCTCTAGATATCACTTCAGCAGCGTGTAATCTCTAGATTGATCAACTTGTTGTGAGCTCTTTCAAATGGGATCCTATTTATAGGCATGGATTTAACGGTCATCTCCCTCTTCCAACGGTCATATTTTTCCTTCAATTTCAGTGGGACATGTAAATGTTTCACTAAAACTATGGTTTGTTAGTAACTGAATGCAGGACAGCGTTCTATAAAAAAAAGTGCAAGAAAAAATAAAGTTACATAACTAAAATCTAATATTCGTAATGTAAACAAATAAAAGTTCAGAGTCTAACCAAAAATGAATTTGGAGTCTATAAAACAAGGATATTCAGATTATGTTTTCTAAGGAATTTGGAACCTGAACTCTATATAATTATGGATCTTGAATTTTAAGGAAATTCAGAATCTGGATTTACAAGAATTCGGAACATGAACATAACAAGTTCGGAGTCCGAGTTGATGAGAATTCCGAGGCAGAACTCATGAGAGTTTGCAGTCTGAATTCAGAGAACTCGGAGTCAGAACAAAGAAGAGTTCATAACTAGAATTCATATTCAGAATTCTGATTCAAGAACTCAGAAGTGTTTGGATTCTGAATTCAGAGAACTCGGAGTCAGAACTTAGAAGTGTTTGTAACCAGAATTCGTATTCAGAATTCAGAGTCAAATATCGAAAGAGTTCGTAACCAGAATTCTTATTCAAAATTTGGAGTTAGAACTCAGAAGAGTTCTGAGTCTTAATTCAAAGAACTCGGAGTCATAACTCCAAAGAGTTTGTAACAAAAAATCTGAGAATTCAGAGTCAGAACTCATAAGAGTTCGTAATCAGAATTCTAAGAATCTGGAGTCAGAACACAAAAGAGTTCGTAACTATAATTCTAATAATTTGGAGTCAGAACTCAGAAGAGTTCGTAACCAGAATTCTGATAATTCAGATCCTAAAACAGAATGATTCATATCAAGGTAATTATAGGATTCCAAGGTTTTGGTTTCAAACCAAATTTTATACATAGAAAAATGATGATATGAAAAAAGAAAACATGGTAAGGATAAATTTCCTTGGGGAAGGAAATATTTCCTTATAGATGTAAAACACATGGTAAAAAGTGATTTCCCTTGAGGTAAGGTTTTTGTGATTTTGAAAACAAGAAGTATTGGTAAAGTCATAAGGATACCTTATTGACTTTAAAATATCCACTATATATGAAGGAATGGAAAAGTCTTAAGGAAAACCTTATTGACTTAAAAATCTCCCCCTTTTTAGAATGCACAAAAATCCTTACAAAAAAGAATATAAGGACTTAGAAATATTTTTCTAGACATTGAAATAAAACTTATCTACCATTTCTCATTTTCCATGATGAATACGACTAACTCCCCCTTAGGCGTTGGAACAGTAAGGATCATATTCTAGATTTCCAGAAACAGATTATCCATTATCTTGAGTAGAAATTCTCAGTAATAAAAACTCCCCCTTATATAAACTCCTAATTTCGAAAAACATGAAAAAATTCATTTTGAAAAACATGAAAAACAAAGAAGAACAAGTACCCCCTATTAAAATAAGTTTATTACTATAAATATATTGATTTCAAAATAATGTTAACAAGGAAGATTACTATATGGGTATCATTTTTAACTTCTATTTAATGTATTCAAACATATCGGAGGGTAATTATTTTTTGAAAATATCAGCAAGTTTATCTTGCATTCCAATAAATTGAAAAATAATATCTCCTTTTAGTGTGTGATACCTAGGAACGTGATGCCTAATATCTATGTGTTTTTCACGAGATTGATGTGAAGAGTTTTTTCTAAGGGAAATGGAACTTGTATTATCACAAAAAATTTGTGTTTTGGTAAAACTCATACCATAGTATGTGAGTGTGTGTTGCATACATAGCACTTGAGCACATGAACTTCCATCTGCTACATATTCAGCTTCAACTGTGTAATGTGATGCTGAGTGTTTCTTCAGGAATGACCAAGAAACAAATGAATCTCTTAAGAAATGACAAGTTCCAGATGTACTCTTTATATCCATTATACATCCACCAAAGTCAGCATCTGAATTTTTTTAAAAGAAAATCATTTTTATAGTAAAAAAGAGTCCTAAATCCATGGTTCCCTTTATTTAGAGAAAAATTATTTTCACTGAATTTAAATGAGATTCCATATGATTGAACTAATATCTTGCACATAAGAATACTAAAAACATAAAGTCTAGAGAACTAGATATCAAGTAAAGTAAACTTTCTATCAAACCAGTAAAAGATATTTGATCTACTAGTTTTCCAGCTTCATCAAGATCAAGTGTGTTTGAGGTACCAATGGGTGTAAATATAATCTTAGTGTTATCATATCCATAAATTTTGAGAAGATATTTATTATACATATGTTCGGGATATATAGATTCCTTCTGGTTTTTTAGAAATTTGAAAACCAAGGGAAAATGTTAACTCACCAAACATACTCATTTCAAACTCAGATTTCATTAGATCTACAAAGGAATCAGTTAATGATTCCTGAGTTGATCCAAATATAATTTCATCAACATAAATTTGAAAAATCAAAATATTTTTCTTATCATTGTTTATAAAAAGGGTTGGATCTGTATTTCCATTAACAAAATTATTTTGAAGAAAAAATCATTAAGTTTATCATACCAAGATCAATGGGCTTGCTTATGTCCATACAAAGCTTTGGTAAGTCTAAAAACATGTTCAGAATGTTTTTTATCTTCCAAAATAGGAGGTTGTTCAACAAAAAATTCCTCTTGAACATAACCGTTAAGGAATGAACATTTCACATCCATGTGAAAATGTTTGAAATTGAAGAATTCAGCAAAGGCAACTAAGATACGAATAGATTCAATTATAGATACTGGAGAATAGGTTTCTTCATAGTCTATTACCTGTTGGTTACTATAGCCTTTATCAAATAATCTAGCTTTATTTCTAACTATGATTCCACTTTTATGACACTATTTTATGTAGACACATTTTACTCCAATAACAGATGTTTTGTAAGGTCTTTCAACCAAGGTCCTAAAATTATTCCTTTAGAATTCATTTAGCTAATTTCGCAATGCTTTTATCCAATAATCATCACCAAAAGTATCATTAGTGCTTTTTGGTTATAATTGGGATAGAAATTCTAGATGTTTGACTTCATTTCGTAAGAAAACTCTAGTTCTTATAGGATGACTCACATCCCCAATGATACTAATACTAGGATGATTCATTATAAACAACTGATTTGGGTTTTGTAAAACCTGTTCATAAACATAGTGTAGGAAATATTCTGGGGTAAATGGTTTAGAATCATTTTCCTGGGAATTTTCTTTATCGGAGTGATCTTCTAACAAACATTGATAATCAGTTTTTTAAAGCACATCTGAAGATACAGTTTGGGGTAATTTAAAAACAAAATGATCAGTTTCATCCTATTTGACATGTACTGTCTCTTCAACAGTACAAGTGTTTTTATTGAAAACTCTATAAGCCTTAGAATTTGTGGAGTAACGTAAGAAAATTCCTTCATTAGATTTGGGTGGGACTTTTTGTAGATTCTCTTTAGTATTCAGAATGAATACCTTGCAACCAAAAACATTTATGTAGTAATCTCTTGGTTTTCTACCATTACATAACTTATATGGGGTTTTATTGAGAAAAGGTCTAATCAAACATCGATTTATATTATAACAAACAGTACATACTACTTCACCTCAAAAATGTTTGGTTATAGAATACTCACTCAACATGGTTCTAGTTTTCTCTTGAAGAATTCTATTTCTTATATCAACAACACCATTCTATTGAGGTGTTCTGGGAGATGAGAAGTTATGAGTAATTCCTTTTCTACTACAAAAAGATTCAAAATCAGAATTTTGAAATTCTCCACCATGATCACTATGAATAGTTTTAAATGGATGATTTTTTTCATTTTTAACTTGGGCTAAAAAACTTTTAAAATATTAAAATGATTTATACTTCATTGCTAGAAAATTGACCCATGTAAATCTTATATAATCATAAACTAAAACAAATATATAATACTTGACTCTAATGCTTCCAGTTTGTGTAGGACAAAAGGGATCCATATGAACTATCTGTAATGCATCAGTAGTTGAGACCTCACCGACTGATTTAAAACATAATTTATGTTGCTTTCCATATTGACATGGGTCACAAACATTTTAAGAATAAAATCTATGCTCCGGTTGATCCTCAACTAATATTTTCATAGAAAGATTGCATAAGTTCTTATGGTTATAGTGACCTAAACATATAGTCCATAAACAAGAATGATATTTCATTGCACTATGAAAAGGTAGATCTTGTATCCTATGGTCATATATGTTCAGTGTGTAAACATTCTCTTGCCTATGGGAAGAAAGAATAAACTCTTCCTTGGAATTGTCTGTTAAGAACTCTTCTTTCCTAAAATTCACAAGGAAAACTTCATCACATAATTGGATTATGATAATGAGGTTGTTCTTAAGACCCTTAACAAATTAAAAATTTTAAATAGTTGTGTTTTCAAGAAGAATGATTATACCTATACCAATAATTTCTCCCTGAGCATTATCTCTGAAAGTTACTTTTCCTTCATTCTTGTTGATAATATTTTCAAAATAGTTTTTGTTACCCATCATATGTCGGGAACTTACACTATCCATGTACCATTTATTTCTATTGGTACCTTCTCTATTTTCATGAAAATAGGAAAAATTGTTAGGTTTTTGGAATCCAAACTTGCTTGGATCTGTAAATCATAGAATGAAAAATTTCAGGCACCCACATTTTCTTAGAAAAATAGGCTTTATGATATCCTAAAGAGAGAGATTTGTTTAGAGAATAATTTTTGGCCCAATTCCCACCACACTAAAACTTAGTTCAGAATATAGCACTTTTAGGAACAAAAATATTTTTACTTGAAACCGGTTTAGAACTAGTATTACCAAAACCAGAGTTGTTCCTTAGCAGTCGGATTTGTGAATACATTTTATCAAAATTTTCCTCACCTAAGGTAATGTTTGACAAACACATCCTCAAGGAAATGATTTCGAATTTTAGTCTGATAACCAAGTTCTTGTCTTCTAAATAATTTTATTTTCTTCTAATGTTAGGCTTGAAAACATTTTTCATAGAAATTATGTTTTCTAGATTCTTAGTAAGATTATTCTTATCAGAATTTTCTTTCTCAATATTTTTTGAAATACTTTAAAAATAAACATCATTCTTATCAATATCTTTAGATGGATATGATATTTCCTTAGTAATAATAGTATCACTAGAATTTTCCTTTTCAATATTTTTCATGAGTTTTGATTTCTCAATATCAAGAATTTTAGAAAACCTAGAAACATTATCATAGGTAGGTAAAGTATCATCATCATTAGAATAACATTATTCATCAGAAGAGTTATAGAATTTATCAATACTATAATTTTCATTTAAGGAAACATTTATCATTGATTCAGCATTGTGTACATTATCCATTATTTAATGATTGTCAATAGGTATTCTGGCTATTAGACTAAGCTTCTTCTATCCAGAAGAATCATAATATGATGATTCATCTGAAGAGTCATGACCACTGGACGTCCAGGTGTCATTATCTTTCAAGACTTTTTTAGCTTTATCCTTGTAATACTTCATTATGTTTCTCTCATAATTCCTTTCCGTTATTTATTTTATCTTAAGCATAGTACAATCAGGTCTTATATGTCCAGCTCTCCTGCATTCATAACATGTAACTTTAGAATCATTATTATCTTTAATTTCTTTATTTTTTTATATGGACTGAAAGTTCCTATGTCCATCTATCTTGTTCATTCATCGAGCAATATTTCCTAACTCATTTTCTTAAGCTTCACTTCCACTTGATTCGGATCAAATAAAAACCTTCTTATATTTAGATCTGGTAATTCTCTCAGGAGTATTATCTTTTATATGATTTTAAGTTGTAGTAAAATCAACACTGCTGTTCCCATTCATCTTTATTATATTGTCAACATCTCTCTTCATTCTAGTCTCATGTTGAAGAAGGGTTCCAAATAGTTCCTCAAGAGAAATCTGAGTTACCTTTCTGTTCTCATCAATAACAGTTCTCTTGGATTACCACTCATTCGGCATGATTTCTATGATCTTATCAACAAGAGCATAATCATGTAATCGTTTCTCACCCATGGATTGTAAACTATTAACTATAATGATGAATCTTTGTTGCACTTTAAATATGGGTTCTCCTTGTGGAATGAAGGAACCATGATATTCAGCTCTGAACATGACCCTTCTAGTTTCAATAACATTAGATGTTCCAAAGTGTGTAACTTCAAGTTTCTTCCAAATAAAATTTGCTTCTTAACAAGATGAAATTTGGCTATATATATTTCTAGTAATAGAACAAAGAAAAGTATTAGGTACCTTATAATATAGTTTATATTCATGCTTTTCTTGATTGGTGAAGGTACTAACTTCTTTGTCAGAGATTTTATATCATCCATTAAGCATAAAAAAATTATCAACTCCAGTATTGATAATGAATGTATTCATACAATCTCTCCAGTATTCATAGTCATTTCCATCAAAAATAGGCGGTCTGGTTGGATTGAGATTGTCTAAGGAACCAACATTGATTCATGCCATTTTATTGAAAAATCATTCCACACAAACTTGTTAATAAAAAAGCAATTTTTTAAACAAGGTAAATATTTATAAGAAAGTAAAATATTGAACAAGAGTATCTCTAAGAAAAAAAAGAATCCAAAATATACGTTTCCAAAAAACTGATTCCGAGAATAAGAAAAAATTTCTCTTCTGAATCTAATAGTGATATTAATTCAGATTGAACCAATCCTGTGATACCAATTGCTGAGATGGTATATGATAATGATATACTATATAATACCAAATAAAGGATCGAAATAATAGAGATATGGAATCTATTATCTAAATATGCTAAAAATACTAGAGGGGATTGAATTGTATACTTTAAAAAATTCCCATGTAATATTTAAATATGGTTATGTTTAACAAGGTTAAACAAGGTAATTCACAAATCCTCTAGTTCTACACACTTTCTTGATTTCGGAAATATGATTCCGAGAATGTGAATCTGGAAAGATAGTTCTCAAAAATGAAACTTAATGAATTTTTACAAAGATAATGATTCTACCATAAAGCATATAGAATCTCACTAAATCAGAGTACACGTATGAGGAATTATAAGATAGTTATTCTTTCCTCAACAATACGAATGCAACAGAAAACTTGAAACAAACAATTAACAAGTAGTAAGACTTCTAACACCAATAGAAGGGTATCCAACAACCTTGGATAAAGGTCCCTTGATTTATACTTTCAAGAAAGACTGTCTTACCCACACCAGGGTAAGCCCTCAATATGAAGATCAGAGTCTGTATTCCTATCCCCGCAAGCCCTAAACTTCAAGGTAGTCGGCACCTCTATCATTCTCAACAAGGAAGCACTCAACTTCAAGGTAGTCGGCACATCTGTCTTCCTATCCCCGGAAGCCCTCGATTGTACACAACAACAATCAGAGTCGCACATAAACAAACTGAACAAGAATTTCAGTACACAAAAAGAAAAAAATCCTCTCTCTCTAGAAATGACTTCAGCAGCATGTAATCTCTATATTGATCAACTTTTTGTGAGCTCTTTCAAATGGGCTCCTATTTATAGGCATGGCTTCAACGGTTGGCTCCCTCTTCCAATGGTCATATTTGTCCTTGAATTTTGGAGGGACATGTAAATGTGTCACTCAAACAACAGTTAGTTTGTAACTGAATGCAGGACATCATTTCATAACAAATACAAGTGAAAGTGAAAATATGGTTACATAACTAAAATCCAATATTCGGAATGTAAGAAAATAAAAGATCAGCGTCTAATCGAAAATGAACTAGGATTCTATAATACAAGGATAGTCAAATTATATTTACTAAGGAATTCTGAACCTGAACTCTATAGAATTCCGGATTCTAAATTTCAAGGAAATTCATGAATCTCGATTTACTAGAATTCAAAACCTCAACATACAATGTTCAGAGTTTGAGTTCATGAGAATTCGGAGTCAGAACTCATTAGTGTTCGGATTCTGAATTCAGAGAACTCGGAGTCAGAACTCAGAAGGATTCATAACTAGAATTCGTATTCGGAATTCGGAGTCCGAACTAAAAAGATTTCATAACTAGAATTCATAATACTCTTATTAAAAACATAGAAAAGATATTAACCAGAATTTTTATTCATAATTCGGTGTCGGAACTCAAAATAGTTCATAACCAGAATTCGTATTCAGAATTCGTAGTCAGAACATAGAAGAGTACATAGTCTAAATTTAGAGAACTCAGAGTTATGACTCAGATGTGTTTGTAACCAGAAATCTGAGAATTTGGAGTCATAACTCAGAAGATTTCGTAACCAGAATTCAAGGAATTCATAGTCAGAACTCTGAAGAGTTTGTAACCTGAATTCTGATAATTCAGAGTCAGAACACAGAAGAGTTTGTAACCAAATTCCGAGAATTCGGATCCTAAAACATAATACATCATATATATGTAATTATTGTATTCCAAAGTTTTGGTTTCAAATCGAATTTTATACTTAGAAAAATTATTATATGAACAATGAAAACATGGTAAGGATAAATTTTCTTTGCGAAGAAAATTTTTCCTTATAGAGGTATAAAACATGGTAAAAAGATATTTTTCATGAGATAAGGTGTTCGTTATTTTCAAAACAATATGGAATGGTAGTGTCATAAAGATTCCTTTTTGACTTAACAATCTCCCCAAGTATGAAGGAATGGAAAAGACATAACTAAAACATTAATGAATCAATAGCTTATGATACTAAAATAACTTCTCTGGATTCATAAGGTGTTTGTGATTTTCAAAAGAAGAATGAATGGTAAAGTCGTAAGGATACCTTATTGACATAACAATCTCCCCCAAGTATAAAGGAATGAAAAAATCATAAGGAAAACCTTATTAAATCAATATCTTCTGATACTAAAATCTCTTCTCAAGAGGTTAACGATCAGACTAGTTAGATTGAAGAAACCTATTTATGTTCAAAAGATAGAAAAGAAAAAACCCATAGTTGAGGTTGATGGCTTTATCACCCCAATCGTAGAAAAACTAGAATGCACAGAGACTATTCCTAGATGGAAATAAATATTTTTACCATGTATCATTCTCATGCCAAGATGGAAAATTCCGATCCTCCATTACCCTCATTACTGGATGATGCCTCTTCACATCCCGTAAGTATAGAACAATCAGCTACCCACTATCAATCATCTAACTCAGATTCCTCTGAGGGTGATCCTGAAAATGACCCCGCTTATAGGGATGCCTTCTCAATTTATAATAATTTGGATATCTCTGAGGAACTCGGAGCTTGGATGGATGATAACAACATACATGCATTCCGACAATACATGAATGGGGAAATGATGATGGACAACTACTTACAACTCAATAATATAATTCTCATTTGAGAGGTGGAATAATTCAAAAGGAATCATCATTTTGATTTCAATGTTATTCTATGGGAAGAAATAGTTGTTTTCTATCCATCCTTTATGATTTGATATTATGGCTTTGTCTTGCATCGTTCGTGCTGGGACATTGAGTACTTCTTTTATTTTCTATCCCTGTTATTGATCTTATGTCATGGCATATTGTACTCTTGGAGAGCACATTGCTGGTTTCCTTTTAGTATTTGTTTATTAGATTTCCAGGTGCTCTTAGAGACATATGAAGCATTGTTGTTGGTATTACTTTGGGGTCACATGTTGGTAGTCAATGCTACTATTTTTCTGACTGTGGGATGTTGATGTGGTTCAGCAACATGAAGCAGATTCTTCTTCGCTGCTCGGTTCTGGTCTTCTTGGTTGGTTGGGAGTTGATTGGTTCTGAACCTTTCTATCTATATCTTCATGTGGATTAATTAACACTGCACTTCTTTAGACACTCGGTTTATATTTCTCTTTTGTAGGAAACTTCGTTACAGGTTTCATATTCTGATGTGGGGTGAAAATGTGGTTATTATTATAGGCAGTTTTTTTGTGTATTGTTGGAGTTTCAAGAACCACTTTTTTGTTGAACTAGTTTGATGTGGTCTACAGTATATTTGAGCTTGGATAGTCTTTTTATGGAAAATTATAATTCTCTCATGAAACATTGAGAAAGTCTGTAAAGTACTTTTTTCTTCTCTATTCTTCATTGTCTATACTGAATTGTATCCTCAACTTGGTGATGGTGTAATCGAATTACACCTCATGTTTTCATTTTAACTTTTTGATTTAATAAATTCCTGAGGCATGGACTGGTTTTCAAGTTTATGTCACTTAAAATAAACTCCTCTAGCTACGTTAGGTGGCAATGATCAATACCAAAATATCCCCCCCTATTTGTCTATGTTATTTTCTTCCTAGGAATCACCATGTAAAAATTTAGTCATAAAAAATTAGATTTAGAGATATAGTAATCTATGTTATATATGATTTCCACTGTAACAATTAAATTTATGCATAAGATAACAGTTTCATATGACACTAAAAGAAATGTAGGTGTACACCAACCTAATTACATGAAACACAATAGTGGTTTGTTCCAGTTTGTTTAGGTTTTTGATCATAAAGCAAGAAATTAATGTATCTCCCTCATGCTTCATGGAACTAAAGTATAAATATTATTATTAGGAAATGTAAATTACGAATCAAATACCATCAATTGTTATATTCCAACTCCAATAACATATTCAATTGAAAGATTATAAAAAACGATAAAACTAATGAACTTCTACCAAAAACATAAATAATGGTACATATCATGTATAAAATGACAATAGATATGGATTATGTTCATCATACACTGGTTGATGAAATGAGATGAAGGTCACATTAGATTTAATAATTGATTCAAAACATTCTCACAACTCCTTGTAAATGAGTTTAAAAAACAAAAAGATTGATTGAAGACACGATCATCCATATCCTTCTAAAAGAAATAAATTAATGAAATGAAAATTAAAATGAATGTTTTCCAATAAAACCTTTTAGAAGGATTCATACATACCTTAGACAATACATCGAAAAAATTTTCCATAATATTTACTGATTTTTTATGTTGGTAATCCTTAAAAACATAATCATTGAACATCACAAACCTGAGCAAGCTATATAAGTGACCAAAATAAAAGTTTGAATTAATTAAAAAATATGTCATGATAATTACCATGAATCTATGTTACCATTGAATTCAAATACTCGAGATGGTGAAAAAATAATCATAAATTGAATAAGTCATGTACTCAAGTTGGGAATATGTACTGAAAAGTTAGAAAACATACAAACAATGTATAAATCATGGATTACATCGAATTTGGTTGAAAATTGATTAAAACAAAATGAACCAAAAATCTAAACCATTATATGAAATTATGTGAAACAATATAAGTCTAAATTAATGACATAATGATTTCATGTCACAATCGTGAGTATGTAGAATAAGTGAAAAAATATATGATCGAATGAATAGGAAAATATATCTGGAGAATTACATTGAATTTGTGCTTCCATTTCTTACAAACACACGAATTGGGGAAAAATAAACCGAAATTAAATATGACATGGAAGAACATTGGGCACCATTATAGAGAAGTTATGAGATGTAAAAAGAATTTAAAAATTATGGATAAAATCGAATTTGGAAAAATATTCATTAAAATAAAATGACCCACTACTTTAAACTATTACATTCAAATAACAGTCAAATATATGTTTGAATTAATAACATCATTATTTCACGCCACATACCTACATAAGAACTATATGGGACAAAAATATACGTATTAATTAATAGAGAAATATATCAATAGAATTACATTTAATCTATGTTACCATTTCATTCAATAACTGTTGATGGTATAAAAATAATCCTAAATTAATGAAGACATGTAAGCACATTGGGCACCATAAATAAAATGTTATGAAATGTAAAAACAATGTACAAATCATAATAGAACATCAATTACAAGAGTAAGTAGAATAAGTGACCAAAATATAATTTTTTATTAATAGAAAAAGATATCCGGAGAATAACCTGGAATCTATGTTACCATTGCATTTATGAATTGGTGATGTTTAAAAATAAATCAAAAATAATGTAGGCATGTAAGCACATTGGGCACCATTAATGAAATGTTATGTAGCATTCAGACTATGTACCAATCATGGATAACAATGAATTTGTCAAGACATGCATCAAAATAAAATGACCCACAACTCTAAAATATTATATGCCATTAAACACACACTGTTCATAAGATCCCCGATTTGGAAAATCCCTTAAATCAAAATGTTGTAGCTATAAACATCTAGGGTGTGTTCTAATACATTTCATTTCATCAAAAATAGCAAAATCATCAGAAAATTCTCCTTTAAGAAACATACCATTAAAAACTACTTCAAAATATATTTGTTGTTTACTGAAATTTAAATTACTTGAGATAGATAAAAAATAGTGGGGACAGATTTATAAAATTCATAAATGTTAAGGAATAAAAAATTATAGAAGAACAAATTACAGTATGTGGAATGACTCATTGCAATTACATCGAAGGAATAGAATCATATTATGTTGACAGATAGTGGATGTTCCAAAGAAACTGAATACAATCTGGTAATAGTAGCAGGGAGGGTAGCGCATCGTCTAAAATTCATTTTCAAAAAGAGTGGCTACTGCAAGCGCGAGAGGAAGTAAAAAGTGAAAAAATTATTAATATGGTTTTAGGGCATGTAGGATATATTAAAAAACATTTAGTGGGTAATGTTGGAAGTCCCTATGGAAATCAGGTGTCATAGGCTGGAATGAGATTAACTTGAAATGGAGGAAGAATTCACTTGAATTTATTAGCCAGAGCACAATGCCAGTGTACGTATATGGAAACCATAATACAAGATGAGTGAACTCGCTTGGAGGATCTAATGTGGAAGAGGATGGAAATATGGAGGAGGATGGATTAGGTGTCATGTAAAAACTATAGGATGAGTTGAGGGGTATCATGACCATGATCCCAAGGAACTAATGTGGAGGAACCGTATGTATAGCAGGTTGAGGGAGAGAGAGGAGGAATAAGAAGAGGTTGAGAAGGTGTTTGTGAAAGATGGTATGGATATTATCTAAAACCCTTTTCATAGTTGAGTAAAATCTCAAGAATGGATCGGTATGGAGTGTGGGAATGAAGAAAATAAAGGGTTGGGGCGATGTGGAGGGCTGAGATGGTGACACGTATGAAGGAAACACGCCAACTTTAGTAAATATATTGATTTTTTTTTCTAATTTTTATAAATGTAATAAAAAAAAGAATTTATTTTATTTTTAATCATGTAAAACTATCACAGTATATCCTTTTGTGAATTTTATAAAATGATTTTTTTTATAAATAGTGTATAATAATTTTTTTATTGGAATTTTCATTATTTTATAATGAATCTATAAAGATCCAATTTGATTTAAGAACATTAATGTTAAATTTTTCAAATTATATTATTATTAGAAAAATTGGATAAATTTAATCAATTATATATTGAAATTGGATATAAAAACATTTTATAATTAATAAACCATTTCTTTGGATAACCATATTTTTATTTCCCCACCGGGATTAATTTGAAAATAACATCTACCACATTTTTGAATTGATTTAAAAATATCGTTTGAAAATTATGAATTAATTTAGTTATTATTTTTAAACAAGTTCAAATTGTTTTTTCATAATAAATAGTTTGAAATCTAAAAAATTAATTAATGGTCAAAAAATAATATTTTCCACATTACATTCACATGGAAAAAAATTAATTTTCATTAAAATTAGGAATTATATTTTAAAATTTTGATTTAATATTTAATATATTTTGTTCTATATTATCTAATGGGTAAAATGTATGGTTATGAATAAATTCTTAATTGACTATGTATATAGAAAAGTGTTAACCAACTGAAAACTAAAATGAAAAAAATAATCGTATTTATTAAGGGAATAACATTTTGAAAACATGTTTTTATTATTATTTATTGATATTTTTCTAGAACATTAAACCCAACCAACCAATTACATATCAATTTTTTAGGAAAGTGGGTAGATAATGACTTCCCATTTTTGAATATTTTTTGGAAATGATAAATATTCCACTACTTCAGATTTATAAAAATGAACATCCTCTCTTAACTAGATCACATAACTGAAGCCATTTTTCATAACCATATATTAAAAAAATAGCTGACAAATGTTCGTAGACATGTAATATAACTACCTTTATTACAAGAAGGTCATCCCTATATTCCTTAATAAGTGATCCAAAAGAGGTTTTTCAGAGAAAAGATAATTCGATTTACTATTCTCTTTCTTTTTTACTTATTCTATTATCACATTGATTTATCACATACTAATTATAAATTTAACAAAGTAATATTTCCCTTATAAAATTTTGTTATTTTTATGGAATAACAAATATCTATATCAACATCCATCATTTATGGCACAAAACTAACGATCTTCTTAATGGCGGTCTACTGCCTCATGAACTGATGCAATTCATCTTCCATCACTATATTTAATATATTAATATAATGATGGATTCATTATTTACTTTTTATATATTTATAGGTATAAATTTTAATACAACATCTACTTTCTAATGTTCCAATACTTTATAAAATAATAGCATCATTTGTGCATATGTGAAAACCACCACCTCCAAGAAGCGAAGGGATTTTTTCGTTATTATATATTCAGATGAAAAGTAATAATTATGTATTTAAATAATATATATGATATATATGGTAAACAAATAATTATTTATAGGTGAATTATTATTTAATTTTTATTCAATCCTACCATAGATAAAATTATAATAACATTCATGTGTACATATGACATTCAAAATCAATGAATGGTGTAATTATGTTTCTATATCTACCAATCATGGATGACTATAAATAATAATAAAATTAATATATATTTAATTAGAATATTTTTTACATTCATTTGGTGATGTAAATATGAACAATTTATATGTGTAAAAATTAAAGAAAAATGAAAAATATATAAACAAAGAAATTATTACTATAAATAATAACTCCGTTAAAGAATGTTATTAAAGGGGTGATAATAAGTTACAATTAAACAATATTTTCTATAATATAAATCATTATTTTTCTATAATATATTTATTATATGTCAATATATATTATACCTGAATTTTGAATATGAAATAAAGGGATTCAGACATGAAGTAATGGTTTATTATCTCAAATTAAATTTTGTTATACATTTTTCATATGATCCACTAATTTATTTTGGGTGGTCTAAATATGACCCATTTCATTAGATATATCATGGATGAAATTAGAATAATTTAACTTTAACATGAATTTAATTTCTTTTAATTCATGGTGGTTCATATTCAAATATCACATATGCATTAATGGTTTATTTCACAGTCACATTATACTATGTTGTCCAGTATATGAATAATGTTATCATTTTATATTAAATAAAATACTGTTTCTTATGAGGTTTTTTATGTAATTTCCACTTTTTCTTTGAATTAACATTATTTATGATCTAATGTAACAGAATTAATGTTTGATAAAAATTCATATTCATTTCTGTCTTTGTTCGAATAGACTTTCTCTTCCATGCCATGTAATATGATAATGATTTCAAAAAGGACATTATTTATCACCTATGGTTTTTGAAATTAAATTTTATGGATTTATTACATTTTATAATTCATTTTAAAGGAAATAATTCTATCATAATTACAAGTGGAACTTTTTACCTATTTAAAGAAAAGGTGAAAGGGATTATTATTTTAATATAATCAACTTGAATAGAATTTACGTACATTATGACCTCTATTTCATTTAATTATATCATTATTACTTTCCATGATTATTTTCAATTAAACTTTTATTCATAATATTCTCGAACATTTTAGTATATCAAAATAATTTTTAATGTAAAAAGAATATTTTATTATAGAATTTTTTAAATTTAAAATTTATGGTATTTATATTCATCAATAATAATAACCATTGTTTTACTTATACTATAGTAGGGATATATTGTAATGATACCATGCCAATTGGTTCCCCATATAGTTTATGATCATTTTGAGAGTGGGTATACTATTTTGATTCCATTCTTTATAAAAATATAGATGGTCTATGATTATATTTATTTATTAGGGAACAAATTAACCTTTCCCATTCTATTTTTCCATTGTAAATTATTACATTTATAATGTTTCACACAATTCATATGTGGAATTCATTGGAAAAGTATGAGAAAAGGAGTTCTTATTATAGATCTTTAATGCATTGTGGGGTCTCAAGAGACAAAATAAATTGTATATTTTACCGAGGCCTTGATCATTTATCTAGGATGTCTAGGAATGAGTTTATGAAAAAAAATTCAGAGTGTTTGGAATTTGGAATTCCTTCATTAAGAGAATATTTATTTACATCCATGTGAATATATAATTAGTTATCATAGCCATGGATAAGTTTAATGATTATGAGAAAATTTATAGATATAAATTTTATCATTATTTATTACAATATTATTATTAATCATTATCATGTTATTCATTATATATAAATTTATGTTCAGTTTATTAACTTTCTATATTTAACATTAATCAATTATTCATGAATTTTTCCACTATAAGAATTCACTAAATGAGAATCTAACCACACTGTATTCTTATGATTCATTTCTTATGGAGTCATGGGTGTGTATTATGGTTGATATTATAGAATATTATTAAGATAATAATGTTATTATCAAATGAAATAATGTTTTGTACTTTTTTTAAATTATACTATGAGATTATTGTATGTTTCATTTTTTCAATAATTCTATAATATCTGGTACATTAGGATGACATTCATTGTGTCTAAGTCCAATATATTAAATTAAATACCTTCTCAATGCTACTATGTGTAGGTTCACTACATGGAAATTGAATGGTTCAAAAAAATTATTACATAACTATGACAGGAGAATATTTCATAATTGTGTGGATAGAAAGTGTAGAAAATTCATAAGCTTGTAATTCAAATTATGTGTGTACACAATAAGAGACTAATTATATTCGTGGGTTTTTTCCACCTAACATGTCCCTTAATGGGCTTATGTTAATGACCAATTAACCCTCTTTTGCTTGGGCTGAACATTATTCAATACTAAAGTTCATGAGATAAAAAATATTACTTAATGAATTAGAGGGATATATCACACCCACATGTAATATAATAAAAATAAATTATTATTTATACAAAAAGAAAATAAGATAAATTTTATTTCCCCCATAGAATAATTATCTCATCTAAAAAAATGATATTCCTGAAAATTTACATAAAAAGTAACTTATGACATCTAGAAAAATATAGTGGATTTTATAATTGATTCATATCTCCAGTGAAACATAATAGTCATTATGGGATGCTGACCTAGATAACATTTACTGATAGAAATGAATTGAAAATATGATTTTCAAAATCTAGAAAAATTATAGTTATTTGGGTAAGATATAAAAATTATTATAGAATATTGGGAAAATGATACTTTTTAAAAATCCATAGAAAATTATAATACAATTAGAAAAATGATGTATATTCATGAAAATAAGAAAAAAAGATCAAGTGGTAAATTTTAAAAATACATTCTTCATAAATAATTTTCAAAACGTAAATAATATATTATTAAGAAATTATTAAAGGGAATAATTTTTTAAAATAATATATTAAAAATAAAATAATATTTATATTAATAATAAATAACTATTACTGTTCATAATATAATAATCTTTAAATAATATAAATAACACTGAAATAGAAGAAAATGGTTCACGACAAAAAAGAACAGATATTATTTTCGATAATGAGAATATTTTATTTGAATGGAATTTTGAACCAATGGGAATAAAAATTCAATAAAGACATGTATTAATAAAAAACTAACAAATGATAATGAAATATTTTTATTTTAATAGAGAAATATCATATAATTTTCCCCAATATATATTTAAATTTGAAAAATAACTATTAAAAGTGAGATTTTATGACAAACACTTACCATGGGCTTTATCTATGTTCAGTGTATTTTATCTCCATTAATAATAAATTTAAATATATTATATAAAAATATTATATTTGTATTTGTATAAATATTTAATGATTAAATTCATAGATAATTTTTTATTGCATGTTTTTTATTAATTAATTTTTAAAATAAGTATTCTGTTGTTAAATGTTTCATTTTTCATGATATTATAGATCAGTTTTCCATTTCCATGAAAACACTTCCTTGTTATAGAATTTTAAATATATATTTTATATAACATTTATTTATCATATAAGATTTTAGGATAATACAATGAAGGTGGTTATGAATATTTATTTTGTTGCTTCATGGATGTTTTAGTCTACACTTGTGAATGGATTGAAATTTAATTTAATATCACATATAATAGAGGAAGATAATGATTTTATGTAACACCTTAAGATTCCATAGTACGTTTCCCTTTAAATAATTCTATAGCTTGTGTTTTACGCAACTTTGAGATTCTAACGCATCGTGACCAATCAAACTAGCCGTTATGAATAGTAATACCCACTTTTAGAAATTTTATCAATTTTATCATTCAAAATGGAATTCAATTTTTTGTTCATAATATCAAATTATCTTAGGGTGAAGTTTTGGTATTTTTTCTTAAGACATTCATTTTTTTGATTAATAGTAAAAAATACAAAATATTTATTAAAAATAACTTTTTTATTAAAAATAATTTATAGAGATAAATTATACTATTGAGTGGTTTTTATGTATACTTATATTATATTTTTACAATTAAATCATATTTTGGTCATTGGACATAATTTCACATTTAAACTGGACATAAAAAAGTGTCAATCATTGGATATAGTTTATTTCTTAAAAACACCTTTTTTGTTTTCAAAACAAGAATTAATTTTAAATTCAATTCTGGTACTTATATGTTTTGAATATAGATAAATGGATTCCAAATTTATAATCAGTAGGTTCATAATGTATAAATAGGTAACTTTTATTTTTAGACATTTTGAATAATTAATTCAGTAAATATTTTATTTACCATGGTTAATGGGGAAATCTGGTAAATAAGTGTAAACAAATAATATTATAATAACATTAAATAACCATAACATGTTTTCTAACCCTATTTTATGATACATTTCAAATAATGGGAATCCTTGGTCCGATTTTGGGACCCCATGGATCCAAATGTAAGTTATATTGACACTTTATATTAATTAAGATAAAATAAATACTAAAATGACTTAAGTATATATCTTTAGTAAAACAAATTTTACCTAAGGTTATTTATGTTATATCTTGACTATAAACATTCATTACAAAGATAAAAATATTTCCCACATAATGGTATTATATTTATAATTTTTAGGCATTGAATAATTAAATTTATTTATGACACAATAATGATGTAATGTTTTCCTAATTAATGAACGAATTAAATAAATGAAATTTAAGATGTTAAAAAAATATAATTTGAATGTTATTATTCCATACAAGAATTTTTAGGTTAATATGACATGTTAGGATTGATTAAATTAATTTTTTTCGAATTAATAAGGTTGTTAGTAATTTAACCAAAACAAAATAGCATATATTGTAAAATGGACATAAAAGAGTTTTTAAAACAAATATTATATTATTAATTGATATTCTATTTCTAAAAATTTGATGTTAAAAAAATTCCTTCAATAAAATTATATATGATGTTAATGAACCACTTGAGGTTATCTTGGATGTTTATAGTATGTTTAATAACCATACAATATAAATATACAAAGAGACATGGTAAAAGTCAAACTAATTAACTAAGTGTTAAATCTAAATGATTAGGTTAATATATTGACAGAAACCTATCTAAAACCTATTATTTGAGTAGTTTTAGATCCTTCCCCATATTTTCCTCAAAATAAATAATTATGGATCCATTATAAACAAAAAATTTTTTATAAAATAATATTTCAATCTTTTCATAAGGTCCCCCTCACCCATCTTATAAAAGGGCACTTCCCCTCCTCTCAATTTCACACCATCAAAGCCATTTGGTTGAGCTAACCCCTGCCAAAATATCTTCTCAACTATCCTCTCTTAATCCTAGAGTCCATACTCTATTCAGAAAGCCACCCTAAAGAGCCATTTTGGTCAAATCAAATGGAAGAACCTAAAGAAGAGGTAAATATTTCATCCCCTCTTTAAAGTGTTTTTCTTCTTCCACATCCTCATTCATTGTTGTTTCCATTCTAAAATAATAACTCTAGTATCTTCTATATACTGTGAAATTATTATAAATATGGTACAACCACATTAATTATTCTATCCATCCTTTGAATGATATTTCACCATACGTGCGTACGTACTTCCTACCGTCTCCACGAACGCGATGAGATTAATTCCCAATCATATCCATTCAATACTAATTTTAATTTGATGATTAAAAATAATAGTTAAAGACATAATATAATTATGAATATGAACAAGATACATTATATCCACAAAATCCATTATGTACATAACAATTAATATAAAATAATACTAATCAGTTAACACCTGAAATAACAATTATACTAAAATATTTTTAACAATGAAATATTAGACGATCATATATGATATCATCATTATGTATATGGTTATTTTATAATTTTACAATAATTATTTAACTATTATACATCATGTTAACGTACCCTCGACAAAGGAAATGTACAATCTAATGGTTAATTTCACAATCTCTTTATCATCTGTGGTTTTTCTATACGTGAGTATCTACTCGGACCTCTTTATCATCCACATCTGTGTTTCATAAAAGTGTATTTCAAAACATTATTAATATTATATATATTATTGTTTAAATTCATTTATAAAATTTTATGACTTTTTATTAGAGGTTTACAATGAAATCTTTCCTTCGTTTTCCAAACAAGGTCCTTTATAACCTTTTCGAAAAAATTAAGGTATGAATGTCATTTTTATCTTATACTGTGGGTGTAGCTATTTTCGGCCAATATAACATCATAAAATCTTCCATTACAATATTATAAGAATATTTCCAAATTAAATGTTTTCTTTTATAATTATATAAATTATAAATGATTTCAAAATAGAAAGATATATTTCTCTAAAACAAGTTTTGATTTCATCTATGTCAACATCCTTTGATGGATTTTATACTTATTTGAAGTAAATTTATTATACAAATATTCCATATTGTATTGAAAATTTTGTGATATTTTTTTCTGTGGTTGTGATATTTTTGCACCATTCATTGTTTATATATAATGTATTGACATTTCAAATGGTATTTTTAATATGAATGTTTATGTTCTGTTTATACCTTTTCATATAAAGAATTCATTGGACTAAGTATGTGATGGGTGGAGCCTGTTATATCTCCTTGATGCATTAGTAGGTCTCATGAGAAAAACCAATGTCTCGGTATAAGGCCTTGAAAAAATATTATTTGTAGTCTTTTCATAAGGCCTTGACTATGTGGTTATGAAGTCTGGCATTATGCATTCCATCATTATGCTAGTGTCTATTGATATTTCATGTGATTATTATACTAGTAGAATATCCATGTGAATAAGTAAATGGAATTATTTTATTTTTTCCTTTTCCATATTATGTAAAAGTTAATGTTTAAAAGGATTTTTTAGTCTTATACATTACCTTTAATGTTTAGGATTATTTTTGAATGTTTCCGCTATATTCATTTCATTAATGATCATCTAAGCTCACCCTTTTCTATGATTTATTTTTCCTAGGATGTGAAGAAGTATTTTATGACTGAACTATAGAGATAGTTAGAGGGGATATGAGTGAGGTCTATGGAAACAATTTTTTTTTAGTTTTTCTTTTTATAATGTAATGTACAACTTTTGAATTTATCTATTATTTCCAAGGCTACTAAAATGATCGGTCATTCGGGAAATGATTTCCTTATATCATGCCAATGTTATGTAATAATTCACCAACTATGTGTAATTGGGTTCAGGGTTTTAAAGATGGTATCTGAGAAATTTTAGTACAAACCTTGGAATATGGGTATAGATAAACGCTGATTAGATCACACTACCCTAAGATAGACATTCGGGATTAGTATAGAAAATTCCTTAGAATTTTTGTATTGTAGATATTTTGCGAGTTTTCCATGAAATAAATCCCCGTATGGATATGAGCAGCTAGAGGTGTCTCTGGCACAGATGTACCTATGGGTAAAATCCTAAAACTCTGCATTGAACTAAACATGAGTGGGAACTATAGCATGACAATGGGTCTTGCTAGACTCTTGGTTATGACACTCTTGAAGGACATTCTTAGGAATATTTTCATTTTATTTACAAATCATTATGATGGGTTTATGAGTATATACTTCCTAAAAGTAATAATTTTTATTTATATGGATTACATCCATAAACTGTTCAGTTTATGTTAACTATATTACAAGTTTGGAATTATGAATTTTGATTCTTAAACTAATCTATTTTATGCCATTGTTTAGAAATGGAACGTAGTGAAAGGAATGGAAACATCATAAATTCATGTAATCCATTTATGGATTTCCCTCCTACTGAAGATAATTATAGTGGAGATGGTGAAGCAACTGGTGCAGATTAGATTATCACCATACTGGGGAAACTCACTTAGGTTATGAATAATAACCTTACCCATATAAAGCACCCTGATACACAGAGTGGATTATCATTGTTAGATCACATCATGAGGAAACAAACCCCATCATTAAATGGGAGTACAAATCCATTAGTATCTGAGCAATGGATAAATTCCTTAGAGAAAATATTCCACACATTGTGGTGTCGTGAAAGAGAAAAAGTTGTCATGGTAGTTTACCACCTCACTGAAAATTCTTATCAATGGTGGTCATTGATTAAAAACACAAAGGAAGATGATGAAGTAACAAATAGGTAATTGTGGGAGATTAAATATATTTTCATAGAAAAAACAATTTCTTCGTTACCATCAAGCTGATATGGAAAGGAAATTTCTATGTCTGAGATAAAAGGAGGATGAGAATGTCACAAAGAATGAAGCTAACTTTAAAAGGTTAGCAAGGCATGTTGAAGATTATATACTTAACCTGTGAAGTAAGATTGATCATTTCTTTGATGGGTTAAAACTGTTTCTCCATCGAGCATTAGTATCACAATCCTTCTCGTTATACAAAAATTTTGACTCGTGTGCTATCAAGATAGAAAAGTATTTCTCTACATCTTATGACTTTAAAGCAAAGAAAGAGGAGAAGAGATCTGCTGAACACTTTGGAAATGGAAATAAGGGGAAGAAGGGAAAATTTGAATATCTGTCCTATAGTAAATGTTGGAATAAAAACCCTAGTACTTTCCTGAAGGTAATGGGAGTCTGTTACAAGTGTGGTGAAAAAGGACACAAAGCTCGTGATTGCAAGGGGAAGAAAAAACCTGTCAATATGAATGCTACAATTGTAGATAAAGGAGTGATTTTGAAAATTAATTTCCTATGAGCCAAGTAAACTTACCTATGAAGAGGCCAACAGATCAAGGCCAATCTTATTATATAACTACTATTGAGTTTGAAGCTCCGAAAGATGTGGTGGTAGATAATTTTATGGTTTCCACAAGATTAGAAAATGGTTTATTTGATTTAGGATTTTCACATTGTTTTATATATTCCCATTTTTCTAATAAAATTAGGTATTTCCAATTTAATTTAACAAGGGAGTTGTCAGTCAAAACTCCTAAGTGATGTATCATTGAAATAATGTTTTGTGAATCAGTCCCTATTAGGTCATATAATTGTAAATTATCTATTGATATCATTTTCATACCCATGATTGAATTTGATATAATTATTGGAATGGATTGGTTTTCAGAACATGAAGCAAAAATTTATTGTAAGAAGAAGGAGGATATGATTTTTGATGATGATGATAAATAACACCTTATCTTTAGAGAAAAAATGTCAAAACCTAATTCTTATCAAGATCCTCCCCCAGTAAAACAACTAAATTCAATTATTGGTGAGTAAGAGAATGAAATAACTGTGGGTGTGGAAAAGAATTTTCAAATAGAAGGCATACCAATTGTGCATGAATATGTTTATTTGTTTCCAGAATATTTACATAGACATCCTCCAGAATAAGAAATTGAGTTTTACATTGATTTAATTCCTAGTTCAAGGCCTATATCGAACACCCCATATAGAATGGAAACATTGGAGTTAGTGGACTAAAGAAACAAATAGTGGAATTGAGTAGCAATGGATTTATTCTCCCCAGTGTTTCTCCATGGGGAGCCCCGGTCCTTTTTGGTATAAAGAAATATGGATCTATGAGGTTGTACATAGACCTCAGGGAGATCAATGCTATAACAATAATGAACAAGTATCCCCAACCTATCAATGAATATTTATTTGCCTAACATAATGGATCTCAATATTTTTCAAATATTGAACTTTGATCTGGATACCTTCAGTTGTGCATGATGAAGGAAGCCATTCTAAAGACAACATTTTGAACCAGGTATGTGCATTACAAGTTTACAGTAATGCCTTTTGAATTGACTAATGCACCCTCTATCTTCATTAATGTAATGAATATGGTTTTCAAGGAATATAATGATGTCTTTGTAGTGGTTTTTATTGATGATATCTTGGTATACTCCAAAAGCTGCGAAGATCATGAAAATCACTTGCGCATTATCCTGAAGACTCTTAGAAGAAATGAATTATATGGAAAGTTTAGAAAGTGTGAATTCTGGCATCAAAAGATTTCTTTTCTTAGACATATTGTCTCTTAGGATAGAATATGTGTTAATCCTTAAATGAACAAGGAAATCCATGATTGGCCAGCACCGACGAATATAACTGAGGTACGAAGATTTATTGGTTTAATAGGTTATTATTGACATTTCATCCAAAATTATTCCTGATTGGCTAACCCAATAACCAAGCTCACACGTAAAGGGGTTAAATGTTTGTAGACAAAAGAGTGTGAATAATGTTTTTAGGAATTGATGTGAAGATTAATAAATACTCCTATATTGACTCTACCATCGGGGAATGAAGGGTTTTTTATTTATAGTGATGATTCAAAGAAAGGACATGGTTGATTCCTTATAGAGAATGATAGGGTTATTGCCAATGCATCACGACACCTATAAATTCATGAACAAAACTATCCTACTTATGATCTTATGTTACTAGTGGTAATATTTTCTATGTATATATGGAGACACAATTTATATGGTGAAAACTGTGATATTTATAATGATCACAAGAGTTTGAAGTATAATTTCTCACATAAATATCTCAACATGAGGCATATTCAATGGCTTTAACCACTCAGGGATTATAATTTCACTATACACTACTACCTAGGGAAGGAAAATAAGGTGGGAGATACTTTCAGTAGAAAGGATCTTGGAGTTTTGAACAAAATGAGTGGTGAGAAGGATCCTATATACATTGATATACTATAGATGGATATTGGAATAACCATTGAAGGTGAAACATCAATTGTTTTTAAATGGTTTCCAAACCATCATTTCTAGAAAGGAAAAAAATTTCTCAGGCTGATGATGAGGAGTTTCATAGGATGATTAATGGTGTGGATAATGGTATATTGAGTAACATCGTACATGATGATGTAATTTTAAAATTTGGGAAGAGACAGTGTGATCCCGATATACCTGATCTAAAAATAGAATTGTTGGATGATGCTCACAGCTCAAATTTCTCTGTACACCCTGGGAGAACCAAAATGTATAGAGAACTGAAGGAACATTTTTGGTGGGTCAACATGAAGAGGGATATTGCTGATTTTGTCTCAATATGTTTGTCTTTTCAACAAGTGAAAGTTGGAAGGCAACATCCTGTAAGAGTCTTGCAACCTCTTCACATACCTATGTGGAAATGAGATAATATTACCATGGACTTTATCATGGGACTACCAAAGGATCCTAGAAGGAACGTTGAAATAGGGGTCATTGTTGATCGTCCTACCAAGTCAGCACATTTTCATGCTATAATAGAAGAATTACCACTTGAACGTTTAGAAAGACTATATATTAATGAAGTTGTAAGACTTCATGGAGTACCCGTATCGATTGTTTTTTATTGTGATCCCAGTTTAAATCAAAATTCTTTAATATTCGTCAGAAATCCATTGATACTGAACATCATTTGAGCACTGACTACCACCCTCAAACTGATGGACAATCAGAATGGACTATTCAAAACATTGAAGACATGTTTAGATATTTCTCACATGACATTGAAGGTATGTGGGATCAATATTTACCTCTAGTAGAATTTTCCTATAACAATAGCTTCTATTCATGTATTCAGATGGCACTATATGAAGTTTTATCCGGAAAGAGATGTTACACAACAACTTGTTGGGATGATGTGGTGAAAGAAAACATGTAGGCCCAGAACATGTTGAGGAAACGATGGAATATGTGAAGGTAATCAAAGCGCACATCAAAGCAGCTCAAAGTAGGAACAAGGGTTATAATGATAACCAATGTAAGTATTTGGAATAACAGGTAGGAGATCATGTTTTCTTGAAGGTATCTCCATGGAAAGGTGTTATACGTTTCGGTAAGATGGGTAATTTGAGTCCCAGGTAAATTAGACCTTTCGAAAACCTAGAACAAATTGGTTTTGTAGCTTACCGTTTGTTAATGCCACCAAATCTCTCCAAAGTTAATGATTTATTCCACGTATCATTGTTGATAAAATACATGCATGAACCAACGCATGTACTTACCTATGATGAATTATAAATGGAACCCAATCTTTATTGTTGCGAAGAGCCTATCATGGTTCTTGATATAAGAGAATAAGTTTTGAGAAACCAGACGACTCTTCTAGTAAATGTTCTATGGAGATACCATATGATGGAAGAAACATCATGGGAACCCATGGAATTTATGATGAAGAAAAACATGAATATTTTTATTCAATAATATTCTAGAAATTTCAAGCATGACATTATTTGAATGAGGGGAGAATGTAGCACCCCAATCTTCCATGGTACATTTCCCTTTGAATAATGCAATAGCTCGTGTTGTATGCAACTTTGAGATTCCAACACATCGCGACCAATCAAACTAGACATTATAAATAGTAAAATCCACATTTTGAAATTTTATTACTTTTTTTCTTTCAAAATGGACTTCAGTTTTGGGTTCAGAATATCTAAATTAGCTTAGGGTGAATTTTTGTTTTTTTCTGAAAACATTCTGTTTTTTATGAATAGTGAGATATAATAAATTTTAATTTAAAATAACTATTTAAATCAAAATAATTTATTATGATAAATTATACTATTGAGTGATTTTTATGTATAATTATATTATATTTTTATGATTTAATCCAATGTTGTCCATTGGACAAAATTTCACATTTAAACAGGACATAAGCTTGTGTCAATCTTTTGATAGTTATAATTTCATAAAAACATGATTTTGGTTTTGACAATAGAAATTAATTTTAAATTAATTTATTCCCCTTTTATGTTTTGAATTGAGAAATATGGATTCAATATTTTGAATCATGAGGATCAAATTGTGTAAATATTTATCTTGTATTTCTAGACATTTTGAATAATTATTTCAGTAAATATTTTATTTACAATGGATAAAGGGTATATATAGTAAATAATGGTAAAATATAATATTATAATAATATTAAATTAACCTAACATGTGTTTTAACCCTATTGGAATATTCATGTTCGACCATGGGAATCCTTGGGTCTATTTTGGGACCCTATGGATCCACTTTTAAGTGATAATGACACTTTATATTAATTAAGTTAAAGTAAATAAAAAAATGCATGAGCATATATCTTTTAGTAAACTAATTTTTACATAATGTCATTTATGATATATCTTTGACATTAAATATTAATTAGAAATATAAAAATATTTCCTACATATTTTTATTTTATTTATAATTTATAGACATTGAATAATTAAATTTATTTATGACACAATGATGATGCAGTATTTTCATTATTAATGAAAGAATCAAATAAATGTTATTATAGATGTTAAAATAAATATATTAAGAACGTTTTGAATCCATCCACGAATTTTATAGGTTAATGTGACATGTTAGGACTGAATTATTTACTTTTTTGGATGTAATAATGTTGTTAAGAATTTAACAAAAACAAAATATCAAATATTGTTAAAATAGTCATAAAAGAGTTTTAAAAATAAATATTATATTATTAATTTATATTCAATTCCTAAAAATATTTGGTTCAGCCAATGTGTTAAGTAATATTATATAAGTCATTAATGAACAAATTGATATTATTTTTGAGGTTTATAGTAATTTTATTCACTGTATAATATAAAAATACAAAGAGACATGGTAAATGTCAAAATAATTAACTAAGAGTAAAATCTAAATGATAAGGTTAATATAGTGATACAATCCTAACTAAAACCTATTATTTGAGTATTTTTCCACCCACCCCACCTTATCCTAGAATTAAATCCCTTTTAAGCCATTAGAAACTGAAAATTACTATATTATAAAATAATATTTCAATATTTTCCTATGGTGCCCTTCACCCCTCTTATAAAAGGGAACTTCCCCTTATCTAAAATTTATACTTTCAAGCCATATGTCTTGGCAACCCCTGACCAAATATTCTATAAACTATCCTCCCTTTATCCTAGAGTCCTTCCTTTATTCAGGAAGCCATCCTAAAGAGCCATTTTTATTAAATCAAAAGGATGATCACGAAGAAGATATGAATATTTCATCACCTCTTTCAAGTTCATTTCTTCTTTCACTTCCCCTTTTTTGTTGTTTCCATTCTAATATTATAACTCCAGTATCATATATAAAATGTGATGTTACTATAAATATGGTACAATCATATTCATTAATCTATCCATCCTTTGAATGATATATCACCGTACGTGTGTACGTATGACTTACCGTCTCCATGTCATGGTGTAGTTAGTTATTCAAACACTTCATCATTTTTATATGTATAATAATGAGTATAAATGATGATAATGATATATATAATATGATAATGATTTTTTATATATGATATACCATCAAATTATTTATTATTTTAACATCAAAAGAATGATATTATCGCTTCTTCTTACAAACAGATTATCGTCTCCTCGACCACGATGAGATTCATTCCCCATCAAATCCACTCAAGATTAAATTTCATTTGATGATTAAAAATAATATTTAAAGACTCAATATAATTATGAATATGAATAAGTTACATCATATCCACAACAAACATTACATACGTAAAAAATAATATAAAAGAAAACAAATCAGTTAACACCCGAAATAATGATAATACTAAAATAATATTAACAAAGAAATATTAGAATATCCTATATGTTAACATATTTATGTATATGGTTCTTGTATAATTTAATAATTATTATTTAACTATTATACCAGAGGTTAACATACCCTCAACCAAATAAATTTACAAGGTAAGGGTTAATGTCACTATCTATTTATCATCTGAGCTTATTTTATATGTGAGTATGTACTGGGACCTCTTTATTATCCACATATGTGTTTCTAAAAAGATTATTTCAAAAAATTCATACTATTTTATAGACTATGGGTTAAAGTAATTTATACCCTATTTTTACTTTTTTATAATATTTTTATATAGGAATCATTCTGTCATTTTCCAAATAAGGTCCTTTATAACCTTTTGGACAAAATAAAGCTAAGAATTTTTTTTAACTTATACAAAAGGTGCATCTATTTTCTTCCATTATAACATCATTAAATCTTCCCATAAAATCACATATGAATATTTCCAAAGTAAATGTTTTATTTTATAAATTTACTAATTTTAAATGATTTCAAAATATATAGAGATATTTCTCTAAAAAAGGCTTTATTTCATCTATGTCAACATCCTTTAATGGATTTTAAGCATATTTGAAAGTGATTTATTAAAAAAAATCATATTTTATTGAAGGTTTTGTGGTATGTTTGAAAATGGATGTGATATTTTTACATCATTAATGGTATATGGATAAAGTATTTACATTTAATATGCTACTTTTAATACAAATGTTTATGTTATGTTTAAACCTTTTAATATGAGGAATGCATTGGACTTAGTATGTGACGAGTGGAGCGTACTATACCTTCTCGGTGCATCAGAAGGTCTCATGAGACAAACTATTTTCTTGGAACAAGTCCTTGACAATATCTTATTTATAGTCTTGTCACAAAGCCTTGACTATGTGGTTATTAAGTCTGACATTATGTATTACATCGTTGTGAAAGTGGCCATTGATATTGCATCTGATTGTTCAACTAGTAGAATGTCCATGGGAATAAGTAAACGAAATTATTTAATTTTATATTTGTCATTTTTTTCTCATGTTTAATGTTTAAATTGTTTTTTAGTCTCATACATTTCCATAAATAATTATTCATATTTATGAATGTTTCTCCTATATTGTTTTCCTTACTGAGAATCTGAGCTCACCCCTTTCTATGGTTTATTTTTCCTAGGATGAAAAGAAGTATTTAATGACTGGACGAAAAGGATTTTATGAGTGGATATGAGTGAGGTCTATGGAAACAATGTTGTGCTAATTTTTTATTTTAAAATTTAATGTAAAACTTTCGAATGTATCTAGTATTTCCAAGGCTACAAAACTGATCAGTCTTTCAAAACAATATTTCCTTATATCATTCCAATGTTATTAATAATGCACCGACTCTAAGTTACTGGGGTTAGGGCATTACATTTTACATAAAAATGATATCATTTTAGAATAATAATAATAACAATTCCAAAATGTTTTTTTTGGTTTTGGGTAATGTTGAGGAGGCAGAAGAATACATAATCATGAAATAATTTGGTCAAGACATCATTCCATGGGTATCCCCCATTGGATTTTCCTTTGACCTTCATCAGATGAGTTTTAGTAAGACTATAATGTATACTACATGAGGAGAATATTTTTGATGTTATTGGGGATGAAATTTTGAAATATAACCATTGTAATGTATTTAAAAATAAATAGTGGTTATATTACAGTTAATTAATAAAACAATAAAATAAATTGATAATATTAAAATAAAATGATTAAAAACATTATGTAATAAATGAGATATATGACTCATATAAAAAAATTTAAAATCTATGTGGATTAATAATTTATAAATAGTTGAAATTTGGTTAATCATATTTATTAATTTGTATTTTATTGGGACTAAAATTATAAAATTATTTAATGTTAAAAGACGAAAAACACAATACATAAGGAACAGTCTTCCTTTGGTGAGTTGAATTTGTGTATGCACCCCTAAAATTGATAGACACGTATTTTTAATATTTATAATTAAATTTAATCGAAATAAAAGAACCAACGTTCCTTATTTTCAACTAATATCTATAAACATACTTCCCTTAGTTTTAACTGAAACCAAATATCCATGTACCTTGGTTTTAATGATATCCTAGGAACATAATCCATTTGATTTAATGGAAACTAAATAACCTTGTACCGTTTTCTAATATAAAAAATTATAGTTTGATAATGGGATGATAATTCTTGGTTTTAAAAGAAACAATTCCACATAATTATATTCATTTATATCTCTTGAATTAATGAAACAGTTACGACAAAAAGTTATTGAGAATATGGTGATATCGTATTTTATTTAGGAAAGAAAGATGAAACATTAAGAGGACGTCATGGCGAATTATTGTGATGTCCAATTTAATTTTTGAGAGATATTTTAAGGGAATAATTTGGGTTTCCAATCTTCTCTAGTTTTGACATATATATGCACATTGATGTCTAAGAACCTTATGAAATATTTGGCAACATTAAAGAAAAAAATTATTTCCATTATAATAAACAATAACAACATAAAATGATGATTTTGATATCCTATCTCAGAAAAATATGTAACACTCCTATACATTATAATACATGTCTATTTAGTAAACACTATTAATTTTATAATATTCATTTCTGTAAACACCGTTTTTAAAAAATCCAGATATACAATTACAATATGATCATTTGATTTGAAACTTATCAGCAAGTCATTTGATCAGTGGGAATGAATATGAAAAACCATATAATGGAAATATTTATAATTTATTTATTTATTTTTTTAATTCATAATAAATAAGTACAGAATAGTTTTAAAAATTCTTTTTAGGTTTTAAAAATATATTCTCATCAAGAATAATTTTTATTAGATTTTTTATTCGATATTAAAATTCAATTATGAATCATTAGGGAATAAAATATTATAAAAAAAATTAATTTTTAACATCATTATCCAAAAAAAATTACTAGGGTGAATATTTCATAATTTTATAAAAAACATATATTCTCATGATTAATAATGAAATTCAGGATTTTAAATAATACATTCATTTTCATTATTATTTCATAGAATTAACATTTAAATTTTATTGGTTATAAAATTTAACATTCTCATTGTTATATTTTTACAATTTAAATGTATATTATTAGTATCATTATTGATCTTCGTATAGAAATATTATAATACCTAAATTGATTTATTGAATTATCTTCCTTTATATTGAACATTTTTATTTTAAATTGAATTTCTAGAACATATGGAAATTAAATATTATAAACTGGGTTCAATATTTGGAATTAGAAAATTAATAATCTCTAATTATTTCATTATAATTACTTTCATAATAAATAATAAAACTAGAAATATTTTATTACCAATCTTAAGGTTCAAATGAGTTTAATTTGGGTTAAACTAAGTGGTAAGTATAATATTAATAGATAAATATTTCTAAATTGTATTATCTGTTAATATTTATAACATTATCTCCTTATTATTGATATTTATTATTTTATTTGATAATTTTTTATGATGTTGATTTATTTATATTTTTACTCCATATAATATTGATGGTTTTTTCTCATCCCTCTTTTAAAAGTACAACAACCCACTCATTTAAATACACCACCTTTAGCATTTTTTAAAAAAAATACCTAAAATGTTATATTATTAAATTTCCAAAAAATTATTTAATGGTCAGGGTATTCTTGTAATTACATTACATTTTTCATTAATTGGGGAACTAATGTTTGTTTTATCGAATAATGGGATGTTCTCTTACAAGAAATATTTTAATTTAATCATTCTTCAAAAAAAATTATTTAAATCAAAATTTAATAGAAAATTATTTGTCCTTAATATAATAAAATATTATAATTATTATGGAACCACCATTATTCAATTTTTTCAATCATATGATAAAGGAGTGCTTTATTTTTTCATATGGGAGACTACCACCTACACATAATGAGAAAAATATTTTTCTATCTCCATTATTAATTGTTGCTTATTATTTTGTAAGAAATTATTATATATAATATATTTCGTATAATTATTTTTAATTAATTTTGGTCTATAACTTATATTTCTGTCATTATTTTCATTAGAAAATTACAATAATGTTCATTGGTGTATAAATATATTCGTTTCTACTGAATGGGTAATTAAATTTTCTATCTCAATCATTTATAGATTACTATGAATATATGTATAATTAATATATCATATATATTATTAATTTTTAATATTATATACAAGAATACAAAATGATAATAGTAAAAATATTGGAACTTCTAAACTGATGATTTCATCAAAATACAAAATCGTTAACACCCAAAAAAACATCAATTTAATATCTAATTATTTATAAAGGGTGTTGAAATGTTATCAGTTCGTAATATATAATATTATTAGTATAAAATTATTATATTATTTGACTATATTAAAATATAATTAAATATATAAGAGGATATAACACATTCCATTAATGTTGAACCAGAGATAAAGGATTTATGTAATAATATCATTATTTACCAAGATTGAATATGATGATGTTTCCAATTATGAGACATTACGATCAATCACTAAAAAATCTAATGAATTGAATTAAAATATTTCCATTTATGTATGTCTAATGATTTAAACACATTTCACAATCTATAATTACTCCATATTTTGATTGAATGCTTTTAAATGAAATTGGAGATTTTTATTTTATCATTCAAATGTATCATTTCTTCTATGTATATGTTTTTGGAAAATTATTTCAAGAATTTATTTTACACAATCATATAAAATTATTTTTTATTTTTACATATTTTTAACATTATATTAAATCTTATAAAATGATCCTTCTTTTAATTTTATGAACAATGAACTTTTAACTTGTTAATGAAAATGTAATATGAATATTATTTTAATGTACAAAAAATGAAGGAATATTACACAATTATTACAATAAAATTATTTTATTTATACTTTAAAAATTTCAATGGATCATTTGATAGGATTGTGTTTTATAATATTATTTAAATTAAAAGGTTTTAACAATCTTTTTTGAAAATCATTATTTTAATTTCTTTTAAAAAATGGTAATCATATTATAAATGATTTTATACTATATAAAAACATCCATTAATATAATATATTCCTTTTTATGGTATTTATTTTGATGATAACATATTTTACCATTATCTCAAAGGGTTATGATTGTTAAGATCAGATATTGGTGGAACCCATCTATTCTCCAATTATAATACAATTATTAAATGATGAAATATTAATGAAACTCATTCTCATTCCCATGTTTATAATATAATGAGATTATTATATCACAAATTTTTTATAATATTGTGGCATACATATGTATGTATTTCATTATGTGATGGTTGGTCTTGAAATTAATTTTCCCTTCAATAAATTTGGTATCGATTTATATGACATTAAATAATAAGGACTAGAATGTTGGGAGAACCTAGTGCATCCCGGAACTATATCCACTAATATAATCTTCTCAGTGAAACATGAATATAAAAATGACTAAATGAGGAGTTTATCAAGTCCAAAACTATATCTATAGATGTGAACAATGAATACATAAATTATATTCTATGCTTATATGTATGCCAAAAAATTATATATTATGATTATGATATGTTTTCATGTATCAGGATAAATAATTATTAATTATTGAATATTTTGTTTCAAGATTGACAAAAACGCATTCCATGGTTCATAATTATTTATTATTGACTTATTGGGTATCAATCATGTAATTTATGATCATGATCTCACACCCTTACTCTTATCTTATTCTATCATATTATTATTAATAAATATCTACTTTTTTACCCATACTATTTAAATGAGATCCCCCTTTACTATGTTCACTTACCCATGTTATGATTGTGTTTTTTATCGATGATACTTAATTGAAGGGATATTAGTATAAATAAAATAGTGGGATATGACCTAGATTGTTTGTTCACAATTTTTTATGTATTGATGTTTCCAACCAATCTAAACACATATGGACCTAGCATGGATCATAATGTATTGTATTAAATATTCACATTATAAGATTTAATATTTATGTATGAGACATTTGGGATTCTATATTTATAATTTTAGATATATTTTTTTTATTTTAAGAAACAAGGATGATAAATCATTAGTGATGACTATTATTATAAGCATACATATTAGTGGAAATCAAAGGTTATGAGAAATATGAAATGTAGTTTACCATGAAAATGAATTCACATCAATAATATTTTATATAATTGTGATTATTCCCTAGATGAACATTGTTGTAAAATGATGTATGTGTGGGTTTGGGAATTAATTATATAATCACTAGAAGGTGGTGAGCGGTCCCAGCATTGTAGACCTCGCTAGACACTATCATTTGATATACCTTGTATAAATCATATTTTATATATGAATCATTATAAAGTACCATAAGATATGGTGATAATAGAATCCCTTGATTAATCCTAGGGTTTCATTGAATGAAAATAGTTTTTCATTATTTTGAAATCTAAAAAAAATGGTTCTATGGTTTTTTATTAAGATTATTGTTTCCTATACAATACATTTTTTGGTTATATTCAAAGGATTTAATTTGGAAGAATCATGTTAAAGATGAATGTTATGGATAATTCAATGATCTTCATCCTAAGACGCCAAATTTTTTAGGGAGATATAATGAAAAATATTATTAATATAATGACACCACCTTCGCATTCTATGAATCACATAATGATTCCAAACAATATTTGGGGTAAATATTTCTATTAAGTCCATAAAACTGAATTATCCACCTTGTTTTAGTGGGTTTTATTAAGAACTATTTACCTTGAAATATATTAGTACCACTGAATTTTATTATTCTTTCTCCACGTGTTTGGAAAATCACAACTAGAATTTAGATGACCATTTCTACGAATTTAAAGAAGACCAATGGAAAACAATTAAAGAACAATATGAAACAATAAGAAATTTACTCTATAAATTGGAATGATATTAGTGGATTATTTTTTCAGAAGCACATTAATTTCATTTTTTTATGATAATGTTGAAATAATTAATTGATATAATGTAGACATATAATGAATCATTTGGAACCTATTAGGAAAATATTACAAGACATGTGAGGTACTCTTTCAGTATAATCATCCAAACTGAATGTAATACTGATTAATTCATATGTTTCTTTAAACAATGTGAATGAAGGGAGTTAGACACAATAGACTCTATTTTCTATGAAAGAACCATTTTATGTGATATCAAGGATGAAATGGGGATTGGGGTTACCCATAAATATTAATTTTTGGTATGAATAAGTTTATGGAATTCAAAGGAAATTGAAATAATAATGAAATAGAGATATAGAAGGATTTTTATTCCATGTATTCATGTGTGGGGATGGTAAAATTTAATAAATTTCTTTATTTGTGAATGCAAATTCTTTAATTATGGAAATTACTGTCATTGGAAAATCTAATTATGATGGTATTTTATGAGAAGTTATCTATTGATGACCCTAGAGACACAGTACAATAATATTTATAGCGCGAACCCTAATGTTTAAAATTTATTGAGTATATGAATATGATTTTTTTTAAAATATGAGGAACAATGATTATGACTATAATCGGAAAAACCTTATTTACATAGAAAAGGGAAATATGACATGATCGCTATTTCCATTTGGGGTATGTTAACAATGTGGTGAAAGGTACATACAATATCCAATTATTATCTAATAGAGTTTTATTTTATTTTCAATCGTTCAACTCATTTATATTTTTAAATATATTTGAATTTTCTAACAAACCACCACAAGGATTAGATGTTGAATTAGTTGTGAAATACCCAAATCATATTATAGTTTCATCTCATAACAATGTTTGTTATCTAATTTATAGTGTTTTCAACATTCCTCATGATAATCTTATTATTATCTCTTTAGATGAATATTTTATTTTTATTAATGTTAATTGACTTTGATAAAAAAAATCACTTTAATTTATATAGAATTGATGTCAAATATTATATTATAATCCAAACTATGGTCATCTATTTGTGCAATGATAAATTTCAAAATTCATCATAAATATATAGGTCTTCATTCAAATTGATTTTTTTTTAATATAATATGGTTGGGTAGAAACTCAACCTATTATATATTCATAGTAATTGTATTTTTCTGATGTATCTGTATATGAGTTTCCCAGAATTCATTTAATCATACAGTCGAGTTTTCAATTGTTTTCATACACGCTTTTACACCTCATTAAATGACACTATATGTAATTTTATTAATATAAGTTCAATAATAAAATAATAAAATTTAGATGATAATAGACTCATTCAGGGTTGTGTGGCCCCATGGATTGTATGTATTAATTTTTCTTGTAAAAAAGATAGTTTAAAGGCTATTTGTATTTTTTTAGTGGGAACATAACATTACCAAATTCAAGAATATGCACCAACTTCTACATTTTTATTATATTATTCATCCATTAAGAGGGTCTCAATATTTTTACAAAATTGGACATCTATCAGGATAATATCAGGTGAGGGCCAAAAGTTAAGATATAATTTATAAAATAATTTATAACAGGTATAGAAAATTAATATATATACTAATATCATATGGTTTAACTAATTCTCAAACTATATTCATGAAATTATTGAATAGAGACTTCATAAATTACATTGAATAGTTTTTGGTTGGTTTTATAGAAAAAATATATATTAACAATGTAAGGAATCACTTTAATATAAGATGATTCGCCACCATCAAAATACATAATTATCTGTACATGATGATAGTTGGAAGAGATATAGATATATGAAATAATATTTTAATTTTTATAACATGAAAATTAATATTTAATAGTGTGTATCATTATTCCTAGTATATAAAAGATTAGTATTAGAGACAAAAGTGAAATGATATATTATAAACATTTCTAATATCATAATGAAAATTGGAAAAATTGCAATGGATTTCATCATCATACTCTACAAACCATGTAAAGGATATATTGTTAGTTGGGTTGTATGTAACCACCTTATAATGTAATCATAAATGGTTTCAATTGGATAATATTTCTATCTTAATCATATTTCTAAGATTTAAATCATGTAAGAGGTTAGAATACTTAAATTTCCTCTGTTCATTGATTCTGATCGAGATCAAAGGATTGCCTTACATTCTTGAGAATTCCTCTAAATGATATGCATACTGAGTTCAATTTCAATACTCTATAACATCCTCGGTAATATGAACTATTTGGGTGTACTATTCACACTCTAAAGACTTTTTGATATCTTCATCATTATATTATAAATATGGTTGGGTTCAACCCCAACTTTTTTGTAATTTTCTAAAAATAATATCATTTATATGAGTATACAGAGGGATCCTTACAATTCAATATATGGATGTATGTACAGAACACCAATGTGATGGGATGAATTTAGAGAAAGAATGAAATTATTTTTGATATACATAATGAATTGAAATAGAATGATACAATCACTCAATAACAAGTAAGGGTATGTTAAATTCAAAAAAAAATTACAGCAACAATCATTAGTGAAACAAATATTTCTATGATGGTGACAAGGTATTAATTTTGATATATACATGTAATATCATTATGAAATATTGGTAGTATGGAAATTTTTTCCTTAGGTATATTAGTCCCATAAAAATTATTGATCATTCCAGGAAAATAGCTTATTAATTGGAACTTCCACCAAATCTCACTCATGTTTATGACGTTTTCCATGTTTCTTTCATAATGATGTACGTAGTTTATCATTCAATAGTACTTGAATAGGATCGCATACCACATGTAGTTAGATCTAAATTGATGAATAAATTGTGTAGTTTTTCGATCACTAATTGAAATGTATCTGAAACAAGTATACTGAAATAGTCATATTTTTTAGGGAATCCATGACATTGAAGAAGATGTGTGGGAACCCGAGGATGTGTTGAGGAAAATATACCCTCATTTTTTTGTAGTGTAGTGAAATAGTGTGGTGTGGGAAATTACTATAAGGTGTTATAGTGTATCATAATGGTATTTTATGATATATTTTGATATCGTGTGTTATAGGAAAAAAAGAGTGTAAACATAATTTGATATTCCATTAAAATATTTATATTTAGTGTTATACTTATCATATATCTATTATATTTGTTACAATGAATATAATTAATTTCATTATAAGAAATTTTGTATAATGTTATTATTTATTGAAAATTTATTGATTAATTAATAATAAATAATTACTCTTTATTAGTAATGTATTTTTTAGCTTCATAAATATTTTTTCATTAATTAAGATTTTTATTTCATTTTAATGTTCAAATATTATTATTCAATATAAAACATATTGAAATTTAATTTTTTAAAAATTTTATAATATTTTAATGTAGTATATAATAATAATCATACCGTAATGTTTTTATAACTTTAGAAAAAAGTTTTTTTCAGGAATAGGGAAGTTCTTGATTTTTAAATAAAACCATCTTTTCAATTTATTTATTTTCAATTAATATTTTCTTTTTGGTTTGGTTTCAAAATTTTATAAGTTTATTATATCTAAATAATGTCAAATTAATCATTTTTGTATTAATACTATTCATTATCTTGTTATATATATATACCATTGATAATAACAAGGAATTTTTGTGAACAACATTTTCATCATGTTTTTTGGAGTTTATTTTAAAATTTTATTCTACCACTTATAAGAAATGTATTCTTATAATTTGGATTATATTATTTGAATATTGAAATTAATATTATATATATATTTTATATTATGGTTTGGTAACAATAAATCGTAAAATTGATATATAGTATTACCATGGTAAAACATAAAATATTTTTATTCGGTGGTAAATAAAGAGATTATTATATTATTTCCACATAAAATTTTAAAGTTAATATTTTCTAACCATATTTTGACCATGTTCCCATAGTATATATATTTAAATAAATTTTTCCCTATTCCTATAAAATTACTTAATAATAATATAATCCACTAAAATATTGATACTATGTACACCCAATAGAAAGACACCCATCCATTAATTTTATTACACTGATTTTATAAACCACAATTTATCAAGACCTACACTATTTCCTTCTCAATATACCTATAAATTAATTAATGGTAATATCATTCTTATAAGTATGTTACATGGGTAATTAAAAATGTATCACTAAGAGGACTACTAGAGATGTGGAAATTGTCTTCCCTTACATATTTCAGTTTACTTCTTCTTATAACTCCTAAAAATATATGGTATTTTTCATAATAAAAGATCTTCAATTTCAACATTATAATAAAATTCTGTAATGATTTTGGAATATATATGATGACATTCATATGTAAACTCTAACAATGTGTGGGGGGGTGAATAAGTGTTGTATTATTTATTATCATGTAAAAACTATTATACCTTATTATTCCACTATATCAAATCTAAGAAATGATTATATTTTATTTTTCACTATTATTTAGAAACAATTCACATCAGTGAATAATAGAAAAATAATTTTGTGATTTGTAATGATTTTCACCTATAGTGTGGAAGATTATATCCTTGATACTTGTTGGGTCTTATGTCACGACCCCCTCCCACCAAAGATGCCACTCCTGAGCTATCAATGATGAATGAGAGATAATGAACCCCCTGGGTCCCACCTCCAGTAGGCCCTAGGGTGGCGACTAGAACCAAGGGTATGAGTTTTCACAAAAAATGGGAGGCATTAACCTTTTTATTATTTTTTGATCGAGAAATAGGACAAGTTAACCACCAAAAAGGAAAAGAACAAGTGTATAGAAATAAACCAAAACCAATCCCACAAGCATGTTTAAATATTTCTGAAACAAGTTATATGTACAAGAAAGCTCAAAAAGTACAATACCAAAAGAAACAAGTGTAGAGAAACTGCAACAACTCCAACTGTCCCGACTAGTAGGGTCCCGCACGACCCTGGTAGTCTTCCTAGAAACTTGAAAGTAAACATAGAATGAGCATACATGTATACTCAGAAGGGAAACCAAAATATCTTGTGCACAAGTGGGGAGACATCCTAATGCCCCGTGAGAAAACATAGGAACCAAAACCTAGCAAGGAAATATATCCACCCAACCTCACCTGCAACACTCACCAAAAACACAATCACAACAGGTAGTAGTGGTATATAAGAACATGTGTATTGGGTTCCCCACACCCCTTCCCACTAGTTAGCTTCTCTTCCTAATGTATAACGTATTGACACTGCCACACTCTTCTCGCCCGCATACACCTGGGCCTCATCCTGAAGATTCATGAAAAATAGTAAAATCTGGTTGAAAAGTCTTGGGCTAAAACCACCCCAATCGAAACCTACCTGAAGGGTCTTAGATGTAATGTTTCCTCAAGCCATCACAGCCAAGGGAAGAAAGAGCTGGAAGGAGATAGCAACGAAGGGGAAAACACCCACTCCCATGAAATGGGAGTGTTCGGCACTAAGTGCTCACCATGGGTGGGGTTCCATAAAACACAAAAGATACAGATACATATATGTATACCAAACACACAACCCAACCTATGGATTTTAATCAGAGAAAATGATCACATAGCTCGGCACTAATACTATAGATAATGCATACAACAAACAACCCCAACCCCATTTAGGTTTTCACCTTTCAGCGGAAATAGTTTATTTAGTTCCTTATCTATTGGGCAACCAACCATATCAATCGTTCATGAAACATATCCCTGCCATCGAAAAATAAAGTTAGGAAAACACAAGAAGCACAACAAGTCCCTTCTTATTTACCAACCATCCCATTGATTATTAATCCCATTCCATTACCATGACCCACCATTCATTAACTCTTCCACTTTTTATTTATTATTCACAACCCATAGTTTGTTCACATTCAAACCCATCCCTGCAGCCCCGCTGCCAACAACCATAAACACAATCACACCGAAACCCATACATCATAATCCCTTTAATACCATTTATCATAGCCCCGCTACCCATCACCAACATAACATTCACACCAACCCACAACCAAGCCAACCGCAGCCCACTGGTCACCCGATTCAAAACAACCCACAAAACACCCCCCTTCACATGCCACATATCCAAGCCAACACCCAAATGTTTATTGTTCCATTTTGTTCAACCAGGGTGATCACACTAGAGATCCAGATATTAAATCAGCCTACATTATGTGATTAATCAATTTCCACATACCAAAATGTTTCCACCCACAAAACAGTCTAGAAATATAGGAAAACATTTAATTCCGCAAGTAAAGGCCCCCAACAACAGTGATTTTCAGTAGGCAGAAGCCTATTTAATTCACAACATAATGTCACAGGATATAAACAATGTAACTTCATTCACAAACATCCCATCCCCATTATATAAAACATTTCTTATCTTTATTAAACCATTTTAAAAGTGTTTCACATAAACAAGAGGAAACTCACCCTGCATGATGCACAATTTAGGGAGACGAAGGTAAGATCCCTACCTCAACAGGTTCTGATCACAACGCTCCCCTGGATCAGTGTTAGAAGACATCCGTCGGCGTCCATCACTTCTGTCGAGTCCCGGAAAAACATACTCGAGTAGAAGTTGGAAAGTAAAGGCCGAGGGAAAGGCAATAAATTCAATCTCAGATGTTCCTTCTCATAATTATGATCCCATGACCGCTGATGGATCGTAAATCGGAGCTCGGACGAATAAGTTATAGAAGAAAGAGCCTTTGTGTCTCTTGGGATAGCTCTGCTCAGAGGAATTGGGAGGAGTGGAGTGAGTTGAAAAGTAGGAGAGGAAACCTCCTTTTATAAGCATGAAAAAAAAGTTCACGGCATGTACTCGGACATTTCACACAGTCACCATGTAGCTTCCAACATGGCCTTCAATGCGGAAAGAGGTCATTGACTGGTCAACACATGTCTTGAAGGTAACGCGTACACGGGGAGGGACTACATGGCGTGTAGTATTGGATACATGGTGTGTGCTCATTTAATTCACATGACAAGGAAACGGCTTCAACACGACACACGGCCATTGACTAGTCAACACACTACTTGAAGGTAACGCGTACACAGTGAGGGACTACACGATGTGTAGTATTGGATACATGGACTGTACTCATTTATTTCACACGACAAGGACACGACTTCAACACGACACAAAACCATTGACTATTCAACACACAGTTTGAGGGTAATTCGTACGCGGGGAGGGGCTACACGACGTGTAGTATTGGATACACGGTGTGTACTCATATATTTCACACAACAAGGACACAACCTTCAACACGGGGTATACCCGGCAATGTGGTACACGGAGTGTACTCAGACTACACGGCGTGTACTTACAAAATTCTGGAAAGTTTGGGAAAATTCCATTTTACCCTCATGAACAGTTCGTGTCCTTATTTTTGGAAATGGAATGGGCCATAGAGGTCTGGGCCATTACATCAGATACCTCTTAGAACATTCTCGTCCCTGACCAACTCACACAAACCTCACTACCTCTTTGTAGCTCCATGCAATTCCCAGAACTAAATGACAAACAAAGGTCTACACATCACCGAAGAGGTGTGCGGTGTGTAAGCTAACATGCTCAGTAAGATCCCACAAAAGTGATCCATAATAAGCGTCTAGAATTTTTTTGTATTCTCGTTTTAGGTATAAACAATGTGTGACAATTAGTAGATATGTTTTATATAAAACATAGTAAACATTTACTTTTCCCATCAGTTCCAAAAAAAATAGATCATATATGTTTTCAAGAAGATTTCCCATATCATTTTATACAATCATATTCATGATTCTCAAGTCTAACTCATTTTCCAATAAAAATTGGAAGTAAGTTTATAAAAACACCAATAAATTCAATAGGCCCTAGATGTAAACAACACATAAGGGAATAATAAGTTTCTCAACCTAGTTCATAGAACAATGATCCTAATAAGCTAAGGAAGAAATCATGTGTAAACCCCCAACATTATCAATATCATTCCCCTAGGAAAACTGGCCTATAAAATATTGGAATGCTCAAGGACAAATATAATTGATAATCACATAACAATGAATGATGTCCATAAGCTAAACCATATAAATAAGTACCTAAGGTAACCCATGGTCTTTTTTTCACAAATCAATTCAATTAATTGTGAAAGATTTAAAACAAATTTTAAATTTCATTTTATAGTTCAAAAATACCCAATTTCCATTTCCATTTATCTATAACCAGGGAAAGCCATTTTTAATTGAAAAATATTCCCAACACCCAAAAAAAACAATGAAAATATTTCATTATAATTAATATTGTAAAACAAAACAAGTATGTTTATTATCATAGGCTAGAGACAGAACCACTACCTTAAAACATGGTTCACACATGCCAGAAATGGGTTCCGCCAATAAGGAAAAACCATCAAAGAAATTGAAGGCCACCAAATCTAATCACATTACATAATTGATCTAATTTGAACACAATATGTTGTTGTAAAGGATAATAACGGCATACATTATAAATGGATGTCCAATTTACCAAAATTGACAAAGGAAAGGGCCTTTGGAGTGAGACTGTATAAAGGATCTAAAAGAAAACAAGAAGAAAGACCATCACAACCTAATAGATCCACGAATTCAATACAACATTTTTATAGCGATCAATGTAAATTATATACATAAAGAAAACATTCCCGAAGAGATGAATGACAATGGAAATATATATCATACATCGAATGAATCGATCAGGAAGGAATAACCTCATTGAAAAAAGTCTAGGAGAGACCTTGGGTTGAGGATAAAATTGTTTGGATTGAATGGATTGAGAGTTATTACCGTGTGTGTGTTTTAAAATAGGAAATGATTCATTTCACAACCTGCAATATAGTTACATGTTGTGAAATCTACAGTGTAAAAGTATGGTAAAAAATCCATCTCCTGAGATTAAAAATCCATCATATAAATGTTTTATGATGTGAAACCACTCTTCAATATGTGAAAAAATTAACATTTTGAATCCCCTTTTATTAATTGTAACTAAAAACAACTACACGGCATGTAACCCAGCTACATGGAATAAAATATTTCTACATCATGAAGAAAAGGATGGTTAATGGTACATGTTCAAAAAATTTCTAAATTCACCATAATGTGTATCCTAACAATTCAATAATAACCCTATTAAGAGACGAGATAAGGAAAACTACAATGGGTATAATGATTTATGAAAGAACATGAATATTCTTTTCAGGTATTCTTTTCCTTTTCTAGTGTTTTTGAGGAAAAAAAGATATTTTTGGAAATTTCTTATGTAAACGTCGTGTTCATTATAAGTACACACCGTGTACCCGGTTACCGTGGGTAGTCATGTATTGGCCATGTGGCGGCTGTACACACGGTTGTGTGTGGTTACTTGGAAACCAACTAAAGAGGAGTACGAAAAAGGCAAGTACACGAAGTGTATTTTTTTCATTAAATGTATCGGGGTCACATATGATGGATACAACCATCTTCTTCTCAACCTAGTTCGTTTGAGAGAACCCAAAAGACTGAGAATATTCTTAGAACCCTCGATTTTCCATCAGTTCTCCGAATCGACTTTCGTCGATTGTGTTGGGATCACCTCAGTAAACTCTTCCTTCTGATTGAGCTTTGTTTTCCAATTCTTCCACTTCCTCGTGTTATCCTTAGTTTAATGTTTTAGGAATTTTTGTAGATATAAGATGTTCTTGGGTAATTCAAGGCTTGAGGATCACGAATAGAAATCTCCCAATAGCGAAGTAGGTGTATTGTGTCTTTCTGTTGAATGTCCTTGTGTTATATGTGTGAAATCACTAATACCCGTGAATGGGGTATTGCGTGTATACTGTTTTATCCATATTTATTGCTTTCTATTATTGTATGCTTGAGTAGAGGTTGAATTGAATGTGAATAGGGTGAATTTCGCGGCTTTAGAGGAATTTCCCGAGCATGTTTTGGTTGTGGTTGTTTTGTTTTTCATAGCCTGTTAGGACGCCTTGATTTTTTTCCAGGCCTAGTTTTGTAGGATGGAGTGATCTAGTATATCTGATATGTCGTTGTTGTAGACATCTAGCCAAGTAGTTCTTGAGGTTTACTTTGGACGATGTGAATTACTATACATTTTTGACACACAGGGCCATGAGAACCTAGCATAGTAGACCATAGGGAGAATGTATGGAAGGGTATCTCCATAGTGTCTTTTTTACTGATGATGCGAGACCATATGGGTAATTTATGCAAGTTCTTCCTCAGAGTGTTTGTAGTTCCTCGACATGGGCCATAGATGGAATGTGACGTATGGGCTACCCTAGACCGCCATCAGTTGCCGATAGGAGACTTTAGGAGGAATTGATGGTGAGTTCTCCATCAGAGTGTATAATCTAGAGATGAACGAGAGGGGTGAGACTTCGTGGGCTGCTAGTTTGTTGCTTTTGTTACTAGGTAGGACCACATGGTATAGGCTATGAGTAATTCCCCTAGGGTTACCTTTTGTGTTTAGCTGATTACTTTTGATGCTAGGTAGGACCAGAAGGGATAGGATGTGAGTACTTTCTAGAGGGTTACATGTTTGTAATTACCTGCTTTGATTAACTATTGCTTGATATATGAAACTGAATGCGTTGAAACTGTGGCCTGTTTACTGCATTCATTTACTTATTACCTACCATATATTCACTAACTATTAGGGACAAATCCTGTGGTGGCTTCATACTAGGATGTAGTCTCACACCCTATTTGGGCCATACTTTTGGGTCCAAAAAGATTATATTGATGTAGGTATAGATAAGGGAAAACTCCCTCATACTTCAAGTACTTGATTTCTTTGGAGCTGGAGAGCATGGGACTATGTTGAGGGTTGCAATGTTGAAGAGCTGTTATCTGTTTTATTTGGTACTATGGAATAGTAATTTTTCCAGCATTGTGATTTTCTTGGCTGTTTTCCTAGACATTTGTATCATGCATCATTTATATATGTGTGTGTGCTATAGTTTTTTATAATTTAATCGTCCGTTGTTTACTTTTGTATGGATTATTAATGTTTCCACTATAGTTATTGTTCTCTTCCGCTATGTTCTCATCCAATGAGGGCATTGTTTCCCAAAAATCACCCCCAAGGCCCTCACTGCATGTCATAATCCTTCAGCATTCGGCGAAATGCACTTGAGACCGTGTGACCAACAATGTACGGGGCACCTTTGGGCAGCTTCCGGAACCGGGACGTTACAAAGTGGTATCGGATATTTTTTTCTCTTGACTTAATATTTGCATCCTATAGATAGGGATATGAAGGAATTGTTACTTGGTAATAAGTTGTTCCAGGGAGTAGCTAACCTGTGTACAGTTAAAAGCCAATCTACCTTGTTTATTGCAAATATTTTGGTTTTGCAATTTTACAATTGATTGGATTCTCACCTTTGGATGATTCACATGTTTTTTGCTATTATTTTTGATGTTATTGAGGTTCTATTTCAGTTTCAACCCGATGAGATGAGGGTATTCCATCTCATGCATCATATAGGAACATTCTAGAAATCACCTGTCATGCATTCTTGTTATACCATTTAGGGTGCATTAGTGATTGCATGTTGTTGTGATTGATGTTTTGCCAGATATGAAATTTGTTATAATAGTTGCCTTCATAAAAATTCATAATGTTTGATATGTTATTTGATTTTGTAAGGTTTTGTTTTAATGGATTCCAATCTTTGGTTCTTGATGTGTTATGGGCCCTCATGAATCAGAATTTGGAGGATCATTGATCTATAATTCTTGTTTATATCATTTTTAAGATGCCATGATTTGATTTTCGTGGAGTATGGGCCCTCACTAATCGTAATTTGGATCTTTAGTGTTTGTTTCATTGTTTTTCTGGTTTTTGGAGATTTTTCTGAGGATTACTTTCCGAAAAACCTAGAATACATGGCGTTTAATGATGAATACATGCCATGTGTTCTTCTCTTCGGGAAGAAACTATATCTATTAAGTACACGATGTGTACTATATGTAGACACCATGTAGTATCTAACTATGTCACTCACTGTGTGGGTAGAGACACGGGGTTGGGAAATCCTTGGTGGAACATTTCGTGTACCAAAATATATTGTTTCTATCAACCCGAAATATCCATTATGAATCTTATTTACAATATATTATTTATGAATTTTATGACTTTAAATATCAAAAAAATGTCATCAAATATATTTTTGAGGAAATTGTAATTTTCAAATTATAAATAATTGTTATAAAAATTACCAAAATATTTATGATTATTTTACATTAATAAAACCATTGAAACATTATAAAAAAATATTAAAAAACATTGAGTGGTCATGATGGTGGAAAATTTCTGCATGTCATTCACATAAAAATAATTATTTTTTTCGTATTTTTGATAAAAGACATCATGGACTATTTTGAATAAAAAATGAATATTCAATTGAAATAATTTTCTGATAGTTAAAATGTGTTAAAAAATAATTTCAAAAATAATTTATAAAAGTATAATTGTTTTATTTCAAACATGTTTACAAAACAAGGAATTTTATGAAAATCCATTTTATACTAGAGAGAAATAGATAGTCGGATATAATTGTCCACATTTTTTGAATCATTATAAGTACCAAATCATATAACAAGGTAATATTACAAAACAAAATTCATGAATGATTATATGAGATGAATTTATATTTATTTTAAAATATTATTAAAAAACATTTAGTCAACAGTAGACAAAAACAAAAACAATCATGAATATTTATGAGATTGTGAAATTTACCCTTAAAACATTGATAACATATGAATTATAGGCTCCACAAAAGAAATAATCCTAAAATGATACATTAAATAAAATGAAGATAATTTGAGTCATGATATTACATGTCAAATTGGAATTAAATACACAAGAAAAATGATTAAGTGTTTGATATGGAATACTTCTCATTAATGTAAATACTAGATGAAAAACCCAACTATAGGTTCAACATCCTTTTTTTCACAACCTATTATATTATAAATTTAATTTTATAATACATATATAATTTAAAATTATTAATATATTTAATAATATATTTTATTTAATAGTAGTATTCTATCATCCATTTAGTAACAATTTTATTTTAAAATGTCACTTTTGGATGATAATTTCTACTTTGTTCATATCTGATTATGTTTGTAAATCTTAGTTCATTTAATTTTATCATGGTCATTTCAAATTCTTAATTTTTACCATTAAATAAATAAAATATATTTTCATTATAAAATTATTTATATTATTATATTATATTTACATTTAGAAAATGGATTACACAGTTTATATAGAAAGTATGTAAAAGTATGTTAGAACATTGTTTCCAGTTTTATGAATGGTATAATAAAAGGAAAATAAATATTAATTATTCTTCCCATAATGCTTATTATATTCTACATATCATTTATTTTAATAAAATATTATTTTTTCAAAATCTATGTAAATATTAAATTATAATCATTTCACATAGCCACATAGAGGTAATCCTCCACCATATACTTGAGTGACATTATTGTTTTCCAAAAGGATAAAATGTACGAAAATATTTTTTCTGTTATATTTGAAAAATTATTTTAAGGTCATAAATCTAACATATATTCATAAATTTTATATTTTATACCATCGACATAACGAGTATGTGATAAATGAATCACACTACATTAGAAGGCTATAGTCTACCGTACAAATTAGAAATTTCATCGTATCTACCACAAAATTAAATGTAATTAGGTATATGACATATATTTATTCCAAAATAAAAATATTTTTATTAATATAAAATAAATATATTAAATCAATAATTATAACTAATCTTATAACGTATTGATAAAATATTAAATATATCGGTTCATAAGGAGATAGGCATATATACAAACGATTAGTGGTTTCTATTCATATTTGATAGAAGAAGATTAAAATTACTATCATCCCACCTACAAAGTGACGTCTATTTATATAGAAGATAATGGTGATATAATATTATATGTGTTAATATAAACTTCATCATGGATAAAGAATAAATAAACTAAATGAGATTTGTAAAGGAAATTACCATCTCTAAGAGAAACATCAGTTAGATATCATCGTAAGGAACCATGGGACTATGATTTAGGATGAAGAAAATATATAACGTGTATAAAGATTTTTTGGAGATATTTTTTTAGGTTTTTTTGTTCTAAATGGGCTTGGGAGTATGAATATGGGAGGAGAGTTGGTATCCCTTTAGAAGTAGGGGAGGGATTATAATTTTTATTTTGGAAAAGAAACAATTACCACATCATTTTTATCATGAAACATGAAACCAAAAATGGATACTTATAGAACTATAGAGACTATATGTTCAAAATATGGCTATAAAATTTAATTTATACAAGTTTTATGTCATTTTAATCATTATATTTTTAGTTTAACACTCAAAAAACACATTTTTACCATAATTGTGGTAATTAATTTTTAACGTTTATACTATTAATAATATTCAAAAACAACGTTAAAATTAATAGATTATAGAAATTAGGGTTATTAAATATATGGTATCTATTTTTCAGAATTAAATTCCACAATTTTGATGAATCCAATTTAAAATTATACTTATAGACGTGATGAAAACACAAGTTTCCAAAGAGAAAATTATCATAATTATAGAATTTTTTAACATTGAAATTTAATAGAAAATTATTAAAATGACATAAATTTGTTAAATATTTATATAATTGAACTTATATTACTGCATAAACAATATAATGTTTTTTCATTGTAAATAATTTAATCTATAATGGAGTTTTCAATTAAAATTATTATTTTTTACTACTTGTAAAAAATATAATATTTTAAAAGAGTTATAAAATCTTCTCCTAATGATTATATTGACATGAATAATTTTTTTAAATGAGGTTTATTTTAATAAATAATTTTTCTAAAATTTATTGTAATCATTTAAAATTTTAGTTTTAAAAAGTAGACTAGTCCTTCTTTAAGAAATATTATACTTTTTTACAAAAACATTATCCATTATTCAAATAGATAAAATTTTATTTCTAATCAGTAGATAATATTATAATTAATTTTATAAAATTTTAAACCATATAAGATTCATAATTTACTTATTACTATTCATATCCTCTATTTTAAAGACTATTTTGTAACAATCATGATTAAATAATATTATTTAAAATGGGTGTAACTTTTCAGTTAAACCTATTGCTACATTAATTTCAAGATATCAATGAGATTTAATTTACATTAATTGAAATATATTATAAATTATTGTGGTGTTACATTCTCTTATAATAATTGTGTTGAATATCATATATGATATTTAATATATTTTTCTTCTTTTAAAATATTATTATATTACAATTTTCTTGTATTAAATGTTCATTTTCTCAATATGAACAATATAAATAAATAAATAATCTATTTTTATAAAAATTTATAATAATTTTTTCAATGAAAATATTTTTTTTAATCAAGGAAATTATAGGTTAATATAACATCCCACCATTTATTGGGATATATCATGCTTGTTTTTAGGTAATGTATTTAAATTTTTTTTATCATAACATAGTTAGATCTTAAAATTGAGTCATTTTAGTTGAATTTGGTGAAATTTGGAAGCATGTGGGGCTGTGAATGGTTGGTGAACATTTTGGGAAAACCATTCGGTTATCCCTAAGAAACCATGCACCCCGGTTAGGATCCAAATTATGTTGTTCATCGTTTTACCGAACCATGTGGCCTCCCTCCTCAAACTGTACACCCATAGATAGAGGGATGTTTAATGGTAGGATCATTGCTTTTCAACCAATGTTCCCATCATAGAGTAAATGTGTACCCACTTGGGTAAGGGCGAACAAATGAGGCCATGGTCTGGATAACTGTGCACTCTATCAAGGAAACCATATACATTACAAATTAAATCATTTAATTATTATTTTACAATAAATGACCCTCCTATTATAAACCCTAAACACACAATTTATACTTAACCATTTTCTATTGTTTTTAGTGGCACCCAAGAGAATTTTTGTGCTACTTGAACCCCATTTCAGCCCAATCAAATATCATATTGAATGATTGATTCATATTTGTTAAGTAATCACTTCCCCATTTGGTTTCCTTTCCCTATGTTGACATTCCCTCTTATTTTAGGGTGGGGGGAATATTTCATAAATTGTAAATGGATTTAGATCTGGGTTATTATGGAATCTTTAATTTGGATCTTGGTATTATGTTTTCATACATGATCTTTTCCATCATTATGAAATTGTTTTTTTAACATCAAATTGAAGGATGTATTTTGGCGAATAGTCATAAAAAATTATTTAGCAGGGTTGCCTAATTTTTTATTCCCATACTTCTGATTATATTTGGTTGTGTTTAATTATTCTATTAAAATATCCATGTTGGGAAATATATTTTTTTAATTATTTAATTAATTGATTCAATTGTGATATCAAACTATTAACATATCTTGTTGGACCCATTGATTATTTTGGGAACGAATATGATGACAATCCATGTAGTGTTATTATATAAAATAAAGGATGATTTATTAAGTATACTTGGTTTATAATTATTATTTTTAATAATATTAATAAACTAATTTATTAAATTTAATGAATAATGGATTCAGGAGTTAGTTTATGTGTGGGTTGTGAATATGGAACCATGAGACATTACATTTGTGAATATGTATTCAATCATGGACTGCTACGCCAATTACCCCTGGAGTTCCAAACTACTTCCATATGAACTAATGAGATATATACATATGTGTTGGTGCGTGTATTTTTAAGTGATCAATGAGTTTTGGGAAAGGGGATATGTCTCTAAATAATCATATGGTTCCAAAAGACTGCACTAGGCCCCAATGTATGAATGTGAAATTAGAAATTAAATTTTTAATGGAAACCCATGATAAAATTTAATGTCATATCACTTTAGTGGATGGTTCAGAATCTAACCGGGGATAAATACGATATTATTGGTTTAGGTGACAATATGTTCATGGGTACCAACGTAGTTGATAAATGAACAATTAAAATGGAATCATGTATAATTTTGTTATCTTTTTAATTTATTATAAATATACATAAAAGTTATAGAAAATATGTTGATTTATATCTCATTGATGGTGGCCTAATAAGTTTCACGCACAGAATACACTTGATTTTTGATTGGTACATGAATATAATTCATTTTTGGAGGATTGGATAAGAGCCATATCCCTATGATTTACGGATATGTTGGGATTCAATCCGAAGATTAATGGAGGAATGAAACAAGATAGCAGGACCCTTAAGGGAGTATTCAGTTTGTTTTTATTTTGACTATTCATTTTACAGTTGACTAATATACAATTCGAAAAATCATTTTTTTAGTTTATTTTTGTTTTTTTATGATCTATTGTTGATTAATTATTTGATGATTATTGTTTATAGTATTATATTCTTTTTTGTTTATTGTATATTGAATAAAATTTATTTATTTATTTTGTTGTGATTATTTGATGTAGATGGTATAGTATACACACATTATATATTAGACCCCCACTCTATTCTGAAACCTCTGGCATATGGGGAGGCACTCCTGGGCTCATGTAACCAACCGTTTTAGGGAACTACCATGTGGAACTCATGTCAATACATTAAAAGGCATTATCAAATGGATTTTAATTTCTTTTAAATTATATTTTCATAATATTTTGGAATGATGGACATGTGATTATGATTAGTTATGACTTGGGAAAAAGGGCATTCATGGATGCAGCTAACCCATGTGCAAGGGAAACCCATTTACATATGGTAGGATTGTTTTTCTTGATGTTTTATATTATAGTTGAATGTTATTTCACCATGGGAAATACACATGTTGTGTGATGTTATTATTTTATGAGATGTTTATTATGTCTTGATATGGAATGTTAGTTTAGTATATATGTATAATTCCAGTCACTCGTGATTTTATAAAACACTCATCACAATTTGGACCGAAAACAATCATGTTATAAATGGGATTTGGGGAGTGGAAATGAATTTTTTCATATGTAATTTAAAATAATTAGTTCTTAATGATTATTAAAATTGATAAAAATTTAAAAATATGGTAAATCAAATTATATAAATTGTTTTTCTATGAAGAAACTTGAAATAAGAATTTTTTATACCTAATTTATAGCCATGACTCGGGCGAGGGATTTATTAGGGTAGTCATAGTTCTTTGGTTTTGAATATGTGGTAGATTATGGGGGATGATGTTTGGAAATGTTATATGATTCACACATTTTAAAATTTGATAATGATGTTTTATGTATCATAATAAATGTTTTTTCAATTGAAGATAAATTCCTTCGAGATGATGTTTTACAATTGAATGAAAAGATTACATAGCTAGTATTGTCCCTCAATAGTGAAACCTGAGGCGCCGATACTTTTGAGTGATCATATAGGAGAGAAGATCCATGAGAACATTTGTCACTTTTTTAATTTATATAATGGGACCCAGGTCTGGCTTTGATGAATATGTATGACTTGACATGGGATTTCTAATTGTAACACTCTCCGAAATTCACAACAATGGGGTGGAATAGAGAAAGTTGAGTTCATGATTGAGTATATCCATATGATCTTTGACCATTTGGAGAATTCTAAAGAGAAAATAGTCAAGTTAGCCACTTATATTTTACATGGGTGAGTGAAGAGTGGGTGGGACATCCAATAATGGCATGGGTAGTAGGAGGTCATGGTATAAAATTTTTGTAGGAGATGTTCTAGGAACACTTATAACCAAAATTTATTAGGAAGGATAGATAAAAAATGATTTATGATTTACCCAATGGTGTAGGATTGTGATTTAATATGCTAGACACCTCATAAATTTTCAATTATTTTTCCCAGTGTTAGTAGGGGATGATGGAATTGAAATGAAATAATTTCAAAATAGGAATAAATTTGGTACTTCGTACATATTTAACATTTTATGGTTAAATATGTTTGATGAGGTTTTCAATCAGAATCTCATTTCCAAGGGACTATGAAAAAAGATTCAAGTGGAATTCATGAGGTTTTGGATAGATGTCTTGGAGGTATGTATTACATGTATAGAATGAATCACAACCATAATGTCAAATAGATGGATTGAAAATAGATTGGATAGGAAGATTGGATAGATACATAGAGTAGTACCCATGTGTACTTCCATCAGTGTGTTCTATCAGGTGATTTTCAAAACCAATATCCGAACTACCAGTTGACTATCATGATTGTGACTAGATGAGGCATTTGGATTTTTTATTTATGAACCCATTATAGAAGGGTAGTCATTAAAGAGCCAGAAAAAAACAAAAATACAGGAAGGTGACTTAAACCCCATACAAGTATGGTTGTTGTAGTACTGCTGGATATGGTGGATGAGTTAGTGGATATAGTAATTTGCAGAAATATAGCCTATATCATCAGAGTGTTAAATCGCAGGGGACTCAATCTACTATATCGTCAAGAGTTGTCTGACAATTTCATTAATTTTATTAATGAACTTGTTGTTAGGTAGGCTATGACATCGTTAGATATATGTCTTATTATTGTAACCATTATGCTTTCTAGTGAATTATTTGATACTTGTTCCTCTAATTATTTTATATCATCTCAACATGTCAATGGTAAGATTTTAATGGTCAAGTTTGTGAGTTGCATTATAACAATCAACATATCATTTAGAGTGCAGTTCAGAGATATAATTTTATACCAAGGGTGTTCTTTCATGGTAGGTGCGTATCATTTATTTTGGGATATGTAATTACAACAAATGTTTGTTAGGTTATAATATATAATGTAACACAAGAGTTTTGATAATAGTGACTTTTCAAAAATCTTCTGTGTTTTTTGGATTTTGAGACCCATTGTGAATTATAATGAAATAAATTGTTTACTTCTATAAAGAACATACAGCAAATAAACAAAAATAAAGAACACAAATTTTTATAGTGGTTCATATCTCAATGTTCACATGTACACATTACCAATCACTCTCTCTATGAGCATGGTAAATTTAACTAGAATGATCCTCATAACACAAGACCATAAATTCCAAACTAACTGTAGGAAGTTGATACATTTACAAAAAGGCTAATAACAGTGAATTATAGTTATATAAAAAAGAACTCATTTTCCACCACTTTGATCGAGAAGCTGATACACCACCACAAATGAGTATGAGTATTTAAAACTCTGATAAATCCAATGAAAATTATTTGTTTGTTCGGGATGATATTTACAGTTGCAGTATAAAATAACTGACAAATGATGGATATTTTTATTCATAAAAAAATAAATTAATGAACGAAATATTCTGAGGAAATCCTTGTTCAAAAAAGATAAATAGTAATGTAGCAGCTAAATAGAAGTAGTAACCTTACAGTAGTAAATGATTGAACATGTATACCAAAAATGTGTAGCTTCAATCGGAATATATCATTCGTTGCAGCATCATTATAAAATATAATTTCGATAATATATCTACATATCTAAAGAGATTATCATAGAAATGTATTGGAAGAGATATTCTATTGGAATATATAGAATAGATATATATATATTCATCATTCTAGATCCAAATGAATAGACTAATTGATCATGGGAATTAAAATTATAATTTCCTATGAGCTTCTTAAATTCTCTTTGAAATGGAAGTGAGTATTTTTAATAAATATGGTTCATTAAAAGAAATTAGAACTATATCTGAATAATTATTTAATTCTAACTTAACCATTTCATCATGATCGGATTTAAAATGTGGCTTGAAAAACATCATCATTGTAAAAACAATGCAAGATTTAACTTTGTAGCATAGGCTTCCTTTGCATTGCATGGGGTTCATTCGCATGGGGCAAGGTTATTTTACCATACTTTAACATTTATATAATGTGTGGAACAAAACTAGAAAATGGATGAAAATCCACACAATTATCATTTTAATTATAAAATCCAGAATATAGCATTAATTAACGAAATTTTCTACTTTTATTCACGTAGATCTTGAATAGAAAATCCAGATCCTACATAAGGTTGTTAATCCATACTATTGAAAATTTCTAAATGTAAGGATTTTGATCCAAATGAAAACTTGTTAGCATAATGTAGGGTTGATACAATAATCAAGCATTTCACTTTTCCAGCAAAACATAGGGTGGATACCATAGTCTTATTTACAGAATATAGGGTTTTGAAAAACTGTATCCCGAGGGATTCTCATAATGTCAAATTACATTAACATGTTTTTAGATTCCGGAAAACTCAATCACGAAAACTTCTTTAAAAAAATAAAAAGGGTATTTCTGAGCTTTATAATCATCAAAAAATTACCAAGTATTATTGAGACAATACATAACCAATAATCTCCTCATTTTCGATGGTAAAAAACCCATAACATAATCCAAAAGAAAATTGAATGAAAATGTAAGATTTTCAAACATAAAAAAATAGATATAGAAAGTATATTGATCTTTTATTTCAAAGTATTATTTCAATAAAAAATATATACTTCTAAAGTAAATATTTTATATAATGAAATTTTGTGCTTTTCATATATTTTATTCTCTCATCTCCCAATATTGATCATGAAGTCCATAGTCTTCATGGAAATTATACATTGATTTTCTTGTAAATAGTCACCCTCATTAAATATTATCCACCTTTTTATGATATCAAAACGATGATTTGAGAATAAAAACTATAAAACACAGTTAATGTATCACTGAACATTAAATGAATTGTTTATAAAAACTGGCAAAAGAAAAATAAATCTAGTATTGGGTGTTTAAAAATTGAAACAATATAAAATATAATAAAAACATAAAATGAAATAAAATTGAAATTTAAACGAATTTAAATGATTTAGATAATAATGTAAAATCTTCTTTTCACCGAAATTTTATTTAAAATGAAGGGATTTGGTAAGAATTGGAAAGAATAAAGCATTCATCCAGTTATTGAAGGGAATGAAATACATTACTAATATCAAGAGGCTTTAAAGTAGGCTCTAAAAATGGTTGTTGAAGAATTATTACCGTTACTTACTAAGCTTATTCAAATCATTTTCGTCCATTAAATTATCAATAAAATTATCCATTAAAAATCATTCAAAGCATCCTCTGAAAGACTGAATAAGTTTATCTTGTCCATAATATGATTAAGAACTGGTCCCAACTAGGAATCACATGATGTAAATTGAAAAATAATATTTCTTTGATTTCCTAATTTCAAACATAAAGGAGTACTATCACACTGAAGTGTTTGTATTACATTGATGTACTCAACCAGTATATAGGTAATAGCTTCAAACCTTCTGAGTAGTTCTAGCGGTGTCTGTTGAGTTGATGTTGATGATTGACTATATTCAATGAGAGATAGAAAATATCTCCCAATCATAATCTTAAACGCATCAAACTCTGATTTTATAATAGATTCATCTCTTAGAAATTTGAACCCTCTAGAAATCTTGCGGATAAAATCATTAAGGTCTCTATTTTATTCCTTTTCTATGAATTACCTTAAAAAGGGCTTCGAATCTTCAAACCTATAATATAGCTCTAAAGAAACCTTTTATTTTAAGAATTTATTTACCTTATCCTCCAAAAAGTATCTGAGAAAAAATTTATGAGCATCCAATAGACTGATCATTAAAAATGGGCTTCATCATGAGAATGAGAACATTTAAGGGATGGGGTGTCAGGTCCTAGAAAAGCCACCCTATGAGGAAATTATACTATGTCCCAACATGTCTCTAAATTACCAAATAAAATGTTCTCCATAGATGATCCTCTAGAAACTTCAGAATCCTTAAAAAAATTAGTTTTACCATTATGAATGGCTTACCTAATTAGTTCATACCTATGATTCTCTTTCTCAAATATCCAATCCCATGGATTCTCATGCTCATATACTTGTGTTGCTTCATCCGTAGTCTATAGAATGATAACTATAATACTTATTTTCTAAAAAAGAGATTAATCTAGCCTGGAAGTGCCTTCTTCACGAGTCCTCTTTCTCATATATCGAACTAATTGAATCCTCCATTTTTCCACTCAATGCAGTTGACAACAACCTTTACTGTTGTTCCTCAGCAACTGGTAGAATACTATAGTAATTGTTTATCTAGATAAATTCAATCATCTTAATTGTTGTAGAATAAAAAGTGTTGTTGCAGTGATATGTTTTTTATGTAAAATATTGAAAATGTTTCCATTCCTTCACATCATTTAATAAATAATCAATTCATATGGATAATATCCCATCTTCACATCTGTGTGGTAGAAATGGTTGAGATAACTTATCTCCAATATTCATAAATAAAAATTTCTGTGATTTAAAAATAATAAAAAATCATATACTTGTCAGTATATTAGAATTTCTCTATCACATCATTCCTAGGAAATATTCCAAATTGATTAGACATCAACAAAAATCGACGATAAATAATAATTTCTTTCTTCATTTCCTTCTTGTTTATTCATTTTTCCTTACAAAAAAAGAATAATTTATTCTAATTAATTTCCTCCATTAAAAATATTCCTTTAATTAAACTGAAACTCCATCTCATACGGGAAAATTAATATCTCAGTAATTTCCACATAAGACAACAAAAAATAGAATCATTTATCATAAAGAATATGAAATCTTCATCTAATCCAATACTAAATGAATCATTTCTACACATTTCCTTTCTATTAATTTTTTAAACCATATGAATAATATCTCCTCTTAATGTATAAACCAATATTTAAATATCATTTCATCCTCGAGAGAATTATTTGTAGAAACTAAATAACAATAATTAACTAACATTTCTTAGAGAACATTGTTAGAAATCATAGAAGCATTAGTAGACGAACCCAACTCAGAATCTATTGATATTTTAGAGGTTTACATCACTTAAGGTGATGAGATTAATGGTGTTTAATTTTTAAGGTTTTGGAACATGTTTATTGAAAGAATATATATACCAAAAGGATATGTATGGCAGGAGAAAGGGAGTGGGAGAAGGAGTATTGTTTGGTCACGCCAATTGGGAATGTAATCAATATGTTTTATTTTTGAAAAAAAGTATAAAAAAATTGAAATGGAATTAAAAATTAAAATGTGATCCAATAAAACATATAAAATAAACCACACCATAATAAAAAAGTGTGACAGGAAATAAATTATTAAAAATTTACCTAATCTCAAATATTCCTAATAAAATCTTAATAAAAAAACTAGAACTGGTAAGTGGTTTTGAAAAACAATTAGATAATTGATATTTGATATTAAAATATTATAATAATATACCCTTTTAATGACATGATCTCTTAGAAAATGATGTTTTATATCAATGTGATTAGTCCTTGAGTGACTTATTGTATTTTTTGAAATATTTTTAGCAATAGTATTATTCCATTAAATATATTTACTGTGAATTCTTAGTCAAAAATCTATTGGGTTGTTTTTAATGCGCAATAATTGTGCACAAATACTTACAGCAGACATATATTCTTCCCTAGTGGATAACTAGGAAATTGTGTGTTGTTTCTTACTAGACTATTAAACTAATAATTTTACAAAAAATAGACAATTTCCAAATGTAAATTTTCTATCTAAGATACTACCTCTAAAGTCATCATTTTGATATGGTATCAAATTAAATTCATAAGTTTTTTGGAACGAAAGAAATTGAAAAAAAAATTATTTTGGATATCCAAAAACTATTTTGATATAATTAAGATGATGCATTTTGGATTCGATTGAAATATAGAACAAATACAAACAGGAAAAATAATATATGATCTTCTATTAGTAAGATATAACAATAATCTAATCACACCTCTACATAATTTTTTTTTACTAATTTCGCAACTTCATCCATATAAAATTTTATACTGGAACACCTATGAGTTTTATATGTATTTTCATTTTTAAGACCAAACATTTTCAACAATGAAATAATATACAGTATATGATTTCAAAAATTTCCATAACATTTTAAAAAACATGAAATCTTAAAAAGAAATTTTATTCCCCAATCATACTCCTTTAAAATTATTTTTTTAGTAAATTTTAAAAGTCATGAAAAATATTTTTATTAGTTGTACCAAAAATAACATCATCAACATAGAATTTGAGTAATTAAATAATTGAAGAAATGATTTTCTTGAATTTTGTTATATTATCCAATCCTATAGTAAATAAATTGTTGATAATATAAGAACCTAATATTTCATACCAAGCTCTAGGTTCTTGTTTAAGGCCAAAGAGAGCTTTAGTAATTATAAAAATAGAGTTTTGATTTTGAGAATTTTCAAAACCAAGAGGGTGTTCCTCATTAACTTACTCAATTAAATGACCACTTAATAAGGAATAAATAACATACATCAGATATAAATTTAAATTTTTATGAGAAGCATACGAAAAAATAATTCTAATGAATTTTAATGTTGTTATAGGGGAAAAGGACTCTTCATAATCTAAACCATCTTCATGATTATATCATTTGGAAAATAATCTATCATTGTTTGGGATTATGATCCCTTGATCATCCTATTTATTTCAAAATACCCATTTATTTCCTATAAACACGTTATTGGTTGGTCTTTATACTATTTTTAAAACATTATTCCTTTTGAATTGGATTATATGTTATTGCATTCATAGTATCCAACTCTCATCTTCCAAGGAATCATTAATATTCTTATGTTCTGACTATTATAGAAAGGAAAAAAATCCTTGTTTCCTATATTTCTTCAAGTTCTAATTCTTTTATCTAGGCCTCGAATAATAGTATTTATTTAATGATTATATAGAATTCTAGAATGTCTAGAAAATATTCTATCATAGACTTCAGTATCATGTTATTATAAATTGGAATAAATTTTATTAATATAATTTTCATAATAATTATTAAGGGTTTCAAGAATTATGTTGTAAAAAGAATCAATAACTTCATCAGTTTGATCGTTCTCTGTAATGAATGGTTGAGTTTTAACAAACTTCACATGAACTGATTCATCAAAAATCATTGAAATTTTATTGAACACCCTAAACGATTTATAGGTAGCCGAATATCCAAAAAAATATTCCTTTATTATATTTTGGGTCAATCTTACCAAGATGTCCAATATTATTCAATATATAATCCTTGATTCTATAAACTTTGAAGTACATCGCATTAGGTTTTAAATTGTTCTAAAGTTCATAGGGTGTATTTCTAAAAATAGGATTTATTAAAACTATATTCACAATATATCATGATGTTCTTATAACTTGTGCACAAATATATGTATGAAGACTATATTTACTCAGCATAGTCCATGACATTTCATGAATAGTTATATTTCATCATTCCTCAACTACATTTTATTTTGGTTATTTTGGATCATAGAAGGTTTGTTTAATACCCATGTTTTGGAAAAAATGAATTGTTTCTTGATTCCCAAATTCTCCACCATGATCACTTCATAATGGTATTATTTAAAAAAAAATCATTTTGAACAATTTTACAAAAACATTAAATAATATTTAAATCATTACTTTTGAGTTCTATAAAATAACCCCAATTAAATGTAGAATAATCATATACGAAAATAGAAACAAACAATTTACAAGAAAATAAATCTACTCTTGACGGTCCAAAAAATCCATATAAATATGTTCTATATGATTAGATGTAGAAATTTTATTAATATATTTTAATTATGAATTGTGATACCTACTAATTTGGCATGCTTCATAGAATACATCATTGTCAATATTAAGTTTAAGAAAATCAGAAACTAAATGTTTCTTACTAAATTTTTGTAAATAATATACATTAGCATCCCTATGTCTTATATGATAAATCCATAATTCATTTTTCTAAGTTGATTAACAATTAAATATCTATTTTGATGACGAATTTAAAATTATCATATAAATATTATCAGTTCTAGGTTCTCTATATTTAATCAACATATGATTAATCCAAAAGAAAGAATTTTTAGAAAAATCAATACCAAATCCATCATCACAAAGTTGTGAGATACTTTTTGGGTTGTTCTTTAGCCATTCAGTGTACAAGAATTTGTTAATATAGAGATTCTTTTGAACTAGAATAGTTTAAAATCAAACTATTTTTCATTTTTCATTGTCACCAAAAGTTACTAATCATCCATCCATTTGTGTTAATGTATGAATGTTTACTAAGTATCCACTCATATTCCTAGAAAAAATAATGTCCATATACCATATGGAATTTAATTTTCTATTCATTGTTTCCTTCAAAGGTAATTAATCAAAAATGTTTGTACCCATATCTTCTTCTAACAAATGTTGTTAGCAAGAAATTGTATTGAAATCTAGATCTACTTTATTTTTCAATAATATATATCACAAGGTTCAGATAAAATATTAGAAATAAATGCACATTTAATAAGACTAATTTTATGACCTTTAAATATTCATTTATTTGTGACATTATCTTTTATTGTATAGTGATAATAGGTAGCATTTTTAGAGTTTGGCACAAAAATAAATTTTACACCATTTTGATTATTTACTATTACTCCCTATTCTAAATCATTCACTTTTAATGAAACTATTTCATATAAATTAATTTAATTTATTTTCTCCTTTACCAATTTTTTTTTTACTCTAATAGGATTGTAATTTTACATATAGTTTCATGATTTTCTTCTCATGAATGACACATTTTGACATGGAGGAATTGAAATTTTCATGTATCTCTTGATATTGTTTTAGCATGGTATCACTTTTACCTAAAAAAATTATTAATGTTTTTTAAAGATCTATTCTTATTTAGTAAAGAATAATATATTTCTTTTAACAAAGAATATTATGCTACCGATTTAACATTTGATAAACTACTAGAATTAGAATCCTAAGAGTAATATATTTTATCAATTTCTTATTTTCCATCAATCACATATTGGCATATAGATTAGATATTTTTTATCAAAATTTGATGTGATACTAGAGTCTTCAGATTCACTCCATGTATCTTTCATTTCTAATTTTTTCAGTGATCATAATAATATTATCACTAATTTATCATGATGGGACATTTTCATTTATTTTTTAGTTGAGGATAATCTGGTCTGATATGACCCAATTTATTATATACATTGCGTCAAACATATCTTGGTTCTTTTTCATCCATCTTGATAGATATTTTGAATCATCATTTCTTATTATACGACATGTTAAACTCTATAACTACATGATCAAATTCAATATCCGAATCTAGGGAATAATATTTCCTATCATCTTTGAACTCTTTCTTTCGTCCTCTACCTTGTTTTTAATATTTCACTTTTAGGGTAGTATTTTATTTCTTTACTATAATATTGTGATCACCATCATTATCCTTCATTTGTGGTTCAAATACCATTAGTGTTACAATTAGTCCATTCATTGTTAGATCATATAAAAGTGATGATTAGAGAATTATAGGATATATTACATTCCATTTAAATGTTAGTACTCTCAGTATTTTCAAATCGTGATCAGAATGACTAATGGGTTCACATAAGGCTGTAATATTGTTGACAATTTCTATAATCCATCCATTAATCTGGGTGATTCAGACAATATAAAATACTCTAATCCAATCTAATTTTATTATAACTGTAGCATATCTCATCTATTTTACATTATCTATTCTCTCATAAGAAACTGCAATAGTCTTCTACATTTAATAGGATATTGGACACTTTCAAACGCAATTAAATTCATATGGTCTATGACAAAAAAAAACAATAGCATTCATTTCATTGGAATTTATATCATACTCAAGTTCTATTTTAGTATTCCATGATTCTAGTTTCTTATCATATTATAATGAATAACAAAATTTGAGTAAACATTGAATAAATGATTTTTCAGATAGATAATCAATTGAGATGTCTAGATTCCATAATTTGTACCATTAAAATTTGGATCACTTACTATTGACATTCCACTCTAGGATAATCTATTCCGATATTTTAAATGTCTTATAATTTTATCATTATATAGAATTATCAAAAAATCAATCCTTTGACTCAAATTGTTAAGTCAGAATACTCAATGTAACGCATGTGGGGAGTGAATTGTGTTTTTTTCAAAAATTTACCACATATATGGCTTTTGGAACCCACTATGATTTACATGGATACATAGTGTTTATTTTTGTGAAAAGAATATTCACTGGACAAATAGAAATAAAGAAGACATATTTTTAAAGTGATTCAAGGCACAAATATGCACTAGTCCACTCTACAAGTCACTCTCTTTAGGAGCTTGGTATGGTTTAGAAGAACGATACTCTTATTAAAAGACCATTTATCACAAATGATTTTAGGTAGTTGACATATTTACAATAAAACTAATAACAATGACTTCTGGTTCTATAACAGAGAACCAATTATCCATATCATAGATCAAGAATCAAATACTCCACCACAACTGAATATGAGTTGTTGAAACTACAATATATCTAATGAAATTGATTTATTGATTTAGTTTTATCATCAAATATTCACTAATGTTTAATGGAAAATTGATGGATATTATTCTTCAAAAAAAATATCCTTATGAATTATTTAGTAAAAAGTGATCGTTGCTTTGAAAATATATTCAAAAGGTAGAAACTAAACAATAGTATTAATCTTATAGTATTAAATAATTTAACATCTATATCTCTACTATGATGCTTATTTTAGAATTGATCACTTGTTGTAATTGAAATATAAAAATTAATTTTAATAATATAGTTGCATATGTGAATTTATTATCATGAACATATATTTTAACAGATATATTGAAGGAATATATAGAATATATAGCATTATTTTGTATTCTATATCCAAAGTAATATCCTGACAGATCCCAAAAATTCAACTTCCAATTGACCAGGAGAGTCGTAAATTATCCTAGAAATAGAAGATATTTTCATTAATGATTACGGTTTATTAAAAGAAATAAAAATGATCCATGAATTGAAATTAAATATTAATTTATTATTGGAGTAATATCGGATTGAAATTGTGTCTTGAATATATTTTACATTGTAAACACAATTTAGGATTGAACATTGTAGGTTAGGGTTCCTCGGAAAAGTGTAGGGTTCCTTCATGTAACATATGGGGTATTCACATAGTGTATTGTTCCTTCAACATACTTTCAGTTGTATATAATGCAGGGATAAAAAGTACAATAGTTATGATAATCCATAATTTTTTTCTCTATCATCATAAAATCTTGAATGTGACATTATTTAATCATATATCCAACTTTCCCACATGTAGTGTGTGATCAATAAATCCTTAGTCCAATTTATTGTTTTTTCTCAATACGTTTGATGATTATCGAAACATAAGGATGTCGATCCAAAAAAACTATTTAGAGTACCATAGGGATAATACCATATCCAAGCATTTAACTTTTCCACAATAATGTAGGTTGGATACCATAAATTAATTTAACGAATGTAGGGTTTTGAAACTGTCTTTCTAGATTAATTCAAATAATTTTAAATTAATTTAAACCATATATAAATTCAGATAAACTCATTCATGAAAACAACATTAGAAAAGTAACCAGTATATTTGTGAGTATCAAAATAATAATTAATTTACAGAATATTATATAGAAATTAAATTCCCAACAATGACATGTAATGACTTTTTTTAGGTTTGGATGGGATAATATAATATTGAAACTATAATGATTTTTATCATAAGAGAGTGACCATTACATCCCCTGATGGTGGAATTTTTCTTCATCACGAAGATTGAGGTATGTAGGGAGGCCTTGTAGGGGAATTTCAATAGAAACTAGAGGATCTCATAGAACAATATATTTCCACTAGCATTGAAACAACATTTATAATTTATTCTTGATGAATTCTAATGGATTCCACTGATGATGGATGTTCTATTTTAAATTTATCTCATTACTAGAGCTAGAAAATTATATAATTCACATTAAAATATGGAACCATATGTGGTTCAAGAGATTGGTACTCAACTAGAAGTGTAAATGAATAATGTATTTATCCATTTTATTATGTATCCATGGGTTTCTACGGTTTTGTAATATTAAAATGTTGATAGGGGTGATTCATTTATATATTGATTACTAAAAGCTAAACTGGATCATAGTGAAGAACTGATATAATCTTCCACCCATTCAGGAAATATTTGACTAGTTTAGAGGAGTCTGTGTATTCGATAAGATTGAATTGAGATCCAGGAAACATTAGTTGAGATTCAGAACATATGATATAGTAAAAAATTAATTTCATTAACGGTATGGAATATATGACTTCATCATGATACTTTTTTTTCATATGAATGATCCTATTGTGTTTTGACATTGATGAATCAGACCATTCAGTCATACATAGATTATTTTTGTGGTTGTTTTTTTAGATGACATATTGTTGTACACCAAGACTCAGGACAATCATGCACAATATCATTAAATCAACCAGAGTACACTTAGATTAAATGGAATAAATTACTAGATATCTAAGTTTTAATTATAGATTAGAAAGGTATATTTTAAAGGTAACATAATCTCTAGGGACGATGTTTCTTCTGACCAATAAAATATTCAGTGAGTAGTTTCCCTGGGGTATCCCATGAATATTTTTGATATCCATAGCATTATTGTTTTTGCGAGCTATTATTGGATGTTCATCGATGAATTTTCCCTTTTGTAAGTACCACTTTATAATTTTTTCAAGAAGAGAATCTTGTCTGAATGGTTTGGATAATTCTAGAATTCATTCATGTACATGAAGAACCATTTTAGTTCTGTGATGATTATGATCCCACATGAGCCATGTTAGGATTATATGTTGTTTTTCAATGTTTCTGGGATCAAACGTAAAATCATTTTCTTACATGTGATGGTTATTTGGTGTATGGTTTACAAAGGTTTCAAAACATGAACAAAATAATCCTAGACATGACCTATAACTAGAAATGGTGGCTTATACCTTACTGTGTTAGAGGTATTACATGAATTGATAAACATACACTTTGTATACCAATCATAAGTGATTGAAGTATATCTTTTCAATGATATGCATTAATATATTATAGAAGAGTTCGGTTGACTACATGAAATCATATAATTTTGATCAAACCTATACAGTGTGGAAGGGAAACACTGTTTCTGACTCTTTGAGCAAGAAGTCACATACTAGGGTAGTTCAGTTGTCTAGTTTTTAGTTGAATATGATGACCATCCTAACTGAGATGCATATTGACTGTTCCTGATGGAATGTATAATATGGCCCTATTATCCTTATTAGTAGTGTCCAAATCTTGAGATAGTTGAGAGAGAGGTAGAATGATGATCCAGATTGTTTTTTCTAAAGAGAAAATCCTTGAAGGCGGGTATTCACCTTCTGATTGGACTATAGAAGTTGATGAGAGCATCTATTTTAGGATCCACATGTTTGTGCCTACGTGTCTTTGTAGGGAGCTGATCTGTGAGTTAAAGGAATTATAATGGGAGTTGAACATTTGTTTTAAAAATGATTATTATGATATCCTGAGGTACAATTAGTACTGGTTTATTAAAAGGGTGATTATTGGTTTTGTGATGTGGTGCTAAACCTGTCAGTACGTGAAGGCCAAGATTTAATGACATGGTGGTTTAATAGAGACATCTCCCATTATATAATTAATTTGGGATTATGATATATTATAAATTTTTTTATTAATTTTTTTACCAATCATAATAAGGATATTATAATCGTGATTTTGGTCTAGTTGATAAATGTAACCAATTTCTTGCCTATATGTGGGACCTCTACTATGGATCAATTTGGAGGTATGTATGATCGTGAGATAGATCATTTTCATGGGGTTCAAAATTCAATAGTTTCATACTGTGACTCAAATTTTACATAATTACATTGGAATGTGTTATAAAAGGAATTTTAAAACATTGTTTTACTGAGTATGGATTTCAACCCACAAATAGACGTGAAGCCCGAACATACTATTCTGGTGCTATAAAAATTTTAAGAGCATATATTATAGACATTTATGGGTATTTATAGAAGAAATTATATTTCATTGAGTTCTACTATATCATCATTTATCCACAAATTATTTATATGGAACCATACATGGCACATTATGGTAGGTCATGAAAATCAACTTTATAGTGGATGGAGGCTAGTGAGTCTGAATTTCTGGTAATAGATCTTATGTATAGGACATAATATTCTGACTAGTTGATTTGGAAATGTATGAATATTACATAGAATAGGATTTTTTTATATGATAATCTACATTTAAAACCAATTTATTTTATAGTGTGTGATGGTTTATTCTTTCAAGTGTCTCCATGATTGGGTCATTATATGATTCATAGGTTGGGTAAGTTGACACCAATGTTTTTCATAAAATTTGAGTATATGTAAAGGATATGATAGGTGGAATATAAAATATATCTTCCAACTATTTTTATAATTTTTCATGATGTTTTCCACAGGTACCGTATTATTATGGGTCTCCTTGAACCTTATAATGTGATTGATGCAGATGATGTAGAGCATGAGGATGATACATCCATTTAGGAGCATCTCATTTGTGTCATGGATCATGGTAAGAAGGTGTTGGGGGAAGACTATGTCATTGATATGAATGTCATTATACCATGAATTAGATTAGGGGGAATAATTGGGGTGAAAAACAAGTATTCCATTCTAGTGTCCTAATATTTTAACCTCATAATCAAAATGATTCATAGGACTACAGTCCAGGTAAGATCTATTCTATGGTGGGGAGATTATAAATACTATACCTTTATGGGGATGAATCTTGATCATTTTAATGTTTTCTTTTACCATTATTTTTATCATATCATTGTTGGTTTTTACATTGGGTTTTTTGGGTGAAATTGGATAAATTTAGTATCCCATGGTGTTATGCATGGTGGGGGAACGTTTAAGGAGAACCATTTAGTTTTCACTAGGAATCTGTGTTCCCCTATTTTCTACTACATGAGGCTGAACATTTCTTTTCCAAACTATGTATCCTCTCTCCCCAAACCACTACCGCTTGGACGGAGGGTTTTTTCATGGTTGGGTAATTGGTTTTCAAAAAAATATCATTCCCATGTCCTTGCACCCCCAAATTATTGGAAGATGGTTTAGGTGCTTGGTTTTACCAATAGCGTGTACTATCCTGGAACAATGTTTGTGTGGGAAATTAAGGCACCTATTTTTTAAAAAACCCCATACACTTAGTTATTAACCTTAATCATCTTATTTTATCATAACCAGATTTCTATTGGTTTTGGAGGCTTTTGGGAAGATTCTAAGGCCACTAGAACCAATTTTTGGGTGAATTGAAGATACTGTTGAATGGTAAACTCAACTTTGGTAAGTGAAATCATCCCATTTTTGTTAAATTTAACTATCATGTATTTATGTATTCTTTTAGAGAGTTTATTTCCTCCATTGGGAAGGTATTTTGATCTAGGTTTTTATGGATGTTTTTCATTGGATCTTCGACCTAGTATTTAATCTACGATATCCTCTATAAATATGAAATTGACTATTTGACATCAAATTGTGGAATGAAATGTTTTGAGAAATCATCAATAAACATGAGGTAGTAGTTATAATTGTAAAATGAAGTAGTATGTGGTTATATTTGGGTCTTTGTAATTGTTATATTGTGATTTACATGTTGTGAAATTTTATTTTAAATTGATTTATTTAATTAAATCCCTAGATATTGTGAACTACCTCACAGTTCACATTGGACCCCTTGATGGTTTTGAGACAAGACATTATAGAATCCCATGTGGTGTGATGATATAAATGATATTATGATTTTGGAGTTATTCATGGTTGATAAATGTGATTTTGAATATAAATGATAATTTTTTTTAAAATTGGTTGAATATTGGTGTTTTGAAATTTTCGAAAAATTGTTAAGCAATGTGGAACCATTAGATGTGAATTCAGTACTATGTTGTGGGACAAGGGCTCCTTGAAATACACATTGGGTGCCAGACTACTACATTAGGCCCCCATGATATGTATATATGTATATATTTATTTATTTATTTTTCTAAGTGTGTGTGAGTATTTTCATGCGATCACCAATTTGTAGGACATGGACAATCGTTCCAAATACCCATGGGGTTACAAAATTTTAATCTAGGTCCAAAATATCGAAATATGTAATTTGAAATTAATGATTAAAGAAATCCCAAGATATATGGACATATGGTATCCATTTAGTAGATGGTTAAAACTATATCACATGATAAATCATGTATTATTGATCTGGGTGTCATTGTGAACCCATGGACCAATGCAGTTTATTAAAGAACAATTAATAGACATGTCTGGTCACTCTTTTATTTGTTACTTATTCATTATACAACTACATAAACTGATATAGATTTTACATTTCATTAGATGGAATTGGTGTTTTCATACCTAGAATAACTCACCCTACTCGATCAACATTATCAGTACCGTAATAGAAACCATGATTACAAGAAAAGATAAGAGCATGATCCATGTGTTGTATGCCATTATTGGTATTCAGAAAGGAGTGTTAATTCATGACCTAGTAATAGTTTTTATGACCTAAACGACATTGTTTATTATATCTATATTTGTGGTTTCATTTGACACATTACCCATATACGAGATTACATATCTACAATGTTGGTTTATGATCATTTTTTATATATTTGAATCATGAAGTGATGTTGGGTTATCATTAAATATGGTATTATCATGGTTATTGAATATTAACTAATAGATATTTTCTTTATTTATATTGTTATATGGCTTTGATCAATAATGTTTAGTCTCTTTACTATACATATTAGTCCCACCTTTCTATTTCAGGGCCTCTGGTGTACAGGGAGGTGTTCATGAGGTCATATAACCAGCAGGCTCGGGACACCATCATGTGGACTCCCAATTTGTATGTTATAATGATTAATCCATATAATTAATCATTTAATTAATTAAGGGTTATTATTTATTGAAAATTTTATTCACAAATATTTAATAATATAATTTATTAATATCATTCGTCAAGAGTATTGATTTTTTTACATAACATAATTCAACAAAACCATTATTGAAAAACTATATAGAATCTATAATAATTGTCATTATTGAATTAGACCATTTTTTATTTTATAAAATATGGTAATTACCATTTTATTTTAACTATATAAAACTAAAATTCATTTTCTATTTCAAAAAATCATTTTCATATAATTTTAGTGTTTCATGTAATGTAATCATTTTCTATAATATTATATATTAAGAAATTGTGAACACAAATCACGTGGTGCTACATACTACACCCATAAAATACATACTCCCTAAAAAAAATTTATTCATAATGTAAAAATGAAGATAATTATCCTACATTACATACTATAGATCCCACATATATTACTCATACTTTTGTTCTACTAAAAATTATTTACCAATATAGTAGTCATGTTCAGTCTCACTTTTTCTCATTAACATAGAATCTATATTAGTTATTTTTCATATGTAAGATCATATTCGATCTAAATAACCTATAATTTTATCCCTTTGGACATATCATTTATGGACATCAATGGAAAAATTCATAAAACACATCAAGAACATGGGAAAGAATCAATCAATGTTTCGTCGAAAAGATACAATTTAAATATGATCAAGAATATAAAATTGATTTACATATTTATATATATATGGATCATCATTCCCTTCATTATATCCCTCATAAAATTATTCCATGTATATATTAAAAGGATTAAATGATCTCTAGTATTGAATTCTTTATCTCATTTAATATTTTCAATCTAACATTTCTATGTACTCTTATCACCATTGATGTAATATTTATTCGATTTAACAACAGATATTACATCTTTTTTGCTAGACCACTTTATAATTTATATTTCTACTAAACCTACCATAGTGTGTGTAGTTTTTCACATCTTTTCATAGAAGTAAACATTTGTACCCACTTGAATACATCAGTAAAATTTATTATAACCAAATTTTACTAGAGGAATGTATTGATCGTAACGACAATTGAAATCAATAGATAATTGTCTCATCGTATATACCGGTGATTGAATTTTACACACATACCAACCATCTATTTTATTATGATATAAAATTAAAATGGTTATCTCCAAATGAAATGCATGCTGGAGACTTCACCTGAATGACATGGTAATCCTTTAAACGTGATCAGATACAATTGGTAGTGGTTTATCATCCAACCATAAAAATATATTAATAAATGTCCTAAAAGGATATTTAGATGAGAAATAAAATCATATTTAATAAAAATTTGTTGATTATATTATATTATTTGACAACAACCCAAATGGTGTTATGGACATTATATTCCTTGATGACTCATACAAATAAAACCATATATTATATTTAAATTATTAATATTGGAATAGGGTATGGTGTCTTTATCACCATGGTGTTCTAATCATCATCCTTTGATGGATGACATACCAGGAATGAAGATATATATTCCACAATATCCAATTTAATTTTTTCCCACTTGTAGTGCTCTTTGATATATAAATACATGTTTCTGCTTCCATTTTAAATAATGAATGATAAGCTATGTGATTTATCTAATAACTCATTAAATTATGTTAATAAAGAAAAATATACATTTACCTGAATCAAATCATTCCATCATGTTCATTGTTGAAATTTATAACAATACATACCATTTTTTTATTACAAAATTATCCTCTTCAATGATAGTCATCACATGTATGGGTGGTTAATAAATAATTTGAGTGAGATATGTTTGTATCCCATTCTATTTATTTGAAGATATATTTTCTTCAAATACACAATTAAGATAATTCTATTAATCCTTAACATATAAAAGAAAAAAATCCATTATACTTTTTCTATATAAACATTATTTACATTTATTGGTCGGTATTGTATAAAGAAATAATAATCATTAATAAACTCCAACCATCTCTTTTGGTAAATATTGAAATCTTTATATGGTAATATATTAATCATTTATTTTTAATAGAATATAATAATCAAACCATTTAGAATATATATAATTCTACTATATATTCAATGAAAAAAAATTATAAATTGATAAAAATGAAGATTAATTAAATTTTACAATTGAGGACTCAATTGGAATGATGAAAAAACGACTAATATGTAATTATAAATGAGGACTACTAAAAATTAATATTTTAATACGTATCTAAATATCAAAAACACTACAGTAATAATAGATAGTTTAATAATAGTTTCACTGATGTCTATTCACTTCAACTCCATGTAATTTTATTCAAATATAATGATTCTTGACTCCCTTTTATGTAAGAATAATTATTATATTTAAATTACATGATAGAAATATACTATAAATTATTATAAGACTTCTATTATTTGATAAAAATAGGTCACATTCACCATGGTCTGTCTGGTCCATTACTCAATAAATCCATCTTTGAAGGACATACAAATATACCCTCATTTATTATTTCATAACTAAATATTGAAACATTATATATATATATATAATTCACGTTTTATAATTTTGGAATATAGAATATTAATTATCCTAGTCATTATGGTAATCTAGATATGACTTTCTAAATGATCATTGTAGGGAACAAAACATATCACACAAAAATATTACATCTTAGTATATTAGTATTCATTATATACCATAATGATACAAGACAGAATCATTTAGGTCTTGTAACGTTAGAAACACTAAAAGGTAAACATATTTTCCAAAAGTGAGATATAGAAACAAACACTATTATATTAATAAAAATAATCCTTATTAGAAATATTCTACATTTTTCTATTGTTTGTAACCTTGTAAATGGAAACATAATGAAGTTAGAGATTAGATGATCAGTAAGGATGAATAAGGGAGATATTAGTTATTAAAAAATTTAACACGTGAATAAAGATTTTATAACTTGAGATTAATATTTAAAAACCATACCCAATATGTCATTGATCATCAACAAGAGTCCTGGAAAAAATATTTGTAGTTTTTAATAAATGAATCATAATGGAATTATTAACATGATCCATGAGAACATAAAAATGGAACCATAGACAAATTTTTTGGAATACTTGTAAGAATAGAAAATATTTTCTATGGTATTCAAGGATCATTTAAATGGATATATGAATGGAATGGGTTCATTGCCCAAACTACATGTACTATTCAAGGTTCCCTACAAAAACTATCATAAGAGGAAAATTCTCTTACGAATCTTGGATAACTCCCTATTCATGTCAATTAAATTATTATAAGATATAAATTTTTTTAAAGACATTGTTAGAGGATATCAGTCCCAACTATATTGGTTAAAATGTTACCACCATATCTGGTTATAAAGTAAAATCTTTTAAATAACAAAAATCAAACATATATGTTCCACAAGATCATATAATATTTATCATATCAAAACACATGAAATGAAATGGTTTTTAGAAACATTTCATCATAAAATAACCTATTGAAAAGAAATAGATTTAATAATCATTTCATTATATCATCAAAGAATAACCCATGTAAAATGAAATGGGATTGATAATAATATTATCCTTCTTTAACACATGGGAGAAAAATGGGTTTCTTAAAAAAATTTCATTATAACTAAATCCATCCAACAAAACAATATGAATGGTATCCTTAGATCATTTCCCAGGTAAATCCTTTGTAACATAGAATGATGTTATCATTGATACGAATATTTTTTTAAAGACCACATCAAATATTTATTGAGAAATTCTATTTTCTAGTTTGAATTTTTTTTTCTAAAACACAAAAAGAATCTAAAATTTCTGTTTATTACAAAAAACATAGAGATCTTAGGAATGATGCTTCATTAATTAGTTAAAACATTTCATGGGGAAAATATAATTTCAACATTGAATTTTATTATAAAGAAATAAAATATTTTAAAACTAAATTTATTTAAAAATAAAATATATAAATATATATATAATGATATTAATAATGTTATGGTAATGATTTTTGGCATGTTTTGTTCATGTTTTATTTGTTAAAAAAAGGGTCCTTTAAAAAATTTATATGAAATACAAATGGCTATGTTTTATAAAAATAAATAAATATTCCTCTAAAAATGTATAAAAAGGAAAACATGGTTAAATATGTAATAAAAAATAATGAAGGCAATGTGGTAAAAATTTTGAGTTCATTTTCAAAAAAAATGGAATATTTGTTTTATCGAATGAACAATGAAATTAAGAATATTTTTCTTATAATCATTATTTTGGACTCTTCAGTACATAAAAATAATACTTTTTTTTAAAATTGAAATCTCACTAAATGACATATGTTAAAATAAAATCACATGTTTCTAAAAATATAGGGAACATGATTTCAAAATTGAATGCATAAACATAAACAATCCTATTAAATAATGAGATTGTAATATAAAATATTAACCAACTAGGGAACACTTAATTGTTTTCCCATGAATGTGAGATCATAAAATGGATAGGGAATTATATTAAATTTTAAGTGGAATAATCATAAAATATATTAATTTCTAATATGTAAATATGTGATGAATATCGCATGTGTCTCACAAAATTAAAAAGTGAGACAGAAATCACGTACTATTATTTTATAATTAATTTCAACACATTACAACTTATTTTATATAAAATATCTATTTTTATAATAAATATATTAAATAAACATATTAAAAATATAATACAATATATGATTTGTGAATGACCATTTATTAGTGGTTTATTGGTAATTCCATGTTACTGTCACATTTCAGAAAATACCTACTTTTGTCTTTTATGTCTGGTTTTTTTATTTTTATGACATATTAATTTGATCATGATTCCATTATATCCTCAAATTTTAACCTTAAATATGTATCATATATATTCATTATATATGTATTAAACTAGTCCATAAATTTTTGATATAGAAAATAAAATACCATATTAATGCAGATGATATCAATTATATTTTCATAAACATTTCGTCGAATTTCTATGTAGAATTATATAAAAAATTATAATTAATAAATTAACATTAAATAATATTTTGTGAATTATATATATCACATATATTCATTAACCCAAACTTGTTACCTAAAATTTAATGTTTGAATGATTCACTTCAGTCTGTGAGTTGGTAGTCCTCTGTACACACAAAAAATGTTATCATGATCCATCAAAAATGAATGTATTTATGTATATGAGATATAATAACTCATATAGTATAAATATATCATAAATATAATATGTAAAAATTTAATCCATTATTATTAATATCCATAAGAGTTGTTAATGAAAAAACGATTGATATTTGTTTGTTATGTGGTAGTCTCATGTTCAAACAAATGATGATTTCACGACCCAATTTATTGAAAGGGATAAGGATTTAGGTTATTGAAACATAATAAAATTATTTTAAATTTAATATAATGAGGTTAATATATAAATTTTTTTAATAATAAATTATGGATGTGGAGAAAGAAGGAAATTAAAACATTCGATTAAGGATGTTACCATATCATTAGAAATAACTATTTGGTTTTCAATAAATGGAAATATAAGTTATTTGAATAAAAAAATTATGAAAAATATGATGATATTTGGTAAATAATTAACCATGTTTTTCACATTATAAAATGATCCAAAATTGTACATTGACAGTAATCGGTGGATATTAGTTCAATATATAGCTACAAATGTTTTTTGTATTTTTTGCATCAATTTTAATTTGTACAGAGATTGTTTATCACTGTGTAATCCTATTTTTACAATAATTACTATAAATAATTTTTAAAAAAGATATAGGGGTTGCGATTGAAGCTGGGAGGAGATCAAAGAGTAAACGTCCCTACAAAGAGGAGATATCTGAGGCGCAGTTGAAACAGATGGAACAATATATCCAGCTCTTCAAGCAATATTAATCGTCTGAATGGGAATCTGCTGATGCTGATGCGATGTCAAACTATAGTAATGGTGAGGATTATGGTTTTGATATTATGTAATTTTTCTTCTTTTTGTCTTTGACCTCTGTTATGCACCTCTTCTTTTATTAATAAATTTTGGGGATCAGGCGTGCCTCATCCAAACATTCCTGGTGAAATCCATATTTCATAATTCCATTTACATAATTAGAAAATTTTAATTTAAATTTTATACTGGTGAAGCGACGAGAAAGCGTGTTTTCAATGTAAATATTTTGAAAGGATTAGAATGTTTTTATATAAATGTTAAATATGACATTGAATACATCAGAAGAAATTTGAGTAATATATATACATATACATATAAATATATTTTATTTTAAAACTATCTAATATAATTTTAATGTTCTTAATTTCATTAAAATATATGATAGTTTTTCTTATAAAAAATTATTTTTACTATTCATTTAAAATTTTGTCATCTCCAAAAATTATCAAAACATTATTACAATATATTATTGTGATTATTTTATAAAAAATTTGGCTTATTGTTTTAATATAATAATTCAAATCAAGTAATAATTATTTTCAAAATAAGTTTGTAAATTTTTAGAGAACAGATTTTTAGAAAATTACTGTTTTAAGAATAAAAATTCTTTTATTAATATCTTATACCTAGAAAATAGATAAGATGAATGAAAAATTTTTATTATATATATTGTATATAAATTTTATTTTATTTCATTAATCTATAGTGGTGAAATACTGTGGTGTATGTAAAAATATTTTTTTTTCAAAAAATAATTCTAATGATTTTAAATGGCCTTTATTTTAATCTATAATTAATTGGTCCGCAAATTATTATTTGTAAATTTATTCATCAAAAAATATGATTTCATATTTAATTTAATCTAATTCATATTTTCTATTGATATTTCATGTTAATAATTATCATATTAAATAATTTTTTTTAATAGCATGTGAAATTTTGTTTAAACTCGTTGTTGTGTGTAATGAAAGGTACAATAATTTTTTATATATCAGAAGATAATTTATGTGTTTCTTCTAACAATATATAAACTCATTGTTTCATGTCATTTAAAATATTAAAATGATTAAATTTATTTGAAACCTATATATCACAAAATCTCAGGGAGTTACTTAATATCCAACTTAAAATGAATTTCGGCCTCTGAATTCATCCATTTTATATGAAAACCCGATAATACATATGCATTATTACATTCTCAGGGTCCCACATAACTTATTTAGTATAGGCTTTTAACCAAAAAACATTGAGCATTTTAGTTTACTTGATTCTTATAACATTCTATGTACAATCTATAAATTATATCGATTCTTCCTCATAAAAAATATCATGATCTATGAGTATGACCTCTGAGTTTAGTATGTGTGATATATTATGTAATTCACTCCTCAAGAGATATACATGAATGAATTTATAAACTAATAGAGGTTCAGTTTATCCTCAATGTGATAATATATGGTAATGATATGATCGTGAATTTCAAAAGAAAAAAATATATCTTGGGCCCAGAATTACCTTCTTTCTTACATAGACAATTTCATTGATACCCCTTATCACCAACATAAAATTTTATTTGAAATAATATATTATCAATATTGTTTTTATATCAGCCTTTTTGATCCCACACATGTTTCATAATGGATATATACTACTCTTACTTTCCTTTATCTTCCTCAGCTTCCATGATCTATGTTTCCTCAACATCATTCTAGTACATTATTGTTTTACCCATTATTCCATAATGACATTCATAAGTATCCATCTAAATTCTCTTGTGAATGATATTTTTGTATAAAAACTCATCTATAATATATATTTTTTCCACAAACATCATTTAAATACCTACAAAAATATATCATTATATCCTCGATGGGTTGGATTATTCTCTCAAATAGACCATCTATATAGGGATGATATATAGTGTTGTAACTCAAGACTGTATCATGATATTACTTACGAAATTTTCAACTAAAAAGGTAAACATTATATCCAGTTCATATAAGATAATGTTTGGTACTCCATGAAAATTTACCACAATCTTCATGATTATTTAGGATTGTGTTTCCAAAGATATATAATCTCAAAAAACAATAAAATCATATGACATTGTATCTTAGTCTACAATAACCCATATTTATCATATCATCAGAGTGAAGATAAACCATATGGGTTACCAAAAATAATAATATTATGCCCCAAAATGTATATGTATCAATAATCGAACAATTTTTTTTCACAAAAACATAAAAAACATGAAGGGTTTTATAACCATAAATGTCTCTCAAGATATCCTAAATCATGATAAACTCCCATTACTTAAAAACTCATAAAGGGTATCTTTGATTTGGAACATATGATCAAAATTATTCTTATTAAAACAATGATGAAATCAATGACTCCTACATTAATAATACATATAGTCAAATATTTAATAAAAAATAACAATATTTTTAGATTTTTCATGATTCATATAACAAAAATAAAATTTCTAAAATAAGTCAATAAAATAATTCTTTAATATAAAAAAATAAATACATAAAATATTTTACTTCAATGATTTATTACAACCAGGTCCTTTTTTCCATAGTGATGACTCATATTTTAGGGAATGGAATTAAACAATTCCCTTATTCCCCAAATATAATAAATTTATATTTTAACATTATTCTATATATGACATACATTTACATAGAAAAAAGTATTCCCCTCAATTAAAGATACACTTTGAGTTTCTTCATAACACTTGACATGTATGAATCCAAATCATTATTCCTATATTTTTGTTTTAACTTTAACATTGATAAATATCCATATTTATATTATTTAAACATTTTTGGGTCGCACAACTATTCAAATTGTTAATCATATATTCTGATATATGGTTAAGAATAATAATAATAATAATATCATCTAATGTCATCATACAATATAAAATTCAATATAAACATAATTTTCCATCATATTTTTTGTTTATTTGTCTCCTTATAGTCCCAAACACTTTCTCTATCCAAAAAATCATAGGGTGATTAAATATATTCAATGTGTGAAATGGAATTATCATGAATAGTCATGTATAGGATGTATAATTTAGTACACCATATTTATTAATCAATGAAACCTTAGGATTAAATGAGTACATTCATGGAAATTATTTAAATCCTCCATGATGGTTCATAATGTCTATGAATTACCAAAAAATATTAACTACGAGTTTCAAATCAACTGGTCAAAAAGGAAAAATTTCATGTATCATGTGGTGATTGAGTTAGGATCAACAAATCCTTTTGGTGTTATTACACCTATGTACCTCTATGAAAGAGCCACATCCACATGTAGTATATAAAGAGGGATGCAATTGTTTGAAAGCCACCCAATGTATCCATTAAAAAATGTTTTGGTCGGAGTGGATACTCAAGAGGGGGGTGAATTGAGTTCCATTAAACATTTCTGTTAAATTTATCTATCTTAAAATCCCCCAATTTAAAAACAAAGTTAAAATGTGTTGAATTTATATAGAGTGTAAATGTTCAATCAGTTTCTCAAAGATTGATTAGGTCTCAGTTAACTTAATCTGAAAATTAGATTAACTTTTGAAACTAACATACTTGTTTACAATAAGTATAAACACATACTAATTTAAATATCAAAGTAGCTTTAAATTAGTTCTGTATTTCAATGTTATAGTAGTGGAATATGAAATATATATAGTATACATAAGACTTAAACTAAAATTCATAGCAGAGGTAACCAAGAGGTTCAGTCTCAAGCCGAGACATAGTCCTCTCAACAATTTATATAAATTGATCCACACCCTGGATCGAGGTTAACAATATTGCAATACTATCCAGGTCCAATGACCTCTACCACAGTTCTACGTGGGAAAACAAACAACTGCTCACACATGTCTAGGTCTTACTCGACCTCTACTAGTATCCATAGTGGGAAATAAGAGAGTTATAGTGTATGAGTGAGGATTTATGAATACTCCAGTTTCGCTCAGGAGACGGTGTGTGTAAAATAAACAGGGTACACACACTGCTCGAAATGTAAATGATATAATCACTAGATTAATTGATAAGGAGTTTATATGAGCTTTAGTGATTTGTAGTGCAAATATGGACTAGTTTGATTGGTCAGAAAAGATTCTGAGTCCTTCTCTTGTTTCTGTTCAGAAAACAGAGTGTCGTTTTCTTCTTTGGTTCTAGGTTCAACTTGTTAGACTGATTGCATGAGGTGTTTGTTGTAGATATTCACTCAAGATGATGATTTGTGTTTTCCTCTAACAAGAAATTTCTTTTTGTATGTTCAGATTTCTCGGAGTATGAATGTAGCCTTGCGTGAATGCTCCACATTTGAATGCTTGTTGTGCCTTTTTCTTTTTCACCATCGTGTGCCTTATTAGTTCCTTGGTTACCTCTGTTTCATTCCATCAACACACACCTCAGCTAGGTCTTTATCTTCCCTTTTATATCTTCCAGCTCTTACAAAATGGAATGATTACTTTTTGAATGGGTACTAGGTACGTTTCCCTGACATGGAAATAGAATTCAATAAATAACATTAACTGCATTAAAACCATCAAATGTAACTTTTAGATTAATAAATAAAAGGTATTGAGAGTATAGAGTTTGACTGGTTGGTCAATCATTAGTATCTTCTGTTGGTAGCTCTTGAACTTGTACGGTGAAATTTGTGTTGCAGGACCTTCCTTCGGTAGCTCTTTTGAACATGTATCGGTAGATCTATATATCGGTGACTTCATTCTATCAGTAGCTATTGTTATCGGTATCTCTTAATCCAGTGGTAGCTCTTTTTGTTTCAGTAGCTCAATGTATCAGTGACTCTGTACTTGTATTAGTAGACTGTGGCAGTTGCTTATTATCAGTTGCCACTATGCATCAATAGGTAGGTCGGTAGATCATATCGGTAGCTCTGACTGTGCTCTATCGGTAGACTGAATCTATTGGTAGACTTTATCAATGCTTATTGGTTGACTTGTGAATATCTGTAGCACGGTGCGTATCGGTAATCTACTTATCAGTGATATTAGCTTATCAGTGACTCTGTTTATCGGTAGACTAAGTCTATCTGTAGACTAAGTACTAGTAGTTATATATCAGTAGCGATAAACAGACCAATGACTTAATACTTGTCTGTTTTATGCAAAACATATCCGAATGGGTTAGAAGTACTTTAGAACTTATATAAACATAGATAAACATTTATTAACATATTTTAAGGATTATTTTAATATTATTATCGTCTTGATAATATAATATCATATATTGAGAGAATTAGAATATAGATAAACATTTATTTGGATTATCAATGTATATGAGAGAATAATTGGAATTATCAAAACAGGTGAGGTTAAAAATCTCCCCCTTTTTGATAATCACAACTTATGATATTATAGTTTTAAAATAGTGAGAAATTGTATTAGAGGATATATTAGTAAATGAAATTATCTCAGAGAAAACAATATGTTATAGAACATAATTTATCAGAGGTAGAATTAAATGTGATAATATCAGAGATAAGAATAAATTCAATGATATTAGAGGTAAAATTTAGTGTTATTAGAGAGTTATATGGAATGATATCAGAGAACTGAATGTAATGGTATTAGAGGGGAAAAGCATGATAGCTCTTCCATAGAGAAAATTTCTCCACCTTTATAGTTTCTCCCCATTATTTATTCTCCCATTAATACTTAGAGAATATTTCTCCCCCTTTGTCGAATAGAATCTTGGTAAAATATTTCACTCCCTTTGTGATAATCAAAAGGTGGGATATAGTAAGGAAAATAGGAATAAAATGAGAAAGAATAGAAAGACACTTACATTAAATTTTGGAAAACAAAATACAAGGAATTCCTATAAAAAATCCAAGCCACATGTTCAATCCACATTCTCAATGTGAGACTTTCCCTTTGGATCAGTAGAGGATTCAGGTGATGTGGAATCAGGTGAAGGCTTAGGAACACCAGAGATGATCACATGAGGCTGATCCACAGAAACAGTGAATGGCCTATACTGAGGAGTTCTTTGAGTGATCATAGGTGTGAGGCTTCGAATTTCTTGAGCAGGAGAAATATGAATAGAAGTAGTAGTAGAGGTAGAGGCAGGTAAGGCTAGAGGTACAATCACTGGCCTAACATCAACATACTGGAAAGGTAGCAACAGATTTCTGAAATCCATAATTATTCCTCCTCCTCTCTCCATAGCATATATGAAATCATCCTTTTTCTCCAAGAATTTATCCAATGATGGAGTCAATTCCCTTAGCTTGCTAACTTGTTCTCTAAAGTCTTGATTTACAGGAGGCAACTTCATATTCTTTATCAGAATCTTGAAGTGGATGGTCATTTCGTTCTTCGTGTAAATATTTCGGAAATAGGAGTCCACTTTGTCTTTCACTTCTTTTTGAGAGGCATAATCTTATCTCATAAAGTCTTGTACTATTTTCATTATATCTCTCTCTGAATCTCTAGTAGATAGCACAACTTTTCTCAGATCAGAAGAGTCCACAAAGCCACTGGTTGAAACTGAACCAACCTCCTCCTTCATCACCACTCAAATCTATTCCAAATCTATTGAGGGTTTGGAAGCAACAGAATCAACAGAGAATGATACGGTTTCCTTGAATTTTTAGCTCAAACCACTAATAAGATTTTTAACTTGGGAATCTTGGGTTTTAAGATGATCTTTCATGGTTGTTTTCAAACCTTCGAACATTGAAACCATCTGGCTTTCCACACATTTGACTTAGGCTAAGTCCTTGTCATCTTGGGATTTCAAACTCATGTAAGAGTCCAAAGTGACAACATATTTCTTTAGAGCATCAAGATCTTCTTCAATTCTAGACACTTGAGTCTGGAAATATTTAACTTCTTCCACTATTTCAGCCATAAAGGTTGTCAAATTACAACCGAGAGAGAGTTCAAAAGATCTTTCCAACATACTCATCTCTTCAGAAAAATAGTGTGTCATCTCAGCAACTGAGGCATTAAAAGACTCTTTCAGATCATCCTTTAAGGATTCCAGAGCAGCCTTGGTAATCATATTAGCAGGTGAAACTGCCACAGGTACTCTTTCAGATGCTAAACTGACCACTAAGTCAGTCATAATCGATTGAATTGAAGATACCAGATAAACATCCATCTTCTTTACCTCTTACACAAAACTGTACATAATATTTTTATTCAATGTATCCATGTCATGAATTCTAACCACATCTTTTGGTAGCAACTCAATATCAACATCATAAATAATCTTTGGTCTATTTAGAGATGCCTCATTCTTAGAATCAGGATATTCTAAACCATAAACTACAAAACCCAGGTCTTCTTACCAGTCCTCAATATCAACAGCTACTGTAACACTTCCAAACATGGTTTGATGCTCCCCATCAATGGGTGTAGCCTCATGTATAACAACAGAATTCTCAACAGGTATTCCTTTCTCAGGAGAGTCTTCTACTATCAATTCATTCTTTGAAACAGCTGGAGGGTCCTCTGGATTAGGTATATCTTCTTCCATTTCTCCTTCCACATTCTTAACAGGCACAACTGGGATTCCAATTAATGGACTCAGGCATAAAAAACAGAATCAGATGCTTCAGAGACATTCTCTCTTTCTTCTTCATGCTCAAGGGATGGTTATTCTTCCTTATCAGTAGGTGTCTCTTCTTCTATTAAGGCTTCCTTTTCTGAAGATTCAATTTCAGTAGCAGGACTTGGAGGTAATTCCGGATCTCTTCCATCATCCATAGAGGTCTCTTCTTCTTCATTCTCATCACTGTACTCAGGTTCTTCATCATCAGGTCCTCGACATGGATCCCTTACATCCTTAGGTCATTATGAATGATCCACATGATTAAATTTATCATTGAACTTCTGGTCATCATTAAACCATTCTGTTATCCGTGGGTTCCAATTAATCTTCATGTATTTGAAAACTGAAGATGTAATAAAAAAACTATTACTTACCACCACTGTCTCATCTTGAGACTCGGATACCCCTTTTACTTTGATCACCATAGAGATAAACATACAGAACAATAGGGCAATAGTTTTTTATTTTTTCCTTGTCATGTCTTCCATTCGAAACATCACCAATTTTCACAGATTCACATTCAAACAATGTCTCTGGTGATGCAGGAGATAGATATCTTGATATTTCAAATTCGCAAAGTCTCCTCTCCCAGGTATTAAAACATGCTGAACAAATTTGAACAGAAATCTGTTCCCTCCATCCATTTCTTTAGCTACTACTTGTATTTTATTTCCATCACCAGTAAGTTCTTCCAATGTAGTCTCATAATCGAAAATATCACTTGTAGGTGGCATAGAATTCGAGACAAATCCATATACACCTTCATGCGGGACCTTCAAGCATTCAGCCCATTCAACAGATGAGAAAGATATCTCCTTTCCATTTACATAAGAAGTCACTCAGTTCACATTTACAGATTTATCAAAGCTTAAAAACACATAAAATTTCTTCACATGATTGGGATAGTAGGGTCCATTGATGTTAGAAAAACAATCTACCCATTTTATATCTATAGGAACTTCGAGAACTAACGATTTTCTAGGCAGTAGTCATTCCACGCAGATTTCCTTTTCAATCACAATAACTCTATTCCGCATATGAGGATTCATTGGTCCCCTACCCGACCTAGTTTTGCCAACACTACCACTTTATTATGGCTCAAACTTTTGGTTATTTTCCTTAGGATCATCAGCAACATCTCTAACATAAGGAAGTTTGGTTTTTTCCATCACTGGTTTGAGGGATTTAGGGTTCTCGAAGGATTCAGGAGATAAGGTTTTAGGGGAAAGGGTTTGAGACTCGGTACATTGAGAAGTAGCTAGGAAATTTTTTTTATCATTGAGGAATCATAAAATAAATAAATGAAATGAAATAAAGTAAACAAGATTTAGATTTTGGTGGCAGATATATGTTTAAAATAGTGCACTTCTGTAGAGTTTATCGGTGAGAGTTCCTATCAGTGAGGTCCATTGGTGAGAATTTACATCGGTGAGAATTTATTGGTGAGGATTTATCGATGAGGATTTATCAGTGAGGATTTCTCGGTGAGGATTTATTGGTGAGTATTTATCGGTGAGGATTTATTAGTGAGAATTTATTGGTGAGGATTTATCGGTGAGGATTTATCAGTGAGGTAGCTACCGATAAAGGTTAATCATACCTAAATCATGCATAAGGTAACATAACCTATCTGAACTCAATGGTTTGGTTAAAATGTCAGCTAATTGATGTTCAGTACCAACAAATTCAAGAGTAATATCACCCTTTTGATAATGATCTCTCAAGAAATGGTGCCTTACATCAATGTGTTTGGTCCTAGAGTGAGACACAGGGTTATTCGATATGTTTATTGTGCTAGTGTTATCACAGTTGATTGAAACAAGCTTAAAGTAATATCCGTAGTCCAAAAGAGTGTGTTTAATCCAAAGAATTTGTGCACAGCAACTACCAGTAGCTATGTACTCTGCTTCGGCAGTGGATAATGCAACAACATTCTACTTCATACTACACCAAGATACTAAGGATTTTCCCAATAAATGACATGTTCCAGATGTGCTTTTTCAATCCAACTTGTAACCAGAAAAGTATGCATCTGAATAACTCATTAACTCAAAGGATTTTCCTTTTGGGTAAAACAAACCTAAGTTTTCAGTGTGTTCAAGATACTTAAATATTCTTTTAACAACAAGTAAATGAGATTCTTTTGGATTAGCTTGAAATCGTGCACAAATAAACACACTGAACATAATATCTGGTCGACTAGTAGTAAGGTAAAGCAATATTCCAATCAAATATCAATAATTTGTTTGATCCACTGTTTTCCCAGTTTTATCTACATCCAATTTACAAACAGTACTCATTGGAGTGTCACATTCCTTAATACTATCCAAGCCAAAACGTTTTAAAATATCCTTTGTATATTTACTTTGATTCAAAATAATACCATTTTCATTTTGAAAAACATGAAATCCAGGAAAATATTTATGTTATCCCATTAAACACATTTCAAATTCATTATGCATACTCTTTGAAAAATCAATACATAAATAATGTTTATAAGATCCAAAAATAATATCATAAACATAGATTTGAACTATTAAAACATCATTAGAAATTATTTTAATAAAAATATTTGGATTAGCAGTCCCTTTAGTAAATCTTTTTAAAATAAGAAAATTTCTAAGTCTATCATACCAAGATCTTGGAGCTTGTTTTAAAACATATAAAGCTTTAGAATGTTTAAAAACTTGATTTGGAAACTGAGGATTAGTAAATCCAGGTTGTTGTTAAACAATAACATCATGAATTATAGAAATATTTAGAAAAGAGCTTTTGACATCCATTTGATATAACTTGAAATTCTGATGAGCAGCATAGGCAAGTATGATCTTAATGGCTTCTAATCTGGCTACAGGTGCAAAGGCTTCTTCATAGTCTATACCTTTCTCTTGACTATATCCTTGTTCAACTAGTATATCTTTGTTTCTAACTATGTTTCTTGACTCATAAACTTTGTTTCTAAAAACCCATTTAGTGCCTATTGTTAAAGTGTCCTTGGTTCTGTCAACTAATTCCCAGAAATTGTTTATTTAAAATTGATTAAACTCTTCTTGCATATCCATTACCCAAAATTCTTCATTGATAGCATCCGTGACATTTTTTGGTTCTAGCTGGGAAAGAAAATCTTGTTGTTCTACCTGGTTTCATAGAGAAGCTTTAGTCTGTGTCCCTCTATCAAGATTACCAAAAAAACATCTAAAGTATGATTCGTTAGAATCCTAGTTGATCTAGTAATGGTAGGACTAGAAATTTCGGGTTCATCTATAGGTTCGAGTTCATTAGAAGCAGATCCTGGAATATTTCTAGAACTTCATATTTTTATAGCAGGTTCTTTAGATTTATCAATAATGTCCAGAACACTCAAATCATCATCAGGATTTTAAAGAGAGGTTTTAGGCTCACGTGGATCAGTTTCATAAAACTTTATGTGAACAGATTCTTCCACACACATGGTTCTTTTTTTAAAGACTATATAGGATTCTCTAGTTAAAGAGTATCCAAGATAAATTCCTTCATCACTCTTAGAAGAAAACTTGTCCAGATTATCCATTGTATTGAGAAGGAAAACTTTACAGTCAAAGACTCTAAAGTAACAAACATTATGTTTTATTTTATTCCATAGTTTGTATGGGGTCTTTTTGAGAACAGGTCTAATTAAGACTCTATTAATAATATAACAAGTTGTATTCATAGTTTCAGCCCAATAATAAATAGACAAATCATACTCATTAAGCATGTTCTTGCAATTTCTTGAAGGGTTCTATTCCTTCTTTCCACTACACCATTCTACTGAGGTGTCCTAGGAGGAGAAAAGTTATATCTATATCCATTGTGTGAGAAATAGGATTCAAACTCTTGATTTTCAAACCCACGGCCATGATCACTTCTTAGGGTTTTAATCTTACGTCCACTATTGTTTTCTAAAGATATGGAGTATTTAATAAAGTAAGAACAAGCTTCAATTTTGTGAGCTATGAAGTATAACCAAGTATATCTAGAAAAGTCATCTACTAGGACATAGACATAGTGCTTCCCATTTAAACTAGAAACTCTAGAAGGTCCAAACATGTCCATGTGAACTAACTCAAGAGGTTGATAAGTTGAAACATCATTCTTTTATTTAAAAGAAACTTTATATTTCTTTTCCTTTTGACAGAGATTACAAACTTAGTCATTTGGGAATTCAAGTTTAGGTAGGTCTCAAACCAAGTTTTTCCTAGTCAGTTTTCTAAGTGAATGGATTTTGATATGTTCTAATCTTCTGTTCTAAAGCCAAGAATCTTTATGAAAAGAATTTAAACAAGTATCATTTTGTTTGGATAAAGAATTTAGGTCAACATCATAAACATTTTCATTTCTTAAGGCTGAATATACTAAACAATTTTTAAAGTTAAAAACATTTCAAAAATCATTTTCAAATTTCACATTAAATCCATCATCATATAACTGAGTAATACTTAACATATTGTATTTAAGTCCATCAACAAATAAAACTTTAGAAATTAAAACTCAATCAGTGTTACCAATCTGGCCTAGGCCGATGATTTTTCCTTTAGAATTACCATCAATGGTGACACGGCCTCCATCAACCTTAATTAATCTTTTGAATCATGAATAATATCCAGAAATGTGTCTTGAACATCCACTGTCCAAGTACCATACTTTCTTGTGAGAACTCTTCAAGAAGGTCTCCTACAAAACAAGTTTAGATAGAAAATGATTTTGGTACCCAGATCTTCTGGGGTCCAGACAGGTTAGCAATCAATGATTTTGGTACCCAAAGTTGTCTTATGGGTTTCATAAAAATTACAGAATCAAAATATTTTTAAAGATAAACATTATTTGTTCTATAACCATATAGATAACTAGTTGAAGTATATGAATTTCCAGAACTGTAACTAGCAGAATTTTTTATAGTCTTAGGAATAAATTTAGTTTTAGTAAGCTGTCTTTTTCCAGGTTGGTATCCAAAAAAAGTAGTATATTTTGGTGCAACTTGTTTTCCTAATATTTTAGTTAGAGTATCCATTCCATTTGTGAATTTTTCTATATCCTTTCTATGTTTCTCATTATACATTTTCAGTTTAGTATTTTCTTTTAAAAGTTGAGTATTCTTTTCCCTTTCTATATCAAAGGCTGATTTAACATTAGCAGTAAGAGCTTTCTATTTCTTTAGTGACTTATATTTTTCCTTTAGTTCATTATATGTTTCTTCCATCATATTACAATATTCAAACATTTCAGCATTAGACATATTTTCATCATTATCTGATTCGCTTTTATTTTTAGAATAATAATCATTCAGCATAGAGGAAACAGATACCTCAGAGGTATTGGTCATGAACCACATGTTGGCACGATTCTTTTCAGAATCAGAAATTTCTGATTCACTTGTGCTATCTTTTGAATCACTCCATGTAGAATTCATGGATTTCTTGTATTTCGTGTCCTTATAATCATATTTATTTTTGAATTGTAATTTTGGACAGTCATCCTTGATGTGTCCTTTCCTTTTGCATTCATAGCAGACTATATCAACCCCCTTTTCAGGCTTTTTCCAATCATTTTTTCCAATGTCCTTTGTTGTCATAAATTCCTTTGTAGTTTGATTTTTTGAAGAATTTATTCTTCCTATAAAACTTCTTAAATCTCTTGTCTATTTGAGCCATCTGAGCATCACTGTCAGAGTCCTAATCTTCACTGGTTGAACTTTTAGTATGTATATTCATTTTATCCTTGTCTTTGCTCTGAGAAGTAGAAGACTTGAAAGCCATATATTTTCTTTTGGGTTCATCATCTTCTTCCTTATTCACCTTGAGTTCTTCCTCATACATCATTAATTTACCAATAAGCTCTTTAATAGGAAGAGCTCCAATGTCACATGATTCTCTTATTGAAATAGAAGTTCCCCTCCATCGGTCTCGCAGACATCTCATGATTCTCATGATTTTTCCTTTGCTGGAACAACCTTTCCAAGTGAACTCATTATATTGTCTATCTCATTGAACCTGAGATAAAAATCAGAAATAGGTTCATCTGTTATCATTTTAAAATTATCATATTTAATAGTATATTTGTTTAGTCTCATTTTTATAACATTGCTTGTTCCTCTATGATAAATACCCAAAGAATCCCATATTTAATATGCAGTTTACAAGAAAAAATTCTATTAAATTCCTCATCTCCTAAAGAACATTACATGGTATTCATAGCATTACAATTATTATTGTATGCAGTCTTAGTAGCTTTATCTCAATTATTTCATTCAGTTTCTAAAATTTTATATTGAGAATCTATAGAAGTCCAGATATCAGAACCCATACTCTCTAAATGAATTTTTCATTTTAATATTACACTGGGCATATTTTGTACCATTAATGAAATGTGGCATGTTAGTAGCATCACCCTCTAGTCTATTATCCATAACTAGATTTTAGAAAATTAATTTAATGAGATAAAATTTAGAAATAACAGAAATTTACGATATTTAAAGATGCAACTAAAATCACAGTTGAAAAACAATGTATTTTAACAATTTGTATTAATAAAAACGCCCTATGATACCAAATATTGGTCGGAGTGGATACTCAAGATGGGGGGGGGGGGGGTGGATTGAGTTCCAATAAAAAATTCTGCTAAAAATAATTCTCTTAAAGTCCCCCAATTTAAAAACAAAGTTAAACTGTAGTGAATTTATACAGAGTGTAAATGTTCAATAAGTTTCTCAAAGATTGATTTGGTCTCAGTTAACTTAATCTGAAAAATAGATTAACTTTTGAAACTAACATACTGGTTTACAATAAGTATAAACACTTGTTAATTTAACAATCAAAGTTGCTTTAAAATAGTTTTGTATTTCAATGTAATAGTAGAAGAATATGAAATATATATAGTATACATAAGACTTAAACTAAAAAGAACAGTAGAGGTAACCAATAGATTTAGTCTCAAGCTGAGACTTAGTCCTCTCAACAATTTATATAAATTGATCCACACCCTGGATCGTGGTTAAAAACAGTGCAATATTGTCCAAGTCCAAAGACCTCTACCATAGTTCTACGTGGGAAAACAAACAACCGCTCACAACTGTCCAGGACTTACTCGACCTCTACCACTATCTTTAGTGGGAAACAAGAGAGTTATGGAGTATGAGTGAGGATTTATGAATTCTCTAGTTTTTTCTCAGGAGACAGTGTGTGTATAAAATAAACAAGGTACACACACTGATCGAAATGTAAATGAAAGAATCACTAAAGTAATTGAGAAAGAGTTTAGAAGAGATTTAGTGATTTGCAGTGTAGATCTAGACTTGTTTGATTGGTCAGAAAAGCTTCTGAGTCCTTCTTTGGTTTCTATTCAGAAAACAGAGTGTCATTTTCTTCTTTGGTTCTAGGTTCACCATGTTAGCCTGAGTGCATGAAGTTTTCTTTGTAGTTATTCACTCAAGATGTAGCATTGTATTTTCCTCTAACAATGAATTGCTTCGTGTATGTTCAGAGTTCTTGGAGTATGGATGTAGCCTTGCGTGAATGCTCCATGTTTGAATGCTTGTTGGGCCTTTTTTTACATCTTCCTGTGCTTTCTTAATTCCTTGGTTCTCTCTGTTTCACTCCATCGACACAGTCCTCAGTTAGGTCTATATCTTCCCTTTTATAGCTTTCAGTTCTGGAAAAAAGGAATGATTACTTTTTGCAAGGGTACTAGGTACGGTTCCATGACATGGTAACATAATTCATTAAATAACATTAACTGTATTAAAACCATCAAATGTAACTTTTAGCTTAATAAATAAATAGTATTGAAATTATAGAGTTTGACTAGTTGGTCAATCATTAGTAGCTTCTATTGGTAGCTCTTGAACCTGTATGGTAAACTATTTTGTAGCAAGACCTTCCATCGGTAGCTCTTTTGAACTTGTATCAGTAGCGCTATGTATCAGTGACTTCATTCTATCAGTAACTCTTGTTATCGGTAGCTCTTAATCCATCAGTAGCTATTTTGATATCGATAGATCGATGTATCAGTTACACTGTACTTGTATCAGTAGACTGTGTCAGTCACTTCATATCAGTCGCCACTGTGTGTCAGTAGGAAGGTTGGTAGCTCGTATCGGTAGCTCCGAGTGTGCTATATCTGTAGACTTTATCTATTGGTAGACTTTCTCTATGCTTACCGGTGGACTTATGAATATCAGTAGCTCGGCGCATATCGGTAATCTTCTTATCAGTGATATTAGCTTATTGGTGACTCTGTCTATCGGTAGACTAAGTCTATCGGTAAACTAAGTAACAGTAGCTCTATATCAGTATCTATATGCAGACAAGTGACATAATACTTTTCTGTTTTATGCAAAACATATCTGAATGGGTTAGAAGTACATTATAACTTATATAAACATAGATAAACATTGATTTATATATTTTAAGTATTATTTTAATATTATTAACATCTTGATAATAGAATATCATATATTGAGAGAATTAGAATATAGATAAACATTCATTGGGATTATCAATGTATATGAATGCATAATTGGGATTACCAGAACATCTGTGGACAACAAAATGAATGATAATTTTATAAATGTTGAATCATCTATATATTAATCAATATAGAGATCTCTAGACGTATCCTTAAAATTATTTATACTTATTTCGCTAATGTTTTTTCATCACGTGTTCCAAAGGATAATTAACCCATAATGTGTTTCAAAATTTACTATCCAAACAACCTCATACATAAATATTGTTTCTTATTATATGAATATTCATTAAATATAACAAATAAACAATCTATATTATGTTATTCCACGTTCCTTTTGAATCATGTAAACACATAAGCTTGTTCTTATGTGAGCTACCTCATCACCCAATAAGTTCTTCATAACGATAACCCTTCTTATACATATAAAAAAGAATAAAATGTGTTGTCTCACGTGAAACATAAATATCATAACAGTAGACCTCATATAATAAATAATGCAATGAAAAGGATATATCTGTTATTACATAAGAATTATATGTTCATAATTTCATTATTACATGTTCTTAGGAGTTAAAAACCATGCCATATATAGAATAGATCATAATCGGGATTCCTGCAATAAATCACCTCATTTAATAAGACACTAATTACTATATAATGACATAACATGAGTTTGAGAAAATAACATGGGCATAAGATGTATACTATTTGAATAAAAATAATAATTGAAAATCATTCCCATAGATGACATGTATCCATTACAAGACCATAATAATGAGTTTGGTTCACTAAAAACAATCATAGTAATCAAGTATCACCCCCATGACTACAGTATTTTAGAAATTCCATTACATTACATTGTTCACCCTCAATTATAGTTCTATTTATATCGAAATATAAAAATCATTACACAATGCATTGGAGATATATATATTTGTTCCACTCACTTTTCTATAACATATCAACAATAATTATCTATATTGTAAAGTCTGTCATATAATAATAGTAACACATATGTGTTCTACAAAATCGTAAAACATTCATCATATCAGAAACTAGGAAAATAATTGTTTTTTATAAATGTTTCATTATACCATAACATTTAGAAGAGAAATAATTCTCATTATAAATTCATCATTTCATCAATGAATAAACTGTTTAAAAAGAATTAGGTTTCATAAATTTATTTAAAAATGAATTACCTATGAATGATAATAGTGTTTTAAAAAAATAATTTCATTATTAACATAAAATATCTATATAATAAATTAAAATGGTATCCTTGGTGTGTGTCCTCAGTAAAACATAGTTTACATTAAAGGATGTTATCAAATATATAAAATGATTATGAAAGATCACATTAAACATTTCTTCAGAATATATAATATCAAAATTGAGATAAAATATAGAAAAAAATTACATTTTTGAAATATTTTTCTTTATAATGTAACCATAGAAACTAATAAAGGAATCATTAAATATATTTAATAAAATATCTATTCCACATTAAAAAAAATTAAAAACTAAAAAAAATTAAAAAAAAAGTTTAATTAAAAATCACCATAGAGAAAATATAAAGGAATATTCAAATGAAATAATGGAAACCACATTTTGACATTTTTTTAACATTGTAAATTTGAAACCAATCATTCATTTTATATTGTCGATAAAATAGGTTCAAGAATTTTCCAAAAACATTCATGAATATTCTTTTCAATAATATTTACAATGAAGTAAAAATGGGTAAAATTTTATTAATAACACATTTATAGAATGTTATTAATATTTACTAAATATATTCTCAGAATAGAAGGTTTTTCAAAAAATACAGGTTTTCTAACAATGCGACAAATAGAAAAATTCCTTCAAATTTATTTTTTGAATTTGATGGGTATAAAAAGAGAGAATAATTTAAGGAAAAATCCATTATTATGAAATAATCATAGGGGTGAATAATTGATGAGTTTCCAAAGATATGAGTTCATGATTTCATTATTAGAATAATAAATATAAAAAAATATTGTAAATGATGAAATTGTATCATAATACTGTTAGTACTATAGTAAAAAAGAATCATACGATTGATGAAAGAGATATCATAAATTGGATATGTTAATCCAAATAAATTTTTGAAAGTTAATTATAATATTAATTAAATAGTAGTATATATAGTACATAAATTCCAATTCTGTAAATCTCGAATGTTTCTCACATAAATAAAAAAATGAGATAAAAATCATATTCTATAAGTATCTACATTATTAAAAACAAATTAGATCATAATTTATAGTAAATATATTTTTATTATTGATTTATTTAAAACCATAATTATATATATCATACCATATATTATTTACGTATGACATTTTAATATCTTTTTATTAATAATTTCACATCAAAGCCACATTTGGTGAAATGACCACATTATTCTTCATGTATTTTTTTCATTTTTTTGTTTTCCAACTAATTTTACCATAGTCCATAAATTTTTATAACTATAACCATAATATTATCATATTTTATATTCTGTATAAATTTATTTTCAGTAGCCTATATAATTTTGAGAAGGAAAATTAAATAAACTGTTCATGGATGTGGTAGGTTGTAGGTACGCTTAAAAACTATTTCAAGATTATAGACAGCTTGAATGAAAGGAATGTATATAATATATTACTATTATGGATTATTTTTTAAGTCATATATATAAAACACATGATAATTATTCCAATCAATATTACCTTACAAATGATTCATGAATGAATCACATCACTTAAAGAGGTTTTAGTGTATTCTAGTCTTGAACAGTGTTATAATATTTCATATGAATGGAATGTAAGAAGGTATGTGTCATATTATTGTTAAAATATTTTAACAATATTTTGTATATATATCAAGTATAAAAATTTAATCCATCACTTTATATTATGTTGAATGGTGGTACTGTAACAAATTAATGACACTTGTTCACATACAGGTTTTCTACCTTACACATGAATAATGATTTAGTGACCAAGTTTACAGTTGAGGGGAATGATTTATGTTATTATATTAAGATAATAAAATTTTAATTATATATATGATATTAATTATATTATATCCTAATGGTTTAATTGTAATTTATACAGGTCAAGGAATAAATAATAGAAAATTCTTGATTATTGAAAATTATTTTTTTTCAAACAATATCTTGTAGTTTTAAATAAAATGTCTTCTAAGGACACATTTATTAAAATTTTAAGGATTAAATGAAGATAGGAGGGAAATACGATTTTGATTTGGTTATGTATTTTCTGAACTAATTTGTTTTTGATGTCTGAATATAAGAGGAGAGGTGGTGGCTTTTTATTCGTGAGGTGAGTAGAACACTTTTATTTTTTATGAGAAAAAGGATTAACCCTAATTTCTATATTCTATATGTCTCATAAATGGGTTATTAAAGATAAATAGTGGTTATAAATTCTACCTATTTAAATCCAATGGGGTTTGGACATTTATTTGGTGCATTTAAAACAATTATCTTTTAATTTAACCCATATTAAACCCATTTCATCCTTAACCGTGAAATATTTTTTTACAAATTTTATTATTAATTATGGTAAAACTTTATTTTCACCTAGTCAGATAATAGAAATATTTTTAATTTCAAATATAGAATTTATTTTTCTATATTCCATTAACATATGTACAAAAATTATGTTCAAAATAATCCCACTAAAGAGATGAGATTTGAGTCATTCAATGATAATATTTTCAAAATATAAAAATGTTTTTATATCCGAAATTATAATTCCATTGAATGAAATGAGGTAAATTATATATATATATATATATATCAATGAACTATTTTTATTTTTGAGTACATAATAAAAAATATTTAGGTGTTTAAATGAATAAAAATAAATTAAAACCATTAATAAATCGTTTATTTTTCAAAATTCATCAAAAATATTTCTTTTCAGAAATCTCTAAAAACTCACCTTAATATGAAATCAATGATGCATGAAATTCATGATAATATTTATTATTATAGTAATATATAATATATTAATGATTAACTTTTATGAGAAAAATATATCAAACTATATTAAGGCCTTATAATATTTGATCTTGGATTATATTTCATATTTATTTAATAAAAAAATTAATCATGTTAAACTATGAATACGTTGTTAAATAGATCCCTGAATATATATAATTAATTTATATGTCTAAATGGTATTACTAAATATTTATATTTTTTATACCTAATATAAATGGTTTTATTTTTTAGAACCACCCTTTTGACCCTTAATTGATGATTTTTTGTTTGGATGATAGTTTTTGAGTAGTATATATATCATCATAGAAGATGAAGCAGTTCATAAATATATGGTATCTTATACTTGTTATTAATATATATCATTTTAATTTCATTGTTATTAATGACAAGTGTCATTAAAAAATTATCCTAAAAAAAATAAGTAGTGCACCCCATGGTGATACATTAGCGTGTATAATTCCATTTTATTGATTTTATAGGAGTTTCCTCTTTAATCATATTAGGGAAATTAATTTAGAAATATGATATTATATCCCAAAAACATTGAAATATCATCATGGATGGGATTATATACAACCATTTGTGGTCAATAAAACTATTTAATATGTATTATGAATGACTTATTTGGTTTATATTATATTTAATGTTCATATTCATCCGTGTACTGATAGTTTTCCATTGTTTAATACAAGATATAAAATTTCCTAACTCTTCATTGGGAATTGTAGTTTTTTAAATTTATATATACTAAATAAAATACAAAGTCAAATTAGATATAATTACGGAGATAATAAGAAAACATGTTGGAATAATATGCCCATAAACATCAACCTGATATGAGAGATATACTAGATATGAAATCATTATACAATTAGTATTATTCTTGTATAGTTCAATATAAAATAATTTATGTCGTTATGTGATTCCCATATAAAATTATTTATATATAAATGTGTGGAAATAAAATGAATCATAATGAATTTTTTATTTTATGGGTATTAATGATATTATTCATCAATTAATTCTCTTGGCCCAATTAATGTTTTAATTCCAAAAGAAATTCACATTTTTCTTTGGGTGATAAAAATTCTGATATTAATTAACATAATAAACCCTTGGTATGATGTAGTTATTAGAACAATGACCATATTTTTTCAATGGAAGAATTATATTTGGGATATTATGTTTTTTTATGGTTTATTTTTTAACCTAATTCCCTTATATTCATATGGTCGGTGACATTCTCATTAATTCTTAATGAATTGACCTATCCTAATAGGACAATTTCCATCATCGCTCATTCAATTTTTTTTGGAAAAGATGAAACCCAAACCTCTTAATTACATTATTATTATTTTTTCTTTGAATCCATAGTTTTCTTTTATTATCATTAGACTGGGTTGAGTGAAAGAATAGTCCACAATATTTGAATTCCAGGATAGAAAATATAAAAAATCATCCATATCAACTAAAATATTTTATATCCAATTCTATTGTGAGTCACAATTGTAAGTGACTAATGAATAAAGAAATATTTATTTCATTATTTATGATAAAACTAGAAGTATACCTTGAATGTACTTTATAATTTTCATTATACGTACCAATATATTCAACATCCATTTAAAACAGTTCTTAAATTTAGCTCTCTATTTTAGTAGGTTATGTTCAAGGAAAATACATTTAGAAATTTACTATTATATACTATTCACAAGGAATGGATTCAATTAATTGCACTTTTATATAATATTAATAACATTACCCTAGTAATTTGATGCAGCTTTGAAAATGTATTGCTGATATATGTTCTTAATGCTCCGAGCAATAGACAATAAAAAATATAATTTTTATTGAATTAATCCATCACTTAAAAATTATTAGATTAGACTTACCACTAATGGAAGATGGGGAATTTCTCAGAAAATACTCAATGGTGGCAAGTTCCTTTATTTTAATGTTTTGATGTTTTATATGAATATAATTATTTTAAATTGTTTGAGATAAATTGGTGATCATTGTCATATGTGTTTTCCTTGTAGTTCTTATTTCATTTGGTTTCATAAAAGTTAGATAATAGAATTTTCCATTGTATTAATTATTCATAAGTTTTTCAATTGTTCATATTAGTAACTAAAACCCAATTATTTTATGTAATTATCGATCAACATTAATCATATTGTCTAATTAAATGACAATGAAAATAATTCACACGATGTATTAAATTATGAAACCTTCTTTTAAAAATTTATAATACTTTTTAACCCTATAACACATTTAGTATATCATATATTTGATAATACTTAATATCATGTTTTTCAAAACCTAATGAATAATAGAATTTAACTCATTTTTTCTAACCAATGGGTGGGATTAATGCCTCATATACATAAATATTACATAATTTTTTGAAAACATAATATACATATAAATATAATACACAATAAATAACCAAAATTATGTAGTGTGTTTGTAAACTAGATACATAAATAAAACATTTGTCAATAATATTCAAAATGCACAATTAAAAGTATTCTAACATAGTAACCTTAAGATAATTTCACAATTAATATACTTCTTTATTACCTGAGGAAATGGAAACATACTAAGGGGTCAACTCATATGCATTGAAAGAGTAATCATAGTTGATGATATTAAGTGAAAATAAATTATAATAAGATATAAATATGGGTAAGAGACAATAATTAATGTACATAAACATCATACCCATATATATAAATCCCAAATCAGGATTCCTAAAATAATGCACTGACATAATATAATAAATGAGTCATAATGGAATGGAACATCAAAATATAAAGAACAATTTAAAGATTAACATAGGCATAAGAATAATTATGAGTAATTTAGCATAAATATATTTCATTAACCAAACCATGTAAATAAAATATCATGCCCATCCACAATGGAATTCAATTAATAGTAGGCTTGGGCTAACTGAATGTGCACCCTCTTGATATTGGGATAACCACCCTTGCATAATCATATACATAGGATAATGTCACATATATAAATTTGTCTCATTTTATATTAAACATTATGTTATTTACTGGAGAGGTATAATTCATACACCCATCATATAATAATAAATCATCTATATGCAACTTAGAAGAGCCTAAGAAGATTCGTCAATATTTAATAGATTATCAGTGTATAAATAATTTGATTTATTGATGATTTCTTCAACATAACATAATAATCTATATAGATTATTAATATTAATATTAATATTAATCAATATCCTTAGTTCATTGTAATGACCATTTATGAATTTTCCAAGGATGAAAATTAATTTTATTAAAACATTTGTTACAATGTTTGAAAATAAAGATGAAAAATATTTTTCTTTGGTTACTATTAAAAAAAAAATTCATAAAATAATTGGAATATGAAATTCTTTGATAAAAAAACAAAAGATTTTAAAATAATTGGAATATGAAATTCTATAATTAGTGATTATTTGGTTAATGATAAAAACACATTCATTTACAACAATTTTATGAACGATAGAAAAATAGAGTATTTGAAAAATAATTTTTTTATAATGAAACTAATTTCATTACAAGATATATAAAAAGGAATTGTAAAACCAGTGTATTATATTGAATAAAATTCATAAAATAATATATAGAATATCTATATTTAATAAAATTATTCACAACATTAATTAATGGAAACGTTCAGCTTACCATATAATATTTTCATTCAATTGAAATTATAAAAAGTAAAATGAAATTTTTTGGAGAAATGTAAGACTGTTATTTACTAATAGAATATGAAAATATATGGGGTTTTATGGAGATTGGTTAAATAATTTATCTAATGGAAAATTAAAAATGGAAAATCCCAATTGTACGTTAGATTGAAGTAAAAACTATTGTTTTGTTCTACCTCTTAGTTGTACATGATATAAATTCAAAGATAAAAATGTAAATTTATTATAAATAGTTATTGGAGATATATTAATATTAATATTATTATATTCCATTCATTAGTAATTTCATACTTCTATTTTATTAGTATGTTTTTTAAAATTCAACATTTCTGTGTTAACTGTTCAAATTTCATTGTATATTTTGGTTCGAAGGATTAGTTCCATTTAAAATGGGCATAAATAAAGAATATATGTATCACAATAAAATAGTATCAAAATATTATATATAATGTTAAACCATATTTATATGGATGTGGTGTAAAATGAATTAAATCACCTCCTGGAGGTTATAGTCTTCCCATCTGCATGAACATCATTTTCATTTTCCATTTGATGTAACTGACATAGATAATGATTTTCCCCTAATAATATTAATATTTTTATATGAAAATGATAGTTATTCAATTTTTTTATATTTTTACATAATATTTCAAGAACATTGATGAAGATAGAAACAAGAAGGAATTAGGGTTTGGTGATTTCATATTCATTAGGTTTCCACCAATATAAGTCATTTAATTCCTTCTTGTCTTGTCCTTCCAAGGACAAAAACACCTCTATGATATATGAGAGATAGTGAGGAAGTTATTTTTTCTATATGGTTCAGGATATATTTATAAATGATCACAGGAAAATGAGGATAGGAGGCTCCTATTCAAAAGTATGAGGATTGACCCCTATATAAATATTTATTAAAATTAAATCTTTAAAATTTCATTCATAAGGATAGTGGCACCACGTTAGGCCCATTTTAAAGAAATGACAAATTTAGGTTGATATACAATTGTGGGAATTAAAAATATATGAATTTTGTTTTGTTAAATTTTAAACCTTATCCCCTAGTCCACATTGAACAATTTTAACTATTATTGTGGAAACAATACATCTCCCATAGTAAGCATTCATTATGATTAAAAATTAAGTATTTTTTTATAATATATTTTACATTAATATTCAAAATATGAAATATTTTTTGTTAGATTCTTTTTTTAATAATGTAAAAAATTAATTCAAATTCAGAAAAAAAATTATTTTTTTATAAAATATTTTTTATAACATATGAAAAATTAATTCTTAATCTATAAAGTGTAAAAAGTATTAGATAAATGTAAATTTATTTTCATAGATAAGTTAAATACATATATGATAATAATATTTCACAAAATTTGATTACAAAAATCTATTAAAATAAAAATAATTATTGCACAATAAAAAATGTTATCTCATAAATAATTCAATTAGCCATAAAATAATTTTTTCTTCTCTGTTTACCTATTTATATTGAATAAATGAAAGATTATTGATGTAATAAATTTTTAAATAACATACAAAACTTAATTTATAACTAGAAATAAAATAAATTATTATTTTTGTGGAAAATAATGTTTTTTTAAGAAAACATATTTTTTTATAGAAGAAATGACACATTACAATTCATTATAATTAATCTATTATTTCCTGGTTATTCCTTTTTTTATTTATATATTTATTATATGTAAATATATTAATATATTTCATTCATTGCATCCTTCAAAATTATAAAATTTTATAATGATATATAATTCATCAAAAATTTTTATAACTATTTATATATAATAAATTAGGTTTTTTGAAATGAATTTGAACACTTTTTATTTTATAGAATAATTTATTTTTTATTTCCATCAAAATTATATTTTAATTTGATCCATTTCATGTTTTAATAAATCAGTATTCACATTATTTTTTTTATCATAACTTGATATTGAATCCAACGAATTTACTTCAAATTTATGTATATACTAAAATCATGTTATGTTAATGTTTGAAGTTTTATATCCAATATTTAAATTATAATAAACTAAACGATGAATAATTATTCAGAATAAAAGGAAAAAAAAATTTCATGAGGGTCCAATATAGTCGATACTATTTTCTAATTAGATATGTTTATATCTAAAAAATCAATCCAGTGTCTCTAGATCATCCAACACAACCTATATGTATTCCATCCACATTTCATTGTTTTGAACAAAAATTGGAACCTGATCATGGTTCCAAATCCTATATACCAATAATTATATATGAAGACTACCTATAGAATAATTTTATCATGTAGTGTGTGAAAAAATTTCTTAAATTATAACATTAATTATATATAATAATTGATTTTATAATAGAATCCTGAAGATGTTATTTGGGAAAAAATATCAAAAATCTATTTTCAATAATAAAATTTAAAAATAAACAAAAAAACTTATTTAGTGTTCTAATTAATTTTCCAGACACATTAAAATTATATAAAAGTTATAATTACCTAATTATTCTGTTTAGAAACTAATCAATTACAATAGTCAATATTATAAATAGATAAAACCTAATTTCCTAAATACATTTTTGAATATAAAATGAATTATCCTTAATAATAATAAAATAGAAATAAAATTTCACATTCACATTATCCTTTTTTAAAAATAGTAATTTTATGTCAATCATATAACTGCAATAAAATTTGTTAGAAATAACAATAAAAAGAAAAAATTTAATGAATAATCCCAAATATATAAATAAAAATTACAATTACTATAATAAAAATATTAATACACAACCATAAATTAATTTAAAACAATAAATTAATATAATAAAGGAGGAAGATACATAGATGAAAAATATGTAATATTATTATTAACATTACCTAATATGTGTCTTAGCTTATATATTAAGAAATAATTAGAGAATATTATATGTGACAGGGTGAACCAAAATTTTGAATTCTATTGTATTCCAGAAAAATAACCCCCCAACCTACCCTTTAAAATCCTCATTAGGTATCCATTTTAATGAGATATACCTAATCTCCATAATGTTAGACCATTACTAATCTTAACATGTATAACACCTATACATAAAGTTACTACATTTATACTAAATTATTCAAAAGATGTTTTATTAACGTGGGAAAGGAAATACCTATCATATCACAACAGACCATCAATAATTTTCAACAAATAAACCAATATATCACCTTCAATGACTATATAGAAAGAAAATCTCTTTTCAAAAATTAATTTCAATTATAAACTACAGACATGATATACATTCCATTACTTAAAAACCACAACCAATGGGAAAACTAGATAAAAGATTTAATTTTAAAAAATCAAAACAATTTATTCATTATCCAAATGTGAAATTTGATTTATATATGAAATTGACACCAAAATAACCATTCATAAAATAGAATTAAAGAACCAAAATATCATTGAAATTTCATCAAAAAGTATTATAAATACCAATAAATTGTATAAATAAATAATTTATTAGTAAAAGTAATGTTATAAAATTAAAAATATAATTTTATAAATTAACAACACAATAATATCAAAATAATATTGAAAATTCATGAATTATAAATTTTAGCCGATAATTAAATGACCAAAATAATATATATAAATCATTTAAATTGTAATAATACCTATAGGAATTTTACCAGGCATGTCTTGTTTATGAAATTATACTAATAATAATTATTATAATTAAGTATTAACAACTACCCTTTTAATCATATCAAATCAAATGGAATACCAAAACGTGTCTCTGTAATTCTGTAATAAAACACATGACACGATGAAAAATATTAATTTGCTAATATGATAGAATCATGAAACAAACATTGTATTGAAAATTAAAACCAATATTTTTTTGAATAACCTTCCAAAAACATAACCTAGATATTGTTGATGGACTCACCTGTTTTGATTGTAGAGACCCTTAGATTGACGTACATGGACATTACATTACTTTTGAGGAATACTTATTACATAAGAAAAACAGACACCATAGGACCGTAATAGTTTAGTGCCTTTGGAAACTTGGAACATAATCTTCTAATATTGGTGAAAGATCCTCAACATCTCCCATAAAGATATTCCCTATTTTTTCGTACCTAAAACCTTTCCTTATTCCTGGGGAAAAGAAAACATAAAAAGGGTGAGATCAAAATGCTCAGTAAGGGTAATCATGTATAAAATAAAACAAATCATATACATTTGAACTTAAAAACATGAACATAATGTTTAAACATCAAAATCTTGAGCAATGACATAAAACATGGAAGTAAGTAAGGCATAGATTATAAAGACACATCAATCATGATAAAATATCATGGGAATAACACATGTAATTTTTGAAACCATTAAGCACATGATATGATTTCCATAGTACCCAAGGCATTGTTGCCAGGACAATCTTAGTGGAGAAAGTCCCTTTCTGAATCGATTCCACTACTCGTTTTAGTCCTATAACACTGAACTGGATTAACTTACTGTTCCAGCCATGTCTATCTCATGAGATATAAATCTTTACCCAGTGCATTGAAGGTAGATATAGGTTCCACCCATCTCATAATGAAATCATTTTTACTTGTGCCACAAAATAAACATACATCATTCATAATAACCCAATAAATAAAATGGGTTTCATAAACATCATCCCAGTATCACGTAATCCATATTAAAGAAATGGATATCATTTCATAATAAGAAAAGTGAGACCATATAAATCACATAGACATGATACTTGAAACATACACATATGAAATAATTTCATCTTAGATGAAAAATGGTTTTGATAAAACACTTGAAATGAATTCATGAGAAAAATATACTTTCTTCTTCAAAATCATTCTCTTTTCACAAAATGTCATGCAATTTTAAAAGAAAATTATTTTTTGAAAATATTCATAAATCCTTGTAGAGTATGCTTCATTAAAATGAGGCGTTATGAAACCGTAAAAATCTGTTCACGCCGTATAAGTTAAAAATAACATTCTTCTCGTACTTTTGTCGGAAAAGTCAAAAAGTACCTCGTATGGTAAACAAAATAAAGATTCCTTACATACCATGTAGTAAAAGTCAAAAATGGGTAAAAAGGAATTTAAAAATACATGAAAACACTTTTAAAAAACATGGACATGGATGATAGAAATAACCCCAGTAATTACATACGAATAAGAAATCTCAGATAAAAATGATATTTGCAAAATTATCCCTTACCTTAGGTCCGATATGATTCATACATATCCAAACCTCATTTATAATGATTTAAATAATTTAATTGAATTATTACTGATTCATATTCATTTTTATTATATCATATATGTTTCACTTATGACTTTATATTACCCGTTCTTTTGTAAATGTTATGTTAAAGCAGCGTTTTGGGTAAAATTATTTCATTTATCGTATGTGTTTCGACTTGTCGTTCTTGATATTATTACTTATATCCTGATTTATATAATTTCATAATGTAAAACACGATTTATATATAATATATATTCATCATATACATATATATATATTATATTTATAAAAGGAATGAAATACACCGTTCATGGAGACGGTAGGCCGTACGTACGCTTGAACGTTGTTTTTGTTTACTTATTTAATTGAATGAAACTAAATATATGGCATGAATATATATATATATACATAAATTCAGTAGCATTATTATTTCACATATTTCATTATTATTCATTATATAATCTTTATGATCATTCATGTATGGTTAACATGGAGAATGCATCGTGTCACGTCGTGCAGACGGTAGTCCGTACGTACACACGAGCGATGATATCGATCCCATAATTATTGAATAGAATTGGAGTGGATGGTATAATATATAATAATCATTATGATGTTATAATAACCATATATAGTTATTCTTTACACCATTATACCCATCCATGTAAGGTGTTGGTGGAAAAACAGATTTCACCACGGCGTGGAGACGGTATTCTGTACGTATGCACACGTGGTGATTTTGTTTTTCGTAGGATGGATAGATGGTGAAATAGGGTTGTTTCATACTTATAATAACATATCATTATATGAGTCATACTTATGTTATTACTTAATAATGAAACAACTAAAGAAGAATAAGTGGAAGAAGAAATAGAGTTGAAAGAATCGGTAAAGACATTACCTCTTCTTTGAAGCGCCTCTTTGAGACCTTTTCTTAGGGAACTAAAATTGGTCTTTAAAGAATACAAGAACCTCTAGGATGTTTCTATAGAAGTGGAGAAGATAATTTGTAAGGGTTTAGCCGAGCTTGAAGGCTCAAAGTGATGTGAGAAAGAGAGGGAGGAGGTGCCCTTTTATAAGGGTGGAGAGGGGCACCTTTGGAATAACTAAAAATATTATTTTATTATAAAGTCATATTCGGTTTTTAATAGCTAAAAATTGATTTATTTCGATTCTAAGGTGAGGATGGGTCTAAAGCCTCTCATAAAATAGAATTTAGACAAGTTTAGGTTACTATTGTAACCTTATCATTTAGATTTAACTTTAAGTTAAATAATTTTACTTTTACCGTGTCTTCTTGTTTTCTTACACTATAAGGTTAATAAACTTAGTATAACAATCCAAAAGAACCCCAAGTGGTTCATTATTAATATATATATCCTTATCTAAATTATTTGGCCGAACCTTATATTTTTAGGAATAAAATAACAATTAACAAGATAATATTTGTTTCAAAAACTATTTTATGTCAATTTTGACACTATTTGGTACATGATTTTTGTGAAAATCATAACAGCATGATTAGTTCCAAAAAAGTTACTTAAATAAATAATAACATGTCATATTAACCTAGAAACTTATTTTAATTCATAAAAAGTCTCAAATTACATTTATTAGGATATTTATAACATCAATTATGTCAATATTTTATTAAAAAGATAATTAGTGCATCATCTTTGTGTCATAACTAAATTAAAATATTTAATGTCTAAAAAATATAATGAAAATACCATTATGTAGGAAATATTTTTATCTTTTTAATGAATATTTTTAGTCTAATTTATATTATGTATTACCATATATTAAAAATGATTTACTTATTAATCTTTGATTTTAACTATTTTAACCCTTTTTTATATAAATTAATAGTAAATGTCCTAATCTAATCCAAGTGGGTCTAAATGGTCATATGCTATTACTATGGTTTTTTATGGTCGAATTATACTTATCCAATAGAATTAGGACATGTTTTAGCGTAATAATAATATCATTGTTACCCTTAATTATCCTATTTACTTTTAACCGTGGTAAATAAAAGTAAAAAGTTACTATTCACATAAAAAATATTTTCATCTCATTGAACCACATTTTAGTCCTTGATATTAACCGTGGCTCTCTGATTTTTGATATTCAATTCACAGAAGTGGTAAAATTTAATTTAAATTAAAAAGAGTCAGTTTTTTTACTACCACTAAGTGGTTTCACTATTCATCGAAAATTGATGTTTTTCAGAAAAATACCAAACATTCAGCCTAAGAATTATTTGATATTCCAAACTAAAAATTTATGTCTATTTTCCAAATTCATAACATATAAGTGGAATTAATTAATTTTAAATTTAATTCTCGTTATCAAAACAAATAGCATGTTTTTAAGAAACAAAAACAATTAAAAGATTGATACTTGTTTATATCCAATTTCAAAGTGAAATTAATTCCAATGAACAACATTGGATTAAATGGTAAAAATATATTATAATTACACTTTAAACCGATTAAAAAGATAATCTATCCATATAAATTATTGCGATGAAAAAAGTTTTTTTTAATTAAAATATAACGTGTTTTTACTATTCATTAAAATTTGAAAGTTATCAGAATAATATGAAAATTTTATCCAAAGTAAATTTGTATATCCTAATTCCAAAGATGAATTTTATTTTGACAAATTGAACATATAGACATGTCCAAAACAGGATTTAATGTGGGTGCGCCATCAAAAGGCGGCAAAAATACATTTTTTAAAAATTACTTATTTTACTCGAAAAATTTATTTTGTTCTCATACCATGTTCTAGAAAATGTTTAATATGAATAATAATGTAATAAAATTCAAAATTTAGTTGATACTATTCATAACAGGTAGTTCATATAACATATTGTTGTTTAGCGAAACTCAGTATTGCGTACAACACACACTATCGTGGAAGGTCGTGATTGCGTGTAATGCAAGCCAAGTTAGGGATGCGTGTTGTACAAGCTGCATTTGGTGTAACATAAAATACAAGACATTAATTAAATTAAAAAGAATATTTTTCATAAAATCTAGGGTTGTTATATTCTAACCCCCTTAAAATGAATTTCGCCCTTGAAATTCATCGGGGTTATAAATGGTTTACTACTCAAAAGTTTGTTTAATAGAAACCCACATAGTAAAAAGGAATCCCAAAACATGTCTTTAAAAACTAATGTATTAAATGAAACGGTTACCCAAATTAACTCATCACTGAGTTTCCACGTAGGAGAACTTGTGTGAAAATATCGATATGGAAGAAAAATCTAACCATCAAGTTTTGGTTCAGAACATGGCTATGAAAAAGCCATCAATCACAAAGCCATAGATTTGTGATGATCTAAGGTATCATCTAATTCATTGGATATAAGGGCACTAGGACAACATTTTTGGTTTTCATGATCATTTCCCTAATGTTGATGAAAATGGAATTAGAAGAAATACTTTCGTGATTTTGGTACAGTCTCACAGTTGGTCGTTCTTTGGATAATTTCCACTACATATCTTCAATAAATGAATTTGATTTTTTCATTAGTGATGTATTAGCAGATAATGTGATAGAATGATGGGTCATTCCATCTGTCTCAAACAAAAGGGTATAAAAGTTATCTAAAATACATAAGTCCATATATAGTGAGATTAATCATATATGGTTCCTAAAATGGAATTATACTTCATATATCATGCTGCTTAATATAATAAGACTAGTTTATACTAAACAGGGACTTCCTATAGGCCAGTTGTAGGCGATAAAGGCCAGTCGCACTTCGGTTGTGGGTTTGATTCCCACAGCCTTGTCCGACGCGATGGGCTATCGCCCGTCCTATAGGTTGTACTTTTTCTAAAACTACATTACTATAAAATCCAATCAATAATATCAATAAAATTTCTATCCTTAAACAATACTATCTTATGTCCAATATAATCCATTCCAATCTTTAGGCTTATCTAAAATACTTCGGTCCAAGTTCATGTATAAAGAAAACGATTACTTGAAATGTTATCAACCAAGCATGTGAATACAATCAATTATCCCCCATATATCTTGTTGGTCACATTCCAATCATGTGAATACCTTAATCATCTATTCTCTTGAAAAATGAATACCCATTATGCCTTAGTGAAAACATGAATGATTTCAAAAGTTAACTCTTTCCACATACCAAAATCCAAAAATTATATATACTAAAACCATGATATAACCTTCTCGTTATATTAGTCATGTGCTCATGAATACTATCAAACATTTAATTTTCTCCTTATCCCTTCATTACGCGCATATCATCTACTTTCCAAAAATATCTGAATAACCTTTCATGGTTACTCGTACCATTAATCATACACTTTCAAAACATAAGGAAAGACAACAGTGTAACAATCCTTAGATGTCTCTTTATTCCATAGAACCATGAGATTACTTATACAACATTACACTTGATAAAAATGTAATCATTCCACTACCTTCTTAAACCATTGACTGAGCATCAACAATTCTTTCATCTCACATATCATTTGTAGTCTCTTCATCATCATCAACATAAATACTACCCATACGACCGTACTGATTCTCTTCATGAGACTTTCCCTTAGGGCATTGGTTTTCATAATTCCCGTAAATTCCACATTTAAAACATTTAACCATTGTTGATGTCGTAGCAATACCATTATCCTCATTCATGGTGTTAACTGAACCTTTTTCTTTGCACTTACTGGTTTTATGTACTTATTTTCCACACCCAAAGAATATTCTAGTTCCTTTGAGACATTCTCCTTGATGCCTCTTCCCCCATGATTTACATAGGGGTAATTGACCTTTCTATCCTCTATGATCATCATGAAACTTCATCTTTCTCTTATTAGCCGAGTCAGGATAGTTACCAAATTTGAGTTTTTTGATCATATTATGAGATTGCTGATTTGACATAATAATGACATTTGGACTTCCAAATCCCATTTAATTTCATTTGTCATGAAGAATATCATTCCATTTTCTATAATATCCTCCATTATTGTGAATCTTCCTCTTTCCAGCCATTTTCTAAAACCCAAAAAGAATAGTGTGAGAGGAAAAAATCATGATAGGGAAAACAACATAGTAAAGAGGGAGTAACCTCAATATCTAACATCTTAGTTTAAATTATATTATTCTTATCGTAGTTCTAGGACTATATCCTATACGTATAATTATTCTTAGGGACATCCCTAGACATACCTTAGAAATATATCTAGGGATCTCACTAATGTTTTCGCATCCTAGTTTCCAAAGGTTGACTAAACCTTTCCTCTGATACCAACTTTAGAGACCCAAAGCTTGACATAAATGGACATTACATTACTTTTTTAGAATACTTATTACATAACAAAAATAGACACCAAAAGATCGTAATAGTTTAGTGCCTTTGGAAACATCGAACATAATCTTCTAATCATGGTGAAAGATCCTCAACTTCTATCATAAAGATCTTCCCTTTTTTCTCACCTAAAACCTTTCCTTATTCCTGGGGAAAATAAAACATAAAAAGGGTCATCTCAAAATGCTCTGTAAGGGTAACCATGGATAAAATAAAACAAATCATATACATTTTAACTTAAAAACATCAACATAATGTTTAAGCATAAAAATCATGAGCAATGACATAAAACATTGAAGTACGTAAGGCATAGATAATAAAGGAACATAAATCATGATAAAATAGAATGGGGATAAAACATGTAATTGTGGCAACCATTAAGCATATGATATGATTTCCATAGTAGCCAAGGCATTGTTTCCAAGACAATCTTAGTGGACAAAGTCCCTTTCTGAATCGAGTTCACTCCTCGATTCAGTCCGGTAACACTGAACCGGATTAACTTACAATTCCTGCCATGTCTGTCTCATGAGATATAAATATTTACCCAATGCATTGTAGGGAGATATAGGTCCCACCCATATAATAATGAAATCATTCTTACTTGTGCCACAAAACAAACATACATCATTCATAATAACCCAATAAATAAAATTGGTTTCATAAACATCATCCTGTTATCATATAATCCATATAAAACAAATGGATATCATTTCATAATAAGAAAATTGAAACCATGTAAATAATAGAGACATTATACTTGAAACATACACATATGAAATAATGTCATCTTAGTTGAAAAATGGTTTTGATAAAACACTTGAAATGAATTCTTGAGGAAAATATCCTTTCTTCTTCAAAATCATTCTTTTTTCACAAAATTTCATGAAATTTTAAAAGAAAACTATTTTGTTGAAAATATTCATAAATACTTGTAGAGTATTCTTCATGAAAATGAGGCGTTATGAAATGGTAAAAATCTGCTCACGCCGTATAAGTTAAAAATAACATTCTTCTCGTACTTTTTTCGGAAAAGTCAAAAAGTACCTCGTATGGTAAACAAAAAAAATCCTTACATACCATGTAGTAAAAGTAAAAAAGTGGGTAAAAATTACTTTAAACATACATGAAATCACTTTTATAAAACATGGACATGGATGATAGAAATAACCCCCGTAATTACTTACGAATAAGCAATCTCAGATAAAAATGAGATTTGAAAAATTATCCATTACCATAGGTCTGATATGCTTCGTACATATCTGAACCTCCTGTATAATGATTTAAATAATGTAATTGACTTATTATAGAATCATATTTACTGTTATGATATCATATATGTTTCACTTATAACATTATATTACCCGTTATTTTATAAATTCCATGTTAAAGCAGCGTTTTGGGTAAAATTATTTCATTTATCATATCTGTTTCGACTTGTCTTTCTTGATATTATTACTTATATCCTGATTTACATAATTCCAGAATTTAAAACATGATTTATATATAATATATATTAATCATATACATATATATATTATAAATCGATAAAAGGAATGAAATACACCGTTCTTGGAGACGGTAGGTCGTACGTACGCATGAACGCTGTTTTCGTTTCCTTATTGAATTGAATGAAACTAAATAGATGGAATACATATATATATACATAAATTAAGAAGAATTATTATTTCATATATTTCATTATTATTTATTATATAAACTTTATGATCATTCATGTATGGTTAACATGGAGAATTAATCTCGCCGCGTCGTGGAGACGGTAGTCCGTACGTACACACGAGTGATGATATCGTTCCCATAATTATTGAATAGAATTGGAGTGGATAGAATAATATATCATAATCATTATTATTTTATAATAACCATATATAGTTATTATTTACACCATTTTACCCATCCATTTAAGGTGTTGGTGGAAAAGAAGATTTCTCCACGACGTGGAGACGGTATTCTGTACGTACACATGCGTTGTGATTTCGTTATTCGTAGGATGGATAGATGATGAAATAGGGTTGTTTCATACTTTTAATAACATATCAGTATATGAGTTATACTTATTTTATTACTCTATAATGAAATAACTAAAGAAGAATAAGTGGAAGAGGAAATAGAGTTGAAAGAATATGTAACGGACATTACCTCTTCTTTGAAGAGCCTCTTTGAGACCTCCTCTTAGGGCACTAAAATTGGTCTTTAAAGAATACCAGAACCTCTAGGATGTTTCTATGGAAGTGGAGAAGAGAATTTGGTAGGGTTTGGCCGAGCTTGAAGGCTCAATGTGGTGTGAGGACGAGAGGGAGGAGGTTCCCTTTTATAAGGGAGGAGAGGGGCACCTTTGGAATAACAAAAAATATTATTTTATTATAAATTCATATTCGGTTTTTAATAGCTCTATATTGATTTATTGTGAAGCTACAGTGGGGATGGGTCGAAACCCTCTCATCCAATAGAATTTAGACAAGTTTAGGTTCCTATTTTAACCTTATCATTTAGATTTAACATTAAGTTAAATAATTTTACTTTTACCGTGTCTTCTTGTTTTCTTACACTATAAGGTTAGTAAACATATTATAACAAGCCAAACGAACCCCAGGTGGTTCATTATTAATATATATATCCTTATATAAGTTATTTGGCCTAACCATATATTTTTATAAATAAAATAACAATTATTAATATAATATTTTCTATAAAAACCATTTTATTTCAATTTTGACACTATTTGGTACTTTATTTTTGTGAAAATCATAAAAACATGATTAGTTCAGAAAAAGTTACTTAGATCAATAATAACATGTCATATTTACCTAGATAATTAGTGTAATTCATAAAAAATCTCATATTACATTTATTTGGGTATTTATAACATCAATTATATCAAATTTTATTATTAAGATAATTACTGCATCATCTTTGTGTCATAAATAAATTACATTATTTAATGTCTAAAAAATATAAATAAAATACTATTATCTAGTAAATATTATTTATCTTTCTAATGAATATTTATAGTAGAATTTATCTTATGTATAACCATATATTAAAAATGATTTACTTGTTAAACTTTGATTTTAACTATTTTAACCCTTCTTTAAATAAATTAATATTAAATGTCCTAATCTAATCCAAGTGGGCCTAAATGGTCATATTTTATTCCTAAGGTTCTTTTTGGTCGAATAATACTTATCCAATAGAATTAGGACATGTTTTAGGGTAATAATAACATCATTTATACCCTTAATTATCTTATTTACTTTTAACCGTGGTAAATAAAAGTAAACAGTTACTATTCACAAAAAATTATTTTCATCTCATTGAACCACATTTTATTCTTTGATATTAACCGTGTCTCTCAGATTTATGAAATTCAATTCACAGAAGTGATAAAATTTAATTTAAATTAAAAAGAGTCAGTTTTTTAACTCCCACTAAGTGGTCTCACTATTCATCGAAAATTGAAGTTTTTCAGAAAAATAACAAAAATTCAGCCAAAGCATTATTTGATATTTCAAATTTAAAATTTATGTCTATTTTTTAAAATTCATAACATATAAGTTGCATTGATTAATTTTAAATTTAATTCCCGTTATCAAAACAAATAGCTTGTTTTTAAGAAACATAAACAATCAAAATATTGATACTTGTTTATATACAATTTCAAAGTGAAATTAATTCCAATGAACAAAATTAGATTAAATGGTAATAATATATTCTAATTACACTTTAATCCGAATTAAAAATGATAATATAACCATATAAATTATTGTGATGAATTTTTTTTAATAGAAATATAGCGTGTTTTTACTATTCATTAAAATATGAAAGTTATCAGAATAATATGAAAATTTTATCCAAAGTAAATTTTTATATCCTTATTCCAAAGAAGAAATTCCTTTTGTCAAATTGAACTTATAGACAAGTCAAAAACAAGATTTAAAGTGGGTGCGCCATTAAAAGGTGGCAAAACTACATTTTTTGAAAATTACTTATTTTACTCAAAAAATTGATTTTGTTCTCATACCATGTTCTAGAAAATGTGTAAGATTAATAATAATGTTATCAAATTCAAAATGTAGTTGATATTATTCATAATGGCTAGTTCATATAACATATCGTTGTTTAGAGAAACTCGGTATTGCGTACAACACATGCTATCGTGGAAGGTCGTGATTGAGTGTAATAAAAGCCAAGTCAGGGATGCGTGTTGTGAAAGCTCCTTTTGGTGTAGCGTATAACACAAGACATTAATGAAATCAAAAAGAATATTTTTCTTAAAATCCTTGGGTGTTACATTGATAATCCCAAATCATGTGTCATTTATATGATAATCGTTCTTCATTAGTTTTTATAGTTGTTACCATTTATCAATTACATATTTTTAATATCACAAGTTTCTTGATTAAGTTTACAATGTAAAATTTTCCAAGTAAAAGGTCACTGGTATGAAGGACTCTGTTAAGATAAATCTATTTATGTCACTGTTTGAGGAAACTATTGTTGATGTTACCGCTAGAAGGTTACCCCTATGAGGTTAAGGTTACCGCAAGAAGGTTACTTCTACATGGTTTCCACTGAGGATCCTTATCACTGAGTTACCAATGCACACTCATCACTATGAGTCACCCATTTAAGGGATACTTTTATAGATCTACAACTAGAGGTCACTCGTTCAAGGATAGTGATGGGAAGCCAACCGTTGTAATCATAATAAAGTCACTAGTAAATTTTACAATTAGAAGGTTATTGGTTTATGATTACTACTAAAATGTTGCTACTGTGATGTTACTATTGGAAGTAAAATTATGAAAGGGTAATGGGGGAAGAACCTTTGGAATTCACACATCTATCATGGTGAAGCCACCATTCAGAAGGCTACCACTGTCAGTCTACCGATACCTATACACTTCTACTCTATACCTTTTCAATTTTCATAAGATTATTTTAAAAGACATTATTGGTAAATTTAATGCTTCTAACATTAATTAATTTGCAATGTAGATATATTTTCACACTGTACTAGGAATGAGGGATACCACACGTGGTTTGATCATTCCTTCTTTCAGACCCTAAGAATAAAATAGATGATGGAGCTAGAAATGAAAATGCAGGGTGAGAGACAATACACGACAGACCTAACGAACAATGGGAACATACACAAACCTACATTGTGAACCCAATAGAATCTTAAAGATATTTTGGGAGAACAAATTCAAGGCTTCCATGATGTGCCTCATCGAATCTATTTCAATCCAAGAAGCTAGACACCTTAGTACCTATAGTCCAGAATCTAATTTTCTGACACTCAATTTGGAGGAAACTTCCAAAGATGGACTAAAACAGTAATTTCAACACAACAAGGAGTGTATAGATGTACTAGAAACACATAGATCCTCCTAAACTCAATCCTTCTAACATTTTATATATTATATTCCTTATCATAGATTTCTGAGTAGTGTGTGTTTGTCTGTTGCACACACACTGCATCCTATACTTAAACTGGATGATACTGAAAATCATCACTCCAAAAATTCCTTAGATTTCTGTTTTCCATTTATAACTATGGAAGATACCGTGTGTGGCCTATTTTTTGGTTTCTCCCATGAAGAACTATAGTAGAGGTTGTGTGACATGGGAAGTTTGTGAAACTATTTTAAATCATTATACAAGTTGTGTATCATGTTTATTAATATATACTTCATGGTGGAAGGTGATCACTAAGTAGAGAGGATTAAGTCTCGTCTTTAAAATAATTGTCTTGTTTAAATTTGAACTGTACTTTATATTTTAATACATTATTTTTCTATTCTCATGTGCTTATAATTTCAAGAATAGAAAACTATTTTACATTTACTCTGATAGTTTGTTTTAGTTAGTGTGTATATGTGATTAATTTAGTGGACCTATTTCAAAAGATGGATAATCTTTTAAAATGAATCAACTGAGGACTAATCATCCTTTGAGAGACCTTTTCGGCAATTTATCATTTATATCTATACAACCTTAATTAACTAGGCTGATTAAAATTGGAGGATTTTATCATAACATTTTTTAATTAAAATTTTAAGTACGAACTCCATTCACCTCCCTCTTGAGTATCCACCTTGACCAATATTTGGTATTAAATGGTTACTTTATTGATACCTTTAGAAGTATTTCCAAGGATTTCACAATCATTTCAATTGTGGTTTTAGTAATATCTTAATGATATTAAAATTTCTATCATATAAAAAATTTTAGTTCGTTAAATTCTAATTTTCTATGGATAACCATGTTGAGGGAGCGCCTACTAACATACCACCTATCAGTAAGGGTAATAACTATGCTAAGTGAAAAATGAAAATGAAAATGTATATATAGATAATTCATCCTGAAATCTGGGACACAATTGAAGAACCACATGCATTACCAACTACTACTAGGGACAGATGGTATAAGTTGACTAAAGCTATGTATAATAATAACTATAAAGTGATGAATGCATTGTACTATGCTTTATGATATTAAGAATTAAATTAAATATATGACTGTAAAACATCATATGAAATTTGGGATACATTGACTATTTCATATGAGGGAAGACCCGTTGTTAAGGAAATGTGATTAAATACTAATAATGTTAAATATGATAATTTTAAAATGATTCCTGATGAACCTATCACTAAAATGTATCTTAGGTGCAATGAAAGTATAAATACCATTACTATTATTGTGAAACTAGTGGACAACAATGATGGATTATGAGATTGCTTTGATGCCTACCTGATCGCTAGAGAGAAAATTTTATTTATGTCTATGAATCTCGTGACAAAATCAAGATACCAGTGAAGGAACTAATTGGAAAACTGATGATGTACGAAGAAGATCTTAAGTTGAATCAAGAAGTATATGAATAAACAATAATGAAATCTGAATCATTCATGACTATTGCCATAAAGATAAATGACCAGTAAAAGGATCAAAGTATTATAGACAATTCCAACCGTGATGATTTGGATTCTGACACTGATGAGGAGATGTCTCATCGTGGAAAATGATTCAAAAATTTTTATCAAAAGAAGAAGATCTTTAAAAAGTGAAACTATAAAATAAGGTATGATAGAAATGAAATTGGAAAAAAGAAAAAAATGGAATGAAAACACAAGTATGATAATTTGATATGAGTGTAAATGAATTGGGCATGTGATGGAAGATTTTCCCAAGCTTTAATTCAAGAATAAATATGAAGACAAGGGTAAGGTACATAAAAAAGTATATGAAAGACACATTGAGTGCTTCAGAAGACATCTCTAGTGGATCTAAGTCTTCTGATATTGAATACAACAATCATGAAAACCTCTGTTTCATGACAGAAACATCAAAGGTAACACTTAATTCTTATTTCAAAAAATCATACTATTCAAGGAATGAAAGTAAATCAAATAATGATGAAACTATGACTAAGGATGAAATTTTTGAATACGATGGAATGATTGTGGAATCCTTTAATGATATCAAGGATAAATATAAATCTTTGAAAATAATGCATGCTATAAATGCCAATTATATATCTAATTTAGATATGGAAGAGGATAAATTTTCCTAGTTTTAAAAGAAAATAATCATGTTATATTACCAAATGACCAACTAAAAAGAAATATTTAAAAATATAATTTTGGTAGGGATACCTTGAATGAATTTCAAGAGAAACAAACTACTCTAAAATACACTACTGATCTAGGGTATCAACCAGGATTGGGAAGGATTTTTTTAAAAATATGTTCCAAAATATGAACAGTTCACTGTTAGTTCATTTTTTGGATCATCTCTTAAAAAATAGTTTTATAATGAACCTAAAAATGTGTTTATGTCTAAAAAACATCTATTGATTATAGAAAACCTATAAGACAAATATGGGGTCCCAAAGATTTTTTATCTAACCTCTCTAGACCCATGATAATCGGGGTACCAAAATTCCGCTATTCTTAATCTTCTTTGCTGGAAAATTCTTTTAATAATTCCTATAAAATCCGATGGTACATGGACAGTGTATTTTCATGACATGTGATAAGAGAATATTAATGCATCACGAGATTAATAAAATTTTATGGTGGACATGTTACCTTTAGTGATAATTCTAAGGGAAATATTGTTATCTTAGGCCACATCGGTAACCCTAATACTATATTAATTTCAAAAGTACTTTTTGTTGATGGGTTAACGTACAATATACAATGTACCCTCAATTGTGTGATGACAGTTTTAATCTTATTTTTGAAAATTATTCAGTCAATGTTTTTAATGATGAAAATGATTTAATCATTACTTTTTGTAGAAATAAAAATGTATATGTTGTTGATGTAAACTCATTAGCTGAGAAACATGTTTCTTATTTTAAATATTTTCATATGGAATCCTGGTTATGGTAGAAAATATTACGATTCTAGGATGTGGACTCACACAGGAAACTAACTAGGATATATTTAGATAAAGGCATACCTAAATTTTAATTCCCACCTAACAATGTTTGTAATCCTTGTGAAAAGTGAGAATAGCACAATGTTTCATTCAAACTAAAGAAATATGTTTCAACTTTTCAACAGCATGAGTTGGTTCACCAGGATTTGTTTATACCATTTATAGATTGATGTTTTAATGGTAGTAACTATGTATATGTTCTTGTAGAAGATTTTTCTATATACACGTGTGAATAATTTTTGTCTTACAAAAGTGAAGCATGTTCTTCCTTCATTAAATATTACAGGTTTGTGAAAATTGTAGTGGACATCGAATTAATCCCATAAGAAGTGATCATGGATGTGAGTTTTAAAAATAGAAGTTTGATTATTTTTTCTCACATAATTTCTAGAATAACAATTTCTTTACTCCTAGAACTCCTCAACGAAATAGAGTTTTAAAAAGAAGAAATATGACACATCAAAATATTTCCCTGATTATTCATACTAAGTATAACCTGCCTATCTATTTTTTGGACTAATGTTTTTTATACAGCATGTTACTTCATCCATATAGTGATTATTAGAAATGTTATTAAGATGACACTGTATGATCTATGGGAAAATAGGTTGAATAAGATTAATTAATTTAGACTTTTTGGATGTAATGTCTTTATCCTTTACACTAGAGATAATCTTGGAAAGTTTTCTTCCAAAAGTGATGAAGGAATTTTAATAGGTTACCCAATCTCTTATAAATCCCATAGTGTATTCAATAAGAGAACCAAATGTGTGGATGAATCATTTCATGTCAATTCTGATGAGACTGATCTACATGAACCTAAAACCTCCCTGTAATATCATAAGGAAGTAATGAGAATTATAGACCTCAATGATAAAAAAAATGAACCCCCATTGAAAATAACTAGTCCAGGATATTTTCTAGAATCTGAGCCTGTTGAATATAATCATATATAAATCCATGAGAAGTCAATTTCAACCCTTTATAAAGGTATTAGAACTCTTAAGAATCATTATTTTGTAGTTTTATTTGGTGATCTAAATAGAGGAACATAAACTATAGATTCTCTAGGAAACCTGGTTAAGAATCAAGATTTTCATTAATAGCATGAACTAAAAAATATTAATGATACCACCCATCATGAATTTTGGGTGATATAAATAAAAGAAGAATTAAAACTATTTGAAATAAAAAATATTTTTAATTAGTAGAAAGACCTATGGACACTTTGACCATCGTCACTAAAACAGTGTTTAGAAAAAAACTTCATGGGTCTGGAAATATAGTTCAAAAAAAGGCTAGATTAGTTGCACAAGGATATAGTAATGAAGATGGAATATACTATGAGGAAACCGTTGTACCTATCGCCAGACTAGAATCCATTCGGATACTACTCTCTTATGCAGCTCATTTGAATTTCAAAAATTATCAAATTGATGCAAAAAGTTCATTTATAAATTTGTATATAGTTAAGGATGTTTTTGTTGAACAACCACATCGCATTAAAAACCCCCATTTTTCAAATCATGTTTTAAACTATCTAAAGACGAAATGGTCTAAAACAAGCACCTAGAGATTTGTATGATAGACTCGATTCCTATATTATTTCAAATGCCTTTACAAAATGGATAGCTGATCATATTCATTTTATTAAAATTATTTCAAATGAATTTTTTATATTACAAATTTATATTGATGATATTATTTTTCTATCCTCAAAAAATTATTTATTTTCGTATTTATCAACGATAATGAAAAATGAAATTGAAATGAGTCTAATGGGGGAACATAAATTTTATCGTGGATTTCAAATTTTTCAAAATAAAAATGGTATTGTTTTAAATCAATGTAAATATTCTAAGGAAATTTTGAATCATATTTGTTTGGATGTTAATAAAGGTATCTCTACACCAATGAGTACCAATTGTATGTTTTATTGTAATGAAACTGGTATAGTAGTTGATCAACCTATTACAGAGGTATGATTGGGTGTCTGCTCTACCGTACTGTTATCTGACCTGATATATGTTCAGTGTTTGTATGAGTGCTTGTTTTCAATCCAATCTCACAAAATCTCGTTTTACTATTGTTAAATGGATTTTTAAATATCTCAAGTATACTTACAACTTAGGATTATTTTATCCAAGAGGAAAATCATTATATTTTTTATGTTATTCTGATGCTAACATTGTTGGTTGCATTGTAGATAGAATGAGAACCTCTAGGACATGTCCCATTTTCAGAATGTCACTTGTATCATGGTGTAGAAATAAATGGAATTATGTTGCATTATCCATAGCCAAAGATGAATATATAGCAGCTGGTAGTTTTTGTGCTTAAAATATAGTGGATGGAACACACTTTACTAGTCTATGGATATCAATATGGATATCAATTCAAAAATGTATCAATAAATTGTGATATTAAAAGTGCAATTAATATCTCTTAAATTTTAGTATATCATTCTAGGTCAAAAAACATTGTTGTGGGACATCACTTTTTTAGATATAATTATCAAATATGTGATATCAATCAAGAATTCATTGGCAGTAGACATCAATTGGATGATATATTCATAAATACATTGTATTCTAAGAGGATAAATTACATAAAACATGAGTTAGGTATAATAATTTTAGTTAAGGACATCGGACCGTTTTACCTCACTCCTAAGGACACCTCACCATTGCACCTCACTGTTAAGGACACCTCAACATTGCACCTCATTGTTATGGAAACCTCACTGTTGGACCACAATGTTAGGACAACTCACCATTGGAACTCACCATTAATACACCTCACCCTTAGACCACACCATTAGGAAATGTGGCTGTTGGCCCTCACCTTAGGGAAACCCTACCATTGGAACTCACTGATAGACCATAGTATTTCCACCTTACCTCTAATCGACCATACATATAGGTCATGTACATCTTCTTTTCTGGAAAAATTTGAAACGTTTTAATTTTATTCAATTAATTTAATCAATTTGTTTTTCAATCCCTAAATGAATAAAACATACTACTATGTCACATTTTTATCCACTTCAATCTTCTCAGGAAAATTTTTCTCTAAAATACCTGACCCTAACCTACTACTAATACCCTCAAACCGCATCAAATCAAAATTTCAATAGTAAATAGATAGATGGTTGGTGATGAAGGAGATTCAACGAACCATATGAAACATCTAGATGAGTCTAGTAGTGGAAGAAATGTGATGGTCATGTTGATCAATCCAAATTTTTCAATGATGGAAATCATGGCCAAGAAAGAATTATATTCCGAATGAATATTTTCACCAAATTTCCTAGTGCTGAAGACACTCGAAGTCCAAGAATGTGTAGAATTATTCAAAATAAAAAATAAACCATATTATGTGAAGATAGTAAATAAATTTTATGAGTTTCATAAGTTAGAAAAATATGACGATGAGATCTGAATTCATTCAATGGTAAATGGTGTTATTGTGAGATTCTATTTTGTTGAATGGGATGAATGTTTAATATTCCTACATGAAGATATATTTGACTATTATTCTGGGGTGGATCCTCTTAAAAGTGAATGTTTCTATTATGAAGAGGCTCTGGCTGAACTGACAAGGAGGGTTATACCTATAATAGTAATTTCTTCTGAGATTCATGGGGAAAACAGTTTACTATTCCTGTATATCCAACATATATTGAGTCCCATGAAACTTTAGTTTTCTATTATGAATTATCTGGACATATTTTTTTGGTTTAATCTGAAGCATGGGCAGAGGATACATAATTGATGTTTTTTATGGTTCAGTTAGAGGATATGACTAGGCATGGTTCCATGTAAAATTCCTGGTTTGATTCTATGTGGATATCATTGATTTTGATGTTGAAAGGTGTAGCTGGAAATTAAGTAGAAACCACAGTTGTAAAGGATATCATTAGTGTTGTCAAAATGATTTGAATGTGTATGAAGATAAACTGGAACCCTTGGAAAATGGAATGGGTGTGTGATGAGGATAATTTATATGATGAGTTTAATCCAGTTTTCAATCCTACATGGACAAAGTATAAAACAGATCAATGATTAATACCCGATGAAGATGAACTAGTCTATTCAGATGAAGAAGATGAGGTTTCTATTGTGAAATAAACAAATGATTCTCTCGTAGATGAAATGAGTGATCCTAACCTTCCATCAAGTCCCCATGTTGGTGTTGTATCTTTTAGTGACCCTAGTCCACAAATAAATTTTCCAGGAGGTGATACCATCAAAAGGGACAATGATGATGAAGAAACCACTGTGGAAGAATGTTAGGAGAACATCTTAAGGGAATTTTTTTATAGAGGTGCCTCAGAGGAGGAGGATGAAGTTAACTCTGATCATGAGGAGAATGAAACATCTAATTATAATGAAAGGGAATATGAAATGCCTAGGTCTTTTTCCATTGATAGGTTTTATTGAAATGGAAGATAATAAAAAGGTATAGGAAGTTGAATATGTAGTAATTTCAATGGATGTGGTTGAATATTCTGTAGAAGAAGTAGTAGTAGACTCAAGTGATGATATAATTGATCAAGGATGAATGGTAGTGGAGAATGCATTTGTAATGGCCCGAACCCTCCTGGTCTATTGCATTGCCAAATTCTATGTTTAGGGGTGTCCTAAACTCATCAATTAGTCACACCCCTCGTCTTCACATATCGGCTTCATAGATCAACTTCATAGATCACCTTCACAGATCAGCTTCACAGATCAGCTTCACTCATCAGCTTCACTGATCACCTTTATTGATCAGCTTCACCAAATCATCTTTCTGGATCTGCTTCAGAGATCTGCTTCACAGATCATCTTCACAAACCGTCTTCACAGATCAGCTTCATAGATCTTCTTCGTAGATCATCTTCACAGATCAACATCACATATCGTCTTCACAGACCTGTTTCACCAAATAAATTTCACATATCGGTTTCACAAAATCAGTTTCATATACCGGTTTCACAGATCAGTTTCACAACATCAGTTTCACCAAATCGGTTTCACAGATGGGCTTCACCAAATCAGTTTCACAGATCGGTTTCACCAAATCCTTCTCATAGATCGGTTTCACGAAATCAGTTCCACAGATCGGTTTCAGAGATTTGTTTAACCAAATCGGTTTCAAAGATTGATTTCACCACGTCAGTTTCACAGATCAGTTTCACCAAATCGGTTTCACAGATCAGTTTCACATTTCGGTTTCACCAAATCGGTTTCACAGATTGGCTTCACCAAATCGGTTTCACATATCGGTTTCCCCAAATCGTTTTCATAGATCGGTTTCACAAAATCGGTTTCACAGATCGGTTTAACCAAATCAATTTCACAGATCGGTTTCACGAAATTGGATTCAATGATCAGTTTCACCAAATGGGTTTCACAGATCAATTTTACTAAATAGGTTTCACCGATTGGTTTCACCAAATCAGTTTCAAATATCGGTTTCAGAAAATCGGTTTCATAGATCGGTTTCACCAAATCAGTTTCATATATTTGTTTCACCAAATCAGTTTCACATATCAGTTTCACCAAATCCTTTTCACAGACCAGTTTCACCAAATTGGTTTCACAGATCGGTTTCACGAAACCGGTTTCACATATCAACTTCACAGGATCAGCTTCAAAGGATCTGCTTCACCCTATCAGCTTCAATGATTTGCTTCATGAGATCAGCTTTACTGGGTCAGCTTCACCCATTCAGCTCCACTGATCAATTTCACATATTATTCTCACAAATCAACCATATAGGGGTGTCAAGGTTTCATTAACAATTGTTAATGTAAAGTGACTTTTAATTCTTTTATTATTTTTAATGTGGTTCAAATCTGTTTTTAATGCCATAACTATCGTCTTAAATCCCTTGATGTTAGGAGATCCTCAAGAAACATGTTTTCCTCTCTTAAATGAAATCCCTTAGAGCACAACATTTCTGTCCACCCCTCTGATAGGAATTATTAAATTGAATTGAATCCCATCATGTGTAACGGTCCAACAGCATGTTGAAACCACGTTATGCCTTTAAAACCATTCTAAAATATTATGTCATAACTCGAGGATCTTGGCTTTTTATCACACAGAAATTCCTTCATTCTTTTTCTTGGTTGGTTTCTTTCATTCCATTGTATGTTTGGTGTCCCCTTTTCCAAGGCTAGTGGAGCACCCATGATGGATCCTTTCCTGTTAATTCATTGACCCCTGCAAGTTGTGCATCCATTTTGTTGTCATGAGAAGAAAAAAATCGATCATTGGTCATCCAGTTATGGTTTTCCCATCATCTCTCTTATTGGGTATCATTGGGGTGGGTATGATAATGTTTGTACGGGGATAGATGAAACAAAAACTTAATGAAGATGATAAATGGAAATAAAGAATGAAGGGTTGTGTTTGATAATGATGTTGTACTATTTTATCTTTTACTATATGTTGTGAACCCAATTGGTTTATGTCCACATAAAATATTGGCCATTGGACGTCCTTTCTTGCACACTAATGAACACCTATTTTTCTAGATATTTATGTGATTGAATGGACATAACATAGAAACTGGTAAAACATGTAAACTTGGTTGACTAAATGGATTCCCAATGAATAAGAATCCATGTGTGATCACCCTGGTTAACCAAACCGATAGACATAAAAAATTTAATGTCATATTCAAATATTAAAACTTATTTGATATGTTCTGGTTATGCTTATAGTTAATTTTTGTGAGGTGACATGGATGGGGATGGGATCCCCTATTGAGAAGTTGTGGTATTTTTTAACCTAAGTTCATGTGGGGTCTTATGTTGGGGATTGGTTTGGTTTCATTACATTGAGGGATCTCATGGATCCAAGTTGTGACTATACAAGAAAACCGAGTGTGAATGTTTAAATTGATGTTTGGTTGTTTTTCCTTCATTGACTTGTGACAATTCCTATTATTTTCCTGGTAGAGAATAATTATCAAAATGAAATCACTTTAATATGAATACAAGAATGGGTTCAATAGGTAATTGGTTTCATGGAATGAGTTGTGACTTGGTTGTCGATGTTGTGATTTTCTGAATGAATAATAACAAATGTGTTTGTGTTGGGATGGTTTGGAACCCCTAGTTTGGAATGAGTGATCGTTACCTATATATATATATTTAGTTTTTATGTTTCCTACACGCACCGCATCCATGTTGAGATCTTCATGCTGATCACCCCCATTCATGGGGTAGGGTTTTTTTTCCAACACTTCTATGATTGGCAGGTTATTAGATCCTTTATCTCCCATTCCTGAATAAACCAAGACTTTTCAAGTAGGCTATGATGTTTTGAGGTCAATTATAACCATAGATTCTTCTGGCAGGGTATGTTGTGGTAGTTTGCCCAGGTTTCTGCGTGCAGGTTGATCCCAAGCCTCTTCGGGATGAGGCCGAGGTGACTTGGAGCGTTGTAGTAGTTGTTCTGGCCCTAGTGTATGCGAGCGTGGTTACGTGTGGTTGTGGACCAGGTTTTTGGGGTTGGTATGTGTTTTTGTGGTAGCCCAGGTGTGTACGGGCATGGTATGGAAGTGCGACTACGATGAAAATGGTGAGGAAAGTCTGATGCGTAAGATGTATTCAATAACCAGTTGGAAAGTGGTCTGGGGTACCCTATTGTCAATGTTCTATTACTTTTACATTACTAGACTTTCCATATCTGGTTAGTGAGCCTCAGTGAGGTTGTGTGGATAGAATATTATCTAGGTGATTTAGTTATCTTCTTTTCTCACATGGGATTGGAATGCATCCCCACGTGTGCACGAGAGATTTTGGTTTTCCCTACTGAGTATACCTGTTTACTCACCCAACGTATATAAATCTGTTATCAGGATTCCAGGAGGACTTCGATGATTGTGAAAGACTATACTAATTTAGACATTGGGATAGTTGCAGTTGTTTTTGATATTTTTCTTTTTTTGGGTACATTCCTTTGAGTTTTCTAGTACTTTTGTATCAATTACTTTTAGAACATTCATATGGGAATGGTTTATTTGTTCCTTACTTTTACATCCAGTTTTGGTGTGGATTTGGGACATTCCATATTATCTCCCAATTCCACTAAAAAAATGGTATGATTTCCATTTTATGTGTGATTCTATACCCTTGGTTCTAGTATCCACTCCGGGAACTATTGAAGGAGGATTTTGGGGGTCATTATCTCTCATTCAACTTAATGAAAGAAGGGTTTTTCCAACTATTATACCTTCCCTATTCATAGTGAAGGATGGTCATGAAAGAATGGTATCAGATGATAGGGTTGAAATATAGGATGCAGCCCAGGGTAGGCACAGTAAGGATTACAAGGGGGTGGTAGGACAACATTGTTAGGTAATCTTGGTGTGTGAAATGGGATAGAGAATATCGGCTAGGACATGATATTTTTGGGGGCGCCTTGATCAAATTCAAGGATATTAGACCTACCAAACGACCAAGTGAGGATACACTAATTCTAGGGTAGAGACCTAGGAAATGTACATGCATTATAATGACTTATGTTCTTGTGTGTTGTGGGTGGACTGTGAATTTTAATGTATAGACTGTTTAATAAAATTATAAAATCAATCTTCTACATTACTAGGGCTAGGAATTCCTTATTTACCTTGTAGTTATGGAACCTGGACGATGACCATGAGTAGTAGGGGTGATCAAGACCCAAGAGGATGATTTGGCTGATCAGTAAATGGATTATCGAGGGGGGAGGATGACCATTGGAAGAGCACGCTTTGTTCCTTTCAACGATAGACCCATGAGAAGTACGAGGACAGCGTCTCGGACATAGAGATAGAGTGCTGGCATGGGGAGCTTGTGATAGCTTTCAGATTGATTCAAGAACCTACAGAGTAGTGTGTTCTGTTGGCTGTAAGCCAGATGCATGGAGCGGTGTGTCAATGGTGGACTCTCTATCTTTGGGAAAGGAGGTAGGATGATGTTTTATGGACTGACTTCGAGAGGGAATTCCAAAAGAAATTCCTCTCTTCCGTGATTAAGGAGTAAAAGTTGTAGGATCTACTCTCCCTTCAAAAGGGGAGCATGTCATTAACGGATCTTGGAAAAATGTTCCAGGATCTCCTTCATTTTTCTCAAGTCCTTTTTCTGGATGAGGATTCTTGGGTGAGATGTATTGATGAGGTAGTATGCCCTTTTCTTTAGTATGCTATTACTCCCTTCACCCTACCGACATACTTGGAGGTCCAGAAGAAAACTTATGTGGTTTAAAGGATGCACATGCTGGGAGGTATGCCACGATAGTGGAGCCAATTGGGATTGTCAAAGAAGAAGGTCGTCAGCACCAGGCCTCCAATGTCTGGGCCATAATTGTTTCGACCAGTGGGGTGAAAGCCCCAAAAGTTCTAGTTTCAATCTCCTAGTCCTCACCCTTTCCTCATTGTCATAGGACTGAGGTTTTTCATATGTGGATGCCGTGGGCACCTTCGGAATTAGTGCCCAGACAGAGATCAATATAGTGGTGGTGGACAAGTTCAGCACCCACCTCAGTAGCAGAAGTCTCTAGCAGGGCCCTTTTAGCAGCAACAGTAGGGGATGTGACCTCCCGCTCCTCCGAGTGCAAACATGGTAGTAGGAGGCTGTCCCCAGGATACTCCTCAAGGACCTCAACTAGGGTGTGGTAGGGGAGGCGGTTGACACTCGAGAGGCAGAGGAGCTGGGGTTGGGCTCTTTCACGCCGCATAAGAAATAGTTCTAGCTAGCCTGGAAGTCATTCGAGGTATGTTCATCTTGTCTAGAGTACTTTCATGTTCCTTTTTTATTCAAGAGATTCACACTCTTTTGTTGCACTCGGACTAGACCATGCCTTGGGGATAGACATAGAGAGACTCTTTGTGCCCCTGGTGCTGAGTACGCCCATTGGGGGTCATACAAGGGTGTTTGCTATTTATCGATGATGTAGTCTGATGTAGGGGACATATCAATCTATTGGGGATATCATTCTTCTGCAAATGCAGCCATATGATGTCATCCTAGGAATTGAATGGATTTTTTCTATGCATGGTATTATATATTTCTTCTGAAGAAGAGTCATTTTCTCTAATGAGGATGGCCAACATGTGGCTTTTGTTGGCGAACGAAGTTATCAGGTGGGGAGGTGGTTGGTGGAGCTACTATTTTCTATGTTGGCCGATATTTTAGAAAAATCAGTGGATGCTGAGATAATGGATGTTCTGAGAGTTGTTACTGATTTATTGGGCGTTTTTTCAAAGTAGGATGGGACTCTACCCCCTCGACGTGATGTTCAGTTCGGGATAGACATACAACCCGGTGCCCGTCTGATTTCCATGGATCCTTATCGGAGGGCGCCTTCTAAGTAGCGGGAGTTGCGGATTCACATTGAAGATATGATGAAGAAGGGGTTCGTTAGACCTAGCGTGTCACCATTTGGTGCTCTGGTATTGTTCTTGAAGAAGGTGGATGGTGGTCTCAGGTTGTGGATAGACTACCAGAGACTAAATCAGGTAATGGTCCAGAACCATTACTATCTCTCGAGGATAGAAGATCTCTTTTACAAATAGAGGGGATATGTTTGGTTCTCTTAGATCGATATGTGGTCTGGGTATCCCCATATCCGGTTGAAGGATAGTGGTATTCTGAAGACTAATTTTAGGTGCAGGTATAGGCACTTTGAGTTCATAGTCATGTCGTTCAGGGATACGAATGCACCTGTTGTAATGATGGGGCTCATGAACTCTGTTTTCCATGAGTTTTTGGACTTTTTTGTCATTGTGTTCATCGATGACATTTGGATATACTCAAGAATAGAGGAGGAAATACTAAGCACCTCAGGATGGTATTGTAAATTCTTTGACATCACCATCTATATTGGAAATTTCCCAAGTGTATGTTCATCACACGAGAAGTGCATTCCTTTGGACACGTGGTGTCTAAGCAAGGAGTAGTTGTTGATCCTTCAAAGGTTGAAGTGGTTGTTTCTTGGGAAGAACCGAAGAATGTGACAGAGGTTCATAGTTTTCTAGGTATGGAAAGCTATTACAGGAGGTTCATACCTGACTTCTCTCGAGTTCCTGCTCTTTTGTCATATTTGACCAGAAAGGACCAGGCCTTCATATGGAGTTAGCAGTGTCAGGTAGCATTCAATTATCTAAAGGAAAGGTTGCTCAGTTCTCTAATTCTCAGGTTTCTAGAGGAAGGTGTGTTGTATGAGGTATTTTTTGATGATTATGGACATGCCCTGGGGTGTGTTTTGATGAAGTAGTGGGGAGTGATATCTCATTGGTCTAGGTAGTTACATCCTCATGAGTGTAGCTATGCCACCCATGACATAGTGCTTGTAGCGGTAGTGTTCACGTTGAAGTTGGGGCAACATTACCTCATTGTGGAGAACATTGTGGAACTCACAGATCACAAGAGATTGAGGCATATCTTTACCCAGCGGGATATGAACGTGCGACAAAGTGAGTTGGTGGAGTTTTTTCATGACAACAACTTTGAGATATCTTACACTGAATGTAAGGGGAATGTTGTGGATGATTCCTTGAGTAGGATGTCATCCATGGAAGCTATTCATGAATCTGTGGAGGTGTGGAAGGAAATGGAGGAGTGGGCTACCCTAAAACTGGATGCAAGGGTGGATGATGGTAGATGTTTCCTATTATAGATGGAATTTTAGTCCTCCCTGTTGTGTCATGTGGAGGAGTCTCAGTAGGGAGACATAGAGAGTGAAGTGATGCGTGATCGGGTTGTCCAAGGAAATTCTCCCAAAGGGTGGTCGGAGGATAGTGAGAATCAAAAGCTTTTCTGAGGGAAGTTGTTTGTGCCAGAGGCGATGATCGAGGGAGTTATCTGTGAGTTACATAACTCACTCATTGTAGTTCTCCCTAGAGTTTCCAAGATGTACCGTGGCATGTGGGAACAGTTTTGGTGGCCCGGGGTAAAATGGGCAGTGGAAGAGTTCGTGGAAAGGTTCCTAGTGTGTCATGAAGTGAAGGCTGAACACCGCGTAAAAGGAGGTTTTTTGTAGCCTTTATATTTCCCCAAGTGGACGTGTGACGACATCTTGATGGATTCTGCCACCGGACTACCCAGGATTCAAGGTAGATGTGATGCTATCTTGGTAGTGGTATACCGGTTGAAGAAATCAGATCACTTCCTTGCAATCAATCAGTCAAGTGCGGTGGGTGACTTATCATGGAGATATGTGGATGATTTGGATCAGTTTCATGGAGTTCCAAGGTCCATTGTCTCTGATAGGGATGCATGGTTTACCTCATGAGTCTGGAGGGGATTGCAGCATGATTTTGGCACCTTGCTACGTCTTAGCACTGGTTTCCACCCCCAGACAGATGGGCAGACCGAGCGAACCATTCTTACATTGGAGGATAAGATATGTTCATATGTTTGGGACTTCGGGGGATCATGGGAAAGACATTTTACCATTAATAGAATTTTCCTACAGGAATAGTTATCACTCTACTATGGGCATGGCACCATTTTAAGCCATGTATATGAGGCCGTGTCGTTCGCCTGTGTGCTAGACTGAGGTTGGAGAGGCGGGTGTTCTTGGCCCAGAGGTAGTGTAGAGCACAATAGAGAAGGTGCATCTTGTGAGTGAGAGGATGAAGGCATACCAGGACTGGAAGATGTATTATGTTGATCATAGGAGGAGGCCCTTGGAGTTTGAGATTGTAGACCATGTGTTCTTGAAGGTTTCCCCTCTACGTGGGAAGTGGAGGTTAGGCAAGGGGAGAAAGCTCTCTCCTTAGTTCATAAGTCCTTTTGATGTGTTGGGGAGAGTTGGTGAGGTCGCATATTAGCAGGCATTGCTACTTCAGTTGGAAAGGATCCATGATGTTTTTCACTCCCCCAGCTTCGTCGATATCTACATGATGATTCCAATGTCATTGTCTGGGGAGAATTGGATATAGGGTATGACTCTAATTTTGTGGAGAAACTAGTGAGGATATATGATCGAATGTAGAATGTTATTCATGGAAAAACTATCCCTTTGGTTTGGGTGTTGTGGAGGAATGGTGGCCTCGAGGAGATTACATTGGAGTGAGAATCTCAAATGCGCGCCCAATACCAAAAGCTATTTTGAGTTGCCATTCCGAGCCTTCATTTTGTTCTATTTTATTGTGACCTACTGTGATGTAATGTTGACCTTGTTGGTTTATGAGATTTTTTGATTCCTTACATTGTGATTGATTATGAAATTTCCTGATATGTGGGGAAGGGGGACCTGATCCCAAATCAACACACATTATGTTTGATGCGATTTAACCCATGCGGGCAAGAAAATGTTTTCCAAAGAAGATAGAATATTGACATGCATGATAGAGCTCCCTGCTCCGTGTTTCGGGACAGTGTGATCCTTGGGATTCGTATGGCTGTTTGGGGTGGTTTTCCCTCGAGAGGTATCTTTTGGAGGGGTTGTTTGGATTACTCTTGTATTCTCAAGCGTGAGAATAATTTTGAGAGGTATCTGATGTAATGGTCCAGAACTTCCTCGTCTAATGCATTAACAAATTCTATGTGTTGGGGTGTCCGAGACTCATCAATGAGTCCCACCCATCAGCTTCATAGCTCATCTTGACATATCAGCTTCATTGATCTGCTTCACAGATCATCTTCACTGATCGCCTTCACTAATCGGCTTCACTGATCAGCTTCACTAACCAGCTTCACTAATTTGCTTCCCTGATTGTCTTCACTTATCGTCTTCATTGATCAGCTTCATAGATCGACTTCACCTATCGGCTTCACAGATCGGCTTCATAGATCGATTTCACATTTTGGTTTCAGAGATCAGATTCACAAATCGGCTTCATAGATCTGTTTCATAGATCAGTTTCATAGATCGGTTTCACAAAATCGGTTTCACAAAATCGGATTCACATATCGATTTCACATATTGGTTTGACAACATCGGTTTCGTAGATCGGTTTCACAAAATCAGTCTTAAAGATCGGTTTCACCAAATCAGTTTCAAATAAAGGTTTCACAAAATCAGTTTCATAGATCGGTTTCACCAAATATGATTCACAGATCGGTTTCACTGATCGACATCACATGTCGTTTTCACCAAATCGGTTTCACATATCAGTTTCACCAAATTGGTTTCACAGATCAGTTTCACCCAATCGGTTTCACATATCGGTTTCACCAAATCGGTTTCACAGATCGGTTTCACCAAATCTGTTTCCCAGATTGGTTACACCAAATCAGTTTCACAGAACAGTTTCACCAAATTGGTTTCACATATTGGTTTCACCAAATCTGTTTCACTGATTGGTTTAACCAAAATCGGTTGTAATGAGCGGTTTTACCAAATCCGTTTCACAGATCAGTTTTACCAAATCGGTTTCACATTTTGGTTTCATGAAATCGGTTTGACAAATCAATTTCACCAAATCAGTTTCACCAAATAGGTTTCTCAGATCGGTTTCACCAAATTGGTTTCACAGATCAATTTCACCAAATATGTCATACAGATCGGTTTCACTAAATTGGTTTCATAGAATGGTCTCACTGAATCAGTTTTACATATTAATTTCACCCAATCAGTTTCACAGATAGGTTTCCCCAAATCGGTTTCACGGATCATCTTTAGAGGATTCACTTCAAAGGATTAGCTTCACCCAATCACCTTCACTGATCTTCTTCATGGGATCAGTTTCACCATATCATCTCCACCAAATTACCTCCACCGATCGGATTCACATATGAGACTCACAGATCGGCCACAGAGGGGTATCGGTGCTTCTTTCCCCATTTTTCCCATAACACAACATTTAAGACATTTAACCTTTATAAAGTGTTTTAAAGAAGTTTTTAACGCCATAAACAATGTCTTAAATCCCTAAGAGTTGTGTGACCCTCAAGAGACCCTTTTTCCTCTCTTAAGTGAAATCCTTTAGTGCACAACAGTTATGTCCCCCCTCTGATGGAAATTATTAAATATCAATTAATCACATCATTTGTAACCATCCGACAACATGGTGAAACCATGTTCCCCCTTTAAATCCATTCAAAATTATTATGTTGTGACTCAAGGATCTCACTTTTTTATCACATATAAATTCCTTCATTCTTCTTATTGGCTGGTTTCTTTCCTTCCATGGTATGTTTTTTTTCCCTTTTCCTGAGGCTATTGGTGTGCTCATGCCAGAGACTTTCCTGTTCATTCTTGGACCCCTGCAAGTCGTGCATCCTTATTTTTGTTGTGAGGAGACAAACGGCGATCTTTGATCATCCAGGTTATGTTTTTTGTTTCTTCTCTAATACTATGTATCATTCCTGCTGGGTATGAAAATGTTTCCTATGGGGATGGATGAAACCAAACCTTAATGAAGATGATAAAAGGATTCAAAGAATGAAGTGGTGTGTTTTATACTGATATTTTACTCTTTTATCTTTACCTAAATGTTTTGAATCTAATGGGTTTATGTCCACTGAAACTCATGGTCGTTGGTGGTCCATTATTTCATACTAATGAACCCCTATTTTTATGGATATTCTTATGATTGGATGGTTGTAACATGAAAACTGGAAAATAACATAAATTTGGATGACTAAATGGATGCCCAATGAATTATAATCCTTTTTTGATCAACACGGTTAACCAAACAGAAATATATAACTAAATGAATGGCATATTGAAATTTGAAAACATATTTGCTCAGTTCTTGTGATGTTTACGGTTGATGGTTATGAGGTGACATGGATGTTGAAGGGATCCCCTATTGAGAAATTGTGGGATTGTGGACCTAAAGTAGTTTGGGGTCATATGATGGGTCTTGGTTTGGTTCCATTACTTTGAGAGATCTCAAAGATCATAGTTGTGAATTTACAGGAGATCTGGGTGTGAATGTTTAAATTGTTGTTTGGTTGTTTTTCATTTATTGACTAGTGGATGTGCTTGTTAGTTTCCTGGGAGTGAATAATTATCTAAATGGAATCACTTGAATATTAAAAAAAGAATGGATTCAATGGGGAATTGGTTCTTGGGAACGAGTTGTGACTTGGTTGTGGTTGTTGCGATCTTATGAATGAATAATAATTTGGGTGTTTGTGGTTGGCTGGTTTGGAGCCCCTAGGTTTGTATGATTTATCATTACCTATATATATAAATTTATTTGTTATGATTCTTTTTCGCACCCTATCCTAGTTGATCAGTTTGTGTCGAACACCCCCATTTCATGAAGGATCGTGTTTTTTCCAACACTTCTATGAGTGGATGGTTGTTAGCACCTTTTTTTCTCTCATTCCCGAATATCCCAAGAATATTTGGGATGGATATGATGGCATGAGGTCCATTATAGACCTAAATTCATCGGTTATGGTTTTTTGTAGTAGTTGGGCTAGGTGTGTGCAAGCAGGTTGTTCCTTAGCACCTTTGAGATGAGGCTCAGGTGTCTTCAGGCGTGGAGGTAGTTATTCTTTCCCAGGTGTATGCGTGTGTGGTTACATGTTGTTGTGACCTAGGTTTTTGTGGGTGGGATGTGTGATTGTGGTAGCACAGGTGTGTACAGGCGGGGTATGGCAATATGACTGCATTTTAAAGGGAGGGGAAGGTCTGACACATAAGATGTCTTCAATAACCAGGGAGAATGTTTTGTTGGGTACCCAAATGTTGATGTGCAATTAATTTTACATTACATGACTTTAGTTATTTGGGGCATGTCCCATGGGGATTTTGGGTTGATATAATCAATGCTATGTGATTTAGTTGTCTCCCTTTTCTCATAGGGCATTAGAATGCCTCCCCACTTGTTCATGAGAGCGTTTGGTTTTCCCTACTGAGTAAACTTGTATACTCACTGTACGTATATAAAACTGTTTTCAGGTTTCCAAGAGGACTTAGAGGATTGTGCAAGACCATACTAGTTTGGAATCTGGGATAGTTTCTATTTCTGTTGCTGTTTTTCTTTTCTTTGGTACTTTCCTTGTAGTTTTCTTGTACTTTTTTAGAACATACTTTTGGAACATGCATATGGGAATTGTTTATTTTTTTCTTACTTTTACTTCCATTTTTGGTGTTGATTAGGGATGTACCATCTTATCTCCCGATTCTACTAAATGTAATGTGTAATTCCTTCCATCGTTTGTGTGATTATATACCCTTGGTTCTAGTCGCCACTCTGGGGCCTATTAAAGGCGGGTGTTGGGGGTCATTATATCTTTTTCAACATGAAGAAGGAAGGATCTGAAAATCCATTGTTCCTTCCCTCATATTGGTGAAGGCAGTTTGTGACCGCAATTTTCCTATAAGAAGCTCCATGTGAGGGGGAGGAACCTATTTTTATAGGTTTAGTTTTTGTTGTTGGTGAAATAAATGGTTGGTCAGAGGACCCTGGATTCATAGTTTTGAGCTTAGACTATGGAGACTCTAAAGAGGAAAATCTTAATAGAAGACCACCAGTTCATTCTGTTTCCAAGACTACTATAGTGAAACCAGTGGTTCTTCTACCTGAATATTATGCAAGGAAGGATAAATTTGAGTCATTGAAATAATATGTGTATAGTTTATTTGATAAAAGACCCATTGAGATAGAGAGAATAGTGGAAATGGATCAAGAGCATGTTGCATCTGTTTTAGAATGAATAATTTCTATAATTCAATCAAATCTGGCACATGAAGTGAAGGAATTATAGAATCAGGTAAAATAATTGAAAAAATCTTTGGAGACCCTTAAATATTCACTTGTGAGTTTAGAGTCATATATGGATTCACAAGCTCAAGTTGAAAAACTCTTTCAGAATGATAAGTGTGTTTTACAATGGATGGTTAATATATTTGATGAATTAAAAAGTCTATGGAAGTGTATGTGAATAGTCATTATGGTGATGTAAATATATTGATCAGTGGATTGATTAAGTATTTTAAGGAGACAGTGGATTTTACCATGGAGCCTCTATGTGCATCTGCTTCCTCATCTACCTCTCATCTTGTTGATCTAATAGCCTTCAAATGAGTTATTAGAGAAAAATGGAAGGGATCTCTGGTGCAAGTACCTTAAATACTCAGTCTTTGACATAGTTAATTTCCACTGAAAGGGAAATTCATAATCTTGTAGGTGATTACATGATGGAGGCTACCCAATATCATTACGAAATCAAAGAGTAGATTGACATATATTATAAAAGGGTTTATAAAAAGCATCAAATGGATACTCATTTCATGTTGCTGTTTTAGAACTTGAGGATACCTCATGTAACTGAAGATTTTAATGATCAAGTTATCAATCTTAATGATTTGACTCCTAATTTGTAAAAGTTCAAGGAGAATATATATGATTTAATATCAGCTATAGAATAAGGTGGAAACATCATTATGGATTTTAGTAACCTCTTTCTTCAATTTCTCCATGTCTATTGTACTCCTATTATTTTCCATCCACCCTTACATTCTTCTTTGCCTGCATCCGAATCTACCAGTGTTGTCCCTTTACAGACTCATACATAGGCCATCAGAAGCATGAGTAATATGATTCCTTAGAGATCCACTCATTATCAGAATACTAATGTTTCTGTCTAAGTGACGCCTACCTTTCTTACAACTATCCCTAGGCTTGTACATCTATCTATTAAATCTTCCCCCTCACCTCTAAAACGAAAAGATCCTTTAGATATCTCTGAAGTGGATTGGTTGACGGTTGTCTAATATTATAGGGATCATTGTAGTCATTTTTAAATAATGTAATGTTGTTTCATTAATACAATGATCTCCTTTTTCATATTTTTTTGATAATCACATAGGAAGATAATTCTTGTGATTGTAGTACTTGACTATATTTTCAATAATAAAATCGGTTCAATCTTATGTTATTATGTCTTTGATTCATTATAATTTTTTTTTGTTTTAGTGGATTGTTTTTATCCTTGATTAAAAAAATATTGCTACAACTAAAGAAACAAGAATATTTATTGAACTATAATACAATAATACTATTTCTATATTTTACTAACTATATTTTTGATTATCAAAAAGGGGGTGAGTGTTGGAGTCACATGTTTTGATAATTCCAAATCAAGTTTCATTAATATGATAGTCATGTCGCATTAGTATTTATAGTTTGTATCATGTAAAAATTATTTATTTTTAATCTCAATACTTTCTTGATTATGTTTATAATGTAATATTATCTATGTAAAAGGTCACCTATATGAGGGTCTCTTTTAAGAGCCTTCTGTTTAATTATCCAATTGAGGCTACTATTGGAGAGGTTACCTCTAGAAGATTACCTCTAGAATTTTACAACTAGAAGGTTACCACTGAGGAAACATATCTCTGAGTTACCATGGAAATTTGACCGCTATGAGTCTATTACTCCAAGTTTGGTATTGTAGAGCTACCACTAGTGGTTACTGGTACAAGGTCATTAATGGGAAGCCTACCATTGGAATATTTGTAAATTCACTTCAAAAAGGTTAATGTTTGAATGTTTCTGTTTTAAGCATACTTCTATAAGGTTTCGACAATGATGTTACCTCTAGAAGTATACTTATGAATGGTTACTGGTAAAAGAACCGTTGAAATTCACACATCTACCATTGTGAAGGCTACAACTACCTATCTAATGATACCTAGACTACTATACTCTATACATTGTAAATTTTCGTAGGATTATCCTAACGATCATATTTGTAAAATTTAATGCTTCTGACATTAATTAATTTTGATTTTTGACATATATGGTGATCGTATGAGGTAAAAGGAAAACCACACATGGTTTTATCATTTATTTTATCAGACCTCAAGAATAAAATAGAATATCAATCTAGAAAAGAAATTACGAGGTGAGAGATGTTACACGACAGACATGAAGAAAAATGAGAGCATACCCGCACTTACATTGTGATCCCTAGATCCTTACAATTATATTTTGGGAGAAAAAAATCAAGGACACTGTTTTATGCTTCATCGAATTTCTTTCAATGAAAGAATATGATCAAATCAGTACCGGGAAGCTAGAATATGAATTTGTGGCACTCTGTTTGGTGAAAATATTTGTAGAAGGATTCAAACTGAAATTTATTCATACCATGTAGTCTATAGCTGAACTGCAAACACATAGAGACTCCTAAACTCAATCCTCATAACATTATCTCTATTGTGTTATTTATCTTAAAATTCAGAGTAGTGTTTGTTTTTCCTATTACAGACAATGCCTCCAAAGCTTAAACTGGAGGACACTGAAAATCCTTACAGAAAACATTCATTACATTTATTTTTCCCATGTATTACTATGGAAGAGTTCATGTGTGGCCTGGTTTTTAGTTTTCCCATGGAGAAATGTGGTATAGGTTGTGAGGCCTGGACAGTTATTGAAAATAGTTGTAAATCCCAATACAGGCTATGTATCATGTTTATTAATTTAATATACTTGGTGGCAAGTAATCAACCAGTTAAGAGGATTAAGTCTCGGCTTGAGACTGAAAAACTTGTTTAACTCTATTGTTTACATTATTTTTTAACAGTATATTTTTCTACTTTCCACTGCATATAATTTCAAAAAAGTAAAATTGTTTTACCTTAACATAGATAGTTAGTTTTGGTTGGTGTGTATATGTGTTTAATTAAATAAACTTATTTTAAATGTTGGATAATATTTTAAACTGATTCAAATGAGGACTAATCAACCATTGAATGACTTATTGAAAAATTTATCATTTATATCATTACTGGATTAATTAACTAGGCTATTTCCAATTGGTGGATTTTATCATAATGTTCCTAACAGAAATTTTATGTAGGAACTCAATTCACCCCACTCTTGAGTTTCCACCTCGACCAGCGATTCTATTTCAAACTTATGAATTATTCACAGTAACATTAAATAACCATTATCTAAATGTATTATGAAACTAATGAAGGAATAGAAAAACCCTTACATAATTAAATGGATTTGATTGGAATCTATTGAATTAGATAATAAAAATTGTATTATATTAACAAAATCATAATAAATATCAAAAACCCTATAACTACAGCTAATACATTATAATTTCGATTTACCACAATTGTCAATTTTGTACGAATATTGTTGAATAAGTGTTTATCAAGATAATAGAAAATGAAATTTAAAGATAATTTAATATTTACTGTGATGGTCATAAGATCATTTAAGGTGGACATTAAAACAAATGAGAAATATTTAGATCCTAGAAAATTATAACATGGAAGTAATGTAATGACTGGGGAGTGAAAATGTAAGAAATGTTAAATAAAACGAAATTAAAAAGGTTGAAATAACTTTTTGGTCAAAATGGTCAATTTTTCAATATGTTTTATCAAATTAAACACAAAATATATATATTTACAACATTAGTCAACCTTCTCCAACACATATGGTTTACCAACGTAATTTATAAATCCATTAAGAAACCATGTGTCCCAAAAATATTCGATAAATATTTATCTCAATAAACCTAAACAATATTGAGTTAGTGATAGGATATGTATATGATAAAGTGATATTTGGGTGGCATAAGTTACATTTTCATTTCAAATAATCATAGGTAATATCATTGGGTATGGGATGAAGAAAAAAATATGTTTAGTGTCCCTTTATGCTCATTTGAAAGTAAAGGTGGTGTTAATATAGTGTAGAAATATCTTTACTATACTGTAATTTTATATTAGAAAAAACATCAAAAAATATATGAATAAGAAGTATTATTATTATATTATCGTCATTTTAGAAATTAATTTTAGAGAAACAAATTTCTCTATTTTTTGAAGGGTATACAATACTAAATAAACCATTTTATATTGTATAGAGTTATGTATTAGTGAATGGTAGGGGGGTTTTCTTTCAACGGTGATGATCTTTTACCCTAGAATAATATATATTGTAGATTATCATCTAGTTTGTTTTTGAATTTAATTTTCACTTTTATAAATAAATAATTATATTTTATATGTAAAATTATTTTTAATTATAAATAAAACTTGTTTATTTGAAGAATATGATACAATTTTAGATATATAATATATTTAATATTATGTAATGAAATGTATTTGATGAAAATATTTACAATGTGACTGTAACATAATATTATACCCGCATATTAAAATAGAAAAATCATTAATATTTTAAATCATTATTTCTCATTGCTTCACTAGCGAAACATTACACACTGAATAAAAATGATAAATTATATATATTTCTTTATATTTAATATATCAAAATATGGAAATAAGACTTATTTTTAATGGATCATATTGTGTTTTTATTTTGGAAATATATTTTTGGAGATAATATATTCTATTGGAGACCAGGGTGATTTAATATTAAATTTAATGATGTTAAAATTCACATATATAAATTATTTATTAAAGAAACTTTATTTTTAGTTATTTTAATTTAAACTCAAGTTATTATAAATATGAATATATATTATTCATAGGTGTACAATTTAGAATATATATTGGAAGAAATGATCATAATGAAATTGTAATAGGACTATTCATTTAATATCATTAACTAAAAGGATTTACTATCAAAAATTTATTATTATAGTTTTATTTCATTAAAAATTTAGGAAAGAAATTACAATAAAATATAACTTTGGTGTTAAAAATTACATTTCTTAGGATCAAATGATAATGTGTTTATTATAAGTAATTTGAATTATATAATTTGTATTGACAAAATATTCTTTTATTCATGAATTATCTCAGTAAATAGTTTATCAAGATGATTGATATGTTATATGGCTATATAGTGAGGCAGTAAAAAATATTAGGAAATATAATAGGTATTATATGTAAATGTTTTATTCATTGAAAAAAATATAGAAACATATATTAGTTATTATGATATAGTTGAAATTATACATATGTATATGGTTTTTAATTATTTTATATGTGTTTATGAATTTATTATTCATTTATTTTAAATAAACTAATTTCCCTGTTCAAATTCATTCATGCATGTTTTATATATCATGATATTGGTATGTTAAATAACTCCTTAGTGATAAATATCTATGTAATATGTGGATAAATATCATTATCCAATTTCATGGTTTATATTAATGTGTTATTAAAATTTGATAAAGGTTTTTATAAATATAAAATGATTGATCAAGATATAAAAGTTTCACTTATTTTGTTAATTTATAAGATTAATATTCCCCGTGGAATTTCAAAAAATTATACATTTTTTGGGTGTATGTCTCTTGAAAGTAACAATTATTTTAGTTTAACCAGATACCTTACTTGTGAACCATTAGACATTGATTAATTTCTTACCCTATCCCTAGGGTTTATCCAATCATTTTGAATTTTGATTTTTTCTAAAATTTTATTTTTTTCCAAACTATGATATTTTTTCATTATGTACGATGGATTTGATAAAAAAAAACCTGATGAGAGAGATTTAGAATGTGTCCAGAAATTCCTAGTTGAGAGACATCTGATGCACTCCTCTACTTATTGAAATAGTGTGTGATGTTTTAATTTTGAAAAATGTCAACTAATATACTTATTGTTATTTATCAATCATTAATATATCAATTAACAATATATGAGTTGATATTAAAATAATTGTTTTTTATAAATCATAATCATACATACATGATAAAAAAAATGTATATATTATTATTATTGTTTAATTAATTTTTCTTTGTTATCCCTAGATATATAAATGTGTTCCATAAAAATAATTCTATATAGAATTATAACATGGATACCACCAATAATTTTCGTTTGGGAAACCATTTATAGTGTTTAATATTTAGTAATTCATAGTAATTGCTAATCTTTTAATGTCATATATGTTGTCCTAATATTTTAAAGAGAATGTTGATTTTTTTAATAAAATACTTATTTAATATATTATTATAAAAATTTTATAGAGTATTCAAAAGAATATTATTCTATGATTTTATAAGTTGTTAAAGATAATGTGACATATTTGAGAAATGTCATGAATCCTATAAGAAATATTCTCATCGGGGGTATGGGGATAATTTATACAATAAATACATATCACATCATATGATATGGATATATATATCAATATGTTAAGAGGGTTATCACACAATGATATATTATATACCCCATATCAATTCCACATTATCTCAATCACTGAAATTATGTTTTCAGTTAAACATCAAAATGTTATATTTGTAGGAATTTTAATAAATTTTAATAATTTTTTTATCATTAAAAATCAACAACATTTTTAATATTATTATATTGATTTATATTGAAACTTTTATAGAATATGATAAATTTATGATTTTATGGGTATTTAATAAACCTTTTTTCATTAATCTATTACTATACCAATATGAGGCAATCAATAATATTTTTTCTGAAATCAATTAAATCCTATTGTGAGTATTGGTTTCATTTAATCTATTTATTCATATGATATTTTATGTTTTTTTATTTTGACTAATGTACTACTGTACTATGAATAATCATGATGTACTACTTATGTATTTTGTAATTTCAAAAACAAAATGATATTTATAGAGATGGGATTCAATTTTATTTTTTAACACAAATTAATAAAATATTTTATTAATGTAATTTTTAGGCAATACTTCTATGTTATTAAATTATGAATTATTTTTTGAAATATAATCGTGGAAATATGTTTTTTGTATGGGTTTTCTTATTTGAAGCATTTGGTAATGATGTTATACTTGAGAATAAATAACCAATCTTTTTTACTATTATAAAAAGAAAATTAATGTAAAGACCTTATAAGATGGATTATATGATACAATAAATCAATATTGGGAGTACACATTATATGTGTGGGGGAATATAATATATAAAAAAATATTAAGGGTATATCTTGTTCTAGGATTATTTGTGGAGTTGGGTATGACTTTGAAAATAATGGTACCATTGGGGGTTTTATTGTTTTATTTTTCTATAACCCCTATAATAAATTTTCTACTTATTCATGTTATTGTTGTTATTATTATAGCCGCTACTAATACTATTGAAATATTTTCCCCCTCATTAAATATAAATGTAAATAATTTGTTCTTTTACCCCTATCTGATTAACATATTCAATTGTTTATAATTACTTTTATATTTTATATTTCATTAAAAACTATTATTATATTTATTCAATTCATTTTAAAATACCATTTAAATATATAAATAATTATATGAAATGACAACATAGACCATGTGGACTTTTCAAATAAAACCTTCAAAAATCATATGTATGAAATTAATTTTCTGATATAAATATTAAAAAACACCTTAATCTTTTTAAATAATTTTTATAAAGAACAATTATATCTATTACATTAATATTCAATATTTCCAGAAAAATATTATATAAAATGTATACTCTAGGTTTTTCAGTTTATATGATTGAAGGAAAAAAATAAAATTAAAAAAACACATATTTTGAAAATTCAGATGTCTTTCAATCGAAATTAATAAGGTGAAACATAATTTAAAATATATCCTTATTTAAATAAATTATAATTTTGAATAAAAATTTTCAGTGAATTACAATTTTCAAATACATATCATTTTTCATAAAAAAACACACTCAAAGAAAATTAACTAAATATAGTTCAATACATAATAATTTCATAAATATAATAAAAAAAGAAATGTGTTTCCATTATTAAATTATTATTACAGGACAATTTTTTAAATAATCTAGAGATAAAAATCCCATTCAGAAATATTTAACCACAACCACTACATGGAAATATATTCTATAGTGTTTAAAAAAATAAAATAATACAATATATTAAAACCTATAAAAAATAAAAAATACATAAAAATATATTATTTTGTTTATATATGATATATTATTAATAATCATAATTTTTGTTGATATCCTTGGTTGAATAGAATCATAATAAAAGAAAAAAAATTAAAATGACACATTTATTGTAATATATATATATTTTTTCATAGTATCAGATTTCATAATAAAATTATGATGGTAAATTTATTTTGCTGGTTACCATTGTACTTTTCCCTAAATTATTTATAAACTTGAGTCAAACTCAATATCTAAAACAATGGGATTCAATACAATTTCTCATTTTTTTGAATGGAAATAATAGTCCAATTACCTTAGAAATGCTCTCCACTATTATTTAAAAGAGTCCCCAAATAATTATTGGGGGTAAATAATTTCGACGACTAAATTAAAACTACAATTTGAAAAAAAAAATCATATTACAAAACATTTCATCATGTGGTTGATTCAATTAAATATATGAAAACATGTATTCATATGATTTTAATTCAATAACAATATGGAAATAGAAATGATTATCATTCACCCTCAATCATATACGGTGATGATATAATCATTGTTATATAGAACACTTATTTTTCATAGAATATGTTATATTAATATGATTGGGTTTGAATTATTGCTACATTTAATATAATTTTTTGTTATAACATTGTTTTATATGTTCAAATCAGATGAATTTAAATGATTTCTCACACCATTATTAAAATGCAATAGATATACAAGTCAACACAAGGAACACATGATTTTATAAGGCTATATATCAATGTGGATACCTAATAACTCATAATATTGGGTTTGGACTAAGATAAATCTTTTATAGTATCATCACTCAAAAAGAATATGAGGACCTAGTGGATATTATCCTTTACCCATGACTATTTTCCAAATTAAATTTCTCTTTATAAGTTATATACTCATTACAAAAAGTTAATAATTAAAATCCACTAATACATTGAATATGGTCATTTGATGAACACCAGTATGTCAAAACATCCCTATATGGGATCTGAAAATTCAACATTTGCGAAATTTAATTTTTTATTATTATGATATTCCAATCATGCATGTTGTAATCCATTTGTACTTGATGAATATCAATATTTAAAAAATCAGGAACTGTTTATTCTCTCCCATTATACTTATTTTGATTCTTTAAAAAATATCTATAGATTCACTCACACGGATACTAATAGAATTATATCTTTAAACATTTATTCAAAATCGAATTCAAAAAATGCAGTATCAGGTTTATATTACCCATATCCTCTCACTTTCTTCCTCAATAAATTCAATCTTCATCCAATTAGATGGAAATTATTTTCCATATTTTATTTATGTAATGATTCATTGATTTCTTCAATCCTGATATCTTCATTAAATCATGGTCAATATGATCTCAAATTTTTTATTTTCTTTTAATCATAGTAAAATAAACTGAGATAGTTATAACTATTCTGCAATAAATATATATGAAAGTCACGTATAACATTTTTATATATATTACAATTTATAATGTAACACTTCACTTTATATCATTTTTGAATCCTTAATTACTTCCTTACTAAAATAGTCAAATAATAAAATCTCATACCATGGTGTAACAACTTTTAGATAAATTATATGATAACAACTATGAATTAAACCATGAAATTAATGAACACAAAAATTTCTTATATTGTGTTTTACAAATTGAGACACATGATATCTTGGCATGGAATTCATCAACATCTCGATTCATAGTCACAAGGAAGTAATCATATTCACTACATCATTGCTAAATCAAAAAATAAAAAATAAGCATGGATGTAAACTTAATCCTCGTTATAAGTCATGATGTGAACTACTTTTCGAAATTGTTCATATCACTTGATCAACAAATAAATTGAATCATTAATTATTGATATATTTTACTCAGTGTTATAATATAACTATGAAATAATATTTTCTTGATATCATTGTTGGGTCTTGATCTCTCCTCATACAAGGTCAATATAATTCCAATAATATATAAAATGGTATAAAATAAACTAACCTAGAGGTTCTAAAAAATATAAAATGGTGATGTGACTTTGAAGAACAAATCCCTTCATGGAATGATGCTCTGTATGGTGATCCGCCAAATTGCAAAGAACATAGTAAGGAATATAGTTCCCATGATAGAAATGGTTAACTAATGCCCAAAAATGAAAAAAGTTCATTTCCAGGGCTGAAGTGGTGATTTTCAATGCTACAAAAAAATCAACATGCACTAAATAGTTCATGGAACAAGGTGACTCTCTCATATTGTACGAACAAAATGAAGTCATTTTTGGTACCGTGTCGATGATTCCCTCTCATAATAATTACAATACATTTCCTCTATTTTTTTAACCATTGAATCATTCGTTCGTGGGTCGATACATAATCCATGGGATTCTGCATAAGAAGGCATGAGTACCACCATGATAAAACAACCACACTGGTATATAGTTTTAGGGTTCCTCTATAAATACACCCCAAGGGGTAAAAATAATGTATAGGTGAGGAACCCACACTAAGGTGCAGGAACCGATGAGATCCAATGAAAATGATGAGGCCCCATGAAAACTGGTTACATTCGATGACTCAATATAGGTAAAATCTGCCTCATAATATAAGGAAGAAATAAATAATCATCTTGCTATCTATAAACCAAATACCAATTGCGGACTCAATTTTTTTGGGCACAAAGCTAATGAATCTGTTTTTTATAATCATCACAGATATAAAACCTCTATGTTGTTGAAACCAATCTCCATATAGAAAATAAAAATCTAGGAGGATCTCATCCCCATGCGGAAAATCAGTAGACATGAAGAACATGGTATCACATAGAAAAATGTTGCCAAAACATAAACTAATTCGTCATATCACAACACTAGGCAGACAGTACCCACACCCATGTAGTAGCAAGCTACACAGTGGGAACCCCATCCAATGTATCAATATACTACACTATTTGAGGCATCCTACATAGTTCTACCATCCAAATTTCATCATTGTCTTCCATTGAACAAAACAAATTATGAGGCTAGGGACCTTTATAAATCCCCCTTACATATATGATAACATCATTGGTTATATTAGTTTGTCCTTTAAAGTGGATGTACCGATGGTATGTGGGGTCAGGTGAGTGACCCCAATGATAGGGAGGACCCTCATAATGACCATGGGTTTACATTACAATGCTAACACAGGTTTCGACCATAAGGTGATCATGTGAAACTCTCCATTCTAGGTTTTGAGGTTAGGGACAATACTTTCATTACATTGGATAGATACATGGGTCCTCCCCCTGAACCAATTCTAGGGAACTCTTAAAAATATTAGACCATGGCCATTATTTCTGGTGGCATAAATTTTTATCATCTTCATCTACTCTAAGGAAGTGGATGGATAGATCGCCATATGTGTCTATCCCATATTCAAAAATAGATGAGTATATACTATAATTCAAAGCCCTCTATCTTTTCGTTTTACATTCATACATTGGTCTCTCAATAGACCAAATCAATCATGACATCATAATATAAATCCATGCATCTTGTTTATAACATTTTGAATGAATCACGTGGGAATAGAGGTCGTAATATCCTGGCCTGATTTCCACACACCAATTCTCTGACCTGGTATATCACCTGTCCTCTAGCTTTCCGTCCCATATGCTGGAGGTTTCCCACATGCAACGAGGGTATAGTATGTCATTAATCAAGAAAATATAATCTTTTTATCAAAGCATCTGAATAGAATAAATAATATTTGTAATAATCAAATGATATAATAATTAGAAAAATATTGTATCACAAGGTGAAAAAAATAATAAATACAATATCAAAACTGAATAGTAAATTTGTCATGATAATTTATGTGTCAAGGCTCTTAAATGAATGTAGAAAATTAATACATATACAACTCCCAATACGGTCATGAACCATGTATACATCCCTCATTAAAGCTCCATCCAAACATTAGCAATATACCCAAGTCCATTTCCCATAAGCCATCCAGCAAAAAAATGTCTGGTTAGGTACCGATTATGTAGTCTGAGAAGGGTGTTAGTACAACATTGTAGGCCAACATCAACAATGTCTAAAATAAAAGTGATTCATGTAATATTGTATGCAACTATGTAATTAAATATGTATAATTCACAAGAAAAAATTTATCACATTATCATTTCATCAATACTTAATAACATTAACTCATGGGTCCTAATGACATATTTACCTCAATGCCAACATCAGCTCTGCAAGATCCCCAGGTCTCCCCTGGTAATACCATATCATAATATCCTCATTGGCACATGTATAAGGCCAATGTATTCAAGGATTATTTCATATCTAAATACCATCTTCAGATCATGCATAAGCACAATGTATTCTTTAGTGAGGCCAAATCTCAGGGTACCATTGATTTCATTCATTAATTCATTCAGGAATTCCCATGTTACCATCCAGACATCACATAATAGAATTTCCACATTCCCATTCTCATAGTCATACATGAATGACCATGATTTCATTTAAAAACGCATATTAGAATTATCGTGTTACCATTCTCTAATTCACAATTGAATGACCATGTTACCATTCATAAACAAACATTATAATGACAGTGTTCCCATTATCTAATTTTTAATGGAATGACCATGATCCCATTACTGAATACATAATTAATTCAGCAATTAAAAATTCACAAAAATTACATTCCTAATTGAACAATTAGTTTATCACATAATTACACTTAATTAATTGAACTATTAATCATTTCATGAAACCTATTAATTAATATAACAACTAATTAATTAATACTTAAAAACTCAATTCCAATAATTAATCTAAAATATATTTATATAATTCTCTATATCAACTCATCATAATTAATTCCAAAATTAATTATCTCAAGTTAAAATGTCATTATCACCTAATTAATCGCACAAATAATTATCTCAATTCAACAAGTTCAATATACCATAAGTAATTTAACAATTTATTATCCAAATAACAGTCTAAAAATATTATAATTAATCCCATATTAATTATCCAATTGAAATTCCACTAAATATCATAATTAATTCACGAATTAATTTTACAATCCAATAATACATCAATAAATCGATTTGTAACATTAATTAACCCAATATTCGAATTTAAATTGCAAAAGAACTTCAGAAGGTCTACAATTTATATACACATATCAAAAATCACGGAAATGGGAATTTAATAATAGACCACTAACCTCAATTCACTAGTTGATAATCACCTAATGGAAATCCATAAATATTTAACATTGCAATATCAATTTTTTTGATATGAATATCAAAAACACATAATCAATATTAATGAAATAAACATCATGTAAATATATATATATATATAGAATAATAGACATATATATATGAACAAATATATATAGGACTGTCCTTAATACAATATTACATCCATGAAATAAATAAAAATAAATAGGGAAAATGTGAGAGATGATTTGGGAGAGAATTTCGTAACAAAGGGAATAGCTGACATTCGATCTGGGCATCAATTCATGAAGAACAGTGGACATCAAGGCAAGGAATTTTTATGACGATATCCAAAATAATGAAAGTCCTCAAAAAGTCCAATATGGGTCATAATGGGGGATTTTTGGGGGGATCCGAGAATTATGAAAATTATTTTCAGACATAATTAATTCCCTTAGACTGTTTTCTAGGTTGGGGTATGTGGTTTCCCCTAACTATGTAAATACCATGTATCTATTATTCTAATGGTGCACATTTACTCTTATGAGGGAATATTGTTTGACACCATTGGGTCCGTCCATGAAATTAGCCAATGTCCACGGTGGTATTGTTTAATGTGATGGGGGAACCCGTTTTCCATTATGGAGTGCTAACGGTTCACCAATCCTTTTTTATTTATTTTTTGTAATAAACCAACATAACGCACCACATGTTATAGCCAATAAAATTACTGAAAATAGAATAAAATATTACCTAAAAATAAGTCCATGTCAACTTGAAAAATGTTTCAGATCATACAATATCCCCACTTTATAATATCTCTTCCTTGAGATGCACACCAAATCATTTCGAAGAAAATGAGTTAAAAATATTGGGCCATTGGGCCCACATATATTCACCATTTACCATGTCTCCTCTAGATCATTCCCATGTTTCCATAATACACATTCAAGGGGATGGAATTTACCCGAAAGACATTATCACTATGATTTAACACATATATAAGATGCTCCTCAAAGGATGAGTCTTTATGAAGATCAAAATTATCCATATCGATCACATGATATTATTCATGAAGATACTATTGTATGTTTGACACATATAAAACATCATTCATTTCAATATATTTTTGTAGAAGAACCAATTTTTATTTCATTGGCTTAATACTCTGTATTACTTCAAATAGTCCAATGATCGTGGGTGATAACATGCACTTCCTCCATATCAAAATGTGACCCAACCAATGTGACACCCAAAGGAATATATGGTCACCCTCTTTAAATTATAGTGTTCATTTCCATATACCATCATAGAACTTATATTATCTAAAATTCAATGATATATTTTTGTAAATTAGCTGCACCTACTATAATGTCTCATAAATGAGACTCGGTCCCAAAAAATTTTAATCACTTGCCTCTATCCAGTATAGTGGTGATCTGAATTGATTACCCTAAATATCCTTCTATGGTTACATCATTATAGTTCCCTGATAAGATTTTTTATAGTTAAAAACAATAAATCCATGTACTTTTACCAGGACTCGACAATCATAAGAACACATGCCAGCAGAAAATACTAAAACATTTTTATAGTATGCTCTGACCGACCATCTTTCTATTATTGGAAAAACATAGTCAACAGTACCTATGTACCATGAAATTTACTCAATCCCTATTAGAAATGTGATGACATATTTTACTCATGATCAGAATCTATAGTCCATGTCACCCCATGTAGATAGACTATCCCCCGAAAATACAATTCTCTTTTCATCTCCACCAAGAAAGTCTCATGTATATGAAATAAATGAGAAACAGTTTTTAGTATATCCACAATAAATTAAATAGCATCATTATTTTTTTCTATATTAGGAACAACCACTACAAATTCCATTGTCACATCATCCCACTTCCACTCTAGAATGTGTAATTACTGTAGAAAACTTTTCAGGTTATTGATACTCTAGAATCACCTACATATAGGTATATCATTGTGTAGTCAACCCTTCTATCTCATTTATCATGATTAGAAAACAAAATTCATCATTGTTCATATTATATTCTTTTAACACCTATATATACTTCCACCTAAAAGGATTGATTTTTATATATAATCTCTTCTTGCATGATCCTATGCACAATAACCCGAGCATTGACATAGATGATCTCGTCCACGTATATCAAGAAATCTAAACGCATCTCCCTAACATCATGTATTTCTATCAAGGTGAAACCCATAGTATCCATGTACTTAATATCTCGTTTCTATCATAAAATTGTAGATTCCACTGAAACCAATAATAGGGTCATATGTTCCTAGTGCTTCTGAACCACCACACGCATCTCATCACGTAAGTTAATCATCATCTACTCAAAACCAGTATCATGAACTAACTTATTCTAATTCATCATGACCAGCACATCAGCAACATTGTTTCAATTCCCAAGAATATATTAGTGATCAAAATCAAATGAATACCTACAAAATACTCATCTGTACTTCCATAGATTCAAATCTCAAGGCTCAAAGATATACCTTAAGATCTTATGATCTATATACATAGTGAACTTATCTCTCAACAGACAGTCCTTCAAATAATTATAGCATAAACCACAACCTATAGCTCAAGGTCAGGAATATGGTAGTTCTATTCATGTTTCTTTAGCTCGTGATACCCATACACCGTGAATTAATATACTTGCTTCAACACAGCTCCATTCCCTATTCTAGAACAGTCATAATACACTGTTTACTCCTCACAATGATCAGGTAGGATTATAATTGGTGTTGATATTAATCAATTCATTAAATCAAAAATGTCTTTTTCACATACTACATAATAATAAAAATGTATCCCATCATTGGATAAGAACAATATAGGCATTTATAAATGGAAAAATTCCTGGATGGATAATTGACAACAAAAATTTTACCACAGAAATATATGAATCTCTAATACATTCTTAGGCTGGTCATGAGAAACCAATACCTAAACCATCTATGGGTCCACTAAAACACCATACAATAGGATTATGTGTCCCATCAAGTTCACCTAATTGATCCAAATTTGACACATACATAGATTGGAATATAGTCGATTCTCAATCAGTGTACTCAGGATGATATCATGATATTTGGAATGATTGTCTGTAATATTAGAGTATACCAAAATGATGTCCAAAAACCCTACCACATACTAATAAATTTATGTATGGAATTTTTTTTCCTCAAATAATTAAAAATATCTAGAACATTCATCCGCCCAAATGGATTTATGATAAACACATAAAGGTAATACCAATTTTTGAATGAAATCCAGAGTATATCTGACATCTGAATTATTTGTTGTTGATAAATTGATCTAAATTCAGCCATCGGTAATATAGAAGATCTTATAAAATGGTCAAATAGATCACTGATCAATGAAAATGGATATCAATTCTTTAAATAAATCTTTTTCAAAAGCTGATAATTGACACATAATTGAAAACTCCATTTATCCTTCATTGTAGACAACATAGGTGATCCCCAATGAGACATACGTGGACAGATAAAATCTTTTATCCTCCAACGCATAATGTCGAGTATCAAATATTTTAAATATCTATTAGTGACAATATATAAGTGGAATTGAAACTAGATCTACCCCCAAAATGGGATCAATAATAAATTCAACATCACTCTTGGGCAGAAACACTAAGATATATATATGAAACATACCCTAAATCAGTTCCACCACTGGTGGAAACATATCATATATTATGCCTCCATAATCTAGAAATAGACTAGAAACCTATGATGTGAACTCTCCATGTTTTTGTGTAATTGTACATGCTCACCCTATATAGATATCCCAATCCCCATAGTGAATATAATGCTCACCCTTAAGAGAACTAAAAATTACTATCCTCTTGAAAGAATCTATTTGTCCTCAGTATGTGACTAGAATTCCCATACCATTAATTAGGATAAATCATAACATGTAAATGACCTAATGATACCACAAAAAATGGTAACCCCGGACTTCACGAGAGCATCCCTAGAATTTTGTGATATGCCTAGACCATACTCTCAATGATGTATTTATAGTCATAACCCCGATCAAAATCTACACCACTACGATAAAACTATTAAAAAGATTTTATGATATAAAGGAATGAGAGGAACCACAATAAAATAAGGCACTAGATAATTCATGAAGCTACATGTATATTATTTATCATTTTTGAAATTATAGACATTCTATCCGCATGTGTAGGTTTAACTACATTTTTTTACAATTCCCCTATTCTTTGTGATGCATTATAAAACCTCTTAATTTTACTCGTATACTAATATTGGTACTCATTCCCTGAAGCACCACATCCACCATATTTTCATCCATAGCTAGAATAAATACATCCTCCTATCAGATAAGTTGTAGAAGATCCCCTTACAACACACCACCTCTATTTAGATTTACCCTCACTAACAACCAATCATTGTGTCCTTATGAACTTTTACAGATTCACCATTGCGTCATAAGTATGGGATAGTACTGGTTGTTGGGGGATGTTTCTACGAATATTATATCATCCTACCACACTCATATATAGTCACTCCAATAAGGTCATGTGTGAAAAATATCATATCTCACCTTTCTACATCAAACTTACTAGGAAAATGTTCTCATAATGGTTCTTTTTGCTCCGTGAATTCTATCCTACTGATCATCCATTTGTAACAACAAATCTAGAAATGGAATCCTCTTTAATGATCACATCAACTATGACATCTTGATCCACAACCACAAAAAATAATTAACTAAAAGATGTTGTATTGGGACTTAATATCAAATTTATGTTCATCCTAAAAAATCTCAATGTAGTTATCATTTATCCTACCAATGATATAGGAAAGTGATGTAGGTATGTAAAGAATCCATCATAATCCATAACAAACATGCTCCCCTTATTCACCTGTAGGAAATCTAATACTCTCTCATGAGTCCAAATATCTAGATAGATGTTATCCAAGAACCCATCAATGAATCCTTCCACATCATAACCTCACACTACCCAGTCAATGCATGAACATAATACCAACACTTCCTTAATCCTCATACCATATACTTATCCAACTAGAACCTCCTCTTATTAGGATTCTCCACATGTGAATGTATCATCTCAATGTACTGAACCCAAAACTCACCTCCATCCGGTCCACCATCTATAGTAAAATATGAAATTTTATGTAAGTAAAAATCTCTTGTAATGTTATACATGCTCTTAAAAACATTTCTTGGGTATCTTCCTATGAATTTCATGAAGCGATCAATATTTTCTCAGATCCTCTCCCCTTATTTCTCACATAACACTATAAGTTCCTTAAGAACCACTATTGTTAGAGCATTACGATCCATAACATATTATCATCCTCTCAAAAAGAGACATCATGAATGAATATCTCTATATTACCAAACACATAAGATAATACTCCTTCAAAAATTGTATCACATATATGTTAGAATAATTATAAAAAAAGTATTTTTCCCAAAACCAATACATGGGGTCAAAACCAATGATCTATCAGAACCTATACCCATCATACATGTAATTATTGGTTATCTAAGGTAATTCCCAATCTCATATCATGATTCACATTTAAACACCGAATTATTCACATCATTTCATTATTTAACACATATAATCTCATATTATCAATTATTTTAAATTTAAATTCACATTAAATGAAAAAGAGTTTATGGTCAACCACATAAAAACAACATGTTTTCCTATGCGTTCCAATAATTATGTATTTATCAAAATAATCCAGAGTGCCTAAAATGATGTATGCATACTCAAATATAATGAAATTTTTGGACATATTTCAATTATTATCTAATTTAAAAATATGCATCACATCACACAAAAAATATGTCACCCAAGGTGAAATAATATTAAACTATAACAACAAAAAACAATAATATTAATACCACCCTGAGTAATTTGGTTTCCCTCATTGATGATTTTTATACTACAATGCATAAAATCTTTTCTATGCCCTAAATTTTCCCAGTAACTTTTCGACCTTTACCCAAATAGTATGAAAAAATATGTAAAAAAGAAAGCATCAACTATACAACTATTAAATTTTCCCACATCTGTACCACACACTGGTTTCCCAACCCAGTCCCTCAAATGTCTTCAAGAGTGCCTCCCAATATAGTAAGAATAGTCTAACAGTAGAAAGGGTATGATATGTTTCCATGGGGAGACAATAACATCATTATCAAAGTAGTAGAACAAATAAATTAACCAAATAATATATTACAAATAAAGACGTTGTTACACAAGATGACTAAAAACTAGGAAAACAAAATCAAAACTAAAGAGTAAATATGACATGATAATGTGTATGTAAAGTGTTTAAAATGAAAATTAAAAATATATACATTGAAGAATCCCATCTAGGTGCTAATCCACATCTAATTACATCATCCAAACCCCATACCAAAAATAACCATCTAACCAAGGTCCTTTTTAAATTATCTATTCCTTCAATAATAATTCATATTCTTTTATCGTTAAGGAATATTGAGTTGTGTGTGAGTAAAACCATGTAGGACAGTACCAATGGTGTCTAAAACAATATCCAGCTGGAAAATAGTGTATAAAGTTACCTAATGATAAATATATAATTAATAAGTAAAAAATTATCACATTATAAATTATTCATATCTTTACTACATGAACTCATAGGTTCATGTGGACATCTATACATCAACTCTAGCTAGAGCTCTTTCTAGATCCCTATATGTCATGAGGTAATATCAAATCATAATACATGTTTTACCTCATACTAGATCCTATAATTTTTAAAAGTGATATCATATCTCAAAATATGTTTTGGAACTTCCCGGTGCCTAATGTTTTCTCATGTGAGGACATATATTTGTGTACCATTGTTACAATTATTTAATTTAGACATTAATACCCATTTTATCATCCATATATCAAAATTTAGATTGAAAATGATGAAATTCAATAATTCCAACATAAATTACCATGTTATCATTCAGAAACACATTGTAGAATGACCAAGTTCGCATTCATAATGACATTATATAATGACCATGATCCCATTCTCTTAATCATTCTTGAATGAACATATTCTCAATCATAAAAACACAATCAATTCATAAATTAAATATTCACATAAATTCTATTACCAAATCAACAATTATTATACAACATAATAAATCTTAATTGAATCACCAAATAATTAAGTCCTGAAACACATCAATTAATTTATCAACTAATTAATCAAGATTTAGAAACTCAAATCCCAAAATTAATCACACAATTAATTATATCATTCATAATCTCAATTCATCATAATTAAGTACACAATAAATCATTTGAATATATAATATCTATATCATTTAATTAATCCCATAATTAATTATTTTTATTCAGTTAACATGATATCTCTTAATTAATTTCCTAATTCATTTTCCAAATAATTATCCCTATATCACAAAATTAATCACCAAATAAATTATCTAATCAGAAATTCCTTAAATTTCACAATTAATTCTTTAATTAATTATATAATTACCAAATCTTGGAATTAAACATGCTAAATAATGCTTCAAATTGTACAATTTACGTAAAAATATCAATATCAAGAATGTGAATTTAATATTAGACCGCCAACCTCAATTTGTTGAAGGATTATTAACCAATAAACGTCCCAAAACATTGAGAATCACAACAACATATATCTATTTCAAAATAAAGAACCCATAAATCATGATAAAATAAATATAGATCATATAAATATAGATCCAATTTTAAAATTATAGATCAAGACATTAATAAATATATATCGATCTTTCAATAACCTCATATTACATCGATGAATGAATGTATAAAGACCGTGGGAAGAAGGAGAAAAGAACATGGATTCAATTCACTAACCCGAAAAAGAGAGGACCTCCGATATGATCTCTGATTCACGAATAATATTTATCGCGATTGGAATTCACATAGAGAGATCCAAAATTATAGATGCCTTCCTAGGGTCAAATGGTTGTCAAAACAGTTGAGTATTGGGGGCTAAGGGGATTTTATTAAGAAAACATGTTCTTGATTAATTCCAATGCATATGTTATTGGGAAAGGGTGAACAATTTTCTTTACTAGTGTGGCTACTGTATTACAGTTTATTTTGGGATGAAAGGTTACTAGTAAAAGTGTGCATTGTTTGAAAAATCGTTCCCCATCCATGAAATTTTCATTATCTAGGGTTTCACGAATGCTGGGTCAGGGCATATGGTTTTCCATAACCATGTGCCAAATGTGGACTACCCATTTTTCATCCATTTATCTCAAAATTTAAACCAAAAAACACACCATGTTATACAAAATAATAATTAATAAAATAAGTGCAAAAATAGTACCTGAAAATAATCATGATTACACCTTAAAAAATGTGAGGATCATTCAATGTCTATTGGTGATCCTGATATATGCAGGATCCCAAATATCAAATAGGACTTCTCCATAGATGTAATCACCAAAATCAATAAAAAATATGCCTCTTCCATGCATATAACCCAATTATGCTCCATTGAATGGGCCTAATTGATGGTTTATATACATGTATTATCGAACTAAGTGGATTTAGATTTTCATATAACTTAGATAAATTGAAATCCCCCTTCGTGTCAAAACCCAACATCCAAATCTATCTTCTATGAACAGTATCCCTGATAAGATAATATCCCTACCAATAAGATAATATATCTTATGAGACCCATAAGATTCCTTTTCAAAAGTCACATACAATATTTTTATTAGGAACAATTTTGATAGATTTACATTCCCCATGGAATAAAACTGCGTGGTTGAGTCCTTGCCACAAGACCCTAAAAGGTTATTTGTCCATTCATCTGGCATCGAACTACAAGGGATATGATTCCTCTCATAAGTATACATAGAAATCCCATATTATGTGTTATTTTCATACATCAAATAATATCTCATCCCCCTAGAAGAAGGTAAACATCATAGCAGTGCACCACATGGCATAAAACCGAAATAATCCTGACAAACAACCCAATAATCATTGATCTGTCCATAAAAGGGTGTCAATAGTGGTGATCCTCGAATATTTAATGATGATTATAAACCCATGTGGTTTCATAATGGATTTTATATTTATGATATCCATTTTCTCAGTCTTTGGAATGATCCAAGGATTCATGAACATATATTAAATATATAAAAGAGTTCTAGTTAATGAAGTAATTCCCCCAAAAGGGTGTGATGAGCCGAACATCCCATTATATTGAACTACGTGTGTTCAATAGTATCATTGGACCAGTTAACAATTGATCTCCTTCCATTGTAATGTAGGTTAATGAATCATGTATATGGGAGCTTTTTTGACATTTATGGATACAAGAAAAATGTAGTTGGAGAACATTGGATTACTTTGTAACTTATATTTTCAATTGAACACCATTTAGTCCCTTATAATCAATCCAATCTGGTGTAAACATGATCTAGAAGAAAAAATAGTATACCCAGAATGATATACATAACTAATGAGCATACACCACAAGATAAAATGATGTGTTGTCCTATCCTCATCAGACCATTTAATCTCGTCTCCCTAATACGTCTGCAACGAAAAAAATCACAGTGAGGGTTTATGATCATGAAAATTTCTATAATAAATAATACTACATAACTATTATGTAACTCTAATACAATTAGTAATTTTTTCATTATAATTTTAATTTCTAATTCTACCTCTATTATATATTTTCCTCATAGTTCATGAGATTTTTATGGATTCTTCTAAAATAATTAGGCATAAAACTTTTATTTTCAAATTTTTATAATTTACGTATAACCTCGTGAAAGCATTTAAAATATATTCCTCGAACTATTATTGATCAAATTATTCTTAATGGGTTGATTAATTATATATTAGGAATGATTTCCTTAGAACACTAGATGCATGTCTATATAATTTAAATTACTATAGGTTATATTAATATATTTCCAAAACACAATAACATAATTTAAATTAATTTCCAAGAAAAAATACTCAAAATTGATTATTTTAATATACCTTCATTGTCACCTTAATTTCTTATTCCTTACACAATTCTCAAATTCCTCGGAAATAATGTCTCCCTATAGATATATATGTGAAGAAACTTCCACCACAAATCTTCTCACTCCTGGTTTAATCCAATCATCATCCAAGGTTATTTCTTAGTAATGTTCATGTATTATAACATGATATACTTAGATGAAATTTAAATTAAAAATCATGAAATTATATTCAAAAAAATAAGACTCATCTATTTTATTAATGCTTTATTGAAATGTTTTATATTATATATTCATGTATTATTAACATCATAAATTTCTTCCTTTTTATTATCAAAATTTGTATGATCGTTTAATCAAATATACAATGGAATAAAATATATATTGATATCATAGAAACTCGAAGATACATAACACAAAAAATTTCAATATATTTCGGTAATCTATATACATAGTTGATAAAAAATACAAAAATTAAACAATATCATTGGATTCCTCAGTCTCCCCCAATAGATTTTTTTTCATCCCCAAAATCTCACACCAAATAACGTCAATGAATATACTTTACTATGGATTAGTATCATGAATCCAAAATAAATAAAAAATTTATGTTTTTTAAATAGTTTTATCCTTTGGTTAAAATTATTTTATTATCATGTGATAATAATTCTCCAAACCCATCAATGTAATCACTAATCCACCATTTAATATTAATAATAACTCAATATATGGAATTATTTTCCAATTATTTTTAACATATCTAAATATTTTCCAGAATAATCCAATAAAAAATGGGGCATTCCAAAATTACCTCATGGGAGATAGAAGTCGATAATGTGCATTACCAACCTCAACACCTTAAATCATTCATCTCACAAGAATTTTTTGAATATATTTGAAATTTAATTCATTGTATAAATATAATCAATAATTAAAACATCATAATACTTTTTTATATAATTCAAAAAAAATAAATATTTACTTGATATTGGTTAAAAAATTGAACCAAAATGAACTCCAACATATTGAATTGTAATAATTGTAAATTTTTTTTGGATTGGAGTTTATAAATAAAGTTAACTAATAAATAAAATATTTGTTGATTGAAAAATTAAGCAAATTTTTTATTTTACTTATTTGATGAAATTTAGTTTGTATAACTAAAAAATTAATAAAATAATATTATGCCAAAAAATATATTTATAATGAATATATATAATTTAATATATAAAAATAATTAATACTATGAATGTATGAAATCATTTTATTCTTCGAATAATCCTTATAGAAAAAATAATTTTTATGTGTTATGTTAGCTTATAATAAATTTAATTTTATCATTTTTTGAACATGAAACAGATAAAACGATATTGTAATTTCATATTGGCATATTCAAGATAAATAATATGGGAAATTTAAATTTATGTATGAAAATAGGTTATTGATATTATTTTTAATTACCAATATAATTATAAAAGGATTATTTTTAAATATTTTTGTTCACAAACAATGATTATTTTTTATATTAAAATTAAACAATTCTATTTTAAATATTTACATTAATATAATTTTCAAACATATAAGAATAAATATTTACACAAATTTGATTATAAATCAACAATAAGTTATACAATGAATAGTCAATATTTGAATAGCTCTTATTCTTAAAATAATAGTTATCATAATATACTACAATTACATTTAAAAAATAAATTCCTATATTTTATACTAAAAATTTGAAAATTTTAAAATATATTTTGGATTTTGTATAATAATATTATCGTAAGATTAAATTTTAGTTTTTTAGGAAAAAAATTATTTTTATTTTTGAATTGAGAAAAATAATGGCATTATGAATATTATGACATTTATTGCATCATTAATGTATAATAATATGTTAAAATTTATGATTCATTTAGAAAAAAATATTAAATAAGTATAATCATGCCATCCAAAATATTACATAGATTTTAAAACCATATATTTTATATTTTAGAATTTAATTTTTGTATTTATATGAAACTATTTATAACATGTTGAAAATTAATTTTTTATAAACTTGTTTTATCATATTTTTAAATTATATCATGTTATATTGATTTTTTATTTGGAATTATAGGATACCAAATATTTAATAGGGTCTATATATTTTTTCCTTAAAAAACATGGTAAAAAATTTATTTCATGGTAAAATCTAAACTATACAACTGTTATATCTAAAGGTTATAAGAACTAGACAAAGCTTAATGAATCTACAAATGACTGATTCATTTATTTAATAACAATATACTTACTATAATATGATTTTTTAACTTTTTTATCACCTATACATTGATGTTGACTTTCCATTAACATAAAGGTATTTTTATTTTTAAGAATTCTACCCTCTCACCTATATAAATATCCATTCATCAATACACTTTTTCTCACAATATAATAAATATTGTTAAAAAATATCCCAAAAAATTTCCCCAACAACCAATTAAAATATTATAGGTCATGTACCCCACAATATACCACCGCACAAAGATTAAATAAATTTTCAATATTGTTGATCCAATGAGTATGATATGATTTCCTAATCACTCCATTTTAATATCAATATTTTAATTTCCTATTTTACATTTTAAAAATATATTCTAACAAATATATCCTAAATAGTTAAGTATCATTATTATTCTAAATTTTTATTATGTTAATGGAATATTAATTTTCTACCTTTCTCCTAAAATATCAATAAATGAATGTTTCTCTCATGAAAAAATGAGGACTACAACCTTAATAAAGGAAATATTTGAGTTTTCATCAATCACACATATTGATGGTTATAATAATAAAATTAATGAATTATTTTGATACTTTTTAAATAATTATAATTATTAAAAAAAATATCACTACCCACATTCATTCCCTATCATTAATTAGAAATTTAAAATGCCAGACATGCGTATGTGCATACTACTACATCAATGGATTTCATGTTTTGTTTTCATCAAAACCCTTAATGCATTGTTCTAAAATATATATATTTAATATATATTAAATTAGTAATTTATATATATCCAAAAAAATCATAAATAAGTAAAAAAATGATCATTATAATGTAATTTGTTTATATCAGAATATTAAAAAAAAATCTCAACATTCATCTCGTTATATTTACCCATGACCATATAATAAAATGTATTTTAATATTTATGAAAGAATTTTTTTTATATGTTTATTTTTACTATACATCTGGTTATTGTGTATTTTTTTATATAGGGAAACATGCTATTGTTGTTTATTTACCAAAATACACATTCCATGTGTTATATTGTTTCTCCTTGAACATAATTATTATAAGATGGTTTAATTCGTCTATATGATCATAACATTCTGTTATCACTATTTTATTCAACGAATAAAAATTTATATCAAAAAAATTAAAAATGTATCTTACATTAGGAATTGAAATTTATAAATGCACACACCACCTAAATATTTCTTATTTGAAGAATATGTCCTATTCGATAGTTGAATTATTTTTTGTTTTATATACACATCCATATTTATTTTATTTTATTTCCCTCCTTTAAATTAGGTTGATTTAAACATCCCTACCATTGCTCTATTTTTAATGTATTTCGACAAAAAAGTTAGTAAAGATGTATGAATTATTTAACTCAACACTCTTTCATTGAGTTATAAGATTATTGTTGGAACAAAATTCATATTTTTTCCTCCACCGTAAAATATTATAATGAAATAGATTATAATTATATCATTGGAAAATTACAATTTTTATTAAAATGTTATCCCTTCATTAATTCTTTTCGCATGAAAGTATTATGTCATTAAGAATAAATTTAATCATCTTTACAGACTATATTTGTCCCCTATAAAAATTCACTCATTCAACAAATGATTAATTTTTCAAATTTTAAATTGAATAATATAATATATCTTTTTTATCAATTTTTATTTAATTTTTTTTCAAATTATTTTTTATTACACTTTTGAAATTTAGGATTTCAACAAAATATTATTTAAAAATATTAAAGGGATTTCATCCTATTAAAATAAATCTCATCATCCTTCTTGAATATCCATTCTAAAAAACATTTATATTTTTGAAGAATCCATTATTAACATTTCATTAAAAATAATTATTTAAAAAAATCCAGGAAAACTTTTTGGATGAAACTTCTGAAAGAGACCAATAACATTGTTTTTCGTCAAATTATAAAATATTTTAGGAAAAAAAATTTTATGAATTATCATTCATTTTACTTTTTATCTATGATAGATCTATCTCATTTGGAGTTACGGTGTATTATATTACTTCTCAATCATATTAAATAAAATCTATATAGGTTATTGATTTTTGGAATCACATGATCAAATTCCTGATGTAACATTTATGTAATACCATTTCAAATTATACAAACCCAATCATAATGACCTATGGGTTCATGATATGTTTTTTTTACATATTCTTGTGAATAACATGCATATGATATAACATTTTTAGATAGGTTGGGTCCATTAAATCAGGTTTGGATTTTTGAATACCCTTTAACACATTGGTTAGGGTCTTACGTAAAATGGTACAAAAGTGATGTAAGATATTACTAATATATTCAAAATGTCTTGTGTGTATTTTATTGTTGAGTTTGAGATGTGAGGAATGTGAATTATTTTTATGTTTATAGTGATATGATTGTATAATATTTTACATTCACAATGTGATGTTTACAAATTATTATTATTATTTTCATAACGTGGGGCATGTATATTATTCATCTATTTACAAAGTGATTTGAGTATATAATTGTTATGTTGAAAAAAATATGTATATAAAACATTTTATAATTAAAAATATGATTTATTTTAGTTATTTAATTCTTCATAGGATTCACATTCATAGATATAGCACAATTATATATGAATATTTCTCACAATAAGAATTGCATTTTGGAGGACTATACTAGTTTTATGTCTTTGAAAATATTGGACACATTCTTCTAATTTTATTAAATAGATTCCAAATCTCATGTAATGATCCTTTCCTTTAGTACTAATAAATAAATCCATTCTTCATAACATTCAAAAATAAAACATAGGAATGGTTCATCTCAGAATCACACTAAGGGTAAATAAAATTTACACATTTGCATAAAATTATTAGAACATGACAGTAACATTTGAATATCATACCTTACATATCATTTATTGTTGACAAGATTCCTGGAATAATGATTGGATGTTCATATGTAATTAATTGTTGGGTAAAACTAGTTAAATCCACAATGACATTATATTTGAATAAGACAAATAATTTTTGGCATTTAAGTAAGCATATAAACTCATTCCCTATAAGTCAAGGGGTATTTTTAAAACCATTTATGGAACATAATGGGGGAAAGTACTACTGAGAGAGACCCACTAGTATCCCCCATTCCATCCCTTTCATCTTAGTGGATCAGGTTATACCAACATCTTATAGTAGATCAAGCTTGTCATCTTGTCCCCATGATTTTCTTGTGTGATATAAATCGTTACCTAATCCACTATAGGGATACATAGTTCCAACTCATAGTTTATGCTACAATGGGCTTACCCAACACTTTCTAGGCCACCCCATGACATAATATATAATGGTAATAACCGATGCTATCTTGGACACCCCATTATAGAAACTAAAATAGGCTTACCCAGTGCATTCTTGGCCAACCCATTGTATGAGATATTTCCATTTACCAAAATTGGAATAATGTAAAATGGAATTTCATATCTACATAAAAATCTAAAAATACTATTCATTCATAACCTGATTAAATGAAGGAAAATAAGTGGGTCTCATGTTAATATATTTGAAACATGATTATCATTGGGAAATGAAATAGGTTTAATAATAATCTCATTGACAAGTTATTGAACATTAGAAATGAAATGTGTTTAATTAAAATCATGTAATCATATCATATAACATTTAATGATATAATATCAATGGTATCATTGGATTATATCTCTATTAAATCATAAAATATAACAACGGATTTCATCTTAAATGGATAATGATTTTTAAAATATCACTAAGAAGATAAATATTCTATAAAGATAAATTTTTAAAACATACTACATTCTATGTATATAATTTATGTAAAAACATTTTGGAAACATATAAATGAATAATTAAAAATAATTTAATACATTTAATGAGTAAAATATCATTCCTCCTTTAACAATAAATTTTTCTTATAACAAAACTTATTGAATAAGTCATCCCTTGAAAATAAACTTGAACTCTTATAATGGAATATTTAAAAATTATTTAAATAACTTATTAAAAAATAAAATGAAATTAAATTTTTTTTTCTTTATAATGATGATAAATAATCTTTTAAATAAACATTTCAATGTAATTTTTTGAAAACATTGTTATTTAATAAAAAGAATTTCGAATGATATTTAATATATGATCCATTTTTCTTAAAAAACATTCCTAATCATTTTAAGTACCAATGAGTTGAAAATAGTAATTATAAATGAAAATATAATAAATAAGAATTGTATATTATATTTCATTATATTTCATGAGATATGGAACATAATATGTAATCAAGGGAATCAAAATTATAAACAATCCTGAAAAAAATAACATTGTAAAATAAACTCTTACCACTTTAATTAAATTTAATCATAATCCACAAGAAATAAAAAAAATTAAATAAATCTTTAAAAAAAATTAAATTGAAGATATAACAATGAAATTTCCATTATATACACATTTTCAATGTGTATATCATGATTATAAAACATGTGTCATAAATAAATATAATTGAGTAATAATTACCAATAGGTTTGGTAAAATTCAGACAGTAAATACTATGAAAATATATCATAAAATCGATATGATAATACCCATAAAATTTGATTTAATATTAATAAAATATCTCCATGGGTATTATATATATCACATAAAATAAATTAGTACTAAATATGGTATAATTATCATATAAATAAATGAATACATGAAATCTCATTACTACCTAAGTGATTTTGAATCCTGATATATGTGAAATAATAAAAATAATTGAAACATTTAACATTATGAAACAAATTAAATTCATGAAGTAATATTTTTTGGGGTATTATATACACCCTAGAAAAATAACAAGCAATGAGTGTATAATATATCGCCCAAAAATGATTCTGAGACGAGAAAAGAATTAACCTATATCATAAAATTAATCATAATTTTTCAGACCTCCATTTTAATAAATAAAAATTTATTGTATATCAACCACAAGAGCACATTCATATACATCATTCCATTTATAATTTTTTAAAATTCAATAACCCATTTGTTAAAAATTTTATGTTAAAGGTACACTTTTGGAAGTAACAACTTTACTTTTTTTATGTATTGACATTATAATTCTTGATACTCTTATTTATATCATGATTTAAATATTTAATTAATTTAAAACATGATTTTAATATCATATATATTCATTATATATGTATATATATTAATATATAAATATATAAATTATAAATTGATGAAAATGTTAATGGTGGTGTATGTTGCATGTACATAACTTGATTGTTTCTATTTTCTAATAGTATTGAAAGAAAATATGTAAATGAAATATTTGTATATATTATATGTATAATATTATTTTTATTCAATATATAACATTAATTTTTAATAATCCCATAAAAAATATTTTTTATGTAAAGGATGGATGAATCACATCACCTGGAGGAGTTGGGAGTCAAAATGTCTAGAAATAAAGGTATTGTATTCCCAAAAAATTGATTGCATAAAGGTATTTGTTATATAATAATTGTAGAATCAAGAATACATCATATATATATTATATATAATATATTTATAGAATTTACATCATTATTTTCAACCATGAAAAGTATCAATGTAAGAACAAATGAAATCAGATCGAGGGTGGTAGTCCACAATACACATGAACCATGATTGTGTATCCCAATTGATGGAAATATATGTTGGTATAGTTAATTCACATAAAATAAAAAATAACAGTATATTATGGATTTTTAGTTCATTTTATATCCATGTAATAGGAACTATTAATTGTTGTATGTGGGAATAAAAAAGTTATTTTTAAAATATGTTACAACTCTTCGAAAATCATTATTTTGGTTTGTGATGAAGGGCCTCCAAGACTGGCTTTCCATCCAAAGAGACAATTATAGGATTATGTTAAGGAAGTTGGAAAATAATTTTTGAAAGTTATTCATGAATAAAATTAATTTAGATCAGAAATGAAATGAGTAAAAATGTGAGTTCACTTTTACAATGGAGGAGGAGTAGCATTCTAGTAAATATAAATGTGTAAACAGAATTGATAGGTATCCATTACATCATGTATCTCCAATAATGGTATATTATATAATAGTGGGATTATATGGTATATATATTTCTATTAAATGGATTTTGGAAATGTATTTTACTTATTTATCTCCTTATATTAATGTTAAACCACTAAGTATTCTCATTTTTACCATAGTCAATGTAATTAATTTTTATTATCATAACTAATCCTTTTAGTCGAAAACTAATTTGAAAATATGAGAAATTATATAATATTATAATTAAAAATTTGGAATTCAATTTTACAAATTCTTCTCAAATTAGGGGCAAAATCCTTTATAAAATCAATCCTGCAGATGGAACTAGACAACATGTTTTCAAAATGAAAAATTCCACAAGATTGAAATGTTTTTATATAAATTTCACTATGAAATTGGATTCAATGACATAAATTGTATTAATATATTTAAAATTAATATATATATATTTCAAAAAAAATTAATATATAATTTAAATATGTGAATAATTTAGATGTAAATTCATTTGTCAATTAAAATTTAGAATTTTGAATATTCCTCCAAAAAATGAAACATCTCAGAAAATTATTAAAAATTCACCCTAATTTAATTTTTAAATAATTATTAAAAAAATTCATTTTATAATATATTCTATATAAATTTATTCAAATTTATATAATGTGCCCCATTGAAATGAGAAAAATTTACGTTTTTTAAAAATATATATATTTTTATGGGTATAATTTTTTTTTCTTATCATTTTTCTAGAATACACACATAAAAAATATTAAATAGTAAATTGAATATAATATATATATCATTAGAATAATTTATCCATTTTTATAATTATTTAATTGAGGTAAACCATGTCTTATGGAATAATTATATTTTTCTAGCAAATGATTCCTATATTTTAAAAAGGGATTTATTTTCCTTTATATATAATTGGTCACAAAATAATCATCCTTATAGAAATGTGTAAACAATATTTTCATAGTTTAATAAATCATATCTAAAACCACTAATCCAATAGCTAGGTAACAAATATTATAATATTTTAATACTAATATTAATATTTAATTGTAGTTTTGTAAAACTAAATCTTATCTATCATGAACGTTATCTACAGAACCCAAAAAATTTTCTTACATAATTCATACATAGTGTAATGTTTATAAAAAATATATATACTTTTCATATAGTATAATATTATCATTTTATTGCATAAAAGTTATAATTACATGGTTCTATCATTTAAAAATATCAATATTTAGTGAAATGTGAAATGGAAATCAACAAAAATTTATTTTATATCAAAACAAAACACAAAATATCATGGTGTTACATTCTACCCCCCTTAAAATGTATTTTTGCAAAAAAAAATTATATGGGTTACCAATGGATTAATACTTGAAATTTCCTTCCATATAATAATATCTCATTAAAATGAATACTAAATTTTCCATTAATATAGAAGTTCTGTAACCATAACAATCACCCAAATTAGCTCAAAATCGGTTTCTATATAAATGAACATAGGCTGGGAGTGATGACTGTACATGGATGAATATTTTTAATAATTATTGATAGTGATATCGATCATTGATCACCAAAAATTGAATTATCAATTGAATGTTAATGTAATAAAAACCATAAATCTACAATGATTTATAAGACCATTAATTCATTAGAAATTTTGGTATAATGAATAATATTTTCCAACAAGATTTTCTTTTATTTGGTGAATCCTTTCATATACTAATAACATTAAGAATTATACATACTTTATATTATCCATTTTAATGTGATCAATATTTCTCTTTGGTTACACCTTAAAAAATTTCAAATTCATCTCTCACCCTTTGAAATGATATCTAATTAAAAAATCTAGAGGTAACAATAGATCATGTTGTTGAATGATAAGTCATTCAATATTTTTTTTAGCATAACTGAATAATAGAAATCATAGGTTTATAAACAAAACATTAATACTCATATAGTGAGATAACATTTTAACCTAAAAATCATAATATGTTGATTAAATTAAACATTCCATTTATGGTTATTATTATAACCATTTTAAAATATTAAAATCAAAAAAATAATTAAAAAATCAATAAATATATAAAATGAAGTTTAAAATCGATTACCAATATATAATAAAGATTCTCTTGGTTGTCACATACCAAACATGGGAATAACATTATCATGTGTTCTCTTGAAATGTGGTAATAACCCAAATTAAAATAAATCCATATTGAAATCATACATGTTTCATTATATAAATATAATATTATTGGGTATATTCCTTAAAACAATTCTATAAACACCATCAATGATAGAATAAACCACATTGTCAATAAATTCTTGAGAAGTTATAAGGTAATAAATATCATCTAGTTTACTTATTTATATTCAACATATCATTATTAAAAAGTACCTATCTAAACATTGGTAATGTATTAAGGGTTAGTGTGGCCTTAATCATGTGTTTTCCTAGAATATAACCTATCCATTAATCAATTATATATAATATCAAAACCATTCATTATATTCTTTTAATCCGATAGCGAAATACATAAACTAAATAACATATTTATAATTCACCATTCGTGTTAATAAATTATCAAATATACATACATAAAAACTTTTACTACACAAAAAAATCCTTAATACATTTACAATGACACCTCATCATAACACATAATACCACTACACTTTTATATTTTATAAGTATTGTAATCACCATAAAAAATATAACCATTACTTGTGAAACCTTTAAAATTATCTTCATGACCTCTCCACTTAAGGAATCATTTTATATAATTTACATTTTTCCATATTTATATCAATTTTCAATTCATTTTTCATTTGGGAGGCTAATATTCCAATCCATTTAGTTAACTTGACACATTAATTTTTTCCCTATAGTTTCATGATTTTTGTTCTTCTTTTCCACAGTCATAATATATTCATGATATAATGAGTCATCTATTTTGTTGATTCTTCCCACATTCTTGAAATAGGTAAACTAAATCTTCTATTCTATATGGTATAAAATTCCAGATTTCTCAAGAAAATACTTATTTTTCTTCCTTGGTGACTTTGAGAGTTGATTAAGGTTCACATTGTTAAACATGTTTTGGGAAAACTGATTATGAATGATAAAAAAAATACTTCATTCTAATTATCATCCCACTTGATTATACATTATAAAATTAGTCACCAGATTCAATGTTAACACAATTTTTTATGGTTCACGCCATTGTCTAAAACCATAAAGCATAGCGTGAACAAAAATTCTCGTAGAACAAAATGGAATAGTCCTAAAAAATAACATATATGATTTCTAAATTTTTAAACATTCATTAATCTATTAAAAACTATCATTATCCTCTGGTTCATATCTATATATATAAATTGAAATATACACATTCATATTACTAATGACTTCTCATCTATGTTTCTAAAGGATGAGTGAACCTTTTCTTAGACATCACATAAGGTGGCCATTTCAAAACATATATGGATATTACCTCATTTTATATGAATATATGGACTATTATGAATGTACATTCATGAGGACTGTAATATTTTGTTGACTTCAATAACATCAATGAAAATATTCTAATTTGGTGAAAGATCATCAAAATCTTATGGAATGATATTCACCTTTCTTACTACTACGTCAAATAAATATTTATGAATTGGTAAAAGAAAACATAATAAAGGGTTATATTAGATGGTAAGTGTGGGTAAATATAGGAATTACGTAAGAATAACATGATATCAAGTGTTTGAGAACATTAGAGTAACATTGGAAGATTATACAATGCATTTCCAATACCATATACCTGATTCATGGAATAAATATTGGAAGTTAATAATGCATGAATCATAATGAAATCTTGATAATGAGATATTATATAATAACATAGTAATAATATATATATATATATTTATATATATATATAATAATATAATATTATTCCCTCTAAGTGATCTACTATTGAGATGATATACCACAGAACTTCATGGGTGATACACCTTCTGAATGGAAAACAACATCGACCATAGAAGAAGCCCATTATTTATAGCTAATCGCGTTATACCTTCTTCCCATAGTATATAAATCCCCCAAACATGTTTCCATTATTATATTATGTCATATAAATCATTACCCAATTCATTAGTGGGAGATAGATATGTCATTAATCATTTATGTTCTTATAGGATTACCATGAACTATCCATTAAACTCAATTTTATAAAATATAATAATCCTACCATGTTCTATCATGTCCTCAAAATCATATATGATAAAACAATATTTACTAGGTCTATTTTGACACCCCATCATATATGTTGTAATGGGATTACCAAACACTATATGGGTCAACCCATTGTAAGCAAAATGTACCTGAACCACCACATGTATATGTTATAGGGAACATTAATATAATTATTAAAAAAAAAAAAATTATAATTTCATAACATGATTAACACAGAGAAATTAAATGAGTTTCCTATCAGTCGCTTCTAATAATGATTATAATTTGGAAAAGAAACAAGCTTAATAATATATATATTTTAAACTTGATTTGCGTGTGGAAAAAAATGGGTTCCATAAACAACATTCCATAAAATCATATAACAACAGTATGAATAATATTAATGGTATCATTGGATCATATCACTATTATTTCATGAACTATATCAACGTATGTCATCTTATATGGATAATTATTATTGTGAGAACACTTAGAACAAAACCATTCATTGATAATTACTTTTTAAAAATATAATATTTTCAAAATTATATTCCTTGAAAACAAAATTTAAAACATATAAAGTAATCATTAAAACATTTTAAGACATTTCTTGTGGAAAAAGTAATATCTTCTTTATATAATGATTTTTAAAGTATAAAACATTTTTAATACTTTTTTCAATGAAACGAACCTTGAAAAAATTTAAATGATGTTTCAAAAATAATATAAATCATTTTTATAAAATTAAAAACATTAAATGTCAATTTACTAGGAAAATTTCATAATATATAATTTGAATATATTTTTTTAAAACATTTTTAGAAGACCTGATTTTTGAATAAAAAAATTTCTTGACCGAAAAGGGAATTATGGTCATTTTTTATTAAAATTTTTTCTTAATCATGTTAACAACCAAAGAGTGGAAAATGGATCAATTAAATTATGATATAATGAATATATAGAGAATATGGAAGTTCAAGATCGTTTTTTATATATGGATCATAATATTTCATCAATGGATGCATAATAATTAAAAACCACAATAAATGATGAGATTATAGCCCAAAAATTATAAAAAAAATTAGCATTGAATCAAAATCCATATAATAGAATAATTGTACACGATTATTAAAATATCATGAATATAATTAAATTTATTATATGTCATGTCCTTGGGTATTATCTAAACATTTTAAAATAATATACATTTATAAAATAACATTTTTCTCAAATAAGTTATATTGAGACTAAAATAACTTTCCAATTTGGAAACATTCCAATCATAAAACCAATAATATATATAAAATCAAATGGATATGTATATACCCATGATTTTTATTATAAAAAAATAGGATAAATTCATGGGATGTATATACACCCCACAATAGAGAAAAATGGATTATGGATTATGTCATGCTGAAATAAAATTGAGACTAGAAAACCCTTTACTATATGAGTAAATTTTGAATCCTTAGTTATGTGAAATAATAATATCAATTTAAAATTTGAATATCATTAAAAATAAAATTCATGAAATAAAATATTATATAGATTTATAAATATAACACAACAATAATATGTGATGAATATAGCCTATATCTCCCAGAAATAAAAAAGGTATGATGAAATCATTACCATAAGTGTTGAAATTATTCTTACACATTGAAAAAACCTATAAAATAAGTATATATTTATTATAAATAAAAAAATTCCAAATTATTTTATATAATACAATATATGATTTTACTGGGACAATGTATTACCCATTTATGAACTATTTTATGTTAAATATAAATATCATGTAATAACCTCTTTATTGTTTTATATATTGTTTGACATGATATTATTGAACCTCGTAATTAGATTATGAATCAACAATTTTTTGGATTTAAAATATTATTTAAATATTAAATATATTTTTTATTTCATTAGTTGTAAAATTCTATAAATATTGGAAATGTTAAAAGGAATACACTATTTGTGGAGTTGGTAGGTCGTGCGTACAAATGAACACAATTTCAATTTTTATATCACACTAAATGAAATGAAGAAAATGATATATATATATATATATTACCATTAATTTTTCATTATTATTTCAACTATATAATATAATTTTAATAAACTAATACATAACACATTCTATGTAACGTTATAACGAATCAAATCGCATTGTAGAGGTGGTAGTTCACATATCCACCAACAATGTTATCGTATTCCCACAAAATGGAATGATTGAAGGTATTTTTTATAGACTAATTCCAAAATAATAAATAAATAATAAATATCATATATATTGTATAAAATTATACATTTCATTGTTATTCCAAAACTTGAATGGTGTTAATGTCTGGACGAACAACATTGGTTAGCTAGGCAATAGTCCCTTATACACACAAACGATGAGTGTGTATCCCATATGATGGAAGTGTGTGTGGGGGTATGTATTACCATTAAAAATAAAATATATCACTATATATAAAATAACTAAGTTATTATATAATCATTTAATAGTAAAAATAATTTGTTCGGGAAAGCGATAAAACAAAAGTCATCATTGAATAATGTTAAATATTGAGTAACTCGTTTTGGTTTGCATTAATGTGATTTCCTTGTTGAATTTATGACAAAATATAGGCATATAATATGATTATAATAAATTTCGGAAATTATTTTATGGAGTTTTTTTAGTGATGGGTATATGGTCTAAAAATGACTAACCAATGTAGTTTATTACATTTTTAGGTTATTTGACCTATAGATAATGTTTAAAAATAAATTAAATTCGATTTTACCTCTATCATTTTAATTAATTAAAATTACATTTACTAATATTTTTTGTCAAATTTTTTTGATCATATTAGGAATTAAAAATTATGATGATTTCAGAAAAATTGAATCAATTTAACCATATCCCAATATCAAAAGTCATTGAAATTAATTTAATATGATACCCTTATACAAGATGAGAGAATATGTTTTCAATGTGAAAATGTCAATTTTTTAAAAGTTTTTATACCCAATTTCAATTTTAAATTGATTCAAATAACATAAATTGCATTAATTAATTTATAATGGATCTAAATATAATTTAAATAAAAGTGAAAATTTTATTTAACTATATATGTAAATTATATGAAAATGTAGTTTTTGATTAAAATTTGTTATATTTCACTATTCATGCAAAAACTAAACATCTTAGAATGATACCTAAAATTCACCCTAATCAAGTTTATTTGTATCAATTGAAAAATTTTATTTTATCAAAAATAATTTATAGAAGATTCATAATACAATAATAATAACATCTCCATTAAAATCCAGTAAAATTACTATTTTGGAAAACATATATCTTGATGAGAAAAAATTGGTTTAATTATTATCATTTGTATAAAAAACACATGATGAATGTTAAATATTTGATTAAATAAAATATATATATCAATAAAATAAATGATTATAATTTTTTTAATTAATATATTTATGAATAATGTGTTTTATTTCAAAAATAGTGTTTTCTAGAAAAATATATCATATATATTAAAGGAAGTTTTATTTTATTTTTCAGTTGATTGGTAAAAAAACTATAATTATTTACATGTGTAAACCATATATTCTTAATTTAGATAATATTATTCATAACCAGCATTCCAACGAAAATTAGACATCTATAATAATATTTTGAAAATAATATAAATTGGACATTGTATTTTTATAAAACGTGGTCTTGTGTCACATGTATGTTATCAACAGAATTTGACATTATTTTATTCCCAAGACATATATAGTGTTTGATTTACGGAATGATAATATATTTTGTGTGTGTGGAACAAGCCTGAAATGTTTTTTTGTATAAATAAATAGTAAGTTGGTTCTTTCCAATAATAGAATATAAATTTATTGTGGCATGAAATGAGAATAAAGAATATATAAACTAATTAAAAAAATATTAAATATCAGGGTGTCACATTATACTAATGTTCATAATTTGATGCATGTAAATTATTTTTATTTTGAAAACATTTTTCATTGACATTATTTTAAGGTTCGTACTTTTATGAGTGGGTTAATTAATGTTAAATTTTCTCAAAATTTCATTATTTCCTATGATTATGTAAAGTCCAATAAAATTCAAGGACTTTTTTTCATAATTTTCTTTGGGATTTTACAACAGCGCAGTTTCTGAAGGCACCTAGTTCTGAGGCCCGGTGTGCCCAGAATCGTTTTCCAAAGTTTAGCTCGGGTACATTCAGTAAACGAACGGGCTGATTTTTTCTAACATTTGAACCAGTGCTCGGAATCGGATTCTGAGGGCACCGTTGAAATCGATGCATCGGTAATTTCTTAGAAACACCTTTTTCGGAGTTGCGTTTGGTCGGGTGTGTTTTTTTTTAAATTTTCGGGTTAAGTAAATGAATAAAATAAATTGGTCGCACCATTTATTTTATTTATGTCGTTAAACTAAGTTAAGGGGTTAAAGTGGGACCCATAATATTCTACACCACTAGGTAGGATATTTGTGTGGTGGGGCCCACACGAGCCCGACCGTTCCTTTTATTCTTAAGTAATGCACCCACACCCCCCTTTATAATGAAGTCAACTCTTGCATTTAATCTGGATATTAAACGTCTCATTAATTGGGATGTTTTAAACTCCTCAATTAATTGATCGTTTATTTTCATTTTGAATTTCAAAGAGTTGGTTTGAGTGTTAATAAAATAAGACAACACTTATTTTATTTGGGTTGGAACTTATTGTGTGGAGAGGATATGGAGAAAAGCCTTCTTCTTCGATGAAGAATGCGAAGAACGCGAAGAATACACCGATCTCCGATGAAGAACGCCAATTCCTCGGAGACCGACTACGAGATGCCGTGTACCGCGACGCCAACGACGCTTCTTCCACGACATTTCTTCCCCACGACGCGATGATCCTCCTTCCGCGATGCCTTCTTCCGCGATGGTTAATTCCATGAAGAATCCTCGCTCATCGAATTCGACAAGGTTGGGATTTATTTTAATTGTTGTTCGTGAATTCTTCCAGTGTCTTTCGTCATTTCTATTAGAGCCACCTGATACCACAATAACGGGAGGGGGTCGGACCGCACGAACACGGCCGACCCCCCTATCCCCTTAGGTTGTTTGATGTTGATTGCGGCACGAACATGGCAACGCGGTGCTGAAGCACCAAGAGGAAATATTAAAGAAGGGGGAGAAGCAGCGTCGTCGCGCCGCGCCGTTGAAGACGGACCAAAGACGTGCCACGGTCGCGCCACGCCGGAAAACTACAAAAGTGTCGTGGCCAGAGCGGGGCCGCGGTGGAGGGGCGTGGAGTCATCATGTCGCACAGGACAGACCAAGGCCACGGCTGAGGCCGCGACGGAGCGGGGAGACCGGCGGCCAGTTCCGGGCCACTGGCGTCGGAGCAGGGGGGACAGGCCAGTGCCGGTCCTGTAGCGGCAGCAGCCGTCCGGCCAGAGTGGGTCGGCCGGTCAGGAGAAAACTGAGGGTTCGTAACCCCCGGTCGGCCAGCAGGTACGGCCCCCCACATGGGGGTCGCGGGTTCTCAACGTGGGGGGCAGCCCCCCCCCCCCTTCACCGCTAGGCCGTTACGGCAGAGCCGCCTAGTCGCTGGCCGTGCCAGCGCGCCGGTCCGGGCTGCCCAGGCTAGGTCGGTCCGCCCAGGCCGGGCCGGGCCGCGCCCAAGCTGGGCCGTGCCCAAGCGGCTCAGACCCAGACCCTGTTCCGGTCGACCCGGTTCGGGACGACCCTGGGGGTATCGGGCCGGGTCGGACCGTGCCCGAACCCCCTAATACTGAACCTTTTTCAGTCTGTTACCCATAACATGGGATACAGACCTCCGATCGACACACCTCCAGTTATGTAGCGATCCTTGGATCGAGACGGTCATTTCAGTATATTACACCCAGGGTTTCGAAGAACTTTGGGTTCAGCTGGGTTTGTTCGTACACGAAACCAACCGGGCCCTCGGAGCGGAATCGCTTATAACATGAGCTTCGGAGGTCCAATTGACATGTCGTCGACATTGTTGGATTCCTCTTAGTGAGACGGACATTTTGGCTTACTCCGCTTGAGGTTTGGACGCAGTTGGAGTATGATCGGGTTGGTTTTGACATAAAAACCAATTAGGCCCCTGAAATGAAAAAGCCAATAACACTCAGACCGGGCGTCCGATTGACACGTCGTCTATGACGTTGAGTTCCTTTTGACGATATAGAACATTTGGATACATCAAATCTGGACTATGTGTCCGTTGATGTATCAGCCCCTCGGCTCGTGGAGCGGACCCTCCCGAACGAGGTTGTTGTGTGCTGCAACCCTAGTTCTGGGTACAACTGCGTCGATGATGACAACTGTGAAGAAATCCTCCATGGATTCGACGGAGATGACTACAGCACTCAACGATCCTACGTGGATCAGTGATACCGATCCTGTGTGGGTCAGATCCTGTGTGTGTCAGCGCTCAGTGGCCCTGTGTGGGCCAGCGCCTACAGATCTGGTGTGGGTCTGATCCTGTGTGGGTCATTGCGGGGGTTAGTTATCTATCGATCCTATGTGGGTCGGATCCTTTGTGGGTCATTGCGGGGGTTAGTACATATCGATCCATTGTGGGTCCAACGAATTAGATGAATCAGGGGCTATATCTGATCATCTCTATCGTCATACGAAGAATTATACCTGTGTGAGATGTATCTTGACTTTCAATCCTTATCATCAATATGTTTGACTTGATATCCTATGGGGATAACGTTATGCTTTCCTGTGTGGATTGGGTTGTGGTTTCCTGTGTGGACTAGTTTCTACTTGAGCTCGGATGTTGGGGCTGAACGATAATTGATGACTTAGGTATATGTATGTCCATATTCCTACATAGTGTCGGATGTTACTTCGTGTTTGTATCTTTCCTTTGTGGATTATCCTTTGTGGATTCTGAAAGGCCTTCGGGGGTCTCGGGGTCCCTACTGAGTAGCTTATATTCACACCTGCATGGGCTATGCCCGCACTATGTTGTGTTGGTTGTAGCCGACGGACAATGATGATCGTGGTTGAGGCACGAGGAGTAGGTCAGTACCTAGAGGTGGATCACTAGGCGGGGCGTACTCGGAGCGGACGGCTGGACCCGAGGAGCTGTGGAGGCTATCTGTACCCACCCTTCATGTGGGACTTCCAATGGACGGCTTGAGGCTGCGCCTTTACTTTCAGTTGTTTTTTCTCTTTCCAGTTGTACTTTACTTTCAATTTGGGTTTGTATTCTGGATCACATACATTTTCCACACTTTCTGTTGTACCCAGTTTTTATTTAGTGATTACTTATTCTTTCTTGCTCTGTGGTGTTTTTTTACTTTACAAAGGAAATGCCATCACTTTTTTATCGGGAATTATGCCTTGGTGCTAGTCGACAGCCCCTGGCCTATGGAAGGTGGGCTTGGGGTAGTCACAGCACGGGCCCCGAGGATAGGTCATGACAAATTTGTATCAGAGGACTTCGGTTCAACCATAGAACTTCTGACTCTGATCTTTTTCTATGTGGAGCAATAGTGTTATGAGTATTGAGTGTGGTTATCAGTCCAGGGATTCCAGTGTTGGTGCGGCGGCCAACGTATCCATACACCAGTACCCTGACTTCTGATTTCCGACTTAATGCACGAAAACACTGATAGAATTTGTGTTACATGTTTTCTTTGTGATTACTTTTTTTCATCTCACCAGGTATACTGTTTGAACGTGGCGCACCTGTTTCCTTTTCAGGATGGCCCCACGGCAGAAGCCATCTAGGGATCCGAGCGTTGTACATGACGACAGCACAGCGAGCGACGAGGCCTCGGTACAGGGCCCTTTGACAGCAGAGGCACCGGCGGTACCTCTACCCGCCGAGCCATCGATGCTACCATCCCCAGCCGCTGACGATGCATGTCACCTTAGTGCACTGCACGAGTTTTAGCGCCAACGACCACCCAGGTTCCGCGGGGAGACGGACCCTCAGGCAACCGAGGATTGGCTGGAGGTAGTTGTACGGGTTTTCAGGTTAGTGAGGACACCATTAGACCTCATGGTGATCCTCGCAGCGAGCTTTCGGCACGCGACAATAGGCAGATGGTGGAGCTTGATGCTCCAGGTGCACGATAAGGAATCTATCCTCTGGAAGGAGTTTGAGAGCCTCTTTCGCTCGATGTTTGTCCCATCCTCCCTCCATGCGGTGTGCATCCAGGAGCTTCTACAGTTGCGGTAGGGCAGCTTGACGGTCGCCCAGTACTCGGCGAAATTTACCGTTCTCTCATGCTACTCAACAGACATGGTACGAGTCCCATTCTTCTGGGCCCGGACCATTGAGTAGGGATTGAGGCATGAGATCGGGGCATCACTGATCTCCCTTAGCATTCTGACATAGGCAGGGGTACTGGAGTGAGCCCATCTCATCGAGAGCTTCCTTGCTGAGCCAACATCAGCAGCGAGACCTACTGCAGGGCGGCACATAGCAGAGTCTTCTGCAGTAGGCTGTTTATAGATGACTCATGGGTCTAGGCAGACCAGACCCTCAGGCAGACGACCTCAGGACACTGGCTCAGCAATGCGGGGCACACAGCGCTGAGCCAGTCATTCGAGAGGCAGACAGTGCTACGCATGCGGCGGGCAAGGCCACATGGCTCATGACTGCCTGACCTGCCATACCGAGGAGTAGTAGACAGTTGAGGGGCCACCCAGGCAGAGGTATAGGGTCGACCGTGGTGGTCTACAGGGAGAAGACGGACGAGGAAGAGGAGCTGGCCGAGCAGCAGGTGGTGGGTGATGCATTAAGGCTCTACCACAACCACCACTAGGAGGTCGACCCCGACCACTGGGAGCTGGCGGGCAGAGACATGCACAACTTCAGGCAGCAGAGGCCTATGACCACAGCGTGCCCGAGATGATTCGAGGTACTATCTGTGTCTATTCCACCCTTTCGGCAGTTCGTATAGACACAGAAGCGAGCCATTCTTTCATTGTCGATGCCCTTGTTCGGAGCTCAGAGATTCCGACGGAGCCATTGGCTCGATCCTTACGGCTAGAGACTCCTACGGGAGCAGACTCGACAATTACACACTAGTTCCGGCAGTGTGAGCTTACTCTAGGAGGCAAGAGAATCGGCTAGGATATTCTTGTAGCTGCATCGAGGCCTTACAACGTTATCTTAGGCATGGATTGGTTATCTACAGTCCATGCACAGATTGACTGTATTAGGCGCAAGGAGCGGTGTGTATGCACCGATTGGAGTAGGTTCACCTTCACCGGCGAGAAGGGAGCCTTCGAAGCACAGGATGGACTCTCATAGGGGAGAAGACAACCCATCACTCATCAGTTGGCTAGACTCATCTTAGTAGGAGTTGACGTGCGTAGTCCTAGTTTTCCTGCAGTGGTGGATCGGTACGTGGACTTTTTTTCCAACGACGTTCCAGGACTACCACCTCGCAGAGAGGTAGAAATTTATATTGACCTATACCCTGGGAAATCCCCGATATCCACAACAGCATATCGGATGGCTCCCTCCGAGATTCGAGAGCTATGGGTACGGTTGGAGGACTTTCAGTGCAAGGGATTCATCCGACCCAGTGTTTCACCCTGGGATTCCCCAATATTGTTCGCCAAGAAGGCAGACGGAAGCTTGCGAATTTGTGTCGACTATCGTCACTTAAACCAGGTGACAGTGAGGAACAAGTATCCGCTACCGAGGATTGATTTCCTCTTCGATCAGCTCAAGGGAGCACGGTGGTTCTTGACGATAGACCTCAGGTCAGGCTATCATCAGCTCAGAGTTCGGGATGAGGACGTGAAGAAGACGACCTTCAGATGTCGGTATGGCCACTATGAGTTCTTGGTTATGCCATTCGGCATAACCAATTCTTTAACAGTGTTCAAGGGCCTCATGAAAAGGATCTTTCAGCCATACCTCGATCGATTTGTCGTGGTCTTCATCGACGACATTTTGATATACTCGACGACTGAGGAGGAGCACTCCTACCACTTCTGGGTTGTACTGGACACACTCTGAGAGCACCAGCTTTATGGTAAGTTTTTGAAGTGTTAGTTTTGGATACGCGAGGTCCACTTCTTGGGACACATCATCTCTGAGGCGGGAGTTTCGGTGGATCCTGTGAAGATCGAGGAAGTGCTAGCTTGGTAGCCACCCAATAGCGTGACGGAGGTGTGGAGTTTCTTGGGACTAGATGGATACTACTGGAGATTTGTGCCAGACTTCTCTAGAGTTGAAGAACCACTCTCAGCTTTGACAAATAAGGGGAAACCCTTTGTGTGGTCAGACAGATGTCAGCAGAGCTTCTAGGAGGTGAGGCAGAGATTGACCAGCGCACCTATCTTGAGGTTGCCAGAGGAGGGAGTAGGGTACATAGTCTACAATGATGCATCAGGGACCGGACTCGAATGTGTCTTGATGCAGGAGAGGGCAGTGATCACATATGGATCACGTCAGTTGAGTTCGCATAAGCAGAACTACGCTACCCATGACATGGAGTTAGCAGTAGTGGTATTCGCTCTGAAGACATGGAGAGACTATCTGATGGGCGAGCCCTATACAGTCGATTCTGACCATCAAAACATCAGGTACATCTTCTCGTAGAAGGACCTAAACCTGAGACAGCGGTGATGGCTCGAGTTCCTCCAAGATTATGACTTTGAGATATTCTATACTACTGGAAAGGGGAATGTAGTTGCCGATGCTCTCAGCAGGAGGATGGGCTTTCAGCTACTTGGGGAGGCGACAGAGCAGCTAGCTACTTTGCATATATCTTTCGTGGATAGATATGGAGCATCCTTCCTTCAGTCACTCACAGTCACTCCTCCACTACTGAAGTGGGTCAGAGAGGCACAGCGTGGGGATTCCAACTTTGAGGTGCGGCATGCACATATATCCTTAGGATATGCACCTGATGGATTCTCCGTGGGAGGAGAGCGCGATGTACTTTTCAGAGGACATACCTTGGTACAAGATTCTTTACGAGATGAGGTGTTGAGAGAGTTTCACACTTCCCCATTGGAGGTACATCCTGGAGTGGGGAAGATGTACCAGGATCTCAGACGATAGCCCTGGTGGCCGAGCATGAAGAAGGTTGTGGTAGAGTTTGTTTCTCGATGCCTCACCAGCCAGCAGGTGAAGGCATATCACCAGGTACCAGTAGTCTTGGTATAGCCCTTGGAGGTCCCAGAGTGGAAGTGGAACGGGATATCTATGGACTTCAGGACTGGACATCCACGTACTTCCAGAGGTCACGACTTCATTTGGGTGATTGTCGACCGACTCACCAAGTCGGCTCACTTCTTACTGATCAAAGATCAGGGCTTATTGGAGAGTTTGGGATGTCTCTACGTTCAGGAGATTGTGCGGATTCATGGTGTGCCATAATCTATCGTCTCTGATCGAGATGATTGCTTTACATCCCAACTTTGGAAGGGGTTGTAGGTGGCATTCGGGTCGCAGCTACGTCTGAGTATCTCCTTTCACCCTCAGACAGATGGTCAGACGGAGCGGACCATTTAGACTCTCAAGGACATGCTCCGCACATGTGTCCTCGACTTTGGTCGCAGCTGGTAGGACCACCTACCCTTGGTGGAGTTCGCGTACAACAATAGCTACCACTCCACCATCAGGATGGCACCATACGAGGCATTCTACGGCTGACCTTGCAAATCTTCTCTGTGCTGGACAGTCTCTGGGGAGTCGGCACTAGTGGGACCGGAGATGGTCCAGGCCACAACAGAGAAGGTCTAGGTCATCCAGGAGCGGATGAGGACAACTCGGAGCCGGCAGAAGTCTTATGCGGACAGGAGGCAGAGGCCACTAGAGTTTGAGGATGGCGACCATGTCTTCTTTCGGGTCTCACCTCGACGTGGATTACGGAGATTTGGCTGAGGCGACAAGTTATCTCCGCGCATCATCGTACCATTCCAGGTCCTCAGCAGGATTGGCAAGGTGGCTTATCGCCTGGCTCTACCACCTCAGTTGCACCGGGTGCACGACGTCTTCCACGTATCTCAGCTGAGAAGATATGTACACGACCCAACGCATATCATTGACATGGGAGAGCTGGACGTTGATGATGGGGCGAATTTTGTGGAGGTCCCAGTGGAGATTGAGGATCGACAGGAGTGGGTCCTATGTGGACATTAGATTCCTCTAGTGTGCACCAAATGGCATCACGGGAACCTCTAGGAGAGCACTTGGGAGCGGGAGGCTCAGATGCATGCTCAGTACCAACTTTTTTCCCCTTGTTTTTTATGTATCTTTATAGGGATGTAAATCCCTGAGGTGGGAGTAATGTAAAGACCAGTAAAATTCAAGGATTTTTTTTTCTTAATTTTCATTGGGATTCTACAAGAGCGCAGTTTCTTGACAGCACCTAGTTCTAAGGCCCGGTGTGCCCAGAATTGTTTTCTGAAGTTTAGCTCGGGTACGTTCAGTGGACGAAGGAGAAGAATTTTTTTATCTTCTGAACCGGTGCTCAGAATCGGGTTCTGAGGGCACCATTGAAATCGTAGTGCCGGTAATTTCTTAGAAACACCTTTTCCAGAGTTTCGTTTTCTCGGGTCTGTTTTTTTAAAATTTTCGGGTTAAGTAAATGAATAAAATAAATTGGTCACACAATTTATTTTATTTAAGTTGTTAACCTAAGTTAAGGGGTTAAAGTGGGACCCACAATATCCTACACCACTAGGTAGGATATTTGTGGGGGGTCCCACACAAGCCCCGCCGTATCCTTTCTTCTTATGTAACGCACCCGCATCCCCCTTTTTAAGGAAGTCAACTCTTTCGTTTAATCTGGATATTAAACGTCTCATTAATTGGGCAGTTTTAAACTTCTCAATTAATTGATCATTTCTTTTCTTTTTGAATTTCAAAGAGTTGGTTTGAGTGTTAATAAAATAAGACAATAGTTATTTTATTTAGGTTGGAACTTGTTGCTTGGAGAGGATTTGGAGAAAATCCTTCTTCGACGAAGAATACGAAGAACGTGAAGAATGCACCGATCTTCGATGAAGAACACCAAATCCGCATCGATCGACTACGCGACGCCGTGCACCGCGACGCCAACGACGCTTCTTCCGTGACGTTCCTTCTCTGCGACGTGACGATCCTCCTTCCGCGATGCCTTCTTCCGTGACGGTTAATTCCACGATGAATCCTTGCTCATCAAATTCGACGAGGTAGGGATTTATTTTAATTGTTTTTCGTGAATTCCTCCGGTACCTTTCTTCATTTCTATTGGAGCCGCCTGATACCGCAATAACGGGAGGGGGTCGGACCGCATGAACATGGCTGACCCTCCTCTCCCCCTTGGTTGTTTGATGTTGTTTGCGGCACGAACAAAGCAACGCAGTGCCGATGCACCGTGGAAAATTATTAAAGAAGGGGTAGAAGGGGCATCATCGTGCCGCACCGTTGAAGGCAAACCAAAGACGCGGCTCGGTCGCGCTGCGCCGGAGAACTACAAAAGCGACGCGGCCAGAGCAGGGCCACGGCGGAGGGGCGTGGCGCCGTCGCGCTGCGCCAGACGGACCAAGGCCGCGACTTAGGCCGCAGCGGAGTGGGTAGACCGGCGTCCAGTTCCGGGCCGCTGGCATCAGAGCAGGGGGACCGGCCTGCGCCGGTCCCGTGGTGGCAGTAGCTGGCTGGCCGGAGTGGGCCGGCCGGTCAGGAGAAAAAAGGGGGTTTGAAACCCCCGGTCGGCCAGCAGGAGCAGCCCCCCACTTGGGGGCCGCGGGTTCTCAATGCGGAGGGCAGCGCCCCCCCCCCCCCTTCACCGCTCGGCCATTATGGCTGAGCCGCCTGGCAGCTGGCCGCGCGAGCGCGCCGGGCCGGGCTGCCCAGGCCGGGTCGGGCTGCCCTGGCTGGGCCGGGCCGCGTCCAGGCCGGGCCGGGCCACGCCAGCCGGGTCGGGCCATGCCCAAGCGGGCCGGACCCAGACCCGGTTCGGATCGACCCGGTTCGGGCCGACCCTGGGAGTGTCGGGCCGGGTCGGACCGGGCCCGAACCCCCTAATACCGAACCTTTTTCGGTCTATTACTCATAACATGGGATACAGAACTCTGATCGACGCACTATCAGTTGCGTAGAGATCCTTGGATCGAGACGGTAATTTTGGTATATTACACTCAGGGTTTAGGAGAAATTTGTGTTTGGATGGGTTGGTTCGTACACAAAACCAACCGGGCCCTCGGAGCGGTAACGCTCATAACTTGAGCTCCGGATTTCTGATTGACATGCCGTCGACTTTGTTGGATTCCTCTTAGTGAGAAGGACCTTTTCGCTTACTCCTCTTGAGGTTTGGACGCAGATGGAATACGTTGGGGTTGGTTTTGACTTAAAAACCAATCGGGCCCCTGGAATGAAAAAGCCAATAACTCTCAGACCGGGCGTCTGATTGACGCGCCGTCTGTGACGTTGAGTTCTGTTGAAGATAGGGAACTTTTGATTACATCAACTCTTCACTATGTGTCAGTTGTTGTATCAGCCCCTCGGCTTGTGGAGCGGACCCTCCTGAACGAGCTTGCTGTGTGTGGTAACCCTAGAGCTGGCTGCGACTGCGACGATGATGAAGACTGTGCAGAAATCCTCCGTGGATTTGACGGTGACAACTACAACACTCATCGATCCTACGTGGATCAGTGCTACCAATCCTGTGTGGTTCAGCGCTCAGTGGTCCTGTGTGGGCTAGCGCCTACAGATCATGTGTGGGTCTGATCCTGTGTGGGTCATTGCGGGGGTTAGTTACCTATCGATCATGTGTGGGTCAGATCATTTGTGGGTCATTACGGGGGTTATTACTTATCGATCCTTTGTGGGTCTGACAACTTAGATGATTTAGTGGTTATATCTGATCATCTCTATCGTCATACGAAGAAGTATACCTGTGTGATATGTATCTTGACTTTCAATCCTTATCTTCAATATGTTTGACTTGATATCCTATGTGGATTACGTTATGCTTTCCTGTGTGGATTGGGTTGTGGTTTCCTGTGTGGACTGGGTTGTACTTGAGCTCGGATGTTGGGGCCGAACAAGAATTGATGACTTAGGTATATGTATTTTCATATTCCTAATTAGTGTTGGATGTTACATCGTGTTTGTATCTTTCCTTTGTGGATTATCCTTTGTGGATTCTGGGAGACCTTCGAGGGTATTGGGGTCCCTACTGAGTAGATTATACTCACCCCTGCACGGGCTATGCCTGCACTACGTTGTGTTGGTTGCAGACGACGGACAGCGCTGATCGTGGTTGAGGCACGAGGAGCAGGTCGGTACCCGGAGGTGGATCACTGGGTGGGGCGTACTCGGAGTGGACACCTGGACCCGAGGAGCTGTGGAGGCTATCTGTACTCACCCTTCATGTGGGACTTCCAGTGGATGGCTCGAGGCTATGGCTTTACTTCTAGTTGTTGTTTTCCCTTTCTAGTTGTACTTTACTTTCCGTTTGGGTTTGTATTCTGGCCCACTTACTTTTTCTGCACTTACTGTTGTACCCAGTTTTTACTTAGTGTTTACTTCTGCTTGCTTGCTCTATGGTGTTTGTTTACATTACAAAGGCAATTCCTTCCCTTTTTTATCAAGAATTACGCCTTGGTGCTAGTCTCCAACCCCTGGCCTATGGAAGGCGGGCTTGGTGTAGTCATGACACGGGCCCCGAGGACGGTTCGTGACATATTACATATATGACTCAATATTAATCCATATTATATGTTAGATCATTTCAGATTACATCTACAATTATTGTTCCTTATCAGTAAATCTTACAATTAAGTGGACTTTTTAATGATATATTTCTTATATTTCTATTTAATCATACATGTTTTTGATATATCCCATAATAACATGGGAAATGTTCACGTATTTCATGTATATTATGGTGTTTTAAAAATGGATATCAGTCTTTTAAGTGAAAATTGTTTACAATTTTTTATCAACTTGACATGTTTTATGTTTTATTATAGGATCCAACTGGTCTTCTATAAATGAACAAAATGAGATGAAATAGGGAGAAAAAAAACAGCTATTCATGAGGAAATCTCTTAGCATGACCTGTGGTTTTTGAAGGGGAAGTACTATAAAAAATACAATATACATGTTTCCTATCACAATAATTTACATGAGTTCACTACCATAAGAAATTGTTTCTCAGGATAAGTAATGATATATTAAACAATAGGAAAATCAGTTACACTTCACATACCCTATAAAAGACTTTAAATGATTTACATGGAGACATATACAAAAAATCCAATACGGATGTGTATGAAAACTCATGTATCAATAACATATCATGAAAGTATTGGGACAAATAAAAAAATTAATATTTTGAAGACATTCTGGTAGATAAATGTTTGATGAAAATCATTACAAAACCACCCCTAAACTATAGACAAGGGGTATGTGTTGGGGGATATAACAAAAGATGATGTCATCCCAATGCTCACAAATAGTGGAGATCATATACTACGACTTCTCTATAGTTAATTCAATTACCTTTTCTACACCCTCTAATGGACAAAATTAGGGGATTATTTTATCATGTTATGGGGTTTTTTGTAAGAACTCATATGTTCTTTTCAGTTATGTTTTCCCTTTTTCTGGAGTTTTTAAGGAAAATAAATTTTCTGGAAATTTCAGAAGTACACGCCGTGTACTTTCTGAGTAAACGTTGTGTACTCTTCCCTGGCTTGAAGACATGTGTTGGCTGTGTCCGGGCCACACACATGGTGGGTAAGGCTGAGGTAGAGGCTAGTTAATTCGAAGTACGGAAAATTTAAGTACACGCCGTGTACTCAAGAAGTACACGCAGTGTACTTTCATTTTTTTCATTAAACGGACCGGGGTCACGCCTAACCCCCAGTTTCATCTTCTTCTTCAGTTTTGGTCCGTCCGAGAGCGACCGTACAACCGGATCTTCAACAGGCACCCGCCATGCCGTCCGTTATCCGATTCGAGTACGGTCGATTAAGTTGCAATCGTAGCGGTGAGTTCTCCCTTATGCTTGAGCCTTATTTCATGATTCCTCCTCGTTTCCATGTTATCGTGGGATGAACGTTTTGTGCATTTTCTCATATCTGTGTTGTTCTTAGAGGAATTTGTCATCGTGGTTTACATATATTGATCTCCTCGAATTGAGGTAGGTGGTTTGTGCCTTTCCGTTGAATGTTGATGAATATTTTGTGCAATTTCCACCAATACCCTTGAACGTGGTATTGCATGTTCCTGTTTTTCCCTTGTTGTATTACCTTCCTTGCTTGATTACTAGAGTAGATGTTTTTCCTGTGTTTATGGTAGCTTTACTATACTTTGGATGCTTTCTATCCTTGTTATGCATTTCTGGCATTTTGCCAGTATCCATACTTAGTCTTAAGACAGTGGAACTGCTACCTTGTTATAATTTTGAGCCTTAGTTGATAGCCATGTAGTTCTTGAGGTTTACTTGGATGATATATACGTGTGCTGAGCATGTTTAGTTATACTCAGGACTGTGAGAACCTAGATTAGTAGACCAAAGGGAAAATTGACGGAAGGGCTTCTCCAGAGTGTCTTTTAATTATGATGCGAGACCAGAAGGGGAATTGACGTTGAGTGTTTCCCCAGAGAGTCTGTAGATCCATGACGTGGGCCACAGGGGGAATTGATGTTGAGTGCTTTCCCAGAGAGCCATTAACATGATATGAGACTATAGGGGGGATTGACGGTGAGTGCTTCCCCAGAGAGTCTGCTTAATTAAGTAATTGAACCAGAGGGGTGAGAATTTGTGTGCCTCCCAGAGGGTTGCTAGCACTATAGGTTTAACCATAGGGGTTAGGATCTGAGAGCTCCCCAGAGGGTTACCTATTTTATTCTTGTTGCTGGCTGCTTACTTGTGTACTTTATTTGTTAGAACTGTGGATTGTAGCTACTTGTGCTTTTCTGTTTACTGCATCTTGTTTTATTACTGCCATGTATTCATTTCTTATTAGGCACAAATCTTTGGGTGATAGCCTACTGGGATTCTATCTCACACCCTGTTTGGGCCATGCTTTTGGGCCCAAGCAGACTATGTTACTTTAGGTATAGATAAGGGCAAGCACCCTTCTACTTCAGGATCTTGATTGCACCCGGAGCGGGGGATCATGGGACCGGGCTGTGGCTCACGATGCCAAGGATCTTACTTTGTTTTTATTTTGAACTTGGTTTCAGTTGTATTCCGCAAATTTTTGTGTCTGCTGTTTTCCTTAGATACTTGTACCTGATGCATCATTTTCGTCATAGTTATATATCTACATTGCTTCCGCTGTTTGGTTTCTATTGTCATGAATGTTGTCTACTTCTTCCACTATTTATTGTTGTTTTCTTACCTTGTATACCTTACAGAATTAGGGCATAGTTTCCCCCACCGACCCACAAAGGCCCTCACTGCTAGTCGACAGCCTCTGGCATTCGGGGAAACGTGCTTCAGGTCATGTGGCGAACCAGGTATGGGGCACCAGAGGAGGGGCTCCGGACTCGGGTTGTTACAAAGTGATATCAAAGGGGTTATTTTCTCTTGATTTACAGTTTGGAGACCTTAGCCAGGGATAGGATGGATTAGGTACTTGGTATTAAGCTGTTCCCAAGAGTAGCTAACCCGTGTACATGAAAAAGCCATAGTACCTCGTTAATTGCAGTTTTTTGGATTTGAGATTTTATGGATGGTATGTTTTCACCTAGGGTGATTTGTATGACTTGTGCGATTAGTGTTTTGATATTTCTGTTCTGTTTCTGTTGCAACCCGATGAGATGAGGGTATTCCATCTCATGAATCATACAGGAACTTGTAGAAATCACATTCCATGCATTCTTGCCATTCCATCTAGGGTGAATTAGTGATTGCATGCTGTTATGATAGGCTTTATGTAGATTATGTATGTTGTTTTGATATATGCTTGATAGATTCTATGTTGTTGTGTTAGAAAACTGTTGTTTTGTTCCTTGCTCAAAATGAACGCCAAATTTTGGTTCTTGAGGTGTTATGGGCCCTCACAGATTGGAATTTGGCATCTTTTTCTTTTTTTTTTAGTGTTTCTGGAATTCTGCGCAGTTTCTGAGCTACTGCCCAGAAAAACACAGAATACACAACGTGTACTTTTTAGATACACGCCATGTAGTTTTTAGGCCGTGTCACTGACCGTGTGAGCAGAACACGGTGTCGTTGGAGTAACTTCAGAAACACGCCGTGTACCATTGGTACACGCCGTGTGTGTTCGGAGTAGTGTACCCGGCCGTGTCACTAACAACACGGGCTGGTGAAGCTCGGGTAGAACACGCCGTGTCCGTAGGGAACATGCCATGTAGTCTTGTGCAGGTACCCGGCCGTGTCACAAACAACACGGGCCGATGTGACCTTCTTTTCTGCACGCCGTGTTTCTTCGGAACACGCCGTGTAGTCTTTCCCAGGCACCCGGCCGTGTCACAAACAACACGGGACTGTGTCACCTTCTCCTATACACGCTGTGTTTGTTCGAAGCATGTCGTGTAAGGTTCAACCGTGTAGACGGCCGTGTTCTTAAAAAACATGGGCTGCCGAAGCCTTGTCTACTACACGCCGTGTTTGTTTCTAACATGCTGTGTAGCCTTGGGTTGAGTCGGACCGTGTGGGTTAGCCGTGTAAGGAGACTCGGGCAGGGGAATAGTTTTCAAGGACACGCCATGTGTGGTGGTCTACACGCTGTTTAGTATGAAGTGTACACGACTTGTATGGCAGGAGTACACGCCCATGTCAGTGGCATAAGTAGACACACCGTGTAGTTTTTATAAACGTCGTGTAGTAGTGTTTAGCAATCTTGTGTGTTTTTCTTCCACTGTTCCCGTTTTGTACTCTTGTGTTCTCTGTCCTTATTTTTCTGATCAAAGGTGTGATTTTGATCTTTCATAGCTATGCCCCCGAGACGTCCTCTGATCATACTTCTGTCATCAGGCAGTGATCAGACGCCAGAAAGGGCTGATCAGGGACTTCCTGTCGATCCCCCAGCCGAGCCTGCCTTGGCACCGATTGTTGTACCAGTCATGGGCGCTGATGCGCAATTCAGGGAAGGTTTCATGAGGATGATGTAGGCCTTCCAGGGAGCACCGCCTCCTGCCTCATCTATGGAATACTTGACGCGGGTCTTTCAGTATCAGCATCCTCCAATGTTCTCAGGGGAGGGAGGACCTCAGGCTGCAGAGTCATGGATGGAATCCATGCTGACTATATTTGAGAATCTAGAGACGCCTCAATAGAGAAGGGTCAAGTTTTCCACCTATATGCTCTGAGACTCCACTAAGAGGTTTTGGGACGTGATCTCACAGGCGGGACAGCAGCAGGCTATGGCTTGGGAGGAGTTACAGAGCGTGTTCTACGACTACTTGTACCTGGAGACCCTGAGGGTCGATCAAGCCCGGGAGTTCATGAGCTTAGAGCAAGGTACTCTATCTGTCATGGATTATTCCTCTCGTTTCACTGAGGTACAGAATTTACACCCCTTTGAGAGGGGAGTGGGGTGTTCTTGGAGTGGAATTATGAGGATGGACTCAGGTGGGAGATCCGCTCGCAGGTGAATATCTTCCAGGTGACTTCCATTACTTCCATAATCAATCAGGCACTGATTACGGAGCGCAATCTGAGAGACTCTGGAGCTGCGAGTCAGGGCGGTTCTGCTTCCAGAGTTATCCTCCCTCCAGATGATACCAAGAATCACCGTAGATAGCACACACATGGTGATTCGAGGAAATGTGACGCATCATCAGGCAGCCAGGTGACATGCTACTAGTGTTGCCGGACAGGGCACATGAGGCTGTAGGGCCAGAGAGACCCCATGGAGTGCTGATCTTGCGGAAATATGGGTCACCTTCAGCGTTTCTGCCAGGTTTTCTCACCAGTAGTATGTGACCGGGGTTCTTCCATGACTCTTTGTTCAGGAGCATCCCCACCAGTCTCTCACCAGTCAGGAAACTAGACTACTTCTGATCATTCGGGCCAAGGTGGAGGTCGAGGCCGTGGCGGTCAGCCACCAGTCCCTCAGCACCATTAGGGAGGTTCAGCTCAGAGTGGTCAGTCAGGGGCACAGGACCGCGGTGCAGTCCAATCATTTTCCGTGCAGCAGACTTATCATGAGAAGGATCCCGACCCTTCTACTGTTCGATGTACGATTTTAGTAGCCTCAGTTTTATATTCAGCCCTTTTCGATACTGGTGTTATGCATAGCTTTATCTCTGTTGCCATTGTGGAGAGCCTTGGACTCTACATCTTTTCTTCTGCCGACTCGTTGACACTAGACACACCTTTGGGAACGAGGAGATCTAGTGTACGCCAGTGTAGAGAGTGCCCTATTGAGTTGGAAGGGTATCACTTCTTATGGGATCTCTATGTCCTAGAGATAACATGCTATGATGTCATTCTCGTCAGGGATTGGGTGATTCCCTTCCAGGAAGCCGTTGACTATTATCGTCGTAGAGTCAGTTTCATTTCACTAGAGGGTGAATCATTCCTTCATAGTGGTGAATGGGACGTTTGGGCGAGTCGGGCGGGACTCGAGCATCATGGGCTTGGAGGGGTGACAACCCAAATATCTAGCCTTTACCTGGATGATCAGGGGACTCCACAGTTGGAATTTCCTCCAGTGGTGGATTGCTTCAGGGATGTCTTTCCAGAGGACTTTTCAGGTTTTCCTCCAGAGCGTGAGGTATACTTCTCTATTGAGCTCATGCCAGGAGTGGCACCTTTGTCCATTAATCCCTATAGGATGGCCACACATGAGTTGCAGGAGATCAAGAACCAGTTGGAAGAGCTACCGGCTAAGGGTTTCATTCATCCCAGTGTATCTACTTGGGGTTCGCCTATTCTGTTTTCGAAGAAGGAAGATGGTGCCCTTTGGATTTGTGTGGATTAGAAGAAGCTAAACCAGTTGACGGTCAAGAACCGATATCCATTTCCACGGATTTATGACCTTTTCGATCAGCTTCAAGGAGCCCAGGTGTTCTCGAAGATCGACTTGAGGTCCGGTTATCATCAGTTTCGCATTAGACAATAAGATATAACTCTGACAACCATCAGGAGAAGGTACAGTCTTTACAAGTATATATTCATTCCCTTCAGACTCACGAACTCACCTGTTGTTTTCATGGCACTGATAAACTGAGTGTTCCATCATTACTTGGACTCCTTCATCTTGGTCTTCAGGGACGATATCTTGGTGTACTCTCACACTCGACACGACCATGCCGCACATCTTGAGATCATTCTGAGTACACTGAGAAAGAATCGGCATTATGCTAAACTCTCGAAGTTTCATTCTTGGATGGATCAGATTCACTTCTTGGGTCACATCATCTCAGAGGCAGGAGTATCTGTGTACCCAGACAAAGTGAGAGATGTAGTTTCCTGGGAGCAGCTGAAGAATGTTTTTGAGGTACAGAGATTCCTTGGGCTGGATGGATACTACAGACGTGACATTCATGACTTTTCTCATCTAGAATCACCTTTGACAGGTCTGACCAAGAAGGGGGTAAGTTCTTATGGTAAGATTATTTTCAGTCAGCCTTTCAAGAGCTGAAAGGGAGGTTGATGTCTGCACCAATACTAGTCTTGCCAGATCCAGGCAAGAGTTACATTGTTTATTGTGATGCTTCTGGTGTTAGGATAGGAGCTGTGCATATGCAGGGAGATGGAGTCTTTGCGTACGGGTCTTGGCAGTTGAGGCCACATGAAAAGAACTACCCTACGCATGATCTGGAGTTGGCCGCAGTTGTTCATGCCTTGTGCTGTTGGAGACACTATCTTCTGGGAGTGCACTTTTTGGTCTTCACTGACCACAAGAGTTTCAAGTATATCTTCACTCATCATGATTTGAAACTAACGCAGCGCAGGTGGGATGAGTATCTACAGTGTTTCGACATCGAGCTTGCCTATATGCCGGGAAATGGCAACGCCATGGTAGGCGTGTTGAGCTGGAGAACTCAGATTCAGGTAGTTCAGGAAGACAGTAGAAAGTGGCAGCTGATGTATATGTTCTCGGAAATGCATCTAGAGGTGCACGAAAAACGAGGACAAACTTTTCTATCTTCCATATTTTTACCTCCATGCTACTTTATTGGGTATGGATGAGGCAACTGTCAGACTTGGAAGGCTTAGTCCTGCAGGAGAGTGTGTCAGGAGAGGACCCTCTTCCTGGATGGAGAATCAGTGAGGATGAGATCTTTCATTTCCAGGGACCTGTATGGATGCCGGTAGACATATGCAAGGAGCGGATGCAAGACTTCCAGTCCTCTGTTTGGGAAGTTCATCCTTGAGTAACCAAGATGTATAGGGATCTTCATCACCAGTACTGGTGTCCGGGTATGAAGAGGGATGTTGTTGGTTTTTTCATGAGATGTTCTATTTGTCAGCAGGTGAAATCATAGCATCAGTGACCATCAGGGCTCTTACAGCAGTTACCCATTCCAGAGTGGAAGTGGAACAATGTTGCGATGGGCTTCGTGACTGGGTTGTCGAGGTCACCGCGAGGGAATGATGCTATTTGGGTTGTCGTCGATAGTCTTATGAAGTTTCCCACTTCTTACTGATCAAGGATACCTTCAGTGTCGATGACCAGGGATGACTTTACATTAGAGCGAATTTTCGTCTGCATGGAGTTTTGTGCTATATTGTTTCAGAAAGAGATGGGCGCTTTACCTCTCAGTTCTGGTAGGGATTTCAGAAAGCCTTGGGTACACAGGTACATTTCAGTACAGATTACCATCCCCAGACTAATGGCCATGTCCGAGCGCACAATCCAGGTGCATGAAAAAATGCTCCGAGCTTACATTCTAGACCATGGCGGTTTTTGGGAGAAGCATATTCCTCTGGTGGAGTTCGCCTACAACAACAGTTTCTAGGAGACCATTCAGATGGCACCATATGATGCATTGTATGGTCGGCCATGCCAATCAACCTTATGCAGGCTAGGGCCAGGTGGGCAGCTTTGTTGGGACCTTGTATTCTTCAGGAGACTTCAGAGCAGACAGAGCTGATTCGGAAGAGGATGGATACAGTGCAGTCTTGACAGAAGTCTTATACTGATCAGCAGAGACAGCATATGGAGTTTGAGGTCAGTGATCAGGTTTTACTATGTGTCACACCGAGGTTGGGGCACAAAAGGATTCAGAGATAGGGTATGCTTTCACCACGGTACGTCAGATCGTTTGAGGTCTTGGAGAGAGTTGGGCCGGTCGCCTATCGGTTGAAGCTACCTCAGAGGTATCGGGCCATGCACGATGTATTCCACGTCTCTCAGCTCCGACGTTACTGTTCAGACCCATCTCATGTCTTTCAGCCAGAGGAAGTCGAGATTGAAGAAAATGCATCATTAGAGGAGCATCCTATCCAGATTGTTGATCGTAGTATGAATGTTCTCCATGGGCGGTCTGTTCCTCTGGTATGGGTGCTATGTCAGCACGCGCGAGTACAGGACGAGACCTGGGAGTGGGTGGCCGATGTACGATCACAATGGTCAGAGCTGTTCAGGGTTTCTTCTTCTCCGTATCGTTAGGGAAATTCAGGGATGAATTTCTTTAAGGGGGGAAGTTTGTAAGAACCAAGATCTTCTTTTCAGTTACGTTTTCCCTTTTTTGGAGTTATTAAGGAAAATAATTATCTGGAAATTTCAGAATTACACGCCGTGTACTCTTCTACGGCTTGAAGCCGTGTCCGGGCCACACACACGGTGTGTAGGCTGAGGTGGAGGCCGGTTAATTCTGAGTATGGAAAATTGAAGTACATGCTGTGTACTCATGAAGTACACGCCGTTTACTTACTTTTTTTCATTAAACATACCGGGGTCGCGCCTAAACCCCAGTTTCGTCTTCTTCTTTAGTTTTTGTCGGTCCGAGAGTGACCGTACGGCCGGATCTTCGACAGGATCCTACCTCACCGCCCGTTCTCCCTTTCAAGCACGGTCGATTGCATTGGAATTGCAGTGGAGAGTTCTTCCTTCTGCTTGAGCCTTGTTTCTTGATTCCTCCTCATATCCAAGTTATCGTGGGATGAAGGTTTTGTGCGTTTTCTCATATCTATGTTGTTCTATGAGGAATATGTTTTTGTGGTTCACATAGATCGATCTCCTCAGATCGAGGTAGGTGGTTTTTCCCTTTCTGTAGAAAGTTGATGAATATTTTCTGCAATTTCCACAAATACCCTTGAACAGGGCATTGTGTGTTCCTGTTTTTCCCTTGTTGTATTACCTGCTTTTCTTGATTGCTAGAGTAGATGTTTTTCCTGTGTTTATGGTACCTTTACTGTACTTTGGATGTTTTCTATGCTTGTTCTACCTTTTGGGCGTTTTTCCAGTTGCCATGCATAGTTGTAGGACAATGGAACTGCTACCTTGTTATACTGTTGAGCTTTAGTTGATAGCCAAGTAGTTCTTGAGGTTTACATGGATGATATACACACACGCTGAGCATGTTTAGTTATACTCAGGAATGTGAGAACCTAAAATAGTATACCAAAGGTAGAATTGATGGAAGGGTTCTCCAGAGTGTCTTTTAATTACGATGTGAGACCACATGGGGAATTGACGTTGAGTGCTTCCTCAGAGAGTCTGTAGATCCACGACACGGGCCACATGGGGAATTGACATTGAGTGCTTCCCCAGAGAGACATTAGCATGATAAAAGACTATAGGGGGAATTGACGGTGAGTTCTTCACCAAGGAGTCTGCTTAATTACATAGTTGAACCAGAGGGGTGAGATTGTGTGTGCCTCTTAGAGGGTTGCTAATACTATAGGTTGAACCATAGGGGTTAGGCTGTGAGAGGTACCCTGAGGGTTACCTGTTTTCTTCTTGTTGTTGGCTACTTACTTGTGTAATTTACTTGTTAGAACTGTGGATTGTAGCTGCTTGTGCTTTTCTGTTGACTGCTTCTTGTTTTATTGCTTCCATGTATTCATTGACTATTAGGCACACATCTTTGGGTGATTGCCTACTGGGATTGTATCTCACACGTTGTTTGGGACAAGATTTTGGGCCCAAGAAGACTATGTTGCTATAGGTAGAGATAAGTGCAAGTGCCCTTCTACTTCAGGATCTTGATTTCACCAGGAGCTAGGGAGCATGGGAGCGGGCCATGGCTCGCAATGTTGATGAGCTTACTTTGTTTTTCTTTTGCACTTGGTTTCAGTTGTATTCAGCACGTTGTTGTGTTTGCTATTTTCCTTAGATACTTTTACCTGATGCATCATTGTCATCATAGTTATATATCTACATTTCTTCCGCTGTTTGGTTTCTGTTTTTATGCATATTGTTTACTACTTCCACTATTTATTTTTGTTTTCTTACCTTGTATACCTTACCGAATGAGGGAATAGTCTCCCCACCGACCCACGAAGGCCCTCACTGCTAGTCAGTAGCCTCTGGCGTTCTGGGAAACTCGCTTGAGGTCATGTGACGAACCGGGTACGGGGCACCAGTGGAGGGGCTCCGGACATGGGTCATTACATTTGTGATGAACAATGATTGATTATATGAGTTATTTTTTACAAAAAATTATATTGTGATTCTATGTTAGTTCAGAAATGAGATATCATTCATCATTTTTCTTTCATGTCAATTGTTAATAGGATTAGGAAAATGGAATAATTTATTTCTATTATTTAGCATGACCATTTCGTGATTTTATTGAAATCAATTGAATAATATGAGGTCATGGTTTTAGACTTCTTCTATGTTCACTGGGTTAGTTCTCATCATATGTTTTAGTATGGTTCTTATCTCCCCACTCTTAATAATCATAGATTCCATACCATAAGAAATAGAAAACATAGGATTGGAAGTGTTTACTAAGACCATTGGTAATGCTAGTACATCATTTTGAAGACTACATAACTGTTAATTAATTATTTCATTCATTATAATCCAATGAACCAAAATTCATTACTACCAATCAGCCTTGTTATATTATCTTCTCCCACTTTTTGTACTAATCACATAATGAATATAATAGATTCAATTTCAACAAATCCAAATAATTTTATGTTTATTCTAATTAATTGATATTTTCTGCACCCCTATCCCATTGTGTTCAACCTTGAAATTTCAATTATTATACTACCAGGTTGTTTTGTGTTTTTTTTTATTTCATGTTGTAAATTTTTTAATAATTTTACCCTATAGGAATTAATGAATCCTATAGTCAATAAACTGTTTTGAATATTTCTGGAGAAATGAAAATAGAATTTATTGGATGACTATTTAATACCAACACATTTCCCAAATTTTCTATTTTCTAATTTTAGAAAAAGTTTTTTTATTTGTAATAATTTTTATACGACAAGATTTTATATTTGTGATGGTAGGCCCTAAAATCATGATGACTACCATGGATTTGTTTCCCTTCATGTTAGAGGATATATTGTAGCTACTCAATGAAGTTAGAATGATGAAAAACTGATACATCTAATTCCCACTACCATACCCAAGAATTTTATTCACAACATCCCACACCCCAAAGAAATAATTTAATGAGAAGCATCGTGAACAAATAATCATTGTCAATGAATAAGAGGTATGTACAACTTCGAGAGTTGATATAAATTCTATCCATGATATCCTATATTTTTTTAAAAGATGATGAAGATGATTATGTGGTTAACTATGTTGACTGGGATTTAGGGGACTTCAGAAAACAAAAAATGAATACAACTATGAATGAATACAAGACAAAAGAACTTCAATATTTTAGATACTACAATGCTTCCTTGAAAAAATAGAAATGTTGTTGAAGGATGAATAATAGAACAAAAGTAATTAATCCAAATTCATCACAAAATACCTATAAAATATAATTTCACCTAAATAAGAGGAAGATGAAATAGTTGAATCATGTAATCTAAATAATAAAGAAATAGAAAAAAATAGAAGAATTTAAATAGATACAGGATAAACATGAATTAAGAATTAATGAAATTCATAACATTCATAAAATAAATGAGAAGTATTTTTTACCATGTCTATAAACATTATAAATTTTTTTAGTAATACTCATAAACTTCAGAATCTAAAGACCACCATTGTGTTCCACACCAATTTCAATGAGGAGATTCCAGATGAACATGGTGGAATTAAATGACAGAAAATGTGTGAAAACAATATGGTTATCTCTATACCAGAAACCAATAATCTATCCAAATATTGGATGAGATTAAATTCCCTTAAAGAAGTATATTCCTTGAGGTGAAATTATATATATCTCTCTAGGAATTTATATTGACTAATTACTTAAAATTTATGTCTAAACTAGGATTTTATATATATTCCAATTTTAAATTTGATCATATTGAAATGAATTTTAAATTCAATTGTTTCAATTATTTTTATGACAATAAAAGAAATTGTTAACATAATCTGGTATAATGAAGAGGTTTTTTTAGTAAAATTACATGTTGTTAACACTTTCACATCATGAAAACCAAAAAAACACATCGTGAATTCCATACAGGACCTGATTTTAGTACATAATGAAAATAAATATACATGTTTCAGTGACAAATTTTAATTCGATTAAGTGTTTCAAAAATGAAATTTCAATATGTACTCCCGATATTTAACATTTTATTGGGTTTAAATTTTATATTACATTCCCCCATTTCATTCTTTCATTACTAAATTAAACAATTAGACATAATACATCTATGATAGTTTTCATACCATGAATGTTATGTCTTGTTTTCAATAAATTTGAACAAGGAAAATGTGGAAGAATTTGTTCAGAGAATATTGTTATTTTGGATTTGAAAAATCATGATTTAATAGGGAATTCTACGTTTTGTAAGTGAAATTTTTATGTGACTTATCCTTCCATGAAATTTTTATATTTTCATTAATTTAATATATTATTCATTTGAATCATCATGCGTGGTTTTCTCAATTTTTTTATCTTTCTCAAGACATCCTTTGAGGCAAATATTTTAATTATTTTTAAAGTATATTTATTGAGAGAATCAAGCATGTTCTCTTCTATAGTATTATTGGTATCTTAAAATGTATGACTATATAGAATAACTTTTTGCAATTCTAAGTCATCTTTTAGGAACACTTAACTAGAGACCAAACTTACATTAATCCATCTAGAATCCCCTTAATGTAATGAATAGCCTTTTTAGTAAATGATCCATGTTACAATCCTGTATTTTTCATTACTACAATCCTCTATATTATTTTCATGATAATTGAAATAATATGAGTTGGTGAGATACTATATATAAAATATATGGAAATTTTTTAATGATAATACATTTTTGGGTTATCGATTTTTATTTATAGAGAAGACACATAATTGTCATCTTATTTTATAATTATCCTTCCTTGCTAAAAAATACAAATAAAGAAAAAAAATTGTTTTACCTTCGGAAGATAAAAAATCACCAATTTTCAGACATAATATCCTATGAATTTATGTGATTAGGTGTTGTATGTTATATTATAATTAAGTGTAACATTCAAAATTGAATGTAATTAATCCGAAGAAGAAAAAATTGAAGATTTAGATGATATATTAGTTTTTATTATATGTATCAGGGGACCAATTTTACCTTTTTTGGGGATGTGAGAGATGATATTTGTTGAGGGAGATTCATATTGTGTTTATATTTTGATATCATGAATTACACTTAAGGGTAAAACCTCATTTTTTCTTTATTTATTATATATTATTCCTATCTACTGATATCCTTAGATTCATTTGATCCAAAATGATAAAACCCTACTTATTATATGTGATCCATATCTTTACCCAGTGGATAGGTTTGAGGAATTGAAACAGTATGATTAAACAAATGTTGTTGTGGTTTGTGCATAAATTTATTTATTATTATTCCTTCTTTATGAATGAAAATTTTCAATGTTAAGGTAAATTACTAATGGGATTCATATTAGTAATTATTTGTAAACTATAAATGGATGATAAAAAATTATTAGTTGTATCAACATTTAAAAAGTACCATACATTGTTGATTTTTTTCATTGAAAAGTGATGTGCTCATGAATTTTATTTTTTTATGCTTCAGTTTTTAAATATTCATTTGATCAATTAGATTTGTTTAAATTGAAATTAAATCATGGGGGAGTAAACTTCCTCTCTAGTATGTAAATATTACATCTTTGAGGAAATGTCTGAATTCATGTGTGGGGGTATTTGGTATGTGTATTTCATGAATTTATTTTTTAGTGTTCTGATAATCAATTTAATAATACTAAAATATTTTTTCGTAAACATTTTTAAAATTTAACTTTTTGTTCTTTTATGGATGGAAACAATCGGTATTCAAAAGAGGAATAAAAAGAGAATAAATAATGAGAAATAAGAAACTCCATGTTATGAGAAAAACCATGTAGTGCGACACAAGATTATTGTTGTTAGAGAATATTGGAAAACTGAAAAAAGACCATTTACAAATCTGGTATCTATTTACCTGACATGATTTCATTAGGTGAATTTCTCATCCCTCAGGATATGTCTTGGAATATTACAGGAATTGAAAATCCATTAGACATCATGTATATTTTAGACAACATGAAATTTTCAAGAAAAATACATATACAAAAGATCCACATATGTCATAGATTAAACATCATGAAAATTTCAGAAAATAGATTAAATATAATTCTACAAATACACTGGGTTGGATGGGTGTGACACTATCCATTATAAAACCTCCCCTTGACTACTCAACATGGGGAGGGGGAGAGGGATCCTAGAAAATAGATTATGTCAGACCAATACACACCTGCTGCGGAGCCTTTCTAGTTCCACTAATCTTTATGTATTTATATGATCTTTTTTAATTAATCTCGTGGGTAACATGAATAAGATATTTCATTGTTTTGGGGTTCATGTGATGAACATATATTGAATTTATGAGGTATTTTTAATTTTAATTTTTGTTTTTATTTTAATTTACTTCTTTATTTTATTCACTTTATTGATTGTCATTGCATGGCCATAATGAGAGGGATTATAAAATGGGTTTATTTCATTATAGCATTATGAATGAACATTTCTATAGATGGTTTAATTCCATTGATTAATATGTGATCTAGTGTTTATACATTTTCAATGACCAGTGGGTTTGTTCATACACAATCATTATATAATGTTTTGTGATTCCCATTCTTTACTAGCCTATGTAGACAACCAAGAGATAAGTGTTCTTATTATAGAGAGAATATACGATGACAATTGGACTTACTATGACCTACATCTGATTACTTAATAATTGTTTCTTATTTATTTCAGTCTTTATTATAACATGAACATATATTCATTGCTTCCCAACACCCATTATCTATATTATTCACCAACATTCTCCATAAATAACTTGATTAATATCCTAGATTTAATTTATAAATATCATTAATATTTTAGAGTTATTTTATTTATTTGTCATTTTATATAACCCTATATTTGTGTTTTTGACATTGGATGTGATATTCCAATACCACCATATTCCTTTGTTGTTTTATTCTTTTGAGTTATAAATTTCTATATTCTATAACCCTATAGGAATTAATGACACTAATTGGGTTATAAACATGTAAATATTTTATTATCTTATATAATATTTGGCCCGCACATTATTTTTTCCCTTCCACTAATGAATTATATATATAAATATAACATGAATTAATTATTATTTTGTGTTAATTTGTTGGGTATTAAATCAATATTCACCCAGTGATAGAAAAAGTGGCCTAACTATGTAAAAATTTTGGTACAAACCTTTGATGTAATTTTGTTGTTTTTTATTCTTTTTCCAACCATTTTGAAGGATTAAAATTTAATGATATAACAAACACCATGTTTAATTAGAAATCATAATTAAGAAATTACAGTGGATAACCTAAGATAAAAATAAAGTGTCATAATAGTATCCAATTATATCATACCAGAAATAAATGTATCATATTTTGAAATAATGGTGGAATAGGAGAAGAAATACATTGATTGAGTTTTCTGGTTAATATGACCATTTACTCTGATTCTATTGGATATTATCAAATAATGTTCGGTTGTAGTATTTTGTTGATATTTTTATATTGAAAATAATGTTTTTAAGTAAATGTATCTAAAAACTAATAACAATAATAAATATCTATGGATTTTTTTTATAACATAGGTTTTGAATCTTAATACAATATTAATATAAAAGATAATATGATTTCTATATTCTTACTTAAAATACAAATATGGAAAATATTTCTTGAGACATAACTGTATTGTAGACACCATTAGTTATTTTCAATAGTTAATGATTTTTTTAATAGAGAGGAAAAAAAATATTTCCGTAAAAAAAAGATATTTTAGTTGATATTTATTCTTATACAAATATTTACTAAATTGATTTCTTCGCTCATAACACTAAAAAATCCATTCTATATTTTTTTTAGAAATTTTAATCATTATAATATAAACAGCTAACTTGTGCGTATAATTATATGTGAAACAATAATGACATAGATATATATATATAATGAAAAGTTACGGTAGTTTTTAATAAAACGTCATGGATAAAAAAAAGTACTTTATTTGTATAATAATAAAATTTGTTTGTATACAAAAACATGTCTTACAAAAAATTACATTCTAAAATATATTTGTTTTAGTAATTTATATAAAAATAATTATTATAATATAATTAATATATAACACATATATAATAAAATAATGTAACTTAAATCTAAAGGTTAGTACTATGAATTCAAGGAATTAAATTTCATCATTGAATCTACATTTTTGCTAATATTTGTTATTATGTGTTTTGTGCACATAAAATAAATTTTAAATTTATCACATCTAGAATTCATATACGATAAAATTTATTTAATATTCTTAATCATCATGTTATGAATATGTAATAAGATAAATTTCATTTTTAGGAATAAAATTAATTTATCTATATTAAAGTTCATTACTATAATAAAGGTAAAATGGTTATTTGGAAATATTTTTTCAAAAAGATAATTTCATTTTTATTTATATAAATTTATTTTATAAATAATAAATTTAAAAAAGAATTCATTGTATGAAGTTACAAAAATATATTTTTTAACTATAATTTCTTTAGTTAATGTTATGAAATAATAATATAAATACTTAGTTTATATAAGTTACAGTTTCTTATAAATACATCAATAATAATATTATCTGTAGAAATATGAAAGATAAATTCATAAATATTATATTATTAATTGAATTAATTAGGTTCATTTATGGATTCACCATACAAATAATATGTTTGGATTAATTTTTGTAATTTTATTTAAAATACTTAATTTTGAGGTAAATATTGAAAAATATTGTTTCTACAAGCACCGTTACTATTATATTATCACTAGGGTAAACGAATAAAATAAAATTTATGAATCACTTTTCATGACTGAATATTTATTTAATAAAAAATTAATACATTTATAAATAATTATTATTATTTAAAAATATATATTTAACATTTTAAACAATTTCTTATATTTTTACGAAAAACTGTTTTAATTCATCAAACACTAATTATTTTATAATTAAATTTGATCACCATTATAATTTTTTTTAAAATTTATTTAAAAATATTTTGAATATTAATTTCAATGAAACTTAATATATTCCAATATAATTTAGGTTAAACATATATTTATTTAGATAAAATTTATATACTATGATAAAAGTCAAAATGGAAAATGGTTATATATAATTGGTAAAAAAACATAAAACATATTAAAGTATGTTTAAAACAAGTTATATATGGATTTAAAAATATTACACTACCCCATAAATATAATTTAATACTTTTATATAATGAATAATAACAGTGAAATGGCTTTAATATAATGATATGGGTAATTACAAGAATGTAACCAATATAACCATTAAAATTAACTCTTCATTAACCATGTTCTATTATAAAACATAAAATCCATTTGATTCAACAAAATTAAATCTAAATTCTACAATAAAATACTTATCCAATTCATAAATGTTCTATTATCCTCAAAAGATAACCCCTCAAAGGATTAATCTAATTTTCAATGGAGTTATTTGGTGGTGTAAGGTATAAATTCCTAATCACTACTTTTTCTGGTTCTTCCTTTCTATTCCATCTTATAACATGACAAAATCAATTTAAACTATATTAATATAACAACACAAGTACCTTAATTATATAGTAGTTTTAATATTTAAATGGATAAAAAAATTTTATAACATCCTTCAAACTATTCAAATAATGAAAACTTTTCTCTTTCATATGTGTAGACTATCACCTCCAAAAATAACATCTTCTAATTTTCATAACCACATTAAATTGATGGGTATATGAATTTATATATTTAATAAATATTAATTTCATTTATCATAATTAACTCTATTAAATTAAAAATCATTACCATATTCCTCACTCCCTATTCAATATTAAATGGTGTTGTTGCTTGTCACAATGGTATTCACCAAAACAATGGATGACATGTTTAATTTTCATTACAAACATAATTGGACGAAAATGAAATATTTTGGAAAAATATATATATTATTATGGATTCATAAATTTTCATAAAAATATTTACTATTTGATGATAGGTAAATTGACAATAATTATAATGTAATATGTTTGTATAGGTAAATTACCTAAAGCAATCTCATCATATATCTCATTGTCTCAAAAAATTCCCATGTATTATCAAAAATTAATATTGGGATTGAATATTTATTTTAAAATATAATTCATTGTCTTTTATGAAGAATACACATAAATAATAATAAAAATTACTAACACTTGATGGAGAAAATAAAAGCAATACATGATAAAATATCAATAACAAAATATGTTTAAATATATATAACAGATTTTAAAATGAAAATTAATATGAATAATGTTCTTAAATAAAAAATTAATATATTGTTTTTTATTAATTAATACTTTAGAGTACTTTGTACTAAGTGGGATTATAATTTAATGGTGTTTCCATAAAAAATATATATTTATTGAATTATATTGTTTGTTATTCAAATTAATTATTATATGTTTGGTTAACATTGTTTTGTGGTTTCTTTATAATGTATAAATGCATTTTTATTAGTGAATGAAATTTATATCACATTAATTCATTTTCAAATGTTTATCACTTCATGATTTATAATGTTCAAAAATGGTTTCTCATCTAATTTTTTTTAATCATTGTGACATATTCAACATTAAAAATTAATATTATTTATTTTGGTCAATATAACACCCTAAAAATATCATTTTCATAAATCCATGAAATATAATGGATTTACTCTCCCATCAAATGTTCTTTTTTCAATATATTTTCATTTCAAAATTTGTCAAATTCTTAATTGATTTTATTAACTAAAATCCCCTTAAAATAGCTATAATCATTATTCATGAACATATTAATTCTATAAATATTCTCTTCAACCACATTAGATTATTTTATGGTTCATTATCTATATCTATTAGAAGAATTACATTTTGAACTCTTTGATTATTTTTTTATTGATCTCATTAACATTTCATTATAAAATTTTTAATAATAATCTCAAACCCCTTTAAAGTATAGTTTCCTGCAAAATATATATTATTTTATTTGTAAAATGACTTAATATATTATTTCAATGTACAAATATATATAATATATTTTTATATTTTATAGTCATATTTCAAATTTCCAAAAAAAATATTTACTAATTATTTACAGGGTGAGTTTTAACATTGTTTTTTATAATATTCATGATTTTTCCATCAATGTTCATGTATGCAATCTCTCAATCAGCATTACCACTAGATTTTTTTTAAATTTTTTAAGGATACATTATTTATTTTTCTTTCAAAAAAATTTCACAATGTTTTTCATGTAATAATCATTAACAATTTGTTTAATGTGACATCAAACATCATTATTTATATACTTTTGAAAATGTTTTATAGCGACCCGGCCTTTTCATACATTACTATTACATCATTTCAAAGATAAAAAACATAATAGTATTACACATGGAGGATCCAGAGGTATAGTGTCTTGGGAAAACTAAGACAACACAGAACAAGTACAACATCAAGCATAAAAATTCATTTAATCTCTTCTCCTATAGCTTCTTAGTAGCACTAGTCCTCTCCTTAGTACATGTAGCCACCTGAGGATATCCATCAAAAGGGGTGAGATAAAAGCCCGGTAAGAGGATAGATAAGAACAATATAGCATGGGGTGAGCATAATCATGACATAGGAAGAAGATCTTGAACATTAGAGGAGCATAAACAATAAACTTGAAATGTGGCAAAGCATAAAAATGAAACATCATGTCTTAGTGGTTAACTACCAGACATACTTGTGAACAAAGATAGCATCATGTTCACGCATCATTTCACATTTACTCATGAGATTCATCACTTTACCCAATGCATTGGAGCGCTATACAATTCTGGGCGCACCCGTCACATTTAAACATTCATATTGCGCTATATAATTCCGGCCACACCCGTCACATCATAACATTATCATTATCATGCTTGCCACATAGAACACATATAAAACATGTACATAAATAACCCATGGAAAGGAATGGGTTTCATCTCATAATAACACATTCATAAGCTTTGGGTTCCCAAAAGAAAGAGGGAACAACATACTTGATATAAGAACCATCAACCTTGAATGAAAGGTAAAAGGTGAGATCTTGAAAGAAGAGTTCTTTTGGAAAACATTTTGATGGAAATAAAAACCAGTTACAAACATGTATATCCCAGAAAAGTAAATTAAAAGATTAACAAAAGACCTTTGAGGAGTAACCATATCAAAAATGGAGTGAAAGAGGGAGAACCCGAAGGAAGAAAATTGGGTTCGAGATTTCCCCTTACCTTGTACTTGAATGCCTCCTTCTCTTTAATGTCCTGTATAATGACATTATATTCATTAATTAGAAATTACAGAACCTTTTATACATTAATATGGTTCATTCTTGTTTCATTATTTCATATTATGTTCCTTTGGATGACTTATAGTGTTTAAAAACATTGATCGGGGATGTTCGTTTTTATGGTTTTCTTGAGCGGTCCACTTGTATTCTTAAATTGATGCTTGGGTAGATCATGGGTAAACATCCAGAACTGATATTAAATGTTATTAATTATATTACAGAAGGTTTAATGATTTTATAATGAGTTATTTTAGATCCAAGTGGACGAATCATTAGATAAAAATTTAATGATGGTTATTTGGGTTAATTTGAGCGGTTTTTGGATCACAACGATCTTGTTTTAACATTTATCTTAGTAATAAGGCCATAGGTTATTTCCAGAACTTAAAATAGAACATAATACATATAAAATATTCTGGTTCAACCATAAAAATGTTTTCATGACCAGATTGAAGGTAGAAATGGAAGAAGGGAGCATGTTGTTTTTGAAGGTGATAAATTATCACCACATGAACAACCTTCTCTTTAATAAAATAAAAGGAAGGGGTAAAGGGTGTGGGGTGATATAATATAACATTAGAATCATAATATTACAGTATACATATAATACTAGATTCACAGAACAATTTGGATGAAGATAGATAGATAGAGATCAAGAAAAGAACTTGAACTTGAATGGAAATTAAAGGAGAAGAGAGAGAGAAATTACCTTTAGAATCTTTCTCTTGAGATCTTCTTTAAGGAAGCTAGGCTTGGTCTTTTGATGAGACCAGAAGCTTTTTTATGTGGGGGATGAGCTAGGGAAGTTTTTTGGGCAGAATTTAGAGAAGGCTTGGAGCTTGAGAGGTGTGAGGAAAAGAGGGAGTGAAGGGTGGCTTTTATAATGGAGGGGAGAGGGGTTTCCTTAATATAAAATTGATTAGTTTATTAATTTCACCTAAGACAAGGAATAGTGAGGCTTTGGTGACTAAGAATAGTAAAATTGACTTCTGAATTCGGGATTTGGGTGCTTACATCACTTGTGATGTCAGGAATAGTGGGTTTTAATTAAAATGTATTTATATGATAAATTAATTTGTTCTACTATTTATTAAAAATTCAAGTATCTTAGAAAAATCCCAAAATTTTACCCCAACCATTTTTCGACGTGTATAATCCAAAAATTAAGTCCATTTTTCAAAAATAATTTTCTAAATAATATTAATTTAATATTTAATTAAAATGATAATTTACTTTAAAAAACAGTTCTTAAAATTAAAACTGATTTTGCAGTTCTTTCAAAAATTACTTAGGCTCTTATAAAATTATCTAAATACTATTAGACATTGATTCAATAATTTATGAATATATTTCAGGAAAATAAATATTCTTTTAAATTATTTTATTAATTATAATTAATTATTTATGACTTATAAAATACCAAAAACGTTTACTAAGGTCAAATTATCACTTTATATGATGTCTAAATTTTATTTTGTTATTCATCGGTAAGGTTACTCTTATTTACTATTCATAAGGTTCATATTACTATTCATAAGGGTAGGTTACTATTCATAAGGGTAGGTTACAATTCACCAAAAATTATTTTTGTTTCATTAGACTCCAAAAACTATCTTGAACTCAACCGTATATATTGGATTTTTAAAATTCCAAACATAGGGGTGAAAAAAATATGTTTAAAGGTCACTTATCACTTAGTAGTTCATTATTTTGTGTTTTTATGACATAGATAAAATAAGGGAATTTTCCATTGAAAACCTTTGGTTCGTTACATTCTTCCCCCATTAAGAAATTTCCCCCCGAAATTTCACTTTACACAAACAGGTGAGGGTACTTATCCTTCATTGCCTCTTCCGATTCCCAACATTTTCTAAAATAGAAATGGTTAAAAAAAACATAAGTAAACAAGTTACAAATAAATTATTAATTCAAACAATTATACCAAAAACATAACATATGGGATCCCTAGGTAAATATTCTTGTGTATGTGTTTGTACTTATTCTTATGCTAGAGGTTTTCTCTAGGGTTTACTAATCCTAATCCCAAAATTAACTAAACCTTTACTCTGATACCATCTATAGCGATCCATCCTTTTCATACATCACTATTACATCATTTCAAAGATAAAAAACATAATAGTATTAGACATGGAGGATCCAGAGGTTTAGTGTCTTTGGAAAACTAGGACAACACATAACAAGTACAACATCAAGAATAAAAATTCATTTAATCTCTTCTTCTATAGCTTCTTAGTAGCACTTGTCCTATCCTTAATACATGTATCCACCTGAGGATATACATCAAAAGGGGTGAGCTAAAAGCCCAGTAAGATGATAGATAAGAACAATATAGCATGGGGTGAGCATAATCATGACATAGGAAGAAGATCTTGAACATGAGAGGAGCATAAACAATAAACTTGAAATGGGGAAAAGTATAAAAATGAAACATCATGTCTTAGTGGTTAACTACCACACATACTTGTGAACAAAGCTAGGATCATTTTCACGCATCATTTCACATTTACTCATGAGATTCATCACTTTACCCAATGCATTGTAGCGCTATATAATTCTGGGTGCACCCATCACATTTAAACATTCATATTGTGCTATATAATTCTGGGCGCACCCGTCACATCATAACATTATCATTATCATGCTTGCCACATAGAACAAATATCAAACATGTACATAAATAACCCATGTAATGGAATGGGTTTCATCTCATAATAACACATTCATATGCTTTGGGTTCCCAAAAGAAAGAGGGAACAACATACTTGATATAAAACCATCAACCTTGAATGAAAGGTAAAAGGTGAGATCTTGAAAGAAGAGTTCTTTTGGAAAACATTTTGATGGACATAAAAACCAGTTAAAAACATTTATATCCCAGAAAAGTAAAGGAAAAGATGAACAAAATACCTTTGAGGAGTAACCATATCAAAAATGGAGTGAAAGAGGGAGAACCCGAAGGAAGAAAATTGGGTTCGAGATTTCCCCTTACCTTGTACTTGAATGCCTCTTTATATTTAATGTCCTCTATAATGACATTATATTCATTAATTAGAAATTCCAGAACCTTTTATACATTAATAGGGTTCATTATGGTTTCATTATTTCATATTATGTTCCTTTGGATGACTTATAGTGTTCAAAAACATTGATCGGGGATGTTCGTTTTTATGGTTTTCTTGAGCGGTCCACTTGTATTCTTAAATTGATGCTTGGGTAGATCATGGGTAAACATCCAGAACTGATATTACATGTTATTAATGATATTACAGAAGCTTTAATGATTTTATAATGTGTTGTATTAGATCCAAGTGAATGAATCATTAGATAAAAATTTAATGATGGTTATTTGGGTTAATTTGAGCGGTTTTTGGATCACAACGATCTTGTTTTAACATTTATCTTAGTAATAAGGCCATAGGTTATTTCCAGAACTTAAAATATAAAATAATACATATAAAAGATTCTGGTTCAACAATAAAAATGGATTCATGACCAGATTGAAGGTAGAAATGGAATTAGAGAGCACGTTGTTTTTTAAGGTGATAAATTATCACCACATGAACAACCTTCTCTTTAATAAAATAAAAGGAAGGGGGAAAGGGTGTGGGGTGATGTAATATAACATTAGAATCATAATATTAATGTATACATATAATAATGGATTTACAGAACAATTTGGATGAAGATAGATAGAGAGAGATCAAGAAAAGAACTTGAACTTGAAAGGAAATTAAAGGAGAAGAGAGAGAGAAATTACCTTTAGAATCCTTCTCTCGGGATCTTCTTTAAGGAAGCTAGGCTTGGTCTTTTGATAAGAACAGAAGCTTTTGGACGTGGGGGATAAGCTAGGGAAGTTGTTTGGGCAGAATTTAGAGAAGGCTTGGAGCTTGAGAGGTGTGAGGAAAAGAGGGAGTGAAGGGTGGCTTTTATAGTGGAGGGGAGAGGGGTTTCCTTAATATAAAATTGATTAGTTTATTAATTTCACCTAAGACAAGGAATAGTGAGTCTTTGATGACTAAGAATAGTAAATTTGACATGTGAACTCTGGATTTGGGTGCTTACATCACTTGTGATGTCAGGAATAGTGGGTTTTAATTAAAATGTATTTATATGATAAATTAATGTATTCTACTATTCATCAAAAATTCAAGTATCTCAGAAAAATCCCAAAATTTTACCCCAACCATTTTTCTATGCGAAGAATCCAAAAATGAAGTCCATTTTTCAAAAATAATTTTCTAAATATTATTAATTTAATAATTAATGAAAATCATAATTTACATAAAAAAACAGTTTTTAAAATTAAAACTGATTTTGCAGTTCTTTCAAAAATTACTTAGGGTCTTATAAAATTATCTAAATACTATTAGAAATTGATTCAATAATTTATGAATATATTTCAGGAAAATAAATATTCTTTTGAATTAATTAATTAATTATAATTATTTATTTATGACTTATAAAATACCAAAAACGTTTACTAAGGTCAAATTGTCACTTTCTATGATGTCTAAATTTTATTTTTTATTAATAGGTAATGTTACTCTTATTTACTATTCATAAGGTTCATATTACTATTCATAAGGGTAGGTTACTATTCATAATGGTAGGTTACTATTCACCAAAAATTATTTCTGTTTCATTAGACTCCAAATAATATCTTAAACACAACCGTGTATATTGGATTTTTAAAATTCCGAACATAGGGGTGACAAAATTATGTTTAAAGGTCACTTATCACTTAGTAGTTCATTATTTTGTGTTTTTATGACATAGATAAAAGAAGGGAATTTTCCATTGAAAAAATTTGGGTCGTTACATGTTTTATGGAATTTTTTTTATGATTATCTTTTATTTTAATATTTATATTAAAAATATATGTCTCCCATTGAGTTATGTTTCATGAAGTTACTATTAAATCAAATTATATAAAACATGTTTTGGGAAATTAAATTTTGGTGTCATCTAATAAAATTTTTGGTTTCATTTTTATGTACTACCAGTTGAAAAAATACAAAACCCATTATATTTCAATGGGGTTTTCATGATATATTGTATTAATATTTTCTAGATGAGAAAATAGATGTAATTTATAAATTTCAAAGATATTGTGGCCATTAAATCCCTTATATGGTACTGTTTTATTTATATCTATATAATTTAATGGTCATGGATTTTTATTATGAGATAAGGATGGTGTCTGTATATTATTGTTATGCTCACAACATGCTGCATGTATGTTATATTTATAATTACAATGTGTTTCATATTTTTTTTACTTTCGAGACTCGATGTTTGTACATTATATTTATGATCACAAAATGATTCATCTTCATTATTATTATATTAAAAACATGATTCCTTTACATTATTATTATTTTTTAAATGAGATCTGTGTACATTATTGTTTTTATCACATTGTTAATAGTGTGCATTATTGTTATGATGACAATATAAGCCATGTGCATTATTTTATTTGATAAATCTGATGTAAGTATATTATTATTTTGTTCCAAACATGATATATTCAAATTATTGTTTTTTTGAAACATTATTCATGATATTTGATAAAAATAAATATTCACACATTGTTTTGATTTATTATGATTATTTTTGTTCCACTCTCTTATGAAATCTTGTAACTTTTATCATTAGGGACAGTATTCCCTTCTTTTATCCCATATGAATAAATCTTATTGTTACCTGTAAATTTTAATAAGGTATATATTCCATGACCATGGTTTCTGACACACTTATGATCATTCCCTTGATGACATTTTGGAAGAATTTTTCCTTTACTATGATTTGATCCTACCATTCTTTTATTTATCGTTTTCGTATAGAATTATATATAGTATTATATATTGATGATTTTTTTGAAATGATATTTTTATGTTATAATTTATTTAAATAATGTTTATTAATGTTTTTATACAGCTAATATGAAATGAAATTAATATATCAGGTTCATAGATTGTGTAATAAATGTGAAAATAAATGTTTAATTTATGGAAAAACAATTAGTTTTAGCTATAGTCATCTAAAAATATATTGAAAAATATTGAAAAAATAACTTTTACCACTTGACCTAGTATTCCTAGACTAGAGGTACTAATTATTTCAATCCATATTACCACTACCTCTTTGATATAGTATTATTTTTCATCATTATATTTGGAAATAGTTTGTTTATATTGATTTTAGGATATAATTATTTTACATTTTATTTAAAATATAAATTTCAAGGGCCTAAAAAGTTTCACATTAAATTATATAAGAAGTTTATATATCTAAATTGGCATGTCCCAACCCTACCAGTCTCGATCCACAACTACCCCATGCACGCCTCCATAGGCCAGGGGCTGGAGATAGGTGCCGAAGGCATAGTAATCTCGGGGAGGCCTTTTCCTAAGTACCTATAAACACACACATAGCCCACTTAATGAAGATGTTCAGAGTAAAAAAGAAAACCAAAGTACAAGAAAACTATAATCCAACCACAGTCATGCATCAAACTCTAAATATGAAAAAGTAATGTGCTGAAAAGTAATGACAAATATTAAACAGAAAAAGGGGAAAAACACATTCCCAACCCGAAAAGTTTCCACAACATGGAAATAGTTAAACAAAAGTAAACAGTTGGTGAGTCTCACACCGGAATGTCCTAATATAACCCTTGAACGTAGCCCAAGCTCATTGTTGGCGCCAAAAACATAGCCCGAAAGAAAGGGACGAAAAAGATGGTCGGCGCGCTTCCTCGTGAAGCACAGCCGTGAAGCACCGCCACGAAGAACCTACGCGAAGCGCCCGGACAATCGCGGCCTCGCGAAGCTCCAGAGGCGGTAATGCTCCGCGAATGCATTTGAAGTTCGCGATCCGCCGCGAAGCTCTAGAGACGGTAATGATCCACGAACACATTTGACGTTCGCGAGCCACCGTGAATCTCTTGAAGCGGTAATCCTCCACGAACGCATTTGACGTTCGCGAGCCGCCGCAAAGCTCCAGAGGTGGTAATTCTACGCGGACAACGTTAACGTTCGCAAGCACGCCACGAAGCACCGGAGGCGGCGCGCGAGCCCTGCTTCGCGGTGCCCATTCCCTATAAATACTAGACTCCCCCTAAGTCTCGAGGACGGACAATCCAACCTTTAGGCTTCTCCTCTCCCGAATCGCGAAGCACTCTTTGCCCCGGGAATGATGAGCTCCGCGAGGTACTTCTACTTCGCGAGACTCCTCTGCATTGTCTCGTTTTGAGCCCCTCTTCCGAGAGGGATGCCGTTTGCGAAGCTCAAGGGCATTCGCGAAGGAAGGGGATTCCCAAGGGAACCCGGGCAGCTGCGGAGCGTTTATGCTTCGCGAAACACCCAACCCATGCTATTGATCCCTATTCTAAGGCATGATCGCTACACATCGCGAAGAAAACTGCTTCACAGGACCCTGCTTCGCGAGGCACCCCTTCTTCGCGAGGCAGTGCTCCGTGAACACTGTTCCACTTCGCGAAGCACCTTCCACTCACACCTATGCCCCATGCTAAGGCCAAGGCAGTCCATTTCGCGAAGCACACTCATTTGCTTAGAGATTCCTCTTCCCGTGAGACCCTCCAAGTTTGCATGATGTGATTTCAAAGTCCCTTTGACAATACCACCCGTAGCTTTGCTTCGCCTAATGCTTCTTCGCATAGGCACGCTAACGGCTATTGCTTCTTCGCATAGCCACGCTAACGTGGACCCCTCGATGGTTCGTTCCACGACCCCCCTTAACCATGGACTTACTGGTACCTTCCCTTCCCCAAGGACCAGAGGGTACCGGTTATGTAAGTCCTAGGGGTGTGGAGTGAACCCACCTCGTCCGAGCTGCAGGACTTTAAACTGCCAAGAACCACGTCCTCAACACATGACGTTAAACTGTGACCCGACCTCGTCTCCCACATGAAGGGTCCCCCCCGGTCGAACATTCTTTACACCACTCGTCTCCACAGGAATGGAATCAATCATTCACATGGGATGAGATCCTCCTTGTCAGAGTGGCGTATGTTCGTAGGAGAAGGGCGACCCTAGTTCCCCAACGGATGGCTGCACCTCTGAATCTCCATACTTCCCCACTACCAAGGTCAGTGGAGGGTGTGATAGGGAACGAGGCACCTCCCATCGTCGGACCAAGGTCCATCTTTCCCGCGCTTTGTCGCGCCAAGGGCCTCCATCCTGGAGTAAGTCCCAGCACCGTGGGTCGCCTAATGCGTAAGCCCCTCTTCGCTTCTCACGGACGCATCCTTCGCGACGTGATCGTCAGGTCCTTGCAACCTCTTGTTTCTCAGACCGAGCATGACTCACGTGGGCTTCGAGTGAGCACTGACCCTGACCCCACCCCTAGTGAACTACAAGGACTTTGATCCATGTCAAGGCATGGTACGTAGGAAGCCTCTATGAGGTTCAAGACACATTGCTCGGTCGTTCATTCACGTCGAGTTTCGCCCCGTCCCACATGACGTTAAACTGCATGCCCTCATCCAGCATGACGTTAAACTGTATACCCTTGTCCCGCATGACATTAAACTGCACACCCATTCCCACCTCAACTACGAGGTCTTTGATCCATGTCAAGGCATGGTACGTAGGAAGCCTTCCAGAGGATCAATCCCACCACTCATTGGACCAAGGTCCACTTTCGCGTTAGTTCGCCGACAAAACCTAACGAACTACGAGGACTTTGATCCATGTCAAGGCATGGTACGTAAGAAGCCTCCCAAAGGTTCAAGCCCACCACCCATTGGACCAAGGTCCACTTTCACGTCGGTTAGTCGACAAAGCCCCATATAAACTATGAGGTCTTTGATCCATGTCAAGGCGTGGTACGTAGGAAGCCTCCACGGGGTTCAAGCCCACCCATCATCCAATTCACGTCGAGTTCTTCCTACGTCTAGCATGACGTTAAACTGCAATTCGAGTCTGACGGCAAGCCATTGTGACTAACCTGAACTACGAGGTCTTTGATCCATGTCAAGGCATGGTACGTAGGAATCCTTTCAGAGGTTCAAGCCCACCACTCATCGGACCAAGGTCCATCTTCACGTCGGTTCGCTGACAAAGCCACCTTGCTCGGTCATTCATTCATGACGTGTTTCGCCCTCGTCCAGCATGACGTTAAACTGTATGCCCCTTTGTCCCGCATGACATTAAACTGCACACTCACCTGAACTAAGAGGTCTTTGATCCATGTCAAGGCATGGTACGTAGGAAGCCTCTACGAAGTTCAAACCCACCATCCGATAGTTCCGACCTCATTCACGTTGGTTCACCCCTGTCCCGCATGACGGTAAACTGCACTCCCCAATCCGAACTTCGAGGACTTTGATTCATGTCAAGGAATGATACGTAGGAAGCCTACCCGAGGTTCAAGACCAACTCCCACAAGACTAAGGTCCCTCACATACGTCGATTCGCCGACACCCACAGCCCGTCGTTTATTCACGTCAGGGTTCACTATCGTCCCGCATGACGTAAAACTGTGTTCCATCAATCCCCTGAACTATGAGGACTTTGATCCATGTCAAGGCATGGTACGTAGGAAACCTTCCCAAGGTTCAAACCCACCACTAGTGGACCCACGGGTCTACTTTCACGTCGGTACGCTGACGATGCTCATCGGGCCAAGGTCCACCTTCACGTCGGTTTATCGGCGTCATCCCGAACTATGTGGACTTTGATTCCCTACCATGGGGATACGTAGGAAGCCTCGTCAAGGCTCAAGCCCAACTTCACTATCACCCCTGTGATGGTCCCATTTCACTCTCCCTCCACTCTATTCATCAACCTATCACCCGTCCCGGTTCTCACCCGGACCGTCTTATCCCGGTGAGACCATGTCGGTACGCTCTTCTTCGCAACCATCCATGGGCTAGCCCCAGTATCGACATCCCTTCAAGGAGGATCCCTCAATCCGATCTATCCTAGCTAATGCTCTGGTTGGGTTGATCCGTCTCCGCTAGACATTAAACTTGCGGCATACCCTGTGTTGAGCACGGGAAGCTGAGGAAAACCTCAGATATGTGTCTATGACATATAATTCCCCGCGCTCGATGTGGGATGCCTCGGGCTTCCACGCCCTCGAGAAGCCTTGTGACCAAGGATAACAGACAGACATGCCAGGTACCCAAGCATCCAGACACGCTACTGATGCCTCAACGTGACTACTCCCCTTACTGAAGGTTGCTGCCCTGACTGGACCCCTTGGAATGTCCCGACAGAAGCATTGTAATTAACCAGCGTCCATGGAATCATGGCACTCGGAAGAGTTTCACGAACTACGTTTTAAATCAATGAGGGAGACCCGGGCTAGGTGACGAGTTCTGAGGAGGAATCCACAGGAGGAAGAACCGACATCCCATCATTCCATTTCGATCAAGGAGTAGACTTCCCTGAATAAGGACCGAATGCCGCCCGCCATTGGAAAGCGGGAATGCGGGGCAACAAAAGTGCCGCACGTCCTCCACCGCGGACGGACGGGCGCGCGCCCCGGAGAAAGCGTCGGAAACAGAAATGGTGAACCCGACGTGAAATTATTCTCCTCAATATGGTGATTAGTAGCATTCGAGACTCCAGTAGATTGACGTGTCACCAGATCCAGATATCTGGTGCCTGGTCCCGCCAAGCAAATTGCGGGGCTATCGTGAAACTCACCGGAAGTCGGGACAGTAGAACGTGGGGCACTCCGTTCTGCAGCGTGTTGGCGTGGATCCTTCTTACAGACGTGGAGAATGGAAGGACGCTGGGGCACTGGCTGTCAATCCTTTTCCTCTCAGTACTGATGAGCTGATCCCTTCGTTTCTCAGGAACCAGGTTGCTGTTACAGAGACGCGATCATCATCCGCTCCCCGCCCACGCAGGGGAAGGGGAAATACCGCCACAACGGCTGCCACATCGCAGAATACGGGGCGCCCACGTCCCCTTTCCCAATCAGAGGTCATCCAGCGAAGGGTGATCAACAACCTCGTGCGCAGGTACGAGGAAGAAGGGGTCATCCCAACCCGAGATATGGCCTGCTTGGACCTGGATGCCTCCGGGCCCCACCGTCAACACCGCCCTAACAGGCCGCGTAGGGAGCCCCTGCTCCCCACCCCAACATTCAAGCATTTCGGGAGCTTGTCTCCGGAACGCCTTGACGACTCCTCGCCTTACGCTGAAGAGGCGGGCGTCATCCGGCTCAGCCCGCTCAGGGTCCCGACCCGAGGGCTCCAGGCGAGAGCTCCCGCCCATCCGCGTCAGCGCCGCCGTCCGGCCCCGCAGGAAGAGCAGGCAGACTATGTCCCTACACCACCTGCACCAGTTCGCCTGACCCGACGTCAGCGCCGGGCTCGGGCTGAGGACGCTCGCCCGGGCGCGTCGACGTCGACAGCTATAGTGGCCCGAGCCACCGCCAACGTGCATCGTGAAGCCCTTGCATATTCTGAGCAGGGGCACTCCTTCACCCAACCAGGATCGAGACCCCAACCTCCCCACGGGAAGGTTGGGTTGACTCTCCGGGTTGCAGGCCCAAGTGGTGATCGCCGCGAGCTAACCCGCGGTAATGTCACCCCGTACGGAGGTCCTCCCCGTACCACTACTCCACAGAGCGTGGGCCTTCCCCGCTCCGAGGTTCGTCATGGAGCCATGCCTCATGCTACCCCCATCCCTCAGGAAGACCTGCCCCGCGGCAGTGACGCTCAGTGCGGAAACATTTCCTGCGCCCACTATACACGGTATGGAGTCCATCCTCCTGCCCCTGACCGCCAACCTGAAGGCACCGTCCATCTGGTCCTTCTCCAATGTGGCTGCCCTCCCTACGTCCTCTCTGCAACCGGTGAAGGTCCTCCTCACCCCAGCAACTCGAGGAGTGAATGTCAGCCTCGCTCCACTCGCATCGACCATCGAGGACCTCCCCATGCTCATGCCGGTTCCAACAGAGGCCCCGCCCACATGGGTACTGTTCATGGAGGACTTCCCCATGTACCCTTCGACATTTTCCCTTGTGCCCCTCGCACCTCGGCTATCTCGAGTGGGGGACCTCTCCGCCACGGCGCCAGCGCAGCCCCGAGGCTGCCTAATAGGGGTCAACCCTGTCCCGAAGAGCCACCCCGGGGTAGGAGAGCGGGTCGTCTCCGCAACAAGAAGAACCCTGGGAAGGCCCAGGTGGAGATCAAACCTACCCGCTTCTCCGACTCGGAAGCGGAATGCGATTCAGCGATGGAACCTTCTCCTCTCTCCTCCGTATCAAGGACTGGGGTAGGAACCAGACGCGTTAGCCTCATTCTCCCAGAATTTGAGGTCCACCATATTCCCATCTCCCTCTGTAGGTACATCCAAGAGGAAGAAATCTTGGGAATTCCACAGGTTTCGACTGCGCAATCACCGCCTCTGTCACCAGAAGAGCCCTCTACATCTACCAGAGATCACAGAGAGTTATTTTGGGGGCCAAAGATGGTAGAGCGACGACACGACCTGTCGCTGGTAGTCGCGGCTCCTGTTCCGGAAGCTGTGGTTATCAGCCCGTCGTATCGTGACATCGTGGCCAGGTCACATCACTCTTCGGAGGATGGCCCGGAATTCGGCGGCCAGTCCGCTGGTTTGTCGTATTCCCCACCGCCGAGCTTACTATCACAAAGGTTTGTCTCAGTACCGCTACCGGTCCCTCAGCCGCCCCTGGTTGACGAGTGGGGCAACATAGGGCCAGACCTTGAGTCCGAGCCCAGGAGCTTCTGGAGTATTCTCGCTGCGGATTACTTCCCGGAGAAGTTCTGGCTGACGGCGGCGCTGAATTTCCACATACCAGAGTCTCTTACCCCTGAAGAAGAGGGGTTCTTTTGTCGAACCCTATGGGAGACACACTTCCACCTCCGTTATGAACGGGTGGTGTACCCCAGAAGTCGATAGCACTTCGAAAAAATCGGCGAGCAGTGCCGCCTAATCGATGCAGCTGCACTTCTTGTGGCCCAACACCCTGAGTCGCCAGGCCACCAGAGCGCCCTTCAATGAAAATATGTTCAGAGAGTTAAAGCACTCTGCAGAATCGTCAGGGAAGCCACCCCCCATGTGCAAGTCTGTGGTTGGGGACACTATGCCGCTCTCCTCTTCGACCCTATCTGACGACAGCCCGATTCGCTATGCGACATCGAGGACATGCCCGCAAGAGGGGTCGCAGTCCACATGGCCGACATTCTGGATAAGGAAGATGAGCTTGAATTCCATGATGGAGAGGTACCACCTGAGGGAGTACCGCCGCTGCTCGACCCATCAGGGAGAGTTACCCGTCAGCAGAGGAACCTGCTAGGTCTCCCCGTACCCACCGAGTCGCTGGTACTCGGTCGAAACACTGGCAAGGGTAAGGAGCACGTCGGAATAGTCAGGCACTCCGACCCATCCGCCTCTGTGCAGAAGACGGACGAAGATCCCGAGAAGGCTACGTTACGCCAGTTTCTTCCCGAGAATAAGAAGCTGGTTGACGAACTCTTGGCTGAGCGCTCCGTAGAGCGGCAACCCGACTATGGTAATACCAGGCCGGGGCAGCAGGGGTAGGAACAATTCCCCCCGGAGAGATGCCTCCGAGCAACCCTGATCTTGCTACTGCCGCAGAATGGGTAGAAGCCGGAACGTATGGCTAGAGGGCGCGATACGTCTCGCCAAATCCCCCCGAGCGACGGGGAAATCTGAAGAATCCAATCCGGGTTCCCCCAGTCGCCCCGCAGGTCGTCCAGCCAGTTGACCCACGAGCGACCGAAGCCGTCTACTGTGTTGAAGAACCTGGAAATTCACTTGTGGTTAGGTATCCCCGTCAAGACAGGGACCCCCACCCGGAGGATCTTATTGCGGCGCTCACAGCCCGCCTCGAAGCGTTGGAAACGCGGCAGGTGGAGGTCCCACCGGATGGCAAGCCTTATCCCGCGTGGGTGGATGATATGCCCGCACCTCTGGGTTTTGGGAACCCCACTTTCTCGCCTTTTAACGGGACAGGGGACCCGCCGCAGCACTTGGCTCATTTTTCTTCTAGGTGTGGCCCCATGCTAGGGACCCCAGCTCAGCAAGAAGCTGCCAAGCTCCGATGTTTTGTACAGACATTGGAAGGTCCTACATTCGTCTGATACAGCCATCTCCCTATCGGATCGGTGACCGGTTGGGAGGATCTTCGCCGGCAGTTCTTATACCAGTTCAGCTCCACCACGCCAAAGACCAGCATCGCGGACCACTTCAAGTGAAAGTAGAGGCCTGATGAGCGGGTTGCAGATGTCATCGCCCGGTGGAAGGGACTTACGTATTCCCTCGATATGCCACTGACTCAGGAGCAACTACTGACGATGTGTGTAGGGAACGTCAAGACAGAGCTGGTACCCTCCCTGATCACCCAGAACTACCCTGGAGGGTTTAGAGATTTCTCAGATAAGGCTTAGTGCCTCGAGGAATACCTGCAACTGGCTAGTCAAGCGCGTTTGTTGCCCACTATGATCCCATCCAGGAGGACCGCCAGGGCTGAACCTGCCGAGGTGGCTCAAATAGAAGCCCCGAGGCAGCTAGAGTTGCTTCCGGCGGTACCACCCCCGCAACCTCGCGGAGGTCCTCCACCTCAAGCACAGGATCCTGCCCAGCAGCGACCGCCTCAGAACCAACAGGTTCCCCCGCACAACGCGCCACCGCCACCTAGGCGAGACAATCAGGCGCTGCCTCCTCGGCAGGCCCCTCCGGTCCCTCGTCAAGGCCAGGCCCCTAGGGCCCCTTATCCGGAAAGAAGGTACCAGACCTATTCGTTCAACGAAAATCAGGTCTCTGGCTATTTCCGAAGTGCTCTAGAGCAAGGGATTGTGCGTCTGCCTGAGTTGAGAAGGCCGGCAGAGACGCATCTCACCGATCACCCCAACTACTGCCCTTATCATCGGATCCTGGGGCACACCCTCAAGAAATTATATGTGTTTAAAGATTGGCTTCAGGACCAGGTCAACAAAAAAATAGTCAAGATGGGCCCAGTAGCAGCGCAAGTGGCAGTTGTCTTTGCAGGATCAGAGATTGGCAGCGACAGTAAAGGTGAGTGGAAGCAGGTCCCTAGCCGCGGGTCCCGGAAATACGACGACTGGATGGCTCGAAAAACCATCGTCTGTTCCCATGGAATCATCCGGGCGCGCCTGAAGTAGCCAGAAACTTTAGAAGAAGTAGTCGGTGCCTCTGCATCATCATCACAGTCGGCCTCTTCCCCAAAGGGAAAGCAGCGGCGGCGCAAGAAGCAACGCGCACTGCCAGTGCCGTCATCATCCCATAATCTCGGAAACTTTATGCCCCCTGAAATGGGGATTCCTCCCAGAATCTTCCCAGCGGTGGATGACTCCTCGAGCGACAGCCAGGGGTACGCTTCGGTTAACACCGTGGAGCTGGTGAAGCCCTATATGACCCCCAGCGTGGGGGAACGCCAGGCAGACCTCCGCAACGTTTCTAGCCGACGTCAGCGTCAGCGGAATCGCAACCGCGCCGGTCAGCGAGGTACGTCAGCAGGCACTTTCAGCCAAGCCGTGCACGCTACTGAGACCAGGCAGTAGGCTCAGCGCAGTTCTCAGCATGCGCAAACCCATCCAACACCCTCGGCTGTACCTCCACCGTCGTTCGTGCTACTGGATCGGGGGGAGCTGCCTCGTTCGTGTCACAGTCAGTCCTGCCCGACTATAGGCCAGCCTCCGCTGTCCGATCCTAGTCCAGAGACTACTCTTCAGGCTTCTACTAGTAGGAAGTAAGATGTGTCCCGTACTAGCCGATCGCCAGTTCAATCAGCAGGACCCGCTATGCCTCCAAATGCCGAACGACCTCCTGTAAGAAGAGGTTCGCGTTTGGCATGAAAGTATGATGTCCTTAAGCACCTGGCCGGAATTCCGGCGAGGCTTTCTATCCTTGAGTCCATCCTCCTATCATCTGAAATGCGCGAGTCACTTGCCGAGGCCCTAAGGATCCCCCTCTAGTTTGAGACGGAGGTAGCAGTTGCAGAAGTCTTCCATACTGAGACGATTGAAAACGCCGAATGTTAGGTGGTTATCTCGTTCTCCGGTGAAGATGAAGAACCTCCTATACAGGGGCACATTCGCCCGTTGTACATCACTGACCACTTGAATGGTGTGGAAGTCCGCCGCTGCCTCGTTGACACGGGTTCGGGAATCAACCTAATTCCGACCCGGACGCTGCGAAAGCTGGGTCTGTCCGAAGGTGATTTAACTCCGTCTGACCTCAGGATCCAGGGGTATGATAGGACAAAGCAAACCCCAGTCGGCAAGATCCGCCTGAAGACTCGGTTAGGTGGCTTAATTGCCAGCACCAAGTTCATGGTTGTCTCTCATGACACCGCCTACAACGCATTGATGGGTAGGCCATGGCTCCATCTGCATGCAGCGGTCCCTTCGTCGTATCACCAGTGCCTCATGTACTCGCTCAACGGTCGCGTAGGCATGCTCCAAGCAGACGCGTCCCCTTTTGATTCTTGTGAGGCCCGCTATCTGGATGCGGGTTATTACAAAAGTGAGGACAAGAAAATCCTGGTAAGCGAGGGTGAACCCGCCCCGGTCACAAGTGATCCCTGGGCAAGCATGGATGACGCCTACATCCTCCCGATCCACCGGTTGGAGGCCACGACCCCCGACATGGGGAAATGTTTTGTTGTTTCGGGTACGCAAGGAAGGCATGTTCCCTTGTACAAGCGACAACGGAAAATCACCTCGTACTCATACATCAACCAGGCTCAAGTCATCCGGGAACCTCCTACCCTTGTACGGTACCGGGACGTCAAGCTGATGACAACAGCGGTGCGCCATACGTGTCTCTTCCGTCGGGCTGGAATCCACCGACTCAGGCCGACACGTCATCACTGCTTTGATATCATCAAACGTGGCCCTCTAGGCCGAAGGCCAGATGGGATAGGGTCGACTGCCTTCAATGTTATGGTCTCAATGGCAAGAGAGTCTCCCGATGTGATGACAGCTGCTGCTCAAGCCGGCACCAGCTTCCCCTCGGATTTTGATAGCCTAGAAGTACCCCCCGTCGCGGGAAGTCCCCCCACGGGTAAGGAGGAAGACTTGGAGGATGCTCCCCCAGCCTTTGAAGAAGGCGTCTCTACCACGGTTGATGAACTGGTACAGGTGAACCTTGGTAGAGAGGCAGATCTGAAACCCCCATTGATCAGTGCAGCCATGTCCCCCAAGGAGCGGCAGCAGTACGTAGACTTCCTCAAACATCATCGTGATGTGTTTGCTTGGAGTTACAACGAGATGCCAGGGCTAGATCCCCAGGTGTCCGTTCACCATCTGGGCCTCCCGGAAAAACATCGTGGGTTTAAGCAGCCTCCCAGGAAGATGCACCCTTCTCATGGTGCTATGGTTGAGGCCGAAGTTGACAAGATAATCAAAGCCAACTTCGTCAAGGAGGTCCAGTACCCCAAGTGGCTTGCCAACATTGTGCCAATCAGGAACAAGAATGGGAAGATCAGAGTCTGCATCGACTTCCGCGATCTTAATCGCCACTTCCCAAAGGATGACTTCCCACTCCTGGTGACGGAGCTGTTGATTGACGCCACAGCTGGGTTCCAATCCCTCTCTTTCATGGATGGGTATTCCGGGTATAACCAGATCCGGATGGCCCCCGAAGAGGAGGAGTCCACTGCCTTCAGGGCTCCCCAAGGTACCTTTTGCTACCAGGTAATGCCATTCTGTTTGAAAAATGTAGGTGCCACTTATCAGAGGGCCATGCATCGCATATTCAAACCGATTCTCGGGACATTGGTGGAATGCTACGTGGATGACCTCGTAGTCAAATCATTCCAGCGCCAGGACCATCCCAAAGACCTTGAGAAAGTGTTCGGTTTCCTCCGTTCCCGTCACCTGAAGATGAACCCGCTGAAGTGTGCCTTCGGGGTCACCTCCGGGATGTTTCTTGGGCTTTGTTGTCAGATACCGAGGTATTGAGATCGACCCGGAGAAGATCAAGGCCATCAGCCAAATTCCTCCACTGAGCAACATTCGGGAGCTTCGAGGCCTTCAAGGCCACTTAGCCTATATACGTTGATTCGTCGTGAATCTGTCCGGCAAGTGTAATCCCTTTTCCTGGCTCATGAAGAAGGGTGCCACCTATGAGTGGGATGAGGAGTGTCAGACCGCCATAAAGGAAATCAAGCAGTATCTGCTCCAACCTCCTGTCATGATGCCACCCATCTCGGGAAAGTCGTTGGTCCTTTATGTGACCGCCCTGGAGAGATCCCTTGGTGCGCTGCTCGCCCAGAAGAATAATGAGGGTACTGAGAACAGTCTCTACTATCTCAGCCGCATGCTTCTCGATACAGAGGTCAGATACTCCCCTATTGAAAAGAGCTGCCTTGCACTCGTCTTCGCCGTGCAGAAGTTATGACATTACCTGCAGCACCACGAGGTGCAATTGGTCTCCCAGGTAGACCCACTGAAGTACATCCTGAACCGCCCTATGCTGACTGGCCGACTAGCACGGCGGGCGGTGATTCTCCAGCAATTTGATATCAGGTTTGTACCTTAGAAGGCCATTAAGGGACAGGCATTGGCAGACTTTTTAGCTACCCATCCAACCTCCGCGGATCAATCTCTGGACCTTGATTTCTTTGATGAGACGATCCTCTCAGTCGATCATGTTGCCCCGTGTTGGAAAATGAATTTCGACGGCGCCTCTCGGAGCCCCACCGGTAGGAGGCTCAACGATCCCAAGCTCAACAGAGTGGGCCTGTGTATTTTTTTCATTACCCCGGCGAAGCCGTCCTTCCATACTCGTTCCTGTTGTTAGAAGGCTATACGAACAACGAGGCAGAGTACCAAGCTCTCATCACCAGCCTCGAGCTGGCCCTTGAGATCCATGTGCCCCATCTACATGTGAAGGGAGATTCCAAGCTGGTAATCAAATAGGTTAATGGGGACTACGTCGTCAGGAAGCCGGAGCTCGCACCATTGCTGGAGTATACCCTCCGCCTAATGGCCCAGTTCTCCCCTCGACCAGAGGTTACCCATGTCCCACGGTCGCAGAACGGCCAAGCAGACGCCTTGGATGGTTTAGCCACGTTGCTCGCAGAACCCGAGCAATATGACTTAATCATACATGTGTCCCACCGGAGAGTCATTTCACCTGTCACCCAAGAGGACCATGATGGCTTGTGGGTAAGCCATCTCACCGCCGGACCCTCCATATCAGGAGTCCCGGGTTCGTCAGACGCAGTGGTTGAAACCACCCCCGACTGGAGAGCACCTTTTGTCGAGTATCTCCAAAATGGTCCGCTCCCGGACGACCGGGCCGAATGCGATCGAATCCGACGCCACGCGCTGCAATTAACCCTCCATAGCGGCCCCAGTCTCGGACAAATCCTTTATAAGCGGAGTTTCGATGGTGTCCTTCTCCGTTGCCTCCAAGGAGGGGAGATACCTCAAGTTATGCAAGAGGTTCACGCCGGTTCCTGTGGCGCCCATCAAGCTGGGCCGAAGCTGTCCCATCAAATCCGGAGGTTGGGGTACTTTTGGCCCTCGATGATCCATGATTTCATTGGATATTCCAAGAGATGCCACGCGTGCCAAGTACACGCCAACTTCTTGCATCGGCCGCCGGAGCCCCTCCACCCCACCAAGTACTCTTGGCCATTTGCGGTATGGGGACTTGATGTAGTGGGACCGTATCCACCGGAAACAGCCCGCCAGTGTAGGTTCATCCTGACTGCTACAAATTTCTTCTCCAAGTGGGCAGAAGAAGTTCCGCTCAAAGACGTCAAGGCCCGTTCCATCGTTGACTTTGTGAGCTCCAGTATTATCCACCAGTTTGGAGTCCCTCACGCCGTCCTCACCGATAACGGCACCAACTTCCGAGCAGCTGAATTGAAGAAATTGTACGCTATGTACGACATCCGGTCGAACCATACCTCCCGCTACCACGCACAGGCGAATGGACAGATCGAGGCGTTCAACAAGACCCTCTCTAACATTCTGCAGAAGATGGTTGATCAGAATAAGAAAAGTTGGCCGGACAAGCTCCCCAACGCCCTCTGGGCTTACCGGACGATGACTCGCAACTCTACCCAGGTGACCCCATATTCCCTGGTGTATGGAGCTGAGGCCGTCCTACCCATTGAGATCCAGCTGCTGTCGTTATGCACTGCAGTTTATGACCACCAGACATCAGATGAGGTAGCCGAGACCCGTCTGGCTGAGTTAGAAGCACTGAACGAGAACCGGCATCGTGCCCTGCACAATCTGGAAAGGCATCAGGACAAGATAGCGAGATCCTCTGACAAGAAGGTTCGTCTTCTCTCTTTTCTACACGGCGACCTTTTACTGGCCCTTCGAGCACCAATGATTCCCGGTAGGAAACCGCCCAAGTTAGAACCCAAATGGGAAGGGCCTTATATCATCCATAAGGTTTACCACAATGGAGCATACTCCTTGGTGACCACGGATGGAGAGCGTATAACCCCTCCCACCAATGCCAAATTCCTCAAACGATACATTGCCTAGGAAAAAAAGGTCCAGCACGACCCTAAACTGCGAGATAGTCCCACACGACCCTAAACTGCATCCCCGTCCTTACTGCAAGACGTTAAACTACAAGCCAGTCAGGCCTTCTTGACCGAGGCTCAGCCTCAGGCCCCTTGGCCTCCTCGAGCCCCCGGCCCCCGTCGAGCGATACTTTGCCTAGGGAAAAAAGGGTCCTGCACGACCCTAAACTGCAAAATGGTCCCGCATGACCTTAAACTGCATCTTCGTCCTGCAAGACGATAAACTGTGAAATGGTCCCGCATGACCTTAAACTGCACGTTATGGTCCAACATGACTCTAAACTGTAAAGTCCTGCACAACCATAAACTGCATATTCATCTTGTAAGACGTTAAACTGCAAGCCGGTCAGGCCTTCTTGACCGAGCCTCAGCCTCAGGCCCCTTGGCCTCCTCGGGCCCCCGACCCCGTCTTCACCGCGAGACGTTAAACAGCAAGCTGGTCAGGTCTCCCTGACCGCAGCCCGGCCTCAGTCCCCCCCAGTTTTCCCTGATCTATGCTATTGCAGGATTTTACGGTATGGTGCAGGACTACGTCCTCATTCACGTCGGGTTACTCGTCATGCCGTACATATCCCCAAACGAGATGCTTCTTATCATCCCGCATTACGTTAAACTGCATTTCCAGAACTACGTATGGATTGATTCTCATCCTTATGAGATACGTAGGAACGCTCGGACGCCTCGTCTTGAGCCCAACCCCAAGAATTTCTCTTCCCCTATTCCCCATAGGAATAGTTTTCTTGGAGGATCTTTGTGTAGCTGGGATTATTCTTTCTTGGCCCCGCTTATGCAACCCTGCTCGCACATGGATTGTATGGGTCACACCATGTGCCCGCTCCCGTTCTTCTACTCCTTCCTCGTCCTCACCGCATGACGCTAAACTGAATGACCTTCAGGAACTATGTATGGCTTGATTCTCATCCTTATGAGATACGTAGGAACGCCCGGACATTTCGTCCGTTGGCCCAGCCCAAACCCAAAATCTGCCCCTCGGGTCATGACATGGCAGGGTGCGCACTTTTGCCCCGACTCACATCGAGCAAGCCTCGACCCGGCGGCACATCCCCCCTGGAGATGTTTTCCTCTTTTGTGGATGGATACAGCTGTGCTCCACCCACTCCATGGCTGGGATTCCATCATTTGTGTCACACCCAGAGGGACCCCCAAGAACGGCCTGGATACTATGCCCAAGGGCTCTCCTACTGATACGGGCCAATGCCCCCGGGGGTTTTCATGCAACAAGCCCATACAAGTCCCGCATTGAGAATTTGGTCAGCGGTCGACGCTCATTTGTTGCTCCCATACGGGTCACCATAGGAATGATGTGTTTCGAACATGGTCAACAGTGTCCTGGATCTTCGGGTCCACCCCGAGATGTCTCAGACATCAAGTGCAGTGATTCATTCTGCCCCATCCCGAGGGGAAAAACATCCCCCAAGAGGTGCTAACGATCGGGCCATGGCCCAGGATTCCTCATAAGGGTGTACGGTGTGATGTGGGACTATTTTATCATTCACGTCGGGATCATGTACCATGCCGTACGCCTCCCCTTACGAGGCCCAGCCTCAGGCCCCTTGGCCTTCTCGGGTCCCCGACCCTCGTCCTCATTTAAGACATTAAACTGCAAACCAGTCAGGCCTTCTTGACTGATGCCTGACCTTAAGCCCCTTGGCCTTTCCGGGCCACGGCCCAGGATTCCTCATAAGGGTGTACGGCGTGATGTGGGACTATGTCCTCATTCACGTCGGGATCATGTACCATGTCATACGCCTCCCCTTACGTGGCCCAGCCTCAGGCCCCTTGGCCTTCTCAGGTCCCCAACCCTCGTCCTCATGTAAGACGTTAAACTGCAAGCTAGTCAGGCCTTCTTGACTGATGCCTGACCTTAGGCCCCTTGGCCTTTCCGGGCCACAGCCCAGGATTCCTCATAAGGGTGTATGGCGTGATGTAGGACTACGTCCTCATTCACGTCGGCTTCTTCGCCATACCGCACAACTCCCTTTTTTAGGGGTATATTGCTCCCCTTCTCGTCCAGTATGACGTTAAACTACATATAGAGAACTACGTGTGGCTTGATTCACATCCTCATGTGATACGTAGGACCACCTGAATGTCCAAGATTCAGGTCCAGCCCCATCTCTCGGGAATCCTCATCCCATCCTGGCCCCTTGTCCTATCCTTCCTCCATGAGAAGATTATATGGTGTGGTGTGGGATTATGTCCTCATTCACGACAGTCTCGTAATGACCACGCCATGTCCCCCCCCCCCCCTACTGAGTTGTTTCGTCGATTCCTTTTTCGGCGGTTCACCAATGTGCTTAAGAGTACTCTGGTTTATTACCTGGAACGCCAAGCTTTACTCGGACACGTCCGCGCCCGCTTTCCAGGCTTTGTGTATCCCTACATCAGGGCTTTCAGCATCTTTCACGCCCAGAGGGACCCCCAAGAACGGCCTGGATACAATGCCCAAGGGCTCTCCTACCGTTACGGGCCAACACCCCTGAGGGTTTCAAATAGTAAATCGATAAAATCCCGCGTTGCGAATATGGTCAGCGGTCGATGCTCGTTTGTTGTTCCCACCTCAGGCTAACACGATACGAATGATGTGTTTCCACCATGGTTAACAGTTTTCCTCTATCGCCACACCAACCCATTAAGCCCAAAATGTCGGGTACACGATTCACGCCCTTCATAACTTCATCATGTCCAAGTAGAGTCTCGGAACTCTTGGTACTTTTCCTCCGTGCACGTCTGCGCGTTGGGGAACAAGCTACATAAAAAGTTTCCTTCGGAACTCTCTGCTGACTCCACTTTGATAGACGCCCCAAGTATTGCGATAAGGATCTTCCCCCGTTGTTTCCCACACCGAGTTTATCTCACATGGGCTTAGTGATTGGGTTGACATCTGTGCTTACTCGGGAGTTGTCACCATCCACGGTCCAAGCTCTAAGACCATAAACTAAGATTATCATCTAGAACTACGTTCAAGACCCCTTGTATTTGGGTCCAGCTTGAGTTCAGCAAGTTCAACTCTCTGGTCCTGCCTTCAGAACCCCGACCACGGGACCGCGTGGCGTAGTGTAAGGACTATGTCCTCATTTACGTCGGGTTTGCAATAGATGCACCACGTGCACCCCGTTCTGAGAGTTAGCCCTCCTATTCCCTGTCCCTCATGACATTAAAAGGCACCATTCAAAACTACGTGTGGCTTGATTCCCATCCTTATGGGATACGTAGGACCACCCGAATGTCTAGGATTCGGGTCCAGCCCCACCTCTTAGTGATCTCCTGATCTCCCAGTCACCTAGGCCACTTGGTCTATCCCTCTCCAGGAGGGGGATGTGTACGTATGATACAAGGTTTTGGGCACCGTGCCCCCTTCCTCGGGAATCTGCCATCTCTCGATCACCCTCAAAGTTGAGTCCCTTGACTCATTGCAGTGGTTCACCCATGTATTAAGGGTACTCTGGTCTAGGAAAAAGAGTGTCAGATTCAACTTGATCAAGTTCCTTCCACTTATCAAGCTTCGTGTTCCCCTCCATTCGGGCTTCCATCACCTTTCACACCCAGAGGGACCCCCATGAACGGACTGGATACAATGCCCAAGGTCTCTCCTACCATTACGGGCCAACGCCCCCGAGGGTTTTGGACAAAAAATTGATAAAATCCCGCGTTTCCAATATGGTCAGCAGTCGATGCTCATTTGTTTGTCCCCATTTCAGGCTAACGCGACATGATGCTGTATTGCGAACATGGTCAGCAGTAACTCTCTGTCGTCACGCCAACCCCTTCAGTCCTTGAATGTTGGTTGCATGATTCACATCATTTTCCACCCCATCATGTCCAGGTGGAATCTCGACACTTTTGGCGCTATCCCTCAGTGCACCTTTGCATGTCAGGGGGGACAAAGCTGCAATATGGCGTCCTTCGGGGCTCCCGTGGTCCGAGCTCTAAGACCATAAACTAAGATCCATTCGGGACTACGTTCAACTTGATTCCCATCCTCGTGGGATAAGTAGGACCACCCAGACGCCCTGTCTCCGGGTACAACCCATTCAGGAAGCCAGTCTCTCCCCCTGTTTCACCTCTGTATAGGCCCCTCGGCCTAAGGTTTCCCTATCCGAATGGCGTACAATTTGATGTGGGATCATGTCTCCGTCAATTGTGTTTTATAACACTGTGCGCATTTCCCGCCTAGCATCGTCTCTGCTACGTCTGCACTGCATGACGATAAAATGCACGCTTGGTCCTATCTTACGACCCTAAACTGTGACATTATCGTCCTGGCCGCACGACGAAAAACGGCACTGCATTGTGGTGACCTCTTTGTAGAGAACATCACATTGGGTATTGGTCGCATGCCATGCCATTTTTCAACGCCCATCACGGCTTGATCCTTGTGGTGACATCACAACCTACTATTCTGGGCCTGTCGCTTCACAAAAAAAACCATTCACCTTAAAGAACAAACAAGATACATCAAATTCTGCTTCTTTTAGTGCCAGGGTCACGCCCGCCCTCCCCTTTTCCCCTGGCACTGGTATCCTACCATGTCACCATCCAGAACTACATATGGCTTGATTCTCATCCTTATGAGATATGTAGGAGTGCCCGGGAACATCCCCGCGGGGCCAGCCTAAACCTTTGTGTTCGGTCCCTCGACTCGAACATTTCCCCAGAGAACGCATGATAAGTAGGGCTTAGGTCCTCCTTCACGTCGGGTCTTGACGCCATGCGTCCCCTACTCCCTTTACCCATTTATGGTCAAAGGCACCCTTCAGAACTACGTATGGCTTGATTCTCATCCTCATGAGATACGTAGGAGCGCCCAGGAACTTTCCCGCGGGCCCAACCTAACTTTCGCTTTCGGTCCCTTGACCAAAAAAACTCTCCCAAGGAGGTTGCGCGGTGTGATATGGGGTTGTGCCCTCATTCACGTTGGGTTGTTCACCGCGCCGTACACACCTCCTATTCCCGTTCACGCCAGGTGTTTGAGTTACTCCACCATGTGCCTCTTATGTTTCCTCTCACCCGTGGTCCAAATTCTAAGACCCTAAACTAAGATCCCCCCAAAGGAAAGGAATCTTCTCCCTCTCTCTAATACGTTTCGTTTCCGTATTCAGATGTGTTTTGACAAAGAGCCCAAAGTGTGGGATTGTCACAGGGACATCCCCCTCGTCCCATGACTAAGCTTCGTGAGCTCGCTATTTGGATCCTCATCCTCTTCCACATCCAAAAGGACCCTCGTACGACATGGATACTAGGCTTAAGGACTCTCCATGAATGCTGGACCTAAGGGCCCTTCAATCGTTTCGGGACAACGTCCCTACAGATATTGGACAACAAATCGATAAAATCCCGCGTTGCGAATACGGTCAGCGGTCGATGCTCATTTGTCTGTCCCCATTCTAGGCTAACGCGACATGATGCTATGTTGCGAACATGGTCAGCAGTTATCCTCCATCGTCACGCCTCCATCATCATGATCTGAATCTCGAGCACCATGATTCACACATTTCCACTTCCTCATGTTCAAGTGGAATTCCATCATACTCGGCTCTTTCTCTTCGCGCATCTAGGTGCGCTAAATGATCATGTTAGTGTCATTAGGGCCGGTATTCACCGAGCGTCCCATTACCCTAACCTGCCCCTTTCTGTGTCGGGAAATTCCCACCACTACTGCTTGTTTCCCACACCGAGCACGACTCATGTGGGCTTAGTAGTTTTGGCAGGATGTGCACCAACACGGTTGGGCTGCTCATCATCCTGCATGACTTTAAAATGTGCTTTCCGAACTACGTATGGCTTGATTCCCATCCTCATGGGTTACGTAGGAATACCTCGCCACTTTGCTTCGGGCCCAGCCCAATCCTTACTCTTGGTCCCTCGACCCAAAGAGTTTCCTCCAGGGGTATGTGGTATGAGTTGGACTCCAAGTCCTCATTCACGTCGGTTTCATATCTACCGCGCCACACGCTTCCTTCCCTCTTATTCCACGTCCTATCGTATGACGTTAAACTTCAAGAGTCTATGTTTCCTCAACGCATGACATTAAACTGCGGTCCTACTCTGAACAAGTTCAGGATGGCCCAAGATCCCACTGGGAAGTGAAAGATCCCCTCGCCAGAGAGTCCCTGTCTAAAAGAAGGAATGATCCATGATCAAACCGATGTGCCTATCTGGCGCACTCCCCCCACGGTGGTGTAACTACCTATGTGTTGGATTCTGTTCGGACAGACCATCACTCCATATTCCACGCTTTGCGTGCCCCTTATTCGGACCCTCGTCCTCTTTCATGTCTCAAGGGACCCCCTAACGGCCTGGTCTCATGCCGCATCGGCTCACCTACCATCCTGGGCCAATGTTCCGGAAGACGGGTCATACCTAGAAGGACCCCCTAATAGTATGGATGTTTGACCTATGGTCCGCCTACTGTCCTGGGCGAACGTCCCGAAAGATTGATCGACGACAAATTGATAAAATCCCGCATTGTGAATACGGTCAGCGGTCGATTCTCATTTGTTGTCCCCATTCCAGGCTAACGTATTAAGGGTATCGCTTCTCCTCCAAGGTTAACGGTTTTCCCTTATTGTCACGCCAACCCCACAGTGTTCCGAATCATGGGTATCGTGATTCACACTTCCCATTTTCATCTGTTTGGACCGATTTCATCGCCCCTGGCGTTTCCCCGTTCGTGCATAAGAGCACGTTGAAGAAACAGTAATTCGGTCATCCTGAAAGTTCCTTCCCCCATCAAGCCTCTCCCGTCTCTCAGAAATCCGGACTGGTAATCCGAATCCTGGACCCCGGGCTCGACCCATGTGGGCCTGGGGAATTTTCGTCGAACGTCCCGCAAACATTGTAGGGATGTAACAAGGCAATTCAACAGTGGAAATCGTGCGCGCTACGATATTCAAAACAAAGAAAAAAATTTGAAGCACGAAAGTACCAATTAAAGGTTTATGGGTTTGTTACAATACTCTGGGGTTAACTTCCCCCATGGACGGGTTGACCCTGTCAAAAGAGCGTTGCAGCTCCGCCACCAGTTGGCATGTGGCATCCAAGGCTTGTTGCCGCTGAATCAGCTCCTGCTCCTCCTCAGCAGCGGCGGGGCGGAGTTCGTCATTCCTGGCTTTGGCCCTCTCTACGCCAGCTTGAACGACGACCATATTTCCAGAGGTCTGCCTCATATGCTCTTCTGCCTCTTCCAGCGGGGCCTTCAACCGTGAGACCAGCTCAGATTGTGCATCAAGAGAGGCTCAAAGCTCGTCTTCCCGGTTCTGTATCCATTGAACCTCACCTTCAGCCTCCTGGAGCTTCTTAGTGCTGGTCGCTTTCCTCCGCTGCCAGCCCATGCTGAGCCCACGATCATGCTCCCGGATCTTCTCATCCATAATATCTCGGATGAGTGCATGAGGACGTCGGGCATCCACTCCCCCAGCGCACAGTTCGCGCAACCGCAAGCGAAGCCTATCCATTTCGGCCAGCCATTGTGCTTGGGGAGTGTCCTTGATAAAGCGCGTGATCAGCTTCCATGACCGACAATGGACTATGCTGTTGTCTTCCTCGTCGGAGGTTGTTTCATCCCAGTCTGCGCGATTGGCAGGCTCGTACGTGGGATACGCCCACAGGAAATCCTCGGCAGGATCAACATCCGGTGTTGAATCCAGTGCGACACCTGGCGCCGAAGCAGGCACGACAGAACTGGGACCGACCGGTTGATCCTCCTCCTTGGAGTCCACCTCGATGACTTCGGGTACGACCCTACTGGTGGTTCCTCCAATGATGATGTGCGTCGCATCTTGAGGAGATGGAGGGACTATTGCCACCATCACTAGCATGCCCCTAGGAGGGACGCCACCAGACATCCCGACCAACCTTGCCGCAGCGGCCCACGCCAGTCGAATAACTCTACGACAAAGAGGGACATAAACGTTAGTTGGCATGGTCTACAGGTGACAACGAGGAGACCGGTAGAGGAGACATACAGAGATCGACCTCCGAGCACTGCTCTTGAGCCGGTACTGACAGGACCCTGAGATGAGGCCCCCCGTATACTGTTGGAATGTCTGGAGATTCTGGAGGAGCCACCTCGGGCGCCCTGGTCCCACCAGACGCGGAACTGGATGCAACCATAGGCGCGGGTTTTGAAGGTCCCGCATCATCACTCGCCAAGGAGCAAGAACGAGGCCTGCGAATAATTTCCTCCTGCATGGCTCAAACATTGGTGGGAAGCCCATGGTGGCCCAAGAATAGATCGTGAGGAGAGATGTTCAGAATGCTACCTCGAGTGCCTTCGCGAAATCGTCGGATTCTGAGCCTCGGTCTCGGACCTCGCCCTCCTCCAGCAGGCTCCCTCCTCCAGCCTCATCCTCCCAAGAGGAGTCCTCTAATTCCTCCGGCAGGGGGAAGCGCTCCCTCAGATCGGCAGCCGATAACTGTGGGGGACCTTCTGATTCAACAGTACCCTCACCCGGTCTTTCATTGGGCGAGGGACACAACTGGAGTGGACATAATCCTCCAGCTCTTCCAGGTACTGTTCTGCCTCCGCCGGAGACGCCATGAATCTAGCCCGGACTGGGCCTATGCCCGGCAATTCCATCCCGAGGCGATTCAGGTGGGCCCATACCTCGGATGGGCTGAGGAATTGCCGGTTGACATCCCAAATGTCCCAAGCTTCCGGGAAGACGACATCCTCTTCCATGTCAATGTGACGCAGGCGCTTCCCCGGAGCCTGAGTGGATATCCTACGAAATCCCCTCGGTGGCCTCCCCTCCGGATGACCCTGCTCTTCCGGAATCACCTGATCTACCGCTGCTGCTATACCCTCGGCCGGTGCAGGTCACGCCGCCATGGCAGCCCTGCTACCGCGAGCGGCCCTAACTTCCCTCCGACCCCGACCTCGAGATAGAGGAGGCCCACCATCACCAACCCGGATCGTTGGCTGCTTCAACATCTCCCCTGGGTAAGCAGCCTCCCAACTGATGGCATACTCCTTCACCAATCCGAAAGCGGAGGTGGATGGAGGCAATGCAATCCTCATCTTTCCATCTACCCGTGTGAACATGAGCCACAGCTGCCTCATCACACACGGGTGCTCCTCGTGACGCACATCCCAGTAGACCTATGGGGTCAGCCGCTGGAGGCACCAGAACTGCCTCGCAAACCGATGCGCAGTGTACGGTTCACAGAGCGGCTCACTATCTATTCATGCCACCAAAACTCCACCTCGGAAGGCCAGGAGGTAAGACCGATGCTCTTCCGTTCCCCGTCCTTCATAAGTAAGCATCCCCGTCAGCAACGGGAAGGGGTGGAAATTGAACTCATCCTCCCTCCATGCCCTATTCAGCACCATCGGCACAGCTAATTTGAACGGGAAGCTCCCGACCGCGTTCAGGATGGAGGGGCGGAAGTTCGACCCAGGCGGCGAAATGGGGTTTGGATACTCGTAAATCCCCCTGATATGCGCTGCGATCCACCCATACAAGAGGTGGAAGGGCCCGCATATCCTTGGCGGCTTCTTTCCCTCGCTAATATGCCGCAACATTCAGTACAGTTTGGTGAGCATCAGAATCCCCAGATTGATCCGCTACCCCATGGCCAACATCGACGCCATGATAAACGAGCTGGGTCGCACCCCCATGCTTGTATCCCTCACCGGTAGGATCCAGCCACAGATGAGAGCCGCGATGAACGCCGACAGCCTGACTATCAGCTGTTGTTCAGTGCTGACACTGAAACCCCAAGTATTCCATTGGCTGTCCTCCATGACCCGCCAATACGAGTGCCCCTTGCCCCGTTGGGCCGCCCTTGGACAAGTCCGAGGCCTCGGAGGGAACTCTCGATTCTCTGGGAAATTTAGGAATCATTTGAACCATCTCCTAAAATGGACATCCCTCACTACCTCCTTGTCCTCTCCGGGGACAAGTGCCATCAGCGCCGATGCCAGTCACATCATTTTCTCTGCATCTCCCCGCGCGCTGACAACGGGAAGGAATTCGTCATACATGGCCCCCAAGATTAGGACCCCAGAAATCTAGTGGACATCCCACAGGCTGATGCCCACCTCCCCGTGATGCAGGTGAAAATTGTTGGTCCTAGATGACCATCTACTCATCAACTCTGGCATTAGCTGCTTCGGTTGGTAAATGTGGAATTGGGAGGCCCATGACGCCTCATACAACCCCACTCTCCTCAGCTCGGCCCCGAACTCCTCACATGAGGTCCCTACCCAGTAGGCCCAGGCCCAGTCATCAGTAAAGTTGCCGCCCTAGCGCAGGTCCCGCTCATCGGACCATCCCTTCTTTGAATCCTGCAAAGCCGCCTTCAGCACGGTACGGTAGAGGGGAGGAGAAGTCTCTGGGTGCAGTGACTTCCCGTCAATGTCATTCACATGGTTGTAGAGACAGTCAGTGGTAACGGGTATGAAGTCCTCCCGTGCGTGACCATCGGACGCCCTGAAAAATTGGTGTTGGCACGGTGTGCTCCTCAACCAGCAAGCTGGTTCGTCCCTACTCACCTCAGGGATGAAGACGTCATCCCTCAGCCCGAAGCCGTACAGTGGCAGTTTCTTTCATTGCGGGTAATCCTTCTGACCCTCCGATAGCAGATCTGTCAAAGAAGTGTGGTCCGAGTGGCTTCGGATCATCTCCCCCAGGCCTGCATAGTTGGCCATCTCATCCTGGCGAGAAGCATCCGCAAGGACCCCCAATACAGCCTATTGATGGTCCATTTTAACTTTGGCCCTCAGAAAAGAATTTTTTCCGCTAGATCGCGAAGACGAATCGCGAAGCCGGATCGCGAAGATCGGTCGCGAGACCACGCAGCGAATTCTGGCCAAGGCCGACAAGCAGAGGTTCACTTGGCGCGGACGCGGAGTCGGAGACCCGCGGTTCGCCGCGAAGCTCGATTCGCGGAGGGCTGTCGCGGAGTACGCGGAGCTTCGCGAAGTCGAGTGCACAAAAAGACAAGGAAGGCACGTGAAGATAAAAGAGGTCGGCCCCCCTATTTATAGACGGAGACCCCGGAGCATCGCGGCGTGCCTCACCCGCGCGGAGCATCGCGGTGCGTCCGGATCTGTGGCCCCGGTCAGCACCGCGGGCCCCCTTCGCGATGCCGCTTCGCGAACCGCCGACAATTTTGGAGATTTTCCCTCAGACTTCGACCCTTCGCCCTCCGCGGCTCCAAGTCCGAGGGGGGGCATTTGTTGGCGCCAAAAACATAGCCCGAAAGAAAGGGACGAAAAAGAAGGCTGGCGCGCTGCCTCACGAAGCACAGCCGCGAAGCACCACCACGAAGCACCTACGTGTAGCGCCCCGACCATCGCGGCCTCGCAAAGCTCCAGAGGCTGTAATGCTCCGCGAATGCATTTGACGTTAGCGAGACGCCGCGAAGCTCCAGAGGACGTAATGCTCCGCGAACGCATTTGACGTTCGCGAGCAGCAACGAAGCTCCTGGGGCGGTAATTCTCCGTGGACGACATTGACGTTCGCGAGCACGCCGCGAAGCACCGGAGGCGGTGCGCGAGCCCTGCTTCGCGGCGACCATTCCCTATAAATACTGGACTCCCCCTGAGTCCCGAGGATGGACAATCCGACCTTTCGGCTTCTCCTCTCCCGATTCGTGAAGCACTCTTTTCCCCGGGAATGATGAGCTCCGTGAGGTACTTATACTTCACGAGACTCTTCTGCATTGTCTCGTTTTGATCCCCTCTTCCGAGAGGGATTCCCTTCGCGAAGCTTAAGGGCATTCGCGAAGGAAGGGGATTCCCAAGGGAACCCGGGCAGTCGCGGAGCGTTTATGCTTCACGAAACACCCAACCCATGCTAGTGATCCCTATGCTAAGGCAGGATCGCTACACATCGCGATGCACACTGCTTCGCAGGACCCTTCTTTGCGAGGCACCCCTTCTTCGCGAGGCAGTGCTCCGCGAACACTGTTCCACTTCACGAAGCACCTTCTACTCACACATATGCCCCATGCTAAGGCCAAGGCACTCCACTTCGCGATGCACACTCCTTTGCTTAGCGATTCCTCTTCCCGTGCGACCCTCCATGTTTGCATGATGTGATTTCAAAGTCCCATGGACAATACCACCCGTAGCGTTGCTTCGCCTAATGCTTCTTCGCATAGGCCTGCTAACGGCTATTGCTTCTTCGCATAGCCACACTGACGTGGACCCCTCAATGGTTCATTCCACAACCCCCCTTAACCATGGCCTTACTGGTACCTTCCCTTCCCCAAGGACCAGAGGGTACCAGTTATGTAAGTCCTAGGGGTGTGGAGTGAACCCACCTCATCCGAGCTGCAGGACGTTAAACTGCCAAGCACCACGTCCTCAACACATGACGTTAAACTATGACCTGACCTCGTCTCCCTCATGAAGGGTCCCCCCAGGTCAAACATTCTTTACACCACTCGTCTCCACGGGAATGGAATCACCTATTCACATGGGATGAGATCCTCCTTGTCGGAGTGGTGTATGTTCGTAGGAGAAGGGAGACCCTAGTTCCCCAACGGATGGCTGCACCTCTGCATCTCCGTACTTCCCCACTACCATGGTCAGTGGAGGGTGTGATAGGGAACGCGGCACCTCCCATCGTAGGACCAAGGTCCATATTTCCCGCGCTTTGTCGCGCCATGGGCCTCCATCCTGGAGTAAGTCCCATCATCGTGGGCCGCCTAATGCAGAAGCCCCTCTTCGCTTCTCACGGACGTATCCTTCGCGATGTGATCGTCAGGTCCTTGCAACCTCTTGTTTCTCACACCGAGCATGACTCACGTGGTCTTAGAGTGAGCACTAACCCTGACCCCACCCCTAGTGAACTACGAGGACTTTGATCCATGTCAAGGAATGGTACGTAGGAAGCCTCTATGAGGTTCAAGCCACATTACTCGGTCGTTCATTCACGTCGAGTTTCGCCCCGTCCCGCATGACGTTAAACTGCATGCCCTCGTCCAGCATGACGTTAAACTGTATACCCTTATCCCGCATGACATTAAACTGCACACCCATTCCCACCTGAACTACGAGGTCTTTGATCCATGTCAAGGCATGGTACGTAGGAAGCCTTCCAGAGGTTCAATACCACCACTCATTGGACCAAGGTCCACTTTCGCGTCGGTTCCCCGACAAAACCCAACGAACTACGAGGACTTTGATCCACGTCAAGGCATGGTACATAGGGAGCCTCCCAAAGGTTCAAGCCCACCACCCATTGGACCAAGTTCCACTTTCACGTCGGTTCGCCGACAAAGCCCCATATGAACTACGAGGTCTTTGATCCATGTCAAGGCGTGGTTCGTAGGAAGCCTCCACGAGATTCAAGCCCACCCATCATCCAATTCACGTCGAGTTCTGCCTACGTCCAGCATGACGTTAAACTGCAATTCCAGTCCGACGGCAAGCCATTGTGACTAACCTGAACTACGAGGTCTTTGATCCATGTCAAGGCATGGTACGTAGGAAGCCTTTCAGATGTTCAAGCCCACCACTCATCGGACCAAGGTCCATCTTCACGTCGGTTCGCCGACAAAGCCACCTTCCTCAGTCGTTCATTCACGATGAGTTTCGCCCTCGTCCAGCATGACTTTAAACTGTATGCCCCTTTGTCCCGCATGACAATAAACTGCACACTCACCTGAACTACGAGGTATTTGATCCATGTCAAGGCATGGTATGTAGGAAGCCTCTACGAAGTTCAACCCCACCATCCGGTCATTCTGACCTCATTCACGCTGGTTCACCCTCGTCCTGCATGATGGTAAACTGCACTCCCCAATCTGAACTATGAGGACTTTGATTCATGTCAAGGCATGATACGTAGGAAGCCTCCCCGAGGTTCAAGCCCAACTCCCATCGGACTAAGGTTCCTCACTTACGTCGATTCGCCGACACCCACCACCCGTCGTTTATTCACGTCAGGGTTCACTATCGTCCCGCATGACGTAAAACTGTGTTCCATCAATCCCTAGAACTACGAGGACATTGATCCATGTCAAGGCATGGTACGTAGGAAACCTTCCCAAGGTTCAAACCCACCACTAGTGGACCCACGGGTCTACATTCACATCGGTACGCTGACGATGCTCATCGCGCCAAGGTCCACCTTCACGTCGGTTTATCGGCGTCACCCCGAACTACGCGGACTTTGGTTCCCTGCCACGGGGATACGTAGGAAGCCTTGTCAAGGCTCAAGCCCAACTTCACTGTCGCCCCCTGTGATGGTACCATTTCACTCTCCCTCCACTCCATTCATCAACCTATCACCCGTCCCGATTCTCGCCCGGACCATCTTATCCCGGTGAGACCATGTCGGTACGCTCTTCTTCACAACCATCCATGGGATGGCCCCGGTATCGACATCCCTTCCAGGAGGATACCTTAATCCGATCTATCCTAGCTAATGCTCTGGTTGGGTTGATCCGTCTCCACTAGACGTTAAACTTGCGGCATAGCCTTTGTTGAGCACGGGAAGATGAGGAAAACCTCAGATATGTGTCTATGACATATAATTCCCCATGCTCAATGTGGGATGCCTCGGGCTTCCACGCCATCGAGAAGCCTTGTGACCAAGGATAACAGACAGACATGCCAGGTACCCTAGCATCCAGACACGCTACTGATGCCTCAACGTGACTACTCCCCTGACTGAAGGTTGCTGCCCTGACTGGACCCCTTGGAATGTCCCGACAGAAGCAATGTAATTAACCGGCGTCCATGGAAACATGGCACTGGGAAGAGTTTCACGAACTACGTATTAAATCTATGAGGGAGACCCGGACTAGGTGACGAGTTCTGAGGAGGAATCCACAGGAGGAAGAACCGACATCCCATCATCCCGTTTCAATCAAGGAGCAGGCGTCCCTGAATAAGGATCGAATGTCGCCCGCCTTTGGAATGCGGGAATGCGGGGCAACAAAAGTGTCGCGCGTCCTCCCCCGCAGATGGACGGGCGCACACCCCCCCCCCCCCCCGACGAAAGCGTCGGAAACACTCATGTGTCCTTTATGCTCCTCCATAGTCTCGATCGACCTGTCTGTCGCCTGCAAGGGCACACCAAGTGAGGTCAAAGCCCAAGATGGGGTGAGTATATGGATACTTAGTAGGATGCCCCGAAATCTCGAGGGAGCAACAAAGGAGGAACCAAAACATTGTGCAGTAGACAGAACAAGGAATACTGAATGAGTACAGTAAATAGAGTGTAGATCAACCCAATAGAATAAAGTAAGTAGACTCATCCAACCAAGAGGATCTACACATAGAAAGCACGTGGAATACCCCGCTAGTCTTCAATCCTCCTATAAGGAGAGTAACTGAACCTAAGGAGTGGGAACAAAAGTAGGGTGTATATAGATATATTCTCAACAAGAAACTCGAACGAGTGTGTAATGGGATCTCCATCTCAAAGCTCAACCCAAGAAAAGTGGCCAACAGTTCTAAGGATAACCATCACTGATGCCCAATAGTCCCACATGTCAAAGCTGCCTCATGGCATAACCATACCACAACATTCCTACTCCGGTAATCACGGAGAAAAGTCACTGGCTAGCCTCATAGAAATGGGATGAGACTGAATGATGTCATCAGGTGACCCAATGCCCATACCTGCTGGAGGATAAACCCTAAAAGGTCGTCGGGTGACCCACTACCCAACCCTACTAGAAGAAAAACCCCAAAAGTCAATGTGTAAACCACTGCCTAGCCCTGCTAGAGGGTAAACCCTAGGGTCAATGGGTAACCCACTGCCCAAACCCACTAAAGGGTAACCCCTAATTTCAATGGGAAACCCCCTGCCCAGCCCCGCAGGAGGGTAAACCCTGATACACCGGTGGGAGACCCACTGCCCAGCTCTGTTGGAGGGTAAACCTGGAACTGGTTAGATAACTCCGCACTACTCATGCCATCACTGGGTGTTGCTAACATCTCAACCATGTGTTGGGTCGGAGTGTGTAAAATGAACCTCCGACCAGAGACCTTTCATTTTTCCACATTTAATGAGATCTCAAAAATGACTTCTCATGCCCAAACAGATTTCACCATTGTAATCCTCACCGAAAAACATGTGAGAAAGACTACTTACTCGCTGGAAACAGACTCCCAAATAAAAAGTTAATCAACACGTCTTTATGCCCATAAGACTTGTCATGGTGCCCACACCTCGATCCCAAAAGAGGTTGGGCGGACTGCACCATTGCGATACTATTGGAAGAACATGCCAAAATGACTACTCATTCGCCCCGAACGGATGTCTAATTAAATAGTCAAAAAATGCTGCTCACAGCTTAAAAGACGGCTCGTAGGGCCAACACGTCAACTCCGACATCAATTCCTGGAACCACCCTGGTCTACAACGTCTTGAATCCAGGGTCTCAACACTGCTTAAGTCCCCTTAAACGGACTCTGGATGTTTTTGTGCCTTCCGAAAGAAGACTCTCGGCGAGGTACTTAACATGCGCATCGCACTACCGAGCTCATGTCCCGAGAATTTAAAATCAGCAGAATTTTCTCAAAACCTCCCTCTCGATTCGAGGATCGTTTTTCTATAGACATAACGTTAAATTGATGCTCGGTTTGTGAGGTATGGATTTTTTAACATAACTAGAAGGAGACGGGATGGGCCTGGGACAGACCACCCTTTCTGGTCGGCGGTCCGCAGCTGGGCCGCCCAGACCGCCCTTTCCACCGCAGCAAGTCGTTCACAACGTGGGCCGCCCCATGTCACCTGGACTGGCTCATCCGGTCTGGCGCATTATCCATGAGACCCGTGAAGCGTGGGTCTCTATCGTCGGGATGGGGTCGCAACGACCCCTGTTCTCTGGCATCTCACTAACCGGCGAAGCCGGCCAGCCTATCCCCCCGCGTACACCACCAGCCCGGACCACTTGATGTCCACCACTGCCGCTGGGATCACGCCGCCGCTACTGGGGAGCCTGCCGCCGCCGTTGGAGAGCTCATCATCATGCCACCGTCTCGGACCGCCTGAAGCCCATCGCTCTGGCTACCGAAAACCCCTAGAACTACATGGAAAAAAATAATTTGGCTGGAAAACGTCCCGGGGTCACCCCAGACACCCCAGTACACGAAAATTTCATCCAAAAGGATCGTTGGGAAACTCAAATTGATCCATACTCAAATATGGTATTCGCTTGAGGATTGAACAGAAATTTGACGCAAGAATTTGAGGTCAAGGGTATATGCGGAATTAAAAAAACAAAAATTCAACTCCTACCTCGTTGTGCGTAGCTCGTAGCTTTGATGACGATCCGCCAGAGCCACCACACCTTGGAGAGGTGGGGAGAAGAACATGATTCTTGTTGACAGAAAAACTGCCAGATAATGTTAAGGGTGAAGAGGGGGGGGGGAAGTGTTAAAATAAAAAAACATAATTAAAAATTAATTTAGTCTTAAACGCCCCCCCCCCCCCACCCACCAATAGGCCACACACCTGAACATTCGGAGGGGTCGTGGTTAACCCTCCTCTAAGGTAAAAACCACATTCCGAGCCCAACTGCGGTCTTGTAATTTTAATCAGATCCTTGGTTCAGATTTTATAATGTTCAAGCCTGAGGCAGCTAAATTCTGAAAACAACCCTGGTGGAATTTTCCACAGAAGGGTCACACCCGGAAATGTTACACCCCTCGTAGGGTAAACGACATGCTCTGGACTCAAAGATGTCCTCAATTTTCCAATCCGAGCAACCCTTTACTATTTATTCTATTTATTTGGAATATACAGTGTGAATGCACTTAAAATTAAAAATTGGCCACACCGAGACTCAGAATAACATGCCGTCTGAACACCCTTCCAAAGAATAACATCAAGAAAATTTCAAACTCTTACAGAATCAAAACCAGGGTTCATACATAATTCCATCCTTCAAGTTTTGCATCCACAAAAAATAAAACTACAAAAAAAAACTCTGGATATTGAGCTCTCAACTGGCTCTCCCATTCCCAGGTGCTCTCTAGCACCCTCACGTGCTACCACAACACACGAACCAATGAAATGGTATGTCAACAAAGTGTCTGCTCTTTCGGGTCCTCAATCACCACCGGCTACTCCGGAAAGGTGGCTCTATCCTCAATGTCCATCTCTCCCCAGTCGATAACGTGTGCGGGGTCGTGGACATATTTCCTCTACTGCGACACATGGAAGACGTCATTCACCCTCTCCAACTATTGGGGTAGAGCAAGACAGTAGGAAACATCACCAAACATGCACACGATCTCAAAGGGCCTAATGATCCTCGGGGATAATTTTCCACCCCAGTCGAAACTCCGTGAACTATGTGGTAGAAAGACCCTTAGAAAGACATGGTCCCCCTAATCGAACTCCAAAGGCCTACGACGACGATCTGTATAGGACTTCAATCTGATTTGAGCCATCCTCATCTGCTCACGAATGACCTACCCTTTCGCTATCATCACATGCACCTACTCTGGGCCCATGAATGAGGTCTCCCCATCCTCCGTCCAGCACAATGGTGACCGGGAGGGTCTCACATAGAGGGATCAAAAGGAGAAAAGCTGATAGTAGAGTGGTAACTGTTGTTGTATGTGAACTCCACCAAGGGAAGGTGATCCTCCCTACTTAGGTCAAAGTCTAACACGCACACTCTGAGCATATCCTCCAATACATTGATCGTGCGCTTTGTCTTCCCGTCGGTATGGAGGTAAAAAACTGTACTAATCCGCAACTGAGTCCCAAATGCCTCCTGCATGCCTCGCCACAATTGAGACGTAAACCGTGTGTCACTGTCAGAGATGATTGTCTAGGGTACTCCATGATGGAAGACGATCTCTTGAATGTACAGCTTCCACAGACACTCCACCGAACACTGTTCTCTGATAGCAAGGAAGTGTGTTGACTTTGTGAGTCTACCAACTGTCACCGAAATGGAGTCAAGGAACATCGTTGTGTGCGGAAGCCCTTTGAAAAAGCCCATATATATTCCATCCCACTTCCACTATGGGATATCAAGGGGCTGTATCAACCCTTAAGGAAGATGATGTTCTGCCTTCACCTGCTGAAAGGTAAGACACTGAGAAATGAACTAATCCACCATCCACTTCATGCCAGACCACCAAAAATGCCACTGAAGGCCTTTGTACATCTTCCCCACACTGAGATGTATATCCAAGGGAGAAGTGTGGAACTCCTACATCACCTACCACGCATCTCCACTGGTACTACAACTCACCCTTGAAATAGGATCTTGTGATTTCCTCCTAAGAATACCCATCAGGTGCATCGCCCATGGATATCTGATCATGCAGTACCTCAATGTCGACATCCCCCAACAGCGACTCTCTCACACGCTCAAGGAGCGATGGAGTTAACACCATCATCCGCAAAAAATTCTTACCCTCATACTCCACCAAGGTCAGCCATAGTAAAGCCAACTTCTCTGGATCTTCCCACACTAAACGAGCCTAGGACTTCTTGCTAAGGACATATACTACTATATTGACCTTCCATTGAGTGTATAATATCTCGAAATCATTGTACTGCAGAAACTCCAGCCAGTGCATCTGCGTCAGATTCCGATCCCTCGGATTGAAGTTGTACTTGAAGCTCTAGTGGTCCGAGTAGACCACAAAATGCTCCCCCAAAAGGTAGTGTCTCCAAAACCTCAAGGAGACGACCACTGCTGCCAGCTCTAAATCATGAGTCACATAATTCTGCTCATGGGGCCTCAACTGCCTTAACCCATATGCAATCGCTGCCCGGTGCTGCATCCGCACGCACCCAAGCCCAGCTCATGAAGCGTTGTAGTAAACCATGAACTCAACACCCTCCTCTGGAAGACTCAACACTGGAGAAATACTCATTCTCTGTCTCAACTCCTGGAAGGCCTTCTGGCACTAATTAGTCCAGGTGAACGACAGTCCCTTATGCATCAAAGTGGTCAAAGGGGCTGCAATCCTGAAGAAATCTTTCACAAACCTCCTATAGTACCCTAAAAAAACCAAGGAATCTCCGCACCTCTGACTCATTCTTGGGTGGATTTCCAGAAAGCACTGCTTCAATCATTGTAAGATCTATGGCCAATCCCTACTCCGTAATGACATGCACATGAAATTGAACCTCATGAATCTATAACTAACACTTCGTGAGCTTCCCATACTGCTGGTGCTCTTAGAGTAAGTCTAGGACCATCCAAAAATGCAATACATTCTCCTCTTCCATCACAGCGTGGATGAGTATGTCTCCAATAAATTCAAACACAAACTGGTCCATTAATGGATGGATGATCTAGTTCATCAAAGCCATGAAAATTGTGTGGGCATTCGTAATGCCAAAGGGCATCACTAGATACTCTTAATTCCCATATCGACAAAGGAAAGCCATCTTCAGGATGTCAGCATTATGAACCCACAACTAGTGGTAGCCGAATTGAAGATCAATCATGGAGAACAACTTCGCACCTCTCAACTGGTCGAAGAGGTCATTGATCCACTGAAAAGGGTACTTGTTCATTATCGTGGCCTGATCCAGGCGACGATAATCCACACAAAGCCACAGACTCCCATATGCATTCTTCACACAAAAAACAGGGGCTTCCGGGGGGACACACTAGGCTAGATTAACCCCTTCTCACAAATGTCGTCCAACTGAAGTCATGGCTCCCAAATATCTATGGGTTCCATTCGTTATGTGGCACATTATATAGGGGAAATCCATGGATGCATGTCAATGTAGAAATCCATATCTCGCCTCGTAGGTTGTCCCAAGACATCCTCGGGAAAGACTTCCATGTAGTCCTCTACAACGGTAAGGAACCAAGTGCCTATAGAGTCTGCTGCTCAGAGAACCATTCTCGCCAGTTGATGAGAAAAAAGGTGTGCTCCCCTGCTAAGAGTACCTGTCTACTCTGTATAGAGGTCTCATTTACCTAGAATGGTTAGCCTCGGACCATCAGAAAACACTGCTCTGACTCGTTTGTGACAATAGTTGATTTGGGCGTGAACTATAGAAATCCAATCCTTTCCCAAGATGAAATCATAAGGTTCCATCATGATTACAAGTATTTCACATGTGAAACTCCCTCCACCAAATGACAGTTCACACTATCTGCAGATACAGGTAACAAACAAGGCGCTTCCCGTATGAACCTCAAGGAAAAGTGAAGGTGTCGGCGACTCTACTGGAAGCTTCAAATCCCGTACCAAAAGCAGCGATATAATGGAGGGGATGACACCTGTATATACTAGTATCTTAGAAAGCGTAGAGTAAACACAAAGAGTACCTCAGACCATCTCATGTGCTGGGGGTCACAAATATCCATAGCCTGAAGGTGCCCACGTCCCCTACCACCATCTCTCTAAGCCTAGCATGGGCCACCTAGTGGTGGCGGTGGAAGGACCTCAAAACGTCATCCTGAACGTCCAAGTCATGCTTCTCTACCTATGCTGCCTCCCTGAGGACCACCCTATCCTCTCCTGGAAGATCCCTTGTCACGGCGTTGCCTCTACCACTACGGTTCGCCCACTACTTACCAAGGATGCTTGGTATACTTGGTTGGGTAGTCTTGTGCTAGGTGACCTCTTCCATCACCGACATAATATGGGCTCTCTCCTGCCTACCCTGGTGCTCCACAGTTTCACTGTGGTGTACGGCCCTACCCTTGTGTCTGCTCATGGATGGGTCTCCTCGACCGAGGCTCTCCAATCTTCCCCTACCTATCGCCGAAGACTCTCCTCTTAAGAGGCCACTACAAGGCCCTGTCCGTTGGAATCCCTCAGCCAAGATTCTATCTGTCATGAGCGCCCGATATTGAATCCAAACATTAGTAGGTATGCATAGGGGTAAAAAAATATCCCAAATCTCCCTGCAAAAAACATGCTCAAACTTCTACTCCCAGAAGTTACTATCTTAGATCATATCCTGCTAGTAACGGGTTAGATCGGTAAACTGGGAAGAGTACTGCGACACGGTCCTCCCCCTTATTCAGTTCTAGAAGCTCCCAAATCTGAACATAGAATAATAAATTGGGGGTTTACTCCTGCCAAACGAGCTACTAAAAGCTATCCCACATGAGATATGACTCATCATGGGTCTGCATAACCAACCACCACCAACGCCTGGCCACCCCGAAGAAAAGGTTGGTAGATTGGGATACCATCTGGTCCACTGGTGTCTATACCAGCCTGAAAAGTCATTCCACATATTATAGCTATTCCTCTGTTTCCTGGGGATCCGGGTCCCAGTGGAACATCTACGGCCACTAACACTGGATGTCTCGGAGTGCACTCAGCCTGCGCTCAACCTCAGCATGTTCTGCCAGTACTGACTATCACTCTCTAGGTGGAGGGGATACTACTGATGCACTGAGTGGGAGGGTATAACGTGAGGGTCCCTGAACTGATGCATCGTCACTCCCCAGGTCATCATCATAAACTGTAAAGGGTATCCTGGATGGCTGCTATCGTGGGGGAATCCTAATAATTATCAAGGATTACCGTGATTGGATTAGTATATATATATAACAATAATCACAAGGGGGAGCTAAATCAAAAAGGACAATCAAAGACCCAATCCTACCAGATGCATGTTCCAATGTTCCCTGTAAAACATCTATTAGCATGATGAGTCGAAATGCGGGTTATCAGGGTCCTGGTTAATGGATACGTCAGCCTCTCATTCCATCACAAAACTCCCTGGCCTGAGAGCCACTCTCGAGGAACATCGACCCGATTTCCCTAAATCGCAACCAATTCCTTTTTAGGGACATCTAAACAACGCCCCAAGGATCGAACCCCATTTGATACCACATTGTCACGACCCGAACCTATCGGTCTCGAGCTGCAACTACCCCAATCCCGCCTCTATAGGCCAGGGGCTGGAGACAAGCGTTAAAGGTGTAAAAATCTTGAGAAGGCCTTTTTGTAAGTACCTATACACACACACACAACCCACACACTACATAAGTGTAGAGTAAAAAAACCTAAGAATAAAAAACTTTAACAAAACCATAGTCATGAATCATCCTCTAAATAGGAAATAGTAATGAGCTAAAAAGTACTGACAGATATAGAATAGAAAAAGGGGAAAAACACGCACCCAACTCGAAAGGTGCCACAACCCGACAACATGTATACAAAAGTAAATATCTGGTGAGTCTCACACCTGAAAGTCCTACTATGACCATTGAATACAACTCAAGCTCTTGTGGCCTTTACGCTCATCTATAGTCTCGATCGACCTGTCCATCTTCTGTAAAGGCACAAAAAGTGTGGGCGAAGCCCAAGCAGGGGTGAGTATAAGGATACTCAGTAGGATACCCCGAAAGCTCAATGGAGCAGAAAAGGAGGAACCAAAATAGTGAGCAATAGACAGAACATGGAACTGTGAAAGAGTATAGTAAATAGAGTGAAACTCAACACAACAGAAGAAAGGGAGTAGACTAGTCCAACCAAGACGAGGTAGACATAGAAATAACATGGAATACCCCGCATTTCTTTTCCCCTCCTAAAATGAGATTAACCGATCCCAATGAGTGGGAACAAAAGTCGGGTGTATATATATATTCTCAACAAGAAACCTAAACGAGTGTGTAAGGGGATCTCTATCTATAAGCTCAACCCATGAAAAGTCACCAACAGTTCTAAGGATAGCCATCATTGATGCTCAACAGTTCCACATGTCAACGCTGCCTCATTGCTAAACTGTACCACCAAAAGTCCCACTATGGTAATCACGGAGAATATTCACTGACTAACCTCATAAAAAGGGGCTGAGACTGAAAGAAGTCATCTGGTAACCCACAGGAGAGCTCTGCTGGAGGGTAAACCCTAAAAGGTCATCGAGTGACCCACTTCCCGGCATTTCTGGAGGGTAATCCCCAAAATTCATTGGGTAACCCAGTTTCCAGCCCCGTTGGATGGTAATCCATAAGGTAAATAGGTAACCCATGGCCCAGCCCCGCTGGAGGGTAAACCCTAAAGACAATGGCTAACCCACTTCCAAGCCCCACTCAAGGGTAAACCCTAATATGTTGGTGGGTAACCCACTGCCCAGCCCTACTAGAGGGTATACTCGAAACTGGTCTGATAACTCTGCACTGCCTATGCCATCACTAGGTGTCACAAACATAGTGATCGTGTGTTGGGTCGTTGTGCATCAATGGAACCTCCGACCAATGCCCATTCATGTTTCAACATTTAATGAGATCTCAAAAGAGTCTATGCTCTCCCAAACAGATTACATAGTTGTAATCCTCATGAAAAAACACACGAGATAGAGTACTTACTCACTGGAAACGGACTCCCGATGAAAAAGTTATTCCACACTACTTTATGCCCATACGTCATCTCATGGGACCCACTCCTCGGTCCCAAAAGAGGTCGGGTGGACTGCGTTGTCATGATGCTCTCAGAAAAACCAGCCAAAACGACTACTCATTCGCCTCGAACGGCAGTCTAATGAAAAAGTCAAAAAATGCTTCTCAAAGCATAAAAGACGGATTGTGGGGCCCATGACTCAGCTCTGGCTTTAATGCCTGGAACTAAACTGATCTACTAATTCTTGACACTTGGGTGTCAACGCTGCTGACGACGCCTAAAACGGACTCCATATGTGTTCACGCCATCCGAAAGAAGAATCCCGATGAGGTACTTAATGTGCACATCTGGCCATCGAGCTCCCGTCCGGGAAATTAAAAATCACTCAAACCATCCCAAAACCTCTGTCGTGATCCGAGGATCGCGTCGCCGTAGATGGAACGTGGATCTGACACTCAGTTCGCGAGGTATGGAATTTTAACATCATCGGACGGAGACGGGGTGGGCCTAGGCCGACCCACCCTTTTAGGTCAGTGGTCCGCGGCTGGGCTGCCCCGCATCACCTGGACAGGATCAGCCATTCCGGTGCTTTCTCCTTAAGACCTGCGAAACGCAGGTCTCTGTCGGCTGGTTGGGGTCGCGACGACCCCGGTTCTCCAGCCTCCCGCTGACCGGCGAAGCCGTCCCGCCTAGCCCACCACCTACGCTGTCGGCCATGACCAACTGAAGCCTGCTGCCACCACTGGGAGCCCACTTCCACCACATACACCTCCATCCTAGACCACCTGATTCCCATTATTCCGGCCACCGAAAAACCCTGGAACCGCCGGAATAAAAAAAGATTTTGGCTGGAAAACATCCCGGGGTCACCCCAGACACCCTGGGACTCGAAAATTTGATCTGAAAGGATCGTTGGTAAGCAAAAATCATGCCCAATAAAATATGTCCTTCACTCACGAATTTGAAAACAATTAATGAAAATAATTTTACATCAATATTATATGCGGAATTTAAAAAAAGGAAAACGAAACTCCTACCTCGCCGGGTGTAGCCTGTAACTTCGCTGACGATCCGCCAGAGCCACCGGGCCTTGGATAGGTGGGGAGAGGGGATTGAATCTTGTTGAAAGAAAAAATTCCAGAGAATGATAAGGTTGAAGATGGGGGGGGGGGGGGGTAATAAGTGTTTAAATAGAAAAACTTTACAAAAAATTAATTATATCTTAAACGCCCCCCCCCCCCCCCGCCAGTAGACCCCGTACCCTAAATTTCGGCGGGTTCGGGGTTAAGCCTCCTCTAGTTTAAAAACCACATTATGAGCACAAACACAGTCTCAGAATTTTAATCTGATCCTCCTTTGGGAAGTTATAAAGTGCACACCCGAGGCCACTAAATTACAAAACCGCCCCTGGTAGCATTTTCCACGGAATGGTCGCGCCCGGGAAAGTTACACCCCCCTAGGCTAAAAGGCACGCTCCAAACTAAAAGGTGGCCTCATTTTTCCCATCCGGTCAACCATTTATGAGTTATTATGTTTATTTGGCATGTCTAGGGTGAACACAGTTAAAATTTAATTCCTTCCACACCGGGGCTCGGAATCACATGCCATCTGAACGCCCTACTCTGGAATAACATTAAGAAAATTTCAATGTCTTACATTCTCAAAACCTGGATTCTAAAATATTTAATCTTTTTATAGGACTTCATTATAGATATTATGCTTCTATAGTATATAACATTCTTAATTTATACCTATTGACAGGAAAATTTAATCAAATTTTTCATTAAATAATGTATAACCAAATATTGATATTTAGTTACAAGAAAATATACCAAAATATTCATTAATGTACTAAATTAAATTTACATCCAATTTAATTTTATAAAACAACTTTAGGCCCAAATTTCCTTTTTTATATCTATGAAATATCATGTAATTTATCATTTGGGAGAGTTTTGGATAACATTGATCTCTATCAAACAATATCATTGTATAAAAAAATAATTTCGGGATGTTGATAGATAAATTATTCATCATGTTATAGGACTAAAATATCCCAAAATAACTTGTTTGGTTGCTTCATCATTACTCATATTTACAAAAAAAGATTTGGGTTAGGATATATTCTATATGTTATCAAAGATAAATTTATTCAAAAATTGGATTAAATATTTCATATATGATAGGATCATAATGTTTTATTTATATATAACATTAAGTCTAATAAAGAAACTCATTTCCCCCAACATTTTAATTTCAAAATAATACTACTTTTTTCCTTAAAAAATAATCATAATAATACACCTTCTACGAGTTAAAAAAAGTCATTAATATATACATGAAATTTGTTAGTAACTTTGAAAATTTTACTAACATATTTATTAAAACAAGATTTATGTTTAGTAAATTTCATGTCTCTCAAATAGATTTCCAATTTTTAGTAATAGTATTTGGGGGATGTTTTACCCAATATAGATGATTCATCAATTTTTAATCCCTGATTTCAAAACTATCAAGAATATATCCATATGGTAATTCAATTAACCTTTTTTTCTCCAATAAATATATTTATGATTCAAACTTCCTAAACATTAATATGTCTAAAAATTCTAGTGAACTACAATTTTAAGAAACATCCAAATTGATTAATTTATTGAAAATGGTTGAAAATATTCTCCAAATTAAATTATGTCCATTTGATAATAACATTTGAAAACTAACATGGTCTTGTTTCTGAAAACCTATTCATTTTCATTGAGTTTATTTTAGAATTCCCACATAGTTAAAACAAAATTATTACCATCTATCCTTGGAATAAAATCAAAAGAAGAATTATTCTATATCTTATCAATTTTATCATTCATATTGTATATAATATTCTTATACACAATAATGTTAGAATAAAGTTTTTCTTCAAAATCAGAAATATGTTTTTTATTTCAAAGTCCCATTTTCTATTTTTTTCCAACAATCCATATAACATCAAATGAATTATTATGATTCAGTTTTAATCTTCATAATTTTATGGTGAAATTTGTCATATCAAGCTGCACCATCATCATCAACGGTTCTAATATTAGTTAGACTCTCCATTATTAGATTTATTTTATCTCTATCATCTATAAAAATTATAGGAATCCTCTTTTTTACGCATCAAAAATCTGATAAACTACATCATATTTCTCAACATGATTTGGTTAATTTTAAAAAATATTTACATCATGATAGTTAGAAAGGATTTTTACCCTTTTTTCAACCACTTATTACCTATTCTATTAGAGATATATATATATCATGAACTCACTATCTGTGTTTTTTCACTATTTTTCCATGATTTGAGTTATTGATCATTATTAAACATGAACATCAAAAAATTAAAAATTAGTTAACAACATATTTCATCCTATACTTAATCTCATTTTGTGTTATGATTTATTTGGGTCCTTGTAAATTATTATTAAAAATACATATTATTTCCCATAAAACTATCCCCCAAATTATTTTCAATATTTTTCATCACATAAGTGTAATTATTTCCATATAAATTGTACTCATATTCTTTTAGTATAAAAATAAATGTTTATATGTTGTATATGGGGAACTCTCAAAAAAATTTAATCACATTACATGAGTGATATGTTTTATAAATGTCATAGGCTAAATAGATTCAATTAACTTACCAAAACCTTCATTAAAGACTGTTAAAATTTTCTTCAATTATCTTATTCACTATTTAAATTTTTTGATTTCAATATATTTGTTCTTTATAAACCTTATCTGACTATATTTTGGTCTTAAACCAAAAAACATATATGGTAATAATCACATATTTAATATTTATCTTTTACATGACATGTTAATCAAAATAAATTAATTTATATAACCAAAAAGATAGAATTTATACTATTATGAGTGTTCAGTGATTTAATTTCCCATTTTAAAATTTTTATATATATAATATATATAGTTACAATTTTGGTATACAATATGCTATGTTTGTATGGGTTAATAATAATATGTTTAATTTTAAATTTATATTTTTTTGGACAGTTTTTTTGGAACAAATACCTCATATGAAATTCTGACTGCTTTAATATTTATAAATGTTTAAATTTTTATGTTTTTTGATGCCTAGTAAGTTTTCAGTGGTTTTAGGAATGCATTAGAGAGGTGGTTGAGAGGATGGTATACTAAAAATAAATAGCTAGTGGAATTAAAAAATTTATCAGTGTTTCTATAGTGGTTCAGACCTTCCCGGACCATTACTTTGTAAAATTCTTGTGTTTGAGGTGTTCATGGATACATTGGATACTCATTTATGAGTTTCAAGAAACTATAGTTTTTCTAATTTTAGGTGTTTTTAGTAGGTTGTATCGGTAAGTGGTGTCGGTAGGTGGGGTCAGTAGGTGGTGTTATTTGGTGGCATCAGTAGGTGGCATCAGTGAGTCATCATGGAGAGTCGTGATGATGATTTGCTAACACCAGCACTTCAGATGGTGGGTAATCCACCATTTAGTCACAACAGTGATATAGTAATGGTGATTCAGAATGATTACTTGTTTCATTGACTACATGACTATGAGTCACTATAGTGACATGCATATGGTGGGTCATGATGGCGAGTCATGATGGTAGCTCACTAAATAGTGACTCACTGAATAGTGAGTCACCGATGGGCAACTCACAAAATTATGAATCTTCGTCAGTATCTCATCATCGGTATCTCACTCTGATGACTCATCCAGTAGTCTTTCATCCAATTGTGACTCACGGTGGTGACCCACCCAATAGTGAGTAATATCTACAGTTTTTCAAAAATCTGATTTTCTGTTACATGTTCATGTTTCTCCCCTTTATAATTTTATGTGATGTAAATATGGTTTAAAACCATGATTAAACATTTTTTATCCATTTCAATAGATATAAATTATCAAAAAAATATTAACACTCGTGGGGATTTATTTAAGTCAAAACATGCTCTTAATATCCACATTTAATGGGGTGTTCAAAATGGTGTGGTATCCCTTGAATCTCGAATCTATTCCTTCAATAATGGACACATTCCTTCATTATGTCTTTCTATTTTATTTGATACTGAGGATCCCAAAACCATTTTTCTGTGAGTGATCATGCATTTTTTGTTAGCTCCTTTTATTTTGTATCCATGGAGGTTCCACCTGCAACATGTGCACCCCCCCGTTTTTGTGCTAGGAGTATCTTTTGATCATCAGTTCATTCAAGTACGATTCCATTTGACTCTTTTAATTTTTGTATTGTGTGGGGTTTGTTTATTAATGTATCCTTTATTAATATAACAGAATACAAAATTAATAATTATAAAATGAATCATCTTAATGATTATTATCCATGGTTGTGGGAATGTGATGCATTTTTAGGTTTTTTTTAATGAAATTGTGGTCTATATGGGCTCTAGGTCTACTCAAAACCATCATCACTGGTGGTCTTTGTTTTCAGACCTGTAATGTATTATTGTTGATCATCTATAAATAGTTATATGAATATATAATGCATTAAACATGTATATTCTATTAAATAAATGGATGCCTCAGGATAAAAAATCCTCTATGATGGCCTCTAAATTATTAAAAGGGAGTTAAAGAACAAGTGAGTACTAAATCTAAATACACCTTTCTTTTTGGGTTTGGATTTGTGTTGTGTGTAGCATTGATCTTTATTGTTCCTTGTGTGTTTGTGTGGTGTTGGGGTTGAGATAATGGTTGTTTCAAGGGTGATATAGTTGGTGTAATGGAATCCCATGTTGAGGGACTGATTGATTGTGGAACAGATGGGAAGTTTATGAGTATTGGGGCTCTAGGACTCTATTTGTGATATGTTTTTGTGTTTGGGTGAGATGGGTGTGGTGTTGTTATGTAGTGAGGCAGCCATGTTGGCTTTCATGGGGTGTGTTTCAGGGTTTTGTAGTATGTCGGGGGTTTTCATGGTGAGATGAAGGAGAAGTAAGAATGACTTTGAAGAATTTTTATGGTAGTGGTTGGTATGGGCGTTGAAGGGTGTGGATATTGGAAGTGAGTTTCTTTGTTGTGTTTCTTGTTTCATGCTATGATTAGTAGTTTCCTAAGTTGTGATGAAATAAATAAATGGTAACCTTAATGAGGAATATTAATTTGTTAAATTATTTGGATGGGTGTATGTTTGTGTTTTGGATTGTTGTGAATGGATATCTTTTATTAACATTTGAATTGATTGCTATTGGGGTTACTTAATGCATGTAGAGGTTCTAGCAGATTCAGTATTATCATAGGTGGTTTATTGTTAAATGACAACCCATAGGTTGGGATGAATGTCTTATGCCTATATATATATACTTGTACTTCCTCCATAATTCTACATGCACCGACCCTTGTTGAGAACCGTGTGATGAACACCACCATTATTACGAGTTCAGGCGTCATTCTGAAACATCTCGGCCAACAGATTGATAGTTGGACACCTTCACTCCCCTAATCCCTCTTCAAGGAGGGGATAACCCAAGATAAAATGGGTTGTTTGTGGTTTTGGGGGACTAGGTGTGTTTAGATGGGTTGTGACATTTATCTTTCAGAATAAGAGGGAGTGTTATGATATTTGAATTTTGTGTATGAGTACACCTAATCCGTTGTAAAGTGGCGTGGAGTAACTGATCATCAATGATATTACTATATTACATTACATAACTTACATTATTAGGAGAGCATTTCTTTTGAGAATTGGGTGGGGGGGGGGGCTAGTAAACCATTTTAGGTGCTTTCAGTTTATAATTATTATCACAGAGGAATTATTATTCTTATCCACTCGTGAATGAAAAGACTATTGTTTTTTTCTACTGAGTATACGTGTATGCTCACCATACATATATAAAACTATTTTCAAGATTCACGATGGATTATAGGAACCTCCAAGGAATTACTATGATAACAATTGGAGAATGATGTTTTCTTACTCCTTATTATTGTTATTTTGGTATTTACATAGGATATTTTCATAGTATTTGTAGTAGTTTTACTTTAAAACAGGAAATTGTGATAAATTTTGTTTATTAATTTTTATAGCGCATGGGGTTTTTTGAGGTTGATACATCTTATCAAAAGAATTTGGTTACTATAAAAATGCAACACCTTCTATTTTTTTGGTATTTCTATACCGTTGGTTCTTGTCACCACCTCTGCACCTACCGTTGGTGGGACTCATGGATCATTATCTATCTTCCTTAATTTCCATCTTATGATTGGAATATATGGATGGAGGGGATCATGGTTGAATGTTATCAAGGTTTTAGTTGTGATATATAATATATTTTTGAGTTTTAAATAGTTGGTAATCCATGGGTTGGAAGGTAAATAGTGTTAGGTGATATTGGTGTGCGACATTGACCAAGGATGACCGGCTAAAACACATGATTTTAATGGCACCCATGATCTAATGCAAGGACATTGAGCCTACCTAACGACCATTTGAGGCTACACTATTTTCAATGTAGAGACCCTAGGAATGGTAAATGCATCATAATACATTATGATCATGTTGGAATTGTAATTTTTGGAAAATGTTTAATAAATGATGAGTTAAATGAGTTACAATAAATAAAAAATAAAATTTGATATTACTCAGGATTAGGAATTCCTTAATTACCTTTCAACTATGAAACCTAGTAGTCATCCAAAAGTAGTAAATTTATTAGAGGCTTAGTAGAACAAACTGACTGATCAACGGACGATAGACCTAGTGTTGAAGGATGAATGGGGGAATAAAACATTACGTGCATTACAGTTACAGACTTTGGGGAAGTACGAGAGAAGTTTTCCATACATGTAGGTAAAGAGTAGGATCGAAGATATTGTTATCACATATATCTTGATCCTAGTTATGGAAGATTACAAGGTTCCCTTAGTAGGGATCTAGATGTGGGGAGATATGAATTAGTGGTGGGAGCATTAACTGGGTGTGTGGAAGTACCCTAATGTTTATTTTATCAATTTCAAGAAGAAATTTTGAGCAGAATTCCATTATTTGACAATGATTTCTGAGAAGAGTCCGGAGTTACTCTCCCTCAAGTATGAGAGTCTGTCCATATAGGATATAAGGATAAATATCAATTACTTCCTCTATTTTTCTCTAGACATCGTTTTGTATGAGGTGTCTCATGTATGATTCCTAGTAGAGGCCCTTCATCATTCTCTCCAATACGTAGTTACCCTCTATACCTTTCTAACCTATGTGGATGTGTAGAATAATGAGAAATTAGTTGAGAGGTTGCACATGTGAGGAGGACTACATGATGGGGTATTAAGAGTAGTACATTTATTTGAATGTTTATCAGTAGTCGGTCTTAGGTGCTATAGCCTTCAAGGTTCCAACTAGTGGAATGGAGACCTCAACAGTTTCTATTTCTACCTTCATATCCTTGTTACAATAATGTGTGCTGAGGGGAAATTTGTATTATCTATGGAATTGGTGGGATTATTTAGAGTCAGGTAATAGTGGATGTTCATCCTAGTATTTTGGAGGTGGGATGGTCTAACTCTTGCCTCATTTGTAGTTTTCAGTAGGGTAGATCCATCAATAGGGATGAAAGTCTCACTCTCCACTGAGGAATGATATTACTAGTAGGGTCTGACCTCAGGGCATTCCTTAGAGTCCCCATCCTAGGTGTGGTCGAGGAGGAATTCATCAGAAGAGATGTAGAAGAGCTACACACTACCGAGGTAGCTGTTTCAGTTGGGCCAAAGATATTTTGATGTATGATCAGTCTATTCAGTGCACGTGCTTATACATTGTTTGATTCAATAGATACACACTTTTTGTTACACAAAGTCTAGACAATGATTTTTCACTAGATGTAGAGATGGTTCATATTACCTTGGTGTTGAGTAGTCTATTCATTTATTAGACCAACTCTTCTAATTTATGTCAGTGATGTAGAAAGATGATAGATCCACATCAATCACGTGTGTATTTATTATTATTAGTTATGAAACAGTATGATGTACACCTTTACATCAACTAGTTGCACTCTATGCATGATGTTATTGACTTCTTCCATAAGAGAGATGTGTTTTCATTATTTGATGGCTAGTGTGTGGATTTTATTGATGATAAGGGTTTTTTGATGTCTAGATTTAATATGGGGCCTCTTTTTTCTATGTTGTACATGTTGTTAGTGGAATTAGTGGATACTGAGAAGAAGGAGCTTCCCAAAAGTTTTTGTGAGTTCATGGATATCTTCCCTGTGGAGTTTGTGACCCTAACCCCATGAGGTGATGTTGAGTTCTGGATAGACCTGCTTCTCAGTGATTCTCCAATTCTAAAATCTCTTTATTAGATAGAGCCTTAAGATAGATAGAGATGAGGATTCAGATAGATGATTATAAGCATAAGGGATTTATCTGACACTGTGTGTCTCCATAGGGTGCTCTAGTCTTGTTTTTTTAAAAGGCGGATGGTGGGTTGAGCGAGTGGATAAACTACCAGATTTTGAATCACAAAACGGTAATAAACCATTACAATATCTTGAGGATAAATGATATTTTTGTACAACTAAGTGGAGAAAGTAGGGTCTATAAGATATATGTGTGTTCTGGGTATCACCAGTTGAGGGTTAAGGAAAGAGATATCCCAGAGAATGCTTTTTGGAGGAGGTATGAGAACACCGAGTTCGTGGTTTTGTTTTTCAGTGTTCTAAACGAACCAGCCATGTACATGGGGTTCATGAAATTTGTTTACCCTGAGTTTCTAGAACGTTTCATCATTGTATTCATCAATGAAATCATGATTTACAATAAGTCATAGGTGGAACAATTTGATCATCTCAGGACAATCTAGAACGTTCTTCGATAAAACCATCAATATGTGAAGTTGTCCGTGTGTTTTTTCTAGATGAGAGAGGTATATTTCATTGGTATGTGGTGTCATGGTAGTGTGTATTAGTTGAATATTCAATGGTAGAGGTAGTTTTTTCATTGGAAACACCCCAAACAGTTGCGGTGGTTATCAATTTTATCGATCCTATATGATATTATCAGAGATTAATACCTAATTTATCTCATCTAGTAGCTCCATTGATATCCCTGACCAAGATAGACCATGACTTTTTTGGAGTGAACAGTGTCAAGAAGTATTATTCTACACAAAAGGTATGTGGGTCAATTCTCCAATGCTCAGTCTTTCCAATTATGTGGTGGTGTTTGAAGTGTTTTGTAATGCATCATGTTTGGTCATAGTATGTGTGCTGATGAACCATCATGGAATGATCTCAAAGGGGTATAGGTATTTATGTCCCCATTAAAGTAACTATTACACCTTGATCTAGATCTATTTGTGGTCGCCGTCACACTAAATTTATGGAAACATTACCTCATTAGGGAGAAATTTGTTGTCTTCATAGGTCACAAGAGATTTAGGTATAACATTTCCCTGTGAGATCTGATCTTCTGACAGTGTAAGTGGATAGTTTTTCTCTAAACCTATGATTTTGATAACTCTTACACATCTATAAATGAGAATATTTTTTAAGAATATTTGATAATTAAATCATAGAACTAGGTTTCTTAGGAATCTCTGGATGCTTGGAAAGAGATGGAGGAGTTTCCATCCCACACATAGATGTAGGAATTGTTGGTGGTATAAGAAGTCTATTTTAGATGTTGGTTCTATCTACTCTGATGTAGAAGGTGGAGGAGTGTCAGGGGGACTCAGAAGTAGGTGTAACATCCCGCATAAATGAAGAATAAGACATATTTCATATCTATTAATATTTGTGATTTAAATATTAATTTTACTTTAAAAGGGTTGCTATGTTCGATAGCGTACCTGATACGCAAAAACGGGTTTCTTAGAAATCTTACGTGGCACACTAATAATATAATATTATTGTTTTAAATTGTAGTTAACTCCTAGACATTATATTGCCGGAAATGAAAATACTAACTAAAATATGATCATACATTAATGTTTAATGTATTTACATTATCCAATAAAAAGTTAGAGGCTTAAAATCTGAATGAATCTAATTTTGAGCATAATTTACATTAAAAGGCCGATCTATCGCCTTTTAATGGAGAACCCATTTTAAATCAAGTTTTGGTCACATTAATACATTCTATATGACCAAATAAAATCATTATTTAGAATGGGGACATCAAAATTTACTTTCTGTAATGTTTTGGAATTTTCTCGATAAAGTTCATTTTTTAATGAATAGTTAAAAATAATGTATTTTAATACAAAAGTGCCTTTTAATATAATTTATTTATATGGATTTATTATATTTCTAATTGGTTTTAAAGTGAAATTAAAATATATTTCTACCATTTAATCCAATTTTGGTCATTGGAATTAATTTCACATTGAAATTGGACATAAACAAGAATCAATCTTTTGATAGTTATTGTTTCTTAAAAACACTCTATTTGTTTTCATAACGAGAATTAATTTTAAAATTAATTAATTCCAATTCTATGTTTTGAATTTCGAAAAATAGACATAATTTTCGAATTCATATTATCAAATATAGCTTTGTATGAATATTTGGTATTTTTCTAAAAAACGTAAATTTTTTATGAATAATGAAACCACTTAATGGTAGTTAAAAACTGACTTTTTCATTTCAATGAAATTTTACCACTTCTGTGAATTAAATTTAAAAAATACGACATAAATGGTAAAAATACGACATAAATGGTTGTTGTCAAGAAGTAAAATTTTGTTAATTAAGATGAAATTAATATTTGGTTAATAGTAACTTTTGACTTTTATTTAACGTGGTTAAAGGTAAATTGGGTAATTCAAGGTTAAAAGAATATTATAATATTTCAAAATTACCTTAACATTTGTCCAAACTTTATTGGTTGAGTCATTTATGACCATGGGAATCTTTGGGTATATTTTGGGACCCAATTAAGACACATAGGAGTGATAATTACAATATAGATTAATTAACATAAAGTAAAGGAAAAAATGAGAAAAGAAAATATGTTTTAAAAAATTTATTTTTAGAAGGGGTTATATAAATTATCAGTTTGACTATAAATATTCATTTCATATCTACAAAGATATCCTACATCATGGTATTTTTTTCATTATTTTTAGACGTGAAATAAGATAAATTATTTATGACACAATCAGGATGCATTGTTTACCTCATTAATAAATCATTTAAATAATTAAGATTATAATGATTAAAATATTATCCAAAACCTGTCCAATTCCTATTGGATTATTTTATTACAACTAAGAGTCATCTTAAAATAGATTTTAATGATTTTAGAACCTTTATAAATTGAATATCATTTTATAATAAAATAATATTATCACACTTTCCTAAAGATCCCCTCCTCTTCCTTATAAAAGGAGACCATTTATAACCAATTCCTCACACCTCATAAGCCATTTCGCTTGTCCATACACTGCCCAATTAATCTCCATACATCCCCCTCCTCCACCTAAAAGCCTTACCTTAGGCATAATACACTTCAAGAAGTCCTTTGGTTCAAACCAAAGGGAGTTACCCAAATTAAAGGTAACTGTTTCTCTGAAATTGTTTTATTTTATTTTACTTCTCTAACCCCTAAACTCTTTTAACTACTTTATTTTGTAACAAAACCAGTATCATCAATATAGTAGGATTTTTTAATGATAATTATTCTAACTACACATACACACACCTCCATCTAATGGGTGAAGAACATAATGTTTCTGTGGATGGCAAACTAACACCTCACGAAATGATTATTATTCAATTACCTCTTACAACCTCTCATGGTGGAAATTATGAATGAAAATTATTTATGTATGATATATATTATGTTTATGTTTTCTTTATGCTTCATTATTTTCCAATTATATCATGACTTTATGGTTTTCATAATGGGTAAATACGATAATCTCGTTTGAGGAAGTGCAGACTACCACCCCCTCAAAGTGATGTGACTCATTAATGCCTTATGTGAGATGTATAAAGGATAGAGTTATTGATATTATATATGATATTATACTTTAATTATAATATACCTATGTATCATTATTTTTTAATTCAATTAAAAATATAAATAGAAATGAAAGTAGCGTTCATGCGTACGCACGACTTACCATCTCTATGAACTGTGCATTTCATTTCTTACCTCGAAATATTATGTACTATAATTAATACATTTATATACTGGATATATATGATATATATTATATCTAAATATTTAATATCATTCTGGATATAATTTACTATTTACCACATGGACAAATTGTAAATATAATGTGTTCATTTTCGACACAAGTACCAAATATCGACAAAACGAACATTATTAACTTAAATGATTAAAAAATGTTTATAACATGGAAATAAGTGATATAAAAATGAATAATAAACTTGAAAATGGTTCTTTGGGAAATATAAATTAACTATAGTTTATTTTTCAGGAGATTAAAGAACGATCGAGTCATGTCGGACACGAGGTAAGGGGTCTGACCACTCTCTTTATTTTCAAGTACTCTCTTTTATGAAATTTATTTAATGATCCATGTTATTATGTTGGCGGATGTTATTTTATATTAACCATACTGTAATTTATATTTTCATATGATGAGATAACCCATATTACTATCATCAATTCATTTTTAGAATTTTTAAGTGGCATCGTTCGACTGCCGAATTTTTGTAAGGGCTTTTCTTATCTCATTTTCATTTATGTGAGATTTCCATTGTTCGCCACTAAATTATTGAATGTGGTGTATTTTTTACTCACAATTGATATATATTATCATGATTCTAATTATATTCATTGTATTTGTTTGATTAATTTGGTGGTTATTAACTTTTTTTCATACGACTTAGTTGATTACAACATGGTAAATGGTTTTTGTCTCACTTTTTATTCCCGTGAGATTCATGCTATATTTGCCACAATTTCCTTTTGTGTGGTGTATTTACTGCCCATTATTGTAATATTTATGTAATATAAATTCATTTGTGAGTATTTACATCTTCATTGTATGATCCTTCTTTCTTGTGGTGTATGTTTTGTAAGTTACCAAATCGGAAAGGGAAATATTCACCCTCCCATTTATAAAAGACTTCTTTTTGTTAAGTATTTTAATTTAAATATTATTAGGTTGAGATATTTTGTTATATATAATTTTTGATGAAAAATTTATATCCAAGTGATGATATTCCATTATTATCTCATCAACACATTTTCTGAATTTTAAAAAGAAGTCGTTAGGCGGTTAACTTTTTACAAGGGAACCACTTAACCCAATTTCAATTCATCGGGTTCAACTTGTACTTCTTGAATATGTCATCCTATGAATATGTGTGAATGACCTATGATTGTTTTAAACTTAATATCCACTTATATTGGGTCTATTTATATGTGACACACATAATTATGTGATTGAATTATCCTTAATTTAAGGATACCATCTTTATAAGAGATTTTATCTCAATTTAAATTTCCATTGAGACTTCATTGTTGTTATGCACCAATTAACTCTTATATGGTTTATATACTATCCTTTGAAATGTTATATCATGAATCCTTTTATTCTCATGAAATTATAATTTTCTGATTAAAATTTATTCTTCAATTATTTGTTTTCAAGCACCTCTCTTTTTGTTAAATACTCTTTAACTAAAATATCATTTTAAATGTTTTAATGATTTATTCTTCTAAATATTTCTCATTAATGTCTAGGTTTTCAAAATGGGTTTTAGTATTTATTTATATGGAAATTAATGTCTTGAAATGATAATTCATTTTAAATCTTCAAAGTGGTTTGGGAATCTTTGATTAAAAAATCTCTTTTTAAATGATTTTGAAAATGATTTGATAAAACATTGTTTATTTCAATATCTTGATTTGTTATATTGGAATGTGGTTGTGTTATCTTTCCTATTTTATGATTATGATATGGTTACTTGGCATTTCTTATGTATACTTGTGGGTTCGTGATAAACCTAGGGCGGGTGAGCCCAAGATAGCTGTCAAATGAATTGGGTAACGTGACACAGGTAAACGTGATGTTTCTCCTATGAGATTTATAGAATATATTGTGATGGGTATTCCAAGTGTAACTCCCTACATAGCTGTAATAGCTAAAATGTAAGTCTGATATGGATTCCATAAGTAACCCTTATGATTTATGATTTGTGTTTGTTATTCATAAATCTTATGATTTCATAAGGTATGTTATGATTGAAAAGTATCGTTTCATTTATTTGTATTTATTGATGGGATAATGTTTTCCTTCCTTATTTTATAACCCTTACAGATCTTTTTATGCTCATCCCATGTTTTTGAAATGTTTTCCATAGGGAAAAAAGATTAATAGGTTCACGGATGGGATCAAGGAAAAGTCATTCTATCTAAAACATGGAACTAGACATGTTTATTTTCAAGAGTTTTTATTTTATTAAAAAAATGGATACTTAGTAGTAGTGTCTACTTGTAATATTCAAGTTTTAATGTAATAGTTAAGGGATAATTCTCTCAATCTCTAAAAATGAAAAGATCCTCAATGTTAATAATTAATATAATTCAATAATATGTAATGTTTAAGGTCGGGTCCTTATAGTTGGTATCAGAGGTCAGTTTAGATAACTTTAGAGGTTAGGGTGTTATCTAAGCATAAGTGACATAACCATAATGGTTAGACAATTAGAAAGAGTCATATTTATTTTTAATGAGTTTAATATAACATGAATAAGTATTTACCCTCCTCATAAGATATTATTTGATGATTTTACGGATATAATCACACAGAACTTTTTGGTTTTAGTAAATGGTTGGATCCAGCAAGAACCAAAGTAATAGTGGATGTGAAAAAAAGGTGTCGGTTTTCTGAATGAGAAACTGAATGGAATGAGAGATGCAATGAGAACTCTTGTGGTTATTCTCAACCAACTTTCTAGATTCATGATTAAAAACATGAACTTTGGTGAATTTTTTAAGGCATCGTATATTCGAGAAACAAATCCATACTGAATTTTAGTTAATAATCATAATGGTAAGTATGTTCAAAAACTAATTTGTGAAGTATGTGGAAAGAAACACCTAGGAAAATGCTTCAAAGGGATGGTAAGATTCTATAGATGTGGGAATGAAGGTCATAAATCAAGAACCTTCCATGTAAAAGGGAAGAATCTATTTGACTCTAGGAAAGGGAAAGAAGTTATTTCTAAGGGATCAATTGAATGTTTTAAATGTGATATGCATTGCCATTATTCAAAGAGATGTCCTAAGAAGATGTTTCGAGAATGGGATCACCATGATTGTACAAATATTTTTTAACCAACACCTAATGCCATTCCGATTGAGGATGAAGAAACTAACAATGACAAACGAAAGGTGTTGGTCAGAGTGGATACACAAGAGGGGGGAGGTGAATTGAGTTCCAATTAAAATTTATGTTAAATATATTTCACTTCAAATCCCCCAATTTAAAAATAATGTTAAACTATAGTTAATTTATATAGAGTGTAAATGTTCAATTAGTTTCTCAAAGATTGATTAGGTCTAAGTTAATTTAATCTGATGATTTAATTAACTTTTGATACTAACTTACTAGTTCAAATATGTATAAACACTTTCTAATTTTACTATCAAAGTAAATTTAAAATAGTTTTGTATTTCAATGTAACTAGAAGAGGAATATGTAATATATATGTAGTATAATTTTGACTTAAACTAAAATTCAAAGCAGGTATAACCAAGAGGTTCAGTCTCAAGCCGAGACATATACCTCTAAAACAATTTATATAAATTGATCCACACCATGGATCGGGGTAAAAAATAGTGCAAAGACTGTCCAGGTTCAATGTCCTCTACCACAGTTCTATGTGGGAAAACAAACCACAGCTCACAGTTGTCCATGTCTCACTCGACCTCTAACACTATCCACAATGGGATACAAGGAGTTATAGAGTTTGAATGAGGATTTACGAATCCTCCAGCTTAGCTCATGAGACATTGTGTGTGTAAAATAAACAGGGTAAACACACTGCTCTAAATGTAAAGAAAATAATCACTAGAGTAAGTATGAATGAGTTTAGAAAATCTTTAGGGATTAGTAGTGCAGCTCTGGACTTGTTTGATTGGTCAGAAAAGATTCTGAGTCCTTCTCTAGTTTTCGTCTAAAAAATAGAGTGTCGTTTTCTTCCTTGTTTTTCAGGTTCATCTTATCATCCTGTGTGCATGAAGGGTTTTTTATAGTTCTTCATTCAAGATGTTTCTTGTTTTCTCCTATAGAATGAGTGGCTTCTTGTATGTCCAGTTTTCTCCAGGTATGTATGTATCCTTGTATGAATGCACCATGTTTCAATGCTGATCAACCCTTGTCTTTTTCACCTTTCATGTGACTTCTTAGTTCCTTTACTATGATCTTCCTATATTAACCACTTTTCAGTGAGGTCTTTATCTTACCTTTTATATCATTCAGCTCCAGCAAAAAAATGATTACCTTTTTCATGGGTACTTGGTACGGTTCCCTGACATGCCAACAGATACCATTAAATAACATTAACTGCATTAAAAAATTCAAATGTAACCATTAGCTTAATAAATAAATAATATTGAGAGTATAGAGTTTGACTGGTTGGTCAATCATTATTAGCTCCTGTTGGTAGATATGTATGGTGGACATTACAATGACCTTCCATCAGTAGCTCTTTGAACATGTATCGGTAGATCATTGAACTTGTATCAGTACCTCCTGATATCAGTAGCTTTATATATGGGTGACTTCATTATATCGGTAGCTCTTGATCTATCGGTAGCTCTGCATTGTATCAGTAGCTTCATTCTGTATCAGTGAATCTGTATATCGATAGCTCTTGGTCTATCAGTAGCTCTGGGTCTATATGTATCTCTATGTATCGATGAATGTATGTATCAGTAGCATACTTAGTTCCAGTGATTATGTGTATCGGTAGACTTATGCATATCGGTAGCTCCATTCTGTACTATTGGAAGAATTTTTCTCTTAGTAGCTATCTGTATCGGTGACCTTGTTCTATGCTTACCGGTGGACTTGTACATATCGTTAACTCTGCGTATTGGTGACCTTAGCTTATCGGTGACTCTGTCTATCAGTAGACTAAGTACCAGTAGCACTATATCAGTAGCTATACGCAGACCAGTGACAAACACTTATCTGTTCTATGAAAAACATATCCGATTGGGTTAGAATTAATTCAAAAAATATATAAACAAAGATAATCATTGATTGACATATTTCAAGGATTATTTTAATATTATTATCACATAGAATGTCATAGATTGATAGAATTAGAATATATATAAACATTAATTAGGATTATCATTGTTTGTGAAATCAAAGTTGGTAATATCAAAACATGTGAGGTCAAAAATCTCCCCCTTTTTGATAATCACAAATTATGATATTATAGTTTTAAAATAGTGATTAATTTTATAATAGGATATATCATTAAATTCAATTATCTCAGAGAAAACACTATGTTATAGAACATGATGTATCATAGGTAGAATTAAATGCAATGATATCAGAGGGACAAAGCATGGTATCTCTTCTTTAGATAATATTTCTCCCCCTTTGAGAATATTTCTCTCCCTTTGATACTTTGATAATATTTCTCCCCCTTTGTGATAATCAAAAAGTTTGAAATATCAAAGAGAAGAGCAACAAAATGTGAATGAAAAGAAATCCAATTGTATTATATGTTGCAAAAATGGACATAGAAAGAAAACAAAATATAAGGGATTCCTATCAAACATCGTATCCACTTATTCAATCCACAACCTCAATGTGAGATTTGACCTTTGGATCATAATTGGATTCAGACTGTGTGGATTTTGGTGAAGGCTTAGGAATTCCGGAAATGATCACATGAGGCTGATCCATAGAAACTGTGCCTTGCCTATACTATGGAGTTTGTTGAGTGATCTTAGGTGTAAGGCTTCAAATGTCTTGGGCCGGAGTCATCTAAACAGGAGAAGCAGTAGAGGCAGAGGAAGGTAAATATGGAGGTAAAATCACTAGCCTAACATCGACATGCATGAAAGGAAACTAAAGATTTCTGAAATACATAATTATTCCTCCTCCTCTCTCCATAGCAAATAGGAAATCATCCTAGTTCTCCATGAATTTATCCATGGCTGGAGTCAATTCCCTTAGTTTGCTGAATTTCTCTCTGAAGGCTTAATTCACAGGAGGTAACGTCAGGTTTTCTAACAGAAGTTTGAAGTGATTGTTGAGTTGATGCTTGATGTAAACATTTTGGAAATAGGAGTATACCTTGTCTTTCACTTCTTTTTGAGAGACAGAAGCTTCTCTCATATAGTCTTATGCTATCTTCATTATTTCTCTAGCTGAATCTCTATTAAAAATAACAACTTTTCTTAGGTCGGATAGGTCCACAGAGCCACTTGTTGATGTTGAACCAAGCTCCTCCTTCATGACTGCTCGAAACTGATTCAAATCCACTGAAGGTCTAGAAGCAATAGAAATAATAGAGAAGGATGTTGTTTCCTTGATGTTTTTGGTCAACCCACTAATAAGGTTTTTCAATTGGTAATCCTGGGTGCTGACATGTTCTTTCATAGAGGTTTTAAAACCGTCAAAGACAGATACCATCTGGCTCACAACACTTTTGACATAGTCTATGTCCTTGTTTGCTTGAAATTTTGACCTCATGTAAGATTATAAAGAGATAAAATATTTATTTAGAGCTTCAACATCCACTTCCAGTCTAGATACTTGAGTCTGGAAGGCTATAACTTCTTCCACTATTTCTTCCACAAAGTTTGACATTTACAACCGATATAGAGTTCAAAATATTTTTACAAATTGCTCATCTCTTCAACAATGCAGTACTTTCACTCAAAAACAGAAGCACTAAAGGACTCTTTTAGCTCATCCTTTAAGGATTCAAGGTCATCCCTTGTGATTATATTAGTAGGAGAAATTAAAACAGGTGCTCTTTCAGATGAAATGCTAGCCACTGAGTCATTCATAATCGATTGAATTGATGACACTAGTGAAACATCCATCTTCCTTGTCTCTTCCACAAAACATACCTTAAGATTTTTCTTCAAAGTATCCAGGTCATGCATTCTAACCACATATTCAGGTAACAACTCAGTCTCAACATCATAAATGATCTTTGTCCTATTGAGAGATGCCTCATTATCAAAATCAGGATGGTCTAATCCACAGACCACAAAACCTGGGTCTTCTGCCCAGTCCTCAATCTCAACAACCACTGAAACACTTACTAACTAGGATTGATGATCACCCTCAATGGGTGCATTCCCATTTACAGCAACAACATTCTCAACAAGTCATTCTTCCTCTGAAGAATCTTCTACTATCAATTCTATCTCTACAATAGTAGGAGGGTCCTCTGTATTAGGTACACCTTCTTCCATTTCTCATACTACATCCTTAGTAGGAACAACATAGCTTCCAATTAATGGACTCAGACTTAATCAGACAGAATCAGAGGCTTCAGATTCATTGTCCTTTTATTATTCATGCTCAGGCGATGGCTACTCTTCCTTATCAGAAGGTGTCTCTTCTTCAACTAAGGCTTCCTTTCTAGAGGATACAATTTCTGCAACTGGACTTTTGGGCATGTCCGTATCTCATTTATCATCCATAGAAGTCTCTTCTTCTTTAGTCTCATCACTATACTCAGGTTCTTCTTCATCAGGTCCTAGACATGGATCCCTCACATCCCTAGGTCATTAATGATGATCCACATGATTGAATTCATCATATACCTTCTTGTCATCATTAACCCACTCTCCTCTCCATGGGTTCCAATTTATCATCGTGTATTTGAAAACTGTGGTTGTGATGCAAAAATTGTTCCTTAATACCACTGTCTCATCTTGAGACTCAGCTACCCCTTTCACTATGATCATCACTGAGATCAACTTGGAAAAGAATAGGGCATTAGTCTTTGATTTTTTCCTTGTCATGTCTTCCATTTGAATCATCAACAATCTGCATAGATTCACTATTACACAATGTCTCAAGAGATGCAAGTGATAGATATCCTGATATCATAAATTCATAAAGTCACATCTCCTTGGTATTAAGAAATGCTGAACAAACTTGAACATCAATATGCTCTATCTCTCCATTTCAGCAGCCACTACTTGTCTTTGATTTCCATCACCGGTGAGCTGCTCCAGGGTAGTCTCATAATCGAATATATCACTTGTAGGTGATATAGATTTCGAGAAATATCCAGATACACCTTCGTGTGGAACCTTCAGGCATTCAGTCCACTCAAGAGATGAAAAATATATCCCCTTTCAATTCATAAAATCAATCACTCGGTTCTCATCTTCAGATTTCTCAAATCATACAAACTCATAGAATTGTTTCACTAGATTTTGATAGTAGGGTCCATTGTTGTTAGAAAATCAATCTACCCACTTTTGATCTTCCAGAACTTCGAGCACTAACAATTTCCTAGCTAAAAACCATTCCATGCAGAACAAACTTTCAATCACAATAACTCAATTCTGCAAATGAGGGTTCACTGGTTGCCTCCCTGACCTTGTTCTAACAACACTACCACTTGCTTATGGCTTAGACTTCTGTTTCATTGCATTTGGCTCATCAGTTTCATCTATGATGATTGGATGTTTGGTTTTTTCCATATCAATTTCGAGGGATTTAGGGTATTCGAGAGATTCTGGAGCTATGGTTTGCGAGAAAATGGTTCAGGGCTCGGTGGATTGAGAAGTAAGTAGGACATTTTTTATCATTTAGGAATCATAAAATAAATAAAAAAATTGAAATAAAGTTTAAATGATTCAGATTCATGTGGCAGACAGACGTTTAAAATAGCACACTCATCGGTAGGGTTTATCGGTGAGAATTCATATCAGTGAGGTCCATCGGTGAGGACACATCGGTGAGGTTACATCGGTGAGGTTAAATCAGTGAGGTTACATCAGTGAGGTTACGTCAGTGAGGTTACATCAGTGAGGGTACATCGATGAGGTTACAACGGTGAGGTTACATTGGTGAGTTAGTACATTAGTGAGGTTACATCTGTGAGGTATTACATAGGTGAGGTTACATCGGTGAGGTATTACATCGGTGTGGTATTACATCGGTGACGTTATATCGGTGAGGTATCTACAGATCATGGTTAATCATTCCCAACTCATGCCTAATGTAAATTAACCTATCCGAAATTAAGGGTTTGGTGAAAATGTCAGCTAATTGATGTTCAGTACCTATAAATTCAAGAGTAATATAACCCTTTTGGTAATGATCTCTCATGAAATGGTGCCTTACATGAATGTTTTTGGTCCTAGAGTGAGATATAAGGTTCTTTGAAATGTTTATTTCACTAGTTTTATCATAGTTGATAGAAACATGCTTAAAATAATATCCATAGTCCCAAAGATTGTGTTACATCCACAGAATTTGTGCACAACAACTACCAGTAGCAATATAATCTGCTTTGACAATGGACAAAACTACAGAATTATGCTTTTTACTACACCAAGATAATAAGGATTTTCCAAATAAATGACATGTTCTAGATGTGTTTTTTCTGTCCAACTTGTAACCAGCAATGTTAACATCTGAATAACTCATTAGATCAAAAGATTTTCCTTTTCGGTAAAAAAAACCAAAATTTATAGTATGTTTAAGGTGCATAAAAATTATTTTCACAGCAACTAAATGATATTATTTTGGATTAGCCTATAATGTTGCACACATATACACACTAAAAATAATATTTGGTCGGATAGTAGTATGGTAATGTAAGCTTCCAATCATACCTCTGTAATTGGTTTGATCCACTGGTTTCCCAGTTTCATATGCATCCAATTTACTGACTGTACTCATAGGATTATCACATTACTTAATACTATCCAAACCAAAACATTTTAAAAGATCCTTTGTATATTTAATTTGAATCAAGATAATACCGTTTTCATTTTGAAAAACTTGAAATCCAAGAAAATATTTGAGTTTTCCCATTAAACTAATTTCAAATTCATTTTGAATACTTTTTGAAAAATAATTACATAAAGAATGTTTTTAAGATCCAAAAATAATATCATCAACATATATTTGTACTATTAAAACATCTTTATAAATTATTTTAATAAAAAGAGTTGCATCAGAAATCCCTTTAGTAAAACCTTTTGAAATAAGAAAACTACTAAGTCTATCATACCATGCTCTTGGAGCTTGTATTAAACCATATAAAGCTTTAGAAAGTTTCGAAACTCGATTTGTAAAATGAGGATTAGTAAATCCAGGTGTTTGTTCAACAAAAACATCTTCAATTATAAAACCATTTAGAAATTCACTTTTGAAATCCATTTTATATAACATGAAATTCATATGAGAAGCATAGGAAAGTAAGATCCTAATAGCTTCTAATCCAGCTACATCGGAAAATGTTTCCTCATAGTCTATACCTTACTCTTGACTATATCCTTGTAAAACTAACCTAGCTTTGTTTCTGACAATATTTCTTGATACATCAATATTGTTTCTAAAAACCAATTTAGTACCTATTGTTAAAGTGTCCTTGGGTCTGTCAACTAATTCCCATACATTTTTTCGTTCAAATTGATTTAACTCTTCTTACTTAGACATTACCCAAAATTCATCATATATTTCATCATTGACATTTTTAGGTACTAACTGTGAAAGAAAGGCTTGATGTTCAACGAGGTTTCATATAGAATCTCTAGTCTGTGTCACTCTATCAAGATTACCAAAAACAGCATCCAAAAGATGATTCGTTAGAATCATAGTTGATCTAGTAAAGTTAGGACTAGAAATTTCTAGTTCATCTCTAAGTTCGGGTTCTATAGAAGAAGATTCTGGAGTATGTCCAGAACTGGATATTTTTACATCAGGTTCTTTATTTTTGTCATTAAGGTCCCGAACAGTCAAATCTTATTCATGATATTCAAGAGAGGTTTTAGGTTCTAGTGGATTAGTTTCATACAACTTGATGTGAACAGATTATTCCACACATTTGGTTCTTTTGTTAAAGACGCTATAGGCTTCTCTAGTAAATGAATAACCAAGAACAATTCCCTCTTCACTTTTAGAGGCAAACATGTCTATATTTTATTTTGAATTGAGGATAAAGTCTTTTCATCCAAAGACTCTAAAGTAACTAACTGTGGGTTTTCTATTATTCCATAGTTCATATGGGGTCTTCTTGAGAACATGTCTAATCAAGACTCTATTTATTATATAACAAGATGTATTCACAGCTTCAGTGCAAAAATAAATAGGCATGTCATACTCATTAAGCACGGTTCTTGCAATTTATTTAAGGGTTCTGTTTCTTCAATCTACTACACCATTATGTTGAGGTCTCCTAGGGGTAGAGAAATTGTGACTATAGCCATTTTGTGAGAAATAAGACACAAACTCTTGATTTTCAAACTCACGGCCCTGATCACTTCTCAGGGTCTTAATCTTAAATCCACTATTGTTTTATACAGACATGGAGTATTTTAAAAAGTAAGAACAAGATTCACTTTTGTGAGCTAAGAAGTATACCGAAGTATATCTAGAAAATTCATCCACTAGGACATATAAATAGTGCTTCCCATTTAAACTAGAAACTTTAGAAGGTCCAAACAAGTCCATGTGAACCAACTTGAGTGTAACGACCTAAAGTTTCATGAATAGAAATCCCTCTTGATCTAATTAATTGTATTTTTATGTAAAATATTTATATGAAATGTCAACTTCTTTAGTTTTATGTTATGAATTACGACTGTTTCTTTTATAGCTGTTGAATAGTGATCACTTGATTAGTATAAATATAGGGCTTTAACAACCCCAATTTACTCAGACAAAGGAAGTGATGGCCTCATCTAGTAGAATTTCTCTATATGAAGCCCATTTGTCAGAGATCAGAAAAGAGGTGGAATCTTTGGGCTTCGCTCTTGACCAAGCCCTAGCTGAGCTTCATCATGTCAAGCTCGAACGAGACTATCTACGGGAAAAGTGGATGTTGAGAGAGATTACCACAAAGCGATGTTATCTAAGCCACCCCAAGAGTCTATCACCATCGCACACCTAACCCTTAGGTCTTATGCGACTATTTTATGGGGTTATGTAACAAATCACTAGTACTATTTTTATATACATTATTTTTGTATATAATAATGAATACACTTTCTTGTCATCCTTGATACATTGTAAATAGTTTTTAAAGTAAAAATAGTGTTTTTAAATATTATTTAATTAAGAATTATATTTTATTAAATTAAGGGATTTTTGAATTAAATCATATTTTAATAAAATATTATTATTATTATGGAATTAATTTTTCTTAAATATAAATGATCTTATAATTTTATGAATGCAATTATAATTTTTATTAAGATTTGAAAGCCATTTTTGTCAAAACCCATGAATTTTCGATAAATGTCGGTTTTTATTTTAAAAGTGAAAATTAACACATTTAGAAAATTATTGAGATAAAATATATGATTTTTTTTGGAATCAGGATGTCGAAATTATCCACAAGTGAATTTTTCATTATTTTCTAAGACAGTCAAATATTTGGGTAAAAATTAAATACTGTTTAAATATATACTGTGTTTTATGACATCATAATGACCCAATAGTGATGTAATAAAATACTATAAGATTTATGTTCAGCCAATATATGTTTTACCATTAAAATAATGTGATCTTGGGTTTGTTTGACTTACATTTCAAAGCATTAATGGACCCCTCAAGAATTATTAAACATCATGTCTTTATAAATTATTTTCCATGGGAGTGTGACTCACCTTCACATTAAAAACCCCCATTATTTTAAGAATTTCGGACTTTGGCCATATAAAATATTTTTTTCCTCTTCCCTTTTCCAAAAACCGTGGGCAAAAACCATGAAATGGATTGTGGTTCGGATTAATTTAATATAAGGGGTCCCAAACCTAAATAATAAAGAATTCCCTCACCTTTCCTATGTAAACCACCCATGCTCCGACTTCCTCCTCACTAAAAGCCTTTGGAGTTCGTCCAACCTCTTCCCTACTCTCACTAGAATCCTCCAAAGGTACCCCATGCTCCCAAGAAGCCTCTCTCAAGCCTCTCTCTATCCGTTGGAAGCACACTTCCAAGTAAGGGTTTTTTCTTCCTTTCTCATTTTGTCCAATTTTCATTAGGTTGTTTTTTCCAATTAATTTCAATTATGAATGTTGGGGTATGGTTTCTCACCTCCCTAATACTGACCTCTTTATGTTTTAATGATGGGAGAACCCTTTCTATCTCATTAAATACCTCCCATTTACACCCGTTACTATGCCGAAATTCCGAATGGAACTTCTCTATCCTCATTTACATTCAAGCAATAGTTTTGTATCATGAATCTAAATTCCATTACAATTGTTGGGAAATGTATATATATGAACTACTTAATGTCCATTACATGTAAATATGATGAATAACGTCTTTCTCTCTCATGAACCATTTTTTATGAATTATTATGTCATGTCGTTACACTGCCGAAATTGCACCAATTTTCTAAGCTAATGCCATTGTGTAGTGAATACCATGCCCATTTCTCCATCAAGGGTATTCACCTATATGGACATTTACTTATTGATTATAAATCTTCATGTATGAATTCCACATTCCTTTATCTTGTAATAAATTATTATGTTTTAGGAATCCTTCTTTTATGATCAATGTGGAACACTTATGCATGAAATGAAATGTTTTATGAAGCGTGCGCCCTTATAGCACTCCAATGCATTGGGTAAAGTATAGTATCATGATACTTCATGTGAAATGAGCTTTGACTCATGATAATTCACGTGCAATGAGGGTTTACTCGTGCATCATGTGCAATGAGGATTTACTCATGCTCTATGAGCAATGAGCCTTGGATCATTCTAATTCCATGTTATGTTTTGTTGCCACATTTCAATTTTATAATTATCATGCTTTATCATGCGTTTATGTTAATGTTTCTCTTGTGCTCTATTGATATGCCTATTGTCTAAAATTTATTGTAATCCTCTTGTATTCCATGTTTATTCCCTTACTGGGTTTTATAGATCATCCCCTTTCTTATGCAAGTCCTCGGGTTATCCCATGCATTGATAAGTACGAGCGAATTTAGTGGTCATGTAAAGGAAGTTTTCAATAAAGATGTTGTATTTCATGTTTTAATTGTTATGTAATGATCCTAGGCCCCAGATACACTAGACCTCTCGATCTTCCATGTTGTATCAAGTGAATAGTTTATGTAATAAATCATGATTAAGTTTGTAATAAAAGCAGGGTTGTCATAGTTGGTATCAAAGGATAGGTTTAGTTATTTTTTGGATTAGGATTCAAAAACCCTAGTAAAGATTTGGAGACAAGACTAAGTATAATAATAACATCCCTATGTTTTTGTAAGTACTGAGTAAGTGGTTTATCAATCAATTACATCCTTGTCTGGATACGAGTAGGTAGAGGTGGTTCTGACACAGATGTATCCTAGTGGTAAAACCCGAAAACACCGCTTTGAGTTAGACTCTAATGGGAACTTGTGCACGACATAGATATTTTCTACACTCTTGGTTATGAAACTCTAGGGGGATATGTTTTGATAAATTAACAAGATTAGTATGAACCCTTATTAATGGAATTATAAAAAATGACCCTAAGAATATATGTTAGAACGTAGATAATGAAAATACTAGGTTGAAGCCTATAGACTCATCAGTTAAGGAAATAAAAGTTTATTTTTATGTCGTCAACTTTTTCTTTGGATTACCCTTTATGTGTTACCCCCTAAATTTCCTTTTATTTTATCCAATGGCCAGTAATAGGAGGACTCGGGCTAACAACCGATGAAAATATCATTGTGATGACTGTACTAATGAGATGACCAATCCAATGGGAGCAGGAATCACGAACTTTGTCATGACTCTCTCTCAGAAAAATCAAGCTTGGAATAGAAACACGGGTTATGAGGAACGTCCAAACCCCCCTAAGAAGGAACAAGTCACTATCGAGAGCTTCATGAGACAAATGCCTCCTACTTTTAGTGGATCAAATGTTCCCACGATCGATGAAAAATTTATCAACTCCATTGATAAGATCTTCTACATCCTTCATTGTTCTGAACAAGAGAATGTTCTCCTACCGATTTATCGTATGGATGGTGAAGCAGATCAATGGTGGACGTTTATAAAAAATATGAAGCCTCAGGAGGAGATTGAGGCATTAGAATGGAAGGATTTCTGGAATATATTTTTCGATAAATATTTTCCGCACACCCTCCGGCTTAAGATCGAAATGGACTTCCTTTCACTCATGAAAAAAGAAGAATAATATGTTGGATCATACGAGTCAATCTTCACAAGGCTTGCATGATACGCTTCCGTCTTTGTCGTTACCCCCAAATGCATGGTTGACCACTTCTTTGGTGGGCTTAAGCCTAGCCTTGGGAAAGCATTAGCGATCCGTGACATAAACATATATGAGGAAATTGTCTGATGTGCCCTCAAGGTCGAAATGGAGATCAGGGAATCATAGGGGTATCAAGGGGACAAGAAGCGTAATGTGGACTTCAATGCTGGCGGTCCGATGGATAAATCCAATGGTGGTAAGAAATCCAGCACCCCACTTCCCAAAAGTGTGGAATGAATTACCCTGGAAATTGCCTCAAATGGACGAGAAAAGGCTTTAGGTGTGGAAGAGAAGGGCACCTAACTGTTAACTGTTGGAAAGAAAGACTCACGGCTGCAAAAGAGGAGAGAAACGCTCCGTTCGAACCTCAACACATTTTTTCATTGCTACAACTGCAATGAACTGGAGATTTTTAAAATCAGTTCCCTAGACCAAGGGTTTTCGGAGGCAACCAACAACCTCCAAGGCAGCGAGGAAGAGCCTTTTACATCACTTCTTCCGAAGTGAACCATGAAAATGAAGTGGTGACAGGTATGCTAGTTATTCATTAAAGAATAGAAAACATGTTTTTTGATTCAGGTTCTACACATTCTTTTATATCTCGAATGTTTAGTAGAAAAATCCTAGCACGACCACAAAACATGGAAGTAAAGATGTCAGTGAGTATGGAAAATGCGGCAATCATTGCATCCCATGAATATAAGTCCTCCCCTATTATAATTTATTGATTGAATTTCCCTGCGAACCTAGTCATACTCCCTCTGGTGGAATTCGATGCAATTCATGGCATGGATTGGATTTTCTTATATAGAACCAACATAAATTGTCGGGAGAGGGAAATCACACTCCATATGGAGAATCAACTGCTGATTCTTTACAAGTGTAAGGAAGAAGATGAATCTTTTTTAGCACCATCATCTCAAGAATGGATATTACTAGCCTATGAGTATGAGTATCTGGCTCAGATGAATGAGTCCAAAGAAGAAACCATCCTTAAAGAACTTCTTATTGTGAGAGAATTTGCATATGTATTTCCATAGGAACTGCATGGTCTTCCTCCTAGAAGATATGTTGAATTCTCAATTGAACTTATACCAGCGACACTACCAATATCCAAGACTCCATATTGAATGGATGTCGTAGAAATTGAAGAGCTGAAAAAACAACTAAAGTAGAATCTGTATAAAGGGTTTATGTGCCCAAGTTCTTCACCATGGGGTGAACCTGTCCTCTTCATCAAGAAGACGGATGGGTCAATGAGGCTTTTCATAGATTATCGTGAACAGAACAAAATCATGATAAAGAACAAGTATCCTCTGCCACAGATCGATGACTTGTTCGATCAGCAGCGTGGAGCACAATACTTTTCCAAGGTAGATTTGAGGTCGGGATATTATCAAGTAAGGGTGAAGAAGGATGATGTTCCCAATACTTCTTTTCGTTCAAGATACGGGCACTCTGAATTCATAGTAATGCCTTTCGGACTCACCAATGCTCCAACAATCTTCATGGACATGATGAATAGAGTCTTAGAGATTACCTAGACAAATTTGTGGTAGTATTTATAGATGACATTATAATATACTCCAAAACCAAGGAGGATCGTGAATATAATTTAAGAACTGTATTAGAGACTTTTCCCTAGGATAAGCTCTATGAAAATTACAACAAGTGTGAGTTCTGGTTGAAGAAATCTCATTCTTGGGTAATATCATCACAAGTAATGGGATATCTGTGGATCCCTCTAAAATAGATGAAATTGAGGGATGACCGAGGCCAACATTGGTAACAGATATCCGTAGCTTCATAGGGTTAGCTGGATATTATCGACGATTTGTGAGAAATTTCTCACGATTTTCCAACCCTCTTACCAAGATAACTCGAAAGGGAGAAAAGTTTTCTTGTAGTGATGAATGCGAAGAAAGCTTCAAGGAGTTGAAAAGGAGGCTTATCACTGCACTCGTGCTCACTTTACCCACAATTGTGGAAATTTTTGTGGTATTCAGTGATGCTTCAAAAAGGGCTTAGGTTGTGTGCTGATGTAGAATGATAAAGTGATATCCTATGCCTCAAGGCAGTTTAAAATGCATGAGCGAAACTATCCAACACATGATCTGGAGTTGGTGGTGGTGATCTTTGCCTTGAAAATATGGCGGCATTATCTCTATGTGGATAAATGTGAGATATATACTGACCAAAAGAGTCTTAAATATATATTCACACAGAAAGAGCTTAATATGCACCAGAGAATCTGGATAGAGCTCATCAAGGATTATGACTATTCAATACATTACCACCCTATAAAAGCGAACAAGGAGGCAGATGCCCAATGTTGAAAAGACCCAGCGATTCTATCAATGATGAGAATTGATAAGGATCCAATCTTCTTAGACTTGATGATGTAGGACATGGGAATCATAAAGAAGGGAACATCTTCAATCCTTTCACAAATGATTTCTCAACCATCTCTTTTGGAATGGTTAAAGGATTCTCAAGATAATGGTGTGGGAATTCAGGAAAAAGTGGAAGCTATCAATAAAGGGAAATCATTGCAGTTTAATGTTAATGAAGAAGGAATTGTGCGATTTGGGAAACGGCTATGTGTTCTATCATTTCCGGAGCTGAAGAAGGAACTTTTGGATGATGCACATTGTTCAAATTTCTCTATTCACCCAGGGAGCACAAATATGTATCGAGATCTCTATAAAAACTTTTGGTGGGATAATATGAAAATGAGATCGTTGAATATACATCAAAGTGCCTGGGGTGCCAGCAAGGGAAGGTAGAGAGGCCGAAGTCTAAGGGGATGATGCAACCATTTCACATACCATAAAGGAAATGGGAGAACATCACCATGGACTTCGTCACCAGATTTCTGAGGACACCCAAAGGAAACAATGCAATCTGGGTTGTTGTGGATCATCTTTCAAAGACTGCAAACTTCATTGCAATTCGGGAGGATCTTTCTTTGGATCAACTAGAATAGATATATATCAGGGAATTTATAAGGCTATATGGAGTGCCACTATCTGTTGTGTCTGATTGAGATCCATGATTTACCTCTATGTTTTGGAAGAGTCTTTAAAAAGCTCTGAATACTGAACTGAACTTCATTATGGCATATCATCCTCAAACTGATGGCCAATCCAATCAGACTATCCAAAAACTTGATGATATGATGAGAGCATTCTCAATTGACATTAAAGGAGGATGGGATCAACATCTTCCTTTGTTTGAGTTCTCTTATAATAATAGTTTCCAATCGAGCATCCAAATGGCACCATATAAATCCTAGTATGGGAAAAGGTGTAGAACACCGACATGGTGGGATCAGGTCGGTGAACATAAGCTGCTTAGACAAGAAATGGTCGAGGAAATGGTGGAGAAGGGGAAAACCATTCGACATCATATCAAGGCATCCAAGAGACGACATAAGAGTTATGCAGATAATCGTCGATGAGACCTTGAGTTTAAATTGGAGACATGGTTTTTCTACGCATATCTACGTGGAATAAGGTCACGAGGTTTGGAAATAAAGGGATGTTATGACCAAGGTACATCGACCCCTTCAAGAATCTTGATCATGTAGGGGCTGTGGCCTATCGACTAGAACTTCCACCTACCATGGCCAAAGTACATAATGTCTTTCATATATCCCTATTAAGGAAGTACATACTGGACCCTTCACATGTGCTCTCTTTTGAGGGGGTACAGTTGGAGGATGATCTTCCTTATGAGGAGAAACCAGTTAAGATCTTAGATCGTAGAGAAAAAGATCAATTAAATAAGATAATTCCGCTCGTCAAGGTGTTGTGGCGAAACCACAAGTTTGAAAAAGAAACATGGGAATCAGAGGAAATGATGAATTTGAGTTACCGACATCTGTTTTAGTGTGGGAAAAGGAAATTTTGAAGGAGATATTTCTTATGGGGGGAATATTGTAACGACCTAAAGTTTCTTTAATGAAGATCCCTCTTGATCTAATTAAATGTCTCTTTATGTAAAATGTTTATTTAAAATGTAATCTTCTTTGGTTTTAGTTTATGAATTGTGACCGTTGCTTTTATAGTTGTTGAAAAGTGATCAAAAAATTAGTATAAATATAGGGCTTTACAAAAACCAATTCACTGAGACAAAGGAAGTGATGGCCTCATCCAGTAGAATTTCTCCATACGAAGCCCATTTGTTGGAGCTCGGAAAAGTGGTGGCATTTTTGGGCTTCTCTCTTGACCAAGCCCAAGCTGAGCTTCATGATGTCAAGCTTAAATGAAACTATCTACAGGAAAAGTGGAAGTTGATAGAGATTACCACCCAAGCGATATTACTTGAGCCACCCCAAGAGTCAATCACAAACACACACCTTACCCTTAGGTCTTATGCGGCTGTTTTAAGGGGTTATGTAACAAATCTCTAGTACTATGTTCAGGTACATTATTTTTGTATATAATAATGAATATACAGTCTTGTCATCATTGATACATTGTATATAGTTTTTAAAGTAAAATAATGATTTTAGTTATTATTTAATTAACAAGTATATTTTATTAAATTAAGTGATGTTTGAATTAAATATTATTTTAATAAAATATTATTATTATTAAATTAATTTTTTTTAAATATAAATGATCTTGTAATTTTATGAATGCAATTATAATTTTTATTAAGGTTTGAATGACATTTCTGTTAAAACCCGTGAATTTTTGATAAATGTAAGTTTTTATTTTAAAAATGAAAATTAACATATTTAGAAAATTATTTAGACAAAATAAATGATATTTCTAGAATTAGGATGTCGAAATTATCCAATGGTGAATTTTTCATAATTTTCTGAGACAGTCAAATATTTGGGTAAAAATTAAATATCGTTTAAATATATAATCTGATTTATGACAATATAATGACCCAGTAGTGATGTAATAAAATACTATAATCTTTATGTTAGGACAATATATGTTTTACCATTAAAATAATGTGATATTGGGGTTTTTTGACTTACATTTCAAAGCATTAATGGACACCACAAGACTTATTAAACATCTTGTCTTTTTAAATTATTTTCCATGGGAGTGTGACTCACCTCCACATAAGCAAACCCATTATTTTATGAAGTTCGGACTTTGGCCTTATAAAATATTGTTTTCATCCCCCCTTTTCCAAAAACCAAGGGCAAAAACCATGGGATGGTTTGTGGTTTTGATTAATGTAATATAAGGGGTCCCAAACCTAAATAATAAAGAATTCCCTCATCTTTCCTATATAAACCCACCCAATCATCCACTTCCTCCTCAATCAAAGCCTTTGCAGTTATTCTATACTATTCCATAATCTCTCTATAATCCTCCCAAGGTGCCCCATGCTCCCATGAAGCCTCTCTCAGGCCTCTCTCTAGCCATTGGAAGCACACTTCCAAGTAAACGTTTTTTCTTCCATTCTTATTTTTGTCCAATTTTCGTTAAGTTGTTTTTACCTTTTAATTTAAATAATGAATGTTGGGGTATGGTTTAGCACCTACCTCATACTGGCCTCTTTATGTTTGAATGATGGGAGACCCCTTTCTATCTCATTAAATGCCTCCCATGTACACCTGTTACTATGCCGAAATTCTGAAAGAAACTTCTCTATCCTCATTTACATTCAAGAAATACGTTTGTATCATGAATCTAAATTCCATTACAATTATTGGGACATGTATATATATGACCTCCTTACTATCCATTACATGTAAATATTATGAGGAACCCTGTTTTCCCTCATCAACCATATTTTTATGAATTCATATGTCACGCCGTTACACAGCCTAAATTGCACAGATTTTCTAAGCCAATGTCATTGTGTAGTGAATACCATGCCCATTTCTCTATCAAGTGTATTTGCCTTTATGCACATTTATATATTGATTATAAAGCATCATGTATGAATTCCACATTCCTTTATCATGGAATAAATGATTGTGTTTTAGGAATCCATGTTTTATGATCTATGTGTCACACTTATGCATGAAATGAAATGTTTTAAGAAGGGTGTGCCCTTATAGCGTTCCAATGAATTGGGTAAAGTATAGTATCATGATAAGTCATGTGCAATGAGTTTTGACTCATGCTAATTCAATTACAATGAGGTTTTACTCGTAATTCATGTGCAATGAGGATTTACTCATGCTCTATGGGCAATGATCCTTGGCTCATGCTAATTCCTTGTTAAGTGTTATTGCTACGTTTACATGTTATGATTATCATGATTTATCATGATTTTAAGTTTATGTTTCTCTTGTGCTCTATTGATATGAATATTGTCTAACATGTATTGTACTCCTCATGAATTCCATTTTTATTCCCTTACTGGGATTTATAGCTCACCCCTTTTCTTATGCATGTCCTCGAGTTATCCCATGCAATGCTAGGTACGGGGGAATGTAGTGGTCATGTAAGTGATGTTTTCAATAAAGATGTTGTATTTCATGTTTTAAGTTGTTATGTAATGATCCTAAACCCCAAAGACACTGGACCACTCGATCATCCATGTTGTATCAAGTGAATAGTTTATGTAATAAATCATGTTTAAGATTGTAATAATAGCAGGGTTATCATATCGAGAGGCTGAGAAGTTGAAACTTATTTCTTAGATTTGAAAGAAACTTTATGTTGCTTTCCCTTTTGACAGGGATCACAAAATTTGTCATTTGGGAATTCATGTTTGGGTAGGTCTCTAACCATGTTCTTCCTAGTCAATTTTATATGTGAATGGTGTTGTAGTATCCTAATCATCTGTGCCAAAGCCAAGACACTTTATGAAAATCATTTAAACAAGTAATATTTGGCTTAGCTAAATAATTCAGATCAACAACATAAACAGTTTCATTTCTGAAGGCAGAAAATAATAAAAAAATCATATAATTAAAAACTTTACAAGAATAATTTTCAAACATAACATTAAATCCATCATCACATAACTGTGAAATACTCAACAGATTATATTTAAGTCTATAAACAAATAAAACATTAGAAATTAAAACTGAATTAATGTTTCCAATCTGGCCAAGGCCGATGATTTTTCCTATAGAATTATCACCAAAGGTGACATAGCCTCTATCAACTTTTATTAAGATTTTAAAGCATGATTAATCTCCATACATGTGCCTTGAACATCCACTATCCATGTACCATAACTTCTTTTGAGAATCTTCAAGTAGGTCTCCTACAAAACAAGTTTATATGGAAAATGACTTTGGTACCAAGATCTTCTTGGGTCTAGAAAGGTTATCAATCAATGATTTAGGTACCCATATTTGTCTTAGGGGTCTCATATAATATACAGAATCAATATATTTTGAAAGATAATCATTATTTGATCTATAACCATACAAATAACTAGTTGAAGCATACGAATTTCCAGAAATGGAACAAGAAGAATTTTGTCCAGATTTAGGAATAAATCAATTTTTGGTAAACTGTCTCTATCCAGGCTGGTATCCCAAACTAGTAGTATATTTTGGTGCAAATTTCTTACCTAACAATTGAGCAAGTGTATATTTTACGTTTGTGAACTTTTCTATGTCCTTTCTAAGTTTCTCATTAGACATTTTAAGTTCAGTATTTTCCTTCAATATTTGAGAATTCTATTCCTTTTCTATATCAAAGGAAGATTTAACATTGGCAGTGGGGGCATGTTGTTTCTTTAATGACTTATATTTTTCCTTAAGTTCATTACATGTTTCTTGCACAATGTTACAGTATTCAAATAGTTCAGCCTTAGAAATGTTTTCATCATTATCTGAATCACTGTTATACCTAGAATAATAATCATTTGGAACCAAGAAGATAAGTACCTCAGATATGTTAGTCATGAAGCACATGTTGGCATGATTCATTTAAGAATCAGAATTTTCAGATTCACTTGTGCAGTCTTCCAAAGCACTCTAGGATTCTTTTAAGGATTTCTTGTACTTCTTGTCCTTATAATCATATTTTTTTTTGAATTTTAATTTTGGACAGTCAGCATTAATTTGTCCTTTCCTCTTGTATTCATAACAGACTATATCATATTCCTTATCAGATTACTTCCAGTACTTCTTCCACTTACCTTTTTTGTCATACATACCTTTGTAGTTTGATTTTATGACGAATTTCTTCTTTATGTAGACCTTCTTAAATTTATTGGATATTTGAGCCATTTCAACATCACTGTCAGAGTCTGAAATTTCAGTTGTTGAAGTTTCAGTAGGTATTTGACCTTTGTCCTTGTCCTTGTTCTTCAAGGTAGTATACTTGAATGCCACGGATTTTCTCTTATGTTCACCATCTTCTTCATTATTTACATTATGTTATTCCTCAATCATCATAGGCTAACCTATTAATTGTTTAACAGGCAGTTTGATGATGTCGCATGATTATCTAGTGGAAACAGATGTGCCACTCCATCTTTCTGGTAGACATCTTAATATCCTCATAATTTTTTCCTTTGCGGGAACAGCCTTTCCAAGAGAGCTCATAGTATTGAAAATATCATTGAACCTGAGATACATGTCAGAAATGGGTTCATCAGCTCTCATCTTAAAATTATCATATTTTATAGTATAGGTATTCAATCTCATTTATTTATTATTGGTTGTTCCTTCATGGAAAATAGCCAAAGTGTCCCATATTTCATAAGCAGTTTTACAAGCTTAAATTATATTAAACTCTTCATCTCCTAAAAACAATACAGGGCATTCACAGCTTTACAATTATTATTGTAAGTCATCCTTGTAGGTTCATCCAATGTAGTTCTATCAGTTTTTGGAATTTTATATTGAGTCTCTATAGAAGTCCAAATATAAAAACCCATACTTTCTATATGAATTTTTATCTTATGTTTCCACGGGGAATAGTTTGTACCATTAAAGAAAGGAGGAATGTTAGTAGCAGCACCTTCTAGTATATTTCTCATAAGAAGATTTTATAAAATATATTAGAGAGATAAAATTTAGAACAAACAGAAATTTTAGATCCTTAAAAATGAAACTAAAATCCTAGTTGAAAAATAGAGTATTTGAAAACATTGATAAATAAAGCAAAACCTCTGATATCAAATGTTGGTCAGAGTGGATACTCAAGAGGGGGGTGAGTTGAGATCGAGTTAAAATTTATTTTAAAAATAATTCTCTTCAAATCCCCAAATTTAAAAAAAATTAAACTGTAGTGAATTTATAAAGAGTGTAAATGTTCAATTAGTTTATCAATGATTGATTAGGTCTCAGTTAATTTAATCTGAAGATTAAATTATCTTTTGAAACTAACTTACTAGTTTACAATAAGTATAAACACATGTTAATTTAACTACAAAAGTATCTTTAAAATAGTTTTGTATTTCAAAGTAACTAGTATCGAAATATGTAATATATATGTAGTATACTTATGTCTTAAACTATAATGCATAGCAGATGTAACCAAGAGGTTCAGACTCAATATGAAACTTAGTCCTCTCAAACAATTTATATAAATTGATCCACACCCTGGATCGGGGTAAACAACGGTGCAAAGACTGTGAAGGTTCAAAGACCTCTACCACAGTTCTACGTGGGAAAACAAACAACAGCTCACAGCTGTCCAGGTCTAACTCGACCTCTACCACTATACACAGTGGGATACAAGGAGTTATAGAGTTTGAATGAGGATTTAAGAATCCTCCAGCTTATCTCAGGAGAAAGTGTGTGTGTAAAATAAACAGGGTACACACAATTCTCTAAATGTAAATAAAAGAATCACTATAGTAAGTATGAATGAGTTTAGAAAATCTTTAGTGATTGGAAGTGCAGCTCTGGACTCATTTTATTGCTCAGAAAAGCTTCCGAGTCCTTCTATGGTTTTTTCTGAAAAACTGAGTTTCATTTTCTACCTTGGTTTTCAGGTTCAGCTTATCAGCCTGAGTGCATGAAAGGCTTGTTGTAGTTCTTCACTCAAGTTGCAGCTTGTGTTCTCCTCTAGAATGAGTGGCTTCATGTATGTCCAGTTCTCTCCAGGTATGGATATAGCCTTGTGAGAATGCAGTGGGTTTCAATGATGTTTAGCCCTTGTCTTTTTCACCCTTCGTCCGCCTTCTTAATTCCATTAATATGATCTTCCTATATTCACCAATTTTCATCAAGGTATTTATCTTCCCTTTTATAGCTCTCAGCTCCGGGAAAAAAAAGAATGATTACCTTTTGCATGGTTACTAGGTACGGTTCCTTGATATGCCAACAGATATCATTAAATAACATTACCTGCATTAAAAACATCCAATGTAATGTTTATCTTAATAAATAAATAATATTGAGATTATAGAGTTTGACTGGATGGTCAATCATTAGTAGCTTTTGTTTGTAGATGTGTATGGTGGACATTACAGTGACCTTCCATCGGCAGCTCATTGATCTTGTATCAGTAGCTCTTTGAACATGTATTGGTAGCTATTGATATCAGTAGCTTTATATACCAGTGACTTCATTCTATCAGTAGCTCTTGATCTATAGGTAACTCTGCTTTTTATCTGTAGCTCTGCTTTGTATCTGTAGCTTCATTCTGTATCGGTGACTCTGTATATCGGTATCTCTTGGTCTATCGGTAGCTCTATGTATCAGTGACTGTCTGTATTGGTAGCTTGCTTAGTTTCATTGATTATGTGTATCAGTAGGCTTATGTATATCGGTATCTCTATTCTGTACTATCGGAAGACTTGTTCTATTAGTAGCTATCTGTATCGGTGACCTTGTTTTATGCTTACCGGTGGACTTGTACATATTGGTAGCTTAGCGTATTGGTGACCTTAGATTATCGGTGACTCTGTCTATCGGTAGTCTAAGTCTATCGGTAGACTAAGCACCAGTAGCTCTATATCAGTAGATATATGCAGATCTGTGACTAACACTTATCTTTTTTATGAAAAACATATTCGATTGGGTTATAATTACATAAAAACATATATAAACAAATATAAACATTGATTAACATATTTCCAGGATTATTTTAATATTATTATCAAATAGAATGTCATAGATAGAGAGAATTATAATATAGATAAACATTAACTAGGATTATCATATTATGTGAAAGCATAGTTGACATTATCAAAACAAGTGAGGTCAACAAAAGGTATGGATTATTTATTAACATATGTTTTGATATTATTGAATCATAGGATATAATTCCTGATTTTGTTTGTAGGAAAGAAGAATTTCAGAATAAGTTGAAAAGGAATGGTTAATGGATCATGATTAATGCTGAATGAGAAAAAAGTCAATATATAAGGGATCAAAGAGTTATGGTAGATTTTAGGATTGTTAAATTCTTAAAAGTATTAAGGCTCTTTTGATGATGTGAATTACATTACAAGACTTTTTCTAGTATGTGTAATCCTAAAGTTTGAAATATGAAAATTTTATTCAAGGTATAATTATCTTTTCTTTTCTGGATATAGTTATAAAGAACCATTTGGGTTTATATGATCCTTGAATTTGAGGAAAGTATTGGTTGATACATTTTTGGGATGCAAAATGAACGTTATTAGAAAAAATTCATGGTTAAAATATGTTGTGGTTATTTTTGATAAATTTATATCTTTTTGGGAATGTTATAAAATTATATAGTTTTTGAAAAGGGAAAACACGCATACCATGTGACAACCCATCACATCAGATGAATCTCCGGGAATCGAACCCACAACCAAAGTGTGACTGGTATTTATCGCCTACCACTAGACTAAGAGAAGTCCCTGGTTAGTTTGACTGATTTTTTTTAGTTAGATTATTTTATGAATTAAGATTAATTTGATCTTGGGTTGTCTATGGAAATGATTAACCTATCATGGAGGATATGTGATTAGGTTAATTACTTTTCAATATGAGAATTTAAGAGTAACTGATGTTATTTGGAGATAAATGTAAAGATTTATCTTCGAAGACTATGTGATTAAATCCTTCAGAGATTTGGGTTTAAATATTAGTTTGGATTACATTGATGAATTTTATGGATAGATGTTTATTGAATGTTCTTTGATGAACTTTTGGTTTTTGTTGGACAAATTTTGGAGATTAAGAGTAGTTTTTCTTTTTGTAAAAATTATCCTTTTTTGGGGATTATCTAGTCTCGCACAAACCATTTTAGTTTTTTTAATGTCTAAAGACGTGGTAAATATATAGATCATCTTTTGTGGATTATTTTATTCTCTCGATGTTGATTATAGAGCTCTTAATGTGAAAAAAAGACATCCTAAATACTCATCATTTGGAGGAAATATGAGTTTTTGTTAGAAATCTATTAAAAGATGAATGTCTACAAAACAAGTAAGTATATTTCCTTATGTTTTTAGGTAAACTCAAAAATTATTACTCAATTAAAAGTAACATAAAACAAAAACATTGTCTGTTACCTTTTCCTACTGGGGAATCAATGACTGTTTAACCCATCACAAGTTTGTGATTTTTTAGTGGTTAAAATTCTCCTAAACATGTTTTCTGTCACTCTCCATTAGAACTTGATGGTGTGTTTTCTCCTCTATACCCACGTTTTCATGGAATCATATTATCTATTTTCTAGGGTATCCTTGGTACGTCTCTTCCTTTATTTTAAATTTATAGCTTTATTGACTCTTTTTTTTATGTGGGGCTTTCAATGAAGTTCATGTGCCAAATTTTAAAATTGCGGGGACACAATTCCCAAAAGGGGGGAAGGATGTGACATACCAGATAAATGAAGAATAAGAAATATTTCATATTTATTAATATTTTTGAATTAAATATTATTTTTTACTTTAAAAGGGTTGTTATGTTCGATAGCGTACCCGATACGCAACAACAGGTTTCTTTGAAATCTTATGTGGCACACTAATAATATAATATAATTATTTTAAATGGTAGTTAACTCCTTTCTCTTGTGTTATAGGGAATTAACATAACTAATGAAAATATGATTATACATGATTTTAAAATGTATTTACATTATCCAATAAAAATTTAGAGGCTTAAAATTTGAATGAATCTAATTTTCAGCATAATTTAAATTAAAAGGCCGATTTATCTCCTTTTAATGGAAAACACTTTTTAAATATAGTTTTGGTCACTTTAATACATTATATATGACCAAATAAAATCCTTCTTTATAATGGGGACATCAAAATTTATTTTTTGTAAATTTGTTTAATTTTTCTGATAATGTACATTTTTAATGAATATTGAAAAATATTGTATTTTAATTCAAATGTGCCTTTTAAAATAATTTATTTATATGGTTAGATTATATTTTTAATTGGTATTAAAGTGAAAGAAAAATATATTTTTACCATTTATTCCAATTTAGTTCATTGGAATTAATTTAAAATTGCAATTGGACATAAACACGTATCAATCTTTTGATAGTTATTGTTTCATAAAACACGGTATTTGTTTTCAAAAAGGGAATTAAATTTAAAATTAATTAATTCCACTTATATGTTTTGGATTTGAAAAAATAGACATCATTTTAGAATTCAGAATATCAAATATAGATTTGGCTTAATTTTTGGTATTTTTCTAAAAACTGTAAATTTTTTATGAATAGTGAAACCACTTAGTGGTAGTTAAAAAACTGGCTTTTGCATTTAAATGAAATTTTACCATTTTTGTGAATTGAATTTAAAAAATCCAACATACATGGTTGTTATAAAGAAGTAAAATGCAGTTACATTAGGATAAAAATAATATTTGGTGAATAATAACTTTTGACATTTATTTACCGCGGTTAAAGGTAAATAGGGTAATTCAAGCTTAAATGAATATTATTATAATTCAAAATTACCTTAACACTTGTAAAAACATAATTTTTGTAGTCATTAAATACCATGGTAATCTTTGGATCGATTTGGGGACCCCATTGAGGCACTTGGGAGTAATAATGACAATTTAGATTAATTAACTTAAAGTAAAGGCAAAAATGACAAAAGAAAATATGTTTTAACAAATTAATTTTTAGAAGGGGTTATATAAATTATAGTTTCGACTATAAATATCCATTGTAAAGTTAAACCAATTTTCTACATCATGTTATTTTTTAAAAAAAATTTATAAATCAAATAAGTTAAATTATTTATGACACAATAATGATGCAGTGATTACCTCATTAATAAATCATTTAAATAAATAAAATTATAATGATTAAAATATTATCCAAAAATTGTCCAATTAATATTGGAAGATTTTAATATGACTATGATTCATCTTATATTTTTCTTTAATGATTTTTTAACCTTTAGAAACCGAATATCATCATATAATAAAATAATATTATCACACATTCCTAAAGAGCCCCTCTACTCCTTTATAAAAGGAGACAATTTCTAACAAATTCCTCACACATCTCAAGCCATTTGGCTCGTCCATACTATGCCCAATTAATCTCCATAAATCCCTCTCCCCCTCATAAAATCCTTACCTTAGGAAGAAGGAACTTAAAGAATTCCATTGGTTCAAACCAAAGGTAGTTACCCAAATTAAAGGTAACATTTTCTCTTAAATTGATTTCTTTTATTTTACTTCTCCAACCCCTAAACTCATTTTATTCCTTTATTTGGTAACAAAAAGAGTATCCTAAATACACTAGGATGTTTTTATTAGAATTATTCTGACTACAATTATACACACCTTTATCTAATGGGCGAAGAACATAATATTTCTGTGGATGGCAAACTAACGCCTCACGAAATGATGATTGCTCAATTACCTTTTACCGCCTCTCATGGTGGTAATTATGATGGAAATGTATTTATATATGATATATATTATTTTTATGTTTTCTTTATTCGTATGTATTTTCCAATTATATCACGAATTTATGGTTTCCATAGTGGGTAAATATGATAATCTCATTTGAAGAAGTGCGGACTACCGTCCACTCAAAGTTATGTGACTCGTTAATGCCTTTGGTGGGATGTATAAAGGATATAGTTATTGATATTATATATGATTTTTTACTTAAATTATAATATACATATGTATCATTATGTTTTAATTCCATTAAAATAATAAATAGAAATTAAAGTAGCGTACATGCGTACGCACGGCTTACCGTCTCCATGAACGGTGCATTTCATTTATTACCTCCAAATGTTATGTGCTACTATAAATACATGTATATACTGGATATATATGATATATATGGTATCTAAATATTTAATTTAATTCTTGATATAATGGAATATTTACCACATGGAAAAATTGTAAATATAATATGTTCATTTTTGACTCAAATTCCAAATATCAACAAAACGAACATTATTAACTTAAATGATTACATAATGTTTATAACATGTTAATAAGTGATATAAAAAGGAATAATAATAATTAAAATGATTCTTAAGGAATTATAAATTGACTTATGTTTATTAATTAGGAGATTAAAGAACGAACGAGTCATGTTGGACACGAGGTAAGGTATCTGACCTCCCACTTTCTTTTCAAGTACTGTCTTTTACGTCATTTCTTTAATGCTCCATGTTCTTATGTTGGTGGATGATATTTTATATTCACCATAATGAAATTATTATTTTAATACTATGAGATACCCCCTCTTACTCTCATCAATTCATTTTATGAATTTTTAAGTGGCGATGTTAGGCTGCCAAATTTTTGTAAGGGATTTTCTTATCTCATTTTAAATTCCGTGAGATTTCCATTATTTTCCACTAATTTATTGAATATGGTGTATTATGTACTACCAATTGATATATATTATCATGATTCTCATTATATTCATGGTATTATGTGATTCATTTGGTGGTTGTTAAATTTTGGTCATAGAACTCAGTTGATTAGAACATGGAAAATGGTTTTCGTCTAAATTTTTATTCCCGTGAGATTCATGCTATATTTGCCACTATTTCCTTTTGTGTAGTGTATTTAATGCCCATGATTTTACTATTTATGTAATATAATTTGATTTATGAGTATTTAAATCTTGATTGTATGATCCTTCTATCATGTGGTGTATGTTTTGTAAGTTACCAAATCGGTAAGGCAACTATTCACCCGACCCTTTATAAAAGACTTCTTTTTGTTAAGTCATTTAATTTACATATTATTATGTTGAGAAATGTTCTCCTACATACTTATTGATTTCAAATTCATATCCAAGTGATGAGATTCCATTTTATCTCACTAAATCATCTTCTGAATTTTAAAGTGACGTTGTTGGGCTGTCGAATTTTTACAAGGGAACCTCTTAACCCAATTTGAATTCTTCGGGTTCAACTTGTACTTATTTAATATGTCATCCTATCAATATGTGTGAATAAAATCTGATTTTTTTACACTTAATATCCACTTATAATGTGTGTATTTATATTTTTCACACATAATTTTGTGATTGATTTATCCTTCACTTAAGGATACTATCTTTATAAGGGATTTTATCTCAATTTACATTTCCATTTAGACTTCATTGTTGTTATGAACCATTTCACTCTTATATTCTGTATATACTGTCCTTTAAAATATAATATCATGAATCCATTTATTCTCATGATATTATAATTTTTTGATTAAAATATATTCTTCAATTAATTTTTTTCAAGCATCTATCTTTTTGTTAAAAACTATTTAACAAAAATACCGTTTCAAATGTTTTAAAGATTTATTATTCTAAATATTTCTCATTAATATCCATGTTTTCAAAATGGGTTTTAGGATTTATTTATATGGACATTAATTTCTTCAAATGATAATTCATTTTAAAGCTTTGAAAGTGGTATGGGACACTTTGATTCAAAAATCTATTTTTAAATGGTTTTGAAAATGATGTGATAAAACATTGTTTATTTCAATATCTTGATTTGATGTGACGCCCCACCCCTAGTTACCCAGAGTCGGTGCATTATAACATAACATTGGAAATATCACAAGAAAGCACAATTCTCGAAAGAACGATTAGATTAGTTTCCTTGGAAACACTAGATATATTCATAATGTTTTACATTACATCATAAAAATGAAAACTACAACAACATAGTCTCCATATTCTATACTCTTATCCCCTCATACTATCCCTGGAAGTCATTCATAATTTACTTCATCACATCCTGAGACAAATAAAACATAGAAAAGGGGTGAGCTCAAATTCCCAGCAAGGATAACAATATATCGGAAACATTCATAAATAAGAATAAACATTTAAGGCAATGTATAACTAAAAAAATCATTTTAAACTTCAAAATCAATATATTATTGAAAAAATAAAATGAAATAATTCCATTTACTTATTCACATGGATATTATACTAATAAAATAATCACATGAAATATCAATAACCACTTTCATTATGATGGAATGCATAATGTCAGACTATCATAACCACATAGCCAAGGCCTCGTGCCAAGACTACAAATAAGATTTTGTCATGGCCTTGTGCCAAGACACTAGTTTGTCTCATGAGACCTATCGATGCATAGAGGAGCTATAGCAGGCTCCACCCATCACTTACTAAGTCCAATGCATTCCCATATGAAAAGTTTTAAATATAACATAAACATTCGTATTAAAACTAGCATACGAAATGTCAATACTTTCTCCATAAACCATGAATGGTATAAAAATAACACATCCACAGTCAAAAATATCACAAAACCTTCAATACAATACGAAAGTTTTGTATCATAATAGATCAATTTCAATTAAGCTTAAAATCCATCAAAGGATGTTGACATAGATGAAATCAAAACTATTGGAGAGAAATATATCTTTTTTTGAAATCATTGGAAAGTCACACATTTATAAAGAAAGTAATTTTAAAAAGATTTTTGAATCAAAATGTCCCATACCACTTTGAAACTTTCAAAAAGAAATATCATTTCAAAACATTCATTTCCATATAAATAAATCCTTAAAATCATTTTGAAAACATGGACATTGATTAAAAATATTTAGAAAGATAAATCATTAAAACATTTAAAATTCTGATTTTGATAAAGATTACCTTTCAGAAATTCTTAAAATATTCATTTTGAAATCATTTAAAAGTAAAATAATTATAAAATTAAACATTTACTTTGAAAATATCTTTATAATCTTGTAAGGGAATCTTTGTAGATTTTATAACGGCAAAAAATAGCCGCACCCGCCGTATAAGTTAAAAAAACATTCTTACCTTAATTATGTCAAAAAGGTTAAAAGCACCTTGTTTGGAAAAAGATGGAATGATTCCTTTATAAACCTCTTATAAAAATTCAAACAAGGGTATAAATGACTTTAAACCATATTCTTTTAAATAGTAAAAATGTTTTGAAATACATTTTTAAGAAACATGGATGTGGATGATAAAGAAATCCCAGTAGATTATTACTTATAAACAACCTCGGATAATGAAGTGATTGTGAAATAAACCCATAACATGTACTTTTCTTTGGTTAAGGGTAGGTTAAAATCCTGTATAATGATTAAATAATTGTTATTAAACTATAAAAGAATCATATATATTAATATGATATCATATATGATTGCTTTGTTAATAATATTTTAGAATTATCATCATTTCGAGTGTTAACTTACTCATTTTCTTTAATATGTTTTGTTATTTAATCCATGTTTTTTATGGATAGGTTGTATCTTATTCATATCCATAATGATATTAAGTCCTTAAAAATTATTATTAATCCTCAAATGAGAATTAGACTTCAATGGATACGATGGAGAATGAATCTCATCGCGTTCGTGGAGACGGCTGTCCGTACGTACGCACGAGCGACAATATCATTCTTTTGATATTAAAATAATATATAATTGGATTTTATATCATATATAAAGATTAATTATCATATTATATTTTTTATTTACATGAATTACACATCATTATTATACCCATCCAAATAATAATTTATTGAATAACAATTACACCACGACGTTGAGATGGTAAGCCGTACGTACGCATATATGGTGACATGTCATTCAAATAATGTATAGAATACTGAATATGGTTGTACAATATTTATAATAACATAACAGTATATATAATATACTGGAGTTATTATTTTATAATGGTAATAACAAAGATACAAGAAGTGGAAGAAGAAAGGAACTTCAAAAGGGGTGGTGAAATCATTACCTCTTCTTCGGGTTCTTCCTTTTGATTTGATCAAAAGGGATCCTTATATTGGATTTAGGATGAAAATAAGTCCACTATGTTGTATTTTGGAAAGTTGAGAGATTATTTGAGCAGGTTTTGTCCGAACCTAAAGGCTTTGAAGGTGTGAATTAATGAGAAGGGGGAGTGTCCTTTTATAAGAGGGGTGAGGGGAACCTTTGGAAAAGCTAGAAATATTATTTTATAATAAATTCATATTCTGTTTCTAATGGCTCCAAATTGTTTTATTTACAGTTTAAGGTGGTTATGGGTCGAAAACAAGTGAAACAATAAAATTTAGATATGTTTGGGTAATTATATTAACCTCATATTTAAGTATTAACTCTTAGTTAATTAGTTTCACTTTTACAATGTCTCTTTGTATTTTTATATTATATGGTTAATAAACAAACTATATACATCCAAGAGACCCCCAAGTGGTCCATTAATGATACACCTATCTTGATATAAGCCTTTTGGCCTAACCTTAGATTTTTAGGAATTTAATTTCAATTAATAATATAATATTTGTTTTCAAAACTCTATTATGTCAATTTTGACACTATTCAATAATTGATTTTTTTAAAAATCATAAAAGAATGATTACATCAAAAAAGGGTAATTAAATCAATCCTAACATGTAATATTAACCTATAAAAGTATTTTTATTCATAAAAAGTATCAAATTAAATTTATTTGGGTATTTATAATATCAATTATTCTAATTTGTTATTAATTATATAATTACTGCATCACCATTCTGTCATAATTAAATTAAATTATTTAATGCATAAATATTATAAATAAAATACAATTATGTAGGAAATATGTTTATCTTTCTAATGAATATTTAAAATCTAATTTATCTTATATATAACCATATATAAAAAAAGTTTTAGTAAATAAACATTGATTTTAACTCTTTTAACTCTTCTTTGAATTAAATAATAATAAATGTCCTAATCTAATATAAGTGGACCGAAATGATAATATTTTACTCCTATGGTTGTTTTTGGTCGAGATACACTTGTGAAATAGAATTAGGACATGTGTTAGGGTAGTATTAATATCATTTTTACCCTTAATTACCCTATTTACTTTTAACCGTGATAAATAAAAGTAAAAAGTTACTATTCACCAAAAATTATTTTCATCTCATTGAACCAAATTTTACTCCTTGATATTAACCGCATCTCTCGGATTTTTGAAATTCCACTCACAGAAGAGGTAAAATTAAGTTTTATGAAAAATTTAGTTTTTTAACTACCACTTAGTGGTTTCACTATTAATCCAAAAAATGAAGGTTTCCAGAAAAATTCCAAAAATTAGGCCTAAGCTATATTTGATATTATGAATTAAAAAATGATTCCTATTTTACCAAATTCCAAACATATCAGTTACGTTAATTAATTTAAAAATTAATTCCCATCGTCAAAACAAATAGCGTGTTTTTAAGAGATATTAACTATCAAAAGATTGACACTTGTTTATGTCCGGTTTAATTGTGAGATTATGTACAATGACAAAAATTGTATTAAATGGTAAAAATATATTCTAAATATACTTTAAAACCACTCAAATTCATAATTTACCAATATAAATTATTTCGATTAAAAAAGTTGTTTTTAATTAAAATTTAGTAATTTTCACTATTCATCAAAATATGAAAGTTATCCAAAAAGTACCAAAATTTCACTCTATGCTAATTTATATATTACGAATCCAAAAATGAAGTCCATTTAGAATGATAAAATTTATAAAATTTCAAAAAGTAGGTATTACTATTCCTAACGGCTAGTTTGATTGGTTGTGGGGTGTGTTAGAATTTGAAGTTGCGTACAACACACACTACTGTATTATTCAAAGGAAAGCGTACTATGGAAGCTTGGGATGTTTCATTGTAAATTTTTGATGTCCCCATTCCGAAAACTAAATTTATTCAGTCAAATTGAATATAAGTTTAAAATATTGGATTTGAAAAGGGTTCACTTTTAAAAGTTGGTCAAAGTGTAATACTGAAAATGAACGTGTTCTTACATTATGTTTAAGAAACTCATAATATGAATTCTAAAATTATAAGTATTATATAAATTTTAAAATTTAGTTAATACTATTCATAACCTCTTTTGAACAGCTTGTTTGGTAAGTCATGGTGCGCTTGAACTCGGTGTTGCGTGTAGTGCAAGTTATTGAATTATTTTGAAGAAATAACACACTATGAAATCTTGGGGTGTTACATTCTCACCTCCTTCAATAAATTGCATCCTCACAATTTGAAATTGTTCTTCGAAAATAAAAGGTTTAATATAGAAAATATCTTTGTGGGAAAACCCACATTGGAAATTGGGTTAATAAAATTTAGTCTTAATAAGAGGAAAAGAGAAATGAAAGGGTCACCACCAAATTATGATCTCTATTCGGAGAACATTGGTTGAAATTAGAGACATAAAATTGGAGGAAAAACATAATTATTTATAGGTAGTGATTGAGGTCATCGATCACAAACATGTGTAAAATTTAGGGCCTTAAATTCATCAATCTATGAGGATTTAAAATACCATCAGTTCAGCAAAACATATGGAATTAGGATAACACATTTCATTTTGTATTAAGATCCCTTCACTAAAATATAAGAATTAATTTCTTCATTTAATAAGAGAAGAAAAATATATACATGACAAGTAGAGTCTCATCCTTTAACTAAGTTCTACCACAAACTCATCTTTCACTCTAAAAGATAATAGAACTTTAAAATAATATTCTATTTATCCTATTCGTATAGGGTTAAAAAATGAATTTATAATTCATCTAGAAGAACCATTAAAAAAATGACATTATTCAATCCAGGACATCACGTGGGTCAGTGGTAGGTGATAAAACCTTGTCGCCCTTAGGTTGTTGGTTCAAGTCTTGCAGCCTTGCCGGACGTGACAGGTTGCTGCCCGACCACCGGGTTGTCCTTTTATGGCAATCCAAAATAATCCAAACTAGAACTATCCAAAATAATTCAGTCCAAAATTTATAAGAAAGTTAAACACAATGAATATCCTTTTTGCCACATAATAACATGTGAACACCTTCATCGTGTATTATTTTAAAAACTACAACATCCTGAATTACCATAAAACCTTATTGATTACATTCATGATCCCTTATTCCTTAAAGAATAATAGATATACTCCTCCAATCCAAAAATTTGGTAAACCCAAACAATGATAGAATATACAAATCATTAATCAGTTTCAAGGTAGTCAAGAATATCCCATATAATTTATCCAAATCAATCATGTATTATTCTAAAATCACTACCTCGGTATCAGAACCATATTATGGTTTATCTTTCTTTAAACCATATATTTTCCAAAAATATAACCTGCTATTGAGTCACTTTTCTTTGTTCCACACAATCTCAAGTCCTTAATGAAATAGTACTGCAGTAAAATACTTATATACTACATAATTATTATAACAAGTACATTGTTGATACAACACTCAAATGACATAATCAACATAAGAACTCTAATAATTCCTCTTCATTTGTGGCAGTATCATAACTTAATTATTATCCAATAGCATCATTTGCAGCATAGTCTGATGACTGTGACATAGGTTCATGTAGTGTCCAAACTCCTTGCAAATGAAGCATTGTACATTTGAAACCATTTTCTTACCCTTGTAGTCACTTACTTTGTTCCCTTTTCCTCCACACTTATAACAAACTCCCATTCGTTTTAGGCAAGTTCCAGGGTGTTTCTTCCCACAGTTATCACATATGGGAAAATTCTTCTTTTCCCTCTTCCCTTTATCCATCTTTCCCTTTTCCATCCATTTCTTCTCTTGTTTCCCTTCAAAGACATAGGACTCATTAAGATCTTAACTTATCTTATCAACACATGATATTATTTCTTCATATGATGATAATACATGGGAGACTATTTCTCTTATAAATTCTGGCTTAAGACCATGAAAGATATGATCCTTCTTTCTATTTGGATCATGTGCATTGCTGGAGTTCTCATTCCTTCTACTGGGCGCCATTTCTAAACAATGGAATACACTAGATTAGTTTATGAATAACAATACCTAATCCCAAACATGTAAAACACATAACATAAATTAAATAGTTTATAGATATAATCCATAATTCTAAAAATGTCTCCTTTGAGGAAGTATATACTCATAAAACCTTCATAATGATTTTTAAAGAAAATGAGAAATATCATAAGCATATCCCCCAGGAGTGTCGTAACCAAGAGTGCAGCAAGGCCCGTTGTCGTGAACAGTTCCCGTTCGAGTCTAGCTCAAAGCGGTGTTTTCGGGTTTTACCCCTAGGTACATCTGTGCCAGAGCCGCCTCAACCTGCTCGTATCCAGACAGGGATGTATTGCTTGGAAAACTCAAAAACACTCTACAATACCAAAATTCTAGGAAGTTATTCAATACCAATCCTCAAAGTCCATCTTAGGTCTAGGTGCTCTAATCAGAGTTTATCTAAATCTAGCTTCCAAGGTTTGTACTAAACTTCCTCTAATACCAACTGTGACGCCCCGACCCCAGTTACCCAGAGTCAGTGCATTATTACATAACAATGGCATGATCACAAGAAAGATCAAGTCTCGAAAGACCGATTAGTTTAGTAACCTTAGAAACACTAGATATATTCATAAAGTTTTACATTACACCATAACAATGAAAACTACAACAACATAGTCTCCATAGTCTATACTCTTATCCCCTCATACTATCCCTATAGGTCATTCATAATTTACTTCTTCACATCCTGGGAAAAATAAAACAAAGAAAAGGGGTGAGCTCAACTGCCCAGTAAGGATAAATATATAGTGGAAACTTTCATAAATAAGAATAAAAATTTAAGGAAATGTATAACTAAAACAAAAGCCTTTTATTCTGGAAATTAAATATAGTATGGAAAAAATAAAATGAAATAATTCCATTTACTTATTCACATGGATATTATACTAATCGAATAATCACATGCAATATCAATAACCAATTTCATAATGATGGAATGCATAATGCCAGACTATCTTAACCACATAGCCAAGGCCTCGTGCCATGACTACAAATAAGATTTTTTCAAGGCCTTCTGCCAAGACACTAGTTTGTCTCATGAGACCTACCGATGAATCAAGGAGCTTTCACGGGCTCCAACCGTCACATACTAAGTCCAATTCATTCCCATATGAAAAGGTTTAAAAAAAACATAAACATTCGTATTAAAACTAGAATACGAAATGTCAATACTTTCTCCATAAACCATGAATGGTATAAAAATAACACACCCATAGTCAATCATATTACAAAATCTTCAATACAATATGAATGTTTTGTATCATAATAGATCAATTTAAATTAAGCTTAAAATCCATCAAAAGATGATGACATAGATGAAATCAAAACTATTTGAGAGAAATATCTCTTTTTTTGAAATCACTGAAAAGTCACACATTTATAAAGGAAGTATTTTAAAAGAGATTTTTGAATCAAAGTGTCCCATACCACATTGAAACTTGTGAAAAGAAATATAATTTCATAAAATTCATGTCCATATAAATATCCTTAAAATCATTTTGAAAACATGGACATTAATTAAAAATATTTAGAAAGATAAATCTTTAAAACATTTAAAATTCTAATTTTGATAAGGAGTACCTTTCAAGAATTCATAAAATATTCATTTTGAAATCATTTCAATGTCACAAAATTATAAAATAAAACATTTACTTTTAAAAAATATTTATAAGATTGTAAGGGAAGCTTCAATGATTTTATAACGGCGGAAAATAGCCGCACCCGCCGTATATGTTAAAAAAACATTCTTACCTTAATTATGTCGAAAAGGATAAAAGAACCTTGTTTGGAGAACGACGGAAAGATTCCTTTATAAACCTCTTATAAAATTTCAAAAAGGGGTATAAATTAAATTAACCCATATTATTGTAAATAGTAAAAATGTTTTGAAATAAATTTTTACGAAACATGGATGTGGATGATAAAGAAATCCCAGTAGATAATTACGTATAAAAAAAACCTCAGATAATGAAGAGATTGCGCAATAAACCCTTACCTTGTAATTTTACTTGGTTGAGGGCAGTTTAACCTCCTGTATAATGGTGAAATAATTGTTATTAAATTATACAAGAATCATATATATTAATATGATATCATATATTATTTCTTTGTTAATAATATTTTAGAATTATCGTCGTTTTGGGTGTTAACTCACTCATTTTCTTTTATAAGTTTTGTTATGTATACCATGTTTGTTATGGATAGGTTGTATATTATTCATATCCAGAATGATATTAAGTACTTAAACATTATTATTAATCTTCTAATTAGAATTATACTTGAATGGATACGATGGAGAATGAATCTCATCATGTTCGTGGAGACGGTAGTCCGTACGTACGCATGAGCGACAATATCATTATTTTGATATTAAAATAATATATAATTGGATTTTATATCATATATACACAATCATTATCATTTTATATTTATTATTTACATTAATTACACATCATTATTATACCCATACAAATAATAATTTATTGAATAACAATTACACCACGACGTGGAGATGGTAAGCCGTACGTACGCACGTATGGTGACATGTCATTCAAAGATGTATAGAATACTGAATATGGTTGTACCATATTTATAATAACATCACAGTATATATAAGATACTAGAGTTATTATTTTATAATGGGAATAAAAAAGATAGAAGATGTGGAAGAAGAAAGGAACCTGAAAAGGGGTGGTGAAATCATTACCTCTTCTTCGGGTTCTTCCTTTTGATTTGATAAAAAGGGCTCCTTAAATTAGATTTCTGATCAAACTATGGCCTCTAGGTTGTAGTGAGGGAAGTTGAGAGAGTATTTGTGCAGGTTTTGGCCGATCCAAAAGGATTTTAAGGTGTGAATTAATGAGAAGTGGGAGTGTCCTTTTATAAGAGGGGTGAGGGGCAACTTTGGAAAAGATAGAAATATTATTTTATAATAAATTCATATTCGGTTTACAATGGCTCCAAATTGGATTATTTAAAGTTTAAGATGGTTATTGGTCGAAAAAACTCAACCAATTTAATTTAGATAGGTTTGGGTTGTTATATTAACCTTATCTTTAAGTATTAACTCTTAGTTAATTAGTTTCACTTTTTCAATGTCTCTTTGTATTTTTATATTATATGGTTAATAAACATACTATATACATCCAAGATACCCCAAAGTGGTCCATTAATGATACAAATATCATTATATAAGTCTATTGGCTTATCCTTAGATTTGTAGTAATTTTATATCAATTAATAATACAATATTTGTTTTAAAAACTCTTTTATGTCAATTTTGTCACTATGCAATAATTGATTTTTGTAAAAATCACAACAGAATGATTACATCACGAAAAGTTAATTAAACCAATCCTAACATTTCATATTAACCTATAAAATTAATGGTACTCATAAAAAGTCTAAAATTACATTTATTTGAGTATTTATAATATCAATTATTCTAATTTTTCATTTATTAGATAATTACTGCATCACCATTGTGTCATAAATAAATTAAATTATTTAATTACTAAAAATTTTAAATTAAATACCATTATGTATAAAATCTCTTTATATTTATAATGAATATTTAAAATAGAATTTATCTTATTTATAACCCTATATTAAATTTTTTTTAGTAAATAAACTTTGATTTTAACTCTTTTAACTCTTCCTTTAATTAAATAATAATAAATGTCCTAGTCTAATACAAGTGGACCTAAAGGATAATATTTTACTCCTAAAGTTGTTTTTGGTCGAGATACACTTGTCCAATAGAATTAGGACATGTGTTAGGGTAATATTAATATCATTTTTACCCTTCATTACCCTATTCACTTTTAACCGTGGTAAATAAAAGTAAAAAGTTACTATTCACCAAAAATTATTTTCATCTCATTGAACCACATTTTACTCCTTGATATTAATTGTGTCTCTTGGATTTTCGAAATTCCACTCATAGAAGCGGTAAAATTACGTTTTATGAAAAATTTAGTTTTTTAACTACAACTTAGTGGTTTGACTATTTATAAAAAAATGAAGGTTTCCAGAAAAATACCAAAAATTAGGCCTAAGATATATTTGATATTATGAATTCAATAATGATGTCTATTTTAACAAATTAAAAACATATCATTTGCATTAATTAATTTAAAAATTAACTCCCGTCGTCAAAACAAATAGCGTGTTTTTAAGAGATATTAACTATCAAAAGATTGACACTTGTTTATGTCCGGTTTAATTGTCAGATTATGTGCAATGACCAACATTGTATTAAAAGGTAAAAATATATTTTAAATATAATTTAAAACCACTCAAATTCATAATTTATCAATATATATTATTTCGATTAAAAAAGTTGTTTTTATTTAAAATTTAGTAATTTTCACTATTCATCAAAATATGAAAGTTATCCGAAAAGTACCAAAATTTGACCCTAAGCTAATTTCGATATTACTAATCGAAAAATTAAGTTCATTTCAAAATTTAATATTTATAAAATTTAAAAAATTAGGTATTACTATTCATAACGGCTAGTTTGATTAGTTGTTGTGTGTGTTAGAAATTGAAGTTGCGTACAACACATGCTACTGTATTATTCAAAGGAAAGAATACGGTGGAATATTGGGATGTTTCATTTTAAATTATTGATGTCCCCATTCTAAAAAGTGAATTTATTTAGTCAAATTGAATATATGTTTAAAATATTGGATTTGAAAAGGGTTCACTATTAAAACATGGTAAAAGTTTAATACTGAAAATGAAGTTTTTCTTACATTGTGTCTATGAAACTCATAATATGGATTCTAAAATTATAAGGATTATATAAAGTTTAGAATTTTGTTAACACTATTCATATCCTCTTTTGAACGGCTTGTTTGGTAAGTCATGGTGTGCTTCAACTCGGTGTTGCGTGTAGTGCAAGTTATTGAATTATTTTGAAGAAATAACTCACTATAAAATCATGGGGTGTTACATTTGATATATTGTATTGTGGAAATTTTATCTTTTCTTTATACATGTGTCATATTTTATGATTATGTTATGGTTATTGGGTATTGTTTACACATACGGGTGGTTCCGTGATAAACCAAGGGTGGGTGTGCCCGAGATAGCTCTCCAATGCATTGGGTAACGTCACAAAGGTAAACGTGATGTTTCTCCTAAGAGATTTAGGTAATATACTATTATGGGTATTCCAAGTGTAACTCCCTACGTAGATGTGATAGCTACAATGTACGTTTGATATGGATGCCATAAATAAGCTTTATGATTTATGATTTGTGTGTGTTATTCATAAATCGTATGATTTCCCATGGTATTATGAATGAAAAGTATGGATTCATTGATTTGTATTTATTTAAAGTCTAATGTTTTCCTTACTTATTTAATAACCCTTAATGAGCTTTTTATGCTCATCCAAATTTTTTGAAATGTTTTCCACAGGACTTAATGATGAATAGGGTGAAGGATGTGATCAAGGAAAAGTCATGCTATCTAAACCATGAAACTAAACATGTTTATTTTTAAGAGTTTTTATTTTATGAAAAAAATGGATATTGAGTAGAAGTGTCTACTTGTAATATTCAAGTTGTAATGTAACAGTTATGGCATAATTCTATAAAACTATAAACACGAAAAGATCCTCAATGTGAATTATTCCTTTAATTCAATATTATGTAATGTTCAAGGCCGGGTCCTTATAGTAGGTGTGATGTGTGGTTGCATTGACTAGGGTGATTCTCTAGTGGGAAAGTCATAGGATAGTCAAAATCAGATGAAATTCTATGGTAGGCATTTTTTCTAGTGATGAATTGTAAGGGAGTTCTTTGTGAATTTGAATTCTCACCATTATAGATACACCCAATAATTTTTAATACGTACCATGTATTTTAAGAATAGTTTTTGGTGGTCTAGGATGAATTGGGAAGAGGCAGAGTTTACGCCAATGTGAATAGTGTGTGAGCAGGTGAATACTGAGCACCATGTTCCCAATGGTTTTTTTGCAACACATAGATGTTCTCTAGTGGATGTGGGAAAACCTCTCAATGGATTTTATCACATGGTTAGAAAGGTATCTGGGATGCCTAGAGGCTATCTAGGTAGTGGTGGATCAACAGATGAAATTGAACCACATCATAGAGAAAAAACGATGGTGCGGTGGATGCCTTGGCTAGGAGGTATATGGATGAGGTGGTGCATATAAATAGTGTTTTGAGAACCATCATCATTGATCAGGATACAAGTTTTACCTCATTGTTGACGAGGGGATTGAAGCATGATTTTGACACTCAGTTACGCCTCATCCATAACTTCCACCCTCAAATAGACAGGTGGATATAGTGGACTATCCATATGTTTTAGGACATGTTGTAGGAAAGCATCTTGGACTTTGGAGGATCTTGGATAAAACTCCTTCCCTTCGAAGAGTTTTTTATAATAATAAATATCACACATCCATTGTAATTGATTCAATTAAACCCTTGTATGAGAGACCTTTGTGTTCACTGTTATACTGGAAAGGGTTTTGGGAGACATCTTTTCATGGTCCCGAAGTAGTTCTTTGCACGACAAAGAACAGTCATCTCATCCGTGAGAGAATGAGAGAAGAAGACCGACAGAAGTTGTATTCCATTCCTAGAAGGAGGCCCTAATAGTTATAGGGTGGGGATCATGTGTTCATGAAGGTTTCTCTTCAACATAGGAAGTAGATGGTTGATAGAGAGAGAAATATGGATATGATGTTCATTGGAACCATAGAGGTGTTGGGATGAGTTGGCATGTCGGCAAACTAGTTGTCGTTTCCCCAGTAGTTGGAGAGGATTTACAACGTCTTTCACATATCTCATCTTTGTTGGAAACATCTCAATCACTCTTAGGTCATTCAATATAGAGAGTTGAATAATAAATATGATTTGATGTTTTTTGAATAACAAATAGAGATCCAGGATTATTCGGAGAAGTTGTAGTGTGGATGGACCATTCCTATGCTTTTCAATTTGTTGAGGCATGATGTCCTTGATAAGCGTACATCGGAAAGGGAGATGCAAATGAATTCTTAGTACCACATGATTTTATGAGTTTTTCCTAGTTTATTTTTCATTTTAATGTAATTCTTGATCCTTGTTTTTTATAAGATGAGTTTTTTTCCTTATTACATGATGTGTTAGGAATTTTTTATAGGTTTAAAGGGGATTTCATAATTCTTAATCGAGAAAAATTTATTGATATGTGATTACACCATTGAGGGTTACTCAGTGCCACCTAGGTCAGATCACATCGTAACATGGATGGAGTAATTCCTTGATTTGTATGTTTACGATAGTGGTATTATTGTAATTTTGTGATTCGTCTTTTGGTTGGTTTGGTAGGAAATGTTTAGAGATTGTATTCTTAGATGTTGAGGTTTCACTCAAGCTTTCGAACAACACCAGATGGTTTATGGTAAAAACATTGTGGTGATTAGTTTTTTGCAGTGTTTGAAGCATAGTGGAAACCTTGAGAGGTTTTTTATGGTGTGGTAGTTTGGAACCATCTCTTCATTCTAGAATGGTTTTGCCTACATGATAGCTATAATATTTTGAGAGGTATTTTTTGTGATGGTCTAGACCTACACATTCTAGTACTTTTTTGAAATATGGTGTTTGAGGTGTTTTGGGAGACATAAGTGACACATTTCTAGTGTTTTATAAAAATGTAGTTTTCCAATTGTTAGTGGTGTCTATTGGTGGCATCAGTTGGTTGAATTTTTAGGTGGCACCAACAGGTGGCGTCATTGAGTCAGGACAGTGAGTCACTAATGGCACCTCGTCTGATAGTGGGTCACCCACAGTAGGTCCCAAAAGTGTGTCAAGACCAGTGAGTTAGAACAATGACTCACATCGGTGAAACACTAATGGTGAGTTGCATCGGGGACTTGCTGAAAGTAGTTTGTTACTGTGATTCATGATAGTAGCTCAGAAAATGATGAGTCTCTGAACGACGACTCACCATCAGTAGCTTGCCACCAGTAGCTCATACTAGTGACTCGCCAGTGGTGAGTCAACCACTGGTGACTCACCCTATAACGACTCTTGATGGAGACTCACCCCATGTTGAATTATTTCCATAGTTTTAGAAAATCATATTTTTTACTAGTGGTTACTGTTTCTCCCCACTGTCATTTTATTTGAAAAAATTGGGTTTTATACACTGTTTAAGAGTTTTTGAAGCCATTTCACAATCTAAAAATTATATAATTAATGTACTAATTTTCATGAGTTCTTAATTTATTCAAAATGTGTTGTAAATATCTACTCATAATTGGGAGTTCAAAACTACTTCATATCCCATGTGTCTTGGATCTAGTCCATCAAAGCTGGACACCTTTCCTTTGTTCTTTCATAGTCTTTTCTATTAATAACGAGTCACCCAAAACCATTCTTCCCTTACGGATCATGAATTTGTGGTTAGCCCATTGGATTCTGTATCCCTAGAGGTTTCTCTTACATCTTCTGCACCCCATATTTTGGTTCTAGGAGGAGTTGTTGATCGTATATTCCATCAAGTAGGGATCAATTTTTCAATTTTAATTTTTGTATCATATGGGATGGGTATATGACTGCATCAATTGTGAATATATAAGAAAAATTATTTAATGAAAAGATCTTAATTTCATAATTATTAACATGAGGGGATTGGGAAAGGTTAAGAATGGTTACATTTTATTTTTCAAGGATATTGTGAACTATATAGGTTGTCTTCGTACTGAAAATAATTGTCGTTGGTGGAATTATTTGAGAACCTGTGATTGATTTTTTATACTATGTGAATGACTATTTGAATATGAAATTGGTTAACCATGTATATTCTATTAAATAAATGGATTCCACTGAATTTAACTTTTTTTGGTAACATGAGAATTATCAGAGATGAATTATATAACAAGTGTTTTCTAAATATGAATTTACCACGATTTGTTGGTGTCACTGGGTGTTGTGTGTGGACATGTTCTATATTTTCCCTTGTTTGGGTTTGTGGTGTGGGGGTTTAGAGCACAGTTGTTTCTATGGTGATATAGGTGGTGTAATGGAATCCAATGTATAGAGATCGATTGATTGTGTAATGGATGGGTAGTGTTTGTGTAGTAGAAACACAGGGTTGTGCTACTTATATTTTTCATGGTGTGATGGGTGTGGTGTTGTAATATAGTTGGTTTACCAGGTTGGTTGTTTTGGGGTTTGTTGTGTGATTTGGCAGTAAGCTGGGCATTTTCTTATTGATAAAAAGGACTAGGCAGAATTAATTTGAAGAATGATGATGGTAGTGGTTGGTATGTGTATTGAATGGAGTGGAAATAAGATGTGATTTTCTCTGTTGTGTGGAATGTTTCACGTTGTGAATATCTCCCTGATTGCGTGCTTAAAGCAACGACGTCCCTCGATGGATTCAATTAACATGTATATTTTTTGGTTGTGGGATTTATAAGATAGAGCAACAGTAGGTCTTCTCGATTCCAGGCATATTTGGATTCGATTCTCCACTGAGGAGAATCTGGTTAAATCCTGGTCCAGTGCCCCTCGATGTTTCAATGTTCTCCGTTTTTACCTATTTCGTTAGTCATATGACTTACACATGCATCGTGACTCCCCTACAGTAGCATTTTGGGTTAGTTTTCCTCACCTCCATCAACCATTTCAAAACCCCGCAATTTTGAGAATGGTAGATAACTGATTGGGTAGATTTCTCTGTGACGATTCAAGAACTAGGGCGCCCTACCAACTGTTATGTCCCCGTATTTGTGTGGAACTTGATCTCTCAAAGATTCCATGTGAGTTTGTGTCGATTACAGTGGAGGGTGAGTTTTGGAACAAACAACCTGTAGTATATGAAACCAGGTTTGACTTCTGTAATTCCTGTAAGAAGCAGGGCCATCCTGGGGTATTCTGCAGAAGTGGGAGGATGGATCCTAAGAAGGTTGCGGATGAAAGCGATGACAACAATGGATTGTGTATAGGTAACGTTAGCAGCAAATTGTTGGAAGATGGACCAGTTTGCGCCAATAGTGGTTCCGAAACTGGCAAGCAACAGTAGATGGAAACGCCATGAATCAGTCCTGGCCTTACAACATAGGATTCTATGAGAAAACTAACGTCCCCCACTCTAAACCCAAATTTTTATATAGTTTTTGACATATTAAAGAGAGACTTGGGGGGTGTGCATTCCAGGGAAAATGGTGAGCAAAGGAACTTAATCCAATGTGGGTGATAACGAGGTAGTACCCCTGGATAATGAAGTTTCAGGTTGTAGTAACGAGGTTGGAAAAGACCTGCTCATTATTTTGCAAGGCGACTCAACTGGAGGTAACAATAGCGGAGTTAAGGAGGCCCACCTAGTGGAATAAAAAATCTAGATGGTTCCAATTAATACATCGAAGGTTTCAGAGGTGATGGAGGGACCTTGTGAGGACTATGAATTTAGTGGTCCCTACTAGTGTTTAGCTCTAAAGGAAACCTCAATACAACTTCAATATATGGGAAGAGGCTATCAACAGGCAGGAGCCTCCAAGGTGCTAGGGCAGGCCATACAGACATCCCTTTCTTATGCGGAGACGGTTATAGCTGGGAGATTACACATGGACCTTCAAAATCGGTATGATGTGTTGGCTGATGTTGACTGCAAAGATAATGGGGGTCTAAAAAGGAATGAGGATTCACATGAAGAGGACCACATGGTAGATGTGGGTGATTCCCAAGAGGAAATGGATGATGTTCTGGATGTCCCTGTGGAACCCAAGGAAGTAACCATTATAGAGGAATATCTAAGATCATCCTCATGGAAGGGAAAGTTCATTACTACTGAATCTCATGGATTTATCAAGACCAACCGGAGGGGTGACTAAAGAGTGAGTATTCTAACCTACCTAGTCCTCCTATCACGAGGCATCCATGTAAGGGCAAGCAGCTTCCAAAGGATCCAATTATTGTGAGCAATTCGAATGTAGTGTTCAAAACGTATAGCAACCTGGTGTCTTCAGGTGGTGAGGCTAGAGTTACTACCATTCCCTCAATGTAGACGAGTGTTCCTGGATAGTAATGTGAGACAAGATCCACCAGAGACCCTCAACAACAGATATAATCGATGTAGGAGCACATGGATCTCCTTTTGCACTTATATGAAGAAATTAGAGAGTAATATATATATAGGAAAGAATTGAAGAAGACAGGAATAACAATTCATGTGATCACTACTATGGACCAATGAGAGTGGAATTAAAGGTAGGCCTGTATTCTTCTCAGAGGCTTAGATATCGGAAATATTGACATGTAGGAATTTACGAAAGCTTGGGACAACAATGAAATTCAGTATGAAGGAAAATTGAAGGACTATTCTAAATCCCAGGTAAATTATATTCCATGGTTATTGTTTAGGGAAATTGATTCCAATCAGTTCAAACTGTTATTCCACAAATCTGTTGTTTCTTTTGATGTTTAATGTTGTGGGGGATCTCACTATCCCCTAAAAATTGTTTTTTTAAAATAAAATAGCAATGTAATGCGAGATGGGGTCTTTACCAAATATCAAAATGGGAGGATGGCTGTCTGACTGCCAATTCTCCCCTTCTTCCACTTTTATGTGGTATTATCCTAAGATGCTTCGGGTTGGTGGTAGTTTTTGGGGGCCATGATAGTGAAGGCTTCTTGTGAATTTGTACTTTCAGGAGTGGTGGGTGTTCCAGTACATTTTTCGTTAGGGTATGAGAGTGACTAATCTATGGTAAACTGGTGTGGGGTACCCTATCATTTATGTTATTGATATATTACATTACATTACATGTGTTATTTTGTTATCATTCCTTCGGAGAGGTCGGGGTGTCTAATATACCTTGTTAGGTTCTTTTGGTATATGTGTTTTCTTATTATGTCATTTGTATGCTTATCCACCTGTTCATGAGAGACTGTAGTTATTCCATATCATGTATACATTTATACTCACCCTAGGAGTATAAAACTATTATTAGGTTTACAAGAGGACCTCAGGGACCATTCAAGGCATTACTAGATCATATATTGGGGACAACCGACTTGTCCCCGCTTAGCTTTGTAATTTTGGTATTTACATTGGATCTTTTCATTGTATTTTTAGTAGTTTTACTTTAAAAAGAAATGTGGGTTATATTTCATATTTTCTTTTCTATAGTGATTTGAGTATCATTGAGGTTGATAAATCTTATATCATGATCATGGTTACTTTAAAAATGTTATCGGATCCAAAATTTTGAGACTTCTATATTCTTGATGGTAATTGTCACCCTGAGGCCTGGAGAAGGTGGGACTAATGGGGTCATTATCCATCTTCACTCATTTCCATCTTAGAAGGGGTATTTTTGGGGGGAGGTATCATGATAGTTTCACTCAATTAACTGATTTCATGGGTTTTTTTATGGTTTGAAAGGGGACAAGATAGTAGAGAGGAAAAATCCCCAACATATTAGCAGTGTAAACCTCAAATTCACAATATGAATTATTATTGGTTTTGTTTTTAGGTGGGTTTGTTTTAGATTTTTCTAATTTTGAGGGATGTCAGTTTTTTGGGGGTATAGATTTTGAAAAGGTAATTTTATCCATTCTCTGCCCCATTACCTATATTTTTATCCCAACTGATGTAGATGGGTTCCTAGTGAAATTTCTTGGTGTCCAAGGTAATATTAATCCTCTACGTATATTTATTCATTAATAAATATGATTTCCTATATATTCTGTTTATCATGATTATGATTTTGATGTTAATCCCTAAAACTCTTTGTGGAACATGGTGATTTACATGGTGATTTTTATCAACACGCATTGATAAGGAATTTAGATGATGTTTACATTAAATGCCAAACTAGGATTCAATGTAACCTTATAAAATTAATTTAATACATTTTTATTCTTAATTTAAATTATTTTAGTTATTGAATCTGCAGTTTTTACATAATTTTCCATGGAAAAAATTATTATTATGTTGTAGACCTTTAGGATGGGGTTTTCCAACATTTCAGTTTAGTGATGTGGAACATATGATTTTGTAGAATTATAAATACACTAATTATTTATGAAATAAATTAATATTTTAGAAATAAAGTAATGAGATGTCATATATTATTAGTAGTGGAATGTAAAGAGATGTTCACACATAGTTTTTTTGAGAGGTTATGAATCAACAACTTATTTTTTTTATTATAAAAAATCAATTTAATTTATAGTGTTTTTTTTGTTTAATTAATAATAATTAAATTATAATTAGTTAATGTCTATTTCATGGCATGAAATATATCCTAGTATTGATAGTTGATTGAGGATTGGAAATGGATGGGCATGGAAGTGGAATCATGGGAGTGTTTAAAAAGGGAATGACCTGAAAATGAGGTATGTGGTCCTTTGTATGTGGAAGAAGGTATATTCATTAATTTACATATTTTAGGAATGATATATGTGATCCAACACTAATGAAAATTTGAAATTTTAATTTAAGTAACTTTTTTTTATCTTATACGGATTTCTATTGATTAACTAGACAAATCTCCATGGGTTGTGACAGAACAATCTACACGATCCTGGTTACCTCCACTATTGATGGATAAGGCCTTGTTTTTAAAGTCATTATCTATGGGACAAGGGGACTAAGGAATGTAAATTAAATGAAATAAAATAAATTTGACATAGAGGCATGTATTAATGGATCCCTTAGTAATTTTATAATGATCATTATTTAAATATAATATAATGTAATGAATTTAGGAAATCATTCACTATCTTTCAATACCAATGATCATTTATGCCTATATTTTTAGAGAATAAAATCATAAATGTTATATAAAAACTGAAATATAACTACTTGGAAACATTTTTAAAGTACATATTTTGGGAGAATATAACAACATTAAAAGAATAAAAGTATTTATAGTATGAAAAATATTCATGACATCCAACAAGCCTCGTTTAATGTTCTTACTCATCTTTAAAAACAATGAAAAAATTTTTTCAACCTAAATGAAATAAATTTTTTCTCCGGGTATTTCATTTATTTTTCAAAATGAATTTTCAAAATAATATTATATACAAGTAATGGGAAAAATATTGTTTTGAGGAAAACATTTAGAATTTTCATGGAATAAATTAGTAAAATTACAGTTGTGGTATATAGAAAAGTCATTGATGCCATATACGTTAAAATATGAAATTTATTTTTCATTATATAACTAATGTGAGGGTCTAGTATATATAATACATATGAATTTTCATTTTGAAAAAATTTTAAAAAAAATAAAACAATAGATAAAACCATGTTTATAATTTATTTATTTTAATATAAATAAATGAATAAAATATTTTTAATGAATATGGAAATAAAAGAAATAAAATTTTAAAATAAATTATTAGAACATTTAAAATGTGGCTTTATGTTAAAGTGTTCCCCTCTTAAAGTCTTTCTTGTCATGTATATTATTTATCATCCTAAAAAATAAGGCACTATTAATTATTTACATTATCAATCAAAATAGTGATGTTTATTTTTTCCATTCCATTTATTTTATTACTTTGATACATTTAATTTAGCAATAAATTACATTCATGACATACTCTATAATTATATTCAGATAGTATGTCCAAAAAGAATTTTATTGGTTGACTATTGTAAAAGGATTCATTTTAAATAATGTAATGAATAATGATAATGATATATTTATAGTTTTTATATATCATTTACGTTATTTACACTATCCCTGAATGATGATAAAGAAAAATGAACTACGTCTCAATCATAGAGGTAGTAGGTCATATGTATGCATGAATAACATTTGTATTTATCAAAATTTATGTTAGGAAGATGTTTTGATTTAATTATATAATTAAATAACAACTATTATATCCTTACTATGACATTAACACTTCATATAAATCCATGTGATGCAACGATGAGAAATTAATAACATCTCTTTGTGGAGGTTGGTAATCCACTCACACACATGAATGATGTTATCATCTTTAAATGGATGAAAATTCAAGAAAATGGATGATATATTAATTTTATAGAATTATCATTAGGTAATGGATATTATATATATATATATATATATATTAATTGTATCATCATAACTATCCATGAGATACATTTATTGAAAATGAAACATGTTTCTTTGTGGAAGTGGTATTCCACATGTACACAGTAATCACGTTTTCCTTTTATATTTTATTAAAAAGGATATGTATAAAGACTAAAAAAATAACAATATAATATTTTTCTATATATTTGATTTTACTGTAATTATTTCATCAATTTTGAAAAAGACTTAAAGGTGGTGGAATACACAGTAAATTGAAAACCCATGTTTAATAATTCTACACCTTCTTTAGACAATGTCTATGGAATTACAAAAAAAATCATTACTGTAATTTTATTACAATAAAACCATTATTTAATGGAATTGGGAGGGAATTTCGGGAGAGACTATTTTTTAAATTTTCCAAAATATAGTACTTAATATTTTAGAAGAAATGAAGAGTGGAGGTTCCCTTTTATATGTGATGGGTGGGGAAATTGTTGAATTTCATAAATTATGAAATTTATATACATTAATTATCATGTAAAAGGACAAGAATATATATACTATTAATATTGGAAGATGGTGGATGAAAATATTCTCTTCCAACAAAATTGGTATGTGTTTTGGTGATATTTTATTCTTTATCATTTTGATATAATACTCATTTACGCTTTTGTCTATTAAAATGGTATTAATTTCTTTTACATTACAGTATGAATAGAATTAAAATAAAAGTAAAATTTAACAATAAATGGATCTTGATTGAAATTCTCAACCATATCCAATTTACCTATCTATATAACATATATCTATGGCTTTTAAATCATTTAAAAATCATTATTTATTAGAAAATTTCCTTAATGTCTTTTATGGGACTAGTTGGTTCATATGAAATTAAAAATAATATTATAGAAATGGGGTTCACATTAATGTATTAAAACATACCTAATATTTTTTATCTAATTAAAAAATTCACGAGACACTATATGAGTCCAAAAAATATGTGTTTTGGTGTTTTTAAATTTATTTGATGGATTATTCTATTAATTGCTAAAACACTGTGGGGGCATTAGGTAAACATTTAACATAATTATTACGATAATAAAATTTAAATATTAATTAACATGATAATAAAAAAATACATTTAAAATAATACTTTATAATCAAACATTATTTTTATCCATATAAGAAACTTTTATAATTATTAAAAGCAAGATAATGACTTTTTTGATGTTATAATTACATAATAATGAATATATATAAGTCATTTTGAAAGAAACATTGCAAACAATTATAATAAATTAAAAACTTTTATGATGATATTCAAACCCCACTCTTTTATAATATTTATAAAATTATTTTTATCTAATTTTTATCCTTGTTATATTATTTTTAACATTAATTACTCGATTTACCTTTACTGAGTTGAAAAATATTTACTAATTTTACTATTCTTATTAACCAAAAATAAAAGGGACAACATAACCAATTTTGACCTCATGATTCCATATCTATAATCATTTTTTAGATTTAGAATTTATATAAGTGTGAGAAAGTATTTTTAAAACTAAAGCACCAAACATAATGAAAAAAATAGTTCCATGAAAAAATATGTTTTATAAAAATATATTTTTAAAAAATTAATATAATAATGATTAAAATGTAATTTAATATAGTAAATATAATTATATAAAACAATATTTCTTTGAAAATAAGTTCAATCCACTATAATCCTTTTAAATTACATTATTTAATGAAAATAAATGATAGTTTTAGAATAATTTGATTTTTTTAATTTTCACACAAAAGGAAATTGTTTTTAAAAATTTCCTAAATTTTACCCTAAAAAAGAATTTATATTCTGAATTTAAAAATTATGTTCATTTTTAACAAAAAAAATTCTAAAATTTAGAAATTTAACTTTTAAGGACAAACTTTTATGAAATGGAGTTTAATAATGTCAAAGAATATATCTTTTAACGAAAAAAATTTATGAAAATTATTACAATGAATATTATTATCTAATTAAAGAATAATAATGAGGTATGAAATTTATTTTTAACATTACATGGGGTGATAAATTTTCTTCTTTCATGAAATATCATCGTCAAAAATTAAATATATTTTAAAAATTGTAGCGTTATCTTTATATAAATATATTTTCCGATTCCCATATTTCTTCGTCCCCATATGGTTTTTCCAAAAAAACTCAAACATGATTTATTAACTTATATGGAAACAATTCAACAATATAAATTAAAATATATTTTGTTCTTTTAACTCATCATTGGATTTAATCCGACTAAATGACTTTGGTACTCTAATCATGGGATGAAAATAGAACATATTTTAATAATTGGGAAAATGAAAAATGATTTTTATCAGAGGTAAAATCAATGTCAAGGGAACTAAACTATCAATTCATCCTATATTATCTAAGATTTCATACATCCTAATTAAATATGATGTTAGCATCCTATTTTTACAATAATACCTAATTGTATTCCATGGAGTCTCTTCATGAAAAATCAAGATAACTGAACTTGAAAAAATATCAATTCCTTCATTTTTCATCATTACTTTTATGACTTTTATTATCCAAAATAATTTATTTTTAAATAAAATCTACCTTTTCAAGTATTTATTATTCCAAATATAGTCCCAGAAAATACTATTTTACTCTTTCAGTCCTAAAAGATAGAGTCAAACAACGCTTTTGATATACACTACTGAAACATCTTGTTATATCCATGGTATAAAATTATGGCTATAAGCTATAACCACAGTTCCAACAGGTCATTGAAGGTATTGGTGTGGCTATAGCTAAAATCTAAATCCATGTTTTCACTGGGCTATATCCATTTTTAAAAAATGTGACTATATCCCACATAGATATCCAACAAGGCAGTTGGGCTATATCCATAGTTGTCCACTGTTGCAATAGGGAAATGGCCACAATTTTCAACCCTAGTTATAACCAATGTAAACCATGTATATAGCCCAAATAAAATGGGCTCCCTCACAGATTTGATCTATGTACCTCCGCTACATGAACCTACATCTTTTCCACTATAACACAGATTCCATTGGGGTATATATATATATATATATATTATAAAATATTGTGGCTATAGCATATAATCCATGGTTATAACCCTTCGTGCCATTTTTTTCTGGTTACTTTTTTCAGTGTAAGGGAGAGGGACCTATAGTCAATGTTTTGAAGAATATTGGCTATATTAAATAAAAAAATAATATCTATCAATGGTTTTATACAAACTAAGGCTATATACCCTGAAACAATTACTCTATATTCACATTTCTACCAAAAAAGTGGCTATATCCCTTAAAAATCCCCTATAGAAATAGTTTACAAAATAAGTGGCTATAGACCTTGGAAAAAGACCATATAGCCACAGTTTTAATATAAAAATGGCTATAGCCTAGTAAAATAAAAAAGCAACCGCAATTTACACAAACTAGGTCTATATCTCTCAAAATAAAATGATATAGAAATAGTTTACTGAAACTGTAGCTATATCCTTCAAATATATACCCTATATCCATGGTTTAATGTAAAACCATGGCTATAACCTTTGTATATTATCCTATAGGCCCAATTTTGAAAACGTGGGGCTACGTAATTTCGCCAAAACATGGATATAATGCCCAAAAAAACTATTTCCACGATTTAGTTTAACAGTGGAATCATCATTCGAAATTATACCATATTGCAAAAGTTTTGGAAAACTATGGCTAGAGGTTCATTTCTATAACCAAATTTTCAAGTAGTAATTATTCGTAAAAAATATAAATCTATATAAAATAATTAACAATGATATTTTATAAAATATGTAATAAAATATATTGATATAAACTTCTCATGCATTCTAGTGAATATGAATGAATACATTATTCCATTCTTGGAATGATTTTTGTAGAAATTATGTCAGATTTAGGAGGAATAGTTGATTGGAAATTTAATTCTGTTTATGATGAGTTGTATATACATTTACAAAAAATTGAATGTAGTAAGAGAACATTTCTAGAACCAATTGAGAGAGGAACTGAAGATAACATGACTATCTCCTTGATTCAAAATCATGAATTATAATTTAAACACATACAATCTCTAATGGATTGAAAATGTGATGTTTTTTATTGTATACAAATAATTACTCCAAATTAAATTATTTCCATTACACGACATTCCATATCCACCCACAAAATACATCAATATATCTTCAAATTTCCACTATGGCACTAGAAAATACGGAAGCATCCCCATTATAAAATTTTCATTCCACTTTAACATATTTACAATGAAATCATTTATTGGAAAAATATAGAATATATTTCATATTTCTATCTCACATATAATAGTCCTGATTTTAATTATAAAGGATAGTACTATAAAATGAAAAGAAAATAGGGAGATTTAGGATTCACTCAAAAATTTATTTTTCGACATATTGATAGCTAAAATACACTACCTTTTCCATATGTTAACATACATTGAATATAAATATAAAATTAATGTAAATTATCATTATTTACTAGTTCCACCATTCATTGAAATCCATGGTCTAAATTTTTATCTTTCATTATATTATTATATTTTTTGTACTCCATTGAAACCTCAAAAAAACCATGGAAGTTTCAACAGGAAATATTTATAGTCAAAAATTAATCTAATCATTAACGAATGGGTTATATTAAATTCATAACATTGTTATTATGGCATTATATTTCTAACTCAAATCATCAAATTCATTTTTTTATTTTTCCAAGATAATAATTATCCCTACACATATAACCCTTCAACAATTACATCATTTTTCAATACATTATATTTGATTCTTTATGTGTGAGTATATAAATTATAATTTTATTATTATTATTATATCTTTCAAAATTCACTGGTCGTAACTGATTGCTCTATATTTTTCAGGAAAAGAATGATAATTTTTATTTCAGGATCATGAGTCCAAAAATTTAACAAATGAGGATTTCTTTTATATAATGATTAATATAATATCTTATAATTTTTCATTATAACACATCAATTTCTCTCTAATAATGAACCATTATAGATTAAAAATTCTTCATTCCATGATGTTTTTGGACACAATCATCAAATTTATTTCTCTTCTTTTGAGTTAAATTATTCTATTTTCTATAAAACCAATAAAAGTTATAATTAATAAAATAATATTAAATTGTAATTCTAGGAAAACTACAAATCTTTTTAAAATTTATTAGTATTCTACCTTTATCAATAAAATAAATTTTAGCAGGTTAAACAATTTCCCAAACATTACAAATAATATTCTTGAGGAATGATATTTCATTCAACTAAAATTGAAACATTATAAATTCTCCTTATAATATAATTTATTTTATAATTTGAAAAAAAATACTTACATTCTATTTATGATCCTCATAGATTTATTATTATACCAATAGATAAATAATAAACTCAAAAATAAGATTATATAAATAGTCATTGAAAATTATATTATTATGTTCAGTGAATAGTGTTTGTGTATTTGACATGATAGTGGGCCTAAAAAAATAATCATAATCCATGTTTCTATTTTGAAATGTAGATTTTTTTATATCCTCCTACTTCACCATCAACTGATGCTAACCTGACATGAGATGAGTCCTCAAAAAATAAGGTGGCCCTTTGTGATGGTCAAACGAGCCAAAGTTATGTGGTAATAGACACATTCTGATAATATTCATTTCAATCATTTAACTATAATCAATTAAATATATCATTGAACAATAATTTATTTTCACACATAATATTGGAGAACACCATGTTGACGTTCTTGGATGAATTAATCCTCCAGAAATAAAAATCTAATAACATATTTTTCAATTAAAAAAATTTATTCATGACCCATAAAATGTGATGGTTTTAATGTTGATTAGTATCAATCATTATGTCTATTGAAAACTCAAACTCGCCATCTGTAATAACAATATGAAATTCATCAAGAATTAAATCTATATATATATATTCACATATGGTGAAATAGTAATTTCAATAGTTTATTTCATTTTCATAATATAATCTAGGTAACATTAGCATCCATATATAATAAATTAATATCCATCTTGGTATTTAATCAATATTATGAAATCATTGAATATAAATTTATTACCACACACTATATTAAAATAATAAGAACTAAAATCCAACCCTTACTCACTATAATTACATGTCTGAAAACTTATAGTTTAATAATATTTTCATGAATGAAAGTCCCACTGATAAAAATATTTGGTTTCTTATAAAACATGGTTTTATTTATAATTTATCCTGGATATTTCAGAAAACATTCAATCACCGTTTTATGAGGTGATATTACCGTGTTAATTAAATTTTTCATAAAAATGAAGGAATACAATGATCATAAAAATCAAACATGGAATGGGAATAATTCAAATAAACAAGTAACATACCATTAACCACTACTTTTGATGACCAAAAAGCATTAGTACTAGTAGAAACCGATTTTACATAACTATTTTCCTTCAATTATGTTGATTTTCAACATGAGTAACTATATTTGGACAACTATTTTCATAAATTCCAATCAAATTAAAATTACAAAATATCACCATTCACGTAGTATTTGTTAGCCGATTCATCAATTGTTCAGTACTATTATATTTGTAGTCACAAGCCCTACGACCAATTACACAACACTTATAACACATTCTAGTTCCTGTGAAACATAACATAAATGTATTTTTTCCACATAAAAATTGTGTTTGGGAATTACCGACAAATTACATATTTTACATCTTCTATATTTTATTCCACGTTGACTGCTTCTTACTCTTGACATAATGAGTCACATAAGTGTTGAAAAACATCATTTGAACAGTATAAGAAAAAAATAAAACATTCTAATAACATTTATATTCACATGAGGCCAATTATCATTCTAAATTTTTTTTCAATCGTAAAAATTAATGTATAAATTATAGCGTCAATATCCCAAAAAATGCATTATTTCTGTACAAATTGTTTTAAAATTTTCATCACACAAAGTATTTAAATAATAAACTTTATAATTAAATTCCAATAATTCATTATTTATCATTTGTAGAAAATAGAGTGATATATTTCACTAGGAAAATATTATAAAAATATACCCATGTCATGTCTTCAAGATCATCTCCCTCTCGTATATTCCAAAACACAAACCATAATTGATCCACATAAAATTAAAAATGGTAAATGAAAAAAATTACCTATTGATTTAATGAACATGTCAGTAATTAAAATTTTATTTACAGATTAGTAACCCTTCTGTTGGATACTAATAGATGTTTTGTTCCACCAAAATCTCTACGGTTTTGTTTTAGGAAATCCTATACTATTGAAATGTTTTTATATGGTATGTCATGTTTCTCTATAACATGGATTACACCACCATTTATATCTTGTGTCAATTTATCCATTAATGAAATAACCTTCCCAACACAAATAGATATCATTCCATGATTTTAATTTGGGAGGATATTTTCCCATTGATTAGCTACCTAATTTTTTCCCAATATCCTCTATGGTAAACCATTCAAAATGGACATAGATTAGATAAAGAAATACGGTAATCAATAACTTCCATATCGTTTCATATTAACCATATTGTTTGAAAAAGAATTTGGTTCTATTAATAATATTATAATCTCTAATGTTATCAAATCATTTTCTATAATACCCACTAAAATAACCTAACCTGAAATAATAAATAATATATTTCCTTGAGAGTAGAATTTGATTCAGTCAACTCCCATAAATAAACTCTATTGAAATCTTGGAGATTATAGTTGCACATACGCATGAGTAAAAATATCTTTTTTCATTTATCATGATTTATATAAGGTAAACATTTATTTCAACTTTCTATAATGTATATTATGATGTAAATAAAATATTATATTTTTATATGTAATCCATGTGATGTATTGATGGAAAAATTATCACATTGATTTGTAGAGGAGGAAATCCACATTATAGAATAATGATTTTATCTTTTTTTCAATGGATAGAATCTTTTGAATATATATTATATATTACATTTATATAATGATACTTATTTTATGAATACAATATATAAATATATATAAATATATATTATATAAATCATTATAATTTTTTTTGAGAAGTGGTGATGAAATATTAAACACATAACTTCATAGAGGTGGTAGTCCCCATGTTCACATGAATGATGTTCATGTACCCCAGTTGATAAAAATTTATTTGGATATAGATTACAAAATTAATATAATAGAACCATACTTTATATAAGGTATTTATTTTATTTTTCAATTAGCGTTAATTAATATATTATGGTAGAAGAGGATGTCAAAAATCAAAAAAGTCATTGCATAATAAATATATATATTTTCTTAAAAACATATTTAGATTTTACCAAAAATCTTTTATATGAAGGTTTTCTTATAAATCAATTTCATAAAAGGCCATATTGAGTGATGTTTTGGAGATATATTATTGGAACCATTATTTTACACATCTAGAAATGGGCTTCTTCTATTGAAAATCTACAAAGGTTGGATCAATGATTTCCTATGAAATGGGATGATACTATTCATGTGTGGTAAATATATAATGTAGCCCAATTTTAACAATTTTTCTGAATTTTTGTTGTATTACATTTGGAGGATGTGGAATGTTGTTTTTTGAAATGGAAATTTCTCACCAAAATACATTAGTTGTGATAATGGGATAAATGGGTGAATAGAGTAGTGCACAATGGACGATTCTAGTCAATTAAATCATAATTTGATTATGGAAATAGTTCGGTGCATTCTCTATAACTTCAAAATAGTCAAAGTATTGTTAATATTTTTTTTGTGCACAAATGAAATACACGTGAATCTTCATGATGATAGTGATTTGTTTAGAAATGAGACATCAAAACAATTTTTTCCTATTCCAATGGTAATTTTTCCAAACAATACATGCTGTTACATGAAAATCGATGTTAGGTGAACCTTTGAAATATGTATATATTTTTTCACCCAAAAGGTTGTGTGAAAATGTTGATGTTTTGCGAACTAGGACATTGTGACCAAGGGTGATAGATCACATGGTATCTTTATGAACGTTTAACATATTATATAAATATAGAGTTACCTCTAGTCTAGAACACAAGTCAATCATTGATTATAACAAAGATTGACTCTAAAAAAGATGTTTCCTGATTTAAAGTTATAAAAAACATGTGACATCACATATTAAATTTATGTGAAAGTTAAATTTGTTTCAAAACAGAAGTGCTAAAAACAAATTTAAATGTTTTATGGAAATCATGGAGAATTTAGAAAAATAAAAACTTTTTCATGAAACTGAGGAGTTGCGTGAAAGTGAAAAAAAATTGGGTGTAAGTAGATGAATTGTATGATGAGTATGTATTCAACATCTAGTTTTCATAAATTGTTTATTCCAGTTCACTGATTCTAGAATATATTGAAAGTTGATTCTCGTTCTAATCAAGGAAAATGACTTATGTTCCCAAACTAAATGTGTGTCCTCATTGTCGATAAATATAGTAATACACATCCCAAGGAACTGAATAAGGGGGAGTTGACAGAATTAATTTAGGAAGGTTAGTTTCAATCACTAAAATTCTTTTAAAGGTTTTGATCATGGAACAAAGTGACTATGACTGATAATTTTTTGTACCACAATATCTTGTAAAGCATAGTGGTTTTGGGTATGACCAAAACACTATCGGTGTAATATCCATTGAATATACCTTATTATAGAACCAAGTGATCTATCTTATCATAACTTGATTTCTATATATGGGTGTTTAATATTTTCATGATTCATCTAGACAGGATTAACACGTTCTTATTAACATATGGATAATATATATCTAATTAAAATAAAAATATTACACCATAATTCACCCATCAACTCATAGGGAGTTCTAGTGTCCTTCATATTTTTTCAAGGGTTGTTCATTATAGATTGCTAAAATATTATGACAAGGAGAGGGGAGGAGCTTCTCATTTATAACCAATGGGGGAGGAATTCATTTTTTTGAAAGTTTATAATTTACACTAATTAACCAAGAAAATAACTTTTTACCAAATGATGTAATTGAAATATGGAATGTGAAACTATCTAAATACTTTTATCTATCAAAATTTATAGATGTTTAGGTTGTATATACATTCTTTCCTTTGAGTAATAACCACACATTAATCTTATTTTCCCTTTCCACGATATCAATGTTCTCTACAACATTAGGATAATGAAAGTATGTATAAAATAAAAATTGACCCATAAATAGACCATGCATGATATTTTCAACCATATACAAATCATAATGATGAATATAATACAATTATTATTTTTAAATAATTTAAAAAATATTACTTTATATAAAATATAATTTGTATCTTATTTGTAATTATTTAATTATTTTGAAATTGATTAAGACATAAGATAATTCGAATTATAATTTAATTCATTAAAACTGATCTAATATGTATTATCTTTTTGTAAACATAATGGGATACTACAACTAACCCATGAAATATTCCACTTGTTTTTTCCAAATTTAAATATATGAAAAATCAAATTTTTTTAAAATAATTATGTTTGTGATGTGTATGAATTTAAAAATACTTTTTAATCACTAAGAGTTATGAATACATTTCCAAGATAATAAATAGTTATTATTCATATAGTAATTTTGGAAAAATATTTTTTATTCATAGAATAACAAAATATAGATATAAAAATCAATATAGATAATTTTTTCCATTATATTTACAATAAATAATATATAAGCCTCTTTAAATGAAAAATGAATAAAAAATTCCTTAAATTCAAATAATATATAAGGATGGATGAGCCTCCCCGATCCATTAGATTATATGAATATATTAGTGTTATTTTTATTCATTATCTTATTATTTTTAAGACTTATATAATTATTTACCCTCATCGAGGTGAAAAATATTTTCTAATGTTAATATTAATATTGACCAAAAATAAAATGGGCATATTTGACAAATTTAAACCTCCTCATTTATTATATGGAATCAATGCTTCAGAAAACAATTTCTGTAATTGGTATAGATTAATTTTATAATTAAATCTCAAAATGTATAGAGAAAACAATTTTCTAAAAAATGTGTATTTTATCCAAAAATTGAACATATAAATTAAGGAATAATGATGATTAAAATATACTTTACTTGTTTATATGAAACTAAATAGTATCTATGTTATGTTTAGATAAAATAAAAATTGTAATTGTAATTTTAATCAACATTATTTAATGAAAATAAATTTCATTTTCATAAAATTTAAATATCATATTTATCACTAAAAATAAATACATCAAAAAACATTATAAAATTAAATAGTAACATAATTGTAATATAATGATTTCAAAAATGAATTAAATTTTACCAAATTGTAATACTAATATATGTAAATTAAAATAATTTCTTATATATGAAGAATAATATAATTTGAATTCATTTTTTTGTTTCATTATTTAAAATTATATAAGATTACAATAGTGTATATTACTATATAATTCATGAATAATAAGAATACATGCTATTTATTAATCACATTGCCCATTTTTTATACCTAATATGTTTTGATTTGTGATAGGATGGGGAAAATTGAAAAAATATAGCTTATTGGAATTGAGATTCCTTGCACTTATTTGAATTGTATCATACATTAGATATTATATGTCAATCCATTACCGCCCCTATACATAGTAAGGTTCCATTAGAAATCACATCATATAGAAATCATATATTTAATAATCCTTTGGATATTGTATCTATAAATAAATGTGTGTAAAGTAACCAAAATACATCATTACCTTCGAATGAAATTTATTGTAATTTTTACCATCATGTATACAAGTAAAATAATCTACCGTGAGAAGAAGTTAGTTCTAGTGGGAGAAGTCTTCCATCAATCCTCTAATTAGGATGGTAGGGAAAAAACCTCATTGTATCCATTGGTTGTTTTTCACTCTAACCAAAATGGGTGGGGATGTGTATGAAAAAAATAATATAGGATATATGATAGATAATAACAACAAATTGGGAATAACCAAATCATCAAATCGATTACATAAAACATCACTCAAACTCACAACTGCCACTGAAAACACTAGATATCCAACACACACATTTTCATTTTTAAGAGATACATGAAATTGATTCTTTTAATTTTACATTTTAATTCCATTAATTAATTCATTATCAATTAATAAACCATTAAAATTATATCCAAATTTATTATAGTAATTATCAATGTAAAGTATAGGTCCCATATGAATAATACAAACCCAGTCCATGCTTTTAAATATTCAAAAATTTTAGTATTTTGAATCCATTAAAACCAACCCTATGGGATAAGAATTATTTTTTCATTATTAACATAATTCCATAGAAGGGTACATTGGTAAAACTCGCATAAGAAACCACTAAGAAGAAATATCAAACCATTGATACATTGCTACCAAAAGTAGTATGGAATGGTATGTAGATAAACCCCATATTATCATCCAATGGAAATTAAATAGATTTATAAGTGATTATTCAAGATATCAGCATCATTTGAATGGGTACTCCTTGATTTTATACACTCCATCATATTTGGAGCTATCTGTGATATGGATATAAATACCCTATTGAATATATCCATCATATGTGTTTACTACAGCATGAAAATCTAGGCCTCCCCACCCACATCTCATCATCTGTCCCAAGCATAGCCTTCCCTATCTCATATCACTTTGAAGAGAATAGCTCACATCTCGATAACATCACAAGGAAGCATGAAAAAAAACCATCAATGGTGAAATATAGGCATAAAAAGTTATGGAATCCATTTTCCACACACAAATGATCTCATAGACCTCACATCTCATTGAACTCACCCGTCTAAAAAAGATTGGAAACTCATAAATAATACATTAACATTATCACACAACAAATTATTATTCCCTATTAAATTATCCATGTCATTATTTTAATTTTCCAACAACAGAATCATATGGAATCAGAATATAACGAGGTATCAAAATTCTCTACAGTATATAATTTGTTTTTATCAAACTATGAAAATAACCATCCACAATAAGTATGCCTTTTTATTATAATTATAAATATCAACAATAACTATAATAATTTACATTACTTATCAATTAAATTTATGAAATTGACGTCCATTGTCAAAAATAAATTTTCATTGACTCTGTTTAATTAATATCAAATTACATGGAACACCCAATTAAAAACCTGACACTTGTTTATTTCATAATAAAATTATATACCAATTAATTCAATTTTTATATTACATATATATTTCGACGTCACAATAAAATAAATAATAACATTCAATGAAATAATATAACAAATATCAATATATCTATAAAATAAAGAGGCAAACTGTTGTCATGGTATAAAGAACATCAACATGTGATCTCTAACCAATTTCTTATTAATTTAGTGGAATAATAAAGAAATTAATTACATTTTCATCCATAGAGACAAAAAATTCTTAGAATTAATCCTAATAAAGAGAGAATGAAAAAACACTTACCTTAAATGAATCAATATTCTATTCAATATTATGGAAAGGAGTCATTAATCGTAGTCACTTTTGAAAAATTATGTGGAATCCATCTATCGATGTTCTGACACAAGGACATATAAAAACCAAGATGTAATCGAATTGAAACTTAGATATGGTCTATAATCACATTCCATAGTGAAACTAGAGTATATAGATCAATGAATAATGATATAAGGGGTAGAACAAACCATCGGGTCACCATATATTATATACACAATGTGGGGAATCGATACTCATATGTGTAATACCTGAACGCCTATTAAAAATGGAGATCGACCACTTGAATATGAAATAAGGTGTATGTTTTGGGATAAAATATATTTTTGAAGCCTTTATATTCTATATTAAAATAAATTTTAACGGTGTGAGACCCCATTTTAGGTCAAAAAACTGATGGGTGTCCTATCTGAATGAAAAAATAATCACCCTGATGAATTTAAACATAAAATTTTACATTCAATATAACACCCAATTAAATGGCCATAAAAATGTTTTCAAAAATGAATACACAATGTGAACAATATTTACACTCCATGTTTTATACATATATCTATACATAATATTTTGAACCCCTATAGACCATCTTTAGGCCTCCTACGAGAACTATGATGTTCAAAAACATGAAAATGGTTAAACTGGATGGATTTGACCCCATACAAAAGATAACTATCCTATAATCCATATCCCAGAGAATACAACAAAAACTTAGAGAAAAAGGAAAAAGTGTTCATCAGAATATCCACCAACATGATACATCTCAAGGATCCCTCCGTCATAGGAAATCAATAATCACATTTGGAGGAAACACATTAAAAACCGTGAAACATAAATAACCATATCTAAAAAATTATCTTGAGGATGTACTACTCAAATGATAGTAATGCCACTGTACGAAATATGGGGAAACTATCTCATAATTATGAGTGGATAGAATCACCCATAGAACAATGTTACGAGATAAGGACTATGCATAAAATATACATAGTTACTATGTTCTCAATTGTTAATCACATTCTTAGGAACTCTCTTCTATGACACTGTGGCTCTGCAAGACATGAATTAAGGTAATAAAACCCCCCAAAATCACATTCATAGAGTAGTTGTGGATCATCATTGGCCAATAATAGATATTCTCATCATCATCAGCATCGATCGTTCCCCAATCCATGATAAGAGAGTTGTATTGAAAATAACAATGTACCTATCACGACCTGCCCTCGGGGCCCGTGCCATGACTACCCCAAGCCTGCCTTCCATAGGCCAGGCGCTGGCGACTAGCACCAAAGGCGTAAATCCTGATAACTAGGAAGACATTTCCATTATAAAAGTAAACAAAACACCACATAGAACAAGCAAAAGTAAAATACTAAGTACAAAAGAAAGTGCTAAAAGTAAATGGGCCAGAATACAAACCCAACTGAAAGTATAGCTACAACTGAACGAAAGTACAACAGAAAAAGACAAACAGCTGGAAGAAAGGAAGAAACTCATGGGTCGTTCTCCTTGGATCCTACATGAAGGGTAGGTACAGATATTGCATCTCTTGGATCATCCTCCATGGATCCTACCTGAAGGGTAGGTACAGATAGCACAACTCCTGGGTCGTCCACCACTGATACTGACTCGTTGTCTGGTCCACATCCGTGTACCATCCAGTCCTCGAACACTCGGCCTCCCTCATCCCTGCCCGTCGTCTGCAACCAACACAACGAGGTGCGGGCATAGCCCATGTAGGGGTGAGTATAACGATACTCAGTAGAGACCCCGAGACCCTCAAGGTCTCATTAAAACCAACAAGGATAACCACCAAGACGATCTCAACAGATAACCTATACTTAGGTTTATTCCCATACATATACCTAAGTTATCAAGTAACCCATCTCAATCATGAGGAAACACAAAGATTATGAAATCAACGGATAACCACTACCCAGGTATATGCCCCTACATATACCTAGGATATCTAGTGACCCATCTCAATCAAGAGGTAAGACAAAGGTCATAGAATCAGTTCAACCAGGATCTTATTCATGACGTCAAAACCACGACTATTAGAGAACTCCTCCTCCGTCGAGTATAGTGGGCCCGCCGCTACAACCAAGCGTGCCGAACTCCTCCTCTATCGGGTACCGAGGGTCTGCCGCTACAAACAAGCACGCTGAACTCCTCCTTTGTCGATTACAGAGGGCCTGCCGCTACAAACAAGCACGCCGAACTCTGCCTCTGTCGAGTACAGAGGGCCTCCCGCTACAACCAAGCACACTGAACTCCTCCTCTGTCGAGCACAGAGGGCCTGCCGCTACAACCAAGCACGCCGAACACCTTGGAATGTTGTAGTACTCCACCTGTCAAGTATTGTGGGCCTGCTTCTACAACCAAGCGCTTCCCACCATGGGTCTGCCGCTACAACCACGTGCTACCCCTCATAGGTTCTAGATGTACTTCTTCTATTGAGTACCGCGAGTCTGCTAGTAAAACCAAGCGCTCCTTCTCCGTGGGTCTGCTGCTACAACCAAGCGCTCCCCACTGGGCTATGCGAAACACACTGAGTCGATAGGTCAATAGTTGTCAAGTCTCAGCCAGCTACTAGGTATCTGCACTCTGCTAGCTCGTCACCGGGCAGGTCTGCTCCACGAGCTGTAGGTCGATAATCCAAGTATCACATGGTTCCCCAAGGAAGTATCTAAAATTACAGCATCATCATAGGAGTCTCATCACAATAGACGACGCGTCAATCGGACGCCCGATATGTGTGTTATTAGCCTTTTTCGTCCCAGGGGCCCGTTTGGTTTTGTGTGTGAACCAACCCTGTTGTATCTCTACTGTACCCCGAACTCTCATAGGTTATTCTCATAAGAACTGTTTCCCAACGAGATCACCAACGCCGCTGAAGGTTCGTCAAACGGACGTCTGGTCTGAAAGTTATCAGCCTTTCCGTTCTAGGGGCCCGGTTGGATTTCTGGTACAATCCAATCCAGACATTATCCAACTACATCCAAACCTCATGCGAGGTATGCCAAAAGTTCCGTCTCATCAATAGGAATTCAACGAAGTCGACGACACATCAATCGGACGTCCGGATCTCAAGATATAGGCGTTTCCGCTTCGAGGGCCCGGTTGGTTTCGTATCCGAACCATCCTAGACGAACCCAAAGTTCTCTGAAACCTTGATTTTAATATACTGAAACGACTTTCTCGATCAAAGGATCGCTACGCAACTGACGGTGCATTGATCGGAGGTCGGTATCCCAAGATATGGGAAAAAGACTGAAAGTGATCCAAAAATGGGGGGTCTAGCCCCGGTCTAACCCGACCCAACCCCCCTGGGATGGCCCAATCCGGGTCGACCCGACCCGATTCCAGGTCCGACCCGGCTGGGCGCAGCCCGGCTCAGTCAGGTGGCTTGCTGTCTTGGCCATCGAGCTGGCGCTCCGCGGATGCGGCGCGCGCTGCGTCCCCCCTGGACCCCGCGCGGCCGCGGGATCCACCCGCTCGCCGCTGCGGCTTTAGCCAGGGCGGTTTCTCCTGGCAGTGTGCCACCCCCTTCGGGCGGCTGGCCGGTGTCGGCCGTCGCCTTTGGCCGCCGGTAGTGTCGGCGGACCACCGGAGTTGCTCCGGTGGTCCGATTTCAATTCCGATTGCGCCGATGCTCATCCTAGGTCTCGTTCTTCACTGCGGAAACATCAAATCGTCTCAGAGGCCCGTTCCATCAATACCCGTCGATCTGCACGTGAAAAGAACAAAGCGCGGTGTCTTCCGTTCGCCTTCGCGGTCCCAATTACGACCACACATTCCTTCGGCCTCGACGGTGCGGCGCGACGACACCGCGCTTCCTTGACGTATCCCTCCAGGTTCCCGCGTGGTGCGGTCGCACCATGCCGCCATCTTCCGAACCGCAACAACACAAAAAAAAGGGGGATGAGGGTCGGCCGTGTTCTTGCGGTCTGACCTCCTCCCATTAAGATGATAACAAGTGGCCCAAAAAAAATATAAGACCAGGAACAATAAAGGATGTTTCACAAACAAGAAGCAATAAACCCCTACCTCAACGTTGTCGTTGAACATGAGTTCGTCACGAAAATAACCGTTGTGGAAGAATAGGATCGTCACGTCGCGGAAGAGGTGTCGCCGAAGAATCATCGTTGTCGTTGCGGAACACGGTGTTGTGTAGTCAACCTCCGAGGATTTGGCATTCATCATCGGAGATTGGTGCGATCTTCTCGTTCTTCACGTTCTTTGCGTTTTTCGCGAAGAAGGATGAAGATCTCCAACACTTAGAGATTTCTCCAAATCCTCTCAACAGGAAACCCTCAAGTATCCTCGTGTTGGTCTTATTTTATTCCCATGCCAACGTTTTGAAATTCAATGTTAAGAAACGAACCATTAATTCGATGAATTAATGGTAACGACATAACTGCCCAATTTAGTGGGGCGTTTCTTAACCAGAAAAACACACGGTTGACTTTATTTAAAAGAGGTTTTCGCTGGTGCGTTACTTAGAGGGGAATAAACGGTGGGGATCGTGCGGGCCCCACCTCATAAACATCCTAAAAAGTGGGTAGGATATCGTGGGTTCCACCTTATCCGTTTAACTTAGCTCATGTGGCTTTAAGTGAAATAAAATAAAGTGTCGCCCCACTTTTATTTTATTTCTTAACTTAACCTCAAAAATTAAAAACCACACCCAAGCGAACGGAACTCCCGAAAAGGCATTTTTAAGAAAATACCGGCACTTCGATTCCACCGGTGCCCTCAGAATTCGATTCCAAGCACAGGTTCAAATGTTAGAAAAACCCGCTCGTCCGTTCACTGAACGTACCCGAGCCGAATTTCGGAAAATGATTTCGGGAACACTGGGACTCGGAATCAGGTGCCGTCAGAAACCGTGCTCTTGTAAAATTCCGAAGAAAATTAGGAAAAAAAATTTCCTTGAATTTTACAGGTCTTTACATTACACCCACCTATGGGCTTTACGTCCCCGTAAAGCTACATCATAAACTAGGGAAACAAAAGTGGGTACTGAGCATGCATTTGATCCTTCTGCTCCCTTGTGCTCTCTTGGATGTTCCCGTGATGCCAACGAAAGCGCACAAGAGAAATCGACTATCCCAATAGGACCCTTTGCTGTCGTTCCTCAACCTCTACCAAAACCTCCGCAAGAGTCACCCCATCGTCAGAGTCTGACTCCCCATGGTTGATGACATGCGTCAGGTCATGCTCGTATCTCCTCAGCTAAGATATGTGGAAAACGTCGTGCACTCAGTGCAACTGAGGTGGATGGATCAAGCGGTAAACCACCTCACCTTCCCCGTTGAGGACCTAGAAGGGTCCAATTGAAGCGCGAAGACCACTTGTCACCCCGGCCAAAACTCCGTAACTCGCGTAGAGGTGAGACCTGAGGAAAAACGTGGTTGCCATCCTCGAACTCAAGTGGCTTCCACCTCCTGACAGCATAAGTCCTTTGTTGGCTCTATGATGTCATCATCCACTCCCGGGTGACTTGGACCTATTCTGGTCCTACAAGAGCTGCTAATATTTCTTCTTTTCCGATAAGAGAAATCCGGTCTCATCCCCGAGATGAACCACGTTCTTCACCTAATACAGTCAATGCCGACATGGATGATACTAATCCATACCAAGGATGATGTTGTAAGGCCTCGACGCTACTACCAAGACATCCGACTGTTACTCTCGCCTCCAAGGGTTGAGTCACACTGTCGGCATCAGTGTGTGGTAAGTGGGTCTCCTCCAGTAGGAATCACAAAAGTGAGGGTCAAGTCAATGATTTTTAAATTGGACCCTCTTAGTAACAAAAAAAAAGAGGGCAGGAAAGTAAATGCCACAAGGAAAAAAATGCCTTTTATTACTGCAGCTCATGTAAAAAGACACAAATAATCTACAAACCAACATCAACAAAGCTAGAAGCAACATGAACAAAATTCTCCACATCTGGAGCTAGTCCCACTCCTGTCCATCTGCTCCCAGAGCTCCATGATCGTAGGCCTCAGCTACCTGAAGCTGAGATCTTCCCTATCCACTCGTTCCCTGCGGTCGGGGTGGACCTCCTGGTGGTGGTGGTGGCAACACCTCAAAGAGTCGTCCACCTCTAGCTGCACGGCCAGCTCCCCTACCATGGTCTCCTGCTCCAAGCGTTCTGTCTCGATCGAACATTTGCCTCTGCCCAGGAGGTCCTTCGTTCATCTACTGGTCATCTGTATGGAGGGTCGGACAGTCACTAGCCATGTGACCAACCCCACCACAGGAGTGACACTGCCCACGCATGGTAAGTCGTTCTCCACCCTGGGTGCCTCGCAAAAACGATCATGTGTCATGCGGTCGACCACCTGTAGGTCGAGTTCTCTTGGACCTCTGCGTCATTTTTCTACTGCCTGCTGCAGAAGACTCTGACGCATGCCGGCTAGTGGCGGGTCCTGCTGCTGGAGACTGCTCAACAAGGAAACTCTCCACTAAGAGGGCTTCCCCCAATACCCCTGTCTGTGTCGGAAAGCTGTGAGAAACAACTAAAGCTCTGATCTCTCGCCTGAGCCCCCGCTCAAAGGTTCGGGCCCTGAAGAATGGGTCTCGTACCATGTCCGTGGAATAGCGCGAGAGATCGGTAATCCTCGCCGCGTACTGGGCTACTGTCATGTTGCCCTACCGCAGCTGTAGTAGCTCTTGGATGTACACCGCTCGGAGGGTGGCTGGGACGAACTCTGATCAGAAAGGCTCTCAAAGTATGTCCAAAGGAGAGATGCCTCGTCGTGCCCCTTGAGCATCATGTTCCACCATCTGCCTGCTGCCGCGTGTAGGAGGCTCACTGCAAGGACCACCATAAGGTCAGCTGGTGGCCCTACCAAACGGAATTCTCATACAACTGCCTCCAGCCAATCCTCGGTTGCCTGAGGGTCCATCTCCCAACAGAACCTGGGCAGTCGCTGACGCTAAAACTCGTGCAGTGCACTAAGGCGACATGCACCGTTAGCGGCTAGGGCTAGTAGCATCGGTGGCTCGGCAGGTAGAAGTACCGCTGGTGCCTCTGCTGTCATAGGGCCCTGTACCGAGGCCTCGTCACTCGGTGGGCTGTCGTCCCACACAATGCTTGGAACCCTAGCATGCTATCATCGTGGGGCCATCCTGAAAGGGACAGGTGTTCCATGGTCATAACAGTATACCTGGTGAGCTGACACAAAGTAATCACAGAGAAAACTTGAATCACACATGCAATCAATGTTTTTGTGCATTAAGTCGGAAATTAGAAGTCAGGGTCCTGGTGTACGGATACGTCGGCCACTGCACCAACACTGGACTCCCTAGACTTATAACCACACTCAATACTCTCAACACTATTGCTTCACATAAAAAATGACCAGGGTCCTGAGTTCTACGGTAGAACCGAACTCCTCTGATACCAACTTGTCACGACCGGCTCTCAGGGCCCCTGCCGTGACTACCCCAAGCCCGCCTTCCATAGGCCAGGGGATGGCGACTAGCACCAAAGGCGTAAATCCCAACAACTGGGAAGGCATTTCCTTTATAAAAGTAAACAAAACACCACAGAGTACAAGCGGAAGTAAAATACTAAGTACAAAAGAAAGTGTTGAAAGTAAATGGGACAGAATACAAACCCAGCTGAAAGTACTGCTACAACGGAACAAAATTACAACAGAAAAAGACAAACAGCTAGAAGAAAGGAAGCAGCTCCTGGGTCTTCCTCCTCGGATCATACCTGAAGGGTAGGTACAGATAGTGCAGCTCCTGGATCATCCAACATGGATCCTACCTGAAGGGTAGGTACATATAGAACACCTCCTAGGTCGTACACCATGGATACTGACTCGTCGTGTGGTCCACCTTCGGGTACCGTCCAGTCCTCGAACACTCGGCCTCCATCAGTACTTCCCATCGCCTACAACCAACACAATGAGGTGCGGGCATAGCCCGTGCAGGGGTGAGTATAACGATACTCAGTAGGGACCCCGAGACGCTCAAGGTCTCACTAAAACCAACAAGTATAACCACCAAGAAGATCTCAACAGATAACCTCTACGTAGTTTTATGCCCATACATATACCTAAGTTATCAAGTAACCCATCTCAATCATGAGGAAACACAAAGATTACCAAATCAACGGATAACCACTACCCAGGTATATGCCCATACATATACCTAGGTTATATTGTGACCCATCTCAATCAAGAGGTAACACAATGGTCATAGAATCAACTCAACCAGGATCTTATTCATGATGTCTAAACCACGACTAATAGAGATCTCCTCCTCCGTCGAGTATAGTGGGCCCGCTGCTACAACCAAGTGCGCCGTACTCCTCCTCTGTCGAGTACAGAGGGCCTTCCGCTACAAACAAGCATGCTGAACTCTTCCTCTGTCGAGTACAGAGGGCCTGCCGCTACAAACAAGCACGCCGAACTCCTCCTCTATCGAGTACAGAGGGCATGTCACTACAACCAAGTGCACTGAACTCCTCCTCTGTCGAGTACAGAGGGCTTTCCACTATAACCAAGTGCACCGAATTCCATGGAATGTTGTAGTACTCCATTTGTCGAGTATTGTGGGCCTACTGCTACAACCATGCACTTCCCACCATAGGTATGCCGCTATAACCAAGCGCTCCCCTCATAGGTTCTAGAGGTACTCCTTCTATTGAGTACCGCGGGTCTGCCGCTACAACCATGTGCTCCTCCGCCATGGTTCTTCCGCTACAACCAAGTGCTCCCCCTCATAGCCTCTAGAGGTACTCCTTCTGTTGAGTATTGCGGGTCTGCCGCTACAACCAAGCGCTCCTCCGCCATGGGTCAGCTGCTACAATCAATCTCTCCCCACTGGGCTATCGGAAACACACCGAGTTGATAGGTCAATAGTCGTCAAGTCTCAGACAACTACTAGGTCTCTGCACTCTGCTATCTCTTCACTGGGAGGGTCTACTCCACGAGCTACAGGTCGATTCTCAAAGTATCACAAGGTTCCTCATGGAAGTATCTAAAAGTACCGCCTCGTCATAGGAGTCTCATCACAATAGACGGTGCGTCAATCGGATGCCCGGTCTGTGTGTTATTAGCCTTTTTCGTCCTAGGGGCTCGATTGGTTTCGTATGCGAACCAACCCAGTCATATCTATACTGTACCCCAAACTCTCATATGGTATTCTCATAGGAATGTTTTCCCAATGAGATCACCAACGCCGCTGACGGTTCATCAATCGGACATCTGGTCTGAAAGTTATCAGCCTTTCCGTTCAAGGGGCCCGGTTGGATTTCGTGAACAATCCAATCCGACAATTATCCAACCAAATCCAAACCTCAGTCGAAGTATGCAAAAAGTTCGGTATCATCAAGAGAAATTCAATGAAGTCGACGGCACGTCAATCGGACGTCCGGAGCTCAATATATAGGTGTTTCCGCTCCAAGGGCCCGGTTGGTTTCGTATCTGAACCAACCCGGCCGAACCCAATATTATCCAAAACCTTGAGTGTAATATACTGAAATGACTACCTCGATCCAAGGATCTCTACGCAACTGACGGTGCGTCAATCGGGGGTCTTTAGCCCATGTTATGGGCAAAAGACTGAAAGTGATCCGAAAATGGGCGGTCTGGGCCCGGTCTGACCCGGCCCAAGCCCCCCTGGGTCGGCCAAAACCGGGTCGACCCGACCCGATTCCGGGTCCGAACTGGCAGGGCACGACCCGACATGGCTGGGTACGGCCCGGTCCTGTCCGCCCAAGCTGGCCCGGCTCGGCCGGGGGGCTCGCTGGCTCGGCCAGCGAGCTGGCGCTCCCCGGACGCGGCGCTCGCCATGTCCCCCTTGGATCCCGCATGGCCGTGGGACCCACCCGCTCGCCGCCGCTTCATTAGCCGCTGCTGTTTCTCCACGCGGCGCGTCGGGGCGCCGCCGCCCCCAGCTGCCGGTGCCGCCGTGCCGACGACCCGCACCGCCAGTGTTGTCCGCGGGCCACCGGAGTTGCTCCGGTGGTCCGATTTCAATTCCAACTATGCCAATGCTCATCCCGGGTCTTGTTCTTCACTGTGGAAACATCAAATCATCTCTACAGCCCATTACGTCAATACCCGTCGATCCGCACGTCAAAAGAACAAACTACGGAGTCTTCCGTTCGCCTTCGCGGTCCCAATTACGACCGCACTTTCGTTCGGCCTCGACGGCGCGATGCGACGGCACCCTGCTTCCTTGCCGCATCCCTCCAGGTTCCCGCGCGGTGTCGTCGCACCATGTCGCCATCTTACGAACCACAAAAAGACAACAAAAAAAGGTGGATGATGGTCGGTCATGTTCATGCGGTCCGACCTCCTCCCGTTAAGATGATAAGAGGCGCCCCAAAAAATATAAGACGAGGAATGACAAAGGATGTTTCACGAACAAGAAGCAATAAACCCCTACCTCAACGTTGTCGTTGAACATGAGTTCGTCGCGGAAATAACCGTCGCAGAAGAACAGGACCGTCGCATCGCGGAAGATCCGTCATGGAAGAAGCGTCGTTGTCGTCTCGGAACACGGAGTTGCATAGTCAACCTCTGAGGATTTGGTCGTCAGAGATTGGTGCGTTCATTGCGTTCTTCGCGTTCTTCACGAAGAAGGATGAAGATCTCAAAGACTTAGAGCTTTATCCAAATCCTCTCAACAAGCAACCCTAAAGTAGCCACGTGTTGGTCTTATTTTATTCCCATGCCAACGATTTGAAATTCAATGTTAAGAAACGAACCATTATTTCGATGAATTAATGGTAACGACTTAACTGCCCAATTTAATGGGGTGTTTCATAACCAGAAAAATGAACGGTTGACTTTATTTAAAAGACGTTTTCGTGGGTGCGTTACTTAGAGGGGAAGAAACGGTGGGGCTCATACGGGCCCCACCTCACAAACATCCTACCATGTGGGTAGGATATCATGGGTTCCACCTTATCCGTTTAACTTAGCTTAAGTGGATTTAAGTGAAATAAAATAAAGTGTCTCCCCACTTTTATTTTATTTGTTAACTTATCTCAAAAATTAAAAATCACACCCTATTCAACGCAACTCCAGAAAAGGCGTTTCTAAGAAAATATCGGCGCTGCGATTCCACCGGTGCCCTCAGAATTCGATATCAAGCACCGGTTCAAAAGATAGAAAAACCCGCTCATCCGTTCACTGAATGTACCCGATCCAAACTTCAGAAAATGATTCCGGGCACACTGGGCCTCGGAATCAGGTGCTGTCAGAAACCGCGCTCTTGTAAAATTCCCAATAAAATTATGAAAAACAATTCCTTGAATTTTATGGGTCTTTAATGTAGCATTGGAATTTGAAATACATAAACAATATGGAAAATCTATGAGCGTGTTTTCTATCCAATACTCCATGACACTAACATGATTAAACACCTTTAAAGGACCATAAAAAATGGATCATTCTTACAGCCATGTCCATTAAAATACACACTATAATTATAAATTGTATAAATTATAACTGATAATAGTTATGTCAACTAGGTGCTCTTTCTCTTTTGAAACCTACCTGATTAGAACTCCATTGTTAGGAGTTCTTGGAGGGGATTAATTATAATAATGGGGGAACTACTAGGATGTTTCCCTAGGTGTGTGCGTGTGAGAAAATCCAGATTCTTGAAAGAACATGTGTTGACATGTGGGTACAATAATTAGTATTATGAATCATTTGGGCACATAGGAGGGCCCTTGTAAGGGGATCACATGTCTATAGGGAAACATGTCATACCATACATGCTAGGACCTGATGACCATGATAAGGTGGGATTTCTATTCTATCAGTGGGTAATAATAGTGTCACTGGAATAATAGGAGAAACGATCCATATTTTCTGTTTCTCTACTGTGGATGATACTTATTATCCACATAAATTATTTTGTGAAATTAATTAGTGTGAATGTGACACCTCATAATTCTATAGTGTTAAAAGGAAAAATGATACGAATCATGTCAAAAAGGTGCATCATTCATTTCACGATATTATATTTTTAGTACTACATAGATTAGAATTCTTTTCTTGGAACACTGATTGGGATTGGTGACCTTTTGGAATGTTTCCTAGGATGTATATGATTGAAGGAAAAGAAATTTGGAAAGATATTTTTTTTATGTGGTCAATAATTGGATTAATAAATTATTTGATCTTTTATGTGTTTTCTAGGGTGCGTACCATGTGCCTATAGAAATAGAAGTTATTCATGAAGTGTCAGGACCCGACGAACAAGTTAAGGTGGGGTGTTTTTTCTATCACTAGGGCGTAGTTTTTACATTATTATTATTATAGAGAAAACCCATCCTTACATGTAGTGTTAGTGCTTAAGTTGATAATAGTGTCTAAAACAGGGACATTGTTCTATAATATATGGGTTAATGTAACACCGCATAATGAAATAGGGTTAAACACACAAATGATATGAATTATGTCAGCATGGTGCACCATTATTTTAAGGATCCTACCAAATTATAACTCCACAGTTATGTGTTATTTTCCTTGAGTAGTGATCATTATATGTGTGCTAAGGGATGTTTCCCTGGGTGTGTATGAGTTAGGAAAATGAACACGGGAAAGAACATGTGTTAGCATGTGGGGAAATCATTAGTCTGATGACCCTGTGTAGAACATGGGTGGATCTACGGGAGGGTACCACATGTTTGTGGGGGGATTGGTGGTATATTTTGGTATATGACCTGATGACCTTGTTAAGGTGGTATTTTGGTGCTATTAGTGGGACGTAGTTTTTACATATAACATTACAACCAATGATGTGTAGTATCTTATAGGGAAATGTGATATCCAATATCGAACAACATTGGTCTCATCCAATGATCATCATAAGATTTTGTGTGAATATGTGAGTGATTAGTTCTCTTGTGTATGAACTGAACCATCTCTATCCTATTCGGTACCACTTCTAGAATGTAAATTTCTGGAACCCTGAACCCATTCAATCACTATGGAGAACAAAATGGTTGTCTATACAAAGAATCAAATTGTGTCTTATCATTTATAAAGTGGAAACTTTTATTTCTTGAAAACACAATTAATGAGTGTTTTATCATCCCAAAAACTCCAAAATCTATGACACAAGAAAATAACATGTCTTCAATAGTATGGGCAGTCCTATCAGTCTTACCATCAGTTTTTCAATGAAATGTAATGCTAAGGCGTTACTATGATCCAAAATCATGATAGATACATTTTCACACCCTTGAGGTAGAATATGGATGTCAATATGATATTATTATTCTTTAGAGTCTAAGGGGTTGTAGCACCTCCTACTGTACCACTCTGATATAACATCTACCAAGCTCACCACCCTACCCATTATAAAGTGTGCTGATTTTGTCCAACAATACTCTATCGTCCATAAAAAATCATATCATCATAGATATCAAGGTACAAATATAAATAATACAATTTATATTGCATCCCACATACACTGGGGAATATATAATAGTTTTATAAAATTACTAAAAACATATTTATCTATGTTCACCTTTTGGCATACCAAACATCAAGAAAAAAACATTGAAACTACATACATAAACCCAGCCTAAAAAACATAATTCTCAAGGCTCAAAACAACTTTTTTATAACGATATATACAACCAATGGTAAAATATGGAACTAATGAATGACAATATCACTCATAAACAATAGAATATATCATTCATGGATCAAAACCTAGTGTGGTCTATCCACATACAATCTATTGGGAAAATTGCTAAAAACAACGTGGCCTTTCCATAACACCACCTCAGTATCCCCTAACATGGACTCTACCACATATATCACCAAATACAACAGAAAAAGCATTTGGAAAATACAAAATATTCCTCTATCCTCTCCTAAATAAACATGCATCACTAAGTGTAATTCTATTACTCTCTATAAATATCAATATTCATGTATGACATCACTATGTGACTACATGTAAACGTATTATCCACATCATTTCCCTTTCCAAATGCAAAACAAATCATTGCCATAATATTATGAGAATTCCATCAACTATCATTGATGAAGGAATATGTCATTCTCGGTGAAGACACACCTGATGATCCTCTGGCCAATAAAAGAAAAAAATAGTATTCCAAGGACGGAATGTCGTCATAACTTCAAAGTGAAGACAAATTCCTCCAAATAAAGATAGTGGGTGTCATTGTTTTAATCATTAGGATGTATCATTAGAGACCCATAATAATGAAATAATTTCATTTTCATCGTAAAAAAATAAGAGACAAAATGAGAATCATCACAGAAAACCAAAAAAATACCCTCTTATGGAAAGTAAAGTATAGAAGAACCAACTATCTTCTCCTTAGAATTAAAAAATTTAACCAGTACTAGATGTGTTTTAAAAAATTAATGATCCATTTCTATCAATAATATTTGAGGATTAGAAAAAATTGTGATATCTTATAAAGACAACATATAATATCATGTAAGACCAAGGAATATATGTAACGCTTCAACTGCCTTGGGGACCACCTCATAAAAACATGATTATATCATCAATGGATCCACACCCACTCCCAATTGGTAAATGATATACTCCCAAAAACAATCCTCATGATTAGAAACCCACATGTCAATATCTTTATAAATAGATCCTCATGATGGAGAACTCTAAAAATCACACACTATTTATCTACAAGCCCATTATCACAAATGGAGTATATAAGTATTTAATCATTAAAGACCACCATGAACCTATATAGTAAATATTTAATAAATTAATTAAAAAACCCCATGAACACAGCTGGATTATTCATCAAACTAGATAAAACCTCCACAAATTCATAACTTCCAAGACAAAAATAGAAATTAGTCTTTTGAATATCATCATCAATCACTCACATCAGATTATATCCAGATAGAAAATCAATTTTAGTGTACATATAATATCCTATCATTTGATAAAATAAATCATCAATATATTGAATATGAAGGAGGTTTTTCACTACTTCATGGTTCATGTTATGATAATTGAAGAAAATCTAAAAAAAATACTCATCATTCTTCTTGAGAAAACTTTTTCACCCCATGGTGACACACATGGATGAAAAAAACATTCAAAATAAGATTATTGTTCTACCATCCCAAATCCCAAATTTTTAATCCACCATCATATATATATACATTGATAAATGAGAGAATACTGGATATATATAAATCCCAAATTTAATCACCCATCGAGGTGTATCACAAAAATTAACCTGAATAAATACATAATGATACTCTTCAATAACCCTAGGAAACATTTAATTTTGATCCTTGAAAGAGATAATCATAAACTCGGAAATCAAACATGACAAATAAGGAACATGAATTTTACCCCTATAAGGGTCTCTCTCACTCAAATGTACCAATGCATCTCCATCACCATAATATAACAGAAATTGACTCCTAATGTAGCTCGTGATAGCCTAAATTGAATACAACAAATAAATAGAAGGATAATTTCAGATTGTTGTAGAAACAAAATAATTAAATCACCCAAACTGTGGGGATACCCAATCTCTAGATCATAATATCTACATATATCCTACAATTTATCTTGAACTCCAACTAGAGTAGTCAAATCCATGCGCACTAGAATACTATAAACTACATGACCCAATGAATGGATGAGGGTAGGTGATATAAATAACTGAATATATATTTTATTAAAAAAAGTAATCCCACATAGAAAACAATAAAATTCTACCACTAATGATGGTTGGATCACCTATAATTTCATGTTCTCATGAATAATTATACCCACAATCCACTCCAAGACCTCTCTAACCCTAAAGACAACATTTTACATGAATTCTCTTTACATTATGATGATGAGAAGCATCTCGAGGACTCACTTATCCTACCCTATATCTTATCTCCTAATAATAAAATTGTAGAATCTTTTGGTACTTCCTTAGCTAGAACTGCCTCAAGGGTTGGATATAAAGAGTGGCACCTAGTACACACTGATAGATTTAAAATTTCGGGAACTCTCACTATTGTTGACCTTAGGCACCACAGGAATAAAATTGATATGATCAATTATTATAGGTCTAAGAGAATACTCCCAAAGAGAAACAGGTTGATAGGGGATGAGACTAAACCCCTGCTTACTAAAATGTCATTAGTCTTAGAGACTGTGAACCTTTGTCCATTTCCCCACTTCATTGGGAATCATAAAAAATCACATCTTGTGACAATACGGTTATATCCATAAGCGTCTCTAAAACCATTGTTATCACAAGAACCTCTAGATATATCATTATAAAAAATGGGGTGGACTAGAATAGGTTATATATAGATGAAAATACTCTTCAAAATACCTCACATTGGACTACTTATATATGCACAGGTCTGAAATTAATCATAGAAGGGTCCTATAATGGATAACATAGACATACATTATTGAACTCCCATGATGAAGGTTATACAGATCACGAAGACAATATTCCTCCACCATAAAAAAATAAAACATCTCTCAGATGTTGTCTTGGAAGAGATCCCCATGAGAAAATAGAATCCTCCTGATCCATGAGGAATAAGAACCACCACTTCCTCGTTGCACCATGCATCATTTCCACGACTAATAAAACCTTGAACTCATTATGATTTTACATCAAAGTGAAATATATAATATCCTCTTGTAACTAGTCTTCCATGACAACAAAAAAGGGTCATACATAATTATGGTGAATATAGTGCTAAAAAAATAAGGATCCCCTCTTCAAATTGTCGTCATCATCTATCGCCAATCACTGATGATCAATAGTCACATCCTCGGGAATATCTTCATCATGAACAAGATGATGATTTTTTCTAGGAGTCATGCCTACAGTATGAATAAACTGATAGTGATCCAAAATTTTTAATAAGGTTTATCTATCAGTAGTAAATTAATTAATTTATTATTATCATATTAATTATTTTACCAATCCAATGGTCTATATATTTCAAACACATAAACAATGAATAATAATGCACAATCATTTCCTATCACCCTACTCTACAACCATTATCACATCATTCAGTAGGCTTAGTAAAATTAATTTTCATTGAATTAGATCACAAGGGGCCCCAAACACCTAATTATTTAATTGTCACATATGTTGACATTGATTAAAAAAAGGTTGATATCATTGGCCTACCAACCCATTAAATCCCACCTATGCGAAAATAAAAACTACATTATTTCCATCAGACTAGAATACTGATATAATCCTAGAATGACCCCCTCTCCACAAAGATACCACAATGAGGGGAGAGAGATAGTGACTTCTTGAGTACCACGTATATGTGATCTGGGATGGCGAGTAGGATAGATGGTATAATAATCATGTATATGGGAGACGTTACCCTATATGTGAAACTGTAGAAAAATTGATATATCATGAATGTAACAATCAATAACTTGTTATAAACATATTATAGAAATCCCATGTTTATACATGAAATTTCATAAAATATAAAAATAACTAAAATGAAAACTAAAAGTATCATAAAGGAAAATACAACTATAACAACGAAGCCCAAACAACTCACGTAAATCTGTGATATAATAAAAACTATTCCAATCCCTAGTCATCTCCAGTATATTTTAATGTAAATTAATATATATAGGGTGATTGGAATATTTTATTTAGTAGAATCCTCCTTGGATCCTCTAATTTAAAATATAATGAAAGCATGATAAACAATAGAGAACAAAATTCAAACTAAATCGTCACATAAACATGTAAAATAAGTTCTTAGTTTCACCATTGATAACTCTTAGCATGTTTCACATAAAGAAGAGCATCTAATATAATAATGAAACATCATGGGTACCCCACTCCTTTTCTTCTCTATCATTATACTCTACCCCAACATCACTATTTCTAATCCATTACTCTCCAAAATATGAGAGCCCAATAACACCTCGGAAATGAATCAACTCATGCACCTCATGTATCACATAATCACATTATCCAATTCCACAAATTTATATATAGTATAAATGTATTTTACGGGATCCACTAAATTCTGTATGACATGTATCATATCTCTATTATTATAAATCGATCCATTACAGCCCATAAACCATGTAAGTTACCATAGTCTATGATATCTTATAAATGATATTACTATAATAATATATTGGATATTATATATGAGGATACATGATCATGAAATAACCTCAATACATTAAATCACTATAAAAAATATATCAAAAAACTAACCACCAAGAATTATACCAAATTTATCTACCAAGTGATGATAGAAGGATAAGAATGGGTAGTCATCCATCTATTTTGCCAATTAGATGTTAGAGAAAACACCATCAATGATTATACTGGGTGTTGGGTGACCTAAAAACAAATTTCGGGTTGTATTGAAAGCAGTGAATATATAGGTTATATTTTAGCTCACAAGGACACTATAATCAAAATCTAGACATTGAATCAACTATAGATAAAGCCACTCGGCCTCATATATGCCACTAATAAGACCATATATCCTATAATAATTTTTTTAATAAATATGTATTAAATTTATTCAATCTTATTTATCAATTATATCAATTTATAAACTAATTAACCAATAAATAATCTATACCATTTTTGTATATTAAATTAAATGAATAATTATATTAAATTACATGCCCTCAAAGAGTTATCCAAACCAATACCATGGTTTCTCATGATTAAAATATTCTTATAATTTTTCTTCTATCAACAAAAACCCCTTGGGCTATTAATATATTATTCATTATTATCAATATTCCATAATCCCGACACTCACGAAAAACCATCCTATGAAGAAACCAATATAAAACATGAAATCATAAACACCCAAATACCTCATGAAGTGTGTAATGTATAGATGAAAAAAATATGGAACATGAAAATCATCCATTAAAAGTATTCATAAGTGAAAATATCATATCACAACATGAAATCTATGGGTATGCCCAAAATCATCATATTCCCTAATACCTGGTTCAATCCCTATCACCCACATGCCTATCTCTATGAACCTCACCATCATTGTCTTCCTATGATACCACAACATCAATACCTCCACACTGACATCATATCATCCATCCCAAGATCTGACACCATGCCTTTTATCAGATACAACGCACCCCACCCCTTATCACATCATGAATCATAGGATCCACCATCCTAGTCAAATGTCACATTACACAGGGAAGCCCACAATATGATCACTTCATAGGGAATCATGTATCAAAATTTCAATAAAGAACTATAGGCCTGAATATAATGTATCCAATCATCACACGTAAATGTCAAATCCCAAATCCTAAATCAAGGAACATGGTATTTTCAAGATACTGGGAAACTAAGGAATTAGAAATTATCTTAATCAATCAATTAGTTATTATTCTATATTTAATTAATAGTATAATTATTAATGAGTATCAACTATATGAATATTAAGGTATCAATATTTAACAAGGTATCAAATTGAGCTTTAGAATTTAATAAAATTTCATCAAACATTGACAAGAAACATTCTATAATTACATTTGTTTTTATTGTTATCAATATTCATACCATGAATTATCATGAATCACATTCTCCATTAGATCCATTATTAATTTGGAATATAATATTCAAATAGACATGTTAATTTCATCATTTTCATTACCATGAAAATATTAAAATCACTACATTACAATCATGGTGCTTAATTAAGTCTTAATAGAATTATTTACATAATTAATTCTATCATGTCCTTAATTTCCATGTTCAAAAATATGGAGCATGAATTTAAAAATTCCAATAAATAATAACATATATATCACAATATATTGAAAATTTGAAGATAAACTTCTTCCATTGTAGATATAAAATTAACATGTTATAGTTAACTAGTTATATATTAATATGGTTCAACAATAGTTATGATAATTCCGTCTCTATACAAAAGGATAAACCATTATATATTTATGATTTCAAATATTTAATTTAAAAACATTGAATCCCGAACATAATATACATTAATATTCTTCACATGAGAATGTAACATAATCATTGATCGTGATAACTTCTCTAGTAAGAGTCCACATTCCTTTTAGGATGAAAAAATCCACTAAAACCAAAGGAAAAGTTAGAATACATTAGAATTTTGGACATGAGCTTCCATAAAATCACATGGAGAAATAAGAGGAAACATATCAAAACTTCTGATAGAAGAGGTATAAAATACCTTGTGTTACCACAGATCAATGATGGAAGGCCAAAAATCAATCCATGTCGAAGGAATCATCAAAATAATATAACAAATGATCATCATACACTTGGATTAAGTGATAAGTGATAGGGTATGAGGAAATAAACATCCACAATTTTCACTATAGGTACAATAAAATGGGTATTTAATTGGCGTGAAAGAAGTATTAACATCGTGTAAATATAGATCCTTTTACATCACTAAAAATATATCATCATGAGTCATTTTACCAAGAATATTGAAATATAATGTACCACCCTATTATTCAACCTTACAAGGAAAAGAAAATCGAATGGATAACATTATACACAATTACACACCTTGTATTCCCCCTACTTCATGATTTACGTAGTTGATCCCCACTAGAGATTCTTAGAGATTCCACTAAATACTATATGCATTTTATAAATCCAAAGGGTTAGGATTCATGGTTCTATGTAATTTCTTATTTAGATTCATATATGATCACATCCACCTATCTCTTGGTTTTTAATTTTCACACATATAAAAAAATTAATTGTCCCCATATTCTTCTTGTTGCATGATGATGTATTACTCATATCATATGAAGAAAATTATTGCATTAAAATTAATCAATGGTTATACATTATATTCCTTATAATGTGGATATTTTATCTCCAAACTTTTATGTAAAGTTACTCCCTAAATTATATCGCACAGTGGAGGCATTTAATTTTTCTCCATTACCTCTAATATTGTTGAATATATCATTACACATATGATGTAATAATTAATGGTTTCTTTCTTCAGAAATCCTCAAATATTCAATCTTAGTTTTCTATACTAGTAGAATTTCATAATTACTTTTAATAATACTGTTAAAAATTATTTCTGTCTATCTAAAACATATTTTATATTTGTAGGATCCTTTAGTTTGAATACACATTTATAGTTAAGAACTTTTAAATGGTATTTCATCATTTGTATTCAACATATAGGTTTATTATAATATAAAACACATTAGATCATATTAGTAAATTAATGGAAATCCATAAGTAATAACATTATTGACTTATAGGACCAGTGCCATAAGATAATGAATAATCATATTCTTACATCATAGTTTTTTCTATTGAATGTAAGAATTCCACTATTTTAACATAATTTGGACACTCTATAACCAATAGATAATGCATATATCAAAGGTAACATTGATATCATTGATACTAAATATAATTAAAAGAATATATTTTTTCATGAGAATGTGTGGATGAATCAATTGTATATTTTAATATTTATTCTTTTAAAATAATAATTTATTACTTATTAGAGTATAATCCCCTAAAATGAAATATCTCAACACTAACTAAAGGAAATAGGAATATATATCAATATGTGGGAAAATAGATAATACAAGGTTTGTTCATATTATGGGTACCTAATCTATATTGTGTTTGGGTTTAGTTAAAGAAACATTTTCCCACGCTTATCAATCTATAGAAAAATGTAATAAGGGAAGGTGTCCTCATTTTCCCAATAGCATTTTCTAAACTAGTTTCTTTTGTCTATGTTTTTATTGGATCCCATAAATTCATAAATTCATTATTTAATCACATTCAAAAAAATATTCCTATGATCTTCAGGATGTTAAAAAATAGATATATATTATATTATTCCTAAAATTTAGAGACCATAATATCCATTTTAAGGTTTTATGCATTATATTTGCATCTTTTGTAAGGACACACAATTAAACACTACACAAGCTTGAGTTATAAGATTATAATTCACACTATTACAATCATTAGATCATTATAATTTAGATTTTTTTCACAATAATTCCATCACCCTTAAATCAATTAATATTACATCTCAAGGTGGAAAAATCCACTCAAATTCATTTTTTATAATAGTACAAATTATTTATGTCATAAAAAGATCAATTTTCTATGAAATGTAATTAAAATTTTAATTTAAAACCCATAATTCTCTATAGTGATCCATAAAACCTAGTGAAAACATTTTTTAATTTTTAATGAGTATAAAAATATCAATAATTGACACATAAAAACTATGAAAACACTCATTCTTCTGTGAAAACACTTAAAACTATTCCCTTTAAAGATTTAATTAAGTCTCAAAATAATATATTTTTACAATAGAAATCCACTATAAATCCAAAATACATTCACATAATATTTCATAAAAATATTAAAGTAATCAATTAATATTACAATTATTTTATTTATGTAAAGATAAATTATTGGAAACACTATATTCATGTTATAAATTTAACCATTAAAAAGTGGAAAAAATATCCTTTTAAAATTTAACACAATAGCATAACCTATGAGATCAAATGATTAAAATTAATCACCATATATATCACATATAAATCATATTTGTTACACCACAAGAATATATATAAATATTTTTTAAATAAATTCATATTTTCTTTTATATCTTGTAATTCCGTAAGTCAAACATTTCATTCGCACTAAACTGACAAGTTGTATGAAACACCGAGTTGGCGTATGATACAAGCAACACTAAGTATAGATTTTTATAATTGTATAAAAGAAATTTGTTTTTATTATGTTATATTAAATATAAATGAAATATTTCACTACATTCAACAATGAAATATCTTGATTTACAAGAAAAAGAGACCATTCCATTATAGCATGTGTGGAATGCATTACAAAATTTTACTAAATAACGATATATTATTAAACTATTTTTATTTAATGAGATATAAAATAGATTCTCAAAATATTATTGAGAAAATTTTGATTTTTAGATAACAGTAACATTCATCCTATGAATTATCTATACATGATATAAGAACAAATCCAATTTTTTGAAATAAAGATGAATTAAAAAAATACAGTTTTTCCACCTTTTCTTGGAACAACCATTTTAAATATAGTTTTAACACTTTCATATATTATATTTTACAAAATATACCTCTTATTTTGAAGTGGGACACGAAAATTTAATTTAGATAATGTTTTTTAATTATTCAAATATATTCATATTTTAATGAATAGTGGAAATACATTATTTTAATTCAAAACCTCATTTCCATCTAATTTATTTATATAGTTAAATTTTCATTTAAATTAGTTTTAAAGTGTATTTGGAACATTTATTTAACATTTAATATATTGTTCATTATTAGATGTAATTTCAGTTTGAAATTAGATATAAAGGAACATCAATCATTTGACGGTTTTTACATTTAAAAACTTATTTTCTCTTTTTGACAACGAGAATAAAATTTAAATTAATTTATAAAACATCTTTCTTTTTAGAATTGAAAAAAATATTCCATATTTCAAAAAAGTGTGTCAAAATTATTTTAATATGTTACTTTTATTTTTAGTACATTATAATTAGTATCTTTGGTAATATTAATTTACCACAATAAAAGGTAAATCATGTAAATTAGGGAAACATACAATATGATAAGGACAATAAAATTACACTTAAATATTATGAAATTACATTGGATATATTTTAGTGAACCCATATTATATAAGTTATATAATTGATTAATTTAATGAACTTTTTTACACTATAGTGGTGCAATTATAAATAAAACAAAAGAATGTGGAAACATGTCAATCACTTATCTCTTATAAGTATAATAATTTTAATGTAGTGATAACCTTGAGAAATTTTATAAAATAAATTTCCCCATAAAGGTAATTAATGTATCTACATAATTATTATTTATTTATAATTTTTTCAGATTCAATAATTACCATAAGTGATGACACAATAGTGATGTAATAATTATTTTATTAATTGTAATATAAAATTAATGGTTTTAAAAATATTTAAAAATTACAATATCAAATAAATAATATTATACATGAATTTATAGTTTACTCTGACATGTAATTAGTGTATTATATTTTTTTGAATATAACTACTCGTTGGTTTATATTTAATGTCAAATAAATGAATAGTGTCAAATTTGACACTATTGATATTTTATAAAAATAAAATCTTATTAAATTTATTCAAAATCAAAAAAATAAATATTGAAAATTATAAGGTCCAAAATGTAATAATTTATCCAATTACGGGAAATTGAGAACACATAAGTAAGTATTTATAGCAATTTAATATTTATAATATTATTACTATAATTAAAAATAAATATATCAAATAAGGATAAATTGAAATGAAAAGGAATAAAACAAAATCTAAACATCTATTAATTTTATTTGTTTAGAGGATTTAGACCCATACTCATTATATCATATAATAAATTCACTTTTGGGGAATTTTAATTTAAAAATTAATTTATATTAATTAAATAGTTTTGGTATTTCCAAAGGTTCCCCTCACCTCTTCCATAAAAGGTAACATATCCATCTATTTTAATAAGAACTCTTATGATATTTTTCTCAACCGACCAAAACCGATTCACACTCCCAAAATCCTTCACATCATTCAAGGGGCCACCCGTTGGCCAAAATTGTATCCCAAATAGACTATTTGTGCAAATAAATAGAAGATACATAAAAAGAGGTTATTTTTTAATCACCTCTTTCAAAATGATTTTCTTATTCAATATTATATTCATATATTTATTCCATAATAAATTAATAAATCCAGTTTATTCTTCCTTCATATATGTTATTAAAATTTTTGGGCATCCATATATCTCATTTTATTCATCCTAAGAATAAAAATATCACAACGGGTGTGTACGTATGGCTTACCGTCTCCACGTTGTGGTGTAATTATTTATTCAACAATACAAAATTTGGACTTCTATATTGATGAGTATAATGGATTTAAATAATGAATATAACATGATAATTATTATTTATTATTAATATATCATCCAATTCATTACCATTTGACCATTAATTGAATGACGTCTTCGCTCATGCGTACGTACAACATACCGTCTCCATGATGTGATGCAATTCATTATATATACTATTAATTATAACATAGTTAAATACATGAATGGAATGATTAAATATTATATATATTATACTAAAGTCATTATATATATGGTATTACTATATCCATGTAAGTGGAATGTGAACATATTTGACAAAACGTTCATAAGAACATATAATTATTAACATATGAATAACTGGTGACAATGAAATGTTACAATCAAAAAGATGATAATACGATCATATATTATATTATAAAAATTATTATGATTTTGGAATAAGTCAATAAAATTATTTAAAACATTATATATGAGGTTCATACACAAACAAAGCATATCTGACCTAAGGTAAGGGATAATTTCACAATCTCATTATTTTATATTATTTATATGTAAGTATTTACTGAGGTATATTTATCATCTACATCCATGTTTCCTATATATGTAATATTATTTATATTCATGTAACATTTTTTAAAATAAATTCTACCCAATGGTTAATGTTTATTAAATGTTATTAAAGGAATCTTCTAGAGTTTCTCGATACAATGTACTTTTTGACATTTTCGATAAAAGTACAAGGATAATGTTTTTTAACTTACAATACTTGAATGAATTTTAACGTCTTTATAACACCTTATTTATATTAATATTACTGACCATGATTTAATATTTTCATTCAAATAAATTATTTTCTTTTGTAATATCAAGGAAATTTGAGAAATGAAATTTTTTTTATAAAGAAATCCTAATTTCCACAAGAATTAACTTTGTGTGTTTTATAAAAATTATTTTTCATCAAAGATGATGTTCATAGTATCTGTTTATGTTCCTATTCCTATTATTATTACGATTTTATGGTCTTAATGGTGGAATCATATTTCATATGGATTGTGTTATTATATAATGATGTTTAAAAAATCCATTTTATTTCATTGGTTATTCTATGATGAATGATTTAGGTTTCTATGGCACATTTATGAATGATTTCATTACAAAATTTGTGTGACCAATATGTCAATCAAATGAATTGGGTAATGATTTATATCTCATGAGACATAAATGACTTGAATGGAATGTAAATTTGGTTCAGTAATACATGGATGTAATGGAAAGTAAATTTGATTTAGTAATACATGGCTGGAACATCATGTAATCTTGGTTTAGTGATGGACATTTTCCATTATAATGGTCATGGAAGAAATGACTTGGTTTCTATAGAAATTATATTATGTAGTTATTTTTTTTCCCAAAATTACATGTTTTATGCCAATACATTTATCTAATGGTTCAATATTCCATTATGATTTATTCCTTATAAAATACCAATATGTATGTCATGAATCAAGATTTTTCTATACGTTAAATTTGGTATGTATTTTTTCAAATGTAAAGATAATTTTTTACATTCTTATGTTATGTTTGGTAGTATATTTTTCTTGCTTACCCTAAATGATCTTTTCATATAACCCCTTTTTATGTTTCTTTTCCCCTTTCATTTCAATAAGAGACTAAGTAATATGTATTATAAAATGGGTTCTAGTTATGAAGGATAAATCAAGAGAATATGTAGATGTTTTATAAACTTGTTGTTTTTGTTTTCTAGTTTCCAATGGCACTAAACTAATACTGACTCTATGTGTATATATGTGTCATGTTTTATGTATTCTAAAAAATTAATGTATTGTCATTGCATGTCATTCAGGGGTCTTTAAAGTATGTATTAGAGTTATGTTTTACATATCCTGTGGAAATTAGGATGCGAAAACATTAGTGAGATCCCTAGAGATATATCTCTGGTATATATAGGGATTTCTCTATGGGTACATATAACTATATGTTACATTCCAAGAATTCTGGTAATTATCATGAATAAACTAGGATAAATCTAAGATGGTAGAGATTGGAAGTACTCCCCTTATATTACATTGTTCTCGTATAATGATATTTTCCATTTACACTATTCTTTTTGGGTTTTGGACAATGGATGGAACCTAAAGGAACTGTGTTAATGATCATTGCACTGGGTAATGTAATGATTATCCTATTAAACAACCAATTGTTATTGGAGATTGAATAAAAAATAGGATTTCTATACTTACAAAATCTATGAATGTTGGGAAAAGTCCCTGAAGGTAACATTGCAGCATTTTTGGGTTGATCGTGTTTGTTGAAAAAGCATGTTTCCATGGAGAATTATCTAATTCTCGAGAATTTTTTGACAATGAATGATGACAAAGGAATGGACGATCTGGAAGCGGTACAAATGATAAGTAGAAGGTGGCCCCGTTTTCCAGTGTTTGCCAAATTTTTGGGGTTCAACATTTGGAGGTTTTTGAGCATCGCGAAAAGAGGATTTCCATGAAGATCATATTTTTATATGGAAAATGCATGAATTTCGTGAAGATAGTGTTCATGGATTGGATTTCGCGAAGACAAGAAGAATGTTGACGATGTTCTTTGCGATTATGTCTCGCTTCTTGAATGTAAAAGGTTGAAGCGCATCGAGGCAGTTAAGGGCTTTATTAGGGAGCTTTGCGGAGAAGGCATGAAGGGATTGACGGAATGCTCCGTGATTATGATGAGATCCGTGATCCGAGAATTTATGAGGTGCTTCGCGATTTTGAGAGAATTCCGGCAGAAATTTCAGAGCTTCACGATTGGTGCTGATGTGGCGCTGACTTCGCGCGGAAGGGTTGAGGGTCAATGGAATTGCTTATAAATAGAGGTCTACCCCCTCGAGAGAAGAAGATAGAGTTTTCGAAGAAAATATTTTTCTCTTGGTTCGCGAAGGTGGTTCATGAAGAAAATGTTCTTAGAGAAAGAGAGGTGCTTCGCGGCACCTAATCTAGCTCTGCGAAAGGAAGTGCGCTTCGTGAGGCCACGTGCAATAAGGAGTGTCCTCCGCGAAGAGGCAGGAGCTCCTCGACGACCTATGCATTGAGAAGGCTTGAGCTTCATGAGAGTGTATCGTGAGAGTTCTTCGCGAAAGAGAAGGAGCTTCGCCAAGGCTTGTTTGAGATTCTCAAAATTGGGAGCCTCGTGAAGTAGGTTTCTTTGAAAAGGTATTTTCAAAATGAATTTCTCATTTTTCATGGCCAAGGTGGAATTCATCAGTGGATGAACTTTGAACTTCAACAGAGCATCTATCCACAGTTGAGGATGTATTATTTCATGAAAATGAAGAGAACTACAGGTCTATAAACCATGATTGGATCTTCTGAAGAAGCAGTTAGCTCACATAAGTTGAGAGAGCAGTGAGTTCTCAAGTTGTGAGTTGTTGTAAACCAGGAGGGACAGTGAGCCCGCTTCGAACTTGTAAACAGTTGTGAGATTATAGTGGAATTGGTACATTGGCACAGTGCCGATGTATTCTCCTTGGAAGTAGCCCAGTGATGGTAAACCAAGTAGAAATTGATGTGTCTTGTGCATGATTTAAGGTTTGCTCATACTCTGCATCGTGAAGGTGAGAGAAGAGTGTTTTTTCATACAGCAGAACAAGATCAAAAGGGGTAGTCGTTTTAATCTGTCAAACCCTGATTCACCCCCCCTATCAGGTTATCTAGCCCAGTTGAACTAACAATTGGTATCATAGGAAAAGGTTAATATTATTGTTTCTCTCTCAATTGTAAGTCACTAATCATAAAGGAATTTTGATCTTCGTCGGGAACAATTTTCAGCTATGGAAGAATCAGATGCAACACTACTTCCGATCATTAGGAATAGATATCTTTACAGCAACAATGCATGGAATCACAGCTGATATTAATATTAGTGCTTTATCAGTAGCTGAGCGAAGAGAATTTCATGTTAATGCAAAGGGATTCAATGCTCTTGGGGGATCCCTATCCAATTCTATATATACAAAGGTGATGCCATGCAAAATATCACATGCTATGTGGGAAAAGTTGTTTAACATATATGAAGGTGATACAAAGGTCAGTGAAGTGATGTTTCAAGTGTTGTGGAACAAGTATGATGATCTGAGGATGACCCAGAATTAATCTGATGATGCATTCATTGAAAGGGTAAATGTTGTTTTAGATGACATGTGAGGTCTTGGCGAAGTTATTGAAGACATAAAGATTGTGAAGCATTTCTTGAGGAAACATCGACCTTGGTTAAATCCAAAAGTTTCTGTTTTGGCAGATAAAGTCATGAAATAGATGACACTGGATAACCTTCCCAACACCCTTGTTTCATATGAAATGAGAAATGATGATTACGATACTGTGGAAAATGGGAAATCCAAAGAGGTGGCATTTATGTCCATGAAGAATCTCACCATTGAATAATCTCAGGAAGAAGAAGAGACAAATGATGTGATGTCATTCCTCTCCTCAAACCTTCAAAGAGGAAAAGGAATTTTTAAAGGGAAGCTTCCACTTGCTTGTTATTGATGTGGTAAGGTTGTACATCTTTCGACAAGGTGCCCCAAAACATTCCAAGAGGATGATGACGTCGATGAAATCGAAATTCCCAAGAAGAAGCCTCCAGCCTATGGGAAATGAAAGAAACAATTCAAGAGAAATTTATTTAATAAAAATAACCTTCTTTTAAAATAATATGATAGTTCAGATGAGTCTAAGGTAGAGGAGGTTGAAGAGAAAGAGAACGATAGAGACCGAGGAGAAAATGCTATGGTGGAAGTTGTCGGTAGTTCACATAATAAGAATGAAATAGAAGCTAATGAAGAAGAAGAAGAAGATGAGGGAAGCGTTGATATGTATACATACTTAAAGGCTTATCTTTAATGGATATATGTTTGTAGAGACAAAAAGAGAATGCAAACAAAGTTGTTCATGACTCCAAACTCTATATGCAGTAGTAGGAAGAATAGAAGTCTGATTTGATGGAAGAAATCAAGAAAATCATGTCATCAACACCAGAGATCTCAGAATCAGTTGGTGAGTATAAAATAAAAATTTAAGAATAGAAAAGGGATATCGATAGCTTGAATAACACTATGAATGATCAAATCAAGAGTATTGAAGAACAAGAAGGAGAAATTGTCAGTTTGCGGAAAAAGGTTAAATATCATGAAAAACTCTTGACTATTACTGGGTCACCAGGAAAGCAGATCACTCAGAAAACTGAGAAGCTGATAGTGGAGAATAGTGTTTCAGCAGAAAAGAATAATCAACTTTTTTCAGATGTTAAGAATGATGGGGGGATTGATCGAAAACATAAAGCTGTAAAAGATGAGGTTAGACCGCAACCACCCACTCCGAGACTGAAGGTGGATTTGGGAACAGGGAAGAATCAAAATATTCATAGATCCCAAAGGGAAACTAGCAGTGTAGAAGTAACATGAATAAATTCACCTTATATCCGGTGTTATTGTTGTCGTAAAATGGGACATTCACAGTATGTGTGTTCAATAGCCTAGAGATATCAAAGGGCACAAGAACAAAGGTGTCATCCAATTAGAGAATGGTTCCCTAGAACATATTTCGAAAGGAAATTTTTTTGGTAAGGAGGATTTGGGAACTTGTCTAGGTACTGCACTTTGACCATACAGAGGGATAGGCCAAAGCAGAACCAAAATGTTCACAAGCAGCAGATCAAGGAATCAACAGGTGAGTTGAAAAATCAAAATTGATTTGCACCTTTGCAAGATGAAGTCGGTCCATCATACTCTAAGAAAGATCAGAAGTATCAATCCCTCTCAATAATGAAGGTAAAATCATGGTCCAAGAAGAAAAAGGATGATAAGGAATTGGTGGAAAAAATTTCCCTTAAATCATCATATCACTCTGGTGTGTGGATCCTTGAAAGAAGCTGCACATATCACTTGAAAGGTAATAAGGATCTCATTACAGGAGTAAAATATGACAAAGAAGGAGTTTTCAAGTTTGTAAATGTTGAAAGCCTGTAGATAATTGGATCAAGAAAGGCCATGTTTGGGGGCAAAGAGATGAGACGTGCTGATGTCTTAGTAGTAGAAGGCCCTAGTCATAATTTGCACAGTGTTAGTCAACTATGTGACTCAGGACATTCTATAAGGTTTACTAAGAAGGTGTGTATAGTTAATGGAAGAGACAGGGCAGTGGTTATATAGGTAAAGATAACAAAGAGAAATCTCCCCTGGTAAGTGGAGAAGAAGATATATGGTTTCTATCTAGAGAGGAAGAAAACAAGTTTGTGGCATAAACGACTAGGACATCTAGGCCAACAATATATGGAAGATCTGGTAATGTTTTATGCAGAAAGAGACCTCCCTAATCTATCACATATTCGTATCCACACATGTGATTCATTCCAACAAGGGAAGATCATCAGAAAGACATATTAGGAAAAGGACCAGCAATCAACAAGAGTGCTCAAATTGGTGTGTGTTGATGTTTATGGTCCGATCCGACCAAGAAAAATTGATGGAAATAGGTAATATGTTCTCTTAATTGATGAATATAGAAGAATGGCATGGGTATTTGTTATTTCCCATAGGTCAGATGTGTTCAGCTGCTTAAAACAGTACCGAAGGGTGTGCGAAAGGATGCTTGAACCGAAAATTCTGAAGTTCCGTACTGATAATGGTATGGAATTCAAGAACAATTAGGTGGATGACTATCTCGAGAAACATGGGATAATACATCAATTTTCATCAGAAAGAACTCCCCAACAGAATGGAGTGGTTGAAAGGAGAAATTAGATCATCAAAAACATGGCCAGAACAATGCTCATTGAAAAAGACCTACCAGAGAAATTTTTGAAGGAAACAGTTTTGACATAGGTCTAAATTCTTAATAGGGTTCTGTTGTGTCTGAAGGAAGGAAAGAATCCGTAAGAAATGTGGTATATAAAGAATCCAATAGTGAAATACTTTCTAATATTTTAAAGTAAGTGTTTTATCCTCAACAAGGAAAACATATGAAATATGAATCATGAGGAGATGAGTGGATATTCCTTCGATACTCAAGAAAAAACAAGGCATATAAATGCTTTAACAAAAGGCTGGGAAAAGTAGTTGATAGCAATGATGTCACTATAGTGTAAAATGAGGAGATCATTCAACAGTACTATGATCAATTTCCTGATTAGAGTGATTAGGAAGAAAGCAACGCAGGGGAAGAAGATGTGGATGATGTTTATTCATAAGAAGATACTGATGATTTTCATGAGTATGTAAAGTCCGTATCTGCAAAAAAATCCAAGGAATCAAGCTGAAATTGATAGGAAAAATGTCATTGGTGATCAGTTAGCTCCAGTTCAGACAACAAGAATGAAATCAATGTAGTAGAAATCTCTACTATCACAGGTTGAGCCGAAGTTCTTTGCTGATGCAGCTGAAGATGAACATTTGCTTTAAGAAATGAATGAAGATCTTGTTCAAATTGAGAAAAATCAGACGTCAGAGATTGTTTTGAGGCCATCAGATAAGAATTTCATCAGGACTAAATGGGTCTATCTCAACAAGATGAATGAAGATGGAACAATGATTCCGAACAAATAATCACTAGTGTGCAAGGGGTACTCCCAGATCGAGGGAATAAATGTTGATGAGACATTTGCACCGGTTGCAAGGATGGAGGAAATCAGATTATTCCTAGCAATTGCAGTGCAGTAGAAGTTCAAAGTGGTTCAGATGGACATAAAATGTGCATTTATGATTGGGGTTCTAGAGGAAGAGGGTTATATTGAGCAGCTAGATGGTTTTCTCATTCATGAGGATGAGAACAAGGTTTAAAGACTGATGAATGCGTTGTATGGGATGAAACAAGCACCAAGAGCATGGTACTCAAGGCTTGAACAGTTATGAAGAAGATTGGTTTCTAGAATGGGGGAGTTGATTACAATCTCTATTTCAACAACAACAGTAATCAATGGATGATTGTCTTGGTTTATGTTGATGAAATAATATTTGGCGGATCAGATAAGGCTCAGTGCAGACAATTTTCCAAATTCATGAAAAGTGAGTTCGAAATGAAAATGATTGGAGAGATAACATTTTTCCTTGGTCTACAGGTGACACAAAGAAGGAATGGAACATTCATTTCACAATCCAAATATTACAATGTGGTTCTAAGAAGGTTTTTAATGGATAATTCCAAGGAGATGAAGACTTCAGTTGCTACCTAGATGAAATTATCAAAAGATGACGATGGAAAGGTAGTTAATATCACAGAATACATGAAAATTATTGGAAGTTTGCTATACATGACCGCAACAAGGCCTGATATTATTTTCCCCATATTCCAAGATGTGAGATATTAGAGAAATCCCAAAGAAAGCAACATTCTTGCAGTGAAAACGAATACTTCGGTATTTCAAAGGCACCACGGATTTTGTTCTGATGTATAATGAAAAATATCAATCAGTGTTATTGGGTTACAGAGATGCAGGTTTGGTTGAATCAGCAGATGAAAGAAAATCAACATCATGAGGTGCATTCTATATTGGTGGATTGTGTATTTCTTGGAAAAGAAAGAAGAAAGATTTCATTTCATTGAGCACTGCAGAAGCTCGGTATATTGAGGCCACTCAAACGTGCACATAGTTAATATGGATGAAGCAGCAGCATGATAATATGGGAGTTGAAGTGAAGTCTCTTATCATAATCTATTGTGATAACTCAAGTTCTATAAATCTTAGAAAAAATCTCTTCCATCACTCAAGGACAAAGCACATTGAGATAAATTATCATTTTATCAAGGAGAAGGTTGAGCATGAGATCGTAATGTTAGAGTATGTGCCTACAGAACTACAGGTTGCAGACATTCAAAAAAACGCCTTACCCAAGGAAGAATTTAAAAGTCATCGACTGGATATGGGAGTTTAATCATCTCCATGCACTTCAAAGAGTGTGGATGTGGAAGCCCCCCCCCCCCTCTCTTAGGTATGATGTGTTTTTCCCTAATGTGCTGGTATGGGTTCTCTACTCTGTTACAGACTGCAAATGAGTGGCCTTTGGGTTTGTTGACAAAGGGGGAGAAAATAGTGATTGTTCAAGGGGGAGAAAGTGTGGTAATTTGATAAATCATGATTGATATCAAGAGAATCTGATAAGTGGATCAGCGAGATAGGAGGAGTGCAATGAGATAGGGGGATAATATTTAATTTGACGATGCTAGAAGTGATCGATCAAAGCATAGATATCACAATAGCTGACAATTGGGATAAATGTAGAACAATGATGTTGGAATGGTGGGAGACGTTTTCCAGCTACCACCAATTGGTATCAGTGTGGATCATCAATTGGTATCAATTTTTCAATTCGTATCAGTTTGGAATTGACAATTGGTGTTTCACATGAAGTGTTTCATTGATGAACTTTTCATACTACTCTTGTTTCTCATGCCGAGAATTTATCATGTGGGATTAGAGTACGTGTTAAATGAATCCTTGATTATTATAACAATCGCAATAGGTGAATGGTGGTAGCGGTTGGAAGGAGATTTAGTGAGGTATCAATGTGCAAAAAATCATTCTGAGAAGAGTTGTGAAGAGTTTTCAAAAAACCCAAGGGGGAGATTGTTGGGAAAAAAGTCCCTGAAGGTAACATTGCAGCATTTTTGGGTTGATTGTGTTTATTGACAAATTAAAGTTTCCATTGAGAATTGTCAAGTTCATGAGAATTTTTGACAATCTATGTTGACAAAGAATGATGACAAAGTAATGTACGATCTGGAGGCGGTACAAAATAGCAGTACATGGTGAAATCGTTTTCCAGTGTTTGAAATTTTTTTGGGGTCCAACATTTAGAGGTTGGTGAGAATCGAGAAAAGAGTATTTCCATGAAGATCATATTTTAATATGGAAATGGCATGAATTTTTCAAAGATAGGGTTCATGGATTGGATTTTGCGAAGACAAGAAGAATGTTGACAGTGTTCTTTGCAATTACGTCTAGCTTTGCGAACAACAGAGGTTGAAGTGCATTGCAGTGGTGAAGGGATTTGTGAGGGAGCATTGCGGCGAAGGAGTGATGGGATTGAAGGTACACTATGTGATTATGATGTGATCTACGATCTGAGAATTGCCGAGGTGCTTTGCAATTTTGAGAGAATTCCGGCAGAAATTTCGAAGCATCGCGATTTGTGATGACGTGGTGCAAACTTCGCGCAGAGGGGTCGAGGGTCGGTGGAATTGCATATAAATAGAAGTCGACCCCCTTGAGAGAAGAAGAGAGTGTTTTCGGAGAAAATATTTTTCTCTCGGTTCGCGAAGGCAGTGTTCTTCGTGAAAGAGAGGTGCTTTGGGGCGGCTAATCTCGCTCCGCAAAAGGAAGTGCGCTTCGCAAGGCCGCGTGCAATAAGGAGTGTACTTCGCAAAGAGGCAGGAGCTCAGTGATGAAATAATCATTGTGAAGGCTTGAGCTTTGCGAGACTATTTCGCGAGAGTGCTTTTCTTAAAGGTAGGAGCTTCACGAAGTCTTGTTTGAGCTTCGAAAAATTGGGAGCCTCGTGAAGTAGGGTGCTTTGTGAACGTATTTTTCAACGGAATTGCTCAGTGTTCAGGGGAAAAGGGGTATTCATCAGTGGATGAACTTTTAACTTCAACAGAGCATCTATCAACAGTTGAGGATGTATACATTCATTATTTTGAAGAGACATATAGTTCTATAAACTGTGAGTGGATCTTCTGAAGAAGCAGTGAGCTCACTTCAGTTGAGAGAGCAGTGAGTTCTCAAGTTTTGAGTGGTTGTAAACCAGGAGGGACAGTGATTCCGCTTCGAACATGTAAACAATAGTGTGCTTATAGTGGAATTGGTACATCAGGACACTGACGATTTTTGCTCCTTTGACATAGCCCAGTGAGGTTGAACCAAGTAAAAATCATTATGTCTTGTGAATGCTTTAAAGATTGTTTATACTCTGCATCGGGAAGGAGAGAGAAGAGGGTTTTTTCGAACAACATACCAAGATCAAAAGGGGCAGTGATTTTAATCTTCCATACCCATATTCACCCCCCTCTGAGGGTATCTAGCCTAGTGGACCTGACAATGTATCATTCTACACTTGAAAATGAGTAGTGAAGGAAACAACATTCAGCTGAGTCCTTTAAGAGGCAATGTCCACAATCATTCAGTGGGTCTTCTGATCCACATTTTTCTGTACAAATATATTAGTAAAAAATAAAATATATCTTTCATACATTGCGTTCCTGAACATGAAAAAGTCATTTTTTTTGTTTATTTTTTAGAAGGAGAATTAGGATAGTTGTGGACTCCTATCAAGAATACAAATCAGTAAGATGAAATTGAATACATGGAATTAGATGAGTTTATGAACCTATTTTATAATAATTATTTTCCTTGTCATCATCTAACAAATATTTAAATGGTTTTCATTGAGATTAAGAAAAAGTATGATGAATGCATTAGTACATACAGTGGAAATTTTTCATGAATTTCAAGGTATGATTTTGGATTTATGACTCAAAATGAATTTAATGTTGATCGACTCTTCAGTGGCCTAAAACCAATAAATCTAATGGGATTATCCATAAGAGACTTAAATTTCTATGAATAGATTATGTGTTGTGATATCAAGTTAGAAATGGTAGTTAGTGGTACAAATAAATCTCATTGTTTTGACTAGAAATGAAAGATGAATTTGAGGATAAAATCTCAAAAGAATGGCGAAAAGAAGATGAAATATTCATTTTTCTCAATTTGTGGAAAAAAGAGTTGTAGAGATAGTGTTAATTGTCCAAAAAAAATTAAGTGTGGAAAATAACTGCATCGATTAGCTCAGTGATGATGTAATTGCAAACAAGTTTCTAATGATGTGAATTGAGAAAAGACAACATAGAAAACACCACACACACTTAATGAAAAATGTTAATGGAAATTGGAGAATTATGTTAACCAATGGCCAAATACAAGGGTTAATGATGATGATCGGTGTCAGCATCCTCTTAATGAAAATGATAAATGGATGTCTCATGCAATAAGTATTGGTGATGTATAGTATGATAATGAAGTGGTTCTATGATTGAGTATTTATGTAATGATGTTCCAGAATAATATAGCAGAATCACTTTTATGGTATTATGGAACAATGAAACGTATATGTATTGGTATTCTATCATTTTTACTTCAGAGTATATGTTGAGTTCTACTAATAACCAAGAAAATTGTTTGAGTTGAGAAGGTGATGGTTTTGGAAAAGACATGTTTAATGGAATGATTTCCCTTAATTCGAGCATGTTGTTGAGATAATGATATTTAGAAAAAGATATTGTGTATTTTAATAAATAAATTGGATGATACTAGATACATTATAACTGTTTAAGGATTTTTTGAACAGGGGTTTATGAAATCAATGATTAGTTTTTAGGTTTTTGGGATTAATAAAAATGAAGCATGCATGTTCCCAATAAGGATATATAAAAATTAGGCTATTACCATGTTTCAAGATGATACATGTTTAATCTAATAACATGTCAGAGTGTGACAACCAAGAACTACTCTATGAGATAAGGGACATAAATGATTATCCGATTAAGTTCACATCTTTCTAATGTTATAGATTTTTTAGTTTTTGGAAATATTTTATGGTTATTCATTGATGAATATTATAATTTATACTCCGGTAATGGTTTATAAATCATTGTATTACGTCACAATAGGTAAAGATCTATATATTTGATTACATGTGCTAACCATTTTATTTAGAAAGATGGAAGGGCATATCATTCTATTGCATGATCTGCTTATACATCAATAATGAAAAAATAAAATTAATTTGATTAAATAAGAGATGATGTATAAATTGATCAAGTCATGAAAACTAGTGAGATTTCACAAAAATTAATTAAGTGTTTATTCACATGAAAATTGGTCCTATTTATGGAAAGGATCTTTAAAACCAAATTTTTTTTAGTTCCTTCTTATCTGATGAATAATATGGTCTATTAAATCATCACATATTTTTGGCTTTCTAGTTGTTATCTAGCTCCAAAACTATATCTCTATCATAATCTATCCAAAATTGAGGGTTAGATTTTTTTCCATATCCATCTTTCCACTTCCCACCTATGTTCCCCTATAAAAAAATCCTAGTGATGAGAATATTTGGGAAGCCTTTATTGTAACATCACATGTAAATGAAGAATAAGATATATTTCATATTTCTTAATATTTTTGAATTAAATATTATTTTTACTTTAAAGGGGTTCCTAGGTTCGATAGCGTACCAAATACGCAACAACAGGTTTTTTTGAAATGTAACGTGGCACACTAATAATATAATATTATTTTTTTAAATGGTAGTTAACTCCTTGTCTTTGTATTGTTGGGAATGTATGAAAATAACGACAATATGGTTATAAATATTTTTTAAATGTATTTATATTATCCAATAAAAAGTTATAGGCTTAAAATTTGAGTAAATCTAATTTTAAGCATAATTTACATTAAATGACCAATTTATCGGATTTTAATGGAGAACCCTCTTTAAATATCATTTTTGTTACATTAATACATTCTATATGACTAAATAAAATCCTTCTTTACAATGATTACATCAAATTTTACTTTGGGTATTTTTTTGGAATTTTTCGGATGAAGTTCATTTTATTAATGAATAGTGAAAAATATTGTATTTTAATTCAAAAATGACTATTAATATAATTTATTTATATGGGTAGACTATCATTTTAATTGTTTTTAGAGGGAAATTAAAATATATTATTACTATTTAATCCAATGTTGGACATTGGAATTAATTTCACTTTGAAATTGGACAAAAACAAGTATCAATCTTTTGACAATTATTGTTTCTTAAAAACAAGATATTTGTTTGGATAACCGGAATTAATTTTAAAATTAATTAATTCCACTTATATGTTTTGAATAAGTAAAAATAGGCATCAATTTTTAATTCGGAATATCAAATAATTCTTAGGCTGAATTTTCGGTATTTTTTTGAAAAACCTCAATTTTTGAGGAATAGTGAAACCAAATAGTGGTAGTTAAAAAAACTGACTTTTTCATTTAAATGAAATTTTACCACTTCTGTGAATTGAATTTCAAAAATACACCATACATGGTTGTTATCAAGAAGTAAAATGTGGTTAATTAAGATGAAAATAATTTTGGCTGAATAGTAACTTTTGACTTTTATTTACCGCGGTTAAAGATAAATAGGGTAATTAAAGGTTAAAATAATATTAACATAATTTGAAATTACCTTAACACTTGTGATAAAATTATTTTATGAGTATTGGCAGACCATGGAAATCCTTGGGTCGATTTTGGGACCTCATGGAGCCACTTATGAAAGATAATGACACTTTAGATTAATTAATCTAATGTGAAGACAAAATTGGAATTAACAAAAAATGATTAGTAATTAATTTTTATGTGGTCTTATATAAGTCGTATTTTCTTCTATGAATATTATTTGAGAAGCTAAAAATATTTCATACATGATATTATTTTGTTTATAATTTTTAGACGTCGAATAAATTAAATTATTTATGACACAAAAATGATGCAGTATTTACCTCCTTAATAAATGATTTAAATAATTAAAATTATAATGATTAAATTATTGTGAAAAACATGTCCAATTTTGATTGGATGATTTTATGTAAAGTATGAGTCATCTTATCGTCGAACATAATTATTTTTTTGGACCATTAGAAACAGAATATCATTATATTATAAAATAATATTTTCACACTTTCCTAAAGAGCCTCTTCTCCCCATTATAAAAGGCAACCACTTCTAATCAATTCCTCACACCTCTCAAGCCATTTTTCTTCTCCAACTCTTCCCCATTAACCTCCCTACCTCCCTCTACTCCTTCTATAACCCTTACCTAAGGCAGAAGCCACTTCAAGAAGTCATTTGGTTCAAACCAAAGGGAGTTACCAAAATTAAAGGTAACCGTTTTTTTTAAATTGTTTTCTTTTATTTTACATCTCCAACCCCTAAAATCTTTTAATTCCTTTATTTTGTAACAAAAATAGTATCCTAAATATACTAGTATTTTTTATGAGAAATATTCGAACTACACTTACACACAACTCCATCTAATGGATGAAGAACATAATGTTTCCATGGACGGAAAACTAATGCCTCACGAAACGATGATTGTTCAATTACATCTTACCACCTATAATGTTGGCCATTATGATGGAACTGTATCTATATATGATATATATTATGTTTATGTTTTCTTTATGCTTCTGTAATTTCCTTTTAAAGCATGCCTTTATGGTTTCCAAAGTGTGTAAATAAGATAATCTCATTTGAGGAATTGCGGACAATAGCCCCCTTAAAGTGATGTGACTCGTTAGTGCCTTACGTGGGATGTATACAGGATGGAGTTAATGATATAATATATGATATTATAATGGAATTATAATATACCTATGTATCATTATGTTTTATTTTCATTAAAATAAGAAATAGAAATGAAAGTAGCGTTCATGCATACGTACGACTTACCGTCTCCATGAACGGGGAATTTCCTTTCATACCTCCAAATTTTATGTACTATTATAAATACATTTATATACTGGATATATATTAAATATATGATATCTATATAATTAATATGATTCTAGATTTAATGGACTATTGACCGCATGAGCAACATTTAATTATAAGAAGTCCTTTTTGACTCAAGTACCAAATATCGATAAAAGAAACGTTATTAACTTAAATGAATACATAATGTTTATATAAAGTTAATAGGTGATATAAAATGAATAGTAAATGTGAAAAAAGATCTTAAGAAAATATAAATTAACTTTAGTTTATTATTGAGGAGATTAAATAACGATCGATTCAAGTCGGACATGAGGTAAGGAACTTCGTCTCAATCTCCTTTCATTGAGGCATATGCTATTTTAATACATGATTTTATTTTATATGCTGTATAAACTGCTTTGAATTTTCAGTTCATTGAAAGGGAATATTTTTATACGAAGTGTTTTACTAAATGTAGAAAAGGAATTTTTTTTACGTAAGCGGTGACAATGAACTTTCTGCCGCCGAGAGTATTATTTGATCTTTGGCTTCCATAACAACCCAGAATGATTTTAAAAGGAAATATAAATATCATATACTCTTTTTACATATTTGGTATTGAAAATGATTTTGAGAATGGATTTATTATTTCAATATCTTGAAATGATATTTTATTATTTCAATGTGGAAATGTTATCTTTCCTTTATTCTTATGTTATGTGTTATGATCATGTTATTGTTCTTGGGCATTATTTATGTATATGGGTGGTTCCGTGATAAACCTAGGACGGGTGATCCCGAGATAGATCTCCAATGAATTGGGTAACATGATAGAGGTAAACATGAATGTTTCTCCTAAGATATTTAGGTAATATATTGTGATGGGTATTTCAAAGTATCTCCATATGTAGTTGTTATAACTATTATGTAAGTATGATATGGATGCCACAAGTTACTTTTATGATTTATGATTTCTATGTGTCCTTCATAAATCTTATGATTTCACGAGGTAAGTAAAAGATTTCATGTTTTGTATTTATTGACGAAAAAATGTTTTCATTACTTGTTTTATAACCTTTACTGAGCTTTTTTATGCTCATCCCAAGTTTTGATATGTTTTCACAGGACATAAAGATGAATATTCTGAAGGATGGGTTCAAGGAAAAGTCATGCTGTATAAAAATGGAACTATACATGACTCTTTTTTTAAAAGTTTTTATTTTATGAAAAAAATATAATTTGTGTAGAAATTTATACCTTTTAATCTTTTGAGATGTAATAGTTATGTCCTAATTCTCTAAAACTATAAACCTGAAAAGATCCTCGATGTGAATTATTCATTTAATTAAATATTATGTAAGGATTAAGGATGGGTCCTTATTGTTGGTATTAGAGGTTGTTTTAGAAACCTTTAGGAGTTAGGGTATTGTTAAATTAATATCCATAACATAATTTATGTTAACATTGAAATCACATAGAATTTACAGATTACTATGTTGCTTCACCTACAATATTTCTGTGTTCAGAATGGTTTTCCGTAGAGGAAACAGGGAAGCTGTGTTGGGTGGACCTCGGGAGGAAGACAACCTTCTAAATCAGCAACCTGATACGGGCATAATCGGAATTGAACAGTTTTTTGTAGTGATGGAATAGTTGACTCAGAGGATAAATGGTGGTGGTATCCATGTACAAGATTGGCCAGATCAACCATATAGGAACATGTCAGTAGTGGAGCATTTCACGAGGCAACATCCCCCATCATTCAGAGGATCGTCTGAACCTGTGCTAGGTGAAGGGTGGATTAAAGCACTAGGGAAGATTTTTGATGTCATGGATTGTTCAGAAAATCACAAAGTTTGTCTAGTTTTTTATAGTTTTGAAGGCGATGCTGATCATTTGTGGTCGATGGTGAAAAATATCATGGATAGTGAGAAGATTAATGATCTCGATTGGGATGAATTCAAATATATGTTTCTTGAGAAATATTTTCCTAAGTTGATTCTTCATAGGATGGAAAAACAATTCCTGGAATTGAGGTTGGAGGATGACTCAGTGGCAGCTTATGAAGAAAAATTCACTCGACTGGAAAGGTATCCTCCAAATTTCATACAAGATCTTGATAGTAAAATCAACCATTTTTACTTAGGATTAAAGACAAAGTATCCAAGGGAATTATCTTCTCGTGAGTTTAAAAGTTATGAAAAACTTTCTCGTTTTGCGGAGATGGTGGAAATGTTGTTTGCTGATGATCATGTATTCTTTGACAAACAACTGAATAATAGGTTTAGGTGGTAGGCAAAATGGAAGAACTCATCAAAAAAGTCTGATGGTAAGAAACTTAAGTTTACAGTTTGTGAAAATTTTGGTAAAAAACATGATGGGTAATGTCTTTTGAATTCTAGTAAGTGATACCAATGTGGTAAAATGGGGAATAAAGCTCGTAATTGAACTGAAAAATATTAGGGTAATGGTAGGATGAAATATGATTTGCAGTAAGTAAAATGTTTTAAGTGCAATGATATGGGTTATTATGAAAATGAGTGTCCAAAAAAAACTCAACTGAAGAAAGCAGTCAGACTACAAGAAGAAAGGGGTGGCGAAATCCTCTGTATCTACTCTAGCAGATGTTGGTCCATCAAATGATGTAGTATCAGGTACACTGTTTTTTTGTTCCGATTATTGCAATGTGTTGTTTAATTCAGGGTCTACACATTATTTAATTTCTGAGAAGTTGTCTAGTAAATTTGGAATTCCACCTCATGATATGAATACTAAAATTATGGTAAAATACATGGTGGAAAATGTTGAGACAAAACAGAAACATAATAACACTCATGTCCTTGCATGCGGAATGAATCTACATTCAAACCTTATTGTTTTGCCTCTAGTATGGTTTGATGTTATTTTGGGCATGGATTGGGATTTTGTTTATCATGCTAAGATTGACTGCAGAGCTAAAGATGTTTCTTTTCAGAATTATTTTTAGTTTGTATACAAAAATGAACCCTTGATGTTGATAACATATCAAGAAGCTGAGAATCTAGTAAATGATGGAAATGAATGTTACCATGCAGATATTGTTGAAAACAAAAGAACTGTTCAGATTAATGTTGTGCCAGTGGTAAATGAGTACCTTGATGCTTTTATTGATGATTTTACTAGTATTATACCTAATTGGGGAGTTGAATTTACTATTGACTTAGTTCCTGATGCAAATCCAATTTCAAAACCCCCTTATCGAATGGCGCAGATTGAACTTTTAGAGTTAATGAAGAAATTGTAGGAGCTATTAGATAAAGGTTTCATTCGACCTAGAACATCACCATGGGGTGATCTTGTCTTGTTCATTAAAAAGAATGATGGTTCAATGAGTCTTTGCATTGATTATAGAGAATTAAATAACATCACTGTTAATAATATGTATCCTTTTCCTCATATCGATGATTTTTTTGATCAGCTCCCGGAAGCTCTATATTTTTCGAAGATTAACTTGAGGTCGGGGTAACATCAGTTGAAAGTAAAGGAATCATACATTCCAAAGACCATGTTTCGTACTAGATATGGCCATTATTAATTTTTAGTAATTTCTTTTTGGTTAACCAATGCACCTGCTATATTCATGGATCTTATGAATAGAATTTTCCATGAGTTCTTGTATAAGTTTGTGGCTTTGTTCATTGTTGATATTTTTGTTTATTCCAAAAGTAAATAAGAACATGAAATTAATTTAAGGGTTGTCTTGAAACCTTAAAATAAAATAAATTGTATGGGAAATTAAGAAACTGTGAGTTTTGGTTACAAAAAATTTCATTCCTTGGTCACATTATTTCAAAAAATGGCATAACTGTTGATCCCGCTAAAACAAAAGTTGTTGAAGAATGGCCAAGACCCACAAATATAACAAAGATTCACAGTTTTCATGGTTTGGAAGGTCATTATCATAGGTTTATTGAAAATTTTCATGGTTATCTAGTCCAATGACTAAGTTAACTTGAAAAGGTGTTAAGTACATCTGGACAAAATAATGTGATGATTTTTTTCAAGAATTGAAAAGAAGATTGGTGAATGCTCAAGTTTTGGCACTGCCTTCCAAAAATGGTGAGTTTGTTATCTACAGTGATGATTTGTTGAATGGACTGGGTTGTGTCCTAATTCAAAATGATCAAGTAATTGTGTATACTTCAGGTCAGTTGAAACCACATGAGGTAAATTACCATACACATGATTTGGAATTAGCAGCTATTATTTTTGCTTTAAAAATTTGGAGGCATCATTTGTATGGAGTGAAGTGTGTAATATATACAGATCACAAATTTTTGAAGTATATATTCACTCGGAAAGAATTGAACATGATAAATAGGAGATGGTTGGAATTAATCAAGGATTATTATTACACAATCCTTTGTCATCTAGGGAAAGAAAAAAAGTGGCTGATGCTTTGTGTAGAAAAATTAATACTTCATTAAACATGTTATGTTTAAAATGAGATCCTTTGGTTTTTTATTTGATGAAAATTGGAATAGAAGTTGTTGTTCTAGGAAATTTGTCTTTTTTGTTTTAGGTGTTAGTGAAATCATCTCTATCAGACAGAATTAAGCATGCGCAGAAGTGAGACAGTGATTTGCAGAAAAATATTTTATTGGTTCAAAAGGGAAAGTGTCTTGATTTTAACCTTGATAATGATTGTGTTATGAGATTTGGAATGAGATTATGTGTGCCTTGTGATTCACGTTTGAAGAATTATTTATTATGTGAAGCTCATAGTTATCTGTTTTCAGTTCATTCTGGCAGTACTAAGATGTACAGGTATCTTCGAGAGTATTACTGGTGGTATGGAATGAAAACAAATATTGTTGATGTTACTATGAAGTGTTTGACTTTTCAGCAGGTTAAAGCAGAGCAGCAGTTACCAAAAGGGTTTCTCTAGTATTTACCGGTGCTAGAGTGGAAATGGAAAAATATATCCATGGACTTCTTTGTGGGATTACCAATGACATCTCGAGGTAATAATTCAATCTGAGTTATAGTTGATCGATTGACTAAATCTGCTCACTTCATTCCTATTAGAGATACAATGTCTCAAGATCAACTTACTCAGTTGTATGTTAATGAGATAGTCAGGTTGCATGGAGTTCCCCTCTCCATTGTATCTGATCATGATCCCAGGTTCACTTCTAACTTTTGGAAAGGCCTTCCAGAAGTCGTTGGGTACTGAATTAAATTTTAGTACATCTTTTCACCCTCAATCAGATGGAAAATTAGAACGAACAATTCAGTAATTGGATGATATATTACGTGCTTTCTTGATGGATTACCATGGATTTTGGGACCAACACCTTTATTTGGTTGAATTTTCATATAATAACAGTTCTCATTCCAGTATACAAATGGCTCCATTTGAGGCATTATATGGAAATCATTTTCAACCTCCAGGATTTTGGATGAAGTAGGTGAAAGGAGGCTGATGGGACCAGAATAGGTAAAAGAGATGGCAGAGAAAGGTTAGTTGATTCAGATGCATATGAGAACAGCTCAGAGCAGATAGTAGAGTTATGCAGATAACTGGAGGAAGGTTCTTTCATTTGAGGTAGGTGATCATGTATTTCTCAAAGATTCTCTATGGAAAAGTGTGATGTGTTTTGGTAAAAAGGGAAAGTTGAGTCTGAGGTTCATTGGACATTATGAAATTCTAGAGAAAGTTGGATTAGTTGTGTTTAGAGTGTCTTTACGTCCATGTTTATCCCAGGTACACAATGTTTTTCATGATTTGATGTTGAGAACGTATATGCCATATCCATCTCATGTTTTGAGCCCAGAGGTAGTTCAGTTGGAAAAGAATATCACTTGTGAAGAACAACTAGTTCAGATTCTTGACCGTAGAGAGAAAGTGTTGCGGAATAAGGTGATTCACTAGGTAAAGATTTTTTGAAAAATCCATATGGTTGAAGAGGGAATGTGGGAATCTGGAAATGCTATGAGGGATAAATACCCCCACTTATATTGATAAGTGAATAAAAATTGCAAGGATGAAATTTCCAAAAGGGGGGAAGGATGTAACATCCCAAGTAAATGAAGAATAAGAAATATTTCATATTTATTAATATTTGTGAATTAAATATTAATTTTACTTCAAATGGGTTTCTATGTTCGATAGCGTACCCGATACACCACAACATGTTTCTTTGGAATCTTATGTTGCACACTAATAAGATAATATTATTATTTTAAACGGTAGTTAAATCCTAGCAGTTGTATTGGCAGGAATGAATGAAACTAACTAAAATATGATTATACATATTTGTTAAATGTATTTACATTATCCAATAACAAGTTAGAGTCATAAAATGGGAGTAAATCTAATTTTATGCATAATTTACATTAAATGGTCGATTTATCACCTTTTAATAGAGAACCATATTTAAATATAGTTTTGTTTGTTTTAATACATTCTATATGACCAAATAAAAACCTTATTTTGAATGGGGACATCAAATTTTACTTTGGATAATTTTTTGGAATTTTTCCGATAATGTTCATTTTTTAATGAATAGTGAAAAATATTGTATTTTAATTCAAAAGTGCCTTTTAATATAATTTATTTATATGGTTAGATTATCTTTTTAATGGTTTCAAAGTGAAAATAAAATTTATTTTTAACATTTAATTAAATGTTGGTCATTGGAATTAATTTCACTTTGAAATTGGACAAAAACTAGTATCAATGTTTTGATATTTAATATTTCTTAAAAACACGATATCTGTTTTGATAATGACAATAAATTTTAAAATTAATTAATGTCACTTCTATGTTTTGAAATTGAAAAAATAGACATTAATTTTGAATTTGGAATATCAAATAATTTTTCGGCTGAATTTTTGGTATTTTTCTGAAAAGCTTCAATTTTTGATGAATAGTGAAACCACTTAGTGGTAGTTAAAAAAACTGGCTTTTTCATTTTAAGGAAATTTTACCAATTCTGTGAATTTAATTTCTAAAATATGACATACATGGTTGTTATCAAGATGCAAAATGTGGTTCATTAATATAATTACAATTTTTGGTGAATAGTTACTTTTTACATTTATTTACTGCGGTTAAAGGTAAATAAGGTAATTCAAGGTTAAAATAATATTAAAATAATTTAAAATTATCTTCAAACTTCTTTTAACGTTATTGAATGAGCAGTGGTAGACCATGAGCATCCTTGGGTATATTTTGGGACCCCATGGATCCACTTATGAAAGATAATGACACTTTAGATTAAATAATTAAATTCGAAGACAAAATTGACATTAACATAAATAGTTTGGAAATTAATTTTTATATAGTGTTATATAAGTCCTAGGTTCGTCTATAAAAATTATTTGGAAATATAAAAATATTTCCTACATGATACTATTTTTTTATAATTTTTAAAACTCGAATAAATTAAAGTATTTATGGCACAATAATGTTTCACCATTTACCTCATAAATAAATGATTTAAATAAATAAGATTATAATGATTAAATTATTTTCCAAAACATGTCCAATTATGATTGGATGATTTTATTTATAATATGAGTCATATTATCTTAGAACTTAATGATTTTTTGGACCATTAGGAAACCGAATATCATTATATTATAAAATAATATTTTCACACTTTCCTAAAGAGCCCCTCCTCTCCTTTATAAAAGGAGACCACTTCTAACCAATTCCTCACACAACTAAAGTCATTTGGCTCGTCCAAAAACATCCCCATTAATCTCCCTACATTCCTCTACTCCTCCTAAAAGCCTTACATTAGTCCGAATCCACTTCAAGATGTCCTTTGGTTCAAACCAATTGGAGTGACCCAAATTAAAGGTAACAGTTTCTCTTAAATTGTTTTCTTTTATTTTACTTCTAAAATCCCTAAAATATTTTTATTCCTTTATATTGTAACCACACCAGTATCCTCAATATACTCGTATTTTTTTATGAGAAATATTCAAACTACACTTACACTCAACTCCATCTAATGGATGAAGAACATATTTTTTCTGTGGATGGCAAACTAACGCCTCACGAAATGATGATTGTTCAATTACATCATACCACCTCTCATGGTGGCCATTATGATGGCACTATATTTATATATTATATATATTATGTTCATGTTTTCTTTATTCTTCTATATTTTAATTTTAAAGTATGCATTTATGGTTTCCATAGTGGGAAAATACGATAATCTCATTTGAGGAAGTGCGGAATCCCACCCCCCTAAAGTGATGTGACAAATTAATGACTTATGTGAGTTGTATAAAGGATGGAGTTAATGATATTATATATGATATTACACTTTAATTATAATATACCTGTGTATCATTATATTTTGTTTCAATTAAAATAATAAATAGAAATGAAAGTAGCGTTCATGCATACGTACAACTTACCGTCTCCATGAATGGTGCATTTCATTCCATACCTCCAAATGTTATGTACTATTATAAATACGAGTATATACTGGATATATATTATATATATGATATCAAAATCATGCATATAAATCTTGATACAATGGACTATTAACCGCATGAACAACATGCAATTATAAGAAGTCCATTTTTGACTCAAGTACCAAATATCGATAAAACGAACGTCATTAACATAAATGATTAAATAATGTTTATAACATGGTAATAAGTGATATAAAAGGAATAATAAACTTGAAAAAGATTCTTAAGAAAATAGAAATTAACTTTACTTTATTATTCAAGAGATTAAAGAACGGTCGAGTCAAGTCGGAAACGAGGTAAGGGACTCCATCTCAATCTACTTTCATTGAGGCATATTCTATTTTAATACACGGTTTTCTTTTATACACTATATAAACTCCTTTGACTATTCATTTCATTCAAAGGAAATCATTTGATACTAAGTGTTTTACTAAACGACAAAAAGGAATTTTTTTTACGTAAGCGGTGACCACGACCTTTCCGCCGCCGCGGTTATTATTTGATATTTGGCTTCCTTAACAAGATAGAATGTTTTTAAAAGGAAACATAAATATCATATACTCTTTTTATGTATTTGGTATTGAAAATGATTTTGAGAATGGATTTATTATTTCAATATATTTAAATGACATTTTATTATTGCAATGTGGACATGTTATCTTTTCTTTTATGCTTATATTATGAGTTAAGATCATGTTATGGTTCTTGGGCCTTATTTACCTATATGGGTGGTTCCATGATAAAAATAGTCTGGGTGAGCCTGAGATAGCTCTCCAATTAATTGGGTAACGTGATGGAGGTAAATCTGAATGTTTCTCCTAAAATATTTTTCGAATATACTGTGATGGGTATTCCAAAGTAACTCCCTATGTAGCTGTGAGAACTACTATGTAAGTATGATATGTATGCCACAAATTACCTTTATGATTTATTATTTCTAAGAGTCCTTCATATATCTTATGATTTCATTAGGTAAGTAAAATATTTCATGTTTTGTATGTATTTATGAACAAATGTTTTCATTCCTTGTTTTATAACCCTTACTGAGCTTTTTATGCTCGTTCCATGTTTTGAAATATTTTCACAGGACTTAATGATGAATAGGGTCAAGGATGGGATTAAGTAAAATTCATGCTGTCTTAAACATGGAACTATACATGACTCTTTTTTAGGAGTTACTATTTTATGATAAAAATGGAAACTGTGTAGAAAATTCTACCTTGCAATCTTTTGAGATGTAATTGTTATGTCATAATTGTCTATAACTCTAAACCTGAAAAGATCATCAATGTGAATTATTCATTTAATTCAATATTATGTAAGTTTTAAGGTTGGGTCCTTATAATTATGATTGTAAATATTATATTAAAATGAAGTTTCAATATATATTTTTACAATCTGGGTTTCTATGACAGAATCTTTCAAGTAGTATACCTTTTATATCCCCAATGAATTTTGAGGACTTAATTCATTTTAATGGGGGTATAATGTAATAACCTGAGTCATTATTGACATTTTTATAATAAATTATAATTTTCATTTATATCTTCCATGGAACTAACTCGAACATTTGTTTCACACTAAACTGACTTGTCTTATGCATCACCGAGTTGGCATAGGATACACGCAGAATTGAGTGTTGATATTTTTCTATTTATTAATGAATTATGTTTTTATTATGATATACATAACACAAAAGTAATCTTTCACTATATTCAATATTGACTTGGCTTGTGTTAATCACAATAGTGACCTTCCTTGATAGCCTGTGTCGTAAGTAATACAGTTGTTCACTAAGCAATGATATACTAATAAAATATTATAATATAATTGGATATAAAATAGCCATTTTGTATAGTATTAAAAGAATTTATAATTTTATATAACATTAAATTTCATATTAGGTATTTTGTATATATGATATATGAACAAATTAAATTAATCAGATAGAATAAATATTTTTTTAAATGAATTTATTCCACCTTTGATGGCACAACCATTTTAAATCTAGATTTTACAAATTTTATATATTATATATGAAAAAATAAATTTCTTATTTGGATACGGAAAATTAAAATTTAATTTGGTTTAATTTTTGGAATTTTTATGATAAAATTTATTTTCAATGAATAAAGAAAAATAATCTATTTTAATTCAAAACTATCTTTTCATATAATATAATTATATAGTTAGATTATCAATTTAATTGGTTTTAAAGTATAGTTGTATTATTTTTTATCATTTAAACTATTTTTTGACATTATAAGTAATTTCACATTGAGAGTAGTAATAAACGTGGATCAGTATTTTGATGGTTTTAACGTTAAAAAACTCGTTCTTATTCTGATAACGAAATTAATTTTAAATTAATTAATACAAATTCTACCATATGAATTTTGAAAAATTTATTCAATATTTTGAATCATTGGGTTCATATTATGTTAATAGGATACTTTTATATTTTTTACATTATATAGAGTAACATTGGTAAATTTTTTTTACTACATTCAAAGGTAAATCTTTTAAATTAGACTAACAAACAAAATTATAATGGCATTAAATTACCCTAAAACCGGATACAATGATATTTTATGAATTAATGTAGACCAATAGAACCTACGGTCATGATTTTATTCATTCCAAATACTTTTTTCCATTAAAGTGATGTAATTATTATTAAAACAAATGAAAGTGACAACAAGTCACTCTCTTATATCTTATAAGTATAATTTTTTTAATGTAGTGATAAACGTGATAAATCCTAAAACCAAAATAGTTTAAATAATTATTATTATGTCATCTAAATATTGTGACTTTTTTTAGAATATTTATATATTAAATAATAACCATTAATTATGACCCAATAGTGATGTATAAATTATTTTATTAATAGAAATATAACAGAAATTGTTTAAAAATATTAAAAGAAATATAATATGAAATAAAAATGTGCTCCATTACATTCATAGGTTACCATAACTTTTTATGAGTTCATTGAATATATAATATCCAATTAATCTATGTATTTTATTTTATTTAAATTCATATAATTGAATAGGGGCAATGTTTACACTATTGATATTTTATGAAAAATGCATATTATTACATTTTTTAAAATAAAAAAAATATATACAAATGAAAAACTGAAAACTATATGGTCTAAAATGTCATAAAATATTCAATTATGAAAAATTTCCCACAGATAAGTAAATATTGGATACCATTTAATAATTTGAATATTATAACCACAATTAAAATTAAATAGATTAAATTAGGATAAATAAAAATGATAATGTCTGGATTAAAAACCAAAGACATATAAATTTTATTGTTTTTGGGGATTTATACACAACCTTATATTATATTCAAAAACCTTTTTTTGGAGGCCTTTTAATTTTAAAATAAATTTATATTAATTGAATAGTTTTGATATTTCCAAAGGTGTACCTCCCCTCTATTTTCAAAGGGCACAAACCATCTCCTTTAATACACGTGTTAAGATATTTTTCTTCGCGAATACCACACCATTTCCTATATAAAAATACCTTAATTCATCCTAGTGGCCACACATTAGGAAGAATTATTTCTTCAGGTAAACTTTTGTGAAAATCAAAAGGAGATACTCAAAGATGAGGTAATAGTTTTATCAACTCTTTCAAATTGATTTCCCACTTCTAATTCATCATCCTATATTGGTTCAATTATAAAATAATAAATAATGTAACTTCTAAATTCATATATTTTATTATAAATATGTGAAAACCATATATTTTCATTCAAACATCCTATGAATTACAATATCACCATATGTGTGTACGTACGTCTTACCGTCGACATGTTGTGTGATAATTTGTTATTTTACAACACATAATTTGGATGGGTACAAAGATGAGTGTAATGGTTTTAAATAATTAATACAATATTATAATTATTGTGTATAATTAATATACAATCAAATTCTATACCGTTCAGCCATTAAATGAATGATATCTTCGCTCATGCATACATCTGACCGACTGTCTCCATGATGTGATATGATTCATTATATACGATCTTCATTAAACATGGATTATATATATGAATGGAATGAATAAATATGATATATATATATTATACTAATATAATTATTTAAAGATAATTTTTTAATAAAAAAGTGGAACAAGAACTAATTTGACAAAACATGCATAAGAACTTATAGTAGTTAATTTACAAATACCAGTTTACAATGAAATGTTACTGACGAATGGATGATTATATGACCATATATGAAATCAGAACATTTTCTATGATTTTGGAATAAGTCAATATCATTAATCAAATCATATTTGTTGAGTTCAAGAAACATACAATGCATATCTGACCTATGTTATGGGATAACTTCACAATAACATTTTTATTTTATATTAATTATACGTAAGTATATAATGTGGTATATTTTTCATCCAAATATGTGTTTCTAAAATATAGAATGTTATTTTTATTATTATAAAATAGTTTAATTTCAAATTTACCCATTGGTAAAATTGTATTAAATTTTATGAAAAGGAATCATTTAATATTTTTCGAAATGAGGATCTTTTGGATTTTTCTAGTATTAGATCGAGTAGAATGTTTTTTAACTTACACGGCATGAATGAAATTTTACTTCTTCATAAAACCTTATTTACAGTATGATTCCTTTACATGATTTAATATTTATTATCAAAAAAATAATTTGTTTTAAAATTTCGTGGCATTTTGAGAAAAGAAAATGTTTTTTATGATGAAATGATATTCTCTTCAAGAATTAAGATCGAGTGTTTTATCAATCTTATTTTCCATCTAAAATAATTCTCTTTAAATATGGTTATGTTTTTATCCCCCTTATTACTATGATTTTATTGTATTAATAATGAAATGAAATTTTATGCAGAATATGTTATGATAGAATTTTGATTAAGAAAACCATTTTATTTATTGGGTAATGCTATGATTAATGATTTATGTATTTGTGGCACATTTAATAATTATTTCATTATGAGTTGGGTGGTACCTATATATCATTCAAATGACTTGGGAAAATATTTATATCTCATGACATATAAATCAATTAATAAAATTTAGATATAGTTTAGTAATACATGGCTGGAATTGAATGAAAATTTGGTTCAGGAATACATTGATGGGACATCATGTAAAACTAGTTCAATAATGGACATTGTCTACTATGGTGGTCTTCGTAGGAATTCCATGGACACTATGGAAATCATATTGAGTGATTATTTTGTTTACAAAATTCCATATTTTATTCCCACATTATATTCTAATGGTTAATGATTAAATTATGATTTATGCCTTATGATCTACCATGATTTATTATATGACTCATGATTTTAGTATATGTTAAATGTGGCATGTTTTTTTAATTTATGTTAATTATTTTTACATTCTTATGTCTAGGTTTTGTATGATATTTTCTATTATTACCAAAATATAGAATTTGAGCTCACCCATTTTATTATTTGTTTTCCCCCATGATTAGAATATGGGTATTAATTAATATGTGTCATAAATGCTTTTCTAGTCATGAAGGATAAAGCAAGAGAAGATGTAGATGTTATAAGAAGTAGATGATTATGATTTCCCATTTCCAAAGGAACTTAACTAATACGATATTTGGGTGCCTGTTTCTGTCATGTATTATGTAGTCCGTAAAGTAATGTAATGTTCATGTACGTCAATCTTGGGCCTTTCAATATAGGTATCATGTGACACAATTTTCATATCACTCTTACTTCCGTTCTTAATAATAAAATGACATGCCTCATAATTTCCAATAAGCCTGTAGTAGGAACCTAATTAGATAACTACATCCCTTTATCAAATTAATTGGAGAGCTCTATTCGGATTTGAGATCGTCATCTAAAATGAAAAAACATAACCCAATCAATATAGCTGAATTATTTCATATTTTAATCTTACTAATTTAAATTATATTTTCACCAAAGAGAAAGAAAATTAAGGATATCAAATTACCCATAGAATTCAATACTATTTAGGAAAATAAGATGAAAAAATATATAAAGGGTTTTTATTTTAATAAAATATAAAATTATGAAATGGATGTAAAATATAAATAATAGTTACAGTGGAGGAAAAACCATGGAACTTGTATATTTTAAATTACAACATTAATTTATTTTATTAGTGACCAAATTGGAAATGCTCCATATAGAATATGTAAAAAGATTACATTTAAATTATTTTGAAATAAATTCAAATGATAACTTAAATATCCTATATAATTATTTTATTTTCCAACAAATACAACAATAAATGAATTAAAATAAGTATATATAAGAAATTCATTTTTAAAATAAATTATAAAATGATAAAAGATTAGGTTTTAATGTAATGTGTCAGTTAATTCAATTATGAATCAACATATACACACTACATCATTCTGAATAATAAAAGTATGATAATTATTTACATGGTTAAAAAAAATTTAAAATTTTGTTTTTCCTTTTATTATATTTAACACTATGTTATATATAATTACATAATCAATTATGTTCTTATTCAATGTTTACAAAATAATCTATCAATACATCCAAAATTACACTATTTGGTTGAATATGGTCTCAAAGATCATTAATCCATCATCTAAAGAATAATAATGAGATAATAATAAAATTTTTATTATTAATTATGTAGTAAAAATCAACCATGAAAATATTTCTAACAAATTAATAATTATTCAATCATGGAGACGATAGGTCATATGTACGAATGAGTAACATTTTCATTTTTCAAAGAGCATGATTGTAAGAATTTAATAATCACCATATATTTATGGATCTTTTTTTATTTCGAGAATATTATATTACATCTATATATAATCATATATATTATCAATTATATTTGTTCATTAAAAAAGAAAAACAATGATTTGTGGTGTTGGAAATCATCATATATGCATCATCTACAACCTCATTTTTAAATGGATAAATTGTTAAGAAAATAGATGATTTTTTTTTCTTATAATGATATATATTTAATTAATATAATATATATTAAAAAAATCTATCATTATAACCATCTATAAGAATATGTTATTGGAAATGAATTTCAACAGTTGGTGCGCTGGTAGTATATAGTATACATGATTGATGGTTTCATTTCCCATCTAATGGGAGAAAGATATGCTTATAGGTTATTCAATAAACATAAAACATTAGTATATGTAATTAAGTATTTTTATTATTTCATCACGGTTTAAGAATTTTTTATGGAGGTACAAAAAAGAAATAAATAAAAAACTTATATTTGAGAGATATACCACTTCTAAAAATATCCTTATTTTGTGTATACCTATAGACAGACCTGGATGGTCTTATGAAAACAATAATAAATATATGACATGGTGAGGTATGTAAGGAATGTGTTTGGTTATTTAATGGATGATCTATATGAAATTTATTTGTGTAGTAGAGAATAAATTTGGGGTTATTTTATAAGTGTCGGAGAGGAAAAACAATTAATTTTAAAATATATTAAAATATAATGTCTTAATCAAGAAAAATGGAACCAAATTTATTAATTTTAAAAAATCACATAACATAGGTTATAAATATGTCTATACAAGTGAATTTATACTTTCTTCTAGGACATAATATCCCCATATCATTATTCTTACCTAATATAAATGTGTTTTACCCATAACTGTTGTGAAATATTTTTATTATTTTTGAAATTCATCATCAATAAAAATTTATTTTACATTATTAATTAATATTAATTTTGATCATTAAAAAAATTTAATCAATCATTTCAGTATCAACTAACTAAATATGTACAATATAATTTTAATTTATACTTGAAATGTTTTTATTACAAACTGTTTCATAGAAAAATGAATTATTATGTATTTAAATATTTTATTACAAAATTAAATTAAATTTTTTATTCAAATAAAATCTATTGGATTGTATTTTGTGAAAATTAACAAATGAAATATTAAAAATTATAGAAATACACTGTGCAATTGTAAATACATGGAAATAAAAGATAGTTTGTTACAAATATTAGTATTTATCATTGTGAATAAATAACAGAACATTTCAGAATATTTAAAATATTAAACTTAATTGAAAATTGACATAGTGAGGTTAATTTTTTTAAAAAATTTCCAAATAAAATTATATTATTGAGAAATAATATTTTAAATTAATCCCTATACTACCTAAAATGGAATTTGGTTTAAAATAAATAACATTTCGTTTTGGTTGAATAAATAATAAAATATTCTTATAATTTATGTAAATCATGAAAAAGTAATTGATTAATTTTAATAATACACAAAAAATATTTTTATTAACGTAACATGGGTTTCTATGTTCTAACCCCTTTGAGTAAATGGTTTCCTCATAATTTTTTTTCATTACATGAACATGTGGTGATTTATATCTTTCTTAGAAATTTCGGATTACTATAATTATACTTCGACTGTATAGTTTTCCCATACAAAAAATGACATGGTAAATCACTTTATTACGAAATCCATTATCTATTTGTTAAAAAGATTTTATTTTTTGCTTTTATAAGAATGGATTTCCTCAAACTCCGTAAATTTGGGATAAATTCATGAGGTATATCTGGCTTATGTTTTATTAATAAACACATGTAATATGCTATATACCTGATATATAAATTGAGGAAATTACACTCAATGTGATAATGATCCATTTTTTTAAAATTACAATTGGCCAATTAACAATGGTCTTAACATTCCCTTTATAATAAATAACCTAAAAAAATTCTCGATAGATATATTAAGAATTCCCCTCCAGTTACCAACAAACATTTTATTCCTTGTGTGAGCCACTCTCATGTGCTTTTAAATCATATTTACCTTCTAAAGAATTTCCTGAACCATGTTTGGTACTTGAAATATCATTTTACATACTTCATCCCAAAATACTACCTTCCCAAAAAATACACTACTGGAAAAATACCATATACCAACGGATCCAAACCGTTAGTATAGGTCCCCAAACTGTTGGTATAGGCTATACTAACGGTTTGGGGGACCGTTGGCAAGTAAGCCGTGACAATAGGTCTATACCAACGGTTTTTGGAAAACCGTTGGTATAGGCTCTATACCAACGGTTTTGAAAACCGTTGGTATTAGTAATTATAAAATCTATACCAACGGTTCTCAAAACCGTTGGTATATGTAATTCAATAAAGAAACACCCAGTAGGATTTGATCCTAGGACCTCTAGTTTATAACTGAAAGACGTAACCACTAACCTAACATGACTTTTGTTAACATAATTCCATAAATATATATATGTATTGTTCTAATTATTTTAAATTTTGATATATATAATGTTCTCTGTAGGATGATTCCAAAAAAATCACTAGACTTTTCCCAATGGTTTTGAGAACCGTTGGGAAAAGTCTAGCTTTTTTGTTTGGGATGTTTGGCCGAAGGTTGAATTTTGGAGGCCCTTTGCCAACGGTTTGGGCAAACCGTTGGGAAAGGGTACTTATACCAATGGTTTGACAAACCGTTGGTATAGAAGCGTTGAGAAAAAAATCATTTTTCCAGTAGTGATAATTTTATATATTGTTAACAAATAACCTATATATAAGAAGAAGAAAAAAAATTCTTTGATTGGGGGATTTCCCAATATGATAATCCTATAATATAGAGTAAAACTAATATTACAGAAGAATGATATGTGGATTTCTAGAAAAATCATGTTTCCAAAAAGAATAAATTACACCTGGAACTCTGCTGAGCTAGGTCCACTCATAAGTTATTACCACTTTTTTGACAAGTACATCATCCAAATTGTTTGTTTGATGAAATTAATATCTGATTATAACATTCCTAAAATATTTATATTCCTTAAATATTATGCATTTGTAAGTAATATTTAATTAATGTTGTATAGTACCATTTATGTTCACCTACACCATAGTAGTGGAATCTCATTCACGCCACAAAATTGACCATACTATTTATGTTGCTACTTGAACCATGATTATGATTATATAAATATTCTCATCCATTGGTGTAGTGATCCCACATTAATCAATGAAACACCCCATTTTATTTAAATTACTACAACTAAAAAAATTTCACCATACAAGAAAGGATATGTATTAACAGTTGAGACTCAGTAGGTATTATATATGATCCCACCTTGAATGAGAGAAGAACATATATCTTAAATGTGACTATATGGAGAATAGTAATTACCTTTCATTCCAAAGAATTCATGAAGAGTGAAATCTTGTAGAATTTGACCTGACAACCCATATTATAGATCATTTTATTATTTAACAATAGAAATGCCATTTTACAGGGAAGTTTGATGATATGATTCAATGAATTCATTAATATTATGTTGTGAATGGTCTTGATGACATGTAATATATTATAATAGTCCATGAGTATTATTTCTTTAATCTTCAATGAAATATTCATCCACATTCATGAATAGAGGGGTTTCATAATAATAGAATTTTATGGGATCTCGACTTAAAAAATTTCATCTACAACATTTCATAGGTTAAAGGTTGTTAACAATCTATGTAATAGGTCATGAATATCATCCCTATGTATATTTCATAGGAAACAACTCAGACAAAGGTTAATACACACAACTAATAAGATTTCATTAGTGTGAAGTGTAGAATGAATAAATATCTATGAATGTTTAAATTGGTATAGAAGTAGACATTTTCTGTTTAAAAATTTTCCAAACTATTGGTGTGTTCAGAAATTATATCTTGGTATTAATATATTTTTTGGAAATCATTCCATTAGAGAAAGGTTAGCTAACAAGTATTTTTTTGCAATAACTGAAATTTTAATTAAAAAATACATTGTTCCCCACAATGATGGAATACAATAGGATATCTGTTTTATATTTATTCAAAGAATTTTTTCATAATGTAATGTCATGGGATGTTAAATTGTTCAAAATAAAATTACATGTCCAATTATATGACCTAAAATAAATATAAGAATTAGAGCTGACCATGTAGTAAGGATTTAAAAAATAATAGAGAATGAATCCTTGAGATAATTTCATATGGAATATTCAATATAGCTATCATTTCTATAATTAATTTTTTTTAATAATATCAACTTCATAAATGAAATATCTTCATACTATCATTTTTGTGTATACACATGAAACTATAATTTAAATAACTTGTAATTTGAAAATATTCTTAATTCTAGAACCATTATAATTGATTGGTTACGAAAACTATTTCTGGGTAATAGTGGAGACCCTTCAATATAATATTCTTCCACTTTATATAAGATTTATTATAAATGTAACTATACTAAATATGAATCATTATTCTCTCTATAAACCCTAAAACAATAAATGTAATTTTTGATAATAATATATTTCACCAGGATACTACATCATTATAAAAAATCATTTTCCAATTCTTTGTTGCTAACTGACTTCTAATATGACAAAAAATATGATAAAAATGCCCAATTTGTGGCCTAACCTGAAAAATAAGGTCTCAAAGGATTATTAAGTAATGTAAACATTATATAATTACTATCTCATTGATGGAATTCTCATTTATAACTACAAAGATGTTTGTTTCAAATTATATGTAAAATTTATTACATTTAATTTTCTTCCCTAAATAATTTTCTTAGTAGAGAATATCTGTTTTTAAGTTATTAATGTTTTCTATCACAATGAATTTAAAAAATTACTTCATAAGTATATAATTATTTGATGACATCAACTAAAACTATGTATTCCCTAATAATATTTATTTTCATATAATTTATCATGTTTTAAAGAATCCTTGTTAAAAAATATTTATTAATGGAGAAAATTGTTGTTGAAATGGGAAAAATTTGTGATTCCACTTTAGCAGTTGAATTACCCCTCAAGAGATCCATTCACCATGGCCAAAATGTGAGATGAACTATATATTATTTTAAAATATTTAATAAAGTCCATCTCAAATCCAAATATGGTCAAAAAATCACATTCAAAATGTGAGCTAAAAACAGTAGTAATAATCCTTATTAATGTATTATTAAAATCATACATGAATCCAATATTACATCATACAGTATATATATTATGAATTTTATCACATTCAAAAGTAGTGAGAAGGAAATATTGGATGGTTATGCCTTTTATAAAACCAAACTAATTTCAGAACCCATTTCTATTGTTAATACTACCTTGTAAATTCCAAATATTTTTCCTAATTCTTTTTTAAATATATTTCTATAATGAAAATGTTATAAATATATTAATCTTTTTTTATTCTAACCTTTAGTAATGAGGGAATTAAATTGACCAATGATTTACTATGTCAACATACCCCAATTATAAAATGATTAACCAACCTTCAAACATCATAGTGTATAATGTCCTATAAAATCACAATGAATGTTTTTTTTTCATCTAGCCCGAGAGTATCCACGAAGTTAAGGACAACAAAATATCAATGATCTAGAAATAAAGAGGGATTTCAAAGACATTATTGTTTTCTTAATTATTAAAAACAATGGGAGTAATTTATTTCCTTATCTTTGGGAATGTGTAGGGAGAAACATGGGCTGATAGGTCCTCTTTGTTATCAAAAATCCCATTATCGCTTAGAATAGCCAAATGAATTTTTTTCCATAACCTTTGATTATAATTGAATAATCATAAATTTATGTCACCATATTTTAGCCATTTGACATTGAAATTTTCTTTCTACATGTTTTATTCAATATTAAATAATATATAATGATTTGGTATAATATTATTTTTTTCACTAGACATGTGGGAAAATCCTTTCCAATATCCTTCTCTTCATTAAACAGAAGCATGGAATCAACATGGTCAATATTTTTATCGATGTGATTGAAACTTTATCTACTGCAATATTTTTAGGATCATATTTGCATTTTTATCATAATAACACAAGCCAAATTATGATCATAAATCTAAAAATATATTCATGATTATTGAATGAATATTCTACAAATATGATTTATAGAGTAAAGATTATTGAATATAAAAGTATAGGGTTATTTATAATCCTTATAAACAATATTTTATATGATAGGGTGGTGATAAAAATTTAAATTTTTTAGAGTAGTGGTCTAAATAGAGGCCCAACCATTTAGGGATTCAATATTAAAAATGTTTATAAATTATTTTCTAGAAGAAACATTTCATATATTCTTTCGATAATTGGTGTACATTCCACAATCAAAAATTAAAATTATAAATATTATTGTTTTCAATAAAATATCTTTTATATCTTATTGAATTTTATGAACTAAACAATCACAACATCTCATTGGGATTCAATATTTTGGTGGAGACTCCAATGAGATTCCATTGATAGTTTATTAATATTATCATGTCCAGGATTCCCTTCCAATGTTCTCTCCTTTTTATATCCATTTTTTCAATAAATAAAATTTTAACATTAATTCATTACAATATTATTTTCTCTAATATTATTAATCTATTCAGTTGAAATATAGTATGTTTTATCAATCCTAGAGTGAGAAAAGTCCCAGTGTCTTCTAATTTCATGGAAGGATTGATTTGTGTTAACGGTATAATATTTAAAATTTTCATGGGATGTAATCTTCTCGGAGAATGTATGCATTATATTAGAGACACAAATATTATCATGTTTATCATTTATTATAATAATACAAAGAGATCAAATTGTATCTTTATTATGAAGACTAGTAACATTATAAAATCTGGCCATAATTTAAAAAAGCATTTGGAGGATGTGATAAAATTTTTTTTCCTACCATGAAATTTTTTTCGATTTGATTTTCCCGGGAAAACGTTTTTATATCAATGCTTCATTGGTTTTCATGTTTTAATGTTTAGTTTTATTTTAGACAGTATATTTGAAATACATTATTTTTATTATAAAAACTATCATTAGTAGTGTATTGATAAACAATTGAAATAATAATTGAGTTATTTTCTTAACTCATGGTCGCATGCTCCCTATCCATTATTATTGGAAAATATTAGTTGATCCTATATGGGGGTTTTATAATGATTTCATTATTTCCAATGATATTGGATTAAAATTACTCAAGAGAGGATTTTCAAAACTTCATAGGATTATTATTAATTTTAAATTGTTTATAGAATCCAAATATCAATATATTTCCATAATAATTACCTTTTAAAATGATAGATCACTATATGTTGTATTAATATCTTGGTCATGTTGGATTATTATTATACTTCATATTTTATACTTATCCAAACTTGACTAGTGAACAAATACATTTATAGATTTAATAATTGATTTTTGTTGATTTTTATTCTCACACCTTCACAATATTGAATATAACTTTTTATACAAGTGAATTCATTATCATTGAAATCATGATAAGAAATAACTATTTCATTTTTATTTTATTGAGAGCTACTGTAAAAATATTGAAAAACAAAGTTATTAGTAAAATGATCTTTATAATAAAAATTTTATTGAAATATTAATATCATGAGAAATTTCAATGTAAATTCCATCATACCAATTATTTGAAGCTTCATTTTGAGCCACACTATGAACACAATTACTATAATCATTCATGATTGTGTGTGGCCTAAAAAAGTCAATCTCCATTTGTTCTTCATTTAAATGGTATGCCCAATATTTTCCAGTGATTTTCCATTCATTATATGTATGATGTTTTTTTCAATCGCTTTTTCCTTGTTCATTATTTTTTTTGAATTTCATTTTTTCCATCGAAATAGTTTTTCTGTCAATATTTTTTGACATATTTACATGCCTTTTCATGGAATTTGTGTTTTAAAATATTTTAATGAAATCAGAAATAAGGCATTTTTTCCCTATAAATCAACGAATATCAAAAATTGATGATCATATTCATACATAACTTTCACCTCAGTTTTTTACACAAGGCATATTATCAATAATTGGAATAAAATGATTAGGTTTATTTAACTAAAAATCTCTAAATGAAATCGCATTATTACAATGAAACATCAATGGTAACACCCCTAACAATCCATGGATTTATTCTCAAATTTCGATTATGGAATAATTAATTTACAAGGTGGTGTTAAAATAAATCATTTACTTGCCTTATTATAGTCATTGAAAAATTTTATATGTTTATATTCATTATAAAAAAAGTAGGAAATTTTTTAGTCAAAATTAAAATTCATTATTTCCAAATAATTGGGATTTCCATCATTATATGTTTTTAATGAAAATATTTATTCCTAAATAATATAATTTCAAATCAGAAATTATATGATTAACATTTTTAAAAAAATATTATTTTTTTCAGATAATATTTGTAAGGACTCTGCAATTTCAAGGATTTTTTTTTCATAATTCTAGGTAATTTTATGAGTCCGCAGTTTCTGACGACACCTGATTCAGAGGCCTGGTGTGTTCCAAAAATCTATTTCTAAAGTTTTGTTTGGGTACGTTCAGTAAACATACATGGGGGTTTGTCTATCTTTTGTACAGGTGCTCAGAACTGAAATCTGAGGGCACTGTTGAACTCGCAGCGCCAGTTTTTGTCTAGGAAGGCCATCACCTTGATGGCGGTTGATCGGGTATGAGAGTTGGTTTTTGGGTTTCACGTGGATTAATAAAATAAAATAAGTAACAACTTATTTTAGTTTAGTTGAACCCATTCCATGTAGTAATGTTAGTTAACTGCTCCACATGGTGGTTCGTGGTGTGACTGCCACACCCTGAACTCCCATGAGAGGATGATTGGGGTGGGAACCACCCGAGCAGCATAACCTCACAGGAGAGGTTCTGATGTGGGGTCCACATGGGGATTAACCCCCCATTTAATGGGATGGGAGGAAACCTCTCAACTCTCCCTCATTAATGAGGGAGAGACTCCTGGTCACTAACTTCTCTCTTAATGGAGGTGGATAAAACATCCTCCTAACCCCCTATTAATGGAAGGAAACTCCTTGACACTCTTCTTGTTAATTAGTTGGGGACCACCCGGGCCTCTAACCCCCTCCAAACTCTCCAATATAATTATGCCAATCTTGTGATATTAAAATGGTGGATCCTCTCTACTATTGATTTATGAATATTTGTGCGAACGTGTACATAATTAAGTGGGTCCCACATAATTAATTCACGTCATCTGACATAATAGATTAAAATATTTTATTTTGGAACATTGTTCTCTTTTTAGTGGAGATCTTGGGAGAATAGAATTCTCCAATGAAGAACACAAAGATGCCGAAATTTACAAATTCATCCTCAACTTCTTCTTCGGAACCCCCTTTCGACGTGGGATCTCTTCGACAACCCTTCATCCTTCCTCTTCGTCATCAACGGACCGATGCATGAACATGGAAGTGGAAGCGTACAACGAATGAATTCAACATCATCTTCCCCCATAAAGAACTAATTCCAATCGATTAAAAAGGTAGGGGCGTGTTTTAAGTTGTTTAACTCTGAATCATCTCTCATTAAATCAACTTCTTGAGCCGCTTTCTATCGTTCAAACGTGGAGGGTTCGGGCCGAACAAACACGACCCGACCCCTCAGCAGATTTTATGGTATCAGAACCTTGGATTGATGACGACGTTACAGAGGCATGACAATGTAGTGACGACGACAAAAAAAGTGAATAGAGGTCGGACTTCCCGTGACCTCCGTGAATGGTGCCTCCGGCCGTGCAGTGACCAACTAGAATACTCGCGTGCTGCCCGGCACGCGCCCTAGCTGAAACTGCAGCCAGCCCGACCGATGTCACCAAGCCTGCGTGCCCCGCACCTGCCTGGCGCATCCCGCTATTTCTCGGTACCCTCTCGGTGCCTCCCTGGTGCCCGCGCTGCCTGCCCGACACCCTCTGGCTCCCCGACCAGCTGCCCGGTGCCCCCTGGTCCCCCAGCCACCTACCCGGTGCCCCGGCCGGCTCCCCCGTGTGCCCTGTGCCCTTCCTGGCACACCAGCGGCCCACCGTTGGCCGAGCCACCTGAGTCGGGCCCCTCGTGGTTCCAGTCAAGCCAACCCCTGGCATTCGGGCCGAGCCACCCATGTGGCGACTTCGACCCGAATTATCTACGCAGTCTGCTGGGTCGGGCCTAGAAAACTGGGATGAACTGGGCAGTCTGAACCACCCAACGGGCCGGGTTAGACCTAGTGACTCTGACTGGGTCGACCCAGAATGGGTCGACCCCGAATGGGTGGGGCTGAGTCGGTTCGACTGGGTGGGACTGGACCCAGGCCCACAAATGACCCATTGCTTACTTTGGCCATAACTGTGGCACCATACGTCCGTTTGACGAATCATCAGCGGTGATGCTAATCTCATTTAGAAACAGTCCCATCAAAAATACCCGTTGGGAGTTTGGGGTATAGTTGAGATAAAATCGAGTTAGTTCATACACAAAACTAACTAGGGCCCTTGGAAAAAAAGGACAATAACTCACAGAACGGGCGTATGATTGATGCACCATCAATTGCGTTGAGACCCCTATGATGTGGAAACCCTTTGAGATACTTCTTCTTGGGACTTCAGGACACTTGGAGTATCATCTTGTTTCTTGTGGAGGGGACGATCTCGGAGACGAGTGAGAATACTACAGAGACCTAGTAGCTGGATGAGACCTGATGAATTCTTGTCTGATTCGTTTCGGTGTGACTTGACTAGCCCAGTGGGGAGCACGACTATATAAGGTAGAAAAGTAATGGAGAAGGAGTGCTACTTTCTGAGGCGGCAGACCCACGTTAGTCAACAGGAGGATTACCTCTGTAGGCTATTAGGGAGAGCGATACTGTGTGCGGCGGCAGACCCATGGTGGGGGACGATACTGTGTGAGGCGGAAAAAATGCGGTACTCGACATGAGGAGTACCTCAATAGTCTAAGGTTAGTGAGTATAACCTCAGAGTCGCGACAAGACTACTGTGTTCGACATAGGAGGAGTTCTCCAGCAGTCGTGGTTTCATTAATAAAAAATCATGGTTTGAGCTGAGTCAATGACCTTTGTGTTTTTCCTCATGACTGAGACGGGTTACTTGATAACATAGGTATATGTATGGGAATATACCTATGTATTGGTTATCCGTTCAATTTTATGCCTTGTGGTTCATCTTTGATAGATTTTGTGAGGCCTTGAGGGTCTCAGGGTCCCTACTGTGTATCGTTATACTCACCCCTGCACTGGCTATGCCCACACTACATTGTGTTGGATGCATACAACGAACTATGTTGATGCAGGCCAAGAGTTAGTAAGGACTGGATGGTACCTGGAGGTGGTCTACATGGCGAGACTGTACACAAAGCAGACCATTAGACGTGGAGTGATGAGGTGGACATCTATAACTAAAAATTAGGTAGGAATCTCGTACGACGATCCTGGAGTTACTTCTACGTTTTTACCTATTGTCCCATTATTTCAGTTGTACTTTCTTTCAGTTTTACTTTCCAAATGGTCTTGTATTATGGCCCTCATTTACTTTCATTATACTAGTTATACAGTTTTTACTTAGTGTTTTCTTCCGCTTGTACTCCAGTTTTTTGTGTTTACGATTTATAAAAGAAAATTCCTTTCTAGTTTTAGGGAATCACTCCTTTAGTGGTAGTCACCAGCCCCTGGCTTAAGGAAGGCGGGCATGGGGTAGTCACGATGTGGGCCCCGAGGTACTGGTCTTGAAAAATTTGTATCAGAGGATGTTGGTTCTACTGCAGAACTTATGACCCTTATATTTTCTTTTCTAGGAAGCAATATCGTAAAGGTACTAAGTGTGGTTTTCAATTCTGGGAGTCCAGTGTTGGTGCGGGAGGCTGACGTATCCATACACTAGGACCCTGATATTCGATTTCCGAATCAGTGCATGAAAACACTTATCATGTGTGTTTTTCAAAATGTTTTCTTTAAGTGATCTCAAACCAGGTCATCTCACTAGGTATAGTCTTTTGACCGTGTCACATCAATTTCTTTCAGGATGCCTCCCGGCGGATGACCTGCTAGAGCCCCAAGAGCTGTACATAATGATAGTCGGTGGAGCGACGAGACCTCATTATAGGGCCCTCTTCCATTTGAGGCACCAGCGGAGGCACCGAAGGTACTACTACCCATTTGGCCACCGATGCCACCAGCCACAACAGCAGATGATACACGCCATTTGAGTGAGTTGCATGAGTTCTGGTGCTAGAGGCCACCCAGGTTCCAGGAAGAGACAGACCCACAGGAGGATGAGGATTGACTGGAGGCTGTGGGGAGAGTCTTCAGTCTAGTAGGGACACCAGCAGACATTATGGTGATCCTTGCTTCCAGCCTCCTTTAGGCAGTAGCAAGCAGATGGTGGAGCCTGATACTCGAGATGCATTATGAGGCGACACTTCTATAGGTAGACTTTGAGAGCATGTTCTGGGAGGAGTTTGATCCATCCACCCTTTGATCAGTGTAGATACAAGAGCTACTACATCTACAATAGGGTAGCATGATGGTGGATTAGTACTCAGCATGGTTCACCGACCTCTCGCGCTACTCCATAGATATGGTATGTGACCTGTTCTTCTGGGCCCAAACCTTTGACCAGCGACTAAGGTGAGAGATCAGAGATTCAGTTATCTCACACTGCATCCCGACACAGATGGGGGTGTTCGAGCGAGCCCTCTTAGTGGAGAGTTTCCTTGGGGAGCAGTCTCCAACAGCGAGACCCACCTCTAGCTGACAGGCAACAGAGTCTTCTACAGCGGGATGTAGACATATTATGCAGAGGTCCAAGAGGACAATACCTACAGGTGGTCGACCGCACGACTCACGATCGGTAGTGTGGGGAACCCATAGTGGAGACAGAGCCATACCTGTTATCCAGTGTTACTCTTGCGGCGGACATTGTCACATGGATTGTGACTGTCCGACCCACCGAATGGACGATCAGTAGTCAGTTGAGGGACCACCCAGGCAGAGGTAGAGGATCGATTGAGACGGCCCGCATGGCGAAGGCGGACGTGGAAGATGAGCTGGTCATGCAGCTGGTGGTGGACAATGGTTCGAGGTGTATCCACCACCACCACCCGGAGGTCCACCCCGACTGCAAAGAGTGGGTGGACAGGGGAGAGTACAGCTTCAGGCAGCAGATGAATACGACCATAGAGCTCCGGAAGCAGGTGGACATGAGCGGGACTTGTTCCAGGCATAGCGGCATTTTTTCATGATTCTTATAGCTGTGTTGATGTCGTTGTTTGTGGTTTCATTGTGTCTTTGTACTTTTATCTTCAGTAATACAATAAACTTGTCCTTGTGATTCTTCCTTACCTGCCTTTTTTTAGGGTTAATACTAAGAGTTTCTGGTAAAAACCGTTGAATTGACCCTCACTTTCGAGTTTCCTACTGGAAGAGATCCAGTGACGACACACTGATGCCGACAGTGTGACTTGACCTTTTGAGGAAAGAGTAATGTTTGAATCTCATGGTAGTAGCATTGAGGCCTTACGACATCGTCCATGGAATGAATTCGTACCAATCATGTCAGGATTGACTGAATTAGGAAATGGATGTGGTTCATCCAGGGGATGAGACCAGATTTCTATTATCGGAAAAGGAGATATCGTAGAAGCTTTTCTAGAATGTAGGAGAAGAAGGGGAAACCTTTCGTGTGGTCGGAGAGATGCCAGCAGAGCTTTCATGAGCTGAGGGAGAGGCTGACTAGTGCCCCCCCAACTTGGGGCTCCCAGAGGAATTCATGGGGTATGTAGTCTACTGTGATGCATCAAGGACCGGACACAGGTGTGTCCTGATGCAAGAGCGAGCAGTGATCACATATGGTTCTCGGCAGCTGAGACGACATGAGAAGAACTATGATAGCCATGACCTGGAGTTAGTAGCAGTGGTCTTTGCCTTGAAAATGTGGTAGCACTATTTTATGGGAGAACATTTTACTGTGTACTTTGATCACAAGAGTCTCAGGTGTATCTTATCTCAGAAGGACCTGAACCTGAGACAAAAAAAATGGATTGAGTTCCTCCAGGACTATGACTTCATGATAGTCTATACTCCAGGGAAGGGGAAGGTAGTATCAGATGTGCTCAGCAGGATATCAGGAATTCTGCTGCTAGGAGAGGCGACAGAGTAGCTAGCCGTGTTTCTGACATACTCTGTGGATAGAGATGGAGCAACCTATCTGCAGTCTCTTAAAGTCCCTCCCCAACTTCTTCAGCGAGTCATGGAGGCGTATTTTGGGGACTATGACTGCGAGGCATGACGTGCTCAGATATCCACAGGGCAGGCACCTGATGGATTTTCTGAAGTTGGGGAGCATGCCATCCTCTTCAGAGGAAGTACCATGGTACCGGTTTCACTTCAGGAGGAGGTGTTGAGGGAGTTCCACACTTCCTCTCTATTGGTACATCTAGGAGTGGTGAATATGTACATGACCTTCGACGACAGCACTGGTGGCTAGGTATGAAGATGGTTGTAGCGGAGTTTGTCTCTTGGTGCCTCACTTTTCAGGATGTAAAGGTGGAGCACCAGGTACGAGCATGCTTGGTTTAGCATTTAGAGGTCACAATGTGGAAGTGGGATGGGATATCCGTTGACTTCATGACCGGTCTCCCACATACATCCATGGGCCATGACTCGATATTGGTGATCGGTGACCGACTCACCATGTCGGCCCACTTCCTACCGATCAGAGTGTATGGCTTAGTTGAGAGCTTGGGAGGCCACTATGTGCATGAGTAAATGCGTTTTCATGGAGTACCATCTTCTATTGCCTCCTACCGTGATGCATGGTTTACTTCCCCTCTATGGAAGGGGTTGTAGGAAGCTTTCGGGACACATCTTCGCTTGAGAACCACCTTCCATCCTCAAACTGATGGTCAGACCGAGGGGACCATTCAGACCATCTAGGACATGCTCCTTGCATGTGTCCTCTACTTTTTTCGCAGTTGGGAGGATCACTTACCCTTGGTGGAGTTTACGTAAAACAGCAGCTACCACTCCACCATCGGGATTGACCCTTATGAGGCACTGTACGACCGACCTTGAAGATCGTCGCTATGCTGGACAGTCCTAGGGGTGTCAGCACTAGTGGGACCAAAGATGGTTTGAGCTACCACAAAGAAGGTTCAGATCATCCAAGAGAGGATTAAGACTGCATAGAGAAGGCAGAAGTTGTATGCTAAAAAGATACGGAGACATCTAGAGTTTGAGGATGGAGACCACATCTTCTTACAAGTCACACCTCGCCGAGGTCTGCGGAGATTTTTCCAAGCCGGAAAGTTATCTTCGCGTTTCACTAGGCCATTCTAGGTCCTCAGTAGAGTAGGCGAGGTGGCTTACCACCTAGCCCTTCGACCTAAGTTGCATCGAGAGCACGATATCTTCCACGTATTTTAGCTGAGGAGATACGTGCATGACCCATCCCATGTCATCGACCACAGGGAGCTGGACATCGATGATGGGGTGACATTCGCAGAGGTCTCAGTAGAGATTGAGGATCAACAAGAGCGGGTTTTTCATGGATGGATTATTCCTCTAGTGTGCGTTCGCTGGTTGCATGAGAACCCCTAGGAGAGCACAAGGGAGCAGGAGGCCCAGATGTGTTCTTAGTACCCCTTTCTGTTTCCCTAGTGTGAGTTGTAGCTTTATGAGGATGTAAATCCCTAGGGGGGGGGGGGGGTAATATAAAGACTCGGTAATTTCAAGGGAATTTTTTTCTTAATTATTTGTAATTTTATGAGTTTTCAGTTTCTGATGGAACCTAATTCCGAGGCCTGGTGTGCCTGGAATCAATTTCTGATGTTTTTTTCGTGTACGTTTAGAAAACGTACGTGTGGGGTTTTCTATCATTTGAACGGGTGCTCAGAACTGAAATCTGATGGCACCGTTGAACTCGCAGTGCCGGTGTTCGCTTAAGAATCCTTTCACCTCGACGATGGTAGATCAGGTATGAGAGTTGGTTTTTGGGTTTCACGTGGATTAATAAAATAAAATAAGTAACAGCTTATTTTATTTTAGTTTAACCCACGCCATGTGGTGATGTTAGTTAAAATCTCTACATGGGGGTTGGTGGTGGGACTGCTACACCCTAACCTCCCATGGGAGGATGACTGGTGTGGGGACCACCCCAGCTGCATAACCTCATGCGAGAGGTTATGATGTGGGGTCCACATGGGGATTAACCCCCCCCCCCCCCCTTTAATGGGATGGGACGAAACCTCTCCACTCTCCCTAATTAATGAGGAAGAGCCTCTTGGTCACTAACTCCTCTCTTAATGGAAGAGGATAAAACCTCCTCAAAACCCCAAATTAATGGAAGGAAACTCCTTGATCTTATTCTTGTTAATTAGGTGTGGACCACTCGGGCCTCTAAACCCCTCAAAACTCCCCAATTTAATTATTCCAATCTTGTGAAATTAATTTGGTAGAGCTTATCCACTTTTGAATTTCAAATATTTGTGCGAACTTGACCTTAATTAAGTGGGTCCAACATAATTAATTCACTCCATCTGACATAATATATTAAAATCTATTATTTTGGCACGTCGTTCTTTTATTAGTGGAGATCTTGGGACAATAGATTTCTCTAATGAAGAACGCAAAGATGCCCGCGACGAAAAATTCTTCCTCGGCATCTTCCTCAGAACCCCCTTCCGACGTCGGATCTCTTCGACGACCCTTCATCCATCATCTTCGTTGTTACCAGACCGATGCACGAACTTGGAAGTGGAAGCGTACGACGAACAACGTCAACATCATCTTCCCCCGCGATGAACAAACACTCGTCGAGTAAAGAGGTATGGATGTGTTTTAAGTTGTTTAATGCTTAATGATCTCTCGTTAAATCAACTTCTTGATCCACTTGCTATCATTCTCCAGTGGAGGGTTCGGGCCGAATGAACACGGCCCGACCCCTCCGCAACTTTTATTGTTTCGGAACCTTGTATCGACAACGACATAACAGCCGCATGGCAATGTGGTGATGACGACAAAGACATCGAATAGAGGTCGCGCTTACCATGACCTCTGCAAAGCGCGCCACCGAACGAGTGATGCCCAACCAGCCTACCCGCATGCTTCCCGACACGCGCCCCGGCCAAAACAATGACCAGCCTGGCCGCCGAAACCTTACCCGCATGCCCCGCATGCTGCCGGTGTTCCCCGCGCCTGTCCAGCGCACCTCACGCCTACCCGGCGCCCCCTAGTGCCCCGTTCACTGGCCCTACGCCCTCCCGATGCCTGCCCGGTGCCCAGGCCAGATGCCCCGCGTGCCTTGTGCCATTCCTGGCACACCAGCAGCCCACTGTTGGACTCTCAGGCCGAGCCGCCCAAGCCGGGGCCCTCACGGTGCCGATCGAGCTAGCCACTAGCAATCGGGTCGAGCCACCCATGTGGCGACATTGGCCCGAATTGTCTACGCAATCTGCTGGGTCGGGCATAGAAAACTAGGCCGAACTAGGCAGACTGAACCACACAACAGGCCGGGTTAGACCCAGCAAGTCGGACCGGGTCGACCCAGACCGGGTCGGACCAGACTGGGTGGGGCCGAGTCGGTCCGCCCTGGTGGGACCGGACCCGGGCCCACAAATGACCCATTGCTTACTTTGGCCATATCGGTGGCACCAGATGTCTGTTTTACGAACCGTCAGTGGTGATGCTAATCTCTTTGAGAAACAGTCCCTTCAAAAATAACCCATGGAAGTTTGGGGTATAGTTGAGATATAGTCAGGTTAGTTCGTACATGAAACTAATAGGGGCCCCGGGACAAAAAGGCTAATAACTCACAGAGCGGGCGTCCGATTGATGCACCATCAATTTCATTGAGACCCCTATGACATGGCGGACCATTGAGATACTTCTTCCTGGGACTTCGTGACACATGGAGTATCATCTTGTTGCTTGTGGAGGGGACCCTCCCGGAAACAAGTGAGAAGGCTATAGAGACCTAGTAGCTGGGTGAGACCTGATGAATGCTTGTTTGATTCGTTTTGGAGTGACTTGACTATCCCAGAGGGGAGCTCTTCTGTGTGAGGTGGAAGTCTAATGGATAAGGAGCACTACTGTGTGATGCAGAAGACCCATGGTACTCGACAGGAGGAGAACCTCTTTAGGCTATTAGGGGGAGCGATACTGTGTGAGGCGGAAGACCCATGGAGGGAGGCACTACTGTGTGAGGCGGAAAACCCGGGGTACTCGACAGTAAGAGTACCTCATCACTCTAGGGTTAGTGAGTATCACCTCAGAGTCGCGACAATACTTCTATGCTCGATAAAGGAGGAGTTCTCCAGCAGTCGTGGTTTCGTTAATGAATAATCATGGTTTGAGCTGAGTCAATGACCTTTGCATGTTTCCTGATGATTGAGATGGGTTACTTGATAACATATGTATATGTATGGTCATATACCTATGTATTGTTTATCCGTTTAATTTTATGACTTTTGGTTCATCTTTTTTAGATTTTTTGAGGCCATGAGGGTCTCGGGGTCCCTATTGTGTATCATTATACTCACCCTTGCACCGGCAATGCCCGCACTACGTTATGTTTGATGCATACAACAGACTGTGTTGATGGAGGCCAAGAGTGAGAAAGGAATGGACGGTACCTGGAGGTGGACTACTCAACGAGACGGTACACGGAGTGGACCATTAGACGTGGAGTGATGAGGTGGAAATCTATAACTACCCTCCAGGTAGGAATCTCGGATGATGATCCTGGAGTTGCTTCTACATTTTTACATGTTGTCCCATTATTTCAGTTTTACTTTCCAATTGGGCTTGTATTATGGCCCCATTTACTTTCAGTACACTTGTTATACAGTTTTTACTTAGTTTTTTCTTCCGCTTGTACTATGGTGGTTTGTGATTACGATTTATAAAAAAATGCCTTCACAGTTTTAGGGAATCACGCCTTTGGTACCAGTTTCCAGCCCCTGGCTTAAGGAAGGTGGGCATGGGGTAGTCACGATGTGGGCCCCAAGGGACGGGTCTTGAAAAATTCGTATTAGAGGATGTTGGTTCTACCACAGATCTTATGACCCTTATATTTTCTTTTCTAGGAAGCAATAATGTTAATGGTTCTAAGTGTGGATTTCAATTCTGGGAGTCTAGTGTTGGTGCGGGTGGCCGACGTATCCATACACTAGGACCCTGAAATTTGATTTCTAACTCAGTGCACGAAAACACTTATTGTGTGTTTGTTTTCAAAAGTATTCTTTAAGTGAGATCGAACCAAGTCATCTCACCAGGTATAGTATTTTGACCATGTCGCATCTGTTTCTTTTAGGATGACTCCCCGCGAATGGCTATCTAGAGCCCCAAGAGCTATACACACTGACAGCCAGTCGAGTGACGATGCCTCATTACAAGGCCCTCTTCTAGTTGAGGCACCATCAGAGGCACCGACGGTACTACTTCCCATTGGGCCACCGATTCCATGAGCCCCAGCAGTAGATGATACACGCCACTTGAGTGCGTTGCATGAGTTCCAACACAAGAGTCCACCCAGGTTCGAGGGAGAGATAGACCCATAGGTGGCTGAGGATTTCTTGGAGGCTGTGGGGAGAGTCTTAAGGCTATGAGGGAAACCAGCAGACATTATGGTGATCCTTGCTGCTGGCCTCCATTAGGCAGTAGCTGGCAGATTGTGGAGCCTGATTCTCAAGATGCATGATGAGGCGACACTTCTATGGGCAGACTTTGGGAGCCTATTTCGGGAAGAGTTTTTTCCATCCACCCATAAAGAAATGCAGATACAGGAGCTACTGCATCTACAACAGGGTAGCATGACGGTGGCTCAGTACTCAGCAAAGTTCAACGAACTCTCGCGCTACTCCAAAGATATGGTACGAGACCTGTTCTTCTGGTCCCAAACCATTGACCAGTGACTAAGGTGAGAGATCAGAGCTTCATTTATCTCTCACAGCATCCCGACGCAGATGGCTGTGTTGGAGTGAGACCTCTTAGTGGAGAGTTTCCTTGGTGAGCAGTCTCCAACAGCGATACCCACCTCTAACTGACATCCAGCAGTGTCTTCTACAGCTGGCAGTAGACAGATGATGCAGAGGTCCAAGAGGACAAGACCTACAGGTGGTTGAACGCATGACTCATGATCGGTAGTGCGGGGCACCCATAGTGGAGACAGAGCCAGACCTATTAGGCAGCGTTACTCATGCGTCCGACATGGTCACATGGCTCGTAACAGTCCGACCCACCACATGGACGATCAGTAATCCTTTGAGGGACCTCCCAGGTAGAGGTAGAGGATCGATCGAGATGGTACGCTTGGCGAAGGCGGACGTGGCAGAGGAGCTGGTCGTACAGCTGGTGGTGGACAACGCTTCAAGGTGTATTAAACACCACCACCCGGAGGTCTACCCTGACCACAAAGAGTAGGTGGATAGGGGAGAGCACAACTTCAGGAAGCTGAAGCGTATGAGCATGGAGCTCCGGAAGTTGGTGGACATGCTCGGGACTAATTCCAGGCATAGGGGACTTCATTCATGATGCTTCTAGCTTCGTTGATGTCATTGTTTGTGGTTTCTTTGCATCTTTGTACTTTGATCTGTATTAATATAATAAACTTGTCCTTGTGATGCTTCCTTCCCTGCCTTTTTTTGTGGTTAATACTAATAGGTTCCGGTAAAAACCGTTGAATTGACCCTCACTTTCGAGTTTCCTATTAGAGGAGACCCAGTGACCACACACAAAGGCCGATAGTGTGACTCAACCTTGTGAGGCGAGAGTAACGGTTGGATCTCATGGTAGTAGAAATGAGGCCCTACGATGTCGTCCATTGCATGAATTCATACCATTCATGTCCGGATTGACAGAATTAGGCAAAGGATGTGGTTCATTTAGGGGATGAGACTAGATTTCTCTTATCGGAAAAGGGGATATCATAGCATCTTTTGTAGAATGTAGGTGAAGAAGGGGAAACCCTTCATGTGGTCAGAGAGATGCCATCAGAGAATTCTGAAGCAGAGGGAGAGGATGACTAGTGCCCCCATCTTTAGGCTCCAAGAGGAATGCATGGGGTATGTAGTCTAATGCAATGCATCAGGTACCGGACACGGGTTTGTCCTGATGCAAGAGAGAGCAGTGATCACATATGGTTCTCGGAAGTTGAGATGAAATGAGAAGAACTATGTTAGCCATGACCTGGAGTTAGCAGTAGTGGTCTTGGCCTTGAAAATGTGGTAGCACTATGTTATGGGAGAACGTTTTACTGTGTACTCTGATCATAAGAGTCCCAGGTATATCTTCTCTCAGAAGGACCTTTCCTGAGACAGTGGAAATGGATTTAGTTCCTCATGGACTATGACTTCGAGATAGTCTATACTCCTAGGAAGGGGAAGGTAGTATCAGATGCGCTCAGCAGGAGATCAGGCATTCTACTGCTAGGAGAGGTGACAGAGTAGCTAGCCATGTTGCAGACATCCTTTGTGGATAGGGATGGATAAACCTCTCTACAGTCTCTTACAGTCACTCCCCCACTTCTTCAGCGAGTGAGGGAGGCGTAGTTTGGTGACGATGACTGCAAGACACGACGTGATCAGATATCCATAGGGCAAGCACCTATTTGATTTCTTGATGTTGGGGAGCATGTCATCCTCTTTAGAGGACATACCATGGTACCCGTTTCACTTCAGGAGGAGGTGTTGAGGGAGTTCCACACTTCCTCTCTAGTGGTATATCTAGGAGTGGCGAATATGTACATGACCTTCGACGACAGTACTAGTGGCTAGGTATGATGAAGGTTGTAGCAGAGTTTGTCTCCTGGTGCCTCACTTGTCACCATGTGAAGGCAAAGCACCGGGTAGCAGCAATCTTGGTTTAACATTTAGAGGTCACTGAGTGGATGTGGGATGGGATATCCATTCACTTCATGACCGGTATCCCACATATATACAGGGGTCACGACTCGATATTGGTGATCATCGACTGACTCCCCATGTCGGGCCACTTCCTACCGATCAGAGTATAAGACTTAGTTGAGAGTTTGGGAGGCCTCTATGTGCATGAGTTAATGCATTTTCATGGAGTACCTTATTCTATTGTCTCCTACCGTGACACGCACTTTACTTCCCCTATATCAAAGGGGTTGCAGGATTCTTTCAGGACATAGATTCACTCGAGCACCGCCTTCTATCCTCAGACTGATGGTCAAACCAAGAGGACCATACAAACCCTCAAGGAAATGCTCCTTGCATGTGTCCTCTACTTTGGTCGCAGTTGGGAGGATCACTTACACATGATGGAGTTTACGTACAATAGCAGCTACCACAACACCATCGGGATGGACCCTTACAAGGCACTGTATGACCGACCGTGAAGATCGTCGCTATACTGGACAGACCCAGGGGAGTTAGCACTAGTGGGACCAAAGATGGTTTGAGCTAACACGTAGAAGGTTCAGATCATCTAGGAGTGGATGAAGACTGCATAGAGGAGGAAGATGTTGTATGCTGACAAGATACATAGACATCTAGAGTTTGAAGATGGAGACCACGTCTTCTACGGGTCTCACCTCGCCGAGGTCTGTGAAGATTTGGCCGAATCGGAAATTTATCTTCTTGTTTCATCGGGCCATTCCAGGTCCTCGTCAGAGTATGCGAGGTGGATTACAGCATGGCCCTTCTACCTCAGTTGCATCGGGTGCACGACGTCTTCCACGTATCTTAGATGAGGAGATACGTGCATGACCCATCCCACATCATCGACCACAGGGAGCTGGAAATCGATGATGGGGTGACTTTCGCGGAGGTCCCCGTAGAGATTGAGGATCATCAAGAGCGGGTTCTGTATGGACAACCGATTCCTCTGGTGCGCGTTCGTTGGTTGCACGAGAACCTTCAGGAGAGCACATGGGAGGAGGAGGCCCAGATGCATTCTCAGTACCCCTTTTTGTTTCCCTAGTGTGAGTTGTAGCTTTACGGGGATGTAAATCCATAAGGTGGGGGTAATATAAAGACTCGGAAATTTCAAGCGAATTTGTTTCTTAATTATTTGGAATTTTATGAGTTTTCAGTTTCTGACGGAACCTGATTCTGAGGCCCGATGTTCCTGAAATCAATTTCTGATGTTTTGTTTGTGTACGTTTAGTAAACGTACGTGCGGGTTTTTATATCATTTGAATGGGTGCTCAGAACTAAAATCTGATGGTACCATTGAACTCGCAGTGTTGGTTTTCACTTAATAATCCTTTCACCTCGACGGCTGTAGATTGGGTATGTGATTTGGTTTTTGGGTTTCACATGAATTAATAAAATAAAATAAGTAACAACTTATTATATTTTTGATTAACCCACACCATGTGGTAATGTTAGTTAAAATCTCCACATGGCAGTTGGTGGTGGGACTGCCACACCCTATGCTCCCATGGGAGGATGATTGGGGTGTAGACCACCCCAGCAGCATAACCTCACGCGAGAGGTTATGACATGGGGTCCACATGGGGCTTAACCCCCCATTTAATGGGGGGGGGGAGGAAACCTTTCTACTCTCCCTCATTAATGACGGAGAGCCTCTTGGTCACTAAATCCTCTTTTATTGTAGGAGGATAAAACCTCCTCAAAACCCCCAATTAATGGAAAGAAACTCCTTGATCTTCTTCTTGTTAATTAGGTGGGGACCACCCGGGACTCTAAAACCCTCAAAACTCCCCAATTTAATTATTCCAATCTTGTGCAATTAATATGGTGGAGCCTATCCACTTTTGAATTTCAAATATTTGTGCCAACTTGACCTTAATTAAGTGGATCCCACATAATTATTCACGCCATCTGACATAATAGATTAAAATCTATTATTTCGGCACGTTGTTCTCTTATCAGTGGAGAGCTTGCAAGAATAGAATTCTACAATGAAGACCGCAAAGATGCCAGCGATGACAAATTATTCATTGAATTCTTCCTCAGAACCCCCTTCTGACTTGGGATCTCTTTGACGACCCTTCATCCATCCTCTTCGTCGTCAACAGACTGACGCATGAACTAGTAAGTGGAAGCGTACGATGAACAACGTCAACATCATCTTCCCCCATGAAGAACGAACACTCATCGATTGAACAGGTATGGGAGTGTTTTAAGTTGTTTAATTATTAATCATCTCTCATTAAATCAAATTCTTGAGCCGCTTGTTATCGTTCTACAGTGGAGGGTTCGGGATGAATGAACACGGCCCGACCACTCCAAAACTTTTATTGTTTCGGAACCTTGTATCGATGGCGACATAATAGCTACATGGAAATGTGGTGATGAAGAAAAAGATAGAAAATAGAGGTCGCGCTAACCACGACCTCTGTGAACCACGCTGCCAAACGAGCGATGCCCGACAATCCTACCTGCGTGCTGCCCGACACACGCCCCGACCGAAACTGTGGCCAGCCCGGCCGCCGGCACCCTACACGTGTGCCCCACGCGCTTCCAACACGCCTCGCGCCTACCCAGCGCGCCCGGAGCCTGCCCGACAACCCCCGCTACCCCGTCCGCCAGCCCGGCGCCATCCCGGCGCCAGGCCTGCACCGTGGCCGGCTGCCCAGCATGCCGCGCGCCCTTCCCGTCCCACCCGCAGCCTGCCCGCGCCCCACGTGGCCCTCCATTGGCCTCTCGGGATGAGCCACCCAAGCCGGGCCCCTCGTGGTGCCGGTTGAGCCTGCCACTGGCCTTCTGGCCGAGCCGTCCAAGTGGCGAATTCGCCCCAAATTGTCCATGCAGTCCGCTGGGCCGGGCCCAACAAACTGGGCCAAACTGAGTAGACTGAACAACCCAATGGGGTGGTTAAGACCCAGTGAGTCTGACCAGGTTGACCCTGACTGGATCGGCCTAGAATAGGTTGGGCCGAGTCGGTCCGACTATGTGGGACCGGACCCAGGCCCACTAATGACCCATTTCTTACTTTGGCCATATCATTGCCACCAGATGTCCATTTGACGAATTGTCAGTGGCGCTGGTAATATCATTGAGAAATGGTCCCTTCAAAAATACCCCATGGGAGTTCGGGGAATAGTTGAGAAACAATCGGGTTGGCTCGTACACAAAACCAACCGGGCCCCCGGGACAAAAAGGCTAATAACTCACAGACCAAGCGTCTGATTGACGCGTCGTCTATTGCGTTGAGACCCCTATGACGTGGAGGAATATTGACATACTTCTTTCTAGGACTTCGTGGAACTTCGAGTATCAGCTTGTAACTTGTGGAGCGGACCCTCCCAGAGACAAGTGAGCAAACTACGAAGACCTAGTAGCTAGCTGAGACTTGATGATTGTTTGTCCAATTCATTTCAGAGTGACATAACTAGCCCCATGGGGAGAACTAATTTTTGAGGTGGTAAACCAATTGTGGAGGAGAACTACTGTGTGAGGAGGTAGACCCACAATACTCGACCGGAGGAGTACCTCTGTAGGCTATCGAGGAATGTGCTACTATTTGAGGTGGCAGACCCATCGAGGGCAGCGCTACTGTGTGAGACTGTAGACCCGCGGTACACAACAGGAGGAGTACCTCAGCTGTCTATGGTTAGTGAGCAGCACCTCGGAGTCACGACATGACTAATGTTCTCAATAGAGGAGTTCTCCAACAGTCATGGTTTCATTAATGAAAAATCCTTGTTTGAGCTGAGTCAATGTCCTTTTCATTTTTCATAATGATTGAGATGGGTTATTGATAACTTAGGTATATGTATAGCAATATACCTATGTATTGGTTATACGTTGAATTTTATGCATTGTGGTTCATCCTTGATAGATTTTGTGAGACCTCGAAGGTCTCGGGGTACCTACTGAGTATCGTTATACTCACCCATGCAATGTTATCCCCGCACTATGTTGTGTTGGATGCAGATGACAGACAACATTGACGGAGGCCGAGAGCGATCCAGGACTAGACGGTACCCGGAGGTGGACTACTCGGGGAGACAGTAGACGGAGTGGGACATTAGATCTAGAGTGCTGAGGTGGACATCTATACCTACCCTTCAGGTTGGAATCCGGGACGATGATCCTAGATCTGCTTCTATGTTTTTAGCTGTTGTCCCTTTCTTTCAATTGTACTTTATTTCAGTTGTAAATTCATATTGAGCTTGTATTCTAGCCCCCATTACTTTCAGTACTCTAGTTATACAGTTCTTTCTAATTGTTTTTTTCCGCATGTACTCTGGTTGTGTGTGTTTACGATTTATAAAGGAAATGCCTTCCCCATTTTAGGAAATCATGCCTTCGGTGCTAGTCGCCAACCCCTAGTCTATGGAAGGTGGGTTTTGGGTAGTCACGATGCGGGCGCGGGGGACGGGTCATGACAATATTTTTACAATTTATATTTCGATTATTAGTGAAAAATACAAATCCTCATTTAATCATTATTTTATTTTAATGTATTTACAATTAACCATGTAATTTTAGAATGGATATAAAATTTATTTATATATTTTACATAAAAAATACAAATATATTTATTTTAACCAATATTACAAATGAATGTTGCATAAATTTATTTTATAAATAATTTTTTTTTGATAAATAATTTTTTATCCTTCAAATGATTAATTTTTAATTAAAATTTTCTATATCTATGAATATAATTTCATTAAAATTATTCAATATTTTTACTAAGGGTAATTAATAATAATTTTTTCATGAAACATTTTTTTGTATATAATGTACAAAAAAACAGAAAAAATATATTCCCATGTATTGTTTGCTGAGTGGATTAACTAAAATGATAACTATAAAAATAGTCTAAAAGGTATTTATAATTATCGGAGACTTTATTATTTAGTCCATTTCTCATATAATATTGAAAAATTATCTCTTATGAAACCATTTTTATAGAACTATAAATTTATATATTTTAATCATTTTAATAAATTGTAGTGTTCCCCTCCCCTACTTAATAAAGGACACTTGCTATCCTGTCATATCCACATAAAAATTTCTTTTTTTCATAAGATTCGTACCCATATCAGTTCTCTACGTCCCTCCCACATCATAGTGAATATATTATTAATATAAATCCATCCACATATAGATTTAGGTATAAAACTAAAAATATTTTTAGATTAAGATGTAAAATTATTCAGAAGACATCATTGCTTTATTTTCATCAAAAATACTATATATAATCATGAGTGATGATAAATTAATAAAAAATGTATCTTAAATATAGCGAGATTGGGTTCTTTAATTTAATATCATATATGCAACTCCTTCTTTTATGAAATGATATATGAAGCATTCACATAAGCGAAGAACATTCTACCTCCCCACGAACCAATTTAATTTGTTTTCCATCACCCCCAATCATGTATAGTTATAAAGATATATTTAATATATATAATTGATATTAACTCAAAATTATTTATTATTTAAGGACTATACATAAACTATTTTCTTATCATTCAATCCATTGTAAAATTATAATGTTGGTCATGTGTACATATGGACACTCACCTATACTAAGAGATGTGATTAATTTTTTCTGGCCAAAAAATGGATTCTATATATAATTTTTTTAAAGATTAAATACTATATATATTTTAATATTACGATTTAATTAAAAATTATATCCTTTTTTCCCTAATTCTCTTTGAAAAATAATAACATCACTCACACATACGTACAAGGTAATGTCTATATAATTATCATGTAATTCATTTATCATAACCATATATCATGATTAGTCATTGAAGTATAATTAAATTATATAAATAATTACTTCATATTTATTTATTTCGTATATTATTAAATAATGAACCTTTTAACCATATTTGAATTACTAACGTGGTTATGGAAAAAGGAGCCGAAAATCGGGAAAACATCTCACTTAGACATAGTTTATTTATTTATTAAATTTAACATGGCAACAAAAAATGAATAATAATCAAAATAACTATACTTAAGAAGAGAATAATTTTTATAATTTTATTATTCATGATGATAAATAACATACATTATGATAAATACATGATTTAAGGGGTATTATACCTTAATAAAATTGTTTTTATGTGTTTCAACGATTTATTTTAAAAACAATTTCTAGACAATATTCAAAAAATTATTTTAGTGAAGAATTTATATTGAAATTAATAGTTAATAAAAAATATTTTATGACTCTTTGCGATGTATTTAAAAGGGTTTTAAATGATTTTTTGAATATATTGAATAGAATGGTTTGATAGAATGGAAAAATAATGGTTTTACTTTGATGTATAATGTGTCAACAGTTTTCCTACTTCTTCTACCATTATTTTTTTAATTTATTTCAATTAAATTTATTTATTATTTATTCAAATAAAATTTCACATTCCAATTGTTTTAATTATTTTCAAAATTGGTTTTAAATGTAATGGATAATATGATTTATTGAAATGACTATATTATAAGTGTAATTAATATTTTTATCATTTTGATGATTGAAATGAAATAATTCATGTATTATTCTTATTTAATTGTTCATGGGAATACTTTATGATGATAATTTTTCCATATATTGATACTAATGATGGGTGATTCCAATATTCCTCATGATTATGGATGACACCGATATATCTCTCCAATTCCACGGGTAAAGAAATGATGTTAACTTGTTTGGTTTGCTCAAATTAATGATTACAATTTACTGGGAAGGTTATTCCATTTGTAAGTGTTATTTTATGTGATATATAAAGATGATTTCATATGTTACCTATATAAATTATCTATTATTTCAATGTTCTTTTCATTAAATGTTATTATTTCACAAGGTATGGTGATGAAATTTGGCTTTATAAGATTTTTATACTACTTCACATTTGGGAAATATTTTTTTTGGGAAAATAAAGATATCATGTGTTCTTCATGGTAAAAAAGAAACATATATGACTTTTATTATTCATTTATAAATTCACAAAAATATAATTATGAATGTAATTGGATGGTAAAGATGTTTTAATGGGAACAGAAATGATTCTTTATAACACAAATTTTTAAATATGTAATTTTTAATGATTAATAAAGGAATAAATGGTTACTTTTATTCATTTTATAGGCCCCTCTCTAAGAATTCGGGCCAAATTCCACTTTTACAAAAGTTTATTAAAGGGTTTTTTGGATGAGATTAAATAATAATGATGTTAATATCAAAATTATGAATATATTTCATAAATATAAATATTATTATTTCAGAAATGGTTATTATATTAGAAAATATAATAATTATTTGATGTGTCCAATTTTAAATGTATTATTTATATGTATGGTTGATGAACTATTTCTCTATAGTTATATAAGAATATTTTCCCACCGAATTATATAACATGAATTTTTGTGAAAAAATCATCCTTTTTGGTTTGTTTATGATCTTAACATTATAGATGGGGTGAGGGGAATCATTTAGAAAAGATTATATTTTCAAATAATAAAATATGTAACAGTAATAGATTTAATTCATTTTATCCAAAAAGATAATTTTATGATAACTAGTATCTACATTTAAATTTTATTCTTTTAGAATAATGTTCTATATTTGATACAAGGAAGTTTATATAGGAAATAAGAAAGAGGATAATATCTAAATAAATAGACAACCATGAATGGTTTCAATTGAAACTGAGTAGTATTTATTATAATGTATACATTGAAATTGGATATAAATGTTTTTTATCCAGTGTAGATAAAAAATACACATTTCATATAAAAATATTTCAATAGTTGAGAATTTTATGAGAAAACACCCTCCTATATTCAATGGACTTGTTGACGATGAGTTTGGTTGGGGGTTGATTAATGATCATGAAAATTTATTTGAAATCATGGTTTGTTTGAATCAACATAATATGATTCCTGATATTTATAATTTTGATAATTTATTCAAATGATTTCACTAGGGAATGCACATCCACTTATGGAGGATGTACAGCTATTGACCGGCATTCCTTCTTTCCAAAGGCGGGTGACATCTGTTCCTTGTCCAGGGACATTTTCTCCTTTATCAAAACGGGATGATGGGATGTCGGTTCGTCCTTCCATGGATTCCTCCTTGGAGATCGTCACCTATTCCGGGTCTCCCTTAACGATTAAGTCGTGGTTTGTGAAGCTCTTTCCTGGTGCCAATGTTTATGGACGCTGGTTAATTATCACCACATTCCTAATGTTCTCCTTAGGCATCTCATGTTTATCACAACATTCATGATTGGGGTCCTTATTTTAACATCAAGAAGGAAGGTGGGGGGGGGACTGACGTGAAGGGGGTCGGAATGACCAGTTGTTGTTCTTGAACCTCGTGGAGGCTTCCTACGTACCATTCCTTAACGAGGATCAAAGACCACGTAGTTTAGGTATGGCTCCATGGTGCACCAACGTGAAGATGATCAAGACCAATGGATGATGGTGGTCTTGAACCTCAGGGAGGCTACCTACATACCTTGCATTGGAAAGGATCATATTCCTCATAGTTTGGGATGACAGAATTTGGGGCTTACGCTTTGAGGCAACCCAAAGTATTAGTGAACCGACATGAAGATGTTCAGAACGAACAAGGTGGTTGTCGTGAACCTCGTGGAGGCTTCTACGTACCATGCCTTAGAAAGGATCAATGTCCTTTTAGTTCTGGATGGGGGTGTGGGGCTTACACTCTAGGCTTGACAAAGTGTTGGTGAAATAATGTTAAGATGGTCAGAATGACCAAGTTGGTGGGTTTGAACCTCATGGAGGCTTCCTACGTACCTTGCCTTCGCAAGGTTCAATGTCCTCGTAGATCGGGAATAGGGTTTGGGGCTTACACTCTAGGATTCCCAATGTGTTGGTGAACCGATGTGAAGGTGGCCAGAATGACCAAGTTGGTGGGCTTGAACCTTGTGGAGGCTTCCTACGTACCTTTCCATAGTAAGGATCAAGGTCCATGTAGTTCGGGATGGGGGTGTGGGGCTTACACTATAGGCTATAGAAAGTGTTGGTGAATTGATGTGAAGATGGTGGGAATGACCAAGGTGGTGGACTTGAACCTCATTGAGGCTTCCTACGTACCCTGCCTTAGTAAGGATCAAAGTCCCCGTAGTTCAGGATGGGGGTATATGGATTACACTCTAGGCTACCCAAAGTGTTGGTGAACAGATGAGAAGATGGTCGGAATAACCAAGGTGGTGGTCTTGAACCATGTGGAGGATACCTACATACCTTACCTTATCAAGGATCAGATTCCTTGTATTTCGAGATGGGGGTGTGGGTATTACACTATAGGATTCCCAATGTTTTGGTGAACCGACGTGAAGATATTCAGAACGACCATGGTGGTGGGAATGAACCTCATGGATTCTTCCTTATATACCTTTCCTTAGCAAGGATCAATGTCCGGTTAGTTCAGCATGGGGGTGTGAGGAATACACTCTAGGATGTCCTAGGTGTTTGTCATGGTCTGTGCATGCTCTAAGCCCACTTGAGTCATGCTCGGTGAGAGAAACAAGAGGCAATAGAGACCTGATGATTATGTCATGAAAGGTGTGTCTCTGGTAACTGGAGTTAGGAATATATGTAGTAAGTGGCCCAAAGATGAAAAATGTCTCATGAATGGTTAGCACCCCAAAGAGGATGGGACTAACTCTAGGATGGAGGCTCGGGTGCCGCTATGGAGGGGCAATAGTGGACGAGGCTTATGCATGGATGCTGCTCGGGTGCCGCTATGGAGCAATAATAGTGGATGGGGATTACACATGGAAGCTCCAAAGGTGCCACTATGGAGTGACAATTGTTGTTGGGGAATATGCAAGCAAGCTACCCTGGTGCTGCTACGGAGCGGAAATGGTGGATGGTGCTTACATATGGAAGCTGCCCGGGTGCTGCTATGGAGTGACAATAGTTGATGGGGCTTACGCATGAAAGCTTCCCGGGTGCTACTATGGAGTGGAAATGGTGACTGGGGCTTACACAATGATGCTTCCCAGGTTCCTCTATGGAAGGAAAATTGTTCATGGGGTTTACGCAAGGATGATGCATGTGTATCGCTATGGAGCAGTAATAGTGAATGGGGCTTACGCAAGGAAGATGCATGGGTGCCGCTATGGAGCAGCAATGGTGGATGCAGTTTACCCAAGGACGATGGCCGGGTGCCGCTATGGAGCAGAAATGGTGGATTGGGTTTACGAATGGAAGCTTCTCGGGTGCTGCTATTTTGTGGAAATGGTGGATGGGACTTACACATGGAAGTTGTCATGGTGCTGCTATGGAATGACAATGGTGGATGGGGCTTACGCATGGAAGCTGCCCGGGTGCCGCTATGGAGCGGCAATGATGGATGGTACTTATGCATGGAAGCTTCCTGGGTGCCGCTATGGAGAAACAATCGTGGATGCGTCTTAGGCATGGAAGCTGCCTGGGTGCTGCTATAGAGTGAAAAAGGTGGATGGGGCTTAGGCATAGAAGCTGCCTGAGTGCCACTATGGAGCGGAAATGGTGACTGGGTTTACGCAAGGATATTTCATGGGTTCTGCTATGGAGTGACAATTATACATGGGGCATACACAATGATGTTGACTGTGTGTCGATATAGAGCGGGGATAGTGAATGGAGCTTATGTAAGGATGCTGCCCAGGTGCTGCTGTGGAGCGACAATGGTGGATGAGATTTTGGAAAGTAAACTGCCTGGGTGCTTCTATGGAGTGGCAATGGTGGATGGGGTTGATGCATGGAAGTTGTCCAGGTACCGCTATAGAGCAGTAATGGTGGATGTGGCTTACACATTAAATCTTCCCGGGTGCCGCTATGGAGAGGAAATGGTGGATGGGGATTACGCATGGAAGTTGCATGTGAGCCGCTCTGGAGCGGCAATGGTCGAGGGGGCTTACACAAAGATGCTTCCCATGTGCCGCAATGGCGAAGAAATAGTGGATGGGGCTTACCCACGAAAGCTACCCGGGTGCCGCTATAGAGCATTATTGGTTACTAGGGCTTACATAAGGATGTTTCTCGGGTACCACAATGGAACGAGAATTGTGAATGTAGATTACGCAAGGATGCTGCCCGTGTGCAACTGTGGAGCGACAACGGTGAATGTGGAATACGTAAGGAAGGTAACTAGGTGCCTATATGGAGCATCAATGGTGAATGGGGATTACCCAAGAAAGCTACCCGAGTGCTGCTATGGAGTGACAATGGTGGCTGGGGCTTACACAAGGAAGCTGCAAGGGTGCTGCTATGGAGCGGCAATGGTGATGGGGATTATGCAAGAAAGTTGCCTGAGTGCCGCTATGGAGTGGAAATAGTGGATGGGGCTTATGCATGAAAGCTACCCAGGTGCCGCTATGGAGTGGCAATGGTGGATGGGGCTTACTAGAGGAAGCTACTCGGGTGCTTATATTGAGTGGTAATGGTGGATGGGGCTTACGCAAGAAAGTTGCTCGGGTGCTGCTATGGAGGAGCAACGGTGGATGGGGCTTACACGTGGAAGCTGCCCGGGTGCCATTATGGAGCAAAAATGGTGGATGGGGCTAACGCATGGAAGATGCCCATAATATCTTCCTCGTGTTTGGCCGTGAGGGCATCCCAACCTAGTGGTGGGTTGAGGCCTTCACCTATGCGCTATTGTACTAGAGGGATAATGCCAAGGGGTGTCAGAATCAGTCTGAACAAAGGGGCATGAAAAGTGTAAATCACATGTCCGCCATTCCAAGTGTAATGAGGGTGCTGTGGAGATGAAGGACAGATGTTTACCGTGTTCAAATCAAAACATCCATATTGTGTTAGCCTGAAATGGGGACAAACAAATGACGGTTGACTAATGACCGTGTTCGAAACACCAAACCAGACTCAAAGTGTCTTCCAAAGTCTTCCAGGGCGCTTTCCAAGGATGGTAGGTGATCCAATGCGGTATGGGAACAGGCCGTTAGGGGTTCCTTTCAGACATGGAAGTGGGTGGTGTTCTGAATGAAGGACACACAATGCGTGAGGCCAAGTGATGGAATGTTTGAACCGATTCCATTGCTCTTGAAATTATTCAACTGTAATCATGGAATTAGAAATCTTCTTCTTGGAGCATTAGTCATCTCTTGTTTGGAGCAGGAGGATTCCTATGTTTGTAACATACAGTACTCTATATTTTAGAGTCATGTATAGAGGATTGTTTTCATCTCATGCTTGGATCATAAGGCATATCTTATTTGGAGAAAGTGGCATCTTATGTTTAGAAATTAGGGTGTACTATAGTTTATAGTCATGTAGAGATAACTATTAGGCATAAGGCGCCTAGAAATGTATGGTTATGGGACATACGCTATTGTGGCCCTTTCTTGTTCAACCAGGCATTGGAGTCAGGAGATGGGGTTCAGATGAGTTTCTTGATTAATGGATCGACTTATGGTACTCGGGTAATTGATTGTGAGAAACTCAACTCACGACATGTGATACAAACTAAGAGGAAAATTTCGACCCAAGGTGTTTCATGTTGTGAGGAGGAGTATCTCCAATCATGGTATTCCATGGGTGGAAGGAGGCTGCGCATAAGGGCACAATGGAAATTACTGGGGTTCCAGCTAGAAAAGTTCACGGTGCAACTCCCCATTAATCATGGAGGTCAGTTACGGTAGCGAAGGGACCAGCCCAGCACTGGCCCAGAGCGGGTGGGCGGGGGTGCAGCTCCCACGGTATGGACTGGCGGGAGAGAAGTTAGGAACCTCACAATGGATAGTTCTTTTCAAAGTAGCTTCGTGGAGCAAAGGGGATCATGAAGTATGGGGTCCCGTGGAGCATGGATTTGCAGAGCATGGACTCACTAAGCAGCTTCAGAAAGGAAGGTACTTGTAGAGCATGGACTCGAGGAGCCATTTCACGATGGAAGATAATCACAGAGCATGGGCTCAGAGAGCCTTTTCAAGAAGTAATGTGGAGCTCCGCGAACCAGGAGATCGGTCGCCCAAGGGGTAGAGTGGCGGTCTAGCGAAGGGGGTTGAGCTGGGTATTTATATGGGAGAGGCACCGTGAAGCTGAGCTCTCTTGGTGCGAAGGTGGATCTTTCTCCGCGGAGGTTTCTTGAACCTCAAAGGGATTTGTGGAGCTGTCATGCCTCCTAGCTTCATGGAAGGTCGCAAACCTCAGTGGGGATCATGGAGCAATCCAGCATCCTTGCATTGCGGTGGGTCTTCATGGTGGGTCGCGAACATCAAAGGGGCTCACAGAGCTGTCTCACCTCCTTGATTCGCGGTGGGTCTTCGTGGCGGGCTATGAAAGTCAAAGGGGCTCGTGGAGCTGTCCCGCATCCATGATTCGCGGTGGGTTTTGAACGTAAATGGGGTTCACAGATCATCCTTCCTCCTTGCATCGTGGCGGTGCTCCGCAATCACCTAGGGGGCATTGCAGACGGGCTTTGCGAACCAGTTCGCCTGTCCAACTTCAAATGTCCAAAACTCTTAACCCGTAACTCCGTTCAGGCTCTACGACCTACCAAATTGAAGTGTACGAAACAGGATATGATCTTGGATCATGTATGGAAGAATATGAAATATTTTGGGGACACATTTTCAAGTTTCATTAATAATGAAGATGATCAATGTTGGAATATTTTATTATTATGAAATAATGATATGAAATAAATTTCATAGAATAGAAAAAATTTATGAATATTTTCCATCCAATGTATTTTCTATAATGTTGTTTGATGTTATATAGAAAATACATTATTGTAAATGATGCATATAGGGGATGATTCTTTGAAGATGTGTAAATAAAAAATCCCATGATTTGTAATTTTCTCAACAAAATTATTTTTCAGATAAAAAAAATAAAATTAATTTGTTTTACTTGGGATTAATTCCATGATTCCATGATGATTGTAATATCATGTATTCAAGAGATATAGTAAAAAGTTTCCACATATGATTATTATAGAAATAATTATTCAAAATGGACATATATTTCATTAGAACATGGGGGAAAATATTTACATGGCTAAAGGAAATGGGAAGAATATATTAATTAATTATGATGGTAACAGAAATAATTTTTCTGTTTGGGATATATCTGGTAAAATGAACCCTCAGGAAGGACTTATGTAAATTGTAACATGCTTCTAATGTATTCTGTTTAGGAATACGAATCATGATTTCAATTAAAATTATCTTGGTAGTGGTATGAACGATTTTGATAGAAAGGTAGTAAAGTGATTTCAATGTAATGATATTTTTCATTATATTTATTCATGTTCGATGAAGAGAATGAATATAGGGAAGATGCAAGACTAAATGTAATTTCCTGACCCAGTTTCCACAACAAAAATCCCCGAGCCGCTTAGTCACATGCCCTAATGTGCACCACCACGTATACTAGGGTGTTTCGACAAGCAGTGAGGGTTTGGTTTGTCAGTCATGGAGAGACTCTACCATCTTTGACCAGAGTAAAACACATATAGAAGAAAATAAAAATAACAAGTACAGAATCATATAAATAATCCGTATAGTAATAACGCCACATTATATTCAAAATGAGACATACAATACTAAACTGAAATAAAAATCAAGCTATGAAAATGCAAGTCGATATTGTCTAAAAGGAAACTAAAAATGATAAAACATTGAATCCCAAGATAATTCTGAACCATGTCCATTTTCCTCAGGCATGCTCCATTCCAAACACGAAATTCATCCCAAATCCTTTTCCATATCATGTCCAACAACAAAAATGTCTTCTTGGGTGCCGATCAGGCGACCCATGTATGGTATGAGTACAAATCAGTAGGCCCCACCAACGGTGTCTAAAAAAATTCTAGTCAAAAGATAGTATATGTTTTTCTAATAATAAATAAAAACAATGCATTATTAAATATACATAAATTTTAATTTATTCTATAATCATTATATTAGAATCAGGATAGGTTTTTGTTCATTATTCAATTCATAATACAGTATTCTCAATCATTTAGTGTTGAATTCCATGTCAGAACACCAATATTAATTCATTTTAGATCTGAATGTCTACCACATCTTATCACATCTGGTGTATATCTCTATGTCAAATACCTCACAATGAATCTCTTGTTTAACTATTGGGATGGAATTCCATTTCCATTTCCCAACTTCTCCATTGGTCTAAAACACCATGGTCATCACCCATATAATCAATTATTTGCACTCTTCATTAATTAATTAGAATTTAACCACCTCATTCCCTTACTAATATAATAAAAATTGATATATAATAAGATCCACTTGTCAACACATCAATTAACTATGTATTCCAAAAATTAATTAGATCTGAGTATTAATTAATGAAAACAAAAAAATATCATTCCATAGTTAAATATCCAAAATTAATTATCCAAATCAAATCTCATCATATCATATTTAATCCCACCATTAATTATCTTAATGAAACCAACATAATATCTCTAATACAATATCTCAAATCATAAAAAAAATCCCCAAATTAAATATCCATATGGGAATCCCCTTAGGTCCAAAATTAAATCATCAATCAATCAGTGGTATCTCCAAATCATCCAAAAATAAATTTTACATTCTAATTTAACCCAATTTTAAGAAGAAAATTAATAAAGGATATTAGAAAATCTACAATGTCAATGTAGCACAACAACATCGATCATGATCCTAGTCTAAAACCCTAATCTCAAAATTAAAATTGATGGAATAATAATCATGAAACTATAGTTCTATATCCACAATCCTAGATATAGATATAAACAAATAGGTTAAGATATATATAAACAGTTGAGATATTCCATGAAAAAATACAAAAAATTAGGGGAAATAACAGAAGAAGAAACAACATGAAATACACTTACCTGATGTGAGTGGTTATTTAATACGGTATTTGGATCTCGAAAAATTGGGATGAAATCTTCTTGGAATCCATCTAAAAGGCCCTATGATACCCTGTAATTTTTCATGTCTGGGTTTCTATCAAAATAGATGGGTCTCCTTGGTACGGGTGATTTAAAAACTAATTTTTGGATCATAGAAACATTCATTCACTTTTTCCCAGGAAAGGGTTCATGGTTTAAGAAACTGTGGGAAAACCATAAGTACTTTACTATCCAAATTCGCATTGTCTGCATCGTTTCCTGGGATTTGGTGCATGGGTTTTTAAACTATGATAAAACCATTCACAAAAAATTGTACACGTATTTTTTATTTATGTTCACATAAACATACCTCAAACCACAAATCCCAATCTATGTTACCAAACAATAACACAAAGTACCAAAAAACATGCTTGGGATGACTCTAGAAATGGTTAGGTTCTTACAATCTTCAGAACATATAACATATCATTCTCGAGCTATACTCCATAAATTCACTATGATTATGAGAAAAAAATAGTTGGTGATTGAGCCCTCAATTCTACATCTTGTTCCCATGTTTTCTCTAGAATGCATCCATGTCTTTATAACACAATAATTATCAGCACGATCTTTCCCCACAACACCTTTTCACTATGAGCTATCACACTTATCAGATTCTCCTCAAAGGACAAATCAATCTCGAGGTCTACCTCATCCACATCGATCATGTGAGAAGTGTAGGTGGATATCATTTTTGTTCTGACACATGGAAATCATCATGTGTAACACTGATTTTATGTGCAAGGTCCAATCGGCATGCCATATTCCCTATTCTCTCCAGTACCTCAAACAATCCCACAATCCTGGGTTCCAACATTCATTGACTTCATATCATGTGGTGGCCCAAACTTGGTGACAAACAATGGAATACAAAATCAACCCTGTTAACTCTAAGGGATGTCATATTTCCTCAGCATATGACTTATGTTTACTCTAAGGTGTAGCTATACATTTTCTAATCAATAGCACGTTCTCTAATGTGTCTTACACGAGACTCGATCACAATAGCTCTGACTAACCTACCTATATCCAGCATATTGGTGATCTATAAGGCCTAACATAAAGGTATTCATATAGTTCCATATTTATAGTTTCATGATAAATTTCATTATAGTAAAACTCCACTGAAGCTTATAAATACTCCCAAAAACCAACATATTGATGAAAAGATGCTCGTAGTATATCCTCTAACACCTGTATGGTATGCTCTAACCTCCCATCAATCTGTGGGTGGTATGCAACACTCAACAAAACCTATATTTCAAGATCCTTCTATTATCCCTTCCATAAACATGAAGTAATGCACGAATTGAAATCTCAAACAAAAGTCTGTGTCTCCCCTTGATAACAAACTATCACTTGAACATATAGTTCCCAACTATTCTATAGTAAAGTCTCCCTCATAAGAAAGAAATATGATACATTCATGAGTCTATCCAGAATGATCCAAATAGAATCAATCATCTTAAGAGTATTTGGTTTTCCTACCAAAATATATATGGTCGCATCACCTCACATCCATCCCGGAATATGAAACAATTTCAATAATCATCCTGGATGATGGTACTCTCCCTTATCATTTTGAGATGTGAAACATATAGTCACAAAACCTTCTATCTCTTTTCTCATGCATGGCCACCCAAACTATTGTTGTAGGTCATTGTAAATATTTTCCATCGAAGGATGTACCACCCATTTCATTGCAATGAATTATTGCATGAGTTCCCCTCAAATTCTCAAAGGCATCGAAACCTGATTGATCACATAGACGACCTCATCCAATGCTATTAACCAGTTTGAAGGTGTCTCCCATCCATCAAGGGTTTCCCTTAATGCTATGAATTTAGGATCATCATACTTCCTATCCAAGATCCATATCAAGAGTATAGACTCCACTTCCATTGAAACTATTGTCTTCTAATCATGACTCTCCTAAACACCACATTCATTTCCCTCAGAAAGGTCAACATTTTACAATCCACATTCGACTCTTGTACCAACTAAGACATAGTTTTTATTATCATGGAATCAGCCACATTATTTCCCTTTTCGGGTGAATATGCCAGCTCAAAATCAGTAGAATGCATATACTCTACCAATCATCACTATTAATGATTAAATTCATTTTGTTAAAATATATTATTCAATATTTTTTTAACTATAAAATAGTAAGAAAGATAGTCTTCCAAACAATTAAGAGCATAAAACACATCTTGAGAATTTTTCAACGCAAATTACATAAATGTAAACTCATAATGGTTAAACCTACTTCTAAAATAATCCATTGGTATATTATAAGTCTTAAATCTCACATGATGATATTGTGATCTCAGATCAATCATTGTGAACACACAAGCTCCATTCAACTAGTCAAAAAAATCATCGATACACGGAAGTTGATATATTTTCTTTATATTCATTTTGTTTAGCTTCCAATAATCGACACATAGACATAAAATCTTGTCATCATTCTTTTCAAACAATACAGTTGATCCCCAAGGTGATGTACTCGAACCAACAGACCCCTTATCTCCTAGTTATTGTATGTGATTACTAATCAGTTGAATTCTAGTTGGTTCCATTCTAGAAGGTGGAATAGATAATGGATCCTCCCCTAAATTAATCTCAATTGTGAATTTAAAATATTTCTTAGATGGAAACCCTAACAAGTCTTCAGAAAAAACATCCTGAAATAGAACTACCATTGGTGGAAGGACATCTTCCCACCACTCTCACCATAAATCCAAATTCAATAAATATATGATGTGAGCTCTCCCAGTTTCCATGAAATTGGTATTTCTATGCTTTCTTGGATATCCCCATCCCCATGATGAAAAATTTATCCACCCTTAGGAGACACAAAGGCCACTCTCATACTATAAAAATCGATGTGGGACTGTGATACAATTAACTATTCCATAACCATAATCAGGTCGAAGCCATCCATTTCAAGGACCAAGAGATACCAAATAAAAATATAATATCACATCAATAATAAACATCAATTTCATAGAAAATATCTATAGATAGTGTTCCTAATGGTGTATCGATATTCCCTACTCCATTTATGAAATCCATATCTAATATCCAACCATTAAAAAGATTTGAAAAAATAATTCAATGAGAGAAACAATTATCAAATAAAGAACTAGCCAATGTAGAATCGACAAGAATTGTACCTCTCACAGTCGACATCTCATCATCACTATCCACATGTGTAGGCTTCGCTACATGAAACTTTTCTACCCCTCTTCATAGTGGCACCACATGATTATCTATGTAGCATTACATTGCGGATACGAGAAATCACACGATGATTCACCACATCCATGACCCATATTTCTTCTTCCAATATAACTCTATTTACCAGACATATAAGGTGTAGAATAACCACTTCCTACACTTTTAATCCCTATAGCTACTTGCTTAGTAACTCCATATCGCTGCATAAATTAAATCTTCTGTCGGTGCCAAATATTTTCACAGAATCAGAACTCCACTGGTTGTCAAGAACAATGGTTGTGTTAGTGTCCCAAATAACCGCATTAGTAGAAATGTACATGTGTAAGGTCTGGTACATATATTACTCATGGTTGATCAACTTTCGTTTAGTTATCCTATCTAAGGTTCTCAGAACAGCACTTCCAGCTCTTGGAAGTTGTAGTCCCTAATCATCCAGTGTCAATCACCTGTCCTTTATTAAAAGACACTTCCAGGTTTCCCTACAAATTGATATCCAAATTCACCATATCTTAGAAAATCCTTATCCTAAATAAATTCTCATTTGACTTAATTTCAAACATTAGACCAGCATTAAATCATTTTTACAAAGTAACCTAATTTTTTGCCAATGCTGGTGAAAAATTGTAAATCTCTAAAGTTTTCAACATAATCCATTATGGACATGATTCCCTCGATAATTTGCATAATCTATAAAGTATTATCATTTCTCATGCTCTCTAGATTGAAGTGCTACACTAACTTCCCTAAAATGTCTTTCCATAACATGTCAGTAGTCCATCCAGATCGTGCTTGAATGTCCCACAAACACATCATTGATCCCTATATCAAAGAAGTAACCAACCTGGACCTCCTATCAACCAGATTATCCAAATTTTTGTGTATTGTCTCTATGGATTCAATCTAGTGTTCTACTCCCTCGAGTCCACCATATCTAGTGAAATATGGAGGGTGCTGCAACTAAAACTCCCTTGTCAACTCAAACATGATTTTTAGGACCCTTCATGGGCCTCTCTCCATGAATTGTATGAAATGAGAAAATTTATCTTGTAACTACTCCCATTACCCCTCAGTTGACACTAATGGTTCCTCAATTTCCTTAACAGGATGTTTGTTATGAGCCATATCCCTCGGTATTTCTCTCAATCAGAATCATTGAGTAATAATCTCTACAATGAAAAACACATGTCTTAACAGTCATACTCACAGGGCTTGGCTTACAACGGTACTCACATTTCATTAATTAATTCAACCATTAATTAATCACATTATCATAAATTAATTACTTCAACAAATAGTTAATTAATCAGACTCATTTCATCAAAGATGAATCACAGTAGTCAATAATTTAATCACAATTTAATCATTATTTCAATATCACAAAAAGAAAAAATAGTTCAGTTTCAAAAACATACTCATAACCAGTTTTACTATGTGTTCATAGAATGATTCATGTTATAAGAACACCAAGTTCCTATAATGATGCATTTAAACTCAATAGTCATGTATCTTTATGCCACAAATCAATATTAAACAATTTTTATAATAAAAATCACATCACTCCAATGGAGTGTCACCCAAGGGGAAATAATATCCAACTGTAAGAATAAAAAAATAACAATAATTCCACCCAATGTATGCAAATTTTACCCCTTACATGGGTTTGTAACTCTCATTCACGAGCTCATCGTCATGCTCTGACTCTTCCTACTCTTAGGTCCACCATTACAAAAACATTAAAAAAAATGAATATAAAGTAAATAAAACTACTCTTATACCACATTGTTACGTCCCAACCTAGGATCCACAAAATGGTTCCCCAAGACAGTTGGTTAAATGACCGCAAGTACGCCTCCTCGTATGCTATAGGGTGTTGACTTGCAGTGAGGGTCTATTGAGGTAGTCATGGGGAGACTATAATCTCTTTGATAAAATTGAAACACAAATAGAAGTAAGTAAAAATACCTAGTGTGTATTCATATAAATAATTAGAATATTACCTATGACACGTGATAGTAAAAATGGAAATACAATACTCAACTAATTGGGAAAGCATGATATGACAATGAAAGTGTCTTGTATATAAAAAGAAACTACAAATGAAGACACAATGAATCCCAAGAGGATTCTGAACCACGACCGGTTTCCTCACCCATACTTCATTCCAAAAAAATAATCTATAGTAGGGATTTCCCTTTTTTATATCCCGCATCAATAACTTATTCTTAGGTGATGATCGGGTGAACTGATTATAGTGTACGTACAAAAATGTAGGACACCACCATTGGTGTCTATAACAAGTGTAGTCACAATACAGTTTATGTAGTTCTAATAAGCAATAAAAAAACCTAACTAAATTGTTTCACATTGTCATTTATTATCTAATAACCCCATTATACACAGGTTTGGATTGTGTTTCTAATTCAATTAAAAATTCATTGTTTTCATTCTTTTTTTGTTGAACTACTTGTCATGAACCTCAAATATTATTTGGTGTAGATTTCCATGTCTACAACCACATATCACATGTTGTGTAGATCATCATGTCTAACTATTCACATATTATCACTTTATTAAATATTGTGTAGGGATTCCATGTCTAAGTCCCAACTTTCCTATTGGTCTAGAATTCCATGTATAGCACCCGCATTCCCAATCATTTACATCAACCATTAATTCATAATAATTTAACCACGTAATTCCCTTACAAATCCAAAAATTAGAGATATAATAGATGATCTATTAGTTAATTAGTCAATTAACTATGTATTCCATAATTTACCTAATTCTCAAAATTAATTAATAAAAAAAATCACATTCCATAGTTTAATATCCACATTTAATTATTAAAAAAAAATAAAAACCTATCATAATTAATCTCAACATTAATTATCTTAATCAACCCAATACAATATCTCAATAAAAACATCACTAATTAAAAAAAATCTAAAATGTAATATCTATTTGGATAGCCCTTTAGGTATATGATAAAATCATCAATTAATTTTCTATATCTCCAAAGCATCCAAAATTAAATTTCACATTCATAATTAAACCAAATTTAGGAATTAAATTAATAAAGTATTCTATAAACTCATTAATTCAGATAAACATATCAAATCCATGACTATGGTAGTTCTATTTAGACTACTTACCTCAGTTCATTGATGGAAGATAGCACAATTGAAATCCATGAAATCTGACTGACATAATGATGTCCATAAACCTCTAGATCTAAAACCCTTATCTCAAGATTTATTTAAAATGAATCATGATCTTGCAACTCTAGATCTATATTCACAATCCTAGGTCTACAACCCCTCACAAATGTTTAGATATATTGAAACAGTGGTGATCTTCCATAAAATGATCCAATAGAGATACAGGAAAGAAAAGTAGAATCAATGGGATGAATTACACTTATTGGGAAGAGAGAGAATATTCAATTAAAGATTTAGATATCAATGAATGTTGTTAGTATCACCTTATAATCCCTCCAGATGGCTCTGCGATCACCTAGAATTTTTCTAGCCTGAGCCAAGGATGAAAATAGGGTTCTTGTGGGTTCGAGTGGTTTATAATCAAATATTCATGTAATGAAAACCCGTGAGCATGATATCCCTGGGTAGGGGAGCATGGATACAGAATCCATGTGCAAGCCATTCAGACTTCATAGTGTCGATTCACACTATACTTACAATTACCTGGTTTTAGGCACATGGTTTTTCAAACCGTCAGAAAACCGTACACAAACCTATGCCATATATTTTTTTCAAATGTTCCCCGATACGCATCGCAAACCACAACTACTATGATAAGGTCCCTAAAAACCATAAATATTACCTAAAAACACTCCCAATTTTACAAAAAATGATCAGGATCTTACAATATAAATGGAATGGTTCACTAAAATCTTTTTCATCTACTTTGGTAGATTTTTTGAAATAAAATTAAGTGGTGACAGTTAAATTACCTCTTTCTTCGAATCAAGATGATTTATTTTCTTATTAATGGTCATCACATTAATTGAATAATGAATATTTTTTCCGTAAATAAATGACTTCACATCTCCAAATTTTATCAATATTTGGTTGATAATAACCCAAGGGATGTGTTGAGAAAACATGACATTATTAATACATCCCTATTATCATCTGTTGAATATTTTTTACTGAAAAATATGATGTATTTATCAATATAGAATTTCATGTTACTCGTGTAATGGAATCTATTTTAGGTTTTCATGATAAAAAATATTGTAAACTAAATGATTTCATATTTTAAAATGTTTTTTAGTTTCAATAAAATTAATAATTTCATAATTTTAATGAGATGTCGGGAATTAATGAAACTGTACTGATATGTTAATGAATTTTAACATTCTTATATTGTTTAAAATAATAAAACTGTTCAAATTATTGATTTTTAGTAGTTAATAAATATAATGATTTTTTTCTAAAGGAATCCATGATAATACACACTTTGGGATGTTGGATTTATTTTTTGTCTTAATTCCTAATTCTAATTCAATTTCAAAACAAGCTAATTGAATGTTGTATGTAGTACATATATAATTAAAAATGGAATTACAGGATTTTCATGACAATGGTTTCATTACGATTTGAACATTACAATGATTTCATCCTATTTTTTTAAATGAAACATAATCCCACAAGGCCATCCATTGATTATGGAGAATTGAATAACATCAATACGAGGAATATGTTTTTTCCACATTTCGAGGACACATTTGATCATCTCATTGAATAAATATATTTTTCAAAGTTTGTCCTCAGGTAGAGGTAACATTATTTTATGGTGAAAGAGGATGACATACCTAAGGTAATGTTTTATACTATAAATGCGACTTTGGAGATTTTTTTGATGCTATTTGGTTCATGAATTCCACATGTCTAAAAATTGATCTTATCATCAATGTTTTCTAGGAATATTTTTAAAATTCCATGGTACTGTTTATTAGTGATATTTTATTTATTCAAAAATTTAAGTGGCTGGTAAAGAAAATATATCCATTTTTTGAAAACATTAATTGAAAATAAGTTAAATAGATAGTTTACTAATTTTTTTCTAGTTATAATATATTAAATTCCATGGATATAACATTTATAATAATTTTATAATTTCTGATCATGGTAAAATTATGTTTTAATGATTGGTCAAGGGATACAAATGTTTATATGAATTATATTATTCTTTTATTAATAAGTTATTATTTGAAATTTTTGAAATATTTTTGGGATTTTATAGATCCCTATATTTATTGAAAATGAAAAATTATTTTTTAATCATCTAGGAAAATGGATATTATTAACGTTTTTAAGAATTTTGTAGAATATTACTGAATTCAAAAAATTGTCCCTATAATCTAGAAATTAAAAAATCATTATCTATAGTGAATATATTTTTAAGGTGATAAGTTGTGTTATAATTAGTGGATGACGAAATTCATGTTTCATTGACAAGAAAATATGTTCCAGAAACATATCATGGTTTGAGTACTGAAGTAGTTCAGTTAGTCGAAACCCATTATTGTGAGGAATTACATAGTAAAAATCAAACACTGAAAGAGAAATTATGGAAAAATAATAGAATTCAACATGTAATATATTTATTTAGAAAAAAATTACATTTCAAGGAAAATAAGTGTAATTGATAAAATCTATTAAAGTATAATATGACAACATTTTTATGTAGTGATCAAAATTAAGAAGAATATTTTTCCAAAAGGGGGTTGAATATAAATACCTAGATAATTTTAAGATAAATATTTTTACATAAAATATTAATATTTAGTAGTTATGTTTTATAGATTTATTCTCATTATAAGAATATTATCATATTTTTAGTCAAGCATAATATGAATGTTTTAAAACATATTTGGGATTTCAAGCATAACCAAAATAATTCAATATCTTTAATTACAAATTATATAATTTTCAACAAAAAGTAACGTCATTTTTTAGTTCATACTATTACAATTTACATTGGATGATATTTTGAATATTTAATAAATAAAACTGTTTTCTGATAAATATTTTAAAATAATTATAATTATTTAAAATTTTCATTAATTTTAAAATAATTACAAAGTAAAATAAGATAATAGAATATTTTTTGAATATAATTTCATCTCCATAATTATAAACATTCCAATAATGTTTATAAAAATAAATAGTATAATTTATTTTTGTATAAAATTGATTTATAATTAGAAAATATATTTTCAAAATTAAATGATTTTTATCTTGACTAATGGTATTAATATAAAACCTAATTATCCGAAAACAATTAATTGAGTTTTAAAATTCTAGTAAGATATTCGTAATAATAATAATAATTTTTTAATAATAAGATAAAAATCATTTTTTTTAAATTAAGGTACAATCAGAAAATACTTGATTCCACTATAATGTTCAAAACATGTTTATCAGTTGTTAAATTGAAGACATAAGTGTTAATGGGGACTAGAACATATAAAATTCTATTTTGAGATTATATTTCCATCCCATTTCAAATATTATAGATATATACAATCCATTTTATATCCATTTGTATTGGCTATGATATGAATATTATATAATGTTTTCTTTAAATCCAAATGTTCCATATCCACCGTATATAAAATGACACCTCATCTCCTATTTTCTCGATATATAAATCAGAAGTTTCCTTCTCAATTACATACCCAAATTACATCACTTCATTACTCTACACCATATTTTTGTTATTAAACATCCTAATAAAGAATTATATATAACATTGAAAATCTTTTCTTGAAGAAGGGTTATAATTCCAAAATGAGATTCTTTTTATTTTTTCAATTTCTACTTTATTAAATTCTTATAAAACATGATGAGAAAATAAATAATTAATCTCCAACATTTATATGGTTTTATATTTTTGGAATAAAATATATCCATATAATTTTTCGTCTAACTATGAAATGAAACCTTCATTCATGTGTAAAGCTGTCTATCTCCTTATGAACTTATAAAATGTGCTTTCCATCACCATCACTCTTGACTGGTTATATTGATGGGTTAAATTTCATTATATTTATAATAATCACAAAATATTTATCTTTTTTAAATTTAATATATCATCTAGTTGTTTACAATTCCATCCATTGAAAAAATATAATTTCATCGATGCATTTGTGTAGATTACCATCTATACGAAGCGATGTGATTCATTATCCATGACCAAAACATGTGGACTCTAAATATATTTTTATTTAAATTGTTTATATATTATTTATTATATAATAATTAATATAAAATGATAAAATGGTACATACATTTTTTCCATCACTATCATTGAAAAATGTAAATATTACTTGTGCGTATGTACGACCTACTGTTTCTTAGATTGAAGCAGAATTTATATATCATAAAAACAATTCAATGGTGGATTTAATATTATTATTATTGTACTAAAAAGAAATTCATATAATTATTTTTAGTCATGAAATTATTGAATAGTCATCTATTTTACCATTGTCAACTTACTGATGAGATGTTGGACATATAATTCGAATATCATAAAAACAACCTATTTGAAAATAAGTGGTTATGAAATTATGTATAACACAAGACAAAATAAAAAATGAATAATAATCCTTTAAAATTTCCTTATTTAAATAAATTTTTTTGATATGATTATTAAATATGATGATATTTAATTTATTTAATTATACATAATTAAAAAATGTCACACTATCCATTAAAACCAAACTATTAAATATATCAACGGTTAATTTTATAATTTATTTTCTTATATTTACATATTAATAAATTTTTCATGGATGTATTATATTTAAAAAATGATTTATAAGATAAATTTTATGTACTTATGATTTATTATAATGGTTATCAAATAGAATTTTGATATGTATTATATATGGAACATGTTTATGAAGAGGAAGCATAGAATGATATATTTTAATGTATACAAACAGAAATCTAATTTGATTTCCATATTATAATAAAATAATTTTTTCTTTGTTAACTGAAACCCCTATATTTACATTTTTCATTGTTTTTTTAATAAGGGTTTTACATGGAATATTTTATTATTAATATGGAATTTTCTTTCTTAGGGATAAAAGATTTAATCTAGGAGATTGGTGATGGAAATGAAATATTCCATGTATTTTGATTATGTAACGATAATTGGGAATTTTATTGATATAGGATAAGCCCAATATTTCTAAAGATGATGGGTAAGAATGATATAGATCAAGATTATGGGTAAGAACAATATATTTCTCATGTGCTTTGGGTAATGGGACATAGATAAATAGTTAGGACTATCTTTATAGATTATTAGAATATTCAAGGTAGTATATTCAATTCTAAAGAGAGATTGTAAGAGTGATCTCAAGATGATGTGTCATGTTGGCCACATGATTTATCTATTATTTTGGAGGGTTTTCATAGAAAACTGATGACATGAAACTGAAATATAATGGTATTATTTTAGAGGTAATATTATGACACTTCTTAGAGGAGAAATATATAACATTTAAATAAAATTTATTCAATAAATTTTTCCTGATTAAAATGAACCCAAAATGATTTTTAATTTCCCTGTAAAATTACTTTTGAAATGTTTAATGATAATTTTTGGGTAGTAATATTTATTTATTGGGTAATATAATTTATATTTTTAAAATGATTTTTTTTCAGTATTCATGGATTAATGTATATCATTTTCACTTTTTATTTTTCTAATAATGGGATTATAATTCTTATATGATATTTTTAAATAATTTTCAATGGGTTTTATGGATTAGTAGTGATATGGTTTTGGGGATGATGAAAATATTGATGTTACATCAAGAAAGAAACATATTATATCATAAATTTCTTCCATTGTGCGAAGCGTGGATAATACTTGGTAGCGTATACTTTGGGATGTAATATTAATTTATTTAATATTGTTGATATAATTTGGTAAAAAACTAAACCTAAAAAATCTTCTTAGAATGAATAAAAATGAAATATTCTTTTTTTTGTCAATTTTCACTAAACTATATCTATATCTATATTAGAATAGGCTAATTCATCCCCTTGTGATATTTTAATTCAACTTTAAACTATTTTAAACTCAATCATTCCAAATAAAAATCTCTAATATATTTCATCATTTGATCCAACAAGAAATATTCTGGAATGTCTCAATTAATTTTTGTGCTTATGGGATGAATTAAAATAAAGAACAGTGGGACTCATAAAATATATCATTGATTAAATATGAATCACCTGGAAGACAAAATATCATTCCAAATATGATAAAAAATTAATCATCAACCATATTCACGAGAAGTTTATTCTTTATGATTGATTCAATGTTTTAATGATAAACATAACCATCTATCTCAGTTTCTATAAATCTATATAAAATTGTTGATTCCACTGATACCTATAAAAAAAACTTAGGGTGTACATGCATGTACAATTTATAGGCCAAGTTATAAAAAATCATAAGTCATGCTATCAGGTTATGGACATATCATGGATAATATATAACATTGAATCAAACTAAACTCATTACATACTCAGTTATCCACTACTGTATGGTAATGACTTTGGTTTCCATATTCCTTTATCAATTCCATCTATCAACTTTGTATCATGTATAAATATTTTGGAATTAATATATACTTTAGAAAAACTTTTCCTTTTATATTTAACAGTGTACTTGAAACAAATTTTGTCACTAATTTAATAATAAAATCTCTATTAAATCTAGACCAAGGTAATGTGTTGGATTATTTGGATTATGAGTATTTAATTTATGTGAAAAAAATAAAGTAACCTATCGATATCCATTAAAACAAAACAACATATATTAAATAAATCTTCAAATTGATAATAAAGTCTTCATTTATGGTTGGATGTCTCAAAAGAGGATATTTTACTAATAAAAATTTCTATTATTTGAAACATCCCTCAACATCCTTTATCTAGATTAACTTAAAAATATTTAACATTAATATAGAATTTTTGATAAATTATCATACAATGTTTTCAATGTATTAATGGTATTATAATGAGAATCCATGAAAACAAAAATTCATAATATAATTTGTAGGAATTGTAAATTAAATAGTCCAATTAGTTATAGCAGGATCAATAGTCATTCCATTGTATCTTAATATATCTCCAATCAATAAAATATCAAATAAAAAAATTCATATTTACTATATTTTTTTTACAAAACGTCATTTATTTTGGTGTTTAAAGAATAACCCATGAGTGTTTTCTATTATCCTAACCACATTTTTAAACAAAATCCAACATCATTTATATAAACAACTACAAAATAATCATAATATTCAAGGATAATTATATTAATATGATCCATAAATAGATATATGTAATTTTTTATCCCAATGAGAATATGAAAAAACAATCCAATCCTATACCTACATTAAAATTATGTGTTTGGGATCAAGTATCTATTATATTCTGTTGATGATACCCAAACTATATATACAACTTTAGAAAATACTTTGGTCTCTATATTTGATTAAAAATGTAATTAATATACAGAAATATATAGTAACTCTTATAAATAATGTAATTTAACTATCTATAATAAATTAATTTTTTTTATAACAATAAATATTTTGGATATATAATATATAATCATATTATAATTAAAATCTAGTAAAAATTAATACTTTATTAAGAACATCTTAAAAATTCTTTCTCAATTTCAAAAAGTTTACATGACCAATTCGAACAGGGGGGTTAAAAGTTTCTTAGAATGAAGAACAAATTCAATTAAAAACTAAAATTTCACATCATGTATAATTCAAGTAATCTTATATGAATGAATATTTATATTTTGTTTTAGTAATGACACATCATTAATCTAGACAGTTCCCATGAGATAAACATAATGATCAAGATACATTTCATTCTGTTCTCTTAAAATTTTCCTAATTCATCATATGTTTTTCAATTGTGTCGTTTGATTATTATATAAAAGGTAATATCATTTTTTAAATACCTTCATTAAAACAATAATTAGTAATATAATGACATATTTAAATCCAATACATATACAGAACTATAAAAAATTATATAATAGGAATGAAAACAAGGGTTACAAAAAAGGGAATAAAGGGATCATAAAAAGTATATCATAGTAAATTAATGCATCCACAATACCTATCAATAGTTATTTAAAAAAATTCATGAAATTATATTTTTATTTGAAATTTCTAATTTTTGAGAAAATTTCTTCTATATAAAGGTATTTTTAGACAATAAGTTGAACAAAAAATTATCATAATGTGAGTAAAAAATTAATATAATTATTACCACAAAATTTATTGGCTCAAAAAAAATATATGTTTCAAAATACTCATTATCACCCTTATTTTTATAGTATTATCACTTCACATTATTTATACAATTATTCAGATGTACATCCAACAATTATCCCATCTCATTACATTTAAAACTCATTACTGGATTTTTATTGTGATTGTTCTTACCACTACCATGATCATTTTATTTATTATCATGATCCATATTCCCAAATATAAAATATCATAAGTACTTGCTATATTTTATAATACATCTCATAGAGTTATTTTTACACCACCTATCACAAACATAATTAGTGATTTACATACCTTAAAATTTCTTCGAGGTATTCTTCCCATTTTCCTTCAACATGGATATCTTTATCTACTCTATATCCTAAAATATATTACCCTTACTAAATAAAATTTATAAATTATAAAAACAATAACCCAATTTATCATAACTTTTTAATTCACAGGAGGAAGAATATTTTCAGTATCATAAACTTAATCTTGAAAAAGAACAATTAATTTCAATATCAATATATTGAATACATTTTATATCATACGTTTACCATTGGTTGATTTTTTCATCATTTGTGACCATTCCATCATTCTCCTCCTACCCAAATTCAATTAATTTGTTTTTAATCCTAATTCAAAAATACTTACTAATAAATATCTCACATAAAGGATTCTAAAATATATCCCATTTCATTTCATAAATCTCTCCACTTTACCTTATATTATCAAACCTTTAAATTAATTGATTAAATAGGAAATTTTATTTTAAATATAATTTTTTTCCTTATGATTGTTTAAATAACCCTAAACATTGTATACCTTTTCCAATGCATTAATCAACCCTTAAACTATCAATACGTTAGATGTACCATTGAATGTCTTAAAGTGTTATCTCACAAAATTATCCTCAATAGACATATTCTTATATGGTATCCTATTTATCTCTATCATGGAATCTACCACAATTTATAACCTATGTCAACCTATATATCATAGATACATGTTTCTCTGTCATCATTCCCACCATTCAATGATAACAATTTGGAGGGATATTATCCTGTTGGTTTCATCCAAATTCAGTTTACTTAAATCCTTTATTGAATACTACTATTTATAGAAATATTTATGATTAATATTTATGGTATTTTTAAAATTTCTTATCATGTTAACCATAAATAATAATTGCATAATGGTTTTAAATTCAATTAACCTAACCTATAAAATCTTCTATACATTTCTTCACATCCCATTTATAATGAATGTTCCATAAATTTATTTAATCTATACATTCCAGTCAATAATTCACTCAATTATATTATTAGTATAATTATTAATTATATTTTTAGATAATTAGATCATAAAACTTATATATATAATTATTACATTACAATGCATAACATTCGGTCATTATCAATTTTTTCTAAAATAGAAAATTTATGATATATCATGTTTTTCTTTATATGAATTATATCCTAAATTTTAATCATGACTACATCCTTATCCCCAAAAATCCTTTAAAATATTAAAATCATTTTAAATGATGGGTTGATAATGAAAATATTTTGATTGTACATATAAAAATAAATAATGAAACTCATTAGAAAATGAATAAACATAATACTTTACCCTTTTAGAAATTAACATTTGTATCAAAATAAAAATTTTATTACACAAGAAATGAAATTTATATTAGAATTATTTTCATCAAATAAATAATTATAAACCATTAGGGGATAATAATACACATATTGATTTATTTTCAATCCCTGAAATCTCATATATCATTTTAACATTGTGATACTTTTAACTCTTATGAAGTAGCATACAAATCCCACTAAATGTATGATCATAATTAACATTGTTAAATAATATTATTTCAGTGAAAAAATATCGAAAAATATACAATTATTCTATGTAACATTGAAATCATTTCAATATTACTATTACATCCACTCATGAAAATGGAATAAGCTACCGAGTAAATTCCAATAATTTCATAAGAAAAGCATCACTAGTTAACTCAATCACATCACACAATGCACCAGAATAAAATATTATTCTCATTGATCATCATGACAAATATTGGGACCCCTATCATAGTGATATATAAAATGAACACCTTTCATCATTAAAAATTTTGATGAACCATAAAATAATCATAATACATTAGATATTTGATTTTCATCTTCATAGTAATAAAACAATTTCACTCATAGTAAACAATTTCTCGATATTTAAATATCGATTTCATTTAAAAACATATTAGAAATGCCTAAAACAACTACATGAATAACTTTTTATACAATAAAACCTGAAATTTTAAATTGTAATTAAAATATTGAGTAATATTCCTTCATATTGGAAGACCTATTAGTAGAGTTTATGTTAAAACAAAACATTACATTTTCAATTTGTAAGGATATTCAAAAAAATGTATTAAAAATTAAATAAAAGTAATCATTTTTAAAATAAATATGTATGAAATTAAAAATATTTCACAACATTCCCAAATATTTCATTTATTTTAATTTAAATACAACCATAAAATAATTACATGAATATATACATGGAATATAAAAATTTAGAAAATTATTAATTAAACCATTTAAGGTTTTAAGGTAAAATATACATTACCATGAGTATAACTCACCACATAAATATTATATCTTCTTGAATAATAAAAAAAGTTAATTATTTTATTTATTCACTACATTTTAATGTTCATCATCCTTTTATTTTATTTATTTAATATTAACCACAATTATATAATTTATTTATCTCAAATCATATGTTTTTATGATATTCAACTTATATAACAAACATGAAGTTGACTATTTTCAATGAGGAAATAATTTCAACATCAAAAAAATAATAATTATAACACTATAATTATAGTTTTAATACATTGATAATACTTTTAAAATCAACCCATTTACATTATTATAAAAAATTAATTGCAATACAGTAATAGTGATCATCTGTTGTACAAATCCATATGTATTGGTTTTTGTTTTTAAGAGAATAATGGTTTAATGGTCAGTATTATTTAACCTTTAATAAATTATTTTAACATATTAAATATCATAGTTTATGTCTATATAGTCTTTTATATATAATCAATGTTGTGTGGATATGAAAAAAAAATCATATCACATCATAGAGGTGTTAATCTATACATAATTAGAAGAAAATTATCATACTAAATTAATTGAACAATATATAAAAAGATTATATATAATCTCTAGATAATGGTAAATAAATCAAACTTATCATATATAAAAATTAAAACAATAAAAATATTTAGTTATGAGAGACAGTGAAGTAAAATGAATTACATTGTTTCGAGAGGCAATGATCCATTGTATACATGAAAAATGGTTTCATTTTACAATTTGATAGAGGAAGTTGATGGATTTAAGTTATAACATTAAAAGACACACAGTTAAGTATAAAATATACTGGTGTTATAATTTCATCTTGTTTTAAGAGTATTTTAAAGAGTTAGAAATGGTATTAAATCAATAAATTCTAAGTTATGCAAAATAAATATTCATCAGAAAAACTCCTTTCTTTAATACCTATGAACTTACTAAAGTGGTTTTATGATTAATATAAACACTCTAGTATATGGAGATCGAATTAATTAATGTATATTTAGGGGTTTTCAGATCCAACTGTCTTTTTATGTGTCAAGATGAGTGCCTATTTGGGATTCCATTTACATTTGGAGAAGTGGATATAATTAAAAACATTTAAATGAAAAAGTATATGAAATTATTACTCAAGGAAAATTGCTACAAAATATTTTTTTTTAATATTATATCATATACGTGATAAATATTTTTATCTAATATAAATTAGACAATTGTGTTGGACATTTTAACCTATATAACTCTAATTTATCGTATGATAACCCTTTTTTATCTTAAAAAAGGTAATATATTTATTCTGTTTTTATAAATAATTATTGATGAAATATATATTTTCCCTTTTTATATAATAAATATCATGATTATAAAAAATAATATATTTTATAAAACTTAATTAAATTATGTGGTAAAATTTAATATAGATGTAATCCTATATAACTAAATGAAAAATAGTTATTTTGGAAAAATTCCCTCAATTATAGAAATTTCTTATACCAAAATCAAGTATAAAAATGAATTTAATAAACTAAGTTCATATATATTTCGTCAAAATGAAAAAATGAAATTTTAATACTATAAAATAGTGTATGAATTTGTACAAATTTGAAATAAAAAGACTTATTTTAATAAAAATTCATATATGTTACTTTCTATATTTAAAATTTGAAAAGTTATTACTTATAAACACTAATATGTAAGTAGTTTTTTATTCATACTCAATGATAATTATTTTATGAATTAGCTCGATTTACAATTTGGACTCATAAAATATCATATACATTTTCTAAATTAGTTTTTAAATAATTTTAATAATATCAAAACAAGCGTATAGTACATAGATTTTCAAAAATTCATTTTAAAATCAAAGAAAAATCATGTCTACCCAATTAATATTCAAATTATTTTATAATATGTTCTGAGTGACTCTATTAAAATAGTTATTGTTACATAATTCTATTCAGTTCCATAGTATAATATTCTAACAAATCCAAAAATATCCTACCACTATATTTACAAATTTCAAATGAACTCCAATCCATCTCTAAGATTTTATTTCTTTATAAATATGTCTCAAAATAATTTAAATGAAAAAGGTAAACATAAAAAAATATCTAATTCTCTTAATATAAATTTCAATTTACATGAATTATATAAATAAACAACATTGATTATTTCAATTGACATTCAGAACCACAATAAATATTGTTTCTCTTTTATCTCAATTAATGCATCATAAATAGTAATTTCATAGTAAACCAACAAGAACAACAACTTCTTCATCAACTAATCACACACATGTTTTCTTTAAATCATCATTTATGGTGGTTTTTATGAAGTGGTGTGTTCTTGTTTATTAATAATGATTGATGGATTGTTAATAATGTAACACCATAGGTAAATAAAGAATATGACATCTTTATATTTATCCATATTTTTAAATCAAATATTAATATTACTTTAAAGGGGATGTTATGCTCGATGGCGTACCCAATACGCAACAACGAGTTTCTTGGAAATCTTACGTTGCACTCTAATAATAAAATAATATTATTTTAAATGGTAGTTAACATGTAGACATTGTATTGGAGAGAATGGATATAAATAACTAAAATATGATTATATATTTTTATTAAATGTTTTTACATTTATCCAATGGCTTAAAATACGGAAAGAATTCAATTTTAGGCTTTTATACCCTAATTTTCACTAAAGGTTCATTTATCGCCTTTTGATGGAGAACTGTAATTAAATATTGTTTTGATCACTCTTACACATTCTTTTGGAACAAATAAAACTCTTCTTTAGAATCGGGACATCAAATTTTACTTTGTGTATATTTTTGGTATTTTTCCGATAAAGATCAATTTTTTAATGAATAATGTAAAATGTTGTATTTTAATTCAAAACCCCTTTTTAATCTAATTTATTTATATTATTAGATTATCTTTTTAATTGTTTTTAAAGTGAAATTATAAAATATTTTCACCATTAAATCCAATAGTGGTCGTTGGAATTAATTTCACTTTGAAATCGGACATAAACTAGTGTCAATCTTTTGATACTTATTGTTTCATAAAAACACGCTATTTGCTCTGACAACAGGAATTAATTATTAAATTAATTAATGAAACATATATTTTGTGAACTTTTTAAAATGGACTTCATTTTTGAATTCGGAATATCAAATATATCTTAGGGTGAATGTTTGGTAATTTTCTGAAAAACTTCAATTTTTGATGAATAGTGAAACCAATAAGTGGTACTTATAAAAACTGATTTTCCGTTTAAATGAAATTTTGCCATCATTGTGTTTTGAATTTCAAAAATCTGACTTAAATGGTTTTCATTCAGAAGTAAAATGTGGTTCAATGGGATTAAAATAATTTTTTGGTGAATAGAAACTTATTAAGTTCTTAATTGCGATTAGAGGTAATTAGTGTAATTTAAGGTAAAAATGATATTATAAAAATATGAAAACACCATGAAACTTGTCCTAGCCCTATTGGATGAGTCATGGCCGACCAAGAAAACCCATGGGTCAACTTGGGGACCCCATGGAGCCACTTTGGTCGGAAAATGACATTAATATATATTTATTTAATGTTAAAATTAAAATGGCACAAACATGATATGTTTTACTAAAACAATTTTTTAACGCGGTTATACAAGTCATATGTTTTATTATAAATAGTAATTGGAAAGATAAAAAGATTTCATACATCATAGTATTTTTTTTAAAATTTTTAGACATTGAATAAATTAAATTATTTATGACATAATAATGATGCAGCGATGACATCATTATTTGACGATTTAAATAAAATGGAAAGATAGTGTGAAATATATGAACTAAACATGTCCAAAACTTATTTTATGGGTTTATTTCGAACCCTTATCACCTTATCCACTAAATATATCAATGTGGGACCTTTTAAAACCGAAACACATTTTCAAATAATGTAATATTTCTTTACTTTCCAAAAGTTCCCCTCCTCTCCTCTTATAAAAGGACTCCACCTCTACCTCATTTCACACACTCTTCAAGCCTTTGGCTCGTCCAACCCCTACCCATTTTGGCTCTCCACATCCCTCTATTACTCCTTGAAGCCTCACTTTGGGCAGAAGTCTTCCCAAGGAATCCTTTGAGCTCAAACTAAGGGGAGTTACCCGATTTTAAGCTAATGTCTTCTTTTGAGTCCTATTGTTTTATTTTTCTTCTCCAACCCCATAAACTCTTTTTATTATTTTCTTTTGTAACAACTCCAGTATCCTAAATATAGTAGGATGTTCTTATAATAAGTATTCGAGCTACACTTACACACACCTATATCTAATGGTTAAAGAACACACTGTTTCTGTGGATGGCGAATTTCTGCCTCCCGAAACGATGATTGTTCAAAATTCTTTTAACACCTTCAAAGGAGGCCATTATGATGAAACTATATTTATATATGATATATAATATGTTTATGTTTTCTTTAATCTTATGTATTTTTCATTTTGGGCATACCTTTATGGTTTCCATTATGGGTAAACACGATATCTTCATTTAAGGAAGTGCAGACTACCGCCCCCTCAAAGTGATGTGATTCGTTAATGCCATATGTGGGACGTGTAAAGGTTGGATTTAAAGTTATTATATATGATGTTATACTGGAATTATAATACACCTATTCGTAATTATTATTTCTTTCCATTAAAGTATGAGATAGAAATGAAAGTAGCATTCATGCGTACGTACGGCTTACCGTCTCCATGAACGGTACATTTCATTTCTTATCCCCAAATTTAATGTACTATTAAAAGTACATGTATATAATGGATATATATAATGAATGATATATCTAAATGAAGAATATAATTAATGAATTAAAATATACATACCTCTCATTTATTTTTAATTCCATTAATATGACAAAGAAATGAAAATATCGCTCATGCGTACGTACGGCTTGCCGTCTCCATGAACGGTGCATTTCATTTATTACCTCTAAATGATTATGTAATATTATTAATACATGTATATTATGGATATATATGATATATATGATATCCAAATCAGGAATTTCATTCTGGATATAAAGAACCTTCGACCACACGAACAACATGTAATTGTAAGAAGTCCACTTTCGACTTAAGAACCAAATATCGACAAAACAAACATTATTATCTTAAATGGTTACATAATGTTTATAACATGGAAATAAGTGATATAAATTGAATAATTAACATTAAAAAGGTTCTTAATCAAGTAGAAATTATCTCAAGTTTATTATTCTGGACGTTAAAGAACGATCGAGTCAAGTCGGACCCAAGGTACGGGACTTCGTCTCAATCTCCTTTCATTGAGGCATATTTCGTTTTATTCACAACATTCTTTTATACGGTGTATAAACACCTTTGAATTTTACTTTTATACAAAATGAATCTTTTTCTACGAAGCGTTTTACTAAACGACAAAAAGGAATGTTTTTTAACGTACGCGGTGACAACGACCTTTTCCGATGTCGCGAGTATTATTTGGTATTTGGCTACCTCAACAAGCCGTAATGTTTTTAAAATAAAATAAATACCATATACTCTTTTATGAATTTTGGTATTGAAAATGGTTTTGATAAAGGATTTTATTATGTCAATATATTTATGATATATTGTGATTGAAATGTGGAAATGTTGTATTTCCTTTATATTGGATTTATGTTTTATGATTTTATATTGGTACATGGACATTTTAATGGGTGGTTACGTTATAAACCATATGACGGGTGGTGCCGTGAATACCAGGACGGGTGGTTACGTTATAACCTCCAATGCATTGGGTATGGAAGTCGGACGTATGGCTATTCCATTAAGTTTGTATGGAAATTGGCCGTATGGATATTCCATTAAGTGATATGTGTGGAAGTCGACCGTATGGTTATTCCACTGAAGTATGTTTATGTCCCAAGTTACCTTTATATATGTTATGTGTTCTTTATATGGGTTTTATGGTAATACTTTGGTTACAAAAAGGTATGTAATGATATTTTATTCAGGGAAGAGTTTTTACTACTTCATAAAGGTGAAAATTATTACTTTGATAAAGTATACATGGTTTACTTTTTTTTGATAAACTAACAGTTTTTATTCTTTGTGTATCCCTTACTGAGTTTTTATGCTCATCCCAAGTTTTTGAAATGTTTTTCACAGGACTTAGCATGGAATAGGGTCAAGGATGGGATCAAGGGAATGTCATGCTACCTAAAACATGAAACTAGACATGTTTCTTTTTAAGAGTTTTTTATTTTATGGAAATTTAGTAGAAGAGACTACTTTGTAATCTTTTGAGATGTAATAGTTATTTCTTAATTCTGTAAAACTCTAAACCTGAAATGATCCTCAATGTGAATTATTCATTTAATTCAATTTTAAGTAAGGTTTAAGGCTGGGGATCAAAGGTCGGTTTAGATAACTTTAGAGGTTAGGTTATTCTTTAAGCATAAGTGACATTACCATAACGGTTAGGATTTCAGAAAGAGTCCTAGTTTTAAATAAAGTGAATGAGTAAGTATATCTTAGTGTTTACCTTTCTCATTAGTAAATGATGGTTTTGTTGATATAATCACACTGGCATTTCTGTTTTTAGTGAATGGATGGATCTAGCAGGCACCAAAGAGACAACAGGTTTAGAGGAAACTGTGGTGGTTCTCTGATTAAGATACTAGATAAAATGGAGGATTCAATGAGGAAACTTGTGGTTGTTCTAGACCAAATATCAAGGAGTCATGATCAACCACTTGAACCTTGGTATGTTCTGTAATGCATCATGTACGAGATGACCAATCGATGTGGAAGTTCAGGTAATAATTAAAAAGGTAACCATTAGGGTTTATATGATACTTACTTTTAAAGTAATTATGGGTTATTATATGTTATGATGGAAAATGAAAGGAATGAGATAAATTTGAGGTTAAAATATGTTATGTTTATTTTTGAAGATTTTATCTCGTTTTGGGAAATGTTTTGAGAATTATATAGCTTTGGAAAAAGGACAACACGCAGACCGTGTGACAACCCGTCGCGTCGGACAATGCTGCGGGAATCGAACCCACAACAAATGTGCGACTGGTATTTATCACCTACCACTGGACTACGTGATGTCCCTGGTTAGTTTGACTGATTCTTTCCAGTTATATGATTTTATGAATTAAGAGTAAGTTGATTTTGGGTTATTTATGAAATTGATTAACCTATCATGATGGATATGTGATTAGGATAATTACTTTTCAATGCGAGACTTTAAGAGCAACTGATTTTGTTTGGAGATAAATGTTACGATTTAACTTGGAAGACTATGTGACTAAATCCTTCAAATGTTTGGGTTTCAATATTATATTGGTTTACTTTGAGTGATTTAATGGACAAATTGTTTATCGGATGGTCCTCGTTGAACTTTGGGTTTTGTTGGACAAATTTTGGAGATTAAGAATAGATTTTCTTTCTAATGGGTTATCCTTTTCTGGGTTATCTGATCTTGTACTAATCTTTTGGGTTTTGGTTTTGGTTAAAGTCTAAAGACCTGGGAAGTATGTAGTTCTCTTTTTGGGGTTAGGTAATTTTCTAGAAGTTGATTATAGTACTCTTAATGTGAACAAGTCTTCCTAAATACTCGCCTTTTGGAGAAAATATGAGTTTGTGTAAGGAATCTAATAAAAGTTGAGAGTCAACATGATAAGTGATTATGTTTCCTTATGAATAAATTCCTAAATAAAAAGTAACTTAAAACAAAAATGTTGTCTATTAACTTTTCCTACTGGGGAATCGAATACCGTTTAACCCATCACAAGTTTGTGATTTTTTCATGGTTAACTTTCTCTTAAACATGTTTTCTATCACTCTCCATCAGAACATGACCCTATGTTTTCTCCTCCATGTCCATGTTTTCATACTTGGAATCCTAGTGTGGGTTAACTCGGGTGACCTTTGTACTTATCTTTCTTTATTTTAAAGTGATTGTTTTACCGACTCTTCTTCCGATGTAGGACTTTCAAGGATGTTTCCAAGACCAATTTTAAAATTGTGAGGACGCAATTCCCAAAAGGGGTGAAGGATGTAACAACCCAGGTAAATAAATAACATGACATCTTTATATTTATCCATATTTTTGAATCAAATATTAATATTACTTTAAAGGGGATTCTATACTCGATGCCGTACCCAATACGCAACAACGAGTTTCTTGGGAATCTTACGTTGCACTCTAATAATAAAATAATATTATTTTAAATGGTAATTAACATGTAGACGTTTTATTGGAGGGAATGGATAGAAATAACTAAAATATGATTATATATGTTTTTTAAATGTTTTTACATTTATCCAAAGACATAAAATACGAAAAGAATTCAATTTTAGGCTTTTATACCCTAATTTTCACTAAAGGTTCATTAATCGCCTTTTGATGGTGAACTGTCATTAAATATAGTTTTGATCACTCTTATACATTCTTTTGGACCAAATAATACTCTTCTTTAGAATCGGGACATCAAATTTTACTTTGTGTAAATTTTTGGTATTTTTCCGTAAAAGTTCATTTTTTAATGAATAGTGTAAAATGTTGTATTTTAATTCAAAACCTCTTTTTAATATAATTTATTTATATGATTAGATTATCTTTTTAATTGGTTTTAAAGTGAAATTAGAAAATATTTTCACCATTAAATCCAATAGTGGTCATTGGAATTAATTTCACTTTGAAATCGGACTTAAACTAGTGTCAATCTTTTGATACTTATTGTTTCATAAAAACACGCTATTTGATCTGACATCGGGAATTAATTATTAAATTAATTAATGCATCTTATATGTTGGGAATTTTGTAAAATGGACTTCATTTTTGAATTCGGAATATCAAATATAGCTTAGGGGGAATTTTTGGTAATTTTCTGAAAAACTTCAATTTTTGATGAAAAGTGAAACCACTAAGTGGTACTTATAAAAATGGATTTTCCGTTTAAATGAAATTTTGCGTTCATTGTGTTTTGAATTTCAAAAATCCGACATACATGGTTGTCATTAAGAAGTAATATGTGGTTCAATGGGATTAAAATAATTTTTTGGTGAATAGTAACTTATTAAGTTCTTAATCGTGATTAGAGGTAATTAGTGTAATTTAAGGTAAAAATGATATTAAAAAAATATGAAAACACCATGAAACTTGTCCTACCCATATTTTATGAGTCATGGCCGACCAAGAAGACCTATGGGTCAACTTGGGGACCCCATGGAGCCACATTGGTCAGAAAATGACATTAATATATATTTATTTAATGTTAAAATTAAAATGGCACAAACATGATATGTTTTTCTAAAACAATTTTTTAACGGGGTTATACAAGTCAGATTTTTTATTATAAATATTAATTGGAAACATAAAAAGATTTCCTACATAATAGAAATTTTTTTATAATTTTTAGACATTGAATAAATTAAATTATTTATGACATATTAATGATGCAGCGATGACATCATTATTTGACGATTTAAATAAAATGGAAAGATAATGTAAAATATATGAACTACACATGTCCAAAACTTATTCGATGGGTGGAGTTCGAACCCTTATCACCTTATCCACGAATTATAACAATGTGGGACCTTTTAAAACCGAAACACATTTTCAAATAAAGTAATATTTCTTTACTTTCCAAAAATGCCCCTCCTCTCCTCTTATAAAAGGCCCCCACCTCTACCTCATTTCACACACTCCTCAAGCCTTTGGCTCTGCCAAAACCTACCCATTTTGGCTCTCCACATACCTATATTACTCCTTGAAGCCTCACGTTGGGCAGAAGTCTTCCCAAGGAAGCCTTTGAGCTCAAACTAAGGGGAGTTACCCGATTTTAAGGTAATGTCTTCTTTTGAGTCCTTTTGTTTTATTTTGCTTCTCCAACCCCCTAAACTCTTTTTATTATTTTCTTTTGTAACAACTCAAGTATCCTCAATATACTAGAATGTTGTTATAAGAAGGATTCGAGCTACACTTACACATACCTACATCTAATGGTTAAAGAACATACTGTTTCTGTGGATGGTGAATTTCTGCCTCCCGAAACGATGATTGTTCAACATTCTTTTAACACCATAAAAGGTGGCCATTATGATGAAAATATATTTATATATGATATATAATATGTTTATGTTTTCATTAAGCTTCTGTATTTTTTATTTTGGGCATACCTTTATGGTTTCCATTATGGGTAAACACGATATCTTCATTTAAGGAAGTGCGGACTACCGCCCCCTCAAAGTGATGTGATTCGTTAATGCCATATGTGGGACATGTAAAGGATGGATATAAAGTTATTATATATGATGTTATACTGGAATTATAATACACCTCTATGTCATTATTATTTCTTTCCATTAAAGTATGAGATAGAAATGAAAGTAGCGTTCATGCGTACGTACGACTTACCGTCTCCATGAACGGTACATTTCATTTCTTATCCCCAAATGTAATGTAATATTAAAAGTACATGTATATAATAGATATATATAATGAATGATATATCTAAATGAAGAATATAATTAATGATTTAAATATACATACCTCTCATTTATTTTTAATTCCATTAATATGACAAAGAAATGAAAATAGTGTCCATGCGTACGTACGGCTTACCGTCTCCATTAACGGTGCATTTAATTTCTTACCTCTAAATGATTATGTAATATTATAAATACATGTATATGATGGATATATATGATATGTATGATATCCAAAGCAGTAATGTCATTCTGGATATAAAGAACCTTTGACCACATGAACAACATGTAATTGTAAGAAGTCCACTTTCGACTTAAGAACCAAATATCGACAAAACAAACATTATTAACTTAAATGGTTACATAATGCTTATAACATGGAAATAATTGATATAAAAGGAATAATGAACTTTAAAAAGGTTCTTAATCAAGTATAAATTAACTCAAGTTTATTATTCAGGATGTTAATGAATGATCGAGTCAAGTTGGACCCAAGGTAAGGGACTTCATCTCAATCTCCTTTCATTGAGGCATATTTCATTTTATACACAACTTTCTTTTATACGGTGTATAAACACCTTTGACTTTTAATTTTATACAAAAGGAATCTTTTTCTACAAAGAGTTTTACTAAACGACAAAAAGTAATTTTTTTTAACGTACGCGGTGACAGCGACCTTTTCTGCCGCCGCGAGTATTATTTGGTATTTGGCTTCCTCAACAAGACGTAATGATTTTAAAATAAAATAAATACCATATACTCTTTTATATATTTTGGTATTGAAAATGGTTTTGATAATGAATTTTTTTATGTCAATATATTTATGATATATTGTGATTGAAATGTGGAAATGTTATCTTTCCTTTATATTGGATTTATGTTTTATGATTTTATATTGGTACTTGGACATTTTAACGGGTGGTTACGTTATAAACCATATGATGGGTGGTGCCGTGAATACCAGGACGGGTGGTTACGTTATAACCTCCAATGCATTGGGTATGGAAGTCGGCCGTATGGCTATTCCATTAAGTATGTATGGAAATTGGCTGTATGGCTATTCCATTAAGTGATATGTGTGGAAGTCGACCGTATGGTTATTCCACTTAAGTATGAATATGTCCCAAGTTACCTTTATATATGTTATGTGTTCTTTATATGGGTTTTATGGAAATCCTTTGGTTAAAAAAAGGTATGTAATGATATTTTATTCAGGGAAGAGTTTTTACTACTTCATAAAGGTGAAAAGTATTACTTTGATAAAGTATACATGGTTTACTTTTTTGTTTTGATAAACTAATAGTATTTATTCTTTGTGTATCCCTTACTGAGTTTTTATGCTCATCCCAAGTTTTTGAAATGTTTTTCACAGGACTTAGCATGGAATAGGGTCAAGGATGGGATCAAGGGAAAGTCGTTCTACCTAAAACATGAAACTAGACATGTTTCTTTTTAAGAGTTTTTTATTTTATGGAAATTTAGTAGAAGAGACTACTTTGTAATCTTTTGAGATGTAATAGTTATGTCCTAATTCTCTAAAACTCTAAACCTGAAAAGATCCTCAATGTGAATTATTCATATAATTCAATTTTAAGTAAGGATTAAGGCTGGGTCATTATAAATAACCCATATAACCCTTACACATCTCATGCGTCACTTTTAAATCATTAAAATATTCAACTCCTAATATTCACCGTGAATCTATTGATGAATGTAATGACTATATCCTTAAAAATATTCTTCTAATCACCCATAATATCAAATTAATAAAATTTCATTTTCATGAATTAATTTATTTAAATAGATTATACTATAATACTATGTATTAACATCATCCACATATTTTTATTTTCTATCTCCAAAATATGAATGATCAATACCTCATATAGTATAATTAATGTTGTTTATTATCATATGATAGAAAGTCCAAACAATGTCTCAAACAGATTCAAAATAGTATATGATTATATTTACCTATAGTTGAAAATAAATACACCACATCCAAAATTATATTGTGTTATTTTTTACACAAACATGTTAGATCGTTACAAAATAAATGAACTGTTTGAAAAACATTAATGATATAAAACAATAAATTGAATTAAATTTTTATAAATAAATGAATAATAATGACTATTTTAATTAGTGATACACAATAAATTTTATGATAAAATATAATAAAATATTGAAAAATTGATCCCTTGTTATATATATTCTATATAAACCATTTTCATCTAGACATTAACTAAAAATTATCATGATAATCATATATCTATAAATTAATAGATTCATAAAGTATAGAAAAGATAATTGTTACCATTTAGTACAATATACCAATTAAGATTTATTAATATTTTCCCAATGAATTTTCTATGAATGTAAATCCCAAGTGTACTAGTTAATGGATCATTAACGAATCACATTTAATATATCATAAAATATCAATTAAAAATTTTCATCCAAAAAATTAAATAAATTAATGAATTAGTATTCAATGTTTCAATAATAATAGTTTTCAATATAAGTATTGGTTATGAATTTGTAAATGGTTTTAATATAAGAATCTATTAATTTGGGTTAAAACATTGGAATCACAATTACTTATGTAACTCACATATTTTTTCACTCATTAAATATACAAACTCATCAATTAAGTTCCTTTTTAAACTAATAATTACATAATTTACTAATATTTCATCCACATTGATTTCCCATCAGATGTGGTTATAGAGCTCCCTTTGGATTTTCTTTTTCCAAAAATTGAAAAAAATATATCTCATAAAATCTATAAAATAATTATATGGGTCACTCATTTGTTTTAATTAAATAAATTAGTTTTAGTTGTTAAATATTCCAATTGTATTCTTTTGAAATAAATTTATAAAACGAAGTTTATCATTACATGATTCAATAATAATGGAATTTCATTGGATTTTTATTAAAATTATCACAAAGTCTATAATGATTCAACGTCTAATATATTACCCAACATTTCAAAATATAATTTATATAAAAATAATTTGTTACATAAATTTATGTATTTGTGTTTGAATGAATTTTTAAAAACTATATGATTCCCATACTGAAATAAATAATTTCATTGATCAGAAGAATCCAACCTTATATATTCCATTTTTCCAAAAATAAAACATTACTCAATATATTCTTTTTCACTCACATATCATTAATATAAATGTTATTTTTAGGGTAATTGTTTTCAATTTTACCTTGGATTTCCAGGAAAAATAGGCTTTTATATTTATGGGTTTTATAGTTTATATCATTAATAATAAATAGATATATAACAAATTTATTTACTAAAATTATTTTTAGGAGGTATCTATTAAATTTTCTACATTATATCTAATTCCCCAATTTATGAATATAATATTTTGATAGAGCTTAATATTTGATGTTTCTCCTAAATTTTTTAATGAGTTGTTAGATTTTTCATGATTAATCAGTAAATTGATTGAGGTGTTAAATAAAAAAATAAAAATTTAAATCTTGTTATAAATTAATTCATACCACTTCTGAATCTAATTTCAGGAATTGTATTAGTAAAACATAGAAATAAAATAAAGAAATGGAATATAGGGAAAAATATGTCTTTGATAGATAGAGGTTCAATGTTAAAATATTGGACACTTAACCACCAATGATGAATTGCTTTTAAGTAATTTCAATCGGAAGATACATTCCATAAAAATCTATACAAATAACTATATAAAAATTGGAATTTAAAATTAAATATGCATTTACTAAACCATTAATATAGAATAACATCAGGATTTTAAAATTCCATAATTTATAAAAAATTCTATGCATAAAGTAAATAGAGAAAAATATGTTTTGGGATTAAATAAATAAAGAAAAACATTTTTTTAATAAATTTGTTATAGTGGATAAAATTAGAAAAATTTTATACGAAAAGTAAGCCAACATGAAATTAAGATTGTAAAGTAGAGATTAAATATTTTTTTAGACAACTGATCAAATGAAATTTCTATTTCAAATGTGAGTTATAATAGTCCATAAATCAAAAATGTAAATATTTTTATCTATGTGTTTACATGAATATCACCAAAAATATTTTGACATATAATTGAATGAATAATATCTTCTTCCTCCATTAAAATATTTTTAAAGTACATAGAACATTAACCCAAATATTTTTTAATAGTTTCCTATTATTCTCTTAATAATTTTTTAAAAATAATGATTTAATGATCCTATAAAAAAATTAAAATAATAATTTTATGAAAATTTTAATAAAAAACTATTCAAGGTAAAAAATTTATAGGAGTATTTTTTAATATTGTTATGTATATATATGTATCAAATTTATAAATTCATTATAATAGAAACCATGAAATTATTGTATAAATGTAATGAGTGACTCCATCTTTTTTCACATTGCATAATTGTTACTATATTTAACTAAAACTCATTTAATAGTAAACCATCACCCGAAATTTATATTAAATGGTTTACGAGTTAATTATTCTCTTCTAAATAGTAACTCAAAATAAAATTAGTCACATAAGAGTAACAATGAAAGATCAAGACTTTCATATGAGTGAAGTATTCCTATATAGATGAGATCTCCAGAAAACAAAATTTAGTGATGAAAATTATTATAAAATCACTCCCTTCTTATAAATGAAAATCTTTTACAATGACATTAATATTATTATAATAAATATACAAATTTACTCATTTATAAAAATTTTAGTGAAATTATTAAATAATCCTACATCACATAAATTGAAAATATTAGTAAATTAAATTATATTTGTTCAAATGAGAATAATGAATAGTGAATGTTCTTATGAAAATTTTGTACAATAAACCCCTTTTATACATGTCCACATTTTTTTGGAACTCATAATATTAAATAAAATATTATTGGTTTTATTCTAATTACAAATGTTTTAATTTATTTTATTTTACTTGTCCATATTTTGATATTAAATAGGGTTTAATTAAATTTATATATAAATTTAATGTAGTAAAATGAACAAAATATGAAGAATGTGTGTAATTATGTAATTTTTATTTTCCATTTATTTTTAATAGCCGAAACAAATATGAAAAATATATGAATATCCAATAACAACTAAAAAAATGAACATAACTCAATAAAAATTTATTTAGAATGAAAACTAATTGTGATGGAATAAAATGTTTGGTAGTTGTTTTCTCCTTCCCTTTCTCATGTAATTTCTCCTATTTCTTTATATTTATTTGGTGAATCCACAATTTGTATACCATATATATATATATATGATAATTTATAATAGAAAAAAATATTATTCACCTAAAAATATATTGGTCTTTAACATCTTCCATAAAATAATTATGCACTAGGTATATGAGATAATGATTATTAAACAATTATTATTGATATATCACTAATTTTCTATCCATTTTAATTATATTTAAAAAATAACTATTGTAGTTTCATTACAAGAATGTAATTTTGATGAAAATTATTCTTTTTCTCTTATTTTATATTTATAACTTATAAATTAATCAAACCTGTTTTAAATTACCACACTATTAATATATTAAAAAACGTTATGACCATTTTATGTATCGAAATATATATCCTCTCTCTTCCCAGATTTTATATTTAGAATACAAATCCTAGGAAATGTATAATTTTTTATCACTTTAACATTTATAATTTATAAAAATAATTATATGCCCCTTCTCTATGACATTTCGTAGAACCATATCTAAAAGAATGAAATTTATATATAGTTCACTCAAACTAATTTGAAACACTTAAAATTGATTTTATAATTAATATATTATTATCTGTAATGGCCTTATAAAATTCATTAAAATCATTTTCTGGTTCATGATTTAAATAGGATATAGACGTAGAAGTTGGTATACTAAATTTATGTTATGTCAATACTTTATCAATATCCTCTATTGTAATATTATTACTATTTAATAGAAATTTTCAAGGTATTACTTTAGTCTTAGATAGTTGAAATGTCTTCCACAACCACAAAAATTTGGAAGAACCAATAAATGTGAAAAAAATTCAAACATACTACTTTAAAAAACATATATCTAAATATTTTTCATCGTTTCAAATTTAATTTGATAAAAATATGACCTCTAATACTAAACCATTTAATAATTAAACATTTCAAATAAAATAATTTTTTATCAATAATTTTCCAAAGTCACATTTTCAACGAATTGTGTCCTGAATGTTTGAAAATTAAATATTAATATTTAATTCAAAGAATATTACTATCAATATCTTCATTTATATCTTCTCATACTATATTAATATTTTATTAAAAGGGTTTTATTAGCGGTTTAGCTGTATTGATATCATTAATCATTAATACATTCAAAAACAATTATAAATTTATATATTTCAAAACATTAGATTTAAAATCCAATAAATCATTCTTTGTAACTATATAAGATTTTATATTTTAATAATCTTATAATAACCCTATCTTAACCCTCAAAAAAAATTTATGCTTGTTATTAATAAACTATATATTTAGAAATATCAGGAAAAAAATATTTAAGTTAAATCTATTTAGATGACTTTCAAAGATCCTTATAGTGCTGATTTTACCCAAACTCAATTCCAAATTCGTATTTTTATACATCAACACCATTTCTAAAAAATGTTCCATTACTACTAAGAAATATTATTCAATCAATACATATTATGTAATTAAAATAAAATTAACTGTAAATGGTTTCGTTCCACACTATATTATGAACAACGGTATCATGAACAATTTTCACCAATTATTCAGTCAATTTTGCATGCTCATATTTTTTCAACATCAATATAATCAGTTCTAACTCTCTTTATATATTCAAACATTAATGGTTCAACATCAATAGTCACATGACTATTAGATATAACTATTTACAATGAAATCTGAAATATATATAACTTTATAACTTGTAATATAAATTATATTTATAACCAAACTATATTTTCATGATTGAAAACATATAGATTTAATACTTTCATAAATATTCTGTTACTGTTTATTGGGTTAATTTCAATAATATTCGTGTTTTTTAGAGTATCATGGAGAAGTAAAAATTTTCATATATTTTAATATATTAATCAGTTTATATAAAAAAATAAAGGATTTGTATAGATATATTTAATTCTTTTTTAGGTGGAAATGTAGAGGTAAACATAATAGTATAGTATCAATAGAATAAATAATATTTCATTCATAGACTAGTGATAGGCGTAAATTTCCTATAATTATTGGGGGGAAATTTTTCATATATAATCTCGAATTTTTCAAGTGGAAATTAGATAATGATATGTTTTTTACTCATGTTAAATTCCATAGCTTTCAACTATTAATTAATTTCTATTCCCCTTTAAAATATATATCTATAAAAAATGATCTCGTGTTTCCTCATTATCAATTTTTTACTTTTAGGTTGACAATAAGATTATAGATAATATTTGTTTCTCTTTTACTATATCTGATTGTGATTATTTAAATGAGTTGATTATAACCCACATCTGATCATCAGTATTTTTTTCATCACATGTATAAATCAATTATTGGAGGAACTACACACTAGGTTTTGAAATTCTTGGATAATATAATTTTCCAAAATTATAGTCCCATTGTAATTAATATTTTTATAAATATGATTCACATTAATTTAATATTGAAACATTTCCTAATAACTAATCTCAATGATTCCCATGATAATTGAACAAATTTATATGATCTTCTAATTTTCCTCTCATTTTAATGTTTTTTTATTATTTTTAATGTTGTTACATCATTTTTATAAGTATATTCAAATTTTAATGGTGTAATTTGGCCATTTCATGCTATCTAGTTTTATACATAGGAGGTAAATAGAGTTCTCCCTGATATTGTTTATCTACTTTAACCTATATTTATATCACAATTTTTTGGAACCAGGAATAATGATTATGATTCACTATTATGTTATTCAAATTAAACTATGTTTAGTGTTTATTGGCTCTATTGAAGAGGTATGGGCAAGTGGATTTGTATATGATCATCTTCACTTAATTGAAATTTTATCACATTGTAATCAATTAATTTAAGGTATTTTTCAAGCTCTTGGGATTCATTTTTATATTGTGATGGTTTTTTGGCGTGGTCCATTTATGTTTAGGAATAAATTATAATTTTTATACATTTTTTGTTCCTATCATGTTGGATTTTTGGTGTTTTATTCATTGTTTTTCTGTGTTTTTATATATACATGAGTAGCATCTTAACTTTTTCACTTGTTCCTCTGTTATATATTATAGTTTGTTTGAGTTTGGGTCCTTATATATTATTATTGAGTCTTCAAGCCATGACTTGTTTAAGGGTCATTGTATATTTTTTTAATTTGTATAATAAAATGCATTTTTGATTCCATTTCAAATAAATTTCGAGTAGACACCTAAACTATCATGTCCTAATTTCACTCTTAGATATATATATTATTTTTTAGATATATCATGAGTTTGTATGGTTTTTTGGGTGATTTTAGTGTTTCTGTGGAATTTATAGTGTTTCTAAATGGTTATGTGGAACCATGAGGTATTCCCAAGAAATCATATGGATTTTACAGGTTTATGATAGTGGAGTTTCCCAAATTTGGTTCAATGTAAGTCCAATACAATTACTTTACAATATAAATTATATGATATAGAGATCTAGGAATATTTAATGTGATGATTTTTCCAAACGATGTTATTTAGTTTAATTGGCCTAAATTTTTTTCCGGCTAAATATGCCTCTTGTTGAAAATATTTATTTCTCAATTGAATTGCATCATAACCCTACGGTTTCTTCTTAGAGATTTTTGTAATACCAACCCTTCCAAAGATAATTTATCATGGATTATGAGGTGTTATGTCCTTGGAAAGTCCTGTTAATTTCCTTTTCCTATTTTTTCACCATTTTCAAGATCATATCACTTTCACATGATGGAGAACATATAATGTTAAAGTTATTATAATGGTCAGTGGATTCTCCATGATCTATCGAACAAGAGTAAATTGAATATGAACTTTATGACATGGGACTCATGTTATAAGTCTTCTCTGTCAATCTATGAACCAAAAATACAATTAGCTAGTGGATCCTACATTATTTTCTGATGTTCCGACTATATGGATTGGGTGGTTTCCCAAAATTCCTTTATTTTTCTAACCATCCATGATTTTCATTTTTAATAGATGTTATAAATTTCATAATTTCATGATAAGCGATTCATGAAATGTGACTATTTGGGATTCATTTGAAAAATGGATTTCTATATTGCAGTTGATAATGATAATGGATTTCAAAGCTTGTTTTGTAATTTTCATTATTAGTTTGATAATGGAAGATATATATTACCATAAATGTGTTTAACTCTGAAATTTTATCATTCTAACTGTGAGAATTTATTCAAATTAAATATTTTATTTATTGGAAATTTTTAAAATAAAATGCCTATATTTTTTGGGTATATTACATGGGATCCATGGGTACATAGAAGTGGTTAGATTTTATACATGCATGGACGAATATAATTTAGCTAACTACAATAAATATTACACTATAAACCTATCTATACTATTTAATGATAGGGATTCACATGTTAGGGGTGTTCTACTATATCATGTTTTCTTGTTCTAGGTATCCATTCACACATCATCATTTGTTCACTTATGTGTGAATATCCTAGAAAAAAAAATCCTAATATACATTATGATTCAGTTTTTATGTTGATTCATTTGAAAATTATTTTTTACGAATCCATCGAAAAATATTTATTATTTATATTTTTTAATAAAATGATTTAAATATAAAGAGATTCTATGTTTTGTTTAAAATTATGAGAACCCCTATGTAATATGATTATATTAATAAAATTATCTCAAATATTTTATAAATTTAATACAGATTATGAAACACTTTGTGGGATCACATTGGGATTCTTTTTCTAACACCCACATTAAAACCACATTTATGTATAGATATTGTTTTATATTACATAGTTAAAGGAAGTGTAACTTATAGAGTCTTCATGTATTTCTTACAATAGGTTTTGGGGGTTTTATATTTGGTAGGAGGGAAGTTATCCATAATATAATATGAATATGTGATCTTTTTCCCTCAGCTACTTAATTTTCCATTTTTGGATGAGTTAATTTGATTTCCTTTTTCTATTTGACTTAAACTATATATCTTTATATTATAATAATTTATTTCTTTTATTTTAAGGTTTATTTTTATTAAAATAATTCTCATAGGTTATTTTGGATGTTCATTTACTTTTCTCTAGACTATGATGATTTATAATTCCCATTAGGCCTTACTATGATCCATCATGGTTGTTTTATTCAATGATAAATCAAGTCATTGTATGAATAATTGGTATCAAATAATGTTTGATTATACATATTCATAGTATATTTCTATGTTTATAGATAGCTGAAAATATTATTGGGACATATGATCTATTTTATGAGTGATTTCTTCACCAAATAACATAATAATGAACTAAATGTCACCACATTTTATTAGTAATTATGTAACTCATTTTAGGTTTTTATTTAATATTTTAAATTTTGATAAGTTATATTAAATACAACTGATATTGGAAGACATTATGATCATCTATATTATTTTTTGATATAATTACATAAACCCATGAATAATTCTAGCAGATCTTATAGTGGATAATGTAGATGATGTTCTATGTTGAAACAATATATTGGATAATAGACTAATTGATGTTTCTTAAGAGTTTATTATACAACTGAGTTAGTTGTCTTCCCCATCACTAATTAAGTATGTTGTAAAGACCCAGAATGTCCATTAATTTTCATTGAATAAATTTGAATTTTATGAGTCCATGAAATTTGATGGCACGCGATTCCGAGGAATGGAGTTCCCAGAATCATCCGTCAAAATTTTGTTAAGCATAAGTTAACACACATAATAATTTTTCCTAAAAAAGTGCAATAACACTGAAATGGTGACTCGGATCAGAAATTCAAGGCCACTATTTCACTCAGGATTGCAGATTATCCATGGCGTGACTTAAGATTATTAGGTGCGAGCCTCTTGTGAGAAATCCCTAAAATGGCATTATCAGAAATAAAATAGTTAAATTAATTATTTTATTTTTCAAATTCTTAAAACACACAAACGATAACTAGGATTAAAAATATGATACCACCACTGAACTCATGAGGGTATGGTTTCTATAAAAAGATACTAACATTGGTTGGTGATGGACACAAGAGAAAGTTATTTTTTGGCCGCAAATAAAATAATTAAGTGACAATTATTTTATTATAAAACTCATAACATCTAAACGGTAACTAGGATAGAATATATGAGAGTAACGTTGAGTTATTTAGGGTGTGTTTTACCTAGGAAGATTCTAACCACAACCGGTGTAGGTTGAGGGTAACAGATAATAATTTTCTGACCTTTTTTCGTCTATGTTCAGTAAACGCACGAGCGGCATTTTATAACATTTGAAGAAGTTCTCAGAATTGAAAACCAAGGGCACTGTTTAATTCGCAGTGCTGGTATTCTCTTAAAGAGACTTTCACCTCGATGACAAATTGACGAGGGTGAAAGTTATTTTTTTGGGTTTTTCATGGAAATAATATAATAAAATAATATTCATTTTTTTTATTTTGAGCTTCTATGTGGATATTTCAGGTGGGTTCCATCGAAGCTAATCCTCCAAATGGAAGTTGAAAGCGGGGAACACCACACATTAACGTCCCATGATAGGTTATGGTGGTGGGGACCACCCAAACCATAACCTCCCACGAGAGGTTATGGAGGTGGGGACCACCCAGGTTTTTAAAATCATTGAAAATACACATTAATTGGGAGAAACCTCTCAAGTCCCTATTAAATGTGGGGGAATCCTCTTGGTATCCTCTCAATAATTATTGCAAATGCACCTCAAAAATTACACCAGCATAATTTAATTAGCCTTCTCCTATTAGATTTAAATAATTGCGTCATGGGAATTTAGGAAGGTTCCTAATAAATGAACCGTCATAAATTCCCACAATCGTTACCTACCTACCTCCATCTTCTATATATAGGAAGCTTCAGAGGAGGTTTTGGGACTGCATTACCATGCGACAAAGCACTAGTAAAGTGACGCGATGCCAAACACTTGGGGGATTATGTTTTCTCCACGAAGAACACATTCTTCCAACGAAGAACGCTGATGAGGAGAGAGTTCGACCTCCTTCCTCGGAACTTACTCTGATGTAGGACTTCTACGACTTTGTCGTGTCAACACACAAACTGACAATAATGGAAAACGCTGACGGTACCGACGTCTATCATTTCCCAGCGGTTCGTCTTCTTCCCCACACAAATGGTGACAAACATCAAACAAACGTAGGGGTTAATTTCATTTAAGTTCCATGTACTTACTTTCATTCAAAACTAAGAATGAAGATTTTTTCCTTTGATCAGGTGGGTTATTGTGCATCACTCTTATGAACTGATTGCTATCACCCTAAACGCAGAGGGTTCCGACCAAACTAACAAGGCTCGACTCGCTCTGTCGATCTCTATTGTGATTTACTTTGGCATTGTGACGAAATGACAAGGTGATGAAGGCGATAGGCAAAGACCATGCTACCACTGTCTCAGAAACTAGTGCCACCCATCGTGGTGCTCCGGCCTTCCGTCTTCCAAACGCCTACCGGCCACCTGACTCACAGCCACTGGCCGGCCTCCCTACTCCCAGCCGCCACCGGCCTCCCGTTCGCCCCGATCGAACTGCGTCGGTCCGCGCCGCCCGGCTCCAGGCCGCCGCCGACCATCCGTGTGCCCCGGACGAACCGCGTCGACCCGAGCCAAACTGTCCTCCAGCCTCCGCAGCCTCTGTGTGGCCCTCGCATCCCGCACTGTCGCCGACCGAACCGTCCTCGGCCATCTGGGATGTGCCACCTGAGCTGCGCCCCTCGCGGGGCAGGCCAAACCGGCATCGTCCATACGGGCTGAGCCGCCCGAGTCGCACCCCGCGCAACGCTGGAGGAATCGGCCTCGACCATCCGGGCCAAGCCGCCGAGCCACGCCCCATGCACTCCAAGCCGAGCTGGCCTCCTGTTCCCCTCACATCGCCTCCAGGAAAAACCTCCCTTGCACCAACGTGTGGTCGTTCCGCGCCCTCACAGCCGGTCCTCACACTCGCGGTTCCTCCGTGCCCTCACGCTACTCACGGCCTTCGCGGCCTGACAGGCCGGGCTAGACCCAATGAGTCAGGATGGTTCGATCCAGAATGGTCCGGCCCAAACTTGGTCAGGCCAGGTCGGGCCAACTGGGTCGGACCGGACCAAGGGCCACATAGACCCATTTACGGTTCTTCGACCATATATTTGGCATCGGACGTCCGTTTGACGAACCATCTAAAATTCTGGATATCTTGGAGCTTGAATGTCCCTTAGAGTATACCCCACTGGTGTTTGGGGTCTAGTTGAGATACGATTAGGCTGGATCGTGCACGAATCCAATGAAGCCCCCATGACTAAAAGGGTAATAACACTCAGACTGGGCATCCTATTGACGTGTCGTATGTTGCATTGAAACCCCTCTGACGAGGCAGACTTTCAGGGTATTTCATCATGGGACTTCGTGGAAGATGATGTATTGACACATGGCATGAGGAGAGGAACCTCCCAAAATCAAGCGTGCTTTGTGCGGAACCCTGTGGCTGGATGCTCCTTGACTGTTGTTCCTGGATCATGTGTGGGTTCGATAGCTTCGACTACTCTTCCTAGATCTTATGTGGGTTCGACAGCTCTGACTACTATTCATGGATCCTGTTTGGGTTCGACAGCTCTGACTACTATTCCTGGATCATGTGTTGGTTCGACATCTATGACTACTGTTCCTGGATCATGTGTGGGTTCGACAACTCTGACTACTATTCCTAGACCCAGATTGGGTTCGATAGCTATGACTACTATTCCTCAATCTTGATTTGGTTCGACAGCTCTGACAACTATTCCTGGATACTGTGTGGGTTCGACAGCTCTGATTTCTGTAGAAGGATCCTACGTGGGTTCGTGAGAATATATGATTTAGTGGCTACATCTAATCACCTATAACTCTCTAAAAAATATGTACACCTTTGTGAGCTGAGCTAATAACTTTTGTGTTTACCTCATGATTGAGAAGGATTACATGATAACATAGGTATATGTATGGGCATATAACTATGTGGGGTTATAAGTTGATTTCATTATTATCATTTATCCTTGTTGTATTTTGTGAGAATTTGAGGGTCTCATGGACCCTACTGAGTATCGTTATACTCACCCTTGCACGGACTATACCCGCACCATGTTTTGTTGGATGCATATGACAGATAGTGCTGACTGAGGCTGAGAGTATCAGGACTAGACGGTACCCACAGGTGGACCTTACGAAGAGTCAGTACACAGAGGAGACTAACATATGTGGTGGGGAGAGGAGGCTATATTTACCTACCCTTCAGCTAGGAATCCTAGAGTACAACTCAACAGCTATTTTCCCTTTATTTCAGTTGTACTTGTTCTTCAAGTTCCTTGTACTTTATATTTGGGCTTGTATTTCTAGCCCCTTTTACTTTTCAGTACACTTTTTTCACAATGATTTTCTGGTGTTTTTTATCCAGCTGTGTGATCTGTTGTGTGTGTTTACAGGTTATAAAATAAATTCCTTCCTAGTTTTAGGGAATTACGCCTTTAGTGCTAGAGGTCAGCCCCTAGACTATAGAAGGCAGGCTTGGGGTAGTCACAGCATGAGCCCCGGGGGACGATTCGTGACAAATTGGAATCATACGAGTCGGTTCTACTACATATCATAGGAATCTGATGTTTTTTTTCGATGAAATAGTGTTAAGTGTAGTGATTGTGGTTTTCAGTTCAAGAAGTACAGTGTTGGTGCATCCGCCGACATATACATACACTAGGACCTTGACATCTGATTTCTAACTCAATGCACGAAAGAACTGATTGCGTGTGTGTTTCCATTGTGATTTATTATGTCATCTCACCAGGTTATCTCACCAGGAATAATATTTTGACAGTGTTGCATCTCTTTCTTTCAGGATGCCTCCACACAGATAGCTAGTTAGAGTTCTAAGAGTTGTACACACTGACAAGACACTGAGCGACAAGGCTCCGGTGCTGGGCCATCTTACTATATTGGAACCTTTAGGTGGTTTACCCGCAGAACCACCACCTGTTTGGCAGTAGATACCACTAGCCACAATGGTGGGCGGTGCACTCCAACTGAGCGCATTGCATGAGTTCCAGCAGTAGAGGCCTCTGAGGTTTCGAGGGGAGACAGATTCCTAAGCAGTTGAGGGCTAGCTGGAGGCGATTGGTAGAGTTTCCCATCTATTTGATACACCACTAAAGCAGACGGTGATCTTAGCTACTAGTATTTTTCATTGAGTGACCACGAGGATGGTCCACTTAGTGATGATTCATTGGTAGGTGGACCGTCTCCCGATATAGTACCTTCGGGTAGTGTTCCAGCTATATCGCTACCCATTGGTCATTAGTTACAAATGGCGGTATCGGTAGGGGACACATGTAGGCTTAGTGCTTGACATGTGTTTCAACACCAAATACCCCTCAGGTATTGAGGCTATCCCGACTCATAGGCGGATGAGGACTGGATTGAGGAGGTAACTGGTAGTTCTCTAGAACTTCTACAGCTTCAGCAGGACGACATGACGGTAGCTGAGTATTCATCGAGGTGTACAAATTATACATGGTACACGATGAATACGATATGATCAGTGATTCAGGGCTCGAATATTTGAGCGAGGTGAGTTTAAATGAAATCAAAGCTAGAACTATTCCTCTTTGAATTCCTAATGATGTTAGGTTGCTAGAGGGAACCGTTGTGGTTGAATGTTCTCTGGATGAGCGGATACAACCAGTGAATGTTACCATAAGGAATGTAGGAAACTAGAACCAGTCATAGAGACATGGGCATGTAATGTGTTTCTGGGAGAAGAAGTGTTAGAGACAGATGAATCTGTTGGGTAGCAGACATGGAAGCAGAGCTTGGAGAGCTACATGCGGTGGTGTAATTTTCGACATGTTACAACCATCCTCTTTTTGTGGTCCCTGCTTGGCTTAGGGAGTTGGAGGACAGGGAAAGAGTGTTGTTTCATGTAGTAAGGAATGTGACCCAAGTGCTGTAGGAATGATTTGAGGAAAGTTCTATGTCTACTACTAACTTCTGTATCAATAGACATAACTACCAATCATTCCTCCTTCAACGAATCTTGTCCAGGACCTTGAGTTTCCAATTAAACCATTGAATTGACCCTCACGTCTGGAGATACCATTTGGAGGAGACTCAATAATCCCACTTATGTCGACGGAGTGATATGACCCTAGAAGAGAGAGTATTAGTTGAAACCTCTTGTTGGAGGCGTTGAGGCATTAAAACATCAGTTTCGGTTTGGACTTGACATCCACAGTTCAAAATCATGTTAAATGTATTAGGCCAAGAGGTTGTGGATTATCTACAACGTTGGGATGGAGTTTTCCTTGTTTGGAAAAAAATGAAACCCATGAAGCAATGGATAAAATCCTGGATAGGAGGGTGCTGGCAATCAATCATGAGTCATCCAACCTCACCCTCATGACAGTGTAAGTTGACTTTGAGATAGTCTATAATTCTGGGTAGGGGAACATGGTAGCAGCCACACTCAGCAGGAGGTCCGGCGTGCATCTGCTATGTGAGGAGACAGTGCAACTGGCTACATTATAGATATCCTTTACGGATATAGAAGGAGCTTCTTTCCTTCAGTCTCTTACAGTCACTCCCCCACTTCTTCAGCGAGTCAGGGAGGCACTACATGGGGATGCTGACTACAAGAAACGATGTTCTCAGATATCCATATGGCAGGAACCTGATGGATTTTCTAAAGTTGGGGAGCATGTCATCCTCATCAATGGACGTACTATGGTACTGTTTTCAATTCAGGAGGAAGTTTTGGGAGAGTTCCACACATCCCCTCTAGCGGTACATCTATGATTGGTAAATAAGTACCACGATCTTCAATGATAGAACTGGTGACCAGGAATGAAGAAATCACTTACTGATTTGTCTCTCAGTTCCTCACTTGTCAGCACGTGAAGGTAGAGGATCAGGTACCAACATGCTTGGTTCAGACTTTAGAGGTCTCAGAGTTGAAGTGGAATGGTTTATCCGTGGACACCGTGATAGGACATACACGTACATCCAGGGGACATGACTTGATTTGGGTGATCGTTGACTGACTCAATAATTTGGCCCACTTCCTACCGATCATAGTGAAGGGTTCAGTAGATATCATGGGAGGCCTTTATGTGATGGAGATTGTGCAGCTTTATGGATTACCCACGAAGATTTTTTTTTGATTTTGATACACATTTTACTTTCGGAATTTGGAAGGGGTTACAAGAGGCTTTAGGAATGAAACTTCATCTGAGCACCACCTTCTATCTGTAGAGGAATGGCCAGATTGGGCAGACCATTCAGACCCTCGAGGAAATGATGTGTGCTTGTGTCCTCAACTTCGGTCATAGCTAGGAGGATCACATAACTTTGGAAGAGTTTGCATACAACAACAGACATCACTCCACCATTGGGATGGAACCTTTTGAGGTGTTATACAGGCAACCTTGCAGATCACCTTTGTGCTGCACTGACCCCAGGGATTCCGCACTAGTGGGACCAGAGATGGTACGGGCTACCACAAAAAAGGTTCAGATCATCTAGTAGTGGATGAAGACTGCACAGAGTAGAAAGAATTCGTATGTTGACAAAAGAAAGAGACCTTTAGAGTTCGTGGATGGAGACCATGTCATTCTACGGGTCTCACCTTGACGTGGTTTGCAGAGATTTGTTTGAGGAGGAAAGTTATCTCTGAGGTTCATTGGACCTTTATAGGTCCTCAGAAGAGTTGGCGAGGGGGCATACTACTTAGCTCTTCAACCTCAGTTACACCGGGTGCACGACATATTACACGTATCCCAGCTGAGGAGATACGTGAATGGCCCATCTCAAATCATCGACCACGGCGAGATGGACGTCGACGATGGGGTGAAATTTAATGAGGTTACAGTTTAAATTTAGGAATGACAGCGGCTAGTCCAACATGGATGGTCGATACCTCTAGTGTGTGTTCGTTGGCAGTATGTGAACTTCCCGGAGAGCACATTGGAGAGGGAGGCTCAGATGTGTTTTTAGTACCCACACTCGTTTACCTAGATGAGTTATGGCTTATGAGGACATATATCCTAGAGGTGGGGAGAATTTAAAGACCTAAAATTCCCACTATTTTTTTTAAATAAATATAAATTTTACAAGTCTGTGAAATATTACTACACGTGATTTTGAGGCCCAAAGTGCTTGGAATGATCCGTCGAAGTTTTCTTAAGCTTATGTTAACGTGCGTAGGATGTTTTCCGGAAAAAGTGGAATAACTCTTAAATAGTTACTCAGATCATATATTTGAGGGAACTATTTCTCTCATGTTGGCAAATTTATAGTCGGCGTGACTTATGTTTAGTCGGCGCAGGCCGGCTGTGAGAAAATCCAAAAATGGCATAATTGTAAATAAAATAATTAAATAAATTATATTAATTTTCAAAGGCTTATAACTCACAAATGGTAACTCTGATTAAAAATCTGATACCACCACTGAACTCGTGAGGGCATTCATTATTTAAGCAGATACTAATATTGGTCGGTGTGGGCCAGTAGAGAATGTTAGTTTTTGGCCAAAAATAAAATAATTAAGTGACACTTATTTCATTATAAAAATCATAACTTCTAAACGGTAACTCGGATTGAAAATATGAGAGTATCGTTGGGTTCATTGGGGTTTGTTTCATGTAGGCAGAGCCTAACCTCGACCGGCGCGGGTCAAGGGTGACATATATTAATTTTCCAATCTTTTTTACAGGTACGTTCCGTAAACGTGCGAGCAACATTTTATATCTATTGAACCAGTTCTCGGAATTGAAATCTGAGGGCACCATTGAACTTATAGCGCTGGTATTTTCTTAAGGAGACTTTCACCTCAACAACATATTGACGATGGAGAAAGTTAATTTTTGGGTTTTTGATGGATGTAATAAAATAAAATAAGCTTCATTTTATTTTATATTTAGCTTCTATGTGGATATTTCAGGTGGGGTCCATCGTAGAAAAACCTCCACATGGAAGTTGGATGTGGGTACCACCACACCTTAACCTCCCATGAGAGGTTATGGTGGTGGGGACCATCGAAACCATAACCTCCAATTAGAGGTTATGGTGGTGGGGACCACCCGAGTTTTTAAACAACTTGAAATATCCCATTAATTGGGAGAAACCTCTCAAGTCCCTATTAAATGTAGGGGATGCCTCTTTGTATCCTCTCAATAATTAGTGCCAACGCACCTCTTAAATTGTTCCATCATTATTTAATTAGCTTACTCCTTTGAAATTTAAATAACCGCGTCATTGGGATTTAGGCAGGTTTCTAAGAAATCAACCGTCATAAATTCCAACAGTCTTGACCTACCTCCCTCCGTATCCAATATATAATTAGCATGAGAGGAGATTTTGGGACGAAATCACTAAGCGACGAAGCACTGTTAATGTGACATGATGCCCAACACGTGGAGGAATACGCTTCCTTCACAAAGAACACATTATTCCATCGAAGAACGCTGATGAGGTGCAACATCGACTTCTTTCCTTGGAACGTAATCTGACATAGGACATCTTCGACTGTGACGATCCGGCATAGAAACCGTCGATCGAGGAAAATGATGATGATACCGACGTCCCTCTTTTCCCAATGGTCATTCTAATTCCCCGTGCCAACACCGAAAAACCTAGAATAAAGGTATGGGTTAATTTCTTTTAAGTTCCATGTTCTTCTTTTCTTTAAAAATGAAGAACCAAGATGTTTTCCTTTTTTGCGGGTGGGTTGTTGTGATTCGTTCTTATGAAATGATTGCTATTAACCTAAAAGTAGAGGGTTCTAGACAAACTAACATGGCCCGACTCCCTCCACTGATATCTCTTCTGATGTTCTTTGGCATGTATACGAAATGATGAGGTGACGAAGGCGACATGCAACGGAATCCCTACCCGTAGTCTCCACAACCCGTGACGCCCCTTGTTGTGCTCCGGCCATCCGTATCCCATCCACCATCGGCCTCCCGTGTGCCCCGAACAAATAGTGCCGCCCGGCTCTCGGCCGCCGCCGGCCTCTGGTGATCCCCGACCGAACTGCGCCGGCCCGTGCCCCTGGCTCCCGGCCACCATTAGCCTCCAGTGCGCCCCATCCAGAATCGCGCCAGCCCGCATCCCTCTTTGCGGTGCCCTGGAAAAACCGCGTCGGCCCCACCAGCCCGAGCTGCACTGGCCTGTGGCCTCCATGCACTCCGTGGATGCCGCGTGCCCCACACCGCATCTGGTCAAATCGCCCTCGACCATCCAGGCAAAGTCGCCCGAGCCGCGCCCCTCGTGGCACTGGACGAACCAGCCACGACCATCCGGGTCAAGCCGCCCGCGACGTGCACTCACCGCACTGGCTTAATCAGCCTCGGCCATCTGGGTTGAGCCGCCGAGCCGCGCCCCATGCGCGCCTTGCTGCGCCGGCCGCCCACGGCCCCCATTGCACCTCCAGACCGAACCTCCCATGCACCGGTCCACGCACTCACGCTACTCGTGTCCTTCACTGGCTACTAGGCTCGGCCTTTCCCAACAGCTCAGTCCTGGTCGACCTAGATGGGGTCAGCCCAGACTGGGTCGGGCCGGGTCTGTCCTACCGAGTCAGACCAGACATGGGCCCACTTCGATCCATTTACACTCCTTCGGCCATATCATTGGCACCAGATGTCCGTTTGACGAACCATTTGTGATGCTGAAAATCATGGCGTGTGAAGGTCCCATGGAGTATACCCCACTAGATTTTGGGTTATAGTTGAGATATGGCCAGGTTGTATCGTGAACGTATCCAACCGAGCCCCCGAGACTAAAAGAATAATAACTATCATACAATGTGTCCTATTGACAAGCCGTCTATTTTGTTGAGACCCCTATGATGAGGTGGACGGTCGTGATATTTCTTCGTGGGACTTCACTGCAGTTGATGTATCGACACTTGGCTTGAGGAGCGGACCCTCCCGGAATCAAGCGGTCTTTGGACGGAACTCAGTGGTTGGATGCCCCTTGACTATTATTCCTGGATTGTGTGTGGGTTGGACAGCTCTAACTACTGTTCCTGGATCTTGTGTGGGTTCGACAGCTCTGACTACTGTTCCTAGATCGTGTGTCCATTCGACAGCTCTGACTTCTATTCCTGGATCTTATGTGGGTTCGATAGCTCTGACTAATGTTCCTGGATCCTGTGTGTGTCTGACAGCTCTGACCACTATTCCTGGATCTTGTGTGGGTTCGATAGTTCTGACTTCTTTTCCTAGCTCCTGTGTGGGTTCGACCGCTCTAACTACTGTTCCTGGATCCTGTGTGGGTTCAACAGCTCTGACTACTATTCTTCGATCTAGTGTGGGTTCGACAGCTCTGATTTCTTTACCAGGATCCTACATTGGTTCGACAGAATAGTTAGTTTAATTGATACATTTAATCATCTCTAACTCTCTAAAAAAGTTGTATACATGTTTGATAAGAGTCAGTAACATATGTTTTTACCTCATGATTGAGATGGATTACTTGATAACATAGTTATATATATGGGAATATACCTTTGTGGGGTTATTTTTTGATTTCATTCTTTTGGTTTATCCTTGATGGATTTTGTGATACCTTGAGGTTATTGGTATCCCTAATGAGTATCATTATTCTCACCCATGCATGGGCTATGGCCGCACCTCATTGTGTTGGATGCAGATGACGAACAATGATGACTGAGGCTGAGAGTACCAGGGCTGGACTGTACCCGGAGGTGGACATTACGACTAATCGGTACGCGTAAAAGAATAATGGAAGTGGAGTGATAAGGAGTCTATTTGTACCTACTCTTTAGGAAAGAATCTCATAGGACAACTCAACATCTATTTTTCTTTCCTTCTGTTGTACTTGTGCTTCCAGTTCCTTGTACTTTATAGTTGGGATTGTATTTTCGGCCCCTTTTACATTTCATCAAACGTTTGTTATAATGTTTACCTAGTGTTTTGTATCCTACTGTGTGCTCTGTTGTGTGCATTTACAGGTTATAAAGGGAATTCCTTCTTAGTTTTATTGAATTATGCCTTTGGTGCTAGACGCCAACCCCTGGCCTATGGAAGGCGGGCTAGGGGTAGTCACGACACGGGACCCAGGGGATGGGTCGTGACATATGGGATATGTATCAAGGTAATATAGAAGTTATAGATCGATTATAATAGTTTATTTTGACAAATACATAGTCATTCGATGGAACTAAAGATCCATTAGAAGTGGTGGGTCGGTTGGGGAATGTCTAGCTGATTTTTGTGTTTATTAAAACTAATTTTTTATTAGGTGAAATTTTCTACCTATACCATCAATTTCTTTATAATGAGATTGTTGGAAATTATGTTTTAAAAAATATAAATGATTAGGATGAAAATATAAAATTGTCAAAACTTCCCAATTAAATTTGTTGAATAACTAGTGATAACTAAATAAATGATGTTTGTCACATTCAACTATGGGGATGAACCTCTGATAGTTTACACCATCAATTTATATATTTCGGTCTATATTTCTACACATGATTAACAAAATAATTAGTTAATGTATTAGGGGAACCATATAGGTTTTTTACGTCTATAAATATTCTCAAGTGTACATGTTTAAGCATACTACCTATGACAAAGTGGTTGAAAATGACCAAATATTAGAAATTGAATGTGCTGGAAACTCTTGTTTTGTTAGATTTTTATTTTCTTAGTGGTATTTTTAGTTTCTCCCACCAAATTAATTTTAAGTGGATTGAAATTCATAAAGGACATAGTAGTGGATACCAATAATTTACTTCTACCACAACATTATTAATATGTATTTGTAGGTTATAAATATTCTTACAGTATTCCAAGAGATGTTACATGATTTACATATTCCATACACATCCTAAATGTTGTAACTTGTGTGTACGTCACAGTTTGTTGTAAATGATCTATAAGTATCTCTATAAGTCAAAATGTGTATGATTCTCATTCTAACTTAATCAATCTACCATGTTATTGAATTCTTTATGGGAATTAGGTGTTTAGACTTATCCACCTATAATTAATCACATATATGAATTCAAAATGTATTTAGTGGATGATTATATGGTCCTAATAACAATTCAAGGTACTATATATAATTATTCATATTTATATAATCTATTATATGATACCATTGACTCAAATTCCATTATATAAGCCCTCATTGTGAATATCTTTATACCTCTAATAAAACAAATCCCTTTGATATGCAGTTGACCACACTTATGTGAATAATAGAAGGAGTACGATTTTAAATATCAAATATTTTCACACTGTATATTGAAAGATGATAAGTATTGGGTTTTCTAAATCTAGGTGTGTATCTATTTAATTTCATTATATGTATAGAATGATAATTTACCCACAATTAATATATTGATATATATCAATGGTGGGTGTTAACTACTACTTTTATTTGTATATATCAGTAGTTTTTTGGAGAATAGGAATTGAGATTTTTTTGATTCAATAATCCATTTTCCTGAAATTAGGATTTGATATGTTCATTAGAAATTGATCTTTATGATGAACTATCATGTTTTTAGATTCTAAAAAAGGTCATAGTACTTCTTAAATTGTTTCGACATAATTTCATTTAACATAATCAAAAGAGTGAATTATGATTATTCATTACAATAATTATAGTTACTTAATTAATAAAATTTAAAAAATATTTTATGGCTGTAACTGATCGTAATTAATTGAGGATTCATTATGTAAATTTGAATTCCAAATTTACTTTTTCTAAAGTGTGTCTCCTTTTATAAGGACAATGATTTTCACCAAAGAGGATAGTGGGACTCTATATTTCTGTGTCTATGAAAACATTCGTAACTTGCTAATGATTAAGAATAATTTTCATTACCTCTGCGCAAATGAATTATTTGTTCAAATAAATGGACAATATTAATTATCAAAATTTTACCTTTAGTTTGGTTATCATCATCTTAGATTTATGGCGTTAGATGTTCCAAAAACCAACTCAAATTGTCTATATGGATAGATTTAAAATCTTGTAATTATTTTTGGACACTCTAATTCAATATTTTATTAATTAAACTTATTAATTATATATTATATTATTTCATTATTTCATATCAATGGTAATTGGGGATGATAATCAGGTTTACACAGAAATTAAAAATGAGTATAAGCATCAGTTAATGTCTATTTTCATAAATATGAACGATTTCCACCTATATTATATGTGATGAATGTTTTTTTGTTGGATTAAATATTTTATTAGATTTGAATTTTTTTAGAACATGACATTTCATTTGATCAAAATAAGTTGAAATTTTTATTCTTATAAGAGTATTAAATTTTTTTAGATTTGAAGAATCTTATGGTATGAAAGATATTATAAATGGTTTATAAAGGACTCGTTAAATCATTATGATTTATTGAATTGACATACAATTAATGTGGAAAAATTAATGTGGAACACTCATATCAATTATCTATTATAGAATTGGTTAAATGTTAATCCTTATCCCCTACATTGATTTAAAAAATATTAGAAATAGGCTATATGGTGTTTTGTGATTATAAAAGTGCATATTGGGGTTGTGTTACTATAGAATAAAGTATTGTATTGTTGTAAGAAACTCATAAAATTCGTCCACATAAGAGGTATTATACCACATAAAATTCAAAATAATCGACTGATAAAAATTATTTCACTAGTTAGAGAAATTACATCATTGGTGAATGGATCTGTATTTATTCTAAATTAATAGTTTATGATAAATATTTTCATATAAGGAATTCAACCACAAGTAGTGGTCATGTATAGAGTATGATCAGTAGTAAAAATTGAAAATTTCCTATTCAATGTGAATGTTGATTATTTTTTTATTATTATTGACTATATAGTTTCATTCTCAAGTAGTGACCAAGTAAAATGATGAATGAAATATCATGGGACTCTTTTCTAATATACATATTGATTCTTTGAAGGAAGATAACATTACTATTTTGATAAAAATATGTTTATATCCTATTTTATCATCCTATTTTTTACTATTAATCAATGGGATTAAGGCTTTCTTGGTATTATAAAAGCTTTATATCAAGGTAAATTGTTATTCAGTGGTCTCTATCCCTATAAGGAATAATTGTTTTTTACCAAATTAGGTATATTGATCCTTTTTCGATGAGAATAAAATGGTGGAAACTCATAATTCATCATAGTGAAATATTCATCCTTTTATAATTAATATTTATAATGATTTGGTTCATTTGTTTTGATTTCAAGGTTAAAAAACAATATATTTAATTTTGTGTCTCATTATTATACATATTAATAGAATAAGTTTCAATATAAAAACAAATTGTTCATACCTAATCCTCTATGTATGTTAATATTGAAATTGTTTGAGCAGTACATGTATGACATCACAATGTTACCAAAGACTCTCCAATGGGATAATTCTATACTAATGGTTATTCATTGATTGACCATGTCATCTAATTTTCAGTCGATTCAAGATAATACATGGTTTGAGGAGTTTGAAAAGTTATATGTTCATGTTATCATGTGGTCATATGGGGATTCATTTATTATTAATTCAAATAGGACCCTAGGGATCACCTATCAGTGCAAGAATGTCCAATTGTTGGAATCCATTCTAACATTTTATTGTGAAAGGAATAAATTCCCCAGATGAAAAATTATACACAAAAAAAATACAAATATTGGTGTATATTCTATGTACTGATGCCATGTAAATTATTGGATCCCAGGAAAATTATTTGGATATTTTTTATTTAAATTATAATTTTATTTACAATTAATCCATTATAATGGTTGCCTTCTAGTATTTTTATGGTTTACTGTGTAATTACACTATATATTGGTCCCCTACTCATGAAATTTCTCATTAGAGACCAGGAATTCTCAAGAGATAAGGTTATAAATTATAATTATTTTCTAAAGACTTTTAATCAATCAATGAAATCACAAATACTAAAATAATATTCAATACTATCCCGTGGAATTTATAGTTGGTGGTTAGTTACTTTTTATCATTTAACCTCATTAGGTCACTTTGGGCTTAGAAAGTATGTGTAATTTACTTTTAGATAAGAGGGTCCTTTTCAGATCACCATTTATATTAAAATGAACTCTTATCAATTAAACATAAAACCCCAACTAAATTTTACCCAAAAACATAATCTTTATCCACACATGATTTACTATCCAGTTCCCTCCCATATTCCTAAGAAGGAATAATGTAATGTGGATCCATGTGTGTCAGAAATTGAAAGATTAGATCTAGTTGTTAGCTTACTCAAAATGATTCTACATGAGAATTGAATGATATTTGACCAGGTGTTCTATTTTTATATAATGTATTCTCAAAATTCTTGTCTATGAGAATTGACAATGATGAAACAATGACATCATATTTTCATTAATAAGACTTATTTAATGTTTTTGAAAATTCCCCTATACCCATAGTTTCATGAAACGTGGGATCCGGAGGAATCGGGAAAGCCACTGAGCTATACCCACGGTTTTGGAAACATTGGTCATCATTCCAATAAAAATATTCATGTACCATTACATTGTGTTGTTCACCAATACCCACGGTTTTAAAACTGTTGGTGTAGCCTTTACAAAAATATGTGGTCGTTACATTAGATCCCTAGACCGGTCGTTCATTCCTCCTACGCCTATCCACTAACCCTTTGGTATTACTGGTATATATATATATTTTTATTTTTATATATTTATATAAATTGTGGTTATAGTTATCAAACCGTGGGAATTGGTGCTCCCATGAAAAAAATTTGGTGCCCAGTAATGTTTTGTAGCACCATAAGTTGGGAAAGTTGTACCCACGGTTTGGTAAAACTGTGGGTATAGGTCACCAGAAAACATCCTTATAAACATATTTATCCTAGAACCGTGGGTATAAGATTCCATACAATAAATATACCAATGGTATTGAGAACCACATGTGTATAGGGGTGCTTATACCTATAGTTTTGGGAAAAAATGTGGGTATATTTCCATTATCTTGTAGTGTTAGATTTGATTTTTGAGGCCCAAAAGAAATATGGGGGAGAATTGTGACACTATTATATAACATTATATTAGAAAAATTCATTTTATCTATCTTTATTTTATTTTTAATCATTCTTTACTTATTCTTAGTGATTTTTTGGACATTTTGGTGTTTTATTAACCTATGAATGGATCATGTAGGGTTTGGATACCACCTGGAATTTGAAGGTAAAACTTTTGATTCTTGTGGTTCTGAACCATGGATCAATACGTAGTAAAAGAATGGGTATCCAAACCATGAAACCAAATAATAAGTATTATGCCACGTATAAAAATGGGTGCATGGTATTCCATACAGTGAGGAAAAACTTTACAAAAAAATTATTATATGGAAAATACTTTTTTACTTCTAATATATACCATTAACCATGTTATTTATTATATATCCCATTTAATAGTCTTTAGGGATTTTACAATGATATTTTATAGATCATGACCATTATACATAGTAATGTTGATGGATTTTTGAGGCCTTAGGTCATGTATGCTCAAGGTGTGATACCATTCTTCATCATTAAAATTGATTTTTCTTGATACAATATATTTTTCTTGATTGGAACCCTAGATTAAGAATTATATTATCATGGTATATAGTTTCTATTGTCTCCACTGTTCATTATAATATCGACACTATGTTTATGGATAAGGGCTTCATGATTGAGGCTTTGTTCTTTCTATCTATTATCCTTATTTCTCTTATCTTTTGGATGTTGTTTTATTTTAATATAATTTATGATTTTGTATAAGGTTGTTTCATGAAAATACATTATTTTATAAAACTTGTATTATTACTTATATTAAAATTGTTTTCTAAATTGTTATGTGGTATCATATTTCATTATTGACATGTGATATTTTGGGATTATTTTGTAACATATATTTACAATTTTTTGATTATGTGTGAAACTAAATTCAATGAGTATTTTATAATAAACAAGGGTTGTTATATTATTGATTATTTATATGTGATAATTTTATTTGATCTATGAAAAATGATGCCCACATGTGTTTTCTTTATATAATGTATTCCCTATGCCAATTTTTTTTTTAAATTCAATGACTCCCTATGTGAACTATAGAATAAGGGACCATGTGTTATATATGAGGGGTTAAATTTGGGTTAAACCCACTATGATGATTTTTTATACCTATAATTAATATTATACTATAATATTACCTAAAATATGTTGTGACATTAGTGATAATTTTTACATTGTTCTAAAATAATATGGCTCATTGCTCATTAGATTCATGAACACATCATCATATATATAATGTGGTTTGAGGATCCAAGATAAACCAATCCAAATATACCATTGGATACAGTTTCCATGTTGGTCTATTTTAAAAGTATATATATATAGATTTTTTTTAAAAGAGTTTTACATTTGAAATGTTTTATAAGATTATATAAATATGAATTCATCAATATTTAGTTTAAAACTAGGAGAAAATTTTTTTAAGGAAATTAAATTATACAATTGGAAATAATTGTTTTATTTATGAAGGAATAGATTATTTATTGAAGACATCATATGAAAGTCATGGTGGGATCCTACTGGGATTACTTTCTTGACACCATGAACAAACCATTGGGTGTTTGTAGATCATAGTTTTCCAGATATAGGCAATGGATTGTTACCTTAAGTATAATATAGGTATCCAAATTATTTATATTTGTAGTTTTTTGTGACATTGTTTCATATTGGATCTCGTATCACATGTAGATGTAATCATTTCGGTGTCAGATTCTTCTGCTTACTGGTTTTGAATGTTCTTTGTCATTTTAATTGTTTTCTTGGTATTCTATTTCATAAATTTGAATTTTATTTTTCTGTTTCATTTACATATATTACATATATTTATTGTTTGTTTTATTAAGTAGAAAATTGTTCTGAAACAAAGTTATTTATTCTAAGTCACTTATCACAATTCGATGTTGATCAAGAATTTCTTTCTAACCATTTCATGTGATAGATTATGTGTATAGTTTAGTGATGAATGATATTTGTTTGTGACCTCAACTGTCACATAATGATCTTCAACTATACCACCCATTATTAAATCAATAAAAAACTATAATTCTTCTTAGTAACTATGCATGCATAATATGTGATTTCATCAATACTAGAATATTCTTTATCACCTTGGTACATAAATATTGATTAACACAAACCCCAATTATCATTTTAAATATCAGTACTTCAATATATAAATATGCTGAAAATATTTTTACTAGGATTATCATCTTCTACACTAGCTTAGTTTGAGTTCAACCATTCAATAAATGTATTATAAACATTATCATAATAATATTCTTCAATGAAGGCTATCTATTTTAAAGTAACACTAAATGTATATCAAAATATAACTAAAACATTTTTTAAATCAAATAACATATATTATTTTTGTAATATTCAATAAAAATTTCAGACAACATAAGAAATAAAAATGTTACTATTATGAAAAAATTGAAATATTTTAATCATCTATTACCCAAAATATATTATTTCAATACCAAAACGAAAAATCATTACAAATAAATGGATTTTAAATTATAAAAATTAAATATAAAACACAGAACCACAAAAATAATTTTGCAAACTCACATTTTTGGACAAATTATTGTTTCAATAAACATATAATAAAAACATTTTTAGAAATAAAAATTCATTAATTATAAACTATAAGTTCCCATTTTGGAAAATAAATAAATCATTATATCAATTCCTAATATATATTAATCATTATTATGTGTTTCTTTTATAAAACTTCCATAAGGGGATGATGGAAATATAAATATATTTCAAACAATGTAAAATATAAATTTATCAAATTTAGTGTTTTGTAAAAACTATTTATCGTACAATCTATCTCAATAGAAATTTTTTTATAATATTCACCGTCATAAATATTAAATATAATATCAGTGTAATCATTATAAAAAAATAACTCCCACTTTTGAATAAATCATTATATATTAAAAATAATTATTTCGAATAAACCATTTACAATCCACAACCCTAAATAGTGATATCAATATTCTATTTTCCAAACTCTTTTCTCTCATTGAAAAAGATTATTCGGTAGTATATTTGGTCTAATTTTAATAAATATATTCCATTTAATTATCCATAACAATGATAGATAAATTAATTTATGGTTTCTATTTAATTAATAAGGGTTTAATATTTAGATCAAATCAAATTTTATAAATCAACAAACAAATGTTCATGGTCTATTTAGATATTGTATGAAAATAATTATCTTTTAGTGAATAAATAAATGTAACACCCTCAACTTCTAACATATGCTCATAGAATATAACAAGGAGTATGAGGAAAAAAACCATGCATAGAAAGTAATATAATGTCTTGATAGTGTATAATATATTTTTAATTTTAGATAAATATATTGTATATCGTGTAAGACACAAAAAACTATGTATGATTGTATTACATGCAACTATGAATATGTTGTATAGTTTTTGTTAAATGCAAGACCGCGTTTTATAGAACAACAATATATTTTTTAAAAATTATTATATAATATAACAAGATATTACCAAGATTTTTAATTCATGAATATTAATAGAATTAAGTATCTTATGTAAAAATAATTTTTAATTCACTAGTAAACAATTAAGTGGAAATGAATATAAAAACAATTTTAATATATTGGAAATTTTTGTTCATAATTATTATAATATTCCAACAGTATTTTGACATTATAAATTAAATTAATTTAAATAATTGGAAGATAATAAATAAATATCTATTTTTTATATTAAATAATATATTTTTACATTCATCTAATGTATTTTTTGGGTAATATTGTAACAATTATTCTTTTGTTACGCAAAAAAATAAAATATTCCAAAAAGGCAATTTTACCTCTTTTTAAAGGTGAAAATATATAAAAATTATAATTATAATTTAATAGAAATCATATATGTCAAAATAAGTTTCATGTTTTAAAAAGGAACAGAAAAATTATCTTAAAGTGTTTTTTTAGTATTTTCTATGATGTTTTATTTTTTTGATGAATAGTGAAAAATACAAATTGTTTTTTATAAACTGCATTTTCATCAATATTTATTATATTGTTAGATTTTATATTAAATTAGATTTAAGTTTTTAATGGTTAAAATATGCATATTTAGTATCATTTTTATATTCAACTTATATATAAAAATATAATGAACATTTTGGACATTTTCACATTAAAACCCCACTTTTCTATCTTGTATACGTGGTTCATTGTAAATTTTTATCTGCTAATTCTCATATTGGAATTTGAAAAAATAGATACCATATTTGGTATTAGAGTATTTTTAATCTTCATTTAATTAAAAAATTTATTTTTACCAAAAAGAGTATTGAATGTAGTTAATATTAATAAACTCTATGAAGATAAAATTATGATTAAAAGGAACTACAACTTAAACATCTAATACAAAATGACAAGAAAAAAGAAAAAAACTATTGTATGGATATATTAAGAAAATAGTCCTAATTTGATATAATTTTAATAATTTTTGGAGGAATGTTATTTAAGGGATACCTCCTAATAGTGTTTACCTTTTTCAATTCAATGGCTCTCCTCACTAACTATAAAAAATAACTCCCTCATATAAATTATTCGAAACAAACATGAAATTTTCCTTGTAAAAAACATGAATAAATAATCTCTCCAAAAACGCCAATTATTAATATAATCCTCACATTGGGCGTAAATTAAACCAATGTTTTCTTTTGGTTTAAACAAAAACTTTGTTAGCCTAATATTATGTAATGTTCATCAACATTCACTTTTTTTAAATTTATCAACTCATTCAAATACTTTATAAATATATTCTATGATATCATAATTTTATAAAACATATGTACATGTTATTATTTAAATTTTATGACCTAAACTCATAGAATCTCCGAAAAATGGTATACATAATCATTATTCATGTGTATGGTGGACTACTGCCTCATTTACCAATGTCATTCGTTCTTGAATTAAAACTATTCTCGGTTGGGAATAATGATGGATTTATATTATATAAATGAAAATTATATTATATATATAAGTTTTTATGATTTGTTATTTTTTATAAATAAAATACCGTTATGCTTTTAATTTTTTGGAATAGGATAACACTGTTCCTGGATTGTGGACTTCAGTCCTTTCACAGTGATGTAATTTTTTCACCATATACATGGCATGTACTAAGGATATATTTTATAAAATTATTTGATATATATTATATAAATAAGATATTATAATATATATATATATATCACATACTTTTTAAATAAGACAATGTAGTTGAAGTAGCATTTTTGTAAACATACGAACTACCATCTAAATGAATGGTGGATTTATATTCCTATCATAGAATTTTATGGATTGTTATAAATAACTATAAACATAATATATATGATAACTAAATAATTATTTAAAACTTTAAGATTATTAAATCATATTCAACTGAATATTAATAAATATATCTATTCAAATCGTGCAAAACAAAACATGATAATTAATACATGAAGCGATGAATATAATGAAATATTGTTAAGAAAAGGGTAATAAGATATAATAAAAATATAATATGTGATATAATAAATTTTATTATGTCCCTATTATGTGTTTTTGATGTGTATTAATCAAATATAATGGATTCTAAATTCCACACAACTAAAATAATGCATTTGGTATAGAATGTCGTTTAGAATTAAATTCTATTAAGACTTATATGTTATTATACCCCAATTCACACAAATTTGGTGGATATAATACTATTTTTTCATTTAAAATAATGATTAAATCATTTATAAGGGTATTTAATGTTTCAATTTTGTCTATCTCATTCAATGGGGATTGACAAGACTATTATAAGTTCTAAAATTTATCATTGTTATATCACTATATTTATTGATACTTATGTTTCAAATCAAACAATAACCTATTTATGATCAAATTTATAAGAAATTAATTTTATTTTAAATATACATATTCAAATTAAATTTATATTATTATTTCTTAAACCATATTCAAATTTAAAATATGGTGTTAACTTTGACTTTACTTGAATAATTCAGAAAATATTGATAAATAAAGTTCATTAATTCAATATAGTTATTTAATAATGATTAAGGATGTGTTTTAATTAAATATATTATTTTATATAGGTGGAATGAATTTAATATTAACTATTTAGGTTGGGGACGACATAATGTGACCCCCACATGCATCGGTTCGATCATAAGATGAAATTATTTGGCTAAATAAGACGGGTTTTTACCCTGTATGTTATACATTATATTGGGGATATATGTTGATGGTAAATATAACAACCCATACTTTACAAACATTGTTAATACAACAAAATTGAAGCATAATTATTAAAACATACATCAAAACCACGAAAGGACCGTATAGGTATAGTGTCTTTAGAAACTGGGAAACATAAACAACTGGTTCATAAAGCGTCTACATTGTCTCCCATTTATTTCATCATATCTATAGTCCCTTTTGGGATATCTTACTTAATAACATTCTTCCTGACCTGGGGAAAGAAAACATACAAAAGGGTGATCTCAAAATGCTCATTAAGGGTAAACAAAAGAAATATCAATCACATCATATTCATAAGAACATAACTTTTGGAAATCTTAACCTGCAAAAGAGAGCATAATTTCATAACATGGGATAAATCATAGTAGTGAAAAGGAATCCCAATAATCATAAAACATGAAAATTTGTGGCATAAACACATAATCATATATAATCATTTATTATTAGTCAAGACTCATTTCCAAGACTATCTTAGTAGACAAAGTCCACTTCTGAACTGAGTTCACTCCTCGTTTCAGTCCTGTTTCACTGAACCGAAATAACCTACTGTTCCAGCCATGTCTATCTCATGAGATATAAAATCTTTACCCAATTCATTGGAGGGAGATATAGGTCCCACCCATCTCATAATGATACCATTCTTATATGTGCCACATAGTCATAAATCATACATCATTGAATAACCCATGTAGTAAAAATGGGATTCTTAAAAAACATGACATCATAAAACAATTCATATAAGATAAAAATATTTCCATCACAACATAATCAATTCCATGTAATAATAGGGATAGAAACATAACCCTATATTATCTTATATGGAAAATAATTTTGATAAACCACTTGAACTCCATTCTTGAGGAAAATATCATTTCTACTTCAAAAACACTTTTCCTTTCTTAACATTTCAAACAATTCTAAACTAAAAGAAGTTGATTAAAAATAAACATGAAAACTTGTAATGGAATATTATTGGAAATAATGTTTTAAAAATCCATTCATGCCGCATAAGTTAAAAAACATTCTTCTCGTACTTTTGTCAGAAAAGTCAAAAAGTACCTCGTATGAAACACGACAAAAGATTCCTTTCATATCTTTTACTAAAAACTCACCGAAGGGTAAAATTGGATTTAAAAATTTTTAGTTGGATGGAAATAATATTACATATTGAGGAAACATGGATGTGGATGATAAAATACACCCCATTAAATACCAAAGTATAAACAATCTCAGATAAAAATGAGATTGTGATATTTCGCTTACCTTAGGTCTGATTTACTTTGTAAGTGTCTGAAACTCCTGTATAATTATTTAAATAATGTTATTGACTTATTCCAGAATCATAATGATTGTTATGATATCATATATGGTCATATTCATAGCTTCTTATTAGTAATATTTCATTACTACTTGTTATTCGGGTGTTTATTAATTTTTGTTCATATGCGTGTTTTGTCGAATAAATTATTATTCTTCTCTTTAGGTTATAGATACCTCATTTCCAGAATGTTATTAGTATAATATGTATCATAATCATTCATTAAATTCATTTATATAATCATTATGAAATGAATATCATGTAGAACGAGTCGCATCACATCGTGGAGACGGTATTCCGTACGTACGTACGAGTGATGATATCGTTCCTATGATCGTGGAATTGTATTGGAGTGTATGTATACTATTTCAGAATCAATATCACTTTATTATAGTCATATATAGTCATTATTTACACCATTATACCCATCCAAGTAAGGCGGTGGTGGAAAATAGATTACACCACGACGTGGTGACGGTATTTCGTACGTACGCACGCGCGGTGATTTCTTTTTCTGTAGGATGGATAGATGGTGAAACAGGGTTGTTTCATACTTATAATAACATATCCGTATATTAGTGATACTGATGTTATTACTTCATAATGAAACAACTAAAGAATAATAAGTGGAAGAAGAAATAATGATGAAATAATCAGTAACGAACATTACCTCTTCTTTGAAGTGCTTCTTTGAGACCTCCATTTAGGGCACTAAAATAGGTCTTTGAAGAAGACCATAACCTCTAAGATGTTTCTAGGTAAGTGGAGAGGAGAAATTGGCAGGGTTTTTCCGAGCTTGAAGGCTAAAAGTGGTGTGAGGAGGAGGAGGAGGAGGTGCCCTTTTATAAGGGAGGAGAGGGGCACCTTTGGAATAACAAAAAATATTATTTTATTATAAAGTAAAATTCGATTTTTAAAATCTCCAAATTGATATATTTAGAAGATAAGGTGGGTAGGGATCTAAATCCTCTCATTCAATAGAATTTAGACATGTTTAGGTATCAATTTTAACCTTATCATTTAGATTTAACTTTAGGTTAGATAATTTAACTTTTACTGTGTCTTCTTGTTTTCTTACACTATAAGGTTAATAAACATACTATATCAAGCCAAACGAACCCCAAGTTGTTTATTATTAATATATATAACCTTATCTAAGTAATTTGGCCGAACCTTAGATTTTTAGGAATAAAATAACAATTAATAATATAATATTTGTTTTAAAAACTATTTAATGTCAAATTTGACACTATTTAGTAATTGATTTTTCTAAAAATCATAACAGAATGATTAGTTCGAACCAAGTCACATAAATTAATACTAACATGTCATATTAACCTAGAAAATTAGTTTAATTCAAAAAAACTCTCAAATTACGTTTATTTGGGTATTTATAACATCAATTATGTCAATATTTAATTAATAAGATAATTATTGCATCATCATTGTGTCATAAATAAATTAAATTATTTAATGTCTAAAAATTAAAAATAAAATATCATTATGTAGGAAATATTTTTATTTTTCTAATGAATATTTATAGTCGATTTAGATTATGTATAACCCCATATTTAAAATGATTACTTATTAAACTTTGATTTTAACTATTTTAACCCTTCTTTAAATAAATTAATAATAAATGCCCTAATCTAATGAATGTGGGTCTAAATGGCCATATTTTATTCCTAAGGTTGTTTTCGGTCGAATTAAACTTGTCCAATAGAATTAGGACATGTTTTAGGGTAATAATAATATCATTTTTACCTTTAATTACCCTATTTACTTTTAACCTTGGTAAAAAAAGTAAAAGGTTACGATTCACCAAAAAAAAAATTTCATCTCATTGGACCACATTTTACTTACTGAAATCCACCGTGTCTCTCGGAGTTTCAAAATTACACTCACAGAAGCAGTAAATCTACGTTTTATGAAAAATTCAGTTTTTTAACTACCACTTAGTGGTTTCACTATTCATCAAAATTGAAAGTTTTCAGAAAAATACAAAAATTTCACCCGAGGCTAATTTCGATATTCTGAATCCAAAAATGAATTCCATTTTGAAAAATAAAATTTATAAAATTTCAAAAAGTGGTTATTACTATTCATAACGGCTAGTTTTAATAATATTTTAATAGCATATCATTGTTTAGTGAAACTCGGTATTGCGTATGACACAAGCTATCGAGGAAGGCCATGGTTGCGTGTAAAGAAAGCCAAGATAGTGTTGTGTGTAGTGAATGATTCCTTTGATGATTTATATAAAAGAAAAACAAAATATTGCACATAAAATTCTCGGGTGTTACATTCTACCCCCCTTAAAATGAATTTCGCCCTCAAAATTCGTCACTTTGTAACAAACAGATGAGGATACCTCTCCCTCATCATATCCTCAAGATCCCATGTAGCTTACTCTAATTGGTTGTTCCTCCATTAAACTTTCACCAATCGAGTGGTCTTGCTTCATAGGACTTTTTCTCTACGATCCATAATCTCTATCGGCTGTTCTTCATAAGAAAGATCTTGCTCCAGTGGTACAACTTCTGTGCTAAGTACATGTGAAGGATCATGTATGTACTTTCTCAGGAGAGATACATGGAACACATTGTGAACTGAAGAGAGATTCGGTGGAAGCGCCAATCGGTAAGCTACCTTCCCAACACGATCCAGTATCTCGAAAGGACCGATATATCTAGGGCTCAACTTCCCCTTCTTTCCAAATCTCATGACTCTTTTCCAGGGAGATATTCATAAGAAAACTTTATCACCCACTTCAAACTCTAGGTATTTTTTTTCGGTTGTCGGCATAACTTTTCTGTTGACTCTGAGCTGCTCATATGTGTTGTTGAATAGATCTGACCTTTTCTGCCATTTCATCAACGAGATCAGGTCCTAATAGCTTTCTTTCCCCAACTTCATCCCAGCAAGTTGGAGTCCTGCATTTCTTTCCATAGAGAGCTTCATAAGGAGCCATCTGAATACTAGAGTTAAATCCATTATTATATGAAAATTCCACCAACGGTAGGTGTTGATCCCAACCACCTTTGAATTCCATAGAGCAAGATCTCAACATATCTTCTAGAGTTTGAATTGTTCTCTCAGAGTGACTGTCTGTCTGAGGATGATAAGCAGTGTTGAATATCAACTCTGTATCCAGAGTATGATGAAGACTTCGCCAGAACATTGAGGTAAATCTCGGATCCCGATCAGATATAATAGAAAGTGGTACTCCATGCAATCTTACCACTTCCTTTACATATATCCTGGAACACTGATCCAGAAACAAATCTTCTCTAATAGAAATGAAGTGTGCAGACTTGGTAAGACGATCAACTATGACCCAGATAGAATTATTGCCTTTGGATGTTTTAGGAAGTCCTATGACAAAGTCCATAGTGATGTTTTCCCATTTCCATTCGGGTATGGGTAATGGTTGTAACATCCCCTTAGACTTCTGTCTCTCAACTTTAACTTGCTGACAAACCAAGCATCGAGAGACATATTCAGCAAAATCTCTTTTCATGCCATCCCACCAGAAGTACTCTTTCAGCTCCCTATACATCTTCGTGCTTCCAGGATGAATATAGAATGAAGAACTATGAGCCTCATCCAGCAGCTCCTTCTTTAATTCCGGGATGGGAGGAACACAAACCCGATTATTGAACATTATTATCCCATCAGAATCAAGGTTGAATTCAGGAACATTTCTCACCTTCTTTTTTAACTCGACATCTTCTTCCTATGCCTCTTTAATCTTCACATGTATAGATGGTTGAACATTCATTTGAGAAAGATAAGATTTTTCCCCTTCCATTATAATTCCAAGATCAATCCTTTGTAAATCCCTAAATATTGGATCTTTTGTGATCCTCATCATGGATAAACTGGCATGGTCTTGTCGACTTAATGCATCTGCCACCTTGTTTGCTTTCCCAGGGTGGTAATGGATTGAGGAGTCATAATCCTTAATCAGCTCCAACCATCTTCTTTAACTCATATTCAGCTCCTTTTGTGTGAAAATATACTTTAATCTTTTATGATTATTATAAATGTCACACCATTCTCCGTAAATATAATGCCTCCAAATTTTAATGCAAAGATTACCGCAGCTAAATCCAAATCACGTGTTGGGTAATTTTTCTCATGGATTTTCAACTATCGTGAGGAATAAGCTATCACCATATCATTTTTCATAAGAACACACCCCGATCCATTATTGGATGCATCACTATAGATCACAAACCTTTCTCCACTACAAGGCAGTGTGAGCATAGGTGCACCAGATAACCTTCTTTTCAACTCCTTGAAATTCTCTTCAAATTCTTCCGTCCAAACAAACTTAGCTCCTTTCCGAGTCAACTTGGTGAGTGGATTAGATAATCGTGAAAAATATTTCAAAAAACTTCGATAATATCAATCCAAACAAAGAAAAATTCAGATCTCAATTACTGTTGTTGGTCTTGACCATCTTTCGATAACCTCTATTTTTGCTAGATCCACAGATATCCCCTCTTTTGAGATTATGTGACCCAAAAATGAAACTTTTTGAAGCCAAAATTCACACTTGGTAAATTTGGCATTATGCTTCTCCTTTCTCAGGGACTTCAATATAATCCTCAAGTGATCTTCATGTTATTCCTTGCTCTTTGAATATACAAGAATATCTTCCATAAAGACTACCAGAAATTGATCAAGATAGTCTCTAAAGACTCTATTCATCAGATCCATGAAGATAGCAGGGGAATTAGTAAGACCAAATGGAATCACTATAAATTTATAGTGTCTATACCTTGTACGGAAAGCCGTCTTTGGTATATCCACCCTTTTGACCCTTAATTGATGATACCCTGAATGAAGATCAATCTTGGAAAAGTATTGAGCTCCACTTTGTTGGTCAAATAATTCATCAATGTGTGGGAGAGGATATTTGTTCTTGATAGTGATCTTGTTAAGTTCTCGATAATCAATGTAGAGTCTCATTGATCCATCTTTCTTCTTAACAAATAGAACAAGTGCTCCCCAAGGTGATGGACTAGGGCGTATGAATCCATTATCAAGATTCTTTTGGAGTTGCTTCTTCAATTCCTGCAACTCAATTGGGGAAATTCTATATGGTGTCTTTGAAATAGGCACATCACCTGATACGAGTTCTATTGAAAACTCAACTTCACGATTTGGTGGAAGACCCGGTAATTCCTCCAGAAAGACATCATCAAACTCCCGTACAATGGGCATATTTTTAATCGTGATTTTCCCACCAACCATTTGAGATAAATAACCTTCATTTAGTGGAATAAAGACCCATAAGGTAGAAGGAATTTCCACTGGATGGTTATGTTCATCCTTGCATTGATAGATGATCATAGATTGATTTGGAATATTAAATGTGACATCCCTTCATTGGAAATTAATATGAGATCCATATAAAGAAAGCAAATCCATGCCGAGAATCACATAAAATTCCACTATAGGAAGGATCACATGATTTGCAGGAAGCACTTTCCCACAAACTTCGATCAGAGAAGAATTATAAACTTTTGATGCGACTGTTGTGCCATTAGGTGTTGTCACAGCTAACTCAAAATCTAATTGTTGAGGTAATATGGTGATACCTTTTGAAAATTCTTCATAAATAAAAGAGTGGGTGGATCCAGAATCAAATAAAACATTTTCTACATTAGAGTGGATGGTATGTGTACATTTCACCACATCGTTATCGTACTCCACATCGCTGATAGAAATTGCATGTGACATTCATTTGTCTTTAGCCTTAAGAGTTTATTGACGTCAACCATCATCATCAACCGTTGGATTAGGGAATTTATTGTAATAATTTACCATCTCCTTGCACTTGAAACATTGAAGTGTAGTAGGTTCATTCTGTGTATCCCTTCCTTTGATTGCATCATTAGACATCTTCTTCCCATCATCGCGGCATTAAAATTCCCAATGACCTTCCTTTCCACATTTGAAACATTTACTTGTCCCTTTAAGACAACTCCCTCCATGGTTCTTTCCACACTTTGATCATAAGGGAACGCTCATCTTCTTTTCTGTGTGCTCTTTAGATTTTCATATGAATTCAATTTTCCTCTTCTTATCAAAACCATATGACGGATGGGTCACTCCAATCTCCATCTCAACATTGAGAGCACATCAAACGATTTCCTCGTAGCTATTGAAGTCCCTTATGGCTAAGGCCCTTCGAAGACTTGGTTTTATGCCACTAAATAATCGATCGATCTTACTCTCATTTTGGATAATAACACCAGAAGCTTACCTTGCAAGTCTTGTAAAATTTGTTTCATAGGTACCAAAAGATTCATCATCCTTTTGCTTTAGTTCAAGAAACTCTTTCTCCATCTTTGTTCGGAGAATACGAGGGAAGTACTTATTGAAAAATAAGTTCTTGAACTCGTCCCATTCCATGGACTCAATTTCATCCCTTTGCCTCGTATTCTTAATAAGATTCCCCCATTGATTAGAATCACCTTCCAAACGATACACTGCTAAGATGACTTTATCATGCTCAGAACATTGAAGAACTGAAAATATCTTTTCAGTAGTACTAATCCATTATTCAGTAACTAATGGATCAGTAGACCTGCTGAATGAAGGTGGACGCTGTCTCATGAAGGATTCAACAGAATGTTGCTCCTTCCTTTGCTCGTTTGGAAGTACTGCATGATTCATAGCTTGAGAAAGTTGTGTGAGCATGGCTACAAGATTTTGCATTCCAGCTCCCATAACGTTTGGTTGCTCAGGGGGATAATCATTGCATTTCCCGTCGCATTCCGCATTAACACGGTTCCTTCGGGTTCAATCCATTGACTAAAGAAAAGAAGAATAGTGTGAGCAACACTAATTATAATAGGAAAACCACATAATCAAGAATAAAATTTCACACCTAATGTCTTATCCTAGGTTATTCATGGCCATTTCTAAAACACTAAGATTGTGTTCTATGCTTAGACTTATCCTTAGGGTTCTTACTAAGGCTTGCACATCATAATTTTCAAAGGTTGACTATACCTTTCCTCTGATACCAACTATAACGACCCATACTCTACATACATTGTTAATACAACAAAATTGAAGCATACTTATTAAAACATACAACACAACCACGAAAGGACCATATAGGTACAGTTTCTTTAGAAACTGGGAAACATAAACAACTGGTTCATAAAGCGTCTACATTGTCTCCCATTTATTTAATCATATCTATAGTCCATTTTGGCATATCTTACATAATAAACTTCTTCCTGGCCTGGGGAAAGAAACCATACAAATGGGTGAGCTCAAATGCTCAGTAAGGGTAAACAAAAGAAATATCAATCACATCATATTTATAGGAACATAACTCTTGGAAATCTTAACCTGCAAAAGTGAGCATAATTTCATAACATGGGATAAATCATAGTAGTGAAATGGAATCCCAATAATCATAAAACATGAAACTTTGTGGCATACACACATAATCATATAGAATCATTTCTTATTAGTCAATACTCATTGCCTAGAATATCTTAGTGGACAAAGTCTATTTCTGAACCAAGTTCACTCCTCGTTTCAGTCCTGTTTCACTGAATCACTATAAACTACCGTTCTAGCCATGTCTATCTCATGAGGTATAAAATCATTACCCAATGCATTGGAGGTTGATATAGGTCCCACCCATCTCATAATGATACCATTCTTATGTGTGCCACAAAATCATAAATCATACATCATTGCATAACCCATGTAGTAAAGATGGGATTCTTAAACAACATGACATCATAAAACAATTCATATAAGATAAAAATATTTCCATCACAACATAATCAAATCCATGTAATAATAGGGATAGAAATAGAACCCTATATTATCTTAGATGGAAAATAATTTTGATTAAACACTTGAACCCCATTCTTGAGGAAAATATCCTTTCTACTTCAAAAACGCTTTTCCTTTCTTAACATGTCATACAATTCTAAACTAAAAGAAGTTGATTAAAAATAAACTTGAAAACTTTTAAAGTAAGCTTCTTGGAAATAATTTTTTCAAAATCCATTAATCCCGTATATGTTAAAAAAACATTCTTCTCGTACTTTTTTCGGAAAAGTCAAAAAGTACCTCGTAAGAAAAACGACAAAAGATTCCTTTCATATCTTTTACTAAAAAATCACCGAAGGGTAAAATTGGATTTAAACAATTGTAGGTGGATGGAAGAAATATTACATATTGAGGAAACATGGATGTGGATGATAAAATACACCGCAGTAAATACCAAAGTATAAACAATCTCGGATAAAAATGAGATTGTGATATTTCCCTTACCTTTGGTCCGATTTTCTTCGTAAGTGTCTGATCCTCCTGTATAATGATTTAAATAATGTTATTGACTTATTCCAGATTCATACTTATTGTTATGATATCATATATGGTCATATTATTTTCTTCTTATTAGTAATATTTCATTACTACTTGTTATTCGGGTGTTTATTACTTTTTGTTCTTATGCGTGTTTTGTCGAATAAATTCTCATTCTTCTCTTTAGGTTATAGATACCTCATTTCAAGAATGGTATTAGTGTAATATATATCATATTCATTCATTCAATTCATTTATATAATACTTATGAAATGAATATCATGTATAATGATTCGCATCACATCGTGGAGACAATATTCTGTACGTACGCACGAGTGCTGATATCGTTACTATGATTGTGGAATTGTATTGGAGTGTATGTATACTATTTCATCATCAATATCAATTTATAATAGTCATATATAGTCATTATTTACACCATTATACCTATCCATGTAATGTGGTGGTGGAAAATAGATTACACCACGGTGTGGAGACGGTATTCCGTACGTACGCACGCGCGGTGATTTCTTTTTCCGTAGGATGGATAGATGGTTAAATAGGGTTTTTTCATACATAAAATAACATATCGGTATATGAGGGATACTGATGTTATTACTTCATAATGAAAAAACTAAAGAAGAAGAAGTGGAAGAAGAAGTAATGATGAAAGAATCGGTAATGAACATTACCTCTTTTTTGAAGTGCTTCTTTGAGACCTCCTTTTAGGGCACTAAAATATGTCTTTTAAGAAGACCAGAACCTCTAAGGTGTTTCTAGGGAAGTGGAGAGGAGAAATTTTCAGGGGTTGGCCGAGCTTGAAGGCTCAAAGTGGTGTGAGGAAGAGGGGGAGGAGGTGCCCTTTTATAAGGGAGGAGGGGGAACCTTTGGAATAACTAAAAATATTATTTTATTATAAAGTCAAATTAGGTTTTTAATAGCTTCAAATTGATATATTTAAAATATAAGGTGGGTAGGGGTCTAAACCCTCTCATACAATATAATTTAGACAAGTTTAGGTATCAATTTTAACCTTATCATTTAGATTTAACTTTAGATTAGATAATTTAACTTTTACCGTGTCTTCTTGTTTTCTTACACTATAAGGATAATAAACTTACTATATCAAGCCAAACGAACCCCAAGTTGTTTATTATTAATATATATAACTTTATCTAGGTCATTTGGCCGAACCTTAGATTTTTAGGAATAAAATAACAATTAATAATATAATATTTGTTTTAAAAACTATTTTATGTCAATTTTGACACTATTTAGTAATTGATTTTTGTGAAAATTATAACAGAAAGATTAGTTCGACCCAAGTTACTTAAAGTAATACTAACATGTCATATTAACCTAGAAAATTAGTTTAATTCATAAAAAGTCTCAAATTACGTTTATTTGGGTATTTGTAACATCAATTATGTCAATATTTCTTTAATAAGATAATTACTGCATCATCATTGTGTCATAAATAAATTAAATTATTTAATGTCTAAAAATTACAAATAAAATACCATTATGTAGAAAGTCTTTATATCTTTCTAATAAATATTTATAGTCGAATTTATCTTATGTATAACCCCATATTAAAAATGATTTACTTATTAAACATTGATTTTAACTATTTTAACCCTTCTTTAAATAAATTAATAATAAATGTCCTAATCTAATCCAAGTAGGCCTAAATGGTCATATTTTATTCCTAAGGCTGTTTGTGGTCGAATTACATTTGTCCAACAGAAGTAGAACATGTGGTAGGGTAATAATAATATCATTTTTACCATTAATTACCCTATATACTTTTAACCGTGGTAAAAAAAAGTAAAAAGTTACTATTCACCAAAAAATTATTTTCATCTCATTGAACCACATTTTACTTACTGACATCAACCGTGTCTCTCGGATTTTCTAAATTCCACTCACAAAAGCGGTAAAATTAAGTTTTATGAAAAATTTATTTTTTTTAACTACCACTTAGTGGTTTCACTATTTAGGAAAAATTGAAAGTTTTCAGAAAAATGCCAAAATTTCACCCTAGGCTAATTTCGATATTCCGAATCCAAAAATGAAGTCCATTTTGAAAAATAAAATTTATAAAATTTCAAAAAGTGGTTATTACTATTCATAACGGATAGTTTTAATAATATTTTAATAGCATATCATTGTTTAGTGAAACTCGGTATTGCGTACGACGCAAGCTATCGAGGAAGGCCACAGTTGTGTGTAAAGAAAGCCAAGCTAGTGTTGTGTGTAGTGAAAGATTACTTTGATGATTTATATAACATAAATACAAAATATTTCACCTAAAAGTATCGGGTGTTACAGTAAAGGGGTCATGTTCATGGGATATAAGACAACCAATAATTAATAATCTCTATTATTTGGAATTCTATTATTATTATTATCCATGAGATTTATTATTTATCAATATAAACATATGAATTTTATTTTCAGTATGTTGATTAAATGTAATGTGCCTCATTTATCTACCATGCCATTTTGATTATGCCTTATCTATATATTTATATTTAATATATGCTATGTTACATACCATTCAATTTTTAAAATGATCATTGATTAATAAATTATTATATTTTACATACCCTTATGTAGCATTTTATCTTTCCATTATTTGATTACTTTCTATGGGATATGAGGAAGAAAAGTTTGAATGAGAATTCAAGGATTAAGTTCATTTTAATTTATTATGTATCATGTTTTTTATTCTATTTACCATTGTATTGTGGGCATCATGTTTGTATTGTAGATTTCCAAAATTATTAAACTGATTGGTTCTTCAAGATTAGATTGCAAGAAATCATTCCCATTTAATAATGTAAGGAATAGAATCTAGGCTTCTTGAGTCAGGGTTTTGTAATTGGTATCATAGTATGTTCAGCAGAAACCATGGATACTAGTATTCTAAAAACATATTTTTGGTGACATAAACCATATAAATACATTGACTATTTTTATAGAATATCATATTTTTATACTTTTAATATAGATAATATTTTTTATCCATATATTTGAATCCATGTATGTATACTATATGTATACAGGGTTCTAGAAAAGTTGTACCTTGGTGTAACCACTCCAAAAAGTTGTGTTGGTCCAAACTCAAGTATAACCTTTAATGTGACCTCAAGATTTACTATTCACCTAGTTTTAAACACATTGGGTATATTCTACGGACAATTCCAAATTTCATAAGAAACTGTTATATTAGATATCAATGAAATAATATCTCTAGAAAACCCAAACATATAATTATGTGATGAGTTGTAAATTTTTTTGTATTATGATATATATGTCATTGTTTTTGTAATAAAACAAGATATAACATAATTGTATGATCTAATCTAGTATATTTTTTGTTTATTAATCATGTTTGGAAGTAAGAATTATGTCAATACAAATCGAAATTATATCATTTTTCATATAATTAAATCTGATATAGAGAGTATTGGAGCTAATAATGTTATAGATATATTATGGAAGATAATCAGGTTAAGATGCATAATATTTCATGGATGGATAAACCTTTTACACAATGGAATTCTAAAATGTTGTATGAAGTTATGATATATAAGCCCTCATTTTTTAGTGGGACTATAGACCCAGTTAAATATGATAAATGGATTAATTCTAAAGAGAATATATTAATTGAATTGTGATGTGGTGAAAAGGATAATGTTATACATGTTATCTGTTTTCCTAATGTTGAAGTTAATTAATAGTGGTCGTGGATCTAGAATACTAGTGTGGTATAGAAAATAAGACACATAGATAAAATTATTTAATTGAATCATTTTTTTGACAAATGTTACCCATGTGACAAAAATATCGGGATGAAAATAATCTTACATTGTTTAGACAAAAAGCATAAAGAAGGTTTTGTAGATAATGAAGATACTTATATAGGGATATGAAATAATGATGTGGAATTCATAAACAAAAATGATTAAAGGATTCATCACATATTTGAAGGGTTTAATAAAAGATTCTCAAGGGTTCTTGTTTCTCAATCCATATCATCATATGATGAAATAGTATTATGAGCTATCAATATATAGAATTAAATTTCCATGTCTTGTGGATTCAAATATAGGTAACTGAATATGATAAAAGAAGATAATATAACTAACATGGGGAATAAGGTATTGGTGTATTTTCTTATATGGGATAACAGCTGAATAAATCACCCTTTAAAATTCATGAAATGATTAGGGGTTTTAAATAAGTGTCTTGAAAAGGGTCACCATGCAAAATAATAAAAAGGGAATTAGGTAAATGATATTATTCATTGATAAAAATGCAAGGATATGGGGAAATAGGAAAGAGAATTCCCCATTATTAAAGCAAATATACCTTAGAAAAATATAATGGATTAGGGTCAACATTTTATTGAAACAACAATGTGGATTGATTAATGAGCATCTATATATGGATATATGATATATCTTGAAAAATTTTATTTTTAATATGTTATCAGCATATGATTTATTAAATAAATAATATTTTTACTATAGTATTTCTTCACTAAATATTCATGATTTTATATTGAATTGTACCACAAAATTAAATTCAGTATCAATTTAAACATTTTAGAAAATACACGATGGATGGAACGATAATCCTTAATGTGTTCCTTATGATTGGATAATTATACTGGATAAAGATATGATTTATAAAGATAATGAAAATTGGATAAATAAAATTCCTCAGTAAATATTAATGATAATAATATTTTGTATGTTCAATGACTTTAATTCTAATGTTTTGGATCATGATATTTTTTAAGGGATATATGTTTAACAATTTTTAAAATATACTATATTGACCATTGGATGATTATTAAGAGATTATTTTTTTTACTTACCATATCATGCAACCTGTACTAAGAGATGAAGTATAATTGGTTCAAGGTGGACCCAAAAGATGGTACTGAGTTTCTGAAATTGAAGCAAATGAAGTGTCTATTTTTCTTAATATAATTATAGTGTGAATTCATTCTGAAAATATTGGAAAATGTTACTTAATAGAAAATATTTATCATGTTATAATTATTTTTGGATCTCAGTTACCTCTTTCTAAACCTATAAGGGTTATATAATTATATCCATTTAAGATCTCTAGATCTCCAACATTCTTATGATCAATGTTCTCTATCACTCTCCATAAAAAATGATAATAATATTTCTCATATATTCCCATGTTTTTAATAAATTTCTCTTATATGAAATCCCTTCATTTTAGTGACCTTTGAACTTTCATTCCCTCATATTAAAAATATGTGTAATTAACATTATATATGATTTTTTTTCAACACTATATAAATTTCATATAATGAAAAATTGAATACCGAGATCATTGTTAAACGTTGAGGATGTAATTAATTTATTGCAGGGAGAATGAAACACCACGAAATATTAAAGTAAAAAAATGTATTTAATAGTGTGTTTGATATGAAACACGATGCATATTAATTTATATATATTCCATCTACCGAAGAATATAAATTATATAATAGTTAAATATATTCTATTTATTTTAATTCAGAAAACATTGAGTTATATTTCATTACATGAAAGAATGAAATTGAAGGATAGATTCTATTATGCACATGATCGACTTTTACTAAACAATAATATATCAATGAAATATTATTATATAACATAACAAGAAAAAAACTACAATAAATTGGATATTATTAATATTATTAATAATAATATGTAAAAATATTATTGAATTAATTAGTTAATAACTAAATTGATGTGAATATCAATCCCAGTTGAACATATATGAAATGATTTTATAGAGAACTATTTTTATGATTCAAAAGGAGTTTTTAGTAAAATAAAATAAATTAATAAATATTAGTGAATTATTGTAATTAAATATATATATATATATACTTCAATGAAATATTTTTTTCACTCAGTCGACATATTTGATATGCATATGATAAGAATAAATAATGTTTTATGGTTAAAATTTTATTTTTCTAAAAAGGAATTTTTCATCCTTTTAATGTTGTAATTGTTTTTAATCTAAAAGAAAACAATTTTATAAAAATTATATATCAAAATAAATATCAGTTTTTAAATTTTATCATAAAAAGTATAATATGGATTATTTTTTGGTATTTTTCTGTACAGTTTCATTTCCTTATGAATAGTCAAAAATACTGAATTTTAAATGAAAACTGCTTTTTATTCAATATAATTAATACTAGTATGTTATATTTTACATTTGAATTAATTTTTATTTAGTTCATTTGTTTTCAATTAAGATAATTTATGTCATTATTTAAATTTTTATATTGATTTTAGATATAAAAATTTAGCGAAGATTTGGTCATTTTTCCATAAAAAAACTCGATTTCAAATCCTATCTGTAGGATCACTTTTCAATTAATAATAGAAATTATGTGACATTAATTTCAAAATGTATTTCTTATTTAAAATGATAATAATTTATAATTTATAATGATGTTAATAGAGTTTATCTAACGTCCCTGCCTAGGTGCCACATGGAGGTGCCCTGAGCAGGTTCACCACCATACCTCAAGCATGCCTCCTCTTACACTAGAGGAAGTTAACTGAGAGCAAGGGTCTAGAAGGTTAATAAAGGGGAGAATATAACCTAGTTTACTAGATTAATAAATTAGTGAAAAAAATACAATGAACATGGAATCATATATAATAATAACATTACACATGCCCTAGATATTCAATAGGAAAACAATAATTAACTGAAGTGGAAAACATTATATGAGAATATAAATGTAGTGTGTATATAAAGAAACTGATAATAAAGTCACTGAGACTCCCTATGTGGGTCCCAACCGATGTTTGGTTCCATCCCCCATGATCCACCCCCAATCAGCCAACTATCCCATGGCCATTACCCTTATCCAGTCCTGCAACGATACAATGAGTTCAGGTACCAATATGCATCCCAAATAAGGTGTGAGTACAACATAGTAGGCCACCAGAAACAATATATAAGTCCGTTTTGTCAAAATATATTGTATTAAGTTCTATAAGAAATAATAATAGTGCATAAATAACTAGTTATTTCATTATCATTTATTAGTATCTAACTACATTAACTTTTGGGTTGCCAAGGATAATCATACCTCCATTCTAACTTCATATCATACCAGATCCAATGTGTTCCCTATGTCAAATCAAACCTTAATACTATATTCTAGTCAAATCCATATGTATTCAATGGTGCTATGATATTTGAGTACCTGATTCGACTCTTTTTGGTGTTCGAATATTCTAAGGTGAGGCCATAACATGGAGTACAGTTATTTCCATTATTTAATTTCTCATTTATAAACCAGATTCCCATGGTTACCAAAATCAAATAAGTATGTCTGTTGAAAATGCTACCATTGTTACTCCTGAATAGAATGACCATGTTCTAATTATCATTACTCATAATTATAATGACAATGTTACCATGTATACATTTCAATTTAGAAAAACGATTTTCTCCTTCTCTTTACTCATAAGTATGATGACAATGTCACCATTTTTACTTCACAATTTTGAACGACCATGTTCCTATTGTATATCAAATAATTATATTTATAATAAATAATACACCCCAATCCGATTACAAAATAAATTTTTTTTAAACACATCCATTCTGTTAGTTAACTCAATAATTAACCATGTTCTTAAAACCATTGAGTAATTTACCTATTATTTAATCAATTTTATGTTTCATAGTCTATACATAATTTTCCAAAATTAATTATCTCATTCTAATCTCATCCTTTCACAATTAATTTCAAAATTAATTATCTAGAAAAAATCATCAATAACATATAATTATTCAACAATTAAATACCTCTACCTTTCCATTTCAATATATCATAACCAATCCCTGGATTAAAAATATAGATTACAACCCCTTCCTATTATAATCTATTTCCAAGAATTATTTATCAAATAATTAATCCACATAGTCTCATGGTTAATTCTCAAATTAAACACCTATTTCAAGAATGCTTTGACAAATCAATTATTCAATCTAATAAACCCAATTAAAGGAAATAAATTTATAAATTATTATATAAATTATACAAATTTTCAAGTTCATATAATATCCACAAATATGGGAATTATATTGGGAAAATATACCTCAATTCATTGATGGATGTTTTCTCAATGGGAAATCCAAATATTCGAAAATTGCAATGATATATATATGTAATCTGGATCTTATTCCGTCAAATAAATATCATAATATCATGATAATAAAAAACTATATCTATATAACCAATCCTAGATATATATCTCATTACATGGGTTTAGATATAAGATATAAGTTGATATCCTCCACTAAAGGATGAAGGAGATATAAGAATATGAATTAACAAATCTTCAGGATGAGACCCACTTACTGGTCAGAGAGAAGATCATTGATTCAGGCATTCAATGATAATGAAAACGATTTTATGGAATTATATTCCCTTTGAATTAATGGAATAACCTTCCCGTATTTTTTGGAATTTATCATCAAAAGTAAAGGCCAAATTGAAGGTGAAACATTACATTAAGAGATCAAAACATGTGAGATCCACAATTTTATGATCTCACTATAGGCCCAAAAAGAGTTTAGTCACCCTGTTAAAAAAACTAGGCACAAAACATGCAATTCCCACTACTTCAAGACACACTTCACAATTATACCTAACAAGGCGTCTGAAACCATTTTTTAACTATGTCGAAGCTACTTACTCAAAAGACTAGAGAGAACTCGATTTCTCATAGGTAGCCTCATGGTTTGTACAAAGTATATGCCAATGGTGCACAAACACTATTCACCAAGATGTTATTAAACATCACCCTAATAGACCCCAAGTCACTTATCCCATAAATGGTACATAATTAAAAACAAAAAGTGCCTAAAATTGCGCCTTAGATTACTCCAGAAATGGTTGGGATCTTACAGTCACCCCACCATAAAAAAGCTCATCATTGAGGTGAACATTCATGCCTTTACAAGGTTCTAAATCAAAAATATCAGGCCATTAATCCCTCACTTATTCTTATATTTACTATTATTCCTCTTTCACATGTCATGGTTTCCATATCACATGAACTATCATCACATTATTTCCTCGCAACCCTTTCTCACTACGATTCAACAAACTTATCAGATGCTCCTCAATGGATACGTATATCTCAAGGAAAAACTCCTCCATATAGATCGTATGATAAGGGTCCAGGTGATGCCACCAAATTTTTGATATATTGGAAACATAATTCATAATGTTGTATCTCGGTGGAAGAGCTAATCGGTAGCCCACTGGCCCAATTCTCCGCACAATCTAAAAAGGTATACCAATCATGGGATCCTACATTCCCTTCCTTTATATACTATGTTGAACCAATAAAGGAGAATCCTGATGGAACACATGATCACCTTCTGTAAACACAATGGGACATCTTCCTTTGTCACTAGATGATTGGAGATGACTCTGAGCCGTAGTAATACATCATTGAATCTATTGAACATACTTCCTCATCTCATACAAGACACATGGTCCGAAAACATATGACTCAATAGCCTCCATCCATCATAGTTGTGATCTACATGGACTACCATAAAGATCATTGTATTGTGTTATATGTATAGTTTCATGATAACTTTTATTACACGTGAAATCCAATAATGCAAAGGGATATTCCCTGGATCCAATAAATTCAAGAACACGTGACCATAGAATATCCAAAAGCGCATGTATAGTACGTTTCAACTGTCCATATATCTATCAGTGGAAAGATATTTTCATACATACTTTTGTTAAAAGTACATTCTATAAGCCCTTCCAGATGTGTAAAGTAAAGCATGAATCCTGATTTAAAACTATAGTCTTCGGCACTCCATACATACTGGCTATCTCATTAACGTATAGTTGTCATAACTATTCTACTGTAAAGGATTATGTTATATGTAGGAAATATGATACCATTGTTAGTCGATCAAGAATGACCCAAATAACATAACTTTTCCTAAGAATATTAGGGATACCCACCACAAAATATATAGTCATGTTGTCCCACATACATTCTGGAATAAAAAATGGTTGTAGTAAACCTACCTATCATTAATGCTTTGTCTTCACCTATCAATTGGTGAACCAACTTATCAGAATCCTTGGTATCACATTTTTAATGATTGACCACCAAAATTGTCATCATAGGTCATTGTACATTTTTGTTACACCTCGATACACCACCCATTCCAATGAATGAAATTCACACATGTGCTCCTCAAACATCCTCATATCTAACACAACTGGATTTATCACATTGATGACATAATAACCATCTATCAATCAGTCATAATATGTCTACAAATAGTCAAATATATTCATCAATGATAATAACTTTGTATCCTCATATTTTCTACCCATGATCTATCTCTAAAGAATAGACTCCACTATAATTGAAATAAGAGTCATTTTCTCATAATTCCATGGAACCACAACATGCATTTCAGTAAGAAATGTAATCATATTCCTCTCTGCACTCGACTCTTGGACTATCTGAGTTTTGTTTCACTACACGAGGAATCCCCCAAACTATTTCCCTTTTTGGTCTTATATTAAAATTCAAAATTATAAGAATACATAAACCTAACCTATCTCCACTTCAAAATATTCAAATCACGCTATGAAAATATATACTTCATGCTCTTGTGATCTGTATAGAATATAAATATTTCTCCCAAAGATTGGGTCTTCAACACTAAAGGGAATAAAAAATTACTGCTAAATCAACATTGTTTACAGGGAAATTCCGTTAATGAGGCCTCAACTGCCAAGACCCATACTCTTCGACTCGATCTCCCGGCATATGAACAGCTCCAAGTTTGATCCTAGAAGTTTCATAATAAACAGTATACTCCTCAACTGACTCTGGTAGGAAAACAATAATAGGCAATGTTAAGAACATTCAAAATACCATAAAGGTTCCCTCATATTCTCTATACCATTCATGATTTAATCCCTTTTTTGGTCATTCACAAAAACGGTGTTTCCAAACAAGAAATGTCTTGGATGAATCTCTTGTAATATCAAGCTAATCCTTGTTAGTTTTTGAAATCATGAACATTATTGGGATGCTCCAATGAAACCACTAACTAATCCTTCAATGAGTCCACTAACACACCTTCCTACAAGGTGGTGTGCCCCAAAAGAGTACCTTGTCTATACAAAACTGACACTTAGATTGCTTAGAGAATAATTGATTCTCTCTCTATATATTCAAAATGATGTCGATATATTGGGTATAATCATCACGTGTCTTGGAATACACCATGATTTTTTTACAAACACCACCATCAACTGATCCAAATATTGATGAAAGATTATGTTCATAAAGTCCATAACAAATACAGGTTCATTTGACTACCAATGAGATATTACAAAATACACAAAAAGGTCATATCTAATACTAAATGAAGTCCACTGTATATTTGAGGACTATACTCTAAATCAATGATACCCTATTCACAAAATGATCATTGAGGACACACATTTTCTCATCAATTGTTCAATCAAATCATCGATATGCAGAAGATAATATGAGTTTTCCATATGCATGTTGACGAACATCCAATAATTGAAACACAAACATATAATCCCATCAGCCTTATTTATGAATAGAATAGGTGATCCCCATGGTTATAAACTTTGAAGTATAAATACCTCATCGTATAACTCCTCCAATAAATTATTATTCTCTTGAATCTCAATCAGTTCCATTCTATATTGTAGAATATATTTATTGGGTCACCCCTATCATAAGAACAATAATGAATTTAAAATCCCTCTTATGTTTTATTTTTGAGGATACTTCAAGGAATACCTCTAGAAACAATTCCACTAATGGTGGAAGGATATCTTTCCAAACACCCCATTCATCCAACAATGGACTAAAAACATGGGTTATGAGAACTCTTAGTTTTTGAGTAATTATCCCTTCTCAGCCTTCTTAGATATCCCACTCCCCAAAATGGGTATATTGTTCACCCTTAGGTGATGTTAATGTAACTATCATGTGGTAACAGTCAATGAGGGAGTAGTAGGATACTATCCATTCCATACCCATAATGATGTAGAAGACCATCATATCATGAAAATTGAGATACAATAGGAAACAATACTCCCCATTCCCTAGTGAAAAACTTTTTTATAGAAAGATATCTCTTGACAACACACTGAATAGTTTATTATTAGACACTACCCCACTAAAAAATTCCACTTTCCAGGTCAACCCATCAATTTTTTTGAAGATATAAAGGAATGAGAGGAGCCTATGTGAAACAGTCACTGGATAATGTTGAAGCAACTAGAATTGTACCTATCACATTCGATGGTACATCCTCGCTATACACAATTATAAGACATATTGTATGTAATTGTACTTCCCCTCTTCACTATAATGCATTATATATCCCCTAAGTATAACCAACCTATTGATACAGGCATTCTTTTCTAGAATAACCACTTCCACTACCTCTACAACTTTGGCATGTAGAACTCTATCATCTAGACCGACATGGTGTAGATGATCATATTCACTAACTCTAACTCTTCCTAACTGGTCCTTCAATATCATATTGTCCATGAGACCTGCATAATTTTTGTAGATGTCTCATTTTTCGACATTATGGACACTCAATAGTTGGTTCTAAATATTGTCAATTATAATGTCCCAGTATACCACACTGATGAAAGATCATCCTAGTAAGATCATGTACATCAGACCCTCTGGTATGTGTACTCTTCTTCCCACTACCTTGGATAATGTTGTCATAATGTAACTTCATGCTCTTGGAATACACAACTCTTGATCATATTGTAACAACTACAGGTAGAGAACTGGAAGCCTTCCTTTGGTTCCATTCAACAACGAAATCCTGATCCACCAAATTAGTAAAAATCATCATCCTGGATATATTCACATGGGACTTAATCTCACACATAATTCAATAATAAAAATGTTTCCACACAACAGCCTCATATCCTACTAATGTTGGAGTATAGTGTTACAAGTCTGTGTAGCCTCAAACATATTCCATCACCATCTTCCTCCCCAATAATAGATTCATGAACTCACTTGTTTTCTATTATCTGAAAATCTTTGGATAACAGTGGTCGAAGAACCTCTTCAAGATGTCCTTCTATAACATAAAATTATTCTATCCAATTCGTGCCTAAATTTCCCACCACTCCTTCATTGATCCCAATAGCATAAAAGAGGCCAACTGGACACCTCACAACTACATTCTCCATTTGATCATGTATTTTTTCTTTTTAATCAACCCCTAATTCACCTCCCTCATCTCAACACTCTCAATTAATAGTTGGAGGGTTCTTCCACTTAATCTCCCTTACAAAATCAAACAAAAAATTAACAAAATTTCATGAGTCTCTTACCATGAATTGAAATAATTGAGTGAATTTCTCTTGAAACAGCTCCCCTTCATCTTCAGCTGGCACAATAGGTTCGTCATGTTGCTTAAATGGAGAATCGTCCAAATGAATTTCCCTCAGCCATACTCTCAACATGTGGGGTGGGGGCATACTCTCTAAAAATTTAAACATAGGTATGAGGTATCATAACACTACCTAATAAAATTTATGTTTGAGTAAATAAATACAAAACCTATTTTCCCCCACATCACCATATGGCCTAAACTGAAGATCTATCACTACAATTTACCATCATACTCATAGATTTTGGTTAATAATATTAAACACAGTACCATAATCAAGACTCTCATTTTTAAATCGAATTATTATCATTTCACTTTATATTTAAATCCGGCTCCATTCCTGTTAGGAACCATTTTTCATTTTAATATCACAATTAAGGAATATATTTCATGTTGAAAATCTTACACATAGCCCAATTTATCTTGGGTTCCTAGAATGATGCATGTCATAATAACCCGAAGTTCCTATAATGATTGATGTAGAGCCAACACTCCTTCCATTTTGGTCCATGAATCAATTGTTAGAAATTATCAAATAAAATAATCACATTACACCACAAGTGCAACACCCAAGGTGAAATAATATTCAACTGTAATAGAAAACAACAATAACAACAATCTCACCCGGATTACATGGAATTTTTCCCATACAAGGGTTTTCAAGACAAATGCAAGACCACATTACAAATACCTAACTCATCCCAGCCTCATGTATCCCATTCCCATCATTCTAAGGAAAAAGAAGAACAAAAAGTAGTCCATTGCTATCACTATGTAACATATCGACCCTAGTTCCAGGTGTCAGTGCCCCAAGCATGTTCTCCACATAACCTCAAGCTAGCCTCCCCGTATTCTAGAGGATACAGACTAGCAGTGATGGTCTGGAAAGTCAGTCATGGGGATATTATACCTTCATGTAAATGATTGATGCACCATTGGAAATAATTAAAAAAAATGATGACTTATATATAATCCAAAAATACTCATGTCACAAATACTCAATATGGAAAAAAATCTTAATTGAAAGGGAATATTTTTTTACAATATACATTTCATATTTCTATAATGAAATGGAAAATAAAGACACTATTACTCCCCATGATTTTCCCAAACCATGTCTGGTTACCCCCTCCCTGCTCCACTCCCAATGATCCACTATCCTAGGTCCCCTTCCATTATCTAGTTCTACAACAATGTAATCATTTCAGGTACTGATCAGGTCGCCCCAATAGGGAGTGAATACACCTCAATAGGCCACCACCAATGGTGTCTAAAAAAATTCTAGTGAAAAGACAATAAATTTAGTTCTATATAAAAAAATTATAATGCATAAATATCATGTTATTACATTACAATTTATTATTATTTAACAAAATTCAGTGTAGGGTTCCAAAAGAGCATGTATCTCAATACTAACTACTTCTCATCCCAGAGCCTAAATTTTTCCTTATATAATATCATATATTAATACTAGTTTTTTCTCAATGCTAAAAGTTTTATATAGTGCTATTATATTTCAGTACCTTATTCAACTCAATTTGGAGTTTGATTATTCTCTTGCGAGGCCATAACTCTGTGTACCATTATTTCCATTCATTAGTTTCACATTTATAAGACACATTTCCATGTTTACCAATATCACAATCATATATAAGTTGACTATCTTAACATTATTACTCCACAATAGAATGACCATGTTCTGATTCTCTTTAATCATAAGTATAATTACCATGTTAACATGTATACTTCACAATTTAGAATTACCAAGATCCCATTATCTTTACACGTATGTATGATGACCATGATACCATTTTTTATTCATAATTTATAAAGAAAATCATTTCATTATTTGTAAAATAATTATTTTTCCAATTAATTAACCACCCCAAACCAATTACTAATTTTACAATTAGATAAACACATCCATTACATTAGTTAACTCAAAAATTAAATATGTCCTACTAACCATTTATTATTATTAATTTAATTCATCAATATTACAATTAATATTCCATAAAAAATTATCTAATTCTTATATCAACATTGCACAATTAGGACCATAATTAATTATCTAGATCATATTATCAATGGCACAAAATTTATCCATAGTTAATTATCTTACTATAGCCTTTTAAAATACCATAATTAATCCCTAGATTAATTATCTCGATTATTACTACAACCTATTATAATCAAATTTCCTAAATTATTATTCTTATTGGAAATCCCCATATTTTCATGATTAATCCCCCAATTAATCACCTATTATAATTATTATTCAACAAATCAATTGGTGAATCTTATAAACCGAATTCAATAAAATAATTTACTAAAGGATTCTAGAATTTATATTTTTTTTCATTTACATATAAAATACATGACTATGGGAATTATATTTGGACTATGTTACTATAATCTTTGAAAGTTGATTACTCAATGGAAATTCCCAAAATGAGAGCAGAACAATGGAATATATATGAGTTTTGGATCTTAATCACTAAATAAAGATCACAATATTAAGATATAATCAATCAAGATCTAGAACTCAAAAAATGGGATTACATCTAATATAACAGAGGATTTCCACAACCAATTTATGAAGGAGAGTCAATGGAGAATGAAAATAAAAAGCATTGGGATGAGAACCACTTATAGGGGAGAGCCGATATTCGATTAGGGATTTCAATATCAAAGAAGTGATCTTCAATGGACTCAGAATCCATTTGAGTCAATGGAAGAACATTCCTTTATACATTGGATAAAAATTCAATGTTAGGGCCATTTAGGAGTTGGAAAATGTCATTAAAAGTTGAAATATATTGAGATCCGCAATTTTTTGATATCATTATTGCCCCCCACATGGTTTAGTCGCACAAATAGACAACCCATGGGATAACTATGTGTTATCAAATACATCAAGGGGATCTTTACAAAGATACCTTACACAACCTATCAGTACAATAATAGAAATTCATAAGCTACTTACTCAAAATACCATAGACACTTGGTATCTCCTAGGCATATGAAAAATTTTTACAAACAGTGCACCAATCATCTAAAAATTCTTTTCTCCAAAATTTTCTTAGACATCACCCAAATGTACCACAAGCCACTGATCCCATAAAAGATAAAGAATAAAAAAAATTAGCTACAATTGAACTCTAGAAAACACCATAAAATGTCGATATCTTATAACTTTTTACCTAAGATATTTGTGAAGTAAGATAAAATGGATTAGAGTAACTACTGTAAAATTGATCTTAAAAATGATATAAACCTAACATCTATGACAAAAAATAACTAGAAACACGTCACCAAACTATTTTATTGAAATATTTAGACCATATCCTCCCATGTATATACTTGTGTTTGTTATTGGTGGCACATGATGTATGGGAGACCTCTTAATTGTGTTTTTCATTTTATATTTACCAGAACAGAACTTCTGACCCACTATAAATCTCTTAGTTAGAAATGAAATTACATAAAAAGTCATATATGTAATATGATAAAAAATGAATTACATTAGTTAGATAATATTTAAAAGTGATATAATCTATAAAAAATCTCAAATGTATAGAAATATAAATTAATTTCCACCTAACACAACCTTGGGATATTTCTGTTTTATATTATATATATATTCTATACTCAACAACATTAATAGATTTATATAGGTTACACTTTATTTTAAAAAAATAATATGTATGTGTAAACATATTTTTGTGTATGAATGAATCAAATTTATAAAATCATATATAATATGAGACCAAAAATAAACAATTAAAACATATGTATAAAAACATTACAATATTTAAAAAATAAAATATCTACAATATCAAATACTCATAAATTAAAAAACAAATTCAATAGAAATTGAAAAAAAAACTTTTTATGCATAAAACTTAAAAATTCTAAAAAAAGATAAATTCTAAAAATGATTAAAAAATAATTTCTAGTATCAACATATAATGAGAAAAATAAACTTTTTGTAATAAAAGTTTTTAAAATGATTCACAATATCTATGTTCTTAATTATACGGTTTCTTATAGTATTTGTACGAATATTAAAAAACATGTTTTGGTTATAATTAACTAAAACATAACCATAATTTATTCAGTGATTTCTAAATAACATTTCTCTACACAACACTTGATCAAAAAAATGACTTTATATAATAAATATATTCAGATACATAAAGTGTACTATAATATTACATCTTATTACATTAAAAAACAGTCTACATTATCTATGGTAAGTACTGATTATATACTTCTTAATATTTTTATATCCTCCAATATTTTCATAAAAATATGGATTTAGGCCTAGGCCATAAATTATTCATAAAAATAAAAAGTTTTTTATATACATATAATCAATCAATAAATTCTTTATGAATTATTTAAATTGCATATAAATGTTTTTTTAAATATATCATAAATACATGTAAAAAATATCATCTAAAACATATAACTATTAATATAAAATAAAAAAAGTATTCCTCTACCCATGTTATTATAAACTTGTTTCCTATTTTCAATTATATATTATTTCATAGTAGGAATCATAATATTACCATATAGGTAACCAATTTCAATTAATAAACATCATCAATATATTTTATTTATATTAACTATGATTCATTAATATAAAATAATATCAAAAAAAATCAAAAAATAGAAACATTAAATTACATTTCTGCAAAATCATCACTCATATAGAAAAAACATAGTGCAACTAATGGTTTAGTGAAAAAATTACAAGTTCCCGAACATATCTACAAAAAAAATATTTTTTGAAAATACTTTAATCAATTCATCGATCATCCATCCCTATTATATAAGGAATTTTTAAAAAATAAAATTTGTTTCCATTAATATCATTATCTTATTTTTTATTCATGTGTAATGATTTATTTGGTTTCAAAGATATATTGTCAATGTATGTTTTTCTTAATCAAGTAATTTCTTCAACCTAGACATCATATAATATGATTTTTTAATGTCATTTTTTCATTTGACTAAATTAATTTGAAATTAAAATAAAATTTATTAGTGATGAGGATCTTAATAAATTCAAACATGACTATGGGAGAAAAAATTATATTCAGAATATATTGTAGAATCTTTACTGAAACCTTTATCCAGCAACATTTTTTATTCCAAGTGATAACTCACCAAATATTTTTTTATTTTTATGAAATAGAAATTATATTTTAGTTGAAAATAATAATTTATAGATACAAAAATAATTTTACAAATAATGAGAATATATTAAATAAATAAAAATAATGAAATTCTAGATATTCCTACACATTAACACTATAGGTCATGAATAAAATCCATGAATTTAACAAAAAAGTTATTAAATTCCCATATACTCAAATCATGACCCATGAGATGACCACTTAATTGATTTGTAAACCCTGAGGATCCCACTCATCTTTATGGTTTTCCACTTTACCAGATAGAACAATTTATTAAAAACCCTCCCTTCCAAACATGAAAATAATATAAACCATTCTTGATGAAAATTAACCCAATAAACAGAATAAATTCACAAAAAAACTACATATATAGTCAGAAATAAATGTCATTTTTGATGTTGTTTCATAGATTGATAACATAATGTTACAAAATAAACTCTATCCACCACCATGAACTATCTAATGTATCATCTATTAATTTGTGAAATAATCCATCACCATTATAAACACCCCGATAACAGGAAGGAGAACCACTAAAAATGTCAATTAATTTTTATAAACATAATCATGTATAAGAAACATGTTATTACATTACCATTTATAATATAAATACACCACACAATATTTGATCGTCGTCAACATCTCAATCATCATATTCCCAAAAGAAAATGAAGAGCACCAAACAATTAGAAATTGGGCCTTCGATGATAGTCCCATCAGTTTGGAAAGAGTTTTATTAGAACTATAACACCCGAAGTCATTAAAATATTATAATTTTTATAAAAATTTCAATTTTTATAGAAATAAATTCATTAATAAAAATGTTCCTCAGTTAGGTTTTATTACACGTATAACTGTGTTTTACCAAACACTAATACACTATTTACATTATAATTTAATATGATAGTTATCACCAAGATTTTGGAATAAATTTTATAAATAAGATCAACTAATTTATGATAATATATAGTTTATACAAATATATTAGTTATATATTTATTATATATGTTAATTATTTTTTTTTGAAGAAAATGAAATGTTTTTGGATAAACTATATTTTTATAAAAGAAGATTTAGTCGTACATAAGCCATATAAATAAAAATAAGTTCATAAACTATTTATGTATATTATATGAAATAATAAAACTGTATTTTAAAAATATATTCCAAATTAATCCTCATATCAATAATTGGGTTTTCTAATATGTTTTTTTAATTAATATTGAAAAATACTACATTTAAATAAAAAATTATTTTTCATTTAAATAATTTATAAATATATATTATATTATAAATTATATTATATACAATATATTTCATTATAAATATATTAATCAAATTGAGGTCATTTTATTCAATTTTATATTTAATTTTTTTTTCCGAACGTTGTAATTTTTTTATCATTTTCACTTTATAAACAAACATTTTCACCTTGTCTATGGGATTAATTTTAAATTAAAGTTTTTCACTTTTGTGAATTTAATTTGAAAAAATGTATTAAATATTTTCAATAACAATATTTTTCGTCTTATAATATGTCTATATTATTTTTTTACAATAATTATTAGAGAAAATAAATAAAACTAATTACAATAATTAAGGTAAAATGGAGTTTACTTAGTTTTTTGTCATAAAATATATTGTGTAAAAATTATAACAAGTGTTTCCAAAACAAATGGGATTAAAATATATTTAAAATATCAACATTAATATAATTAATGGACAGTTACTGGTTCCTGATGATATGAAATAAATGTGGGTGGAATTTAGTCTTTCAAAAATAGTACGTGTATTATACACACCCATCCAATAAAAGGCCGCCCACCCTCATCTCTTTTTCAAAAATTAAAACAAATATATATATGTCAACTCCTTACCTAATCACCCCCAAAATTACATATCATCATTTTAGAGCCCTTATATTTTGAATAAAAACATCCTATTTAGATTTTATATAAAATTAAATGAAGAGACATGAAGAACAGGTAACATTCAACAATGAGAATATATATTTAAATTTTTAACATAAAATTATTATATAAAAAACACTAAAAAATTACAAGGTTTTATAATAATTTAATAACATAAAAAAATCCACATCCATCATATGGTTTATGAAATCATATTTTTTATGCACACTGGAAAACCACCTCACTAACTAATGTCATTCATTTGTCCATTTCCACGATTCTTTGTTGGGTATAATGACAGATATAAAGAAGATATATCTCATTTAATTTTTTTGATACAATTTGATTATATATATCAAATATATAATTATATCATAAATTCATTATGAGATATGATAAAATTTCTCGTCATTACGGCGTTCTTCCTCCATAAGAAGAATTCTGATTTGACCATCACTAACAATTTACATAGAAGGTGATAATGATTAATGTTAACGACGATATTTTATATAAATGACATAATTAATATATTAAGCACATATTTATCATTATAAAAATATAACATCTATGATTTTATTTCTTTCATTCTCACTAACTGAAATGTGATAACATCGTTCGTTTACATGTGGACCACATCCTCCACAAGGCAACATCACTCTCATTTCTTCACCACAACACATGGATGAAATATATAATTATATAATATGGTATATATTTTATAATTATTATTATTATAAAAACATAATATATTAATTGAATATTTAATATAATGATCGATGAAATATTTAACTTTCACTCATGCATACGTGCGACCTACTTTCTACATGACCCTAAAAGAAGTAATTTTTTATAAAATTCATTCATGATTGGTTTTAAATGAATAATTTATGTTCAAAAATAGTAACTGTATCCTGATTATTATTCATTATATGACATAACTATATAATACGATCATGAAATATATCCTTTATGAAAAAATATGCATGATAAACTAGAGTATTTATCTGTAAAAACAATTAAAATAATGAAATATAATAAATGAATGGGTAATAAGATCTTATAAAAGAATAATATACAGTATGATAAATATTAATATCTTTAATGAATAAGTTAATAACAAGATTCGATCCATTATACAGGATGTTAAATAATATTAAACTAAAAAATAAGTTAGACATAATGGATTTCATCTTATACTACATTATATTGAGACATATTGGTTATAATAAACAAATTAATTTTTATAAGTTTTATATAAACCCCAATTCACATGAATTATCATGATTAAATAATTAATCAGCTATTTTTATGATTAAATTTGATTAAGATCATCCAAATGGATTCGACATTAAAATTACCAAAAGGTAATTGTTATAATGAAATGTCAATTTATTTTATGATTGTTAACTTTATATTAAAATAATCACTTTCTTGAAATGATTTTTCATTAGAAATTAAATTTACATTAAATATAAATATCCATATGTTATGTATATTAGTGTCCCATAAACCATATATAATTTATATATACATTTTTTATATTGAATGCTATTTTATTAACTTATAAAATATATATAAATCATTATTTTTTAATAAATATGGTTATTTGGTGAGGATGAATAATTTTCATGAATGATGGTGATTATTTATTAATTGATGAATTTGTTAGAATATAAATTAAGGATGTGACACATACTTTATATATCACCTTGATGAATCCACCTGTCTCAAGATAAAAATCAGTTTCTCAAATTAAATGGGCTTCAAAAATTAATTTTTACCTTTCTAGAAGATATATATTTACAGCAGAGGTTTTAGAGTAACTAAAAAATGACATACACTAATTAATAATTTCGCATAATTGATAATTCACATATTATAATCCATGATATTTCACTATGATTTTCTTTGTAGATTAATTTTATTCTCAATTTATTGACTATATTCCATGTTTTATTGTGAGTTACCTTTACAAATTGATTATTATTTTTCTATTAATAATGTATAGTTATTTAAAATGAATTATTGATATATTATTTACCATTCCATATTTTTTTATTATTGATGAATATTATTTATTCATATATAAGTAACCATTGAAAATAATTTGAGAAGACCTTTATAATGCTCTATTTACATAGTTTCAAGAGATTAATTCTTGCAATGAGTTTCATAGATACTGATATTTTTTATTTTTTATTCGTTTTTTTATTTTCCCAATATGAAATTGGTATCATTTAAGTAATTTAGTTTTCAAAAAATTACAAACTGTTTGGTCATTTGGGATTTTAATATTGTATCTATTAAAATGTAATAATTAAAGGGACTATATCTAGGATAATGGGGTTGAGACCATTTTAATTCGCATCAGACGATGATTATTGGGCCCCAAGGGAGAAAGATTTATGAAAAATATATTTGTTATAATAAACTAATTACAAACTTTCAATATATGTATTTTTAATCTTCATTGTGTTTCGGCATGGTAGTGATTATGTATAGTTTTCTATAGATATCACCCTTTAAGGATACTACAAGTGGAAGTAGTAATTGAACTACTATTTTTAGGTGAAATCACCCCAAATAAGGCATGTTTTATATTTAATTTAGAGTTAACTTGAACACAAAAATGGGCCCTGCTACAGACCATGTTTTACAATCATATTGGATACACATAGAATATTTGACATTTTCATTACAAATTATTATAAAGTTTTGGAATGTAAATATATCCAAAAAACAAACTTTTATGACTGTAATATTAAGAATTTCTAAATGTTAAATATATGTTATGTTCTATAAAATATTAGTAATCGTACATTTTGATTTAATATTTATAATTTTATGATATTCAAAATGTATATCATTTTTTATGAATGGTTAATGGAAGGATGAATGGTATACAAAATCATGGATAATATAGTGATTTATCTAATGTAGAAGGAAATATAGTTGTTATTAGAAAATAGTAACTAATGAAAATTTTATGGTAGAATAATCAGGTTATAAAAAATAACCTTTCCTAGATAGAGTAACTTGTTCCAAAATGTGATTCTTGGATTCCATATCGCTGGATGAGACAGAATCATCTATATATATAGTGGGACTACTAATCCAATTATTAATGGGAAATTACTTATGTATCAGGATACTATATTTTTTCTTTGGGATGTGGTGAAAGTAAAAGTTAAATATTATTGATTCAATGTATTGTCCAAATAGTTATGTCAATCGCTGATGGTATTTGATCCTAAATACTTGGAACGAGGTGGAAATACAAATCGGGGAATAAAAATAATTGTATGGTACATCATTCAATAATTATTTCTCTCATGTGAAAATAATTGAGTTGGATATTTCTAAAATCAAAATTAAGAAGAAATTATCAAAATTATGAAGAAATCATTACATTTTCAACCAGGTAATATATGGATCACATATTAAACATGGATTATATTATTTATCATTTTTTTAAAGGTATTAAGAAATATCTAAAAAGGTTGAAATTCTTGAAAATATTTTCATTATATGAATATGTAGTTTTATGTTCCATGAAAAAAATGAATATTATAAAATAATTATTTTTTAGTGGAGTGAATCAAAAAAATATCACATATTAACAAAATTATTAATAGAATGTGTCATTTAAGAATATGATAATGAAATGTTTTCTATTTTCTAAAAAATGTGGAAAGAATAATTGTGGAAATTTGTAAATGGATTTGAAGTATGTTATAAGTATGGAGAGAATTTAACCCAATAATTCTAATGAAAGGGGAATAAAGAAAACTTATTATTATTATTTTCAACTATATTGAGATGAGGAACTTCTAAAATTATTTCACCATGCATTAAGTTAATATTCCAAATAAGAGTCCAATGGGGGATGTTTAAGATTCTATGATCACAAAAATAGAGGTATAAGTACCTAATAATGTGATGGAAGGTACATTATCACTTTCATAAAATATATCAAATGCTTTAGTTGATTTATGATCAACACACACTTTTATATCTACCTAGTTTTTAAAGAAGATTATCCATTTCTATTTTGATTTAATAAGTTATTTTATATTCAAAACATTTAAGGTTAGCATATTTTAAATAATGTTGTGAGGGATTTCACCATTATGAAGCATAAATGTGTTTTATTTTCTAAAAATATTATCATACCTATGGTTATCAATGACATAATATTTGGTATGGACTCCCATTCGAAATATATTGAGAAAAAATATTTCATGAAAAAATAAATTATCATTTCTGAAGAAGATGAAGAATTATATAACATTATAGAAGACACATCATCCTCTTAATGATATATATATCTAACATTTTAATCGTTAATGAATGTGGTTCATGTGTAAGAATTTAAGAAAAATACATGGATGTAGATGGTAATCATCAGATTGAGTATGTAACTATTATGAAGAAATACATTGTTATATATTCGTAGAAATTAATTGGACATCACCCATAGCGCGATATTAAATTTTCAATAGATTTAATCCCCAATAAAATAATAATATCGAATGATGCCTATAGAACGGCCATTTTGGTATTAGGGGTGTCGAGGAATCAACTAGAGGATTTGGGTTATAAGGGTTTTATTGTGTCTATTGTTTCACCATGGGGAGACCATATTATCTTGACTAAGAAAAGTAGTTTATCCATGAAGTTATGCATTTATTATAGGTAAATAAATGATACTAATATAATGAAAAATTATCCACTATCTGTTATTGATTGATTATTTTGATAGATTCATAGAGATGAATAATTTTCAATGAAGGATATTCATTATGGGTATCAAAAATCGCATCTAAATAAGGAAAAAATATTAAATAAAACATTTTGAAAGAGGTATGAACGTTAAAAGTTTCCATTAATTCCATTTGGTGTGACTAATTCACCCTCTGTTTTTTTATCTAGTGAAAAGTGTATTCAGAAAATATCATAATGATTTTTTTGTGGTATTCATTGATGATATTCTAGTGTAATTTGAAATAATTTAGGACTAAGAGAATCACTAGAGGATTATTCTTGAGTCTCTTATAAGGAATGATATTTATGGTAATTTTAGTAACTATTATTTCTACTGTGATGGTATTTATTTTATTTGATATATTTTCTTGAAAAAGGAATAGATATTGCCTTGATAAAGACAAAGTCATTAGAATAGCCTATACCAATGAACATACATAAGGTATTTAGTGTCATTTCATTAGAAGGATAATAATTGGAATTTGATCAAATTTATTCACTATTGTGTAACCCATTAATATCGAATTCATGAAAAGGGGTTATGTTTGTTTGGTAATTTTAATTTATAATATGATTTTTTAAATAATTAGGATACTGTTCAATTCTCATACTAATACTCTACCATTACGAATTTGTATATTTTTTAAATATAGTGATGCATCAATGAAAGGAATTAGTTGTTTCCTAATTTAAAATAATAATTTTATTACATATTCATCATAAAAATTGAATATTCATGAATTGAATTAGCCTTCTATTGATCTTAATGGAGCCGTTTTGATGTTTTTATGATGATTTAGAGACATTATATCAATGGTTGATTATATGAGTTATACATGAATCATAATATTATAAAATAGATCTTTTAAATGAAAGAGGTCAATATGAGACAAAGGTGATGGATTGAGCTACTCAAGGATTATGATATATCTATATAAATCCTCCCAAGGAATAAAAATAAGGTAAACGATTTGTTTAGTATGCAATACCATGGAACAATGTTCTAAATTATGATTTAGAGGGATCCTTTTGTTAATAAATCTCGTAATTATGGATATAGTAATTAATAAGGCATGAGAGACATCATTAATTTTATATATGACTAAAAATCCATCATTATTAGGGAAGAAAAAAAATTATCCATCTAATTATGGGTACTTTCAGAAGAAAATTAATGCTTTGAACGATGGCATATTAACTGAATTTTATGTGAACATGGTGTTCTGAAATATGGAAATAGATTACAAGCTCAAAATATAGATACACTAAAATGATTATTTATGGATGATTCTAAAAGCCCAAATTTTTCTATACCACCTGTTAGAATAATGATATATCGGTATTTGAGGGAACATTTATGGTCTGATAACTTGTTTTGGGAAATTGAAAATATTGGTCAAAATCTTTGGTTTATAAACAAGTGAAATTTATGAAGTAACCTACCATAGGATTCATGCTATATATTCTTTTTCATTTATGGTTATCAAAGAAAATTAATATGGACCACTTAATTAGACTATAAAATGAAACAACTAATAATGATGCAATATGGGTTATCAATGATTTTCTAAAAAAATCTACATATTTCATCACTATAATGGACGATTTAAATATTGAGTGCCAAAATTATCTATATCAATGAAGTTATAAGACTCATTGGATCCAATAATTCAATTTATAATAATCATAATCTCTATTTTACCCTGCACATATGGAAGCGTATTCATAAGTCTCTTGATATATATCTTTATTTATGAATTTCCAACTATCCACAATCTTATGGAAAATATGAAATAATTTTTAAAAAAATGGAATAAATATTGAAGTCATTCACACATTACTATCAAAACATGTGGGATCTGTATTATCATTTAGTAGAGATTTCCTACAAATATAGTTTCCATTCTAGTATTTTTGGTGGAACCATAAGAAGCTTTATATGGGAAGAGATGTAATAATCCCTCTTTTTTGGGATGAAGTTGTTAAAAAGAAAACTAGACTTCAATAACATTACGAAGAGAAAAAAACAAAGGTAAATGATATATAGTCTCAAAATAATTAACATTTATGTAGGTAAATGATTCATATGGATAAATGGGGGCAGGGTTTATAATTCCAAGTGACAGATCTTGTTTCATAAAAGTACCTCAATGGATGGGTGTTGTAATATTTGATAAGAAAGGGTAACTAATCCCCATGTACATCATACACATTGATATATCAGAAGTAATTTGAATTTTTTTATTATCTTTTGCAAATTAAACTCCTCATTAGTATATGATGTGTTCCATATATCATTATTAAGGAATTAGATGGCATACCCAACACATTTTATCACATGTTATGTAATATAATTTGACCTTCATCTATCTCACTCCGTAGAACCCAACTAGATTCTTGATTGAAACTAAAAATTAGTGATGAATATAATGAATCATTTGGTTAATGTACAATAAAGAAATAATAAAATGGAGAAACCAATAAGGGATCTTGAGGAAATTATATAGAAGTACTACCATCATTTGTTTATAATGTAATATAGATAAAATTTAAAGGATGAATTTTTTTAAGATAGAATAATGTATCATCTGGAGTAATTAAAATAAATTCCATTATAAATAAATTTAATACTTTTATATAATTTAATGAATGAATCAACAACTTCCACGGACAGCTTGTGTTACACACAACATTTAATTTTACCAAACAATAGTATACTATTAATATTATGATTTAATATTATAGTTATCACTAATAAATTTGAATAGAGAGTAGGAATGGGAATATTTAGTTTATCAAAATATAAACATTAAAAAAAATTATAAATTATATGATGATTATAAAAAAATAAAATTAAATTTAATGAAAAAAATGTTTTTTCGGAAACAATATTTTTCTAAATGGCGGTTTAGTCGCAATTTAAATATATTATTTTTAAATAATATTTAACAATTTTATGAAATTTTTATAAAAAATATTCATCATATTTTATTTTAGGATACCAAAATTAGGTTAGGTTGATATTTTGTGATTTTTATTTGATGTTTCATTTTTTGATGAATAAACAAAATTAATGAGTTTTAATGAAAACTGTTTTTTCAACTAACATGTTTATAATGTTAAAGAATATATTAAATTGATTTTAAAATTAATTTTGTTAAATTATTAGTATTTTAATCCAATTTATTTGTTTATAATATTTTTTATACTAAATTCAGATATAGAAATGGAATACTTCTGATCATTTTTACTTTAAGAAACGTTCATTCTCTACATGTTTGTAGGAAAAATTCCAAATTAAAATTTTACAATTATGTGAATTGAATTCTAAAAAATGGTTCATATATTTGAAATAATAATAATATATAAAATCTAATAATTATAGAAATATTTGTATCGATATTATTTGTAGAAGAAGATAAAATAAATTATAATGGTTTTGGTAATAAAGAGCTTACACAATCGTTAAACATAGAATATATGGTGTAAAAACTAACGAAAACATTTCCAAAAATGCATTTTATTTCTGTATTCATACCATATCCTTTATCATATCAACAATAGACTATTATTTTACCCATTTTGAATGAAAAAAACTTGGATTCAATTAATTATTTCAAAAAAACTACAAGTGTTCCACTGACCCAACTCATAAAAGCCCACCCACTCTCCCCTCTTCTTAAAACCATAAGAAATATTTATTTATACAATACATAAAAAAATAACACTAATAATTCTATTTCTCATTATGGAATCCTTATTTTTGGTATAAATCTAACCTATAAAGTGTGTACATCAAACCCAAGAAGATAACCAAATAAGAGGTAACATTCTCAAACAAGTGTATCGACATTACATTTATCTCCACCTCCATTATAACTGTATAATAACATTATGATATATTATTATTATTAGATTCAATTAAATTTGATTTTTTTTATAATAATTTCATGAAAAAACTATCTCTACCTCCATCAAATGTGTTCCGAAATCATCGTCTCTCTATACAATAGACTACCATCTTGCAAACAAATATCATTCAATTTCTCATTTCGTCAACTAATGGTTGTGTATACGGATAAAAATATAGAATATATATGAAATTTAGAAAATTATTATATGTTTGGAATCATTATATCATATACCATATATTATCTTACAGTTTTATGATACATTATAACACCACTAGTGTGAACTGATGATTATTGCATCATCAAGCGACATGATTCACCTTTGTGTAACACATTACTTGTTAGGTGATAAGGAATAATTGAAATAATTATATATTATAACAATGAAATTATTATGATATTTTAAAAATATTTATAATTGTTCAAATATTTTATATATACCTTTCTTTATTCCTTTTTAGTCATGTTACGACGATATCATCATTAATGTATATGAGGACTACCACATTCATGGATCGATTCGACTATATTTTCATCAACTAAATACATTGATGGAATATATAACTATGTAATATGGTATATAAGTCATCATGATAAATTTGTAAATATAATATGTTACCTACAACCTTCTATAATGATCGATGAAAAAATGTTAATATTACTCATGCGTTTGTACGGCCGACCGCCCCGATGATCAAAACATACTTCATTTTTCATATCCATCATTCTTGGATAGTATTAATAGTATTGTTGATTTAAAATTTTAATAAGACATTAATGCTTATTTTTATGTATTTCCTATTACTATATAAAATTTTCTAAAAGTAAATCCTTGAGGAGAAATTTTCCATTTGAAAATAATCAAATTAACTATATAAAAAATGAAAATAAATAAAACCTATTAACAAACATGAAGTAATATGTCAAAAAATTACCATATATGATATCATTCATATTAATATGTTTATATAATAATTTAATTGCATTATGTATACAATTATGAAAGAGTTGAAACCATGATCAATCAAAAGGATGTTTGAGGTACTCGATTTCTTCTAAAATTACATTTCATTGAGGATATTTTTATATTATTCATCGATTAATTTTTCTGTGTTATATATAAAACCCTTTTTTACATGTAATATATTAAATAGATAATTTTTCGGGGTACTGTATATTAAAATTTTAATTATATCTTCGAATGGGGAATGACTTAAAAACTACCAGCTGGTAAGTGTTATTATGCACTCTCACTTTCTTTTGTGAATTTTTACCTTCTCTTGAAACAATATCATTATTATAATAAAAATTTATTTTTAAGTAAAAATAACATAAATAAATATTTTTTATAGATATTATTATTTCCTAGAACATATAACATGTTTAGATAGCACTTTTACATTGAATGCTACTTTATTAACTAGTTAATTGTAAATAAATTATTATCATTTAATAAATAAATTGTTTTAATGATAATGCCTATTTTTCCTGATTTAAATTGAATATTAATTATATGAGGAATGATTTAAACATGATTTATTGGGGGAACATACATTATATAGCAAATCTATGCATCAATAGGTCTGAAGAGAAATATCATTAGGTCTTATTAAATAGGATTCATCTTATTATTATAAACCATCAAGAGGGTAAATATTGAGTGTATAGGTTTCCATGTGCTCAATACATTGTGTCAAATAATTAATAGTTTTATTTATTGAGAATTCATTCATTATAAACCATGATATTTTCAATATGATATTATATATAGATGCATTTTTCCCTAGTTTTAATTATTAAATGCCAGGTGTTTATATATAGTGGGACTACTAATCCAATTATTGATGGGAAATTACTTATGTATCTGGAAAATATATTTTTTCTTCGGGATGTGGTGAAAGTAAAAGTAAAATATTAGAGATTCAATGTAATGTCAATATAGTTATGTCGATCGCTGATGGTATTTGATACTATACACTTGGAAGGAGGTGGAAAAAAAAACTAGGCAATAGAAATAATTTTATGGTACTTCATTCAAAAAATATTTCTCTTATATGAAAATAATTGAGTTGGTCATAGCTAAAATCAAAATTAAGATGAAATTGTCAAAATTATGAAGAAAACTTTTTATTTTTAACCAAGTAATATATGGATCACATATAAAACATGGAGTATAAGATTTATCATTTTTTAAGGTATTAAGAAGTATCTAAAAAGGTTGCAGGTATCAAAAATATTTTCTTTATATGAAGATGTAGTTTTTTTTCCATGAAAAAATTAATATTATAAAACTAATATTTTTTTGTGGATTGAATTGAAAAATATCAAATATTAACAGAATTATAAATAGAATGTGTCATTTAAGAATATTATAATGCAATGTTTTCTATTTTCTATAAAATATGGAAAAAAGGAATTGTAGAAATTTGTAAATGGATTTAGAGTATGTTATAAGTATAGAGAGAATGTAACCCAATAATGTTAATGGAAAAGGAATAAAGAAAACTTATTAGTTTTGTTTTTCAACTATTTTGAGATGAGGAACTTATACAATGATTTGACCTTGTATTAAGGTAATATACCATAGAAGAGTCCAATGGGGGATGTGTAATATTCTATGATCACAAAAATAGAGGTATAAGTACATAATAATCTGATGGAAGGTACATTAACACTTTCTTCAAATATATCAAATGCTTTAGTTGATTTATGATCAATACACTATTTTATATTTACCTAGTTTTCAAAGAATATTATACATTTGCCTACTGATTTAATAAGTTATTTTTTATTCAAAACATTTAAGGTAAGAATTTTTAAAAAAATATTGTGATTGATTTCACCATTATTAAGCATAAATGTGTTTTATTTTCTAAAAATATTCTTATACCTATGATTAATTATTACATAATCCTTGGTATGGGCTCACATTAGAAATATATTGAGAAAAAATATTAAATGAAAAATAAAATTATGATTTTTGAAGAAGATGAGGAATTCTTTAACATTATAGAAGATATATCATCCTATTAATGATATATATATCTAACATTTTAATTGTTAATGAATGTGGTTCATGTAGATGATTTGAAAAAAAAAATTCATGGAAGTAGAATGTAACCATCAGAATGAGTATGTAACTATTATGAAGAAATACATTATTGTATATTCGTAGAAATTAATGGGACATCACCCATAGTGTGATGTTGAATTTTCTATCGAATTAATCCCCAATAATATATTAATATCGAATGATGCCTATAGAATGGCCACTGTGGAATTAGTGGTGCCGAAGAATCATCTAGAGGATTTGGGTTATAAGGGATTTATTGTCTCTATTGTTTCACCATGGGGAGACCATATTCTCTTGATTAAGAAAAATAGTTTATCCATGACATTATGCATTTATGATAGGTGAATAAATGCTATTAAGATAATGAAAATTTATCCACTATCTCTTATTGATGGATTATTTTGATAGATTCATTGAGCTGAATAATTTTCAATGAAGGATCTCCATTCTGGGTATAAAAAAGCCCATGTAAATGAGGAATAAATATTTAATACAACATGTTGAAAGAGGTATGGAAATTAAATTTTTACATTAATCAAATTTGGTGTGACTAATACACACTTTATTTTTTGTATCTAGTGAAAAGTGTATTCAAAAATATCATAATGATTTTTTGTGGTATTAAATGATGATATTCTGGTGTAATTTGAAATAATTTAGGAGTAAGAGAATCACTGGAGGATTATTCTTGAGTTTCTAATAAGGGACGATATTTGTGGTAATTTTAGTAACTATTATTTCTGCCGTGATGGTATTTCTTTCATTGGATATATTTTCTTGAAAGAGGAATATATGTTGTCTTGACAAAGACAAATTCATTAGAATAGCCAATACTAATAAACATACATGAGGTCTTTAGAGTCATTTTATTGGAAACATAATAATTGGAATTTGTTCATATTTATTCACTATTGTGTAACCCATTAATATTGAATTTATGAAAAATGGTTTTTTTTATTTATAAATAGTAATTTATAGTATGAATTTTTTAATAATTAGGATATTGTTCAATTCTCATACTAATACTCTACCAATAAGAATTTTTATATTTTTGAAATATAGTGATGCATCAATGAAAGTAATTGGTTGTTTCCTAAATTAAAATAATAATTTTATTCCAAATGCATCAAGGAAATTGAACATTCAGGAATTGAATTATCTATCTATTGATTTTATGGGAGTAGTTCTAATATTTTATTTGATGTTTTGGAGACAATATATCAATGGTTAATGATAAGAGTTATACATGAATCATAATATTATAAAATAGATCTTTTCAAGGAAATAGAACAATATGATACAAAGGTGATGGATTGAGCTACTCAATGATTATGATATATCTATATAAATCCTCCCAAGGATCTAAAATAAGGTAAATGATTTTTTAATATGAAGTATCATGGAATAATGTTTCAAATTATGATTTAGAGGGATCATTTTGTTAATAAACCTCTTAATTATGGATATAGAAATTAATATGGGATGAGAGACATCATTAATTTTATAGATAACAGAAAACCCATCATTATTAGGGAAGAAAAATAATTATCCATCTAATTGTTGTAACTTTCAGAAGAAAGTTAATGTTTTTAACGATGGCATATAAAATGGATTTTATATGAACATGGTGTTCTAAAATATGAAAATAGATTACATGTTCAATATATACCTACACTAAAAAGGTAATTTATGTATGTTACTAAAAGCCCAAATTTTTCTATACCACCTATTTGAATAATGATATATTAGTATTTGAGGGAACATTTACTGTGTGATAACATGTTGTGGAAATTGAAAATATTGCTCCAAATCTTTGGTTTCTAAACAAGTGAAATCTATGAAGCAACCTACCATAATATTCTTGTTATATATTCTTTTGCATTTATAGTAATCAATGAAAATTAATATGGACAACTTAATTATACTATAAAATGAAACTAAAAATAATGATGCAATATGGGTTATCAATGATTTTCTAAAGAAATATACATATTTCATCGCTATAAGGGACGATTTAAATCATGAGTAAAAAAATATCTATATTAATAAAGTTATAAGACTCAATGAATCCAATAATTCAATTTATAATAATCATAATCTCAATTTTACCCTTAACATATAGAAGATTATTCATAAGTATCTTAATACATATATTTATTTAGGAATTTCCAACTATCCACAATCTTATGGAAAATATGAAATAATTTTTCAAAAATTTGAATAAATATTGAAGTCATTCACACATGACTATCCCAACATTCTGGATCTATATTATAATTTGGTGGACAATTCTTACAAATATAGTTTCCATTCATTTATTTTTGGTGGCACCATAAGAAGCATTATATGGGAAGAGATGTAATAATACCTCTTTTTTGGGATGAAGTTGGTGAAAAGAAAACTAGTAGTTAAATAACATTCTGAAGAGAACAAAACAAAGGTAAATGATATACAATCTCACAATAATTAACATTAATGTAGGTAAATGAGTCATACCGATAAATGGGGGTAGGGTTTAGAATTCCAAGTGATAGATCTTGTTTCATAAAAAGTACCTTAAGGGATGGGTGTTGTCATGTTTGATAAGAAAGGGTAACTAATCCCCATGTACATCATACACATTGTTATTTCAGAAGGAATTTGATTTTTTTTCTTATCTTTTGTTAATTACACTCCTCAATAGTATATGATGTGTTCCATATATAATTATTATGGAATTAGATGGAATACCCAACACATTTTATCACCTGTTAAGTAATATAATTGGACCATTATCTATCATACTATATAGAACCCAATCGGATTCATGATAAAAATTAAAAATTAATCATGAATATAATGAATCATTTGGTTAATGTACAATAGATAAATAATAAAATGAAAAAACCAGTAAGGGAACTTGTGGAAATTATATAGAAGTCCTACCCTCATTTGATTATAATGTTATATAGGTAAAATTTGAAGGATGACTTTGTTGTAAGGAAGAATAATTTATAATATGAAGGAATTAAAATAAATTGCATTAGAAATAAATTTAATTCTTTTATATCATTCAATTAATGAAACAATAACTTCCTAGGATAGCTAGTGTTAAACACAATATTGAGTTTTACCAAAAAATAGTATACTATGAATATTATGATTTAATATTACAGTTATCACTAATAAATTGGAATGGGTATTAGGAATATGAATTTTTAATTTATGAAAATATAAAAATTACAAAAAATTATAGGCTATATTCTGATTATAAAAAAAAAATTGAATTTAATGAAAAAATGTTTTTTGGGAAACAATTTTTTCTTAAAGGACGGTTTTGTCGCAATTTAAATATATTACATTTGAATAATATTTAACAATTTTATGAAATTGTTATAAAATATATACGTCATATTTTATTTTTGGATACCAAATTTTGGTTAGGTTGAATTTTTACGATTTTTATGTGATATTTCATTTTTTGATGAATAATGAAAATTAAGGAATTTTAATGAAAATTGTATTTTCATGTAACATATTTATAATGTTAAATAACATATTAAATTGATTTTAAATATAATTTTGTTAAATTATTAGTATGTTAATCCAATTTATTTAATTAATATATATATTATACTAAATTCAGATATAGAAATGGAATACTTCTGATCATTTTCACGTTAAGAAACGTCCATTCTCTCCATGTTTGTAGGAAACATTTCAATTTAAAATTTTACAATTATGTGAATTGATTTTTCAAAAATGGTTCATATATTTGAAATAATAATAATACATAAATTCTAATAATTATAGAAATATATTTATCGAAATTATTTTTCCAAGAAGATAAAATGAATTATAATGATTTTGGTAATGAAGAGCTTACTCAATTGTTAAACATAAAATATAAGGTGTAAAAACTAACCAAAAAATTCCCAAAAACAAATTTTATTTCTGTATTCAGACCATATCCATTATGATATCAACAATAGTCTATTATTTTACCCACTTTGAATGAAAAAAACATGGGTTCAATTAATGATTTCAAAAAATTACATGTATTCCACTCACCCAACTCATAAAAATCCACCCACACCCCCCTCTTCTTAAAACCATAAAAACACATATAATTATACAATAAATACAAAAATTACAGTAATAATTTTATTTATAATCATGGAATCCTTATTTTGGGTTTAAATCCATCCTATGAAGTTTGTACTTCAAACCAAAGAAGATAACCAAATAAGATGTAACATTCTTAAACAAGTGTATTGGATTTACATATTTCTCCACCTCCATTATAAATTTATAATAAAATTTTGATATATTATAATTATTATATTCAATAAAATTTTATGTTTTTATAATAATTTCTTGAAAAACCTATCTCTACATCCATCAAATGTGTTACGAAATCATCATCTCTCTATAAAATATACTACCATCTAGTAATCTAATATCATTAAATTTATCATTTCTTAAAATAATGGTTGGGTATAAGGATAAAAATAATGAATATATATGAAATTTGGAAAATTATTATACATATGGAATCATTTTTTCATATAAAATATATTATCTTACCTTTTTATGACACATTATAACACCAGTCGTGTGAATTGATGACTATTGCATCATCAAGGGACATGACTCACCTTCGAGTAACGCATTACTTATTAGGTGATAAGGAATAATGGAAATTATTATATATTATAACAGTAAAATTATTATGATGTTTAAAAATATTTATAATTGTTCAAATATTTTATATATACCTTTCTTTATTTCTTTTTAGTCATGTAACGATGATATCATCGTTAATGTATGTGAGGACTACCACATTCATGGATCTATTCGACTATATTTTCATCACCAAAATACATGGATGGAATATATAACTATGTAATATGGTATATATGTCATCATGATAAATTTATAAATATAATATATTACATACAACCTTCTATAATGATCGGTGAAAAAATGTAAATATTACTCATTTGTTTGTATGGTCGACCACCCCGATGATCATAACATACTTCATTTTTCATATCCATCATTCATGGTTTGTATTAATTGTAATGTTGATTTAAAATGTTGATAAAAAATTAATGATTATTTTTATGTATTTCCTCTAACTATATTAAATTTTTTAAATGTAAATCCTTGAAGATAAATTTTCCATTTGAAAATAATAAAAATAACTTTACAAAAAATCCAAATAAATAGAAATTATTAATAAACGGGCAGTAAGATGTCATAAAATGACCATATATGATATCATTCATATTAATATGTTTATAAAGTAATTTAATTACATTTTGTATACAATAATGCAAGAGTTGAAAAAATGATCAATCAAAATGATGATTGAGGCACTCGATTTCTTCTAAAATTTAATTTCATTGAGGATAATTTTATATTATTCATCAATTAATTTTTATGTGTTGTATATAACACACTTTTTACATGTAATATATTGAATAGATAATTTTCCATGGTAATATATATTAAATTTCTAATTATATCTTCGAATTGGGAATGACTAAAAAACTACCAATTGGTAAATGTTATTGTGCAGTCTCTCTTTATTTTGTGAATTTTAATATTCTATTGAAAAAATAAAAGTATTATAATAAAAATTTATTTTTAAGTAAAAATAACATAAATAAAGATTTTTTATAGATATTATAATTTCCTAGATCATATAACATGTTTACATAGCGCTTTTACATTGAATTATATTTTATTAACTAGTAAAGTATAAATATTTTTTTATCATTTATTGAATAAAAATATTTCATTATAATGCCTATTTTTCATGATTTAAATTGAATATTAATTATATGAGGAATGATTTAGACATGAGTTATTGGGGGTACAAAAATTATATACCATATCTACGCATCAATAGGTCTTAAGAGAAAAATCATTAGGCCTTTTTAAATAAGATGCGTTCTATTTTTGTAAACTTTCGGGAGGGTAAATATTGAAGGTGAAGGTTTCCATGTTCTCAATACATGATTTCAATTAAATAATAATTTTATTAATTGATAATTTATTCATTATAAAAAATTATATTTTCACTATGATATTATATATAGATGAATTTCTTCATAGTTTTATTTATTAAATTCCAAGTGTTTATAATTATTTACATTACTATATTGATCAATTATTATCTATAAAGTCATTCTTGTCATGTAAATGGAATGTGTGTTTGGTTATTTGACATTACATAATATTTATTCTTATTAATTCATGATTTATTATATTGTAATTAACCCTTATTAATAATTTGGGTTTAACTTCATTATGTTACTCTTACATAGGTTATTGAGATAAATAATCTTGAATGATTTTTTAGGATGATGTGGTTTCAAATTGTTAAGGATTTATTTCATTTTTAAAAAATTATAATAGCTATAATGGATAAAATCTAGTTTAAAAAAAACTGCTAAAATTTCTTGCACATTGGAAATTTAATCTTACATCGATGATAATGAAATAACATATGGAACTTGAAATGGGAAATTGGGGTCAATTCCATTAAAATAATATGTCCTCGATAGTGATCTATAACTGCAAATACCATCACACGAACATGATAGAAAATAGAGAAATAGAATAAAATAATATTTATTATGACTTAGTGAGTACCCCAGGATACTCAATCTATAAATAAAAATATTCCATGAGATACAAAAAAATATTTTTACATGGGTACCAATAAATTGGAAAATTATTATAGGGTAATGAAGAATGGATCTAATTCCTCAATAGGGAACCATTATAATAGGGAAGAAATACTGCTAAATTAAAAAAACACGAATGGGGAGAATAATTATGGATTATAGAAAACTATGGTTAGTAAAATATAGATCCAAGAGGAAATGTAAGAGTGAAGGAAATAATATAGTGAAAATAAAACCATTTTGGACACTGCAATTCAATAATAAATTATATTTAATGAGAGATGTGATGATATGTGAAGAAGTTAAAATGTATAGGGTGTATCTTTAAAATGAAAAGAACAAATATCCCCCTACCAAGATACTGATTCATGGATTACTAGAGAAGAAATATAAATATTATGATGCTTTATAGAGGCTCCTTATTCGTTGTGATCAATCATTTATGATCATGATTACAGAAAAATGGCATTTTTTACTTTTAATATGTTATTTTATGTGCTTATATAATAACTCAAAGTCCTTATTCATTTCAAAATTATTAATTTATTCTTGATATATAAAACCATAATTATTTCATTTTATAAATCAGGATGATAAATGTGTGATAAAAATTTAATAATGAAAATTTAATAAACTTACTACAATTCATCTCTCAATTATAGGTTTCCATGGAGTGGAAATATCATGAAAAAAATGTTCAACTATTATTTCATTTACAAAAATATAAATGAAAAATAAGAACTATATGATATTTATTTTATCATATCTGAGCATAAATCATTTGTTTATAGAACCTTTAATAGAATAATTGGAATATACTCTCAAGACAACTTGTTTTAACAGAAACACATGCATGTATTTTTAAAAAATTTCATACCAATTTAAATATAAATATGTTCCCAAACATGAGCATATTTTTCTATTAGTAATATAATCTAGAATATTGTTAATAAAATCATAATAAAAAATATTGAGAAAAAAATTTTGTAACAAAATAAGTCACTTTATTAAAACATTGGAAGAACTCATTCAATAGATATACATTAATTGTTTACTAATGAATTGATAATCATTTCAATTAGATTAATAAAAATTAATATTTCTTCCCTAAAATTTGATATTTATTTTGTTAATCAGTATTTCAATTAGAAAATGTAAATTTTAAATAAAATCACTTAGGTATTTAATCTTTGGGATATTTTTATTACCATGATTATAAAGAGTTTTCCTTAATTATTTCATAAAAGAATACAATTAACAAAAAATCCAACATTATTCACAATTATATCCTTGGAAATAGTTCATAAGATAAATTCAGAAACATTTTTACTGAAATAAAATAGATATTCAATAATTAAATGTAAATGAAAACATTATATTTATTTATTTGGGGTACATAATATTTTTCATTAATAACAGTCATTGAAAAATAATAATTAAACGCATGAATTTTTTAATTTCCAACATGATAAAATATTGGAGAATCATTTCAAAAATTTATCATCATCAAATTGTTTTTAGAAATTCGTGAATATTTAAAAAGTATAAATTTCAATGAAAAAAGGAAATCTATGGGAATATTGAGAAATCATTAAAAATTAAATAAAATTGATGACATACTACTGTAAAGTTATTTTTGAATGTGTAAATGAATTATTTATAATATTCAATAAAGGCATAAATGAATAAATAATAACAATTATTGAAATAGAATGTCATGTTGTCTTCCCCATATTAATACCTCACATAGTTCTTCCATCAAATAAATTATTACAAAAAATTTAAAAAATTATATTCTAGAAAAAATAATCATATAAACATAATAGTCTCTATGTATATTATATAATATAAAATATTAATTAATTTAATCATTAAAATAATAAATATTATATATTCATATAAATATAAAAACTAATTTTTAAAGATAAAAATTATCTGTTTTTAAATCAATGTATATTACAACTAAAACTACAAAAACTGTTACACAACTATCAAAAACATAACCATCATTAAAATTTTGAGAAAAAAATATCATTTCAATTATTTAACAATTTAAGATATATTTTTTTAGAAATATAAAAAAACCCTGATTTATTATCCTTCAAGATTATGTCAAAAATATAAATTAACATTTTCATATTTAAATAATTGGTATAAATATTAAAATTATAAAACTTGTTCCCTTATTAAACCATAGTTTTAAAAGAATTTGAAATTGTAAGTTCAATTGATCTTTCCACATAAAAGATTCAAAAAATTATGTGTTCTTTTACCAAATTTTTTGTTGGTCTAACTTTTTTTAAAAAATATATATATTGAAATAAAAATTATATTTAAATACTTCCAATAACATTTATAATTAAAATTCATATTTTTTAAAAATATTTATTATTTACATCACCATGCCAAGATAACAACATGCTAAAATAAAATATGGAATTACCAGAATTACTACACTAATAGGAATTGACAACATAAATTATTTAAATACTAGAAAAAATAAAAATTAACACCACCATAGCATTAGATCATGATTTGAATATTCAGATACTTATTTATTCCTATTATCAATTTGACATCAATATATATTATTCAAGTTTTACACACCTATAGTATACATTTTGACATATAAACATTAACACGTAATATCATACATAAGATCATTAATTCAATAATTATTCTAAAATATAAATGATTCAATAATAAAAATTTTAAATTTATGTATAGAAATATAATTTTATGTTTACTCCATATCTATAATAACTGAATGAAACGATTCCATATGAAATGTATGGTCATTTTATTAAATAATAAATATTTCCATACAACTACAAATTATAATTTCATTAACCATAAATACATTTATAATAATAAAAGTATATGAATGAAATTTGTATTTATTTATATTTATTTACAAAATAGAAATTATATTGTTGATCTGACAATCTATTTTTTTTATTTTTAACTAGAATCATAACCTGAAACAATATATGTAATTAGTTATTTATTTAAAACTACTAAATATTTTCTTTTATGATAAATTCTCAAATATGTTTTATTGTATTACTTTTTATTATCTTATAGAGCATTTTCAAGATTGATAAATCCAATATTTTTTACATTCACTAATTCCATAATTTTTCTATCTTCTATAGTTATTATTAGATTTATTAAAAGGTATTCTAATAATTTTCTGATCATATAAATTTGGATATATTTTTTTCATCAAAAAATAGTTTATCACTAGAATATTTAAAATTATTTACTTTTTCTGATTTATATGTAAAAATGCTTTTTCATAATTTTATTAGTGGATTTGTTTACCTATAAGAATAATAAATTCACCATAAATAAAACATTTTTCATCTACTTCAACAAGAAACATGGATTCATATATCATCATTCAATAATGAAATAATTCAGTTTTATCATTCACATGAATTTATTGTGATGAATTATTATATGTATTATTTTAAATTTTGTTAAAAATTATTTTCAAATTTTACATAATGATTTATATAAGGAATTTTATTTAACACTGATGTAAAATTATAATCTATTTTAATAAAATTATTTGATATTTATTATGAAATATTGATAATTATATACTTGATTTATATAATGATTTAATACATTTAGGTTTAATAATTTTCACATAATGATCACACTTTTATCCTAATTATTTATGTAAGGAAATTTCACATAATGATTTATATAATGATTTATTCAATAAATTTAACATAATTATATTTACAATTGATGTAAATTTCACAAATAGATTTCTATTATGATTTATTATACAATGATGTAAAAAATTTTACATAATGGTTTATTTTAGTGAGCTGTTTATTTCATTTTAATAGGTTATAAATCTTCTTCAAATATATTTTGTATTTATATATTACATATGAATTGATATATAAACTGATTTATCATATATGTTTAGTTTTTTTACTGTATTTATTTTGTTACATAAAAAATATTCATTTTTTAATTATCCATTCAATTATAAGCTCTTTGTAGAGGTTATTATTCTCATATTCTAATTCCTTAGAATATATGTTTATGATATCCACATATTTTATTTTATTTATTGTATATAATCCCCCTTTTATATGTTATATATTTAATATCATTATTTTCATTATTTCTATTGATTTATTTGATTTTATTCATTTACTGCTATTATAATTAAAAACATAGAAATGTTGAAAACTACTATATTAAAAATTAGTTTCTTTTCAGGATTATTTATGGTCATAGTTATGATTTGAAAAAAATTGTATTATCTTTGTTAACAATATATATTTTAATCCCATACGGCTACTAATGTTTTTTTAATTTTTTTATATTCCCCGATATTTATAGAGAAACATGATGAATGTATTATATATGTGAAATTGATCTGTTATCTTATTTAGTTTGGGATTCATTCTCTACAATTTAAATGATTTGTAAACTATTTCAAAAATGTTATTTTATTTGAACAAATGATTTCCTGAAAAAATTTATATGGTCATTGAAATTTTTATAAGGATTTGATTACAAAATTATTATGGTTTTCCCAATATATAGGTATTTATTGTTTTTATCAAAATGATTGAAAATAATATTTATTTTTAAAATTTAGTAAATAAATATAAAATTAAAATATCAGGGCCTTTCATTCCTTTGATGATTTCTTTTTATGTTTCTATGGATAATTTCAATGAAAATTATTTTTCCAATATTTTTTAAAATTTTGTTAAATATTACTCAAATAAATGATTATTTTCCCTTGACATAAATGAAATATGTTAAATATTCAATTAATAATATTTCCCTCCTTATAAACATTCTCTAATGATACCTCTATTTCATAGAGATTTAGATCTTAGGATACAACCATTATTGGTTCTCTAAATGTATTATTATATATTTTTTATATAGAATGTCAAAAATCCATTTCCTTTTCATGGGGTAAGAATGGTTTAATTGTTGTTTTTCAGGGGTGTCATGTCAAAAATTGTAAGATTATAAATTTTTAATTCATGTTTTGGATCATGTTGATTTTATAAAAATGGTATAAACACATTATTTATCATAGATGATCCTAATGTTTATTATTCAGGGGGTTTATACAAATTATGGAGCAAGGTTTGTCCCAATATTTCGTATTATGATGGGTTTTATAGGATAGTTATCCATTGAATTGGGATATGACTATGTTATATTAAGAATTATGTTGTATTTCATATATGATTATTAAAATTTTAAGGTTTTTGTAAGGGATATATAAGGGTAATGTTAAATTATAGAATCATGTTTTATTTATGATTTTTATAGGTTTTTAATGATTCCATTGTTCAAGATTTACATAATTGGTTTCATTATTATTGATTACAATGACCCCTTATTTATCGATTATTTATCATTCCATTAAATTATTGTTTTATTTAAGAAAAAAATCAATATAATGTTAGAGTGCATTATTTGATATGATTGGAATTCATTTTGAGTATTCGAGGTATCTTTTACTTTTGAAATAAAATATGATCTTATTGTGTATTTATGGTGATTTGGGTTACTTATGGAAATGATTATTCTATGTTTGAGTTTATGGGATTAAGACATATACATTTTTTATGTGACTTTTGGAAGGATTGATGTTATTTGGTGATATGTTTACCATAGAAGAATATTTTATTAATTCATTATGATTTGTTTGTTTCAATAATGGTTAGGAATATTTTTATTATTTTTCAATATAGCTTTTTATGTAATTATTATTTTTTAAATTAATGTTTTTATTGAATTTTCAAGATTGGGGAATTGTATCATCAAATATGTTTTTCATCATTTTGGAAATAATCATACCTTATACAATCCATTTTAGTTGTAGATAATTTCTAAGGATAGGTGGAAAAATATTTTATCATTTTTATGAATTATTTGATATATTAATATATAATATATTTTTTAGGAATTATATATTCATCTTACATACCAATTATTCAGAGAAAACGTTTTGGTTGAATTTTTTTAGAGAATAAAATTATACATATTGGATATTTATATTTCATTACTTTATTAGTATTGTAAGTAATCTAACTCATAAAATAGATGAAAATGGATATTGAATAAAAATTATCACAACACTTTATCTTCTAATGAATCAATTTCCTCTTCACATGTCTTCAGTTTATGGATTTTTGGCCTTGTCTATTATAACAATTATTAACGATTTTTTAATCAATGGTATCCATTACTCACCATCACTATTTTATAAATATTCCCTTCTATCAATGTATTAATTTTTATATCCCACTAATGTTTTCAAATTTGTAATCTTATTATTTGTTATCCTAGATGACCTTTATACCACCCTTTCTTTATTTTCAGGGTGATGATTTATTAACCCTTTATACCATGTCATCCTTTACCAATGTTATTTTTAAATGACTATCTATTCAAACTAAAATCAGGAATAATATAATGATGACCCAATTTTATAAAGTGGGATAATCTAGTATCCCTTGTGTTCAAACAGAACCATTATTTTCAATAGCGCACAAAATAAACAACACCGAACAAAAAATTTTGAAATATTATTATTTAATTATTACCATTAATACCATGCTTATATATAAGAATATATTTATATGTTTAACTAAAATTTCAAATACATAATAATGTGTTAGTAAATTAAAAAAAGTGTTTATTTTTTATGAAACAAAAACTAAAATTTATTTTGTGAATCCAATTTATTACACAAATATATTTTTTATTTAAAATTTTATTTTAAAATATTCTTATGATAACATAATTTTAAATAATTTATAGAACATTATAATTTTCTTCAACAAAAAGGATATAATTTCTGAAATTAGAATATCAAATCTAATTTTATGGTGTAATTTTGATAATTTTCTAAAAAGAACAACTTATCAATGAATAGTGAAAAAGAATGATTTTTATTTGTAATTATTATTTTTATTAAATTATTTATATATTAAAATGTATATTTTGGAATTTTTTTGATTTATTATTCATATTTATTGAAAAATAATACTGTTAATTTTTTTAAATTTAATTCATTAAAAAATTTATTTTAAAAAATTGTGTTCAAAATAGGAATATTTTGACTATCTATTTTTTCAAGTTATGCAGATTTGAATTTAAATTATACTATACTGCATTATTATTTTTGAATAATTATAATTTGATGCCTTTTTTGGATTCAGGATGTCAAATGATAGTAAATCGGTACCATTTAATTTTTTTAAAATATGAATACTCGCCATAGTGATTTGTTTTCCACATCTAAGGGTAAATAATTCAATTAAAGTACTATAAAATATGTTATTGACTAGTAAATGTCCCTATAAATTTACAAAAAAACATTCTATATGTATATTTGTTCCATTATCATCTAATATTTTGTTATATGGAATTTTTATTCAATTTAAATTTTTATTATGAACATTATACTATGTTATGTTATGAAAAGGTTAAAATATGAAACTCTTATTTTAATAAAAAAATTATATAATTAGATAATCAGAGGATATGTTCCATTATATGTATTATTTTTTAATCTAAATTATCTATAGTAATCATGATAATTTTTTTTAAATTTTTTGTGAATAAATATTTAACCAAAATGATTATCCAATGCTAATGGAATAATTATTAAATTAATGGAATAATATACTAAATGGTATTTAAAAAAAATAATATTATATTGTTTTAAATATTTAATATGATCCAGGAATTTTCTAGATGCATATAACATCTCCGATAAGTATTTAAATATTTAATTTTAAATTTGTTTTCTCAATGTTTCAAAATTCAATGAAAATCGGTAGTAGTAATATTGTAATTAATTATATTTTATGAATGTAATATTTTATTAAAATTATGGAAATTAAAAAAAAATATCCTCCATAAAAAAGTGATTATAAAATGTTTTTATATATGAACCACTTATCATTTATGCTCATTTTTTACAGTAATTGTAAAAATTAGGACCCTCAATGTGTATGCAACACTTTTTGTGGCTCTATGTGTGGAAATTATTATTAAGGGGTTAGAACAGGAAAATAAGGATAAAATTGTATCTAAAGTTATTCAATGTAATTGGAAAATTATATTTGAAATCATTATCATCTCATATTTGATTATTATAAATTGGGAAGAACATTTTCATCCAAACTAATTTTTAATAATTTAATATTTTAAGAAATTCTAATGTCACTGTACCATATCTTATAAAATGTCACCTTTTTTCCCATTAATTCATAGTTGAAGTGTAATTTTGTGTATCCAAGACAACCATAAATACCATCATAACATTACTTCCATCATTCTAAAAGTATTATCATGGGAATAATATGATCCTACGAGGGAATATTTTTTTGTTACAAATGATGTTTTTCAAAGATGTGTTATGGTTTGTGACTGAGACCATACTTTTTATTTCTTCTCCAACCTCCATAATATCATATCAAAACTGATGATATAATAAAATATATATATGAAATACATCATTTTTTATATAAACTGAATAAACAATACTAATCTTCAACGTACATTAAATTAGATTGAAATCCTTCGATCTTGTGAACATCAAACTACCGCCTTGCGCGCCCACATAATTTTTTTCCTATTAAAAATCACCAATATAGTAATAATGACGTAATTAAAGAGAATATGTGATATTAATGTATAATATTTCAGTCTAAATGATAATATATATTTTAATTTCATACAATTCAATTCATAAGGAAATGATAATGTCGTTAATTCATTTCAGTGAACTAAAACTTCCAAAAAGAAATGTGTTTCTGTTTTCATCATCACATCATATGCTTGATATATATTTATGATCAATGAAATAATATATAATTACTTATAGAATTACATATTTTTAATGATTTAATGATACTTACATACTTTCTATAATTTTTGTCCGAAAATTTAAATGACACTAACTCTTTTGTACAACCTACCATCTCTATGATTATATGGTAGTTCATTTTTAATAACAGCCATGACTTACTATTTTTAAATATATAGTTTATTTATAATAATGATAATTATTTTTTTATTTTAATTTGATATGTTATGTAATCATTGACCATTTTGACTATGGTGACCACATAGTAGGTCTTTTGAATCTTCAGACTGAACATTCTCAAAGTGTCAAACATCCAATTTTTATATTATATAATTATATATATCATGAATATATTTGAATGAAATTATTCAATGATATATTATTAAACCTATAATACTTTCTTAAAAATAATATAATTATCATTACATTATTATAAATGAGTTAATGTACATGTAAGGATTTTTTGGACACTATATAATGGATTTCCTCTAAATTTCCCTTTATTGGGGAATTGATTATTATTAATCTAATATAAGTTATGTGATTTATATTGTACCATTTTACAATTTATTTCAAAAATATATCATACTAAATGTTTTTTTCTTTTAAAATTGTATTTAACTCATCCACGTGGATTTGAGATGAATATTACCACGTGGTAAAACAGTTCTTGACTCAATTTCCATTTGATGGGTTATAACTCATCCACATTTAAATTGTTATTCCGTTATTATGTGTGAACATATAAAGAAATTTATTTATTATATATTTAGACTTATATTTTCATGATTTACAGTTTATACATAATATATTTTTGTTGATTCATTCATAATTCACTAATATGATCGTTGCTATGGTTATTTATATAGCATTCCCATACATTGGGACATATGTTATTAATATGCACCAATAATATTTTATGTGATGTATATACTCCCAATTATAAATTTAATATCTTTAATATACATATGTTATTTATACATATTGTTTAAAAAAAATCATACATTCATAGAGATTATGATTGAAAATTTACCAAAGTATTAATGTTTTTATCATAAAATATTCAATTTTCAGAATTTTTTATATTCAATGTTCTAATGGAGAAGATAAAATGATAATATTTTCATGAACCATGTATATGTTAATATCCTATAGTTATAAAGGTTCTTTACACTTCTCGATTACATTTAACACCTTATAGATAAATAATCATCATTGATGACGCTAGTAATTGATAATCATGTTGTATCTTCTAATAATTCAAGAATATTTCTCTAATATACATGATTTCTAAAAATGTTTCCAAAAGTCTTATATTATAGATATAAATTACTTCATAAGTATATTTTAATTTATCTTCAATGGTAATTTTAATGGATTCAAAAAAAATATTAATGATTTCAAAATTAGTCACTTTTAAAACATTTCATTAAATTTTTTAAAATATTATTTATTTTCAACATATATGAATTGAATTGATTTTCATATAGTAATGACTACTATTTTAATGGAAACACCATTTTTATTATAGGTTTATTTTTTTTTGAATATTTTATACATATTGTTTTTGTTTTTAAAATAATATTACTAAAATAAAATGTTATATTCCATTTTTTTAATGAAATGTTTGAAATTATCTTCAATAGTATTTTCATCTTTGTGAAAATCCTAAAATTATTCTTCATCATCATTGGGACTTTTATTAGATGATAATATCCATATTATTTAAAAGGATTACTTTGGATAATTTTTATAGAGTAATTGTAATGAATCAAATTTAGTTTTCATGGGTTGAGAAATATGTGGTGGGTTTTTTCAAGGGTGTTATGTCGAAAAGTGAATGATTATGGATTTTTTGTCAATTTTATGGGTTTTTAAGTAGTTTAAAAATATTTTATCCCCATTATAGTTTATGTGTGAGTATGGTGATGCTTAATTTTATGGGTTCTTCCCCACTATAACTAATGCACAATCCTGATATATTATATGCAATAGGTTCACCCATATTGTGCTCCAATGAATTGGATACTTATTATGTAGGATGGATAATTATTTTGGTTTTAATATGGGTATTAAATCTAATTATTAGTTATATATAAGTTCCCTATGAAGATAATGATCCATTTTTAATCATATTTTTTTAATAATCATATGGGTTAATAACTATATCTTTTATCAAAATTTACATCTTTTGGCTCGTGGTTATTGAATCTAATTACTCATTCCATTAATGAAACATCAGTAAAGGATTTATGATCTATTTACTGATTGGTATGAATTATATTATTTAATGATCATGAACTACGATTATGATGTCATACACATATGATCATATTACTCTCAATAATGATAAGCTATTTAGCATGCTTTTCTTAATCCTTTCTGATCATTTATACACACCAATCACATATTTTGTTTTCCATAATTATTAATAATGATGAAAAAATTATTTCTGTTTTGAATGTATTTATATGTGAATAAATTCATGTGTGAAATTTAAGACATAATTTTAAATATGAAAACATGGGTATAGTGGGCGATGATGGGGAACATTATGAACCAGTTGTTTATTAACATAATATATTAAGTGTTTTCCCCAATTTTATAAAACTCCAAAAATAAATTGTCTCAAGGTATTAAAGTTATATTATATTCATTTTCATGTTTCATATTTTGGTTTGAGAACCTTAGGTTATATTTATTGGTATAAATGTAAAAATTTAATGTTTTTGTTTTCTACACTGGATCATGGAGTTCTTTTTATGTTCTATTACATAAAAACATCCAGTAATAGAAAATCATGATTATGAATATTTTTAAAACACTATTTAGATAAATTATAGAAATAAATAATATATTCCAAATATATTATATAGAGGTATTGGGTCACCTGGAAAATTATCATGTAGAATAAACCGACACTCAATATAGGATTGGTGAGTTCAGATAAAAATATTTTAAACAATGCATCATCACAAATAACACCTAGTATATTAATTTTAATTATCTATAACATTAATATATAAATTATATCCATAATTAATTATCCCAAACTTATTAAAATAAAATTTCACACGATGTAAATATAAAACTGATTGTTTCTGATAATTTTAAAATAAATAACATAATGGTGTTTGGAATTCAATTATTATTATAATTTAATATAAAATAAATATAATATGAAATTTATAATATTATTTGACATGTAAAATTAATATATCCTAAATAATTTGATGTAAAATAGGTATATTTATCTATATAATAATTTATTCATATGTTATTTTTCTAGAAAAAATTAGAATTTCTATATCAATAATTCCCCATATTTTTTAATAGCTAACACCATGAAAAAATAAATCAATAATTCTAACTAACCTACTCAGTATTACATTCTAAAATTCTATCTATTTTTAAGATAATATTTATGAAATTTATAAAACATTATTACACATCAAAAATACATCATTATATACTCATCAAAGTATCTTTTAAGATATATCATTATTGTTTAAACGAATTTTTTTAAAAAATTAATATTTACATAACTTAATATGAACTATTGGAATAATTATTTCCTCGGAAATGTTGTTATAAAAGTGAAACAATAAAAATTATTAATTACATAACATTAATCCATAAAATTAATTATATGTATTTATATTATGTATCGATACATTCATATATATGAATAAAATCTGTACTTTATCACAGTACAAAATAAATAATTGATATAACTAAAAGTCACATAATATTAAATAATTAATTTTCAACATTCCATAATATTTATTCAATTATTTTTCCTATTCGTAATAATGAATCATATAATGTTATATTATATTATTTTATAATAATAAAATCAATGGATTATTATTATTAAAAAAATTCCAAAATTTTATTTTCTAATACTTAGGATTATAAAAGTGTGAAAAAATAACTTCAAAAATTGTAATTGTTTTTTAAAAAATTATGAATTTTCTTACATAACATAAAATTACACGTTTGATTATTTAAAACATTTATAAATTATAAATTTTATGGAATTACGAACTACATTTTTTAATAAATTTACAAAACTTTTGATGAATAAAATTAAATATTTGTAAGAAAAAGTTTTAATGGAATCCAAACTAAGATTTGTTATTAAAATATAACATAAAATACCTACAATAATTATCATATTCATAAATTCATTAAAAACTAAGTTGTGTACTAGTTTTTTATAAATCATATAATTAATAAGAAAATATAAATATTGTTTTATTGGATCCTATAGATCCATTAATTAAATAAGAGATGATTATGTTGAATTACAAATGTCTAGTGGAAATAAAAGAATATAACATATAAATATACCATTTTTACATTGTTTTTTTGTTTTGTATTGATGATGGGCATTCCATGAGGCATTTTCCAATTCCTGGTATGTTTATATATATTTCCATCTCTTAATAGACATAATAATTATTTCCACATTAATTATAAAAGTTTTAATGAATGCAAAAAATTATTAAATTTAATAATTTATTTATTATCTAGTGTACATTATTATACATTATTTTTATTAAATTTTTCAATATTTTATTAAAGAAAATGTTTGAAAATTTTACCATAGAATAGTGAATCTAACTATGTTAAATTATCAACATTCCTTTGATGTTGTTAGTTACCTATTCCCGTAAAAAATGATTGCTATGTTTTTTTTGGAATTTCTAGGAATTATTCATATGATATTGTTCAATTAAAAAAGATACGTAAACATAAAAAAATAAATAAATTAATAAATTAATCATTTAATATGTGAATTAATTCATGATTCACTCCTTTGGAGATCATTATAGTGAATATTTTTAGGGTCCCCATACACACGTTTTCATCTCACATAAGTTAAACTATGTAAGCAAAACATTTCATGACATTTATATGGGAAAATAAAAAAAACTAAAACATGTATCTCCACTGACTAGGATACATGAACCATCATAATGATCTATGAGTGTAATATTATAATAATGAAATATAAATTTTCCCACTATTTTTCATCCAAATCTCAAAATAAAATCTAAATTAAGTATCCCAATTTGTGGTTTCCCTACTATTTTCAACTGGTCATACCAAAACATAAATGGTTTAATATATGAGAAAATTAATTTAATTTAAAATAAAACACATTTAAAACAACCCAAGATATCTAAATTATTACACTAACATGATATAAAATAATCTTATTTAAAAATATCACAAGAGTAACAATAAAATTTCGTAATTATTATAATATTATATCTCATGGGATACAAATTTTTCACACCATATTTAGATTAAAATTTTATTTTTATAATATTATTCCAAACAAAATAAATATTTTATTACTTATGATTTTAAATTGATATACCTACATCAATATAGTTTTATATCATACATGTAATATTCAAATGCTGAATGAATCCATAGTCAGGGAATAATCAACCATGATAATTTTATTATGGATATGAACTTGAATACACTACGTAATAGACTAAACTAATCCATATATTGTTTTTATAAAATTTTAATTAGTTAATGAAGGAAAATAATTAAATAGTAAGAAGAAGATTAAAAATACTTATATAATTATTAGAATGAAAATTACATCAATTATATAGGATAAAAGAATTTATTGTAAAGTAAATATGAATTTTTGTTGTTTTTGAGAGGGGATTGAATTTGTAAATTTCTTCTATATTCCAATATTTCAATGATAAATAACGATTAATGTTATTATATTATAAATATATTATACATTATTAAATTATTTATTTAATATGTTTTTTATTACTAGTAATAATTATAGTTTATTAAATACCTAAATTATAGTATTAAGCCCCAATGAATCTTATAACCACATCTTGGTGCATCGAATGATGTATATCAATTTCTTAGATCCTTTTATGAAAAGTTAATTTTTATTAGAAATTTTTTATTAATGTTCATTTCAATTTTTTCTTCATGGTTGATAAGAACAATTTGTGCAAAGACATTTTAAACCACAAGCACTAATTTTAACAAAAAAATATAAGAAAAACATTATGATTTATATTCACAAATGAATCAATATATTAAATAATAACAACTTTTCAAATATAAATTATTTATAATATCCATATATAAGTCATTATAATAATAAATTTAAAATTTTTTCGGTTAAAATTAATAATTGATTGGTCTCTTTTGGATGTTTTATTACTATATTTTATCTAATAAACTCATTTTCAACATTCATAGATAAACATTAATTTATCCAAATAATGATACCATTTAATCACATATGAGTCAAGATTTTGGAATATTAAAATAAATTATTTTATGGTATATCATCAGAACGATTTACTTCATTTTTCTATAATGTTCTATTGAATACCATGATTACTATCAGGCATGCATGTTTTGTACATATTAAAAAGATATTTATTTATTCATATTAATAAAAAATTATTAATTCTCCATTTTTATGGGTTTGCAATCATTTATATTAACCATATAAATCCCAAATATTGTGTCACTAGGTGTTTGATGGTTAATATTGTTGGTTCATAAACCATATACTAGAAAACAATAAACTTGTAAAATTTATTTTTATTTTCGAAAATAATTTTTTATATTTATTATTTTAATCCCAAAGTGACGCTAAGTAGTAGGAGTGGCTACATTAAGGTTTTTTTCTCCATAATTTTCAATTTATTCTCTAATTTTTGGAAATCATGTCAATTATAAAAAGAAATGACTCTTATGGCTTTCAAATCCCCCCTAATCTGAAAACATTAATGGGGTCTTATTCCTTATTTTTTTTTGAGATTAAGGTGGTCGGGTTAACAAATTTTATATCATCATTAATAATTATTTAACGCGAGAATGTTGGTGTGGATATCCTACCAGGGATATCAGAAAACCAACAGGGAAATTACATGGAGTATGTAGATTTTTATTTTCATCAAATTATTATATAATATCATTATAATTATTTATATGAAATATAGGAAACTCTCAATTCATATTTAGGGAGATTAAAATTTAAATAACTCATTATTCAATACATTACACTAAAAATATATATTTTAATGACATTATGTAAGACTAATTTAAACTAACTTCTAAATTCAAGTGATGGATGATTAAATTATTAATTTATATTTATAAATTTTTACTACATGAATTAAAATTTGAACTATCACAATTTTCATTATTAATATTTTTACCTTACATTGAATTTCTAGAGGTTCTATATAATTATTGTGGAAATTAATGGGTACAATATATTATTATTAATATTATCCTTATTTCTATACTTGGGTTATGAATTTTGGAGTGGGATGTCAATTTAACATTACATGGGATGCTCATATTTCAATAATTGATTATTACTTTATCTAATGGGTCTTCTAAATGGTTTTTCATTTGGTTAGGGTGTTATATTTTTCATATCAAGGGGATCATGGCCAAAAATGCTTTAGTACATCTGAAGAAGCTCAAAATATATATATCTATATCTGTTTCACCAAATAAATAAATTTCATATAATATTTTATTGAAAATGAGTTAATAAAAGAAATATTAATAATTATATAATATTATAAACATCATTAAAAAATTAAGAGTCACTCAAATATAAAATGTTTTTAAATATTTAGTGGAAAATTATATAACCTTGCAATTTTAAAATAATGAAGATACATTGTTTATAAATATTTTCAACACATAACCATATTTTAGAAATATAAATTTTGAGGAAATATAGTGGAAATGAAGAAATATAGAAAATAAATATGTTTTAAATTCTTTGTAAGTTGTTTTTTATTAACAATGTGTCTAATATTTTTTATAAGTAGATCATAAAAAATAATGTTAAATTTCTATGAGATTATTGGTATAAATTATTTTATACCATACGAATATTATAATAACTGAAAATGAGGAATAACAACATTATCCTATTTATTGGAATAGAAATTTTGAACCATAAAAGAATGATTATTTATGCATTTATTATATCAATGAATAAGAATTTATTATCAATATTCATGAACCCTTTTTAAAAAAAATGTGAATATGGAATATTAGTTAGTATTGAGAATCATAAAATATAAACAAGATTTTAATTAATCCTTTATAACATATTTTACATCTCTAATTGTATGATCTCCATATATAACAAATTGAAAAAATCATACTGCATACTGAAAATTCATAATATAGTAATATAATGAAAAAAATGAATTACCCAAATCATTTTATATCTATATAATTATAGGATTAACTATGAACTAAATATATAACTAAATTTTTTTAAAGTTTAATATGAAAATAAAAATAATTCTAAAAATTTAAGAGTACAATTAATAAGTTAAAACAACATAGTTTAAAAAATATCATTATTAGAGAGTAAAATAAATCGTATAATTATGAAATGTGGATGATTCCCTGAATTTAAATTAATTTATCAACACCTCGATTCATAATCAATTATTGAATTATAGTATAATCCTTTACTAGTGGCTTGTTATATTGTCATATAAATAGTTCTACCATGTTACATAATTCTATTGTTGTCTAGGTGAGTGATATTTGAATAAAAAGGATGGGAAATTCTCATGAGCATGGAGGTGTCTCAAAACCTTGGATTCCTCTGCTCGACTTGATTCGAAGGTGCTGATCTCCTCTAATTCTCTCAATTCATGGCAGGTTTTGATCCAAAATGGGAAACTGCATGCATGGTACAAATCCCCAATGCTCATTTTGATGAATCTTTCTCATTGGTCAGACTGAAAGGGGTATCATTTCTAGAAGTGCATAAGGGTGCTGACCCCTACAAATCCATGGCGACATAGGCATATCCTGGAATGAATCTTGATGACGGTCTATTTCTAGTCAAATTGGACCTTAAGGCTCTTCTCCAACGTTCTTTCTAATGTATGTTCTCTCTCATTGGTTAGATATCCAATATAAAAGGCGATAAGCCATGGATGTACTCCGATCTGAAAATCCAGATTTCTCATGTCTGAGGATTTGCTGAATGGAAGTTTTTGCCTCTGGGTAAAGGCTATTTTCATATGTTCTACATTCCCGGGAAGAACATGACCATGTCTAGAAAGCAAGAATCCTTCAGTTAAAACTAGGGGTGCTTCGACTCTCTAACTGGGACCTTTCTTTCAATCTGAACACATCTACGAATACCATTGTGCATTTTTGGGTTTGGTTGTATCGGATCAGCTATTTTTTATGGTACCCGAAGATCCTGAATGATATTTCCTCTTACTAGGGTACACCACTTATAATTGATCAAAGAAACTCAATGCTTAAATTTTTCTATATGCAAGGGTCACAGTTGGGGTGGATATGGTTGTTAAACTCCCAAAGACGATTGTTTTCAATACAAATTACTACAAGACTGAAGTCAAGGTTGAAGTAGAGCATAATATTCCCTATTGTGAGCTTTGAAAAATAGTTGGTCAATCATTGTTGATATGTCGGATGGTTAAAAGCTCGGTTGTGCTACCTTTTGTGGAATGTTAGACCGATGTAAGAAGAAGTAATGAAAAAGTTCCTCCTCCAAACATTCCTGATCCTCTAAGGAAAAAGGATGAAGTTTGGGTTAAAAATTCATTATTTCTGGGTGAGGGATCAGGCATTACCTGGGCTGACCAAGTGGAGGAATCAGAACATCTCACCTCTGATATGGGAATTCTTATTGATATCGAAAGGTTTGTAATAGAGTAATGTAAGACAATCCATCCCGATAAATCTTTACCCTACATTATTTATGTGGAATCTTTGCAGCCTCAAATTGTCTCTCCTAGTGAGACTTTAGTGACACTAGAGGTTTCCGAGTAGATCTTCACTCATCAGATGTAGTTAGTTTGTAATGCATCATCTCTGATGGCTGATCCATGTGGTAATAGCCCTACATGGAAGGTATATTTTAAGACGGTTTCTACTAAGACTGATTTGCCAAAGATTGCAGCCTGGAATCCTGTTGGTCCAGAATCTTAGGCTCTTCTAGATTGTGAAACAAGTTTGTCATCTGATCTTGTTTTAAATCTCTCTCCTGAAAACACAGTGGCTGTGCACACACCCTTGTTTCATATATTAAGTACTGATAATGTTAATGATACCTTAAAATATAATTCAGGTACTCAAAATGAAGTGTTAGTGGACACACGGCCTAATCAGGTGTTGGACACTGACACTATGACACTGAATATCAATAAGTCTTCAATTGATGATCACATGGTTACACCTATGAGGGATCCACCTTCTGAATGAATTAAATCTATTTATAATTAAGGATTTTCTAATAGACCGTCTGTTTCTACTTTGAGTAAACTGGGTTCTTAGAATAGTCTAGGATCCACTCAAACTCTGAGAAGATCTAAGTAGAGGATTGATTCATGATGTTCTAAGAACAAAAAGAGGGGATCTTTCTCCATCAACCAGTGATTTTTTATGGATGTCTAATATTGCAATTGTTAGGGTTTCACAAACCCTAACAACCTTTTAGTCCATAAAAAATTTCTTTTGACTCATAAACCAAAATGCTTTGCTCTTACTAAACCCAACGTTAACAAATAATTGAAATATCATCATCTACATGCTTATGGATATAATTTCCTTGGTTCTTGTAAAAAAATGGTTACTGTTGATTCCCATTGGGTTTTTTAACATACCTATTTAAAAAATGTCAATGTTTCTAAGTATTATGATCAAATGTTAACTCTTAATTTTTCCCTAGATGGAATTCATGTTTTTTCTCTATGATCTATGATAAAACTAGATATCAAGATTGTAGGTATCATTGGACTGATCTCTTAGACTTAGCTAACGACATGCAAGATCCCTTGTTTGTGGTCGGGGACTTTAATAACATTCTCTCTCCCAGTAAAAAACTTGGACCCTCTCACTCTCTCATTTCTTCAAGGGGATTTAAGGCTTCTATAGATTATTTCTATCTCATTGAGATCATCTTGGTGGGCACCAAGTACCCTTGGTATAGGAGACATTATAATAGGGTCGTTGCTAAAAAATTAGATAGGGCCTTCCCAAACATTCTAGCTCTGAAAAAATGGGACACTATATCCAGTATCACATTGACGAACATAAATTCTTACCATCATCCTATCCTTGGAAGAATGTTCTCCAAGAAGTCTAAATCCATTAATCTATTCAAATTCAATAATGCTTGGTCTGCCAATTCAGAGTGTTCCAAACATATTAGTGACTGTTAGAGCACAATGAAGCATCACTTTGGCACTTTGGATGTTATTAAAAAGCTTATGAAACATAAATAGCATCTAAAATGTTGGTGTAAGGAAAAATCAAACCAAATGGACAAGGATATTATCACCCATTAAAAAGGGATTATCCAAATTCAAACTATCTCCACCAGCTCTGATCTTTCTATTTATCCTCATAATTAAATCAATATATCGATAAAGATAAAATCTCTTCTGTTGAATAATGATAATTTGTGAAAGAAAGTATTTAAAGCTAAGTGGATCTCAGATGGTGATAGGAACACTATGTTTTACAACTCCCTCAAAATAATTCAAAATTTTAGTATGCCTCTTTTCTTTCTCATGGAATATGACTCCATCATAGAATCTGAGACTGTCATTGCCAATCATGCAGTTTATTTTTTAGAAAATCTTTTCAATGGAAACATATTAATAAGGAACTTCTTCTAGAGGGCATCCCAGTCTTAGTGAATGAATAGGTCAATAGTAATCTATAAAGCATACCTCTTGATCATGAGATAAAAATCACTGTCATTAGTCTCAACTCTACTATTTCCCCAAGACTTGATGGATTTTACAATGGTTTCTATCAAATATTCTTAGAGACCATCCACGTCGAGTTTCGTAATCTTGTTAGGTTTTTGTGTGCATGGGGTCCTCCCTCATGGTCTCAATGCTAAATTCCTCACCTTAATCCCCAAAGTTGACAATGCCTCTAAAATCCACCTCTTGCATTCTATTAATCGCATCAACTCCCACAAACAAAATCATTACTAAACTTCTTTCCAACAAACTCTCTAATTTTTTTAATAAAATCATATCATGGAATCAGTTCAGTTTTATCACGGGTATGTCTATCCAAGACAACAGTTTCTTCCCCTCTGAATGCACAACTCTTTAGACAGAAACATCAGAGGAGGCAACATTACCAACAGTCATTACTTCAGGAAGGAGTTTGACACTATTGATTAGGGGATCATCTTTAAGGTTCTCCATGCTTTTAGTTTTAATAAATCCTTCGTTAGTAGAATTAACAACTTATTTTCTTCAGTCAATATCTATTTCCTTATTAATGGTGCTCCTAGAGGCTATTTTAAATGGTATAAGGTTTTCAAGCAAGGTGATCCCCTATCGACCATCCTTGTTTCCATTGCGTAGGACTATCATGGATGATTATTTTCTTGAATTGTGGATCAAAAAAGCTCAATCCTATTAAAGAGGATATAAATATAAATGTTCCCACACATATCTTGTTTGTTGATGATATCATCATTTTCTTTCAGGGCATCAAAAGAAACAATCAAACTCTAAAAAATTTCTTATCTCATTAAGAAGACATCTTTGGTCAGTCTATAAGCTGTAATAAACATTTTGTATTTTTTGCGAAAATCATCGAGCCTATTAGAAAAAATAGCATCATCAAAAACCTAGGAATCAAAGAAGGCTATTTCCATTTCATCTACCAAGGGGTTCCCATTTTCTGGGGAAGGCCTAAACCCTTGTATTTCATCTCAATTGTAGACTAGGTCATTAATAAACATCCCTCCTTGGAAGGTAAATCCTTCTCCATGACTTGTAGAGTTTGTATTGTTAAATCTACCATATATTATAAAATGGTTTATTCCATGATGATCTATAAATGGCCTGCCAGTCTTTGAAAAAAATAATGTGTACATTAGAAATTTTGTTTTGTATGGTAGCATTCTTGAAAGTAACCATGTCACCATACCCTGGTCTAACTACAGAAAACATGTTGAGAATGGTCGGATGGGCATAAAAAATTTCACGCCCTTTAATGGGGCCCTTCAAGCCATGTTTTGGGGGATTTAATTCATAGTTCTTCATACTCCATTTCCTTCCTCAAAAATAGGTTCCATATGAATTTTAAGAAAGGAAATTTGATTTATGTGAGATCTCTGATATAACATTCCATTAGACTTTCCATTGTTAGAAACATGAATAATTCTAGATAGATGGTTATCGTTGACTCATCCATGAACTTTTGGTTGGATAACAGGACTGGATCCCCCCTGCTCTCTATGTTAAATCCTAATTCCCCCCTACTAGAACCAATTGTTCTGTTAAGGATATGATGGAATCTAGTGTTTCCATCCTACCTCACAACATCTTGAATGCGGTTGATAATTATCCCTTTTCTCACACTAACAATTTTTGTACCTTTTAGCTCTCCCATAATGGTGTGCTAGATTCTAAAAGTTTGTATAAACATAATTTCACATCGGCTGACTTTGGTTTTAATTCGCTAATGCTTTTCGACTAGCCATGGATTTAACCTTCGATGTAACACCCCGAGATTTTATGAGAAATATTATTTTTAATTTCATTGATTTCTTGTGTTGTACACATCACCTCGATTATATTTCACTATATGGAACATCGTATTAGCTTTTAGTATACACAAACACTATTCTGGGCTTGTGTTACACGCAATAACAACCTTCCTCGATAGCGTTTGTTGTATGCAATATTGAGTTTCTCTAAACAACGATATGTTGTTATAATATTTTTATGAACTATACTTTATAAATAGTATTAACAAAATTTTGAATTTTATAACATTATCATTCATCTTACACATATTCTAGATCATGCTATGTGACCAAAATAAATTTTCCATGAAAAATAAGTATTTTTTAAAAAATGCATTTTTCCTTCCATTTGATGGCACACCTATTTTAAATATATTTTCTGAAATGATAAAAAATTCAATGTGAAAAAATAAAATTCTTTGTTGGAGTCAGGATATATAAATTTATTTTGGATAAAGTTTTATATTTTTATGATAAGTTTCTTATTTTGAGGAATAGTAAAAATACGCTAAATCTCAATTAAAAACAACTTTTTCATCAAGAAAATTTATATGGTTAAATTATAATATTTAATGGTTTAAAAGTATTAATAGAATATATTTTTACCATTTAATATAATGTATGTGATTATCATTAATTTTATATTATATTCGTAGGTAAAATAAATTCAATCTTTAGAAACGTAATAAACAAAAACCCCTTTTCTTTTGACAATGGGATTAATTTTAATTTAAATTCTGAAACATCTGTGTTTTTAATTTTGAAAAATGGATTCCATATTTGTAATGAGTATGTCCAAAATATGTTAATAGGATTATTTTTTGGCTTTATGAATAGTAACTACGATAAATCTTATTTACCATAGTTAAAGGTAAATCGGGTAATTAAGGATAATATATTATTATAAAATTACCCTAACACATGTCTTCATATAATTGGATGTTTATTATATGTACTAAAACATACTTGGGTAGACATAGAACATATTAGAACCCACTTTTATGTGATTAAGACCTTTAATTTATTTTATTTAAAAGAAAGAGAAATATGTCTCACTCAAAATTTAATAATTAATTTATTTGTAATATAATTTTATACAGAATATAAATTATATTATAATTACTAATTTGAAAGATTAAATGTTTTTATTTTTTATGGTAATTTATTTTTAAATTTTAGAAAATATTTAATTACATTAATAGCTTATATATTACTGATGCAAAAATTATTTACTTACTAAATAATCAATAATATAGTTTTTATTAAAATCATAATACCCATAAAAAGGCCCAAAATCTTGGAAAAAACCTATTGGTACGGTATATCTATACCATAATAATCCAGGGGTAGACTTTCGGACCATTTGGAGCCGTATAAAAGAGATTACGACAATTATATTATATTATTTTAATAATGTCAAAGTTGTCACCTTCATAACATAATAAATATAAAAATTTAAATGTTGTGAATTAAAGATGATAAATTCAATAAAAAGTATTATTATTAAACTTAATAGATTTATCTTCGTCACAGGATTTTATTTTTAATTTTTATGCACCAAATAAGTATATAAAATAATTATACACAAATGTTGTAGTAATTATTTTATTAAAGTAAATATCGAGTAAATGGTTTTAAAAATATTAAAATAAATATTATATGAACTATTTAATGTGATCCAAGAATTTTATAGATGAATATGATATGTTAGGAATCTATTAAATATTTATGATCAAATATATATTCTCTGTGGATTTTATTTAATTTCAAATAATTGAATAGTGTAAAAATTGACACTATTGATATTTTATAAAAATAAAAAATTATTAAATTGTTCAAAAATCACAAAAATATTTAAAAATTACAAATTTAATATTATATGGTCTAAAATGTAATTATTTATGTAATTATGGATATTTCACAACACATAAGTAAGTATTTATGACAATTTAAAAATTATAATTTTATTACCACAAATAAATATAAATATATTAAATAAGGATAAATCAAATTTATTAGGTTTTAAATAAAATCCAAACATGTCTAAATTTTATTGTTTGATGATATTACTACCCTATCTCATCTCATATTCTAATTTGATTCATTTTTGTTGTTTTTATGTGGGGTTTTAGTTTATAATAAATTAATATTTTAGAGGTTTTCAAAAAGTGCCCCTCTCCACCCTTATAAAAGGGCACCTCCTCCCTCTTCCCTTCACACCATTTTGTTGCATCAAGCTCGGCCAAAACATGTCAATTCCCCTTTTAAACCTCTCTAGTTATATAATATATATTCTTGTCTTCTCAAAAGAACAATTCTAGTGCCCTAAGAGGATGTTTAAAAGAGGCATGTCGAGGAGGAGTTAATATCTTCTGTCGATTCTTTCATGTTTCATTATTCTTATACATCCTATTTTTTAGTTGTTTCATTATATAGTTATAACATTAGTATTACTTAAATAATTATATTTTATTATAATTATTAAAAAATTATATTTAACCTTATATCCATCCTATGGAAAATGAAATCACCGTGCCTGTATACGTACGAAATACCGTCTCCACGCCGTGGTGTAATCTGTTTTTCCACCACCACCTTATTCGGATGGGTATATGGGTGTGGGTATTAGGGTTTAAAGAATAAATATATATGATTATTATAACATGATACTAATTCTGATATATTCTATCATCCACTATAATTGCAATCAATTATTATCGGAACAATATCATCACTCGTGCGTACGTACGGATTACTGTATCCATGACGCGATGACATCCATTCTCCATGTTAACCATTAAATAATGATAATAAATTATATATAACTAATAATAATGATATATATGACATAATAATTATACTTTATTTATGTATATGTTATTTACTTACATCCATTCAATTTAATAATTAAAATGAAAACAACATTCAAGCATACGTACGGTCTACCGTCTCCATGAACGGTGTATTTCATTCCATTTATCTATCTATTATATATATTTATATTTGGATTATATATCATAGATATTATTATGGATGTATTACAAGTTAATAATAAGTTTAAACCCACTATACTGGAGACTCGGACACATTCGTAAGAAATTGGACATAAGGTAAGGTATAATTATTCCAATCTCGTTCTTATCCTGGATTGTTTATTCGTAAGTATTTACTGCGGTTTGGTTAATCATCCATGTCCATGTTTTATCAAAATGATTTCATAAAATTTTCAATATTCTTCCATGTATTTTTAATGTCATTTTACCCCTTTTTTACTTTCGATGAATGGAAAGATTCATTATTTTTTTACCATACGATGTACTTTTTGTCTTTTCTGGAAACCGTGCGAGGAGAATGTTTTTTAACTTGTACGGCATGAACTGATTTCAATAGTTTCATAATTCCTTTTTCCACGAATCATACTCTACAAGATTAAATGATTATGTTCAATAAAATCCTTTTCTTTTAAAATTGTGTGGCATTTTGTGAAAAGAATATTATTTTAAAGAAGAAAGGATATTTTCCTCAAGAATTAATTTCAAGGGTTTTATCAAAACTATTTTCCATATAAGATGACATTATTTATTATGTTTATGATTCACGTTTGATGTATCTATTATTTTCATGGTTTGATTCTTCTTATGATGAAATGATATCCATTGGTTTTATATAGATTATGTTATGACGGGGTGATATTTATGAAACCCATTTTATTATTTGGGTTATGATGAATGATTAATTTTATTTTGTGGCACAAGTAAGAATGATTTTATTATGAGATGGATGGGACATATATCTCCCTCCAATGCATTGGGTAAAGATTTATATCTCATTAGATAGATATTCGTGAAATGAAATGTGAATCTGGTTCAATAATATAGGGATGGATCGGCAAGTAAATGCAGTTCAGTAATGGACATCGTCCACAATGATGGTCTTAGAAACAATTCCTTTGATACAATGGAAATCGTAACATGTGATTAATGGTTTTCCTCAATTTAATGTTTTATTCCCATGCTATTTTATCATGATTAATGTTCCTTTATGATCTATTCCTTATTTACTGCCCATATTTATGTCATTGCTCAAGATTTTTATGTTTTATGTTCATATTTCTACGTTCAATTGTTTATGGATTGTTTTAATGTTCTCTGTGTTTACCCTTACTGAGCATTTTAGCTCACCCTTTTTATGTTTTCTTTTCCCCATGATATATATAATGGTTTTAGGAATGAAAAAAATAAGGGGAATATATTTATTAGAGATGTTGATGATCATTCACCATGATTAGAAGATTATTCACACAGTTTCCAAATACACTAAACTAATACGGTCTTTGGGTGTATATTTTTGTAATGTATTAAGTATTCCTCAAAATTAATGTAATGTCTATGTATGTCTGGAATGGGTCTCTATAGTTTGTATCAGAGTGAAGGTTTATTTAACATTTAGAAACTAGGATGCTAAAAAATTAGTGAAACCCATGGAGATATTTCTAAGGTATGTCTAGGGATGTCTCTATGGTTAAGAATAAATATATGTTATAGTCCTAGAATTACGGGTAATGATCATAGAATTAAACCTAAGATTTTTTATTTTGATGTTACTCTGCCTTTATTGTATTGTTTTACTGGCATGATTTTTTCCTCTCACGCTATTCTTTTTGGGTTTTAGATGATGGATAGAACCTGAAGGAATTGTGTTGATCAATGTAATGGAAAACGCAATGATTTTCCTCTTGAACAAACCAATGTTATGGGAGATGGAGTGAAAAATCTTATTACTATACTTACACAAGATATGAATCATTCTGGACTTCCAAATGAGTAGAGTGGGGAACAATATTCTATTGAGTCCTTTATGAGGCAACGTCAACCTTCTTTCAGTGGGTCATCTATTCCACTTGTTATTGAACGATCGATTTGTACCATTGAAAATATATTTTCCATACTTCTCTATTCAGAACATGAAAAATTCATTGGGCTATTTACCGTTTAGAAGGTGAGGTAGACCAATGGTGGACTCTAATTAAGAATAGGAGGCCCAATGATGAAATTTAATCCATGGAATGGGATGAGTTCAAGAACTTATTATTCAATAAGTACATCCCTCGTATTCTTCATAAAATGATGGAAAAGGAGTTCCTTGAGGTTATGCAAAAGGATGATGAATCTGTTGTTATATACAAGGTTAATTTTACAAGGCTTTCAAGGTATTCATCTGCTTTATCATCCAACCTAAAATTAAAATTGATCGATTCTTCAGTTGATTAAAACCAAGTCTTTGAAGGGTATTAGCTATAAGAGACTTAAATAGCTATGAAGAAATTGTGTGTTGTGCTATCTAGGTAGAACTGGAAGTTGGTGTTACATATCCATCTCATGGTTTTGAAAAAAAAATGAAAGATGGTGTTCAAGGAAAAATCTAAGAACAATGGTGAAAATAAGGTGAATGTTTCTTTATGTTCAGTGTGTGGAAATAAGAATGGTGGAGATTCTATAAAAGGTACTAGATATTTTTTCAAGTGTGGAAAAGAAGGTCATCTAGTAGTTGAGTGACTATGTAAAGGGAAAAAATTTTCTAATGACGTGAATAGAGAAAAGACTACATAGAACGCTCAACCAACACTTCAATCCTTCAAGTGCATTAAATTGGGAATTATGCTAATCAATTCCCTAATCCAAGGGTTAATGATGATCGACGTGAGCAACCTCTTAATGAAAAGGACAAAGGGAAGTCACATGCAGTCACTATTTATGATGTTGAGTATGACAATGATGTTGTGGAATGATAAGGTGTTTATGTAATGGGATTTAAAAATAGTATCATAGAATCTCATTAATAGTATCGTGGAATTTTGGAATATCTATGTATTAGTTTTCAATAAATTTATCATACTGGTAACCATGAGAAGTGATTGAAATATTTTTGGAAAGCATATGATATGTGCATAATGAAGGGATAAGGATAAAATAATATGTTTGATATTATTAATGAGCTCATGACTGATATAAGGACAAAGTGACATCATGGTTTGAGTATAAATAATTTTTGGGATTTTGGTATGTGGAAAGAGTTAACATTTGATAGCATTTATGTTTTCAATAAGGTTCTATGGTAATTTATGTTTCACGAGAATAGAAGATTGAGGTATTCACATGTTTAGAATGCAATCAATAGGTTATATCATATGATATATGGGGGATAAATAATGGTATTTAAATGCTTCGATGATGAAATTTTTAGTAATCATTTTTTTAATACTATGAACTTGGATAGAATTATTTTGGATAAGCATAAAGATTTGAAATGGATTATGTTGGACATAAGATAACATTGTTTAATGATAGAACCTTTTTCGATATTATTTCTGGAATGTTAAAATAGTGTAGTTTTAGAAAAAGGACAACCTGTAGGACGGGCGACAACCTGTCGCGTCGGACAAGGCTGTAGAAATCGAACCTGCAACCGAAGTGCGACCAACCTTTATCGCCTACCACTGGACCAAAGAAAGTCCCTGGTTAGTAGAAACTAGTTTTATTTTATTAAAAGGTATGATAGATGAAGTATAAGTCCATTTTTTGAACCCTATATGATTAATCACACCATAATATGGACTTGTGTATATAACTTTTTCTAACCTTATGTTTGAGGCAGATGGAATGACCTATCATTCTATTGCATGATCTGTTACCACTTCAAGGAAGTCAAATTCAACTTTATTTCATTATGAAATGATGTATAAATGGATTAAGGCACAAACAACAGTGAGATTGTTCCAAAATCATTTAAGTATTTCTTTTAATTAAAAATTTATTCTACATTAGGGAAATGATCTTGAAAACAAAAAATGTTGTCCTAGTGCCCTCATATCTGATGAATCAGATGGTACCTTAGATCATCACCAATTTAGGGCTTTTTGATGGTTGGATTTTTCAAAGCCATGCCCTCTACCACTCTTCATCAGAAGCTTATGGTTAGATTTATCTTCCATATCCATGTTTTGAACTATGTTTTCCTATGTGGAATCCTAGTGTAGAGTTACTTTGGGAGACTGTTATGATTCTAACATTCCTTTTTAATTTGAAATTTTAGTATTCCTTATTACAGTTTGGGTTTCGATAAAAAAACTATCAAGTAGTAAACCTTTTATAACACTAATGAATTTAGAGGGTGAAATTAATTTTAAGGGGGGTAGAAAGTAACACCCCAAGGTATTATAAGAAATATACCTTTTAATTTCTTTGTTGTCTTGGGTTGTACATTTCAACAAAATTATCTGTCACTATACGCAACACTGTATTAGCTTGTATTATACGCAAACACTATTCTTTGATTTTGTTACACACAATAATGGTCTTCCTCGATAGCATGTGTTTTATGCAATACTGAGTTACACTAAACAACCAACAATTGTTATAATATTATTATGAACTAGTCGTGGTGAATATTATTAACAACATTTTGAACTTTATGACCTTATGATTAATCTTACAATTTTTCTAGATCATGGAATGTGAACCATATACATGTTTATAAGTTCAATGTGACAAAATAAAATTCTCATTTGGAATCAGGATATAAAAATTTACTTTAGATAAATGTTTTATATTTTTCTGATAAGTTTCTTATTTTGATGAATACTAAAAATACGCTAAATTTTAATTAAAAACATATTTTTTCATCAAGAAAATTTATTTGGATAAATTATAATATTTAATGGTTTTAATGTATAAATTGAATATATTTTTACCAATTAATATAATGTATGTCATTATCATTAATTTTATATTGAATTCATAGGTAAAATAAATTCAATCTTTTGCATTGCTTTAAACAAAAATAAGATTTATTTCGACAACGGGATTAATTTTAACTTAATTTTTAAAAATTATGTGTTTTGAATTTTGAAAAATGGATTCCAAATTTTGAATCAGTGGGTCCAAATTATGTTAATAGGAAACTTTTTATTTTTGGCCATTATGAATAGTAACTCTGAAAAATTTTGTTTACCATTGATAAAGATTAATCAGGTAATTAAGTGTAAATATAATATTATAAAATTACCCGAAAACATGTCATAATATAATTGGATGATTATATTTTCTCCTAAATTATACATGGGTTGAAATAGAATATATTGGAACCCACTTGAATGTGATTAAGACCTTTAATTTATTTTTTATAAAAAAGTGAAATATGTCTCACTCAAACATTTTTAATTAAAGTATTTTTATAATAATGTTATGCAGAGTATAAAGTAGATTATAATTACTCATTTGAGAGATAGACTATTTTTATTTTTTATGGTAATTTATTTGTAATTTTTTGGAAATATTTAATTACCTTAATAGCTTATACATTAATGATGCAGAAAGTATTTACATAGTGAAAAATCAATAATATATATTTTATTAAAGTAATAATACCCACAAATGGTGCATACACTTGACCAAAACCTATTGGTAGATTATATATATACCATAATCATCCAAGGGACGGCTTTGGTACCATTTGGAGCCGTATAAAAGATATTATGACATTTTTATTATATTATTTTTAATAATGTAAAAGATGTCACCTTCATTACTTAGTAAATATAACAATTTAAATGATGTGATTTTAAGATGATAAATTCTAGTAAACATGTTATTATGAAAGATAATATATTTATCTTCATCATATTATTTTATTTTTAATTTTTATTCATAAAATAAGTATATTAAATAATAATACAATAATGTTGTAGTAATTATTTTATTAAGGGAAATATAAAAGAAATGGTTTTAAAAATATTAAAATAAATATTATATGAACTATTTAATGTCCTCCAAGAGTTTTATAGATTAATATAATATTTATAAATCTATTAAATATTTTGGATCAAATATATCTTCTCTAGGGATTTTATTTAAATTCAAATAATTGAATAGTGTCAAAATTTAAAATATTGATATTTTATAAAAATAACATATTATTAAATTGCTTAAAAATCACGAAAACATTTAAAAATTATAAATTTCAAATTATATGGTCTAAAAATTATTAATATATATAATTATAGAAATTTCACAATACATAAGTAATTATATATAACAATTTAATAATTAGAATTTTATTTCCACAAATAAATTTAAATAGAATAAATAAGGATAAATCAAATTGATAAGGTTTAAACTAAATTCCAAACATGTAAAAATTTTATTTCATGATGAGATTACAACTCTATCTCAACTCATATTTTATTGTGAGTCATTTTTGATGTTTCTATGTGGGTTTTGAGTTTATTATAAATTAATATTTTAGAGGTGTACAAAAGTTCCCCTTTCCTCTCTTATAAAAGGGCACCTCCTCCCTCTTCTCTTCACATAATTTTGGGACTTCAAGATCAGCCAGACCCTTCCAATTCCCCATCTCAACATCTTTAGTTATATCATAGAGGTTTTTTTATTCTCAGAAGGCCAACTCTAGTGCCCTATGAGGAAGTTTAAAAGAGGCGCGTTGAGGAAGAGGTAATCTTTTCTACAGATTCTTTCAAAATTATTTCTTCTTATATGTCCACTTATTCTATTATTTCATTATAAAGTAATAACATTGGTATTAATTATATATTGATATGTTATTATAAATATTAAATAACTCTATTTAAACTTATATCCATCCTACGAAAAATGAAAATATCGTGGGTGCATACGTACAGAATATCGTCTCCACGCCGTGGTGTAATATGTTTTTCCACCACCACCTTACATGGATGAGTATAAGGGTGTGGGTATAAGAGTTTAATAAATAACTATATATGTTTATTACAACATGATACTAATTCTGATATATTCTATCATCCACTCCAATTACAATCAATAATTATGGGAACAATATCATCGCTCATGCGTACATACGAATTACCGTCTCCACGACAGGATGACATTAATTCTCCATGTTCACCATTCATGAATGATTATAAGGTATATATAATGAATAATTATTATTTATATTACATAATAATGACACTGGATTTATGTATATGTTATTTACTTACATCCATTCAATTTAATAAGGAAACGAAAATGGCGTTTATCTGTTCGTACGGTCTTCCGTCTCCATGAATGGTGTATTTTGTTCCATTTACTGATCTATAATATATATTTATATTCTGAAAATATATTATATATAAATCATTTTTTAAATTCTGGAAGTACGTAATCATTATCTAATTAATCACGTGAATAATTAGAAGTCAAAACATGTACGAAAAATGAAATGATTTTACCCAAAATGATGCATTAACATCGATTTGTAAAATGAACGGGTAATATAAAGTCGTAAGTGAATCATATATTATATCATAAATATTATTATGGTTCTGTTAAAAGGTTATAATATGTTTAAACCCACTATATAGGAGTCTCAGACAGATACGGACGAAATTGGACATAAGGTAAGGGATAATTATTCCCATATCGTTCTTATCCGGGATGGTTTATTCGTATGTATTTACCGGGGTTAGGTTTATCATCCATGTCCATGTTCTCTTAAAATATTTTCATAAAATTATTACTATTCATCCATATATGTTTAAATTCATTTTATCCCTTTTTTACTTTCTCTACGATGAATGGAAGGAATCATTCTTTGGTTTACCAAACGATGTACATTTTTACTTTTCCGGAAAAAATGTACGTGGAGAATGTTTTTTAAGTTATACGGAATGAAAAAAATTATACGGATTCATAATGCCTTGTTTCCATGAGGCATAATCTACAATATTTCATGATTATTTTCAATAAAATCATTTTAATTTAAAATTTAATGGAATTTGGTGAAAAGAATACGATTTTGAAGAAGAAAGGATATTTTATTCAAGAATTTATTTCAAGTGTTTTATCAAAACTATTTTCCATCTAAGATGACATTAATTAGTATGTTTATTTTTCAATTATAATGTCTCTATTATTTACATTGTTGGATTCTCTTATGATAAAGTGATATCCATTTGTTTTATATGGATTATGTTATGATGGGATGATGTTTATGAAACCCATTTTATGCTTTGGGTTATGATGAATGATATATGTTTATTTTGTGGCACATGTAAGAATGATTTCATTATAAGATGAGTTGGACCTATATCTCCCTCCAATGAATTGGGTAGATATTTATATATAATCAGATAGATATGGATAAAACAGAAAGTGAATCATGTTCGGTAATACCAGGCTAGAACGACAAGTAAACCTGATTCAGTAATGGACATTATCCAGTATGATGGTCTTGGGAACAATTATTTGGATACAATGGAAATAATAACATCTACAGAATGGTTTTCCACAATTAAATGTTTTATTCCCATTCTATTTTAGCATGATTAATGTTCCTTTATGATCTATGCCTTATGTACTGCCAGGATTTATGTCATTTCTCAAGATTTTGATGTTTTAGGATCATGTTTTTACATACAAATGTTTATGGATTGTTTCTATGTTCTCCATGATGACCCTTACTGAGAATTTGAGCTGACACTTTTTATGTATTCTTTTCCCCATTATATAAATAAAGGTTTTAGGTAAGAAAAAAAGGGGATGATATTTATGGGAGATGTTGACAATCTTTCACCATGATTAGAAGATTATGTTCCGGGATTCCAAAGACACTAAACTAATACGGTCATTGGGTGTCTGTTTTTGTTATATATTAAGTATTCAGCAATAGTATTGTAATGTCTATGTACATCAAGTTTTTGTCTCTACATTTGAGGATCAACATGTTTTTTAATATTTCCCACAACCGCATTCTTATTGAGGTTGGTCATCAAAGTTTTGGTATTCAGCTTTGTTCTGAATGTCCTTTTTTCCATCAACACAGAGAAGATACCAATCACCTTTTCATGTCTTACAACCCAACTTCGGTCCTTTGGAATTATATTACTGATGAGTTTTATTGAAGATGGTTGCATTTTGACTCCATTATTTCTCAAATCAAGGACTATTTGGTGCATGATTGTTCTCCGCAAATAAAGAATCTTTTCTCAATTGTTGTTGTGGAGCTCCTCCATGTTTTCTTCTATGCTAGAAATGATTATACACACAAAAATTGCTCATTTAATCTTAATGATGGTAGGATGCATATTATTATTTCCATCAGGGAGCTGGCTTCGATGCAAAAAATCTCCATGTCACAACACTATTGGAGACCTGATGATCCATTGGAAACATGAGATCAAGGGTCTCTACAGTTATCTGAGGTGCACTGTTGAGGTTTTCTAGCAAGCTACGCTTCCTGGTTGGATCAAAGAGAATGTTGATGGTTCTTCCAAAGGAAATCCTGGTCCTGTTAGATGTGGTGCTATCTTTAGAGATTTTCTTGGTCGATGTATTCGATGTTTCTTTACCAGCATTGGATCGACCACCCCGTTAGAGTTAGAAATATTGGTCTTGATCCGTGTGATTGATTTTTTCAAACAAAAGGAATGGAACAACATTTGGATTGAAAGTGACTCTACCACCATTTTACAAGATATTTGGAATGGTGTGACGCATCTTTCATGGTTGATCAACTCCCGTTGGATGAGCTGTCTTGATTCACTCCATGAGATCATTTACATCACCACACATTCCATTCGTTAAACGAACATGGTTGCGAATGGAATTTCCAATAATTGTATCAACCAGGGACTCTCTTAGATGGAGGATTTAGCAGTTGAGTTACTCCCTCATTATGTAAATGAATTTAATAAGTTACCCATTTTCAGACTTTTGTAGTAGTCTTTATGATTAGTAATAAATTGTGCCTTGGTCTTTGTCCAAGACACCCCCTTTTTAAAAAACGTTTTTGTCTAGGTGAGAACCATTCATCCAAAAAGAAAATTTATATAATATACAATATTTAATTATTTTTAATTATTTTTTATCAGTATTCATCGAAAACTATTATTGAAGTGATGGTTGAAATGGCTTGAATCTCTCATATAGATTTTTTTCAACATCATAATTGATTTATAAAAATTTGAATTATAAATCACCAAATTATTTTTATATATTAATATATTTAAAAATATTTATAATCTTACAATATAAATAAAAAATTAATATTTAAGATGTAAAATATAAATAAATATTCAAATAGATGAAAAAAATTATAGGAGGATGTGAAATTGTCAGAAAAAATATGAATAATTATATTTCACATATTTATGTTTTTATATATTAGGAATCATTTAATAAAATTCATATTATAGAAAGGAACAAATCAGAATAAAAATTAATTAAAATTTAATATGAAAACATCTAATCTATAATATATGGTCAAAATAAAAAAAAACATGTTAGAAAATGATATCATGTGATAAATATGTTAAGTCATTATAAAAGGGATTTACTTTAAACCATATTACCTAATTAAATATTATAGAACAAATGAAATAGTAGAAACAATGTATCACAAATCATTTATATAAATGACATTGACATTGAAGATAGTAGTCCAATTAAAAAGGGGGATAAACAAATTTCTCTTCAAAAAATAATTATTACAGTGTTAGATGATTAGCGAAGAAAACTAAAAAGTGTTAAAAATAAAAAAATTACTAAAATAAAACTTTTATGGGTATTTAAATTTATATGTATTTTATTTGTGCAAAAACAATTTACAAATGGATAATGAAAAATAGTAGGAGATAATAATTAAGAATCTCATTTTATTGACTCCAATCTTGATTAAACCTACTCATACAATAATTATAAAAACCATAATATAATAATTTATTAATTGAAAAAATTATTCATGCCTATTTACATTAATAAAAAAATTATTTACATATTACATATTTTTTGTAGTTTTTTATTTTTATTGTACAATTGGTATTATAATTTACATGAGCTCCCTAAATGTTTTGGTATGATGGTATTTGTAATTACTTCATATTTATGATATCATTATATCAAGTTTAGACAAGATAATATAATAATAATAATATAAAAATGTATAAATACACTTATTCATTTCCAAGTAGTTCTTAGTACCTTTGATAGGATAAATTCAACAACTTACACATTTTATGAAATGTTATTTTTAATAAACTATGACATTATAATGAAAAAACATTTTAGTGTTATCATGTTATAATTAAGAAATAAATTTCATTCAAATAAATTTCTATAATTTTTTATGATCATGTTTTATTTGATCCACCCTACTTTTTAATAAGAAAATATGTTATATTCATTTATGTATATTGTGTAATATATACAAACATGATCGTGTTATAATACATGCATGATTTTAATACCATACATATTTATATATTATAAACATAATAAAAAATTATATTAATTATATTTTTATTATGGTAATTTTATAAATCTCATTTATTAAGAGGATGATGAATAATATAATGACATTGTAAATGAAAAAGGTCTTGCTAAAAATGAATATATTGATCCATCACCTACCAAAAAATTTTATTTTGAAACTGTTACGAATTAATCATATGAACCAGGACTCCATAAAGTGATATCGTATTTGAAGATAAATATTTTGGACATATTAAGTATTGATTAATGATTCTATGTTTTGTTTAGTAACTATAAATGGAAGATGGATTATGTATTTGATAATTATTGATATTTTTTAAATTATATTTTATATAATGTTTATTGAAGGCATTTTATGTGAAATTTGGTCTATATGTTGAAAAAAGAAATAATTATTCCTCAATTTCTCATAAATAAAATTATCCATATAAGTATTTATGAATTTTTCTTAACTCATAAGTACATTTAATAATTGTATTTAATTATTAGTGTTTTTATGATCTAATAAATTAATTATTGTCTAAAATATTTATATAATTATGCAGTGGAATTTTTATTTGTCAAATAACATATTTAAAATAAAACTTATCATCAATAATTTTAAATATATTGATCTCTTATCATACTAGTAAAGTTAAAAAAAGATAATCCATAAATTTTTTTCATATGTTTATTATGTATTTCATAAATTTTCATGAGTATTTCAATAAATAATTTGTAATATTAATTATTTTAATAAAGTAAGAAATATTTATTTTCATAATGTATATATATCATTATGTCCAACTAATTCCATATTTTTCAAAATGTTTTTTCAAAATCATGATATAAACATAATAATATATAGTCTATTTCCATTTGATCAAAAAACTATTGTTTTAAATAGTAGTTCAAAATTTTCTATCTACCATTTAGATAATTTATTTATTCTATAATGTTGTTATATAAATTAATTTTATATATCTAGTATTATATCACATTACACATCATTCCCTTGTGATAAACCAATTTTGAGACATATATTTGTAATGATAAATTTGAATTTGAACACATATTTTTCATAAATGAGTTTAAAATAAAAAATTTAACTCAACATAAAACAACAGTTTCTCAAATTAATTAATTTAATATCTATTTTTTTAATTCATAAAAAATTTATTTAAATAAAACATTCATTTTTAAATTTTTTTATATAGATTTTATTCCAAATTTATGATTATACATATATTTTAGTAATTAAAATATCGAATTTATAATATGATATTTATTAATAAATACATTCCCTATAAATTGAAAATTATGAATCCAAAAATTTAATTTCATAAAAATATATCAAAATTTCTTACTAAAAACATTTAATTAAAATAAAACATGAATTTTAAAAATATGTACATATTTTGGGAAAAACTATTTCTCAATAGGTATATAATTATATTAATTTTGAATATTAAAAAATATTTATTTCATTGAAAATTAAAAAATATTAGCCTCATTCAATATGAGTAGTAATTAGACTGGTGGCACCACTTCGACCTAGGAGAACCTCCCCAAATTCCATTATTTTTCCGACTCGCAATGAGGGACTATGGATGTGCCATTGTGAGACTATAATATAATAGAAAACTATTTAATTAAAATAAAATTGAAAATGATCAATATCATCATACGACACATGAAAAGTAAATAAATAATTAGATTAGTAAACAAAAAATGAGTTTAAAGTAAAAAAACTTATAATTATTCCGAATTGATTGAACATTGGGCCTTTAAAATATTATTAAAATATGAAAATAAAAAATTTGACATTCCTCCCAACTCTAAGACTCTCCTCATATTGGACTCCACAATCCAATCAAATATTATTTTCCATGTAAAAACCATGGTCCCCACCACCACTAGGACTATAAATTTTTTGATTATTTTCAGGTACCCAAGAAGACTATGATTACAAAACCTATTAGTGAAACAAAAATGTCCTCATTTAAATTTCATCAATGTAGTCATATCTACATGTGTTATTCTATGAATAAATAAACATCTATTGAATATAAATAAATAAATTACATGAACAACCAATGTTGATCATTGGGACTTTGACACTGATTTTCTATATATTATTCGGCTAGTTCCATAGTTTCTATGGTCATTTTGTGATTACCATGTAAACCATAGTAACAATTTGAGGATCTTTCACCTTATTATATTGTGATAATGAAATGTTAGATAAACTCTCCTTGATATAAAATGTTATAATTAGGGGTTAATCTATCTTGGTATGTCATCATAGGTGATGTTCCATCATAGAATGTAATGGTCCTAGAATCTAAAAACCAATATTCTAGGAGTCTCGTCTAGACCTGATAAAGAAAAACAATGACCAGAATCTCACACATGGAAGGAGTTAACCACTCCTTGGAAAATATTGAGTATCATATCAAATCAATGGAATTCAAACTAGTATGGTTACAAATTGACATAATAAGATATTTTTATTGTTCTTCTCTAACCTTGAATAAATGTGTTTTATTTTGTAATCATAGAGCTCCCATGTGGGATTTTTCATCGTCATCTTAGGCCTCCACTAATGGAGTTTTTATGATCAACCATTTTAATATTTTCTAATTCAAATAATATAAATAATTACTTATTGGTACCTATAAATTTAATAAATAAGTAACTCTATGTTATATACTGCTAAGTAATGACCACATCATATGAGTTTTTAATTCCTTTAAAATGATCAAGAAGAAATTTCTTTTTCAAATTAAAATATATTTCATTACTATCTAAGACACATCATCACTTATAAATGGTCTTTGTTTGAGTAGAATGATGTTACAATGTCTAACCATGTATCCCACACATGTCCATGAAAGATATATCACTTGGCCACCAACGACGTTCCCTTGGGGACTGCATCTAATTGGTTACCCACATTAGGATCCTTTGTCAAAACACATTGAATAGAAACCCTATATTGGGTCTGCATTATAATAAGTCACTCATGGGATAAATCTCGTCCCTAGCTGGTAACATTTCCATAAACCAAGTTTTGATGATCCCATTTAATCTAATGTGTCTCAGGTGGCATCAAATGGCCTTATTGGGTAAACCCATTTATATCATCCCACAACTATACATATTGGCGTCTAAAATATCCTACAAAATGGACACTATGTAACAATATGCCAGGTTACACCCCTCAAGTGGTCCCGATGCCTTAAGAAATCAATTGAATAGTCACAACCTTGACCATTGGCAGTCTAGGCATGTAATATTGTTTTGTAAGGGTTCAATATTTCCAATAACACATTAATTAATTCATATATCACCATGACCATTAAATGATATATTTAAAATTAAAACATTTACAAAAGTTTAAAAAATCAACTAATTTAGGAGAGTTACGATCCTATGAGGAATTCTGTTCAAGCCACTGGTATATAATATATTTTTAAATAAAATGTTATTGGTCAAGGGACACCTTCCACATGCAAGAATCCTTCACCATAATTTCATAGCATGAAATCATCTTCATAAGCATGTCCAAGCCTCACCTTGGACCAACAACTAATCACCATCAAACTGATGCTCTAAATCATTCTGTGATCACCAAACCATTCATTATAAACATCAAAAGGATTTACATTAAATATTTGATAAAAATAATAATGGTTCCCCAATTACCATTGTGATTACTTGATGAACGATAATCATATCCAATGACACATGGAAGGATTATCACACACCCAGGATCAAACATGGTCAAAGGCCCCAATAGAAGATTTAAAAATAGAATTACATTTAATTTAAATTTATGAAAATATAATATAATTTAAATAAAATTAAAAACCACAATGAAATAGAATATTAATATAATTAAACACTATCTGAAGACAAAATCAATCTATTCTACATGAAATCCCCATCCGATCGGGTCAATTCAAATATTATTTAATGGAATCATCAATTTACCATAATAAAAAGACATAAAAATGTTTGAAAAAGAGAGGGATTAGATTATTGGAGTTCCTCAGATTTTGAGTCAGTCCATGAATCACAAAAAAACAAAAAATCTACTCCAAAATGAAGAGTAGTTAAGAGGAGGATGCGGAAGTGAGTTTTACAGTTGAGATCAAAAATATGTGAAGAATGTTTATCCCATCAGAAAATCATAAGGGGGAAATATAGTAAATTTTACCATTAAATGTCCCCACCACAGAGCATGTACCCATCACCAGTGATCACATGGATCAATTATTAGATAATGTTTGTCTATCAGTTTATTGTTGGGCTATACTTGGAAAAATTTACTACGTAGGACAATAGATAAATTTTACCTATCTGAAAACTATATTGTGTCTCTATGATACAAATAAATTTTATACCCAAAACCTACAGGTTCACCTGATTCTCACTCAAAACATATAAGAAAAATATTACTTCTATTAAATTTAAAAAAATTGTTTTTTGATTGATCTTATAGAATACTATTGCGAACCTGTGATCAAAAAATATATAATGAACCAAAAAATTTTAAATTTCTACATGATGCAAGAATTTGTGCAGGTATTTTTATTTTTAAATATTGTTTCAATCCACTACGATTTATTTAATGGAATGATTAATGAGGGTATGATGAGGATTGAGGTTGTGTTGGGGGTTCATGACATGAATGAAAAGGAAAAAATATACATCTAGTCTATGTTTCTTGTTTGGTATTTTTTTGGGAAAACCATGTGCCAAAACAATTCTATCGAAGATGTGGGGTGCATGGTTATACAAATTGTGAAATGAATTTGGAAAAATAAAGTGGTCTTGAAAAATAGAATATATCATGTTAGGAACATGATTAGGAAACATTTTTTATAACCATATGGACAAATCATACCCCCCATTAAAATGAAAGAATATATTATTTCCCCCTTGATATTTCATGTTCCTCAACCGATTTTCTTCCTCAATCTTCATCCTCCATCCCTTGTGATGACCCAAAACCCCCAATACCTCCCAATGATAACTTTCCATCAATTTTGGGCTGTTTGGAGAATCATTGGTTTTAGATTTAAGATATATGTATTTCTAATGCTCATCTTTCATCTCTTATGAGGATTATGGATTCTGGTTTCATTATTTTTCATTCTAAGCAATAAAACTAAACTTTTCCACCAGATTGTATGTTGGGGTTTTAAAAGGGGACGTGAATCTGGATGAAAATATATGGTTACAGAATCATTCATCTACAGAATCATGTTATGTGGATTAAAGACATGTCCTATAGTCTTGAGTGGACTTGTACTTGTGTGGTTGGGTTAATTGTTCCATCTTATATTGAATTGGATGCCTTTAAACATATTTTTTAAAATGTTTTTCCAAATTATGAATTGAGATCATCATCATCACCATGGGATGTATTGAGGTTTACAAAACCAATTTTGGTCCTCCCATGGGGTGATCCATCATTACCCAATAAGAAAAACTATTATGTTATGTGTGGATTTGAATGTTCATAATGTAAATTCCATTACGAACATTTTGGAATTTTAGTTGAGTTGAAAATGGTATTTGATAGTTATGTCTGGACATGGATAATTCTATAAGGCATTATTTTCCTTAATATGGAATGTGTTGGATTAAATATAGTGATTTTTAATTAGTAATCTTGATTTATCCTTGAAATTCTTAAGGGGTTTAATTCATTGTAAATGATGATAATTTTAAAGGGGTTAAAGACTGTAAATTTTTGTATGTGTTAAATTGGATAACCCAAAATAATATATTAATATTTTAAATGGATAATTTATTGGAATTATTGAATATTATTACTATGAGTAATCATAAGAAATGGTAAGTGGGTTAAATGGTATATTCAACATAAATGGTAAATGTGATAATGGATTAAATATTTATGTTGATTTATATGTGGAACAATTATAAAATGAGAATGTTATGTGTATTAGTTTTGTATGGGTTTTGAAATGGTATATGTCGGAAAGGGATAAATAATAATGATCACCTGGCTTGGTATATGTGGGTTTTTATACATGAAGATCTATACCCGTAGGATGGGATAGACTAAGGCATTAAATTGTATCCCTATAATGCTTGGTTTACTAATGGTTCAGCGAGGCTCTATGCACCTAATAGTTTTATTGGATGAGATTACCTGGACCGAGGCTCCATGGTAAGTGTAACTTAATTTTTATTGTAATGACTAACCCTAGTTAAGTAGGGAATTTGAATAATGCCCTTATGCATTCTAACTGAATGGATACATCCGTTATATAAATTATATATATTCCTATCCCATTGAACATGTGAAGAATGTGGAATACGTGATTAAAATTGTTAAAGTGAACATTATTAACTAACGGAACCCATGTAATTATTTACCTTTTCACTAATTATATTTTCAAGTACTATATGTTTAATCATGATATATTATAGAAAAAAATTGTGGTGGCCTACTATGTTGTACTCAAAACCTACTCAGTTTGTTATTGGGTACCTGAGAATATTTCATAGTTTAATGTGAGGAATAAGAGAAATTACCAAATCGATGGAGTTGACTTTGGATTTTGTTTTTCAGGTATGAGTACCCATACTTTATGTTAGGTTCATTTGTTCGGAACTATTTTTTTTGGGTTTTCCTCAATTATGGAAATATGACAATGGAATGGTATAATTATTATTGGTTTGCATTTGTACACTATTATTTGGGAAAGTATGGAAATGAATTTTATATGTTTATTCATTATTGTTTTCATTATATCATATGTATTATGAAGTACCTTACACTGGTAAAGAGGGTATATTCTCCCCATGTGATCTATTATACCCTCATTACTAGTTGGAAACCATTGACATATGCTGAGGAATGGTTGAGGTCATGTGGAGACCAAATTTTGGGCACCTGTAAGTGGATTCGGAGACTAGGATATAACAATGTGGTGTTAGAGAAGTTATTTTCTATTGTCATATTATTTTGGGATGGTATAATATAGATTACCATGTGGAATTTCTTTTCAATAAGCTAATTCATACAATTAACTCACCCAAGTATGGGGGAATGTCCAAGTCCCCAAATTGGCATTATTGTTCATTGTGTGTGTTGATATAATAGAATGATATTTCACAATTCGGTGATGGAATTATTATGAGATGTGAGGTTGATTTGATATTTTTTTCATATATTTTTTTTAATGGGGTTTTTAATTCATTCATTATTGTAGGACTCTAGGGATATGTGAGGAATGTATCATTGTAGTCACACACTTGATGGGTGAGTGATTCCTAAAGGGTAGGATGAATTTTACATTACTCAGAAATTTAATGAAAACTCCATCTATAATGATGATTAATATTGGTAAATATAAAAAATGGTTAATAAAATTTAAAAAATTAAGGTTTATAATGAGATACCATATTTGTAGTAACATGTTGTGAAAGAGTAAATGTGCCTAAGAAGAAATTATTTTGTGTTATATGTAGAAATGGTTTCAAGAATGTATCTAATGAATGGTGTGATTCCATGTATGTTGGATCACCCCATTTTAGACATCACCCATAGAGAGGGATGGTTAATGGAAGTATTATTTATGTTATAATGTTCAATGGGACATTGTTTGAGAAATGGGTTGTTTATAACAAGTGAAGAGACTTACTCAATTTAAATAGCGAGAGTCTTATATTATGTGGCCTAAGATTGTGTTTATAATTATAGAAGAATTACATAATGATGAAGGGTCTTGGTTTGATTAAAATAGTATTTCAGAAAGAATACCTCTATAGAAATTGACTAATAGAATCCACTGATACATGAGAAAATGGGAGTGGAGCAGGTCTGTTATAACTTGGATAATTATTTTCTAGACGTTGGAATGTAAATTATGGTGGCTCATTCCAATTATGTTTGATCTATACATAGTTTTTTAGTGGTAGAACCCTCTAATGTTTTCTAGAGGGGGTGGACAATAGGTTTCATAGTTCTAGATAGAGTCCATCTAGATGATTTCAGGTCACATTGATAACTCTATAGAGAAGAAAGACAAGCTTTTGTCATATTTTTTGTGGGTACCAGTGAGGCACAAATGGGATATCATGGTTTATAAAAACCACGATAACAGTATCCTATGTATGTAAATGAAGTAAACGATTCTAGAACACTTCGATCCATATAATTTCAGAAAAGAGTAGGGGGATTTTATGAAGCTGACTCAGGGAACTATTTCAGAGATAGATTACTTGGCCCACTTCACAGACATGCAACACTATTTCTCATCATTTGTAGGGGATGATACCACTATTTCATGAGAATTAAAAGACATATATAGACATGAGATTATGTACTTGGTGAAAATGTTTAATTTTAATTGGTTTTCAGAAGTGGTGGATCTTTCCCTTATTTCATAAGGATTCTTTAGGGAGGCCTCAGGGGGAAGACATGTCCTTCCATTTGGATGTACAAGTATTGTGACTTCTGAGGAAATGAAGTCATGTTTCACAAGTCTTCACCAGAGTGGTAGCAGTAAGGGTTATCATAATATATTATTATCCCCTGAAGTTGGGGACCATGTGTTTTTTATTAGTGGTGAATGTCGGGAAACAAATAAGGATATTGATATGTTCTACTAGTTGTGTGATGAATATGTTATATAATGGGGCATGGGAAGAGGTTCAGTATGAACCATCGATATCTAATCACTAATGAAGGATACGTCTAATTTGTGGAAGGTTGCCGGTTACCCAATATCACGTTGGCATTTGACGCTCTATTGGTAATACCAATAAAGGTAAAAGGTGTAGTCCTATAGGATTACAACATCCCTTCAGCGTGGGTTGTGCAGCACTAGGGATTCAGACTGGGGGTCGGGGCTAAGGTCAAAGTCAATACTATGTAGTTCAACTAACACATGATGCTTCTATGGTTGGACCATCGATTGCTCGAGTTATGAATCTTATGGATTCTATGATTACTAGTTCATTATTTGATAAATGTTCCACAAACTCTTTTATATCTACTCAGTTTGTCGTTTGTTGGGTCTAGGAGTGGAAAGTTTTAATGAGGTAATGTTGATTGATACACCATTAAGGATGTGATTAGAAAATATCGAGAAGTGTAAGAGGTGATCACTCATGGATAGTGGGCACATTTCCTATTTGAATTGTTTGTTATTGATATTTTGGTATTTGATATAGTACTGTGTACGGACTAGATTATGTTATATTAAGCGTGTGATTATTTTAACCACTGTAGGGTAACATTATTGACTTTTGTTTGAGACACGTATTTCCATAATGGTGAATGGGATGTTCAGTGTGGTTGTGAATATCTAGTTTAACAGTATTTTGTAAAAATAATGGCCCATGTGAATTATATAATGATTGATGATGTGGGTGTGGATCAGTTAGTCTTCCTTAATATGGTGGATCTAAAATAGTCTGTGTTTCTGGATAAATTATCAAGGCGTAAACCAAATAGGGATGTTGAGTTCACAACAGCGTTGTTTTCAGGTGTAATACCAGTTTCCATTCACTCATACAGAGTGGCACCCAATGAACTTAGGGAATGTGAAATGTAGTTTTTTGGAATGGGAGATCAAGGGGATTATTAATCCACATACATAACATTTTGGATATCATGTGTTTTTCTCTAAATTTTATTGATCCTTGTGACTATGTAACTTTTATGGTATGATTAATTAGATTCTAATTAATAAACGATATTGTTGACACCAGAAAATGCATCCCCAAAATTTTCCAAATGCTTCCATAAATTAACCAAGATCTGTTCCCTTTTCAGAAGAATTGATTTTAAAATTCATAGAGACCGAACAGAGTTACCGATTAGGATTTATGGACATTTGATTTTGGGCTAGAAAAATGGTCCACGATGCTCATTCGTAGAGCCTATTGTGAATGTATCTGCTTCACAATGTCCATTTTCTTCATGATCCGATCGTGAAAATATCTACTCTGCTGCATCAATTTTTATTCACGAGCCGATCATGAATGTATTTACTTCACAATGTCATTTTTTATTTGGGATTTGATCACAAATTTATGTGCTCCACGACATCATTTTTTCTTCACGACATGCATTTGGGATTGGAAGTATGCTTATATGACCTTCATCTCCTATAAATCCCAAGATCACCCCTTCATATAGACGATTACGCCGATCAATGGGCTGCCAATCGCTCCAATTTTGTGGAGCACCCGAGCTCGACAAAGTGAGGCCTTTCGCGCCATTTGCAAAGGAGGGAGCACCTTCAGGTTTCTCGAGGATCCATGAGACTCGCTTTGCTCCGCGAGTGGCATTTTCTCGGCGAGCCCCCTAAGCTCCGCAAGGCCCCATGACCTACAAGAAATATTTCCTTCATGATATTTCCCCATGATGACCACATGCTCCGCGAGCATCCTTCCTTCACGAAGCTACTTCACGAGACACCATGCTCCTCGAGAACCCTTACTACACAAAGCTACATCACCATGAACTATCCCGTGCGAGGAACTTGCATTACCACCAGTCGGTATATACCGCGGGGCCTGCGCCCCCACACCGCTACTTAGAGTCACTAACGGGCTTCAGTCTCGTCCATCCCGGCTGGTACCGTCGCTACCATCACTGACCCCTATGAAAAATGGAGATTCACACCACAAAATTCTAGGTCAGGGATGTTGGCACTTTCTACTACACCCTTATATGAAGCAACCATTCACCTATGGAATGTCATGATTCGAGATACTCCTCCAAATAACAAGAAATACCTTCAGATGAAATATTCCCCTAAAAATGTTTCTCATGCTGTTAGTTGAGATTCTCAAAATCAATTCCTTCATTACCTTTAGTTGATCCATTCCTCATGGAGCTCATCCTATCCCTATCACTTGGCTTGTATACTAGGTTGAACCAGAATGGGTCGCTCTTATGTAAGTCCCAAAACCAACCATTTCTAGGTGCCATATTCCATCTTGTCCTCTCTACATGACTATAAATTGTTGTACATCCTATGTTCAAAACATAGGATCCCTCTTGCTCTTTATGATAGATGCCTTATGTGCCAAATATAAGATGTCGATATTCTTATCTTAATGACTCTAAACTATAGATCTCCCTATTATCCAAACATAGGAGGCCTTTTTCTAAAAATGGGATATGCCTTATGCGCCTAACAAAAGATTCCAATAGTCCTATCAACATGAATATAAACTATAGTACTCCCAGTCATCCATAACATATGAAGCCCCATTCTCCAAACTATAGATGCCTTACTTTCCAAGAATAAGGTTCCAATAGTCCTATCTACATGATTGGAAACTATAGTACTCTATATGTTCCAAACATAGGATTCCTCTGGCTCAAAAAAATATATACCTTATGTTCCATGCATAAGATTCCAATAGTCTAATCTACATGACATTAATCTGTAGTACACTCTATGTTCCAATCATAGGATACCACTTTCTCCAAACAAGGGATTCTTTATTCACCAATCATAAGATGCCAATAGTCCTATCTGTATGACTTTAAACTATAGTTCACCATATGTTCCAAAACATAAGATGCCTCTTTCTCCAGACAATAGAGTCCTTATTCTCTAAGAATTGGATGCCATTAGTCATATATATATGACTACAAACTGCAGTATTCCCATATGTGAAAAACATAGGAAGCATCTTCCTCCATTAAAGGGATTCCTTATAGGACAAATATAAGATGCCTCATTCCATGATTATTGGGACATAATTTCAAAAGTTTTGGAGTCCATTCAATCATTCCATCAATCCACCTCATGATTTTCATTTCTTTCATTCATATTTTCATCCTCTTTCATGTCTGAAGAGACCCCCTAACTGCCTGGGCCCATGCCACCTCAACTCACCTACTATCCTGGGCTAATGGCCTGGAAGACACTAGACAACAGTTCGAGTCAGGTCATGTGCTTCGAACTTGGTCAACAATCAACCCCCACATGTTTTCCCCATTTTCAGGACAATGTTGTATGGATGTTGTGTTTCGAACGTGGTCAATTGTTATCCTCCATCATCATACCACCCTCCCCGTGTTCCGAATGTAGGACATGTGATTCAAACTTTTCAACTACTTTTTTTCAGACTAATTCTAATGCCCTTGGCATTATCCCACTTATGCAATAACGCAGAAGTGTAGACCTCAATTATATTCCTTGACCAACCAGTGAGTTGAGATGCCCTCATGACCATACATGAGAATGACACCCATGAAACATCTATGCATAAGACCCATTCACCATTCCCGCTCCTCATCGGCACCAGAGAAACATTCATTCGTAAGCCCCACTAACCAGTTTCCACTCCTTAGCGGCACCTGGTCAACTTCAATGTGTAAGCCCCATTAACTATTCCCACTGCTCAGTGGCACCCAGACAACATCCATGTGTATGTCCCATCCACCAGTGTCACTCATCAGCTACACGCAGGTAGCTTCCTTGCGTAAGCCCCATCCACCAGTGCTGCTCCATAGGGGCACCTGGGATGCTTCCAAGAATAATCCCCAGTCACCATTTCCACTCCATAGAGGCACCCATGCAACATCCTTACATAAGCCCCATTAACCACTTTCTCTCATTAGAGGAAGCTGATCAGCTACTTTGTGTAAGCCTTATCCACTAGTTCCTCTCTATAGGGGCACCATGGAAGCTTCCATGCATAAGCACCATTCACCATTTCAGCTCCATAGTGGCACCTGAGCGACATCCATGCATAAGCCCCATCTACCGTTGCCTCTCTGTAGTGGCACCCGAGCATCATCCTTGTGTAATCTCCATTCCCCAATCATCATGGACACGCCTTTGCCCATGATAGTTAGGTCTGTTACTGGCTCTTTTTTCTCACACAGAGCACAACTCATGTGATATTAGAGTAAATACTAACCATGAAATCATTCTTGGTCTTCCATAGAATGTAATCCCAAAACCCTTCCTAAACTACATTGGCATTATCCTTGACATGGTGAGGTACGTAAAAATCCTCCATGTGGTTCAGGATTAACACCGACTTGGTGCCGACCATCTTCACGTTGGTTCACCAAGCCCCTCTTCTAAACCACATGAATTTTGATCCTTGCTAAGGAAAGGTATGATGTAATACTCCCTAAGTTTCAATCCCACCATCGATTAGTTCTGACCACATTCACATATGTTCCCACCCCTTTCCGAACTTGGAGGACTTCGATCCTTTCTTAGGCAAGGTACGTAGGAAGCATCCCTAAGGTTCATTCCCACTATCAATTTTTCTGGACCACATTCATGTCAGTCCAACAATTCCCCCATACCCGAACTACGTAGTCTTTGATCTTTTCCAAGGAATTGTATGTATAAATCCTCACTGAGGTTCAAGCCCAACATCAATTCGGTCCTTACAATCTTCATGTCACTGAACCAAGCCCATTCCAAACTACACGGTCTCTAATCCTTACTAAGGCAAGGTATGTTGGAAGCATCCAAGAGATTCATGCCCAACATCCATTGGTTCCAAACCCCTTTACATCGGTTCTTCAAACCTCTATTCTGATCTACGTTGGTTTGATCCCTAACTCCATGATAGGGTACGTAGGATGCATCCATGAGGTTCACTCCCAGTCAGCGGAAAGCAGTTGTGACCCCAATCTATGGTAATCTGTTGTTCCTATCCTGTGGTAAGATATTTTGAATCAATCTGATGGTAATATTTTGTGTCCCCCAAACAACAGAAATTCATTGTGTCTCAAAATCAACGGTAATCCGTTGCATTCCCCAATCAGTGGTTAGCCATTGCACCCCCTTCAGCGGTAAGCAGTTGTAGCCCACTCTATTGGGAATCACATCTCTTGTCTGTCCCAGTGTCATCAAACCAACCATGGGATGCTTACCACGTGTAAGCCCCAATTTAATATCAGGTCACTATCCTATGCATAAACCATGATTCTATGCCCTCACTAAACTACACGTACATTGATTCCCTTCCACGGGGATGCATAAGTAGTCTTGTCGAGGCCCAAGCCCAACATCACTGTCGTCCTCACGTCAGTTCCGTCTCATTCTCCACCCCTTTATTCAACCTTCCATCATCCGCCTTGATTCTTAATTAGGCCACCACATACTAGTGAGATCAATCCATCCACCTGGGTAGATAACTATGCATAAGTCCCACACAATCCATAACCATCCCACCAAGAGTCTCCCTCTTGCAAGGGCTGCTGACCACGACTAATCCTCAACATGTCTTTGAGTCATTGTCCTTGGTGTACACCCCGATTCATACCCCTTTTGAATGACGTGGGTTTTGATCCTTGTCTCCTTGACAAGGTACATTAGAAGCATCCTTGAGGTACAACCCAAATAAATGGTGCCCCATGGAGAGGACCCTCCATCTTATAACCCTCCCTTCATGGTGTCCAGATCATCCTTCATAGTTTGATATCTTCCCTTTATGGGACGCCACCTAAGGTTCGTCCTTATTGATCATTCTGATCTATCTAACTGGTAAACAATCTAGGTTCACCCTCCTAGGTGTGTACTAATATGATCCATCTCTATGGAGTGTTCTGATCACTCTCTGTTCGTCATTACAAGAGGTTAAGCTTGCGGCATAACTCATGTTAAATAGGAGAATCTTGAGGAAAACATTTGATGAAACTCCTCTGGAATTACAATCACAACATGATGTTAAAATCTTGGAATATCCCGTGTTGAACATGGGAAGAAGAGGAAAACATCAGGGACATGACTCTAGCATAAAATACCCCACAATCGATGTGGGTTTACTCGGGCTATGCGTTATTGATATGCCCTCTTGTGAAGAAGAATACAGGTTCACAAATGTCCATGCACCTCGAGATGCCTTGACAATCCTGAAATTAAAATCTACTATGACTGAAGGTCGCTGATCTGTCAAGAATACATGGAATTTCTTGATGGATGACGTGTAATTAACCGGTGTCCACAAAGAAATGGCCCCAGGAAAGAGATTCGAGAACAACTTCTTAATCTATGAGGGATACCCGGACAAGGTAACGAGCTCTGGGGAGGAATCCACAGAAGGAGATACTAACATCCCATCGTCCCATTTTGATGTAAGAGCAACCGTCCAAAAATAAGCAACAGATGCCTCCTGCCATTGGAAAGCGGGAAAGCAGGGTAATAGACCAGTGTGTCCATGATAGAAGGATGAGCACACTCTGACGAAAGCGTCAGAAATTGAAATGGTGAAACCTAAGTGAATATCATATCTTTTAATAGTGAGTAGACAAGTGATGTCGGGAAATTTGAGGCACCGCCCATGTGAATCCCCTCTCATTACTATGTGAGAGGATGAGTACCCTCAGGGGTGTGAAGACTGTGGTCCATCGACTCCTTGTCGACTCCACCGCCTTATGAGGCCACATTGGGGAATCCAACCTAGATTACATCGGCTCCACACTAACTCTTCGGTGTTAAGAGGCCGAGAAGGGGCACCCGCCCCTTCCTCCATCGGCTCCTCGCCGACTCCGACGTAGTAAGAGGCCGCGCATGGGGCACCCACTAGCAAACTGCAGTGCCTCCTCACCGACTCTACCCCCTTAAGCCCTCGGCCCGGGGAATCCTCCCCCAACTCCATCGGCTCCTCGCCGAATCCACTTCCTTAAGAGACCTTCCAGGGGCATCCGCCCCAGCTCCATGTGCTCCTCAATGACATTGCCTCCTTAAGAGGCCGTACATGTGGAACCCGCCCATGACTCCATCGGATCCTCACCGACTCGACTAACTTAAGAATCCTCCTAGGGGGCACCCTCCCCCCAACACCATCGACTATTAGCTTACCCCGCCCCATAAGAGGCTACGTTGGGGGCACCCGCCCCCCGGCTGCATCAAATCCCCGCCAACCCCATAGCCTTAAGAGGCCATCTAGGGGGCACCCTCCCCCTTACTCCTTCGACACATAGCCAAACCTTCTTCCTTAAGAGGCTGTTCAGGGGGCACTCACCCCCTTAAATCCATCAGCTCCTCACCAACTCCCCCGCCTTAAGAGGCCGCACAAGGGGCACCCATCCCCCGACTCCCTCGGCTCTTAGCCGACTCCCTCACCTTACGAGCCTGTGCAGGGGGCACCATTCCCCTGACCCCATCGGATCCTCTCCGAATAATCTGCCATTAGAGGATGTGTAGGGACATCCACCCCCAACTCAATAGGCTCCTCTCCGACTCTACTGCCTTAGGAGTCCACTCAAGGGCATCCCCCCTTGGATGCATCAGCTCCTCGCTGACTCCGCTGACTTAAGAGGCCGCGCAGGGACCCACCCCCTGACTTCATTGGCTCCTCACCAATCCTTCTGCCTTAAGAGGCCATGTAAAGGGCATCAACCACTTGACTCCATCGTCTCCTCGATGACTCATCCACCTGAACATGCCATGTAGGGGGAAACCTCCCCCAGACTACATTGGCTCCTCACCGACTCAGCCACCTTAAGAGGCCGCGAAGGGGACATATGCCCCCCAACATTATCGGCTCCTCGATGACTCCTCCGCATTGAGAGGACACACATGGGGCATATTCCCCTGACTCCATGAGCTCCTCGTCAACTCCACTGCCTGAAGAGGTCGTGTAGGGGGAATCCCACTCCCCGACTCCATCGACTATGCACCGACTCCACCATCTTCAGAGGCCGTGTTGGGTTCATCCGCCCCATACTTCATCAGCTCCTTTCCGACTCTACCACCATAAGAGGCAGCGCTGGGGAATCCGTCCTATACTCCATCGACTCCTTGTCGAATCTGCTGCATTAAGAGGTCATGTAGGGGAATCTTCCCCAGACTACATAGGCTCCTTGCCGACTCTGATGCCTTAAGAGGTCACGTAGGAGGCATCCGTCTCTCGACTCCATCTACTCATTACTGACTCTTCATCCTTAAGAGGTCACACATGGGAATCAACCCCCGATTCCATCATCCCCTCGCCGACTTTGCCGCCTTATGAGGCCGCACATGGGCATCTTCCCCCGACACCATCATCTCCTTGCTCACTAAGTTTCCTTAAGAGGCCGTGTGTGGGTAATCCATTCCTGACTCCATAGGCTCCTCGCCGACTTCGCAACCTTAAGAGGCCATACTAGGGCATCCGCCCCAACTCCAATGGCTACTCACAGACTCCACCGCCTTAAGAGGCCACACTGGGGTATCCGCCCCCAGAATCAATCGGCTCCCCCCGGCCCCGATGCATTAAGAGACCACGCATGGAATCATTCCCCAAATCCATCAGCTCCTCACTAACTCTGCCACCCTCATGGGGGGGGGGGGGGGGGGTTCATGGGGAACCCACCTCCAATCCAATGATGCATCTCCAATAGCACCAAATTGCACTTGGAAGCTCCTCCCCGAACCACCATCACTAGAAACGGGAGTCCTCAATATAGCCTCCATAAGACACTACAAAGGCTTCTAGGCCCTCCAGGCTCCTTCTCCCCGTCGTAAGGATGATCTAGACTCCCATGCCACCAGTGATCTATCGCCCCACAATTCTGATGATCCAAGATTCCACACCTACCAGGCTCCTTCACCCCATTGTACTGACATTCCGAGCATCCACATCATCTAGGCCCATTTCCCACATCATACCGATGATCCTAGCTACAACTCCTTCCATGCTACTTCGCCCTATCATACAGATGTTTCAGGATTACACACCATCTGAGACCCATTTCCCCCATCGTATCGTCTATCCCGAAATCCATGCCTTCTGGTCTCGATCTCCAATATCGTACCTATGTTCCTGGATTCCATGTCTTTTAGGCTCCTTCCCCCCATCGTACCGACACCGCACACATCCACACCATCCTGACCCCATCACGATATCTTACCAACACTCTAGGAATCCATGCATTCTGGGCTCTATCTCCCCTCTAGACCGAGGGAATACAATCATCGAGGGCACCATCACGACACATTGTGTCATCCCAACATAGGAATTGCATCAACTACATAGGTCTTTCCTACGACATCAACACCATCTTGTAGAATTTTCACCATGAGGTAGCCCAACTCACACATGGAGAACATCCATGCATTAGTTGGGGGAATTTTAGGGTAATCCCATCATAAGGATTTTCCAATCATTCTCAAGGATCACATATCACCAGAATGAGGTAGAGATAACCATCCAAATATTAACAAAAACCTTATTGTTCCGCGTACTTGTTGCACGACATTAAACAGCATAACAACCATCATCTTCGTCCAGAATGACGTTAAACAGTTCATCAGATTCCTATAAGAAGTTAAATTTTTCATATTCTTCATGCATAACACTAAACTGCATTATCATCCTACAAAACATTAATCAGCTCATGTTCATCCCACATGATGTTAAACTTCACATTATCATCCTTCATGATGTTAAACTATTCATGTTCATCCTCTAAGATGTTAAAATGTTCATCTTCATCTTGTATGATGATAAAATAAATTATCGTCTCCCATGACGTTAAACTACATTACCGTCCGTCATGACATTAAACTGCTCATTATCATCTTGTATAACATTAAACTCCTCGTCATAATCATGCATGACGTTAAACTACATTATCATCCTTCTTGAAATTAAATTTCTCATATTCGTCCTCCATGAATTTAAACTTCACTATCATCCTGTAGATGTTAAACTATTCATTATCATCATGCATGACTTTAAACTACTCATCTTTGTCTCGCATGATGTTAAACTGCATTATCATCCTGCATGGCGTTAAACTGTTCATCATCATCTGTTATGTCATAAAACTGCATTACCGGCTATCATGCTGTTGAACTACTCATTATCGCCCTACATGACCTTAAACTATATGTCTTCCTACATGACGTTAAATTGTATGTCATCCCACATGACGTTAAACTATATTTCGTCTGACATTACGTTAAACTGTATATCCTCCCACATGATGTTAAACTGTATGTTGTCCCACATGATGATAAATTGTATGCAGTCCTACATGACCTTAAATTGTTTCGTCTTCAACCTGATGTCAAAATACGTGATCTATCTGAACTGCAGAACGTAAAACCAATCATCACTCATCCCACAAGACAACAACCTGAAAACTGGCCTGGACATTCAATCTGAGGCCTAGCCTTAGTTCCATTGACCTATTCATCCCCCATGGCCCATTTCTCATCTAGGATTGTGTGGTTTGGTATGGACTTACACCCTTTTTCACCTCAGGATATTTTTTCCATGCCACAAATATCCCCATGAGACATACCTCCTCCAACTATCATTTTTCTCCACAAGTACATGTCCTTCAATGCATTGTGAAAACCATCATTTTGGTTCCCAACATCACTCATATCCAAAAGGACCACCGAATGACATGGATGATTGGAAAAATGGCTCTCCTACGATCTCGGTACAACGTCCTCAAGAAATTTGGATAAAAATTTGATAGAAGTCCCATGTTTCGAATATGGTCAGTGGTCGACGCTCAATTTTTCTCCCAACCCTGGTCACACAATATGGATACTGTGTAGCCAACATGGTCATCCATTATCCTCAATCACTCTTTTCGTTCTGTAGTCTCCATATAGTAGGCATGATGATTCACCGTTTCTACCCATTTGTACATTTCACATGATATTAAATTGGTAATCTAAGGTTCGTGCTCTAGTACCATAATCTTTGATCTACTGTGTCCATACTTCATGACATAAAACGACACATAATCTTCGATAACTATGTTTTTCTTTATTCCCATCCTCATGGGATATATAGAACTGACTAAATATTTTGTCTTTAGGTCCATCCATGTTTCATCGAAACCACCTTATCATCCTGACCCCCAAGCCTAAGTCCTCCATTTCTGAGGATATGTGGTGTTGTATGGGACTACATCCACATTCACATCAGGTTTGTAACAATCATGGAACATACCTCTCTCTCCTGAGCTCCCTTTACTCCCATTCCCTACACTCATCATTTGGAGTCAGCTTATTCAATGTTGAGCCCCTAGAACCTCATTCGACTTTCAACAATGTTCCCCAGAGCACACTGGTTCAGCGCAAAGAGTTTTGGATCATACATGGTCATGTGATCACCCCTTTTTTGGATTCGTGGTCCACTTCATTTGGTCTTCTATCATCATTCTCATATAAAAGGGGCCCCGAAAGGTATGGATGGTCGGTGTAAGGTCCCTCCTATGATTTTGGGAAAACATCATCGAGGATCTCAAATATCAAATTGATACAAGTCACGCGTTGCGAATATGGTAAGCAGTCGATAGTCATTTTTTGTTCCCATTTCAGGTCACAAGATATGGATTCTATGTTTCAAACAGGGTTAGTAGTTATCCTCCATCGTCACACCACCCCATGAAGCCAAAAATGTTGGTTGCATGATTCAAAACATTTCCCTCTCCATCATGTCCAAGTGGAATTCCGATACTCTTGGTACTATCCCTCATTGTGCATTTTCACGTTAGGAAAACAATGTAATGGTATGGAGTTATTAGGGGATCCACACTATTATCCATGTTTCAGGTATTCCAAGTGTTTCAAATACCTTATTCGCCTTTGTTTCCCACATCAAGCATAGCTCACGTGGACTTAGGGATTTGGTTGAGGTTTGCACCTGTTTGGAAGAGTCTCACTTATCCATGGATCGAACTCTAAGACCTCAAAGAAATATCACTCTCTATCCTCATCGCATGAAGTTAAACTACATGATATCCCTTAAGAACTATTTATGGCTTAATTCCTATCCTTAGGGGATATGTAAGAACACTCATACATTCTGTCGGCGTGTCCATCCCTATGAATCTTAAATAATACCCCTTTTTCGACCCCTTGGCCGGATCTCTCTGAGGATCATGTGGTATGGTGAGTACCTAATTGGTCCTCAATCACGTCCTTTTTGGAAACAACTACACTAACTGTCTCCCTTATCCCTTTCTAACATGGTCTGAGTTCTATGACCCAAAACTAAAATCTCCCTATGGGAACTGCGCATCTGGTTTGGCTGCTTCACCGCCCTGCACAAAGTCCATCAAACAAGGTCCCCTCTAAATGGTCCACTCGACGGCCATAAGCAAGGAGTGTGCGACCCAAGGACCATTGTCCCTAGAAAGAGACTCGAATCCCACTATTTTATGCATCTCATTGGAGTACTCAAATGTAGTGTGGAAAGGAGTCCAAGGTGTTGATGTTTCACATAATGTCGTCCTCGTTTGATGTACCTGCATCTTCATCCCTTTATTTGGATTTCATCCTCCTCTTCATCAAAAGGGAAACCCTTTACAGCTTGGTATTAGTTCACATAGACTTACCTACAATCTTGGGCCAACACGCCTGAAATCCATGGATGACATTTGTGACAGGTCACGTGTTTCGAACATGGTGAACGATCGACCCTCATTTCTCTGTCCCCATTCCAGGATTACGTGAAATGAATACAGTGTTTCGAATATGGTAAAAAGTTATCCTCTATCATCGAATCACTGTCATTGTGATCCAAATCTCGAGAATCAATATTCATATCTTTCCACTCCCATAGGTTTTAGTGGAATTCCATCACACTTAGTTCACCATCCTTTATGCGTTTATGTGCAGTTACAATGAATATTAGTAATACTGGGAATTCGTTCACCTAGCGTCCCGTTGCACCTAATGTGTGACTCCCTGTACTAGGGAAATCCCACTACTACTCCTTGATTCCAACATCAAGCAATCCTCTGGGGGGCTTAGTAGTTTTGGTGGGGTGCATACTGCTGCAGCTATACCACACAGGCCTTTCGTTCGGCATGATGTTAAAATACACTATTAGAACTACATGTGGCATGATTTCCATCCTTAGGGGATATGTATGAATTCCCAGAAAACTTATCTTGTTCCCATCCCAGTTTTATCTTTTGGACCCCAAACCTAAAAAACATCCTCAAGGGATATGTGATGTGTTGTAGACTGCTTATTTCCTCATTCAAGTCTAGTTTATAGATACCACATCATGTACTCACCTTTTGGTATATCCCCTTTAACTCCCCATCCCAACATATGACCTTAAACTACACGGGTCCATATGTCCTCAATGCATGAATTTAATCTTCACTTCTTCATTGACCACATTCAGGATACCCCACAATAATAAGGGGAAGCATCAGCTTCCTCGCTAGAGAGGATTCCCCATACCTGCATTGGTCCCTAAACACAATGTACTCAATAACTACCTTTTGATTAATTCTCATCCTTATGGTATTTGTAGAAACACCCATGCATTTCACCTTGGTAATATCCCCAGGGTCTCTAACCATTATGTCCCCTCATCCCGGATTACAGTCCAGTTTCAGTGACCTTAAAGAAGGATCCTACAGTCCATGAAACATTACATTAAACTGATAGCCTTGGTACATGTATTATGACCTTAAAACAGTGTGAAAAATCCTCACCATACGATGTTGAACTATGTGTATATCATACTCCTTGACATGACATATATCTACAAGGTATTCTAGGTCCTCACCAGCAAGGTCCTATTAGAATGTAGTTATGATCCCTAATCCGACCGATGTGCTCACAAAGTGTGTTTCCACCACAGTGGCGTAACTTCAAGAGTACTGGAATATATTTAAACAACCAATCACTCCAACCATCATGATTTTTGTGCCCTTTATTTGATCCCTCTTCATCTTTCATGTCTAAAGTATCCCCTAACTGTACGGATGCTTGGACTAGGGCTCGTGTATTGTCCTAGACAAATGTTTCAGAAGACTCATGGATGACATTTTGATTCAGGCCTCGTGTTTAGAACATGGTCTGTGGTTGGCCCTCAAATTTTATTCTCATTTTATGATAACACAATAAGGATACTTTTCTTTGATCATGGTCAATAATTATCCTTAATTGTCATGCCATTCGTACAGAGTTCTGAACCATGGGTATCATGATTCTGATTTTCCACTCCACACTATTCATATTGATTCCAACGCCCCTTGAATTACCTTGATTGTGCCCCATAGAATGGGAAAGAAGCATGTCAGCTATCCAGGGAGCTATGTTCTCAATAGGTGACCACTCTCTCTTTTGAGATACTCCCAATGGAGATCGATGTCTTGTTCCGATCCCAATACGTTTTCTGCTGTTTGGCACTATAAAATATGTGAATAACCTTATATTATATCCCGTTTCCCACAAAAATCATGTGTCACGCGGGCTTAAAGATTTATTCGGTTGTTTCCTTAATGAGATCGAGATATAATGGACCCTAAAGTAGGCATTTTCCTTAGTTGTTTCCTCAGAACGCTATCTGTGTCACCCTCCTCGTCCTTGTAGTAACCCATTCTAAGTGGGGGCATATGTTGACATCAGAAAACGAATGAATTTATTTTCCAAATGCTACGATTCATTATCCAATATCGTTTCCTATATCGTAATCTTCGATTTGATAGGTCGTAGATCCCGAACAAAGATACAGTTTAGGAGATATGGAAATTTGATGTCGGGCTGGAAAACTGATTCGTGAAGCTCATTCGTGGAGCCCCTTTTTGGATCCAATTACGAAAGAATCTGCTTCGCGGTGTCCATTTCAATCATGACCCAATTACAAACATATCGGCTCTCTGATGTCACTTCTTCTTCATTAGCCAATCGCGAATGTATCTGCTTCGCGACGTCATTTTTTCTTCGCGAGCTCATCACGAATGTATCTACTCTACGACGTCATTTTGGCTTTGCGGTGCTCATTTGTGCTTCACGACGCACTCCACTGACCTCCATCACCAATAAATACCCAAATCACCCCTTCATATGGATGGTTACACTGCCCCATGGGTGGCCGATCACTCCCATTTTGCGGAGCTCCCCAGCTGCGTGAAGGGATGCCCTTCGGGCCCATTGTGAAGGAAGGAACACCTTTAGGTTGTGCGGGGATCCATGAGCGGCTCTTTTCGGCGTGATCCACCATTGATCTAAGAGCCACCTTTTCACCATGAGGCCCCATGCTCAACAATAAATCTTTCCTTCATGATGTTTCCTGGCGAAGACCATATGCTCTACAAGAATCCATCCTTCGCGATACTGCTTCGTGAGACTTTGAACGGCTTTTACCTTCGCGCCCACTGGTCCATAACACGGGGTCTACCCCCCGCACACCCTCTCAGGGTCACGGCCTGACTACTGTCCTGGCCCTACGGTCAGGTCCCTTTTCTATGGTCACAGACTCCAACAAAAAATGGAGAGTCACAACGTGATCTTCTCAGGCCGGGAAGTTATTATTTTCCACTATGCCATTATGTGCAACAACCTTCAACCCATAGAATTCCATGATTCAAGATACTCCTCCAAACACCAAGAAATACAATGATTTGACATATTCCTCACAGTTCAATTCTTATGTCATCAGTTGAGAATATCATCATCAATTCTTTGAGTACCTTGAGATGTTATATACCTTAAAGAACTCATACAACCCCTATCACTTCTCTCATATACTTGGTTGAATTGGAATGGTCCGCTCTGGTGTCAGTCCCATCACCATCCATTTCTAGGCGCCTTATTCCCTCTTGTCCTCTCTACAAGATTATAAACTGTAGTGCACCCAATTTTCCCATCATAGGATGCCTCTAGCTCTATATGAGAGATTCCATATGCACCAGGAAAAATATGCCAATTGTAACACCCCAAGATTTCAAATTACGTTATTTCTTCAATGTAATTCAATAACTTACACTACACACAACACCGAGTTCAAGCGCACCACAACTTACCAAACTAGACGTTCAAAAGCAGTTATGAATATTATTAACTGAATAATGAACTATTTATAATCCTTATAATTTTGGAATCTCTATTATGAGTTTCTTAGACATAATTCATTTTTTTCAGATAAAAGAAGTATTTTTCAAAAAATGCACTTTTACCGCATTTTAATGGTGAACCATTTTTAAATACACTACTTGAATCTTTTATATATTTGACATAATAAACATCTTCTTTAGAATCGGGATGTAAGAATTTAGTTTCAATAAATTTTTTATGTTTTAATGATATCTTTCATATTTGGGTTAATAGTGAAAAATACTATATTTTATCTGAAAACAACTTTTCTAATCAAAATAATTTATAGTGTTAAATTATACATTTTAATATTTTGAAAGTACAAATACATTATATTTTTACGATTTAATCCATTTCTGGTCATTTTAATTAATTTCACTTTGATATTGAACATAAACAATTTTCAATCTTATGATATATAATGTTTCTTAAAAATGCGCCTTTGGGTTTTGACAACGAGAATTAATTTTAAATTAATAAATTCAACTTCTATGTTTTTAATTCGGTAAAATAGACTTCATTTTTGGATTCGGAATACCAAAATTAGCTTAGGGTTAATTTTAGGTATTTTTCTGAAAACATTCAATTTTTGATGAATAGTAGAAAACACTGAGTTATAGTTTAAAAACGAAATTTTATTGAAATAATTTTTTATTTAATTTAAATTTATTTATAGGAAAAAATAAATACATAATACCTATATAAGTTCCATGTAATTCATTGGAGTCAGTTTGTAAGAATTTTGGATATATAAAAATGTTATTGAACTTTTCATCGTCTTTTACACACATCCTAGGAGAATTTGCAAATTTACAGAAAACAAAATTTTACTGCTTCTGTGAGTGGAATTTCGAAAATCTGAGAGACACGATTAATATGAAGGAGTAAATTGTGCTTCAGTAAAATAAAAATAATTTTTTTGTGAATAGTAACTTTTTACATTTATTTGCCACAGTTATAAGTAAATAGTGTAATTTAGGGTAAAAATGATATTAATATTACCCTAACACATGTCTTAATTCGATTGGACAAGTGTCTCTGGACCAAAAACAACCTTAGGAAAAATATATTATCTTTTAGGCTAACTTGGATTAGATTAGAACATTTATTACTATTTATTTCATAGAAGAGTTAAAAGAGTTAAAATCAGAGTTTAATAACTAAAACATTTTTAATATATAGTTAAACATAACATAAATTCGATTATAAATATTCATTAGAAATATGAAAATATTTCCTAAATAATTTTATTTTATTTATAATTTTTACAGATTAAATAATAAAATTTATTACTGAAACAATGATGATGCAGTAATTACCTTATTAATGAAAGAATCAAATAAATGGTATTATAAATATTAAAATAAATACATTTTCAATGTTTTTATGATATCAAATAATTTTCTAATTGAATATGACATGTTAGGATTGATTTAATGTATTTTATTTAAATTAATCATGATGTTGTTATTTTATCAAAAACAAATACAGAATAGTGTCAAAATTGACATAAAATAGTTTTTATAACACATATTATATTATTAATTGATATAATGGACCTAATTCACATCTTCTAAGCCATTTTTCTCTACCAACCCCTACCCAAATACCCTCTCAACTATCCTACCTTCAACATAGAGGCCTTAGTATGATCAGAAAGCCAACCTAAGGAGCCCTTTTGATCAAATCAAAAGGAAGAACCCGAAGAAGAGGTAATGATTTCCCCACCCTCTTTCAGGTTCATTTATTATTCAAATTCCTATTTCTTTGTTGTTTCCATTCCAAAATAATAACTCCAGTATCTTCTATATACTGTGATGTTATTATAAATATGGTACAACCAAATTCATTTTTCTATCCACCCTTTGAATGACATGTCACCATACGTGTGTACGTACGGCTTACCGTCTGCATGTCGTGGTGTAATTGTTATTCAATGCATTATTATTTGGATGGGAATAATAATGATGTGTATTTGATATAAATAATAAATATAACATGGTAAGGATTCTGTTTATATAATATATAATCCAATTATATATTATTTTAATATCAAAATATTGATATTTTTGCTCGTGCATACGTACAGATTACTGTCTCCACGACGTGATGATATTCATTTCCAAGTTCACCATTCATCGATGATTATAAAAATGGATATTACTAATAAGTATGTAATATATGACATAATAATTCTACTGTAGATATATATATTTATATATATAAGTATTTATGTACTTACATATATCTTATTCACTTACTTCCGTTCAATACTATATGAAAACAGAAACAACATTTATGTGTATGTATGGACTACCGTATCCATAAACGGTGTTTTTCATTTCATATATACGTCTATTATACTTATTTATATTATAATTATATATGATATATAAATCATATTTTATATTCTGGAAGGATTTAAATCCAGATCTATGTGATACAATCAAGAGTAACAAGTTAAAACATGTATGATAAAAAAAGCGATTATTAACCAAAATATTAATATAACATAGAAATTATTATTAAATGGGTTTTATAAAGTCATAAATGTATAATTTATGATATAATAAATATTAATATGGTTCTGTTATAATTTAATAACATACTACAGTCTTCATACAGAAGGTTAAACGTACCCTCGACTAAAGGAAAGTGCAAGGAAAGGGGTTTTCATCTCACTCCTTATTCCCGTAGGATTCATGCCATATTGCTACTATTACCTTTTGTATGGTGTATGTACTGCCCATTATTGTATTCCTTGTGTAATACACTTTAATTTATTTGTATTTACATATTCATTGTATGATACTTATTACATGGGGTTTATGTTTCGTATGTTACCAAATTGGTTAGGGTTAATTCCCCAATCTCATTATAAACTGAGATTGTTTATGTGTTAGTATTTACTCTAACATTTTTATCATCCAGGTCCATTTTTCATAAAAATTATTTCAAAATAAATATTTAAAGTATTTTTTAAAGGTACACTATATGAATATCATAATTTTAAATGTTTTTAAGATTTATCTATTGAAATATTTTTAATTAATGTCCATGTTTTCAAAATGATTTTATGGATTTATTTATATGGACATGAATGTTCTGAAATGATAATTATTTTCAAAAGTTTTAAAGTGGTATGGGAAACTTTGATTCAAAAATATCTTTTGAATTACTTCCTTTATAAAAATGTGGCTTTTAAATTAATTTACAAAAAGGATATTTCTCTCAAAAAAATTTACTCATTATTTTCGACTATATCAACATCCTTTACTGGATATTATTTTTGATTGAGGTTAATTTAATATAATAAAATCATCCATGTTTTATAGAATGAGTTATGATATGTTTGACTGTGGATGTTCTATTTTTATACCATTCATGGGTTATGGTTAATTTAATGACATTTCGTATGCTAGTTTTAATACGAATGTTTATGTTACGTTTCAACTTTTTCATATGAGGAATGTAGTGGACTTAGTAAGTGACGGGTGGAGCCCGCTATAGCTCCTCGATGCATCCGTAGGTATCATGGGAAAAACTAGTGTCTTGGCACAAGGCCTTGACAAAAAAAATTTATTTGTATTCTTGGCACGAGGCCTTGACTATGTGTTAATGATGTCTGGTATTATGCATTCCCTCATTGGGAAATTAGTTATTACATGTGATTATTCGACTAGTAGATTATCCATGTGCATGTTTATATGGTAATGATTCATTTATTTTTTCCATATTATGTTCAAGTTTACGTTTAAAAGGCTGTTGTTTTTATTACACCTCTTGCCTTAAAAGTTTATAGCTTCCGCTAAATTATTTACCCTTACTGAGAATCTGAGATCACCCCTTTTTTATGTTTTATTTTCCCAGAATTCCCAGAAGTATATCATGATTGATATGTTGGGTTAAGATAAAAAGAAAAATTGAATTCTCAAAGAACTATCTATGATGTGTTTTATGCTTAAAATTTTAATTTAAAGTTAATGTATATAATCTATTTTTCAAGACTGCTAAATTGATCGGTCCATCGGGACTTGATTCTTTGTAATCGTACCGATGTATTAAAATAATGCATGGGCTATGGGTAAATAGGGTCGGGGCGTTACAATTGGTTTCATAGGAAGTTTATAAATAACATTGGAAACTAGATTTCAATAAACTCTAATTATATAACATTACCCTAAGATAATAATTGAGGATTATTATAGAAGAACTTCCTAGAATTTTGATAATGTATAGATTTTATGAGTTTTCAAAGAAAATACATCCCTGTTTGGATAAGAGCAGGTAGAGGTGGCTTTGGCACAGATGTACCTAGGGTAATACCCGAAAACACTGCTTTGAGCTAGACTCGAATGGGAACTAGTGCACGACAATGGGCCTTAATGCACTCTTGGTTACGACGCTACCAGGGGATATGTTTTGGATAATTCTCATTTTCTTTACAAAGAATTAATAAGGATTTATGAGTATATATCTTCTCGAAGAAAATATTTTTATGGATTATATCCATAAACTCTTCAATTCATGTTAGGTATTTTACATGTTTGGAATTATGAATTGCGATTCATAAACTAACCTAGTGTATGCCATTGCTTAAAAATTTCACCCAGTAGAAGGAATGAGAACTCTAGTAATACATATGATCCAATGAGTAAAAAGGATCATATCTTTCACGGTATTAATCCAACATTTAGAAGGGGAATAGTCTCCCATGTATTCTCAACATATAATGAAATATTATCTTGTGTTAATAATACAAGTAAATAATTCTATGAATACTATGTCTTTGAAGAGAATCCAGATAAGAAAAGGATGGTAGAAAGAATGATGGATAAAGGGAATAAGGGAAAGAAGGATTTTCAAATCTGTGATAAATGTGGAATGAATCATCTTTTTAAATGCTTGAAGGGAATCTGAGTTTGTTATAATTGTGGAGAAAAAGGACACCAAGTACGTGATTTCAAGGGTAAGAAAAAGTTTCAAGTGTAAAATGATTCATCTGCAAGGCGTTTAGACACTACGTAAATCAATGTCCCATTCATAAGAGTAAACCAAAAATTATGTTATTGGATAATAATCATGCTATGATACTACCTTAGATGAAGCAGAATGACTAGTGTTCTTATGTTGTTATTATATAATTATTTCATTTTAGTGTTGTATCAACAGTATACTGGTTACATGAATTATTAAGATAAATAAGGATTGTACTGTAGTACTATTTCATTGGGAATTTGAGATTATATGGTCCTAATACTAAGGTAGTAATTTTTGGAATTAGAGATGGTTGATTTTGGTAATTCAGGATGTTTCGGTGTTGTCAAAGAACACATGATGAAGGCGTTCACATGTTATTACCTGGAAAAAAGTATCTTCATTATGTTTATCTACCTTATAAACTTTGGAATGATTGTTTGGATATAAGTATTTTGGATAATTCTAAAGGTTGGAATGCATTAGGATTCAAATTAGATACTGTTGTTAAGCTTGTTTTTGGATTGCCATAAAAATGAAACCCAGAGGTCGGGCGGCAACTCGTCACGTCCGGTAAGGCTGTGAGACTTGAACCTTCAACCGATGGGAGGATAGGGTCTATCACCTATCACTGACCCACATTATTTCATGGATTGTATAATGTAGTTTTTCTTTAAAAGGACTGATATGTGAATTATAAATTCATTATTTTTGGAACCCTATATGATTTGGATAAATAAATTATTTATTTATTTTGAAATCTTTTTGAGTGAAAGATGAGTTTGTGGTAAAAATTAGTTAAAGGAAGAAACTATACTTATCAAGTGTATATATATATATATTCCACTTATTTTTTTGATAAATTAATTATTTGGCATTAGGTAAGGGATCTTAAAACCAAAAATGTGTTATCCTAATACCTTACATTTTTTGAACCGATGGTATTTTATATCATCATAGATTGGTGGCTTTGAGGCCCAAAATTCTACAATTTTTTGTGATTGATGACCTCAATTACTCCCTATAAATATTTATGTTCTTCGTCCAATTATGTGTCTTTAATTTCCAACAATGTTCTCCTAATCAAGATCATAATTTTGTGGTGCCTTTTTTATTCCCCTTTTCATATTATTAAGATTAAATTTTAATAACCCAAATTCTGATGTGGGTTTTCCCTCAAAGGTATTTTATGTTATCAATCTTTTATTTTTGAAGAACAATTTCAAATTGCGATGACGCAATTTATTGAAGGAGGGAAGAATGTAACACCCCAATATTTCAAAGTACGTTATTTTTTCAAAGTAATTCAATAACTTTCATTACATGTAACACTGAGTTCATGCGCACTACAACTTACCAAACTAGTCGTTCAAATAAAGTCATTAATATTATTAACTAAAATTTTAACTATATATAATCCTTATTATTTTAGAATCCATATTATGAGTTTCTTAGAAATAATTCATTTTTTTCATATAAAAGATGTATTTTTCAAAAAATGCCCTTTTACCTCCTTTTAATGGCGAACCTTCTTTAAATGCAATATAGGAAACATTAATATATTTGACATAATAAATTTAATCTTTAGAATTGGGACATAAGAATTTAGTGTCAATAAATTTTTGGTGTCTTTCCGGTAACTATCATATTTTGGTGAATAGTGAAAATTACAATATTTTAACTAAAAACAACTTTTAAATAAAAATAATTTACAGAGTTAAATTATATATTTTAATATTTTAAAAGTTAAAATAGATTATATTTTTACCATTTAAATCAATGCTGGTAATTTTAATTACGTTCACTTTGATATTGGACATAAAAAAATATCAATCTTTTGATAGATATTGTTTCTTAAAAATACACCTTTGGGTTTTGACAACAGGAATTAATTTTAAATTAATAAATGAAAATTCGATGTTTTAAATTTGGTAAAATGGATTTTTGGATTCAGAATATCAAAATTAGCTTAGGTCTAATTTTTGATATTTTTTGGAAAATTTTCAATTTTTGATGAATAGTGAAAAACACTAAGTTATATTTTAAAACCGAAATTTTATTTAAATAATTATTTATTTAATTTAAATTTATTTTATGTCAAAATATATACATAATACCTATATAAGGTCAACATAATTCATTGGAGGTGGTTTATAATAATTTTAGATATATATAAAAAATTTATTGATCTTTTCACCGTATTTTACCCACCTTCAAGGACATTTTGCAAATGCACATAAAACTTAACTTTACCGCTTATGTGAGTGTAATTTCGAAAATTCGAGAGACACGGTTAATAACAACGAGTAAAATTTTCTTCAATAAGATAAATTTTTTTGGTGAATAGTATCTTTTACTTTTATTTACCACGATTAAAAGTAAATAGGTTAATTAAGGGTAAAATGATATTAATATTACTCTAACACATGTACTAATTCATTTGGACAGGTGTATCTCGACCCAAACCAACCTTAGAAATAAAATAATATAATTTAGGCCCACTTGGATTAGATTAGGACATTTATTATTATTTAATTCAAAAAAGAGTTAAAAGAGTTAAAATCAATGTTTAATAACTAAAACATTTTTAATATGGAGTTATACATAAGATAAATTCAATTTTAAATATTAATTATAAATATAAAATTATTTCCTACATAAAGCTATTTTATTTATAATTTTTAAAGATTTCATAATTAAATTTATTAATGACACAATTATGATGTAGTAATTAACTTATTAATAATTGAATCAAATAAATGGTATTATAAATATTTAAATAAATACAATTTCAATGTTTATATGACATCCACGAATTTTCTAGGTGAATATGACATGTTATGATTGATTCAATGTATTTTTTTTATGTAACAATGATGTTATTATTTTATCAAAAAACTAATACAAAATAGTGTCAAAATTGACATAAAATAGTTTTAAAAAAAATATGATATTATTAATTGATATAATTGTCCTAAAAATATATGGTTTGGCCAAAGGACTTATATAATAATAGGTGTATCATTAATGGACCACTTGGGGATAGATTATAAGTTTATAGTAACTTTATTAACCGTATAATATAAAAATACAAAGAGACATGGTAAATGTCAAACTAATTAACTAAGAGTTAAAACTAAAAGATAAGGTTAATAAAGTGACCCAAACCTATCTAAAACCTATTGGTTGAGTAGATTAAGACTCATAACCACCATATCCTCGAAATAAATCAATTATGAGAAATTATAAAAAGAATATGAATTTATTATAAAATAATAGTTTTAGTTTTTCCTAAGGTTCCCCTCACCCCTCTTATAAAAGAGAACTCCCCCTTCACTCTAATTCACACCTTCTAATCCATTTTTCATGGACAAACCCTGCCCAAATACCCTCTAAACTAACCACCCATTAACAAGGAGGTCTTAGTTTGATCATAAAGCCATCCTAAGGAGCTCTTTTGATCAAATAAAGGGAAGAACTCGAAGAAGATGTGATGATTTCGCCACCCTCTATCTTGTTCCTTTCTTCTTCCACTTCCTTGTTCATTGTTGTTTCCATTATAAAATAATAACTCAAGTATCTTCTATATTATGTGATTTTATTATAATTATGTTAAAACCAAACTCATTATTTATCCACCCATTGAATTACATGTCACCATACGTGTGTACGTACGGATTATCATCTCCACATTGTTGTGTAATCGTTATTCAATACTTTATTATTTGGATGGGTATAATAGTGGTGTGTATTTGATTTAAATAATAAAATAACATGATATGAATTCTGTATATATAGTATACCATCCAATTATATATTATTTTAATATCAAAATAGTGATATTTTTGCTTGTGCGTGCGTACGGATTATGGTCACCACGACGTGATGATATTCATTTCCATGTTCACCATTCATCGACGATTATAAAAATATATATTACTAATAAGTATGTAATATATGACATAATAATGCTACTGTAGATATATATATATATATATATAAGTATTTATGTACTTACATATATGTTATTCACTTTCTTCCGTTCAAAGCTATATGTAAATGAAAACAGCGTTTATGCGTACGTACGGACTACCGTCACCATAAACGGTGTTTTACATTTAATATATACATTTATTATACATACTAATATTTTAAATATATATGAAATATAAATCATGTTTTATATTCTGTAAATATTTAAATCATCATTTAAGTGATACAATCAAGAGTAACAAGTTAAAACAAGTACTATAAAGAAAGAGATTATTACACGAAATATTTATATAACATATAAAATTATTATTAAATGGGAACCATAAAGCCATAAATGAATAATGTATGATATAATAAATATTAATATGGTTCTGGTATAATTTAATAACATACAATAGTCTTCATAAATGAGGTTAAATGTACCATCGGCTAAAGGAAAGTGCAAGGTAAGGGGTTTTCCTATCACTCTTTATTCCAGTGAGATTCAAGCCATATTTCCACTATTACCTTTTGTGTGGTGTATATACTTCCCATAATTTTATTCCTTGTGTAATAAAAATTAATTTATGTGTATTTACATATTCATTGTATGATACTTCTTTCATGGGTTGTATGATTCGTAAGTTACCAAATTGGCAATGGTTAATTCCTCAATCTCATTATCATCGGAGATTGTTTATGTGTAAGTATTTACTAGGACATTTTTATTATCCACGTCCATTTTTCATAAAATTGATTTCAAAAAGAATATTTTATGTATTTTTGAAAGGTACACTTTATAAAGATCATAATTTTAAATGTGTTAATGATTTATCTTTCTAAATCTTTTTAATTAATGTCCATGTTTTCAAAATAATTTTAATGATTTATTTATATGGATATAAATCTTTTGAAATGATAATTCTATTCAAAAGTTTCAATGTGGTATGGGAGAAATTGATTAAAATATATCTTATAAATTACATACCTTATAAATTTGTGACTATTAAATGATTTTACCAAAAGGATATTTCTCTCAAAAAGTTTTACTCATCATTTTCAACTATGTCATAATCCTTTACTGAATATTATTTTTGATTTAGGTTGATTTGTGATAATACAATATTCCATGTTTTATTGAATGAGTTATGAAATGTTTGACTGTGGATGTTCTATTTTTACACCATTCATGATTTATGGTTAATGTAATGACATTTCGTATGCTAGTTTTAATACAAATGTTTACGTTATGTTTCAAGTTTTTCATATGAGGAATGTAGTGTACTTAGTATGTGATGAGTGGAGCCCGATATAGCTCCTCGATGCATTGGTAGGTCTCATGAGGCAAACTAGTATCTTGGCACAAGGCTGGGACAAAAAAAATATTTGTAGTCTTGGCACGAGGCCTTGACTATGTGGTAATGATGTCAGGTATTATGAATTCCATCATTGTGTAATTAGTTATTACATGTAATTTTTCAACTAGTAGAATATCCATGTGCATGTTTATATTGTAATGTTTCATTTATTTTTACCATATTATGATCATGTTTGTGTTTAAAAGGCTGTTGTTTTTATTACACTTATTTCCTTACAATTTTATAGCTTCTGATAAATTATTTACCCTTACTGAGCATCTGAGCTCACCCCTTTCTTATGTTTTATTTTCACAGGATTCCAAGAAGTATGTCATTATTGATATGATGGTTTAAGATAAAAAGAATAATTGAATTCTCAGAGAACTATATATGTCATTTTTTATGCTTCAAATTGTAATATAAATTTTATGTATGTAATCTATTTTCCAAGACTGCTAAACTGATTGTTCCTTCGGGACTTGATTCCTTATAATCGTGCCAATGAAGTAAAATAATGCACCAGCTCTGGGTAACTGGGGTCGGGGAGTTACACCAATAGTTCTATCTACATGACTGTAAATTATAGTATTCCCTATGTTCCAAACATAGATTGCCTCGTTCTCCAAACGAGATATGCCTTATGTTCCATGAATAAGATTCTAATAGTTCTATCTACATGACAATAAATTATAGAACTACCTATGTTCCAAAAATCGGATTCCTCTTTCTCTAAACAAGAGATGCCTTATGTTCCTAACATAAGATGCCAATAGTCTTATCTACCCGACATTAAAAATTAGTACACCCTATGTTCCAAACATAGGATTCCTCTATCTCCAAACAAGATATGCCTTATGATCCAAGCATATGATTCCAATAGTCCTATTAATATGACTTTAAATTGTAGTGCACCCTATTTTCCAAACATAGGATGCCACTTTCTCCAAATTATTGATTTCTTTTACTCCAAGCATATGATTCCAATAGTCCTATCTATATGAATATAAATTGTAGTATGCCCTATGTGACAAACATATGATGCCTCTTGTTCCAAAAAAGAGATTCCTTATGTGACCCGCATAAGAAACCTCATGCCATGAATACAATGTCTTAATTTCCAGAGCATTGGAGTCCATTCAGACATTTAATGACTCCACATCATGATTTTCAAGTCCTTTATTCATATATTCATCATATTTCATGTTAGAAGTGACCCCCTAATGCCTTGATCCCATGCTTCCATGGCCCACCTACTGTCCTAGGCTGATGCCCCAGAAGGCACTAGACCACACATCGAGTCAGGTCCTATGTTTTGAACAGAATCAACAGTCAAACCTCACATGTTTTTTCCCATTTCAGACAAGCACGATATAGATTCTCTGTTTCATAAGTGTTCAAAAGTTACCCTCCATTGGCATTCCACCCTCACCAGGTTCCAAATGCCGAGAATCTGATTCACACTTTTCATCTCCCTTTGTTCAGACAGATTCCAATGACCTAGGCCTTATCCCGCTTGTGCACTAGCACATATGTATAGACCTCAATTATATGCCTCGATCCACCAGTTAGTTGAGATTCCATCATGACCAGGCATGAGGAAGACACCCAGGATACATCCATTTGTAAGCCCCAATCAACATTTCCTCTCCTTAATGGAACCCAATAAACTTCCATGCTTATGGCCCATTCACCATTACCGCCCCTCAGTGGCACTAAATCAGCATCCAGTCATAAGCCCCATTCCCCATTTCCGCTGCTCAGCAGCACCCATGCAACTTCCAAGCGTAAGACCCATTCCCCAGTGTCACTACTTAGTGGCAATCGAGTAGTTTTATTTCGTAAGCCCCACCCACCAGTGCTGCTCCATAGGTGCACCCAGGATATTTCCAAACGTGATCCACATTCACCATTTCTACTCCAGAGAAACAGCTGGACAACATCCATGCGTAAGCCCAATTCATTGTTTTCATTCTATAGCGACACCCAGGAAAATTTATAGCGTTAGCCCCATCCACTGGTACAACTTCCTAGGGGCACTAGGGATGCTTCCATGTGTAAGAATCATTCACCATTTCCACTTCATAGAGGCACCTGAGTATCTTACATATGTAAGCCCCTTCCACTATTGTCGCTCCATAGTGGCACCCGAGAATCTTCCTTGCATAATCCCCATTCACCACCCTTCATAGATGCACATTTGTGCCTTGATCATCAAGTCTGTTGTTGCCTCTTGTTTCTCACACTTTGCATGACTCATGTGATCCTAGATTAAGCAGTGGCCATGACATCCTTCCTAGTCCGCCTTAGAATGTAAGAACCAAACCCAACCCAAACTATGCAGACATTGATCCTTTCATTGAAATGGTACTTAGGAACCCCCCTCATGATCAATACAAACACCTACTTGGTCCATATCATCTTCACGTCGATGGACCATGCCCCCCTTTTGAACCATATGGAATTCGATTCTTTTAATGGAATGGTATGTTGGAAGCCTCCCCAAGGTTCAAGCCCACCATCCATTGTTTCTGACCACGTTCACATTGGTTCCCACCCCTTACTGAACTATGAGGTCTTTGATCATTGAAATGGAATGGTACATACGAATCCTCTCTGAAGTTCAAGCCCACCATCCATTGGTCCCGACAACTTCACATTGGTCCACCAATTCCCCTTACCCGAACTACATGGACATTGATACTTTCCAAGGAAAGCTACATAAGAAGCCTCTATGAGGTTCAAGCCCAACATCTATTCCATCCCAACCATCATCATGTCGGTGTACCAAGCCCTTTCTGAACTACACAACCTTAGATCCTTGCTAAGGCATGGTACGTATGGAGCCTCTGTGAGGATCAAGCCCAATATCTATTGGTTTCAACCCCATCACATCGGTTCACCAAACCACTATTCCAAAATACATTGGTTGGATCCTTATATACTAGAAAGTGTACATAGGATGCTTTTATAAGGTTCAAACCAAGTCTATGGTAAGCCTTTGTGAACCCGATCAGCTGTAAGATATTGTTCTCCATCTAGAGGTAAGCCATTGTGAATCCATCTAATGGTAATATGTTGTGTTCCCCAAACAGTTATAATCCATTGTTTCTACCAATCGATGGTAAGCCACTGCATTCCCAAATCGGCCGGAAGACATTGTACCCTATTCAACGGTATGCTGTTGTAGTCCGCTCTATTGGGACCCGCATCTTTGGTCAGTCCCAGTGGTGTTGGACCAACCATTGGATGATAACCATGCATAAGCCCCAACATATTGTCAGGTCATTGTCCAATGTGTACACCCTGATTCTATGCCCTCCCTGAACTATGCAGACATTGATTCCTTGCCACGAGGATACGTGGGAATTCTTGTCAAGGCTCATTCCCAAGATCATAATAGTCCTCACATCAGTTCAATCACAATCTCCACCCACTTCATTTAACCCTACATCATCCACTTTGAGTCTTACCCATGACACCACATCTCGAAGAGATCATTTCATCCACTCAGGAAGCTAACCATGCATAAGCCCCACGCAATCCATAACAAACCAACCGATATTATCACTCTTGCGATGGAATTCTAACCAAGCATAAGCACCAACATGTCTTTGGGATGTTTTCCTTTGTGTACACCCCAATTCATCACACCATTCGAACTACGTGGGTTTTGATCATTGTCTCCTAGACATGGTACATAGGAAGCCTCCATGAGGTTCAACCCTAATCAATGGTGTCCCCTATGAGAGGAACCTATACCTTATGATCCTCCCTTCGTGGGGTCCACATCATCATTCACAGTGTGATATCTTCCCTTTATGGGACACACCACCTTGGGTCCGCCCTTATTGAGCATTCTAATCCATCCACCCGATAAACAGTCCAGGTCCTCCCTCTTAGGATTGTACTAATTTGATCTATCTCTATGGGGCGTTCTGATCACTCTTAGTCCCTCCCTGAAAGATGTTAAACGAACATCCTACATCATGTTAAACATGAGATACCTAAGAAAAACCATAGAATACATGCCTATGGCATAAACATCTCAAGAAGATGTTAAACTCATGACATAACCCATCTCGAGAATGGGAAGCTGAGGAAAACTTCATAGACATGCCTCCGACATATTATTCTCCACAATTGAAATGGGATTCCTCGTGTTTTACACCATTGAGATTCCATATTATGTAGAAGAATATAGGTTCCCCAATGTCCATGAACCCCACGATGTCTCAACATGCACTGTATATCCATCTAATCCAACCAAAGGTCGCTGCCCTATCAAGACCCCTTGTAATTTCATGATAGAAGAAGTGTAATTATGCAGTGTCCAAAAAGATATGGAACCAACAATGAGATTTAAAAAAATGTCTTAATATATGAGGGAGACCCAGACTATGTAACGAGATCCGAGGAGGAATCCACAAAAGGAGAGACCGACATCCAATCATCCCATTTCGATCAAGGAGCAAATGTCCCGGAATAAGCAACAGATGTTGCCAACCTTTGGAAAGTGGGAATGCGGCGCCACTGACTAGCAAGTACTCGACAGGTGGATGTGCATACCCTAACAAAAGTATCGAAAAAAGATTCCAAATACCTAGAATTGTTGATCTGGTGGACTACTCAAGAGGTTCTTTAGTTTTCTCCAAGATTTCTCTGAGATTTGGGTATCATCAGCTAAGGCTGAGGCCTTTTGATATACCGTGGATGGGCTTAATCTGTTGGCTTGGGTTGTATGATATTTTTGTGATAATTTTTTGCAGACCAATGCGATGAGAGTGTTTATGGACCTGATTAAAATAATCATTCACCTATAATTACATCATTTTATTGTTGAATTTGTTGATGAAATCTTATTGTAATCCCAAACTCGTGAAGATGAATCCAAACATCTTGTCATTTTCTTAAGTACCTCAAAAGATGATAGGAAATAGGCCATGCAATCCAAATTTCATTTTTTCTTGACAATGTGAATTTCTTATGGAACATCATATAAGAGGAAGGTGCGTTCTCAAAACTAGAGAAATTGTATATATTTTTGTCTTGAAAATACCAATAATAAATGAAATGTTACAATTGTTTAGGTCTTTCTGGCCATTACCAAAGATTCAATAAAAATATCTATCATTTTTAATCACCACTCAAAGGCCTAAACATGAAGGGTATCATTTTTTGAGTTATATGGGTAATTTGATAATACCTTTCAATAATTAATGTGGTGATTAAATACAGACAAATTCTAATCTTACCTGAGCATGGTAAAAAATATTCCTTTTATTCTGATGCGTCTTATGTTGGTCTTTGTGTAGTGTTGATGAAGGATGATTGCGTTGATGTGTATGTGTCATGACAGTTTAGGCCTCATGGAATAAAATATTATAAACATGCTATTTAATTTTTCTTATTGGTTTAGGAATTAAAATATTAGTGGAATTACATGTTAATGGAGTGAGATATGGTGTATAACAATCATAAAATATTAATGTTAAGATTCTAATACTATGATTTAAATAATATTCCACATATATGGGTTCATGAAATGTGATCCTTTAACATTGAGATGGATTTCACATAGATAATGGGAAACAATAATGACAACTCAATGAGTCCAAAGACACAAAAATATATGTTTCAATAGTCAAGTTCACAGTGGAAGTGAAATGTGTCATCTTAAAATATGAATCTTGAGGTGTAGGATGTCTACGGTTTGAGGAACCTTACATCAATTGTAGTTGAGTCCTGGATTTTGAATCAGATTTTTGAAAGGAAGTATGAGGATAATTAATGATTGGTATTGAGTGATGGTTTTAATTGTTGGGGAGTCTCCTTCTAGTTCGAATGTTGGTTACTATGGAATCTTTTTTATCATTGAAATTTCTTCATTCATACATGTATTTGGAAAGATATTATACATGAATTTCATTAATGAAATTTTAATGTGTACCCCAGTTAGACAAAAATGTATTGTGATCTTTGTACGAAGTATTGCGGGCCATGAAAGAGGAAAGAGGTTTCATGTTTTATGGCATAATTCCTTACTTGACATCAGTTGAAGGCAGGGTTTCAGTAGTCAGGTGGATTGTTTCATCCATAAACTATTCTGAAATGGAAATGGAATGACATGATGATGGATTGTTTTGTGGGTTTTAAAAGGATCCTGCAGAAGAATGATGTGATCTAGGTTGTATAGGATCAGTTAAACAAGAAGGAACATTTCATACCGATTAATGAGACCTTCACTATTGATCAGTTGAGTGAGTTGTATATTCAATAGATAGTGAGGTTTCATGGGGGTTACATGGAATATATTTTCATAAAGTGAAATTTTCCTCATGTCATGCTTCTAGAAAGAATTATAGAGGGTGATTGGAACCCATGTGTTTTTAGGTAACGCTCTTCACTCACATATGGAGTGGATAACATAGATTACTATTTGGGTACCGGAGGACATGTTTATGTATTGTTTTATAGACATTGGTCGATCATTGAAAATGTATATATATTACTAGTTTAATTATCCTATAATAACAATCTCTATGAAAAAATTGAGAGTGAAATGTATGAGTAACTATATGGTAGGTCATGTAGAACTCAGAGTTTTTGGATTGAAGATGGAGAATCGGAATTGTTGGGACTGAGTCTTATGTGGGAGGGGTAGGATCATGCTTAGTTGATTAGGAAACAAATGCAAATTGGTCATAAAAGAATGAAATAATTTTTTGATTGGAATCCTAGACCTCTTGAGTTTTTACAGGATGATTGTTTTTTCCACGGTTTTTAGGAATGTTTGGTCACAATAAAATTCCAAAATAAGGAATGATGGCACCCGTGTATAAGAAGTAATTTTAGATTACGGAAATGATCATATCGATAACATATCATATGGCTCATCCAAACTCGTGAAGGGGTATGCACTATGTTTCTCATGTGTCATAGCTTTGGATGTATCATCATATCACATATAACACGTTTTATGTTGAGGATGTTGAGATTTATGATTATTCATCCCTTGAGTATCTTCTGGTTTGTATTGTGGATTGTAGTGAGAATTTATTGTGCGGAAACATTATGCCTTTGGGTTCTGCTTTTTTGAAGAAAGTTAATGCATAGGAAGAAACAAGGGGAAGATAGTTGGATACGGAGGCCCAATGACCCAATATCATTACATAAAATGTTGCTTAGATGTGTGGTTCAATGAAGATACATTATATGTTGGGGATGTTGTATGATCCCACATTACATGTAGGTAAGTACATATTAAAATTTTGGTTTAAATATCTTAAATTTGGATAGTGGGATGATTTATTGGCTATACATGGAGGCTCATGGGTGTTCTAGGGGTTTGGAAGCTGAATGAAAATAGAAATACGGTAGTCCATTTCATGTTGCATTTTTGGAATATAGTTAGATAAAACTATAAACCCAAACCATTCTAGAAATTTGGAGGGGTGACCAGTTAAAAAAACTATTCATGGAGGGATTCTAATCCTTGATGTCTTGTATAGAGTCATTTTTAATTTTAGGTGCATGGTTTTTCAAACCATGCTGGATCCCCATGTATCCATGCAACTTAAGCCCCTCTTAGATAGTGGCTGGCACGGTATTGGCATGTGAGTTTTCAAACCATGAGGCTGAATCATACCACCAATTAAAAATTTAAAAATTAAAATTTCCATCATCATCATTTTATTTTCCTAATCCGATTTTAATCTTCATTATTTTTCCTCCAACATTTTTGATGACACAAAACTCTCAATACCTCCCAATGATCAATATCCTTTTAATGTAGGATGTTTGTAGCACTATAGGTTACAAATTGAGGTTTCGGGTATGTCTAATCCTTAACCTACTTATCATTTCCGGATTATGTCTTGTGGTTTTTTTATGAATCTATAAATCCCTATTTTTGTAGTAGATCATAGGTTGGGGTTTAAAAGGGTGCTTGAATCCATGTATAAGGGCAAGGTTAATCAAGTGTTCTTCTACGGATTCAAGTTACATGTTCTACATGTTATATTACCTAGTCTTGTAGTTGATTTTTGTATGTGTGGTTGGGATAATGGTTCATTTTTATAAGTAATTTGATTCCATTAAATGGATTAGGTAAAATGGATGGGTAATGACTAATTGAACCCTCATTATACTCTTGATATGAGTTATGGTTGACTAGACCAGTTTAGATCCACCCATAGGATGTGCTAACTTTTCAAAACATTTAAAATATTATTGTTATGAATAATATTGACTTGTAATAATGTATACACCATGATGAAAATAATGATATGATAGTTGAGTTGATAAGTGAATATTGATATTTGTCTATGGAGTTAGATAATGTCATACAAGATTTTTTAGATTAACATGATACGAGTTGGATGAAATGTCGTTATTATGATAAATGATTTTTTTTCAAATCATGTTATGACCCATCACATTTACTAAAAAATGAAAACCAAAAAGTACTATTTTACAAGGTTAAGAGAGAACCAATTAAAAGCCTAATGTCCTGGAGTCATGTAAATTTATATTTGAGTGGCTGAATATCCCTTCGATACAAATCCCATTACATGTAAAACACTTAAAAAATGGCCTAACATGGAAGAAAAAAATTCCATTGTAACCCACCAAAATGGCCAACCCACCTCCCGAAATGCATAAAATAATATAGAGATTTGAGAAACCCAAATTTTTCAATGATATCGCGACCACTCAAATTACCCATTGTCGCATGAAAATGTTGCAGACGTGCTTGAGGAGTCCTACAATCCACCTTGAAGAAAACATTTGATGAAGCCACACCCTTCATGATGTCATTATCACACACCTGGAAATCCATAGAGCACTGCCGACTATACTTCAACATTCCATCATCACCATACGCAATCAGAACCCACTAAGTGTTCCCCTTCATTTCCAATGGATTCCAAAGAACATGCCACATCATTGAACTTCAGGACCACCCCATCGATGATGTAATGAATCAGATAACAATGTTCACATGCTTCGAAGAGACTATGAGGAACTGATAAATATTTGGACCAGAAAAATGGATGATCTATTGGGAGAGACTGGATAAACACTATTCTATAGAATTGCTGATTCCACAAGGAAATCGCGATGGATAGATCAATAAGGAAATCGTTGTACCAACTACACATAATAGGGGGACAAATGACTATTGAATTGTACAAGAATTATAAAAGTGTGCTAATGAATGTGAATGAATGAAAATGATTAAAGGACGATTGTTAGGGAATTTTAGAATGTGATTAAGGATTTAGTTCATGGGAATGGATAACTATGTTAAATCGGAGAATGTATGGGAATTATTGAATGTGATTATTAGATGAAATCTTGATAAAAGTGAAATGATTTAAATGGGATATAAAATGTAAATGGGTAATGTGTGAATTGGATATTTATTTATGTTGATGTATATATTAAATAAATATGAATTGTGAATGTTATGTGTATTTTCTGTGTTTGGTTTGTAATATGGTATATGTGGTAAAGGGATAAATAAACATATGCACATGGCTTAATAGATGTGGGGTATTGGGCTTGAGGATCTATGTACATGGGTTAAGAAAGTCCAAGGCACTAAACAGCACAAAAATATTGAAAGGGATAGATAAGGGTGACAGAGGCATAACCCATGGAACATGTGATGAATATAGATAAAGTGATTTAATTGATAAATGTTAATATTATTGACTAATAAAACAAGATTTTTCTTTTTTTACCTTGACATTAATGTAAATGTTGAATGAACTATATATTTATACTGGATATTTTGTTTACACCATTGGTGGTGGACTAATATATTGTACTCAGAACCTTCTTGGGATGCCATTGGGTACCTAAGAAGATTTTATTATTTCAGTTAATGAAAAAAGAAAAGGCTATACACTAGGGAGTTTCATGGGGTTTGGATTGATCATGGTTGAAGACCTAGACATAGAGTCTAGACCAATTTTGGGGAAGTAGATGTTTGTATTATTTTGGTTTTTATTAACTTTTAGAATTTTTATCATTCCATGTTATAATTGTTAATGATTTTTTCGGTAAATTTTTTTTGGAATGGTTGGTAATGCAATTTCTTGATAATTATTTATTGTTTCCTTTATTTCATATGTTTTTTAATATGTCTCACTCTGGGAAATAGGGTATAGTCTACCCATGTGATCTGTTAGACCAACCCTTCTAGTTGTTAACCTCTAAATTATGGGAAGGCATGCATGAGGGTATGTGTCCAACCAACTCATGGAAACATTTAGTGACTAAAAAGATAGGGATGCTACATATTATAATGGGACATTATAACCATATGGAAACATGATATTAAAACCTACCAACCATAATAATTATCATCCTAGGGATATATTTGTGGTTATCCAATGGTATTACCAAACATACAATGGTCATGAATTGAATGTCAACATGATAATTTCATTTCTCAAATCCTAAAAAATTACAAATCAGAACAAAATATATAATTCAAAAAACTCCAGAACCATAATACATAAATTTAATATAATAAAAAAATTATAAGGTGAAATCAACATAAGGAAAAAATGTATGAGACTTGATATTTTCATCTTCAAATTAATCATCTTGCATGTAGTGATTCCATCCACATGACCCCAATTTGATGATAGTTCCCAACAACACTAACTCCCCTCATACATAATTTCCTATAAAAAATCATAATACAGAGTAAAATGAAATTATTATTTGTATTATTAATAAATTTATATAAATCACTCATTAGAGTACATTTCAACATCTTCCCTAAATATCACATTCCATTTCAGTGAGAAAAACATACATGCCTCCATTTTTGATAATTATATAACGAGGTTAAATTTTCTAATAAAAGAACTAGTTTACTCTAAAATTTAAAATTTTGGTAAAAAATTGACAAACCAACTATTATTTTTATGCTACTATATCTAGTTACATTCAAACCCACTAACATGATCTCCTCTAGCTGACAGGTTACAAAGACACATGATTTAAATCATAAATACACTATCATACTATGTGATCATGATGCCACTTTACACAGAGGAATGACATGATCATTCAAAAATGAACACCATATATATATACCAAACAGCTAGTTAAATTTTATCCTTCCATCATCAACCATCTTAATTGATCTTTCATTCTATGTCGTACCCCATGAAATGATGTAGCATCAATCAAATCATACTAATTTCTCATATATTCAAACCAATCCTGATTCCAATGATTGGACTCTTTGATCATCATCCCAAATGTTACATTTTCATTAATTGATGAATAATTATGATCTCATATTAATTTAATCAATGAAATATAAATTCAAAAAATACCATATAATGGTTTATTTCATGCAACCATTATCCCTCTCATGCGGCGACTGTGTCAACATGGCTAGCCTCTCACTAACTAGTACAAGAGATTAAATTTAATCCCATTATTAGTTTTAATTCACATTCAAAATGGCCCAAATTACATCCATTCTCTAATGTGATGATCATACATATCCAAATTGTCTCATATATGATAATAGCCACTCTTAATCAATTTCCACTCATTATCAGGTCATGGAACCTCATTATTCATCATGATCTGAAATCCCATCAAAAAAAATTTCCTCACCCTCATACCTCTACATAGAACATCCTCATTTTTTTCATATATTTATTTTTTCCACTCCACCTAATCCATGACAATAATATTCCCAATCTATTTGGCCCATAAAAACTCCAAAAAAACCCACAGTGCTTGGCCAGTTTCCGATTTAAAATTCAATAGGTGCCTCACAAAAACAATGTTCATCAATATCGATCTCTATAGAAAATAATATTTATATATGATCTCATACCTCCGTAATACTATAAAAGGACTCATTATCATACTATTAACTCACCATTGAACTATGTTAAAGTGATAACATCACTAAATTTTCCCCATGACATGTCTTTTAAACAAGATAATAACTTCTGTTATGCACTCATGTGAAATCCCGACATTCCATAAACCCCTTGTCCAAATGAATGTTTACTCACAATCCAAAAACATTACATTTTATGAGAATCTACTCCCTCCTTCATCACATACTAAAATTCTTATAAAAACATAGTACGGAACCAAAAATTTCCATCCCATTGAATCTTATATTGATACCATGGTATTATAAGCCCTAACATATCCAAATAAAAATCATTAAATAAGGTTTCTCTAAATATATCATGGAATATAAATTAATATACATTATATGAAATAACACACTTTTTATATCAATATTTTCTCAAGTAATATAACATTTCGTTTCTATCTCAATATAACATACAATGATGACTTCCCCCTTTGATGAGCCACCCTCGCACATTACACCAGGTGTTTAATAATTAAAATACTGATTCACATCACAAGAGATATTTATAATATCTTTACTTGAACCAACTATGTGAATAAACAATAACAACATCCCCTTTTTGTACTCATATATCACATAGATCGGGCACATCTTGCTAAGTCAGTACCCCACTAGGGAAACATTTCTCACTAGACCTAAGCACTTCAGACCACCCTGAAAATCATTAAATAACCCAATCTATAAAATAAAACACATATGTGGTATAACATAGAATGAATCTAATGTATGAACAAGCTCACTAATGTATAACAGAACATGTGCACATAGATCTAGATCATCATACTTGTCATTGATTATCCTTTTTTGGTCTACATTACCTTCCATCTAATAAATTTTTTACATGTCTTCCCACCTAATTCAAATGAAAAAAATAACATATATCAAAACATGGTTTATATTTTTCAGTTCACACATTAAATAAATAATACATATCTATCAATGGATCAAATATAAATAGTACTATTTTATTTCATTAGAATACTATGTACATATGAAGATTCTATATATGCCTCTTTCCGCATTGATCTAGGCATGAAATGAAAAAGAATGTTTCATTATAACTAGCCAATAGAAAATATTTCACAAATAATGATCAATGTAAAACATCCTATGGGTCACAAAATTTGAAATAAAAAATAACCATAAAAACACTATTCGTGAACATAAATCATAAAAACCTATTAACATGGAAATACTACCAAAATATATCATCATGATATAATATCTAGATATCCACCACAACTTGTGACAGATTTAGAAATCATATGTGTCTCATATATCAAATAGAATTAAAAAATAAATGAAATATCTAATATAATTTTTATCATCCTAGGAAGGTTCACTATAAATTATTAAAGGACTATTGGTGTCACATGACCTTACGTACATATCATCATACTAGAGATGTTCTCAACTTGTACAAGGGGGTCGTTAGGGATACTATGAGTGTATTATATCCACGTATCATATTAAAATATAATAATAAGATTGAAATGGATTAGAACATTTGGATATAGTTATATAATAAATTAATATATGAATACAAAAAATGATGAATAAACATTTGTTAAATAGTTGTACAAACTAAATCCCAGAATGGATCAATTAGAAATATAGAAAATGAAAACCGAAATAAAATTAAAATGATACCAACTCAAAGATCCAATAATACCCTCGTCAAAACATTCGTATACTTAGATATCCTTTGTGATCATACAAAAACTGTGGTTCTCTTCTCAACCTATACTAGATACAAGAGGTATTCTTCATGGATTATAATGAGAGATTGTGTCCCAATCAAGGTTTTGAAAAAAACTAATTAGGAACCTCTAATGATTTTCCCATACATACATATATTGTAGTTATTTATAAATATTGTATTATATGAATAAATAAATACATTTGGATATTTAATAAATAAATATCAAAAAATAAACACCATCGATTCTCTAGACCATGACCCAGGTAGTTCATACATTTTTTTGCCGACTCTGAACTATGTCAAACAATATAATGCTGATCATGATAACCATGATATCGAATTAGGAATCTATAACAATACTATAAACTATAAATGACCCAAGGAATAATCTCACCCAATTATACATGATTATAATATGGGACCTTCAGCTTCTTAGTATTAGTACTAACAAACTACAGTATCACAATATCCAATAGTATATATAATAGATATCCACCAATATTGGATACTCAACCATTACTTCCAAATATCCCTCATGACCCATAAGATATCATGTGGTTGGATTGATCCTACTCTCAGACCAATGTAATCCTAACACTAATTCTATGGTAGACCCACAAGTAGTGTCACATATCTCCCTATGAAGAAATTTTTGTGTAGTCATCACAGACTCTCCCAAATCGAATTTTTTTTTATTAATTTATTTCCCCTATGTTATATTTTGATTATTTATTATATAACACCCCTACTATATTTTATAAAACCACCAATATGGGTGTTTTCCAATTCATTGAATATATATTTAAAATAGGAGAAACATGTTATGTCACAATATAACCACTCTATGTTGTATGTTACTATGTTATGACCACATAATAAGGCTGTAAAAATGTATTAAATGTAATTAAAAATGTGTTGGAGAAATCAAAAAATACATAACAACTATTTGGGGCTCATTTTATCATGTGCATGGTAGAGGTTCTAATGTGACAGCACTAACAATATATACGCATTTCAAACACACCCTCCCTGGGCCGATCAATCACGGGTACATAAACATGGGTCCCCTTTATCAATTATATAATATGTACTCCACATTTATTCTTTATTAGAAAACATGACATTCTAAACATTTATAGGGATCCCTTTAGAGCATCTCAAACTAGGGTTAAAAACCTTCACTCAAGGATTGAACATCCAATAAACTATTCTTAGTGATCTCAAATGCTTTATGGTGTCTCAAGAGTCTTCATAAGGGTCAGTAGGGTTGTCAATATCATTTCATACTTCACATATATATGACAGTGATCACTATCTCCATTAACAAGTTTAATACGTGAGACTAAGCTCATTTATAAAGCTGAAGTGGTCTAGGTGACACATGGTCTCAATATAATAGTCACTACCTTGTCCATAAGTTAAAAAGGAATGTAATAATGTTTTCTATTGTACTATATAAGCTTTAACTCATTAATCATTATATGTAAATTCATTTTATTTTAATGAATTGCATAAAAAATAATCAAATAATCTGTTTTAAAGAATTTATATTTTAAAATAGGTACACTCACAAGGGTAAAAGTGAAAAAATGGAACATGTATATAAAAATTCATAAGTACCATGTCTGTTGAGAACGTCTACATACATAATTTGACAATCTTGCACTATTAGTCATTTTCTAGTTACTCCTACAAATGTATGTCCAAGACTAACATTATGTAAATCCACCATCACCATCCCCCTTGGGATACAAATATTTTCATGAGTCATGTAAAATGTAATTATTAAAAAATAGTTATTTTAAAAAAATTATTCAAAATATAAATATTGAATAAATTTTCATCAAGACACCCTGTCATGTCGAATATGCACCCAACATTACTTGGACGGCTCATTACGCACCACCAACCATACTCATTACAATGAACACAATACAACATGTAAAAATATAAATTAATTAATTTTAATTTTTTGAATAAATACTAGAAACCTAACTATAGTGACGTACCCCACTGTAATTATGTTCAAAAATGAAAATGCATTTATTATCTAATTGATCCTTTAAAAATTTCCTATGGTATTATATATTTTTAATATTACTTCTATTTTTAGTGATCATATAATGTTAACATTTATAGTCATGTGATGGATATATCCAAATTTTATATAAAACCTTAAAATGGTCATATATTAGTATATTTACCATTTTATATTCTTATATATATTCGTTTATATTTCAATAAAATCATTAATTATATTTAAAAATTTATTTTAATAAATTATTATATTATATTTATGGATTTTCATTCATTATATAATTATATATTTTAATATGATTATAATGAACGAATAAGACAAATAATATTTCCATTATTAAGTATTTTTATCTAAAATCAAACATTTTTCTTTGGTATATTACATAATTATACTTTAATAATATTACATGTAATTTATTAATGTTAATTTTCCATTTTAGATTATGACACTCTACCATTTTAAAATAATGATTTATTATTTGAAAATATAGATTACATATCAAATACTTTACACTCTAGTTCAATTATTCTAAAATATAATGATATAATTAAATATAGTAAGATATTTTTCAATGAAATTTTGGGATTCTATTCTACCCCTATCCCCCTTAACAAATTTAACCATAAAAAATATAAATCACTCTCATTGAGGAAAAACATAAAAGGGTTTCCTTAAAATATCCATCACTCTAGACATAAATTCAATTAAGATATCATTTTTAGTTTGTAGGGTAAGTCTCAAAATAAAATAATTTGCAATAATAACATGTTAATATTTATATTTTTATTAATAAAGTCTAATTAATCGATGTATACTTGTTTTGTAAAGAACAAGAATCAAACATGCTGATGATTTTTCTAAAATATACATTTAAAGTCTCATGATATTTATTACATAAGGGCAGATAGATTTATATTCCATGTTTATTAATTTATAGAATAACATTAATAATAAAATGCTAATAAATTATATTTCTTTATTTTCATCCATTCAATATGATCCTTTCCAACCTTTCATTTTACTATTTTTTGTAACACAATAGATTCACATCACATTCATAAAGATAAAAAAGAATGACTGATTTTTGTTATTTAATGATGTAATAAATTCATTCAGTCAATAATTTCAATCATTTAATAATTTTTACTTTATAGAAAAACTAAATAAATATGACCTTCGTTTCATAAATTATATGTTAGAACCATTTCTATTAATGTGGGAATGCGATAAATATATGTACTTTATGGTGATAAAATATTGATATAAAATTTTTGTTAAATATTCATTTTTTAATGTGGTGTTCACATTTTCAATTTGTGGAATGTTTTTTTCTCAAGAGATACTGTTTTTAATGAATAATGATTATAAACTGTTAGAAAAGATTAGATATAATTTTAGTGCGTTTTTTTATGAAGTTGAGAATAATATGTCTTAAGAGTATTTACATTTTTAAGGATGTAATGAAAATGATGAGTATTAAATTATAGAACTTTGATGATGATATTTTTAAATAAATATTTATTTATATCAAATAATATGATTTATCATTCCATAGTGATAGATATGCTATAATGATAAATTTTTAATTCATGTTATTTTTTTCATGTTATTTATAGGAGTTTTAATAATATTTCATATTTGTGATTGGAAAATATGGATATAAAAATAAGTATTCTATAACTCAAACAAAGTAGATTATTTGATAAATCTATGTAATTTTTTGATATTATTTCATTAAATATTCCCTGGATATGACTTTATATTGAATGGTGTATAGTAAATTTTCCTATTTATTTTATTCTGAATGATTGGATGATATAATTGTTTTACGAATTTGATAGGCCCAATGTATTCATATAAATATAAGAAGAAGACTTTTTCGATTTTTAAAAAATAACGTTACAAAATAATTTAGCCTCCCCACATAGGTTTTATTTTGGATGATATTCTTGAAGCAACTCATATCATAGCCACCAATTTATTGTGAAAATACATTAAATATTTTTATTTAAATATAAAACACTCTGAGTGACACTACAAAATATTTCACTTTTTCTTAACAGGGGTGTATCTGTTGGTAAAAGTCAATTTTATATTGGTAAAACGTTTTACCAACATATATTTCCCTCTCACTAAATTGTTGGTAAAAACTCTGTAGAAAAATGTTTTTGTGACAGATAAAATAGTTCTGTTACAATTATAATAATACCAACAGATAATATATATGTCGGTTAAAATGTTTAGCAACAGTTTTTAATGAAAACTCTTTCTGTTAGAAATAATATTTTCAACATATAATATATTTTTATAAATTAAATTTACATAAAAATAATATATTTTTATTTCTAGTAAAATTTCATATTATATTTCTTAATTTATGATATATAATTATTAATTATTAAACAGAAGACTGATTTCACAGTGGTTCAAAAATATAAAAAATTAATTATATTTATAATCAAATTTAATACAAAAATGCAAGATCCGTCACAACACCCCATACGACTACCCATATAGTGACCCATACAGTGACCCATACAACGACCCATTCCCAACTCCATCCATGCTAGCGACACCACCATCCCATGCTAGCAACAGCACCAGCCATGCCAGCGACATCACCGGTCCATCTATTTCATCAAACTAGCTCCATCACCGGGGACCAATGAGCACCAACAACCCATGCCAGCTACCCACGCCAACGAGTCAGCTCCAGCACTAGCTCATCCATGCCTGTGAGCTAGGACTCATGAGTCAGCTCTAACTCCATCGATAAACCAAAATTTGTTGTCATACCACAACCTTCATCTTCAAGATATCCACCACACACACACAAATAGCATACCCAAAAACAAGATAACTCCACTACTACTTAGAAACAAATCAATCCATCTTTAGTACCAACAAGAATCCTCAAGTCCCTGCTATGCCACACCCATCAGCTGTAATATCTAAATAAAGAAAAAAACAAAGAGAAAACCCACAAATTAGTGTAATATATATATATATATATATATGAATTGAAACCAAATTAGAAATAAATGGAAGTATAAAAAAATTGCATAGTGAGCATTTTTCATCATCCCTGTTGACATCTCAAGAATCTATAGTCTGAATGAGTCAAATATAGGTATCATTTGACTATTTGAAACACTATAAAAAGGGACATGAAATTTTTTACTTATAAGAATCAGTTAAAAAATGTAGTGTTGTTTATTTCTTTATATTTAAACACTACTAAATTCTTATTAAAATTTAGGGGGACTATTATTTTTCGTACCTGTGTTATTTTTGGGCCAATTGTCCTTGTGTGAGTTCACCATCAAAGTTTGGGATTCACGGCTCCTGTCGATGTGTGAGTTTGTCCATATCATCCAGGGAATTCAATTCTCTTTCCTCTTCCTACAGGCCAAGATTGACACCAGATGTGAAGTATTCATTCAATGATGAATCAATTATATCACCTTCACAACACATCATTCCTAAAATTCGAAAAAACTGACACCCACTCACATAACTTGTTAAAAATTTAGGGGAAAGTCATCCCAAACATTGAAGGGGTGGTGGATTGAAACTTTGCTCCTTCCTCACCCAGCATACGAAGATTCCCACCAGAAGTGAAATATTCATTCAACGATGAACCATTAATCTCACCCACATAGCACATATTTCCTAATATACTAAAAAACTAAACCCACTCAAAGAACAAGTTAAAAAATCAGGGGGAAATCAGCCTGAACATTGCTTGGATAGTGGATTGAAACCCTGCTCCTTCCTTTTCCTACATGTGAAGATGCCCACTAGAAGTGAAGTAATCATTCAATGATGAATCGATTATCTCACCTGCGAAGAACATCATTCCTAAAATGCTGAAAAACTGGAAGCCACTCATTGTTCTATTTAAACTATTTGTCGAAATCATTGAATTAAGACTGGAAGGGAACAAAAAATACATACCAACTAGTTTGTATTTGATTATATTTCGTTGTGTTGTGAACAAAAATTCATCACTATCTTTCAAGAAAGAGATAAAAATTTGTTGTACATTTTATGGAATATAATAAAATACCATAGACAACAATTTGATGCCTACCTGAATCTGTATATCATTGAGCTCTAACATAGAATTTCATATGAATGGCAATACATTTTTTCCAAAAAAGTACAACAATGATAAATCCACTATGACCACTTACTAATAATTGGAATCTATATCTGGAGAAACACAAAACACAATATCTGTAATGTAAAATATAAAATTAATTCAAAAAATTTGGGTTGGATATATATGTAATTCATCCCAAATGTTAAAAATCCATACGTTCATATGATCAATGATGGAGATACATTACAATTGTTTGTACCAAATTATTTCATTGGATGTGTTTCTTCCAAAAGGAAACACGTCATTCATAGAATCTGTTATAGTTTGAATTTTCTTCATAGTTTCAAGGGGTACATTTTGTAACCTATAATTGAAATAATGTTAAATATATATTTATTCTCAATTGAAACTATTGAATAAGTAAATATGTGGTTCAATGATGAAAACAGACTATTGTTGTAATTTACCTGCATATAAATCCTAATTTCAAATAAACTCTTGTATCAAATGAATGAACTGGTGTTCCAATCAAGATATTTTTTATTATAGATTGGCCTTATATGTGGGCTTGAATGTAGATAGTTTGAGCTCAAACTGGTCAGAACAAATGTGCTTATGTAGATCATAAAAGAATTAACAACAAATGTAATAGAGTAATTTAAGATGAACTAAAAATTAGCATTGAGTTAATAAAATTTCAGATGAACATAAATAAACCACAACTACTGATATAATGTATGAATACAATTGAGATGTTATCAGAAAAACCGGATTCACTAAGAATATAACTACATATAGTCATGGTTATTGTGTATTATCCGAAATCATGAGTGATGGAAAATAATAAAGTGGTATACATTTATAATGAATCCGATTTTTTATACAAAAAAATATCCCTCACCAACAGTATTCTGCACATGGGATTAATAGTATAACTAAACCATTTATCACTAATTTGAAATATAATTAAGTGTATGATGTGAGGAACATATAATATGAAAGTAAAATAGAATAGTGTAATTTATTGTTTGTTGATGAATGGAATTATCCCAAAATTACATGAAACAAAAAAAATTAGACATGAATTATAAATTGGAAATATTTGAGGATAAAAAATAAATTATAACTTAAAAACCATTTGACTAGGTTTATGACTCCATAACAAATGGATAATGATATGAAATATCATATAGGTTGTAAGGTTTATTCATTATGAAAATCCTTACTTGAAATCATATAAATCATACAACCATTGAAGAACATTGATCTATTTATCTTTCTAAAAATACAAAGGTAACAAAAAAATTAATGAATAGGGAAATTGCCAAAATATTTTTTCCTGGTTTCACCTCTATATTTTCGGATCCTTCTGTATGTTGTGTGGACATTCCAAGACAGGGGAATGCATTATGGGCTAACTTCATTCAATTCATTCTAATACACCACCCTCTCAAATGATATCATCCTCCCCAAGCTTGACATGCAAAAAACACATTGAAATATTGTCAAACCCTATCAAAAATTATCTTCATTAGTTGAATGAAGTCCGGAAGTACAAGTGTATTTCAAGATACATTATTATATTCATTACTCATTAATTTTAAAGGTTAAAGGTGGTTATATAAACTACTGGAATAATTATGGGAGCTCATATAAAAGGATCGTTCTTCTATTTTCATCAAAAATATTGTCAAGTGTTGTGAGAGTTATCTCAAGAACGTCCAACCTAGCCTGAATATGTATCACCACACAAAAACTATTTTCCCTACAATAATAATGCAATATTAGTGTTGACCATGAGTCATTTATCTTGAGGAATGTAATTTATTCACTCTGCTTATGTTTTTTATATTGATGGATGGTTCTGATAATGTAATACATATAAAAATGAGATATTTAAAACAACAAGTGAAATTAAACTAAACTACAAAGAAAAAACTATGATTCAATGATAAGGAATTGAAAATATGACTTCAAAAAAGATCTAATGATATATCAATCAATCCAAATAAAAATTATCAAATATAAAAGACCAAAATGCTACTATAGCTATAATCCATAGTTAGATATCTTCAACACACTTTATCCAACTTAATACAATAATATATCCATAATTCAGGAAAATAATTTTGAATCAATTTCAATAATCCATGAAATAAATCTAATCTCCCATGATTATGATCAAAAGAAATGTTATTAATTAAAATCTGCTGATTAATAATAATTCATGCATGAAATTTAGAATTAAATTTATATTAAACTATGATGGAATTTAAGATGGAATCAAAAACATATATGAATTAAAATAATATAACAAATTATAGTTATAGTGTACGGAGGATTTGATGAAACAAGAGAACATATTATACTAGATGGAGGATATTAATGAATTCTTCATATATTGAAATAGAGAACGTTAACCAAGAAAACTACATTGAATCTATAGATTATGCTACTGAGAGAAAGAGAGAGAACCAACTACCTAAAAATGAGTAAACTGCCCAACATAATGCTACAAGGACTGAGAAATAAATAAGAATAATAAAATTAGTATGTGGTACTACTATAGCCTACCAGAACATCATTACTGAGATCACCACTACTCTACTACAAGATGACTACTGCATAATACCTTCTCGAACCGAGAAAACAACAGGTGGGAATGAACCTACTCATACTTTATATCGAATAAAAATAATTCTACCCTGTCACAATGACCACAACAAACAACATGCCTACTGCTCGACTCTTATTTATTTACATTGTTGAAAATGATATCTATAGAATATTACTCACTAGTAAATCAACCGAACTCATTTTCCAGAGTCTTCTTCAACAATCACTGTAACAAAAAAAAATTACTTTAACAAATGAGGTGTTCTATTGTATCATGAACTATTCATTGAATATAGAAACCAAACCTACTTTATAGATATTTTTTATTCAAGAACCATCCATTGCATGATGCCAACTCGAACTTATCGTAATTTGATAGGAAATCTTCTAACGCCATCTATCGTCACAGGTTGACTTCACGTATCACGGACCGAAATCCCTTTGATCATTGGTCTATAGAAGAATTTTAACTTCAAAAAAATCCAAATTGATCCCCTTGGCATAATTTCGTTTTGGGGTGATGATGGAAACAATGACGGACTGGGCATGTTGGGGAAGAAAGTGGATATCTAGTGATGTGGCAGACAGCATAGAGAAATGAGGAGGGAAGCGATGGGCACATAGAATGGTGAAAAGGGTGGACGATAATGAAACAATTTGATCAACCAGTGGTAGAAGAACTGATGTAGAACAATATGAGTGTAATTTTAAGGTTTTTAGTCTACCATCGATGGCGCAACAACAATTTGGAACAAGGGGCGATGAATTGGGGTTTGTTATGTTGTTTGTTGTAAATTTATAATTAAACATAGAAATAACAGTTTATGAAAAATAATAATTTAAATAAAATATCATAGTAAATATATATATATATATATAATTTTTTAAATTTATATAGTTTTTATAATAAAAAATCTATTACATATATATAACTAATTTACACGTGATTTGAGTCACAAAAAATTTAGATAATTTATCAAAAAATTTATATCATAAATATATATACATTTTTTATTATAATATGTGATATTATTGAATAATTTAGTAAATCTTTTTTTATAATAATTATATGGGTTTTTATAAATAATTATTAATAACATTTACATTTTTTGATAAGACAATTATTGGTGATACTATGATAAACCAACAAAATAAAATTTCAATAAAAGATTTGTTGGTATTAAACTACTAATATAAATAGATATATTTGTTGGTAAAAAAATTGTCGGTACCTATAATTAATACCAATAGAATTTAATATATGTTGTAATTACTCATTTTTTACCAATAGATATGTTATCTGTTAGTAATTTTTTGTTGGTCTAAGTAACCTTTTTTGTAGTGTGAAAATATATTTTATTATTGGATGTGTTTAATTAATATATATATGAAAATAAAATGGGATAAACTCTATATCTTTATAATCTTTATTTTTTCATCTATTATAGTACGTGGAATTTAAATTAGTTATCCTTTAATGATATATTTAACGAAAACTACTAATAGGTTTTGATAAAAATAACAGAATTAAATATATATATTTATCATTGATAAATAATAATAAGATGAAATTTATAGGTTTCAATGTTTCTAAATCCATCATAAAATGTTTTAAAAATATACATAATGGGGAGATTATAGTGAATATTTAAAATTAGAAAGTATTTCAGAAAAGTATTAGTAATTTAAATATTTTTCAAATGAAAAAATTCATCAATAATTAATCCAAATAATTGTATTTTTTATACATATAATATTAAATATATTGATATTTGGAAAAAAAATATTCTAGTGATTTACAACCCTAATTAATCCAATGGTGTTAGTGTTTGAGGAATGAAATCTTATAAATCCTCTCCTAAAAAATTATATAGTATCACGAATTCATCTCATATATGTGTTAATATATATATTTTGTAAAATCCATCTACGATGACATATAATTCAAATAAATGTAGAAACATGAAAATCCATAAATTTTGTGTCATTTACGATTATGTTAGTGATTAATTATTGTCATATTTAGCCAAAACATTCAATCAAATATTATGAATTTTTGAAAGTAGATTACAATTATATTAATTTACCTATTTATATGGTGGATATGTTTATTATATATGTTATACTAATTTTTATAGTTTTTGAGAATTTAATTATCTATAAAAATTTAGTTTTTACCAAAAAACATAAAATCAAAAAACAAATGTGAATAGTAATCCAAAAGTATGATCATGGAGTTAAAATATGATTTGAATGATTATAAATTTCATGAAAATGTAAATAATTTCATTAAAACATATTTGAAATATTCTATGGTGGTAATTATATTGGAAGTATAATCATATTTTCAGAAAACAATTCAATCAAAGGGAGTTATCAGTCTTAAGGTTACACTCTGAAGTGTTTTTGAGGATTAAAACATACAAAGAAGGATGAATAGAATAAAAAATGATGATTATACAGGTCTTTATATTTTATTAACAACTAGGAATTTAAATTTTATTTATTATAGAGTTTTGTATACTTATACTGAGCTACATACGATAATTGAAGAGTTATTATTCATTTCATGTTGAAAAATGGAGATAAATGAAAGGTATAGAATATTAAGGATGAGTTAATTTATTATTTAACAAATAATATTGTAACCCATGATGTAGAAGTGGGAGAAGTATGATTGAAAATTGAAAATTATAATATGTTTTAATATAAATTATTTTTTTAAATTCTTATTATGAATAGTTAAAATGAAGGGACTAAAGAGACAGAATGGGTGATGAAAAGGTTTTTAATTATATATTTCCAAAAAACATTGGTATGATTATAAATATTTTGGAAGTTTAATCATCTACATATGTGATATAAGAAAATTAAAAGATATATATTTTAAATGTTTTGTGTTTTCTCTCAATCAATGATATCATATCAGAAACATAAAATCAATTCGAATAATATATATATGTGAAATAGTGGTGGCACAATGTTCCCCAAAATAATGTATCATTTTTCGGCTACATTGGTCAGACAATGAAATACAAGTTGGATGTTAAATGAATCCATACAATATTGGAGATATATATCAAACAATAATAACTGTTATTATATCATTCACGTCAAATAATAAAATCTTTTTATAGATTTTTTATTCTATAATTTTATACGTAAGGATAATGACTGCAGGAAATGATGGAATGAAAAAAGTCACATGGCTATCCATTGATATTGGAAAGGAGAATGATAATTATGAATCAATTCAAATTTCATTTTCCCCAATATAAGAGAGAGAGTAAAACAATATAAATAATGATTAAAACAAATAATAGAGATATAAATAGGTCAAATGTGAACAATGATTATCATGAGAGTAATATTACAAGTAGAATAAATCTATCCTTGGAAAAAATTCACAAAATACATCAATAACATCAATACATTGATCCATAATAGATTATTCCCATCCTACATGACTAGAAACATTGTATTTTTAATTAATATATATTAATAAAATAATATAATCATCCAATTTTAAAAATATAGACATTTCAAAATGAAAGGATGTGGAAATTTCATGAAGTATATATATCTACTAAATCATATTTAACTGATTTCAATTAAGGGGATTTATCATAATCTATTGAGGGTAAATATATTATTTAACTCAAGAATTAATGTTACATTTATTATAATTGTATTATAAATCAAAAAAAATAAAGGGGATAATTTTATTAATGGATATAAAACAATATGGAATTTATTTCATGTATAAATTAAGATTATTTTTATCCTCTAATGATAGAAAAAGCTAAAATTTTTGGTATCAATGGTATAGGAATATATATTATAAAAAATATATAATATTTTTATACTAAATTTTATGGTTGTTATTTTTGAATTGAATAGGTATAGGGAAAAGGTATTTTATTCATGAATGAAGGGGATAATTTTGTAACATTTAATTATTGAAAAACGAAAAAAAAACTCTTTAAAAATGTATAATTTATTTCACAGCATCATGTCTGGTCCAACGACACATCCCATAACATATTCTCAATGTTATTTTTTTTATAATTGTTTCATTATAATAATATTAATTGATATATAATATTTTCAACACCCTAATTGAGGTAATATAATTAATAATAATGTTATTATGGACATATGAAAAAAATAGAATGTTATTTATAAGTTTTTTGGAAAAAACAAAACAATAAATACATTCATATATGTGGATAAATACATTAGAAACAATTAATTTATCATTCTTTGAAATTAATGATAACACTATAAAAAACAAATATGTAAAAGGGGAAAAAATATAGTGAATACGATTTCAAATAAATTGGTTATTGACAATTGTATCTCCTAGAACTATTTGATAGATATTTTCCATTTCAGAGATATAATCAAAACATTTGGTTTTTAGGTCATAGAGAGCCCCTAACAGTTTATGGGTTTTAGGGATAATAATATGTGATATGGTATTTCTTTTTGTTGTTTAAAATTAAATTATATAATTCAGTAATATAAGTGAATCCTTTAATTTATTGATAATTGGTTGATGAATTAATAAAATTATACTACTAAACCAATAGTAAGTCCTTTAAATGACTAAATGAGATGGATATTAACATTGTGGAATGAAATTATTTCATGGTGATTCAATACAATAGTATTCAAAATATTGGTTTTTAGATTTTAATGAGGGATTTTGATTATACGGAGAAGTCAATAAACATGATATAGAACCTGAAACACGAATAAATGTTGATGTTTATGTTATTGAATAAAAAATTTATTTTATTTCATAAATTATTGAATCACCATGTAAGTGTATGTAGGTATGAAGTGAAATTAAGAATTATAATTTAATTTATGATTCATTTACTATAACAAAATCATTTATAATAAGGACTACATAGATCGTCAGTATTTTATCTCCCATATAGATTGAAATATTTAATGAATAGGTGAAATATTAATCATTGGAAAAATACATGAAGGAATCACAAGTGTAAATAGATAAAAATTAATCATGGGAGACACTAATGATGATAATTGAACACATTGACATTTAAAATATAATGACGTTATAAAAAAATATTACTATAATGGGAATGAGATTATAAATTTATTGAGCATGGTTTGTAATGTATTTAGTCAAATTAAAGACCAGTTATAGAAGAAATATCTATATTGATGTCCACACAAGATTCAATTTTTCCTTTCATGGTTGTAGGAATTCAGTAGTGTCCCACGTTTAATAAAATTTTTTAAAGAATATATTTTATAATTGAGTCTTCAATGAATAATTATAAATTTAAAAACTAATGGGTTTTAAAATTAAGGATGATGATATAAATATTGCTTAGTTTATGATATCATGATATTTCTTGAAGAAATAACCACATTATTGATGTTCATTATTTCCACATCACAAGATGTATTTCTTAATAAATATGTGATGATTTAATCATAAACACTATATGATTCCATTGATGAAATATTTACCTATTTTACATGACTATGATAAAAATACATGTTTTAGATGGAAAATATTAAAATGGTTGAAGTATTTTATAACAAACTGTTGAAAATTTTAAATACGCCCTATATATTTGAGGATATACACTTTCTCAATGTACAAGTGAATTAAAATCATGTGACCATCATTATTTCATTGGAATAATACACATGGTATCTGCTGAATATGTTTGATATATATGATCATAATAAATTTTAACCACAAATTATTGTTAAAAATGATAATGAAAAAATAATTATTAAAAGGCTATGTATCAATTGTTAAACTAATTCATTATTGAAATATTTTTTGCTAACAAATATATGTCAGAAAAATATATCTTGTATGTTTTTCATTAATGATTACATGAAGAAATAAAAAATATTTCATTACTATGAAACCAATAATCAGGTTTATTTAAGGTACTCTAAATAATTTATTGGCGATTAATATAAGAAAATATTATATAATTTTATTCACTTTTTATGTAGACTTATATTATGATTAATTAGATATAAAATTTATATGTGGTTGTATACTATCGAATTGGAAAGAATGTGAGGGATATATTATAAATAATAAGGAGGGAACATCCCATAACATAAATTAAGAGAAATATATTTCATTAATTATTGTATAAAATAAATTTCTATGGATGATGAAAAAATTCTAAGATCATTTAAATGAAATTAAGTTGTACATATATATTTTCTATAAAAATATTTTTGTTATTTAGAAAATAATTATCCAATTACAACACCCTTTAAGAAGCACATTGATATTTATCCCCATTTAATTAGTGATAATTTGTAAAATGTTATTATCAAAGTGAATAATATTATATAAAATCATATATTTGATGAAATAATCAAAATAACTAGTTACAAAACCAATTTATGAGATTTATGAATTGATTTTATGTTATCAAACAGCATCCTTCAACTCTTGGATTCTCTAAAAATCCCCTACCATATATGATTTTATTTTAATAATAAAATGATCAATGTTTGTAATGTCTTAATATTTTTATCAACAAACAATTGGGTTATGAAGTAATTGAGGATTTGTTAAAATAATTTCATAATAGAGAATATTAAAACTATTCAAATGATAGGGGGTCAGAGTTTTGGTTTCTAATTTGGTCATTTCCTGTGGTGACCACTACATTCCACCTCAAAATTTATAATGTATTACTTGATTAGGTGTTCTATAAACTCATATTAACCCGATAACCATTATCAACTGTTTAAAATTAAATGCTTTTAATTTGGTTATGTCATTTACTTTCTAATAAAACATTTCCATTGTATTTTATAACTGGAATTACATAAGGAAGAGCGTTCATTATAAATTTATAATTGATTTATTTTCTACTAAAACTGTGTTATACCCTAAAAATTTATGTGTGGACTATTTCATCATATTATAGTAGATATATTCTTAGTCATCCATGTTTTATTCCTCAAGGGAGGCCCTTGGTCTAGTTATTGGATTTCTTATCATATGGACTTTTCCTAAATTTAATGGACATATGTCACTTTTAGTGAAAGACTACTGGTGGTAATAATGAGTTTCATCTCAACATACATCCTTTTAAGAGATTCATATTTTTACAATTCTTTGGGGTAATTCAGTTTTTAATTCATCTTTTATAAAAATGGGCAATCTTTGTGTTTTATTCATCATCATCATTATATAGTGTGGCTGGTGTTCATACACATTTGTTTCATCCATTATCTAATGAAAAATTTATTAGGATATTCATCATCATTTATATTCAATTGTTAATTTCCCAAGGATTCAACGATCATGGTTTCTCATATGGATTACTTTCCCAATTAGTTGTTCCCCATGGTTCTCAAGCATTGGTGTATCCTATCCCAGAGTAGAATTTTTTATTCAAACTTTCCCTATGTTGTTCCTATGATGATTAAGTTTAATCATGGGTATATTCCATACAATAAATAGAAGAAATATATAAATTAATTATCTTTTAGAATGGTTTACTATTATAATGTTTATGTCATTTTTTGTATAAATGGATTGGTGTAATTCATTATGAGGTTCATCCACAAAGATTGAGGATGAATGTTTTTCTTTTTTAGTAATAATGGTTATGTATCTAGGAGATAATTAATTTATTAAATTCATGGTATATTAACATTTATATTTTAAAATTAAATGTTATTATATGGTTATTTTGTTACTTGGTAATCTTTCCTTAGTTTCCATGGGATGGTTTTAAAAAATATTTATTGGCAGATGGGGTCGAATGGAAGACAGTGTGGGTCGAAACAATGTAATATGTATATTGGGTATGGAGTGAAACATTTTTCAAGGTTATATTCATTTTATATAATGAATATGTTATGTTTATAGGTGAATTATAGACAAGGATAGTGATTATCCATATTTTCAACCCAATTATCCCAACATTTCCCTTCTCAATGGCATTTTTAATCGTCAACTATAGATGGATTATTTTATAGTTTAGTTTAGTTCATATTTTTAGTTTTAAAATGTGGTGACATTTAATATTATTTTGGGTTTAAAATATTTTCAATATCTCAAAATACTGTTAAAATTGTTTGATTGAAAATTTATAAGGTTTATTAAATTTTGAAATCAATACGATAAACATGTCGACATTGAGACGATTCCTATATAAATTTGTACAACCAAATATTTAGGTGTTTTATTCAGTGAAAGAGATAAGAGAGATATAATACTTGTGGAATAATATTTATATGTGCATATATATTTATGCAGATTAATGATGAGATATATATTTCAAGTTGGTGTTATAACTAATTTCTATAATTATACATTCATGTGTAATATTCTATTAATCTCATATTGTATTCCCCAAACATTTTTGTGGTAGATATAGAGTGACGATAATGATATTCTATTTATATTTAAATTTTATAAAACATTACTAGTTTTGAATTTCTTTTTTAATTTCTAATTTACCCAAATATTGAGAATGTTGGAACCAACGAAATTTATATTTGTGAATAGTAGAATCTATGTTATTAAATGTTTGGAAAAATTATTTAAAATATATTGTGGCATATTCATGGTTAGAATTTGTTTTTGTAGTTGTAATGAAAGAATATTATCATAGAATGTGGTATGTTTTGTATAATAAAATTTAAATAAATGAATTGTTGAGAAGCCTTTGAATGATTGGATCATGTTTTTCTTTGAAGGATGAATGAAAACACTACAATGGATTGGACTGTGATGTCGTTGTGGTTATGAATATGGGTTATAAATATTATGATCATGTATAATATTATTAAATTTATTAAAATTTATATTGTACATGATATGTTTCACCACACAATAGTGAAAATATTAGTTTGATTGAAAATGATTATGAAGTCGTGGTATGTGATTGTGGAATTGTTATAATTTTTAATTATGGTTCTTATTTGTGATTGAAAAGTGGAACAAAAATTAAAAACAACATATCTAATGCCATGGTTTATGTTTGAGGTACTCAATATATAATTTTACAATAAAATATCTTCCAAACACATGGGATGGTCATCATGTCCTTAAAAAAGTGTTTTGTTACATAAGACTCTTCCTAGGCAATGTAAATTAAGAATCCACAAAATTATTGTACATGATGGTGTATAGAGTGGAAATACATTGTATGTTTTGATATGAATAACATTAATATATAAATTCTAATATCCCTCATGCATATTTAATTTCAATACTATTGTTTTTTATATTTAAATACAGTATAGATGTAATCTAAACAATATTGTGGTGTGACCACACCATTCGATATAATGACTTTGATAATTATCGAATTTTATAATTTACTAATTATAAAAGGGAAATTTATCATATTTTTGTCATTAATTCATTTTAAATAAATTAATTCCAGTAAAATTTAAATGATTTCACCAATAATTTACCTGAAATAATATTTAATGATTTATATATAGATTGTTTTGATGATGTTGATGTGAGGAAAAGAAATATGGAATAAACAAAAGGGGATTAATGAAATATTTTTTTGAAACTATTTTTTTGAGTAACATGATATTATATTAAAAACTATTAATAATGTATGGATATCAAAAAAGACCCAAATATTTTAAAAAAAATTCATTTTGAATAAACTTATGGTATTTGATGTCATTTCATACCCAAATCCCTGATTCCCTATAAAACTTGATACAATAAACCATTATAACATACCTTTCATGATGATAGGCTTGAAAATTAATAAACACAATATAAAAATTCATAATTATTTTCTAAATAGATTAATTTATTTTATAATTATTAACAAAAAATTAATTTTATTAAATAAATTCATTTTCTATTTTGAGATTTTTTTCAAATCAAATTCAATTTTTTTTTCATAAGATCATTTTGACTAAATTATTACATTCATACACATTTAATTTTAAATTTTTATATATATTTCTATAGTCTAAATTCTTATTTTTTATTGAGATATCTTTTTGTGATTTTCATTGGGGTTGTATTATTAATTAAATAATGAAAAATATAGATTAATTTAAATAATATCATTTATTTTCATGTAAAATTTCCATTATGTTTATAATTTTATATCAAAAAACCCTAGACTCCATTAAATTGTTATAATCTAATTAATTTCTTATGAATAATCATTATAAATTAGTTTGGTATAAGTTCATTTATTGCTATAAAAAATTATTCTAAAAACCCTTTTTAGCATAATGTGTTTTTATAATTGTAAATAAAATTAGTATATAAAGATTATTTAACATATTTAAATTTTTATACTATATATTTGGACATTAATTTTATGGTTTTCAAAAGGAAATAAATTGTTGGTAAATACGTTTTATGAAAAAAACTCATATTTATAAAGTATATTTTTCATTGTGGTTTATTTTATTATTTAAAATTATGTTCTAAAAATAATATAAATAAATATAGTAAAAAGGAATCCATATTTTTAAGATTTATTTTTCATATTATGTAATTGGGTAAACTTAATATTTGGTGTGTCCCTCCCCTCACATATTGCATAAAAATATTATCCTTTATTATTGTCACTATTTGAGACTTTTATGTGAGAAAATATATTTTATAAAAACAAATTTAGATTCATTTAGTTCCCCATATATCTTATTAAATTTTAATATGACCAATCCATTAATTTTTAATTGTTAATCCAAATGTGGCCTCACCAAAAATTACATATATATCTTAACAAATGTCTTTCTATTTTGTACCTTATTCTAAGTCCAAAAAAATCATGAATAAATAAATATATGATTATAAAATTATAAAATATATAATCAGATGTTATTATGGTTATATAACATCCACTAACAACAAAATATAAATTAAATTTGATAAAAAAGTATCACTCTGGCATACGTGTGGCCTACCACATTTATATAGCTATATGACTCATTTTCCATCGCTATAATTCATAATTGGTTATTTTGTTATCATTAGTTTATATATATAATATGTATAATACAATAATGAGTATCTATAGTTGAATAATTATTTACCTGTATTTCATCCCATCCATAATAAAATGGATGAATCACTATTGCGTAAATATTGAATACAATCTCCACAAAATGATGTAATCATTTTTTCATCACAGCTTTAAATGAATTGAGATATTAAGGTATATAATAAAAATATGTTAAATATATATGATGAATAAATAATTTCATATTAAGTAACCATGAACAATTTTTTTTGGAAAATTACATCTAACCCAAAACATACAAGAAAAATGAAGTAGTTATGAAATGAAATAGTTATTCTTGTTAATGATTCAAAATGCATTTGAGATAAGATGTTATAAGTAACCATTTTTGGTATTATAAATATGATTCTTGTTTTGATAATGATTTATTATATCATAAATTTTGTTATACAATTTTTAAATCAATTACGATGGAAGGCATACTTGAGGTAAGGGTTTTATGTTTCAAACACATTTTTACTAGGACTCTTTAGGATTCTATTTATAATAAAGAAATTATATTATCTATCTATCCCAAATAATATGTATTTTATTATCCTATATTAATTTATTTAGACTAAATACTTCACTTACTTCTCTTTGTAACAATTAACTCTAATTATGGGACTCCAAATTAATTTTTTATTTTTTTACGAAAAGTTCTAATGATATTTTAATAGTATTGTTTTTTATGAAAAATCTATTGATGTTTTTAACTAAATACTTGGGAAATTATGCAATGTAAAATTGTTTTATTTTATATCTATAGGATTAATGATTATGGTAATGATATGTTCATGCATATCATATACATTTAAATTGTTTTGATTTTAGGATATGATTAATGTTTTATGATCGTGAGGTAAACAGAAACACACACACTCACACATAAAACACACAAACACACATATATGGTTACATTATGTGATAGATGGAAAAATAATTACATATTCCACATATATCTCATTTCATAAAAATAGTAAGAATGGGGATTGAATGTATTTTATAAAGGGAATTTGTTCCATAATATAATTAGGCTAGAAAACAGTAACTAAATAAATGATGGAATATGAATTGATCCTGATAAAAATTGATAGTCTTAGTAGTGATCCTTGGCTATGGAAAATAATTTTTATTCTAATGAGTATGAGATAAATTTATATTTTTTGTTGATATGTTTTCCTGGATAATGATTCTTTATTGATGACTCCCAAAATATATGTCTTATTTCTTTTGATTGATAGTTTTTTTCAGGGTTCTTTATTCTGTTCTATGAATTGATTAGTTAAAATTTATATTTTCATCCACATGTGTTCATATGAATAGGTTTGTCTTATTCTCATTTATGATCAATAATTTATATCTATTATGATTACCATTAATGATGATATGATACCACTCATTCTTTGGTTTCCCTTCCCCAAGATATAGAATACAATTTTAAGTATGTTATGTTTTAAAATGGTGCATTTTTTTAATAAATTAAATTGAAATTATGTGGATATTTCTATATACCATCTATTTATGTTTCCATGTATAAAATCTAACTAAACTATTATAGGTCTGGAATTTATCATATTAATAAATAGTGCATATTTCACAAAATAAAATTTTGTATTTACTAATGTAATGATTGGGTCTCTATAATAAAAAATAATTCAAATTTTAAATTGTGAATTATTATATTATTTACATTATTATTATAGTTAAAAAATTTTCTCTTGAGTATTGCAGGGATAGATAATTTGGGAAATTAAATATTGCCGTATATGATGGATAAAATTGTTTTTAATCCCCAAATTCTCTTAGTATTGTTCATTGTATTAAAGATCACATTTGGGAAGAATAAAAATCCCCATGTTTTGGATGATTGATGTGTTTTTAGAATCCCATAATTAATTGAATTATTATATGAGAGTCTATTACATTATCATAATTATTAAATAAAAAATATCCTATTGATATTAACATTAATTTTTTTAAAGCTTTTGAAAACAACATTTTACCACATGGTTTGATGTTTTGATAACCATTATATTGGGAACATTATATGAAAGTATTTTTTATATTAGTTGATCAACAATTTTTAATGTTTTCAACGATTTAATCATTGAGAATATTAACATTGATAATTGAATGGTTTCAATAATTTAAGTTTATTGTAATGTAAAATGGAAATTTTTTTGCCTTTTTGAAACCCATAGTAGATGTACATAAAAAGTTTGATATGTATAATAAAAAAATTCATAGGTTGTGGGTTGATGTTTTCTTGATATAGAACACGATAATTATATAATTATTTTATATATATTTCTCCTATATCATCATAGATAATTTAATATCTGACGTAAAACTGAATTCCTAAGGGATGATCTGATTGTGTAATCTGAAATCCCAATGTATAATTGTTCGAAGAAAATTTTCATTAATATGGGTAATTTAAATGTTTTTCTAAGAATTATTAATAATTTTTCAGTGTTTTAATATAGTATTTTTGTAATATGATTCACATGGGAATTCTTATATAGATTCCATGGGTAGTTAAAGTCAAAAAACTTGTTTTGTACCCCACCGTGTAGTGAATAAATACCTATAAATCACATTGATTAACCAAATATGTGTTCTAATATGAATTCATAGATAAATATGATTCCAAAAATAATAATTATATTTATACAATGTTGTGTTGTTTTATATGTAGAGATATCTATATGGTGAATTAAACATTCAAATTTGTAAAATACATCAGAGATATGAGTGTGATCCTTATATCAACATTACAATAACATCTCTATATCCATTTTTTAATAAACTATGTCTTAATGGTGTTATTGAATTAAATATTTAATATTATTCCATGATAAATTGGTTATTAATCCTTAATATAATTTATCTCCAAATCTCTGGATATTATAGTTGTGACTATAGGGAAATACACATCTGCACATGTGATCCAACTTTTTATGTCCCATGAGTTTATAATGGAAAGATTTCATAACATTTTTATTATTGAGTTTTATTGTTGTATATGGTTTCGACATGTTTATTCATACATCTTTCCTTGTTCGTTTTTATAATATGATAAGAATATGAATAGTGGGACTATAAATAGTGGTGTCCATGTATTATATAATCAATAACAGGAGTGAGTGGATCTTTTAAAAACTTTATTTTCATTTTTTTATATTACTTTCTTTGTCTCTCATCCTCACATTATGTCATCCTATATAAAATCAGTATAAATAGTAATGATATATAAATTAACATTTTGTGTTCTCGCTACCACAGATTCACCCCACCTATCCATGATGGATTACCCTCATATTGGCCTTTCATGTGGTTTTAGTGATTCCATGATGTTGTTGATGATGTTTTACATTAATCCATAGGTTTGTTTTATTAATAATATATTTTAATCTAAAATATTTCTATAAATCATGAATATCAATTACACTAAAGGAGTTCACTTTTCTTCTATGTAGAGATTATGAAAATGCAAGGAGATTATTAATCCATAACCATTAAATATTAGCTTCAGTATTCATTAATTCCCTATAAATGGTTTTAATATTACTAGATGAGGGAAATAATATACTCTTCATGAATATAATTATATTGAATAAAATGGATGGAAATAAAAAAAATTCTCCAAACCCTTTTGAAGAAGGATTTGACATGTATTATGGGATAAAAATAATGTATAAAATGCTAGGTAAACACTATAGAGTAAATGAGTTACATATATATGTGATTGATTTAGTATTAAAAATAGATTTTTTTAATTAAGTTATATTAAAATGGGAAAACATTATTCTATATACATGTTATTCATTTTGTAAAAAAATTTATTTTAATTTTTCATATCAAGGAAATTCCTGATGATTTAATTATTGTTTATAAAGAGGTTTGTATTAAAAAAATAATATTACTATTATTATTATTATTTCACTAGAGGATGTTCTAAAATCTTTTTATACTATTTGAAATCAAAATAATGTATTCATCAACTGGGATACTATGGGAGAGACTACCAAAAATATTAATATAAAATTAGAGGAAGTGACTATAATCAATGCTTTAATGGTCTTAAAACAAATTGAATCAATGGAGTATATTGAGGATGAATGTAATAGTGATATGTATTCCATGGGATTAATTTATCTTATACCAATGTTTCATAAAGTTATTCAATGAGATAGTGGTATTCATTAAAATAATGATAGAGTTAATAATATCAGTGGTGGAAATATTTTTCATCGTTCAACATGTTTTATGGAAAATAACGGGGATCCAATGAACATGATTTTCCATGTATTATTTTTAGATATTATATGGAATGTTATCAATATGATCTTATAAGATGGTGTGTGACCCTACTGTCTGGTCTACCCAAAAATTTAATATATTAAATATATAAAATTATACCCATTATTATTTATTCATGAAAATGTAGAATAAATATTAAATTGGGGCTACGATTAATATATTGAGGGTGGAGTAGAGTTCATAATATGGTATTCTCTTTAGGAATTACATGACCATTACTGGTGCATGGAGTTTTGAAAATATATTTCACATGCACAAATGAATAAAATAAATAAATTTAATTGTTTTTCATTTATTCTTTTGATGGAACAATTTAGTTACCAATAAATATGTGTTTCTTACATTTTTCTCAGTGTTGGTATAAAAACTATAAAGTCTTGGAGATCATTGTAGGAGATAAATCTTGTATAACAATGATATATTCATATCAGACCAAGGATCATAGAGCAAATGTATTTCAGGGATCTCATCCACTAAAAAACAGAAAATTATACGTTATCAACGATCAAGAAATTTTACAGGTTGTATTTTTTCCAATAAAATTCCTCAATCCTGGAATAATTTGGATCAATTAAATAATTATAATTTTTACGTTAATAATTTATAGATTAAATTTTAGGAAATTAAATTCACTAATTTGGTTTTATTATTCTTTGATTTTATTTTATAGAACAATTGTTCGTGGTCAAACGAACATATTACGAGGTTTATTTATCACATTTTATGGATTTTGGATTTCATCCCTCATTCCTACCTCATTCATTTATTGTGTTTTTAGATTGTGGTTTTAAAAAGACATGATATTATATCCTTTTTTGACCATTATTTAACTCAATGGATCAATACCTTGGGTGAATTTTGTTCTTGGTTGTGAGATTAATATGAGACAATAGTAATAGATGATCGAAGTTAGATAATAATTGATTTTAGATTTCATTTCATCTCAGTTTTCACACACAATGACATGTTATCCTAGGGGATCATTTTATGAGAATATCTGAACTTTGATTTATGTTAATGAAGATAGAAAGGCTTTTCCAACCAACAATCTACAAATTTAGGAAAGGTTTATGGATCCTTCCAGGTGTTGTATAAAATGAAGTAAGATCCTAAAGGATCTAGAAATTTCCTCTATACATGACATGTATTTAAGGATAACATATAATTTGGGACCCCCTAGTCATGGTTCTAGTGTTTTAGATGAAGATAAATATAACTTCCCATTTGAAATGTTCACAAAATGTGTGACTCTTCCCTAGATACATGGATTGTACATCTCAAGGTAAATGAACATTCCCAGGAGTACATGGGTATAGACACATCACATGATCATACACAAACAATGTGTGGTGTACATGCTAAGACTAGTGCTACAGAAACAGTACCATGTAGAATATATAGGGATACATTCGACCTACACCTTCTATTCATGTCACTCTCACACCATGTATGATGATGATTACATTTCATGTGTTGCATCACCATACATAATGATACATGTTCAACAATGAACACCCTATATTCTATATACATTTCATTTAATCCATTGAGATAACTTGGAGTTCTTCATATCTTATGTTTAGAATAGTGTCTATTGAGTGGTTTTACCCTTGGTCCATTCTGTCAGGGGTATAATTCATATTTATATTGTTAGCATTGGTTTGAGATCCCACTAAGAGGATGAATCAGAGATTTATTATTCGGCATACCATCATGTCACTAGAGTGAGATATTATAATAATATTATACCCTATGTGGGTATTGTGGAATCAACATGACCTCCTTGAGTAGGTAATTGATTTACTATATAGTAAGCCATTTATATAGTGTTTTGGGTATAATTTTTAAATGATCTTTAATGTAGTGGGTCAATAAATATTCAATTCAGGGTGTCCCCCTTTAGTAATGGGTGTGACTACATATATATGTATCAGATTATTCTGATACTGGTTATATTTCAAGGGTCCAGACTATTGATATAGGAAACGATGATGAGAGTACATGGTTTTGGAGTGTCTCATCAAGATGATACTTCTCGAACTGTAATTTCATCATAAAGAACACTACCGTGGATAGTATATTGTGGTGACCACCTTGTGAAATGTTGTTTTCTTAAGAATATATAGGTTATATCTTTTAATAATTGATTATTATGAACAATAATTTAGTAGACTATTCTGGATTCTTATTGTTTAGTTTGTTTACAATTCCTAGAGGGGTATTGTTATAGTCACTCCAACATGGTATCTTCCCACACATGTCATGTACATTGAAAATGATTTCAAAATTGATTATTTCCCAGGATAACATTGGGCTTATTGATTGTAGCCTGGGAAATAATACTTGTGATTTATTTTGGTTTCTTACATCTAATGGTAGTCCTAAACCTTTTAACAGGTTGGAATATTTAAATTTTTTTGGGATTGTATTTGGACACTTTTTATATTTTAGTAGCATACTATTTAATTCTTTGTGTGGGATTTAATATGTATTATAGAATTGGTTTTACATTTTTTTTCTTATATAATTTTATGGGCTTTGAGATATGTGAATTTGAAAAGGCATAAAATGATAATATGTTCTATTATTAGAATATTCTTACTTAGCACTAGTGAACAACCACTAAAATATTGGAGTTTATTTTGGTTTAGTCATTTTTCTTACCCTGGTCAGATAGATGGTGACATGGTTCTATTAGAGTGTCCATTTTTACCATAAGACCATAGTTTGGGAGATTAGTTTGGGGAAAATATGTTTAGATTTCCATGTTTGACATTTATGTGAGGGGAACAAGTTTCATTGTGACGCTAGATGTATATATACACCAAGACTCTTATAATATCCCTTTGATCATGGTTCATGATGACTTTTTTAGAGAACAATGGTACATAAATATTATATGAATGATTTCTGTTATCCATGTACTTTTTGAGCCATCTACTAAAATATACTCTATGACACTTATACTTCTTGTGTTATTTTAGGGGTCTAATGTGAACTCATCTAGCATTGATTCCAATATATGATCATGATCATGATCTTCTAGGTGAAAGGGCCTCGGTATAAAGGCATATACTAGATATATTACTTCTTGATGGTTTAATAGATATACCACCACCAATTGAGAAAATGTTACCAATGGTTATGCCATAAGAGGATGAATATAGTCTATTTAAGGTAAACAAGTTAAAAAGTTAGATGGCTATAAGGTTTCATGGTTATCTAAGCACCAAGGAGGTTGACCACTAGCTAGAGGCAGTCACTCTTGTTTTCAACCAAGTGTGGACTCTTACTAATTTGATGGAGGTCCTAAGTGTGATTTTTTCTATAAGGAACTTCTAGTGGAAGTTTTATCTTATTTACTCATTCACATAATGATAAATATCTCTCCTAGTTTTACATTGAGTGTGTCTTTAGTTATAAGTTTATTCTAACCATGTTGTGATCTGTATGAAAACATGAGCTTTTGAATCTACAATTCGATGGTTTGATTATGGATGAGTAATCCTTACGGTTTACTAATATATTTTGATACACTATTAATATGGATGTATATATTTTATTTTTAGATAATGTTCCATCGGTAGTGGATTATTCCTAAATAGAATGGCTTAGTAGTATAACATTAAATTCCCACGTTTATTAAGTACAGGAGGATGATTTAGTGGTAGAGTGATGTATTGAAGAGGACGAATCAATAATGGGTGATTGTATTGGGATCACATGATCTTATACTCAATTAGAGAGTATTATGTGATAGTCTTATGGATCGAGTCATGAAAATATCTTAACGATATGATCCCATGAAAAATGATCAGAGATCTAGGTATCTTAGGATGGTGTGAATTAGTAATGGGAAATTCAATGTTTCTCCAACGATGGTGGGGGAAAACTTTATTGAGATTCCCTGACACATCATACATCTATTCAAGAGATAGTAGGGGGGATCTAAGGTTGATGGTATAGTATGATAGGGGTGGTCCATTGGGAAATTTATGTTGAAGAGGGGCTAACAAAAATGTATGTGGTTTTTTCAGGATTCTTATATTACCACAACCAACACCAGGTGGTCCATTCCATCTTAGAGAGCTAGTTTTCATAGATGACTGTAGCTGTATACTATGGTATTATATGTCCCCAAGGATCTAGGGATTATACAATGTAAGATACGTGTCTTCTCAATATTTTATGTAGTATTTATAGTCATACGTGAGAGTTATTCCTTCCATTCCACTGTTCTAGTTCGAGTCATAGATATTCCAATTGATCCATTAGAATAAACATTATCATTAAACTCCAACAGGTGGTGACTCAGTGATTATAAATATCTTTCGAGGGTGTGATTAGAAAATTAGAGGTGATAGTTTTGTATGGGATATCATGTTTTAGTGATGTGTCCTTATGTAATCATGGTGGGTTTAGAATGGATATCCACAATACATACTTATAGATTAATTTATGTGGAGGATTTGTTGTGTCCATAGTTATGTCGCTAGGTTTACCTATGTGTGTAAAATATAAACATTCAAATAGTATGATGAGAACGTAGATATATGAGTGCATATGATTACTCAATAGATTTCTAGAATTACTCTGGGAGGAGTGGGTGTTACGGGACAATGGTATTCTATAATATTCAATGAGAATGAGGATGTATTTACTAAGGAAGTTCTAGGAATACATCCTTGAATAGATAAAAATAATTCTGCATTCACTTGTATCTAAGGATGGATCTGATATCTACAACTGCATATCATATGCCTCTAATAGATCATTGTGAGATTTGACTTTAGTTGGAGGACTTACTAATGAAGTTATTTGTGAAATCCAGTGTTTCCCCCTCGGAAGCCCTAGAGTTGTTCCCCATGAAGTTGTATTAGATCTTGTGGTTATGTATGGACTATTGAGGCATAAAACATTTCACAATGAAAAATATGTATCCACTACTGAGGATCATCATTATCTTCGATTATTTTTTAGTTTCACGATGGTTTTCAATGATTGAACATGGATAAGTCTATCACTAGTTGTGAGTATAGTATGAGGATACCCTAAATAAATCTATCATATGAATCAATAGTGACTATGATACATGGTGATTCCATTCTGCATGACGAATAACATTATTGAGTTTATGTAACATAAGAAATAGATCATTTATCCTTTATTAGACTAATTCATTGTGGTATTTGTTAAAAAATTTCCTAGTGTACTCTATGTTTGGGGATTATCACATAAGAAACTTGAGGGTGATCCTAGATATACTTCGAGAGATAATTTTTTTTGGTAAGATCTTTATGTATAATTTTTTTCAACATTTTCATTTCAATGGACACAACATCTCATAGGATGCAATAGTTATGGGCCCATAGAAGGTTTAGTAATTTCTTACATTGGATCCACCCCAATGTTTTACATCAGTGTGTAGTTTTCTTGGTGTGGAATGGTAATATCGGGTGTTTATACCCAATTTTTCATGATTTCTATAACCCTTCACATCCATGAATTAGATGAGGTAGCCATTCTTGTAGATAAAAAGGTTCCAGATGTAATTTTAGGAAATGATACAGATGTTTAAGTGAAATCCCATCTTGAGTTTCTGGAAGAAGGTGTCAATTATATAGTTTTATAATATACATTATGGATTGTACATGGTTGAATTTTGATGAAGATGAATGTGGTGGTTCACTATGGTTCTCATCAACGAATAACATAAGATAAAATCAACATGATCCAAAATCTTGAGTAAGTATTGGAAGAGATTGTAGTACTTATGTGGTTAAAATATGTAATGGGAGAAAATTTATTATTTTAATCTGACAACGAGACTTTCTATTATATCTTCTCTTGGGAGGACCATAAGCTGAGAAAAATGTTATTTCTAGAGTTATTCCAAGAAAAGGAATTTGGGATTTTCTATACTCCTTTGAAGGGGAATGTAGAGGTACACTCTCTCGGTAGATATCTTGATGTCAGTTTTTTGATGAGTCGTTCAGTATTTTTCCTCATTGTAGTTGTCCTTAGTATAACACGATGGTTCATCATATCATTAATTAATGATTATTACCCCTTAACTATTATAGTGTGTCTTGAATTCTAAATAAAGAAACACTAAATATTACACCTTACACTCTCATATATACTCTTTATTTTATCATCATTGTTATTTTATAGTTGTTAAGCTAACTACACTTTTTAGGGGGTGGATGATGCTTCTTTTGGAATCTGGTGAATATGTGGTTAGGTTGTTCCATATATCCACATTGTTGGTCCATCCACGTCTATAAAAGATGTACACGTACCTCAAATATCAGTTTCTCTATATACGCATGAAATATATTTTTTTTAGTGTTTGTCTTTTGATGCCGCACTTTTTAGTAGGTGAAGGATGAGAACCATTTTCCACTTGTTTTATCTAAACCCCTTTATGTGATAGAGTAGATTTCATATGATATATCCATGGACATAATGATAGTTTCAACACAAATTTTTTAGGGACATGATTCCATATATGTGATCATATATCGACTCACTGATTCATTCTACTACATAGCTCTCTAAGATTAGTGTTCATTTGAGATCATGGAATTATACTACAAGTAGAAGATATTCTAACTCCATGGAGTTCCCTCGATGAAATTTTTAGACTGGGATTATCACGTTGTATCACAGTTATGGAGAGGATTACAAGAGGCCTTTGGGAATCAGTTATTATTGGGAACAATGTTTCACACCTAGACTAATGATAAGAATTAGTAGACTATTCAGGTATTAGAGGACAAGTTGTGGGCTTCAATGTTGCAATTCTTCCATTAATTGGTGGATCATCTACCAAATTTTTATTTTTATTACAACAAATGATACCATTATATCATTTTTATGGAAAATTATATGATTTTTATAGAAGACCATACATGTCACAAATTTTTTGGAGTGGTCTAGGGGACTCACACTCATGGGATAAGAGATGTTGTGAGCTATAATAGTGACGGAGTAGATCATCATAGAATAGATGAGGATAAGACATCGATATTATATAATTTCTACAGACATATAATAGAGAACATTGGTTTTCATGTAGGGGTACCATGTTATCCTAAGGGACTGATGTTAACGTGTATTGTTGATATTTTTGTAGGGTGGCATTTTATCACCAATATTCCTTGAATCCTCATAGATACTGCAGATTGTTGTTGGGGTGGAATTCAATTTACCTCAACATCCACATATAGATTGGGTAAAACATTTCTACCATGTGTCTGAAATGAGGATATACATGAATAACCCCTTCTATGTTATTCATTGGAAATCACATAACAGACTATTTACAACAAAAAATAAAGAAATATTTCCTTTGGATGGATAGTTAATAATAAAAATTAAATATCTATGTATTTAAATTATCATTCTTAATCCATTATGTATCCTTTCATTGATAAAATGTCCAATGATGTTCATCATTTTGTTCTAATACACAGCCTTGAATTATAAAATTAGATACTCATTTAGATAATTCAAAAATGTATTTTATTTATTATATAATGGTGTGAAGGTTGATTACTTCACACTTAAAATAATTGTAACTATGAAATTACTATTTTTATAATCTAATACTCTTAAAAAATATAATTTTAATTTCAGATATGAAATATAAGAAAAAATTGAATAAACCCATAATTTATGATTTTGTGGTAATATATATATTACATACATTGAATTATAAAATGTTAAATTTCATATGGGTTTGTTGTATCCATGAATATACATATAATAAAATAATATGTTTTAAAATAAAAATAGTAGCTTTCATGTTGTACGTCCCAAAAAAACATTCTTAATAATATTAGAATACTTGTAATTGGATAATGATAAATAATATAACGTGATATATAAATATATTAAATATATATATAACCATACTTGATTCTAAAGATGAAACTATAATCCTTAAAAATAAAGGTACTTGAAATGTGAATTAAACACACACATATATATTTGAATAAAATTAGTCGACATTTGTAACGTAATTAATAAATATATATATATATATATATATATATATAATCTAATTCCCTTTATGTAATGGAAATGGGAACCAAATATTATTTGATAGGATGGTGCTCGAACAGAAGGTAGTAGCTTCTTCCTACTCAAGGGAAACCCAAAACAGTGTAAGAATATGTGGAAATAATTGCTTGGTAGGGACTATCCATCAAATGGAAAGAACGTGGTATATTGGTGTAACCATAAACTTATTTATATAATTAGATATGGATGAGAAGAAGGTTTATTCTCCTTTAAAGGGATACTGAGAAAAATGAGGGGAGTACTCACTTGATAACAATATTCTACTGTGCCTTAGAGGATGTATTGAAGTCACAATTCATGTAATGATTAAATATATGTGAAGGGGGGTAAAATAAAATTTTTTAATTTTCAAATGATGAATTCCTCTATATTTTTATGGAAAATTCATATGAATTTAGACATGTTTCAAGGAAATTATTCTTCAGAAATAAAATAAAAACATTATGGGATTGGAGTGGGTCATAGATCAAACACAAATAATGGATAGATCTATAGATCTATGGCCATGCTTCATTTTTGAAGAGTGTAAACAATAGAGTAAGAAATTGTTCATACATCAAGCCAATTTATTTTGTGTTCGTGTCATTAATTTAAAATGGGTTCCATTTATAGAAATGTTACTATGAATATGCCTTATTGATGAAGGGTTGTGGGTTATGAAATAATGAATAAGATAGACTCAGGAGAATGACCAGAATATGTTGGTGATATGATACAACTGTGACAATTTAATCAATGTTTTTAAGCGACCCCACATCAAAGAAAATGATTTTGGATCCACATATATAACCCATGTTTTGAAATTTGATTAAAAATTAATAATACATGCGACGTAGCCACAATAATCAATCAGGACTTCTGGGTATCGACCCTCTTAGTTGTACGACTACAATCCCTTGGGATCATGTGTGGGTAGATAAGGTTGATTTCCCCATGTTGCTCAATCTGTTAGTGAATCTCTCTAGTATATTGGATGTCTATGAAAGGGTTCTCTCACATAAACAAGAGGTATTTGATGGTATGATGTTCACCCTCAGAGAGTCTCGTCATATAACGAATTGTGTAATATTATATACAATTACCTCCTCATCATAGATCATCATCAAAACATCAAATGTTAATCAAATATATTAATTTTAATACCAAAATAATTGAAATTATATATTTTCTTTTAAAACATAATGTTTTCAGTTCTGTGCCTCATACAAGACACCCAACTAGCACAAATAATAGAATGATATATAATTTTTAATATGCATTTTTAGAATTATAGTGTTAAAATAAATGTAAATTAAGGGTACGAATGTAATGAAATAAAAAAAATGTCAATTTTTATAATAAGATATTGATTTAAATTAATTTATATTTCAATTGAAATAATTATATTGATTTATAGTTTAAAATGTATCCCTTAAAAATATTATGTTATATTTTATTTTTTTAATACTACATATAAAATGTTTAAAAGTTTATATTTATATAGAAATTAATTAACCATATTTGATAAGTAATAGACATCTAATTATTATAAGAATAATAATTATGTAAAAAAATTACAATGAAAACAATATCCATTATATATTTAAGATTTTATTTTAAAGATTAATTATAAAAATTATTATTTTAATTATCTATAATTGAATTATTTTTTATTTAAAAATAAATGTTATCCAAATTTTAAATTTTAAATTTTTATGGATTTTTTTATTTTTTGGTGAATAATGTAAAATAATGTTTTAACTAAAATTATAAATAGTAAGAAATTATCATTGTACAAGAAATACATAGATGTTTATAAAAACATTAAATTCATTAACAACTTGTTTTAGATTAAAAATATATTATTAAACAACTATTATTAATTTATTAAACCTATGATCTTTATTTTCAGATCATTAGTAATATTTTAATATAATTAAAGCTGATTTTGGTCTCTAGTATTAGATAAATATTATACTTTTATATTTTGGATGTGGATTTCATTGAAAGGATAATAAATTTTAATTATGTTATAATTAAACAATTTATATCATTAATGAAATTATATTTATAATTTAAACCTATAAGAAACAATTAAGCATGAAAATATACATTTTCTTAAAATTCTTCTTTTAAATTCTAATTTATATTAAGATGAAATTATTTCAAAATAAGTAGTGGTTTTTTGTGATAAATTGGAATTAATTAAGCTAATAAATAGTTTCAAATTTAATAATGCCCTCAAATAAATTTTCAAAAATGAAATAATACTACTATGATTAAGAATAATTTCTCTAATAATAGTAATACAGTTATTTCCAATGAATTTTTTGTGTTAATGTTGTTTTATTTTTAGGTTATTAAATTAATTATTATCACATAGAAATTTCTAATAATATTATTTCTAAACCTACATAAAAATATAAAAACAATAATTCTATTTGGTACAAATAATAAATATTGTAATGAAAAACTAATAAAAAGGGGTTCATTTTAATAAAAAAATCATTTTTCTATACAATATATATTTAAAAAATCAATGTAATGTCAAAAATATTTTAAAAATAAATATTACAAAATTATTAATAAATAAAAATTAATAATTTAAAATTTTTTTTGTTTGAGTTATTTTAATGTTTTTGTAAATCAAAACTTTTTTAAATGAAAACGAGTCACCATGGAATAATGAAAATAAAGTTCTAGGTAATAATATAATAATAAATGAATTAAATATCATTAATATTTTGCGAGAATAAATGGTTTAGGGTTTATAGATCTTGTATCACACTAAAATCCATTAACTTTCACTTTCATAACCCTTAACAATATAATAGTGACATTTAGTTATTGAAAAATAATGTCTCTTAACAAAAGTTCTATTTCTCCAATTATATAATGAGATGACATACACACACTAAAAGATAATCATAAAGATATAAATTTAAATTAAATAATTCCCAATTTTACTCTCTAGTATGTACCATTCACTTCATAATTCCCAAGGATAACATAATATGTCATATGCCATTCACTTATAAATAGACATTGTGATAACTTTCATTGTCAAGATTCGTATATTACGTAATTTTTATCCTTTATTTATAAAATTTTTATTCCAAACCAATCGTAACCACTTTAATATAATTAACCATATATAATTTTTCTATCAAATTATTAATAAATTAAAATTACAATCTGTATTTATTATTTTCCATCAATTATATCGAAATGATGAACACTAATCGAATGTATATGCAGACTATATCCTCAAAGAAGCGATGAATTCTATTTTTTACCTCAACCTATAATCTCTAGTTAATAAGGTAGAATTCAAAAGGAAATATTAAATATATAATATAATTATGATTATTAAAATATAAATTACAATAAACATTTATTCCCTCTAATTCGTTAAAAATCAAATTGTTAATAATGTCTTTTGCGGACTACTATCCTAGTGGAATAATGTCTATAGTATATAATCTTGTTTCGAAAAGAATTATTAAAAACATAAAATATTATTAAAAAATGTAGAAAATAAATATAATATCATTATTATTATGTAAAAATGATAATATGAAATATTAATCACATTTTGATTTATAATCGTCTATTAATTATAGTATGTTCTTGTTTGGGTTAGTCTAACAACATACATGTTAAATTTTCTAAAATAATATAATGTATGACTATGGTAACAAAATTATTTTCAATATATTGTATAAACTATAAAATAATTATTTTTTTTCGAATTATCGACATTATGATTAATTTTAAATAAATCAATTAAAAAAGCTATCAATTAAAAAATCACTAAAACATTATCAGTAAGAATTTAATTTTTTTTTCTCATTGGTACCCAAACAGACATAGAATTATATTTTATCATTTTGAATAATTATTTATAATCACATTATGTACATTTAATTGTATAGTAATGATTAAATTTCATATAAGGAAGACTAAAAACACATTCATTATTACAATATTTCAAAAAGATTAAGATTACTACTACCCTATATTGAAAATAGGTATAATCTAAGAAATAAATATGTGGTGAATTAATTTAAAATATTATTATAAATGTTTCTGGATATTCATATGATTATCATAATGGTGACTATTATAGGAAATTTTTTAATATAGGATCATACGATTTATTCAACATTGCAGGGAATCAAGTTAAGGGTTTATACTGAGACATATTTCTTACATTAAAAAATTATAATTGAATTAAATTGTTTAATGTTTGCTTCATTATAAATAGTAAATTATTTTTATCGTAATAACTCTATATTTTATAAGGTTCAATAAGTATTTATTTTATCCTTTATTAATAATGATTTCAATAATAGAAATTTATATTATTATAAATGGTTTATGGTCTCACAATTACACCCATTGAGATATATTCCTAATTATATATCTTATATTATTTGTAACGATGTATCTAATCCCCTTGTATTATTTATCTTGATCCTATAATTACTTATGGTAATTATTTTTTATTTAAAACCATATAATTTGAGGGGTATTAAGTAAAATATTTATAAATTCATAATTATTATTCATCTATATTTTCAATTACATTAGACATATTATATATTGTGCCCCGATTTTTATTCTATATTGTTTACTCAATTAATTATTTCTTAAAAATATAAATAATATATTTTATTTCATTATATTTGAAATTATTTTTATCCATCTTATCGTCTTTTTCATTTCAACATCACCATTAATATAAGGATTCTATAATTTTAATTTTGATTCATTGCAGTACGATTTATATTCAATATTTTTTCATTTTTATTCATATAATGTTCAATGATATCCATAAAAATATATACATTATATTCTATTTTAGGAGATTGTTATCATGGAAATCCATCATTCCATTGCCATGAAAATACCTTGTTTTTATTATCATGATTTTTCATTCAATTTATATCCCCTGTGAATTCATTGTCATTCATTACATAGTATGAATGGAATTCTCATAGAGGGGAATATAATGATTGATCAATGAAATTATTTATATAACTATATGCAAATTACTCTAATCAATGTGGGTTTAATGGATTCTTGAATAGAAATATGTTACATATCTCATTTTATGTAATATTGACAATATATAGTGTTTTTTATATTAATAAAAAATTACCCTTTAAAAATGAATATTTTCAATGTATTATATATAATATTAATTACTTATTACGATGGATAAATTATATGAAATTATTGATCGGTGGGGCCTAGAAAATATCTTTGATGCATTGATAGGTTATATGAGACAAACTAGTTTTGACATTTTTTCTATTCCTTCCAAGAAAAAAAATTTCCTAAACAGAGGATATTTTTATCAATATTTTGTTCTAAAAATCATGATTTTTTAGATTAGGGCATGGAATTAGGCATCATACATTAGGCATTTCATCCCTCTAGAACTAGTTATTATTATACCTGAAATAATTTTATTTCCATTATTAAATATAAATTTGTTATTTCATTAGATTTATTGTATTATGGTAATATTTTGATTATATATTCATACATTATTATTTATTCTCATCTTATTCTCACCTACAATATTTTGTTTCACATAATTTTACACTTACAATATATAAAACCTCACAACTTCTTATTTTTCAATATCCCTAGTTTATGTTGAAATTTTTTACACATGAAATATCTATAAGTATGGATTATCTGGTAAAATATTTCAAGATGTTGAAGGCCCATTTTTGATTATGTATTTTCTTATATTATAGGAAAATATCCATATGAGGAGAAAGACAAGGAATTTTTTTGTTAATTATATATCAATATTATATAAATCATAAAACCAAAAACGTCATATAAATTTATATAATGTTATATTATCATTAATTCATTTATTTATTTGTTAGTAATGTCCAAGAATCTAGAGTTGGAATCAAAGAAATGATGTAAATTGTATTTTTTTGACAACTGATTCCAAACTCCAGGTTTTTATCATTATAATGGATATTATATATATTTTTATAAGATTTCATTGATTCTTCTGTTATCATTTACAGATATATATGGAAATGTGGATTGAAAATATATACCTGATCATAATTTAAATGGTATAGATTACTATGTTGTTCATTTCTATTAATATTTTATATTTTATATAAAATTATAATGAAACAATTTGTGATGTCCTTAGTGATATTTCTAAGATATATTTCTAAATATGTGATAAAATCATAAAATTTATTTAAATTAATGTGTGTGTTATCCACAATAAAATATCATCTATTTCTAGATACTAGAAGGTGGATGTAGTAATGGAATATATGAACTTTGGGTTATTCACTTGAAAATTACTGGTTGAGAACCAACTTTGTCATCAATCTATTACAAGATTAATGTGCCTTATGATACTCTAATAATTGGACAAATATGAGGAATATGACATGGTTAATCATATTCTCATACAATAAATTACAGTTGATTTATTAATTTAGGAATAGACTTTCTGGAATATAAGAGAATCCAACCAATTGAAACAAATATTGAACTAATAGTAATCTTGGATAAAATAAAAACATCGACCAATAATGTTAATAATTTATGCCAAGAACTATTTAATGATTCTAATAGAAAGCTACCTAATCGCGTTCGAACTAATGAGATAAAAATTTAATTATTCCAAATAAGATATAAATAATTATGATTATCAATGTGAATATAGATAAATTCCCAAAACCAATGAATTCTAGGTTGGTCAGTCGCAGATTTTTGATTAACGAATATAATGAATGAAAGAAGATCCAATATCATCCATATCATGAATGTGCAAAGTGATTCCTCGGATAAAGACTCAAAAGAACTGTATGATGATTCCTGTGTGGAAAAGGATAGAAGAAATGAAAATTTCATGATGAATAATTTGATAATTTCTTTACTACGATGAATGAAAATGTTTATCACATAGGCGTGCATGGAATGTGAAGGTAGAATCCATATTTGAAATTAAATATTCAATTTTATATCCATTTTGATAACCATTGATAATTTTATTAGTAATTAATTATTAAAATTATTTTGATTTAATTTATATAAGTGTGGAGATTGTAACACCCTAATAGTCGAAGTTATATATGTTCCATAATAACATAATGTGCTCAATAGAATCCATCAAAGAAAATGAAATACTAAAAAACCATTATAATGTTAAATAGCTGTTAAATTTATTAGGTCAGAATACAAAAAGTGTCCCAAGAGCTGGGATAATTCTGTCTTTTCAAAAATAGTCCATCATTATAGGTTTTGACATGCAATGTGATTTATGTAGATATTCAGTTCTTACTTCAATAAAAGAAATACATTGAGGATAAACTTAATGAAATAACAATAATTTTTATTATGGTTTGTGGCACAAGGATACCCTTGAACACTATACTAATCACTCTCTCTTTGAGCTTGGTACATTTCATTTGTATGGTCCTCATGTCGAAAGACCATGAAATCAAAACCATGTGTAGGATGTTAAAAACATTCCAAAATGACACATAAGAAATCCGACTTTTCATATAATAGAGAACCTATTATTCACATCTTAGATCGATAAGTTGATACTCCATTACAACATAGTATGATCATTTGAAACTCTAAAAAATCAAATGAAATATATTTGAAAGGTTCTGGTTGAACATAATATTTGCAAGAAAACACAACTATTAATTGATGGATCATATTGTTTAGAAAATAATATCTTCTGCAATGAAATAGTCATCCGAGATCCTCGTAGAAAAATATTCTTCAACATGGTATAAACATAAACTACATTGGTTAGTTGGGGTTGAAATATGTAAAACATTCGATGTGAATACTCTTTGGAAAATATTAGATATTTCATCATTCGTTGTTGAAACATTGTGCATCTTAATTTCAATATTGCAGTCTAATATGTGAATATCTTATCACACACACATATATATTTGATGAGACACTATAAGGAAATATATATAATATATAGCTTTATTTGGTATTATAGATCCAAAATAAATTCTCAATTAATCATTGAAATTAAAATTCAATTATACCATGCGATTCATAACATAAGAAAATTAGTTATTTTCATCGATGGATATGTTTTTTGAAAAATCATAACGATACTTAAATATGCCTTTAATTTGGACTTACCTATCTCAAAAATCATGGATTTAACATGTAATTTAAAAGCATCATTGTTGTAAACACAACATATGATTGAATTCAGTAGTGTATAGATTATTCATGCAGCATAGGGTTCATTCATGTAGAGTAGGGTTCCATATCATAGTGTATCATTCCTTACAATATATTGTTTCTTAACCCCTCATTCATCTTGATATATGATTTGGAACAGATGTATCATAAGGATGATAATCTATACACTCTCTTTTTTAGTGAAATACCCCAAACGGTTCACTAATTTACCATATGATTAAATAATTGAATGTAATATTAATGAATAGTAATACTAACTTCAAATGTAGTGTTGATAATACATATGTTTGATGAATATTTGAACACAAGGACGATGATCCAAAAGCTAACAGTTTCGAATAACATATGGTAGTTACCATATGCATGTGTTTCACTTTATCATCATTACATAGGGTTTTGATTCAATTTTTACATTCTAATTCCTGAAATTTTTAATTAAATTAACCCAGAAAAAAATTCATGAAATTTCATTCATGAAAATATTATTAGAAAACTATTAAGGGTGTTGGTGAGAAGAAAAAACACCATAATTTATACAGTATATTTGAGATAATACATCACTACTAATCTCCCTATTATGGTGATCATAAAACCCATTACACAATCCAAAACAAAATTTACTGAAAATATATTAGTTGTAAACATGAATAAAATATATATAGAATTTTTTTTTGATATTTTGATTTCACTATATTTTTACCATAATTGTAACTGATACTTGTAAATTAATAATTTTCTCTAATGAAATGTGGTTCTTGGAAAATATTCTCCTCCATCTCCCCCATAGTCCACATGGAAATTATCCATCCATATATTTTCATACAAATACTATCCCCTACCATAAATATTCTACCCCAATTATGATATTAAATGGGCAGGTTTAAATGAATAATGTTATAAACCACAAATAATGTAGCACTAAACTATACATTTACAGTTCATAAAACTGATAAGTGAAATAAATTTGAGGATTGGAAATTAATTATTGAACATTAATAATAGAAAATATTCCTCAAGAAGTATTATTGAAATTGGATTTCAAATGAATTCAAGTGTTTTGAATATATAATAGAGTATAATCCACGACCAAAGAATGTGATAAAAAATAATGGTCATTGATAAGAATTTTCCTGAGAAGAGGTTCATTAGAATGATGAATGGCTTGGACAACACCATTGATATTAATGAGCTTCAACTGCTAGCTCTAGAAATAAGTATTGATGACATCTTACCACTGCTAAAGTAGCATCATTTAATCATTACCAATAATCAATTTTTAAACCAGATTAACCTTGATAAATTCATTCACAACATCCTCTAACTAAATGAATGAATTCAACATATACTTAACATGATTAAACACTAATCCCAACATGGATTAATTTGGATCATGTTGACTAAGTAGAGGTCTCTTATTATCTGATAGTAAACCTAAAGGAATAATATATCACAGAAGAGTGTACAACCTATCATTGAAATAATCCATCACTCAACAAATTGATGCAATCATTGTGATTGGGTCAGGTGGTGTCTGTTGCGAGGAGGTTGAGGATTTATTTCTTTAATAGGAGATAGAAATTCTATCCCTATCAACATTTTAACCATGTTTTCTTTTCTTCATTGAAAAATCATCTCCAAGTAGATTTATTTCTCTAGAAATATTTCTGATGAACATTAATGACCCATAATTTCCATGTAATGTTTTTGTTAATTAAATGAAACAATTCCAAAGCTTCCAAAATTAACGGCACTTGACTCTGAGGACTGGTGTGCCCAGAATGGATTTTTTAACTTTTTTAAGGTATAATAAGAAAAACTGTGAATGAGAATTCCTATTTTCTAAACCAGTGGTCGTAATTGAAATCTCGGGGCACCATTGAACTCGCAACGATGACATTCACTTAATGGATGCTTAACATGGACTATATTAGGTTGGGTGAAGAAGATAGTTTTATGGATTTTATGAAAGAATAATAAAATAACATAATTAGTTATATTATTATTCTATCACCTCTTGAGTAATTGTGGTGGGACCATGGTGTTGGTAGGGAATTTAATAAGGGACCATAAATTCCGGGTTACACATAGGTAGTGTATCCTCCCTCATATAATTAATAATTTTCATTAATTTCACCAATTAATGAAACATTATTTAAACGGATATTTAAACTTTTAAATCCTACTTTTTGTTATTAATTTTTTGGAAAAAGGAGGATTGGTGCATCGTGGGAGGATATTATCTAAAAAACAAAGAAGTCCGATGAAGTGATAATGATCAAACCCTCCGTTGAATGATGAAGGTCTGGACAATTTCGTCAAAGAAATTGATCTGTGATTGATGAACATCGATGGATTCAATGAACATAGATTCTTATTCCAAAACCACGACATCTCATACATTTTCAATGTTGGGGTTGTTTTTAAATTCATGTATATTTTCCAGTCGATTCCTCGTACATGAAAATGATGATGAGTGTTAATCAACCAAAACAAGATGATCCGTAATTAGTATGATTACTATGGAAGGTTGTTGAGTGAAAAGTTTGAATGGGAAATTTCATTATCTATGTGACATATTGTTTACTACCCAATTGATAAGATACTAATGTAGATTCTTCGAGCCAAACGAACATGGCTCAAACCCTCCACTGCTTTAGTATTTGTCACGTTCTTTGGGGGAGGATTTTCAACTTGACAGAATCTTGAATCTGGAAGTCATGCTTAGATGGAAGCATCCTAACAGACCCATAGGCACAATATGAAGTCAAAATGGGCCACCAGTGCCCAATCGATGTCCAGTGAAAGCCTAACTGATGGGCAGTGCCTATGGCCACTGACGGGGGCTGGATCTCGCTGACCGAGAAGGGTGGCAGTGCCTGAAAGCACTACGGTAGGCAGTAGGGTCAGCCGACCCTAGGTCGGTCGTGTTGGCAGCTGCGGTGAGCCATCGTGCGATGCAGAGAGAAGCTGCGATGGAGAATACACATTCCCCACAGGTGCCACTAATGGGGGGTGGAACCACATGGGGAAGCCGGTTGAAGAAACCTGAATGTCTTAGCTTTTAGGGATGGTAGTGGGCCACCCGATTGGAGGACGGTGCCAGCCACCGGGCCGGGTCACCCGGCAGGTTGTTCCTAGCCTTGGCTGGTCGGGCCAAGCCCACAGGCCGAGCCCGTGGCCACACGCGCTCAGTCTGGCACAACCATTTCAGCATGGGACTAGTCGACCTGACTTGGTCGGGTCAGCATAGGTTGGGTCGGTCCTACCTGGACCCTTTTTGGCCCAGATATGCATAAAAGGCCATATCTCACAAACCATATGTCTCTTTTACGAATCATATATGTTGATGGAATCATTTGAATGAGATATTAATTTTGATATACTTCACATGTGATTTCTAGAATGTTATTTTATGTCTGGGTTGGATTGAACCTGAATCAAACTGGGCCCTTAGTACTAAAATAATTAATATTCAAAGACCTGGCATCCCAATGACACGCCATATGTCACATTGGAATGCTTAATGCATGGTAGTCTATTGGCCTTCGTTCTTGTGGAAATTCATGGATGTTGAGGAATGAATGATATCTTCAGGAACGGAGTCTACGTAACTCAAGCTCACTAAGTGCGGGGAATCCTGTGGATGGATGTAAGATGAAAACAACCCTCTGTGGATCTGCATCATAGTGATAATGCATGTATCAACATTATAGAGACACTACATGGATCAAAATCATCGCGACCCTATGTGAGTCAACATCATAGAGACCAAGTGTGGTTCAACATCATAGAGATCCTGTGTTGATCGACATCATAGCGACCATATGTAGATCAGCATTGTGCGACCCAGTGAGGACCCGTCATAGAGCGACCTTCCATGGATCAGCGACATACGACCCTATGTGGATCGAAAATTGAACAAATTCATCATGGTTCAGTTGTGGAACATCCTAAAATAACAATGTGATAGAGAATATTACTAATCATGTTTATTCCTAATCCTTGAGTTGTAAAACTAGTGGGAGCTATCTCTACCTCTTCCTTTGTGATTGAAGACATTTATTTTGTTTTTACTTTTTTAAATTCGGAGAGACCTTATGGGATCTCAAGGTCCCTACTGGGTAATTTCATACTCCCACCTTCATGGGATTCACTCACACATTTTTGTGTCTTGGGGAGTTGATGAGCATCTTGGATGAGACATTAGGGATCTAGGACCAGGCGGTACATAGAGGTGACTGGTTGATGTGGCGATCTACAAGGATGAGTTGTACATACCCTTAAGGTATGATACTTGGTGTAAGTTGTAAATATAAGTTTTATATTGAAGTTGTATCATTCAGTAGGTCTCATATTACGACCCCTTACATTTTTTACCCACTTTTACTACTGTAGTTTTTTTTTGTGTTTGCATCTTGTTGTGTTCATGGATTGTGTGTTTGTAAATGTTTTGAGGCAATGCCTTCTCATTGTAGGGAAAAGACTTTCAATGCTATTCTCTAACCCCTGGCCTATAGAATAGGGTCTTAGGGTAGTCACGACTTGATCCCTGGGGGATGGGTCATGACAACGTGGTATCAGATGAGTCGATTCTACCAAAGTAATAGGACTATGATCATTCCAATGGAGCAATAATGTTAAGATATTATTTTGTGGTTTTCAGTTTTGGTAGTCTAGTGTTAGTGTGGTCGTCAATGTATCGAAACACCATGACCCTGAATTATTATTTCTGACTCATTGCACGAAAATAATTATCACATGTGTTTTTGAAATAATTTACGATTGATCTATTTTTAGTCAGCTCAACAGGTATAACTTATTGGCCATGTCACACCTGTTTCTTTCCAGGATGCCTCCACATAGATATCTATCTTGGATTCGAGAGAGAATTCACGTTGACATCCCACTGAGCAATGAGCCTTCGGTGTAAGGCCCACTTATAGTGATAGCACCTTTGGGGGTGTACCAGCAGCACCACTACATGTTGGAAAGTAGTTTCCACTAGCCCCACTAAAATATGTTGTACACCAACTAAGCATGTTTCACGAGTTCCAACGGAAGAGGCCTCCATGATTTCAAGGCGATATGGATCCACATGTAGATGAGGACTGGTAAGAGGCTATGGCTATAGTTTTCCACCTAGTTGGGACACCAACAGATGAGATGGTGATACTTGCTGCTAGTCTATTCTAGGTAATGACAGAGAGATGGTAAATCTTGATGCTACAGTTATATGACAAGGCGTCCCTCACTAGGATGGACTAAGAGAGAATCAACATGGTATAGTTCGGTCTAGCGACACTATGCTCTTTGCATATTCAGGAGTTCATACACTTACAACAGGACAGCCTCATAGTTGTCCAGTATTCGAAGATATTCATTGTCCCCACTACTACACACACAATGTTCAAGACCCTTTCTTTAGTTCCCAGAACGTTGAGTTGGGTCTCCAGTGGGAGATCAGAGCGTCGATGATATCACTCAATATTGGGAGGCAGGATGGAGAACATGAGAGAGAATTATTGGTGGAGAGCTTCCAAGCTAAGAAGGCACCGACAGCGAGACCAACCACCCTATAACACATATCTCAGTCTTCTACAGTAGGTTGTAGGTAGATGACACATAGTTCTATGCAGTCCAGAACTTCTGATGGGAGACCCCAGGATGTAGGGGAAGAGGTGCAGAGCTCATGATGGAGTGAATTCTAATAGAGGATAATAATGTGCTTCACATGTGGTGGGAAAGGCTACATGTCTCACGACTGTCCAACGGGTCATACCAGTGATCAACGGATAGTTGATGGACCATATAGGCATAGGCCAAGATTCGAGAAAGGAGGTCTGTAGGGCGGCAAATGTGGTAGAGGAGTAGGTCGTGCAACATGCAGTGGGCGACGATTTGATGTTATACTACCAAAGCATTCAGGTCTTCCACCCCAACCAGAGGGATTATGTGGGCATAGAAGAGTTTTCCTTCATGATGCTAAGTCCTATGATCATGGAACACCGAAGTTGATACAATGTATGATCTATGTCTATTCCTCCCATGATGCAGTTATTATAGACATAGGTATCAGACCCTTTTTCATTTACACGACACCCGTTCGGAGCATGGAGACTCCAGTGGATTTGTTATCTCGATTCTTATGGCTAAGACTCTTACAGTATGCGATTCAACGATTAGACATTGGTGTCAGTAGTGTGATATTACTCTAGGTGGTGAGAGCATCAGCTGGGATCTGCTGGTAGTGTTGTCAAGGCCTTACGATGTTATCTTGGGTATGGGCTAGTTATCTATAGTCCATGCTTAGATCAACTGCATTATGTTCAAAGTACATTGTATCCAGAAGGTTGGTATAAGGTTTTCCTTTAACAATTAGATAGAATTTTTTGCAGCATGGGATGGTCTTTCATGGAGGAGGGTACATTCTATCACTCATTAGATGGCTAGCCTTACCCTTAGAGCAGTTGACGATGGGAATCTGAGCTATCTAGTTGTAGTGGATGAGTATGTTGATGTCTTTCTATGGATGTTTTGGGACTAAATTTTCACAGAGAGGTAGAATTATACATCAACCAGTACCCAAGGACGACACCAAAAACTACTTCATATTATTGGATGACTCCCATAGAGCTGCATAATTTGAATGTATAGTTGGTGGACTTATAGAGGAAGGGGTTCATAAGGCCCAATGTTTCTCGATGGGATGCCCCAATTTTGTTCACCAAGAAGTGAGAAAGGAGTTTGTGACTTTGTGTGGAATATCGGTGCCTGAAACAGGTGACTCTGAAGAACAAGTATCTACTTCTAAGGCTGATGATTCTTTCAACCTGCTGATGGGAGCTCATTGGATTTCAAAGATAGACCTCAGATCAGGCTATAATCAGCTCTGGGTACAAGGTGACGATGTAACAAAGAAGGACGTCAGATGCTGGTATGAGCATAATGAATTTTGCTGATGCCTTTCAGTGTGACCAATGACCAAAAAATTTCATGTTACTCATGAACATGATCTTATAGCCTTACACTGATCTCTTCATGGTGGTATGCATTGATGATATCTTGATATACTCATCCTTGGAGGGGGACCACACCACTCATTTGTAGATTAATCTAGATACACTCTGAGAGCACCAGCTTTATGGTAATATCTCCCTATTCCAGTTTTGGATATGGGTGGTCCACTTTTTGAGAAAATATTTCTAGGTAGATCGAGTCACAGTGGATCTGGAGAAGATAGAATCAGTACATGCTTGGGAGCTACCTAGTAGTATGAACAAGGTGTAGTGTTTCCTTGGATTGGTTGGGTACAACCGAAGATTTTTACCTGACAAATACAGCGTTGCGACACAATTTTAATCATTGAAAAAGAATTTTTAGGCCATTTTGTTGATGAAAAGATGCCATATGAGTTTTCAAGAGTTGAGGTAGAGACTGACGAGTTACCCCATCTTGAGGATGCCAGTGGAGGGATTTGGGTATGTAGTCTACTGCAACACATCAGGGACTAGAATTGGATTTGTCTTGATAGAGGAGCAAGAATTTATTCCCTATGATCCATGTAAGCTATGACAGCATGAAAAGAACTATACTATCCATAACCAGGAGTTAGTAGTAGTATTTTTCGCCTTAAAATGTTTCCACACTTCTTGATGGGAGAAACTTTTATTGTTTAATCTAATCACTAAGGCCTCAAGTATATATTCTCACAAGAAGGACATGAACGAGACACAGTGGCGATGGCTAGATTTGCTACAGGACTCTGACTTTGAGATAGTCTACACTCCTGGAAAGGGGAACATTGTGTAAAATGCACTCATCATGAGGTCTAGGGTATAGTTTATGAGTGAGGAGACATTGAAACTAGAATTGTTGCAGTAATACTTCGTGGATAGTGATGGATCAACTTAACATTAGACAAGGACAGTTACTCCCCAACTCCTACAAAGATTCAGGTAGGCATAACATGTGGACACTGAATGCATGGCTCGACATGCTAAGATATCTTCAAGACAGTCTCCTGATAGATTTTATAAAGGTGGGGATAATTTCATTCTCTTTAGAAGATGAAATATGGTTCCAGTGATGTTATGAGAGGAGGTGTTGAGTGAGTTCCAAACATCGCCAATGCTGGTACATCCTTGAGTGGAGAATATGTACAAGGACCTATGGCATCAGTACTGGTGGCCAGGGATGAAAAATGTAGTGGAAGAGTTCATATCGCGATGTCTCTCTTATGAGTAAGTGAATGATGAGCATTTGGTTCCTGCATGCTTCGCACTCCCACTTGAGGTACTAGAGTGGAAGTGTGTTGGTATCTCATTGGTCATCATGGAACGGAAACAACATACATCCTGGGGCCATGATTCCTTATGGGTGATAGTTGACTGGATCACCATGTTGGTGAACTTCATACCCATCCCAGAGTGGAGATCAGTATAGGGAATGGGATGTCACTAAATATCGGAGATTTTACGACTTCAAATGGTGGAATCGACAATCATCTTAGATCGCGATTCTCTCTTTACACCCCTCTTATAGAAGGGATTATATGAGGTATTTGGGAATTAGCTACATTTAATCACTGCCTTCCAGCCACAGATATATGGTAAGATAGAGTGGACCATACAAATGCTTGAGGAAATGTTTCATTATCGCATCCAAGATTTTGTCCGTAGTTAGGATTATCACATTCCATTGGTGGAGTTCACATACTTGAAAATATATCACTCCAGCATCGGTATGGCACTGTATGAGGCCTTGTACGGATGACCATGAAGATCAACTATATGCTGGACAGACCCATGGGAGTCAGCGATTATGAGTCTAGAGTTGGTATGGGTTACAATTGAGTTGGGGCAGATTATCTAGGAGAGGATGAAGACTGCACATAGCTAGCATAAGTCTTATGATGACAGGATATAAAGAACATTGGAGTTTAATGAGGGAGATCTTGTATTCCTATAGGTCTCACCATGATGAGGATTTGGAAGATTTGTCCAGGGTAGCAAGCTATCTCAGAGGTTCATCAAACCTTTCCAAATACTCATCAAATTAGGAAAGGTGGTGTACCTTCTAGCTCTTCCCCCACTGTGCATCGGGTACATAATGGATTCTATTCATCATAGTTGAGGATATACTGACATGATCCCACGAACGTCATCGACAAGGGAGAGTAGGACATTGAATATGGAGTGATGTTTTCCGAGTTTCCAGTGGAGATAGAAAATAGAAAGGAATGGGTGATTTGTAGGTGGACGATTCATATGGTGTGAGTTCGTTGGTAGTACATGAACCTCCAAGGGAGAACATTAGAGTTAGAGGCTCATATTCGTGCTCAGTATCACCATTTGTTTTCTTAGCCTTTTTTTGGATTTAAGAGATGAAAATTCCTATGGTTTGGAGAATGTAAAGACCTGGATATTCCATGAAATGTTATTAATTAAATGGAACTATTTTGAGGCTATAAAAATTGACGGCACCTGATTCTGAGGACTGGTGCGCCTGGAATTGTTTTCTGAACTGTTTAAAAGATATGATGAGTGAATGTGTGAGCGAGAATTAATATCTTTTGAACTAGTGCTCGGAATTTATATCTGAGGGCACCGTTGAACTCACATATCTAAGGTGCTCCTATGATATGCTTAACATTTATTGTAGAAGGTCAAGTGAAAAAAATAGTTTTATGTATTATTTAAAATAATAATCAAATAACATAATATGTTATTTTGATTTTCTACCACCTTTTGTGTGATGGTGGAGGGGACCACATAGGTGGTTGGGTATTTAAGGAAGGATATTAAATGCCCAGTTACACAAAAGATGTTAATCTATCCCTTGAATAATTAATAAGGATCAGTAATCAAACCAGTTAATGAACAATTAATTGAAGGGAGAGTTAATCTCTTAAATACTCTGTTTGATTATTTATTTTTTAGAAAAATGATGATTGGTGCATCGTGGGTGAATTATATCGAAGAACCAAATAACACAGATGAAGTTCCAACGATCAACCCCTCTGATGAAGGATGCATGCTTGAATGAAATCATTGGATGAATCAATTTGGGATCGACGAACGATGTAGACATCATCGAACTTAAATTCCTATACCACTATAGCGACATCTCCTACATTTTTTCGGAAAGGGTTATTTTAAAATTAATGTAAATTATTGATTAAATTCTTCATATATGGAAATCATTATCAATGTGAATCAACCAAAACTAGTTGATCCAAGATTTGTTTGATTATTGTGTGTGGTTGATACATGAAATATTTAAATTGGGATTTTCATTATGTATGTTTTTTATTTCTTACTACCAACTTCATCTGATGCTAACTCTGAGGGAGTGGGGTAAAAAAAAAGGCCACATAACCTTCACTGCTTTGTGTTTATTGTGTTCTTTTCCAGATGATTTTCAACTCGATTGAATCTTGAATCAAGAAGTCACACTACGACAAAAGAGTCTCAGGAGTCCCATCGACATAACTAGATGAAAAAATGGACAAATGGTGTCCATCCATTGTCCCATGGAAGCCTCCCTCGGGCAACACCGACGTGGTGGCAGCTGGATCTCGCCAGCTGTGGTGGGAGGTGGCAACGAAAGTTCTTCTGCGGGCAGGAGGGGTGAACAACCCTTAGCAAGAAGCGTTGGCAACGACAAGCATTCCATCATGCACCACAGTGAGAAGTCGTAGATACATGCCACAGATGAAGGGACCTGTGCCCCATGAGTTCAGATGGCTGGGGTAAGTTCCATGTGGAATCGACGGTTGAAGAATTAGTAATAGATTAGCCCCTTGGGAAGGGGGCAGCCACCCAGCTGGCGGACAACACCAGCCATCGGGCCAGGTCGTCCGGCCGGCCGGGCCACATCCTGGTCCAACGGGCCGCTCCCAAGGCCCAACCCACTTAGGTCGGCCATGCCTGTTCGGGCTGGGTCAGTTAAGACCTAGATAGACTTGGGTTAGTTTAGTTAGGTCTTCCCAGTTTGGACATGACGCAGACCCTTTTTTGGCCTTGATACACTTAAATGACTGTATCTCACAAAGAAGACATTCATTTGACTAACTATTTATAGAATTGGAATCCATGAATGAGATGGTCCTTTTGAGATGCTTCACTTGAGTTTTGGATAATGATGGAGTATGACCGGATTAGATAAATCTCAAAACCAAATGAGCCCTTAGTACTAAAATGATTATAAGTCACTGATTGTGCGTCCGATTGACACGCTGTCTATTAAGTTGGAACCCATACGACTTGAAAATATTTTGGGTTACTCCATTTTTGAACTTTGTTGATGTTGAGCGATGACCAATATATTGAGTGTCATGTTCTAGGGAACTCAATCTAACTTAGTGTGTGGAATCATGTTGTTTGATTCATCTGAAAAGTAACCCTTTGTGGATTAGCATCATAGCGACCCTATGTTGATCAACATCATAGATACCATGTGAGGATCAGCATCATAGAGACCCTGTGTGGGTCAGAATCATAGAGACCTTGTGTGGATCAACGTCATAGAGAACCTGTGTGGATCATCATAATGGGGACCCTGTGTGGGTCAGCATCATAGCGACCCTGTGTGGAACAGCAGTTTGTGACCTAATGAGAACTAGACTAAGAGAAGCCCATCTTGGATCATCAACATACAACCCTGTTTGGATCATCAATAGAAAAAATTCTTCATGGTACAATTTTAGAACTTCATAATAAAATAATATTATTAAGATTAATACTAATCATTTTTATTCCTCTTCTTTGAGTCGTACGCCTAGTGTTAGCTGTCTCTACATCGTTCTTTGTGATTGAGGACAATTTTTGTGCTTTTCCTTTGTATAATTCTTGTAGACCTTCAGGTGTATTGGGGTCCCCACTATTTATTTTATACTCACCCCCGCATGGGATTCCCTCACACCTGGCTATGTCTTATGCAGACGACGAGCATCTTGACTGATAAATTAGGTGTCCAGAACCAATCCATACACGATGATGATTGGATTATGGGGAGAGGTGCTGAGATTGGTTATACCTACCATTCAAGTATGATCCATGATAGAAGATCTCAATAGAGATTTTATGTTATTGTTGTATCTTTATATTTGTCTTGTATTACATCACCCTTACATTTAGTACACACATTTAATAATCCAATTTTACTTAAATGTTGCATCTTGTTTTGTTCTTGAACTATGTCTTTGTACAGTTTTTCGGGTAATGCCTTCTCATTTTAGGGATAATATTTCAGGTGCTATTCACCAACCCCTATCCTATTAAAGGCGGGTTCGGGGTAGTCCCAGCACAAACCCCATGGGATTGGTTGTGGCATAAAATCGTGACAATCTCCATTAGAAATTAAATCTTCCTTTTATTTATCTGAGATGAAGCTTCTAAGCCTCAAACATTGATCCTGTAACTATAGCACTTTTGAAGTCTTCAAACATGTTTTTCTAAGCGTCAAATTGTTTCATAAAAAATAAATTCTAACCCTCTAATTAGATTATATTCTTAACCATGGATTAATCATTTGGATAAGAAGATTATAGAGATTGATCTTTAGCTTGTCTAACTCCTACCAAAGCCAAACATGGCTCACCATTTCCTTCTGATATATCTATTTTGGTATATCCTCCAATAATATCAAAATCATGTACAATAAGATATTGATTTTATATATTATTATCGTTTTCACTATGATGTTCTTGACTATGAGCCTCTTTCTCAATATTCTATTCTTTTAGATCCTCACTATTATTTCCAAGATCTTCATTATCTAATGTCTCTTGGAAATCGACTTAAATCCTTCTTCTCTAAACAAAATTTTCATCTTGCCAAGTTTCATCATATTCATCAGGTATCTTCCTTATATAGTAAATTAAAGAATTCATCCATTGCTTAAAATGATTAGTTGTCACAAGACTCAATTATTATACTACACCAACATTTAAAATATTGTACCATGAATTGATCCACACAATTTATAACATCTTAATAATCCCATCATTAATAATATATACCTAATTACATTTCTTTTTACCAAAACCCATATGATCAGATCTTCATTTTCTACATAAAAAAATAATCTTTCTGTAGGTATTAAATCCCATCATGGATTCCTTGTTGAGATAGTGGTTTAGATAAATTTTTATAAACAAAAATTAATTTAACATGATGTTGTTTAATATTAGAAACATGACATGTATGTCAAGATAAGGGACATTTTCTTTCTCAAAACTTCTTGTAAATATTCAAAATTGAAGAAATTTTATTATAACCCAGTGGTCAATAGTAATATCATTTATCATTACATTCCTGAATGTTCTTGTTATAAATAATTAAAAAATAATTTCTAATGTAATATTATTCTTATTTCCTATATTCCATTAATTAAATTGAAAATACCCTTCATGGAGAAAATGAAACAACTTAACCATTTCAATAGAAGCTATTGAAAATTTAGAATAGTTAATATTAGTGATAAAGGTATCTTCATTGAATAAGATGTGAAATGAAGCATTTTTTCCAAATTCTATTACATCAATTTCATATAACATAGGCATGTTATCTTCTCCAAATTCATAAAACAGGTCATGAAAGGACATTTCATTCTTTAGGAACTAATTTTTTTGAATCTGAATAATTGAAATTGGTTACCATTCCTTGGATCACTTTATCAACCTTTCTTAAAGCATAAGTAGATGAATCCAACTCAACATCTTCAGATCTATGAAAAAGTTTCCAATTTTCAAGCTTTCGGGATTGAAGGGATTGAAGGTTTAGGTTTTTGAAAAATGGGAATCAAAAGTGTGAGAAAAAAACTCCTTAAACTGAGTGGACTTGTATGAGGGTAGAAAGAGTGTGGGGTAAGGTGAACCATTTTCTTTATGGTGATTGATAATGTACTCTTCACCATTTAATTATGAAAAGAAAAATATGATAAAATTCTTTTAAAATCTATATAACATATTATAGAAGAAGAGTAAATAATTATAATAATTTATATAAGCTATATACCATACATAAAATATAAATAGAGAGATTAATATTAAATAAATTGTATAAATCATTCATTTAAAATTAATTAATCTTATCTACCGATTAATAAAATCAAAACTAACAGTAGGAATTGGTTTAGTAAAAATATCAGATAATTTTTATTTGGTATTAAAATATATTAATGATATATATATATATATATATATATATATTTCAAGGGATTGATATCTTTGTAAATGATTCCTTGTATCATTGTTCTTAGTCCTAGAATGACATTAAAGATTTTTTGAAATATTTAATGAATTATTATTATCACATAAAATAAGTATACCAATAAAATTTAGTCCAAATTCTATTATGGTGTTTTTCATCCAAAATAAAAATGCAAAGCGACTTCCAGTAAGAAAAAAAATTTCATCAGCAATTGACCGGGAAACTAAGTGTTATTTCTTAATAGACAATGGAACTAATGATTTTCCTAAAAGCTGATAGGTTTCTAATGTCATTTTTATATCTAATATAAATCTTTCAAAATTAGTACTTGAATATGAAATTCAATTTTATTTGTTTTTTTGAAAATTAAGAGTTGAAAAGAGTTCCATTTAAATATCTAAAAATTATTTTAATAGTAAAAATTTGATAAACTTTTGGATTTTATTTTAATCTAAGACAAATACATATTTAAAAAATAACATCTAGTTATCTATAAAATATTGTCTACAGGTCTTCTACCATCAACCCAATAAAGTATATTATTGGTACACGTAGGAGTTGTATATATATTGTTGTTTTCAAGTCCAAAATTGTTCAATAAATCAATAATATATTTACAATGATTTTAAAAAAATCCATAATCATTGTGATAAATATGAAACCCTAAAAATGAATTTACTTCTTCCATCATACTCATTTATAATTATTTTTTAATTAATTTTGAAAAATAATTAAATATATTTTTATTCGTTGACAAAAACTAAAATCATCAACATTGATTTAAACTAATAAAAAATTAGAACAAATGGGTTTCATAAAAATGTGTGGGATATGCTAATCCAAGAGAAATTCCATTTTTCAAATGAAAGGAAGCCAGTATTTCATACCATTCTCTATGTGATTGTTTAATTCCATACGTAGCTTCAGTATGTTTAAAATTAAAATTTGGTTTTTGATGATTTTGAAAACTTGTGGGTTGTTCAACACAAACATCCTCCATTAATTAACAACTTTAAATGGAAGACTTGTCATATATATGATATAATATAAATTTCATATAGTTTTTATATTCTAAAATGATTATTATTGCTTATATTAAATATATAGGGGAAAAGGTGTCATCATAATTTATAAATTATTCCTAATTATATCCTTTAGAATCTAATATAGCTTTACATATTGTTACGATCCTTTTATCATCCTATTTATTTATAAATACCCACTTACTTCCAAAACTTATACTATTGGTTGGTCCATGTATTAGTTCACAAACATCATTCCTATTGAATTAGATTAGATCTTATTGCATTTATTGAAACAAAATATCATCTCTATAGGGTTATTCAATAGTATTATGTTTTAACAGAGATGGATAGGAAGATAATTCAGCTAGGATTCCTATATTTCTTATAGATCAAATTCATATGACTACGTCTCCAATAATAGTTTCTAGAGGAAGATTCATTGATTATCTATGTAGTCTTGGAAAGATATATTCAAAGACTTTAGTTTCATATTCATCTAAACATTAATGAATTTTAATAATATTATTTTCTATATAATTTTTAGGGGTCTTAAATATCATGTTGTTAGAAGAGTCAGTGACTTCATCTACATGATCTTTTCTTTTAATAAAAAGTTCAGATTCATTGAACACCACATAGACTAATTATTCAAAAATCCTGGACTTTTTATTAAACACGCTATATTATTTATAGATAGTATAATATCCCAAAAATATTAATTCACAAGGTTTTGGATTGAACATACCACAGTTTTCCTTAGTATGGAATATATTAACCATGCATCCAAAAAAATTGAAGTACATTACTTTAGGATTTCTATTTTTCCAATGTTTAGAGGGTCTATTATTGGAAATTGGTCTATTTAAGTATTTATTTATGATAAATAATGTGGTACTTATTTCTTCTACCCAAATATAGGTAGCAATACAGTATTCATTCTACATAGCCGTTGCGATTTCTTGAATAGTTCTATTCCTCCTTTAAACAATTCCATTTTGATGTGGTGTTATTGGTGTAGAGAGGGTGTCTTTAATGCCCAGGTTAGATAAAAATTATTTTAATTCTTGATTCTCAATTTCTTCCCCATAAACACTTCTCAATGAAATTATTTTAAAATATTTTTCATTTTGAATAATTTTACAAAAACATTCCAAAACATTGAAATCATAAATTTTATGTCTTAGGAAATAATAACAGGTATAACTAGAATAATAATATACTAAAATCCTAATATCTAATTTTCAATCCAAAATATATACTCTTTATGGCCTGAAAAATAAATACGGATATGTTCTAAATGCTTTGATGTGACAATTTTTTTAATATATTTGAATGATGTTTTGTGTTTCTTTCTAATTTGGAATGTATCATAGAATCTGTCTTAGGAAAACATAGGACTAGGAAAATAAGAAACTAACGATTTCATTGATAATTTATGTAAATAATACTTATTATAGTGTTAAATTATTCAATGCATAATTTTTTATTCATTTGTCTTATCAATTATACAATTCACTATCTATTTATATACGGATTTCAATTACAATGTATAAACATTATTGGTTATAGGTGATCCAAATTTAAGGAACATATATTTAAACATAGAGATGGAATAGTTTGAAAAATAAACATAAAATTCATCATCAAAGAGTTGAAAGATACTTATCTGGTTGTTTTTTAACAGTTGTACATACAATTAATTATTTATTGATAGATTTTTGGATCGCCAAAAGTTCTAACTCCAATTACTTTTCCTTCCTCTTTTTCATCAAAACTAACTAGTCCTCCATCCTTTCGAGTCAGTGTATGAAATTTTTTGATGCTATAATACTATTACTATAACTTACACTATTCATATACCATGTGGATTTTCATTTTCATTGATCTATTTAAACAAAATTAATTAAACATATGTTTTTTGGTACCCATATCTTCATTGGTCTAGTAGTGTTATCAAGAAATGATATTTGAATCTGGATCTTGTTTATTTCCATAATATCTATCACATGCATTATAAAATCAATTATAAATGAAGGATTTTTTAATAACACTAATTTTATGTTTTTTTAAATTTTATTTATTATTGAAATTTCCATTTTCCATAATAATAATAATAGCTAACTTTTCTAGAATTGGGACCACAATTATTTTTATATAATTTTAACTTTTTTCTGTTAATTCCTATTCCAAATCATACCCTTTTAATGAAATTATTTCCAAGAATTTATTATAAAATATTTCTCCTTTAGTAAAATCTAAAGTATCATATTATATTATTCTACATCATAATGTAATTATTTAATCCTTTTTTCTTAATCAACATTTTTTGAGGTAGATGAGTTGAATTTTTCAATCAACACTTGATGTTGTTTTAGTAGGGTATCTATTTCACATTAAAAAGTTTATGAATTATTTTCAAAGAGTTACGACTCATTAAGAAAAAATCCTATTTTATTCTAGCATAGAACATGAGGCTCTAATTTACCATTTTCGAAACTACAATAATCATATTCAGAAAAGTAATAAGTTTGAATATTTTCTTCTCCATCCATGAAACACAAAATGGGGTTTAGACTTATTTTATCCATATTTAAATCATACTTTTATGGGTTGATGGAGTCTTTATATGCACTCTAGATATATTTTATTTCTCTTTTACTTTTTTTCTCATAATCAATTTTTTTGATATCTTTTTTATAGACTATTTCATTCATATTTCAATTGTGGATAACATAGTCTTATATGACCCAATTTCTTGCATTCATATCATCTATCGTCACTTAGTTATTTTCATTCTACCTAAAAGAATTTTTGAATCCTCTTTTCTTTTTTTATAATTTGATAAAAATTCTATATTTAAGAGCTAATTCGATTTCAGAATCTGAGAAATATGAATATTTTTATTCTTTGAATTCCTTCGTTATTCATAGGATAAGCTTATAACATGTCACCTTCATAGAAATATTTTCCTTATTAAGAATAATCTTGTGATCTTCAGCACATCATGTATTTCTACATCAAACATTATTAGTTTCCTAATTAGTTCATTCATTGTCAGATCTTTGACAAGTGATGATTGGCGATTCGTAGCAGATATTCAATTCCATTAAAACAGTAGTACTCTATGTACATTCAAAGAATTATTAGACTATTTTATTGTTTCTCCTAAGGGAGTTAAATTTTTGATAATATCTGTATGACTTCCATTTATCTTTGTGATTCTTTCACCATAAAATATTCTAAATTTTGTGAATTTTGGCATTGTTGTTTCATATGTCATCTATCTAGTATAATATATTCCTTTATAAGAAACTTCTATAATTTTCCACATTTCATAGGTAGATGGACATTGTGATACATGACTGAATTCATATGCTCTATAACCCCATATAATAGAATTTATCGCTTTAAAATTGATATCATACTCATGTTCAATTTCAGTAGTTCATGTTTCTATTTTCTCATGAATCTTATATGGAGTAATTATTTTTAGTATACATTCAATCCACGATTCATCAGATATATAAATATTCAAGATTTTTAGTGTCAATAATTTCACCAATTGAAGTACATATCATGTAGTACAATCATTCCTTCTCAAGGATCTACCATTTCCACCATTGTATAAACAATACTCATTTAGATTTTTGTATATCCATCCAAATACTCTCATATGATAAAAATTTTTAGGATGGAATATACAATATAACACAAGAGGGGCATGTATTATGTCATTTCAATAATATTCCACAATTATAGATTTCAACACCCATTGGAATCTAAATATATAAGATGTTTTGCTTATGTAAAAGGAATAATTAGTCTATAAACAAAAATAAATTACCAACATTTTTATAATGGTTCAAGGAGAAAAGATCCCCTAGTCCACTCTACCAGTCAATCTCTCTACGATCATGGTAATTTTCACAACTTGAGTCTTCTTATCAGAAGGCCACAAAATCTAAACTGATTGTATGTTGTTGACACCATTACAACATGAACCATAAAAAATCATCTGGTTCTATAACAGAAAATTGATAATCCACAGCAAAAATCTAGAATTTGATACTGTACTATAATAGAGTATGAGTTGTTGAAGCTCTAAAAAATCAAAAGAATTTGATTTTAAATTTTGGGTTGAACATCACTGTTTTAGCAACATACAATTGACCATTGATAGATATTCTTCATCAAAAAATAATCTCATCATAATTGAAATGGTCATAAGTAATCTTTGTTGAAAAAGAATATTCAATAAAGTAGTAACATAAACAATAGTAGTATCTCGAGGAAGAAATATATATAAATTTCACACAGTATCCTATTTTGCAACTAAAAATGATTAGAATGTGGGTTCTAGTAGAACTATAAAAGATAATTTCAATAATTTAGTCACATATGTTAATATAATAACACCCTTATATATTTGAGGAGATTTACAATAGAAATATATTGAACTAATATATTTCATTGTTATTCAAGATCCAAAATAATATCCTGATTAATCGCGGAAATTATAATTCTAATTGAATAGGGGGGTTGTAACTTCCATTATGAACATGAGTGATTTTATCCGAGGAATATCGTTCTTTGAAAAAATCTTGACTATCTTTAAATTGGTCTTATTTCATACTGGAACATTGATGAAATATCATATTGAAAATTTATCTTAGAAACATCTCCACTATAAACACAATTTAGGATTATACTATGTATCGTACGATTCATTTGTATGGTGGATGGTTCATTCGTGTAGCATTCGGTTCCTTCAGGTATTATAGGGTTCCTTCCAGCATATGGTATCTTAACCATACATTCATATTCACATAACATGGGGAAGAAAAGTACCATAAGGATAATAATCTATACGTTCAATTTTTTTATTAAAATATCTAGAATATTTCACTTATTAACCATTCATTCAAATTATCAATGTATGGTTATTTATTAGTAAACCTAAATTTCATAGTGGGTTTTCTGAACCATACGTTTGATGATTTCCCAAAAATAAGGATGTTGATCCAAACACAAACTGTTTAGCATAATGTAGGGTTTGTACCATATGCAAGTTTTTGAGGTTTTCAGTGTAGCATAGGTTTTGAAATAGTGTTTCTAGAGTAATTCCCATAATTTTAATTTACAAAATCCTAGATATAAATTCCTCAATACTCATTCAATTAATATTAATTATAAAACAAACATGGGTATTTTTGAGTATCAAAATCATCATAATTTATATATTATTGTTGAGACAACAAATCCCCATCAAATATTTTTTCAATGATTCTGTTGGTAAAAATTAATATAACATGATTACAAATATATGAGTAAAAAATAATTTTCATTATTAATATTAATGATTATATGAAAATAAATTTTTTAGAAATGAATATATTATAATAATAATTTATTCTTCAAAAAGTAACTATTTTTAATTTTCATTTTGAAAATGGTATTTTTAGAAACTAAATATATTACGGATAATATATATTAATGATGTTTAAACTATTTTCTCACCAAATTTTACTCTTATCTTATAGGAGATAAAAAAATTGTTAGTAGATTATAAATATTTTGTCCAATGAAAAATACCATTCATTATACATTTATGGTTTAATTTAATTGTCAAATTCTCAAATTTTTAAAATTCAAATTGAAAAATTATAGTTATTTTTTATTATTTTTAATAACAAAATTATATTAGTATAAATTTTTTAAATTTTACTAAAATTATTGATTTTTAATCAAATTGTGAAATATGTAGTTTTTACCAGACGTATAATTTAAATGAAATTTTCAACATATAAGAATGAACTATGTGTTTATAAAATATTTTAATTGCTAAACTATCCATATAATAAGTAAAAATATATATTTTTAATTTTTTTTCCAAATATATAATAAGTATCTTCAGAATTTTATGAACTATAGTAATATTTCCAAATAAAAGAATTAATTTTGGAGTTTTATATATAAAATAATATTTAGGTAAAGTTTTTATTTTAATTTTTTTAGAATACATATATATTATTAGATAATAAACCAAATTACATCCCAAAATCAATGTTTTTGTTAATTTATCCTACATGTAAATTTTAGTCATAAATAAAATTATAAAAATGAATTTTCAACTATATAGATTATTCTTTTAGAATTAATATTTATTACAATATAAAAATTTATTTCAAAAGATATAATTTTAATAAGAAATAATTAGTTTATATAAAAATAAATTAAATTTTTTAGGTACATTAATATGATTAACATTATTATAGATATTTACTATAATCATTTTAAAATCGTTGTTTATAATTAACTTGTATATTAGAAATGAGTAATTTCTAAAATAAATAAATAAATAAATATTTTATTAAAAATGACTGTTATATGACTTTCAATCAAATAAAAATATATTTACACCTAGTTCATTTATATACAATAATAGTTATCATTTGTAACACATAATATATGAGAAATAAATTTTCTATAAAAACCTTTTTCCAAAACATTATCTACTTAAGTAAATAAAAATTTATAATATTTAGAAATTGAATAATATTATATAGGTTATAAATAAATATTAACATATGTAAAAAAATAGTTTTGGTTTTTGATGTTTTTATTAAATCATAAATTACTTGGGCAAATCTAGTATGTATTGTATAATCAATAAAATGTAAAAGTAGAAATATAAGAATAAATTAATTGAAACATGTTTAAAAAAAGTAAATATGTTTTGTATAAACTTTTGGAACCTTATCCCATCCATCAATCCAACTGTAATCTTTTATTGGACCATTTTTTCTGGAATTATGACATTACCAAATTGGAAAATTATGAGTGTTCACAATAGTGACACATTCATCACTTATAAAGTGATATCACTCACAACATCACAATGTTACACATCCCCAAATAAATATTATTTAAAACGTACTCCATTTATATCTCATTATTGTCTAAATTCCTTTTCCACCATTTTTATCCATATTTCATAATTTCCATGGAGTCATTCAAGAAAATTTTCATTGTCCCAAAATTAGTATTACATAAAAAATATAGTTTTTATATATAATCCTTCCTTACTAAACATATCATTAATATATTAATATGAAGAACTATGTTTAATTATTAGAATTAATTTTTATTATATTCTTATAACAAAACCTCTTTGTTATTTTTCATCTACAAATATAATCAAATAATTTCTGTCATGAGTTTTATCAGACTATTTCCTCAATGAAATATCATATTTCGTTTTTCTCCAATTCCACTGTTGACTACGTACAAGCATGAAATTGATGAATAATTGATTAAAATATATCTATATAATGATTATAATTATTAAAATTATAATCTACCATCATTAACAATCATATGATATTTAATGACTTTGATATATGTGTCTTGGGCTACTACCATCACTCTGATGTAACGTATCTCAATTCTCACCTAGATCCTTTATTATTTATTAGGGTCACATAATACATGATTTATCCCAATAAAAATATATTAATAATATAATTATTATCTATTAATATTGAAATTATTCCTACAAATATATCCATAATCATAATTATCCAATAATTATGGTATGTTCATGATATGTTCTTTCTAATCACATAAATGAAAAATACTATAAAATGATAAAAAAGATATATAAAAATTCCTAATTTCTAATTCAATATGATATAAATAGTTAGATAAATATTTATTTTCTTTTTTAGAATGGTTAAGATAATTTTAATCTATTTAATTTAAATAAAATATCGTGTTCCTTATAAATAACTGAAACAAGATCATCGTAGATTTCCACGTTAGAGATTAAAAAATTACATACAAATAAATCAAATAATTTCAAAAATTAAAAATAATCATTATCAATAAATTTATTATATTTAAATTTCAATATTAGGGATAAGTAATGAGAACTAAAGTATTGTTATTAAAATAGTTCAAAAAGATTATGATTGTTCTACAATATATAACAGATATATATTTAAACTAAATAATACACATAATAATAATAAATATTAAAATGGTTTTAAAATTTTATCTATAATAATAATTTTCTGAAATAGAGGATTAATTTTGGTATTTTTTTACATGACCATATAGTGCATTGAACGAATATGGGAATCATTATAATGAATTAGGCTAACTCTGTTTTCTTTCATTGTGTTACATCCATTCTTATTGATCTCCATGATTACAATTTATATTTATAAAACATATTTACTTCAATTTTAAATTATTATATATTTACATTCTAGGGTTGTATAATTATTTATTATATCAATATTATCAAATTATTTTGTAATATATTATATTACTAGTAAGTGTTTTTGCTCTCAAATATTTAACAATTTGGACATACTACTTAATATAAATCATGTTTTATTCGGAAGAGCGTCTCCACTACCTCTATTAATCTATATATTGATCCAATAACTATTCATATTATTTTAATTTTCATTCAACATAATACCCATTAATGGGTTTATATTCTAATGTTTCTAGTGTAATAATTTTTGTTTGTTTATTCTTTCAACTCCGGATGAAACATTTGATATTTCATAGTATATTTTTAATGATATATTGAATTCAAATCTCTATTGCCTATTTTTTTAATATATTTCATTTATTTATTTTTTATTTTTAAGGTATCCTAGTATTATTATTTTTATTCTTGCATCTCCATTACTATAAGTTTTTTTTGCATCTATATATTTTTTCTTTGAAATATGATTTTAATTAATCATTCATTTCCCTATTTTAGTGTACTTAATTATGATAGATTAAATTTTAAATACAATCCTGCTAAAGTTTTTTGGGGTATTAATGTATTTAAAATCTAATAAAACCTTTTTCATTCCTAGTAATCCTCTATCATTTGAATTATTTTTCATCAAATAGATTTCATGTGTCAATACCCTATTTTCAATAATTTTTTTCAAATTCAACTATATATTTTTATATTAACTAATTAGCAAAACTATTTATAGGACCAAATATTAATTAATCTATATTTTTTATAGAAGCTTATATATAAATATATTTCATTTATTCTTTTTGGAAAAATCAAATGTCAATATATTTTTTTTCAAAACAAATGTTTAATAACTATTAAAAAATATTGGTTATGTGTTGAATATATTCTTCATTCCATATATATAATATAAGATAGACTAAATTAGTTTCTATTGGGTTATAAAAAATCACTTTAATGCCTTTATGGCTCCTAAGAGACAAATATTCTTAGGTATTTTGGGTTATGCACTCCAAAAATAATATATTTCCTAGACACAAGGCAATGATAGTAGAATAAGGATGTATTAGGTCATGATGAATTTTTATGGTTAAAAGAGTTAATTGTTCAACATTGTCCATTTCATCCCAAAGGAACTATTTTTTTTATTTGGGATCATTTTATTTCCATTAATATCAGCTTAAAAATTATTCTATCAATTTAATTTTTATGGAATTATTTTAATTATATATTCCTTCCATATTAATTTTGTACAATTATACTCGTTGATTATTATCACTTATTAGTAACCTTTCTATGATTTATATCTCACCCCTTCATAAATTTTAATTTTCTTATATTTGATGAAATGTATTACACAAGATATGTAAAGAGTAATAAATTGTTTATGGAATTTTGGGGAGATGAAGAAAACATATTAATGATTAGATAGTTTCATATTTTAGTGTCTAAAACATCCATTAGATTAGAATGGAATGAGATTTTTTATTTAATGGGTTTTAATTATTCTCTAATTATAACGACCCATACTTTACATACATTGTTAATACATCAAAATTGAAGCATACTTATTACAACATATAATAAAACCATGAATGGACAATATTTGTATAGTGTCTTTAGAAACTGGGAAACATAAACAACTGGTTCATAAAGCGTCTACAATGTCTCCCATTTATTTCATCATATCTATAGTCCATTTTGGCATATCTCACTTAGTAACCTTCTTCCTGACCTGGGGAAAGAAAACATACAAAAGGGTGAGATCAAATGCTCAGTAAGGGTAAACAAAAGAAATATCAATCACATCATATTCATAAGAACATAACTTTTAGAAATCTTAACCTGCAAAAGAGAGCATAATTTCATCACATGGGATAAATCATAGTAGTGAAATGGAATCCCAATAATCATAAAACATGAATCTTTGTGGCATACACACATAATCATAGAGAATCATTTCTTATTAGTCAAGACTCATTTCCAAGACTATCTTAGTGGAAAAAGTCAATTTCTGAACCGAGTTCACTCCTCATTTCAGTCATGTTTCACTGAACCGGTATAACCTACCATTCCAGCCATGTCTATCTCATGAGAAATAAAATCTTTACCCAATTCATTGGAGGGAGATATAGGTCCCACCCATCTCATAATGATACTATTCTTATTTGTGCCACAAAATCATAAATCATACATCATTGCATAACCCATGTAGTAAAAATGGGATTCTTAAACAACATGACATCATAAAACAATTCATATAAGATAAATAAATTCATAAAAATATTTCCATCACAACATAATAAAATCCATGTAATAATAGGGATATAAACAAAACCCTATATTATCTTAGATGGAAAATAATTTTGATAAAACACTTGAACTCCATTCTTGAGGAAAATATCCTTTCTACTTCAAAAACACTTTTCCTTTCTTAACATGTCATACAATTATAAACTAAAAGAAGTTGATTAAAAATAAACTTGAAAACATGTAAAGGTAGCTTCTTGGAAATAATGTTTTAAAAATCCATTCATGCCATATAAGTTAAAAAAACATTCTTCTCGTACTTTTGTCGGAAAAGTCAAAAAGTACCTCGTACGAAAAACGACAAAAGATTCCTTTCATATATTTTACTAAAAACTCACCGAAGGTTAAAATTGGATTTAAAAAATTGTAGGTGGATGGAAATAATATTACATATTGAGGAAAAATGTATGTGTATGATAAAATACACCCCAATAAATACCAAAGTATAAACAATATCGGATAAAAATGAGATTGTGATATTTCCCTTACCTTAGGTCTGATTTTTTTTCGTAAGTGTCCGAACATCCTGTATAATGATTTAAATAATGATATTGACTTATTCCAGAATCATAATTATTGTTATGATATCATATATTTTCATATTCTTAGCTTCTTATTAGTAATATTTCATTACTACTTGTTATTTGGGTGTTTATTACTTTTTGTTCTTATGTGTGTTTTGTCGAATAAATTCTTATTCTTCTATTTAAGATATAGATACCTCATTTCTAGAATGGTATTAGTGTAATATATATCATATTCATTCATTCAATTCATTTATATAATCATTATGAAATGAAGATCATGTAGAACGAGTCGCATCACATCGTGGAGATGGTATTCCGTACGTACGCACGAGTGATGATATCATTCTTATGATCGTGGAATTGTATTAGAGTATATGTATACAATTTATGAATCAATATAAATTTATAATAGTCATATATAGTCATTATTTACACCATTATACCCATCCAAGTAAGGTGGTGGTGGAAAATAGATTACACCACGACGTGGAGACAGTATTCCGTACGCACGCGCGGTGATTTCTTTTTCCGTAGGATGGATAGATAGTGAAATAGGGTTGTTTCATACTTATAATAACATATCAGTATATGAGTGATATTGATGTTATTACTTCACAGTGAAACAAATAAAGAATAAGAAGTGGAAGAATAAATAAAGATGAAAGAATCGGTAACGGACATTACCTCTTCTTTGAAGTGCTTGTTTGAGACCTCTTTTAAGGGCACTAAAATCGGTCTTTGAAGAAGACCAAAACCTCTAATATCTTTCTAGGGAAGTGGAGAGGAGAAATTGGCAGGGTTTGTCCGAGCTTTAAGGCTCAAAGTGGTGTGAGGAAGAGGGGGAGGAGGTGCCCATTTATAAGGGAGGAGAGGGGCACCATTGGAATAACAAAAAATATTATTTTATTATAAAGTCAAATTCGGTTTTTAATAGTTCCAAATTGATATATGTCGAAGATAAGGTGGGTAGGGGTCTAAATCCTCTCATCCAATAGAATTTAGACAGGTTTAGGTATCAATTTTAACCTTATCATTTAGATTTAACTCCAGGTTAGATAATTTAACTTCTACCGTGTCTTCTTGTTTTCTTACACTATAAGGTTAATAAACATACTATGTCAAGCCAAACGAACCCCATGTTGTTTATTATTAATATATATAACCTTATCTAAGTCATTTGGGGGAACCTTAGATTTTTAGGAATATAATAACAATTAATAATATAATATTTGTTTTAAAAACTATTATATGTCAATTTTGACACTATTTAGTAATTGATTTTTGTGAAAATCATAAAAGAATGATTAGTTCGAACCAAGTTACTTAAATTAATACTAACATGTCATATTATCCTATAAAATTTGTGTAATTCATAAAAAGTCTCATATTACGTTTATTTGGGTATTTATAACATCAATTATGTCAATATTTCATTAATAAGATAATTACTGCATCATCATTGTGTCATAAATAAATTAAATTATTTAATGTCTAAAATTTACAAATAAAATACCATTATGTAGGAAATATATTTATATTTCTAATGAATACTTACAGTTGAATTTATCTTATGTATAACCCCATATTAATGATAATTTACTTATTAATCTTTGATTTTAACTATTTTAACCCTTCTTTAAATAAATTAATAATAAATGTCCTAATCTAATTCAAGTTGGCCTAAATGGTCATAATTTATTCCTAAGGATGTTTTTGGTAGAATTACACATGTCCAATAGTAATAGGACATGTGTTATGGTAATAATAATATCATTTTTACCTTTAATTACCCTATTTACTTTTAACCGTGGTAAAAAAAAGTAAAATGTTACTATTCAGCAAAAAATTATTTTCATCTCATTGAACCAAAATTTACATACTGACATCAACCGTGTGTCTCGGCTTTTTGAAATTCCACTCACAGAAGCGGTAAAATTATGTTTTATGAAAAATTCAGTTTTTTAACTACCACTTAGTGGTTTCACTATTCATCAAAAATTGAATGTTTTCAGAAAAATACCAAAATTTTACCTTAGGCTAATTTCGATATTCTGAATCCAAAATTGAAGTCCATTTTGAAATATAAAATTTATAAAATTTCAAAAATTGGTTATTACTATTCACAGCGGCTAGTTTTAATAATATTTTAATAGCATATCACTGTTTAGTGAAACTCGGTATTGCGTACGACGCAAGCCATCGAGGAAGGTCGTGGTTGCGTGTAAAGAAAGCCAAGCTAGTGTTGTATGTAATGAAAGATTACTTTGATGATTTATATAACATAAAAACAAAATATTTCACATAAAAGTCCCAGGTGTTACATTCTACCCCCCTTAAAATGAATTTCACCATCGAAATTCGTCACTTTGTAACAAACAGATGAGGATACCTCTCCCTCATCATATCCTCAAGCTCCCATGTATCTTCTTCTAATTGGTGGTTCCTCCATAAAACTTTCACCAGTCGAGTGGTCTTGCTTCGTTGGACATTTCCGCTACGATCCAGAATCTCTATCGGTTATTCTTCATAAGAAAGATCTTGCTCTAGTGGTATAACTTCTGAGCTAAGTACGAGTGAAGGATCAGGTATGTACTTTCTCAGGAGAGAAACATGGAACACATCATGAACTTGAGAGAGATTCGGTGGAAGCACCAATCGGTAAGCTACCTTCCCAATATGATCCAGTATTTCGAAAGGACCGATATATCTAGGGCTCAACATCCCCTTCTTTCCAAATCTCATGACTCTCTTCCAGGGAGATATTCGTAAGAACACTTTATCACCCACTTAAAACTCTAGGTCTTTTCTTCGGTTGTCGGCATAACTTTTCTGTCGACTCTAAGCTGCTCTTATTTGTTGTTGAATAGATCTGACCTTTTCTGCCATTTCATCAACGAGATCAGGTCCTAATAGCTTTCTTTCCCCAACTTCATCCCAGCAAGTTGGAGTCCTGCATTTCTTTCCATATAGATCTTCATAAAGAGCCATCTTAATACTGGAGTGAAAGCTATTATTATAAGAAAATTCCACCAAAGGTAGGTGTTGATCCCAACCACCTTTGAAATCCATAGAGCATGCTCTCAACATATCTTCTAGAGTTTGAATTGTTCTCTCAGACTGACCATCTGTCTGAGGATGATAAACAGTGCTGAAAGTCAACTCTGTATCCAGAGTATGCTGAATACATCGCTAGAACTTCGAGGTAAATCTCGGATCCCGATCATATATAATAGAAAGTGGTACTCAATGCAATCTTACCACTTCCTTTACATATATCCTGGCAAGATGATCCAGAGAGAAATCCTCTCTAATAGAAATGAAGTGTGAAAACTTGGTAATAAGATCAACTATGACCCAGATATCATTATTGCCTTTGGATGTTTTAGGAAGTCCTGTGACAAAGTCCATAGTGATGTTTTCCCATTTCCATTCGGGTATGGGTAATGGTTGTAACATCCCCTTAGACTTCTGTCTCTCAACTTTAACTTGCTGACAAACCAAGCATCGAGAGACATATTCAGCAAAATCTATTTTCATGTCATCCCACCAGAAGTACTCTTTCAGGTCCCTATACATCTTTGTGCTTCTAGGATGAATAGAGAATGAAAAACTATGAGCCTTATCCAGTAGCACCTTCTTTAATTCCAGGATGGGAGGAACACAAACCTAATTCCTGAACTTTAATATACCATCACAATCAAGGTTGAATTCAGGAACATTTCACACCTTGTTTTGTAACTCGACATCTTCTTTCTGCGCCTCTTTAATCATCACATGTATAGATGGTTGAACATTCATTTGAGAAAGATAAGATTTTTCCCCTTCCATTATAATTCCAAGATCCATCCTTTGTAAATCCATAAATATTGGATCTTTTGTGATCCTCATCATGGATAAACTGGTATGGTCTTGCCAACTTAATGCATCTGCCACCTTGTTTGTTTTCCCAGGGTGGTAATGGATTAAGCAGTCATAATCCTTAATCAGCTCCAACCATCTTATTTGACACATATTCAGATCCTTTTGTGTGAAAATATACTTTAAACTTTTATGATCAGTATAAATGTCACACCTTTCTCCATAAAGATAATGCCTCCAAATCTTTAATGCAATGATTACCGCAGATATCTCCAAATCATGTGTTGGGTAATTTTTCTCATGGATTTTCAACTATCGTGAGGCAAAAGCTATCACCATATCATTTTTCATAAGAACACACCCCAATCCCTTCTTGGATTCATCACTATAGATCACAAACCTTTCTCCACTACAAGGCAGTGTGAGCACACGTGCACTGGATAACCTTCTTTTCAACTCCTTGAAATTATCTTCACATTCTTCCGTCCAAACAAACTTAACTCCTTTCCGAGTCAACTTGGTGAGTGGATTAGATAATCGTGAAAAATCGTTCACAAAACTTCGATAATATCTAGCCAAACCAAGAAAAATTCGGATCTCAGTTACTATTTTTGGTCTCGACCATCTTTCGATAACCTCTGTTTTTGCTGGATCCAAAGATATCCCCTCTTTTGAGATTATGTGACCCAAAAATGAAACTTTTTAAAGCCAAAATTCACACTTGGTAAATTTGGAATAAAGCTTCTCCTTTCTCGGGGTCTTCAATATAATCCTCAAGTGATCTTCATGTTCTTCCGTGCTCTTTGAATATACAAGAATATCTTCTATAAAGACTACCAAAAATTGATCAAGATAGTCTCTAAAGACTCTATTCATCATATCCATGAATATAACAGGGGAATTAGTAAGACCAAATGGCATCACTATAAATTCATAGTGTTCATACCTTGTACGGAAAGCCGTCTTTGGTATATCCCCCCTTTTGAAACATAATTGATGATACCCTGAATGAAGATCAATCTTGGAAAAGTATTGAGCTCTGTGTAGTTGGTCAAATAAGTCATCAATGCGTGGGACAAGATATTTGTTCTTGATAGTGATCTTGTTAAGTTCTCGATAATCAACGCAGAGTCCCAATGATCCATCTTTCTTCTTAACAAAAAGAACATGTTCTCCCCAAGGTGAAGCACTAGGGCGTATGAATCCCTTATAAAGATTCTCTTGGAGTTGCTTCTTCAATTCCTGCAACTCAATTGGGGACATTCTATAAGGTGTCTTCGAAATGGGTAAATCACCCGGTACGAGTTCTTATTGAAAACTCAACTTCACGATTTGGTGGAGGACCCGGTAATTCCTCCGGAAAGACATCATCAAACTCCCGTTCAATGGGCATATTCTTAATCGTGAGTTTCTCACAAACCATTTGAGATAAATAACCTTCATTTAGTGGAATCAAGACCCATAAGGTAGAAGGAATTTCCACTGGAAGGTTATGTTCATCCTTGCATTGATAGACGATCATAGATTGATCTGGAATATGAAATGTGACTTCCCTTCTTTGGAAATTGATATGAGCTACATATAAAGAAATCCAATCCATACCAAGAATCACATCAAATTCCACTATAGGAAGGATCACAAGATTTTCAGGAAGCACTTTCCCACAAACATTGATCGAAGAAGAATTATAAACTTTTGATGCGACTGTTGTGCAGTTAGGTGTTGTCATAGCTAACTCAACATCTAATTGTTGAGTTAATACGGTGATACCCTTGAAAAATTATTCAGAAATAAAAGAGTGGGTGGATCCAGAATCAATTAAAACATTTTCTACTTTAGAGTGGATGGTAAGTGTACCTTTCACCACATCGTTATCATACTCCACATCGCTGATAGAAATTTCATTTGACTTTCCTTTTTCTTTAGCCTTAAGAGTTTGTTGACGTCGACCATAATCATCAACCCTTGGATTAGGTCATTTATTGGAATAATGTACCATCTCCTTGCACTTGAAACATTGAAGTGTAGTAGGTTCATACTGTGTATCTCTTCCTTTGTTTGCATCATTAGACATCTTCTTCCCATCATCACGACATTCAAATGCCCGATGACCTTCCTTTCCACATTTGAAACATTTACTTGTCCCATTAAGACAACTCCCTCCATGTTTCCTTCCACACATTGAGAATAAGGGAAAGCTCATCTTCTTTTCAGTGTGCTCTTTAGGTTTTCCTTTAAATTCCATTTCCTCTTCTTATCAAACCCATATGACTGATTGGTTACTCCAATCTCCATCTCAACTTTGAGAGCACATCGAACTATTTCCTCGTAGCTATTGAAGTCCCTTATGGCTAAGGCCCTTCGAAGGCTTGGTTTTAAGCCACTAATTAATCGATCGATCTTACTCTCAGGTTGGATAATAATACCAGAAGCGTACCTTGCAAGTCTTGTAAAATTTGCTTCATAGGTACCAACATATTCATCATCCTTTTGCTTCAGTTCAAGAAACTCTTTCTCCATCTTTGTTCGTAGAATACGAGGGATGTACTTATTGAAAAATAAGTTCTTCAACTCGTCCCATTCCATGGACTCAATTTCATCCCTTTGCCTCGTTTTTTTAATAAGATTCCACCATTGATCAGCATCACCTTCCAAATGATACACTGCTAAGATGACTTTATCATGCTCAGAACATTGAAGAACTGAAAATATCTTTTCAGTAGTACTAATCCATTGTTCAGCAACTAATGGATCAGTAGACCCACTGAATGAAGGTGGACGCTGTCTCATGAAGGATTCAACAGAATGTTGCTCCTTCCTTTGCTCGTTTGGAAATCCTACATGATTAATAGCATGATAAAGTTGTGTGAGCATGGCTATAATATTTTTCATTCCATCTTCCATAACGTTTGGTTGCTCAGGGGGACAATCATTGCATTTCCCGTTGCATTCCACATTAACACGGTTACTTCGGCTTCCAGCCATTGACTAAAACCAAGATGAATAGTGTGAGAAACACTAATTATAATAGGAAAACCACATAATCAAGAATAAAATTTTACACTTAAGGTCTTATCCTAGGTTATTCATTTCCATTTCTAAAACACTAAGATTGTGTTCTATTCTTAGACTTATCCTTAGGTTTCTTACTAAGGCTTTCACATCCTAGTTTCCAAGGGTTGACTATACCTTTCCTCTGATACCAACTATAACGACCCATACTTTACATACATTGTTAATACTTCAAAATTGAATCATACTTATTACAACATATAAAAAACCACTGAACAACCATATAGGTATAGTGTCTTTAGAAACTGGGAAACATAAACAACTAGTTCATAAAGCATCTACACTATCTCCCATTTATTTCATCATATCTATAGTCCCTTTTGGCATATCTTACTTAATAACCTTCTTCCTGACCTGGGGAAATAAAACATAGAAAAGGGTGAGCTCAAATGCTCAGTAAGGGTAAACAAAAGAAATATCAATCACATCATATTCATAAGAACATAACCTTTGGAAATCTTAACCTGCAAAAGAGAGCATAATTTCATAACATGGGATAAATCATAGTAGTGAAATGGAATCCCAATAATAATAAAACATGAAACTTTGTGGCATACACACATAATAATATAGAATCATTTCTTATTAGTCAAGACTCATTTCCATGACTATCATAGTGTACAAAGTCCATTTCTGAACCGAGTTCACTCCTCGTTTCAGTCATGTTTCACTGAACCGGTATAACCTACCTTTCCAGCCATGTCTATCACATGAGATATAAAATCTTCACCCAATGAATTAGAGGGAGATATAGGTCCCACCCATCTCATAATGATACCATTCTTATGTGTGCCACAAAATCATAAATCATACGTCATTGCATCACCCATGTAGTAAAAATGGAATTCTTAAACAACATGACATCATAAAACAATTCATATAAGATAAGGAAATTCATAAAAATACTTCCATCAAAAAATAATCATATCCATGTAATAATAGGGATAGAAACATAACCCTATATTATCATAGATGGAAAATAAGTTTGATATACCACTTGAACTCTATTCTTGAGGAAAATATCCATTATACTTCAAAAACACTTTTCCTCTCTTAACATGTCATACATTTCTAAAATAGAAGAAGTTGATTAAAAATAAACATGAAAACTTGTAAAGGAAGCTTCTTGGAAATAATGTTTTAAAAATCCATTCATTCCGTATAAGTTAAAAAAAACATTCTTCTCGTACTTTTGTCGGAAAAGTCAAAAAGTACCTCGTACGAAAAATGACAAAAGATTTCTTTCATATCTTTTACTAAAAAGTCACCAAAGGGTAAAATTGGATTTAAAAAAATGTACGTGGATGGAAATAATATTACATATTGAGGAAACATGGTTGTGGATGATAAAATACACTCCAGTAAATACCAACGTATAAACAATCTTGGATAAAAATGAGATTGTGATATTTCCCTTACCTTAGGTCCGATTTTCTTCGTAAGTGTCCGAACCTCTTGTTTAATGATTTAAATAATGTTATTGACATATTCCAGAATCATATATATTGTTATGATATCATATATGGTCATATTCTTAGCTTCTTATTAGTAATATTTCATTACTACTTGTTATTCGGGTGTTTATTACTTTTTGTTCTTATACGTGTTTTGTCGAATAAATTCTTATTCTTCTCTTTAGGTAATAGATACCTCATTTACAGTATGGTATTAGTGTAATATTTATCATATTCATTCATTCAATTCATTTATATAATCATTATGAAATGAAGATCATGTAGAACGAGTCACATCACATCGTGGAGACAGTATTCCGTACGTATGCACGAGTGATGATGTCGTTCCTATGATTGTGGAATTGTATTGGAGTGTATGTATACTATTTCAGAATCAATATAACTTTATAATAGTCATATATAGTAATTATCTACACCATTATACCCATCCAAGTAAGGTGGTGGTGGAAAATAGATTACACCACGGCGTGAAGACGGTATTCCGTACGCACGCGCGGTGATTTCTTTTTCCGTAGGATGGATAGATGGTGAAATAGGGTTGTTTCATTATTATAATGAAATATTATTATATGAGTGATACTTATTCTATTACTTAATATTGAAACAACTAACGACGAAGAAGTGTAAGAAGAAATAAAGATGAAATAATCGGTAACAGACATTACCTCTTCTTTGAAGTGCTTCTTTGAGACCTCCTTTTAGGGCACTAAAATAGGTTTTTGAAGAAGACCAAAACCTATACAATGTTTCTAGGGAAGTGGATAGGAGAAATTGGTAGGGGTTGGCCGAGCATGAAGGCTCAACGAAATGTGAGGAAGAGGGGGAGGTGGTTCCCTTTTATAAGAGAGGAGAGGGGCACCTTTGGAATAACTAAAAATATTATTTTATTATAAAGTCAAATTCGGTTTTTAATAGTTCCAAATTGATATATATCGAAGATAAGATGTGTAGGGGTCAAAATAATCTCATCCAATAGAATTTAGACAAGTTTAGGTATCAATTCTATCCTTATCATTTAGATTTAACTTTAGGTTAGATAATTTAACTTTTACTGTGTCTTATTGTTTTCTTACACTATAAGGTTAATAAACAAACTATATAAAGCCAAACGAACCCCATGTTGTTTATTATTAATATATATAACCTTATCTAATTCATTTGGCCGATCCTTAGATTTTTAGGAATAAAATTACAATTAATAATATAATATATTTTTTTTAAACTATTTTATGTCAATTTTGACACTATTTAGTAATTGATTTTTGTGAAAATCATAACAGAATGATTAGTTCGATCCAAGTTACTTAAATTTATACTAACATATCATATTAACCTATCAAATTAGTGTAATTCATAAAAAGCCTAAAATTACGTTTATTTGGGTATTTATAACATCAATTATGTCAATATTTCATTAACAAGATAATTACTGCATCGTCATTATGTCATAAATAAATTAAATTATTTAATGTCTAAAAATTACAAATAAAATAAAATTATGTAGGAAATCTTTGTATATTTATAATGAATATTTATAGTTGAATTTATCATATGTATAACCCCATATTAAAAATTATTTACTTACTAAACTTTGATTTTAAATATTTTAACCCTTCCTTAAATAAATTAATAATAAATGTCCTAATCTAATCCAAGTTGGCCTAAATGGTCATATTTTATTTCTAAGGTTGTTTTTGGTCAAATTAAACTTGTCCAATATAATTAGGACATGTCTTATGGTAATAATAATATCATTTATACCTTTAATTACCCTATTTACTTTTAACCGTGGGAAAAAAGTAAAAAGTTACTATTCACCAAACAATTATTTTCATCTCATTGAACCAAATTTTACTTACTAACATCAACCGTGTCTCTCGGAGTTTTGAAATTCCACTCACAGAAGTGGTAAAATTATGTTTTATGAAAGATAATGTTTTTTAACTACCACTTAGTGGTTTCAATATTCATCAAAAATTGAATGTTTTTAGAAAAATACCAAAATTTCACCCTAGGCTAATTTCGATATTCCGAATCCAAAAATGAAGTCCATTTTGAAATATAAAATTTATAAAATTTCTAAAAGTGGTTATTACTATTCATAAAGGCTAGTTTTAATAATATTTTAATAGCATATCATTGTTTAGTGAAACTCGGTATTGCGTACGACGCAAGCTATCGAGGAAGGCCGCGGTTGCGTGTAAAGAATGCCAAGATAGTGTTGTGTGTAGTGAAAGATTCCTTTGATGATTTATATAACATATAAACAAAATGTTTCACATAAAAGTCTTGGGTGATACACTAATTCTCTAAACCTATAATTTAATAGTGATTTACGTAATGCAATATTTTTTTACGTGATATAATTATGTTTTAGTTATTATCAAATATAGTATATAAAATAGGTATTTTTAGCATTAGATATTAGAAGTGTTGGTCTAGTTTGTTTCTCCAAAAACATCTCTCTATAATTACCATTATCTTTTATATTATACAAATAGTCATTATAGTTTAACTATAGATCTCTATTATATAAATATCCATTATCACTATATCAAAATAATGGATTATAATCCCCACCATCCAATGATTATGCCATCAAGGATATAATTTAATGGTCCAATGAAATATTATCTCACTACACATATATACATTCGTCCCACTAAAGTCTATAATAGTTGAGATTGTATGGGGAATTATAATGTCATATCATCAACACTCTTTATATAATTGGATATTATATGTACCCCACCCCTATCATAAATCAAAAAAATGTCAAATTATAGTATTCAAAAAACTCCACCATATATGTTTCCCCACATCATTCAACATATATCATTCTAACCATGTTTCCTATTAAGAACTATGTTGGTCTCTATAGTATTTACCATGGATTATTCCATGGTTCCTGACCTATCTAAATATAACTCACCCAATCTAACACACTACCATATGTATTTCATTTATTGATTGTGGTAAGAATTTATTGTAAACATTCATGAATCATTCAACTCCCAACTTCATTATCATCCCAATCACCATTATACCTTAATTTCACAATCTTAGTGAATGTAATAGAATGCATATTGATGTTTAATAAGACATTATAATATTATTAAAATTTTCAGAAAGAATCTAAATAATTTTTTATTGTTTTTCATTATTCCATTCTCCAAATTCACATTGTGGACATGAATTTTTATTCATAATTATTAAATTTCAATTACCAATAATAATTATCATCATTAATAATATATCAATTTAATTTTCGTATGAATCATTAAACATAAAAAATTACAATTAATAATACAAGGACTCGGCCTAAAATAATACATAATCCTGTATGTTCTTTTAAAATTAACATATTTACATTCCAAAATAAATATTCAGTATCGAGTTTTAGAAAATTAGAAAATAATTCATATAAATCATCCCAAAGGAATCAAAACATGGTACTACTGAAACATTGATCATTTAATCTATAATACAAATGTTTTAAATAAAAATCATTTTCTTGAAATGTATTCACAAAATTCATCATGTCTTTTCATTTTCACTTAACCATAAATAAACCCTATGAAAAATAGTATGAAATGACAGATGAGAACAAAAATCTCAGTAGGGGACAAGGAAAAAAGAATAGAAAATGTATGTACATGAATACTTATAAACATATGAAATCATTTCCCAATAATATACCCCTCACCCAATATGTATCATGTTGTTTCTTTGTGAAAACATGTTATTTAGATAAATCATTTAAAACGTAAATAATATTATAAATGAAATTTGTGATATTACATACAAAATATTTTAATCCTCACATATACCGTATGATTTATAACCCTAATGACTACCTTACAATGTATCCCTCATGGCTACCTTATAATGTTAACTTCGTGGCTACCTTGTGTTGTAACCATAACAATTACACATAGAGTAACCATATGGTCGACCTCCCACAAAACATCCCCAATGAATTTAAGGGAGATATATTCCCCACCCTTCATCATAAACAATGTTCAATATCTATAGTAGTAAAAAATAATTCTTTCATAAAAAACCTTCCTTTTGAAATTTATAAAAATAGAAATTTAAAAGAAGATTTTTAAAAAAAAATCATTCCAATATCATATAATTGAAGTGAGAATTAATGAAATCGAATAGAATAAATGAATACAATGTAAATACACATAATTCAACATTATATAATAAAATTTATTTGGAAAATAATCATAGTACCTAATAATCAATGGAGTATATGGTTGACCCCAAGAATTTAAATTTGGTTAAGAATTCATTTTCCTCGGGTTCATCTTACATAAAACTTGTTAAAACCTCTAATAGAATGGTATAAATATTGTTATGAATATATTAATAAACCATATTAATATTTTTAATTATTATAAGATACTCTTATGGTATATTCTCACAAATTTATTAATAATATTTTGTTATTTTCATAGTTTTGGGTGTATTTATTTCATAGTTTCCATGGTAGGTCCATTATGGATTTTCGAGTTGAATGGAAGAACTACCCAAGAAGTTTAGTGAAATGCTATTAATATGTTTCTATAATTTTAAATGATACCATATTTCATTTTTTCTCTTATATTTTTATTAATCATTAGATAAAACAATAATGTGATTTATTTAATTTATTTTGTTAGTTTTTAAGACCATCATGAACATATATTACTCTTTTCAATATTTTGTTATATATTTGTTCTATAAAATTAAGAAATTTATAATTTTTATAACTAAATATGAATTAACCATAATAATGGGTTAATTACAAGCCTTGAAGAAACTTATGAGAAATTAATGTGTATTGTCCATGTCGATTGAAAATCGAGACATCACATAAGTTTTTTTTCATTTTAAGAATAATAGGAAGAGGATAAGAAGAATGATGATTAATATTTTCTTAAACAAGATAAAATTATAGTATATATATTATAAAATTGTTTTAATTATATTTGTACTATGTGATAAAATATGATTATATGAAAAGAAAAATAATCAAAAATAGAATAAAATAAAATGAAAGAGGATTTCAGAACATGAATTCCCCTCTTTGAGATCCTCTTTAAGGCTCTTGGTTATGGACTTTTGGTTAGAACAATAGTTATTTGACATGTGTTAGATGTTTTGGATGTGAATTGGGATGTAATTAAACAAGATACATGGGTTTGAGGTGTTACCATAAGAGGGGGTGAGGGGTAGTATTTGCAGTGGAGGAGATGGGTGTTCTCTCATTATTATATTCATTAGTTTATTATTTTGTTTGTATTAAACAAATATTTTTAAAATTATCACTATATATAATAAAATAATGAATAAAGATTCAATATTTAGTTATAACAATTTCATTTACTTAATCTATGACTCAATAATTCATATATTTAGCTTATAATGAAATTTACTGAATTTCACTAATCATGGGAAAATCATGTATTTAAAAAAAATACAAAAAAATTTACATTTCCATCTTTTATGTTTTGAATTAAAATTTTGACTCCATTTTATTATTTTTTATAAATACGCTAAAATAAATTTTAATGAAAATCATAATTTATTCATAATATACTAATTTGAAACTATAACTGATTTTTTAACAATTTTGAAAAGAAATCAAGGTCTCATAACATTATATTATCATCAAAAGAAAATAAATTATTAATTTTGGAATCTAGTTTAAGAAAATATATTTTCTTTTTAAATAATTATATTAATTACAATATTATAAATATGGATATACATTTCAAAAATAATTACAACACTTAATTAATAAAATTCAATACATTTAATTAATTATTCTGTAATATAAATTGATCAAATTTTCAATTTTAAGCAACATTAAATTTTTTTGTATCATTGGTGAAGATACAATTCTATTGTGTAATGTCTCGGATCCAGGTTTCATATAACGGGTCCCCCAAACCCATTTGGTCACATAACCTCAAGGGAATTTCCCAAAATGTAGCGTAGTGGAAATAAATATAAACATACTAAAGTGGAAGCCATAACCAATATAGACCTGAAATTCACAACATAACTTAATTAAGAAATGACCAACAATAATATATATGATGTTGAAATATGTCTCTAATTCTAAAAAAGAATCCAAAACAAGATACACTGCAATCTAATAAAATGCAGTACAAGGTTCAAGTACAGCAAAACAAAACCAAGCAGTGTAACAGGAGCTCAGCAGCATCACAAGCCTAAGCTCGGTCTCATTCTCTCATACTCCTGCACAATAGTCATGTACCTGTGTAGGGACCCTTTCCCTTATCGACACCTGCAATAATATAATCAGTTTGGGCCCAAGACATGACCCAAATAGTGTTTGAGAAATGAATCCCAGTAGGCAACCACCAAAGGCATGTGCCTAAATATAAGTGAAAATGGGCAACAATAGTATGCAATAATGAAATGCAGTAAACTATGAAGAACTCAAAGGTAACCATTCATACCAGTTACATTAGAATTTTAACAATTATTAAACAATTCAATATTATGTGATTTCTGAGACTTTTCCTCAACCAAAAATATCATATATAGTGCCACAACAAAAAATACAACATGCTATCTAACAATTAAATAATAATAATAATACGAAGCCTATGATTTATCATGGCAGGTACAACAAAAGAAATCACCACAGTGAATATTCAAAATAAACATGGTCCTCAAACACACAAGTCCATACCCTCAGGAAAGAAGAAATGAATCCCTCAGGTGAATTCCCTCAGTCATAACAAATATTTCTCTTAGGCATACGTGATGTTGCCCTTAGGCACATAAGAAACTCCCACATGCATAAGAAATGCGTCCCTCAGGCTAAACGAAACACTTCCCTCATGCTAAACAAAACAGTGCCCTCATACATTCCTTCAGAAAAGAAAGAAATCGGGCCATAACAAACACTTATGCAATAAATTTATATATATTTCCTCTCATGAAAACTAAAAACATGATATCATCATGACATACCCATGGGAAACCTAGGCAAATATCCACACAATGGAACCACACCCTCAGGGTGGCCTTGGATCAAATAAACGACTCCAAACAAAAATTAATACCTTATTCATTATATTACCTATTCAATTATAGGAATCTTAACAGTCAATGTCTCAACCAAATGACACCATGAACATGGGTGCATGGCACAATGGTACATAGAAACAACTCGTCAGTTGGAAATAAACACAAGACCACCTACCTCCATCTACACCGATCGTTATACATGAAATATGTCATCTGAAAAAACCAAGAATAACGTATATCTGAGATAAAAAATTTCCTGTTCAAACACAAATAACATCCCTTAGGGATAGAATTGGAAGGAAAGACTCAATGAGAGGGATGACCTTCCCCTCTCGGTTCAAAGGAGATCTTCGGCGGAAGAATCAGAACCTAAAAAAGCATTCATGAGCTCTTCCAAGTACCAAAATCCTCTCCCAGTGCTCCTATTGAGTATTCTGCCTCCTCTATAGAATGAGGAGGCTAAATCCTATTTTTAACAAAAAAACATAACTACACGGCATGTAATTTACTTTTTACTATTCACTTGCGGCTACTATACAATGCCTTACTGTTCATCTACCTGTTGATTACGTGGCGTGAATTATTATGTACACGGCATGTACCATCGTTCCTCTGGTAGCTACTTCCACTGCCATACTGTTCACATGTCGACTGGTTACACGGCGTGTGTTACGCAATACATGGCATGTAGTTAGTTTTTACACCCTTAATCACCAACAAACCTACACGCCCTGTAAACTCATCCAACATGGCCAAAGTACATAGTGTGTGAAAAAGTACACTGCATGCACCCATAAATTATGGGATATTTCCCACATTTCCCATCATTTCTAAAAAAACTGTTGGAAAAATGGAAAAATAGATACTTGTACATCTAGAATAAGAACAGGGTTCTTACAATCATCCACCCTTAATGAATTTCGTCAACGAATTTCCCTTCCAAGGGTGTTAAACATAAGGTTAAGAAAAATTTTGGCCATTAGGCATGTACGTCGGTCTCCCACTCCCAGGTTTCGTCCTACACTCAGCCATGCTGCCATAGCACCCGTACGAGATGAACTGACCGGCCTCGGAGAAACTTCATGCTCCTACCAACAATACGAATCAGATTCTTTTTAAAGTATGAATCAACCTGAAGTTAAACCTCCGTAGGCTGAAAAATGTTAGACAGATTTGAGTGATAATGGTGCAGCTGAGAAACGTGGAAGAAGTCGGGCATGGCCTAGTACCTCTTTGGTAACTACAACCGATTGGAAATCGGCCTGACTCCCTCCAGAATCTCGAACGGCCCTACATACCTCAGTGAAAATTTACCCTATCTCTTGATCCGCCTGTGTCCCAACCTCAGTGAAACATGCAAGAAAACATGATCCCAGACCACGAACTCCAAGGGTCATCTACGACAATCAACATAAGATTTCTGACGAGAATGTGTAGAAGTCATCCACTTCTAAATCAACTAGACCTGCTCTAAATTCTCCAACACAAGGTGTAGTCCTAGTAAAGCTGCCTCACCTGCCTCCAACAATCACAAGGGTGATCGACATGAACTACCATATAATTCATCGTAAGGTGTCATCTAGAGAGTTCCCAAAAAACTCTTATTGTAGGAAAACCCGACCAGGGGTATGTGCATCTATCAGGTGCTCCCAATTTCAAGGACGCATGCACCCAACATGTCCTCTAGAACCTATATTGCGCACTATCACTAGCCATCGGTATGAGGGTTGTAAGCTGTGCTCTAAAGCACCTGTGTACCTAGTACCCTCTGAAAACTATACTAGAAACTAGATATAAAACGGGCGTCCCTATCTGAAACGATAGAATGAGGAACCCCATGGAGGCATACCACCCCTCGGATATACAACTACTTGATCTCATTAACACCAAAGGTCTCCTTGATCGGAAATAACTGATCTACCTTCATAATTATTTCCACAACAACCCATATGACATCATTATCACGAGGTGACCTCGGCAACCCAGTCACAATGTTCATATCATCATCATCCAATTTCCAATTCGGAAGGGTAAACTATTGTAATAGTATGGCTGGCCTCTGATGGTCCTCCTTCACCTACTGACAGGTGGAACATCTCATAACAAAACCAAGTGCTTCACTTTTCATACCTAGACACCAGTACTAACTTCTCAAGTCACGATACGTTTTGGTATCTCAATGATGTACTGCCCAAGATAAAGCATGAAATTCCTGCATCAAATCCTCATGTGTATCTCAGGGAACCCACACTCGTCAATGGATACATAGTACCATGACATTGCCTATTGTTAAACCAGGAGTAGGGTGCTCACTTAACACCGACTCCGGTGGAAATAGGCCTTCTAAATCTGATAGTTGTCTCATCCTCAATCAATCTAGGAGAGTAGACGTCACATCTAAGGATGAAAATTAGATTTTTCAATAACTATCGTGCACCTCCAAATGAATCTTAGAGAACAAAGCCCTATTATTCCACTCACCACTAGTATCATGCACTCCCTGTATCTGAGTCCTCCTACTCAGTGAATCTGCTACAGCGTTACCTTTTCCAGAGTATAGGCAATCTTGATGTCGAAGGACTGGTGGTATTCAACCCATCTTCGCTGTCTCAAATTCATGTCACATAGGGTAAATTTGTATTTAAGACTTTTTTGGTTCGTAAATACAAAAAAATATTCCTCCAAAAGATAATGTCTCCAACTTCTTAACACATGAACAACTGCAGCCAACTCGAGATCGTGTGTCGGGTAATTCCTCTCATGTGGCATCAACTACTGAGACCCGTATGCAACTACTTCATTTCCCTGTATCCATACTGATCTCAGTTCATTACCTGATGGATCATAGTAATTGTGTATCTCTTCCCATGCTCTAGAAGTATCAAGAATTGTGATGGTGTCATCCTTACCTTCAGCTCCTAAAAGGTTACCTCTCAAGTTATTACCAAATGAACTTCATACCCTTCTTAGTCAAACCTATCAATGGATCTTCTAAGTGGGAGAAGTCCTGTATAAATCACTTTTAGTAACCAATTATCCCCAAGAAACTCCGTATTTCAAACACATTTATATGATGCTCCCAGGAAACTGCTGATATTACTTTCTATGGGTCAACTAAAACTCCAGCCTCTGAGATAATATGACCCAAGAAGTGTATCTTGTTCATACTAAAGTTTCACTTTGAGAGAATGGCATATAACTGATGCTCTCTTACTGTACTCAAAACTATGTCATGATGGGAGGCATGGTCATGCCGAGTGTGATAGAAAACTAAGATATCATACATGAAGACTACCACGAAAGAATATAGATATGGGTGGAACACACAATTCATCAGATCCGTGAAAATTTCTGGTGTGTTTGTGAGTCCGAACGGCATGACCATGTACACGTATAGACAATATCTACTCCAAAAGGCTGTAAGTAGTATGTCCGATGATCTAACGTGCAATTGATGCTATTTGTATCTTAAGTCAATCTTCGAGAACACTCATGCTCCTCAAAGTTAATCGAAGAGATCGCCAATCCTTGGTAAGGTATATCTGTTCTCAAATGTCAACTAAGACAATTTCTGATAATCAATGCAGTGTCTGAGGGTACCATCCACCTTCTTTGCAAATAGGACCGGCAAACCCCAATAAGAATTACTAGGCCAGATGAGTCCCATTGGTTGTAACTCCTCTGACTTCTTCTTGAGCTTCTTAAATTCTTTTGTAGCCATCCTATAAGGAGGACTAGACACTAGTGTCACTCCTGGAACATGCTCAATATAGAAATCAACCTATCGTTCTAGAGGAAGGCATGAAAAGGTATCCATGAATACATACCTGAAATGATCAACCACTGGAGGGAAATCATTCTTACAAGTTCCCTACCTATCCAGATAAAAACACGCAATCTGGGTTGTCACTTTACCTCACCCACGATGCTCGAGTCCCGCTTAGCTCACCAGGACGTCCCATTCACCCTTGTATAGAAAATATCCGCCCTCTTGTGATGTGAAACTCACCCTGCAATGATAGCAATCTACAAAGGCTCGAAAGGGTACCAACCATTCCATCCAGAGAATGATGTAAAAGCTCGTCATCTCTAATCCATATAGGTCCCATAAAAAGTGATACCCACCAACCTCTTGGGGAACTCCTTGCACTGACGCACTCATTTAGTTCCAATTCCCAATGGAGTGTCTAGCGTCATGATATTCGTAGAAGAATAAACAACGATCCCAAGGTTCTCCACTATGGGCACAGATATAAAGTTATGTGTAGCAACAGTATCAAAAAGTACTGAAGAAAACACACAAGTAACTAGAATAGTACCTCAGATAGTGGAAGGACTAGGATCCTGCTATTTTTGGGTATGTTGCACTACATATATATGCTCAGTGCCACGACTATCTAACACAACCTGTCTACCCTGAGCTAACCATCCCTACTGTATCTGAGGTCATGGTGCCTGGCTACCATGGACACGACCAGAAACTCGACCTGAACGTCCTAACGTAATCAAATTCCCTGATAGGTAAGAAGATTCTAGCCCTGCTCCTGCATGCGGAGTCTGCACAAAACCCCTCTCACTAGTCAATGGTCGAAACGCCCTGCAAAAACGTTGTATTTGATCTATCCTACCGCATGCTCGGTACTATACTCTGTCACGTGGACACTGAGGCATCTTGTTATATTATTTACCACACTAGTATCACATTACTTAGAAACCTGAAGAATTCTTCTGGATTGTACTACCACTGTGAGAGAAAACCATCTGCCTCTTCCTCTTACTAGTATAAATAGTACCAGAGACTAGTTTCAAACTACCCTGGTTTGCACCACTATCCTCTCATAGGGTCTGCTCAGTAATCAATACCTCGTTCACAGTAGCATGCACTGTAGTCTACCTGAAAACATTCACCAATGCTCAGATGTCATATCAGAGACAATCCTTAAAGCCTCTAGCCCTCAATGTCTCATCACACACCAGAATAGGTGAAAAAAATTGTATCTCAGTGAAGCAGGTAGAATTGTCCATCACTGACAGGGTGCCCTACTGCAGATTCATAAATTGTCGAGCCCAATCATCCCTTAGTGTCTTTGTAAATAAAAATTCATAGAAGATTTCCTGAAAATCATCCCATGCCATGCCTCGGTGATGCTCAGTCTGGGTGGTAACATCCCACCATCGCTTGGCGGAACCATGCATCATGTATGCAGAGAGCATGAACCTTCTCCCATGAGGCATCTAAATATTCTCAAAGACCATTTTCATAGAACCCAGCCATGAATCCGCAGCCTATGGTCCTCCATCCCCAGAAAACGTAGGTGGATGCTGCTACTGAAATACACATTTCAGCTATTCCATAAATGTTAAAATCGGCGGTGCTCCCTAAAAGGTCAGTATAAACAACATGAAGCCTTCACGAAACTATGTATCCATGCATATGTCTAGTATAATGGCTGGTGTTTCATATGGCACTGCTGGTGGGTCCATCAATATCCCATGGACTACAATATCTAGAGTATAATAGTCACCACTCTCTTGGAGAATACCTCATGGTCATCTCAGCGGCATGACTATACAAGGTCAAACACATGCCTTAGATTAAGATCATCATGGACTAAGAACTGGAAACGTAAGAAGGGAATAGGAGAAAAAAATCCTTCAAGTTTTACAAAACAAGACTTCATGACCTGTATAATAACTACCTACCATGTTCCCATAAGTCTTTCACATGGGCGTGTACTTCTACCAGAACTGGTCATGTAACACCGCAAACACATGGCGTGCTGTCCTTACACACGGTGTGTACTTGATTTTTCATCCCCTGATCGAGTCTTTCTACACAGCTAAGCCACACAACTCTCCTTATAAGGAGACTACATGGCATGTATAAGGTCAACAAAACATGTACCTTTAAGCCCTTACATGGTCATGTTCTGATGCCGGCCTGGGCGTGTCTCGACCCCATGTACACGACGTGTTACACCCGCACACGGCGTGCACACCACCCTGTCTCACCATCCACATGACCACTTACACATGATCCCTCATCGGTCAAGACTACACGGTGTGTCGCATATGTACACGACCAGTACTAGACGAGCTTCGCCGACCCATGTTGTTCGTGACACAATTGGATACACGACACACATTATACGGCATGTGCCAAATGGACTTTGAGTCTCCAAGAAAGGATAACCTTGACCCGTGTTGTCAGCTACACAGCCAGATCCACAGATTAAACTACACCATGTGTTCATAATTGACAAGGTGTGTATAAGGTATGATTTTTGTTTCAGTGTTATTAGTCACAAGGGCGAACACATGGTCAACATGACACGGTGTGTACAACAGTTACATGGTGTGTTCCATCGAGAGTTTGCATATCATGTGTTTCTGAATACACGGACTATAACACGGTTAGATACTACACGACGTTCACATAAGGTACCCGACGTGTACTTAAAAAATATTCATTTCTTCCCAAATAGAAGATTACATGGCGTGTGTTCATAGAAACACACGTCGTCTATTCTTGGTTTTTCCGGACGGTACACTTCATAAACTACTCAAGAGTCCTTTTCTTTAATTTCAAGCATCTGTGTGCCAAATTCTAATCTTTGGGTGCCCTTAATCACCGCGAACCAATGTCTAGCACCTGACCTTTCTCATTATTGGTCAAAACGCAACAAAACGTCGGGATCATGAACCATAAAATTCCAATCCAAGAGAGCCCATACTTCTCATGAACCAAAGAATAGCGTCCATAAACCCAATCGAAACATGTACCATTAATATATCAATATTATGTACATCTATCAAAGTACCAATCACAACAACATACATTTTCTACAACAACATCTCTCACAACAACATGCAATTTCTAATAAACCTACATGGCATGGAAACTATGCATGACATGTGATTATAAAATGTTCCTAAATGATGCATGAGATGGCACACCCTCATCTAATCTAGTTGCAATGAAATATAACCCATGTATAAAAATATAAACAACAAACCAAAAGTGTGTCACCCAATGGTGAAAATCTAATCAACTATAAAATTGCAAAACCAGAAAAATTGCTACATGAGGTCAATTGGATTTTCCCTATAAATGGGTAAGCTACTCCTGGGCATAGCTTATTACCAAGTACCTTTTCCATCATATCCTTGGCTATATTCTCAGAACTGTAATTCAACGAAATGAAACCCTCTAATACCATGTTGTAACATCCCAGATCCGGGTGCCACACAACGGGTGCCCCAAACCCGGTTGGTCACATGAGACCAAGCACATTTCCCCAAATGCCAGAGGCAGCCGAATAACAGAGAGGGCCTAGGACTGATAGTGGGGAAACTATAACCTCATTTTTCAATGTGTATCATAGAGGAAATAAATATAAACATACTATAGTAGAGTTGTAAACAATATAGAACGAAATGCACAACAGAAATGAAGTAAAAGATAACCGACAATCATATATATGATTATGCAATATTTCTCTAATTCTAGGAAAGCATTTAATATAGGATACAATGAAATAGGATAAAATAAAACACAAGGTACAAGTAAAACAAAAAAATATCTAGCAGTGCAACAGGTGCTCAATAGCATCGCAAGACTAAGCTTGGATTAATGCTCTCCTACTCCTCTACAACAGTCATGTACCTATGGAGGGATTGTTGACCATATCAACACCTGCAGCAATATAATCTATTTGGGCCCAAGACATTACCCAAATATGGTGTGAGAAATGAATCCCAATAGGCAACCACCAAAGGCATGTAACCAACTGTTAGTGAAATTGTGCAACCGCAGTGTGAAATAATGAAATGCAGTAAACTAGGAATTACTCAAATGTAATAATTCCTACCAGTTACTCTACAATTTTAACAATTATTTATCAATTAAATATTATGAGTTTTTTGTGACTTTACCTCGACTAAAAATATCCTATAAATTGCCAATGCAGAAACTACAATAGGATATATAACAATTAAAAGATAATAATAATACCAAGAATGTGATTTATCATGGTAGGTACAACAAAATAAATCACCAAAATGAATATTCAATGTCAACATGGTCCTCAGACGCACAAGTCCTTACCCTTAGGCAAGCTGAAACGTAACCCTCAGGTGACTACCCTATGTCATAATGAATATTTCCCTCAGGCATACGAGATGTCTCCCTAAGGCATAGAAGCTACTGCCTGCAGGCATAAGAAATGATTCCCTCTTGTTAAACGAAACACTGCCCTTAGGTTAAATAAAACACCACCCGCAGAAATTCCTTAGGGAAAGCACGAAACCATGCCGAACACAATTCATAAGAATGAAATTTATATATTTTTCCTATCAAGAAAACTCAAAACATGATATCATTAAGGCATACCCACGGGAAACTGGTCCAAACGGCTAAACATGGGAACCTCACCCTCAGGGTGGCCCTAGATCAAAGAAAAGAACCCAAAAAGTAGTTTATACTTTATACATTATATTACCTTTGCAATTATAGGTCTCTTAAAAGTCAAATTTTCAACCAAACGACACCCCGAACAGGGGCTCGTGGCACAATGGTACACAAAAACAACTCAACACTTAGAATAAAACACCAGACCAAATACCTAGATCTACTATGATCAATATACGTGAAATAAGACTTCCGAAACTTCCAATAATAGCGTACATCAGAGATAAAAATTTTCCCATTCATACCCAAATAACTTCCCTTAGGGTAAGAATTGGTATGAAAGACTCATGAAGAGTGATGACCTTACCCGCTCGGTTCAAACAAGATCATCGACGGAAGAATCAGAATCTCGGTGAGTGTTCAGAAGCTCCTCCATGTACCAGCCTTCTCTCCTGGTGCTCCTACTGTGTTTTATGCCTCCTATACCGAATGAGGAGGCTAGTGCATGTTTTTAACGAAAAAACATAACTACATGGTGTGTACTTTCAAGTACACGGTGTGTACTTTTTTTAACTATTCACTGGTGGCTACTCTCCACCACATTGTTGTTCATATTCTAACTAATTACATGACATACAATACTAAGTACATGGCGTGTACCATCATTCCACTAGTGGCTACATTCACCGCCTTACTGTTCACCTCCAGGCTAATTACACGATGTGTATTAGAAAGTACAGGACATGTATTTAGTTTTTACACACTTATTTACTGACAAGAATAAATACCCAGTATACTCATCCCACACGGCCAAAGTACACGACGTGTGAAAACGTACATGGTGTGTACCCAATATTTTTGAGATTTTCCCACATTTCCCTTGTTTTCTCAATAACACTTAAGGAAAAAAGGAAATGGAGAAACTTGTACCTCAAAAATAAGAACTAGGTTCTTACATAATGGACATAAGACTATTCATATGTTCAATTTATGGTTCCAACAGTATAAATTCACTATTTTCTTTAAATAATTCTTATTTCATGATAATTTATAATAAATTTGACTATATAATTCTAGAATGTAATGAAATTATTTTATGAGAAATAAATTTCATAAATTATCGCCCACATTATAATAATTCCATCATTATTTGTTTTATAAATTTATTAAACAAGTGAATGTACATTTCCTTCATAGAATTTTCAGATCCCCAAGTCGCTTATTCAACCATGTGTTTTCTCCACAAAACCATAACCATGTGAATTGAGTTATTCCAAAATACATTCTCTCTAAAAAAAATAATTTAAACTGGTTTCCATTCGTAATAACGGGTCTCTTCTAGCTGAACTACATCTTCACTCAAAAAATGAGATGAATCTTGCTCTTTCATCACAACATCAAAACCTTAAAAACATTTTGTACCCGAGATAAACTCGGAGAAAATTATACTATGTATGATACTAGTAAAAAAGTATCCAGGACTTCATAAGACCCAATAAACCTTGTACATAGATTTTATATCATACCAAAACCCAAAAAAAAATTTGCTGTGATATTATAAGAAAAAATATTTTAATCTTACTCAAAAGATAATTCTTTCTTCATGTTGTCTTTAAAATCATTTTTTCATATATGAGAATTCCTCATGTGTCATTGTATCATCTTCACATTCTCAGAAAGATCCTCTTCTGATTCTTTTTCCACCAACTTCCTTACCCCCAAATCATTCCAATAGCTGGAGTTCGACACCTCATTCCACATAATTCTTCCAATGATACAATTTTATATTATATTGAATGTCATTATTATAAGAATAATCATCTAAATAAATATATCTATCTCAAATTTCCATTTAGTCAATTGAACAATACCGAAGAATATCCTACATTATTTGTATTATCCACTCATTATGTCTGTATAATTGATATTAAAATGTAGTGATAGAATTTTATCTTGTTCCAAATTACTTCTAAAGGCCTTTCCAAAAGATATAAGGGAATATGTTATTATGGTTACAAAAAATGTAAAGAGTAACTCCAGGGAACTGGAAAATCTCTTTGAGGAACATTCTAGAATGATTATCCAAAAACATAGTATCTCGAATAGGAATGAAATGTGTTGATTTAGTCATTTATTCAATAATAAATGAAATTACATTTTATCTCGAGAGGTCTTTCGTAGTCCCTTTATTATGTCCATGGATATGTTTTCCCATTTCCAATCTAGCACTAGAAAATGATGAAGAATCCTATTTGGTAATTATAATTATACTTTATCCTTTATAAAAGAAAAACATTTTATTGAAAAATATTCAATATCTATTGTCATTCAATCCCACCAATAATAATCTTCATGTTTCATTTACATCATTTTGCAGAGAGGACGAACTAAAAATATAGAACTATAATCTTTACATAATAACAAGTTATTCCACTGTGAATCATAAGTCACACATAATCATTTCCCAAATATAAGAATAGAAAATTAATCACCAATAAATTATGAAATCTTACACCTTTTCACAAATTCATCATTTTTATATAACTCTATTTCACCATCATAATATTGATTATTTTTTTTGATAGATACGACAACATTGAAACCAATAAAATAGAGGCATTTCATGCACCAACTACATCCATTCCAAAATTCATAAAATCATTATGTATGGGGTCTTTTTTTGAAAATATCATGGTTAAAGAGGCAAGATGTTATTAAATCAGGGGATTGACCACAATTTTCCATTTTATAGTAATGGTAATTGACAATGTTATCATATTCCTTATCAAATCAAGAAATCACTTCATCTTTGTATTAGATTCCTTATGAGGGAATCTATACTTCATACTTTTATTTTCAATATTTATTTTAAATTTAGATCCATATAATTGATGCCTCCAAATATTTAAAGTGAAACCCTAATATACTAACTTCAAATCATTGGTGGGATAATTAAATTCAATAGGTTTCAGTTATCTTAAAGCATAATAAAAATTTAGATAATTCTCCATCAGAACAAAACCCATTCCCATCAATGAAGAATCATTATAGATAACAAATTCATAATTTTTTTAGGGAGGGACAAAATGGATCATTCACCAATATGTTCTCCTATTACAATAAACAAAAATCACAATTATCTTTCCAAATAAAGTTTACCACTTTTCGTGTTAAAATATTATTGATCTACACAATCATGAATTTTTTTTACAACACGTCAGTAATAACTAGATAATATAATAAAACTATGAATATACGTAACATTTGTAGGTCTTTACCATTCTTCAACCACTTTTATTGTGGAATATACTATTATTCATTACATATATACAATTTTACCATGAAAAAAAATATTGTAACCAAAAATCACATTTTCTAACTTTTAAATCTAACTTATTTTCTATGATATTTTTTAATAAAATCCAAAAAAATATTCATTCAACTCATACCATTTTCAGAATAACCAGAATATCATCAAATAAAAAAAATAATAAATAATAAATTATTCATGTAATATTATATTCATAACATCAATAATTACAATAATGGTATTTTTCAATCATAAGGGTGTAACAAAAAAACTCATAATTACCCAATCTAGCATGAAAGGACGTCTTCCAAATGTCGTACACCATCCCATTCAGAAAATGCTACCCCGATCTCGAGTTTATATTTGGAAATTAATATGCTCTATGGTGTGGATCAAACAAGACTTTGATATAATGAAAAAGATATATATTCTAAACTGTAATGTTATTAATCTCTCTATAAACAATGAAAATCTTCATGGAATCATATTTCATTTTAATAAACCAAAACTGAGCACCCTGCTGTGATTTTCTCAGATGAATGATGCCTTTATCAAAAAAATCCAATAGTTGATTTTTTAATTCAATAAGTTCCACTTATTCCATTCAATGAGGATTTTTTGAAATTGGCATAGCATGAAGAACCATGTCAATAGAAAATTACACATTCCAATTAGGTATAACACTATGCAACTCAACAAAAAACATCCATTAATTCATTTACCACTATCACATAGTTCAACTGATTTTGACAATTTGAGGAAGATAAATTTAATTTTCATCTTTTAATAGTTTCTCATCTCTTTGAGATTTTATCAATTTTATGGGTTCATTCCTGTATTAAAATAGAAACCCTTTTTTGAAAAAAACATATTTATCTTTTCAATGAATGGTTACATGATAAAAATAATTCAAATCCATACAAGTAATAACATAAAACACTACAAAGGGAAAAACAAAATGGTTTTCTATTAACATTATTCAATAGAAAACAATGGGATGATTCATATAATTTATTTTTCTATAATATTTTACCCTAGTGTTTTAAATTCTTGTTCTAAAAACATATCATTGGTGAAATTTTCGATTTACCAAAACATTATATGAAATAATGTAATTTATAGAACCCACATCAAAAAAGACACTATAAAAATATGAGTAAACAAACAATCTACAATATTATACATAATTAGATGGTGGAACATCTACGGAAATAGTCATAAGTGATCTCACTTTAAGATTCATTTTATAATCCGACTACTCTCCATTACTTGGATCATTCTTTGGAACTGAATTTTCATTATGACCCATCTCACAGTTTTTATAACACATTGTTGTTTTTATATGATAATTAATCATCAGATACATTTCATTTCAATTTCATGAAATTTATCCAAACATACCACATCAAAACCACTTCCCATTTTTGTTAAGGAATTCCCCATGGGGATTTTACGACACTTTTCACAAACTAAATATTAGAAATTCCTACCTTCATATTTCATTGATTTATTCATAACCATCAATTTCCAAATAAATTTCTCCCTTTTGTTGTTGTGAAATTATATGTGATCATAAAAAACCATTTAAACCCTCTCAGCACATCAGACAAGTTTCTCATAACTTTTGAATTATTGGGAGGCCAATTCACTTAGATATCTTGGTGTAATGTCCTGGTTCCAGAATCCACCTAGAAGTACCCTTTACCCGCTTTTTTAAATGGCCTCAAGTGTATTTCTCCAAATTCCAGAGACTGCTGACTAGTAGAGAGGACCTTGGGTGTGATAGTGGGAAACTATTCCCTCATTTCTCGAGAAACATAGCATATGTAAATTAGATAGTAATAGAGGAAGAAGTAAACCATGCAATAAGTGAACAACAGAAGTAATAACCAACTGGAGCCCATATATATATAAGATGAATGATAAATACATCTGGTAAAGAATCCAAACAAGTCACAATCCTGAAAAAATTTACTAAAAAAATTCAAATGAAAATATAAAATTTCCACCAGCATTGAAAGCCTCAACTCGGTCACATGCTCTTCATCTCCTCACCAATCAAATACCTGAAGTAGAAGGTTGCTTTCCCTTATCTATACCTATAGCAATATAATCTATTTGTGCCCAAAAGCATTACCCAAAAAGGGTGTGAGACTATTACAAGTAGGTAACCACCTATGTAATAGTTCCAAGCAGTCAGTGAATATATATGGTAGGTAATATGTAAAAGGAATAAGTAAACAAGGATATTGTGAAAAGTAAACAGTCCTATAGTTTCATTTATAAACATTAAATTTATTCATTTAATCAACCAAGTCAAATACAAGCAACCCTAAGGGTAGTTTTTAGAGCCTAACCAATGTAGTTAATAATACACAGAATGATATACAAATGAATCTCTGAGGAAGCACTCACCATCAATTCCACCTATAGTCTTTTAATAGTAAACAACATACACTCTGAGGAATCACTCAACGTAAATTCCTCTAGTGGTCTCTAAATGTAACTATAAACCATTTGAGGGAGAACCCAACATCAATCCCCCCTTTCGTCTCACAGCGTGGTAATTATAATAGACACTCTGTGAAATACCTCAACGTCAATTTCCCATATGGTCTCATTACACCAGGTTCCCGCAGTCCTGTGTAAATCTATCATGCACAAACGATAATCTAGACACAATGTAAACTTCTATGACAACTTGGATAAATAATATACATCACATCATTGCATGTTAGATATAAATAATCACTCCATCCTACAATACTAGGCATGAGAATAGAGAAAAGCTGTCTAATAGGAAAAGCTAGACCAAATGGTCAAAACAAGAAATCATGGCCCAATGGTCCACAGCTTTTCCATGATAACCCTAATCTCTAAAAATAACCTCTATCCAATAAAACTAGTCATATCAGACAGAGAAAAGGGTTAACACCATAAACACGCAATACTTCATTCATGGGTATGGGTCACCTTTTCACATATAACTCCAAGACTATCTTCCAAAAGGCACAAACCACCTACCTTGGTGTTGTAGGATCATTATATGTGAACCTCAATCCTCAAAATCTCCATGGAACATCGTAGAACTGCAGAACTATAATAATGACCAATCGGGGATAACTATTGAATGAGGAGGAATGGGGAAATAAAGTCCTCGAAGAATAGATAACTCCAAGATAAGATTCCAAATCAACCGAAGAAGTTCAATTCATTGAACAGATGCTTGATCAGCTGCTCAGAGAAGATCCACGCCGTACAGACTCTCTTGGAAGAAGATGGAAAAGAAGACGAGCATTCTTCAGATTAGACACAACCCTAGTCCCATTAACGAAAAAAAGAAGGTACACGACGTATACTTTATAAGTACAAGACATGTAATCACCTTAACTAGCCCCCACATTAGGAGGTCTCCAAGTCACCACACACAGCCCTGTGCACGGCTGTTACATGACCATCACATGACTACTCGTGGTAACCGAGTACACGACATGTACTTATAATGTAAATGGTGTGTAATTATGAAATTTCTAGAAACTCTTCTTTTTCTCAAAAACACCTATTCAAAACATACCTAAAAATATGACATGAGTTCTTAAACTAGAATCAACCCTGATTAAAATTTTTTCATTTTTCAATCATGATACTAAAATATATTTTTAGCATACCTTGAAAATAATATAATTTTTTCTTCATATATAGCCACTAAATCTTCATGCATTTGTTTCAATTCATGGAATTTATTTCCCATCCGATGTCGAACCACATTAGAAAAATATTTTCCAAGGAAAATATTTTTAAATTCATCCCATTCAAAGGGATTAATATTCTCAATATCCCATACATTCATGACCATTTACCAACATTTTTTAGCTTCACCTACAAAATAATAAATTGAAAGTCTAACATTTTATTTTCTACACACCCCATAACATCGAATATTTTTTCAAGGGATTTAATACATCTCTCATCCTCCACTAGATCAAAATATCCACTGAAAGAAAGAGGGTGTTTCCTTATAAAATTTTCCACTATCATCATGTTCTTTATGGCAGATCAAGTTGTTCTCTTTCATGGATTACACTTCCATTTATAGCCAACATCAATACATCCATTACAATTACACATAGTTATATTCTAATTCCCACCATTAAAGGTTGTAGATTGAGAGATATATAATCATCTTGTTTCCATCATACTTCAGATTCCAGATTTCCTCTGAAAAAACCATTTCAAACAGACATATCATAGATGAAGAAACATGGTAATATTTAAATTTTAAATCATCTCATTGTAAACATAAGGAAAAAATATATATGGAATTCTATTAACATCATCCTTAACCAAAAATATATCGAAACCATGCTATGATAGAAACTATAAGGACTCAGACTTAAAAATTACATAATCTAGAAATTTACCTTCGAATTCACAAGATTACATTCCCAAAGATATTTTCATTTTAATTTTTTAGAAAATTGGGAAATTAACCATATATATCAACCCATAATAATACCAAGTCGGTACTACTGAAACAATATCCCTTTCATCAATAATAAATTTATTTTTATAAAAAAGTGAATCTTCTCATGAAATATCTTCACAACATTAATCTTGGCATCTAAATTTCAATTACCCATAAATAATCCCATTGAAAAAAAATTAAAACATGGGATGGGCACAAAAATATCAGTAAGGGACATAAAAATATGTAGAAATATTATTATTTTATGAATACTTATAACATATGGAATTATTTTCACAAAGAAATACTTCTCACCCGTTATGTATAGTATAGTTAACCTGTGAAAACATGATACATAGAAAAAATAAATAATATAATAAAGATAACATGTGAAATTACATTCATAATATTTTAACCCTCAATTCTATCATTTGATTTGTAACCGTGATGACTACTTTATGATGTAACCCTCATAACTACCTTATGTCTAAACTATTGTGGTGAAACATAAAGTGACCATATGGTCATCCTCTAACATAAACAATCCCAATTCATTTGTGGGGGATATAGGACAAATAGTTCATCCTAATAAATTACCTTGAAAATAAATCATAAAATAAAAATACATCCATTAGAATAATCATTTAAAATTTTCTGAAAAAAGAAATTTAAAATTAGATTTTTAAATAATAAAACCATTACAAATATCATATAATTATAGTGAAAATTAATAAAAAATTTGAATATATGTATACACTATAATAGCACATAACATAGAATATTATATCTACAATCAATTTCACAAATAATCATAGCACAAAATAATAAATGATGAAGATGGTCAACACAAAGAATGGATAATTAGGTTACAAATTCTATTAGCTCTGGTATGCCTTACTTAAAAAATCTTCAATTATCAGGTATAATGGTTTAGAAAATTTTATTAATATATTAAATTACAATTTTTAATATTATAATTACACTTTTGATATTCTAATAAAATAATTCCACACAATTTTTAATAATATTTTGTAATTTGGTTTGTTTTGTGTGGGTTTATTTGATGGTTTCTCTATTTGGATCCTTATTGATTTTCTTATTTAATAGATGAAATACTCTAGATGATGAACTAAATGTGGATAATACATTTCGTAAATATTAAATGATACCATATATCATCTTTGGATATGAGGATGAATCATTCAATAAAACATTAATGATACAAATTTAATTTATTTTGGTAGATTTTATGATAATTACAATCTTGTGTAATTTTATTCAATATCATGTTTATATATGGGATATAGAATAATAAATAAATTTAAAAATGTATAATATAAAATAATATAACAATAATAATGGTTTTACTACCATACATTATGGAACTAATGAAAAATGAAACTGTATCGTCTATGATGGTGGTAAATCCCCACAAAAAGGTTGATTTTTTAATTTTTTAAATTAAACTAAAAAAGAATAAATTTGATGAAGAATATTTCCATTGAAATTAGAAAACTCTAGTTTATATATATATATATATGATAATGGTGTTTTTATTTAACTTGGATTTGGGATGGTTAAAAGAGTATAAAAAATAAAAATAATAGAAAATAAATCAAAAATAATTACAAAATGATTTTACCACTTGAATTATCATCCTTGGGATCCTCCTTATATCACATTGTTTTGGCCTTTTGGTGAGACTAGAAGGTCATCTACATGGGGAAGATTTTGGGGAAAAATTGGGATAAAATTTAACACCCTAAAATTCATTGAAGTGTATGGATAAGAGGTGGTGATTGGTTTTAATTTAAGTGGAGGAGAGTGGAGTTTTGTCATTCTTATATTCATCAGTTTATTACATTGTCACAAGAATATGAATTTTTTGCGAAATTTAACTAAATATATAAATATAATGAAGTAGGATTTTATGTTTTAGGCTTACCTTCATCTTACTTAATCTTTGACTCAATAATTCATGTATTTAGAATATAATGTAAATTTCTAAATTTCATTATTCACAAAATATTCAAGTATTTACAAAAAATCCCAAAAAATTACAATGATAATTTTTTGATGTTTACAATTAAAAAATGAGCTCCACATTAAGAATATTATTTTTAAATATTTGAAATTTAATTTTTAATTAAAATAGAAATATATTTTAAAAACACAATATTTCCAATAATAAATGAAATTTTAACACTTTGAAAAATAAATTAAGATCTTATAAAATTATCTTATAATCATAGAAAAATAAAATATTAATTTATGAATATGTTTTTCAAAATAAAATATTTTTAAATTTTTTGTTAATTTAAAAATTAAAATTATAAATGTTTGTTTCAAAAATATTTCGTCACTAAATTTATCTCTTTTGAAAACTTAATTTATATATTATAGGATAAAAATTGATCATATTTGCACTTTTAATATTCACGAATTTTATTAACAATTTTATAGGGGGGTTTACTACTCTATTTTCAAGATTACTATTAATAAGGACAAGTTACTATTACATTATTATACTTCCTTAACTTATATAATTACCACTTATTTCATTATAAATTTATGATTTATTTGAAAATTTAATTCCAAAATGAAATGAAAATATTTTACCAGTACCCTGGTTGTTACACATAATTTTATTTTCAATATAATCATTCATCATTTTTACAAAGCCCTTTTATTTCCATATCATTATAATTCCTAAATATTATAACAGAATTATATTTCCCATATGATTTTATTTTAAATTCATTACAATATAAAAAATGAACACTACTTTTATTACAAATATTTATAAATAATAATTTTACCCCATCATTATATTAAAAAAATATCCTTCAAACTAATTATGATAATTGAAAACACTCATATTCCTCATAGTATTCAGAAACGCGTTAAATATTTTCATTAAATTATTATCTCATTATATTGGAAATATTTTTCAAAATATGAGGGATTACAAATTGATATATTCAAATTCATTATTTTTTTTATTCTATGGCATCAATACTGATATAATGAAAAATATTATACTTTAGTCCTTTAATGATCAGCACCTAATTTTAATCGTTTTCTTTTTCTTCATTCATATTCTCATTATTTCTAATCAGTAAGTCGCCAAATTTCAATGAATCAATACACTTGTTTGATATATGGGAAGATAAAAAGATTAAAAATGGAAACACTCAAAAATTTGTGCTACCTTTTCAATAACATTAACCATCATCATTAATTACCTATGTAACATCCCATTAATCCTTTAATATCATTCAATAAATATTTTCCAACTGTTAATTTACTTTTTACATTTATATAACTTAAATAACATGATTTAATTATTTTATTCCTCTAACAATATCGTAACATCATCATCATAACATTCCATATAATTTCTCAGTGAAAATAATTCATTTAAAAATGAAATATATATAGATTAATATATAAATAAAATAACACTATGAAAAATGTAGACATGCATGAGAAAACACCATATTTTAAAATTAAAAAATCTCAGACCATTGTAAAACCCCTTGTATCTAATCTTGAATCAATATTATAATTTTATTTGAAAAATATAAAATTCTACATTTTATGCATCTTCATTATGAATCCATACTTTTTTTATTAGAATAAAAAAATTTATCTATAGGACTTCATATTACACGTATATTAGTACAATTTCATCAATAAAGTGATTTAAAAACAATTATTTGAAACAAAACACGTAAATACTTCATTTCAACAGTCATTATTAAAAAAAAATTCAAAATTATTGATGATATTGGAAATGAATTTGTGATTCAACTTCCCACGTTCTTTGTTCAGTACTTCTGGACCTCCGAAGAACTCAAACTAATAGAATAAATAATATTCCTAGAAAATTTTTATGTGATCCTTACTCTCTATTGGATTATCAGAAAAACTTATATTATCAATAATCTCAATTAAACAAAAATTAAACACATTTTAATGAATTTGATAGTACCTTAGAAATTATGACACCTAAACCACATCATGGCCCTTTTCCAGGCATAGTTACAATTCCAATTGCTGAGCCACCAATCCAAACTGCTCAAACATATAAATATGGATTGTATATATTTGGGAAATATTCTTATCCTACCAAACCATTAGTTTCTATAATGTGATGAAAGGTATACGAACACTAGATCTTCAAACACAAACTACAACAATTTATTTCTAAAAATATTATATGTATTTAATCTAATTCAATATGTGATCATGTGATATTCTATAACTATCGAACACGTACTAAACCATAACTATCCCAAAAACGTCCACTTCTCCATAATCAACCCATCATAGTGACTAATAACATATTTTCCATAGAATTCCCCGTTAGGATTATAATGTAATGGGAGTTAAAACTATTATAATAGAAAAATTATATAAATGATAAATGGATCTGCAATTATCTATAAAAATCCAAAAATACATTCCCAAAAGTATTCATCATGTAATAAACATTCTTTCAATTTAATAATCAGTCTATCAATGAGATATAATATTAATTCATAACTACAAATCAATATCATGTTGGAAACCATCTATGTTCTATGAGGTAAATTGGGAATTATGATCAAATAATACCATATTTATAGAATTATGATGCTTATCCATCTCTATCATATAAATCATCAAAAAAATATACAATGGAATTAAATAATGATGAAATTATTCCCCATTATATAATTTTCATATTTTACTTGCTAGCACAAAATGAACAATGTAATAAATATATTATCACCATCTTCATCTGAAAATAAAAAAAAATCCTTATAGAAAGGATATAAATTTTAAACACTATATACATTAAGAATGACTAAATTCAATATACTCACAAAAAAATTCTAACAAATCTAAGTAATAATAAATCCACCATGAAACAACACCTAATAATACTAATTATATAACATTATACAAAATAATCACCATTCACAATATAATCTCTCTATAAATTCACCTGAATATCTCATAACGGAGGAACCTCGAATCATTACAACAATAAATTTTTTATAATAATCCGATAAATAGAGGATTCATCACATATCTCTTCATAAACAATCTTAATAAATCATAATAACTCAATTATTATCCCTTATTGAATATCTAATAGTTCATATGCCCCATAAAAACATAAAATCACATAACCAACCATCATATTACTCGTCCTAGGGATATATGTTATATAGAAATCACAATCTTAGTGAAATTATTTAAAAACCATCAACACAAAATTAAAATATTTTTTTACAAGATATGTTACTCAATTTCATCTGATAAATATAATAGGTAAAGACATCTCCTAGGAAAATATATATCAAAGTATTCTTCCCAAAACATCATAAGGAAATTTTTTAAATAATTGGTTGTACAATTACATTAATTATATCATAACACCTTATTTAAACGAGGAATGAGAACTATATCTTGTATCGGAACCCATCCAAACCACTAATAGTATGCAACACAATAAACATCATAATAATTATCCTCCATAAATTATCTATGATTCATGTTCCCTTCAATATTAACTATCCAACATTCAAAAGCATAATTTCATTCCAGTTATCAAGAAAAATCATTCGCCTATTTCATTAATGTTAATAATGGATTTGTAGTCAAACATTCATTGTGGGTTTATGAAACAACAAAATATGTCTTCACTGGGTCCACCACTATTACATACAATGAAAGTACAATACCTTGAAAATGAACCTCAAATATATAAAAAAATTTAAATTAGAAACCATTCCCTATATTTGATTATCCATGTTCACTATTATATAACACCTTCATAGCAAGATGATCATAATATCTCTCTATCTCATAACAATCTAAAATATCAGAAATTAAACAACCAAAAAAATATCTAAAAATGATTACAACAACATATTTATTAACACCTATACACATGTCGATCATGCATAAATACATATGAAATATTGGGTTTTTGGGTCCTGAAAACTACTCCTACAAGGATACAAGGATTCCACAAACATTATAAGGGGGATAAAATTTCAATGAAGTGTTTTATGTAAATGTTGTAAGGAGCTGATGTCATAACGAGGGACTAGAATTTCAAAGAGAATATTTGGTTTTGTGGATATCCGCTACATGTTGCATGTCCACATGGAATCCCATATGTGATTTTTTTGGATGTGATTGTTCCACTACATCCCACAATTTAAATCAGATAATTTATAGGGTTGGATGCTAATTTTTTCCCCATAAAAGAAATAATACATTTGTGTGTATGAGAGATACATTTCATCCATTATAAATTAAATAGTTAATGGGACGAAATATATTTATTGGGATCCCACAAATAAAATATCCACGACCCACTATGGACCACCAACCATCCTTTCTTTTGGTTCCTCAAATCCTCTATAAAAACTACCAAGGGAAACAAAAAGGAAATATGAATTGTGGAGAAAACTAGATATAAATCATGGATAAAATTTGAATAAATTAGTGAGAGTCACAAATCCAATCTAATTAATCCCACCACATAACATTATGATAGAAGAAGAATTCAATCATCCATTCAGAAACTCAAAACACCATAATAGAAACCATTCCATAAAGTATAAGATAATATAACCTTTGTATTCATCCACTGTGAATAGTAAAAATATACACTAAGGAATCCACGCATAATATAGTAAGACAAAAAGAGGGAGGAACCGTAAAATGTGAGCAATATGATTTATAGGAGGAACCCATATCCACAAAGAAAAATGAAATGTGTATTATTCCCTCTCCCAAATAGAATCAGTCCAACACCTCTTAAAATCCATTCAATACTTATGATCAAACCATTTGACACCTCATCATGTAAGATTTAGTCAACATAACCACTATAAATGGTGTCCTCTTTGTAACATCCATCAGAAATGGGATCCTCGTAATTTTCTTAGGTCTACATTCCCATTAAAACAAGGGTCCTAACCTTGAGGATTATCACATGGACCTCCCTGATCTAGGATGGGAGGGGGAGGATCACACATCACCTTCGGAGCTATCTGGTATTTGATCCCCAACTAACCGGGACATGTAATTAGCCTCCTATAGGTCTAGACCCAACACACTATTTCACCCCAATGTTCTATGGGATGCATTCTTATTAGGGTCATACCAATCATGGGAGACCACACCTCTTTCGAGTCACTTCTTCCACCTCGGCATGTGTGCCACACCAATCTATGACTATGTTCATTCATACTAGGGTTCCATGAAACATAATATTAAAATAAATTGTTTCTACCTCATCATATGAACATAGAATGTGATTTTCACAGTTATGGGGAACCAAAAGTCATGATCTATGGTTCCTATAAAACTACTATATACAGGTAGCCTCCTCGAGTTCCAAAACTGACACCCAATGTCACTCAAATAATCTATAGACCATATTTCTAGTAGGGATCACATCCACCCTGAAGGGACATACTATTTTCGGGTCCCTTTCATTAACGTCATTATTAGGTTATGTCCCTAGTTTGATCATACTTACACTTGCGAGACCACCACACTTCCGAGTCGATTGAGCTGCGTCAACATAAGACCCACAAATGACTTTCACTAGGTACCTCCAACATTGGCATGATCATCACTAGAACATAAAATGGGATGTTTAAAATTATGTGGAAATAAACTACATGGGTTATGACTCTGTTAAAAAGGATATGTAGGATTCATATATTTTGTGTTCTATCCCAAAATCTGAATTTCTTTCATCTCCCTAGATGATAGTAAATTCTAGAGTGGCCCACTATATGGCATAATGCCTAAATCATGGTAATGAAAAATATAAGAATCATTGATCCATGAATAATTGAACCATTTATGGATATCCTTTTATATATGAAAATATATTCTTGAATGGGGATCGTCTGATGCATACAGATGATTTCAATTTAAAAATGACAATAATTGTTCTTTTATTTGAGGTGATCTGTGGAATATGTGGAAATGAACAATGGATTCACAAATATATATAAATATTAAAGAGTGTATTGGGATAGGAAACAGTTCCCCACCAAAAACGGTGTGACGGACCCGACTTCCAATCCACATGAACAATTAGAGTTCCTAAGGGTAATTGGTGATATAACCCCATATGAACATATATTTGTAATGTATCTACATGAGTCATAAAATAAATAAGTTTCATTGGGTGTTTCTGGTTCCACAACAATCCCCATTGGAAGCCTACCCTTCTTATGTGGGTGTGAGATAATAATGTAGAACATGATTGGAGTGGTTGTTAAATATTAACACCCATGCCCAGCAATCATTCATTGAAATATTAATTCCAAGATTCATTCACTTTACAAATTGGTGAACCTGATGCAAATCCTTAACCAATTTGACATCATAACCATTATTGAAAGCCACATCTATATTAAAAATGAAAGATTTCCAAATACCGTGATTGATGGCACATGTGTTCTTTTATGTATATTCAAAAATAACCAAGTATTCTTATATTTGTTTTCAATATATAATTTTCAGGATCCTTTTATCGGAACTCTCTTTAATTAAATGTTATCTCAACATTTCTCATAGACCTCTACATCAACCACTTCGTAGACAATATTATCGACAAAAGGGAGTATGTCATCACCTTCCTCGTGTGTTCAAAATTTGTTTTCAAATGAATTTTACTAGGAGTACGGCCAATTTGGTACCCTCTCAAACCAAGAGGTAGCTTGACATTCCCTCTATCTTATGATTAAACTCTATCAATCCATTCAACGACAGTCGGTGGAACTAAACAATGTGAGAATAGAAGCCATAGAAAACAATTTTCCAAGCATGTCCCTGAAATGTTATAATGGGATCCTCACATAATTTATTTTTTCTAATTACATGATCATCATCCACTTCATATCGACAATACTGGAGTCCCACCCATGTTCTCTTTCTAGTGATCATTGTTTCCAACACCATGATCTAGAGTATCCTCCCTATAAAGAGGATACATACCCATTGGAAGAGGCTAATGAAATACAAACCTTGGTCTCCATGGTGGCTCACAGAGGATGACAATAAAATAATTGTGTACATGTTGTCATTACTGTCCTCGTAAGAGAAAACCTCTAGGTAAATACATTAGAATCCTATATGCATAATTAATTAATTTTCACTATTTTCCATCACATCAGTAAAATATTACAACAAGTATCCAAAATATGTATACTCCTACACATTATTGTCAAGATGTTTGGTCAACTAAATAAAAAACAATTAGAAAATCTATATTCCTAAACACTTTACCAAATCTATAAGACAAATACAACAGAAAATAATGAGCATATTTAAATTCTTTCTCTGGATTATGAATCCCATCAGGAATACACGGTGATAAAATATACATGAAGATGAAAATAACGAATAAATAATATGATTTCCATTAGAAAAATATTATAGAAAAGGAGAAGATGTAAATCCATGCTCACAAATATGAAACCCATCAATAAAATATTTAGATTGACAAATAGAATGTGTATATTATTTCTCATTCTAATGAAATATTCAGTCAAATAAAACAATATCCTATGGGAAGATGAAAAGTCATTCCCATACATATGAATAATTATTATCTCATATGGTGTTAAATGGTAATATTCAAATCACAACTAACAAATATTTAGAATGTTAGTGAAGTATGTGAGCAAGTGGGAAGTTGAAAATACCTTCCATAAAATATGAATCTTGTTAGTCGTATATGAAAAAAAGAACATTTGAAAATCCCTACTCCAAAATATGAAACCTATATGTAAAATACGGTGGAAAAAAATCCAAACTCTTACATGTCATGCCCTCCAATCAAATATGGTAGAGATTGAACGTCCTCGTTGATGTATATGGATTATAAATCATAGAAAACCCCATATTTCTTAAATGAAATAAGAATGTGGGTATATTATCATTAATATAGAGGACTTTAAATAGCATGTACTATAAATAATGGAGTGTTTGACATCAATTCATGTCCATATCCTATTATCCAACCTAGATGTTATATCATCATTGGCAGTAACTAGGAGTCTGGATGATGACCCAAACCCCTCATGTGGGGTGAGTTATCTATTCCAAGGGGTATTCACTTAGTAGCTGATATAAATACATGTTCCAGTCAGATATGGTCTCTATAAATATTTTATAATATATAGTCGACTAGATATGGAACATATTCCCATTTCTACTGGGGATTATCGATTCATATGACAGGCTACTCATTGGTAGGCCAATATCCCTTATAAAATTCCATAAGCTCGTCAATATGCTCAGATAGTATGTACTGAGTCATCCAATCACACTCCATTATATGGGAATCATTGTTCTCAACATGAGGTTCCAACTACGCATGGGGATCAGCAAAAAATCTTACCTATGGTAGTTTGAAGTGTCCATGATGGTTTTTGTCCCTATTATGTTAAATATTGGAATTCTTGGGGACATAATTGAATCTTTAAGTGGTGGCCCATGATCCTACCAACCCATTAAAAAAATTCCAGATGTGTATGTAATTATATTGAAGGCCCTCCACATAGAACAACAACCAATAGAACAAGTGTTCCTCTCCATAATTAATACCAACAAGAATTTCCTTGTGAAAAAAATTTTGTTGATTGTGAGAGCCAATATCTTGATGAGTCTATTGAAACCCCTCTTCATTGATAGAATATCATTAAATGGGAAGTTAATTAGCTTACAAGATATAGAAAAATAAATCCATCATATTCTGCGGTTCTTGGAAATATGGGTGTAGTCATGTTCGATAACCAATCAATGATATGTAACATCCTTTCACAACTGGAATACAAATCGAGGAAAATATCTACCTCAAAACCACCTCTAAAACATTTCTAGGCCAATCGAAACCCTAATAGTCATGATACTTCTATAAGGATAGACATGATTTTCTAATGTATGGATTATAAAATAAAGGAACCTATTTCAAGGGACTAAAAAGATATTCCACTAATGATAAGTCAACTTGATAGCGATGATATACCCAATTATTATAGCCCTCATCTATCTCCCAGTTCAACAGTAAAGATGTATTTTCCTAATAGTGAATACACTACATATGTATGAATCTCTTGACAAATCTCCACCACATAAAATAAAAATTGATCCCTTACTATAGGTTTTCCCACTATATTATAATATTGGGACAATATCATTGTAAAATTAACTTGACGGCCCTTACAGCTACATGGAGGCCATGATCAGAGTGGTGGACGACAGTCTATCAAATCCCATTCCTCAATGCAGTGGAAATATTATTTCTTCTAATGATCTATGAATGAAAATTTTTTCTCATCTATGGAAGGATTGAATAAGGATATATCACTTGAACTTTCACCCTAGTCATCCAAATACACTATAGGTGACTTCTTATAATGTCATCACTCTAGGGAAGATTACATAAATGATTTCTTCTCACGGAATATGTTTCACTCAGACATAATTATACTAAAATAGTTCTCACATTAATCAGGTCTGGAAAGAGAAGACCTTCAAAAAATTCATGTCCCAGGTAATGGAGAACCCAAAGTGTGATTCTCACATAAGGAAAGCCAATAAATATTCAATTCTAATATCCTATGTGGATGATGGTTCACGTGTGGATCTAACTTCTTATATAACTCATGAATAAATAAGGATTTAGTTGAAAAATAGAGAGGCAACAATAGAAGATGCCACCATATTAGGTGATCAACCCTAGTCTACAAGACTGGGGAATTATTAACACAACATTCCACTCCATGTTCAAAATATTTATCCCCATTGAACAATAAAAAATGAACCAGTGAATCTAAAGCTCGAAGGACGTGGTGAATTTTTAACATAAAATCACCTTAAAATGTAATCATTATTTTTCCTTTGGGGAAAAATCGAATAATAAGAAAAAAAATTCCCATCTCGTGGCTCCTTTTACATATAATGGAAGCATAAAAAAATACTATATGGAGGTTAACTCTTAATTAATCTTTTCATGGAATCACAAATGTATCACAGAAAGGAGGGGAAAGCTTTTTCAAATGTTGAATGTTACCCTTCTATAATTTGACAGCCAATAAGATGCTCACAATGCATTATATGTTGTTAATGGTCATGGGAATCAATCCTATATACGATATTGAAGATAACTCTTACACTAAATAGAATGGCGCGTGTGGTTCCATAAAAATGTGTTCAATAATAAAAAAAATTAAAGAGTTGTTATTACCTATAATTATATAGTTTCCACAATGTATGATATTCGGTTGACCAATCCAATGATGTCTTCTTATTGTGAAACCAAAAAAAAATAATGTAAAATTGTCATCACAAATGACACACATCTCAATGAGGTTGAGCTCCTCACACCTGAAAACAAAAATCACTCAACAAGAGGATGAAATGATCGAATTTTGAAGAATCAATGCATAATGGATATGAGAAAGAATTCATATTGAACATTTCCCATGATATGAACATTAACTAGAACATCTAACTAGTTTACCTCAATATCAAGGGTTCACCCATATAAAGAAATTAGGATTAGGACATACCATTAACTATTTTATAAGGAAATAACTTCACATTAAACATATTATGTATGGATATTAGTAATACCACATATAAGGGAAGAAACTAAAAAAATTATACCAACCATCAAAATATTATCCATGTCATAAGTTGGCCATAGATATTTATAGTCCCAACATGTCAGGTTCTTCCAGTAATTTTAATAATTATGATCATATTCCCAAATAAACAAGTAAAAGTAATATTGACACCATTAATTCAATGGATGTTTGATTGTAAGCTATGGTGGAATAACATTCACCAATATAACCAAAATGATGATCGTACTCCGAATTATTGACCAACATCCCACCAATAAAAATTCCGGGTGTCCAACATTTCCAATATTAAATGGATATGGAGACATAGAAAATGATTTTACACACAATTTATCGATTTTTCTACCATGATGGTAACAACTATGAAATATGGATTAGTTAAGCATAGATTAATCATGAAAACTATGATAGTTCCAACCATCATATAGTACACTAGCATAATAGCTTCATCAATCATTGGTTGTCATAATCTCCATTATAAATTTGACCTCCAATTATGATAAACTCAATGAATGATAATGATAATAGACTTCATGAATATAATAAAAAGTGATAATGAGAGTGTCTCAGATTTAATTTATAAATGGGAAGGTCTAAACAACTCATTTAACCAATATAATCACCAAAAATATCTACATTCTATTTAAATAAATAACATATGAGATGAACAATAAATGTTGGCCATCATAATATAGTATTCACGTGGATTTCGGGATTTCACCCTAAATTCTTGAAGAATGTAATATTCCAAACAGTTTACTAAACACAACTCTCTAATGATTCCACAATAAAATTATAATAGGAATGGAAAATGACATTCTTCATCTAACTAACCCCCAACAAATCCCGAATAGGATGGTCTGGATGAGAAGAATATTTATTTCTATTATAACAACCCACTATGACACACTAATCATTAATTCTTCTTCATTAAAGTTATCCTGTAAAAAGTATTGGACCCAATGAAAGTGATATTATAGAAACTAATAGCACAAAAATCATATAATTCTAGTACGTCTGAAGATGATGTAGGTTAATTGTAATTAGTTCTTATAAAAATGGTGTAGATTCATGATGGTTGGATGAATCGAAACACAATCCATTAAACTCATGTTATTATCTAAACACATTCTAAGAAACATATTGTTTCCCATCCACTTCTGCAATGACCAGACCCACTTAGTGAACGTCCTTGTTACAATACATAAAAAGCATCCCAACTAGAAGATTAGAGAGAATATTAGAGAAGTTAATCCTACATTAAGTCCAATGATTCCCATGACTCATTGGGACTGTAATCCTATTATCTTGAGACAAAGGGTACCACCCATCAAAATAGTACCACAAAAATGGTCACCCAAAAAATACGTCCTGAAAAGAAAAATTAATATTCAAATCCATTAATTTTAATTATTAATTGGACACCAATAATGAAGATGAGTATGAAAATGAACCAGAGTTCCCCACCGCAAACTGGGGAACCAAAAGAATTTGATGTATATCTGTGGGTATAGGGCAATATGTAATCATGATAGATTTTATAGTTTTAGTCACATCGCTATATAAACTATCAATGATATTGAAACACAAGGATTATTCTATAAACGAGCCAAAAAAGTATAGGTAAATCCCAAATAATTTACCAATGACCCCCTAAAACCCATCAATTTTGAATAAAAATCAAATGAGGAATAGGTGTTTGATCACCCCCAGTGTGAAGGAATACTCACTAGGACCATCCCACCATGAACCACAGATCCTTCAAATCATATCCGAAGGGGAAATAAATCTATGTCATGTACTCTATTCTAGAAACCACATGTGAAAGGGAATCTCTACACCAAGAAACATAGGATTAAAAGAAATACATAAGACAACATGAAGTAATTATCCTTGGTACCAGACATGATAATGATATTGGATATCAAGAGGTAATTTAATGGCCTCATTGAGGCACTAAAATATGTTTTTTGAAGCCCTCATGAAATTTTAGATGAATTTAATGCTTTTGAGTTATATTGGAAAGAAAAATAACCTACTGAATTTCATTTGGTTATCTCCATTATGGATAATTGTAATGATACCATTATACAAGGACACATCTGACCCATGTACATGTCAAATTGCATAGATGGTGTCGATGTCTGATGGTTTTTCACTGATAATGTCTTTGGATGAAACTTATTACAATTAAATACACTTCTCTACATGGGAAAAATTGAGGATATCCTAGAATCATCTACTCTAATGTTATTGGGTTATGTGAAAATCAAGAAACACAAAATGGTCAAAATGAAGCTCCATCCATGGTTTTGAGATCTTGTATTGATCTACAAATTCATGGGTTTTCAATAGGACATGGCCTTAAATTTTAAAATAGGAAGGAATTTTCTGTATCAGTGTATATAAATATCATACTTCAACCATCAATTCATGAAATATGTCATCAATGGTCAAATTGAGATGTTTAATTATGGTAATTCCCCATTCAAATATTATTACTATAAAGATATCTCTTCACGATTCTATCAATGAGAGTGACATAATCATGTTAAGGATGGGGTTTCAAGGTTCATTGCACCAAATGGTCTAGAAATGATCACATCCAACCCCTTCAAAGGGAATGGAAAAGAGTATGTGATTTCTATAAATTATTTCTCGAAAACAATAAAAATATCCAGAACATATTCATTGAAATTCATGATATGAGTGTTTAAAAATGAGTATAATAATGTCAAAAACGTCAATAACTCACTAAAAGAAGGTACAATATCAGATGAGAAATTATTCATTACGTCCACGAAGGGTCAAGAAACCTCTATCTCATGAGATAATTCATAAGAGGTTGTATTGTAACCCTTAGAGGATGATGAAAATCCTTATCCATTATTAACTAAATAAAATCTAGAATTTTAAGGAGAACCCACATTTCTCAGCTTAGTTAGAAGGTAAACTTCATCATTTCATTACAATAACATTGTACAATCCATTGAATCTAAATAACATGTCATATTACATTCTATACATATGGAAAATGAGCAAGAAGACTGGGATGAAGAAAAAACGGAAGAGGAGGACCATAGGGAAGCCCCTATATCATATAAGCAGGGTGCCTCTACTGCCATTAATGAACTCAATGAAACAAATATATGAATATAATAGGACCATAACCCAATTTTATTAGTGCATCTCTGCTTCCAAACTAACAGGAGTGTTATAAATACATTTTAATGTAAAACTAGGTTGTGCTCAATTGAACTACATATAAATTCTAGGACTCAATGCTGATTGGGACACCCAACACCTAGGCCTACTAAACGTCCATTTAGAAATTATGAATGATGTTAGAAGCACACATCTGACAATTGCTTCTGAAATAGAAGATGAAGTGGACAAGATAAATAGATACCAACTCATTGAAAATGACCAATATCCAAAATGGATTCCAATATAATCCTTTTAATGGAAATGAAATGGAATATTTGATATTTTAATTATTTCAGATATCTGAACAAGAACATTCTTAAGGATGAATTCCTAGTCGCGTTCAATTAGAAACCAATTGCTGTAATGGAAATATATTTGGACCTATTATTCCTTCACGGATCCTCAAAGTATATTAAAATATTAAATGAAAAAGAATATAAATAATTGACCACCATTATTCCCCCTATAGAGTATTTTACTATCATGAAATTCCCTTAAGATTTAATAATGTTGTTTCTACCTATCAATGTTCCACACATTAGATTTTAAAATAATTTATAGGGAAGTAAATATAATTTTATGTAGAAGTATTGGTGGTCAAATAATGATAGAATTATTACCACCTAGATAAGAATGAAACTATTTTCAACACACTATAAAATCATATACTGAAAATGATCCCCTTAAAAATTTCATTCATCGTTCCATTAGGGGAATTTCTCAACGTTTTCTTATGACATCAGAGCATCAAAGTTTTCCTTGATATGATATGGCCATCCATAAAATATATCATACTCACAAAATTAATGAGTTGAGTGGAAGTCAATGAATCAGGGTCTTTATTATATTATTTATAGCCAAATTACCCTGAAAATGTTTTCCAATTACAGGGTTTATTAAAAAATTGATACATAACAGTCGATTCATAATTGTAAAGAATTCATTGAATTTTCTAGGAATTGTTTATTAATTACAATAGTATTGAGGTATGGTATCGATTTATGGTCACTAATTTTTTATATAAAATCCCTAAATAGATCAATGGGTGACTTCCATGATAAAATAATTATGATGGCTATGAAAAAAATCTTGTATTACCTCAGTCTTACTAAGATCGTTAATGAAGATTGTTATTCTGATATTGAGAAGATATGCATGTCACTAATCTTTGTAACACAAAAACTAAGTCACTAACTGAAGCATCACAATATCCCTTTGGTCCCTCTCAATATACCTTTAAAATAATTTCTCATGCATCTGATGTTTACATAGAATTTGTCACTATGGGTGGTGGGCCTACAATAGTTTTACATACACTTTATGCCTTAGAATGCTTTAAAATTCTAGGTGATGGATGAATTCATTCTAGAACACTCCTCTATATAATGAAAATTCATGGACACTAAAACACAAGATGAATATATCATATCAATTAAATTATCCCCCTATACATATAAGATGTAATTTTATAGTGCTTCTAGAATCCTAAAAAGGAAGATGTTGAAGAACCAATGATCAGAAAAGGGGGTTCAGAGTTTTGATTATGTATCCATAAATGAGTGTCCTAACATACACATTCTGACTAACATATGGGTGTAATAATTATTTTTAAGGGTATCATGATCAGATGGTAGGGATACACCTATCAAATTAAGTACAAGAAAGCCACATGAAGAGAAAGGGTCATTTATAATTGGTCATTGTTGATGCTCCTTTCCATCACATAGACTAAATGAATTGAAAAGGGAAATACCTTGAACCCAAAGTGATTCATCCTTTGAAGAAACATCAAATATTGACAAATGCATGAACAAAGATTCATTTTCACTAGGGTCGTGCAAGTTCCACCGAGGTCGTGCAAGTAAACTTGCGTGCCGCCCATTAGTCGCACATGTGACTTTCAGGCCCAATCTGAATTTGGCCCAAAGTCTTCACCAGCATATAAATACCCCATGTGGGGCCCCATTAAAGAAAGGAGGAAAATTATCCAGAAATTCAGATATGATCTCTCCATGCCCTAGTCTCTTCTCAAATATTCCGAACACTTATAAGGTAATTTCATACCTAGAACGGAAGATCTAAAGAGATGGAGTTAGTTCTAAGTGTTTAAATTCATCAACACTTGCGCGCCTAAGTGGCCAGTCCTTACGGGAAATGGCCACACTTGCACGCCGCCTTACCCCTTCAACAGAGCTTGCACACCTTTCTTCTAAAAGCCTCTAGGGATAGGACTAAAGGCTTGAGCCAAGCTTCACCCAAGTTCTACCCTAAGAGTTGACCAGCGCGGAAGTATCCATGTGTCATGAAGGTACACCTGTGTGATCAAGACTTGTGCGCCCACACAGGACTTGTGTGCCCCTCTCTTTTTGGGTGCCCTTCCTGCCCATTTCTCCTCTTCTATTCCTATCCACCTCTCCTATTAATGATTCCACCTTCAAACCCATTTTAAAAGCCATTTATTCCATGTATCCTTTGTTGGATTCCTTATCTGAAAGGAATTCTGTGGAATATTTCTCAAAACCTCGTGATTTACATATCTTTAGGTCACTAAGGTTAGAGATTTCATTCATTCAATATTATCCTTTAAGATGAGATAATCCTTAACCTGGGTCTCCTTTTTAGGAGTAAGCCCCTGTATCAAAGGTCCCAAAATCTGGGCATCCTCCTTAGGAATAAGCCCCATATTCTCCTAAATCTGGGAATCCTCCTATGGAGTAAGCCCCAAGTCCCTTAATTTTAGAATTCCCTTAACCTGGTCCTTCTCTTTAAGAGTAAGCCACAGTCTTCAAATCCCTTTAACATGGGCCTCCTCTTTCAGAGTAATCCGTAGTTTCAATTTCTCTTAACCAGTCTTTATTTATGTTTTGATCTGAGCTCCCTTCTCATGAATATAACCCAATCATAAGTCCCTCCTAATTTGGGAATCTTTCTCAGGAGTAATCCCCAAGTTAGAGTATCAAAATATTCATAAAAGCACGTATACCTTTATGGACCCTATTCCTTGACTTATTCTCTGAAATAAGTAATGATATCTATCTATTTGGGAAGTCATTAATTACATATTCCCCACATCATTTCTTATGATTGCATATTTCATTTCACAATTGTCTGCTTTTACCAATGCCTCTGGTTTCTCACACCGAGCAAGACTCATGTGAGCTTAGAGCGTAAAAGTAATTATGACATCTTTCTTTGAGCCACCAATCATACATAAACATCATACTCCATTACTCTAACTAAATGGGTTCTGAATCCTTTTCAAAATAAAGGATACGTAGGTAGCCCATCTGAGGGTACAATCCCAACTCTGAAATAGTCCATGTCCTTATGAATGACAATAAACTTCATGTTCCACACTGAGTTGCTTTAAAATCTTTATGGTCATCATAATGACCAAGATAATTTTATATAATGTATTAAAGGATACCATTGAATAAGAATCTCTAAGAAATACAGATGATTCTCTATCGATGAAGAACCACGAATATATATAAAATATTCTCTAAATTTCCAACATATCAATAATTGATTTTCAGATCTAAAGGAAAGCTTACTCTTATACTTGGTAATTTAATAAGGATTCACCAAAATAACTAAAATATATAAATAGAGTCCCAGAGTAGACAATAATTCCACTTAAAAGGTGTGATGAGTCTGACTTCCCATCCTCTCAACCAATGAAAATTCATAAGCCTTATCAGTTCACAACTAATGAACACCTACCTTTGGAAAGTACATCCAAATGGATATTGAATCATTGATTGTTTCCGGTCCTATGAACAAACCCGTTAGAAACTATTGCAATGATTGAACCTTAAATCAATGAGGTCATCCCAATTCCAGAGGAAACAAAAAATGGTGAACCCGACATGAATCCTTAACCAAGTTAATGTGATGTTTTACCAATTTGTTAGGCCCCTATATAAACTAAATGAGAGGTCCAACAAGACAATCAATAACATATGTGCTTATCCAAATGATGTCGTATTTGGACTTATCATGATTACGTCTGTTATATCAAACATGCACTCTTTTCCACGATATTCTGCATTACAGAAATGGATTCTCTTAAGTTCACACTCATGAATACATCTGTTATGAATACTTCTACTGGGAAGGCCTCTGCTGCTACTCCTTTTGGATCATCGTCCACTCTGAGTACGACATCACCTACCCAGTGTCTTCAATGCTGGGTATCAAATACGCTGGTTAAGTAGTATCATAAAAACTGTACTATTCCAACTCTAGAGGCTTCTCGACAATCCCTCCAAGTCAGTAATTCTCCCTTGTCATCCAGACAATGACGACCAGCAATCAAGAAGCAGGTGGTACCAACCACCGTCTCCAACCATTTCTGGTCGTTATCCCCAGAACAAAATAACCATTTACTCCCATATTCTGGGTAGGTGAATGAGCATGTCCCTCAAGGCTCTAATTCAACGAGACATGAGTCCTTCCCGAGTGCTCCCATCAACAATCGCCGCCAGACTCATGTGGCAGTGCGCCATCAACATGATGAGGGTATCATCTCCAGGAATTCGGCTCGGGTTCCTCGAACCCAAGCAGGAAAGATGAACCGCCAGAGTTGAAATCTGATCAACAGTGAGCAGGTTCTCATCTCTTCCATCTCCAGAGAAGTCCACTAACCTAACTTGGTGGAAAGAAATGAGCGGGCACACACACCGGTCTGTTTTAATTCCGTTGTCCAGAAGACTCTTCTGGCTGAAGCATGCCAATCTCTCTAAAAAATTCTGGCAATGTACTATAGACATGAGAATACACCTATTTATAAATCATCAGCTAGTAAACCAGCTCATCTGACTATATACGATGGATCTCGCCAACCCAATGTGTTGATAACTGGTAAATAGCACATACACCTTCTTACAATCATCAATCCTGCCAGCATCCTCGTCTGTCAGTATTGGAGGAATCTCATCAACCACGTTCGGAGGAGTGCAATCAGCAGGCACATACACCTGCTAGTATTGATCAAGACTACCAAGAGTCTAGTTTGGTAGCATTCAGAGAAGTCAGTCAGAAATCCCCGGTGACAAATAAGAGGCACACTCAACTCTCTTCCCCCACACTTGAGTACTATCAAGATTCACATACAGGAAAAGGAAGACAAGATCATGAACACACACATACTCCAAGCACGGAATGGACGTATATCCCGGTTCCGGCAGCTGAAGTCGCCAAGCACATTCTGTTAATGGTGAATGAGTAGAAGAAAATCCCCGCTCATATTCAGGATGCCGGCCAATATATTGTAACAGCATCAGCAGCATCTCAGGGAAAGACACATAAATCTATCCCTACCTGGGGAGTGACACATCAACAGTTAAATCCAGAACAGGCACACACCTATGTTCCAGTCCAAGAGGGTTGTGGGGCGTACTCCCCCATATCATACGGACAACCAAGTCAAGAACATACACCTGATATGAGTGGAGATAATCAGCCTAACCTGATCGCTTCTATTGAGCTGGAACATTCACCTTCCCATAATGAACACTTTCATTAATAAGTAATTCCTAAATATAGTAAGAAGGCATCTAAAAAGAAGACTCGCCCAGTACATTCAAGAAATAAATGGCCAATTTTTAATATGTCCATGCTCGATGCTGGAGTTCTTGAAGCCCTCAGAAAATTATCTGTTGGAATTCATGATTCTACTCCCTCATTTCCCAATAGTGGGAACATTAATTATGAATGTCTTCATTAGACACTTCTTCATTAAGGCTTGATTCATGACAGTTCGGTCGATCTCGAAGTTTCGTCATCAGATGAGAGCCACATGAACCCTCAAAGTGGCTTGAAGAGTAAGAAGAAAAATGTTTCATCTTTTGTTGTAGCCTACCATGGTGGTCCTCCCAATGATGATGAATTTAACTACGAAAGTCCTCTCTGCACCTATAATGCACATTTCATAGAAAATTCTCCAATGGAAAATGTAGTGATGAGAAAGCCCTCATATCTTGAGGCACTTCAAAATGTAAAGCCAGTCATGTCTGATGCGTCACTGCTTCCAGGTGAAATATTTTCTCAATCAGAAGATATCTCGGGGTGCAGGTCATTCTTAGAACCACCCATGGGTCGTTCATATTCGATTTTGATCAGTGAATTCTCTACCAATCTTGTTGAATCCGATGATGCAACAAGGAATCACCTACTCTTGTCCAATCAGGTAGAAGAATATCCATTGAATGATAAAAAGGAAGTAATAAATATGAGAAAACAATTAGCGAAAGGTGATGTTCCAGTCATGTTTTGGCCTCTGGTTGGCTCTCAGTATGACATTCCAAAGATGTTGATGGAAGATGGAATTAATGATATTCGTCTCAACATATGGAAATCTCTTTATCAGTTGAAAAAGAAAATATTATCTTATGATGAATTTGAAAATCATATCAAGATAATAAGAGGGTTATAATGCCAAATTTACTTGGCTTCTCTCTCAGTTCCTCGATATCCGAAAGCTGAAAAGCAGCAGAGATCCCTTCAGCGTTCATGCTTTGGCGCACTAAGAAGATTGGGCCAATTATTTCCCAATGCCCCATTTGATATTCATATCAGGGTATGGGGTTTTCATGGAGCACTACATTTCACTATACTCTCCAGTCAGCAAAGCCCACCGAAAATGGTCTCATGCAATGTTATTTCCCATGGACGGCCATAATCAATTGGATTTGTTTGTAATCAATGGCTTCCACAAGAACATGATTCAACTAGTTCTTCTAAAAATCATGCATACAAAGAACAAGTTGTTGAATTACTCCTACATAACACGAACGAGAATATTGAACATGCATCTCGTTTGGAGTAAACACATAATCAAGTGACAGAAGTCTCAGAAATCATCCAATGGTCTTTTGAGCCGGGTGATAAAAGTGGATGTAGGTTGATGCATCCAGCCAATTTCTGGACTAAAGTCTGCAAGATCAGTAGAGCTTTCAAGAATTTATCAGATATAGCATGTCAAGAACCACCCCTGCTTTCCAGACTGGGGACTCTTTTATCCCAACCCTCAGAATCATCAAATTGGATTCGAGGAGTTGAGGTGGAATAGCAGGAACAGCCCCAGTCCACCAGACTGGGGACTTTTTCAAATCCTCAATCTCTTCCTTAGAGAAATTTAGTCTTCTCTTGATTATGGAAGAAGCCCCAAGATTAATGAGGAGCCAAATTATCAGGAGATTCCCTCCAAGTTATGGTTCGTCAAGAAGTTCCTGAGGGATCAAATCGATAAAAGGCAATGTCTCATCCGAGACATGGAAGAAGAAAATATCATAGAAATTCTGATAGAAGGGATGTAATGCATTATCAATCAATTAATGTCATCAATGCCATTGTTTCTGATACACAAGATGAGGTTCACACCGAGGGATCAGATAAAGAGGTTCCTGCTCAAGAAGTTGTACACACAGACAAAAATGAAGAAGTTATGCGTACAAAAAATCAAAGGCTTACCCAGAATATGGGTGTTCCTTCAAGTAACCCACACCCCCCTCTCCAAAAGGGATCCAAAAAGGGGAAAGGAAAGAATTGATTTACATACCCTTCATCTGGAGAAGGCCAATGACTCTCACTAGAGAAAATATTTGAAAAACAAGAGGAATACGTGAAGGAATTGAGGAGGATGAATGTAGACCTACTTCAGGGTAGTCTTCCTCCTATGCGTTCTAGAGTCAGTCAGCCAAAGGAATTTGTTATGGCTTCTGAGATAGATCAAGAATATCCTCCTTTATCAGTACACCCTCACATGTCTAATCCTATGGGTGAAGTGAAACAACAATCGGTAATGATTTCAACGGTCGCAGTACCAGCTGCCACATCTGTCCATGATCCAGTAATTGAACCTGTTCAGGTCCATGATCAACCGGATGTTTCTCAAAAGTTAATAACAACTATTGAGTCATTAACAGCTCTATTGGAAGCTATGGAGGGAAAACGAGCTCAAATTCAACCAGAAGAGAATTCTTACCCAGAATGAGTTGATGCAATTCCTCCCCCATAAAATTTTGAAAGTTCCACATTCCCAATCTTTAATGGTTCCATATAACTAGAGCAACACATAACCCATTTTTTCTCGTTTTGATCCTATGATGGGACCCATTCAGCAACAAGAAGCAGTTATGCTCAGCTGTTTTGTACAGTCCTTACAAGGACCTACTTTTGTCTGGTACACAATCTTGCAATCCCAGTCAATTACCAGATGGAATGATCTTTGTCAATGATTCCTTCTTCAATTCAACTCAACGTCGCCAAAGAAAAAAGTTATTCATCATAAAAATTGTTAGAAAAGGGGGAATGAAAGGGTCTCATATTTTATTGCTCATTGGAAGGGATTAACATACTCCCAGAGCTTATCACTCCCTCAAGAGGAATTGTTGCCAATCTATGTGGAAAATCTGTGTGATGAGTTACGCAAGCCGTTGATCCTTTTGAAATACACAGTAGGGTTTGAAGACCTTACATAAATCGCTCAACCGATTGAAGATTCTCTTATAAAGACTAAGGACAAAACTCATGTAATTCCATCAACTCCAGGAAGGAGAATGGGTAGAGCAGAGACTACTACAATCATGCTTAAACAAGAACCTGTACCTACTTCTACTTCAAAACCTTCATCTTACCAAAGGGCTCCACCTTTTGAGCGTCGGAAACAGAGGCAGGTTCGTCATGACAATAAATGAGATCAAAGACGGAAACAATTTGAGGATTTGAAAAGCGAGGTTTACTCTTTCCAAAATGGACATGTTCCTGGATACTTCATTTCGGCTCTGTAAAATAACTTGGTTCAATTGACAAGGCCCAAAATGCCGAACAAGGAAGGAGATGAAGACCACCCCAACTATTTACCCTTTCATCAGATATTGCGGCATCCCATTCAGGAGTGTTTTTTCTATAAGGTCCTCTGACAAAAAGTGGTCTACTCGGGACAAGTCAAACTGAAGGGTTCTTCAGCTCAGGTAGAATGTGCTACTGCAGAAAATCCAGAGGAATAAGGCAAGTGGTAGGAAGTCAAAAAGAAATGTGCATAAATATGACGATTGGATGGTGTGAAAAATGATCAACCGAACTCATGCCATTTTGAGAACGTAATTGAAGAAAGAAATTGTGTCTTTTGCTATGGAATACACAACAAAACCATCTTTATTATAGGTAAAATCCTAAATGAAACGACATAATTCAAAGAAAGATTAAGAATAAGAAGAAGATGAGTATGTGTCAAAGCAGAAGTTGCCTTTGACTCTGGCAGATTTTATACCTTCTAATTCGAAGCCACCGACATCGTCCCACCAAATAGCACAACCTAAATTGCCTAGTCAGGCAGATTCTTCATCGGATGAAGAGTTAATCTTTGGTTCTGTTAATATGATTCATTTAACAGATCCTTATTCTAGTCACGGTTTTGATCTCGATGAACATGGGTTCACCGTATCCAGCAGAGGAATCAGATAATGTTCCAGAGACTCAGGGTATAGGGGAATACATGGATCTTTCAGAGGCCTTTATTCCAATTATACCCCTTCTAGAACTATGTATGCGATAGAAACATGTGCCATATCCCTTCAACGATCTCTACAATAATAAGAAATTTCTTCCACAAAATGCAGATTCAGTCCTGTCACCATTGTTATGGAAGATCAGTTGGATGTTACACCTTCTTCATCTCAGTGAGTAAAGGGACCAATTTGGTCTAATCATCCAAAGCCAGGAGTATTACCAACTCCTACCCTGATACAGGATGAATCAACATCCAAAGTATCAACTTCCAAGGCACCTGCTAAACCACATGCTCCTGTTGGGAAACGAAGACCTTTAGATCAAATGTATGATGTATTGAAACACCTGGCCCATGTACCAACCAAGTTATCAATTCTGGATGCCTTGAATTTATCAAAGGATCTTCGGGAGGCACTCATTGGGGCTTTTTCAAGTCCTGAAGAGTTTCAAACTGAAATTGCTACAGCTGAAGCCTACCATGTAGAGAATAATCTTACAGAATTCCATATAGTGATATCTTTCATAGATGAAGATGAAGATGATGTCGTGCATGGACATATTAGAACTTTGTATTTATCTGGAAAGGTCAATGGTGTAGACATCCGAAGAGCATTCATCAATAATGGTTTAGGAGTCAACCTCATGCCCATTCGTACACTTCATCGATTGGGCCTCATGAAATCCGATCTATATCCTTCTATTACGATGATTCACGTATATGATAAAAATGAACAAGAACCACTGGGCGAGATTACACTTAGAACATAGTTTGGCGATCGTGTATCCAATTCAGATTTCATGGTTGTTAATCCAGACTCAGCCTTCAACATCTTTCTTAGAAGACCCTGGCTACATCAATATGCGGTTATCCCTTCATAATTCCATCAATGTCTAATGTATTGTTTCGATGGTCAAGTTGGGACATTGTATGGTGATAAGGCCCCGTTCAAGACTTGTGAATCTCAATACATTGAGGCAGAATTCTATCACATGAAGGGAAAGGAGAAATCCACAACAGGGTATATTATCAATGTTAATTCACCATATGGTTAGGAAAAGATTCTAGTAAATCCATTTATACATGTGAGTACAGATTATGTGTTCCTATCAGTCAAATTTACACGATAGACTCAAATCCAAATACTCTTATAGAAACATCCATAATGTCAATTATGGAAATCAGGCTAGACAGCATGGGAGAAAATGGTGATTCACCAAGAAATGATGAAAGATCAAATGAGGATGTCTTCATTTCATCTGGAGAAATCCATCAAATCTATACAACACCAACCATTCCAGAGGAAGTTATAGCAATGTTTGAGGTGAATGATGATGTCGATTCCCAATCCATCATCTCCTCCATAATACCCATGAATGACCCTTCATCATCAATCGGGTCAGAAATGAAATATTCTTCTTCAAGATGTTCAAATTTTAACATCTCTTCTGATCATGAAAATTCTAATTATCATCTTCTATGAAAGTAGAAACATAAGAAATAACACATGTTGAAGAATAAGAGGAATATCTCAGGGACTCTCTTCAAGCATTTGAAGAGGGTATCTCTACTATCGTGGATGCAATCAGAGAAATAAATCGGCGTACAAAAGAAGATCCACACCCCACTTTAATTAGTGCGGCCACGACTATTGAAGAACAATAAATGTATATTTCATTTTTGAAGCAAAATCGTGATATATTTTCTTGGAACTATACACTGATTCAAGGACTTGATCCTTATGTTGCTACTCATCATTTGGGTTTTCCATAAGAAAATCGAGGTTTCATGCAAGCTGCCAGAAGAACACACCCAACTTATGCTTCCAAAATTGAAGCTGAAGTGGATAAGCTTATCAAAGCTAACTTCGCCCCAAAAGTTCAATATTCCAAATGGTTGGATAATATTGTCCCTGTGAAGAAGAAGAATGGACAAATTATAGTTTTTATTGATTTCAGAGATCTTATTCAGCATTTTACTAAGGATGATTTTTCAGTTCCAATCAAAAAAACTATTAATTGATGCAACAACTAGCTATGAAGCACATTCCTTCATGGATGGTTATTATGGGTATAATAGAATCTGAATGGCTCCTAAAGATGAAGAACATACAGCCTTAAGAGCCCCTCAAGGTTTGTTCTGCTATTGGGTAATGCCCTTTGGCCTAAAGAATGCAGGCGCAACATATCAGCGTGCCATGCATCGTATCTTCAAACCCTTTTAGGAATGTTCATTGAATGTTTTGTGGATGATTTGGTGGTTAAATAAAAACATTGTTCTAATCACTTGGCTGATTTGGAAATCATATAACAAAATCTTCTACAACATAATTTGAAGATGAACCCCTTAAAATGTTCTATTGGGGTAACCTCAAGAAAATTTCTCAGCTCTGTTTTTCTCCATCGTGGTATTGAAGTCGATCCTGAGAAGACAATGTCAATCCTTGGTATGTCACCTCCTCGAAATTTGAAATAATTGAGAGGAATTCAAGGAAACGTAGCCTATATTCGGCATTTAATCACCAATTTGGCAGGAAAAAGTTTACCCTTCACCAAATTGATGAAGAAGGGAGTCACTTACTAGTGGACTGAAGAATGTCAAGAGGCATTCCATATTCTCAAGAAGTATCTCCTGAGTCCACCTATATTAATTCCACCTATTTAATGAAGACCACTTATCCTTTATGTGACAGCTTTAGATCAATCATTAGGTGCCTTTCTTGCTCAAATGAATGATGTTGGGAATGAAAACATCCTTTACAATCTCACTCAGACTATTCTTTAAGAAGAAACCCAATACTCAAGTATTGATAAATGATTCCTAGAATTAATCATCACAATTAAGAAGTTGAGACACTACCTACAACATCACGAGGTCCAATTGGTATCTCATAATAACCTGCTCAAATTCATCCTTAGTCGTCCAATGCTTATAGGAGGTCTGACAAGGTGGGCAGTTATTTTGCAGCAATTTGATATCCAACATGTCTCTCAAAAGGAAATAAAGGGCCAAACTCTAGCTGATTTCCTTGTTGAACACCCTTCAGTAGAAGATACATCTTCAGATATTGAACATCCTAATGAAGAAGTCTTCTTTATTCAATACAGTCTTCAAACATTTGAAGTGTACTTTGATGGTGCTTCCAGAAGTCGAACAGGGAGGAAAATGGAAAATCCTAAATTCAAAAAAGATGGGTTAGGAGTTGTGCTCATTTCTCCAGAAAGGGAAGTGTTACCCTATTCCTTCTCATTGCTGGGAGGCGGTACAAATAATGAAGTAGAATACCAAGCTCTCATCACAGTCTTGGACTTGGTGATTCAAGCACCTGTTAATCACTTAAAGGTGAAAGGTGATTCAGACCTGGTAATAAAACAATTAAATGAAGATTATGACATCAGAAAAGAGGAAGTAATCCCTTTGTATGATTACGTCAGAGAGTTAATGACATAATTTCCTACAGAATGGACATTTTCTTATGTCTCGCGATCACAAAATGCCCAAACTGATGCACTGGCTAATATAGCCATAGCTCTGGTAGATCCAAATCAGGATGAGAAAACCATCAGTATTGCCCAATGTCCTAAAATTTCACCGTACGTTCAAATCAGAACATAGGAAATCAATGAAATCAGTCCCATTCCTGAACCATATTCCCATACTAGAGGATGGATGACACCTGTCATGTAATACCTTCAAAATGGAACACCTCCACCTGATAGAGCCGGGAGAGAACAATCTGGCGATGTGTGGTCAATTTTACTCTTTATAATAGCCCATATCACCTAGATAAATTTCTATACAACAGTGGTTTTGATGGATTTCTCTTCAGATGAATTGATGGTGAAGAGACAATGGATATCATGAAAGAAGTGCATGCAGTATTCTGTGGTTCCCACCAATCTTGACATTGACTGTCTGATCAAATTCAAAGGCTTGGATACTTTTGGCCTTTAATGATACAAGATTGTGTTGATTTCACAAAGAAGTTTCATTAATTTCATGTACATTCCAACTTCATTCATCAGCCTCCATAGTTTCTTCATATAGCTAAATACATGTGGCCATTTTCCACATGGGGAATGGATGTGGTGGGACCTTACCCTTTAGCTATAGCCAGGCAGTTTAAGCATATTATTACTTCTACTGACATCTTTTCCAAATGGGCAGAGACAATACCTCTCAAAGAATTTAGTTCTAAAAGCAATGTTAGCTTCATTAAGTATAAAATATTTACCAGATTTGGTGTCCCTTATACCATATTGACGGACAATGGCACCAAATTCTATTCATCCGAGGTGAGGATGTTATACCAAGAATACAACATCAAATCCTACCATTCATCCTCGTATCATTTAGTGGCCAATGGCCAGATAGAAGCCTTCAACAAGACTCTTTCAAACATATTTCAAAATATGGTGGATAATGATAAGAGTTCATGGCCTGATAAACTCTTTCATGCTTTATGGGCTTATCGGACCACCACCCGCACTACAACGCGGTCAACTCCATATTCACTGGTATATGGAACAGAAGCAGTATTTCCCATTGAAGTTCAATTACCTTCGCTCAGTGTATCCATTTGTGATCATTCATCTACAGATAAACAATCTCAAAAGTGATTGAATGAATTGGAACTGTTAGATGAGAAATGATTATGCACTATTCACCACATGGATGTCTACCAGAATCTAGTAGCACGAGATTTCAAAAAAAAGTCCGCCTTCATTCATTCATTCAGGGAGAATTAGTATTGGTTCTCAGAAATCCATTGATACTAGGAAAGACACCTCCCAAGCGTGAACCAATATGGGAAGGACCTTACTCGATACATAAGGTCTATTCCAATGGATATTATTCTTTAATCTCAAGGGATGGAGTACTCATCACTACTCCAACCAATGCCAGATTCTTGAAGAAGTATTTTTTATTGACACAAGATAAATTATTTACGGTCCATGCATACAACCGTAAACTATTTTAATTTCTCTCATGTCCAGCATGATGTTAAACTGCACCATCTATGGTCTATGCATATGACCTTAAACTATTCATACTTCCGTCCAAGATGATGTTATACTATGTCCCCCTCATGGACCATGCATATGACCTTAATCTATTTGCATGCTTCATGTTCAGCAAGATGCTAAACTGCACCATCTATGGTCTATGCATATGACCTTAAAATATTCGCACTTTCATTCAACATGAAGTTAAACTATATCATTTCTTTTCCATCATCCAAAATGACGTTAAAATATGAAAAACTCCCTAATACATCCAAAATGACGTTAAAATGTGTCCTATTTTTTCCTTACTGCATGACATTAAAACTGCACAATCCCCCTTTTGTCCAACATGACATTAAACTGTATTGTCCCCATCGTCCTAACAACATAACACTAAACTTTACAGAAATCCATTAATATGTCCTACATGACGTTAAACATTATTTTGTCCCTGTTACATGACACTAAACTGTGCAGCACCAATAGTCCTCACTGCAAAACTTTAAACTAAAAAGTCCCTTCATATGTCATACATGACATTAAACTGTGCATCGTTAGGGTTGTTTCTCCCTCTTGTTTCTCACACCGAGTATGACTCACATGATCATAGAGTAAGCATCAAACATAACACCCTCTCTGAGATTCTAACCACGCGTAAGACCCAACATCATTTTTAGGTCGTTATCCCCAAGAACAACTTGATCAATAATTCATTTTTTAATATAATTGAACTACGCGGACTTTGATCCTTGCCTTCTTGGATAGGTACTTAGGAAACCTCCCATGCATCAAGCCCAAACCCAATCCCTTCATTTCGGTTCACTTCCATCTCATACGATGTTGATTCGTGAAACCTCCCCCAGATTCAATATCTTTACATTGGTTCACCTTTGTCCTTGCTATATTACGTTATACTATACAAATTTTTTTTGTCATGTACAACCTTAAACTACAATATTCCTTGATACCCTCACCTGAGTGGGAATCATTATTTACATTGATATCTACTCATGTTATATTCCAAATACTACGTGCATACATGGAAATCCTTGAGCCTTTTTATCTTAGGTCAAACCATCATTGCACGAAAGTCCCCTTTTCAACCTTCACTTGTACGAACCAAATCTGTACATAGGGTATTTCTAGAACTACGTGGGCTGAATTCCCATCCTTATGGGATACATAGGAACGTTCGAGTGTCCCTCAAATTCAGTCCCGAGTCTTTTGGGCCTAACCCCAAATTCCACTTTCAATCCCCTGGCTGAAAAGTCCCAGTGAAAAAACACACTGTGTATTCCTTATAATGGTCCGAGCTCTATGACCTTAAATTAATATTTCCTATACTCTCATCCCACATGACGTAAAAATTTATTTCAAGAACTATGTATGTATTTATTCCCATCCTTATGGGATACGTGGTGAAGTCCAATATTTCAATTAAGGACCCATCCACCACAAGATAATGGTTATCATTGATCTGTGTTTCTCTTCATAAATTGGAAAATACTCATTTTTATGTGTCATAATCCTAACCATAAATATTTTCAGATCTCCATACCCTTTTTTCTCAACTTATAATCACAAAACGTCCTATTTCTGAGAGATATTTTGATTTACTATGCAGCATGTTCCCTTAGGCGGCCTTGCATAAACAATATACATAACGGACCAATCAACCAAAAGATGCTATTATATGACTATGCAGCCAATTCCCATAGGTGGACCTGCATAATTCAACCCCCTAATAGGTTTGTTAAATAATGGTAACTTCATTCTTGAAATGAAAACCTCTTTTGGCCTTATTGGTCTTAATGATAATATGTAGGGATCTGCAAAAAATAGTCATCCTTAATATATTTGCCTCATACTCATTTTCATGATCTGAATGTATTCAAATCTATGGTTTATATTTCTCTTCCCTATGCTTTGGTCAGACCTTCGTAGGAGTGACATCCACAAGTTCTTATACAATCATGTTTGGAAATATCTCCTCCATATTCAAGTACCTCTCTCTATACAACAAACTCTATGCTTTGGAAATTTTTAATCCCCATAAACATTCACTGGCTTTCAATCAGAAGAAAAGTTAATTTCTGAGAGTTCTTTTTCCTGACTATGCAGTGTGTGCCCTTAGGTGTCCTTCCATAAGTAGTCTACATAATGGACCTATCAGCCAAAAGATGCTATTATTTGACTATGCAGCCAATGCCCTTAGTTTTCCCTACATAATTTAACCCCCTAACGGGTCTGTTAAATAATGGTAACTTCATTCATGGGAACTATTTATTTTAATGCTTTTTAGCTCTTTTTCATATCATTCATCAGATTAAAAATTTCTTATGTCCTCGTTTACATTTTTCCCTCATACTCGAGTGTGGTAATATGTTTTTAGATAAATTTTCAAGTAATTGAGTTAATTTTAATCCATTCGGTCAAAGCTATTTCGAACTTAAACATTATCCCTTTTATATTCTATATGGATGACTTTAAACTAACCACAAAAGACAAGGTAAATCTGAACGAAATTCAAGTCTCGGCTCACTAAACATACATTTTTTATGATTTTAGGTAATATTGATCAATTAAAAGATTCAAATTTTTTTGGGTTATTTATAATAATCCTAGAAAAAATAAAACTATGCTTACAAGGCCCATTAGCTTAGGTTAAACCTTAAAGAAGGTAGCAGGAAAATGCGTGCAAAAATGATTGAAGTAGAAAGTGTTTTTCATTGATTCAAAAGAGTTAGAAGGAAATCCACAGACTGGAGTCTCTTCTATTTTTTGGGAATTTCAAAAGGCTTCCAACATAACTCTTCATTTGATTTACAACATCCCGAGCTTCATCAGCATCCACCTGGAATTCATTCATTCAACTGGATATGGTAAGAGATGTAGTGATACCAACTCTTCTTGGAACAATTGTAAAGGAATGTTCTTGAGTGCGATTTGAGAAAATTTTCTTCTGATCAAACAGTGACTCTGTTTATGTCCAAGAGACTTGGAAGATGGAAACATGGATTTGAGAATGAAGCATTGGAAGTAAAGATCCATTTGGAGAGAGTAATATTTTCAGATATTGTTCTAATGCCATGTTTGTCTTCTCTCCACCAACCGGCAGCGGAAAACACTTCAGCCCATGGGTTTTCCATTTTCATTTCTACAAGGAAATGGCATGGAGAAAGAATTTGAAAGTTCATACCATTGTTGTTGCTCTTAATGCATAGAATAACCGAAATAGAGGAGTAGCAATGCAGCTGCATCTCAGGAATATGTTTCTTTACATATGAAACATTGACTCCTTGCAGATGATCTTGACCATATAGAGGCAGGTAGATGCTCTGTTGGAAATTAAGATGATATTTCTTCAAGTACAAAGCCAAATCCGAGAGAGTTCTGTCATAGATGTTATAGTAATCATAGACAATGATGCTCATCAAATCATCAATTATCTTTCTAGTATGTTCATCAGCCAATCCGATTCTCTTGGTATCTGTTGAATCTGCACAAAATTTGAATAAATTAACTCTTAAATGGGTTGAGTTTTCATAAAATTTGTGAGGAAATTCGAAAAAATTGATATGGCATTAAGGCATGCAAGTCTAATTTTGGTGTGCAAGTGTGGATGCGTCACACAAGTACGGATGTGTCACACATGTTTTTAGAATGAAAGTATCACCATGCAAGTCCAAATACCTTGACCGCAGCGCGATAGTGAAGAAATAGCAGAAAATGGGGTAACTTACGTGATGGAAGCAACTTACGTGGCAAGATCTCGAAAGTTCTAAATTTGGTTCTTTGTGTGAGGAATGACTGTGTATATATAGGCTAGTCCACACCCTTGAGCGCCAACTCCTACACGGTTCAAAACATGCGCACCACCCTCTGCGTGCTCAACACTTTCATGCCACATGTTCCTTGGTTTTTTTCTTTTTCCTCATATTCACATCCTTATTTCTTTTGGATCCAACTCTGAGGAGGGACTTTTGTTGATGCTCATTTCCATCACAAAGTCTAAATGAATTGAAAAGGGAAGTAACTTGAACCCAAAGTGATTCATCCTTTGACGAAACATCAAAAAATGAAAAAGGCATGGAAAAATATTCATTTGCGGTTGGGTCGCGCAAGTTCCACCAAGGTCGCGCACATATACTTGCGCGCCGCCAATTGGTCACGCAGGTGACTTGGAAACCCTATATGAATTTTACTCAGGGTATTTACCTGCCTATAAATACACCCTGTGGGCCCCCATTAAAAAAGGGGGAAATTTTTCCAGAAATTTAGATTTGAGCTCCCGGCGACCTAGTCTCTTCTCAAAGCATCTGAACACTTCTAAGGTAATTTCATATCTTGAACGAAATATATAAATAGAGGGAGTAAGGTATAAGTGTTGAAATTTATCAAAAATTGCATGCCTGAGTGGCCATCCATTAAGGGAAATGGCTACACTTGTGTGCCACCTTACCCCTTCAATAGATCTTGCACGCCTACTTTCTGGAATCCTCTAGGGATGGGACTAAATGCTTGAGCCATGCTTCGCCCAAGTTCAACACTAAGGGTTGACCAGCGCACAAGTATCCATGTGTCGTGTAGGTACACCTACATGACCAAGACTTGCGCGCCCACACAGGACTTGTGCGCCCCTCTCTTTTTGGGTTCCCTTCCTTCCCATTTCACCTCTCCTAAGCCTATCCACCTCTCCTATTCAATATTCTTCCTCCGAACCCCTATTCAAATCCAATTAAGGCATGTTTCCTTTGTTGGCTTCCTTATCTGAACGGAATTCTGTGGAACATTTCTTAAAACTTAGTGATTTACACATCTCATGTCACTAAGGTTATAGATTTCATTCATTAAACCTCATCCTTTAAGATGAGAGAATCCTTAACATGTGTCTCCTTTTCAAGATTAATCCCCAGTCTCAATGTTCCCAAAATCGTGGAATCCTCCTTACGAATAAGCCACAAGTTCTCATAAATCATGGAATCCTCAGTAGGAGTAAGCCCCAAGTCCCATAATTCTAAAATTCCCTTAACTTGGGCCTCCTATTCAGGAGTAAGCCCCAGTCTTCAAATCACTTTAACCTAGGAATCCTCCTTAGGACAACGCCCCAGTCTTAATTTCTCTTATCTAGTCTTAATTTACTTTTCGATCTGGGCTCCCATCTCTGGAATAAAACCCAATCATATGTCCCTCCTAATTTGGGCATCTTTCTCAGGACTAAGCCCCAAGTTAGAGTGTCCAAATCTCCATAAAAGCCTATATACCTTTATGGACCCTTTTCCTGGACTTCTTCTCTGAAATATGTTGTGATCTCTATCTATTTGCGGAGTCATCCATACAAAAGCCCCACATCATTTCTTATGATTGCATCTTTCAGGGCACAATTGTCTGGTTTTACCAATACCTCTTGTTTCTCACACCGAGCATTACTCACGTGAGCGTAGAGTGTAAAAGTAATTATTACATCTTTCTTTGAGACATCAATCATACATAAACATCATACTCCTTTACTCGAACTACATGGGTTCTGATTCATTTTATAAATAAAAGATACGTAGGTATCTGATCTGAGGGTACGATCCCAACTCTAAAATAATCCATGTCCTTTTGAATGACAACAAACATCAAGTTCCCCACAATGTTTCTTTAATTCTAGTATGGTCATCGTAATGACCAAGAGACTTTTATATAATGTATTAATGGATACCATTGACTATGAATCTCTAAAAAATACAGATGATTCTATATCGATGAAGAACCTCGAATATATATAAAAGATTATCTAAATTTCCTATATATCAATCATTGCTTTTCAGATCTAAAGGAATATTCATTCTTATACTTGGTAATTTAATAAGGATTCACAAACATAACATAAATCTATATAGAGAGCCCCGAAGTAGACAATACTTCCCCTCAAAAATGTGTGATGAGTCCGAACTCTCATCCTCTCGACCAATGCAAATTCTTAAGCCTTATCAGTTCACAACTAATGAGAACCTACCTTTGGAATGTAGGTCCAAATGGTTATATAATCATTGGATGAATCCAGTTCTATGAACAAACCCCTTAAAAACCACATGGAATGTTTGAACCTTAAATCAATGAGGTCATCCCAATTCTAGAGGAAACAGTCATATATAAATTCAACATTAATTACAAAGTTAAAAAGGAAAATCTAATCCAGCTACTATGACATGTTTGAGGATAACTAAAAAGATTACCATTAGATCCAACATTGACTGATGTTACTTGATCAAGAAATTCCAAGGAAGATGAATCAAAAAATTCAACCACGGCTCTAGAAGATCAAGACTATTATAAATCAATCATTAGTATTCTTCATTTTTAAATGGTCTCAAATTTTTTTTATAACCAACACTAAAAATATAGATGATGTTATTTCAATAATTGAACAACATGGTCCTACCACTGGATAGATGATAACCATTATAATAAACCTAAAAAATGGAGTACTCCCAATAGTCATGGATGGGAATTATAAAATAAGATGACAAGAAACTTTATATGTTATATATGATATTGAAAGTCATCAAAATATCTTCAATAAATGGTGCCTTGATGAGATCCACCATAATGGAATTGATGGTAAGGATACCACTATTTTAATAAAATTATGTTCACATCAGTTCTAAAAGCCCTCACTGGTCAGGGTTCAAGCATTCAGATAAAATCTAGATGATGGGGTATTATTGTCCTAGTATGTTACATGATTGTATAAATATTACCGAAATGTGTCATTCATAAAAGGTGCATCCAATCATCAACAAAAAACCATTTTAGTAGTTTTACATAGCCAAATACTCTTTTCTATATTATATTTATGGACTGGAGGTTGTGGTATCATATCCACTAACCACTTCTAAATATATCACATAAATTATCACTATTACTTAATTATTCTCTTAGTGGGCCGAAGCTATACCTATAAAAGAAGTTGGAGTAAGGAATATACTCAATATAATGAAAGATTTTTTCAATAATCAATTTTTTTCACTTAAAAAATATTGTTGGAAAATGGAACCAATTTATATTAGGCTATGTAGGAGATGATAAATCAGGAGTATGAAATCAAGTCCAACTATTCATTTCGCTATCATGAGTTAGTGATTGAATAGGTAGAAGACATAAACATGACCCTATAAAATATACTACAAAAAGTTAGTAGATAACGATAAAATCGTTTTCCCATCCAAGCACCATCATGACTTGTGACCCCAACCAACCACAACACACTTCTTTACCGAGGTGAAAAAATACTCATTTGTACATGGGATATAGGTTGTACTACCCAGAGATATTCAATTTCCCTCACTGAGAATTTCATTTATAATCACTTATCCATAAATGAGATTTCCTAGTTAATGATGGATGAAATGGAGTGGCCAAATGAGAATAGATTTCATAGCATGATTTATTTGAATGTCCAATAAAAGTCTATTTAGAGATCCTTTACATATAAATACTTCCTATGATCATTCTTCAATGTAGAGACGGTGATGGACATAGGATTCAAATTATACATTGAATGTCAACTCCGATAGTAATTATTCTTTGAAATAGGTGTATAGAAATCATAACATGGCTCCAACTAATAAAATATTTATAAAAAATACACCATGTAATAAAAGATCAATTTTTTGATCGAGGATGCATGAAATTCTATTATAAATCATGTCTTTGTTACATGAATTTAAAAGGAAAAATAGTTACACAACACCAATGTCACCTGGTGAAAAATTTTGTGTAACCAAGGTCCTATTTGTATGAATACAATTGTCACAGCTTCATATTCCATGGACATGATTATAAACTAAAAAAATATTTCCTAACAACTAGACATTAAACTAAATTGTAATAAATTTATCCCCATCAATTCATTGCACATGATATACATCTATACGAATGAATGATGAAATTATCCTACCATGTGTCAGACTCATATCCACATATACAATCAATTCATATGAGAACTGTGTTATCATAGATTCCTACCATCACAATATATATTGTGATGCTCAAACCGCATGCTCTAGAACCTTCAACAACAATAAATTCCCTCTATGTTTGGTGAACCATGTCCTTACCAAAAGATGTTAAACTACAATTATGATTTCATTCCGCATGGAATTAAATTTCATTATTCCTGAACAAACATCAAAGATGATTGTCATATCAATGGGTATGTAGTGATGTTCAAACCATATATCCTAAGAATAAAAGCGAGATATAGAAAATTCCCCTACCTTTAACACTGAAAAAACCGATACATGAAGATCCAACATGGGTCATTCCATTTACCGGCCCATGTAAAATAAAATTCCCTCTATCATCACAAGAGTTTGATTATTTTTGTATTTTTAATCCAAGAAGGATCTATAGTTTGATTTTTATTTTCATATGATATGTATTGACACTTGGATCTCCTATCCCAAGTCCACATGTAATAAACAATGAAAACAATTCCACCACTTTCATATATATTATATCATCATTGAGTTTATCCTCTCTACAACTATATGTGTAATACTTATTATTATCACAGTATATGTATTGATTACATAATATAAATTTTCGTGTCCAGCCATAATGAATAAAAATTCCCCACCCTATGTATGGGATTGAACTCCAGTGGAAGCAATTTTTAGAACAATGTATGACTATTATTCTCAGTTTGATGTAATATGTTGTGATACCTAGAATTTACATCATTGTCCAGCCGAAAAAATTCTCATATCTTTCTTTTATATTTCCATTTTATGGTGGAAGTAGTGTTTCCCACCCCTTATTTCTCACACTTATCATAGATCACAATGTCTTAGTAATTTGGGGAATGAATTCCTTGTATGAATATTCCCTATCAATCAATATATGGTTTACCATATCCCTAGAATCCAAAACATAAACAGATATGTAGATGTCCTTAGTGCATGACTTGAAAATTACACAGATGATGTATGATCTGTAACTACAAGTAGATTGATTGCTTCCCTCACATTATAGGTAGTGGAACCCATGTCTTTAATCCTAGGTATAGGTTCTATATTTATTTTTCACATGAGGGAACCCATGTCCTTAATTTAGGGCATTAAATAGTATGGTTCTTCAAGAACAATGGTTGTCTTAATTTTCACTTAACCATGATATATAGTGAATCCTAGAACATAGGTCCTAGTAGAAGTCATGGGGAAATATTGAAAAATGTGTCTTCATACTTTTAGTACCAATAAATATCTATAAAAGAGGTATTAATATTGTTTCACTCATTTGGGGATCTGTCAAGGAAACCCTATTTTCCCCTCATGTAAATGAGTAAAATTTATATAGAGATGATCAATCACTATGGACAATAGTGGTTTGGATTCCTCTTATATACCATAAAACACTTATTATGCATATCATACAATAGGATTTGAATAAATCACCTAGAAAAAGGGACTTCCAACCAAGGGAAATTCTCCCCCCCCCCCCAAGAGATGCATCTTATGTCTCTAAAATAAAATTTTTAATTTTCTTCTCACCTCATTCCACGTAATCAATAAACCCCTAATACAATGATTTAAATATTCAAAAATCATGCTTGAGTCATTTAAAAAAATCATGTATAGATAAATTATTTTAATATTCATCATTTCCATAACATATTGTCCAAGATATTGACCTAAACATTCATGCACTCATTACCTCCAAACTGTATGATGTCAAACTTCAGTGGTTATGTACACATCAGAAGATAGTAACCCACTAGATTTCTCAAAAACACATTTTACTTGCCCAAAATTAAAATATGATGGGTAGTGATTCCTAAATCTCCAATTATGTGTCCTTTCTTAACATAAGAAATGTTATACTTCTTTTTGTATTAGTTATACCTAATCATAGAACATTGTTATAAGAACTTTGTATGGCCTGGTTCTCAATTTGATGATATAAGTTTTCATAGTCCGATCATATTTTCTAGTATAGGATCAAAAATAAAAACAAATCCCCCCCCCCCCCAATCAAATAAATGATCTAGATGTGCATATGATGTTCTAATACACAACCCACCTCAGTTATGAGCCCAAATTCAAAGAAAAAAATCTCCCCTTCCCCATATAAATTTTTGATAAATGTGTGGGGAAATACATCTAGAACTATCTATGGATTTATTGTTTTTTTATGATATATGTAGTAATTTTCAAACCATATGTCTTGGGACTGGATATGAAAAAAACCCCTCATTTAATTCATTTTGGTCAGACTTGTGTGAGTAAAATATTCCTACCCATTCTAGTGTAATCATGATTTGAAATCATCCTTTCAAATTTAGGTTCATTTCTATCAAAAAACAACTCTATAACCAGGAAAGTCTAGATCTCTATAAGCTTCCTCTAACCATTTTTAATAAGAAGGATAATTTCCAAGGGACATCTCTTTTTTAATATGCATAATGTGACCCCGTTGGATCTACATAAATAGTCTCAAAAAACCATGTACACAATTGGAATATTCATTATTAGGTAATATATATTCAATTTCCAAATGACCCAATGACGTTTCTATCACATACCACTACTCGAATTCATAAACTCCAAGATTAAATCTTAAATCATTGCGCATACATGTCTAAAAATGATGGAATATTCATGGAAAAATTACCAAAAAAGGGAGAATCACAAATATTTTGGTCGAATCTAAGTGACCTTAAATCGTAGAACATGAAAAAGCCCTTCTTATGATTTTAAACTAGACAATATATGTCATATTTATAGGGAATTATAGTCTCTATTCATTAACACCCATTTACACAATACAAATTAATGTTTGTGTGGTGTTTCATTCATTGTCACTATCGATAAAAATGACCTCATCATTTTCTGACATTATTCACTTAACAGGATACCCTTCATGCTATTGAGAAATATTATTTTTTATAACCATCCTTCCATATTAAATTGATGGTATTTCCCATGAGGACACCATTATTTGAATATTCATAATAATACTCTGTAAAATCATCATAAATCACCCAAAAAGGGAATATCAACTAGAGGATAACTAACCATCATAAGATAGTAAACAACAAAATGACCTGAATAGATGAGTTAATTTTTTAGTTTATAAAGGATTATTACCCCTTATAAACACATTATTGGATTTCATGAAGAACAATTGTCAATGTTCCTGCCTACTCATGTTGGAGGCAGTTTTGAAAATCCACTAGTAATGTAATGGGAAATTTAGCGGTGGTTATATTAGAAGGGGTCATGTCCTCTTCTAATTTTTTTTCACAGGATCTATGATTATATTGGTATTTAACAACCTCTTATATATTTATCAGATTACAAATAGTTGTAAAACATTTCTATTTTTAGTAATAAGTTACATTATAGAGGTGGTTTCAATAACTGGCTCTATTTACAGCTAAATTATAGGAGGGTTTAACCCCCTCTAATAGAGGAACTATTTGAGGTGGTTATAAAAAAATAACTCTAATTTATTTTTCTGTGCACCATGTACAGTTCTCGCCCAACAACCCCTCCAATTCCTATCTTATAACCCATAGAAACCCCTCTTCTAGTCCTTTATTTTTTTTCAGCACCCCTACTGTTCTTATTCAGTACCGGCCCTCCGACCCTCTCATGATGCATTCCATTTCAGAATGACCACACACCTCCTATTCCATTACCAACTCACTTCTCATCTAGTCATATCGCTCCTCCCTTTTAAATTTTTTTATCAACTAGGTTTTAAACCCTAAACCAACAATAAATATCACGAGACTCTTTACGATTATGGAAATTGTTTTTTTCTTATTATTTACACATTAATGTATTTCAATATATATATAAGGTGACTCTAATATATATTTTTTATACATATTTACTTAGATATAAATCTTTATATAGGATATATTTTTTTATAATAATATGTATAATATATATTTTTGTATTATATATATATATATATTTGTGTATTTAATATGCTGTATATATTTTCTTATAATATCAATATAAATATAATATATTAGATACATTAATATTAAATAGTACATAATATCTTTTTGTATTATATATATATATATATTAAGCATGTATATATAATATATATATATAATTATATTTACATATATAGTTATATTTTTATAAATATGGTTGTCTATATTTGTGTATTTATGTATATATATATTTATATTATTTATAGTTATAATATAATTATATTATATATATTTGTTAAATTGTTTTTATATATTTGAATGTATATATGTGTTTGTGTAAAAATAATATAATTAATTATTATTATAATTATTATTACACATATTTTTAGATGATAAAAATCATGTGTTGGTTTTTTAAATACTATTCATTTATATATTTTTTGACATATATTATACCTATATTATATTAAATAAATTTATATTATATGTTTAATTAACGTGATTATATACATTTATATTATATCATATATATACACCAACAAAACTAAATACATTTATATAATTGGAAAAAGATAATATAATTAAATGATATATATATATATATATATTTACTAAATGAATTTATAATTCATATGGAATAATACAATAAATATAAAATTATTATATAAATTATATATATTTACATATAATTAAATATTTATAATATAATATATACAATATAATTATATTAAATAATTTTATAATATATATGTGTATACATATAATTTATTTTTTCTATATTATATATACTTTTATACATAATAAAATATAAATATTTTTATACAATAATTTAGTATAAAATGTATTTAAAAATCGGAAACTCAAAAGAAACATTATTCCACTTTCTCAATTTACATGGCTATAAAGGCCGGTTCATGTAAAACTCCCAACTAATAACACTCTCTAAGAACAGGGAATTTCCTTCTATTTAGACTATGATCTATTTCATCAGCATATTAAGAACCAGGATCACCTCTTTTTGGAGTTGTGTTAATGCTTCATGTATGTGGAAGGATTTCTTCGTTGTTTTTAATGTTCTTCATCCCTATTCGGTAAATGCATGAGCGATTTTAGCAGGTATGTTAGATCTTCCCATTTCTCTATTTATGTTGTTGATTATATATATTGTATCTACAGAAATGGTTCATATTTTTTGGATAGCGAGGAAATGTACCCTCATGATTGGGGGTTATTTTATTCCCAGGCTATCTTGGCTGTGATTTTGGATACTCTGCATATTGTTAACATCCCTAGGATTGTGCATTGATGGAATTAAATGCACTATTTATCCATTCTCATGCATCTTATGATTAAGGGTAATTTTAATCCTCTGATGGGTACTATGGAGGTCTCCTGGAAATCTCCTTTTTTGGATGGACAATGGTCAATAATTATTGTGCTTCAAGAGGTAATCTGGGACCTTCAGGTTATGGGGTTGTCTTTCAGAACAGGTCTGGGAATGGGATTGGTTGTTTTTATGACTCAAGTGGTTTTGTATCCTCTTTGGAAGCTAATATACTTAGTGTTATCAATGTTATGGATAATTCTAAACAAAGGCATATGAATAGTATATGGTTGGAGTGTGATTCCACCATTATTGTGCATGCAATCAGATCTGATTCTACTCATATCATTTAAAGACTTATTAATCGGTTGATTAATTGTCTAAAGTATATTTCATCCATAGATTAAATTATTACTCTTGTCATCAAGGAAGTGAATTCTTTGGCTGATTGTCTTTCCAACAAAGTCGCTGATGGGAACAGACTCCTTTGGTCTTATCCTCTTGCTATGGATGTTTTCCTTATTTTCATTCGAGATAAATTTAATTTTCCTTCTTTTGGACATTTTTTATTCTTTTCTAATTTTTAATAATTGGTCCCTATATTATAGAAGGTGTTCTTCTAATTCAAAAATGTATTTAATAATATATATGTATTATATAAATAATAATATAAATTTATGGTATTTATAACACCATATATAAATATTATAAATTTGATTAAATATATTTATAATTAAATTTTTTAATATATAGCAATATATATATTTTAATACATTTTTCTTTATATGTATATGAATTTATTTTAAGTATTTATGAAATTTAAAAATATATATATATATATTAATAATGTATTTAAATACATTTATATAATATTTTACTATAATATATATATACACACATGTTCCCACAAACATATAAATTATACAATTTGAATTTATTTGAAATTTAATTTGAATAATATAAAAAAATCTAGGGGGATTAAAACCTCTTCTAATCACAGGGATTAAAAATAGTTCATGACCCCTATCAAATTTTATGAATTATTGGGGGTTCAAAAACCTCTTAATTACCATAAATTAGAGGGGGTTCAAACCCCACTTTAATACCATCAATTATAGGTGGGTTCCAAACTGCCCTCTAAATTCTTAAGATGGATGGGGTTTAAAACCCCCTCTAATATCTTAAATCAGAGGGGGTGGTAGACCCCCACTATATCCTTTAAAAAAACCTATCATATAAATATATCTATATATATCGAAATAAATATTATATATATTTAAATCAACTAAAATCCAACTTAATATATAATGGTATTAATTATTAAAATAATTCTGTGATTGAAATAATTAATGCCTCTAAATTAATAAAAATACCAAAAAAATAGAGGGGGTTGTGAACCCCCTAATAAATTTTATGAGATCAGGATGTTGTGCATAACCCCTATAAAAACTCTATCATTATTAAACTCTTTTTTAGTTAGGGGTCTCTGTTGTCTCCTGATGCCCTAAAAACATCATTTTGGAAAATACCATTAAAATAATCTCTAAGGATACCCCTCACATATATGTCACATGTCATATCTCAGATTCAAAAGTCACAAAATTATGGTCTAAAAATCATACACTCATGTATGAAAAATAATGATACATTCTATATCAGAAATATGTATTGTGTTCATCATCCCTATAATTCTTGATCAAATATGTTTGACCAATAATTTTAGTTTCACTAGTCAGGCTTGAATGAATGTAAATTGTCCAAAAAAGAGTGTAATTACTCGTAATGTTGAAACCCCAGAAATGGAACCATTGGTAAAAGTGAAATACCATATCTTTCAACATATTATTTTCATGGGGTTGGAAAGAATAAAGAAATTAACCAAATCTTGTTTCTATTAATACCCCTAATGTGTAGACAAACAAAAATCAATGTCTCACTCACTAAGTCTCTTTCCTGATGAACATAAGAATAATTTAGTGAAATAAAAGAAAAGAAAAAATGTTTATACGGTACACAATGTAAAACATGAAATAGTCTAACAATTCTCACTAAACACCATGCACCTAAAACAATTAGGGAATTACATTATTTTTTTCATCCAAATCAATCAACTATGGTTTTACAATAACGAAAATATCAATATGGAACATAAATAATAGTTATTTATAGAATAATATTTTAATTCATTGTAATAATTAGAGAAAAAAATACATATATTTGATTTTCTACATGAAATTAAAAAATAAATGTGTAGAAATGGATATATTCAAACATGGAATTGATTACTCAAATGATCGAATGCTTTCTGAAGGGAGTCATCATGGGCCTGCTATTAACGAGTGCTTCTGAGTTTCATAGTATACTGATAGCCACAATTCTTAATAACTTACATGATCTTGTGACCTCATTATTTAATGTATTAATTTATGACATCTTTTAATGAGATATATTCCATTTTATTAGTTATGAGTGCCTCATATTCTCACAGCTCCACAGTTTGAAAACCCAACATGTTATAACATTTTCCCTCTTTAGCATCCGAGTCATTCAGTTAAGTATTGATATCCTTTAAATATTCTTTATAATGTATGGAAGTAATAAATGGATATGAACAAATTAATGTGAATTGAACTGCTTTTGAGAGATGAGAGCCAAATTTCTATATCCATATATGCGCAAAAAATCATTCTTCCCTGCACGAAAGCCACTGAAAAGTTGACAAAGGATATCTATCTTAACAGAAATATTATAAAAATTAGAATCTATGAATAAGATATAAATATAGTAAAAATAAAATTTTATCATAGATGGATGGTCAATAAAGGCACAAGGATACTGACCCTTATGACCTTCTTTTATAGATATTTAATCTGGGATCAAATTTTCAATGGATAGGATAATTTTAATTTGTGACACGAATGTTGAAAAGTACACTATCTTCACGTAATATTTAATATATGGAGTGGAAATAAATGTTTTGGAATTAATCTGTGCAATACCCAATTGTGTCCCTTTGGGACAAACCTTATCTACACTACCAATGGTTCTAGGAAAAGGAGATGTGTCTGCACAACTCGCCTCAAAAGGATACCTTAAGGATGAAACTTTGTTAGATGTATCATAATGTCGATATGAACAGCACTCCATTTAATATTTTATAAGGATTCCATGATAGGTAAAGATAAATGGGTGGCTAGTGGTTGATTCACATGTAGAACTAGATTCCCCAAAACCTCATTAAGATATTACACCACACACATCAATGACTAATCCAATGAAAAGTTAGTTGGTTCCCTCATGAGATGTATTCCAATTATCTTTCCATAGTCTTTATTCATCATCATAAACAATAATTTCTAATTAGTGAATGGGTTTACCTCCATTTTAATTTGGGTAAGGGGTAAATGTGCATCCTATTTATGGCATCATAATAGTCAGGAAAACCTGCAAAGATAATTAGGCTTGCATAAGGCTATCCCATTCATACGAGAATTCATAATTACTTATCACAAAAACAGATATAGGGACATTATTTCAAAGAACCTCTTCCATTATCCACTACCACTCTATCGAGAACTGAAGTAGTAATTAATGAAATGTTTGGAAAATTATTTAATACATCAACAATACTATTGACTCACATGTATTTTTGATGAATTATATAAACATTTAAAAATTGTATGGTGAATAATGGATTGATGGATTGTAGTAGCATAATTTTTTTCATATAATAATAAGTGTTCTGAATCCCAATCACTCAAAAATTGGAATGGCCCACAATGATGATGTGGTGTTCTATCATTTTAAAGGAATACAAAGAACTCATAAATACATGATACAGTGGGATGGTCTTGGTTGAATTTTTTCCCTTCACAAACATGGATGTCATAATTTGGGTTTAGACTCTAACACTACTCTATGTGTCATGATATAGGAATAGTTTTCCACTTAGTATCAAGGGATGAAATCTAGCAGTCCCAAATTCTGAAGATATGTCCCACCAAATCTTGTAACACCTTGTAGTATTTATTACTTCCTCAAGAGTATCCCATAATGATCCCAAATTATCTTGTGAATGTAAAATTGGGTGAGGTCTTGTGCACTGTATCTTCAGCCTTGAACCACCAGTCTGCAAGAAAAGTAGTTTCCCATCACTGAACTGAATGAGGGAACCAAAGTTAGTAAGATAACATAGGTCATTTCCATTCAAAGTAAATAAATCCTTTTCTAAAGTAGAATCTTATTTAGTATCATCCCATGTATTATTGTCAAGAAGAAATTCATCATACATGTTTCCAGGAATGGAAATAATAATTAATCTATAAATATCTCACATGCTGATCTCAAATTCACCTAATGTTAAATGATAAGTGTTGTTGCTTGAACACCAAAGACCGATTAATTTCAGAGACATCAATATCAATGAATATACAATAAATTATGAAATCCATATTGAATGGTTCAGGATAAAGAATTACAACAATTCAAGAAGATTAATGTAGTTATGTCGAACCAGGATTTCCGTAGATAATTAATCTGAAATGCTTCCTCTAGACTACAAATACCATTTGGAACTCCATTTATTGTAGGTATTATTTTATGATTGATTAATAATGTATGAGTAATTTTGAATGTAAGACTACAAATATATGTTATCATTATTCTAGTTTCTCTATTTTCAAATAGATCCATTTATAACAGAATCCTTATCTTCATCTTATTCAAAAATAATATTCCGTGTAGTTGTGATGTTTATTTGGACATGATACAAGGGAAAATTGGGACATGAAAAAAGAAGATTCATATCAACTGATTTTATGGGTGAATCATATTTATGTTAAATGTTATACAATAACAATATATATGAAAATGAGTAATTAATAAATCATTGTGAAAAGGAGACTATCTAGAATACCCTCTTGAGGGATAATGTGATATATAATATAATCATTAATGTTCTCAGCAATGAATGTTACAAAATTAATTTCAATTATTGAAGTGGAATCCAATGAAATTGTATCTTGTGGAAAATGTAGAAAACATATATTTTATCCATTAAATGTGGGAGTAGTAATGTTGAAACAAAATATATATTACTTCACATGCCATAAACTTAAATGTGAACCATCACTATATGGGGAATTTCCTCTCGTGAAGTGCTCAGTACTTAAGGTATTTGGTCCAAGAGTCCTTTTTTACATATGACGAAATATATTTCATCTGAAAAGTGCTTAGTTTGTGATTCAACCATTAATTAGACAACGTATCATTGCTGTCAATCATAATTTTCATAGAGGTGATGATTTTTCATTTTTCATGAAATTCCCCCCCCCCCAAATGCTACCAAGGATAATCAAGTGACATATGGATTCAAGGAAGTTCTATGAACATAGAGAAGTATGATAATAGATAAATGAGTCTATTCTCTATATATATCGCCATGGGTCATATTACGGGTCCACATGCGTATAGAAAAATGGTTTAAAAGGACATTTTTTATAAGAACAACTACTCTTCATCTGAATTAGATCTTATTTCGATTAAGTAATTCTTTGGGTTTGGAAAACTCCACATAAAATGATAATAGTACTCCATTTAATTTTTAAAGGGTAAAATAAATATGAATATTAGATAGAATAAAATATTTGAAGGATTTGATTCCAGGATGTATGAAATGGATTCCATTTATAAAATTAGACTATGTGGATCGCCACTCCATGTGGCGTCCTACCACGCCAGAGGGTATCCCGCAAATGTTTTTTTCACGAAAAGATGCTACCATCAACATAATAAAATGAATTAATATCATTAGTAGTTTTTGATAGGTATTTTATCCCCGAAAAAAGAATTTTATTTGGCAGATGTGAGAGATAATATCCATCCAAAAAAACAAAATATTATATATGATAAGACATATTTATTGGGTTCTCATAAAAAAACATGTTACATAGTATAGACCACCATCCATCCCAGTTGTCAAATAAACCATTACTCTATAAAAACCACAAGTTGGAACAAAAAAGGATACTTGAAAAGTGGCCAAAAATAGCTAAACCATGTATATAAATTTAATGACCAGTGTGAGATAAATCAATCCTAATAATTTAAATATACCGCATAAAATAAAGGATTAAAATGAATTCACATAGTCTTTCCAATACCCAAAATCCTTTATGAACAATATTATTCTACACATAAATAGATAAAATATTTCTCTACCATAACCTGGAATATAAAAAATATACGTCGAATAATATATTCCATATGTAAAAAAGACACTACGTGGGTGAAGCCCTATCCTGCATAGCATCATGCAATACTGGTGTAATCCATGTCCGCATAGAAAAACACTATGCTGATGATACCATCTCCCTTGATGCAACATTAATTATTGAGGGAACAACATCACATAGTACAACATGATTTCTATAATGAAATTTTTTTTCATGTTCTTCTCTCCTTCTCCCATTGATACCTTATTTCATACAATCACCCCCATAATGGATCCTTTGTGAACCATTCTAACGGAATTATGCCAATTAATTTTCAAAATCTACATGATGTGTATTTTTTTTATTATTAGAAACTCTATTGTGTCTTCTTGAGTATATATACCCTTGTTAAGGAGATAATTTTTGGTATCCTCCCTAAAAAGGGGATTTTGTACGGTACTCATGTTTATATTTACATAGAAATAACAATTCCAACCATTATGGTCCTCATGTGGAACTTCGATTCCATGTGGGGAGGGGGAGGATCACAATTTCATAACCCAATGTGGTGTAGTGACTTATATTTATATATTACACAAGAACCATATAGGGAATCCCTCATGAAGTAATCCCTTAGCCTTTCTTATTGGATGTACCACTTTTTCACTTCTCATCATTTTAGTTGTTAGCTAGAGTGATACTCATATGACACTATACTAGTTATGAAAATTAGTGGGTAGATGGGAACATAAGTTCTATATCAATCCATTTCTTAAAATCTCTCACAATATCTATCCCCCATTGTTCCTAAGCCCCATCCTCCTAGATATAAGATGTATTGTGTGGTTTGTTGGGTGTTATGCTCCCTCTTGTTTCTGACACAATGAATGACTCACATGGGCACAATGGTTATTGAAAATAATAACATCTGAATGATATAAGTAAATTGGGAATTTTTCTGAGTGTAATCTCTAACAAAGCATGAAAATCAAACTGATTTGATACATTCCTTATGATTATGGAAAAATGGGCATCCAATTTGGTATAATTCTAAATAATTTTAACCAATGGGTCTCTTTATTTGGGTAACCCACAACCACACTCACTTACATTGGATTATCATTCAGAGTAAGTCCCCACCATTTCATCATAATATCTAAATGTGAAATAATGTTTGTGATAGAAACCCTTTGTGGGAAAATTATTAATGAAGAAAATCTAAGGGCCTTCAACTCATGTAAATCACATTATCCTTCAGAACAACATGGGATTTCAATAATGAATAAATAGGATACAAAGGAAGCCTCTCAAAGGTAAAAAAATAGAAACAAAATCTTCCATAATTACCCCTAGGATACATTATTCGTAGGTTCAAATCTATACTATGAGACTACATCCATAATGGGTCCCTCGGTATATCTCAACACAAGACCCACACAAAACCATGACAAGAAACATTCTCCCAAGGTGTCCATGATACATGATGTTAATCCAAATTAAATTTTCATCAACATTTGACTTAAAAAGTTGATGTTCCCTATTAAGTGGAAGAAAAATATGAGGGATTTGATTCCTGGCTAACTGAGGTACATTGAAAGTATCATTTAGGTACAAACCTTAAAGATAAATTTACCCTAATATTTTTATCCCATATTCCTAGTAGGGTCACATCCAACCTAGAGGTACATATACCTTTGAGGACACTTTCATCACTATCCTTATATGGTCATGTCCCTAGTATAATCATATCCTAATTTTGGATACCACATCTCTTCCCAAACCATCAGACCACTTTAAGATAAGTCTCATTTAATACTTTGACTTGGTACCTCCCACATAGGAATCTTTATTACAAGTTTATAAACTAAACAATTTGGTTGTTATCGCATGACCTAAAAAGGTGTTCTATCCTTTTAGGGGGAACCTAATTAAATGGTTTCAGATTCTGTTTCCAAGTATATGTACGAATCCCATCTTATGGGTTAGATCCCCACAAAAAAACAACATTTGTATCCCTAGATGTTAGTGTATTCCAAAACACATCACTATTTTTCATAACATGGTCATTATAATGATGAATAATATAAGAATATATGAATATTGTATAATGGTATAATTTATGGAGATACTAGGATACATGCAGATACCTCTTTCAATGGGTAGCCTTAGATACATACAGATGATTCTGATTTAACCCAAGATAAGAATTGATTAATAATTTGAGGTGATCCAGGTCATACTTTTTAATGATCAATGAGTTCACAAACATATCTAAAATCTATAAGATGACCTCTAAAATGAAAATATCCACCCAAGGTTGTAATGAGACTGATAATGACTAATGTTCATTTTTATGTATCCTTGGCTATGTTACCCAACTGACAGCTTCCCATTGAATGTATTTTCATGAGTCATCGTAGAAAATATATTTGTTGGGTATTTTCATTCAAATGAAAAAACACAATTGGAAACCAACCCATCTGATGTAGGTGTGGTATAATAACGATGAAACTAAATTGAATTGTTTTGTAATATTAAATCCCCCCATAATTAGTCATGCCAGTATGAGAAACATGATTATTCCCTTTATAACACGGTGGTTATGATTTTTACTAAGACTGTTGTATCATACTAAAAAATTGATAATTGGAATATAAGTACCACATTCCCCCATTCAAATATTGGAGGTTGTCCAACACTGGGAAAATGATGATGGAACTACGATTTTAATAAGAATATAGTATTTTGAAATATCCCCATGCATTTAAATTACATGTCTTGCATGCCATTACACAATTCAGAATTTCTAACTATTTCTAGTACATTTATCATCATCTTGTGAAATAAAATTTACTAAATAACAAATGTTATTTATATAGTGGATAATTTAATGTAATAGAAGATTTGAATGTTTTTTATATTAGTGACTTGAAAATACCTTCCTTGTATCAGACTATTAGGGAAACTTAACAACATAAAAATGGAATCCTTAGCTAATTACCTAGGGAAACCAGGGCTTGTCGCCAGGGGAATCCAAATATGATCACATGAGGCATTTTATTCCCATTATATGTTGAATATTTGGGATGTTTCATAGGTCATTATAGTCTCATAACCTAAAGAATGATGTGATATTCATATGAGGATACTTATTCTCACCACATGGGCTTCTTTATTCTTGTCAAATAAGGCATCCTAGTCTTTTCCCATAATGCATCCCATGATCACCACCAAAGGAATACTATGATAATGACATGAGGTACCTTGTATATAAGAGTTATGTAAATATAGGATAATATCATAAGAATGGGGTTTTGAAAAATCACAATGGTGGTTCATCCTATAATCATCACATTTAAAATCTTATGTTTATCAAATATAAAATAAGAAATCCCAATATGATCATCAAATAACAAACCTCATGGTTTATTTTTCAATGGGGATGGATATACGTGTGATCATTATATATTTGTGGTATTTATTTATTATGTAGTTGTGATATTTTAATAAACCGTCATCATGTATGGGTCGTCATTTTTTAATTCCAACTGGGTATTCTTCCACATGCACTCATCATGTAATAATGGTCAAGATTTATTGTCTAATGGGTATTTTTAGAGGTTTTATATTATCTATGAAGATGATATATAATTGTAAATAATACCTATTGAGAGGGTTACAGTATGTTAGTGATATAATTATTGACCCTCAAAGAGGATTCCAATATATACTAATGTGATGAAAATCAAAACCCTTATTTTTTGAGTATTAGTAATTAACACCATGTGATAGGATCATTCGACATACTTTTACATCATATCATAAAAATTCCTATGGAATTGAAGGATATTAAAATGTTCTTTAATTTTGTTTAATCATTATTATTGAAATATTCTACTTGTGGAAATTCATTTCAGTTACTGATAAGACCTATTTTAGAAATAGTTTGTGATTTTATCTGAACTATATTAGGTGAAATGATATTTAGTATGAAATCTGACATGTGTGATTAAGTACATGGAATATTTCATGAGTAATCCAAGATTGGATTGGTCAGGGACCTATGAGCTTTTAATTAAAATAGAAGTTGGTCTTGGGGAAGATTCATCCAATGGGTGGAAAACAATATTGTTATGTGACTCCATAGGATTTCCTGAGGCCTCAATATATGTGAGACCATGGAACATTGTGTGATTTTTCTTATTCATTTAAGGGATTTGAATAAGAAAATACTATTCATAATCCAGTACATAGATGTTATTTTTTGAGTTAATTCATATATGAATATCATATATAGAAATATATAGAGGTTTTTAGATTGGATAAGTTCTTGTATGTTATAGTTGCATGAGATGAGGGAATAAGAAACCCTTAATATAAAAAAACAAAATATATTCCTATGAATTATTAATCTAAGAGATATCCTTAGAACATTAAAAAATGGAAACTATATTCTCATAAAATTCATTCACATGAATTCTTATTTGGTCTACTATAGTACCTCCAGTTTTGGAAACTTTTCATTTGACTTGTGTAATAAAATGACTTTTTATCTAGAAATTATTCTTTTAATCATATTTACATCATGATATTTTGGAGACAGTTTTTTTGCTTCATCCTTCCACCAAAATATGTTCCAATGTGGATGATGACGGTAAATTGATTTTGGAAAACTATGAATTTAAATAGTATTCTTCTCCAAATTCATGCAGTGACAGTCACCAATTTTCATATAAATAAGGCTTATCTACTTGGAGGGAATAATTAAATATTGATAAAAATTGGATTATTCACCAACATTCATAGAACATGGAATTCCATAAAACTTAGTCAACAAATATCTTTTGGTATCTGGTCACTCACCCTATCCACAATCATTTTTTTGTATCTAATTTTTTTTTAAAGTAAACAAAATCAAATAGTCATGCAACCCTTCATTGAGGTCACATGAGTGAAACATACATTCATGAAAAAAACATAACAAATTTTTAATAAAAAATTTATTCCTCTAAGATAAAATGTAATATAGAAATGTGTACTTGGATGCAAGTGAATCATGGGTTTATAAAACAATCATTTCCTTGTATAAAAATTAGGAAATAATGTACTTACTGACTGAATGAGAGATGTCATACCCTTCATTTAATTAACATCAACTATATATATTCATCCATTAAAATAATTTATTGATCCCGGACTCCAATCATAACAACCTCATCCACTGGTTCATGATCTCTCTTGGATATATCTAATTTGGTGTTTTTGATATTGAACATTTTACACATGAAAATAAACTAGTATAATTTTAAATTATCTAGAATAAAAATTAGATAATAATTGTTCATATTGAATCAATTACCATTTAACCATGTTAATAATTTTTTTATACTTGGATTTCATAATAGTTAACTATTTGGGATGGATGGATGAGTGATGATTACATTAGATATATAACTTTACTGATGATGTTTTATTGTCCAAAAAATTATAAAAAACATGTGGGGAGTTCGGAGATGTAATATATTGGTTTAGAATATATGAGGAATTGTGGAACTCATAGCTACACACATACTACCACAATGATTTGATGTCAAAAATAAAATTTTAGATATTTTTGGATATGAACACATTCAACCATTATCATGGTCATGTTAGAATTATTCTATAGGTCCATTATATGATCAAAGGGATCAATATCAATGTTAAAAATGTAAGTTCAGTTAATGCCAATGAGAAATACTATGGAATACCTTTAAAACATATCATTACTATGGAATTAATTTCATGTATAGTTATGGGATTCATAGTGGAAATATCAATTCCACCGTTTAGATATCAATTGAAAGGTTTAGTTCGACAACAACCTCAACATACCAATTGATGAAATTTTAGAGATGTTAAAGATGATAAAAATATATAAAAAAATATAATATTTAATGTCCATAATGTCCCATTTGGGAGCCAGATTAATCCAATGAAGATAGATTCAGTTTAAAGAACAATCCCCCGAAGAAGAGAATATCAACATTTCCAGCGACCTTCTATTTTTGGTGGCTGCTACAATTCAATAATCCCAACCCGAGTGTGTTTTCAAGGAAATTTATCATGTAAATTATACTATAAAGAGAACATATTATCATCCTTCTTGTGCTAGTGTAGGATGTACTATGTAGTATTTTAAATTTTACTAGTTTGGAGATCTCTTTGAAAATGTCAGTGACCCATTCCATTCCTTAAATGTTTGATTTTCTTCTCACCATGATACATATATGTACCTCATGATGATTCCCACACACTTATGATACATATATTAATCTATATTTTCATGAAATAGTTTGGATCTAATCTATATATGTTATTTATGATGAGTTCTCCTCACATATTAGTTCACATGAGTTACTTAGTTTTAAAACATTCATTAGAAAAACATATAAAATAAAGGATAATGTATAAGGTAAAATCAATAAGAGATCAAATATATTTTCCTTATGACATGTTTTTTCTATCTCTAGAATCAATGAAAACACCATATATGAATCACACACCATATAACATGGAACATGGCAACTCTTTTTTTTTCAAATACTAACTATGATAACAAAAACCATAATTCAACTTTTATTAAATCCTGATGTACATTTGATATCTCTTTTTTGAGATTTTTTATTATGGAACAGGGGATTTGATCTTATAAATGATAGTTAATTACCATAAAAATAGATCTAATGGAATGTGTTTAGCTGGAATGTGGATTACCGATGGGAAATATTGAGGAATCATATGCTCAATACAGATCAATTTGAACTAGAAATGTTGTTTTATGGTAGACGACATGAATCCCTGAGGCGAGTAAACCATAAAAATGGGGGATTTGTTTTTATAATTGTAAATTAATATGGTATCTCTATGAAATTTTTTCATTACTACTGAAATACATCGAGGGTGGGTTCTACTATTATTAAGTATTACACTATAAGAATCTCTACAAGTTTGTAAACTGTCTATGAATACTGATGATACATCTAAAATATCTCTAGTAAAATTCCCATGGGATATTATAGAAGTGAATAAATATGTGATTTTACATAAAATCTAGTAGAATTAGTATATGTATTCATAATTATTTATAATGATTAAATTACGGTTACATCTTCATGCATCTAGGATAATATGGTAAACTTTTATCTCTCTAGTGTTTCACCAACAAGTACCATTTTAATATGTATAGACTACACCCTGGAATAATATGTATTTGAATACTTCGATTTTTATGGATATATCATTATCATATAATGTACTGACGATTCTATAAAATACTTTTTGGTAGACTTGAAGATGGATCACGAGGGCAGAAAATATTTTTGAAAGAGTATGGTGATATAGACTCTTGGGAATGCATTGTCTAACATGAAAACTATGTATTAAAGGGTGATGTGACTCCACCTGAGGAACATTTAATGATAAAAAATCTAGGAATGGTTATTATTGGGATTTTTATATCAATATTGATATTACTAGACATTGATGGACATAAAAAATATATCTCTAATTACTTACATGTACTAATATATCTGTAATTACAAAAACAATCATTAGAATTTAAATATATTGTGAATGTTCAGATGGTATCATGATGTAAAGAGGATTGAATATTATTACACCATTATAGTGATAATATTCCTACATCCATTGATGAAGATAAATGTCAAATTATTCCAATAGTCCACCTATCATTATACATTAGAGGTAAATTATAACTCCCACATTTTAAGGTATTTTTTACACTCTATATTTAGTTCTTTGATTTATTCATTATACATTTATAAAATTTTGTTGAGGAGAATCTCATTATGGTTGTAGAACTACTAGTAGTGAGTGAAGGGTTATATATGGTAGATACATGTTCATGTGCCTCACACAACAATGTACAAGGATAAAAATAAATGGGCAGGGAAAGGAACCTGAAATTTATATCATCATTATGAAAGGAGATAAAAAAACTATATATGGAATTCCGTATTTCGTATTGTGAGTTTTTCAAAAATTTAGTACATCCATAATTTTAAAAAATATATTATGAGTAGAATTAGATGTTTGGAGTGCTTGAGAGGATTCCCCAAGTGATCACTCATGAAAACCTAATGCTGATGCTTGATCCATTGCAGTTGTCTTTGAGAGGTGTGATGTTGCTCTAAATGAGCTTCTCAGAAACATGAACACTGATCCTTGCATTGAATCGAGAACATTTCAACATTTTGTTTACACAATAATATCATTTTCTATAAATTAGTTAAACCTACCCTGCACATATATATGATTTACAGTTAATGGAAAATTTTCCACGTATATGATTTATTTAAACTACTTAAGAATTTCAATAGAAGATATTATGTTCTTTGGGTTTCAAATTACCATGATTAAATACTTCAATGTTGTATTCGGGTTTTCTTCTTAAAATGATGACAATCGTCTCTGGATGAGGAGCTCATGGGTGTTTTGGGTTTCAACATGAATGTTATTAAATAGAATTTTATTTTAGAAAATATCTTTGAAAATTACATTACTCATTTTTGATTAATATTCATTAGACTTCTTCTTCATCTATTAAAACATGGGTCCCTTCCTCAAATATCTAAAATAATTGGACGTCATCTTATACTATTCTATGCAATAAAAATTATTTCAAGACCATCTGTTGAGATGGTTTTCATAAAAATTTATATCTTTCTACTTCGTATATCCTATGTTTGGATTGAAATTATTGATTCATACTATCACCAAGAACTAACTTATGAAAATGTACGAGCCTAGTATAACAAATTGCACAAAATTTCTCATTCCTCCAATTATTATTAAAATGATCCAACTATCTTATATACTCCAATAGTAAAAAATTCATTATTGGAGGAAAAGGGTAAGCATAAATTAGTACTTAAAGAATTTATCAATCAAGATGGGAGAAACATACAGAAAATTATGGTATTTATTCGACATCATGATACCCAATCTCCTAAATAGCTGAACTTTATGGATTATACTAAGCCGAGACCTTAGGCAATGGATAAGGGGACACCAATTAGGATCACACTATACAGGGATGTGGTTAGTATTTCTAAACAATCCTATACAATATGAGTCCTATTGTTGATATAATATCCTATTTTTTGGATAATGGTAATAATTCTTATCCCAATTAGATTACCATATAATATGATTCTTCAATTCATAAATAAAATCATTAAACTGAATTTGAATTTATTGAATATATCAAATATGTACAATATCAAGTATAGAAAACTAAGGATGACAACATTCTCTTGTGTTCAAAATTGGAAGGAACATAATTATCGACCAGGAGGGATTTATTATTCCACTTAAAATGAATGCCCAAATATATATATATATATATATATATATGACTTTATATTAGAGATAAATATTCTCACTATATCCCTAGGGATTCAATTAGAATAATATGTGACATCTTCTAAACCAAAAGATGGAAATTATCCATCCTGATCATCATATGATGATTATCCATCCTCTTTCTCAAATGATGAGGAGTCAAAGAATGTCATTAATATTATGAATTTTCCCCCAAGTTAGTAAGTATTCTAATTATGAAGAATTATAATCCAAGAATGAGAAACAATTATGTAGTCTGTCAGATTTTATCTTAACAATGAGATTAATATAGTTGACTAACATAGTATTGGGGAGAAGATGTTTTAAAGGGTAGAATGTGAATTTGATGGAAAACCTAGTTTTTCTTTTTTTAAGCCATAAAATGGAATATATATACTTTGATACAAGAAATTGGTTTCCTCCATGATGTAACTTAGTCCTTCTTACCCATTGTAGATCGTTGTTGGAATGTGGGTCCTTGGATTCAGTTCTGCATTTCTTTCATCCGATGTTCCTTTTGTGTTATTTTCAACTCTCTTCATCATGGTATGATATATTTTTTTCAATAATAATTTCATCAAAAAGAACTATTATTTTATGAATTTTGATGACTTAACAATGATGATTTATTTTTATGTTCTTGTTTACAAATTTCTCATGACTCCAGCAAAGGATTTTATTTTCACTTATTGATTTTCTTATTCTATTGTTGATGGTAGAGGCCATGTGCCTGAGGTAGGATAATAATGGGGCAGTCTGGTTTTTTTATCTTATCTACCACTCATTTGGTAATACCTTATGAGCCATTTTGGAGTTATACTAGATTATAATGTTTTTTCAATGAAATAATATAGATTCAATCAAGAGGAGTTATACCAGAATTTCTAACAGCTTCATGATAAAGGAATGCTTTCATTCACATAAAATTAATATGTATGAAGGGAGGAGCTTCTACTTTTTATTATCAAGGCGTTGTTGACTATATAATCTCTAGAGAAATACCCTCTATTTAAAACATTGTACAAGGGAATGTGTCTCTGTATCTATATATAAAAATATTGATCAATTTTTTCCATTGAGATAATGTTGGATGATTATGAACATAAACTAAATGAAGGAAAGGCACAAATATAATGTATTATCACCACCTTCCTTGATAAAATTTATTACATTTATTTTCATACACTAAAATTGTAATGTATCATTTCTTAGTGGATGAAAATTCAATGCACCTCATGTAATCACATTGTAGGATCATTTTAATTTAATAAATATATTTTGTACCATTTGGGTAACCAACTCTTACATGAATTGTTTTGGTGAAATACTTTTTGATTATCTTTGATTGTGTTTTCTATCGGGATGTACTTTTGAATATAATAAGAACTCTATGTCTTATTTTTTACAGTGGATCCCATTTCATTTCCAATTAATTGGGTGGAGGAACATAAATAATTATCTTTTATTGATTTTTGACCTGTTACTCATCCAGTCTAATGAAATTGCATAATGAACAAGCTATTCAATTTAGAATAGTCAATAATTCTGTGGTTGAGTGGCCACCCATGGAATAAGTAGTTAAGATATGATGATTCCATAGTTTTCATCGAAGACTAATATATTTTATATGTTTCCTGAATAAGATAATACATATAAATTTTTGTTTCTATTCCTTGAATATGAACCTATCATAGAAGATAAGGATTATTTGGGATTGAATATTTTAAAAAAAATGATTGATCAATTGTAGGTCCTAGTACATCATATGGAGTCACATCACCCTAACAATGAGGGGTCATACAGGGTCTAAATATGAATAATGTTCCACTAGATTGTTAACCAACATTATATTGTATTATACTACATGAAACACTTGTAATTTCTCAGAAAATAATATCTGAGTGGGATCCTTTAGAGGCACGACAATCCAACACTTCAATACTAATGTATGCGAATAATTGTGCAGAATATCATTAAGTATTTTTACTAGATATTATTAAAGGAAATCTAGAAGATAACTAACATATATTACAGACCTTGATTTAAGATGATGTGTTTGAGCATCCAATAACCAAATTATCTATTTTTAGTGATACACTACCCAAAACCATGTACTAAATATTATGGACTAGTGATCACTAGGATATCTCCTAGATCCGGGAGTATGATCTCTAGTGTTAGGTGAGTGTAGAGTTAGCATAGATAACAAAGATGAAGGAGTTTGTTGGCTCCTCCCAACAAAATGTAAAATAGTATGACTAATATAGTATCAAATAATACTCGTAGGATATACTTTTATTAATGAAGATACTCCATTATCAAGATAACATTCTTAATTTTTTCTATGTGATAATGTTCTTCTTGAATGAAATCACTCTTTTATTTTTAATTTAATATCTTGATGTCCTAAATGAAATAATAATAAAATAAACATAACCCCACATGAGTTATTCATGTATTTATAAAAGGAGATAAATATATAGTAATTTATCTTAAATGAGAGTACTCACTATGGATATATGATGGATTAAAAAACATTCATATTGACTATAATAATGAAAACCCATGAGAATGGAGGAACTGGGTTATAATAACTCCAATATAATGGTTTTCTCCATCTATGTGAAACTTGAATTTCAAGGACACACAATGGTTGACAGAAATAAACATAATAAATGATGACATATCAAAAATATTTTTTATGACAGATGATTGTAAATAGACATCTGAAAAGGGAAGATATAATGAAGTTAACTATTTTATAAGTTCAAAACATGGGTTCCACTATCAATTTGTCAATGATTATTACCCTAGAAAATATAGATTGGACTAGATTTTTTGTAATAGGAAGTGTTTCATCCACACTTGGATTCTACAAAAAAAATAAAATATTGTTTACATTTTGATGTGTATCTAAAACTAGAGGTGGACTGAGACATAGGTATAAATCCATCGTTGTAGGGGAGTCCATTTAGAGAGGATATGACATATCAATCCATATTAGGGAATGTGATGTATTCCTATAATATTTTAGTATTTTATAGAGTATTTGAATCAACATTATTAATATGATGTCCGAAATTAAGAATATAAATTGTTTTTACCATATGAACATATGGAATGTTATCCAATAATCACAAAAAATGTAATCTCATATGTGTCAAGACAATGTAGTTTGATCATTCTATGAGGAGGATACCGAAATGATCTAGGGATGCTGTAGTTTGGAGTCACATAAAGTACAAAGAAGGTATATGTTCTCTATTTGGAAATCATGGGAAATAACAAAATACACGATTTGTAAATTCCTAATGAAAATAAAAAAAAACATTAATAGAAATTCCAAATACTTTGTGGTTCTATGTGAAGACTGTGATTCCTAGTTTATGTTTAGGGAATATGGGACACAATTCAATATTTAATGTTCTGAAACTTGAACTACGGGAGATCCTTTTATGATTATGAAAGAATGTCCAAAGAGATTTTCTTTATAGTTATATAAAATTTCCAAAGTTTTAATATTTATGATCATTCAAAAAATACCCAAGGTTTTTCATTTATTTGATATAAAGCTATGAAATAAATGAATATGTTAGACTTAAAAATAGGAGAAAGGAAATGTGGTCTTTTATGGTATATCACGGATAAAAAATGATACTCTTGGAGAAAAATTAACATAGATGATGTTCATGATTAAGAGACAATGGAAACACTAATATACATGGTCACACATAATTTATTGAATAAGGGATTATAGCTTCTTTCTTAATAGTTTAAATAGTATCCTATGATTTGAATCACAATTTTGTTTCCAATATGGAAAATTTAACCTACTAGTGGGAGCATTGTACATGTTAATAATGTCAAATTAATAGGAAGATTACTTCATTCTCAATGTAAGGAAATCCTTAACCAATACATATCCCACTAAATAGGATTAAATCTATATTTTAATAATAGTATCTTCCTAGTAGGTATGGAATATGGATATAATTTGAGGAGAAAATTTGTGATCGCCCAAGGAGAAAAGGGTCCTGACTCTAGACATGATGTTAATCGGTTCTATTTTCCTACACATGGTAGAGAGATGCATATGGATTGATTTTTGGGTAATTTTTTGTATTTAATTATGTGTAAATATGTATCCAATAGAATGGGATTCATGTAACATTTTTTTATAGAATATGCGATGAATGTAAAAATTACCAAATGTGGGGTGTGGTAGGATACCTGAAACACTATATGGGGTCCTCTACTCAAGTGATGACTTTATCATCACATAGATATATGTCAATTGATATAGTTAATACCATAAAATATATCATTATATATAGAAGATATTTTTAAAATAGTATAAAATTTTTATTTATTGGATGGATACTATTTCATTTCTCATCATTTTTTCATGGAGAAAAATTCAGAGCATAAATTCAAATATTGATGTCAAAAGAAATAAGAAATTTATATTCAATAAAATTATACCAAATAGGTCCTAAGCTAATCTATATACCTATAGATGTGTGATAAACTCATGAATTTTAATCCCAATGATGGTACACACAATTTCATATATAGACACACACATTTTATGTTTCTGATTAATGGACACATAAAGGCTTTAAAATTTAATATCATGTAGTAGGAATTATAGGTTTTTATAGTTTATATTTATCCTAATAAGAATATATTTGATAATCCTACTTTTATTATCATACAACTCTTTTGCGTATGAAATATTATCAGTCAATTCCTATGTGAAAATATGAGTCATTTTTAAGATGAGAAACAATGGAAATTGTAATTATACTCATGATACCAAAGGGATCATAAAGGGAATAACATATTGTGGTAGGAATATCAACTGAACTACAAATGGAAAAGCATAGTTAAGTGTATGTGTACTTTTCTGGATATGTAAGTCCAATTCACTCTAGAAACATGTACAAATGGATTATAGGGTATCAAGAACATTTTATAACTCTACATAGAAAAAAATTAGTATAAAATGGTGGAATTATGGGTCAATGATTTCTATATTTATGAATGATGTGATAAATAGGTTGAGGGAGACTGTTGATCACATTTTAATCATATATTCAACAACTAAACCATTATAAATGTGAAAATTATCCTTAAGGATGAACACTATCCATATTTAAAATATTGTTTCCACTAAAATTATGTCTAGAAATATTATTCAAGGATGTGTACAATGTACTATAGGAATACTGATACAATTGGGGTGTGTAACTTCCATAGACACTGGTGATTCCATTAATTAGTTAAGTATTAAATAAAATATTTAAAATATAAAGAAAATATGTGTTCATATAAAGTAAAAGAACATAATAATGGGGGGGGTGATCACTATAATGATACACCATGAAATAATAAATATATTAAAACAGTTCAATATGATTTTTATATTGTAATACAAATGAGAATAGGATGCATGAGAAAAGGGTAAATCCTGTCATTATGGATACCAGTTTGATCTAATTGGATTTAAAATTTATTCTTTTATATCTCAAAACATTGATTAGAAAATCAATTTCATTAATTCATAACATTTGGATGATGCTAGATTAAGGTAATGTATCATGGCACAGGGGGAGAGATAATCTATACAAGAACGGCATTTTCATAGTATCCCATTAATGGAGAGAACAATACTATTATAGAATGATGTAGATATTGGTGAACATATGTTCTATGTAGTTTTCTCATATAGAATGGGATTGAAGCTTAAGGACAAATTTATTAGACCATGATGGTCTGTGTGTTTAAGGTTGTAAAAATCTAACCACTAGGTGGGCATAAAAAATAAGAATGATTTTGTTAAAAACATAATATTCCATTGAATAATATGTATTTATAATACCTCAATATGGTGGATTAATATATTTTTCCATCATGATTCTAGGACTACATACTTAAGGATTTAGCATATACAACATACATCAATGGTTCTTTTATTTTATTGTCATCATGAGAATACTATATTGATTAGATAGTCATATATATCATTTTGTCAATAGATAACTAATGTTAATTACAATAAAATCTAATATAGTGATCATTTGTAAGATGTGGAAAAAGTTTATGTTCATTCTTTTTAGGCCATGGTTTTTTTAAGGTCACGCACCCTTGGTACACTTCCCATTATATATGATATTTTTTAATGTAATGTGGGAAAATATTAGCTAACAATTGAGGTTACATGAAACATATATGAGGATGTGGAAACTGTGTAATTATAGTTGTACCTAGGATAAGAGATTCATGTATCACTATCTACTGATGGGGATATAATGAAATCTTATATGTTTCTTGGTTTGGTGAAACACAAATACTAATCATGAACCTTTTTTAGAAAATGTAGATGGATATACCCACCCATATGATCATTGGGAAAAAAATTCACTTACACATTTTCATGGATAGAGTATCTGAGGAATATATATTTATTTAATACTATTTCCACAATTTATCAATTAAAACTCAACAATAATCACAAAATTCTAAGAAAAATAGTTTAGATTCTTTTAGGAATAGGTATATATGATACTTGTTTTATGATACATTTGAAAATTTTTCATTAAATGAACACCGATTGAATCCCCTCTCGAAACCATATAGGTTAAAATAATCCTCATAACCTCAGAAGCAGCAACATAGATAGTGGGTGAGCTAAAACACTTAATAAGGTAAAAAGACATCAACATGTCACAAAAGGATAGATAATAATCCTATAAGAAAATATGACTAAGGTAAATGTTTCCTCTTAAAAATATCATGGAACTATAATATTTGTACATATTTCATAAAAAAAGTAAAAATAATCTAAAATTAACAATCATTAATCATGTCATAAGATTTTCATTTAGTAAAAAACTTCATTGAATCATAATTGTATTCTAACAGCATATTATTGTAACATTAATAACAGAGATAAAATAAAAGTTAATTATAGAGCACAAAAAAACCCATTGTATCATAATATATTGAGGCAATTATATTTCCCACTTATTCATTTGAGAATTATATAAATTTCCAAAAATCATTTTTTTAACAAAAATAACTCCATGATTTATTTATGAACCAATAAGATTCCAATTGTTTATTTTTTTAACCTAAAAAGATTCATTCTATGTGTTCTAGGGAAATAAAATGACCACTCTATATTTTTAAAAAAACTTCCTTGCTAAATATTGTGAAAAAAATAATTTCACACACTGAATGTTGTGAAAATAATTTCAAATATATATAATGTGAAAAAATTCCACATTTTAGGTAACAAACAATCCACATTGTCATTATATAGTATATAAACAAAAAAAATTATAATACTCAACATTTAATAAAAAATATGACACTTTACATCATTATGAATGTCATATTAGACATCAACCGTTTCATTATAGGGATTTTGTTTACCCAAATCATGTTGGGGATATATTTGACCCAAACCATGTCATAATGAATAACTAAATTATTCATCCATAAAATCATAATGTAATAATCATTACATCAAATTGTAGTACCCCATGGGAATTACATTGTTGAAAAGAAAATTACCTTAAATCATCAACATAATAATTCATCCAATGTATAAATTTGGATGGTATCATAATAATATATACCATATGAATTATATATTACAAAAACAGTTTCTGTAATATATAAAATTTACCATTTTTATATTATTGGGTGATTGAATTTGAAAAACATGTAGAAATAATAATATTTTAAATAAATATTTCTATTAAAAGTAAAACATTTAACTTTTAAAAAATAAAAATATTTATAAAATTTTAAAACCATTTTGATTTAAATTTATTTAAAAAAAATCCACAAACATGTAAGGGAATAATTATAATGGTGAATTATTAAAACAGTGTCAAAAACTATAAAATTGTATTTGGAAAAAAAATTACCATTAATAAATGGGTTAAATTAATATTTCATTTTTGAAAAGGAATGTTTAGACCATTTAAAATTTTATACCTTTAAAATAATTTCTTTACAGATCCATGATTACTACATTAGTTTTTTAATATGAAATGTGTTGTGGATGATAATATATATGTTTATGAAAGCATAAAAGAATTAAAATTTTAAAATATTTTAGCTGAAACCCTCTTTGTAAAGAGGGATAACAATAATTATTTTTGAGTATAAGATAATGTAAATTATAAGGTTTTTCTTGATGAGAGAATCATGGTGTTCACCCATAAAAAAGGGAAATACTTCAGTAGAATCATGGTGTGTCTTGATGATGTGATTGATTTTCGGGGGATTTAATATTGATCAATATTTTATAATAGGTTCAAAATTATTATATTTAACACTCTTATGTTGACTTGGTTTCCAACGTGGTTTGTTAATGGATCTAGAAACACCCAAGAGTTCTCATATCTGTGATGACTCTTAGACATAATTTTTAATGGAAGGGGCATGTTGGGTAACATGGGCAATGACACATAAGAACACACAATGGTTGAGAGGATGGGATGTATAAATCATCCCACACTATTGGGAATCACTATTTCATACTCTATGACTCTCATATGTATTTAAGATATGTTCATAAATCCACTATTCACTCCAACGTGTCATGTGGATCACATTGAATTAAATATTAATTACAAGCACACATAGGTTTAGAATCATCTCTATGTATATGAATTTCTTCATTGATTAAGATATCCATATGAATTTGAGGTTCTTCAAAAATGGTACCCTTTTATGAACATAATATAGATTCTTGGGCCACTTATTTTGATGATGTTTGTTTTAATCCAAGTGGTGTGGGACCCTTTACATTATTGTCTTATATTAATACATATGCTTCATTGATGTTGGGATCACTCCCATAAGATGAGATTCCTGCATATCCTTAAAAATGAAATTATAATCCATATAGTTTGGTTCCACATATCAAAATACATCACCTTTTATGGATATGTGAAAATTACTTGGTAATATGGTTTAGTGTCATATGTCAAGGGTGTCCAGGTGAAAGGTTTGATACCAAGGATGGAATGAGACTTACATCGTGGCAGCCCGAGGGACCTGGATGGGATATTATCACCCATGTGGGGGTTGATATTACTCACAATGTTACCCAATTATGTTGGTGAGTAAAAGAACTCAGAAGGAATGTGTCATTGTTTTTTAGATGTGACCCAATTGATAATTTGTATTGAAAAACATTTTCAGTGATTAAGGTGCTTGGTTATGACAACATGTAGGATTCCACCATATAAATGTTATTTCATTGTCAATTAAAAAATAGTTTTGAATGGTTTGTGGATTATACTAAGTATAAGACCAATATATAATTTGGATCTATTGGATTTTAGGATCACCAGTAATGTCTAATATCACATGAGTCATGTATTGTGAGAGAAGTAATAAAAGCCACTATATCTAATGATCACATGATAAATGTTGTCTTCTGGTGGAAGGATGATTGATCTTAATTGGATAGGGAGAGGGCCTCGAATATGACCATATCATGTATTATTTTAGTAATGATGATAATCAAATCATATTATCAATTTGGAAATGACTTGGGTAGTATAATAGGAGAAAAGGTGCTACCTGCCATATGAATTTCATAGGGATTAATCGAGGAGGGATTCCATGCTAGTTTATGTGAATGAGAGTAAGATACATCAATAATACTGAACATGAATGATAAGTGTGACACCCCGCTACAAAAAAATAATGTTGGGTCCATGTGATAACCAGCAATCTTGGTACACTCATTACCATGAGAACAAGGACAATGAGATATTTCGAGGGTCCTATTTATAAAGGAGGATACCAACAAGACTATTTTGGTTATTATTATGTAGACTCATGAGCACAAAAGGATGTGTCTAAAAAAATAATTTTACTTATTAGGTGTATTTGAAAGTGGATGTTGCCAAATTCTATTAAAATTGTACTTGGAGTTGCCTAATTGGTGCCTGATTGTACTATTGAAGGAATTGATGGCAACTGAAGAGTATAAAAAATTAGAATTCCCTATTCCATGTAGCACCTTATTTTTGTGTGTTGGGGTTCCTTCCATGTAGCATTTTGCAACATGGGTGAGGGTGGAATACCTGATTCATTGTACTATGTAGTCCTGGGATCATTCAACAAATAATATTTCTATATGGGAATAGATTATTCCAGCATATGGTTTTTCTATGTGAATTTGGGTTCTTCTAAAATATAATTTTGTTATGTGGGTTAGGGATCCGTCAGTTTAGAAATTTAAAATGAGGTTTGGGGGTCTTCAAATCAACCATCTACTGACATTCCCCAAAGTGGGTTTCATGAAGGGGTCTTGGTTTTGTGTAAAACATGATGAATTTTTTTCGTTATTTGTATTATTTGAAATCCACATCATCTATAATTAATGTATCCCTCCACATTATCCAATGTGACTAAATTCATTTTTGGGTCTCCCCTATATACCTTGTTGGGTTATTTTATAGAAAAATAGAGGATCTAGATAATGGGATGACCAAAAATCTATGATGGGACAAATGGATTCGTTTGTAGGACCAATGAAAGGACACCAAGGCCTACAAATGATTTCGTTCATGAGGGATAGAAAAGATCATTAGTTCCCAGAAATTAATCCTCGTTCTTGAGGGGATGGTCAATTACTGTGATTGAAACCATCATCCATCCAAAAAATTGTTTTCTTTTCAATGACAAGCATTAATATCAGCATATAGTTTTTGAAATTTTATCTTCATTAGATTACATGTTAATTAGTGGTCGTTGTTGATTTTTAGATAGTGTGACCAATTATTCCTTCACAAATTTCCCTCCATTGAACAGTTTCTTCATACCCTTATTTGGATTATTTTTCTCCCATTAGAAAATTGATAGAAATATTGACATCAATGAATTATGAATTGATAGGACCCAAAAAATTGCACCCATGAGAATGAGCTCCAATAATGATAATGAAGGGGTTGTTCTGAAGAATAATGTGTTCCTTTTTGGATTGGTTTAGAAGTATATGTACCATGAATCATCATAAATGAATAGATATATTTAAAATAATATCTCATCGACAGTAAATGGACTAATTAAAATAACATTAATACAAGATTCATCATTCCAATATTAGGAATCATGTAATCCTCTAATTTATTTTTGATCTAAGGGACTCAAAAATCATTGTTGGATTTTTTAGGGGTAAATAGTGATACCTACAAAGAATTTATAATTTTTATCATTTATTTTTTTGCATATTTCTACTTTTTTAGAACATATAATCTGATAATTGACTATTTATTCATTGACCATTGGCGGGTTTTCAATATAAATTGTTTTGAGCATTGTTTTTATTATTTCACAATTTTAATCTATGAAATAAAAAACACTGTCTTTGAGAGATTGGACTTGACTTTTTCTGGGTACCCTTTATGTGCTCTCAACCAAGAGATTACTATTTATCATGTTGCAGGTAGTTTACATTCTTTAAAATTAGAATAATATAAATAGTATTTTGGGTTGTATGGATATGACAAGGAATTGTAGGGTGATGACCCCAATAGATCTTATTGGATGAGAATGTATCAAGATTTCTCAGACATGAATGAGGTATTTTTAAACGAAATATTTTATGATTTTTGAATTTTATACATGATGTGGGACAAGTAGAACAGTATTAACACCAACAAAAATTTATAGTAAAATTTTGTTGGTATTATTGATATATGAAAAGTATTTTTAAAGAAAAATATTCTCTCGATATATATAAATTTTTGTAGATTAATTATATAGAAACAACTAGGTAATACTGTGGGATGTCAAAAAAGGGTTCCTTAGGACATTGACCATTTACTTATGTTGTCTAGGTAGAGTATAAAAATTTATATTTTTCATAACTGCGGAGGGTGGAATGTGAGGGGAATGATTTCTAAAAATAAAAATGGAATCAATATCAACACTATCCATGAATGAGAGACCAATCCAACATGAATTTTTATCGTTTATCGAATCATTGATGCATGGTAAAGTTTAATATCGTCCAACTAGGACAAGGACCATGTGGATTAATGTATTAAAAATAGAAATTACAGCTATAGAGTTTAGGTCACTTTTCATTGACTAAGTGATAAAAAATTATTTATCTTCAGGATAAAATTTCAAAGAGTATTCAATCATCATCATGTGTGAATGGGAATGGATAAAAGATATATTATAGAGGTTTATGAATCCAAAGAGTGAAATTAGATGAAGAGTTTTTGTAGTTATTTGGATGTATAAAGGTATATACTAAGGAGAAATGTTCTTTTTCTTGATAGATTTATTTTTGAAAAATTATACAGATCCAACTAGGGATTATTTTTCATAGTCAAATTAAGGTGGCATCAAGATGATGACTCTATATTTATTATGGAAAAGGAGGTTTATGTATATTCTATCAACCCCACAAAAATGTTTTTCTTATCAAAGGAATGTACATAAATATTAAATGAGCATTTTTGTCAAATTATTTTGAGAATGGGTAGAATCAATTTCCGTACATAGCCCATACCCTTAGGTTGGAAGGATGGTTTTTTATTATATATAATTATATTATATATATATATTAGTTGAGTCTATATATTTTTAATCAAACTGGGGATTAATCCATATGATGTTCTGGGAAAGTTTCCCCACAAATTGATCTAACTGTTTTATGGTGATGGAGCATTAGCCAATAAATAGAGAATCACAAGTGGGTTGAGATGCATATTGTAACCTCTATTGCAGATCTATCTCGTGACTAGTGGAGTTGGTGAATTTAATTTTTGTGTGGTCTTAATTGGATATATGATTTGGGTGTCACTACATATCCCATCAAAGTGAGAATCAAGTCATACATAGTTCTTTGATGAAAGCACTATTTTTTTTCTAACACATATGCAGGGAAAGAGAAGAAATTTTATTTTTATAGAGATAGCTAGAATATATGATTAAGGTGTCACTACATATCATTTCATATCATGAATCATTATAGAATAATTTCTTATAAATTTCACAGTATAGTGTAATGATACCAAGAATCATCCATGTTTTTTAATTTCATACAGTAAGGACGAAATATGGATAAGTAATTTTATGTCATATAGATAGAAATGATTTTAATATAAAAAACGAGTAAGAGAAGTTTAACCAATGTGGGATGTTTAAAATTCCCACATACATGAATGGGAAGGAAAATATATCCCTGAATCCCTAGTTTCCCGGATATGGAAAAAACATATAGGTTAAAAGTATTTGGGTGTACAGAGATTGAATTGTTCTCTTTTGATGATTAATTTTCCTTTGTTTAATAGAAATTCTATTTGGAAAAAATACGTAGATCCATCTAGGGAATATTGTACATACCCAAACAAATGTGTCCTCAAGACATAAGGCCATCATTTGATATGTCTATAATTCGTTAGTGGAGATCCTAATATAATTGGTACAAATAGTATGATAAATAGAATAATTTCATTTGAGTAGATAAAAAGCATTTAGACCTTGATTTTACATAGTTTTATATGTACCATGTACAGTTCCAACTCATTTTATGAGGGGAATTTTTAATTTCCTTCAACGATACATGGACGAGGGAAGTCACCTATTTATATAATATTTTGTATACAGTAGATGGGGATATTTGTCTTTTAACATTGTGGAATAGACAAGAATAAGTTGTCCTGGGATTACAATATATCTCATCATAGAGAGTATCTAGCCGGAAGTAGTTCATGTATAATAATTTAGCATAACGAAATTTGTATGGAATCCATACATGTGGTTTTATGTCATATCCTAACGATGAAATTTTCCTAGAATAAAGAAAATATATTCCAGCCATGTAAAATTATGGAGGTCCAAGTGTCAATATGTATTTGGAGATTGAAGGATTCAAACCACACATAGTTCTCAAACAAGTTGGAACTGTTCATTTTAATGTCCTAAATCAAGTAGATATTGTGTCAATTTTATATTATTTCCATATAGAATGTAAAGACCCGTAAAATTCAAGGGAAATTTTTTCTTAATTTTCTTAAGAATTTTATAAGAGCGCGTTTTCTGACGGCACCTGATTCCGAGGCCCGTAGTGCCCGGAATCATTTTTCCGAAGTTTTGCTCGGGTACGTTCAGTGAACGAACGAGCGGGAATTCCTAACTTTTGATCCGGTGCTCGGAATTGAAATCCGAGGGCACCGATAAACTTGTAGCGCCGATATTCGCTTAAAGAGACCTTTTCGGAAGTTGCGTTGGTTGCGGGTTGAAAGTTAGTTTATGGGTTTTAGGTTTAAGTTAAATAAAATTTTGTGAAGAACAAAAATTATTTTAACGTGTTAAATCCTACCAAAGGGAGTTGGAAGTGGGACCCACATCCACTTAACCTCCCTTGGGAGGATTAAGTGTGGTGGGGCCCACACGAACCCCTAAACCTTTTATATTCTCTCAACTTCCTTAACGCCTCATTAAATGACATGAGTTATTTAATTTTTGGAGTTAATCCTTTTGAATTTCAAACTTTTGAAATTCTAGTGTGTTGATGTGATAATAAAATAAGATAGTGTCTTATTTTATTTGGGTTAATTGTTTGTTTTCTTGAGAGGTGGAGAGCTTTTCCTTCTTCTTCTTCAACTCTGACGAAGATCACGAAGAACGCTCAACTTGACGAAGAACGCTCAAGTTCCGACGAAGAACGCCGCTCCGCTCTTCTTCGTCTTCCATGTCAACGAGAGGGAACGCAACTTCCTCCTCGTATTCCCTTCGTCGACATAAGATGTTTCGCCAACGACGTATCGCATCGGACGCATCTCTTCGTCAACGGATTTGACGAACGACAACTGCGACGCCCGATCTCCGCGAAGTTGTCTTCCGTGGACGTTAGCAAATCCTCGAACGTATACCCAAGGTTGGGGTTGTTAATTTATTGTTTAATTATTTATTTCTTGATCGTGGATCTCGCATGTCTAACATGAGGCTTTGAATGTTTAAGTTGAGTTATTATTTAACGTGAGGGGGCCGGACCGCATGAACACGGCCGAACCCCCTCCATCGTTCTTATTGTTCTATCTTGGGGGTGGAAGCAAAGTGGCGTGGTTCCGTCGCACCACGCGGATAGTAATATGATTAAATTTCGCGGCACCGTCGCGCCGTGCCATGGAAGAATCATAAGGAACGCGACGCCGTCGTGCCGCGTCGAAGGGAATCAAATGCGCGACGAAGGGGCGCGGTGCCGTCGCACCGCGCCGGACGACGAACACCGCGGCCGGTTCCGGGCCGCGGCGGTACGAGGAGACCGCGGCCGGTTCCGGGCCGCGGCGGGATGAGAAGACTGGCGGCCGGGCCGCCGGCGTCGGAAGCCGAAGAGGGGACCGGATTTTCCGGTCCCGTTGGAGAAAACCGGCCGGCCGGATGCCAATAAACTGGGGGAATTAATCCCCCGGCCAACTCATGAAACCCCCCTCTTTAAGAGGGGGCGGTTTCCTTGTGGGGGGCAAAGCCCCCCGTTTTCTTCCAATCAAGCCCCCCACGTGGGGGGGGGGGGGCGGTTTTGCAAAAAGGGGCGCGGCTATATGCCGCGCCGTTTTTCCCAATTAGCGGGGGCTTTGCCCCCCGCGTGCAGCCATCGTGCGGCGCCAGGCCGCCGCGGCCCCCGCGCCGCCGCGCCGCTGGCCGGCCGGCCGGGCGGGCCGGGTCGGAACCGGGTCGGGTCGGCCCGAACCCGGACCCCCCCGTTTCGAAGCAGTTTCGGTATTTTGGACATAACATGAGCCACGGACCTCCGATCGACGAACCGTCTGCGGCAACACGATCCTTGGATCGAGAAGGTCATTTCGGTATATCGCACTCAAGGTTTAGGATTACTTTGAGTTCGGCCGGGTTGGTTCGTTCACGAAACCAACCGGGCCTTCGGAGCGGAAACACTCATATCTTGAGCTACGGACGTCCGATTGACGTGCCGTCAGCCGTGTTGTGTTCCTCTTAGTGAGACGGATCTTTTGGCATACTCCGCCCGAGGTTTGGATGCAGGTGGAGTACGGTCGGGTTGGTTTTGCTTTAAAAACCAACCGGGCCCCGGGGACGAAAATGCCAATAACTCTCAGACCGGGCGTCCGATCGACGTGCCGTCTGTTGCGTTGACTTCCTGTTGACGATACAGAACTTTTGGATACATCAACTCTGGTCTTTGTGACAGTTGATGTATCAGCCTCTCGGCTCGTGGAGTGGACCCTCCGAACGAGCTTGCTGTGTGCGGGAACCCTAGTGTTGGCTGCGACTGCTACGACTGCTACTACTGATACTGTGACTGCGACGACGACAGTACAGAGATCCTGTGTGGATTCGACGACGACGACTACAACACTCAGCGATCCTACGTGGATCAGTGCTACAGGTCCTGTGTGGGCCCGATCCTGTGTGGGTCCGATCCTGTGTGGGTCCTTGCGCTCAGCGGTCCTGTGTGAACCAGCGCCTACAGGTCCTGTGTGGGCCCGATCCTGTGTGGGTCTTTGCGGGGGTTAGTTACCTTTTGATCCTTTGTGGGTCTGACGACTTAGATGGATCAGTGATCATCTTTATCGTCCTTTGAAGAAGTATACCTGTGTGAGTTGAATCCTATTGCTTTCCTGTGTGGATTGTGTTGTGCAATCCTGTGTGGATTACGTTTTGCTTTCCTGTGTGGAATACGTTTACTTTCCTGTGTGGACTGAGTTGTACTTGGGCTCGGAGGTTGGAGCGTATTTTGAAATTGACGACGTAGGTATATGTATGGGCATATACCTAAGCAGTGTCGGTTATTACTTCGTGATTGTTCCTTTCTTCGTGGTATATCCTTTGTGGATTTGAGAGACCTTCAGGGGTCTCGGGGTCCCTACTGAGTAACTTATACTCACCCCTGCACGGGCTTTGCCCGCACTACGTTGTGTTGGTTGTAGACGACGGACAGCGTTGACCTTAGTTAAGGCTTGCAGAGCGGGACGGTACCTGGAGGTGGACCACTGGGCGGGACGTGCTCGGAGCGGACGGCGGGACCCGTGGAGCAGTGGAGCTATCTGTACCCACCCTTCAGGTGGGATTTCCAGTGGACAGCTCGGTGTAGCGGCATTTACTTTTCAGTTGCTGTTTTCCCTTTCGAGTTATACTTTACATTCAGTTTGGGTTTGTATTCTGGGCCATTAACTTTTCCGCACTTTTAGTTGTACTCTGCTTTTGTTTAGTGTTTACTTTCTGCTTGCTTACTCTGTGGTGTTTGTTTACTTTACAAAGGCAATGCCTTCCCTTTTTACCGGGATTTACGCCTTGGTGCTAGTCGCCAGCCCCTGGCCTATGGAAGGCGGGCTTGGGGTAGTCACGGCACGGACCCCGAGGGCGGGTCGTGACATAGACTATAATATTCTTGATTTTAATAATTTCACAATTATCATGTTGATAATCCCTTTCTAAAACTCTGAATACCACACAAACTATTATTGGTGTGTGAAACAAGGGGAGGAAAATGTTTATCCCACCAGAAAGTACTGATTAAAACGATGGGTATGGGAATTAATATTTTATGGTGGATATAATAAGATAAGTGATCCAAGTGTCACTATGTTCTTCATTATAATTAGAAACATTTCATAAATAGTTCTATAATTCGATCTCGTGTGAGTATAAACCATACACAATGTTGTGTAATTTTCCCCAGTTGTATTAATTTTTGTGGGAACACTAGAGATATTATACTCGGACCTCACTACGTATTCTATGATGAATGAAATAAATAAAGACATAGTTATTGAATTATATGCAGATTGATTTCATTTTTTGAGGATGAAGATGACTCGTCATAAAATTGGGGAATGTTTTTTCTTGTCCCACGAAAGGAAATTTTGGTGTCACTTAGTATCATTGGTTGATAGGAATCAATCAACACATAGTTCTAAATATTAACTCTATATATCCATCTGATCGATTTTTAATGGGGACTTTTTTATAGAATTTTCAGATGGGTCATGGACATATGGTTACAAAGTCACTATATATCTCATTGGAATGAGAATAAAGAAACATGTATTCCAGGAGAAACCATAGAGTATAATTTTATGTGGTGTAAATATTCATCCTTGCAGTTTAATGTCAGGTGAAATGTATGGGGATCACCATATATTGAATGAAAATATCATTATGATTGGGAACATGTCTAGTGATCTGGGATACCATCGTATCTTTTTTCAATAGGAATCAAGACACATATAGTTCATGACTGAAGAGATTCCTTAAGTGGAATTGAATCTCACACGAGGACATGGGTATTTTATCTTTCTTCCACCCAAATCTATCTCATGTGTGGTAAATCATTGGTGATATGTTTATTAAAATAATGACATAGTGTAAAGAAAATTAATCAATCTATTTTAACTTTATATATTAGGTACATTGGTGCCACACATTTTATCATCTTCGAATATGGATGATGTGTTACACTTTTTAAATTTATGTGACAAGAACCTGATATGCTATTTTTTATAGGCATTAGAGATGATTTTCCATTTAATTTAACATAATTTAATTAGGTTGATGGTGTAATTTCTTTATAAGAGAGTTTATTTTATGGAACTATAGGAAAAAAAATTATATGTGGTAAGAGACCATTAGTCAAATGAAATTTGAAAATCATCATATGATTAGTGGAATATTTTATGATGGCCCCAATGACTAAGATTTATGTGTCAATAGGTATCCTCCTATGAATGGATTTATTCCACATATATATCAATATCATGGGATGGAAGATGATGAATGATGGGTACGATTTACTTCCAGGTCATGATAGTATAGTGATGTGTAGTTTAAAGTTGTCGAACAAGGACATTGGTGTCATTGAGTTTATCACCATGCAACATGGAAAAATATGTCATTCTATATAATGTTATGAAACATAGACAACCATACTATTTAATAACATGTATATTTGATTATTTACTATAAAATTTAACATCATGCAATTGAAAGAAAATGTATGTGTGATTACATGAAATACATCTTCAAGAACCTAACATTTTTGGGAGTCATGTTAAGTTGTATGTCTATTGAACTAAAAGAATATTCTCCAAAAGATAAGACCTAGTATATGGAATAAGATATGTACAATTTTTATCCAAATTTGGGGGTTTCATAATGGGTATCATGGGATTCCAGAGGACCAACACCATCTATCCATCGATGAAAGATTGAAGGTGGTCATTTTTTTGAAGGCTCGCACGATCCAATTTTTGTGGAATTACAAAGGATGCAGGGTTTCTAATATTCTCACATCCAACCAACCTAATTCCGCCACAAATTTTTGGGATTTCTATTCTATGTATAACTATTTATAGATGTTAATATGTATTGATATAAATTGAACATCGATCGGATGGACCGCCTCTATCTTGATTAATAATTAGTATGGGGTTGCCTGTGTTTTAGTGTGGGTTATAGTATGGTAATACCATAATGCAAGGAGGAGATTTTATAGTCATGGATTTTTATTATTATTTTAAAATATGTGGAGAATTATTAATAGCGTCTAGTTGAATGCCTCTATCAATACTTTAGTCTCTTCATGGTAGTAGGATGATCAATTTTAATTGATTCCAATCTCCTGATAAAACTTCTCAAATATATATGAATAGGAATTGGTGTCTTTTCACATCACTATATTATTTGGGAATCTATATATTTTTATTATGTTGGATTTAATGAATCTTAAAATGTTTCTCTCTCTGATTTTGTAGAGTGATATGTCTTCAGAACAATTGGAGAAGATTTAGGTTGCAGTACAAAAGTAATTTAAATTCTTGGTCATCGTGGAAGGATATGTACCAAGATATCCATTATTTATATAGGAATTAGATACAAGTATTTGGATGTGTGTATATAATCTATGGGTTGGTGAATGGAGATAGTGTAAACCTAGAAGGAATGGATCTTTTGATTAAATTTAGTGCAATCTCGCTTCATAGTCGGAGTGTAGTACAAAACCCATAGTCTTCAATGGGAAGGCACAAAACATTATTGGGGGGAAAAGAAGTCTCCCATAACACCATTATATTTTATGAGATATATTTTTTTAGTTTTTTTGATTCCTTGTTTTGTACACTTCACAAAGATTATCTTTCACTATTCACAACACCGTATTAACTTCCAGTGTAGGCAACACTAATCTTGACTTTTCATACTGAAAATTTCATTTTCTTTTGATATAATTCATTCCATGAAAGAGTTATTATATGTGATAACAAAATATTATAATCTAGTCATTATAATAGAGAGTGTGAATAGTATAACCTTCCTTCTAATAAATCTGTTTAAATGAAAATATTTGATTCTATAAATTTAAAAAATCAATCTCTATATATTTTATTAGTGAAATATATATGTAATATATTCATGTAAAGTTTTTAATTATATATATATTTTTTGATTTGATATCAGTTAAAATTTATTTTTTTGGACAAAAGATATATTTTTTAAAAAATATAGTTCTACTGCCTTTTGATTGAGAACCCATTTAAATCTTGTTTTTATAACTTTTTTATATTTTATTTTGGAAAATAATATTCTTATTTGGTTGCGGGGTATCAAAATTTATATTGTTTGATTTTTTTTATTTTTCTTTTAAAATTTTAATTTTAATAATAGTAAAAAATTCTATATTTTAAGGGAAAACATCATTTTCATCTAATTTATTTATATATATATATATATATTATCATTTTAATTTGACATAAAATGTAATTGTATTTTTTATCATGTAATACAATTTTGGTTGTTTTATGTAATTTTACATTTAAATTGTACATATATACATGTCAATCTTTTGATAGTTTTAATTTCATAAAACCTACATTTTGGTTTTGACAATAAGATATAATTTTAAGTTCAATTTCTCCTATTATTTGTTTTGAATTTTGAAAAATAGATTACATATTTGGAATTAGATGGTCTAAATTATGAAAAATTATCAATATTATTTTTGGTAATTATGAATTGTATCTTTAGTAATTATTTTTATTTACCACAGTTAAATAGTAAAATACGTAAATAAAGATAAAAATAATATTATAATAGTATAATACTGTCCTAAATCATGTCCTTATATTATGGTACGAGTCACAGGTGACCATAATAACCCTTGGGCAGAATTTATGGCATTTTACAACTAATTTGGTGTGAAAATGACATGATATAATAATTAATATAAAGTAAAGGGAAATATAACATAAACATGCATATTTTTACTAAAACATTTTTAATGTGGAGATATATAACTTATATCATTGAATATAAATAGTCATTCAAAAGCTAAAAATATTTAATACATCATTTTGATTTATTTATAATTTTTAGACAATAAATAAATAAATTTATTTTTTACACATTGATGATACGGTAAACACCATATTAATGAAATATTATAATAAATGATATTATAAATATTTAGATAAATGTAATTTGAACATTTATATTCCATACAAAATATTTTTTTATGATATTGAAATGTGAGGGATTATTTAATTCTTTTTGTTCGAAGGAATCAAGTATTTATGACTTTATCGAAAATGAAATACTAAATACTGTCAAAATTGACATAAAAGTGTTTTTTTTAAATAATATTTTATTAAAGGTATAATAGTAATAAAACCATAAAATTTAGACAAATGAGTTAAATAATATTGAAAATTTCATTAAGGATACACATGAGGTTCTCTTGGAAACATTTATTAACTATATTAACCATATATTAAGAAAATACAAGAAGGCATGATAAGAGTTTGTGTTTATAACAAAAGGTTAAGGCTATAAGATAAGGTTATTTTGGGGGAATAAAATTATAATATCCTATTGTATGAGATTATTTTAACCCATCACCGTCTTATATTTTAAATAAATGAGTTCAATTCCATTATTAACAAAAAATCAATTTTAATAAATTAATATTTCATGATTTTCCAAAAGTGCCCCTCACCGCTCCAATAAAAGGGAACTTTTAGTTCTATTTTAATCACACCTCTAAATCTCCTTGGGTCAGCCAAAGTCTACCCAAATATCCTCCAATATTAACTTAGTTCATCTTATAGGCCACAATTTGGGCATAAAACCAACATAAGGAATCCTTTTCTGCAAATCAAAAAGAGATACCTGAATATGAAGTAGTCATTTTATCCATTATTTCAACGTTTTTCCACATCAACATCCATATCCCATGTTGTTACCATAATTAAATAATAAAAATATTATAATATATTATGATATGTTTTATGGTAATTTTACAACCATATTCCCCCTTTTTATGATCCCATGAAAAACAATTTCACATTGCATGCGTACGTACGGCTTACCATCTCCACAACGTGATATAAAGTGTTTTCACCTATACATTATTTTTATCGGTATAATGACGAATATAATTGACATAAGTAATAAATATAACAATATATTATTTCTAAAAAATTCATATACCATCCAATTCCATACCATTTAACCATCAAGGGAATGATATCGTCGCACGTGGGTACGTACGACTTACCGTCGCAACGACGAGATGAGATTCATTTTCCCTGTTAACCAAACAAGAATTATATTAAAGTATATATAGTAAATAATAATTAAATATAGTACATAATAATTCTATTGTATTTATGTATATATATGTTATTTGCTGTCTTCCGTTCAATTCAATAAGGAAACATAAATATCGTTCATGCGTACATATGACCTACTATCTCCATGAATAGTGTATTCAATTTAAATTATCTATATATTATATGTATTTATAAACTGATTATTTATGATACATAAATCATTTTTTAAATTACTAAATTATGTAACCAAAGATCTAAGTAATAATATCAAGAATAAAAAATCAAAACACACACGACAAATAAAATGATTATTACCCAAAACATTGCATTAAAATGGAATTGATATATAAATGGTTAAAATAATGTAATATGTGAATCATATATGATTTCATAAATATTATTATTGTTTTTTTACAATTTAATAATTTTTTTAAACCGATTATACAGGAGTTTCAGACACATAAGGAAGAAATTAGACCAATGATAAGGGATAATCTTACAATCTCATTATTATCTAAAATTTGTTTATTAATAAGTATTTACTGTGGTATATTTATCATCCACATCCATGTACCCTAAATATAAAATGTTATATCTATTCCTATTGTATTTCAAAAAATTTGTTTTACATATTGGTGAATTTTTTATGAAATTTAATGGAATGAATCATTTATTCATTTTCTATTTGAGGTACTTTTTGATTTTTCCTTCAGGACTATGAGAAGAATGTTTTTTAACTTATATGGAATTAATGGATTTTTACATCTTCATGATTCCTTATTTACAAGATGATTCTACAACATGATATCAATATTATTTTCAACTATATAATTTCCTTTTGAAATAGCACTTAATTTTGAAAAAATAAAACGTTTTTAAAGAAGAATTGATATTTTCCTCAAGAATTATGTTCATGTGTTTCTATCCAAATTATTTTCCTCGGAAGTTGAAAATGGTTTAGATTTCTATCTATATGATTAATTTTATTTGATTCTGTTTATGATTGAATTATTTTTATGAAATAAATTTTGTATTGATTATGAGGGAATGGTGTTTATGAAACAAATTTTATCTCCTAGGTTATGATATGATGAATTATTTGTGTTCTTCTGTCACATATAAGAATAATTTCATAATAAGATGGGTGGTACTTATATCTACCTTCAATTAATTTTGTACTGATATACATCTATTGATATATACATGGTAAGGATGAAAAATAAACCTGACACAGTAATTGAAATTTTCCACAATAATGGTCTTGGAATAAATGTCTTGGATACAATGGAAATCATATAATTTGCTTAATTTTTTTCCACAATTCCATGTTTTATGAATATTCTATTTTATCCTGGTTGATATTCAAGTTTGATCTATTCCTTATGTACTACAAATATATATATTTAATGAGTCATTGTTTTCATATTTAAACATTATGTTCATGTTTTAACATTATTATGTAAATGGTTTGTTTTATGTTCTCCATGTTTACCCTTACAGGGAATTTGAACTCACCGTTTTTTGTTTTGATTTCCCCAGGATATAAATAACAGTTTTAGGTTGGAAAAAAAATGGTCCATCATTAGGGGAGATGTTGAATATTATTCACCAAGTTGGAATATTATTTTTCATGTTTCTAATGACCCAAAACTAATATGGTCTTTGTGTGAATATTTAGGTTATGAATTATGAATTACTAAAAATAATTGTAATGTTTTTCTACATTACACTTGGGTCATTGGCGCTCCGATGTAAGCTACCTTCATGAGAAAATTGGTATCTCCCTTGTCAATGTAGCTGATTAGGACCCCACTAAGTCCCTTCTTGTAGTGGAAATTTTCAGGATTTTTTACACTATATTTCAAAAAGTTGAAATTTTCAGGAATTTTTACACCATATTTTAAAATGATAATTTATTATGTTCAATTATTCCTTTTCTGTCACTATTTTTTTGGATGTCTCTACTTTTATGGTAGTCCATAATGAGTGTCAGTAGGCCCATGGTAGGACCCTAAGTTTTTGGTAATGAACTAATCTAATTGATCACTTATTTATTAGTATGATGGAATGGTGAGAAAATCTGACGATGTGAAATGATAGTGATAATTTTATATATGTATAGATGTACTAGAGTTTTGGGTGCATATTCCAATGAATGTGAATAGTCAGTTTGTAACTGCATAACATGAGTTAATGTCAAATCTAATAGAAATTTTTCGATTAGTCCTCATGCATGATTAATTATAGGATTACCTCTTTTTCTGATGGTATAATCCCTTTTCACATTCCTGATGAAAAATAATGATTTTTTATAAATTTATTTAATGAAATTGTATCTAAAGATCTAGATTTACTGCAATGATAGGAGATTGATATTCTCATTTATTTTTTGTGAACCCTTCTAAGAGCCAGAATGGGTAATGTGTTGAAAAATTTAATGCTTAGGTGGGATTGAATCCCACCACACATTGTTGAGCATTTGGTCTTCTATAATCCTCTATTTCACAATTTTCGATGAATAATAAAAATATAACTACCATATCATGTGGAATTCTTCAATTAAGAATAACTCTTAATTGGGTAATTATATATAAATAATATTTCATTTATATTTAGGTTTATTATTTCAAAAAATATGGTGATTATTGTCCATTCATCACACTATGTTGAAAAAACATAATATTGAGCTAATTTAGGATGAAATTACACTATGTTAGATTCCTTTTCAACATCATATGTCTAATAATTTATTTGGGTTGGTTTCTATGATAGTCCGGATCGACCTCATGAAGCTATATTTAGTTCCTCAGTTTCTAGAATACAGTGATTAGCCCGAGGTATGTGTTCCCAATATCTGAATATGGAGTCCCAACAAAAATCAATGTTTGACTCAGGTAATATTAGTTTTTTTTCAGTGCTGAAATAATTCTTTTTCATGAGGAACGAACCTAGTGAGTGAGCTAATTTTGTATAAAAAACCTCCTTCCTTCTATAAGAAGAATTTATACATGATGAATCATGAAATATTTATAGAGACTATAAAATCAATCATGAAAAAAATTATTTTAGTGACATATAAGACACCTTTTCATAACAAATTGTGAAGCAAAGACATTTTCCTACATGTTGGGAAATAAAGCACTGAATATTGTCCAAGTGTCATTGAATTCCTCTAAACACATTGATAATTTGATGATGACTCATGCAAAGGATTGCCTCAATCATTTCATGTAAAACATCAAAGCCACATTTTATAAAAATGATGTTCTGAAATTTCCCTAAAGTAATATAGAAATTAATTTTTAAAAGTACATTTTTCGGTCATGTTGCCACTATTTGTTGAAGACAGTTTCAATATCGACTAGGTGATCATATCTTCAATAAAATTTTTCCATATTTATGTCAATGTAGTATTTGATAAACATTTCCAATAAGGGTTGTAGGGAATGATTCATGTGATGTTGGTATGTATCACTATCATTCATCAATACAATAGAAATTAATCAATATAAGAATACACCTTTCCCCACTAATTTTGATGTATTATTATTCTTCTCGTAGTATTAAGATTTTAATGTACCTATATTAGCCATCAAATATTGGGGAGGCTTGATATATGGTTGTTTTACTGATCAATAGTTCCATGATCAATAATAGGAAATAATCAACTGTGATATTTTGGTTAAGATCATTGAAATCAATGTAGGCTACAATTTTCCAATTTTTCTTCTTAAAAAATAAAATATTCTCCAGCCATTTTCGATATTGGAACTCTAAAATAAAGTTGACTCTAATAATCTTTTCAAATTCATTATTAAATTTGGGTTTTTCTTTTAGGATCTTCCTTCATGGTCATTTTTTATAGAACTTGTGGTCATCTGGAATGCCCAAGAGATGAGTGGCCATCCCGACGTTGAGCCTGAACATCTCTATGTATTTCTAGGGAAACACATCTTCATGCTTCTAAAAGAATGATTTATATAACTATTTTCCTTCAAAACATGTGGCCTCTCTAATAAAGGTGGGTTGTGGTCTTCTTCTATACGCAGATTTATTTCATTGAGTTCATTAATGATGGTAGAGGCATCCCTCTCAAATATATTAGAGGAATACCTAAGATCCTCCTCCTCCTTCTCCACTTATTCATATTCAACCTTTTTTTGTAGATAGATAAAGTAGTTGTATTAGCAAACCAGAGTTCAATGTGAAATTAATCTCTTGAGATTCAAAAGATAAAAAATGTCATATGACCCAACTGATAGGGTGTCATTTACATGAAACTCTATAAAGGATTGAGTGAGGGATGGGGAAGGAGTGTATTCATCATATTTGGGTGATAATACAACCATGTTCTCCACAGGTGGTGATGTATGGATATCATGGTGATTTGGGGATGAATTAAATAAATTTCAATCTGAGATATCACTAGTGTATCAGGAGTCATTAAACGTCTCTAAATTGTAGGAATATGTGATCATGTATAATATCATGAAGTCCATTCAATATGAAACAGAATTTGGAATCATTGGCCTGACATGACTAATGGGTAAAATTTACTCTCTGAGGAGCTATTTAAAGATGATGTATGGGATAAGTTCTTTACAATTTTGGGTGGTGACCCAACCAACACCACAACCCAGGGGTGTTTTTCCATCCATCAGATAGAATAAATCATTATAATAATGTGATTCATATTATTTTAATGGGATTTATTTATTTTAAAATGACATAATTTTTCAAATAATATAGATTTTGATGCATTGGGGGTACAATTAGGGTATTTCCACATGTTGATTCAACCTATACCATCCATGAATGATATTAACAGTTTTATCCTACCAAATGACAAAAAATCATAATTTAATATATAGTATCCAAAATAAGATCAATTCATGATTTTTCCGAGTGCATTTTTCTCACATTTTACTTATTCTTACGGTGTTAGTAAAGAAGGTGCTTGGATGACATCGTTGTAGACAAGTAGATTAAGTGTTAATAATAGAAATAGATTTTCTCTTGATAAATTTTCATTGAAATGTTTCCCAAACTCAACATCATTTATCCTACCCTATATGTATATTGTTCTTTTTTGACCCTATATATTGGTGTCTACCTCATGATATGTGATATATATAACCAAGTGAAATTTCCTATGATCAATTTCCATGCGATATTTTTTGGTAGTGGAAATGTCTTCTCTAATATCATGAGGCCTTAGTAAAGCCTTAATGAGTGCATACCTAATGTATTTTGAATGCATCAGGGCATCCGAGACTGATCAATTATCTGGTTCAATGTTAATTCTTTATATATATCATTATTATGTCCTTATTTTCAATTACTCTGAAGGAATGTATGTTATTGACAATGTTCATTATGGGTTGAAGTACATTATGTAGATGAATTAGCACTATAAATAGTAGTAGATGGTGCTGATGTCCTTGGTGGGTTAGGATGAACAAGCCTACCAACCCTCCGAGTGTGATCTTATACTTGTACCCACTATGATTGTTATTTAAGAGAGATTGGGTGAAGGTGTATTTTGGAAGATGTAATTGGATTTTTGTCTCCTATTACAGTAAAATAATGTATCTTCCTTGAATTTCTACAACATCGACTATCCTAGTAGATACTCAGTTAGAATTATGGATCCTACCTCAATTTTACCTTCCATGGAATCATTGGATTTTTGTGTATCTTCCATTATTTATGCACTCATGTGTTGTGATCTTGGGTTCATATACATACCCATAATCATATAAGGGTCCCATTAAATTAATTTCAATAATGTAACCAGAATATTATTTCCTCATCTAATGATTACTTTTCCTGGATAACCATTTCTATTGGTACAATTGAGGGGAGACCTTTTTTGTAATCCATGTTCATATTTTATAATAGGATAAATGTAAGCATTGGACTTCAAGTGGGTTTATCCTCATTCATTTCTACATATCATTACTTATAGGCTTCTTTTTTAACGGGTGGATTTTTTAGTTTTTGGGTGTGGGTGAAGTTACTTTTGTTGTTGAAGAAGTGGTTGGGGGAATAGTTTCTTTCATCATATATTGTTTGACAATACCATATGTTTAGTTGATTTTATTTTGATTCATCAAACCATAAATCATTGGTTCCATTCTACTATGAAATTTTTTCTACTAATCTCCTTCCTCAGGAGAAGAATATGAAACATACGCTACTTGTGCTGGTGGATTTCCCAATATTATTTCCCTAGAGTCTACCATTTTTAGGGTTTCATTCAAGATGTTGAATTTTAGGATGATATTCCCTAAAATGCTACAAAGGTGGTAAAAATATAGCTGTTCGTCGAGATATATTTGGTTAGTCCTCTTGTGCTCTAGTAGGATTGTTAGATCATTATCCATAATGGCTATAAAGCATTCACATACTTGATCATCCTGGAATGAGTGATTGTTCCATCTCTCCCAAAAATAATTCTACCAAGGTCCCCTCGACTAAACATAGTGAAGTGGATGATTATATTAATTCCATAGGGACACTTGATGATATGCTTTAGGTTTTGGAACTGGAATCTAAACAGATACTGGCTTATGAGTGAAAGAGACACCTAATAATTTCTTACACCATTCAATCGGGAATAGTTGATTTATTCTGCATTTGAGATTAGTTATCTCTATATAATTATCAATTGTTTAGTAAATGGTATACATATACATAAATCCAAATTTATATTTCACTGAGATGAATGAAATTTGATGTTTTACTTGAAGGTTCTCAATGAAAAGAGAGAGAACATATACTTGGGGAACTTGTAGGTTCATGGATTATGTAATCCCATACCATCTATTAATTCAACTGAAGAATATCATATTTTGTTGATGTTTTAAATTTTATAGTTCAATAGATTTTGTATGTTCAAGTATTAAGCTAAACTAAAATAGGATTTTCTAATGGAGTTCTTCTCATCCTATAATTTAATGAGTGGGAAAAATTGTGTACCATACCAAGTCATTCCCATATATGGTCTGAATGATTATTTGAGTTTCACTACTTCTTGTTTCATGGGATTTACCATCATGGGATCAAATGGGGAAAAAAGAGTGTGATATGTTTTTCGATGACTCATGACTCATTAAATATTATTAATGTATGACTTTTGATGTATGGAAAGGTGGGGTGTCAGCCACCCATTCAAGGTACGGTTTCTATTATGCTTTTATTTGTTCATTATGCTTCTCCAAGGCAACCAATTGGCATATATGTGGCTCGATGGTGTTTATAATCCCAATAAGAATGTTCCATAGAAGACAAGGTTAGATAGTTGTAGAAATGGGTATGTCCTTCCACAACCTATCTACCATTATTTAAAGATGATAGCTTGATAGGGATGACTTTTGAGTATTTTTATAAACCATTTCTCAATTCCTCCGTAATGTGGGGAAATATTGATATGAAACCATATCCGAGTCATAGTAAACAGATGGTGGACGAGTTGAGTTTGGAATTTGTTCTAGAAGTTCCACTCTATCTAGGATGAAATATTTTGTTGAGTTACACATGTTAGATTTAATACAATAAGGCTTTTCCTGTGGAGAATATTTAGTAGAAATTGTACCTTATATAAACTCAACACTGAGTCTCCTCAACTCTTCCATTTATTTCTCCAAATGGGATAATCGTTCATTGACAATGAGCATCTCAATTTCCATGAGGAGTGAGGAGGGTTATATGCTTACATGACATTATTATATTCATTGGTATAGGTCTTCTAAAGTGGATGTAAATAATTGGTCCTGGGAGTTCCCAAATTTAGGGCGATTCATTAGCCTTTTTACACACACATTTTTTTCTATGTAGTGTGGATTGTGTTCCAAATGGAAGAATCATCCATAAGATTTTATATGTTTACATAATATTGCATTCCGTCTATAAGATTTATTTACACAAAGTTCACTTATGCATAATGAACATTATGAGTCATGCTAGATTTTGAAATATTGAAGGGTTATTTTCTCCATTTTCTATATCTCTCCGTTCTTTTACAGTTTCATTATTGAGATTCATGGTGAAGAATTACATAGAGGTAATCTTCATTCATCCTAGTTATCAGATTTCCTATTAGTGGAAACAGGTCATGAGATGAGATGTACTAGAAGACATTATTTCTTATTTCTCTCAATATATAGGAAATGTCTAGTTTCAATTGAATGGAGGCAGAGGTAAACATGCCCCTACACTATTGGCTGTGGTTTATCAAGATCATTTGGTTTACTTTATTTGGACATGTTTATAGGCATTTTAATGGATGTATATCTGAAAAATTCAACCATCCAAGTAGTATTTGGTAGATCACATACTTTATTTTCCACTATTACACCCACCGGTCACATTATCTTGAAAATAATTGTTCATGTTTTAGCCGACTTCGATGTTGAGTATGCATATAAATTTTTTTATTCATAAGAAAATAGATGTTCCTGGTGATGGGATTCCCAGAAGAATAAATCCTATATAATTTTCATGGATTCTTGTTCAGGTGTTCCTTCATGGATTTCACTTTTACTAAAATACTAATTTTGAGACCTATTGAATGATGAATTTTTTGATTCTGTAATCCATTCTGATAAAGGATTTTTCTTAATACCCTCCATTGAGTAATCACAATAATATATGTCATTTTATTTGGGTTATGATGAACAGTAAATGGGTGAAAATAAAAGCTATATGTTCCCTCATACATGGATATAATGAGTAGGTGGGGTGTCAATCATTATATTAGGAAACTCATGAAATTCATTGATTCATTCTAATTGAATGTCTTTCTACCACTTGTCTAATCATTGTCACTGCACATATAAAAGGGATTCCAAGTCTACTTGGTAGATATTCTCTCTAAATATTATGACGTGGTTGTTATTACAATATTAAGGAAATAAGTTATCATTCCACGGGTGGATATTTTTCTAGATATTCAGAAAGATATTTTGTATGCATTCTCTGGATAATTCATCGAGAATGTTGAATAGAGAAGTGGTTGAGGGAAAATACATGAAGGGTATATCATCACAATCTAGTTATCCTCTCACAAGAAAACACCTTTTGATAATATTCTAGAGACTCTACTGAATGATGTACCCTGCATTATCCCCTATAAATTTATTTCTTACATGCAGTGGTCTACCGAGGGTCCCGTTGACATATATATTGTTTGGAAGGGATTAGAAGGTTGATAATTTAACCATTTTTTCTTCTAGTGGAGAATGGTTATCTTTTATAATTTATTGGGTATCTATAATTATTAGAACCATCTTTCGAGCAATCTATCCATATATGATATTTCTCATATATGACAGAGCAAGATAAAGAATCTCATTTCCAGATAAAATTTTATGTGGGGGGGACATTCATAGTGAATTCTATCACGGTGGGGACAACCATCAAAGATAAACATATGAATACAGGGAGGATTTCAATAGTGTGAACCCCGTGGAGGAACATAGCGGTGGATGATAACTAGGGGAGTATACTCATATTGAAATACATTATTACTATATGGAGTAATCTCTCAATGAATTCCATCATGGAGTGATCTACCATCATATATTGATGATTAGATTCCAGTAGAATTTATGTATTTTGTACCCTAGGAAGGACTTCCATAGAATATGGTAGCAAGGGGAAAACATTCTTATTTTTTTACCTAATACCATGAGGAAGGATAGAGGGAATCTCACAAAGAGATATTCTTTAATGATCAATAAGTTTTTCCCAAAAGTTATGCCTTGATGGTAAATACTATAGGGAGGTACTACATGAATGATTGTAACATTGTGGTCTGGAATACCATCACAACCCCCACTTACAATTACGTAATTTTGACATGGATTTTTGGGAACTTAAATAAGAACTGATAAATGATTCATGAAATCAAGAACTAAAAAATCATTCAGGCTATAATTATGTGTTACTCTTCAGTTTTAGGTCACTTTTGGAACATTTTTTATGCACTCACTTATAGTAAACTATGGATTCATGTTTTTTGTGATGCCCATTTTATATGATTTCATGTTCATGTTTCTCCCATTTTGTGTCCTAGATATTTATTTAAGCTTCCAAAATTCTGGAAATGATATATTCCTTCACTAGGGTGGCCACTGTAGTGGGCCACTATCCCCTAGTTGGATTGGTGATGTGTCCCCGACACTATTATCCATTTATTGTGGAATACTACTGATGAACCACTTGGAAGGGAGAAGAGAGACATGTCTTCTCCCAAGTGACTATAATATTGTTTTTATGGGTCACACCATATGATGAGGTAGGGTTATGGGCCAGAATCCTCAATATTTCAACTTAAACCATCATGTGATGACAAGTTTTTAATAAATTTTTGTTAATTGATGTTTGTCAACACATAATTTAGAGTATGTTATGAGAAACATCCTTGATGGGAATTGGAATTTAATTCCATTCTACTATCAGGGTTAGAATGTGAGTCTGCCATGGATTTGTAGGGGAGAAAATTCAACTAGATACTCTAAATTCCTTTGTATTGGCTTGACATGTTTGATATAATAGAGTATGTATTTTCATCTCCATGATGTTTGTCTCTGTATTTTACTAGAGGCCATGATGTGAATCTTTAGGTACTATAATCTACTATTTTCTCTGTCGACGAATTCGACATGAGGGATTGATTTAAATAAGAAATAATTTTCCACTGTATGAATCTTGTCTCTATATTTTATTGGAATGAATATTAATTAGGAACATGGATTATGTCCTCTTTTAGATTGTATGATAATTTCCCTTTGTGAGTCACCCTTTGGACATGGGTCCACATAACTTCAATTGCAGCTAGTAATGTGGTATCCTTTTTATGGTAAGGATACATAACCACATAATGTTGTTGTTAATTAACACTATTATGGTACATTGGGAGAGACCACTTTGATGCTAGTATGAAGTTTCTAGAAACCAAATCATACCGCTCCATATGGTAAGGGGGAACTCATTATCACATTTGGGGGAATGGTACAAATAATGGTTCGAGAGGGTTATTGGTGTCATCTAGTTCAGAACCACTGGCCATCATTTGGTGTGTTGAATGTTGGGATTTATATGATGTAGCTCCCATCTAGCTATATCATGGGTTAGAAGTGATCCATTTTTGTGGTACTCTTGGAAAAAAGCATTTGAAATACAATTTTGAGGATGTTTAGTGGCTGATTGAATCCAATGTTTGGTCACGGAACCAACATTGTAGTGAATTTTGGAATTTACCTACATGATATGATCTCTAAAAAAATGAGTCTTCGCATTTCTCAATGGTGTGATTGATTTTGGGGGTGATGATTGAATATTGAATAATAATTCGAATGAAGTTCATAATTCATTTACTATACCCTTTTATAAAGGATAATATATCATCTGATTTTGTTCATGGAACTAGAAACAACCAAATGTTCATGTATCTATGATGACTCATGGACCTTCCTTCTAATGGTAGTCACCCATTCAGTAACATGGCTAGTGATGCTTTATATCTTACATTGGTCAACATGATGTGATGTCGGGATCATCGTATCCTTTTTGGGTAACTATATAATATTCTGAGACTCTCTTTTAGATGTAAGATATGCTAGTGAATCCTTGGTTCATTCCCAAGTAAAAATTGGATCACATAGAGTTAATGATCAATTATAAGCATGAAGGGGGTTCATAATCATTTGTATGTACCCTAGATTCCTCATTGATGGAGATGCCTCTATATATAAGATTTTATCCACTAATATTATTCTTTTCTTAACTAATAATATATTTTTTGACCGCTCATTAGTATGATGTTGGTTTTAAGCCATTTGTTGATACACTCAATAGTTTTGTATTATCTGGGGAAATATGTTTCTACGAGAACAAGTTTGGACCCATAAAATGGGATTCTAATGTATATGTTTTAAAAGGAATCAGAACCCAGATAGTTTACTTCCACATAATGATGGAATATCACGTTTTAAATTCATGTGATGAGAACAAAACCGTGAAGACTAACATCATGAAGAAAGGGCATCTAGAAAGAAGGTGTCTAGCCAAGGATGGTGTGGGACTTAGACAAAGAAGAACCTTGTGGCCTAGATAAAATGTTGTATCGTTGGTGGAGGCATGAATTTATTGGAATTTTGAACCAATAATTATGGTGATAAAAGAGACCCATATAGAGTGAAACCCTATGGGTTTGATGTGATCCAACATGTAATTTGGATCATTAAACATTATGGTGATAAAAGAGACCCATATAGAGTGAAACCCCATGGGTTTGATGCGACTAGATCTCATCGCAAATAAGCTTTAGCGACGGGGCCATGTTGCAAATAGCCCGTTGCAGAAATCACCATTGCAAATAATGTTATTTGAGACTGGCCCGTCACAAATAATTGAATTTGCGATGGGAAACATCACCGTTGAAAATAAGCCTCCGATTATATGTATTATATATACATAAAATTTTTAAAGACAGGCTCGTCACAAATAGTTTTTGTGACGAGCCCGCAATCCCATTGCAAATATATATATATATATATATATATATATATAACGTTCTACGATGGGCCCGTCGCAAAAATGTATTTGTGATGGGCCTATAACAACAAAGTATTTGTGACGGGTAAGCAATCCCATCGAAAATATTTTTAAAAAAAATATTTTGTTTGACTATTTGCGACGGGGTCCTATCGTAGAAGGTCCCGTGACAAATAATAAATAAATTTAAAAAAAATTAATAAATTTACTATCAAGGAAAATTTAATATTTTTATTATTAAAAAAATATTAAAAATCTCAATATTCACAAAAAAATAAAAACATAAAAAAATATTATTATTATTATTATTACTAAATAAATAAACATTAAAAATATAACACACAAAAATATATATAATAAAATATTATTATTATTATTAAAAAATAAAAAATTTAAAAAAAATCTCAATATTCACAAAAAATATAAAAAAATAATAAAATATTAACATTAAATTAGTTAATATATACAGAGATAAAAAAGATAGAAAATTTAAATAATTCATAATACAAGGATAAATTAAATTGTTTTTAACATAAAAAATCACTAAGGGTCGTCTTCTGGAGGAGGTGGAGGAGATGGTGGAGGAAACTCCATCCCTAAACTACGAGTCGGACAACACATGTACTCCATTTTCTAGTGATACTACTGCTGCCATTGATGCATCTCCTACTCATATTGTTGCTGCTGCTACTACTACCATCGACACATCTACTTCTCGTGATGCTGCTTCTACTGCTGCTGCCGCCGACACATCTCTTATTGCTGATTCTACAAAGTCTCTATAAGATCATCTAGAGCTCGCAACTGCTCCTGATATTGTGAGCCAGATTATGATGCCTCTCCATGAGCACCTCTCGAGCTGGACACCGACATCCTAGCAGTACCATAATAAGTACCAGGAGTCAAATTTGACCCGATACCAACTACTCTGCTCTTCTCAACACCATACTAGGGCGCCTGCATCCATGTCGCCTCATCGAAATGGTGCACATTGGTCTGCTCAATCATCTCATCCTAACCCTCATCATGTGTCTGAGAGGTCGTAGCCTCATATGATTCCTTCAATTCCAATTTAAAATTAAAATTGTGAAAATATTATATGCAGGTAATTGTCAAACTGAAAAAATAATACTAACCACAATCTGACGTTGGCGATCACCTTTAATCTCTCCCGTGGTTGGATCATTGTACATCCTCCGATAAATGTCTAACTCTATAATATCAGGATTCTCGAATTCCTACAAAAATATAAAATAAACTATTTATATTTAATGTTATATAAAATATTCAAAAAATATGCTTACCAGATGATCTCTATGAGAACTGAATGTACGACTACCACCTCGATGTGTCACCTCCTATCTCCCATGGTTTGGTCGTACAACTTAACATATCCTCAAAAATCCACCACCAAACCAGTGTAAACATAATCCATCCCAAATGTGGGATGAAATGTACTATGGTCGGTGGGCTCTACAAGACTCAAAAAATTCTGTCACTCCTGCTTTCTTAATGGATGTCCTTCTCAAATTGTGAATAAACTGACTAAAATGGTCACACAAAGAAACCTTCCATGGCGTGTGCATAGCGTCGCAAATTCTATCATTGATAGGATACCATAAACCCTACAAATAATTTATAATATCAAGTTGTTAATAAAATAAATTTCAAAATAAATATTATTTCTTTACATACCAGCCAATGATGGATCATGTCGCATCACACATCAACGAGAATTTGTTCCCATAGGATCCATGGCAGAGAAAAATAATTGCGTAATATAGCGCTCCCCTGTCCAATAGCTACATGCGCAAAACTGTTAAAAAGAATTAAACAATCAACCAATTAGTATATATATAAATAAAATAATAAATCTAACTAAAATATTCACGTTACCATACCTCCATGTGCGTGGATCGAAAAAAAGATGTGGACGTCGCTTGGGGATAGGGTTAGAAATAATCAGTCATGCAAGACTGCGCCCCTCCACGTACCTCTAGAGCCACCATTAGGTTGAGGGTCATATGATCCCACATCCTCATCATCAAATGTTATCTCAGCCTCCTCTAACTCACACAATAGATCAGAGTCCATCGGAAATATAAAATGATTTTTGTTAGAAGACAGTTGAAAATAACTATTATATATAGATATATATTAGTAATAATTATAACCAGCATTTAACTGGGTCAATGTTCATCTTCATCCTCTTCTCTATAGCTATCAATGTAAATGTCTTCATCTTCCTCCTCAGCATCATCAATATCCATAGGCGTTTCAGTTTCATCATCTCTTGTCATTTCAAATTCATTTGTAATATCATTAACATCTTCATCACCATCGATCGTTAGTTGTGGGGTGTCGTCATCGATATTCACGTCTCTTTGTGAATCAGATGAATTTTGAGGTGTCTCTTGAAAATTTTCAATTCCTTCCACTACAGCAGATCCACATCCAGTTTGAGTAAACTGATTTTCCTAAGATTTCATTTTTATTATGGTCCACTAATCACTCAAGACTCTTGAATTATAATAGTACATGGCATAATAAATTTGATGTTCCTGTTGACAGAGTAAAAATGGTTCATTTACTATAATAATACATTTATATTTAATATCTATGATTCCATGAGTCGGATGAACATGCAAGCCTCTCTTTGTATCCAACCACCGACATTTAAACATTGTTATGTAATTATGTACTAGATAACACAGCTCAATAATTTCATCAAAAAATCCATAAAAGACAACTTCAGTTTCTCTTTGATGTGATCTTCTCATGAAAAATCCATTATTCATTTTTTGTTTTGATTCCCCGTATGCATGTGTATGAAATTTAAAACCATTCACTATATATGAATTATAAGATTTAACCATTTTGGATGGTGTGTTACGAAATATACATAGTCACTTATCAATTTTATCAGCATATTGAGACACCTGAAAATTTGTAAAACAATTATCAATATAAAAAATAATAAATGTAATTGATATTAAACCTTCAATAATTTATGTTACCAGTTTTTGAAACCATTGAGAAATTTTATTTGTCTTTATTCTTCAAGAGAAGCTGTTGTAATTTGTGGAAGATGTTTCTTGATATGATTATCATATAACCTACAAATAAAATAAGTTTAAATACTGTAACATAAATTATAGAATAAGTTATAGAAGCAGTCATAGGACAACCGATGTCATTTCTTCATAGTTGAGTAGAACATATGTATGAGCTCTGTGATGTTCATTATCAGAAACCCATCGTTCATGAACTCCACTGAAACAATGATTTGGATGATTAAATTTTTTTAATTGATTTTCCAATTCTTCATTATCATTCCCCCCGTTTCATCCCATGTGATTGTGTTTTGAGGGATACTGAGATTCCAAATACTGAGAGAAAAAAAATTCCCTCTTGCAAATAAGCTTCAGCAATTGAGCCTTCAACTAATGCTTTGTTACGTACTTTCTTCTTCAATTTCTGCATGCATCTCTGGAATGGGTACATCCATTGAAACTGTACTAGACCTCCACATTTATCTTCATGTGGAAAATTTAATATCATATGTACCATTGAGTCAACGAAAGCTAGCGGAAATATTTTTTCAGTTTACATATAATTACCGCAACATCTTCTTCCAGTTTGATTAGCACATCATAGTATGTTGTTGTTCCACAAATGTCTCATAAAAAATATGATATGTCTGTTATCGAATCCTAAATCATATAATTCAACAATCCTCTGAATCCAATTATAATAAGTCTTTCCATTATAACATGACAATCATGAGTTTTTAATCCAGTAATATAACCATTCTTAACACATCTACCCAAATTAGAAGCATAGCCATCTGAAATTCTCAAATCTGCAATCCACTAGAAAAATAACAAGTGATTCTCTTTGGAAAGTGTATAAGCTACTTTTGGATTCGTTAACCTCTATGATCTGGCATTTTCAAATAGTTTATGTTTTGGTCGCCTACAATTTTGGGCTAGATCTAATCATTCCTTTACAATATCTTTGGTCTTACCTGGTGTATCCAAAACAATATGAAATAAATTATCAAAACATTTCTTCTCAATATGCATAGAATCCATCATGAGGTAGACCAAAAAATCAGACCAATAAAAAAGATCCCAAAAAATGCTCCGTTTTATCCAATTATGTTCTTTCCCAAAGCCATTAATTTTCTGTTGGTTTACTGTTGGTCCAAATGTGATGGACAGTAATGAAAATAAAACTAATTTTAACTCTGTACCTGATATCATATTTGGTGGTTCATCCCTTTCAATTTGACCTTTTCTGAAATGAGATTTGTTCCTCTGAAAAGGATCATCGGTTGAAGAAATCTACGGTGGCAATCAAAATATCAAGGTTTTATTCCATTGACAAGCATAAAGGATTTTTTTTCATTAATACAGTAAGGAAATGATTTCAGCCCATGTGTACTTCAAACAGATGACAAGCCATATGTAGGAATGTCACTAATCGTCCACATCAATGCAGCTTTCAAAATGAAAATTTGTTTCTCAGCAACATCATATGTATTAACACCATAACTTTACAATGCATTCAATTCATCAATCATTGGTTTGAAATAAACATCAATATTCTTTTTCGGATGTCCTGAGATTAATAATGTCAAAAAGATATAAGGCTCCTTCATCAACATCCATGGAGTCAAATTGTACAAAGTTATAAAGAAAATCCACCATGAATACTGTCTACCATAAGAACCCAACAGATAGAAACTATTAGTAGAAAGACCTAATGACAGGTTTTAGACAACTATAGAAAAAAAAGTATGCAGACAGTTAAAATGTTTCCATGAATCAGTATAATATGGATTATTCAAGCTTTTATCACTTCAAATCTTGGTTTTGTGCCATGAAATCATTGATGCTTTGTTCTGAGACATAAATAAACATTGCACCCTCAGTGTAAGGGGGAAATATCTCAACTGTTTTACTAGAATTGATATAGACTTCCTAGTATGAAATTCATTATACCTCAATTGTCCACATGTGGGACAACTATCCAATGACTCATTTTCGCCAGAATATAAGATGCAATCATTTGGACATGCATGAATCTTCCGATAACTAAGGCCCAGATTACGAATCAACCTCTTTATCTCATAGTAATTTACAGGAAACATATTTATTTCAGGTAACAGTGTTTTAACCAAAGAATTTATCTTATCAAAATAGTTGTTTGGCATTTAATTATCTGATTTATTAGACATAAATTTTGCAATTGCATCTAATTTTCTTATCTTTCAACCAGGATATAATGCATCCTCAGCAGACCTCAACAACTCATAAAATTCAGATGGTTCCAACTCCAGATTTAAATCAATATCATCGTGAGTTTCATTTTGTTGCACAGATGGACCTGCAACATCATGTACTAAATTTTGAAACCGTGAAGGATCCAGAATCAAGTTATTAGAATCTTCTCTGAAACTGTGTTCACCATGTTGATAACAAAAAACATAACCTACTTGAAATCGAAACCGCATGAGATGTCCCCAAACCTTGTCAAATGTGTCAAATGTTCTCAGAACACAATTTTTACAAGGACATTTAATTCTTCCTTCTGAAACATTTTCTTGTTTTGATGATGCAAATGCTAAGAAATCTCCAACACCCTCAATATATACAAGATATAAACCAGAGCCATTTGGATTTATCCGCTGATTTATCCAAGTGCAATCATCTAATAATGACTGAGGTCCACTTCTTTGTTCTATATTCTTATACATAAAATATAAAATCATCACCATTTTTGAATAATTTGAAATTGTAAAAAAAACTATCTGAAAAAAAGAAGATAAATAAATACTACTACTTAATAATTACCATTAATTAAGGGCGACATAATTTCAAGTGGATTGAAAACTACTCTTTTGTCTGACAGCTCATTTAATAATCATCATTGATGTGTAGATGATTACAACTACTAATTATTAAGAATTATAACTAATTATTACTAATTATTACTCAATATATCTGATTTTTACAAATTATTAAAAATTGTCACTAATTATTACAATTTATTACTAATTATTACAATTCATTACTAATTATTTCTAATTATTACAATTTATTACAACTTATTACTAATTTAGAAATACTTAGCAATACATAGAAAAATGAAAACTTCTTGAATAATGAAAGGATATTTGGTAATCATCATTGTGGAGATGATTACAAATTTTCCCTTCATTATCCAAGTAGTTTTCATTTACTAATTTTTACTAATAAAAATTTATATTATCAATATTTATGAAAAAAACAATATTCATATTATTAAAATATTAAAATATTTATAAAATATTAAAATTATCAATATTCACAACAGACTTTTCTCAATTCTTAACATGTTCAAATCTCAAAGGGCCACCAATTGTCAGGTCAAGCACAATAAAAAAATTTTGTCAGCCTTGTCCAATGTAAACTCTATAATTATACATTCATGGTTGATCACCTCGCAAATAGTGTTGCAATAGGACGGCCAAAGTAATGACGTTCTCGTCACTAATAATCATCTCACATGACCCCTTACATTGATCATTCTTCTTTAAAATTTTGAGGGGATATCAATATCTTTCCCTTAAATTATCAAGGAAGAATGGTCTATGTAAAGGGACATGTGATATAATTATTATAAATGAGAAGGGCATGACTTGGGTTGTCCTATTACAACACTACATTTGAGGTGATCAACCATGCAAGGACAATTATAGAGTTTACATTGGACATGGCTGACAAAAACATTCTATTGCACATGAAATGACAATTTAAGACCCTTTGAGATTTGAAAATGTTAAGAAGAGATCAAAGCCTGTTGTGAATATTGATAATTTTAATATTTTATAATTTTTTTTATTATTTTAATAGTATTAATATTTTTTATTCATAAATACTGATAATAGAATTTTTTTTATTACTAATAATTACTAATTATTACTAATTATTTCTAATAATTACTAATTATTACTAATTATTACTAATTATTACTATTTATTACTAATTATTACTAATTATTACTAATTATTACTAATTATTACTAATTAGTACAAATTATTTCTATTTATTCCTAATTAGTCTTAATTATTCCTAATTATTCCTAATTATTCTTAATTATTCCTAATTAATCCTAATTATTCATAATTATTCATAATTATTCTTAATTATTCCTAATTATTCCTAATTATTTCAAATTACTGATAATTATTCCTAATTATTCCTAATTATTATTAATTATTCCTAATTATTCCTCATTATTCCTAATTATTCCTATTTATTCGTAATTATTCCAAACTATTCTTAATTATTACTAACTACTCCTAATTATTCATAATTATTCCAAATTTGTCCTAATTTTTCCTAATTTTTCGTAAATTTTTATAATTATTTGTAGTTATTCCTAATTCTTTCTAATTATTCCTAATTATTTTTAATTATTCCAATTTATTCCTAATTATTATTAATTATTCAAAATTATATCTAATTATTCATAATTATAGATAATTATTCCTATTTACATCTAATTATTCCTAATCAAATCTAATTATTCCTAATTATATCTAATTATTCCTAATTATATCTAATTATTCCTAATTATATCTAATTATTCCTAATTATATCTAATTATTCCTAATTATTTCTAATTATTCCAAATTATAGCTAATTATTCTGAATTATTGCTAATAATTCCTAATTATAGCTAATTATTGCTATTTATTGCTAATTATTTCTAATTATTTCTAATTATTCCTATTTATAGTTAAATATTCCTAATTATTGCGAATTATTCCTAATTATTGCTAATTATTCCTAATTATTGCGAATAATTCCTAATAATTACTAATTATTTCTGATTATGTCTATTTACTCCTTATTATTCCTCTTTATGTCTATTTATTCCTAATTATGTCTATTTATTCCTATTTATTTCTAATTATGTCTATTTATTCATATTTATTACTAATTATATCTATTTATTACTAATTATATCTATTTATTACTAATTATATCAATTTATTACTAATTATATCTATTTATAACAAATTATTACTAATTATTTCCAATTATTACTAATTATTACTAATTATTACCAATTATTACTAATTATTACTAATTTTTGCTAATTATAGCTAATTATTCCTAATTATTACTAATTATATCTATTTATTAATAATTATTACTAATTATATCAAATTATTACAAATTATATCTAATTATATCTAATAATATCTAATTATAAATAATTATATCTAATTATATCTAATTATTGCAAATTAACACTAATTATTTAAAATTATCACCAACAATATCAATTTATTATTAAAAATAAATATAAATATAAATAAATTGATATCTAATTTAATTACAACTAATAAACAACAATTAAAATTATCATAAAAAATAAAAAATTAAAAAAATATAAAATATAAATACCTAAAACATTGATATTCTGAAGATATTAGCGTCCTCCAATTGCTATTGTATAAAAAATTTTAACTCAATGAATTTTTTCCCTTCAAACTGAAAAATGAAAATAGAGAACGAGGAAGATCTGAGTGATTTGGAAAAACGGATGAGGGTATATATACAGGTTAGATTAGTTGCGACTGGGATATTTGCGACGGGTTACCGTCACAAATGGAGGTATTTGTGACGGGGCCCATCGCAAATACTCTTGAGTGGTTTAGCGCGCATGTCACACCAAACTATTTGCGACAGGAGACCAAAACCCGTCGCAAATACAATTCGTGCGGTTTATCGCGGAAGTCGCGCCAAACGTTTTGCGATGGGAGATGAAAACCCATCACAGATAATTGTTTACTTGCGATGGGGAAATTTCTCCATGGAAAATAACTTCTTGAACGGGTTATTTGCAACGGGAATAAATCCCATTGCAAATAACTCGTCGCATATATTGATTTTTCTCGTAGTGATATATGCGTGGGAGAATGAATGATGTCCCCAAAGAACTAATCATACATATTGGGTGGTTTCAGAACTGGCATTGGATTGATTCCATTTAAATAATTTATGGAGTGGCCAAAGTGGGTCCCAATAGTACAACAAACATATGAGATGGTATATGGAGAGTAAAATATCATTGGACACCGTATTATGGATATCATATTCTTATGTTGGATGGGGTTGTATCCACATATCATGGTTATACATGGGTGATGGTCCCATCTACATAGCATTGTGCTACATCAACCTTTGTTCTTCCCCCAAAATGTTTTGTTATGTTGGACAATATTCCACTAGCGTTAAATTTTTTATGTGATATCAAGTTCCTACCATGTATATTTTCTATACCCAAGGAAAGGATCCCTCTGCATAGTTTTTTACTATGTGTGGTGGTGGTCTACAAAGTGGCCATTTTTTTTGCTCTACTGATTGGTGTATGTGAAGGGGTCTTACTTTTGCAGAGTACCGAATTAATTAATTTTCATCCATTTGGAAATGTGGTGGTTTTATCTTATGTTAATGGGTTACTCTCAAGAAATTATCCACCATGTCTTATCTGTTGCATGTGTCTCCCCCTAGATCCCATAAAGTGCCTTGTATATAATAATAGAGGAACAGAATAATAGGATGACTGGTTGTCCTTGTGTTCCATTGGGATTCATTTGCATGATCCTAGAAAGGATTTCTAATCCCATGAATGAATTCATTCATGGGATATGGAAAAAACCATTAGAACATAAAAATGATTTTTTTTCCAAGATGATTATTTTCATGGTCAAAATCACTGTCTGGACCTACAAATTATATGGTTTCATTCACGGGTGTTGAAATAGCATATAATCGCATACAAATTCTCTTTCTTGGAATGTCATGAAATGTGGTGGTCCGAAAAAAGTTTTAACATCGTGGGTCAAACCCTTCCATGGAGGATTCACCTCCTTCAAATTATTTATTTATACTATTATTCATATTTTCTTTTTCCCATTACCAATTCATGGAATTATTATCCACCTTTCACATGGAGTTTTTAAGACCTAATAAAATGTTAAAATGCTATAAGACAAAATTGTATTTTTAATTATAATCCATATCATTGGAAGGAATAAAAAATGTGTTATGTGGGAGATGGAGATATTAATATGGATTGAAATTACTTTAAAAATGATATTATTTTTTATGAAAAAAACCATCATCTTAAAATTATTGAATTAAAAATTCATTATCCCAACTAAAGATGATAAATATGAATGAATTAGAATCTTAAGCTAGATGTGAACAAAAATATAATTATTAATTTCATGAAGAATTCTTATTAATCTATGAATAAAATTAATTTCACAAAAACCCGAACACCATTATTAAATTTTGAATGGAAATCCCCCAAAATATAGATTATGTGATGGATTTATGTGTCCCATAATAAAATTTTTATTTTACTCAAAAAATAAAAAGGTAATATATATATCCGAAAATTAAACAAATAGATAATTCACATCATATTACAATGAAGCCAAACTGCGATCCAATGTCCCATTATGAAATGGTAACGTAACAATAAGGGGGTTACCCTAAAATAAAAATAAATATATAATGAAATTAATTGTATTCATTAAACCTTAAATAAATATGTATGTGCGTATATTATATAAAATAAATTTTGTTTCACAGTAACAAACCTATTTTATTTTAATAAAAAAGAGAAAATAACCTTTATATTTAATCATGCATATCCATGTGATCTGTAAAATCCAATATAGATAATACAAAACTTTTATTCACCTTTTTCATAATAATAATCATATATATATCCATATGTAAAATATATTTATAATAAATTTTATTAATAATATAATTTAGTAGTATTTTACTTTCATAATTATATTATTTAGTTTCGATAATCTATTCCATAATAGTTTCTCAATTGATGTGTTATTTATTAGTTAAATATATTCAAAGATCATAATTATGTGACAAATATATTTACTATAATATTTTTTAAAAATAATTTCCCATTTTAGAATTTGTTATCAAAATTATTTATAATATTATTTTTTATGATGAAGATCGTGATGAGCTTGTTTTGGTGATTTCTTGATGAATAATGAGTGTAAATAATAATATGTTCAATGGTATTATAATATTTCAAAAACTATAAAAATAGTAATTTTTTCTTGTCAATTCCTAATAAACCATATTTTGAGTTACTATATTCATAGATGATGGAAATTTATCTCATTATTTAATATGGATGGTAAACCAACCTCTAACAAATAATGGATTTAATCAATGGGTTAGTACGGATAAAAATTTTAATTTCTGAATAATATCACTTTTATAGTAGCATAATGATACAATTTATATTTATTAAGGTGGTTAATAATGTAATGAGGTTGGTATATAATAATTAAATTACTATAGTGGAAAAGAAATACATTATATTGTGGGGTTGGTAGCCCGATCGTATGTATTAGTGATGTATTGTATTACATAGAACATAAAGAAGGTAAAAATTGGTTTAATACTTCATAATTTTAATATTTTTTTAAAAAAATTATTATATAATAAAATATACACTTCAAAACTAGATCATATGTAGGTAATGAAAAATGGATTTCGTTGCTTATGGAGACGGGTATGTATTCAATAAAAGAAACATTTTCTTATTTTGAACTGGTTACAAGATGATATAAAACACACTATTAATTATTATAAAATAATTTTAGAATAATATTATAATATATAATATTATAATTTTTGTATATATTATTTTCGGGGTATTATAAGAATATTTTTTCGGAGATCCTAGTTGTGAACAATACCTTGCTAATTGGTTGTTCTTCATTAGGTAAAAATTCATTACTCCAGAGAATTGTTTTGGGAATGAGAGAAGAATCTATACTTGGGTAGGGAGTTTATAACAGACTAGTGAAGATCGTTATAAATATTACTTGTTAATGGGTTGATAAATGCGGTGAAAATGATTTCATTTTATATGTTGAAAAATAAAATTTCTATAAATACCCATTTATGTTTCAATAATGGAATGATGCTGTTAAAGGTTAAATGGTTCCAAAAGTGGGAAATCATGAAATTTTGTGTGAGTTATAAATATTAAAAACTCTATTACTCATTTTCACATATGTTTAATCCTTTTTGATGACGTTAACAACAAGATTTTTAAATTTTATTATTTATTTCTTACAATGATAACTAGTTTTTAACAATTTAATTTATATTGTAATAAAAAGGTTAACCCTCATGGAATAATTCTATGTTTTAAACAGAAATTTTTGCTCAATATTATATATCTCCTTGTCTAAATAAGAAAAAATTAATTTTACCTATACTAAATTAAAAATATTTTAAAATTAGTTTGTAGAAAAAATATTCTTTTATCAACAAGTATTATTCATAATAAATAAAACTAATTACCAATTAAACCAGACAATATATATTTTTATACATGTATAAATATCATATGATATTCTTCACATAAAATATATCATTTTAATTTATTAGATAAATGTGAAATATCATTAACAAACCAACTCCTTTAAAATAACTCTTTCAGAATTATCATTATCTATAACATTTATTTTAGTGATTAAAATGATATTCTAAAAATAAAATATAACTCAGATAAAATATGAACTTGTTGAAAAAAAAAATTAGTTTTTTAAATACTTTGTTATGTAAAAACATATTTTTTAAAATAACTAAATAAAAATCACTCAAAGTAAAATATTAAAAATGTTTCCAAAATGAAATTCATTGTATTTATAAATGAAAATTATTATATTATTTAATCATATATCTTCATTTAAAAATATATATTTAGTTATAAAATTATTCAATAATATTTAATCCATTAATATATTGTTATAAATTTATAAATTTTTGGTATTAGGGAAATCATTAATTTTTCCAAATTCAACTAAAAATAATTTATATTAAAAAATATCAATAAATAATCCTATGATAATTTTTTACATATAGAATAAAAATATAAATTTAAAATTTAATAAATCAGATTCTAAATTCTAAAAAATTATCATTTAAATGATAATATAATATATAAAATAGAAAACCATTTTTAGAAATTCACATTTAAAACATTATGTGTTTTTACACATTTTTTAGAAATTATAATTTAATACAATATATATATTTACTAATAGATTCATTATTATTAAATTTACTTATTTACATTCAACTAACACGTCTGTTATAATTTTGTTTTGTGTTTTCTGTGAATCCAGCTATCTAACATATTAGAAATTAATAGAAAACTATATTCCAAAGTTTCAATATTATTCAAAAAACAATGTGGGGGGATTCATCCATGTATTGAATCACAGAAGGGGGAATAATCATTTGATAAAATAGAAAAACAAATTAGGATAGAGTGTAATTGGAAGTTTTAGTTGGGCATTTGGAGAGGAGTCACGTGTTTACTATTAATCAGGTAGAGATAGAATAAAACAATACATAGATCTAATAGGTAACATACATCAATATAGATCTACAAATTTAAATAAATATTTTCCAAAAATGGTGTGGAATATCTTCTAGAAAAGAGAGGCTAAAAACATATTAGTGTTCTGTCAATGTGTCAACACTAAAAAAAAATTGGTGTATGAATGTATATTCAATGTATTGAACTAAAAATGAGAGCATGATGACACTGGATATATAATTTATGAATAATCAATCCATTCATTATTCTTGGATTGTGTTTTAATATTTTACCAAAAAATTAATAAATTTGGGTCTACTAGTGTGATGGATCCCATGTATTTCTATAGTTATAGAGCCATAAAACTGATTTATGGAAACAAATATACAATATATTTAATACCAATTATATTTTAGTTTAATGTAAACCATAATAAAAAAAATACCATTAATTTTATTATTATATTGAGAGTATTATAAGCTATCAAATTTTATAGTCATGAAATTTGAACCACATACCATATAGTTTTTTATCATGTGATGTGGAAAATTTCATTGAATTATAATGTAATAAAAATCATCTCTTATTCTGAGATTCATAGAGTAATTCATAGTGGAGTTTTGTAAACCAAATATAAATATACACATAATACTTTCAATTAAACAACACATTAGTGGAATAATTAATTTAATACCCATCCATGGTGTTCAAATAGTACACACCATTATTGTAAATCACTTGAATATTGAAGGGGACCACCCATTTCATCTCAATTCTTTTAGGGATCATTCTGATTATCATGTTTTTCATACCAATATAACTATGTCTACTTAGAGGATATAATGAAAACAATAAGACAAATTTTATGTAGCCACATTTGGGATGGGTATGTACATTAATGGGTTAGATTATAAAATCAATTATACATCATGTTGTTTTCAATAATGTTGTATCTTTTGGAATGTAAAAAAACCATTAATTAAAGGTATTTTCAATGTAATAATATATATACATAGTATCTAACATCATTTGACATAGGTTGTAAATATTGTTATATTTAGCCTCATCATTCTTCATGGTTAAAAGGGTCTCTAACGAATACTTTAATAAAATAATATAGAGGATTAGTGTTTTTCATTTGATATTTATCATCTTAACTAGGGGATGTTGTAAGTAATACTTGATGGTGTAATGTAATCCATGGATTTTTTCATCCCACTTGAATTCAATAACATTTAAAATTATGCTAAATTAATACATACAAAATCATTATGTTTTTTAATGTATTATTTTAGATAGATTTCCATGAATGTTTTTTAACTCTTATATATCCCAAAAATCTGTTATTTTATATTATATTATGGTTATTGTTCATATTTATCAGGATTTATATCTATCAAAAAGAAAATGAAAACTGTAAATTTTCATTACAAAAATCAACATTCACTTGTAGTTGGGGTTGTCTTCCTATTGTGGGTGTAATAAATACTTTTTAATTACTGTAACAATTCCAAGATGTATCTTTCATTAGATGGATTTTACAATACAGTGTGCCATATAAAATTATATAATAATACTCTATGGGGTAATAATAATGTGATACATGTCCCACTTGTAAGTTTTTTATTCATTTTAAGCTAATGGAATCACCCAATTGTAGAATTTTCTCTTTGAGGACTAAATACGATGGCCTAATCATCAATATAGGCCATATAATGTTGTTTATATATTGTGTATCCATCAATAAATGAGAGATCCTATAATACATTGGCTACATAAATAAAAATAATGATTATAAATTGTAATTATTCCTTTTGGGAATCGGAATTGATATCTCATATGTCATTATAAACACTGCATTTCCTATTGCTATTCAAAAAAATTTCTGACTTTTTACAAACACTTTTTTATAACATTAACAATGAAATTTTATTTTATAATATTATCAACATATTCGTCGGCCATAGAAAAATTTCTAGGATGAAACTTTCTTGGAATGTTATTGTATATATGGAGGATAATGGGTTGGAAAAAATGGTTGTTGTGACATGGGGGTTTATCCATGGAATTACAATGTTCTACCATGAAAATACATCAAAATATTACATTCTGAATACAATGGGCTATTTTTTGTTATGAAGAATCACCAAACATATCATATTCATCCTTGTAATATACTCTGTGATTAGATCCACCTTTATTAAATTATCAAATTCGGATTGACTCCATGTTTAAATAAACTATAGAATTTTCTATTTCATCATTGTCAAATATATGTGATCTTGAGGGTGGTGACAACACCTCAAAATAGGTGAATATGATATGAAATCATCATTCTAAAATGGTGGAATGCCTTCCATAATATCTCAAAATCATTCTAGTTATTTATAGACTCTGTTAGTGGATTTCATGTTTCTTATACCTATTTTTTTTAAATGATGAAAAATTCATTGGATACTGAGGTATCATAGACAATTTACAAGAAAATTATCAATACAACTCTTTTAAAAACATATTCTAGTAATTAGTATGTTATCATAGGATATACTCCTCATTATATTATGGGAGGTTTATTCACATGTTTTATACACATATATACCACATAGATGTAGTAATTAAGCCTAGAGAACTCCATTAGAATTGAAATAATGATTAAGTGTTCAGGGACTCATTATTTCACCTCTACATGGTGGATATGTTGATGAATTATGATATTTATGTATTTATAGGGATCCATCATGAATATTATCAATTCTTTGTAGTCGTTTACACACTCAATTACTTTTACATGGGTATGATTCCCACTACTTTTTATGACATGGTCTAGAGCTAACTAATCTTACATATTTCAAAGGGGAAGTTTCACCTGAGTGAACCCTGAATCAACCATTGAGGGAGTTGATAGAGTTAATATTTTCATTGTTATTAATATTTTTTTCAATGATTTAATCCCTCAAAATTATTCAATTCGAGTATATTTTCATCGTTTATGTGTTATTGGTGTATTTTGGGCTTAAATGTTAAAATGGCGTAATTCTGTAACATTTACTATTTTATATAGCTTCTGTTTTTCGAATATAAATTTTAAAATAGAGATCCAATTGAAGTGAATCCTTTTTTAGGATTCATATGCTCTTTGGATTCAAATTTTCCTTCTGTAATAAAACCCAATTCGAAACGCAATGGTACAGAAAATTCAATCAAGTGGAGAACTCAGTCTGGCTGGCCGAATGGACCCCACTAAATTAAATCAACAATATCTCATCCATCCAACCATAGAATGAGGTTCTTATAGCTGGTGTCTACGTAGAACATAGAAATGATGGTTCAGATTAATTTTCATAAAATATGAATCTCATTAAGGCATTTTTTGGGAGCATCCAAGTGGAGTGGGTGAAACAGTGTTTAGCAGCTAGAAAAGTAATGTCCATTGATTCTCCCAGATCCTTCTTGAAAACATTCCAATGACTCTAATATTTTTTGGTTATATAGCCAACGTAATATCAAACATTCTATAGGAAGGGACCTCAGTGATTTACGGCCTTCTGGTGGGTAGAACAGAGGAAACCCTCTGGAGGAAAGAATCTGGAGCATCGAATTTTCGGTTCTTTATTTTCTCTCTTTTGTTCTTCTTTGTTTTGTAATGAATTCTTCATTACCCTTAATCTAAGTTACCCTTAACATGGTGGGGTAAATATTATGAGTGATTTGGGAAGGGAAGGTTTTCCATTTTTTAACCCTTGAGTTCATGTACTATATGTTTTAATATACTTTCTCTCTTCTGCGAAATCGATTTCAATTTCTTATAACGGTTTTTATTATCATGTACGATTATGGTTTGATTTTAGATTCTGGTTTTTATATTTCTTTGTTAAATGATCAATTTCTCCCTCCATTACATTATGGTATATATATATGATTGAATATATGAGGGCTTAGTGGTGAAGTTCTTGGTGATCACCGGTGTGTGTGAGAGGTGTATTTCATATTCTTGATTGTTTGGGATAAACAAGGCCTGATTGGGCATTGCCTAAGATAATTAATGGTATTAGCTTCGACTCTATCAAATATTGGAAGGATATTAGACCAAGATAAGATTTAGTTATGGTTTATTCTTACCATTACTATTTGAACAATGGAGTGAGATGAATCGATTGAGGAATCTCACTTTCATTGATATAGTAGAAGAGAATTGGATAAATTGGAACTGTAATAGAATTACAAATGGAGAACCAAATCTGACCTAATAAAACTTCTCATATAATAGTTTAAATTACTTTTTTTATCAATTTGTTCTCAATCATTTTCTTAAACCTGTATCCTTTGTTATGTTTAACTCTAGTCTCTTAAAAATCAATCAATATCTAAAAACAACATCACTTCTTTCTCTTATTTTAATGTGACTGCTTAATTCTTGTGCACTATTCTCTGGAGAAAACCTTGGTAACCTACAATAATACATTTTAAATTAGGTTATATTTTTTTCCCACACCCCATGAAAGGCACGTTTAAAAAATTGGCATCGTTTCTAGGGAAGCAGTGCTAACCACTAATTGTAAATATTTGACTCTTTAAAAAAACATAAAAAAATTTATTTTTCCATGTTGTTTTACAATGATTATTTATTTAATTCATGGAACAATTACCCAGAATTTCAAGAACCAATTGTTAAATCAATTTGGTTTATAGAGGATAGTGTTTCTTTCTTTTCTATACAGATTAGGGGAGCTCGCATCCGAATCATAAAGGAAGATGAATTCAAGGATCTCATTCAAGACCTTAATTCAAATTTTGAATACTCAGTGTTGGATAGATTAGCCAAAGAACTAATTGAACTCCATGAGTATTTTCCTTAATTTTTTCAAGAAATGGTAAATTTAATGCTTGAAGAATATGAAATTCAAACAAAAGATAAGTTTCATGGACTTCGGTAAGAAATACAAGACCTAGAGCGAAAAGTGGAATGCCTACTTGAATACTTTCACACATCCCATGAGCAACAGTTGGAGCCATAATCATTGAAGGAAGACACCATCAAAGTGGTGGAATTTGAAGTGATGATAGAAGAGCCAGACTACCTACCTCTATCTTATGAAATTAAACTATAAGAGAAACCTCATACTGAAGAAGAAATTTAATCTGAACAAACTCAGAGAGATTCTACCAACACTTGTATTTCCTTGGTGAATGTGGAAGAAAAATAAGATTCACCTGATGAGGAACATCTATAGCTACCCAAACGTGTTGATAATTTATTACAGGGAGTTAAAGGGAAGATCAATGTGGCATTTCCTAAGGAAAAAGAGACAAAAGATTCTTACTTTGAAACCTACCTCGAGCAACCACTGGAGAATGATGAAGAAGTTGGGAAAGTGGATACCAAGAATGAGGACTCATTATTTTTCTTAACCCAATAATAAAAGATGCATCTCTTTTTCTTGGGTGTGGATTTTAAATACTATATCCATGGATTCCTCAACCAAAATGACGTAGTGAATGATGGTAATAAGAAATTTTGTTGGTTCATGAGCAAGAAACTCCACCCACCATCAGAACGGGGATAACCAGCAGTGACTGCCCATTTGGAGGAAGTCAAAGCCCAGGGCCCACATGGGGGATTAAACCATGCTCTATCCTTCTTTTCATACTCTATTTCTATTTTATTTTCTTTTAATAAATTACTTATGTAATTTTCTCTACTTCTGGTGGTAGGTTTTCAGTGTGCAGCACTATGAGCATAACTCATGGTTGCACTACAAATAATTCAGGTTGTACCTTGCCTTTACACATTATTGGTTACTGTGATTCATTTTTTATGTATTATAACTATTTAAATACATTTGAATGCATCGAGTACAGTACATAATTAATTTGATTGGGAGATAATCTTTATATTTTAGGATTTTTTTAATGTTTTTTTTCTTATATTCAAAAAAATAATGTGTTTTTCGAATTCTGTGTGTTTCTTTTTCAAATTTTTTGTGTTTCGGAAATTTTTTTAGCTTAAATTATTATCATTGTCATATTTTAAACCCATTTACATGCGTGAAACAATTTATTCTATGAAACTAATTTTAAATAGATATTGAAAATGACTTTGTTTCAAGTTCAATTCTTTGGGAATTTAATTAAAATTACTCTGATTTTGGAATCTCATGCCACATATCGCTGTCTTTATATTTTAAATCACATTCCCATGAGGATTATGAACCTATTATTTTCAGATTCTTTTCATTCACCTCACTTATTGAGAGAACCGGACCATGCTTTTTTTAACTAAAATTTTATTTCTTCCTTTCAAAACTTGAGGGTTTGGGGTGCATGTGTTTTAAATTATTGAGGAATTTATTAGGATTGAAAGACCAATTTTCTGGATAATACCTTTCATTTTGGACTACCTTATAAATTTAATCCTTGTATCCCATAGAAGCCTTGATCATCATGTTAGGTTAGCCACATTATAAGCAAAATTTCCCTATCCAACCCGCTCTAGAAGTGAAATTGCATGATCTAGTTGAACATCAGTGTGGGGGAAGATGTCTTGTGTTGTGATAGATCATTTTCTGAAACTTTGGGTGGAAAATAATATTCTGAAGAGATGTTATTGCTATGAAAAAAATCATTCTTCTGAATGTTGGGCCTTTTCTGGATCTTTCACTATGAGAGAATTTGTTCCTTTCTGGAGGTTCTAATGAAGAAAAAAAGTTTTGCCATTTCTGTTGATTTAAAGAAATATTATATTTGCGAAGATTGAAATGTTTTCTTCTGAAATGATAAACTGTGATAAAATTCCTTAATATTCCATAATTGAGAATCTTATTTTCTACTACGGGGAGTGAAGAGGAGACCATACTTGTGTAAAAATTAGATTAATGAAATTTTTCTTCAAAAAGAGCCATGTCCTCCTTATTCTGCCTCAGAATGTTTTCACATATAAATCCTACCAACCGAAAGCCATAGAACAAACTTGTAAAGTCCTCATGATAAACACATGTTCTTGAACCATATCTGGTGGAGATGTAAGAATTTATCAAGTCTATGGTGACCCTTTTATGAGTTTGGATGAGAAAGACATTGCTAAAAAACTAAAATTTCTTTGATGAGGGAAAATGAAAGTGAGGTAAGTGTTTTGTGTGCATGGGAGGAAGAAAAAAAAAGAGGAATTATATTGAATTATCTGAAATTAATAACTTGAAATAACGGTTTTTTAGGAGGCGTGATATCGTTTTTTTCTTGTTGTCAAATGGGTGGATCTTATGGTCATGTGTTTTGAATTTGCATTCATTTGATTTTGATTCCGACTTGTCTAGGAGTCCAAGTTATTAGTGTGGGGAATTTATAGTGTTAATATTTTGATTATTATAATTATGTTTTTCATTTATTTAATCCCTCAAAGTTATTCAATTTGAGTATATTTTCATCATTTAGGTGCTTTTTGTGTATTTTGGGATTAAATGTGAAAATGGGGTAATTCTGTAAAATTTACTGTTTTATATAGCTTCTAGTTTTTGGGAATAACTTTTAAAATATTTATCCAATTGTAGTGAATCCTTTTTTTAGGCTACATATGCTTGGGGGATTCAATTTATTAATCTGGAATAAAACCCATTTCGAAACCCAATGGTACAGAAAATTCAATCAAGTGGAGAACTCAGTCTGGCTGGCAGAATGGACCCCACCAAATTAAATCAACAATATCTCATTCAGAAGACCTTAGAATGAGTTTCTTATAGCTTTTGTCAATATAGGACATATAAATGACAATTCACATTAAATTTCATAAAATTTAAATCTGATTAAGGCATTTTTTGGGCGCTTCCAAGTGGAGTGGGTGAAATAGTGGTTGGCGGCCAGAAAAGTAATGTCTATTTAGTCAGCCATATGTTTCTGTAATCCTATCCAATGACTCTCAAATTTTTAGGTTTTATAGCCAACATAATTTACAACATTCTATAATAAGTAACCTCAGTGATTTACTGTAGTCTGGTGGGCAGAACAGAGGAAAACCTTTGTGGGACAGAATCAAGAGCATCAAATTTTCTGTTCTTTATTTTCTCTCTTTTATTCTTCTTAGTTTTGTAATGACTTATTCATTCCCCTTAATCTAAGTTAACCTTACCATGGTGGGGTAAATATTATGAGTGATTTGGGATGGGGAGGTTTTCCATTTTTTAACCCATGAGTTCATGCACTATATGTTTTAAAATACTTTCTCCCTTACGCGAAATTGATTTCAATTTCTTATAACGTTTTTTTATCATGTACGATTGTGTTTTGATTTTAGATTCTGGTATTTCTATTGCTTTGGTAAATGATAAATTTCTCCCTCCATTATGTTCTGGTCTATATACAATGGAATAGATCCGGGCTTAGTGGTGAAGTGCTTGGTGATTGTCGGTACGTGTGAGAGGTGTATTTCATATTCTTGATAGTTTGGGATAAACATGGCCCGATTGGGCATTGACTAAGCTAATGTTGTGTATTAGATACAACTCTATCACATATTGGAAGGAGATTATAAGAAGATAAGATTTTTTTTTGGTTTATTCTTACCAGTACTATTTGACAAAAGGAGTTAGATGAATTGATTGAGGAATCTCACTTTTATTGATTTAGCAGAATAGAATTGGATCAATTGGAAGTATAATAGAATTAAAAATGGAGAACCAACTCTATCCTAATCACACTTATCATATAATAGTTTCAATTAAATGTTTTATCAATTTGTTCTAAATCATTTTCTTAAACTTATTTCCTTTGTAAATTTTAACTCTTGTCTTTTCAAAATCAATCAATTTCTAAAAACAACATCACTTCATTCACTTATTTTAAGGTGACAGCTTAATTGTTGTGCACTCCTCTCTAGAGACAAACTAGGTAACCCACTATAATACATTTTAACTTAGGTTATATTTTTTTCCCACGCCCCACAACATGCACGTGTCAAAACATGGTTTCAAAAGATGGTATTGAAGTCGATCCTTCCAAAATTGAAGTGATCCAATCACTTCCCGAACCCAACACTATTCGAGACATCAATTCATTCCTTGGTCATGCTGGTTTCTATCAGTGATCCATTCATAACTTCAGTAATATTTTCCTCCTACTCACTCGTTTTCTCCAAAATGATGTCACTTTCCATTTTGATGCGGTTTGAAAGAGAGCCTTCATTGAACTCAAAACTGCTCTTACATATGCCCCAATAATCCAACCCCCAGATTGGTCTTTACCCTTCTAATTGATGTGTGATGCTTCTGATAGATCTGTTGGGGTTGTTCTAGGTCAAAGAAGAGAAAATATTCCTCATGCCATCTATTATACCTCAAAAACATTGGATGAAACTCAATCTCAATACATTGTCACTGAAAAAGAACTTTTAGTAGTTATTTTTGCCTTAGATAAATTCCGGCCCTATATTTTAGGTGCCAAAATATTAATCTTCACAGACCATTCTTCTATAATGTTCTTACTCAAGAAACGTGATTCCAAACTGAGGCTAATAATATGGATCCTAATGCTCCAAGAGTTTGACCTTGAAATAAATGATAGACTAGGAAAAGAAAACATTGTGGCTGATCACTTGAGTAGAATATATAATTCTTCTCATTCTTAAATCATCGATCCTGAATTCCCCACTGATCACCTTTCATCTATCACTCAAAAGTTACCATGGTATGCCACAATTATAAATTACTTGTTTTTTGTTTTTCCAGAAAAGTTTTCAAAATAACAGAAAATGATGTTGGAAGGTGATTCAAAATAATATTTTTGGGAAGAAAATAAACTTTGGAAAAATGGGGAAGACATAGTAATTAGGAGATGTGTTGATAAAGATGAAAATTCCTCTATTTTAGATTTGTGTCACTCAATGCATAGTGGTGGCCACTTTGGACCACAAAGGACCTCCCGAAAGGTCCTAGACTCTGGATTCTGCTGGCCTTTACTCTTCAAGGACTCACATGAGTTCTATTAATCATGTCCCACTTTCCAAAAGTGTGGCAAAATTTCCAAGAGAAATGAAATGCGCCAAAAACCTTTTATTTTCTGCAAGATCATTGATGTTTGGGGCATCGATTTCATGGGACCATTTCTCCCTTCCAATGGATTCTCAAACATCATTCTTGCGGTTGATTATGTTTCTAGGTGGGTCGAGGCCAAACCCACTAGAAACGATGATTCACATAATGTTAGTGAGTTCCTAAAGACTCACATCATCCATATATTTGGCACACCTCATGCCTTGATAAGTGACTTAGGAACCCATTTTTTTAATAAAACCATTGAATCTCTTTTGAAAAAGAATGGGGTTGTTCATAAAACGTCAACTGAATATCACCCCAACCAAATGGTATGGATGAACTTTAAAATAGAGAAGTAAAAAAGAGTGCTTGAGAGAATTGTAAAACCCACCTGAAAATACTGGCCTGAAAGAATTGGTGAAGCACGTTGGGCTTATCGAACTGCCTATAAAACGCCCATTGGAATGTCTCCTTTTAGGATAGTTTTTGGTAAAGCATGTCATCTACTAGTTGAAATCCAACATTAGTCTTTTTGGGATGTTAAAACCTATAGTTTTGATTTTGATAAATCTGGTGAAGAAAGATTGTTGCAATTGGATGAACTAGAGGAGCTTAGACATGAATCCTATGAGAATTCCAATCTGTACAAAGAGAAGTCTATGTTACTCCATGATAAACACATCCTGATAAAGGTATTTCATGTAGGTGAAAAGGTAATGCTCTTTAATTTTAAATTTCGGCTTCTCCCAGGTAAGCTTAATTCTTATAGGTAAGGTCCTTTTGTAATTACTAATGTTTACCCATTTGGTGCGGTGCGAGTCCAAGACCCCTCTTCCAAAAGGACATTCACGGTTAATGGACATCTGTTAAAGCATCACCCTGAGAGGATGTATAATCCTAGATCAACATCTACTTACACTACATCCCCAACTTCTCTAGCCGACCTACCACTAGATGGAGATGGCGACCCGCCAAATCCAAACCATGGGGAACCTCTTTCCCTTTACTCTCTCTATATCTCTTCCTCTCTCTACCTATTTCTTCTTCTTCCTCTTTATTTCATTTTTTACCATATTCTTTATCAAAACCATTCTTTTTCACTTTCTATTTTTTGAGGGTGTATATTTTTAAAAAACAACAATAAAAAACCTAAAAAAACAATCACATAAAAAATACAAAAAAATAATGAGTCATGCTTACTCACCATCGATTGTTAAAAATTTTTCCAACCATTTTGGGGAGTTAACAGACATGTTTTCATCTAAATTTTTTTGTATTTTCATCATGACTATAGGTAACTAATTTTGTGTCAGAATTAACAAATTTTAAATTCTCAATTATTGATTTGGAAAATAATTTTCCCAAACTATGAGGAACAACATTTTCTTTCATTCCAAGGCCACCTATGGACATCATTTCAAAATGTGTGTTTTCAACCCCATTTTTTGAGTCTTGATTTTGTGAACCTTCGAGGTGAATTTCTTACCTTAGTGTCCATTAATATGATAGAGGCATTCTCTAAACCACATGAGTATCACAATAGCCAAACAGACTCCCATTTACATTACATTAATCCTCTTTTTGAAAGCCCCTTCGAGCCAATGAAAACTATTTCTTTGAGAGACACATTAAAAGACTAATACCTTTTCTCACCCAATATCAACATGTGTTTTCATTTCATAATTTTTTGAAATTTAAGTGTGGGGGGAATGGATGTCATTTTTTTTGGTACCCGATTATTGATTTTTAACGAGTTATCATCTTCTTGAGGGAATGAATCCATTTCAGTGTGAGGGAGAGGTTGTCATTCAATGTCTTTTTGGGAATTTAATGTACTCCGATTTATGTAATTCTGTAAATGTTATTGACAAGTCTTCAAATAAATAAAAAATGATCAAACAAATTTGCAAAAAATGGGTTGTGTCTTGGTTAAGTAAAAAATAACTCTTACTAAACCTTTGATCTTGTTATAACTATTAAAATTGGTATCGTGAGGAGATCTATCATGTGTTGGGATATGAGTGGGAGATCTGTTTCATGGTCAACATTCTAAAAAACACCGAAAAAAAGGAAAATAAAAAAAGAACACTTGAATTGTATTATTATTTGGAGAAGTTTTTTGTTTTGTAAATATTTCATCGTCTCATTACCATCATACTTTCATCCCCTATTGTGTCTTTTTTCACACAATCATTCCCTTGTAAATATGTGTTTTCATTTCCTTCCATGTTTTATTTCAAAAAAATTTGCACTGCATTTTCTATGTTGGTGTTTTAACCCTCTTCTTCTCTCTCTTGGTCATTATATTCCTATTGTCTCATAGCCATAGAAAAAACACCTTAAAAATACCTCTTTATTCTTGTTCACTTTGTATAAGTATTAGAAGATGAGAGCTTTTTCAAACTCTAAGATTTTCACTTTTGGATGGTGAAGGAGTGAACCTTCACAAATGAATTTTATCATCTTGAGAGGTGTGTGTTTTGAGTGTCCACATTTTACATTTCTAAATTTGAGCATGAAAAACTTAATTATATTTGGAACATTTTTTATTTAAAAACATGGTGTGGATTTCAAAATGGATGAGTGAAATAGTCTAAAACTCTAGTTATTGAAGAAAAAAAATTAATATTTATTGATGAGTGAAAATGATTTTGTCATGTTTTTATATTTTTTGCACATAATGACATGCACAAAACTATGTATGGCGAAGTTGATGTTATTAATATTTTTCATAACTTATTATATACGCCTTTACTTATTTTATATGAAATGGGCATAATTTGTGTGAAATATTAAGGTATTAATACTAAGTATACTTTTTGAGCATTTTTAGAAGTAGTCCAATTGAATCAGTATACTATTTCTTTATAAATCTCACCCAGATGATCCTAAATGTTTGGTTCTTGTTTTTTAGGATTCCCTGTACAATATAAAACATTTCATTAGAAGGGATCATGACACAATTTTTCCATTTGAAGGGTCATATGTACCATACAAGGAGGCCTAATGAATCTTTGAACAAACTGGACCAGCCTTGAAGATTGATTTACTGGGCTCCATCAGGAAGTCCAAAAACATTCATTATCCACCATAATTCTGGAAACACTAAATTTCATTTTGAATAACAATTTCAATGACCAAATCTAAATACAAGGTTCCCAACTGATTTATTTAAACTCATCCCACCATTCTGGTCGGGAATTGAAATCATCACACAAATGTTGACTTTTCACCTGATTTAGACTTCCATGAAAGACGATATTTTTCAGTGTGAAATCCAAGATATAGGTGGCCAAAATTGTTGAAGAAATTATTTTTATTTGAGGGCATCATAATATGAAAAAACCGATTCACATTTCGGCCATTGAAAAGTCTAGATTGAAATAGACATAATGACATTATTTATTAGAACTGCCATAACTTTGGCTAAAAAAGTCTATAGGCGGCCAAATTTTTAGAGAGGACAGAAGACATCCATATATACATCTTTCAAGAAGACACCATCTCGTGATCCATCTATCTATATTGGTAAATCTGTGGTTCAAGAGGAGGTACAGTTTTGGAATACAAACAGGCCACAAACTTGGGCAAAAAATACACCCCCTCGTCTCATTCCAAGAGGTTGTCACTTCAGCACATAAGGAGGAGGTTTGGCATTACTAGAGCCTTTAAAATTCTTTGGGAGGATATTCTTTGATCATGTATCAACAAGACAGACCTCTCCTCCACTTTTCTTTCATTTTTGTTTATGTTTTCTTTCAATTGTAATTGTGTAACATTGATTTCATTTCAATCAAATTTTAGTTATTCTTTTTTATTAAATACCTATTATTATTCTCCACCTTATTTAGTATTCTATTAATGGTCTTAAAATAGTTTTAATCATTTTAAATTACAGTCCCTTATTTTTCTTCCTCATTCAATTGAAATTCCATTTTTGACTCTCAAAATCTTTCGTGTGTTTGTTCGGCACACTACTCCTTTCTTGTCCCTTTCTTTTTATAATATTATTAAAACGTCACCATAAAAATTAAACCTAGATTATCAAAAATCATAATGGCTGAGTAAATATACTATTGGGGTGAGTTATAATCTGGGGATGTTAAGTGATTGAGAGTTTTTTCTCGATGAGTATTCTTTAAATTGATATTGTGTATCTTATACTTAATATTTCATGGATTAATGATATGTTTTGTTTAACAAGTGGTTTCCATGGATTATTGGAACCATAAATACACTACCATACATAAGTTTTGATTTTGATTAGAACACTATGTTAAGTTAATCCTTGGATTAAAGTCTTAACAGTTAGGAATTCTGATCAACGTCAACTTATGACATGTGTGTTAATTTAATGCAATACAAAGCAAGGCTCAAGGATATCACAAGCTTAGCTCCCCAATAATGAACTCACCCCAATATTCATATATTTGTTAAATCAAGAATCAACCATAAATTATTTCAATTTAGATCTGCAAACAAACCCCACCAATCAAAATACAATCAACTAAAACTAAATTACTATTACGAGTTATCATCACCCATGATTCGACCCGAGTGCTGCTATACACATTAGCAAAGCACAAGAACTTTGACCGGTCGATAGGTGATAATCGGCCACACATTTCAGGAGTATTTGATGTTTTTTCTTAGTGTATCTGTTCTTATTTTCTTTATTGTTATGTTAAATTGTAATACATTATATTGAAATGGTTAATTTAAATTATTTCAATTTGTAATTATTTATTTTTTTATATCAATTCATTTATATGGGCACTGTCATTGCTCATATTATTGGATAAATTTTATTATAAATTTGGAAATATTTTTTTATAATTTTTTGTTTGTAGAAATTTTTATATATAGGAATCAATATCTTCTTTTCCAATAAATTTGATAAATGAACACACACTATTTTTACAACCTTACTTGAAGGTATTGGTTTTATATCAATAATTTCATGTGACTATCCCATTCCTTTTTACCAGCCTGATTAGAAAAATGATTGAACATCATGTATGTCAACTGAGAAAAATAGAAATTGACCGTATGAACAGTAAATCAACGACATCATTTACAAATTTACCACAACACGTGGAAATCAACTCCGAGTTATATTATACACCTATATTGAGTTAAAATATGTTAATTTTATATTGGTCATAAGGTAAAAGGGGTAACTATTAGATTGAGAATATGTTGATGTTTATATATAAGTAACCCCACAACATGTTCAATAGTTCATTGAATATTCTTTCTTTTTAGAAATATATAATACTCTATTTATTATTTATTTGTTTTAAAATATATTAATGATTGATTTTAAAAAAAATTACCATTTCAATTAAATTCAAAATTAAATATAGAGTATATTGAATTTTTACAAAAATCATTATACGACGTAGAAATTGACAATAATATAGATACAATAATATTGGTCCATGTTCAAATAAAATAACTATTCAAGTGGTAAGAATATGGAAATATTCTATAATATTGAAAATTTAAATATAAGAATTATATATTTTGTGATTTTTAATGGTTAATAATCAGAGAGATACTTTTAGATCCATTAATAATGTTAATATTTCTATATTTTTATAACTACATTAGATTTATTTATATAGACCCATGAAACATTCATTTTTTTCAGAGATATGTGTTTGTAGTTTTATAAGAATTTATAATATTCACTTAGACTATTTACTTATCTCCAAAATAGAAACCCAAATATGTTTTATATGTCTATAAAAAGAATAAAAATTATAATATCATTAATAAAATCAATTATAAGTAAAAAATGAAATGAAATTCGGATTATAGAATTTCAATTGTTTTGAATATGATGGATATTTCAATAAATTTTATTCCTCTAGATTGCCAAAAAAATGGTTTCATAAGATGGAAAAACAAAACTATCCATGAAATCACTAGTACTATAACAAATTAACACCTTAAACAAATCTATTTTATGGATAAATCGATCGAAATTTCATTCTATATCTTAAATAGTGTTTATATTAGACTCAAGAAAAATAAAATTCATTATAATCTATTTTATCAAAATAATAATTATACAAGTTTATTTAATGTTTTAGGTTTTAGAGTCTAAATTTATAATATTAAAGATAATATGGAAATATATAATGCTAAATGAGGGGAATGATTTAATCTAGGATATTGAAATTATAGAAATTCTGAATGAAAATTTTAACAATAGAACTATGTATTTATTGAATTTTATTTAAGTATTTTCCACTTAATATAATGAAACATATTTTGAATCTATTAAAGAATTTAATGAATTAATTTCTCATGAAGTGATACTTGAAAATGATTCAACATCATTTGACGGGTGGAACATCTCTTCTATATTGGATTCTATGAATTAGAAAACACACCAAAATTATTATTTAGAAAATATAATTTTGATTTTCGATTATGAAATAAGATGTGTAAATTTTATTTCGATTTTTTTACTAATTATTCATTTATTAGAAATATTTTACCTACTTATATTAAATATTATATGAAATATTCAAATTAAATAAATGTTATAAATGATTAACATAATTTGTTCGATAGAAAAGAAGTCTTCAATATTGTTATGTAATATAAATACTATCAATCTCCTTGAACCATGTGAATTTTTCAAAATACAATGGATGATTATGGTCATATAGTTATAAATAATGATCTACTATTTTTATAAGGTAATTTATAAGATGGGATTGATTTTGATGATTTAATTTCACAAATATTTTAAAAGTTATCGATTTAGATTCTATTATCTTTTTTATGAAATAAATATTTTAATTTTGTTGAAATGGATGTAAAAAAGTTCATTTGTAAATTTTTAATTTCTATATTGGATTAAGATAATAAACCACTTAGTTTCAAAAATAAAGAATTTATAATAATGTTTTCCAACTATTTAAATAATTGTATAGTCTAATGAAAAATCTAAGAGTGTGGTATGATTTAGTGACCATATTTAATCTTCAAAATTATATTATCAAATAAATGGTTGATCAAAAATATTTATAAACAAATTTACATATAATATATAAATTTTACAAATACATGTTGAGGATATTATATTTGGATCTATAAATTATATAATTTGTAAAAAAATTAAAATTAATGAAAAAATAATTTGAAATGAGATTAATGAGTGGATTAAAATTGTATCACACTTTTTAAATTTTATAAATAATAGATGAAGTTTTTCTTTTATGAAATCCAATAGGGTAATTATAATGTAAAAAACTTAACTTTTGATTCACATGAAACAAAAACAACCATAATGAGAACTAATTCTGAGCAATATGTGAAATAAATTTAAAAAATATGTGAATGATAATTTGTATAGTGTTATGACATGAATCCTACATTATGTGACTCCATCAAGAAATGATAATATTTTTTCCTAAATTATGTGTAAACGATATTAGTCTAATTAGAGAAATTCATTTCTAGTTAGTCAATAGAATAATAATATATGTTAAAGAAAATTCCAACTATGGATTATCTTACTCCAATATGAATTGCTTCAAATTTATATATTATTATTAATATTATATTGGTGGTTTTAGACTTGAAACATAAAAGAAAATTAGGAATATGTGACATACTACATAAATGATTAATATCATGAGGATCCAAAACACATCTTTTAATGTCATAGTCTATATCAGAGTCTATGTTCATTGTTATTTAATTTTTTTCTTAAAGACATTGGATAAAACTAGCATGATAACATTTCAATTACTATTTATATTAATTCCTATTTTCAAGACAAAACCTTTACTATTTAAATATCTGAAATACCATTATTCTATTCTATCATAAAGAATAATGATGTTATAAATAATATTTAGGGGATCATGTTAATAAATTTGATATCAATTTAGAATACATTCTTATATTACATCACCAATTAGATATTTTACTAAAGAATAAGATTGTGTGTTGTATAAGAAATTTAATTTAATTTAGGGAATGATAAAGAGTTATTTTTTATGAGAATATTAATCATTTTCAATAATATAATTTTTATTATTATTAAATAATGAAATCATTGTTATATATCCATCACTTTTAATTCTTGTCAATGTGTTTTTAATTGAAAAAATGGTGAGAAAATTTGTATTTTGTAAATTAAAAACCTAGTTTTTGTTTTTCAATTGACAAGAAGGTGGATATTTTTTATAATGAGAATATTTTTTGTGTTTGATTTTTTAAAATTATATCCTTTATATTAAAAATATTAATAATAAAATATTTTTGTTTTTTTTTTATTTTTCATTAATTTAAGATTACATATAAACTATTGTTAATTTTTTAATATTTTTAATATTTAATTCTTAATAATTGATATAATAAATTATAGTTTATTGATATATATAATATGGCATAGATATTTTATTTTAAAATAATCTTTTTGAATGAATGCACTTTGTTTTTTTCTTCCAATCGTGACGGTACATGTTGCATGGAAATTAATATAAGCGATTGTGTCTTTTATTACCTACTGGATGACAAGGAAATATACTACACAACATGGAATCAACCCCAAGACAAGGAAATTTATAGAACGACATTGAAATTTGGTACATTACTATACAATTTTACCCACAACATAGATATAAAAATATGTTATGTTTTCCAATAACATATACTGAAAACATGTATCTTTAAAAAATTGTATTAGTTAAAATTGGACACTATAATGTCAAATGTAACATTAAGTGGATCGAATGTACTTTAGTGTGGATCAACAATTTACCCCAATTTTTTTTCAGTAGTTTCTAAACTTTCCTAATATTAATAGAAATTTAAAATACATAATTTAATTTATTTTTTATAAATACATGTATATTTATTGAAAATATTTTAAATATTCCACACATTGGAAATTAAACTATATTATATTAACATTGTTGTAATAAACTAAATATAAAATACAATTGAATTATAATTTTAATATTATTTATTTTATATTATTTCTATTCCATATTTTGAATCTTTTTATTACAGAATGTTACTTTTACATATTTTAACCATTGATTTACTTTATAATACAGTTATATATTATAAATAATGTATGAATATTTATTGATAGAGAAAATATAATGGTAATATACTAGAAATTATTATTAAATTTATGATATTATGTTTATATTTTTTATCATGCACATTTTAATACATCCCATTTATTTTAAATATATTAAACTATTTTTTTACATAGTTGTTTCATGTAGAAGTAAATGCGGGTGGATATTATATAATTATTTTTGAAATAATTCAAATTACAGGTACGAGATATTTATTAAATATTTATTACTTTATAATAAGTCTTTTTATGATTAGTTATTGAGATGATCCATGATCAATGATTTAATGAAACCCAATATTTTTTATAAGGTGAAAAATGAATGTGATATAGTATTCTAAAAATTTATTAGACAAAATTAACTATGAGTATTGATATTATAATAATATGAAGAATACATCATTCAAAAAAATAGTGTGATGTCCATAATGTCTACTATAACAATTTTTCTCTTACTATAATAATGAAGGAATTCATTATTTTGATCTTCCACAAATGAATATATCAACATTCTTCGTCCCCATCAAAATTCGATATTTTCTATTTGCATTTTGACCATAAATATTTTCTAATTTTAGTCATTGTATTTTTACTTTATTTTTATTTTTTCTTCTATATTAGGTTCATGTTTTTATAATATAGAATTAGTTGACTTATTTATTTCACCTATGAAGAGTGATGTTGGGTTTTTGACTCCGAAAAAAGTCACATGGGTTTTGATTCTTATAAATGATTGTTTTGTTTATACCAGCCAGGGACAAAATGTTTTGTACATTTTTTGATGGGTTATCACTTCCTATAAAAGGTGATGAATTTTTTAAACTTTTATTTCTTAATAGATAGAGAGGATATAAGATTAGGCTACTGTCTAGGAGATCTGAACTATAATAAATAAAATTCTCTTTAGTTTGTTTTATTTAATATTGAACAATTAACATAGTTAATCACTCTGATAACTATATATCATTGTTTAATTATTTGTAAGACTATTCACTCACCCAAATAGTCCATTATTTAATATCACTATTACCAAAAATTTGATTCATTGTTGATATAATGAAGGGATAGATGACCACATGTGTATCTATGGTCATCATACTAAGGTTTTGATGATGGTGACAATGGTGACACAAATTAATTTAATATTTTATACCAAATCACTATAGTAATTATTTAGATTAATCTTTTTTAGTTGGATGTATTAAATCTTTTATACCCTCTAATCATCATGATTGACATGGAAAGGTCATCCAATATGTAACTACTCTTTTAAGGTGTCTATGTAATCACGTGGTTGATCTATATTCTATTATTCTAAAATAATCCGTATACCATAGAACTACTATTTATATAAATTAATTAGATGGTTTACATATGGAAATTTGTTAATGTTTTTTAATATACCCAAGAGAAGGTGAAAATTAAATGATACTCTTACTGATCATATTTGATAATATTATTAACATTGATTGTCACTTACTTGATCTAAATATCAAGGCATCCCATAGTCCCCTTATAATGGCCTCAAAAAGTGTTATTTATTTTCAATTTTTGTAAATGATTGTGAGATACAAATGCTAATGATGATATCATTAAGGACATATTACTTTTAATCAACTGGGATAAACTTACATGTTTGTGGTTATTCCATTACATGATGTTTGGAAGGAAATTCTAGATGTGTAAGGATAATTTGACTTTACCAATTCAGTATTATTGATGGTTGGATAGTCATTGAATATATATGAACAACAAATTGAATCGTTCATGATGCTACATAGGAGTAAGATACTAATATGGTTTATTCTTATAGAATTTATAGAAAGGCCCATCATATATTCTTAGAGTAATGAGAAATGATTTCTGGGATAACACATTGGTAATTATACTTGAATTACGTTAATTTTTATTTTCCGTGAGAGTATCAAATAGATTGATATATATGTGATTTATTATGCACCCAAAATAATAATTTCACTGATGTAATGATTTTAAAATTGGAATATTATTAGTCATTATAATATGAGACCAATAATTATCAATAGAAAATTGATATTTATCCTCGTAATGTCGAGAACAATTTTTTTTTAAGTGTGATGAATATATTTTATTCCATTAAGACTTACTCAATTTCTTTGTGATACCTACACTGACTTCTATGAGTTTTAAATTTATGTGACAATGGTGACACTATTAGAGTGCATGAGATATCCCAAAATGTTTTTGGATGATTTATCTTATCACAAGTGATCCATTGGGATAGAGTAGTTAAATTTATAGTAATAGATATGTCAAACATCATTTCTCCTCTATCCAAGGATTTCTTATAATACCAAAAATATAGACCCTCATAAAGGGTGGTCTAGATTAATGAGACATTCCCATGAGGGTCACCCAACTCCCCAATAAAATGATCTATCGGTCCTCGGATCTGGCCCCAGAAATTAGATATATCTAGGATTGTTTTCTGTGGAACCTATGTTAGGGCACATATTTTGTATAGTTCTTTAATTTTTCATCTTTTACCTTTTTGATGTCTCGAAACCAGAGAAAATTCATTCCCACTGAACATATGATGAATCCTGAGACACAATCATCCAATAAATAATATATCTTCTTTATAAATCAAAATTATATTAATACTTATACCCATAAATTTACATAATAAATATTTCTAGAATTTTCTTGTGGCTAATGGGTCTTCTTCTATGAGGCCTCCTATATCCTAATTGGGTGGGGTGTATTCTTTATTTCTGAATTTTTCATTTATTTTTCATTAAATTGTGAAATTTCATGAGGTGAATGATGAGTCAGTTTATTTTTATGTATGGCTGATTACTATATACCATTTCAATAATAGCGAATTCAAATAATCCACATAGGTACTTAATGGTGATTATATCTATGAGTATTTAATCTAAAACATTCTCCACATACATCCCCAAAAATATAACTAATAGATGATTAACATCAAATATGTATGATTTCTCCTTAAATTAAAATATTACTTTATTTATTAATATTAGTTTTTATTTTGTAAGGATGGATCAGTTAAAATATTATTTTGCAATGTAGAGCTACGCTATTAGAGTAATTTATATGGATGATCATCCAAAGTAAAGATGGACCCCAGTTCCATGTCACTATACCATATAAAGGCATGTCCTTGAAATGTCTTAATTTATTTGGAGATCATTTAAAACTAAATATACTTTATAGTCCCCAACATTGGGCCACACTAATTGAAATATTCATTAAGGTCTCTCTTTGGGTCAAATGCAGCGTTGAAGGATGTGATGTTTGGATTGATACAATATTGTGGCGAGGGAATGTTGTCCACCAACCACAAGTACAAGATAAAATTAGTTTTTATGGATGCTTATTATGAATAAAAATAATTTAGATGTGTGTAATGGAGATTTACCGTCCATTTTTATATATATTCTTCCTGTGAGCACCCCCTTAGTAGAGAAATCACACGTGATGTATAGAAGTCACATTAATGAGGTGGTAATTTACATTGATTAACCAAAGTAGGAGTCGTTGGGAATATTAAGATTCTTCAGTGCTGGAATGAACTTCATTTATTTTTTTAGTAGCTCTACAAATAACTATTAAATTTTAAAGTTTTATTGGAAGAGTTATTGGGTCATCTCTGTAACATCTGAACACGAGATCAACATAACCCATCCCGCAAGCCACTAGGTCACATGACCTCAAGAATGCCTCCCAATATGAAGGATGCTTCTGCATAGAAGTGAGGTTTTATTGTGGAATAGTGTGGAGACAATACCCCCAAACCATTCTCCAATGTGGATAAGATAAATAAACAAACAATAGAAAAATTGAATGATTAAACCACCATTTCTGAGACATATATAATCAGATGGATCTACATAAATGATATAATATCAATAAATTATAGTAGCATAAATGACCATGAAACTATTGGATAATTTCGAAATCCAATAGGTTTAGTAAAATAATATTATGTCATGAAATTATTATAAATAAAAAATAGAAAATATGGGACATGCATACATAAGATATTATATAAAGTACAAAATAGAAAAAATAATTCCCCGTTCGAATTTCAGGAATTTTCATGGGCATTAACTCAGATTATTCATAATATAAAAAAAATGAATAACTAATCTATTGTAGTTTAATTTCCCTTATCCAAACCACCAAACAAGTAACCTGTTCGGGTACCAAATGTGACTTGTGTATGGTGTGGGATAAAATCCCAGTAGGTTAACTCCAACGGCGATTAGAAATAATTGATCATATGTACATATAAATAGAAACATAAAGGTAAAATAATTATATACAATGATTAAGGGATAAATATCATCCACCTCTAGTTCCTAAAGGACACTTTCTAGCTCTGCCAACTTTTTCTATAGGGCGGTGTAAGTGTTAGATTTGTAAAAAAACACATATATAGTAATACTATATAAAAACGTGTTGTTATATTCTATTCAAAAAAATATATACAATATATTAGAGGACATATGTAACTATATTAATGGATTATAGTGGCTAGATGATCATATGGTGTTACTCAATCATCCATTACCAGTATACCGAGCTTCATGCGCAAGCAATGATACGATACCCAAATCACATAGTGAATGTAATTCATCATCCTCAACACATGAGATAGGTGGGGTGTGTCATCATTCATAAATCATGATACAAGGGATATCAAAATATAATTCTTATCATCCATATAATAGTATAATATTGAAAGTAATTCTTTTTGACACCCGATTTAATGGAGAGAGGAACATCTTGTTCAACAAGTCCCTTATCCATCATTCCACATCCAATTTCAATTTTATACCAATAATAACAATAATAGCATGAGGAATCCTATTCATATTAATATAAAATCAAACCCCAATATAACCAAGTTAATTTAATTTCATACCATTTACCTTAATAATTATGTAACAATACACATTACCATCCCACCCATTTCAATTAAATAATAGTATTCCATTTAATTCATTTATGAATATAAAACTATTTTGAAGATTATTAATTCAATTATTAGAAAGAAAAATTATTTTTCTGATAATCCATTAACTTAATAGGTTATTTTTTCATGTAGACCACAAAAAAAATTCGGGAAGATCCTTTTTTCATGACACACCAAACACATATGTGTTGTTCAAGCCATTAGAAACTATTAAATAGCAGGTAAGTAAGTTAGAACACCAAAACGGGGTGGCATCAAAAAATTTATACACATTCTATCAAATTAACATGTATCAATAGTTGTATAATAACATTAATAAATCTACATAGGAGAAATACTAAATTATCAAGGAAATGAATGACAATTCCCAAAGTTCTATATAATAAAGAGGATATGAGAACATATATAAATTTAGGGAAAACAACTAGACCACCAAATAATCAAATATATTGCTAATATATGATGTTAAATGGAATACAAATTAATAATTATCCAAAATAAGAAAACATGGTGAATGATCACACACAAAAATTTCACGGGATACAAGAATATTAATGAATAACAAAATCAAGAGGCTTTTATATCTTATTCATAATTATCTGAGCCCTCCAATGTCTGTTGATTTGGATTCATGATGAGAGAGTAACCAATATACATAGATTATACAATGTAAGAACCCATGGGATAGAGAGGAGGATTCCTACACTAAAAATGAGAGACATATATAATGGTTTTAAGTCAAAAAAATCAAAGGAAAATTGTTAAATTTACATTTAATCAATGGATCACATTTTTTTCTATAGATTTTGCTAAGCTGTGTGCTAAACATGGACCGTGACACTTCCTAAATATAGAAACCGCCAGGGCTAGGATAAAAATCTTCCAAATTGTTCCCAATTCATTTAAATTCTTTTGTCTCATGGTCTATTTTATTTAATTTTTATACACCGTAGCTCATAGAATTCTAGAAGACCATGTGTCCTCTTGAACCCCTCTAAAAATCCACACATGGTTAAGAGTAACAATATAAGATAGGGGACATAGTTTCTCTTAATAGTGGGACCGAGTATTACTTTCCAAAAATCAGGGTTTGGGGATCTGAAATAACTGTGAACACTCTCTTGGACTTTGTGACTCCATTAGGTATCTTTTCAAAGGCTGAATTAGGAAATTTGAATAATATTTTAACCATAAGTTCCTTTAAGAAGATCTTGTTTTTACATCCTACCTTCCATAATAAAACTCTCCCATGTTTTGGCCATATAATGGTTATGATAGATCATCCATGATAATCTATTTCCATAAAAAATGTATATCATCTTCCATCTCCTAGTTATCATCCAATACTTGTTAAATCCATCATAACACCCATACTAAATGAACTGAACTTTCTTAGATTGTCTTCCCCCTTGGATCAATGATTCTCACTGGATAATCATAAAAGGAATCATCCATATCACACTCTAAATAATCATTCTAGATGGTTTTTGATGGGTTTGGAAAATATTAGTAGCGCTATGATATGTGGAAAAAATTGGGAATAGACTAGCTCTAAGGAAGGAATATATGGAAATCGACTTTTTGTATTTTGTTCAAAACATCAAAGGGTTTAACCAATTGGGGTTAAATATTATGCTACCTTTGAATACGTAGATGTACAATCCTTGGAAATTCTAGAAAAAACCCTACTCTCCAAAAAATAACTCAATTGGTCATCAACATCAGTTATAATACTACCACTTTGTAGACTAGGTTGTCAACATATTATTAATGATAAACCAATTATTCTCTATATTTTCTAGAATAAAACTTGGTCCTGGAAAATATGCATGCACATCCAATATCTATCATAGACTTAATTTTCAGGGCCTGACATATAAGGATTCATAATGATAAATCCCAGTTGTATCGTGGATGATATTACTATATGAAAAGGAAATATGTGGTATGTATTTCTCCTAGGATCCCCCAAAATGATGGAAAAAATCACAAATCAGGTCTTCTAACACTGGAATCATATAATCAATCTGTCTGTTGGACTAAGGGTGATATTTAATTCTTTGAAGAACCAATGTACCCAAGGCCTTCTAAAAATAATTCCATAACTATACTATAAATAAAAAATCCCTATAAGCCACGATATCTTGTGGATATCAATGAATACGAATGACCTCCGTAACATATATCCTCTGTATATAATTTACTTATATGTTTCCTCAAATTGATAATATGTTTGAGTCCTTCAAAAAATGATAAACCACAACTGAAAATATATCATTTTTATGAGGTTATATAGGTAAAACTATCATGAAATCCAGATAAACATCATACTATTTCAACTCATGAAGGGATAACATCTATAAATTCCATGTCAAGAACTGATGTTCATCCATCAACTACTAATATTTGGAACACTGAGTGACAAAACCAACAATATCCCATTTCATAGAAGTCCAAAAATACTACAAATATAAGTATCAATACTAATTTCTTACTTTTATCAATTTAATGCCACTTGGGGTCTGAGAAGAATTTGGTGGTGTTTTTGGAACAACCTTCATTTCAAATAATTACACCCACAACCCTTTCAGGCTATTTCCATTGGGTTTTATTTGTGGAACTGGAAACACCAGATGGTTTTCATATTTTTTATGACTCATGGACCATTATTAAAAAGGAATATTCCTATGTAGTGATTTGGGAAATGATACTTAAGAACTAACATTATCCAAGAGGATGGGATTTTTGGATCAATAAAGCCTTTCGTGAGGAAGTTTCTCTTACTGTAGGACTCTTATATAGATTTAAGACAAATTTATTATTCATTTATTACTTCCGATGTATAACATAGGTCATCCTAAAATTAAAAATCGATTATTATAATGTGAGGAGATTATATTAATTTTTAGGTATTTTAGGGTATTCATCAATAGATATATCTATATATATCTGAGTCTCTCAATCAATGGTAGACATTTATGAATAGATTGTATGTTGTTTTATCATTTATTATCATGATTCATGTTTTTTTCACATATTGGGGAACATTATATTTTATGATCAACCATGAAGAGATGAGTTTTTTGATGTCTAGAGAAGACCAAATATATGAGATTCTTATGTATCCCCATAAACAGGAGCCGAACCCATGTAGAATGGTTCTACATAATGGGAAATATAATACCTTTTTATGGTCATGTGATAAGGATCAGACCATGTATGATGAATTCATGCTGTGAAGAAATTCATATGAGGGTTTTCAAGACAAAGATTGTGTAGTACATATGTCAATGAAGACTAAGAAACCTAGAATGGATGTGGGATCCCTGATTCAATTAGACTATATTTGTAATTTTTCACATAAATAATAGTTCTATTTTTCGATGATCATTTTCGGAACTCCTGGAGAATTCAAACATATCCCATTTGGAAGGGAATAAAAAACCACATAGTTTTATTGTGGGGAACCATGGGTCTGGATGCCCTCTGGAGGTTATTATTCCATGTAAAAATGTCTCTTTGAGTAGATTGAGTTGGGGATTACACGGTATAGGATGATTCCATTAGGTTATGATGTAACTTGCTAAGGGGTTATACTGAGCAGTAGTCCCATTGTTTGGTTATTCCCAACACATGATATTCTTCAAAATATGTTGGTTTTTTGAACTTATACCATATATAGGGAATCCCTTGGGTGACGCTTACACTTGAAATGATACCCATTTGAATATTGGTTGGGGATTACAATGAATATGTGTCCCATATGGTTGTTTAAGATCATGTTGATGAAAATGTCTTCAAAAAACTATATGCCCATAGAAGTAATAATTATTGTGAGGAACATGTGTAAGAAGTATATTTGAAGATCTCATGATCCATTTTTTTGGGTTACCAGATGATTCATCCCAATGGGAAAGATAGAGGGTTTTGAATGTCCATGTATCCTATTTTATTTTGATAAACATGATAGTCACATCTGAATTCCTATCTAACTAAGACTTGGGAAATTGAGTTGGAGGGATGGTGCGTCCTCCCAAAAGAAAGACTATGGAATTACTATAGGAGGGAATCACTTTAGGTTAGATATAAGGATTTGAGGTCCCACACCAATGGAGGCCCTCATAAAGAAGGCAAGTAGATGTTTCAGAAAAAAAAAATTTCCAAAAAAAACTTTTTGATAATTAGTATCTAATTATCATATCTAATCTTTAAGATAGTATGATTCATGCTGGAAAGTGAGAAACAAGACTATGTAGATGACATGGAAAGCCACATGATCCTCCTTCTTCTAGTAGAAGATGTATGGGAGAGGAGAGAAGAAAATAAAATTTTGATGTGCAGGTTCCCTATTATCTGTGAATTTCAGATAGATAGGTTGGATGAAAAATATAGATATATCCATTGGACAAAGATATGTATAATGGAATGATGTAGGATTGGTCCTTCAAGAATAAGTATGGGCTTACTCATAGATGGATTCTCTTGTTTATGGAACCAAGATGAATCTTTCAACTCAAGGTGGTATAGAATTTGAGGAGGGGTTATATGTGTCACAGCCCAAAAATCATATTAACATGACAAAAAAAATCATGATGAGACTATATAAATCATTTTATTGAGTGAAGGTATGGAAGGTAATAGTTCATAGGGATAGGAATGAATACATATCTTGATCCATAGTGAGGGGGTGGGAGCGGGTCCCTTGAGGTATGGACTAGTGGAATCATCATTCTATGTTTCCCATGTGGTTTTCCCATGTATGGGTCACCATTTTCTGGCTCGCATAGGTTGGTGTCAACTAGGTACCAGTCACCTGTGATTTACCATGTCCATGTAGTAAATAGGTGGACTTGATGTACATAACCCAAGTAGTACTTGGGAAGATTGGTCCTCCATTCCTAGGTTTGCGTCTCTCAATTGTGAAAGTCCTAAGTGATGGGTTGGGGGCCTCTCTATAGATAGGTAAGTCTATAATAGTTCACCAATGTATGAATGGGTACTTGGGTGAAGGATATATATGATCAGAATCATCCCCTCTCTTTTTCATTTGGGTGTTTGGTCATCCCCATCCAATTTGAGTTGGATGAGTCTATTTAATGTCACCAGGGTGGACCTGCATGAGTGGGATTATTTGATTGGTATTATCCATGTGGGATTGTTTGAATGATCATGTGTTACAAGGATTGTGTGTGTTCCTTCCATGAATGGCATACGCTATGACGCAAATTCCTTTATAGAATATTTCTACCTTCTCTGTTCGGTAATTTCATATATATATGTCTGTTTGGGATCCCCAACAAGTAAAATACATTTTTTCAAAGAGATCAACAGTTATTGGTATTTTTGATACACAAAATGATCACAAAACTAAAATCATAAATTTTATTTTATTTCATCGACACCTTTTAATTATTTATCATAGAAATCCATGGCCTATACATGGAGGGGGTTATTTCCAATCATCCCTTGTCATGGAGTAGTCTTGTGCCACATGTAAATCAAAAATTATTCTTCTAAAAACATGAGGTGAATAAATACTCAAATCAATAGTTTTTCTATATGATAGTCATATCATTAATTTTGGGAAATGTGTATGAAATAGATTTTGTGGTGCCAATATTTATACAATGATGAATTTCCCAAAGTGAGGCCTTAACATATTACAGAATCTTATCTCTGATGTCAGTTGGGACTTAACCAATCCCATTAATGTATAATGTATCATCCCAATACACAGTACAACAAGATGATTAATCCTCATCAAATATACATTACATTATAACTAGTCCCTTATGAAACAAATTTTTCCACATACCTACCCATTCCAAAGGGTAAGATCACTTCTATAGATAAGTCTATATTCTTCTAATGATCCTCATGAATCTAAAGATACATCTCAAAAATCATAATTCTGAGATTTCACTCATAACTATATTCAAGAACTATTTATGTATGACTATTACAACTCAAATCATTGGAAAATGTATTTCCCTTCCCATTTAAATAAGAAAGATTGAATAAATATATTTCAGGTACAAAAAACATATTTTCTTCATGAGAATCAGATCATGATTTCTAATGAACTACCTAAGGATTTTCTAATCAGTGAATAAAAAATATCTACATGTATATAATGATTATAATAGTGTAAAACCTGAACTTTCATAACACGGTCAGGGTCGTATGTCAGATATTTCCACTCATGAGGCATCAATTGACAAGACCCGTATATGATGACTCACTCATCACACATCAGAATAACAAGTAGACCAATAAATGATGAATAACAATTTAATATAAAATTTCCTTCTTGGATCTACCATAATATATATTGGTCTAGAAATTAATAACCCCTTCAAATTCTTAATGGATTAATCACATGGTTCTGTCCAAACAAATTTCTCTACTTTTCTAGTAAGGGCTTTAAGAAGAATGGAATAGAATGAGAAATCATAGATAAAGAATCCGAAATAAAAGGATATCCCAATGAAACATCTTATATCTATGAAATTATTGGGATTATTATAATAAACTACAAGTCTCACCATCTCTAGGTCTTCTGATTTTCCATATTCTATTATGACTTGGCTTGGAATGTGGACCTTTTTTATCGAAGGTTGGATTTTTTTATGATTACCATAAATCTAATTATCTCTTGGTTTATTTTCCATGATCTCAAGATGGTTTTCATGGTTTTCTGTGCTACTAGAATACACTAAGGTATCACCCAAAAATACAACCATAAATTTATCTAGATAAGTTTTGAAACCTAATTCATTAGAGGCATAAATAATACTAGTGCACATTATAGACTAAAAAATATAACCAGATACTCATACATGTTATATCAATACTATAACACTATTCATAGCATGTATGACTTCCTCATAATCACAGACAAGAGAAATGACCATAAATAATTCATTGAGAAAAAATTTTCTCCTCGTTGATGGTTAAAGATTCCATATATACTATGAAAAATATTCCAATTCATTACCATAAACTAGTTCAACTAGGTGAAATCCACACATAACCTATGCGTACAATATTCCTTCTTAAAATAAAGGATTAGTTAAACCCATGGAGATGAGTTGGGCCATATAATACCTTTATTATCCAAGTATTCAAACAATATCATGAGATTTACAAAATCTATAATTGTCGCACAATAAGGAATAATAGACACTAGTGTGCCTCGTGGAACTAGCTCAAGGGTGAAGTATACCTCTCACCTAGTGGGTAGCCTGAAATAATCATCAGTGATGATGTCCGTAAAAAGATTCAACCCTAGATGGATTAATGTGGGTAGTATCCGTTGATCTCCCATGAAGAGAATGGAAGTCTCATTTGTCAAACTACTAGTCCCTTATACTATGTACCTCATTATATAGAATGGATATCCACTTATCATTTATACACATGTCTACAACCCATTGGTGAATTTTACATCACCATCGAATGATAATAGTCAATATTGGCATGACAGGGAACCAACTAGTCCACACTTAATATTACATTATACCTGATCAAGTATTGGATGAAAAAATTTCATATGAATTGATACCGAACAATCTCAAGGTGACAATATTTTCAATGGCCAACACATTTATAACATATTCCTAACAATGTTTTTAAATCATCCCACAACTTAAGTATTTAGTATTGAGGACCAAGATACCAATGATTTCCATTGATATAAAAATAATGACACATCTTTTTCAATGAATGAAGAAGTATATTAGAGGCTACATGAATATTACATCGAACAATAGATGTTAAGGTGCTCTACTCCTCGATCATTGGTTGCACTAAATGTATCTTTATAGTACCATGGACCTGAGTCTTAGTTGGGCTACCCTGAAGAATAACACAATGTTGGCACTGAGGATCATGATTCTCAATAACGCTTTCTTGACCCCCACCTCAACTTGAGCAGAATGTTATATTCTATATTCATTTTTAGATAGATATTACTTGACTTTTATTAGAATTTGGGGTATGTGTAGATCCCCACTCAACAGACACTACTATAATATTCTTATTGACTCCCATAATCAGTCCCACCATACCGCTATATATAAATTCCACAAGATCAAAAAAAGGGAATTTGTTTCTTGTAGATTCCCCTAATAATGACATATATTAAAGATGTCATTACAAGATTCCTAACTACTGCCACCACCCAATACCATCAATGTGAAGCTTGCATCCACTAGAAGAAGAACAACTAGGTCATAGTGCTGAACTACCATGGTTCCCAGGATTAGATTCCATTTTGTTTTCAAAATAATATGTTCTTGAATGATTGTATTAGATATAATTGTTAGTCAAATGATTGTCACCTTCAATCAGAAGGTGTATACAAACCAAACCTCAAATCTTCCTTCAATATAAGATCATCGCTAGATTGAGTATGTGAGAAATATTATAACACATTAAAATTAGTAGAATATGACATTATAGGTATGGATCCATGGAAATGATGAATGAACATTCTATCATAGAATTCCTTCATAGTCTTTTGAAATATCAATTAATATAAAATCGTCTTAAATTATACCCATACTACAACACAATGCCGGTCTACGTGGGTAATGACATCCCACAATCGCTTTCTAAAATCATGTACCATATAGGATGTTTGTGTGAACCTCTAACATAATGCTGTAACTGTATTCTATATTGACATATATAAAGTCCACCGTCTATAAATTAGTATCATGTGGTCTACCAACCCAAAAATAGATCAGACGATGCTTCTTACAGAACTCCTAAGTCAAATTTTACATAGTGAGGTGGGTTAAGAAACACTATTTATAGATGGAATCATGTGTAAGAAAACCTCATGAAATTGGGTGTCATTTAACATAGTAATAATAACAGGTTTTGACATAAGTGGAAAAACTAGTGCTACTAGTGGTGGCTCCAGGACCGATAACTCCTTCTCATGATTGTGAATTCCTTAATGGAATATGGCGTGAGGCTATCTTGGTGGAATGATTATATGATACCAAAAAAATCCTCAAAAAAGAATTAAACAATTGTAGGATTTACAAATAAGAGACTAGGATAGTTACACAACCTTCTGATCTAAAAGATAACACCTCTTTTCATGCTCCAAAAGCCTAGTATATGTGGTAGGGAAAATGTCACGACCCGTCCTCGGGGCCCGTGCCGTGACTACCCCAAGCCCGCCTTCCATAGGCCAGGGGCTGGCGACTAGCACCAAGGCGTAAAATCCCAGTAAACAGGGAAGGCATTGCCTTTATAAGTAACAACCACACAGAGTCAGCAAGCGGAAAGTAAAGTGCAGAAAGGTAAAAGGGGCCGGAAATACAAGCCCAACTGTAAAGTACAACTGAAAAGTAAAGTACAGCAACTGAAGAAAAGACGGCGGCCTCGTGTCGTCCACTGGCAATCCCACCTGAAGGGTGGGTACAGATAGCCTCCAAGCTCCTCGGGCCCCACGTCCGCTCTGAGCACGTCCCGTCCAGTGGTCCACCTCCAGGTACCGTCCTGCTCCACGCCCCAACCGCGATCAGCGCTGTCCGTCGTCTGCAACCAACACCACGAAGTGCGGGCATAGCCCGTGCAGGGGTGAGTACAACTACTCAGTAAGGACCCCGAGACCCCCGAAGGTCTCCCGAAATCCACAAAGGATATAGCACAAAAGAAAGATGCAATCACGAAGTAACATCTGACTCGACTTAGGTATATGCCCATACATATACCTAAGTCCCCAATTCTAGCTCTGCTCACGAGCTCAAGAACAACTCAATCCACAAAGGAAAGCAAGACTCAAATCCACAAGGAGAGTAAACAGTAAATCCACAAAGGATAGTTCAACACAATCCACAAAGGAGAGTAAACAGTAAATCCACAAAGGATAGTTCAACACAACCCACAAAGGAGAGTAACATAAGATTCAGCTCAACCAGGATTTTCATTATCGAAACCGTAAGTGTTGAAGAGCCCCATCTCTGAAGTGTACAGTGGTCCTGTCACGACTCCGAGGTACTGCTCACTAACCTAAGACTGCTGAAGTACTCCTCCTGTCGAGTACCGCGGGTCTGCTGCCAACTACCGGGCGCTCCGTCCGCTGAGGGTCTGCTGCCAAATACCGGGCGCTCACCCAGATAGCCTACTGAGGTACTCCTCCTGTCGAGTACCGCGGGTTTGCCGCCAACTACCAGGCGCTCCGTCCGCCGTGGGTCTGCTGCCAACTACTGGGCGCTCCGTCCACTGGGCTAGTCGACTCACTCCAAGTCGAGTCGGTCAAGCAGTCGTCAGGTCTCAGTCATCTACACGGTTTCCGTACTCCGCACGCACGTCTCCACCGTCGCGGGTCTGTCGCTACAACCAAGCGCACACACTCCGCAGAGTATCGCGGGTCCGCCGCTACAACCAAGCGCTCCACCGCCAAGGGTCTGCTGCTGCATCTAAGCGCACCACCACTGTCAAGTACCACGGGTCCGCCGCTACACCCAAGCGCTCCACCGCTCAAGGTAAAAAGAAGATTCAGCTCACACAGGTTCGGTAGCACTCTTCCACGTAGGATCGCTGAGTGCAGTAGTCGACGCAGTCCACTGAGGATCTCTGCACAGTCGTCGCCGCAGTCCACGAAGGATCTCTGCTCTGCCGTCGTCGCAGTCCACGGAGGATCTCTGCTCTGTCGTCGTCGCAGTCCACGGAGGATCTCTGCTCTGTCGTCGAAGCCACAACCAGCACTAGGGTTCCCGCACTTAGCGAGCTCGTTTAGGAGGGTCCGCTCCACGAGCCGAGAGGCTGATACATCAACTGACACTTAGTCCGAAGTTGATGTATCCAAAAGTTCCGTATCGACAACAGGATCTCAACGCGACAGACGGCGCGTCAATCGGACGCCCGGTCTGAGAGTTATTGGCATTTTCGTCCCAGGGGCCCGGTTGGTTTTTAGGGCAAAACCAACCCGACCGTACTCCGCCTGTATCCGATCCTCGGGCGGAGTATGCCAAAAGTTCCGTCTCACTTAGAGGAAACTACCACAGCTGACGGTACGTCGTTCGGACGTCCGTAGCTCAAGTTATGAGCGTTTCCGCTCCGAGGGCCCGGTTGGCTTCGTGTACGAACCAACCCGGCCGAACCCAAAGTCTTCCGAAACCTTGAGTATAATATACCGAAACGACCGTCTCGATCCAAGGATCGCGTAGCCGCTGACGGTTCGTCAATCGGAGGTCCCAGGCCCAAGATATGGGCGAAAGACCGTAGAGGGCCCGAAACGGGGGTACTGGGCCCGGGGCGACCCGGCCCGAACCCCCCCTGGGGTCGGCCGAACCGGGTCGGCCCGAACCGGGTCGGCCCGACCCGGCCCGAACCGGCTCGGCCGGGTCCGGTCCGGCCTGGGCGCGGCCCGGCCGACCGGACCGGCCGGCTCAGCCGGCGCGGCTTGGCCAGCCGCGCGGGTGGAAGGCCGCGGGCGCAGCCCGCGGTCGAGGAAGCCGCGGCCCGCGTGCGGGCCGCGCGGGTGGTCAGCGGACGCGGCGCATTGCCGCGTCCCGACCGAGTGGACCGGACCCGCGGACCGCGGGTCCGCTGGATCGCCGCCGCCGCGGCCGAGCCGCGGCGGGTTCCTCCGGCGGCGCGCCGGGCGCCGCCGCCCCCGGTCGCCGGCGCCGCCGCGCCGGCGACCCGCGCCGCCGCCTTCATCCGCGGGCCGCCGGAGATGCTCCGGTGGCCCGATTTGCCTCCCGTCTGCGCCGTTGCTCCTCCCGGGGGACGATCTTCACTGCGGAGCCAACAAATTGCCCTTGCCGCACGGTTTGTCGACGTCCGCCAAATCCGCACACAAAGGAAGATCGACGGAGGGTTGCCGGGTCTTGTTCGTTAGACCCGCACCCTCCGCGTTAGTCATAATCAACGGGAGAAACAGGAAAGAAACCAATCAACAATTTTAAATAAATTAAAATTGTTTCGTGATCGGGTTCTATATTTCAAAAGAATAAACACGGGATTTTAAAAAGAATTCCAACATCCCTTACTTTGTCGTTGCCGAACGGGGGATCGTCGCGGGATTGCTCGTCGCGGAAGATGGAGATCGCCGCGTCGTCGCGGAATCGCTCGTCGCGTCGCCAATCTCCGGATCAAGATCAACGGATTTAATTAGTTTAAATCCGTTGATATTGAAATTAAAAAGGGAGAAGAAAAGATCCGATTCTCACCTTTGTTGCCGAACGAGGATCGGCCGCGGAAGAAAGACGTCGCCGAAGAACGTCGCGGGTAGATCTCGTCGACGTCGCAGATCTTGGTGTGCGTCGTCGAATTCCGGTCGCCGGCGTTCTTCGCGTTCTTCGCGTTCTTCGCGTTCTTCGCGTTCTTCGCGTTCTTCGCGTTCTTCGCGGAGAGGGTGGAGGAACGAAGATTCTCTCAAATCCTTTCCAAGGATTTTTATGTTGGTCTTATTTTATAAACATGCCAACACGAAACCGGTTAAGAAACGATCCATCAATTCGAAAGAAACGACCCATTTAATTCACGAAGAAACAGTCCATTTAATTCACGAAATAAACCGCCCAATTAAATGGTCTGTTAAGAATTAAAGAAAACGCGTCGGTTGACTTTTCAGTTACTTTGACGGGTTTTCGCGGGTGCGTTACTTAGCGAAAGAAACGGCGGGGCTCGTGCGGGTCCCACCGCACAAATATCCTACCAAGGGGTAGGATATTTCTGGATAGCATCCTATCCAGTTCAACTCAGTTCAAGCCGTCTTTAAGTGACTTCAAGTGGCTTCCAAGCAGCTTAAGTGAAATAAAATAAAGTTGTCGCACAAACTTTATTTTATTTCTGACTTAAAGCCGTAAAATTTAAAAACCACGTCTGAGCAAACGCAACTCCGGAAGAGGCGTTTCTAAGCAAATACCGGCGCTGCGATTTCATCGGTGCCCTCAGAATTCGATTCCGGGCACCGGTTCAAAAGATAGAAAAACCCGCTCGTCCGTTCACTGAACGTACCCGAGCCAAACTTCAGAAATTGATTCCGGGCACACCGGGCCTCGGAATCAGGTGCCGTCTGAAGCTGCGTTCTTGTAAAATTCCAAAGAAAATTAAGAAAAAAAAATTTCCTTGAAATTTGCGGGTCTTTACATTACTCCCACCTCAGGGCTTTACGTCCCCGTAAAGATACATCAAAAACTAGGGGAACAAATGGGGGTACTGAGCACGAATCTGAGCCTCCCGCTCCCAAGTGCTCTCCTGGAGGTTCCCGTGCTGCCACCTGACGCGCACAAGAGGAATCGACCGCCCACGTAGGACCCGCTCCTGTCGATCCTCGATCTCCACTGGAACCTCCGCAAAGGTCGCCCCATCGTCCACGTCCAGCTCCCCAAAGTCGATGATGTGCGTCGGGTCGTGCACGTATCTCCTCAGCTGAGACACGTGGAAGACGTCGTGCACCCGGTGCAACTGAGGTGGTAGAGCCAGGCGATAAGCCACCTCTCCTATCCTGCTGAGGACCTGGAAAGGCCCGATGAAGCGTGGAGACAACTTGCCGCCTCGGCCAAATCTCCGTAATCCACGTCGAGGTGAGACACGCAAAAAGACGTGGTCGCCATCCTCGAACTCTAGTGGCCTCCGCCTCCTGTCAGCATATGACTTCTGCCGGCTCTGAGCTGTCCTCATCCTCTCCTGGATGATCTGGACCTTCTCTGTCGTGGCCTGGACCATCACAGGTCCCACAAGAGCTGCAAGATTTCTTCTTTGCCGAAAAGAGAAATCTGGTCTCATCCCCTGGATGAACCACATTCTTTGCCTAAAACAGTCAATCCTAACATGGATGATACTAATCCATACCAAGGATGACGTCGTAAGGCCTCGACGCTACTACTAAGAGATTCAACTGTTACTCTCGCCTCCAAGGGTTGAGTCACACTGTCGGCATCAGTGTGTGGTAACTGGGTCTCCTCCAGTAGATGTCTCACAAGTGAGGGTCAAGTCAACAGCCAAAACTGGAATCTCCTAGTAACATCACGAAAGAGGACAGGAACGAAAATATCACAAAGGTATGCATCTTTTATTATTGCAGCTCATATTACAAGACGCTACCCAAAAGCAACAAGGAACCAGAAGTACAAAGGATGTATCCACTAGTTCTGCTCCTGTCCATCAGCTCCCAGGGCTCCATGATCGAAGGCCTCGACTGCCTGAAGCTGAGCTCTCCCCTGCGGTCGGGGTGGACCTCCTGGTGGTGGTGGTGGTAGAGCCTCAAAGCGTCGTCCACCACCTGCTGCTCGGCCAGCTCCTCTACCTCGTCCGTCTCCTCCCTGCGGACCGCCACGGTCGACCCTCTGCCTCTGCCTAGGTGGTTCCTCAACCGTTTGCTGCTCCCCCGCATGGCGGGTCGGGCAGTCACGAGCCATGTGACCAATTCCGCCACAGGAGTAGCACTGCCCACTCTCGGCACGCCTGGCTCTGACTCCACCCCGGCTTCCCCGCACAACTGAGCCTGAGTCGTGCAGTCGGCCACTGGTAGGTCTGGTCTGCCTGGAACCCTGAGTCATCTGTCGGCTACCTGCCACCGAAGACTCCGCTACGTGCCGCCCTGCGGTGGGTCTCTGTGCTGGTGTAGACTCAGCAAGGAAGCTCTCGATCAGGAGGGCCCGCTCTAGTACTCCTGTCTGAGTCGGTATGCTGAGGGAGATCAGCGATGCCCTGATCTCGTGTCTCAAACCCTGCTCGAAGGTCCGGGCCCGGAAGAAGGGGTCCCGTACCATGTCTGTCGAGTACCGAGAAAGGTCGGTGAACCTTGCCGCGTACTGAGCGACCGTCATGCTGCCCTGCCGCAGCTGTAGAAGCTCCTGGATACGCACCGCACGAAGGGTGGCTGGGACGAACTCCGAGCGGAAGAGGCTCTCAAAGTCCGTCCAAAGAAGAGATGCCTCATCGTGCACCTGGAGCATCAAGCTCCACCATCGTCCTGCCGCCGCCTGCAGGAGGCTCGCCGCGAGAATCACCATGAGATCCGCTGGTGTCCTCACTAGCCTAAAGATCCGTACCACCGCCTCTAGCCAGTCCTCGGCGGCCTGGGGGTCCGCCTCACCGCGAAACCTGGGCGGTCGCTGGCCCTGAAACTCGTGCAGTGCCCTGAGGCGACGTGCATCGTCGGCGTCTGGTACTGGTAGCATCGGTGGCTCGGCGGGTAAGGCTACCGCCGGTGCCACTGCTGGCAAAGGGCCCTGCACCGAGGCCTCGTCGCTCGGTGGGCTGCCATCGCGCCCAACACTCGGAACCCTAGCTGGCAGTCGTCGCGGGGCCATCCTGAAAAGGAGAACAAGAGCACCACAGTCAGAACAGTATACCTGGCGAGCTGGCACAAGTAATCACAAGGAAAACTTGAGACTTTCATAAAGCAGATCAGTATACCCGGTGAGCTGACATAAGTAATCACAAAGAAAACTTGAAACACACACGCAATCAATGTTTTCATGCATTAAGTCGGAAATCAGGAGTCAGGGTCCTGGTGTACGGATACGTCGGCCGCCGCACCAACACTGGGCTCCCTGAACTGATAACCACACTCAATACACTAAACACTATTGCTTCACATAGAAAGAAAGGACGATCAGAGTCTGCGGTAGAACCGACCACCTCTGATACCAATTTGTCACGACCCGTCCTCGGGGCCCGTGCCGTGACTACCCCAAGCCCGCCTTCCATAGGCCAGGGGCTGGCGACTAGCACCAAGGCGTAAAATCCCAGTAAACAGGGAAGGCATTGCCTTTATAAGTAACAACCACACAGAGTCAGCAAGCGGAAAGTAAAGTGCAGAAAGGTAAAAGGGGCCGGAAATACAAGCCCAACTGTAAAGTACAACTGAAAAGTAAAGTACAGCAACTGAAGAAAAGACGGCGGCCTCGTGTCGTCCACTGGCAATCCCACCTGAAGGGTGGGTACAGATAGCCTCCAAGCTCCTCGGGCCCCACGTCCGCTCTGAGCACGTCCCGTCCAGTGGTCCACCTCCAGGTACCGTCCTGCTCCACGCCCCAACCGCGATCAGCGCTGTCCGTCGTCTGCAACCAACACCACGAAGTGCGGGCATAGCCCGTGCAGGGGTGAGTACAACTACTCAGTAAGGACCCCGAGACCCCCGAAGGTCTCCCGAAATCCACAAAGGATATAGCACAAAAGAAAGATGCAATCACGAAGTAACATCTGACTCGACTTAGGTATATGCCCATACATATACCTAAGTCCCCAATTCTAGCTCTGCTCACGAGCTCAAGAACAACTCAATCCACAAAGGAAAGCAAGACTCAAATCCACAAGGAGAGTAAACAGTAAATCCACAAAGGATAGTTCAACACAATCCACAAAGGAGAGTAAACAGTAAATCCACAAAGGATAGTTCAACACAACCCACAAAGGAGAGTAACATAAGATTCAGCTCAACCAGGATTTTCATTATCGAAACCGTAAGTGTTGAAGAGCCCCATCTCTGAAGTGTACAGTGGTCCTGTCACGACTCCGAGGTACTGCTCACTAACCTAAGACTGCTGAAGTACTCCTCCTGTCGAGTACCGCGGGTCTGCTGCCAACTACCGGGCGCTCCGTCCGCTGAGGGTCTGCTGCCAAATACCGGGCGCTCACCCAGATAGCCTACTGAGGTACTCCTCCTGTCGAGTACCGCGGGTTTGCCGCCAACTACCAGGCGCTCCGTCCGCCGTGGGTCTGCTGCCAACTACTGGGCGCTCCGTCCACTGGGCTAGTCGACTCACTCCAAGTCGAGTCGGTCAAGCAGTCGTCAGGTCTCAGTCATCTACACGGTCTCCGTACTCCGCACGCACGTCTCCACCGTCGCGGGTCTGTCGCTACAACCAAGCGCACACACTCCGCAGAGTATCGCGGGTCCGCCGCTACAACCAAGCGCTCCACCGCCAAGGGTCTGCTGCTGCATCTAAGCGCACCACCACTGTCAAGTACCACGGGTCCGCCGCTACACCCAAGCGCTCCACCGCTCAAGGTAAAAAGAAGATTCAGCTCACACAGGTTCGGTAGCACTCTTCCACGTAGGATCGCTGAGTGCAGTAGTCGACGCAGTCCACTGAGGATCTCTGCACAGTCGTCGCCGCAGTCCACGAAGGATCTCTGCTCTGCCGTCGTCGCAGTCCACGGAGGATCTCTGCTCTGTCGTCGTCGCAGTCCACGGAGGATCTCTGCTCTGTCGTCGAAGCCACAACCAGCACTAGGGTTCCCGCACTTAGCGAGCTCGTTTAGGAGGGTCCGCTCCACGAGCCGAGAGGCTGATACATCAACTGACACTTAGTCCGAAGTTGATGTATCCAAAAGTTCCGTATCGACAACAGGATCTCAACGCGACAGACGGCGCGTCAATCGGACGCCCGGTCTGAGAGTTATTGGCATTTTCGTCCCAGGGGCCCGGTTGGTTTTTAGGGCAAAACCAACCCGACCGTACTCCGCCTGTATCCGATCCTCGGGCGGAGTATGCCAAAAGTTCCGTCTCACTTAGAGGAAACTACCACAGCTGACGGTACGTCGTTCGGACGTCCGTAGCTCAAGTTATGAGCGTTTCCGCTCCGAGGGCCCGGTTGGCTTCGTGTACGAACCAACCCGGCCGAACCCAAAGTCTTCCGAAACCTTGAGTATAATATACCGAAACGACCGTCTCGATCCAAGGATCGCGTAGCCGCTGACGGTTCGTCAATCGGAGGTCCCAGGCCCAAGATATGGGCGAAAGACCGTAGAGGGCCCGAAACGGGGGTACTGGGCCCGGGGCGACCCGGCCCGAACCCCCCCTGGGGTCGGCCGAACCGGGTCGGCCCGAACCGGGTCGGCCCGACCCGGCCCGAACCGGCTCGGCCGGGTCCGGTCCGGCCTGGGCGCGGCCCGGCCGACCGGACCGGCCGGCTCAGCCGGCGCGGCTTGGCCAGCCGCGCGGGTGGAAGGCCGCGGGCGCAGCCCGCGGTCGAGGAAGCCGCGGCCCGCGTGCGGGCCGCGCGGGTGGTCAGCGGACGCGGCGCATTGCCGCGTCCCGACCGAGTGGACCGGACCCGCGGACCGCGGGTCCGCTGGATCGCCGCCGCCGCGGCCGAGCCGCGGCGGGTTCCTCCGGCGGCGCGCCGGGCGCCGCCGCCCCCGGTCGCCGGCGCCGCCGCGCCGGCGACCCGCGCCGCCGCCTTCATCCGCGGGCCGCCGGAGATGCTCCGGTGGCCCGATTTGCCTCCCGTCTGCGCCGTTGCTCCTCCCGGGGGACGATCTTCACTGCGGAGCCAACAAATTGCCCTTGCCGCACGGTTTGTCGACGTCCGCCAAATCCGCACACAAAGGAAGATCGACGGAGGGTTGCCGGGTCTTGTTCGTTAGACCCGCACCCTCCGCGTTAGTCATAATCAACGGGAGAAACAGGAAAGAAACCAATCAACAATTTTAAATAAATTAAAATTGTTTCGTGATCGGGTTCTATATTTCAAAAGAATAAACACGGGATTTTAAAAAGAATTCCAACATCCCTTACTTTGTCGTTGCCGAACGGGGGATCGTCGCGGGATTGCTCGTCGCGGAAGATGGAGATCGCCGCGTCGTCGCGGAATCGCTCGTCGCGTCGCCAATCTCCGGATCAAGATCAACGGATTTAATTAGTTTAAATCCGTTGATATTGAAATTAAAAAGGGAGAAGAAAAGATCCGATTCTCACCTTTGTTGCCGAACGAGGATCGGCCGCGGAAGAAAGACGTCGCCGAAGAACGTCGCGGGTAGATCTCGTCGACGTCGCAGATCTTGGTGTGCGTCGTCGAATTCCGGTCGCCGGCGTTCTTCGCGTTCTTCGCGTTCTTCGCGTTCTTCGCGTTCTTCGCGTTCTTCGCGTTCTTCGCGGAGAGGGTGGAGGAACGAAGATTCTCTCAAATCCTTTCCAAGGATTTTTATGTTGGTCTTATTTTATAAACATGCCAACACGAAACCGGTTAAGAAACGATCCATCAATTCGAAAGAAACGACCCATTTAATTCACGAAGAAACAGTCCATTTAATTCACGAAATAAACCGCCCAATTAAATGGTCTGTTAAGAATTAAAGAAAACGCGTCGGTTGACTTTTCAGTTACTTTGACGGGTTTTCGCGGGTGCGTTACTTAGCGAAAGAAACGGCGGGGCTCGTGCGGGTCCCACCGCACAAATATCCTACCAAGGGGTAGGATATTTCTGGATAGCATCCTATCCAGTTCAACTCAGTTCAAGCCGTCTTTAAGTGACTTCAAGTGGCTTCCAAGCAGCTTAAGTGAAATAAAATAAAGTTGTCGCACAAACTTTATTTTATTTCTGACTTAAAGCCGTAAAATTTAAAAACCACGTCTGAGCAAACGCAACTCCGGAAGAGGCGTTTCTAAGCAAATACCGGCGCTGCGATTTCATCGGTGCCCTCAGAATTCGATTCCGGGCACCGGTTCAAAAGATAGAAAAACCCGCTCGTCCGTTCACTGAACGTACCCGAGCCAAACTTCAGAAATTGATTCCGGGCACACCGGGCCTCGGAATCAGGTGCCGTCTGAAGCTGCGTTCTTGTAAAATTCCAAAGAAAATTAAGAAAAAAAAATTTCCTTGAAATTTGCGGGTCTTTACAGAAAACCATAATAGGTTATAAGTATATAAAAGACACTCATATACCCCCTATTAGTGTTAGGTTCATGTATTGTTCTCATATCTATTAATAGGGTTTCTATATTTAGTGATTAAATTTAATGGTATATAGGAAATCATCATTTACATTAATGTTTACATGCAATTTAATGGTAATCATTTTCACTCAGATATTCATATTCATTATTATTCATAGTATTTTATAAAGAATGCATATATATCACTATATAGAAATAGTATGATAGATCTCACAATATGTTATAATTTGATACTTAATGTTTCATCACTAATTTCTGTGTGGAAACACCATTAATATTAATTTATTAACCATTTGTAATCCAATTACATTATCCTTGGAAGAAATGCTATAAAATTTCAATATAAAATAACCATGAACTAACTATATTTAGCAAGAAAATTCATATATAAATTATACATGGAATGGAAAAAAACATGTAACATCGGTCATATTTTTCTTATAATTATGAATGAAATGTCACAACCTCATTTCATCATGTGTAGGTGATAAAATATCATTACAATAATACCAATATAAGTTGAATCACAATAATTTGAGTCACTAAATAGTGAAATTTTATCAACTGTAATAAGAATATATCATATCTACCACAATCCATCTGAGGTGATTAGGGTATCTCATATATGTTGGTTCGATGCACCATGGTCCAATCTCATTCCCAAATCCTTTTTTCTATAATATTATACCCAACACCCAAACCATAAGACCGAATAAATAAATTACTCTAACACCACTTTGTAAAGTCTCAACAAGCAATCCATGTAACCTATGCCCATAAGTGTTGCTAACATTTCCTTAAGTGCTCGTTCCTATGCACTAGAGGTTGTTAAAAACGAATAGATGATATATGTTGGTACGATGGGCAAAAAATACCCTCGTCTAATAGTGGAATTTTAGATAAGAGAAATAAACATACAATAGAAAAACAAGACTATGAACTCACCAGAGTGGAATCATATACAAACAGACGGAAAATTGGAAAATGATAAAATAATAATAATATATGGAAGGGTAAAAAACCAAGATATTAAAATAATATCAAATAACAATTATATGATTCATTTAAAATAATTTCATACATGCTGATACAAAAATATGGGGAAATACCGGACCATGGTATACAACATTCTATACAATGTAAAAAGTACAAAAGACTAATCCAATATAATCATGATAACATTATCAGTCCTCTACACCCATGCTCCATAACCATATTAAAATAAAGAAATAATATTTATTAGGTCACCTTCACTTATCTATATATTTTGGCTAGTAATCATCTCGAGTGCTGAAGGATGTAAGAGTTTGGACTCATGTAAAATTCCTATAGACCACCAAAAACAGTACTGAAAATTTATGGTATAAAACCGGTTGAAAACCATTGGTATTGGGTGGAGAACCATTGTTATAAATTATACTAATGGTTTTTGAAATTGTATCCCAGTAAGTCGTGACAATATATATATATACCAATGGTTTGAGATAATCTGTTGGTATATGTGAAGAATTATACTCTATGCCAATGTTTTTATAAAACCGTTGGAATAGATTTATTATACAACACATATTATAATGGTTTAAAAAACATTGTCATATCTTTTTTACTCTTCAATTCACCCATAAACCAACGGTTTAAACTATTGGTAATGTTTTTGTACCAACAGTTCAGAACCATTGGTAAATAAATACATACAGAACCTATACCAATGGTTTAAAACCGTTGGTATAGGCTTTGATGTACAATTCAAACATCAGCCTACTTTGTGTGCTGCTTTGTGAATTATACAGAATACATATGATGCAATACATAATATGGATACATAATATAAAACAGATTATTAGAAGGATACATAATTTAATAATCAATTATGAATAAAATACATTAAAAACTGAATATGTAATTATATGTGATACAGAAATAAGATTACATAAAAAATGAATTTTTTATAACACATACACAATTGAATTCATAAATTAGAAGCTAATAACCAAGAAAGAGGAAATGAATAAAATAATTCAGGAAAACAGAAATATAATGTCATGTTTTGGGGCAGGTGTCTTTGAACTTAGTGATGATGATAATAGGTGTGTATCAATGGGGTTGTCTGACATAGGGAATATAGTTGTCCTTGGTGTATTAAATGTCGAGTCTTTTAGAATAGAGGTAGGAGTTCCTCACATGAGAAGTGGATTGTGTGAGGCTGGCCATGGATCGTTGTGCTAATGTATCTAAAAAATTGAATAGGTTTGGTTGGTTTTCTGAATGCCAGTTGTTTTTACTTAAAATGATGTTTATTTTAAACAAAAGTGAGATAATTAGAGTGATACTGGCCACTGAATGCCTTGGATTGAGGTGAAGTTGACTCGTACACATCACCTATGACCCATGGATCATTTCCTAAAGTATCAATACAATATGAATGGGTTTGGTTGGTTTTCCGTAATCCATTTGTTGTTTTCACTTAAAATGTTGTCCATTTTAAATAATGGTGAGACACTTTGAGTTGTATCGGCCACACTGGGCCTTGGATTGAGGTTCGGTTGAATATTATACATCATAAATGTCCCATGGATTTTTGTTATAATGTATCAACACAGTCTGAATATGTTTGGTTGGTTTTCCATCTGTCAGTTGTTTTTACTTAAAACAGGTCCATTTTAAACAAAAGAGAGTCACAAAAAGTGATACCGGCCACACTGTGCCTCAGATTGATGTGGGGTTGACTCATACACATCAAAAATGATCAAGGGATTTTTTTCCTAATGTATCAACAGAATATGAATGTGTTTGTTCAGTTTTTTTGTATTCCAGTTATTGTATTCATTTAAAATGTTGATCATTTCTAATAAAGGTGATACACTTTGAGTGGTACCAGCCACACCGCGCCACGGATTTAGGTGGGGTTGACTCGTACACATCCCACATGACTCATGGATCGTTTTCCTAAATTATCAACAGAATATGAATACGTTTGATCAATTTTATGTATGTCAGTTGTTGTTTTCACTTAAAATGATGTCCATTTTAATCAAAAGAGAGACATTTAGAGTGGTACCAGCCACACCATGCCTCGGATTGATGTTTGGATGACTCTTACACATCAAAAATGTCCCATGGATCGTTTTCCTAATGTATCAACACAATCCGAATATGTATGACTGGTTTTCTATATGCCAGTTATTTTTTCACATAAAATGTTGTCCATTTCAAATAATAGTGAGACACGTTGAGTGGAACCAACCACACCACTCCTCGGATTTATGCTGGGATGAGTCTTACATGTCACATATTAACAATTGATCATTTTCCTAATGTATCAATACAATATGAATATGTTTGGTTCCCGTATGCTGGTTATTTTTACTTAAAACAGTGTCCATTTTAAACAAAAGAGAGATACATTGAGTGATACCGGACACACCATGCCTCAGATTGAGGTCTGGCTGACTCATACACATCACATATGACTCATGGATCATTTTTCGAATGTATCAACACAATAAGAATTCTTTTTGTCGGTTTTTCGGTATGTGAGTTGTTTTTTCACCTAAAATGATGTCCATTTTAATCAAAAGAGAGACATTTTGAGTGGTATCAGCCACACCATGCCGCAGATTGATGCGGGGATGACTCATACATGTCCCAAATTTTACATGTATCGTTTTCCTAATGTACCAACACAATCTGAATGTGTTATGTTGGTTTTCTGTATGCCAGTTGCATTTTTCTCATAAAATGTTGTCCATTTTAAACAAAAGATAGACATTTAGAGTGTTTTCGACCACACCGCACCTCAAATTGATGTGGGGTTTACTATTACATGTCTCCAATGTCCCATGAATCGTTTTCCTAATGTATCAACAAAATCTGAATATGTTTGGTCATTTTTATGTATGCCTGTAGGTTCAACATAAAAAATTGCCCATTGTGAACAAAATAGAGACACTAAGAGTGGTAACAGCCACACCATGCCTCAGATTGATTTTGAGATGACTCGTACACATCACAAATGTCCCATGGATCGTATTTCTAATGTATCAACACAATCTGAATGCATTTGGTTGGTTTTCTATATGCCAGTTGTTGTTTTCATTTAAAATGATGATCATTTCATGTAAAGGTGAGAAAATATTAGTGGTACCGACCACACCGTGCCTTATATTGATACAGGGTTGACTCCCACATGTCAAAAATGACCCATGGATCATTTTTCTAAAGTATCAACCAAATCCAAATACGTTTGGTCTATTTTCTATATACCAGTTGTTGTTTTCACTTAAAATGGTGTCCATATCAAATAAAAGTGAGACACTTTGAGTGGTACTGGCCACACCATACCTCATATTGAGGTGATGTTGACTCTTATACATCACATATGACCCATGGATCGTTTTCCTAAATTATAAAAACAATCCGAATACGTTTGGATGGTTTTCTGTATGCCAGTTGTTTTTACATAAATGGGTGTCCATTTTAAAGAAAAGACAGACACTTTGAGTGATACCAGCCACAATGTGCCACTGATTTAGGTGGGGTTGACTCTTACATGCCACATATGACTGATGGATCGTTTTCCTAAGGTATCAACACAATCTGAATGCATTTGGTTGGTTTTTCGTATGCCAGTTAGGCAAATCATGCAACAACCACGATAATATCATAACCTAAATCTATAGACATTGTTCATGATGTGAATCCCCTGGTGCATGGTTATGGAAAATCATGCACATTGCTTCTAATATATAGCCCTGTATGGGTGGTAGATACCTTGTGGGATGGACTTAAATTTTTTACTAACCTTGAGGTAGAGTGTTTTTCTATGCCGACCGGGGTTCCGAGCTCCGAACAAGCCCCAGAATCTCCATAATCAACTATAACATCATTTGGCTTCCATATTTTTTCAAAAATAAATATTTATACTAAATTCAAAAATATCCATTCAAGAGTGAAAAGCCAGGAACAAAAATAAAGAGTTATACTGAATTCAAAAATGTAATGGATCAACCATCCCCTGATCACTATCACCATCATCATTATCATCATCAACCTTATCCTTGTTGACATCTCTATCCTCATCTTCATCCTCGTCATCTTCACCATTCTCATCATCAGTCCCATCCTCGCCCTCGGCCCAATCCTCACCCTTGTCCTCATCCTCATCATCACTCTCATCCTCTTTACCATCCTCTTCATCAAGATGAACGTCATCATCTCAACCGCCATTAGAACTACCTCCTGGTGCATTAGATAATGCACCCATCAATGACATATATGTCTGACAAGCTGCTCTGGCCTCTAGTTGAAGAGATGATGATAAAGCTTAGATCAGTTTCATAAATTCTTTCTACCTCATTTGAACCCATTCTTCCTACTCTACGACCATTTTATTAGATTGTCTTGCATTCTCCTTGACCTGTTTCAACTCGGTGTTACTAGAATGGATACCTAGAGAGGACCAATACCTCGTCAAGACTATATTCTCACTAGGTCGTCAGCATACTCGACCAGAGTGCACATATCCCAAAAGCTGATATAAATGATCGTGTGTCCCAGCATTGTCAGGATCCTGGGAATTAAGGGCCTCTAAAGCAGCCTATTAAAAATATAAATAAATTATTAAATTTCAAAATAGATATTTTACATTGAAATAAACAAATTAAAACATACAATCTTTTTTGGTGTCGGTTCACTAACCACAATTCCATATTTTTTCCTTCTACTCAAGCAAAAAAAAATCTCAAGGGAGACATCCTTAATTTTTCAATTTGTGTTTATGTATTGACATTGAAACAATATAAAGATCAAGTATAATCATATATTCAATATTCAATAAATCACATAATTTATGTAGGAAACAATAAAAAGGGAATTTCATAAAGATAAATTATAAACAACTATATCATACCAGCTGCCTCTCATGATCGGACATAGTAGTGCGCCCCAAAGTGTGGAGGTATTACTTTGAATAAATGTTTTATTATTTTTTCAGAATATTCCTAAATAATGTTTAATAATAAATAAGATAATATTAATACAATATATGAAAACTGTCATTTAAATACATCAAATGGGATTAATACCTCAAATTTGAGAGTCGCCAAATGAGTAATCATTAGGAGATATTTCTCTATCGGGCAGTCATTCATGATAGGTACTGTCTCCAACTCTGTGCCCGCTCTATCATACCATCCAACATACAAATATTGATTATAAGCTCTCCAAAGCTCTCCTTGCCCTTTTAAATGTGCATTCCGTGCACCTTCTCTATCAGGGAAGTTAAACAGAAGCTGAAACCCAATATAATAATTCATATAAATAAATAAAAATACTACACTAAAGCCAATAGTTTTTTACAAAAAACTGTTCCCACACATTATCCTTGACTTTAGGTGGTCGATGTAACCAAGAGAGAGGGCTCACCCAAAATATGTCGGAGTATTTGGCTAGCGTCGCCAAAAAACCCTGACATTACTGCCCAGGTTTATCAATCATATGTCCATCATCACTGTATTCAACCATGAACTATTTCTAGCAGTTCCATGCCGCATGCAAGTGACTACGCCCTCTCCCCCGCCTCCTATCAGTAGATTAATCTGTTATTAAAGGAAAAAATATCATTAAAAGTTATAATAAAAATTAATTTTTTATAAAACTTTATAACAATTATATAAATATACTTATGGTAGTCAAGAATATGGGCGTCACTAGATGTGCAGAAGCTAAAAGTAATATCTTGTACAGGTATAGTTTCCCTTAGTGTACGCTCCTCAGCCACATATTGTGTCGGAGCATGAGTCCAAGAAGGTGGAATATAATAGCTTGGAGATAATGAACTAGAAGCGAAAGATGATGACACAGACATCTGGCCAACTTATAGTGTAAAAATCATAGGCCTAAATATCTTCTGTGTCTCTAAAGACACACCAGGATCAAAATGGCGTATAGATGATACATATGTGGTTGGGGCATAGTACAATCGGGTATGACCAATGGATCGTCTAACTCTCGCACCAAGAGCCCTCATACCACCGGTCTTAGTACTGGGACCACTATAAGATCGTCTAACTCTAACACCACCCACCTCCTACCACCATCCTTTGTACTGGAAGCAATATTAGTCTCCTCATTAGATATCTCTCATCTAGGGGGTGGATCCTGAAAAAATGTTTTAAACAAAAGTAAACACATGACCTTATAAGTTATTAAAATATATATATTTGAAATAAAATACTAACAAAAGGGATGAGTGGAAGAATGCACTTAGGTATCATGCGATGATTATTTTTTGTCATCTTTTTCTGCCCCATCTCTTCAATGGGTGTCATTTATTGCAATGAAAACAAATATGGAAGCAATTAGAAAATGATAATTAATGTGTAACCAAAAAAACAAAATATAGAAAAACCATTATGATAAAAAACTTAAAGAAACAGAAGATTTATGGTGGTTTGAAGGTATGTACTAAGGTAAACACTCTGAATGATGTAGGTGAAACATGTAATTGAGAACACGACTGAATGATTCTCTATATGTCCCACCACAACTTCGTGTTTACAATAAACTCTTACAATTGAGATATTGGAGTCATCATATGTAATAACAAGATTTCTTCCAATTGTAGTAGGGATAGTGTCAACTTCATCATCACCATCATTAAAAACATGTCAGAGATTTACTTCAATAATTACACATAATTTAGGATGAGGATGATCTTTGACATGACAAACTTGTTTCAACATTGATTCCAATACATATCATTCATCGGTGGCAATAGTGCGAGTCATGTCAATAACTCAAAATCCACCATCATCAATAAAGGTTCCTTGCCTCATCATTGAATCAAACCGATGACATTTCATTATCGTGAATCAACCTTGCAATTAATAATCCAAAATTATTATTTTATCCATGACTCCATAATAAGCAACATTTTTAGAATGAGGTCTATTATACAAGGGCCTGGCATAATAGTCTATTGTGGCAGTTAGCATAACATCATCATGTTTTGTTCTCATGTTTCTTGCTCGTTCAGTGATGATGAATTTATATCCATTGATCACAAGTGATTTACATGCATGAACCATTGTATTATGACCAAAAGCTAAAGATCTTATATCCTCATAAATGGATTCTATAGGCAAACACTATACCTTAAATATAATCCAATAGTAAACTTAATTACATTTTATTTTTATTTTGTTAATAACGAAATGTTTTTACCTTTATTTTTAAAAAAGCCAAAAACCCTTTGCTATGCAATGTCTCTTTCCTTCTCCAAGATAAAGAATGATTTTTTCTATATAACTATTCTTTATGTTCCATGTAGATAATAAAAATAATAGTTTAACAAATATTTAAAATTAAATGAGATAAGATAAGAGATACATGTACAATTTACATATTTGATATACTCATTGAACAAATCACAATTGAACAACACTGTGTGATGTGCCATCACTTGCTCATCAAGGCTTAAAGTTGCCAATGTATATGATCTCGAAATTGCTATTGAATGAGGATGTTATGGAAAATTGGGATCAATTTGCTCATACTGTTCTTATTTATTTCTCATTGGTCATTTTTTCTCGAAGTATGATCAGAATAATACATTGAGCAGAAATCCATACATTCATGAGCCAAGTAAACGTTCACAATAGAACCTTTGGGATAAATCATTTTCCGAACATATGATTTCAATGTGTACATGTTTCTTTCACTTGGATACATGCAAAAGAAAGGAACGGGTCCTCCAAGAAGTATTTGAGTAGGATGATGGACAGTCAGATGCAACATGCATGTAAGAAATGAGAGAGGGAATATTATCTATAACTCACACAAAATTACTGGTGTCTTTGCCAATATTTTTTTCAAGAAGGATTTGGAAAACTTCTTAGAAAAAAGAGCTATAGAAATAGAACAATCATATAACTAAAACTCTTACATTATTGGACAAGAGATGACAGATTTTTATTTGAATCAACTCATGGAAAAGGATGTGATAATAACGAGTCTTCAAATATTTTAGCTTCAACTCTTTTCTATTGACCCGTTTTGATATATTTATTGAATATACATCATGAACTTTAATAGTCTCTAGCAATACTAGAAATTGATTTTTTTCAGCAGGTGTCATCACATAATAAGCATATGGAACTTTCCTTTTATTTTCACTAATACAAACAGGATGCAATTTTGGACAGATCCCCCAATCTACCAAGTCGCACCGAGATCGTAAATCATCTTTTGCCTTCCCCTTGACATTTAGATGAATCAAAAGTAAGATTTCACATATATTATTTTCAATGTGCATTACATATATGAAATGACCTATCAAGTTTGTTGACCAATATGAAAATCAATGAATATACTCTTCTTATTCCAATTGTAACAGGTATCATTGGAAACATTTTTCCTTTTCCAAGATTTCATTATACCCTTCCCAAATTAGTAACAATAATCTTTCAATTCATTAAGCACATCAGTTTCAGTCTTTCGCTGATGTGGATCGTCAGTCTCCATGTTATGGTCAAATCTTCGATGATTGTTAAACAAGACATGACTATTTTCCTTTTTTGCTCCATCCATAAATCATTTCATATGCGGAAAAATCAAGGATCATCCACATAAGCGCAACACACATCTGAAATATGTCTTTAGAACATGCATCGTTTGTGGGAACACCCACATACTCAATAAGTTTCAACTCTTTTATTAAAGGTTTCATGTATAAATCTATATCATTGCTGGGATCAGAAGGGCCGTATATCAGTATACTCAAGAAAGTGTAATGCTTTTTTATACACAACCATGGGGGAAGGTTATAAATGTGTATGAAAACCAGAATGTGTTGTGTGAAGTAAGTATCTGCCAAATAGATTAAAACCATCATATAAAATACCCAGTCCCATATGACACACGTCGGTTGTAAATTCAGGATAACAAGCATCAAATCTATGCCATGAAATCCCATCTACATGGTGAACCAACTCTTCATTACTCTTTCTTGTCTCAGTGTCATGGCATCACATTTTTACTGATATTTCATCAGACATGAAAAGGTTATGTAATATGGGGATCAATGTAATGTTCCAAATTACTTTTTTTGGCACACGAGATGGTGTTCCATCATCTTTTGGCTTCCTTCAAGAGGATTCACATTTGAAACAATCATTTATTTCAGCATTTTCCTACCAAAATAAGTTGAAATCATTTGGGCCAGCATGAATATTTTTTAGAATCCACTTTCATCAACTAACTTCCATTCCATATAGTGGTTTAAGGGAATATCTGCATCATCTGAAATTAAGTCCCTCGTTAATGTAAAAATGCATTCGATTTTAGTATTTGAAATCACATACCTAGTTTTCCCATGAAACAACCTGATTAAAAATTCCAAAATTTTCATTTTACATCGTTGCCGATACAATGGAGTCACCGTAGAATCATTCAATTTTTTCAACCTATCAACATCATCATTTTCATTGGACACATCTTGTGTGCTTGTATCGAAATCTTGTTGGTTGGACAAACTTTCCTTCTCATGATTCAGAATAAAAGGAAACTGATCTTATATCAAAATCTCCAATTCATTCCTATCATTTGGATCATCTATATTTTGAGATTCCATTTCTCTCCATTGATATACCACACATAATAGTTTTTTTGGAAACCATATTTGGTTATATGATAGATAACTACTTTACAACTCTACCTAGGTCTTCCATAATAATTAGAACATGGATAGTGTTTGTGAAAACTATCTTAGACCTTGTCAAATGAAAAATCTTAAAATATGTTCAAATTATTTCGAAAATCGGTTATAATCTTATCAGTTTTGTACATCCATCTTCTATCCATTCTGTACAAAAACTGAATTAATTATTTAAAAGAAAATAAATAATATTAATGATCAATCAAAAAAATATTTAGGTAAATGAAAAATGTTTACTTTATATAAAATCATAAATGACACATTACTCTATATGAGAATCATATTTAGAAACACAAAAAAAAATCATGTGTATATAAGAAAATAAGATACAAAATTTCTAATGCATATATTCAAGGATTGCCCAGTAATATATTGGAAGTGAATCAAGGAATACATAATCCTTATGGGTATTTTTGGGAGTACATGAGTTTTAGACTTTATCTTCTTTAGGGAGATTAGGATGAGGAGTAGGATGAGGATCACATCAAAAGTAGTTATGGCCTCATCAAGTTTCACCTTAACCATGGATTAAATGATCCTAGGTTTTGGGCCATAGATCATAGGACGGTAGGGTTTATTCAATGAGTCATGTCCCAATTGATTTCGGAGAGGGTCCTTCAATAGTTATAGGTATGGATTTGATTAGAAACACCTATAAAAAGGATATCCAAGAATTGTGATGTCCCAAACCAGGATGCCACTCATTAGTGACCCGAACTAAGATGGCCACATGGCCTCAAGAACATCTACCAAAATTCCAAATGATATTGACTAATAGTGAGAGAATTTAGTGTGTATGAGGGAGACTATTCCATCATTACCTATGTTTCACAATTTTAGTATTATTAATTTAAATGTAGAATAAAGATAACAATGTGAAAATATTGGAAATGGTTGAAAATAACCAAATCTGTAATACCGACTAATAATAGAATCATAAACCAAATAATGTTAATGTATGTCACGTATCAAGAATAAAAATATAGTTACACCATGTAGGAATTAGTACTATGAAAGAGGCTCAATAAATTCTAAAATTTGACCTAGATACTTGAGCTACAACCCAATCATCTTCAATATGCTCCATCCAATGTCATGTGAGTAGTAGTGCATCTATAAAATGGTGATTCTACTTATCTAAACATATAATCATGTAGTTTATCTAGGCGCCCAATGGCATCTCGAAAAATGTTTCAGATACAATTCATGTAGGTTACCACTGAGAGGCTTATAACTATCCATTCTATTTATATAACATTTTAATATAATGATATGATAAATTAATGTGAAAAATAAAAAATCTAAATGGGTTTTCTTTGGTTCCGGAGAAAAAATCTAAAAGGTTTTTCTGTGAATTAGTTTCATGAAGATGGAAGAAGTACTACATGGAAAAGGAGAGGTCCCCCCAAGAGTTCCCTTTCTATATATTTTATTCATAAAGATCATTGGATTAAACGGTTATGTTTTTGGTATTTATTCTGTAAAAATTAATTAGGGAGCACATAAAATTTTTCAAAGTTGAAGAAGATACTCTATATGTTCTATTGTTCAATGGATATGTGAACCGTGTGTCATTTTATATATATAAATATTTTGATAGAAAAAATATACATACTTTTTATATAAAACACATAGTGTACAAAAATGAAGATGAATAACATCATCATGTTTGACATGATCTTAAATAAAGGAGTGATTTTCAGGAAATATTATGAATTTATATCACAAACAATTTCTTATGAGATCATATTCATGAAGGTGTAATAAATGGAGGATTGAGATGAAAGAAATTACTATGAATCATTAAAATTAGAACACAAGAAAGAGACCATGACCTTATAAATGTATATGTGTAATGAAAACATTAATTGGAAAATGTGTACATTGATGTAGCGATTTGAGTACACAATTCGTGAAAGGAGTAGTGAATCATAAAATTTTCCAAAATCCATAGAAATAGGACTAAACAATGCGATCATTCTAAATAGTGAAATAAATGGAGAAATGTTTAGAATACAATAATATTCTTAGATAATATGAGAAGGGGTTGAAGGAATATAACCTGAATGGGGGAGTTGCAGCTGATCGGATGGAAGAGGATCACCTGGTAGGAACTTCTAGGATTCAGGGGAATGTTCCTGTGGAAATTGGGTGCTTCTGGAGTTGTGGTTCTATTTCAGTGAATTTGGGGGGGGGGAATTTAACAAATGGTTATTAGAATCCATTGGGAAATGCATGGATTTCACAGCGGTTTCTTAAAAATATTGGGGAATCATTCCCTAACCACACCTTTACCAATGGTTTATTAAAAACGTTGGTAAAAAACACCTATACAAACCGTTTTCTTGAACTGTTGGTATAAAAGTGTTGGTAAAACTATCATTTCTAGTAGTGAAACTTTGTACGGAAATAATCCAGACTGTGTAAATAATAATAAAAAATTACATGTATAAGAATAATGAACAAAATGAGTAAATAAATACCAGTTGATTTAGGTTCTTATAGGACACCATGATGGCTCTACCTACATTCGCATAGGTCAGTGTAATTGTCTGATAATTACACATACACATATATAGTAATATATATATATATTTATTTAATAGTTATATATGGTATACATGTATATAAACAAAATATGAGGAAATGTCATTATGAATATACATGGAATCTAAGATCTGGTTGGATCTATAGTGTAACCCCAGTATCAATAATCTGTCTATTGAGATATAAGATCATGTAATGGTGTATTCCATGAATATCAGGGTGAATATGAGTCATCATTCTCAAAACTCATGAAATTTTGGATGATTTATCATACCCATCACCCAATATAGAGAAACATATAATGTTATTCCCACTATCCAAATAATATTATAGCAGCGATATACATCATTCTCAACACCCGATGTAAGGGAGAGTGAAACCTCATTCCCAATAAGTCCCTTTCCCATCATTTGAAACCAAATATCATGGTGTACCAATAATAATAATAATATCATCAGTAATCAACTATAATAAATTATAACATCAAACCCATATATAACCAATGGCATTAACCATAAAACAATTTATCTTTAAAATTATATAATAAGAGGAATGTCCTTGTCGGCAATTTCTACTAAATAATAATAATCCATTGAATTCATTTATTTTAATTAAGATAGTAAAACCATCTTGAAGATAGTCCTTTCAATTAAAAGGCATAGTAAATATAATTTATAATAATACATGAATATATGAGTATATTTAGTCAACTGAAAAACTATATAAGAGAGGAAAGATTAATTTTCACACCAAACCGAACACATAGATTGTGTTCGGTCCATTAAACAACTATTTGATAGTGTGTACTAAGTTAGAACACCCAAAGGGTTTGAATAAATCATGGTTGAAATATTATATAATGATATCATGTATCAATAGAAGTAGAACAAAATTAATAAATTTATATAGATGGGTTTGAATATTTTAAGGAAAACAAACAACCTTGGTTATCAGGAAGCTCTATAGAGAGGTTATGAAAATATCAAGACTTAATAGAAAAAACTATTCCACTTACCCATTGGTCAAAGAAAAATCCACATACATTATCAAAATTATATTTGAAGTATAGCGGTAGAAAAATTATGAAAATTACAATTCCTTAAAAATAAAGAGAATTAGATTACACCAAAATAGTTCAACATATTGGAATAAAAACGAATAACAAAAGTATCTGGATTCGATATATTACCTATTAAATTAAAATGTCTCTAATTATGGTTTTTATTATGTTATGATAATGGTGTATCCAAGATTAATATATTAGAAAATTAAAGGACACATATGATTTTGAGGAGGCTTTATCTACTCGATTTGAGAGAAAGAAATAAAGGGCTTAAATTAAAAAAATTATAGGAAAATTGTAAAATTTATCATTGATGACTATATTTTATATATGTATTTTATAGTGTTTTAAAATATTCATTTTTGTATATAAATTGATATAATTTAAATTTTTTGAATGATTTAATTTTAGTTATGTTTTATGGTTGGAACCAAAGGTATTTAAAAATGGAATTAGAATAGGTGAATATTGGAAGTAAATTTAACTTCAAACCTAAGTGATGTGATGCGGAATGAACCCATGTTATTTAGGCTCCAAGGGAGATGGAAAACTGGATCATGGAATTTACATTTATGTTATTCCTTTTACATGTTTTGAGTTTTTTATGATAATTTATAGGATGATTTATGTGTAAATTCACAATTACTTTTCCCATGATGAAAATTAAATTATTACAAGACATCGAAGTATTGAATTATATATATGTTTCAATAGATACCAAAATAACATATGCATTAGATGCTAGGTATTTAAGGAAATATTTATTTATTCATGACTTATCAATAACAAATGGATGATATTTGAGCCATTACTCGATAAGAGTTGCCTTGTAGAGTGAAACACACCACTCTTGATCCCTACTTGTACTTACATTTTTAGGGGATTTTATTCATTTCATCACCCTCTCATGGCTATCATAAGGGGGTGATGTCTTATTTTGTGGAATGTGAGATGAATGGGGACTGATTCTTTCATGTATTTTATTTTTGATTTAAATTTATGGTGGCATATCATATATGTTCATTAATTATTTATCTTTATTTATTATTCTTGCATTACCATTGTATGGAGAGTTAGTAAATATCGTTAATTTCTTTATTTCATTGAGAATGAATCTTGTTTGAGTTTATCAACAACCATTTTTTTAATCTGATATATATGGTTTAGACTTCCTCAATGATCATTTGATTTTTATTTTACCTAGGATTAAAATAAGTTTATGGTTACCCATCCTTTTCAATGTGAAGTATTTAACCATCAGACAAAGGGTAGTTTTGGATGGACTATGTTTAACTTTTCTATTGGACACTCGATGACCTGATTATAATTACTATAGTATTTTTAATTAATAAAATCATACCTTTTCATCCCATGAACCTGGATATATTTCTTTCTATAATTTATTTTATATATTATTTTACCATATTTATTTCAAATCAAATAATAAATACCACATTTTAAATTTATAACAATAATAAATACTACAGGTTCAGTTAATAAAATTAATATTTTTTCCAACCCTATATCTGGGGGTTTTACCTTTGAAATGAATTTTTTATAAAACCCAATAGTTTAGTTGTTTTTTTCATCATGTTTATAAATTGAAATATTTGGTAACCCTATGAAAATTAATGATGCCCACAGGGAAATAAACCCGCTGGTAAGAGGTCACATGTTTTTGGAAAATGTTCATCCAAACCATTCACCATCCATGTACCACAGCACTACCCATGAGGAAGCCCCCATGGATAAGTCTCATAGTTTTCCTAACCAATCACTAGATATTAAAATACCAATGTCTCATGGTTTGAAATTTTTGTACATGTCTATGCCTTGGATCACATGATTTTAGAAAAACGTGAATCCATTTATTCCCTCTGAAACATCACACACGGTTAAGAGTATCCTTCTATGAGGGGAATCATGGTTTCAGCTAACCATTTATCCCATAATGATTTTCTATGTACTATAGTACGAATCCTAGAGAAATAATTAGACACATTAATTTACTCTATGACCCCATTTGGTAACATTATAGGGGCCGACATAATAAATTTAAAATATAATAAAATGAAGCACACAATTATGATAAAATGGGTGGATAAAATATTAATCAACCTCCCAATTAAGATGGTGTAATAAAAAAATATCAAGTTAGGTTCTAGCTAAAAAAAATATATAATCATTATTTTAATCAATAATTTACGTTATAACATTTAGACAATATTTTTAATTTTATATTTTTAGAGAATTATTTCATAACTCATACTTTTTTATACCATATAATATAATTTTTAAACGTCCAATAACTAATTTTTTTCACATAATTGTTATCATCATGAAACTAATATTTTATTAAATGAAAATATCCTGACGACATTCAAATTTCATTCATCATTTCGCTTATACATCCATCAAAAAAGAATTAAAATGTTGGTATGAGAACCTAAATCTCAGAAAGGTATATAAAAAGAAAGGAAATCTTTTGTTATATTATAACATAAATAAACATTATATTTTAACCGTTATATCATGATTATTTGAGAAATATAAATAATACATTTTCAAATGACAAACTCATACACTTTTTTCTCTAAGAAATATTTAAAAAATCATACAATAATATTAAACCCTTACTAGTTACTTATAGAACCACATTCATTACTTTTTAAAATCCATGATAGATATAACTAGATCCCAGTTAAATCTATATGAAAATCCATTTGGAAAATTCTTCATTCATTCATGTTATGATAAGAAACAATACCCAATGATTTGGAGAAGAATCTAGGATCATATAGAGACCCACCTCTTTAACTCATATCTTATTACATAATTTTAATTCAAAAGACATAAAATAATTATATAATGAGGGTACAAAGGTTCAGTTTCATGTAAAAATTATCACCACACATAAAATATACACAATAAAACATAAAAAATCGTTTAATTCCTTATTCACTAGCTCTTTATTGTCACTTGAATTCTCATTATTAGATGTAATCACATTAGAATATACATCAAAAAGGTGTGAGATAAAAGCCCAGTAAAAAGATAGATAAAACCATGAAACAATATAACATTTTTTGAGTTCAACTATTATCATCATTACATAGGCAGAGAACCGTAATAATGAGAGAATCATTAATAATTGTATTGTAATGTGTAAATTCATAAAAATGAAACATCGTGTCTTAGTGGTAAACTATATCACATAGTTGTAAACAATGATTTAATGATACTCATAATTATTTATCATTTCACTTGAGATACATCACATTACCTAATACATTGTAATTCTATATTAATTCAGGAACACATGTACCATCATAACATTTACATTTCACTATATGAATATAGGCGCACCCTTCACGTAATATCATTTTCATTTTCATGCATTCCACATTGAACATATATCAATCATGGAGATAAAATAACCCATTGGAAGTAATGTTTTTCATTTCATATTTCATAAATTCGTAAAATGTGTTTCCCCAAATTAAATAGGTAATAAAACACTTGATATAATATTCATCAACTATGAGTGAAGAATAAACAGTCAGTAGAAGTAAATGCTACATTTTTTTGAAAGAAAAGTTCCTATGGAAAACAATGTTTTGTCATAATCATACATAGAAAGCATGTGTATCTAATAAAATTTATGAAAATGATGACTATATTATATTTATGGAATATATATAGTAAAAACAGATTGAAAGAGTGACTAGAAAAAGAATGTTAGTTGGTGTATATAATTCCACTTACATTGGATATGAATGATTTATCCATGTTGATCTCCCATGTAATCACATTAGATTAATTAATTAAAAATTATAGAACATTTTATACATGATTATAGTTAATTATGGTTTTAAAAGTCTCATTTATTTGGCTTTGGATTAGTTATCAAGATTAATTACGTCATTTGGGAGTATTTATTTTCAAATTTTTCATTATCTGTTCATTTGTATACGTGAACAGATTTTCAAGTAAAATTTTGTTAAATATCTAGATTTTTTATTATATGCTATTAATAATATTCCATAAGTATAAATATTAATACAAATAATATTTTTATATACCATTAGGATGACCCATTAGAAAAATGTTAACGATGACTATTTATAGTTAAATGTAGCAGTTTTTCAATCAGAACAATCTTTTATTTTTGTTTTTTAATTTATTATTATGTATAAATGTTAGTTTCAGAAGATAAAGAGTGTTTTATCTTAGAAATTAAAATATGATTCAAACAATTTATTTGTGTTATTATAATCCTTGATTGTGTTTAAGGAAAATTAAAGTGAGTCACCGATGATGTCCGTAAATTAAACCATCACATGTGACAATTTTTTTTCTATAATACAATAGTGGGAGGGAGAGGTATAACGATAAATATTAAATTGAAATCATAAAATTAATGCATACCAAACATTATGGAATTATAATTCCATTTTGTTAAGATAATGCAAAGATAGTTGATGAAATGAAATTAAAAAGAATGGATATAAAAATGAAAAGAGTGAGGATTTAACTCATCAATTCTACAATTGAGATCCGTCTTTAAAAACATAGGCTTTGAATTTTGAGGCGACCAAAATCTTCTAGATCTGGGGTAAGTTAATTGGAAGGGTATTGTGTATAATTACATAAATCCACAAATATTGAGAAGTGTGAGGAGGAGAGGGGTGAGAGGAGGTATATATAGTAGAGGAGAGGGGTGTTTTATCATTACTATAATCATTAGTTTATTTTTCATGATCAATTTAAGGAATAGTTTGAGGAGTATATATAAATATATTGATGTATTAAGAAGATTTATATATTTTTGGATTACTTATTCTTTGCATCATCTATTTCTCTATAATTAATGTATTTATCTTTTATTATAAATTAATGTATTATACTATTCATAAAAAACTTCATGCATTTTTGAAAAATCCCAAAAATTCACAATAACCATTTTATGATATTTTTAATTAAAAATAAAATCAATTTTATAAAAAAAGAATTCCAAATATGAGTAATTTAATTACTAATTTAAATCATAATTTTCACAGAAAATATCGATTATAAAATTATAATTGATATTGAAATAATATTTAAAATTAAATAAGGCCCCATAAACTTTTCATAAAATCCTATGACCTATAAATATTTAATTATGGATTCATTTTGTGAAAATAAATTTTCTTTTAATTATTAAATTATTTATAAAATTGTAATTAAAAATTTATAACTTATAAAAATTCTAACACCTAATTAATATTTTTGTATAAAATTATTTAATAAGACTATGATATAAGTATATCATAATTTCTCTTATCTGATTCCTAAATTTTATATATACTTTAATTGGTGGGTTTACAATTCATTTGTTTGGTTTACAATTCATAATGGTCATATTATTATTCATAAGGTTAAGATACTATTTCATTTGTATTGGTTTCTTAACTTCTAGAAAAACCTTTTATTTCATTCACTCATCAGTTTTAATGATTTTATTTTGATATTAATGTTGTTTTACTATGATTATAAAATATTACATTACCATAATATAAGATAAATACCATTGATAAAATATTTTTTTGTTATAAATCACCCATCGATTGAGCTATAACAACCTCACTCGATATTATTTGAGACGCCTCATTTTATAAGTAGTAAGAAGCTCACTTGATGTTATCAGGGAACTCCCACTTACCATTTTTAATTCTCAAGTATCATATCATGAATAAAAAATCTTTATTATTTACAAATATTTTGTTAAATTGTTTTATAAACACTTTTAAAATAAAAAATAGATCAAATTTTCTTATCAAAATACCAATTTCCTTTAAAACCTCGTTTTCAATACCAAAATTCCCAAAAACAATAAAATTGAGGTTTCATTAAAATTATAATAAACTACATCAATGGAATCTAGGAAAATAAAATAATTTTCACCATGGTTTCAAAGTCATTATCACTATGTAAATTATGAATACGACATTCCTTATATCATTGGTTGAAACATTCCATATAAAACATGTGAAAAGATTCATTTTTATTTATTCAAAAATAACACAAAAATTTAACAAATATATATGTTATCAATAATTTTTATCCATATAATATTTTCATAACATAGTCTACATGGAATAGAAATAGTGTATGATAGAAAACAATTAAAATCTGTTTTTTCTAAATAAAAGTGTAATGCCCTGACCCCAGTAACCCAGAATCAGTGCATTATTACATAAAATTGGCTTGATGTAATAAATCATGTCCCGAAAGACTGATCAGTTTGGTAGCCTTTGAAGAACTAAATACATACATATGTATTATATTACATCATGAAAAAATAACATTATGTCCACATTGAACACTCTTATATCTCTTAAAATATTCTGGCAGGTTAATCGTTATATACTTCATTGCATGCTAGGAAAAATAAAACATAAAAAATGGCTGATCTCAAATTTTTATTAAGGATAATAATATAGAAAAATTTGTCTTAAATATGAATAAACAATTAAGGCAATTTATAAGACTATAAAACATACCTTTTAAACCTAAACATCATCATAATATGCAAAGATAAATCAAATAATTCCATTTACATATTCACATGGATATTCTACTAGTCGAATAATCACATTTAATATCATTAGAAAAATTTATAATGATGTAATTCATAATGTTATACTTCATAACCACATTGTGAAGGCCTTGTTACAAGACTAACAATAAAATTTTTTCAAGGCCTTGTTCCAATACAATAATTTGTCCCATGAGACATACCGATGAATTGAAGAGCTATATTGGGCACCAACCATCACATAATAAGTCCAATGCTTTACTCATATAAAAATCCTTAAACATAACAAAAACATTGGTACTTAAACTAGAATATAAAATGTAAATACTTTATCCATAAACCATGGATGCTATGGAAATAACACATCCACAATCAAAAATATAACAAAACCTCCATTATAGTATGAAATATTTGTATCATAAAAAATCTAATTCGATCAGGAATAACATCAGGTAAAGGATGTTGACATAGTTGAAAATGATAAGTAAAAATCGTTGAGAGAAATATCCATTCTCATGAAAACATTTAAAAGTCGCAATATTTATCATGATGTTGTTTAAAATAGATTTTTTAATTAAAGTATCTCATACCACTTTGAAGCTTTTAAAAGGAATATCAATTATAAAAAATTAATGTCCATTTAAATAAATCATTAAAACAACTTTTAAAACATGGACATTAATGAGAATGATTTAGAAGAAAGAAATATTAAAACATTTAAAATTCTATTTTAGTTAGAGTTCCAAAAAAAATTAGCGATGTTTCAAAACAAATATTTGAGATAATAAAAACTCTATAATATCATGATAATAAAAACATTCATGATATTCTATGTCAATTTACAGTATATACACCATATAAAAGTGAATTGATTCATAACAAAAAAAGAAGTCTCAATGGAATTTAAGTTGAGATGAATTCCATTATAAAGACTATATCCTTAGGTAATGGATAAATCAATGATATGATTATGTGTGAATAATATAAATAGACTCAATATGATTTAATATTATGTGTAAATAAATTAGATGAAATTCAAACATATTCTTGTAGAAACAACACCAATGACTTGGATGTTTATCTCAATGAATAGAAATTGAGTTAAAATTACACTTATCAAGATTATATTGATGACTTGAGAATTTATCAAAGGAGTGATAATGTGTATCAAATGTATATCCACACAAATTGGAGTTGAAATTACTACATAAGTATATAAATAGTGATTTTCCATATAATTTTGGAGTAATTTAATCAATAAAGTCGGTATAAAACCGTATGTGTGGAAATTGAAATTTGAAAATCCCTTACCGATTTGGTAACATATGAAACATACACCCCATGAAAGAAGGATAATCCAATGATGACATAAATACCCATAAATTAATATATATTATGCAAACAATACAGTCATGGGAAGTACATACACCACACAAAAGGTAATAGTTAAAAATATAACATGAATCTCACGAGAATAAAAGTGAGATGAAAACCCCTTACCACGGTGTAATCAATCGAGTCATATAAAAAAATTTTAATAACAACCAAATGATTCACAGAATACAATGAATTTAATGATAATCGTGGTAATATATATCAAATGACAGTACACAATACACCACATGCAATAATTAAGTGGAGAACAAATGAAAATATCACAGAATTAAAAGTGAGACAAGAAATCCATAAACACGTTGTAATAAAACGAGTCGTATGACCCAAAGTTAATAACCACAAAATGAATCACATAATTCCAGGAATAAAAATACAATAATGATAATATATATCCAATGGTAGTACACTATACACCACATTCAATAAGTATGTGGCGAACAATGGAAATCTCACGGAATTTAAAGTGAGATAAGAAATCCCTTACATTGTACATTTCCTTAGTTGAGGGTACATAAACTCATATAAAATTTTAAAATAATTTTTATTAAATTATAAAATAACCACATACATAAATATTTTATCATATAGGATCTTCTATTATTCCATTGTTAATAATATTTTAGTAGTATCCTTGTTTCGTGTGTTAAATGTTTTTCTTTCCTTTATATGTTTTGTTACATAAGAATGGTTTGTTATGAATAGGATGTATTTGATTCATATCCATAATGATATCAATTCTTTAAAAATTATTTTTAATCAAAAATTTGAAATTACTCTTGAGTTGTTACAATGGGGAATGACATCTCATCGCGTCGTGGAGATGGTAAGTCGTACATACACACGAGCGACAATATCATTCTTTTGATGTTGAAATCGTATTTAATTGGATGGTATATAATATATAGAGAATCATTAACATGTTATATTTATTATTTCAATTAGTTATACTCATTATTATACACATCCAAATAATGATGATTCTGAATAACAAACTACACCATGACGTAGAGACTGTAAGTCGTACGTACACACGTATGGTGAATTTTTAATTTATAGTATTGTTAGAATTATGAATATGGTTATACCATATTTATAATGAAATAATATTATGTATGAGATAGTGGAGTTATTATTTTTTTATAGAATCAACATGGAAAGAGGAAGTGAGAAAAGAAAAGAACTTGAAAGAGGGTGGTGAATTATTACCTCTTCTTCAGGTTCTTCCTTTTGATTTGATCAAGCATGCTCAGTAAGTTGGATTTTTGATCAACAGAAGGCCTCTAGTATATAGTGATAGTAGTTGGGAGGATATTTGGGTAGGGTTTTACCGAGCCAAATGGCTTTGGAGTTGTGAAATTAAGAGAAGGGGATGTACCCTTTTATAAGAGGGGCGAGGGTCTCTTTAGGAAATCATTGAAATATTATTTTATTATAAATTATTTTTCAGTTTATAATTGCTCCAAATGGATTTATTTCGAATATAAGGTGGGATGGGTCGAAAACCTCTCAACCAATATGATTTAGACAGGTTTAGGTCGCCATATTAACGACATCATTTAGATTTAACTCTTAGTTAAATAGTTGAACTTTTACCATGTATTCATGTATTATAATAATAAATTGTAAATAAACATACTATAGAAATCAAAAAGTACCACAAGTGGTTAATTATGGATATATCTACACTTATCTGTGTCCTTGGGCTGTACCAGATATTTCTAAGAATATTATATCAGTTAATAATATAGTATTTGTTTTAAAAACACAATTATGTCAATTTTGACACTATTTAGTATTGGATTTATTTTTCAAATCCATAAAAGTATTATCACATAGAATAAAATTATTTAACAAACCCTAACTTGTCATATTAACCTTGAAAATTATTGGAATCAATCAGAAGTCTAAAATTACATTTATTTAAATATTTATAATATCAATTATTTTAATCATTCATTAATAAGGTAATTACATCATCCACATTGTTTCATAAAAATTGATTTATTTAATTTCAAAAAATTATAAATAAAATACTATAATGTAGGAAATAATTTTATATTTCTAATGAATATTTATAGTTGAATTTTTCTTATGTATAACCTTATATTATAATGGGTTTAGTTATTAAACAATGAATTTACCACTTTTAACTCTTCTTGGAAAAAAATAATAATAAATGTTCTAATCTAATCCAAGTGGAAAAAAAGGATCATATTTTATTCCTAAGGTTTGTTTTGGTCGAATTAAAATTATCCAATATAATTAGGACATGTTTTAGGGTAATTATAATATAAATTTTACCATTAATTACCTTATTTATTTTTAACCATGGTGAATAAATGTCAAACGTTAATATTCACCATAAATTATTTTCTTCTTATTGAACCACATTATACTTACTGATTTAAACCATGTATCTCATATTTTTTAAATTAATCCAATAGAAGCGGTAAATTTATGTTATATACAAATTTGTTATTGCTCCTAGTAGGTGGGTAAAAGACGGTAAAAAGATCAATAAAATTTTATACATCAAATTTTATTATAAAATTAATCCAATGAATTAAATTGAACATATATAGGTATTATATATATATTTTGACTTAAAATAATTTTTAAAAAAATAATTTTTTAATAAAAAGTCGCATTTAAATAATAACGCCATGTTTTTGACTTTTCATCAAAAACTGAATGTTTTTAGAAAAAATACCAAAATTTTACCCTAATATAATTTTGATCTTATAAATTCTAAAATGAATTATATTTTACAAAATTTAAAACATAGAATTTTCATTAATTAAATTAAATATAATTCTCACGGTCAATACTGAAAATCGGGTTTCTAAAAAGAAAAATCAATCCATCGATTGACATGTGTTTATGTCAAATTTAAATGTGAAAACACTTATAATGACATAAATTATATTAAATGATAAAAATATAATCTAATTATACATCCAAACAATTCAAAAAGCATAATTTTACACTATATGTTATTTCTGTTAAACATGTTCTTTTCAATTAAAATTTACAATTTTCAGAATTCATCAAAATATGAAAGTTAGCAGAAAAGTACCAATAATTAATCCAAATTAAATTGTGATGTCCCTATTTCAAAATATAATTTAATTTCATTAAATTAAATATATAAAAGTTTCAAATATTTCTTTTAAAAATGATTTTCCATTATAAGGTGGTAAAATTGCATTTTCAAAAAATAATTAATTTATATTAAATAATGAATTTCTTCTTATATTATGTCTATGAAACACAGAATATGGATTTTAAAATTATATGATATAAATAAAATTCATATTTTTGTTAATACTTTTCATAACCGAATTTTGAACGGCTAGTTTGGTAAGTCGGGGTGCGCTTGAACTCGGCGTTGCGTGTAACGCAAGATATTGATGTAATTTAAATATAAAAACTTATAATGAAATATTGTGGTCTTACATTTTTCCCCCAATTTAGAAATTGCATCCTCAAAATTTTACAATTGGTCTTGGGAACTTCATTGAAAGTACCACATCAGAAAAAGAGTCAATAAAAATATCACTTTAAACGAATGAAAGAGAGGTACAAAAGTAACCCGAGATAACCCATACTATGATTACATATAGGAAAACTTGGATATGGAAGATAAACGAAGAGTCATGTTCTGGTGGAGTGTGATAGAAAACATGATCATGACAAATTTAACAACAAGAAAACCAAAAACTTGTGATGGGATAAATAGTCATTAGTTTCCTAGTAAGAAAAGTAAATGGACAATGTTATTTATTTTCTGTTCCATTTCACAAATATGAGAATTTATTAATGATATTTACAATGTATATAAAGAGATATACATGATTTTTAAGTAGAGTTTCATCCTTTAATAAATTTTTACAACTAACTCATGTTTTTGTCAAATGATGAGTATTCAATATGAGTTGGTCACACCTGAAGCGCTAGAATCAACTTCTAGAGATTCAAATGATCTAGAAAGGATAAACTGTATATTTAAATTGTCTTTAGAGATTAATGAAATTCAAAATGGTTATTAAAAGATCAGATGTTCCCCAAAAAGTATAGTCCTTTTTAAAAATAAATATTAATCATAATTTATAAAAATTTTCCAACAATACCCAATGTTCATTAGATACCATTCTATATAAAATTTACCATAATATTATTAAAAATAATCCAAACTAATATTGAAACCCAAAACATAGAATAATTTGACTACCTATTCTTCCACGTTAAATTGTGTCTCCAAATAACATCGACCACTCTTAATGTCACATACATAAAAGTAATTAACTTAATCACACTTTCTATAGGATAGGATAATCATTTACATAAATAACCGAAATCTCTATTAATACACAATAAAAACATAGATAAAAATCCACCATTATTCTTCAAATGAAATCCCATAGTATTCTATTCTCATTAGTCATATAGTATTCCCAACAGAGCGAACGTCTTCCAAAATGACATTTATCACTTAATCAACAAATCATTTTCTTATACTAAGAATATTAATTTGACAACACATATAATCCCAAATCAACATATTATTGATCAATAAAATCATTTAACTAATACTAATTAGTCATGCTAAAATGGGACCTCACGTAGTTTAGGGGTAGGTGATAAATCCCAATCGCACTCAGGTTGTGGGTTCGATTCCCGAAGATTTGACCAACACGATGGGTTGTACCACGGTCTGTGTGCTGATCTTTTTCAAAATAACATTTTATAACATTCCAAAAATTATATAAATTCCTCAAAATAACAATAACATAATTTCACCACAAATATTATCTCATACCTCTCATTTTCATCCCAATATTTTATAAATTTTAATTTCCTCAAATTCAAGGATCATACAAACCCAAATTATTATTTATAACAATTTAACCTATAGAAATGATAAATTTTACTAAAATAGAATTTTCACATAACAAACCAAAGGGTTAAACATACGAGATAAACTTCTTCCAGAGTAATCCCATCAAGAAAAAGCACTAATACTTTTAAACACTTCACCATCTGTTTATTTCCACATAGGTTATTCATTGTCCAAAAATTTATCTTATAGAAAAGGTCATTCACTCGAGAAGTGCGTAGGTCCCCTACATTTATGACAAATTAATGTAAATGGATTTTTAGGATCATTTTTATCTTCTTCCTTTGTACTCTTCATTTTTCCTCGGCATTTCATTACTTTATGTCATTATTTCCCTACACATAAAGCATTTATTTTTTTCGTTGATACACATTCGTAGGTGTCTCCTTCCACATTTTCTGAATGATGGAAATTGATATTTCTTTCCTCTATGGTCTCCACTGCTGGATCTCTTATTATTCACCACCTTTCTCTTATTTGTTGAGTTCATGAGTTGGTTAATATTAATGTTGGTGATCATATTTTTCAAAAATTGTTTTGGCATGAACACGATATCTTATACACCTATCAAAATTCAATTTTTTGGTCATTTCCACCATGCTGCCCACCTTGTACATCATGTTCAATGTTACGATGAATTCCATTGAATCTTGCCACTAACTATCATAAAAAAGAATAGTGTGAGTCATAAAATCATTTTGAGAATACCATAACACCTTATATTCAATCTAAAACACATTATGATTAACCGTTGTTATATATTATCATCTTATATTAAAATAAATAAAATGGGATTGTAAATAAAATGTGAATTATCCTAAACATATCCCTCGGGAGTGTCGTAACCAAGAGTACAACAAGGCCCATTGTCATGTACGCGGATACCACGAGTCAAACCCGAAACTCCTTGAGAGTTTTCACTCCTTGGTACATCTGTGATAGAGCCACCTCTACTTGTTCGAATACATCTAGGGATGTATTTCATGTTAAACCAACATAATATTTACATTAACATAATTTTGGGATGTTCTTATATATTAATCTTCAATATCTATTTTATGGTAGTGTTTCTAAATCAGTGTTTTTTCTAAATCTAGCTTCCATGGTCTGTACTTAACTTTCTCAGGTACCAACTGTAAGGCCCCGACCCTAGATACCCAGAATCATTGCATTATTACATAACATTTGAATGATACCAAGATTCATGTCCAAAACTATCGATCAGTTTAGTAGGTTTGGAAGTACTAGATATATACATATGTTTTACATTGCATCATGAAAAAAAGAAAATTATGTCCCCTTTGAAGAGTCTTTTATCCCATACCCTATTCCTACAGGTTAATCGTATTATACTTCATTGAATCATGGGAAAAAATAAAACATAAGAAATGGGTGAGATCAAATGCACAGTAATGACAACAATATAGCAGAAATTGTCATAAATAAGAATAATCATGTAAGGTAATATATTAGACTTGAACACATGCCTTTTAAACATAACCATCTGTATAATATAGAAAAGATAAATCAAATAATTCCATTTTCTTATTCACATGGATATTTTTTTAGTCAAATAAATACATGAAATATCAATAGCCAAGTAAATAATGATGGAATACATAAATCCAGACATCATAACCACTTAGTCAAGGCCTTGTTCCAAGAATAGAAATAATATTTTGTTAATGCTTTGTGATAAGACACTAGTTTGTCTCATGAGACATACCAATGAACCTATGAGATATACTGGGCTTAAACCATCACTTACTAAGTCTAATTAATTTCACATATGAACATGATTAATCGTAACATAAATATTCGTATTAAAACTAGCATAAAAAATGTTCAAACATTATCTATAAACCATGGATGGTATAAAAATAACACATCCATAGTAAAAAATATCACAAAACAATCAATACAGTATGAATGATTTTTATCATTATTAATCTACCTCGATCAATAATAATATCCCATAATTGATTTTTACATATTTGAAATTGATCAGTAAAAATATTTGAGAGAAATTTCCATTTTCATGAAAAAATATTAAAGTCTCACTATATATCAAGAAGCGGTTTAAAATAGATTTTTTTATCAAAGACTCCCAAACCATTTGGAAAATGTTAAATGGAATATCAATTTTAAAACATTAATGTCCATAAAAATAATACCTTAAAACCATTTTTAAAACATGGACATTAATGAGACATATTTAGAAGAATAAATTTTTAAAACATTGAAAATGTTATTTTAGTTAGAGTTCATAACCTAATGGGAGATTCTTGAATACAAAATATTGAGGTAATAAAAACTCTATACTATCATAATAATAATGGCATTAATGATAACCTATGTCAATGTACAATATATGCACCAAATGAATGTGAATTGGTGCATAACAAAAAAGAAGTCTCAATGGAATGTAAGTTTAGATGAATTCCTTTACAAAGATTGTATCCTTAGGTTAAGGATAAGTCCATGATATAAATATGTATGAAAAATATAAATACACTCAAAATGGTAGGATATTCTGTGTAAATCAATCCGAGTAAATTCACATGTATTCTTGTCATATCGACACCAATGACATGGATATTTAACTCAATAAATATATATTGAGTTAACATTTATCTTATCAAGATTATATTGATGACTTGGGAATTTGTAAAAGGAGTGATTATGTGTATCAAAAATATATCCAGACAAAGGGGAGTGTAAATTAATACATAATTAAATAAATAGTGATTTCACCCATAATCCTGGAGTGATGTAATCAATGATGTTTGTGTAAAACCGAATGAGTGGAAATTGAAATTTGAAATTCCCTTAAGGATTTAGTAACATAAGAAACATACACCCCATAAAAGAAGGACCATACAATGATGATGTAAATACCCATTAATTAAAGTATATTATGAAAAAAATAAAATCTTTGGATGTACATAAAACACACAAAAGGTAATAGTGTAAAATATAGCATGAATCTCATGGGAATAAAATTGAGATGAAACACCTAAACACGTTGTAATCAATAGAGTCATATGAAAAAAAGTTAATAACCATAAAATTAATCATACAATACCGAGAATATGAAAGTAATCATGTTAATATATATCAAATGGTAGTACAAAATACACCACATGCATTAAATAGGTAGTGAACAATTGAAATCTCACTGAATAAAAAGTGAGATAAGAAAACCTTTACCACATTTTAATCAATTGAGTCCTATTAACAAAAGTTAATAACCACTAAATGGATCATAGGATAACATGAATTTAATAGTAATCATTATAATATATATATCAAATGGAAGTACACAATACACCACATGCTATAAATATGTGGTAAATAATGTAAATCTCACGGAATTAAAATTGAAATAAGAAACCCCTTACCATGTACATTTCCTTGGTCGAGGGTAAGATAAACTCTTTTAAATAGATAAATCATAGTTATTAAATTATAAATTAACCATATACATAAATATGATGTCATATATGATCTTCTATTATTGATTTGTTAGTAATATTTTAGTAGTATCATTATTTCAGGTGATAACTGATTCATTTTCCTTCAAATGATTTGTTATATTATTCATGTTTGTTATGGATAGGATGTATTTGATTCATATATAGAATGATATTAAGTATTTAAAAATTATTTTTAATCATACATAAAAAAATTATTCTTGAATGATTATGATGGGGAATGACATCTCATCGCGTCGTGGAGATGGTAAGTTGTACGTACACACGAGTGACAATATCCTTCAATTGTTGGTGAAATTGTATATAATATGATGGTATATCATATATACAGAATCATTAAAATTTTATAATTATTATTTACATCAGTTATTATCATTACTATTATAAGGCCCTATCCTTAAACCTTACTTAATATTGAATTAAATGAATAATTCACATTGAGGATCTTTTCAGGTTTAGAGTTTTAGAGAATTAGGACATAACTATTACATCTCAAAAGATTACAAATTAGAAACTTTTACTAAGTTTCCATAAAATAAAAACTCTTAAAAAGAAACATGTCCAGTTCCATGTTTTAGGTTGCATGACTTTCCCTTGATCCCATCGTTGACCCTATTCCATGTTAAGTCCTGTGAAAAACATTTCAAAAACTTGGGATGAGCATAAAAAGCTCAGTAAGGGATACACAACGAATGAAAAATGTTAGTTTTTCAAAACAACAAGTAAACCATGTATACATTATCAAAGTAATACTTTTCACATTTTCAATGAAGTAAAAACTCTTCACTGAATAAAAGTTCATTACTTACCCTTCTTTAACCAAAAGATAACCATGAAACCCATATAAAGAACACATAACATATAAAGGTAACTTGGGACATAAACATACTTATGTGGAATAACCATAAGGTCGACGTCCACACATATCACTTAATGGAATAGTCATTCGGCCAAATTCCATACATACTTAATGGAATAGCCATACGGCTGACTTCCATACCCAATGCATTGGAGGTTATAACGTAACCACCTGTCCTGGTATTTATGGCACCACCCATCATATGGTTTATCATGTAACAACTTGTAAAATGTCCAAGTACCATTATAAAATTATAACACATAAAACCAATATAAAGGAATGATAACATTTCCACATTTCAATCACAATATATCATTTAAATATATTGAAAAAATAGAATCCTTTATCAAAACCATTTTAATTACCGAAATATATAAAAGAGTATATGGTTTTTATTTTATCATCAAAACATTACGGCTTGTTGAGGAAGCCAAAGACCATATAATACTCACGGCGGCAGAAAAGGTTGTTGTCACCGCGTACGTTAATAGAAACATTCCTTTTTGTCGTTTTGTAAAACGATACGTAGAAAAATATTCCTTTTGTAGAAAAGTAAAAGTCAAAGGGGTTTATACACCGTATAAAAGAATGTTGTGTATAAAATGAAATATTCCTCAATGAAAGGAGATTGAGACGAAGTCCCTTACAAATATGATATCCTTAGTTTAATGATAAATCAATTACATAATTATGTGTGACAAATGAATACACCAAATATAAGTGGATATTAAGTGTAAAACAATCAGAGGTTATTCACACATATTCATAGAATGACATATTCAAGGAGTATAAGTTTATCCCAAAGAATCAAATTTGGGATAAGAAGTTCCCTTGCAAAAATTTGACAGCCTAATGGCGTCACTACAAAATTCAGAAAATGAGTTGATGAGAGATAAAAAGGGTATCTCATCACATGTAAATAAAATTTAAATCAATAAGGATATATAAGAACATATCCCAACATAATAGTATGTGAATTAAAAGACATAAAAAAATAAGTCTGTTAAAAAGTGGAGGGTGAAAGGTCCCCTTACCGAGTTGGGTAACTTTCGAAACGTACACCCCATGGAAGAAGGGTCATAAAATGAAGATGTGAATACCCATAAATGTAATTATACTACACAAAGTGTATAATAATGGGCAGTACATACACCACTCAATGTAAATTTTGGAAAATGTAGCATAAATCTCATGGGAATAAAAGTGAGATGAAAAATCCTTTACAAAAACTCGGCAGCCTAACAGCGCCACTTAAAACATCCAAAATGGATTGATGAGAGGAAATAGGGTCTCTCATCATATGACCATAAAAATTACAGTAAGATTAATATAAAAGAACATCCCAATCACAAGAAATAAGAGCTTAAAAGGAATGACATAAAAGGGTGTACTTAAAAAGAAAGAGAGGAGTAGGATCCCTTACCTCGGGTCCGACTTGACTCGATCGTTCTTTAACTTCCTGAATAATAAACATGAGTTAATTTATACATTCTTAAGAACCTTTTTCAAGTTCATTTTTCCTTTTATATCAATTATTGACATGTTATAAACATTATGTAATCATTTATGTTAATAACGGTTGTTTTGTCGTTATTTGGTACTTAAGTCAAAAGTGGACTTCTTACATTTACATGTTGTTCATGTGGTCAAAGTTTCTTTATATCCAGAATGACATTACTGATTTGGATATCATATATATCATATATATCTGGAACATACATGTATTTATAATATTACATAATCATTTAGAGAAAAGAAATGAAATGCACCGTTCATGGAGACGGTAAGCCGTACGTACGCATGAACGCTACTTTCATTTCGATGTCATATTAATGGAATTAAAACTAAATGAGAGATGTGTATATTTTTAATTCCAGAATTATATGCATCCCTTAGTTGTAAAATACATCATATATATCCATTATATGTACTTATAATAGTACATTACATTTGAGGATAAGAAATTTAATGCACCGTTCATGGAGACGGTAAGCTGTACGTACGCATGAACGCTACTCTCATTTCTATCTCATACTTTAATGGAAAGAAAAAAATAATGATATAAAAGTATACGATAATTCCAGTATAACATCATATATAATAACTTTAAATCCATCCTTTATACATCCCACATATGGCATTAACGAATCAAATCACTTTGAGGGGGCGGTAGTCCGCACTTCCTAAAATGAAGATATCGCGTATACCCTTAATGGAAGCCATAAAGGTATTCCACAAATGAAGAATACAGAAGCTTAAGTAAAAAATAAAAATATTATATATCATATATAAACACAGTGACATCTTAATGGCCACCTTTTAAGGTGTTATATGAGTGTTGAACAATCATCGTTTCGTGAGGCAGAAATTTTCCATCCACAGAAACTGTATGTTCTTTAACCATTATATGAAGGTTTGTGTAATAGTAGCTAGAATACTTATTATAAAAACATCCTAGTATATTTAAGATACTGGAGGTGTTACAAAAGAAATGAATAAAATGAGTATAGGGGTTGGAGAAGAAAAATAAAACAAAAGAGCACAAGTGAAAACGTTACCTTAAAATTGGGTCACTCCCATTGGTTTGAACCAAAAGGGTTCCTTGAAGAGCTTCCTGCCTAAGCTAAGGCATCTAGGATGAGGAGATGGATGTGGAGAGACACAATGATCAGATCTTGTATGAACCAATGGTTTGAGAGGTGTGGGTAAGGTGGTAGAGGTGGGGGCCTTTTATAAGAGGAGAGGAGTGGTACTCTTGGTAAAGTATAAAATGTTACTTTATTTTCAAATTGTTTTCCGAATTTAATGGTCCCACATTGATTTGTTTCAAAGATAAGGTGATAAGGGTTCGAAATAAAACCATCCAATAGGTTTTTGACATGTTTAGGTCCTAGATTTTTCATTATCGTTCCATTTTATTTAAATCGATAAATAATGAGGTCATCGTTGCATCATCATGATGTCATATAGAATTTAATTTATTAAATGTCTAAAAATTATAAAAAAAATACTATGATGTAGGAAATATTTTTAGCTTTCAAATTAATATTTATAGTCAAAATTATGACTTGCATAACCACATGTAAAAAATGTTTTAGTAAAACAAATCATGTTTTTGACATTATTGTTTTAACATTAAATAAAAGGCATAAATGTCATTATCAAACCCAAGTGGCTCCATGGGTACCAAAAATAGACCCATGGGTTGTCTTGGTAAGAAATAACTCATCCAATAGGGTTAGGACAAATGTCAATATTTTTTCATTATATTATAATATCATTTTTACCTTAAATCACACTAATTACCTTTAATCATGATTAATAAAACTTAAAAGTTATCTTTCATAAAAAAATTATTTTCATCCCATTGAACCAAATTTTACTTAACAATTAAAATCATTTAAATTGTATTTTTTAAATTCAAATAACAGAAGTTGTAAAGTCCCATTTAAATGAAAAATCAAATTTTGTAACCACCACTTTTTGGTTTCACTATTCATCAAAAATTGATGTTTTTCAGAAAAATACCAAAAAATCACCCTACGATATATTTGATATTCTGAATTCAAAAATGATTTCTATTTTACCAAAATCATAACATAGAGGTTTCATTAATTAATTTTATAATTAAATCCCGCTGTTAAAACAGATAGCGTGTTTTTATGAAATAATATCTTTCAAAAGATTGACACTCGTTTATGTCCAATCTTAATGTGATATTAATTAAAATGACCACCCTTGGATTAAATGGTAAAAATATATTCTATAAACACTTTAAAACAAATTAAAAAGATAATCTAATCATATAAATAAATTTGATTAAAAAGAGGTTTTGAATTAAAATACAACATTTTTCACTATTCATTAAAAAATGAACTTTTTCATAAAAATACCAAAAATTACCCAAAGTAAATTTGATTTTTTGATTATAAAGAAGAATTTTATTTTGTCAAATATAACATATAAAATTGACAAAAAGTGGATTTAAAAGAGGTTCTCCATCAAAAGGCGGTTAATCGACCTTTTAAGGAATATTAGACTGTCTACGCTTAAAATTGGATTCATTCGTATTTTTAATCCTATATCATTTATTGTAAAGAGTAAAAATATTTTACAAACAAATATAATCATTTTGTAGTTAGTTCTGTTCATTCCCACCATTACAATGGCTAGGAATTAACTACCATTTAAAATAATATTATTGTATTATTAGAGTGCAACGTAAGATTCCCAAGAAACTCACTGTTGCGTATTGGATACGCCATCGAGCATAGCATCCCCTTTAAAGTAATATTAATATTTTATTCACAAATATGGATAAATATAAAAATTTCATATTCTTTATTTACTTGGGGTGTTACATCCTTCCCCCCTTTTTGGGAATTGCATCTTCGCAATTTTAAAATTGGGCTTGGAAATATCCATGAAAGTCCCACATCAGAACAAGAGTAGGTAAAACAATCACCTCAAAATAAAGAAAGATAAGTACAGAGGTCACCCGAGTTAACCCATACTAGGATTCCAAGTACGAAAATATGGACATGGAAGAAAAAATCAAAGGGTCATGTTCTGATGGAGAGTGATAGAAAATATGTTTAAGAGAATGTTAACCACAAGAAAATCACAAACTTGTGATGGGTTAAACGGTATTCGATTCCCCAGTAGGAAAAGTCAGCAGACAACATTTTTGTTTTAAGTTACTCTTCATTGAGGAATTTATTTTTGAGCCTAACTAAATCATAATGAAACATACTTACTTGTCATGTAGAGTTTCAACTTTTACAAGATTCCTTAATCAAACTCATATTTTCTCCAAAAGACGAGTATTTCGGAAGAATTGTTCGCATTAAGAGTACTATAATCAAATTATAGAGATTCACCTAATCCACAAAGGATAACTATATATTTCCCATGTATCTAGACTTTAACCAAAACCAAAACTAAAAAGGATAGTACAAGATCAGATAATCCAGAAAAGGATAACCCTTTTTAAAAAGAAAATATATTCTTAATCTCCAAAATTTGTCCAACAAAACCCAAAGTTCAATGAGGACCATTCGACAAACAATTTGTCCATAAAATTCTTCAAAGTAAACCAAACTATGACTGAAACCCAAATATTTGAAGGATTTAGTCACATAGTCTTCCTAGTTAAATCATAACAGTTATCTCCAAACAACATCAGTTTCTCCTAATGTCTCGTATTGAAAAGTAATTAACCTAATCACATATCATCCATGATAGGTTAATAAATTTCCATAGATAACCCAAAATCAACTTACTCTTAATTCATAAAATCATCTAACTAAAAATAATCATTGAAACTAACTAGGGACTTCACGTAGTCCAGTGGTAGGCGATAAATAGCAGTCGCACTTTGGTTGTGGGATCGATTCTCGCAGCTTTGTTCGACACGACGGGTTGTCACACGGTCTGCTTGTTGTCTTTTTTCCAAAACTATATAATTCTTAAAACATTCCGCAAAATGAGATAAAATCTTCAAAAATTATCATAACATATTTTAGCCTCAAGTTTATCTCATGCCTTTCATTTTCCATCAAAACATATAATAACCCATAATTACCTCAAAAGTAAGGATCATATAAACTCTAATGGTTACCTTTATAATTATTACATGAACTTCCACATCGATTGGTCATATCATACATGATGAATTACAGAACATACCAAGGTTCATGTGAATGATCATGACTCTTTGATACTTGGTTTAGAACAACCATGAGTTTCCTCATTGAATACCCCATTTCATCCAATCTCTTAATCAGAGAACCACCACAGTTTCCTTCAAACCTATTGTCACTTTGGTGCCTGCTAGATCCATCCATTCACTAAAAATAGAAATGTCAGGGTGAGTATATCAAAAAAACCATCATGTACTAATGAGGAAGGTAAACACTAAGATATACTTACTCATTCACTTTTTCTAAAATGAGGACTCTTTATGAAATCCTAACCATTATGGTAATGTCACTTGTTCTTAGAGGATACCCTAACCTCTAAAGTTATATAAACCGACTTTTGATACCAACTATAAGGCCCCAGCCTTAAACCTTACTTAATATTGAATTAAATGAATAATTTACATTGAGGATCTTTTCAGTTTTAGAGTTTTAGAGAATTAGAACATAACTATTACACCTCAAAAGATTACAAAGTAGAAACTTTTACTAGGTTTCCATAAAATAAAAACTCTTAAAAAGAAACATGTCCAGTTCCATGTTTTAGGTTGCATGACTCTCCCTTGATCCCATACTTGACCCTATTCCACGTTTAGTCCTGTGAAAAACATTTCAAAAACATGGGATGAGCATAAAAAGCTCAGTAAGGGATACACAAAAAATTAAAACTGTTAGTTTTTCAAAACAATAAGTAAACCATGTATACATTATCAAAGTAATACTTTTCACCTTTCCGAAGTAGTAAAAACTCTTCACTGAATAAAAGTTCATTACTTACCTTTCTGTAACCAAAATATTACCATAAAACCCATATAAAGATCACATAACATATAAAGGTAACTTGGAACATAAAAATACTTAAGTGGAATAACCATAAGGTCGACTTCCACACATATCACTTAATGGAATAGCCATTAGGCCAACTTCCATACATACTAAATTGAATATCCATACGGCTGACTTCCATACCCAATGCATTAGAGGTTATAACGTAACCACCCGTCCTGGTATTCATGGCACCACCTATCATATGGTTTATCACGTAACCACCTGTAAAATGTCCAAGTACCATCATAAAATTATAACACATAAAAACAATATAAATGAATGATAACATTTCCACATTTCAATTACAATATATCATTTAAATATATTGACATAATAGAATCCTTTATAAAAACCATTTTCAATACCAAAATACATAAAAGAGTATATGGTATTTATTTTATTTTAAAAACATTACGTCTTATTGAGGAATCCAAAGACCAAATAATACTCGCGGTGGCGGAAAAGGTTGTTGTCACCGCGTACGTTAACAGAAACTTTCCTTTTTTTCGTTTAGTAAAATGCTTCGTAGAAAAAGATTCCTTTGTATAAAAGTAAAAGTCGAAGGGGTTTATACACCGTATAAAAGAAAGTTGTGTATAAAACTAAATATTCCTCAATGAAAGGAGATTGAGATGAAGTCCCTTACAAAGACGGTATCCTTGGTTTAAGGATAAATCAATTACATAATTATGTGTGACTAACGAATACACCAAATATAAGTGGATATTAAGTGTAAAACAATCATAGGTTATTCACACATATTCATAGAAAGACATATTCAAGGAGTATAACTTTATCCCAAAGAATCGAATTTGGGATAAAAAGTTCCCTTGCGAAAATTTGACAGCCTAATGGCGTCACTACAAAATTCAGAAAATGAATTTATGAGAGATAAAAAGGGTATCTCATCACATGGAAATAAAATTTAAATCAATAAGGATATATAAGAACATATCCCAACATAATAGTATGTGAATTAAAAGACATAACAAAATAAGTCTTTTAAAAAGTGGAGGGTGAAAGGTCCCCTTACCGAGTTGGGTAACTTTCGAAACGTACACCCCATGGAAGAAGGGTCATAAAATGAAGATGTGAATACCCATAAATGTAATTATACTACAAAAAGTTTATAATAATGGGAAGTACATACACCACTCAAAGGAAATTTTTGAAAATGTAGCATAAATCTCACGGGAATAAAAGAGAGATGAAAAATCCTTTACAAAAACTCGGCAGCCTAACGGCGCCACTTAAAACTTCCAAAATGGATTGATGAGAGGAAATAGGGTCTCTCATCATATGACCATAAAAATTACAGTAAGAGTAATATAAAAGAACATCCCAATCACAAGAAATAAGAGCTTAACAGCAATGACATAAAAGGGTGTACTTAAAAAGAAAGAGAGGAGTAGGATCCCTTACCTCGGGTCCGACTTGACTCGATCAATCTTTAACTTCCTGAATAATAAACATGAGTTAATTTATACATTCTTAAGAAACTTTTTCAAGGTCATTTTTCCTTTTATATCAATTATTGACATGTTATAAACATTATGTAATCATTTATGTTAATAACGGTTGTTTTGTCGTTATTTGGTACTTAAGTCAAAAGTGGACTTCTTACAATTACATGTTGTTCATGTGGTCAAAGGTTCTTTATATCCAGAATGACATTCCTGATTTGGATATCATATATATCATATATATCTGGAACATACATGTATTTATAATATTACATAATCATTTAGAGAAAAGAAATGAAATGCACCGTTCATGGAGACGGTAAGCCGTACGTACGCATGAACGCTACTTTCATTTCTATGTCATATTAATGGAATTAAAACTAAATGAGAGATGTGTATATTTTTAATTCCAGAATTATATGCATCACTTAGTTGTATCATACATTATATATATCCATTATATGTACTTATAATAGTACATTACATTTGAGGATAAGAAATGTAATGCACCGTTCATGGAGACGGTAAGCTATACGTACGCATGAACGCTACTCTCATTTCTATCTCATACATTAATGGAAAGAAAAAAATAATGATATAAAAGTATACGATAATTACAGTATAACATCATATATAATAACTTTAAATCCATCCTTTATACATCCCACATATGGCATTAACGAATCAAATCACTTTGAGGGGGCGGTAGTCCGCACTTCCTAAAATGAAGATATCTCGTATACCCATAATGGAAGCCATAAAGGTATTCCACAAAAGAAGAATACAAGAGCTTAAGTAAAAAATAAAAATATTATATATCATATATAAACATAGTGACATCTTAATGGCCACCTTTTAAGGTGTTATATGAGTGTTGAACAATCATCGTTTCGTGAGGCAGAAATTTTCCATCCACAGAAACTGTATGTTCTTTAACCATTATATGAAGGTTTGTGTAATAGTAGCTAGAATACTTATTATAAAAATATCCTAGTATATTTAAGATACTGGAGGTGTTACAAAAGAAATGAATAAACGAGTATAGGGGGTTGGAGAAGAAAAATAAAACAAAAGAGCACAAGTGAAGACGTTACCTTAAATTTGGGTCACTCCCATTGGTTTGAACCCAAAGGGTTTCATAAAGAGCTTCCTGCCTAAGATAAGGAATCTAGGATGAGGAGATGGATGTGGAGAGACACAATGATCAGATCTTGGACGAACCAATGGTTTGAGAGGTGTGGGTACGGTGGTAGAGGTGGGGGCCTTTTATAAGAGGAGAGGAGTGGTACTTTTGGTAAAGTATAAAATTTTACTTTATTTTCAAATGTTTTTTGGAATTTAATGGTCCCACATTGATTTGTTTCGAAGATAAGGTGATAAGGGATCGAAATCCAACCATACAATAGGTTTTTGACATGTTTAGGTTCTAGATTTTGCATTATCTTTCCATTTTATTTAAATCGATAAATAATGAGGTCATCATTGCATCATCATGATGTCATAAAGAATTTAATTTATTAAATGTCTAAAAATTATAAAAAAAATACTATGATGTAGGAAATCTTTTTAGCTTTCCAATTACTCTTTATAGTCAAAATTATGACTTGTATAACCACATGTAAAAAATGTTTTAGTAAAACAAATCATGTTTTTGACATTATTATTTTAACTTTAAATAAAAGGCATAAATGTCATTATCAAACCCAAGTGGCTCCATGGGTACCAAAAATAGACCCATGGGTTGTCTTGGTCGGACATAACTCATCCAATAGGGTTAGGACAAGTGTCAATATTTTTTCATTATATTATAATTTCATTTTTACCTTAAATCACACTACTTACCTTTAATCACGATTAATAAAACTTAAAAGTTATCTTTCATAAAAACTTATTTTCATCCCATTGAACCACATTTCACTTAACAATTAAAATCATTTAAATTGGATTTTTGAAATTCAAATAAAAGAAGTTGTAAAGTCCCATTTAAATGAAAAATCAAATTTTGTAACCACTACTTTTTGGTTTCACTATTCATCAAAAATTGATGTTTTTCAGAAAAATACCAAAAATTCACCCTAAGCTATATTTGATATTCCGAATTCAAAAATCATTTCTATTTTACCAAAATCATAACATAGAGGTTTCATTCATTAATTTTATAATTAAATCCCGCTGTTAAAACACATAGCGTGTTTTTATGAAATAATATCTTTCAAAAGATTGACACTCGTTTATGTCCAATCTTAAGATGATATTAATTAAAATGACCACCCTTGGATTAAATGGTAAAAATATATTCTATTTACACTTTAAAACCAATTAAAAATATAATCTAATCATATAAATAAATTTGATTAAAAAGAGGATTTGAATCAAAATACAACATTTTTCACTATTCATTAAAAATTGAACTTTTTCATAAAAATACCAAAAATTACACAAAGTAAATTTTGATTTTTTGATTATAAAGAAGAATTTTATTTTTGTCAAATATAACACATAAAATTGACAAAAAGTGGATTTAAAAGCGGTTCTCCATCAAAAGGCGGTTAATCGACCTTTTAATGAATATTAGACTGTCTACGCTTAAAATTGGATTAATTCGTATTTTTAATCCTCTATCATTTATTGTAAAGAGTAAAAATATTTGATAAAAAAATATAATCATTTTTTAGTTAGTTCTGTTCATTCCCACCATTACAATGGCTAGGCATTAACTACCATTTAAAATAATATTATTTTATTATTAGAGTGAAACGTAAGATTCCCAAGAAACACACTGTTGCGTATTGGGTACGCCATCGAGCATAGCATACCCTTTAAAGTAATATTAATATTTTATTCACAAATATGGATAAATATAAAAATTTCATATTCTTTATTTACCTGGGGTGTTACATCCTTCCCCCCTTTTTGGGAATTGCATCTTCGCAATTTTAAAATTGGGCTTGGAAATATCCTTGAAAGTCCCACATCAGAACAAGAGTAGGTAAAACAATCACCTTAAAATAAAGAAAGATAAGTACAGAGGTCACCCGAGTTAACCCATACTAGGATTCCAAGTACGAAAATATGGACATGGAAGAAAAAAACAAAGGGTCATGTTTTGATGGAGAGTGATAGAAAATATGTTTAAGAGAAAGTTAACCAAAAGAAAATCACAAACTTGTGATGGGTTAAACGGTATTCGATTCCCCAGTAGGAAAATTCAGCAGACAACATTTTTGTTTTAAGTTACTCTTCATTGATGAATTTATTTTTGAGCCTAACTAAATCATAATGAAACATACTTACTTGTCATGTAGACTTTCAACTTTTACTAGATTCCTTAATCAAACTCATATTTTCTCCAAAAGATGAGTATTTAGGAAGACTTGTTCGCATTAAGAGTACTATAATCAACTTATAGAGATTCACCTAATCCACAAAGGATAACTATATATTTCCCATGTCTCTAGACTTTAACCAAAACCAAAACTAAAAAGGTTAGTACAAGATCAGATAATCAAGAAAAGGATAACCCTTTTTAAAAAGAAAATATATTCTTAATCTCCAAAATTTGTCCAACAAAACCAAAAGTTCAATGAGGACCATTCGACATACAATTTGTCCATAGAATTCTTCAAAGTAAACCAAACTATGATTGAAACCCAAATATTTGAAAGATTTAGTCACATGGTCTTCCAAGTTAAATCATAACATTTATCTCCAAACAACATCAGTTGCTCCTAATGTCTCGTATTGAAAAGTAATTAACCTAATCACATATCCTCCATGATAGGTTAATAAATTTCCAAAGATAACCCAAAATAAACTTACTCTTAATTCATAAAATCATCTAACTACAAATAATCATTGAAACTAACTAGGGACTTCACGTAGTCCAGTGGTAGGTGATAAATAGCAGTCGCACTTTGGTTGTGGGATCGATTCTCACAGCTTTGTTCGACACGACGGGTTGTCACACGGTCTGCTTGTTGTCTTTTTCCAAAACTATATAATTCTTAAAACATTCCGCAAAATGAGATAAAATCTTCAAAAATTATCATAACATATTTTAGCCTCAAGTTTATCTCATGCCTTTCATTTTCCATCATAACATATAATAACCCATAATTACCTCAAAAGTAAGGATCATATAAACTCTAATGGTTACCTTTATAATTATTACCTGAACTTCCACATCGATTGGTCATATAATACATGATGAATTACAGAACATACCAAGGTACATGTGAATGATCATGACTCTTTGATAGTTGGTTTAGAACAACCATGAGTTTCCTCATTGAATACCCCATTTCATCCAATCTCTTAATCAGAGAACCACCACAGTTTCCTTCAAACCTATTGTCACTTTGGTGCCTTCTAGATCCATCCATTCACTAAAAATAGAAATGTCAGGGTGAGTATATCAAAAAAACCATCATGTACTAATGAGGAAGGTAAACACTAAGATATACTTACTCATTCACTTTTTCTAAAATGAGGACTCTTTATGAAATCCTAACCATTATGGTAATTTCACTTGTTCTTAGAGGATACCCTAACCTCTAAAGTTATCTAAACTGACTTTTGATACCAACTATAAGGCCCCAGCCTTAAACCTTACTTAATATTGAATTAAATGAATAATTCACATTGAGGATATTTTCAGGTTTAGAGTTTTAGAGAATTAGGACATAACTATTACATCTCAAAAGATTACAAAGTAGAAACATTTACTAAGTTTCCATAAATAAAAACTCTTAAAAAGAAACATGTCCAGTTCCATGTTTTAGGTTGCATGACTCTCCCTTGATCCCATACTTGACCCTATTCCACGTTAAGTCCTGTGAAAAACATTTCAAAAACTTGGGATGAGCATAAAAAGCTCAGTAAGGGATACACAAAGAATTAAAACTGTTAGTTTTTCAAAACAACATGTAAACCATGTATACATTATCAAAGTAATACTTTTCACCTTTCCGAAGTAGTAAAAACTCTTCACTGAATAAAAGTTCATTACTTACCCTTCTGTAACCAAACTATTACCATAAAACCCATATAAAGATCACATAATTATATAAAGGTAACTTGAGACATAAAAATACTTATGTGGAATAACCATAAGGTCGACTTCCACACATATCACTTAATGGAATAGCCATTCGGCCAACTTCCATACATACTAAATTGAATATCCATATGGCTGACTTCCATACCCAATGCATTGGAGGTTATAACATAACCACCCGTTCTGGTATTCACGGCACCACCTATCATATGGTTTATCACGTAACCACCCGTAAAATGTCCAAGTACCATCATAAAATTATAACACATAAAACCAATATAAATGAATGATAACATTTCCACATTTCAATCAAAATATATCATTTAAATATATTGACATAATAGAATCCTTTATCAAAACCATTTTCAATAACAAAATACATAAAAGTGTATATGGTATTTATTTTATTTTAAAAACATTACGTCTTATTGAGGAAACCAAAGACCAAATAATACTCACGGTGGCAGAAAAGGTTGTTGTCACCTCGTACGTTAACAGAAACTTTACTTTTTTTCGTTTAGTAAAACGCTTCGTAGAAAAAGATTCCTTTTGTATAAAAGTAAAAGTCGAAGGGGTTTATACACCGTATAAAAGAAAGTTGTGTATAAAACTAAATATTCCTCAATGAAAGGAGATTGAGATGAAGTCCCTTACAAAGACGGTATCCTTGGTTTAAGGATAAATCAATTACATAATTATGTGTGACTAATGAATAAACCAAATATAAGTGGATATTAAGTGTAAAACAATCATAGGTTATTCACACATATTCATAGAACTACATATTCAAGGAGTATAACTTTATCCCAAAGAATCGAATTTGGGATAAGAAGTTCCCTTGCAAAAATTTGACAGCCTAATGGCGTCACTACAAAATTCAGAAAATGAGTTTATGAGAGATAAAAAAGGGTATCTCATCACATGGAAATAATATTTAAATCAATAAGGATATAGAAGAACATATCCCAACATAATAGTATGTGAATTAAAAAAAATAACAAAATAAGTCTTTTAAAAAGTGGAGGGAGAAAGGTCCCCTTACTGAGTTGGGTAACTTTCGAAACGTACACCCCATGGAAGAAGGGTCATACAATGAAGATGTGAATACCCATAAATGAAATTATACTACACAAAGTGTATAATAATGGGCAGTACATACACCACTCAGAGGAAATTGTGGCAAATGTAGCATAAATCTCACGGGAATAAAATTGAGATGAAAAATCCTTTACGAGAACTCGGAAGCTTAACGACGCCACTTAAAACTTCCAAAATGGATTGATGAGAGGAAATAGGGTCTCTCATAATATGAACATAAAAATTAAAGTAAGAGTAATATAAAATAACATCCCAATCTCATGAAATATGAGGTTAAAAGGAATGACATAAAAGGGTGTACTTAAAAAGAAAGAGAGGAGTAGGATCCCTTATCTCAGGTCTGACTTGACTCGATCATTCTTTAACGTCCTGAATAATATACTTGAGTTAATTTACACTTGATTAAGAAACCTTTTCAAGTTAATTATTCCTTTTATATCAATTATTGACATGTTATAAACATTATGTAATCATTTAAGTTAATAACGGTTGTTTTTTCGTTATTTGCTACTTAAGTCAAAAGTGGACTTCTTACAATTAGATGTTGTTCGTGTGGTCAGAGGATCATTATATCCAGATTGAAATTCATGATTTGGATATCATATATATCATATATATCCAGTATATACATGTATTTATAATATTACATAATTATTTAGAGGTAATAAATGAAATGCACCGTTCATGGAGATGGTAAGCCGTACGTACGCATGAATGCTACATTCATTTCTATGTCATATTAATGGAATTAAAAATAAATGAGAGATGTGTATATTTTTAATTCCAGAATTATATTCATCCTTTAATTGTATCATACATCATATATATACATTATATGTACTTATAATAGTACATTACATTTGAGGATAAGAAATGAAATGCACCGTTCATGGAGATGGTAAGTTGTACGTATGCATGAACGCTACTTTCATTTATATATCATACTTTAATGGAAAGAAAACAATAATGATATAAAGGTATATTATAATTCAATTATAAAATCATATATAATAACTTTAAATCCATCCTTTATACATCCCACATATGGCATTAACGAATGAAATCACTTTGAGGGGGCGGTAGTCCGCACTTCCTAAAATAAAGATATCGTGTATACCCATAATGGAAGCCATAAAGGTGTGACACAAATGAAAAATACAGACGCTTAAGTAAAACATAAAAATATTATATATCATATATAAACATAGTGACATCTTAATGGACACCTTTGAAGGTGTTATATGAGTGTTGACCAATCACCATTTCGTGAGGCAGAAATTCACCATCCACAAAAACTGTATGTTCTTTAACCATTAGATGAAGGTGTGTGTAAGTGTAGCTCGAATACATTTTATAACAACATCCTAGTATATTGAAGATACTGAATTTGTTACAAAATAAATGAATAAAAAGAGTTTAGGGGGTTGGAGAAGCAAAATAAAACAAAAGAGCACAAGTGAAGACATTGCCTTAAAATTGGGTCACTCCCTTTGGTTTGAACCAAAAGCGTTTCTTGAAGAGCTTACTGCCTAAGATAAGGCTTATAGGATGAATAGTGGGATGTGGAGAGAACAAATGATCCGATATTGGCCGAACCAAAGGTTTTAGAGGTGTGGGTAAGGTGGTAGAGGTGAGGGCTTTTTATAAGAGGAGAGGAGGGGAACTCTTGGTAAAGTATAAAATGTTACTTTATTTTCAAATGGTTTTCGGATTTTAGTGGTCCCACATTGATGTGTTCCTAAGATAAGGTGATAAGGGTTCGAAATACACCCATACAATAGGTTTTTTACATGATTTGATCCTAGATTTTGAATTATCTTTCTATTTTATTTAAATCGTTAAATAATGAAGTCATTGCTGCATCATCATGATGCCATAAAGAATTTAATATATTTAATGTATAAAAATTATAAAAAAAATACTATGATGTAGGAAATCGTTTTATCTTTCCAATGAATATTTATAGTCAAAATTATGACTTGTATATCCACATGTAAAAATTGTTTTAATAAAACATATCATGTTTGTGACATTTTTATTTTAACTTTAAATAAAAGGCATAAATATCATTATCAAACCCAAGTGGCTCCATGGGGTACCAAAAATCGACCCATGGGTTGTCTTGGTCGGCCATAACTCATCCAATAGGGTTAGGACAAGTGTAAATTTTTTTTCATTTTATTATAATATCATTTTTACCTTAAATCACACTAATTACCTTTAATCGCGATTAATAAAACTTAAAAGTTATTTTTCATCAAAAATTATTTTCATCCCATTGAACCACATTTTAATTAAAAATTAAAATAATTTAAATTTGATTTTTGAAATTCAAATCACAGAACTGGTAAAGTCTCATTTAAACAAAAAATCAAATTTTGTAACCACCACTTTGTGGTTTCACTATTCATCAAAAATTGATGTTTTTCAGAAAAATACCAAAAATTCACCCTAAGATATATTTGATATTCCGAATTCAAAAATGATGTATATTTTAACAAAATCATAACATAGAAGTTTCATTAATTAATTTTATAATTAAATCCCACTGTTAAAACAAATAGCGTGTTTTTATGAAACAATATCTTTCAAAAGATTGACACTCGTTTATGTCCAATCTTAAAGTGATATTAATTTCAATGTCCACCATTGGATTAAATGGTAAAAATATATATTCTATTTAAACTTTAAATCCAATTAAAAATATAATCTAATCATATAAATAAATTATATTAAAAATAGGTTTTGAATTAAAATACAGCATTTTCACTATTCATTAAAAATTGACCTTTTTCGGAAAAATACAAAAAATTACAAAAAGTAAATTTTGATGTCCCGAATATAAAGAAGAATTTTATTTTGTCAAAAATAACATATAAAATTTTAAAAAGTGGATTTAAAATAGGTTCTCCATCAAAAGGCGGTTAATCGACCTTTTAAAGAATATTAGACTGTCTACGCGTAAAATTGGATTCATTCGTATTTTTAATCCTCTATCATTTATTGTAAAGAGTAAAAATATTTGAAAAACATATATAATCATTTTGTAATTAGTTCTTTTCATTCCTTCCATTACAACGGCTAGGCATTAACTACCATTTAAAATAATATTATTTTATTATTAGAGTGCAACGTAAGATTCCCAAGAAACTCATTGTTGTGTATTGGGTACGTCATCGAGCATAGCATCCCCTTTAAAGTAATATTAATATTTTATTCACAAATATTGATAAATATAAATATTTCATATTCTTTATTTACCTAGGGTGTTGCAATTATACCCATCCACGTAATTAAGTTTTTGAATAACAAACTGCACCCCAACATGGAGACGGTAAGCCGTACGTACACACGTATGGTGACTTTGTCATTTATAGGATGGATAGAATAACAAATATGGTTTTAAAATCATTATAATAACATAATAGTACGTTAGAGGTATTGGGGTTATTATTTTGGTTTTGAATCAATAATTAAAGAGGATGTGGAAGAAGAAAAGAACTCGAAAGAGGGTGGTGAAATTATTACCCCTTCTTCGGGTGTGTCCATTTTATTTGATCAATTGGGATACCTAGGATTGCTTTATAATCAAATTAAGGCCATTATGATGTATTGAAAGTAGTTGGGATGATTTTTTGGTAGGGTTTTTCCAAGATAAATGTCTTTGGAGGTAAGAAATTAAGATAAGAGAAGTAACCTTTTATAAGGGATGTGAGTGTTACTTTAGGAAAAACAAGAAATATTATTTTATTATAAATTAATTTTCGTGTTATAATCACTCCAAATGGATTTATTTTGAGGAAAATGTGATTATGGATTTCAAACCATTCAGACAATAGGTTTTAGATAGGTTTAAGTTACTATATTAACATTTTCTTTCAGATTTAACTCATAGTAAAAAAGTTTAACTTTTACCACATATTCCTGTATTTTTATAATAAATGGATAATAAACATACTATAAAAAGCCAATTGAAACCCAAGTGGTTCATTATTGATATATATAACCTAACTAAATTCCCTAGGACTATCCTTAGATTTTTTGGAATATTGCATCAATATATAATATATTATTTGTTTTAATAACTCAATTGTGTCAATTTTGACACTATTTAGTATTTTTTTAAAAATACATAATAACTTTTTAAATTAGAATAAAATTTATTTAATAAACGATAACATATTATATTAACCTATAAAATTAGTGGAATTCATTAACAGTATCAAATTACAATTATTTGGATATTTATAATATGAATTATTTTAATCCTTCATTGAAAAGGTTATTACTACATCACCATTATGTTATACATAAATTTAATTATTAAAAGTCTAAAAATTATAAATAAAATACCATTATGTAAGAAATCATTTTATCTTTATAAATAATATTTATAGTTATATTTATATTATTTATAACCCTATATTAAAAATGGGTTAGTTGATAAACAATAAATTTTACACTTTTACCTTTAATTTAAATAAAATAATAATATATGTCATAATATAATCCATATGGAACTATAAGATCATATTTTATTCTTAATATGTTTTTGTTGAATTACACTTATAAAATAGAATTAGGACACACGTTAGGGTAATTATTATATCATTTTTACCATTAATTACCCTATTTATTTTTAACTGTGGTAAATAAATGTCTACAGTTACTGTTGAACAAAATTTATTTTCATATTATTGATCAAAATTTTACTTAATGATTTCAACCATGTCTCTCAGGTTTTTGAAATTCAACTTATAGAATCAGTAAAATTGTGTTTTAGGAAAATTTCTAAATGCTCCTAGAAGATGGGTAAAGGACGGTAAAAATTAAATAAAATTCCATACATCTAATTTTTATATTAAATGACCCAAATAAATCACATTGATCTTATATAGGTATAATATATACATTTTGACCTAATATAAATTTAAATAAAATATATAATTAATAAAATAAAAAGTCAGTTTTAAACAAATACGTAGTGTTTTTCAATATTCATCTACAATTGAATGTAATAAGAAAAATATAAAACATTTACCCTAAGATAATTTTAATTTTCAGAATTCAAAAAATGAATTATATTTTACCAAATTCAAGACATAGAAGATGCATTAATTAATTTAAAATTAATTACTTTTGTCAAAATCGAAAATCAGGTTTTAAAAAAACTATTAAAATATTGTCATGTGTTTATGTCAAATTTTAATGTAAAATTAATTATAATGACCTAAATTGTACTAAATAATAAAAATAAAATCTAATTATACTACGAAACTATTCAAATTCATAATTTAACACTATAAATAATTTTGATTAAAAAATTGTTTTCTATTAAAATTTAGTATTTTTCATTAATTCAAAAAAATATAAAAGTTATTAGAAAACTAAAAAAAATTATCAAAAACAAATTTATATATCCCTATTCTACAGAAGAATTTAATATCATTAGATTGAATATATAAAAGTATCAAATATTGTTTTTAAAAAGGGTTTTCCATTAAAAGGTGGTAAAATATCATTTATGGAAATATATATCTTTTAATTGAAAAAAATAAATTTGTTATTACATTATGTCTAAGAAAAACATAATATGTATTCTAAAATTATATGTAGAATATAAATTCCAAAATTTATTTAATACTACTCATAACTGTTTCTTGAACGACTAGTTTGGTATGTCGTGGCACACTTGAAATCGGTGTTGCGTGTAGCGCAAACTACTGAATTACTTTAAAGAAAATAATTTTCTATGAATTCTTGGGGTGTTACAAAAAGTCCATTATCTCTATATAAATGTATATATCATAATCCTCAGGAAATAATATTGTTAATAAACATTATAATTGATAAATTCATGATATGACTTGTCAATTGAAATTTATATACACCTCGTAATAGAATATAAGAGCATAACATAAAATACGACTAAGTCAATGGAAATGTAGATAATATACATTACCTTGATTATGATATGCCACATTATTCATTGTATTCCTAAATAAAAAACATGTGATAATTATTTAGTTTCATGGGAAGCTTTTCAGTTTTATTATTACTTTTTTCCATTTATTACCATGTTCTATTCAATTACATAATCAAGTATGTGTACCTCATATCTTTGGACCAAAAATGGATTAAGGGTCAAAAAAATCACGGGTAGGTTATCTATGGTAATAAATTTCATTATATAAAAATAAATTGATTAATAATAATGAAATAATTAAAATATAAATACATAAATTATTCTTTTTTGAAAAATCATGAATGTTGTATTTGATAAATTAAAAATGTTATCTTCATTGAGATGATAGGTCTTATGTATGCTAGAGTAACATTTCAATTTTCAAATGATCATCGTATAAATGTGGCAAGTAAAATTTTATATTAAGATAATGAAAATAATATCTTAAATAAATTATAATTTCATTAAATTAAATTATATATATCATCCATGTGGTGTGGTGAAGAAAAAATAGTCACATCACATTGTGTAGGAAGTGGTCCACATGTACATGAATAATGTTATATCATTTTCAGTGAGAGAATAGATAAGAAGAAAAATTATATATTATATATAAATAATAATAAATACGTCATGAAATTTAAAATTATTTCATGTATATAATATATATTAATTATAATTTCCTTCATTACCATCCATATAATGATTTTTAGAAATGTTAATCGCATCGCTTCATAGAGTAGTTATCCTGATACTTGAGTGAAATTATTTTATCCACTACAAAATAGAATATATTTTCTTCATGACATCTAGGATAAATAAATTAATAGTTTGTGGGGGATGAATTAGGGTATGAAAACATAAAATACATTATCTTTGGATCTTGTTTAATCGTTAAACAGAACATTGTTCTCTCTCATTCCCATTGTGCAGAATGATATAACATGCAGATGGAAAGTAATTTTACATGGTTATCCCAGTATGGGATACTAAAAATAATTATATAATCGAAATTTTTTTATTTACCAAATTTCTAAAACATAATATTGTTACAAATTTCATAGAGGAATCATTTCCCATGAATGTTTATAGACAATCAATGATTTAATTTTCACCCCACGTTAAAATGAATTATGTACGCAAATCATTTAAACAAGTATAATATTGTTAAAAAACAACTCAAAATTTCATCAAACATTAGTGATCATTGTTGTTTATTTTTCAACCACTAGATGAAATACATTTCACCACATATTGTTTTCATTGGAGAAATTCCATTCGGGACCTGTGTTTTCTCATTTATGAACTACCATAATCCCATTGTAGAAACATCTCCATAATATATAGTGAGAAATTTATGGTCTTACATCACTTCAACAATATCCATTGTTTCAGGGACTTCTATCACATCATGAATAGTTGAACCATCATGATACACATTTTATTTGTTAGCTATAGTGCCTCGAAAACCCCAATCAGGAAATTTTTTCATGAACTACATTCATTGAGAACATCATATTATGTGGAATTATTCCTTTGAAAACCAATTTTTAGTTAACCAAATACTTCTAGTTAAGATATTTCATAGTAACATTCACTTTCATAATAATGTGATTATAGTTCCATTATATAAGAAATAACATCTCACAAAACACACTAATCATAGTTACCAAAAGATCATTTTACTAATTTTCCATTAATGCCTAATGTACATGTTATGTGGTCCCCATTGTAAATTTTTTCATTTATGGTATGACTTAAATAACCATCATATCCTATAAAAAATACCTTTTGGTTCTCTATAAATGACCATCTCTAAGAAAATAAAGATTCCTTTTTTTCGAAGGACACATAATTCCACATAGTCATTTAGGACACATTTTATTTCACATCCCTCATCAATAAATTATTATTTACTTGTTAGTTCTGCATAACGTTTTTGTTTCCAACATAGAACAATAGCTATATGAAAATTTGACGTTTACCATGTTCTCCTTGTGACTCAGCGTACACTATATCTATTCTCTAATTAAACATTTTAGAAATAATTTGTTTAAAAAAATCACAAATATAGTGCCCAAATATTTTCCATTCATTGGGAAACTACACTACCTTCATAATATATTCATTGAATTAAACCATGCTAGAAATATATAAACAATTTTATATCGAATAAAAACCAAACAAAAAAAGATAAAATGACCCCTTAATAACTTTTTTTCCATATAATCTCCCCCTTTGGGTCTGGTGACAACCATAAACCATTTTATAAATATTTTATTCTACTCTATATTCTAATAAACATTTCTTACTGTGATACCATTTAGTAATAAAATATCTACCCAATATACACTCTATTCGTACATGATCCATGCTCGATGTGAGAAAAATGTGAAGAATGATGAGTTAATCAGTGTATTTCATCCTTCTTAATAAAACATAATGACCCTTTCTTGATATAAATTGTGAAACTTCATGTAGAGATCAATAATACAATATTATTTATTCATATATTATAATTTTCTATCATCACAATAATCTCTTCTAGTTTATCTTTAACTAATTCCATGCTTTTGAATTGTTGTATTTAAAACTCATTCTATGTTACTTCTCCCACTATTATCTTGTTCATATATCATGATCATGAAATTTTCTCTACCATTTTCAATAATTCCAATAGTCTCTATTTTGTAACTGTGAAATTTTAAAAAAACATATCATAACATTAGGAAAAAACACACCATACCACAAGGATAGGGGGTCCTATATCAACAACTTTTCTAGTGTGGGGAGTCGGCTAAATTTCAACTACAAGGCGATTCCATTGAAACAAAAATTTGGGAATATGCTTCAATAGAATGTTAAAAAAATAGTAGTTATTTAAGAAACATTATCATACCTTAGAAGCCCAAGATCCATACTCCCCTTTATACAATTATATATTTAATTAATGTTCTTCATCCCTGAGTGATGGACTATATTTTTACTAATATTTATAGAACATAAAATATAATATTGAAAAATGATCAGATGCATGATTTCAATTCCCATGTATTCTAGTTAATGGTTAATCAATAATAATTATTGAAAATATTATGTGTCGTTAATAGATTTATCTTATGATGTTCTTGATGAAATTTAATATTTATTTTTGTATATCAAACTTATACACAATCATATTGAATATAACACACCTCCTAATGATAATTTTCTAACATTAACCAGATCATCCCAATCTGTATCAATATATCCCAACAACTCTTGATGTGAATTTTCATTTCATAGGGAAATAAATTCCCTTATCGTCTTGACATACCAAAGTATTCTTTTTTCTACAATATTGTATTTTTTTGGAGGATTTATTTGAAACTATGATTCTTGTCATATGGGAAACAATATCATGTCATGTCACTATTAAGTACAAAAACTTCCAATAATTTAATTATATTCTAGGAAATTCACTATTATTCCTTTATCATATTGTGACAATATCATCTGGGTAGCCATTGGGGTCATCATCTCCTTTGAATTAGCCATAAAACATATTCTCAAAACCATCATAGAATATTTTTATTTTTATTTGTTTCTCATTTCCCTCGTTTATCACTAGTATTCCAAAAGATTGTTTATTCACTAATCATTGAATTTTGAAACTCACTTTTCATGAATACTATGAACTATTTTCATTTTGATTCCACAAATACACCGATTATTGTGTTGTTGACATACCCCACCATCATTATACATTCATTACATTCATGTTTTACATAGGAATTTTAATCAACTCCACAATGATGAAAACTATGTTTCTCTAAAAACCATTGAAGCCTTGAATACCATTATCTTGATTCTTACATCAACCCATATAGTGTCATCCTCTGTCAAAATAATCTATAATCATCTATATGGACAAGAAAATAATATCTTGATTTTATATACACTTATTCTTATAGAACCCCTTTCCAAAATTTGGATATGTAATTTCCAAGCCTTGTAGATAGTAAACCAGGTCTCTAAGCTGGCTTTTCACTAAATCCCAAGCATTCCCCCTTGTATAGTATAGGCTTCCGACTAGTAGTAGTGGTCTAAAGGTGGGGCTATGAGGAGACTATACTCTATATTAGAGTGAAGAACCTGAAGTAGATAACCAAACATCATACAAAATATAGAAATTATAGAAATAAATAAACCAAAACTGACTATGTTGTAACAAAATTAAAATGTAGTAAATTTCCAAAAAAACATTGTAATAAATTCATCCATAATCACCCATTGGGATAATAAAATATAAAAAGATAAATAAATACAATAGTAAATTAAACATGCCTTAATGTCAACCCTATGTTTAACACATACATGGTATTGAGTACCCTCTTAAGTTACTCTATCATGACTTGTAAACTCCACCCGAGCATCCCACTCAACCATGTAAATCTTCGTCATCGGCCCGATCCATTATGCATTTTTTATCGACATAACAGAATATATAAGGTCTGTATGCACACAAAGGTGAACCTATAGGAGTGAAAAATAAACCTCATTATTTATCCTCCAATGGTGGACCTATAAAATTAATTTAGAAGTGAATGCTAATAAAATATGCTCATATTAGCTGATATACAGTGGAAAAACAAAAATAAAAAAATATCATTCTATAGATATGATACATAGATAGAAAAAACCAACATAGGTTGATGATTGAATGTATCTGAGCATATATCAGGATTCATGCATCCAAAACAACATGTTCTCCCTAATCCATAGAAACATCAACCAACCCCTCATAGAACCGGGGGGAACCTATGATAGTCTGGTATTTTAGGATATAAATATAACTCATACCATACCTTATATTTAATACAAATACATGATATTATAATTTTAAACTCACCACCTCTTCCAAAAATACCACATTAATATACTACCAAGACAATACCATTAGTATAACATTTATCTTAGGTTATATAAACAACATAGCACATAAATGAAAAAATAAACCACATATAAAGTTAAACATTCATAAATAATCATTCTAGAATTTAATCCAGGGATGAAAAGAATCATTCAACCCTCCATCCCACCTGGTATACCATCTGTTCCCAGAGAATTAGGTCGGTACATAAACAACAAAATATACTCTCTATCTCTAAGGATACAATATGAAACCTAACCTATAGAATAATTTACATTCCCCATACATCGGTATTGAAACCATATATATTTATCATTAGTGGGGCTCCGAGCTTTAGTCTAGCCTAAAAAGAAGTTGAAGAATCCATTTTACATCATCATCATTTACTTGGGATGCCATAATTTCCTAGATCCTTATTCTAGAACACTATCCATGATGTATTATATCACTGTATAGAAAATCTATCTTACACCATCTCCATAGTATTATAATTGTTCCAAGAAGATTATTATATAACCATACTGAATACCTTCTTTGTCACATTACTATACAAATTAATATCAAACAATGTAACAAATTACATTGTCCAAAACTAAATAGAAAACAAACTATCCGTACAAATACAAATCATCAATCGAGTCATTCCAATCGTTGATATCCAAAACCATATTTTCAGTTCACCTGTCATGCTCTATCCTTAATTGTACCACTTACAAAAAAAAACAGTTTCCAAAACGAGGCCACCTGGCCACAACAAGACTACATTTTTGGAATATCCCAAGTCTTAATGTTAATAAATACATATATTATGGTGATATAAATGTCCATATCAACCATTATATTCTTATCTAAATATGATCATACATATTCTAGGGTCCTAAGGGAATACCCTTAACCGAAATACTATATCGGACACCTCCACAATGGTTTGTACTATCAATCAAGCATGCACATTCCTATCTGGTTCAACTATTAAAAAAGAATCCCTCCATGGATCGTCATCACTAGAAATCCAGAAGATTAATCCCCTAAAAAACACTGGTAATATTGAAAATCATTGTCCAAACCCCATCATAAGAAACATCTTTATGAAGTCAACAATGGAATCTAATGGATCCCCGATTAAAAAACATGCGAAAAGGAAATCCAAAATCAATATGATCTACGCATGAATTCTCAAGATCCATCCCTGACATCAAAAAATATCATGACAAAAAATCATACATATAGTAAACCATCAATATTATCTTAGAGGAAACTCGACACCCAAATGACATAGATTCATAACCATCGTCTTATGGTGCCAAAAAAGCTCGAATAAAACATCCACCATGATCCTTAATGTTATGGTATGAAGACTAAAATCTAAAAACATTCGAAAAATTTCTTGATTTTATGGGGAAAACAATATCTCTCTGATATACTACTACATATGACATCTTGAGACCCATCCATGGAGCCTAAAAAATCTCATAATGTTACTCTCATGACAGTCCAATTATATATCTCATGACACACATCTAGGCCTCTTAGCTCACAACCTTACCCACTGGAGGACTATGAACCAACAATCTGATGGAAATACTCTTAATAAACTATCATGGTTCAAAACACAATCCAAACGATGTATATATGATGTAAGGATCCCACTATTGCGATGTACATGAAAAAATAGTCAAAATAATATACTAACAATCCTAAATCTATACTCCATGAAACAAAACATAGAAAACCCATATGATAGAAAAATTACACGAAGTGTACATTCGAGTTTATTTCATGTAATTTCAACCCCCATATAGACATTTACTTTTAAATTTAATGAAGAAAAATCAGTTCTACCTATGTACTACTACATCATCTGTACCCAATATACATTACATTTTCATTCCCAACATCATCCCACCATGTAATTTTTCACATCCCCAATCACATGGTGATGTAATGATACACGTCATGCATGTAAAGTACACCGATTGTACTTATAAAAATTCCATCTTATCTGAATGATAATAAAACAGGTCATGTGCTCTTACAACCACACAATGTGTAGTCAACTGTTAAAAATGAAAAAACCCTACTAACTTCCCAAAAACCATTTTTTCCCAAAATAATTAATGATCGACCCACATGGGGTCCTCAAGAAACAATTAAAATATTATGAAACATAAAAATTGATACTATTTGGCGATTAGGGAATAAAAAAATCACCTAAAATTTTGGCATATTTTCTGATCCTTTGGGACCCAAATTGACTCTCAAAAGCTACTACACCTCGATCTAGTCTAGATGTTCACTAAAGGAGTATGGATGAATCTCCCCTCCTCCTCATCCTCTAGGTATAAGAGGCACACAAAGGAGAACACTCTACCCATTCCCTATAATGAATGAGCGCCAAAATAGGTAGAATGAATACTATTAATTGATTAGTTAAATTAATTAATTAATAAATTACCCATTTAATACTAGTCCCTAGTCATTGAACCCAAAGAATTTTGATATAGTGATTATGATAACCCCCCCCCCCAAAGTTTTGTACTCATACATAGCGTATGAATATAAATATAACACACTTTTAAAAATATGCAGACACATGGAACCATAAGTATAATTTATTTATTAATTAATTATATGTTAAATATTCTTGTAGAATAAAAACTGCTCACAATTTTTCCACACACCTATCCCTAGGTAACCACCCTATTGTTTTCACCAATGGAGTGGTTATAAAATTATTCAAGACCATTTTCTTGGAAATAATGAATAGTTTACCCCTATTAAGCATCCATGAAAAAAAATTACACTTATTCTGAAATATTAAAATCTACAAGACTTGCGCCTCTAAAACCTCACAACCATAAACCAATTAATCCTCCAGTATATTTATTTCCAACCACAGTCCAAGATACAATTTATCATCTAATAAAATTCGAATCATAGAGTTATACATGATGATTCCACGCATGTTTCTGTACAAATCATTCAGGATAAGGTTCCAAAATCATCAAAGTAAAAGATAAATTTTCTACTATAAACCTACTACTATGTTATTTTATAAATTCAATAGTCTATAAAGTGATTTCAAAACACCATTTAAAACTTTTCCGTAGACTCATGGTGCTCCCCACCATAGAACTCAACCCATATCCACCAATTCTAATCCACAATGTGTCCCATCGTGGAAGTCTCCTTTCAATCAAAACTCATCAGTCCACCAACCTTCTCAAAATGGAATACACCGCATCATCAAATCTACCCATGCAAGTGTCACACCACCATTCATCATCTAGTAATACAAACTATAAGAGCATACCTATCATCACCTTATAACCAAAAAATATTTGTAGAGCACATTCACCAACTAATACCACACCATAGAACCAGACATAACCATCTATCTCCCAATAGTTCCACAAATCAAAGAACCTACTTTCACAAGTACTCATCATCTGATAAATAAAACCATGGTATTCATGAGATTTTATCCCTCACAGGGACATCAAAAATAGAAAATAGAATGTATTCTCCTTACCATACATCTTCAATGATGCCACACCATTAGAACAGCCTCTTAGGAGGCCCCTTACCATCCCATTAATGCATTTCCATTCCTAGGATAATGTTTTTTATCTCATAGTATACTCAATAAGATATAAATATATTTGGAATGATCATATACATAATTTTAATATAATATTATTTTGTCTAAGAATACCACCACAACCTCATCAATTCCATAACATCACAATTCTATCCAAGGGCCTCCGGTCACAATAACCATAATCCTTTCACCAAAACCACAACGATTCCCATCCCACTCAAGGATTCTATCCCAAATCAATCACCTCAAAGGTACACTTGTTAATAAGGGTCCTTCAAACCAAATGATATAATGCATCACCAGTACTCGAATCTCTATGAATCCACTATTAGAAACCCATTACATGCCCTGATGTAACCCAACCACAAAACGAACATTTACTCTAGAAAGTCACATCTCATTAAAAATCATATCAGAATCGTAGAACATGAAACCCCAAGAACATCTTGTGCTCCTGATCAAACCCAATTCCACGGCAATCAACACTCAAACACAACTATTTAATGGGATATTCACTTGAATGAACCTGCCCCTCATGAATGTAAGGTGAAAACTTGGGCCCAAAATTTCACCATCCCAATAAAATGCCTTTTATGAGCCCATACCTTAAACTCAACTACACCCATTGTGCACCATTTCCATGTGTATAGAGAACTTATCCATGCCTTATGTATCAAAAATGAAACCATAATTTAGACGAACCCTCTCACAAGTCACCCTTGAATATCAAATGCCTTCGACTCTATACATTCGAGTTACATAAAACATCTACTAGTATCTACCACCTATCACTAAAAATAAATTCTCACATGAAAAATATATGTCTAACAACTAATGTCTACCACAACTAATTTATGTACATAATTCACTGGCATCACACACTTTCATCCCATCCATATATGAAATCAGCAAGACAAAACACACCTATGAAAGGAATTTCAACACAAATACTTCTCATAGAAATCAAATTCCCACAACTAAAAAACAAATCCTCTCCAAGAATATGTACATATGAAAGATTCCTAGAGGACTAGGACATCAAACCAACATAAACAAAACAACCCATTAGGTGTCTAATGACCCTATACATGATCAATACTAACCAACTATGATTACTACAACATCCACGCATGAGAGCCGCACCTATATCATCATATACGAGAACCTCACCATAGATCCAACCAACTAACCGTTAAAATGAAATCCATAACATCACACAGTAGTATGCCTATAAAATTAGTTTCCTATGTTCCTATCATGATAAATGAGATGCCTCATTACTATCAATGCTAAGTGATAAATTCAACACAAAAGACTCTTTAAAATGGTCAAAAATATTGAAATACATCATAAACCAACATATCTAAAAAAATTGAATCACTCGTAGATAAAACTATAAAAAAATATTACATCACGAATCAAAAATGTCAATGCATGTCCCTGGTAACCTAGAATTCCTACTCGAATATGTGTTTTTGATTCACCAGCATGATATCAATCACATGTTATGAAAAATTTATATATATCATATATCCCAAACCCCAAATATTAAACAAATAACTAGAAATTAATCGCTCGGATAAATAACTATAGCATCTCATCCCTGGTTCCACTAAACAATTGGTCCATGATTGTTCTACACAAGATCTCAAGAACTCCTCACCAAGTTCTAGTGGCTTAAAATTGGAGGATGGGTATAATGGTTAAAATATGATGAGTCTATACCCCATATAAAAGTTGAAAACTAGAAATAAATAACCAGACACCATAAAAATAGTGAAATTTGAAGGAATAAATAAACAAAAACTAAACATGATGTAACAAAATAGACATGTAGTAAATTCCTGAAAATACATTTCATATATACAAAAATGATCAGCCACCAAGCTTATCAAACATATAAAAAATAAATTTGTAAAACTTAAATACAATATTACCACCTTCCAAACCCATCCCACAATACGTAATCATTCTCATTTTTTATTTCATGCTTCTATAGATTGACCAATAGACTACACACAAGCATCCCACAGAACCCTAAAAATCTAGGGCCTCACCTAATCCATCATAAATTTATGATGAATCCTATAGTAGATAGAAATCCATTACACATACCATGGTTCACATAAATGTCGTGAGAGATAATACTTTAGAGGCCACCCCCAACGTCGAGCCTATATAATGATTATATGAGTGAATTATAATGAAATATGCTCATTCTAGCCAATACACATCAAAAAACAATCAAACTGAAGTTCCAAGAACTCAAATGACCATATGGAATTTGGAAAATGACAGAATGACTTTTAGAATATCTCAAGGACCATATATTCGAAGAAACCTATGCTCTCTATACCCTCGGTGGACACAATAAAGCCCCACCAAACGTAGGACCCATCATACGCTAGCCTGATATTTCAAGTTATTAATCTATGTCTTCCCCTTATGTATTCTTCTAACCAAATAAAAATATAACACTTAGAACATCAACATAACTATCCCAGGTAACATAAAAATTTACTATCAAACCCAGAACATCAGTCTGAAATTTATCTGAAGTACCAAAATCCAGAAATCCAAGAAAATTTGTCCAAACCAATACCACATATCTCATTAAATCTTCATAAAGTATCAATCTCACATTTAAATCATTGATAAAGAGCATCATTCATCCATCTACCCCATATGGTATACAACATATTATAAGATCATCAATATGGAACATAAAAATAAATTTTTATTAAATGTGTCTAGAGCTTTAGTCTTACACCAATACAATTGTATACAAAACATCATTCCAACAGCCATATATATATAATATCATTGGGGAAGAAAGCGCGGATCTGTCCCAAACTTGTGGAGTACATTCCTTATTACACCATTTCGTTTTCCCATGGCATGCCATCATTTCCATGATACCTAGTCTGGATCATTATCTATGATGTAAACTATTAGTGTCTAGAGCTCCATTCTGATACCATCTCTATAGTATACCTCATGTACCTGAAACCTCATTTTAGCTATATACCCCATAAATGTGATTTCGTTTCAAAATACGCATAAATATTAAACAATGTAAGTAGATTATACATCCACTACTCAAAACATAAAAAACTATCGATAATAAATGGTGCCCCAGTCCAATAAACTTAATCCCTTATATTAGTAACTATTTTTATTGAATAACTATACGACTCAATGCCATAATAGCCTTTACAAAACAACCCAGTTTTTAGAACATGACATCCCATGAAATTCAACAAACCATGAATCATGGAATTGGAGCATCACCATTATTATGAGGAAAATAATCCATATGTACCGAGTACATTAGTAGTTTTGAAAGACCAAATACATACATAGGAAAAACATAACATCAGGAAAGAAAATACAACATATAATTTTTTTTATGAACAACAACAACTGTTTATCCCTACAGGTAATTCATAATAAACATTTTCATTTCATGATAAAATGAAAAAAAAGAAATGGTTGAACACAGATTCTATGTTAGGGTAATTAATTGAAAATAAGACACCATAAACATAAACATTAGGCATAGTGAACAACTAAAAACAGATGCTTTAAAAATGAACATTGGCATAATATGGAAGGAATATGAGCTCAGTAAATATGTCATAATATTTCACTATAAATGGTATTCTATTAGTCAAATAAAAACATGAACATTCAATTACTAGTTTCATAATGAGGTAATGAAAAGTGTTGGACATCATATCCATACCATCAAGGCCTTCTTCCAAGACCACAAATATCCATTTTTTCAAGGACTTGTGGGAAGACCACAGTTTGTCTCATGAGACCTACCACTGCACTGAGGGGCCATAACAGGCCCCACCCGACACATAATAAGTTCAATACATTCCTTATATGAATTTGGAAAAACATTAACAACATATACATTCATTATTAAATTAGAATATGAAATGTAAACAATATTCCCCAGACATTAAGCCTAAACACTAACCATTCAGAGTAAATTGGTTAATGGTTTTAAGACCACACATTTATATTCAATCTAATTAGAAACCCTTAAAAAATATTGTAGATTATATAATAAGAGATACACCTCAATTAAGTAAAACATTCAACCAAGATTTGGACATAAATGAATAAGGTTTTAAATGATATCATTGAAAATTTCTTGAGGAAATAATCCTTAAACATTCTAAAGTGCCCACACCACAATGAAAAATTCATTTCATAATACCTTAGAATATAACTATTATAATTAGACCCTTGATATGATATACCAAAGGGCAGTACATAAATCACATCAAAGGAATAAGTGATTAACTAGGCATATATATCAGAAAAGATAATGTAAGATGAGAAAAATCCATTTACTTTTGAATGAATAGTGTTTTTGGAAAATCAATTGTATTTGTCCTAAAACTATATTTTTAAAAATTTATATCACAGAAAAGAATAGGGAAGGACATTGAGATTTAATTTGAGGAATAAATGATTTCCCACTATAGTGAAATCATGTAATTCGTGTTTTTTAAGAAGCATTATAATTAAATTATTTTAGTGTGGTGTAAGGAATTAATTAAAGATATTTTAAAGAGAAATGGTATGTTTGATGTCATAAAAAAAATAAACCAAAATAGCTTTTTAATTTTAAAATGTATTATTTTATATAGATATATATCGATCAATAAATATTATAGTGTGAAATTAAGAAAAGGTAAGAATCTAGGAAGTTCCAAAAATTGAGCTTGTATTTCAGAAAAAAATTTAAGATCCTTTTAAAACATATAAATCCCCATAAATGAAAGTTATACATTAATTTATACAAATTCTTAGAAAAATAACATGGAATTTATGAGTAGTACATATGAATAAATAATAATATCGTTGTGGTGAGTAGAGAATATTAGAAACCGTAATGAAAATGGTGGTTCAGGTAAACAATACATAAACAATTGTAATGAATTGAATCATATGAACAAATATTAATAATTATTATATGATGCATTGAATATAATTAAAGTCAATAAATTTTTTATTTGTAAAATAAATGGTAATTATAAATAATCCATACATTATTAATTGTAGTAAATTCAGAATATCTCAAAAAATGTAAGTGAGATGATGAAACCACTTACTTTAGTTTGATGATGTTCTTCACATGATTTTATTGTTCTGTATAACCCAATTAATTTCATTAATTAATATTCATATAACCTATTATTTATGTTATTTATTAAATATTGCCTTATTAAGTTCATTCTTGGCCTTCTTGATGGGTTTAAGAGGTTCAATTTTATTTCTTGGGATCGTTTTCTTCCTTGGTATTCATGACCAGTTTACATATATATATATATGTAACGATAAACATGTAATATGAGAATGGATGTCCGGAATAGAAGTTGTATTTAATTCTTTAACAAAATAATATTACTTGGTTATAAAATTAATTTGGTTATTTGTAGTGATGAATAATCATTATATAAAAACATTTATTGCAATTTTTATGGAAAATTGGCGGTTTTGTATTCCAAAGAACTCATTATAATTTATAAATTAATATCATGTATGAAAAAACAATACATAACATTAAATAATTTATAATAAAAAAAATATATTCTATCTCAACCATATAAATTGTTTTATGAATAGAATTTAATATGATAATATAAATTCTTAACTATCGTCCCTATATATGATAAATAACTACATCTCAAATACTAATTTAATTTATAGTATAAAAGAACGGGAAATGAGAGATGATGATATATAATTCCATTATCATGAAAATAGTAATGTACTGTTCTATTTCTAAATTTATCATAACATTTTAACGAAATGGTGAGAGGGAATAAAAATAAAAGAATGGAACTCAAAATAAATGAAATGTTCATAAATCGCATACAAAAATTTAGTAGCATAAGAACATCACAAATAAAATAATAAAAAAAAATTATTGAGAGAAAAGTGGTCTCTCATAATTTTTCAATAATATGGAATGTATTGGGATTTTTTAATGACATATCAAAACATAAGTATATCAATATTAAAAGAGAATAACATAAAAAGAGAAATTTTGAGATGAAAATTCTACAGCACCACGGCTAAGCAACATGGTTTTAAACAACATTAAAAAGAGAGGGGGCATGGGTCACTCATTAATAAATGACATGTAATATAGTATATTTACAGAATAAAATGGAAATAAGAACATGGTATGGAATCATTAAATGCGTACCACATAAAAGTGAACTTGAATGGAAAAGAGAAGGTGAGAATTCGCTTACCATGTAGTGTATCTCATAAAAGATGAAGGTTGGGACCCTGGGGGATTGAGAACACCTTGGGCGAACAAATAAGTATTTAAAAATACTTGATATTTGAGGATGATAAATTTGAAATAAAATAAAATGAATGATTGAGTGGGTATTTATAGTAAAAGAGGGATAATTTTTAAATAATTTCCAATAAAATCTCATTAGTTGTATTTGAAAAACCATGGGATTTCCCATGGTATTTTCCCATGGTGCTGGCCATGTGACAAACCACATTTCATATTTTATTACTCCACAATTTTCCACAATTATTAATTCATTATTAAATCATTTGTGGCATTATAAAATATTTCAAAAACTCAAAACTATATTTTTACTATTCATAAAAAAACTAAACTATTTTATAAAATTTTCATAAATTCATTATATCCTAATATCAAAATTAAGAATTAAAGTTGACATTTATTTTACAGTAATAATTATATTAAAATGAAAATTTTAACTTTTATCTTTTTAAATACTTATTTATTTAATATATTAGAAGTCATAAAATGCATTGTAAAATGAAAAGTAAACTATTCGACACATAAACAAATTATTTTACCATTTTTAATTAATAAATGGAATTTTGGGAAAACTATTTAATTATTATATACAATAAATAAACCATATTATTATTTAAATCTCACTAAAATGTACAATTTTCACTTGAATAATTAAATTATCAAATTCATCATATTTGTACGAAAATAAATAAACTCAAAACTAAAATGATGGGAAACAAATAATTTATACTTTCTCAGGTGATGTTACTAACCCATTAGTCATATTACTATTCATAAGGGTAAGTTTATATTCATAAGGATATGTTACTATTCACTCAAAATTATGACGGTCTTATTATACTCTAAATATCTTACTAAACGCAATCGGGCGTGTCAGTTTTTCTAAATTCAAATCACAAAGGTGGAAAAATTATGATTACTAGATTGGTTTTAACAAAGTGGTGTTTTATAGAGACTGAGTGTTTAATTCATTATATGTTAAATATATTTGTAATTTATTATGGTGTTATATTATCTACTCCATAAAAAAAATTTCCTCAAAATTTGAAATTGAACTTAAAATGTTAATGGTTGATACCTGAATATAGTATTGTATGAATCCCACATCAGGAATATGGTTAAAATAAATTCTTAAAAATAGGGAAAGGGAAATTTATATGTTAATAAAAAAACTATTCATTATTATTAGGAGACATGGTCATGGAATAATAATCAAACCATCATGTTCTGATGGGAACAAATAAAGAACATTATCATATGAAAGATCATTACCGAAAAAACATAAACCACAGTTATGAAAAATTTCATTGATATAATGAAAAATAATATATGATAATAAGAAAAAAAATTATTTAATACTTGTTCCCTAATGTAGAAGATTAATTCTACTCATTAAGCTTATAAATGGATGTTTCTATTTCATAAACACAATCTTATCAATTATTTGTGACTTAAACTATTTTTACGTAATATCTTACTATATGTTGAATCATGTAGTGACATTAAGCTGTAAAACATCATAAAAGGTTCATATTAAACCATTTCAAAATAGGTTTTAATTTCCAATGATATAGATAAAATTCTTTAGAATAATTCTCATATTCATCCTTACAAGATCTATGTACACAGTGTCCTTTGAAATCCTTATTTTTTTGGACTCCATATTATATACTCTTAAAACCTTATACTACCTTATTATCCATTAATCAACATGAGGCAGCCCTAAATTTTCACATTCCAAGCATGTGAATATCATCATCATGTGTCCCCAAAAAACATGATAATAACTCAAATTACCCTAAAACCTTATTTGAAACATGAATTAATCCTTACACATGTTATTAGATATATTATTTATATCAAAAAATGTTTTATACTCCCTAGTAATAGCATATACCACTTGTCGACAAGTAAAAAATAAATGTCCTGGTAATCATTACATATCCAAATCAAGAATTTATTCATAATTATCATTATAACTAGTAATATATTAAGGGTTTCACTTCTTGTAATCATGTGTTTTCCATAATGTTTAACTTTTTTTTCAATATATTTTCTTTTCACCATTCAATTTATGGTTTCAAATCCATTATGAAAATGTATTGTAGTAAAATCCTCATATTTTACAAAATTATTATAACCAGTACATTAATGAAAATATTTTCATATGACATGATTCTTGACTATAATTGTTAATCATTCTACTTATTCTGTGGTAGCATCATAACTTGATCATTAACCAGAATCATCATATGTGGTATATTCCTTTGATTCTTGGGACATTTATTCACATAGTGGCCCATCCCATTGATATTGAAAATATTGAACATAGGAATCCATATTATTACCATGTAAATCATGATTATTGTGTCCTTTTTGTCCATGCTTATAACCAACACCTATTCCCTTCATGAATATACCAGGGTGATTTTTTCCCATGTTATGACATGTAGGAAAACACATCATTCCCTTCATTTTTTTGTTATTATCATCTTCTTATTTTTCACCCCTTCAAATAAATAGGACTCAAATAATTATTTACATAACTTGTTGACACATGATACAATTTCTTCATATGATGAGGACCCATAGGAGACTATATTCCTTTAAAACAATGTCTTAAAACCATGAGACATGATCCTTCGTACTATTTTTATCACATGCATTGGTGATGTAATCATTCCTTCTACTAGGATCCATTTATAATCAATTACATTTTTATATTAGAATATAAAATTATTATATTTCAGTAAATCTGGACATGGAATAATACACATCATAAATTTATATATCTTAAATCATGTAACTATAAAATTATGTGACTTTGGAAGAATAAATCCTTCATAATGGTATATAAGAAAAAATATGTGAATTATCCAAAGCATATACCCCAGGAGTATCAAACCAAGTTCAATGTAAGGCTTTTTTACATATACCATGATACCCCAGGTCAATCCTGAAACACCATGTCAAAGTTTTTACTACTAGGTACGTAAGTTCCAGAAGAACATCCACATGTATTATAGAGACATGGGTTTATTTATTTTGAAGATACAAACAATATATTCCTTACCAATATTATAGTCTGTTCTTATATGTGTATCTTCATTCTATCTTAGGGTTTTGTTCCCAAATCTACGTTTCTATATATAGCTTCTATGTTTTCTACTAAATATTCTCTCATTCTAACTATAATGCCCCAAACCCCATAGGCCTATATAATGTGCATTATTTTAATACATTTTCATGAAAATGAGGAATCAAATCCCGAAAGACAGTGTAGTTTAGTAGTTTTGGAAAACAAGATACATACATAGGTTCATCATTACAACATGAAAAGAAATATAACTTATAGGTTTTATTTGTAACATCCACAACTCTATGTTTATCCCTTTATGATATTTATAATAAACATACTCATGTCCTATGAAAATAAAATATATGAAAGTGGTGAGTTCATAATTCTAGTACGGTTTTTCAATATAATGTAATATACCATAAACATAAACATTATGCATGGTGAACAACTAAAAACCCATGCCTTTTAAAATAATCTTGAACATAATAATTTTGGAATATAAGATGAATAAATATTTCATTATTAAGCACAATATTGTGTATTATTATTGTCTATTAACCTCATGAACAATCAATTAATTGTTTTATAATGTGGGAATGTGTAATACAAGACAACAAAACCATACCGTCAAGTCTCCATGCTAAGATTATAAATACCCATTTTTTCGACGCCTTGTGTCAATGCCATAGTTTGTATCATGAGACCAACCGATGCGATGAGGGTTTATAAAGGGTCCCACACAACACATATTAATTCCAATGCATTCCACATATAATCATGGATAAACAAAAACAATATATACATTCATATAAAAAATGATATATGAAATTTAATCAATATTCCCCTATCATTAAGCATAATCACAAATTGTTTTGATTAAATTTGTCAATGATTTTAAGATAGTAGATTGATAGTCAAACTAATAAAAAATCCTTTAGAAACATATTTTAGATTATATAATAAAAGATACACCTCAATTAAGTACAATATTGAACAAGGATATTGAAAATAATAAAGATAATTTTAAATGATACAATAAACAAGTCATGAGGAAATATTCCTTAAACATTCCAATGTGTCCTATACCACCCTAAAAAATTCAAATCATAATCTCCTAGATTATCATGATAATAAGGATACTATATATATCATATAAAAAAGTTTGTACATACACCACATGTACTGAATAAGTGGTGAACAAGGTATATATCTCAAAAAAGTTAATGTAAGATGAGAAAAACCCATTTTTTACTTTACAAAGAAGAGTTCATTTGGAAAATCATTTCTATTTTTCATAAACTAAGATATGTAAACATTTATATCCCATAAAAATATTTAAGGACATTGAGATTACATTTTGTGCATAAATGATGTCCCACTGAAGTGAAATCATATAAAATGTGTTTTAGAAGCTTTAGAATTAAAACATTTTAATGCAGTTTAGGGAAATCATTAAATAGATTTTAAATATCAAAAGAATGTTTCAATTAATAAAACTATAATTAAATAATATTTATTTTTCATTTTAAAATTTTTTATTTTAGAAACAAAATTATGCCTTAATATAGATTATACATTGACCATGAAAATAGGTATGAATCGGAGAAGTTCATTGAATCAAGCTTGAATTTCGATATTTTTGTAATGATCCTTTTAAAACATATAAATCATAATAAATGAAAGTATTATTATGGTTGGTACACATATTTAGATAATTCACCAAGATTTTATGAGGAGAAAATAATAATAAATAAAAATATCATTGTGGTGAGTAGAGAATAAGAGAAACCCGAATGAAAATTGACGTTCTGGTAGAAAATAAAATCAACATTGTAATCAATTGATTCTTATTCCACAAAATTAATGATAATTAAATGATAAATTTAACATAAATAAATAAAATATATTCATGATATGAAACATAAATTGTATAAATTCATACACCAAACACAAGTAGTAGTAGTGAATACGAAATATCTCACAAAAATGAAAGTGAGATGAAGAAACCCCTTACATCATGTCTGATGGTGGTATTACCTTAATATTAGTGACATTGAAAATCAAATTTAATTCATTAATTAATATTTATATAACCTTATATTTATGTTTTTTTATTTTATATTTCATTATTACATTCATTCATGTCCTTCATGATAGGTTTAAGAGAATCAATTTTAATGTTTGGGAGTGTTTTCATCCTTGGTATTCATGACCAGTTTACATATATACATGTAAAGGGAATCCTGTTATACGAGGATAATTTTCATGAATAGAAAATGTATATTATTTACTAACATATCGAATATTACATGGTTATAAAATTCATTTGGTTATTTTAAGTGATCAAGGATCATTATATAAATCATATATGATAATTGTTTGGGTTATTTGGCTGTTTTTATCACAACAAACTCATTTTAATGTAAAATTTAATATCATGTGTGAAAAAAGATTACCAATCATTACATAAGATATATAACATATATTATATCCATGTTAAACCATAAAATGGTTTCATGATAATAATTTAAAATGGTAATATAAATTGAAAGATGTCATCCTAGAATGTGATAAATTAACAAATATAGAATTGGGTTTTCATTTATAGTATAAAAGAAGGGGAAATGAGAGATGATAATGAATTATTCCATTATAAAAATTACATTACATTTCATTTCAGTTATTGGAGTTGTCATATCATTTAGATTAAATACTGTCAAGAAATAAAAATAAAAGAAAGGAACTCTAAATAAAAGACATGTTGGGAAATCCTTAATGAAAATTAGGCATCCTAACGACGTCACATAAAAATTCATAATATATTTTTATTAGATAAAAGTAGTATTTCATAACTTTTACATAATATGGAATGTATGGGGGTTATTTAATGGCATTGATAAACATATTCCAAATCAAATTAACACATGATAACATAAGAAGATATATTTTGAGACGAAAATTCTAAAGCACAATAGTTATGCAACATGGTTTTAGAAAACATTAAAAATCGAGGGGACAATGTACACCCATTCATAAAAGAAAAATAATATGGAGGAGGGACAAAATAAAATGTAAATAATAACATGGAATTAATATTATAAATAGATACCCATTAGAGATAACATAAATGGAAATGAGAAGTTGATGTAAAACATGAAGGTTGGGACCCAGTGGGACTGTGAACAACTTGGGAGGACTCTTCATGAAGAAAAAAGTACCATAGCTTCTAGGACGATGAATTTGGAATGAAATAAAACAATGGAATGAGTGTGTATTATTAGAAAATGGTTTAGAGTTATTTATTAATTTCCATTGACACCACATTAGTGGTATTTGCAAAACCATGGGCTTGCCCAAGGGTTTTGACCATGGTTTTGGCCACCAAGGACACCTCATATCAAATTATATTACTCTATAGTAGACCATATTTATTATTTCATGATTACATCATTAATGATATTATTAAACATGCCGAAATATCAATATTTTATATTTACTATTCACATAAAATTGAATAATTTCATAAAATATTCATAAATTCTTCGTAATCAAATATTGATACAATGAATTCAAATTTGAAATTTATTTTATCGTAATAATTTTATAAATTTGAAAATTTTAACTTTTATCTATGAAAATACTTATTTATATAAATTTAAAGCTAACATAAAATGCATAGTTAAATGTATAGTAATCATTTCATCACATAAAAAAATAAATTAATTTTACCATTTGTAATTAAGGAATGGTGTATTTAAAATACTATTTCATTATTCTAAAAATTAATTAAACCCCAATATGATTTAAATCACTCTGAAATGTAAAATGTTTATCTGAATAATTAATTGATCAAATCCATCATATATTTAAGGGAAAATGAAACTCAAAACCGAAATGTTTGAACAAAAAATTTATTTATACATTCTTTGATGAGGTTACTACTCCATTGGTCATATTACAATTCAGAAGGGTATGTTACTATTAATAAGTATATGTTACTATTCATCAAAAATTATGTTTGTCTTATTAGACTCAAAATATCTTACTGAACGTAACTATGTATGCCATTTTTTCAAAATTCAAAACACATGGGTGGAAAATTTATGTTTTATAGTTAGGTTATAACAAAGTGGTGTTTTGTAGAGACTCAGTGATTTATACATTCTATATTAAATATTTTTCTAAATTCAAGGGGTGTAAAAACCCAACAATAAAAAGGCTTCCCCTAGACATAATACTAGTATATAATTCAACAAAAATATATGAAAACGTTTGGCAAAACATATATTTCATAAATCAACATCTCAGTCCCATAGGATCATAAAATATCCTGGGATCCAAGAGAACTCCCATAACCAAAATTCTAATTAACATGCACTCTCTCAAGGTCATCCTATCAATCATGAATTCACATAAGCCAATGGTACCACACATAAATAGAGGTAACCATCCCTAAATCCTCAAAACAAGAACCTATGTGATTTCATCCCACCCTAAACTCCGGTAACAACCAAAATCACAATACAAACCACATTACATGAAACATCATCACATAGCCATCAGTTCCCTCTAAATATTCCTTGATCAATAACATACAAAATATGTAAATCAAAACGAACCTCTATCATATTGAAATTTATAATAACCAACCATGAAATTCAAATATCACTTAATTGGAAACCATTCCACTATGGAATCCATAATATACCCTCACACACAACTGAAAACAATAATGGCACACTGAAATAACTTTCATCCTATGATGGAATCCCTTCCCATAGACTCTGACCACCTTGTTACTCAATCATAGGGTATAAACCACAACTATTCTGACACAAATAAATAGATCCAGATAAATAGGGCCAAACCAAGATCCCATGAGATACCACTTGTCCAACCTTTCAGGATGCATCCAAGGAGCCTCAACCAACTCACTATGGAACACACATTCTAGGACAATCACTGAGATCATAACCCCACCCAGGCCACCTAGAATACAAACCAACCCACTGGAGTATTTTGAACCAAAATCTCAAGGAGATCGTCCTACAAGTCTATATTCATCCATTCTAGAATCCAAAAAACTTATGTATACCAAAATCTTCCCAAAAATGTGATATATGTTGAAATACACTAAAACCAGTCTACATGCAAGACTAAAACAAACATTCAGGGCACAAAACACCAAAAAACTAAAAGATGTAAAAATTATGTATCCTTTATGTTCGAGTATGAGGTGTGTCTTATAATCATTCCATTTTTACATTTATTTTCCAATTTATAGAGAAACATGTGTTCTTCTATTTTACTAATATATAGAATCGACACAAACTGCAGACACTATAGTTGAAAAAAATTATCTACATGTGTAATTTTTCACATTTACGTGTACTACTACACATTTTGTACCTAAATAACAAGGATTTTACATATGAAAAATCCCATCATCCCCAAAAAAGATAGATAACCTGGTGTGTGTTCGGAGAACCGCAACACTGTAGTTAATGATTCTAAATTGTAAACCCCTTCAAACCTCTTGAAACCCCTATTTTTTCAAATTATGCACAGATCAACCCCTGGGGGCATATTTGAAAAAATTATAAGGATATAAATATTAAAAAAAAAAAATCAATTGTTATTTCATCTCAAAACTCAAACCCATGCCTACCTAGTGACATTGATGCAAATGATTCATGTCCAAATTGGCACTAGGAAGCTACTGCACCTTGATTTGGCCCCCATCTACTCCATTGATAATGTATGGTGGTGCCTCCCATCCCCATCCTCCACTCATCCTTGATGTGTCACATGGGATAACCCTTTCCCATTCCCTTTAATGCATGAGAGTGATAATGGGGGAATTTTAAGATTTAAATTAATTAACATATTTGATAATTTAATTCATCACATTTTTAATATTATCCTCGTGTCCTAGAAACCAATTTGAATTTATACATATGTTATAAAAAAAGCCACCAATTTATAATCCACCATAGAGTCATAATCTCAATATGACAATCTTCTCAAATGATACAGACTCCCTAAACCACATGAATAATCTTATATTTATTTAATTAATTAAAAAATATCATTCCACTACCGGATCTTCTAGGAAATCCATGAAGCCACTATAATAGGATAAATACTATATTCCAAGACCAATAGTGTTGTCTAAAAAACATATGAGGATATTTTCTATGGTGAATTGACCATAATACCCCTCTTGAACATCCCTAAACAAAAATTTAAATTAATGATAAAATTTAAAAATCCATAGAAATCAGTTTCCTACATTACATGTGTAATGTAAAAGACCTCTATGGTACATTTCATTGAAGAAATATGGTGGTCTTGGTGTTATGGGAGGTCAAAAAGACTCATCCCGAACAAATTTCCAAATTTATTGTTCTGTGAAAAATGATTCTAGTTTTCTGAACAATTCCTTGCTATCTCACAATTACTATCTCATAGATATTGTCTCATAGTTCTTGTCTCAAAGTTACTATCTCCTAGTTATTGTATCATAGTAACATTCTCACAATTCTTGTCTCGCAATTACTGTTTCAGAATTACTGTTTCACATTTACTGTCATAGAGTTATTGTCTCATAGTTACTGTCTCACTATTATTGTCTCAAACTTACTTTCTCAAAGTAAATATCTCCCATTTACTATCTCATGAACAATTTATCTAGATATCATTCATATTTATTTTTCCAAATTTCCATATTTTTTCCGTTTCTCTGATTTAACATTTACATTGTAGAAAAACACATTAAATGCCTTCTTTTAAGGTATTTAAGGCCAATTAAAATCCCATAACTACAATATTAATTTCACAAGGATAAATATTCCTTTACATGGTCAAATCGTGTTGTTTAATGAAATCCAATTTTAATGGAAAATCTAGAATATCTTAATCTACGAATCTGTAAAATATTCTAAAGGGACAAGATATCTTCCTCCCTAGTTCTTCCTCCTTGTTCTCTAGTGCGTGAAACTCAAACCCTTCCATCCACTCTGTTTGTGTTTTGTAATCAATCTTCCCTCCTTGGATTGATTCCACATGAATTTATTCTTGCTGAAAGTGCATACTTTATTTTGGTGCAATGTAGTAGTATCGATCAATATTTAATTTAATTTGTGATATTTTATCGTTCTTTTTGGTTTACCTCCTTATATTTCCCCTTTCCCTTTTTTGTCATGAAATCTATGTTTTTAATGGACTTTTCTTGGGTGTTGGCCAGTGTTGTGGTGGATCTACATCCTCAGGTGGATGCAATCCTCCAAGGGAGGTGATCATGAGATTTTTTGTTAGTCTCTTGAAATAGCATCAGAAATCTTTGGAGGTAGGGGAATCATTTCTTCTAATTTCTTTTACATGAAACTATAAAGTAATCATGTTTTATCCCACTAGATCATAATTTAATTTACATAATAAATATTGTAACAATATAAATAAATTGATATAGATCATATTTTATTGCTTCTTGTTTTATAGATAGTGTGATATTTGTACTATCATGGTTTAACTTTTCGTTATTGATACAAATTGGTAATAAACATAAAGCCGATATAAATTGATAATAGTTTGTATAAATATATAGTGGAATTTAAATGAATCTGGTTGTTGTTTTTGTAATTTTATCATAATCAAATTGATGTAGTAAGAATTATTAATGATTTTTATAAAGCAATGATTTATTTTTGTTTAGGTTACCCATAGTTGTAACCTACAAATAATAAATCAGTTAATTCATGATTTATTAAATAACTGGTTGTTTAATAAATATATAATTCCTCATTGGGTTTTTTTGTTATCCTTTTGTTTATAAAGTCCAAGGGCCTTATTCTTGGAGCAATGAGAGCTCATTGTGTATGATGGAATAATGCCTTGTTTACGGTCTGATATCCCTATTGATATGTTTTTCCTACTTCATGTGTTTTAATGTGAGTCTAGAAGGATGTTGTGATATGTGGTGGAAGTGAGGGCCACTGGTTGTGGCTGCAGTTAATTCCTCGAATGGTGAGATGCATCATTTTATCCATGTGGGTGTTGGGGAGGACACCAAAGATGATGGAATATATTGGGTGGGAATTATTTGATGTTCGATGAATTTTTTTGGTTTCTTAACTTATTTACCTTCCACACTTCTCAAGGGATCTAATTTTTCTTACTATCTTCTTATAAGGGATGAAAATACATGGGGTATTCCATGTGCTTTCTCTGTTTACCTTTAAAAGGGAGGATATGTCTACACTATTTCTATAGGTGGAAAAGACATGACTTGTAGTTCAACTACCCACAATGTAAAGACCCTTGTGTTTAGGATCTTAGAGTGTTTTTCTTGAATTCCTGGGAATATGGGAAATCAATATTGTTTTTAATAAATGATTGAATAAATAATGTTTACCCATGGGGTGATTCTTGCTGGGATGCAATGTTGAGGTTGCAATTTAACGAAATTGTGGACATTGGGTGTGATGTAAATGAAAAATAACATGGAATTATTAATGTTTATTTAATGATTAATGAATTAATTAATATAATGTTCAAATGATAAAATTGGAATTAAATAATGTAATAAATCATGTTAAAATGGTTCTATGATTATAGATATCTAGTCTTAGAAGTGGTAACAGGGAGTCTGAGAGACATTAGATGCAGTTGACTCTACGACTTGGTTATACCCATAGTGTGTTCGTGAGATATATTAAATTATGTTCTTTTTGGGTTTCTATATTCTAATCCCCCTGTTAGTCAGGGAAACCATGACCCTGGGGATTCTGAGCCCTAGGGGATTTTTTCCCAACTTTTTATTGGTAGGATGGATGGCTGACTACCACCCTTGGCCTTGCTCTTTTCTCATGGTGGTTACTTGTGTGGGTAGGCACATCAGTTAGTTTTCCCATTATATGTGTGTATAGGGTTGTAATGGCTTGTGATTATTCACACACATATATTATGGATATAGTTTTTATGGACTACAGTATGATTAACATGTATTGGTTGTGACATATTGAGGATCCATACTCGGTGTGTTGGATGTAATGGGTAGAGTTTTAATGCCTGACGTAAGATACACATTATGAGAGGTGTGGTGGATCCCAAAAACTACCTAGATATATTTTTTGTGTGGACATGGTGGTTTTGTTGCATGTGTTGAATTTTTTGGTGCTTCACCCAGGTGACTCCGGGCAAGCCTTTTTGGAGATAGATGTCTTTAGACGTGCGACATTTGGGAAAAGATACAAACGTGTGGGGTAGTAGTAATGGGGATACCTTGATATTATTCATTATATAATATACATTTGTATATGATACTTTGTGAGAGTATCCATGTTGAAGATAGGAACATAGTATACCTGTTTAGATGATGAGTTAGTTTAACTTGTTGTTTCATATTCTTTAGCATGATTTATTTACATTTGCACAAGAGGATATGGGAAGGATCCTACTAAGTATACTGTTATACTCACCCTATGTATATAAAAAATATTTCTAAGGTCACTTGGAGAAGATCAAAGATCAGGCTGGTAACTACTAGCTTGGCATTACTGGTGCTGTCTGGGCTTCATGGTTGCTGCTGGTTTTTTTCATTCTTTTGGTACTAGAAGTTTTTCCTTTCAGTTTTAGTAGTTTTGCATGAAATTACATATGAGAACTTGGGATTTATTTTATATTGTATTCTATGGTTGATTTGGTTGGTGTATTTCTTATCTCTCTCTTTTTCATGGGTTCTCTAAGAGGATAATTAATCCCATTATATGTTTATTGTACACTCTATTCTATTCTCCATCTCGTGGCCTAGTGGAGGCGGGAATCAGGGGATCACTATCTACCTTCTCACACTACCAGCCCGGGAGAGTTAAACCTTGTGTGGAGGGGGTTGTGTCTAAGTGGTATTTGAGATCTAGTACAGGGATATGATTGATATTGGTGTAAGGAATAGGTGAGCTTTCATTGGCCCACAGGCAAACAGTATCTTTCATGTTTAGAAAGTGATGCAAACACTGGGGACTGACTAAGACATAGAAGTTTATTCATCCCTATTATATGATTAATAGACATTTATGTTTACAATGGCTACTAATCAAGGTTATACTTGTTATAGGGTAGAGACCAATGAATGGATAATGCATCATTCTCTTTGTGTTTGTGTTTGAATGGTTAGACCTTGGGATAGGTTAACTTAAAATGAATAAAATTAAACAATTAATTTAATAATTTTGATTCATCCATATTCTAGGTTTAGGAGATCTAACGGTTTTTTTGAAATCATGGATTAGGGTTGACGTCCTCATTAGGTTCACGCAGAAGATGTCAAGCGGGTTGCGCCAACAGATCATTGTAGATTGATTATGAAATTGAAGACACATGGAGGAAGACACTAAGAGATTTTCAGTGCTATATTGTTAAAAAATATGAGGTCTATGTTTCTAATTTTGTCATGGAATACTGGTTGGAAGAGGTTGAGATAGGTTTCAGTTCAATCCATGCTCATAAAAATAACTGTGTGACTTTGGTTGTCATTATGTTGTGTGGATTAGTAAGGATGTAGTGACTATTGTTCATCAAGGATCTTGGGGAGTCGAAAATATCATTGGAGGTGTTTCAAGACATGTTCATAGATGAGTTTCTTTCTTCGACAACGAAGGCTTATAGTCGCCAGGAGGTTCTTACTCTTCGACAGGGGATCTCAAGTGGGCGAGCGTTTGGAATCTGTTTTTATAAGGCCCCAGCCTTAAACCTTACTTAATCTTGAGTTATTACAAGATTACACATTGAGGATCTTTTCGGGTTTAGAGTTTTAGGGAATTAGGTCATGAAACTTTCATTACATTCCACATATAAACAAAGTGGTTACATAAAGATAGTATTCTTTATTCCCATCAATGGAAACACATTTAAAATAAAACATGGATTATTTCTTGACACATCCTTGACTCTATCATCTTATCATGTACCTTTCCCTTGACCTGTGAAAAACATTTCAAAAACTTGGGATGAGCATAAAAACTCAGTATGGGTTATAAAAAAAACATGGAAAGGAAACATGAGTTCATATATACATAAGAATGAAATCATACTTTACCCATAAAACATAGGCACTTTAACATACCTTATAAAAACATGAATAAATCATATAAATCATAATACGTAAAGGTAACTTGAGGCATTCATAACATTCTTACGTAGGGGGTAACCCTCTTGGTTACGTTTGGAATACCCATCACAGTATATTCCCTAAAATCTCTTCGGAGAAACCTTAACGTTTCACTCCTTCGCGTTACCCAATGCATTGGAGAGCTATAACGGGCTCACCCGCCCTTAGTTTATCACGGAACCACCCGTTTTCATAATAATTCCCAAGAACCATAACATAATCATATCACATAAAACATGCATAAAGGAAACATAAAATTTCCACATTTCAATCACAAGATATCAATACAACACAAACACATTGTGAAAACCATTTTCAATACCAAAATAAAACATGGTATTTATTTTTCTTTTAAAAAAAGAAGGTATGGCTTGTAGAGGAAGCCGAAACTCAAATAACGGTTACGACGGCGGAGAAGTCATTGTCGCCGCATACGTATGACAAAAACATTCCCTTTTGTCGTTTAGTAAATGCTTCGTATAAAAAAGATTCCTTTTGAATAAACGTAAAAGTCAAAGGGGTTTATACACCGTATAAAAGAACGTTGTGTATAAAATAAAATATGCCTCAATGAAAGGAGATTGAGACGAAGTCCCATACAAAGATAATTTTTAAAATAAAATAGATACATTATGTGTATTCACTATAAGTACACATAAATAAAGTACAAATACAAGATACGACATAATAATATAATGACATAATTTGAAAGTAGGAGATTAACCCAAAGAATGGAAATTGGGTTAAGAAGTTCCCATACCTCGTATCTGACTTGACCCGACCGTTCTTTAAACTCCTGAATAATAAAATTTAGTTAATCTCTACTTGATTATGAATCTTTTTCAAGTTCATTATTCCTTTTATACCATGTTATGAACATCATGTAATCATTTAAGTTAATAATGTTCATTTTGTCGGTATTTGGTTCTTAAGTCAAAAATAGACTTCTTACACTTACATGTTGTTAATTTGGTCAATGTTTCATTATATCCAGAATGGTATTCATGATGTAGATATCATATATTTCATATATATCCAGTACATACATTCATTTATAATATTACATAATCATTTAGAGGTAAGAAATGAAATGCACCGTTCATGGAGACGGTAAGCCGTACGTACGCATGAACGCTACTTTCATTTCTTTGTCATATTAATGGAATTAAAACTAAATGAGACTTATGTATATTTTAATTCCAGAATTATATTCATCATTTATATATATCATTAATTATATATATCCATTATATACATGTACTTTTAATAATAAATTACATTTGGGGATAAGAAATGAAATGCACCGTTCATGGAGACGGTAGTCCGTACGTACGCATGAACGCTACTTTCATTTCTATCTCATACTTTAATGGAAATAAATGATAATGATATATAGGTATATTATAATTCCAGTATAACTTCATATATAAAAACTTTAAATCCATCCTTTACACGTCCCACATATGGCATTAACGAATCACATCACTTTGAGGGGGCGGTAGTCCGCACTTCCTTAAATGAAGATATCGTGTTTTACCCATAATGGAAACCATAAAGGTATGCCCAAAATGAAAAAACAGAAGCTTAAGGAAAACATAAACATATTATATATCATATATAAAAATAGTGACATCATAATGGCCACCTTTGAAGGTGTTAAATGAGTATTGAACAATCATCGTTTCGGGAGGCATAATTTCGCCATCCACGGAAAACGTATGTTCTTTAACCATTTGATGTAGTTGTGTGAGAGTGTAGCTCAAATAAATCTTATAACAACATACTAGTATATTGAAGATACTGGTGTTGTTACAAAAGAAGTAAATAAAAAGAGTTTAGGGGGTCGGAGAAGCAAAATAAAACAAATGAACATGAGAGAATGAAATACCTTAAAAAGTGTAACTTCTTTTGGTTTGAGCCTAAAGGCTTCCTTTGAAAGGATTCTGCCCAAAGGGAATCCTCTAGGATGAGGAGAGGGATGTGGAGAGAGCAAATGGGCAGGGGTTGGCCGAGCCAATGGCTTGAAGAGTGTGTGAAATGAGGTAGAGGTGGGGGCCTTTTATAAGGGGAGAGGAGGGGCACTTTTGGAAAGTAAAGAAACATTACATTATTTGAAAATGTGTTTCGGTTTTAAAAGGTCCCACATTGATGGAATTCGTGGATAAGGTGATAAGGCATCGAAATCCATTCATCCAATTGGTTTTGGACATGTGTAGTTCATAGATTTTATTTTATCTTTCCATTTTATTTAAATCGTCAAATAATGATGTCATCGCTGCATCATTATTATGTCATAAATAATTAAATTTATTTAATGTCTAAAAATTATAAAAAAAATACTATGATGTAGGAAATCGTTTTAGCTTTCCAATGACTATTTATAATAGAAATTTGGACTTGTATAACCCCACTTAAAAATTGTTTTAGTAAAACAATTTATGTTAGTGTCATTTTCACTTTAACATTAAATAAAAAGTATTTTATGTCATTTCTCAACAAAAGTGGATCCATGGGGTCCCCAAGTTAGGCCATGGCTTGTCTTGGTCGGCCATGACACAACCAATGAGGTTGGGACATGTGTCTAGGTCATTTTATATTATTAAAGCATTATTTATACATTAAACTACCCTAATTACCACTAATCGCGATTAAGAACTTAATAAGTTACTATTCACCAAAAAATTATTTTAATCTCATTGAACCACATTTTACTTCTTAATGACAACCATGTGTGTCGGATTTTCAAAATTCAGTACACATTAGTGGTAAACTTTCATTTAACTGAAAAATCAGTTTGCTTGATTACCACTTAGTGGTTTCACTATTCATCAAAAATTGAAGTTTTTCAGAAAATTACCAAAAATTCACCCTAAGCAATATTTGATATTCCAAACTCAAAAATGAAGTCCATTTTACAAAATTCAAAACATATAAGTCAAATTAATTAATTTAATAATTAATTCCCGCTGTCATGACAAATAGCGTGTTTTTACAAAACAATAAGTATCAAAAGATTGACAATAGTTTAAGTCCGATTTCAAAGTGAAATTACTTCCAATGACCACCATTGGATAAAATGGTAAAAATATTTTATAATTTCACTTTAAAACCAATTCAAAAGATAATCTAATCATATAAATAAATTAGATCAAAAAGAGGTTTTGAATTAAAATGCAACATTTTACACTATTCATAAAAAAATGAACTTTATCAGAAAGGTTCCAAAAATTTACACAAAGTAAATTTTGATGTCCTGATTCTTAATAAAAGTTTTATTTGGTCCAAAAGAATGTATAAGAGTGATCAAAACTATATTTAATGACGGTTCACCATTAAAAGGTGATAAGTGAACCTTTAGTGAAAATTAGAGTATAAAAGCCTAAAATTGAACTCTTTCCGTATTTTAAGCCTTTATCTTTTATTGGGTAAATGTAAAAACATCTAAAAACATATCTATTCATATTTTAGTTATTTCTATTCATTCCCGCCAGTACAACGGCTACTTGTTAACTAACATAATATTATTATATTACTAGTGTGCTACGTAAGTTTCAAAGAAACTCATCGTTGCGTATCGGGTACGCTATCGAACATAGCAACCCCTTTTAATTAAAATTCATATTTAATTCTCTAATATTAATAAATATGAAAATTATTTATTCTTTAATTACCTGGGATGTTACATCCTTCCCCCCTTTTGGGAATTGCGTCCTCGCAATTTTATTCACTTATCAAAATAAGTGGGGGTATTTATCCCTCAGAGCATTTTCAGATTCCCATGTTGCCTCTTCAATCATGTGGTTTTTCCACAAAACCTTTACCTGCTTAATCACCTTATTCCGTAACACTTGCTCCCTGTGGTCAAGAATCTGGACCGGTTGTTCCTCATAAGATAGGTTCTCTTCCAGCTGAACTACCTCTGGACTCAAAACATGAGATGGATCTGGCATATACTTTCTCAACATCGAAACGTGAAAAACATTGTGTACCTGAGATAAACTCGGAGGTAAAGCCACTCGGTATGCAACTGATCCAACTCTCTCCAGAATTTCGTATGGTCCAACAAACCTTGGACTCAACTTTCCTTTCTTTCCAAATCTCAGCACACTTTTCCAAGGAGAAACCTTGAGAAAAACATGATCACCTACCTCGAAAGATAGATCCTTCCTCCGGTTATCCGCATAACTCTTCTGCCTGCTCTGAGCTGTTCTCATGTGCTTCTGAATCAGATGAACTTTTTCTGCCATCTCTTCTACCAATTCTGGTCCCATCAACTTTCTTTCACCCACTTCATCCCAGAAAGCTGGAGTTCGACACCGCTTCCCATATAATGCCTGAAATGGTGCCATCTGTATACTGGAATGAAAACTGTTATTATATGAAAACTCAACCAAAGAAAGATGCTGGTCCCAACTTCCCTGATAATCCATAGAACAAGCTCGTAGCATATCCTCCAATGTCTGAATTGTTCGTCCTGACTGCCCATCTGATTGAGGATGAAAAGCTGTACTAAAATTTAATTCAGTACCCAACGACTTCTGAAGGCCTTTCCAAAAGTTAGAAGTAAACCTGGGATCACGATCCGATACAATGGAGAGAGGAACTCCATGTAACCTGACTATCTCTTTAATATACAAACAGGAAAGTTGATCAAGAGAGAAAGTATCTCGTATAGCAAGGAAATGAGCAGATTTGGTCAAGCGATCAACAATAACCCAGATTGCATTATTACCTCGAGATGTCTTTGGTAATCCAACAACAAAGTCCATGGATATATTCTCCCATTTCCACTCTGGCACTGGTAAAGGCTGAAGCATCCCTTTTGGTAACTGCCACTCTGCTTTAACCTGTTGACATGTCAAACACTTCACAGTAAAATCAGCAATATCCCTTTTCATTCCATCCCACCAGTAATACTCCCGCAGATCTCTATACATCTTAGTACTGCCCGGATGAACTGAAAACGGAGAACTATGAGCTTCACATAACAACTCTCTCTTCAACTGTGAATCACAAGGCACACACAATCTCTTCCCAAATCTCAAAACACAAACACAAACTTATCCAAGAACTCATGGAAAATTCTATTCATAAGGTCCATGAATACAGTAGGTGCATTGGTTAACCCAAAAGGCATAACTACAAATTCATAATGGCCATATCTAGTACGGAACGCAGTCTTCGGAACGTCTGCTTCTTTTACATTCAACTGATGGTACCCCGACCTCAAGTCAATCTTCGAAAAATACTGAGCTCCCTGGAGCTGACACCACTTCATTCGATGGCCCAACATCTGCTGAAGTAGTTGCAAAGGATTTCACCACCCCTTTCTGCTTGTAGTCTAACTGCTTCCCATCACTCAAGCTCCTTGTCGGACACTCGTTTGCATAGTGACCCATCTCATTGCACTTATAACACTTCACTAACTGTAAATCAAATTTGTTCTTACCTTCAGCTTGATCCTTTTCAGTGCAATCACGAGCCTTATGTCCCATCTTACCACATCGGTAGCACTTCCCAGAATTCAGAAGACATTCCCCAGCATGCCTTTTTCCACATTTATCACAAACTGGAAACTTAGTTATCTTACCATCAGATCTTTTTGAAGAATTCTTACCATTCTCCTGCAACCTCGGTCTCTTCTTCTGCTGGTTGTTATAGGACACTTGGTCATCGGCAAACTCCATTTCCACCTTCTCAGCACATCGAACAAGCTTTTCATATCTTTTAAACTCACGAGAAGCTAATGCCCTTCGATACTTTGGCTTTAATCCTGAGTAAAAACGATTGATTTTACTATCAAGGTCTCGGATAAAATTTGGAGCATACCTTGCCAATCGAGTGAACCTTTCTTCATAGGCAGCCACTGAGTCTTCCTCTTGCCTCAATTCCAAGAATTGCTTTTCCATCCTAAGTCGAACAGCCTTAGGAAAATACTTCTCAAGAAACATACCTTTGAATTCATCCCAGTCAAGAGCATCAATCTCATCGGCGTCCCTGATATTTTTAACCATAGACCACCACTGATCTGCTTCACCCTCCAAACGGTAAATAGCAAGACTAACCTTTTGATTGTCTGAACACCCCATGACATCAAAAATCTTCTCCAGTGCTTTAATCCACCCTTCAGCTTGCACAGGGTCAGATGATCCTCTGAATGATGGGGGATGTTGCCTCATGAAATGTTCCACCACTGACATGTTCCTCTGCGGCTGATCTGGCTGATCTCGTGCATGGATACCACCACCATTTATCGCCTGAGTCAACTGCGCCATTACTGCAACAAACTGTTCAGTTCCAATTCCGACCATTTCTGGATGCTGATTCGGAAGGTTATTTCCTTCTGTATGCCTTCCTAGCACTGCTTCCCTGTTTCCTCTGCGGAAAACCATTCTGAACACCGAAATATCTTAGGCGAAGCAACATGGTAATCTGTAAATGCTATATCATTTAAATCATATTATAATTTAACACTTTTCTAACTCCTAAAGTTGTCTAAACCGACCTTTGATACCAACTATAAGGCCCCAGCCTTAAACCTTACTTAATCTTGAGTTATTACAAGATTACACGTTGAGGATCTTTTCGGGTTTAGAGTTTTAGAGAATTAGATCATAAAACTTGCATTACATTCCACATATAAACAAAGTGGTTACATAAAGATAGTATTCTTTATTCCCATCAATGGAAACACATTTAAAATAAAACATGGATTATTTCTTGACACATCCTTGACTCTATCATCTTATCATGTACCTTTCCCTTGACCTGTGAAAAACATTTCAAAAACTTGGGATGAGCATAAAAACTCAGTATGGGTTATAAAAAAAACATGGAAAGGAAACATGAGTTCATATATACATAAGAATGAAATCATACTTTACCCATAAAACATAGGCACTTTAACATACCTCATAAAAACATGAATAAATCATATAAATCATAATACGTAAAGGTAACTTGAGGCATTCATAACATTCTTACGTAGGGGGTAACCCTCTTGGTTACGTTTGGAATACCCATCACAGTATATTCCCTAAAATCTCTTCGGAGAAACCTTAACGTTTCACTCCTTCGCGTTACCCAATGCATTGGAGAGCTATAACGGGCTCACCCGCCCTTAGTTTATCACGGAACCACCCGTTTTCATAATAATTCCCAAGAACCATAACATAATCATATCACATAAAACATGCATAAAGGAAACATAAAATTTCCACATTTCAATCACAAGATATCAATACAACACAAACACATTGTGAAAACCATTTTCAATACCAAAATAAAACATGGTATTTATTTTTCTTTTAAAAAAAGAAGGTATGGCTTGTAGAGGAAGCCGAAACTCAAATAACGGTTACGACGGCGGAGAAGTCATTGTCGCCGCATACGTATGACAAAAACATTCCCTTTTGTCGTTTAGTAAATGCTTCGTATAAAAAAGATTCCTTTTGAATAAACGTAAAAGTCAAAGGGGTTTATACACCGTATAAAAGAACGTTGTGTATAAAATAAAATATGCCTCAATGAAAGGAGATTGAGACGAAGTCCCATACAAAGATAATTTTTAAAATAAAATAGATACATTATGTGTATTCACTATAAGTACACATAAATAAAGTACAAATACAAGATACGACATAATAATATAATGACATAATTTGAAAGTAGGAGATTAACCCAAAGAATGGAAATTGGGTTAAGAAGTTCCCATACCTCGTATCTGACTTGACCCGACCGTTCTTTAAACTCCTGAATAATAAAATTTAGTTAATCTCTACTTGATTATGAATCTTTTTCAAGTTCATTATTCCTTTTATACCATGTTATGAACATCATGTAATCATTTAAGTTAATAATGTTCATTTTGTCGGTATTTGGTTCTTAAGTCAAAAATAGACTTCTTACACTTACATGTTGTTAATTTGGTCAATGTTTCATTATATCCAGAATGGTATTCATGATGTAGATATCATATATTTCATATATATCCAGTACATACATTCATTTATAATATTACATAATCATTTAGAGGTAAGAAATGAAATGCACCGTTCATGGAGACGGTAAGCCGTACGTACGCATGAACGCTACTTTCATTTCTTTGTCATATTAATGGAATTAAAACTAAATGAGACTTATGTATATTTTAATTCCAGAATTATATTCATCATTTAGATATATCATTAATTATATATATCCATTATATACATGTACTTTTAATAATAAATTACATTTGGGGATAAGAAATGAAATGCACCGTTCATGGAGACGGTAGTCCGTACGTACGCATGAACGCTACTTTCATTTCTATCTCATACTTTAATGGAAATAAAAGATAATGATATATAGGTATATTATAATTCCAGTATAACGTCATATATAAAAACTTTAAATCCATCCTTTACACGTCCCACATATGGCATTAACGAATCACATCACTTTGAGGGGGCGGTAGTCCGCACTTCCTTAAATGAAGATATCGTGTTTTACCCATAATGGAAACCATAAAGGTATGCCCAAAATGAAAAAACAGAAGCTTAAGGAAAACATAAACATATTATATATCATATATAAAAATAGTGACATCATAATGGCCACCTTTGAAGGTGTTAAATGAGTATTGAACAATCATCGTTTCGGGAGGCATAATTTCGCCATCCACGGAAAACGTATGTTCTTTAACCATTTGATGTAGTTGTGTGAGAGTGTAGCTCAAATAAATCTTATAACAACATACTAGTATATTGAAGATACTGGTGTTGTTACAAAAGAAGTAAATAAAAAGAGTTTAGGGGGTCGGAGAAGCAAAATAAAACAAATGAACATGAGAGAATGAAATACCTTAAAAAGTGTAACTTCTTTTGGTTTGAGCCTAAAGGCTTCCTTTGAAAGGATTCTGCCCAAAGGGAATCCTCTAGGATGAGGAGAGGGATGTGGAGAGAGCGAATGGGCAGGGGTTGGCCGAGCCAATGGCTTGAAGAGTGTGTGAAATGAGGTAGAGGTGGGGGCCTTTTATAAGGGGAGAGGAGGGGCACTTTTGGAAAGTAAAGAAACATTACATTATTTGAAAATGTGTTTCGGTTTTAAAAGGTCCCACATTGATGGAATTCGTGGATAAGGTGATAAGGCATCGAAATCCATTCATCCAATTGGTTTTGGACATGTGTAGTTCATAGATTTTATTTTATCTTTCCATTTTATTTAAATCGTCAAATAATGATGTCATCGCTGCATCATTATTATGTCATAAATAATTAAATTTATTTAATGTCTAAAAATTATAAAAAAAATACTATGATGTAGGAAATCTTATTAGCTTTCCAATGACTATTTATAATAGAAATTTGGACTTGTATAACCCCACTTAAAAATTGTTTTAGTAAAACAATTTATGTTAGTGTCATTTTCACTTTAACATTAAATAAAAAGTATTTTATGTCATTTCTCAACAAAAGTGGATCCATGGGGTCCCCAAGTTAGGCCATGGCTTGTCTTGGTCGGCCATGACACAACCAATGAGGTTGGGACATGTGTCTAGGTCATTTTATATTATTAAAGCATTATTTATACATTAAACTACCCTAATTACCACTAATCGCGATTAAGAACTTAATAAGTTACTATTCACCAAAAAATTATTTTAATCTCATTGAACCACATTTTACTTCTTAATGACAACCATGTGTGTCGGATTTTCAAAATTCAGTACACATTAGTGGTAAACTTTCATTTAACTGAAAAATCAGTTTGCTTGATTACCACTTAGTGGTTTCACTATTCATCAAAAATTGAAGTTTTTCAGAAAATTACCAAAAATTCACCCTAAGCAATATTTGATATTCCAAACTCAAAAATGAAGTCCATTTTACAAAATTCAAAACATATAAGTCAAATTAATTAATTTAATAATTAATTCCCGCTGTCATGACAAATAGCGTGTTTTTACAAAACAATAAGTATCAAAAGATTGACACTAGTTTAAGTCCGATTTCAAAGTGAAATTACTTCCAATGACCACCATTGGATAAAATGGTAAAAATATTTTATAATTTCACTTTAAAACCAATTCAAAAGATAATCTAATCATATAAATAAATTAGATCAAAAAGAGGTTTTGAATTAAAATGCAACATTTTACACTATTCATAAAAAAATGAACTTTATCAGAAAGGTTCCAAAAATTTACACAAAGTAAATTTTGATGTCCTGATTCTTAATAAAAGTTTTATTTGGTCCAAAAGAATGTATAAGAGTGATCAAAACTATATTTAATGACGGTTCACCATTAAAAGGTGATAAGTGAACCTTTAGTGAAAATTAGAGTATAAAAGCCTAAAATTGAACTCTTTCCGTATTTTAAGCCTTTATCTTTTATTGGGTAAATGTAAAAACATATAAAAACATATCTATTCATATTTTAGTTATTTCTATTCATTCCCGCCAGTACAACGGCTACTTGTTAACTAACATAATATTATTATATTACTAGTGTGCTACGTAAGTTTCAAAGAAACTCATCGTTGCGTATCGGGTACGCTATCGAACATAGCAACCCCTTTTAATTAAAATTCATATTTAATTCTCTAATATTAATAAATATGAAAATTATTTATTCTTTAATTACCTGGGATGTTACAGTTTTAGGTACCTGTTAGGATATTCTGTAGACCTATTTCTAGATGAGGATGCTAGGGTGGGGGATTTTGAGGATGATTTTCATATAGAGATCCAGTTCCAGATCACCAGGATAATGTTGATGACATATACTGAGGTGCTAGTAAGGGCAGAGGTTGTCGAGAGGTCATTGGCCAGAACCTGAACACCACGAGAGGGGAGTCATCATGATTCCTCATGAAGCATACCTGCGTTCTGAGGTTCCTAGTATTTAGGGAATAATATTTTCTATTCGGAAGGGTGTAGGTCATATCCCCCGGTATCTTTATTTGATATGGGGAAGAAGCTCTCCGGCTTATACCATGATACCATGAGATTTTTTCTTTTGGAGTGAGAGGTCATTAGCATCGAGAGTGCCCAATTATTCAGAGTAGTCATCATGCACCAGGTGTTCGAATCTGGGATCCTCAGTTGGAGTTGTTCTAGCCGAGGCAATAAAAGTAGGTTGAAACAGATTTGGATCATTAGAGAATAGATGGGATAGGTAGGGGATATCCACATGACGATCCCCATCACCAGAGAGCAAAGCAAAAATGTGGTGCTCTTCTTTATCAGGGTCATAGAGGCCATGGAGGAGGTCGCAGTCAGTTTCATTCTTTTGAATTTCCAGCACCAGGTGAGCCAGATGTCGTTCGAGGTACCCTTTGATTGTTTTCTACATGGGAATATAGCTTTTTTTTATTTAGGAGAAACACAGTCCTTCATATAACCTTCACTTTTCTATTCATTGGGAATTGAGGTAGAGAGGCTTCTAGTTCTACTGTCGTTAACTACACTAGTTGGAGGTCGAGCTAACTTGTTTGAAGTATATAGATAATCTGAGATAGTGCTGAGGCAGCACAACTCTATGGGGGATTTCCTAGGTTTACGAATACAATCATATGATGTCATCATCAACATGGATTGGTTGTATTTGGTGTAGTATATCATGGATTTAATTAGATTGCATGTGGTGTTCTTCAATGCTGATGGAGAGAGAGTGATGTTTTTTTTGGCAAGGGAGACCCTATGATGGGTTAGAGGAATGTTTGGCCCTAATCTTCTTTGATTGAAGAGTTGATGTTGAGTTCTACAGATATTCAGCAGTTGACATTTCCCAAGGTTGTAGAATAGTACCCTGTTTTATTTAAAAAATGGATTGTATCATTACCCCCTCGACGAGAAATCATGTTTGGGATCGAGCTATAGCTAGGATCATCTCTTATCTCTATGAATCCTTATAGGAGGCCCCCTTATGAGTTATTAGATCTATGTATATAGTTGGATGGTCTGTTATAATGCATTTTTTTAGCTGAGTGTGATACCGTGGGGCGCACAGGTTTGGTTCATGAAGAAGGATGATGGAAGTTTTCATTTTTGTATTGATATTCACTGTATAAACATAGTGATAGTGAAGAATAGATATCCACTTCCATGGGTTGATGATTAATTCAATAAACTGAATGGTGAAAAGTTTGTTTTCAAAGATGGACTTGTGGTGAAAAACTCATGAGATGTGTCGGAAGGTTGATGATATCCCAAAGACACCTTTCTATTGTCATCATGGCCATAACTCGTTCATTGTAATTTTGTTTGGTGCAACAAATTCTCAAGTTGTGTTCATGGGATTTATGAACATTTTGTTCTGTGGGATCCTAGATAGGTTCATGGTGGTGTTCATCAACAACATCCTTGTGTACTCTACGTCCAATGAGGATCATGTAAAGTATCTACACGCCATTTTGGGAGTTCATCGTCAACATAATCTATTTTGGTTTTTGTTGAAGTCTGAGTTTTGGGCTTGAGAAGTACATTTCTTAAGTCTTGTTGTGTACCATCCAAGAGTAGCTATGGACTCATCAATGAAAGAATCAGTTGTGTCTTGAGGATCCCTCGAGATAATGGATGAGGTGTGATGTTTCCTTGGTCTTGTAGGATACTAAAAAAGGTTCGTTGTCGATTTCCCTCAGTTTTGACTACTCTAAAGGTATTGAACAAGATGAAATAGGCATATATGTGGAATAATCAGTTCCATATAGCTTTTGAATATCTAAAGGGGTAGCTGGTAAGTTCTCTAGTTCTTTTTCTTCCTACAGTGGGACTTTAGTTTGATGTTTTCTATGATTCTTCCCATATAGTGTTAGGTTACGTTCGGATGGAGAAGAGATCAGTTGTTTCATATGGATCATAGAAGTTATGTCCCCATTAACGTAAAAATACCACCCATTATCTTGATTTGACAGCCATAGAGTTTTCTTTGAGGTGGTGGAGACATTAACTCATTGGAGAGCACATTTTTTATTTTACCGATCATAATAGCACGAGGTATGTTTTCTTACAGCGTGACATAAACATGTGACAGCATCAGTGGATAGATTTCTTACAAGAATATGACATTGAAATATCATATACACCTATAAAGGGGATTTTGGTATCTGATGCACTGAGTAGGAAGATATGTAGTGAAGTAGTGATTGAATATGGTGATTGTTGGAGGGTAATGGAAGAAAATTCAACATTACGTCTCGATATGGGAGAGTTCTGGGGAATAAGTTGTCTATTTTGGATGATAGTGTACTCATATCTAGTGAATCAAGTCATTGAGTTGCAATTGGTGGATCTAGATGTAAAGGTTTAGAGAGACCGAGTTGACTGTGGTGCGACCCCATATGTTTAGTATGAGGATGAACAACATCTAGGGTTGTATCATGAAGGATATTTGTTCCTTTGGAGACACATGAAATGGTTCACGGAGAGCTCCATAGTTCGCCTTTATCGGTGCATACTAGCGTGAAAAATTTGTACTGAGGCTTGAGGAGTCAGTTTTGGTGGCCAAGGTTAAAGCATGTAGTTGTAGAGTTTTTGCCTAGATGTTTGGTCTGCCAAAAGATCAAGGCTGAGAACTATGCCTCTGGTGGTTTCGGCAAGACATTATATATTACTAAATGGAAGTGGAAATACATCTTAAAGGAAATTTTTACGAGTTTACCTCAATATCTGGGAGGAGATGACACTATTTGGGTGGTCGTGTATGATTTAATGAAATCATCCGACTTTATAGAAAACAAGGAATCGAGCGTAGTTGAATATTTATTGAGGTAGGGTCTAGAGGAGGTGGTGAGACACCATGGAGTCCTGAGGATGATCACATCTGATCGGGATCCTAGTTTCACCTCTAGGGTGTGGAGAGTCCTCCAACATGCTTTTGGTTCTCATCTTTCCTTACTAGTACTTTTTATCCTAGACAGAAGATCTGACAGATAAGACCATCCAAGAATCTTGAAGACATGTTGCAATCTTATGTCCGGGTTTTTGGCGGTTCATGGATAAAGCACTTACATGTGAAGGAGTTTGCTTACAACAATAGTTTTAACTCCACCATTGGAATAGAACCATTTAAATCCATGTATGGATGACCTCTATATTCTTTTTGGTTCTTTTGAAAGGTTGGAATGTAATCAATTCTCGGATAGGAAGTAGTGCAGAATACGACAGAGATGGGTTAGATGATTTGTGAGATGTTGAAATTAGAACAATATCATCTGAATTCCTATGTCAATCAAAGGAGGATACCCATATAGTTTATTTTTTTGTATCACATGCCTCATAATTTGACTCCCCGTCATGGCGAGTGATGTTTTCATCATGGATTTAGCATTCTCCTAGGTTTGATGGGCCATTCGAGGTGTTGGATCATGTTAGATCAGTGTCATATCAAGTAGCACTTCCCCAGTTGATGAGTTAGTTACATGATGTTTTTCATGTTTCATTGATTCTTCATTATATTCATGATAACTATCACATCATTTATTTTGAAGAGATCGATGTTGCTGATGATGTGACCTTTGAGTAGAGACCTAAAGAGAGAGAATAACACTTAGATAATGTGTTGTGTGGGCAGTATATTAGCTTCGTTCGGGTCTTTTCCTGACCCGGTGGCGTGAAGTAGAGTACCTGCGAACGTGAGTCGCAGATACATGCTCGGTACCGAGAGTTTTTTTATGTTTAACTCTATTCATGTAATAGTGTTCTATTTTTGGTTATAGATCATTCATGTTTATAAGATCGATTTATTTTTTTTACTTTTTATGGATTTATCTCTTTTGAAAGGTATCACGATGAGTGGTTGTTCAGACACCTTTTATGTTTCCTTTTCGGTTGGTTTTGGATTCTTGAAGACGATAATATTTTGAGAGGTATATGATGTATTGTCCTGAACCATTCTGGTTTATTCACTTACATAAATCTGTTGTTTTAGGTGTTCTAGGAGGTTAATTAGAATCATCCCAAACACATTTAAGAATTTCTAGTTCTATGAATAGTTTTTCTAGTTTTGTGAACAATTTCATGGTGTCTCATACTTACTGTCTCACAATGACTATCTCAGAGTTACTATCTCACATTTACTATATCACAGTTACTGTCTCAAAGTTACTATCTCACATTTACTATCTCAGAGTTACTATCTCACAGTTACTGTCTCAAAGTATGTGTCTCATAGTTACTGTCTCAGGAACAATGTTTCTAGAACGGTTTCATATTTCCTTTGCAAAATGTTCATAATTTTACAGTTTTTCCAATTTAATGTTTGTTTGATGAAAACCCCATTGAAGGAATTTTTTAAGGATATTTAAGGCTAATTCAAAGCCCTTGAATCCAATATTTTTTTTCCTAAGGATCAGCAAGCCTCTACTTGGTCAAACTATTGGGTTTAATGAGATCCAATCTTAATGGAAAATCTAGTGTATCTTAAACTGCTACCGAGTTAAATCTTCTAAAGGGATGAGATATCTTCCTCCCTTGTTCTTCTACCTTTATCTCTAGTGTGAGATGCTCAAACAATTCCTTCCTACCCATAAGAGTTGTGAAATATAAAATTTTACCTATGATTAGTTCACCATGATTTAATTCATGCTACAAGTGCACCCATTGTTTTTGGTGCAACCAAGCAGTATCTATTAATCTTCGATATAAGGTATGATCTATCATCGTTCTTTTGGGGTGAGCTCCTTCTGTTTCATCTTTCCCATTTATGGCATGTTATCTCCATGTTTCTAATAGACTTTTCATTGGTGTTGTCCAGTGTGGTGGTGTCACTACATCCTCGGGTGGATGTTGTCCTCCATCGGAGGTGTTCATGTTCTTTTTTGTTAGACTGTTCAAAGAGCATCGAAAAGCTTTTGAGGTAGGTGATTCATTGCTTCTATTTTATTTAACGTGAAACTGTAAATAAACATGTTTTGGCCCACTAGATCATATTTTAATTGAAAAAATAAATATCAGATCCCATTAAATAAATCGATAGCGATCATTAGTTATCTCCTCTTGTTTTTCTATATTCTATGATAGAAATACATAGCTAGTTTAGATTTTTTTTCTTGACAAAAGTTGATAAATAATTTAATTTCTAAATTAATTAATAATTCTTACGATAAAGATAAAGTGGAATATAAACGAATCTAAATGTTGTTGTATTTTTATGTTAATAAATTTGAGGCAGTAATCATGTTTAATCAGTTTTTGATAGCTATGCTAGATTTATGTTTAGGTTAACAATAGTTGGAACCTTCAAATAATAAATCAGTTAATTCTAGATGAATTAAGTAAGTGGATATTTAATGAAAATATAATACCATGTTGGGTTCTATGTTACCCTATTGTTTTTAATGGCCATGAGCTTTATTCGTCGATCTGTGAGGGCTCAGTGTGTATGAAGGCAGAATTCCGTGTTTAAGGTCCAACAACTGAGCTGATATGATGTTGTTTTCCTATTTGTTGTATTGTTATGTGATTCTATATAGTTGTTGTGATATATGTAGGTAGATAGGCATATTTGTTGTGGCATAATTTGATTCCTAGAGTGGTGAGATGCATGGGCTTATGCCAGTGGGTGTCGGGGAGGACACCACAAATGATTAAAAGGGTTGGGTGTGAAAGATTGGATGTTTTCTGAATCTTGTTGGTTGTTTATCTTATTTAATTTCCCCACTGCTCAAGGAAGCTGGTCTTCCTTCCCTTTCTTCCAAAAGGGGTGAAGATGCACAGAATATTGCATGTGCTTTCCATGTATAGCTTATTAATGGATGATGGTTCTACGCTCTTGCTATTGGGTTCAAATACATGATGAGTTGTTCAACTAACCACCATGTTGACCCACCTTGTGTTTAGTAGCTTTGAATTTTTTTATAGAATAAATAGGGAATGTGGGAATGTAATAATATTTTTAATAAATGATTTAATAAATGATGTTAACCCATGGGGTTGGGGATTTCTGGGATGTAATGTTGAGGTTACACTTTAATGGAACAACAGAATATTGGTGTGATGCTAATGAAATATAATGTTGAATTTTTAATGGATAATTAATGTTTAATTAATAAAATAATGTAAATTGAATATGATAAAATGGGATTTATATAATGTAATAAATCTCTTTAAATGATTGTGTGATTATAAGATATCTAGTCCTAGAAGTGGAAACTTGTAGTCTGAAAGACATTTCCTGCAGTTGAGTCTAAAACTAGGTTATACCCATAGTTTGGTTGGGACCTATAGTATATATTTTTTATGTTGATTATATATGATACTCAACCCCATCAGTTAGGGAAACTGACATCCCAAGGATCTTGAGCCATGGGGGTGTTTTCCCTAGCATTTTGGGGGGAGGATGAATTGTTGACTACTCTTTTTGGCCCTACTCTCTTCTATTTGTTTTTACTTGTGATGTTAGAAAAAATTGTTAGTTTTCCCCATATATTTGTTTGGAGGGTTGTAATGGATTCGGGTTATTCACACACATATATTATAGATATAGTTTCTTATGGAATACTATAGATGTAACATGTATAGGTTGTGATGGCTTGAGGGTCGTTACTGAGTGTGTGGGCTGTAATGGCTTGAGGTGTAATCCTGATGAATGATACATGTAATGAAATAAGTGGTGGCCCATGAAAACAACCCAGTTACCTGGCTTGCATGGACATGGTGGTTTGGTAGCACGAGGGTCATGTTGTGGTCCTTGGCCCAGGTGTATGCGGGAAAGGCTTTTTGGAGGGAGATGGCTACAAACATGCGACATTTGGGGAAAAAACAAAACTTGCAAGGATGTAGTAGCATGTCACCCTTGATTTTATTATTATATTATCTACTCATGTATGATGTAATTAGCGAGAGTATCCATTTTGAGGTTTGGAAAATAGTATACATGTTTAGGCTATGAGTTAGTTTCACTTGTTGATCACTATGCTTTAGCATGCATTCTTTACATTTTCTTGAGAGGCTCTGGGGAGGATCCAACTGAGTATACTATTATACAACCCTATATATATATAAACAGTTTTCTCAAGTCACTTGTAGCAGTTTGGGGATATTCTTGGTTACTACTAGCTTGGGGTTACAGGAGCTATTTAGGCATTGTGGTCGCAGCTATTTTTACATTATTTTGGTACAAGTAGTTTTCCTCTTCAAATATAGTTGTTTTACATGATATTACATATGTGCACTTGGGATTTATTTTATATTGTTGTCTGCGTTGGATATATTTGGTGTCTGCCTTATCTCTCTCATTCATGTTTGTTCTATTTGAGGGAAATTCCTCCCATTTGTGTGTTTATTATACCCTCAGATCTAGTCAATGACCTGGGGCCTATTGGAGGCGGGACTCAGGGGTCACTATCTTTCTTCACCCATTTCCATCCAAGGAGGGGTACACCTTGGTGGAGGGGGTCATGTCCACTAGACATCAATATTGAAAATATTGATTTTTTCACTATAATGGTTATGAATAAATGAATAGTGTCATTTATTGCAACATCTTCAAATATCTCATTAACATCATTTACAATTATCTGGGAATATCCCATACACACAAATAATTCATTGTTTCTAATTACTTAACCATATACATTTTTTCTTTGGTAACCATTACTACAGATTAAATATTTATTATCTGATCATGAAATAATATCCCATGTATTATTTTTCTCAATTCAAAAAATATCTTCATTCGTAGACTAAACATATTTATCATCAGTAGTTGCTTCCTAAATTTTTTTGGGTATTGTTGAAATATATAAGACATCTACTGTAATTAGTGTGCATTATACGCAACACCGTATTATCTTCTAGTATACGCAAACACTATTCTTGGCTTGTGTTGCATGCAAGAGCAACCTTCCTCGATAGCGTGTGTTGTACGCAATACCGAGTTTCACTAAAAAATGATATATTATCATAATATTATTATGAACTAGCCGTTATGAATAGTATTAACTAAATTTTGAATTTTATAACATTATTATTCATATTATATATTTTCTAGAACATTGTATGAGAACAAAATAAATTTTTCGTGTAAAATATGTATTTTTTTAAAAAAATGCAGTTTTGCCGCCTTTTGATGACACACCAACATTATATCTAGTTTTTGACATGTTAATAATTTCAATTTGAAAAAATATAATTCTTTTTTGGATTCAGGATATTAAAATTTACTTTGGATAAATTTTTAATACTATTCTGATAACTTTCATATTTTAATGAATAGTAAAAACAAGCTATATTTTAATTAAAAACAACTTTTTTCATCGTAATAATTTATATGGTTAAATTATAATATTTAATAGTTTTAAAGAATAAATAGAATATATTTTTACCATTTAATATAATGTTGATAATTTTCATTGATTTTACATTTAATTCATAGATAAAATCTTTTCAATCTTTTGCAATGTTTTACCTTTTAAAAACATTTTTTCTTAACAATGAGATTAATTTTAAATTAATTTCTTCAACTTATATGATTTGAATATGGAAAAATGGATTCTATATTTTGAATTATTAGGTCCAAATTATGTTAAGAGGGAATTTTTTATTTTTGGGCACTATGAATAGTAACTACAGAAAATTTTACTTACCACAGTTAAAGGTAAATCAGTAATTAAGGGTAAATATAAAATTATAAAATTTCCCTAACAACTGTATTAATATAATTGGATGATTATATTTCGTCCTAAGTCATATTTGGGTCGAAATGGAATCCATTGGAACCCACATGGATGTGATTAAGACCTTTGATTTATTTTATTTAAATGAAAGTGAAATATGTGTCACTCAAACATTAATAATTAATGTATTTTTAATATAGGTTATACAGAAAATAAATTCGATTATAAATTATAAATTGAAATCTAAAATATTTTTGTTTGTTGTGGTAATTTATTTGTAATTTTTAAGAGATATTTATTTTCCTTAATAGCTTATACAATAATCATGTAGAAATTTTTTATTTAGTGAAAAATTAGTAATATAGTTTTTATTAAAATAATAATACCCATTAAAAGGCCACAAAACTGGACCAAAACATATGACTAGTATATAGCTAAACCATAACCATACAATGGTATAATTTTTGACCATTTTGAGTTTTATAAAAGCGATTGTGACACTTATATTATTTGATATTAAATGATGTCAAAGTTGTCACCTTCATAATTTAATAAATATAACAAATTACTTGTTGTGATTTTAAGATGACAAATTCTAGTAATAGTATTATTTTCAAATATATGAGATATATCATCATCATAGTTGTTTATTTTTAATTTTTATGCAACTAATAATTATATTAAATTATTATACAAAAATTATGTAGTAATTGTTTTATTAAGAGAAATATTTAATAAATGGTATTATAAATATTAAAATAAATAATATATGAACTAATGAATGTTCTCCACAAATTTTTAAGAAGAATATGACATGTTAGGAATTTATTAAACATTTTGGTTTAAATATATCCTCATTGTCGATTTTATTTAAATTCAAATAAATGAATAGTGCCAAAATTAACACTATTGTTATTTTATAAAAATAACATATTTTTAAATTGATTAAAAATCACAAAAATATTTAAAAACAATAAATTGAAATTTATATTGTCTGAAATGTCATAAAGTACCCAATTATGGATTATTCACAACACATAAGTAATTATTTATGACAATTTAATATTTAGAATATTATTACAACAAATAAAATTAAATAGATTAAATAAGGATAAATCATGTTGTTCTGGTTTAAAATAAATTTCCAACATGTGTAAATTTTATGGTTTGATTATATTAAAAATTTATCTCATATAATATTTGGAGTTTAGTCATTTAGGATGTTTTTATGTGGGGTTTGAATTTATATTAAACTAATATTTTTGAGGTTTCCAAAGATGCGTCTCTCCTTCTTTATAAAAGGGAACCTCCTCCATCTCATATTCACAAAAACTTGAGCCTCCATTCCCGGAAAACACATGCCCAGTTCACATATACACTTAAATATAAACCTACTAGAGGTCCTGGTCTTGTTCAAATACCGTATTTAGTCCCCTAATATGAGGTTAAGAGGAGGCACGTTGAAAAAGAGGTAATCTCTTCTACCAATTCTTTCTGGATTATTTATTCTTCTACTTTATATTCATTAGTTGTTTCATTATAAAGTAATATCAAAACTATAACTAATATACCGATATGTTATTATAAATATGAAACAACCCTATTTCACCTTCTATCTATCCTACGGAAAATGAAATCACCACGCATGTGTACGTATGGAATACCGTCTCCAGGCCGTGGTGTAAACTGTTTTTCCACCACCACCTTACATGGATGGGTATAATGGTGTAAAGAATAACTATATATGGTTTTTTAACATCATATTGATTCTGAAAAATTATATCATCCACCCCAATTCCATTCAATAATCATGGAAACGATATCATTACCCGTGCGTACGTACGGATTACCGTCTCCACAACGCGATGAGATTCATTCTCCATGTTAGCCATTCAAGAATGATTATAAAATATATATAATAAATAATCATGAAATGTATGACATAATAATTATACTAAATTTAGGTGTATATATATATGTTTCATTTACTTAATTTCATTCAATTCAAAAAGGAAATGAAAATATCGTACATGCGTACATACGACCTACTGTCTCCATGAACTATGTATTTCATTCCATTTATCCATCTATCATATTTATTTCTATTCTGAATATATATTGTATATAAATAATTTTATAAATTATGGAATTAAGTAAATCAGGTTATAAGTAATAATATCAAGAACAAAAAGTCCAAACACATACGATAAATGAAACGATTTTACCCAAAACGCTGCTTTAACATGGAATTGAAAAAAGAACGGGTAATATAAAGTCATATGTGAATCATATATGATATCCTAAATATTATTATGGTTCGGTTAAAAGTTAATAATATGTTTACACCAACTATATAAGAGTTTCAGACATGTAAAGAAGAAATTGGACCTAAGGTAAGGGATTATTTCGTCTCACTTTTATTTCTGTGGGACACATGCCTTAATAACCATCTATTTATTTTATATGGTGTTTTTCATTCCCATGAATGTTTTATTATTTTATTATAGAGGATATGAAATTTACATATGCATGTTGTTCTCTTTATTTTATGCCATGTATGATTCCACCGATCAAAAAATGTAAGGAATAATTTTGCAAATCTAATTTTTATCAATGATTTCTTATTCGTAAGTATTTATTGGGGTTATATTTTTCATCCATGTACATAAAATATTTTTTCATTAAGTGTCTAATAATATTTAATGTATTTTAAAGTCATTTTTACCCCTTTTTTACTTTTACTATGTACTGTGGAAGGAATCATTGTTTTGTATATCATACAAGGTACTTTTTGACTTTTCCTGTAAAGTATAAGAAGAAATGTTTTTTTAACTTATACAGTGTGAATGGATTTTTTCGGCTTCATAACGACTTATTTTAATGAAGCGTCCTACAAAAAATTTAATTATTATTTTCAACATAATCCTTTTCTTTTAAAATTTCATGGCATTTTGAGAAAAGAAAATTATTTTGAAGAAGAAATGATATTTTCCTCAAGAATTCATTTCAATTGTTTAATCAAAACTATTTTCCCTCTAAGATGAAATTATTTAGTATATTTATGTTTCAAGTATAATGTCTCTATTATTTACATGGATTGATTTTTCTTATGATGAAATGATATCCATTTTTTATATGGATTATATTAAGTAGGGATGATATTTATGAATCCCATTTTATTCTCTTGGTTATGATGAATGATTTATGACTATTTTGTGTCACATGTAAGAATGATTTCAATATGATATTATTAGTAACTATATCTCCCTCCAATTAATTGGGTAATGATTAATATCTCATGATATAGAAATATCTGGAACGAAAAGTGAATCTGGTTCTGTAATACAAGGCTGGAACATCAAGTAAACCTGGTTCAGTAATGGACTTTGTCCACTATAATGGTCTTGGAAGCAATGCCTTAGCTATATTGTAAATCATATCATGTGCTTAATGGATGCCACCATTACATTTTTTATTCACATTCTATTTTATCATGATTAATGTTTCTCTATGATCTATGCCTTACGTATTGCCAATATTTATTTCACAACTCAAGATATTGATTTTTAAACTTTATGTTCATGTTTTTTAAGTTCATGCCTATATGATCTGTTTTATTTTCTCCATGCATACCCTTACTGAGAATTTGAGCTCACCTTTTCTAGGTTTTCATTTCCCTAGGATTTAAAGAAAGGTTTTATGTATGAAAACAAAAGGGGAAGATCGTTATGGGATATGTTGAAGATCTATCACCATGATTAGATGATTATGTTCCATGTTTCCAAAGACACTAAACTAATACAGTCCTTGGGTGTTTTTTTGTTATGTATTATGTATTCAAAAAATGTAATATAATTTCCATGTACGGAAAGATTTGGGTCTCTACAGTTGGTATCAGAGCGAAGGTTTTGTTATCCTTTGGAAACTTGGATATGAAAACATTAGTGAAATCCCTAGAGATATTTAAAAGGTATGTCTATGTATGTATCTAAGGTTATGTATAAGTATAGTTCATAGTCCTGGGATTATGGTAACGATCATAGAATTAAACCTAAGATGTTAGATATTGAAGTTAATTCACCTTTATTATGTTGTTTTCCTAGCATGATTTTTGCCTCTCACACTATTCTTTTTGGGTTTTAGAAAAATGGCTGGAAACATGAAGATTCATGATAATGGAGAATATAATGGACAGGGGAGTGATATTCATTGTGAGAAACAAAATGAAATTGGATCTGGAATTCCACATATCGTTATTATTCCTAATCAGAAATCTCATAATATGATAAATATTCTCAACTTTGTCATGTTTCTCATCTCAGCTAATAAGATAATGATGTAGTTTCATGATGATCATAGAGTAATGAAAGATCAATTTCCCTCATGTAAATCATGTGGGAAGAGGCATCTGGGAGAATGATTCAATGGAACTAGAAGATGGTTTGGGTTGGGAAAATAAGGACACAGAGCTAGTAATTGCAAATGAAAAAGGTTCAGTTAACACCATGGATGTAAAGACCCGTAAATTTCATGGAAATTTTTTTTCTTAATTTTCTTTGGAATTTTACAAAAACGCAGTTTCTAACGTCACCTGATTCCAAGGCCCGGTGTGACCGGAATCATTTTCTGAAGTTTGGCTCGGGTATGTTCAGTGAACGAACGAGCGGGTTTTTCTAACATTGGAACTGGTTCTCAGATTCAAATTCTGAGGGCACCGATGGAATCGCAGCACTGGTATTTTCTTAGAAACACCTCTTCCACAGTTGCATTTTCTCGGGTGTGGTTTTTAAATTTTTGTGGTTAAGTTAAGAAATAAAATAAAGTGTGCGACAACTTTATTTTTATTTCACTTAAAGTCAGTTGAATGCCACTTAAATCCGCTTAAGCTGAGTTGATGCGGATAGGGTGCTATCCAAAAATATCCTACCCTCTTGGTAGGATATTTGTGAGGTGGGGCCCGCACAAGCACCACTGTTTCTTTTCCGCTAAGTAACACCCCCGCGAAAACCCGTCATTATGAAAGTCAACTGATGCGTTTTCTTAAATTCTTAATGCACCATTTAATTGGGCGGCTAACTTCGTTAAATTAATTCTATGAATTAATTTAATCATTTCTTAACCTGTTTACAATCTGTTGGCGTAATAATAAAATAAGACCAACGCACGACTTCTTGAGGATTGCTCGTTGAGAGGCTTTTGCAGAAATTTGGTGCCTTCGTCCTCCTTCGTGAAGAACGCGAAGAACGCAAAGAACATCATCACCCTCGGAGATTGACGATGCTTCTTTCGAGACATTCTTCCCCCCAACGATCTCCGATCACCAAATGCTTGAGGTAGGAGATTTCGGGTTTCTTCTTTTAAATCTCTTTATGGGATATAACAACATAATAGATTTAATTAATATAATTAAATCTACATGTTCTTGAACCTCGGAGTTCATCGACGCGACATCGTATTCCGCGACGAGGTGAGGCCCTTCCGCGACGACGCGACTCCCTTTCGCGACGTGATGATCGCTTCCTTCCGCGGCGATCAATTACGTGAAGAACGCACGCTCGACGACTACGGCGAGGTAGGGGTTTGTTTGTGAAATAATTTATATTTCCGTGGATGATCCTCCTAAAACAAAGAACCTGGATCAAGTGAAAGTTTAAATTTATTAAATTGAATCTTGTCACGTTTTCATATGATAATTTATTCTTCCCGATTGTTATCACCTAACGTGGAGGGTGCGGGCCAAACAAACACGGCCCGAAAACCCTCCGCATTTCTTTGTGGTTGTGCGGATTGGCGGTCGGCGACAAAACATGTCGCAGAGGTGATTCGTTGTTTCCTTAGTGAAGTACGGGACCTGGGAGGAGCTACGGCACAGACAGAAACGAAATTGGACCACTGGAGAAACTCTGGTGGCCCGAGGAACCCAACGGCGGCGCGGGTCGCCGGCGCGGAGGCGCCGGCGGTCGGAGGCGGCGGCGCCCCGGCGCGCCCCTAGACAGGGCCGCCGCGGCTGAAGTCGCGGCGGCGGTGGCCAGCGGACCCCCGGCCGCGCGGGTCCGGCACACACGGGACGCGGCAAAGCCGCGTCCGCTGATCCAGTGCAGCCCCACGTGGGCTGCGGCTTCTCTTCCCGCGGGGACTTCTTGCCCCACGGCTCCCTTGCTCGGCCGCTCAACAGAGCCGAGCCGACCCGCCGGCCGGGTCGCGCCCAAGCCAGGCTAGGCTGGGCCGCGCCGAACCGGGTCGGACCCGGACCCGGGTCGGGCCGACCCAGGGGGGGTTGGGCCTAGTGGGTCTGGGCCCAGACCCCCCGTCTCTGGACGTTTTCGGGCTTTTGCTCATAACATGAGCTATGGGCCTCCAAACGATGCGTCGTCAGCGGCGATATGATCCCTGTATCGAGACGGTCGTTTCTGTATATTGCACTCAAGGTTTAGGAATACTTTGGGTTTGGCCGGGTTGGTTCGTACACGAAACCAACCGGGCCTTCGGAGCGGAAACGCTCATATCTTGAGCTTCAGACGTTCGATTGACGTTTCGTCAACTTTGTTGTTTTCCTCTAAGTGAGACGGATCTTTTGGCATACTACGCCAGATGTTTGGATGCAGGTGGAGTATGGTTGGGTTGGTTTTTCATTAAAAACCAACTGGGCCCCTCGGACGAAAAAGCCAATAACTCTCAGACCGGGCGTCTGATTGACGCTCCGCCTACGACGTTGAGTTCCTATTGACAATACGGATCTTTTGGATACAACAAATATAGACTATGTGTCAGTTGATGTATCAGCCTCTCGGCTCATGGAGCGGACCCTCCCGAACGAGCTTGTTGTGTGCGGGAACCCTAGAGTTGGCTGCGACTGCTACTGTGACGATGACGACTGTGCAAAGATCCTTAGTGTATTCGACGGAGATGACTACAACACTCAACGATCCTTTGTGGGTCAGTGCTACCAATCCTATGTGGGTTAGTGCTCAGCGCTCCTGTGTGGGCCAGCGCCTACAGGTCCTGTGTGGGACCAATCCTGTGTGGGTCTTTGCGGTTTTAGTTACCTATCGATCCTTTGTGGGTCAGATCCTTTGTGGGTCATTGCATGGGTTAGTAACTATCGATCCTTTGTGGGTCCGACGACTTAGATGGATCAGTGATCATCTCTATTGTCATTCGAAGAAGTATACCTGTGTGAGCTGAAACCCTGTTTTTCTTTCCTTTGTGGATTGTGTTGTGCTATCCTGTGTGGATTTACGTTTTGATTTCCTGTGTGGACTGGGTTGTACTTGAGCTCGGATGTTGGAGACGAGCGAGAATTGATGACTTAGGTATATGTATGGGAATATACCTAAGCCGTGTCGGATGTTACATCGTGATTGTATCTTTCCTTTGGGGTTTATCCTTTGTGGATTCTGGGAGACCTTTGGGGGTCTCGGGGTCCCTACTGAGTAGCTTATACTCACCCCTGCACGGGCTATGCCTGCACTACGTTGTATTGGTTGCAGACGATGGACTGCGCTGATCGCGGTGGAGGCTTGCAGAGCAGGACAGTACGTGGAGGTGGACCACTGGGAGGGGTGTACTTGGAGCGGACGGCCGGACCGAGGAGATGTGGAGGATATCTGTACTCCCCCTTCAGGTGGGACTCCCAGAGGACGGATCGACACTGTGGCTTTTCTTTTCAGTTTCTATTTTTTCCTTTTCAGTTGTACTTTACAGTTGGGCTTGTATTTCCGGCCCCCGTTACTTTTCTGCACTTACTGTTGTACCATCATTTACTTAGTGTTTACTATTTTTCCACTTGCTTACTCTGTGGTTCTTGTTTACTTTACAAAGGCAATGCCTTCCCTTTTTACCAGGATTTACGCCTTTGTGCTAGTCGCCATCCCCTGGCCTATGGAAGGTGGGCTTGGTGTAGTCACGGCAAGGGCCCCGAGGACGGGTCGTGACAAAATGGTATCAGAGGGGGGTTCGGTTCTATCGCGGACTCTGATCATTTCTATGTGAAGCAATATTGTTTAGTATATTGGGTGTGGTTATCAGTCCAGGGAGTCCAGTGTTGGTGCGGCGGCTGACGTATCCGTACACCAGGACCTTGACTTCTGATTTCCGACTTAATGCATGAAAACATTGATTGCATGTGTGTTTCAAGTTTTCATTGTGATTACTTTATGTCATATCAATAGGTATACTATTCTGACCATGACGCACCTGTTTCCTTTCAAAATAGCCCCACGATGGCAGCCAGCTAGGGTTCCGAGAGTTGTATGTGACGACAGCCCGCCGGGCGACGAGGCCTCAGTACAAGGCCCTATGACAGCTGAGGCACCGGTGGTATCTCTACCCACCAAGCCACCGATGCTTCTAGCCTCAGCCGCTGACGATGCATGTCACCTCAGTGCACTGCATGAGTTCCAGCGCCAGCGACTGCCCAGGTTCCATGGGGAGACGGACCCACAGGTAGCTGAGGACTGGCTGGAGGTAGTGGTGCGAGTTTTCCAGTTAGTGAGGACACCAAAAGACCTCATGGTGATCCTCGCTGCGAGCCTACTGCACGCGGCAGCAAGAAGATGGTGGAGATTGATGCTCAAGATGCACGATGAGGCCTCTCTCATCTAGATAGACTTTGAGGGCCTCTTCCGCTCACAGTTCATCCCGTCCACCCTACGTGCGGTGCACATCTAAGAGATTCTTCAACTGTGGCAGGGCAGCTTGACGGTCGCCCAGTACTCGGCGAGATTCACCGATCTCTCGCGCTACTCGACCGACATGGTACGGGACCCGTTATTCCAGTCCCGGACCTTTGAGCAGGGATTGAGACACGAGATTAGGGCATCACTGATCTCCCTCAGCATTCTGACTCAGGCAAGAGTACTGGAGTGAGCCCTTTTCATCGAGAGCTTTCTTGCTGAGACTTCTCTAGCGATGAGGCCTACCGCGGGGTGGCACGTAGCAGAGTCTTCTACAGCATGCAGTCAACGGATGACTCAGGGGTCCAGGAAGACCAGATCCTCACGTAGATGGCCTCAGAACACTGGCTCAGCCGTTTGGGGCACACAACACGGAGCTAGTCTTTCGAGAGGCAGGCAGTGCTACACATGCGGTGGACAAGGTCACATGGCTCATGACTGCCCGACCCATCGTGCCGAGGAGCAGAAGACAGTTGAGGGGACACCCAAGAAGACTCAGAGGGTCAACCGTGGCAGTCCGTAGGGAGGAGGCGGACGAGGCAAAGGAGCTGGCCGAGAAGCAGGTGGTGGGCGACGCTTTGAGGCTCTACCACCACCACCATCAGGAGGTCCGCCCGGACCACAGGGAGCTGGCGGGCAGAGACAGGCACAACTCCAGGCAGTGGAGGCCTACGACCACAGCGCACCCGAGATTATTCGAGGTACGATCTGTATCTATTCCACCCTTGCTGCATTTCTTATAGACACAGGAGCGAGTAACTCTTTCATAGCTGCTGCCCTTGTTCGGAGCTCGGAGATTTCGACAGAGCCGTTGGCTCGATCCTTAGGGCTAGAGACTCCTACGGGAGTAGACTCGGCGATCACGCCCTGGTGCCTGAAGTGTAAGCTTACTCTAGGAGTTGAGAGCTTCGGCTGGGATCTTCTTGTAGTGGGGTCGAGGCCTTACGATGTCATCTTGGGCATGGATTGGTTATCTACAGTCCATGCACAAATTGACTGTATTAGGCTCAAGGTGCGCTGTGTATGCACCAACGGGAGCAGGTTCACCTTCACTGACGAGAAGGGAGCCTTCGCAGCACATGATGGACTTCTGTAGAGGAGAAGACAGCCCATCACTCATCAGTTGGCTAGCCTCATCCTAGGAGTAGTTGACGTGTGGAGTCCTAGTTTTCCTGCAGTGGTGGATCAGTACGTGGACGTCTTTCCCGACGACGTTCCAGGGCTACCTCCTCGAAGAGAGGTAGACTTCCATATTGACCTGTACCCCGGTACAACCCCGATATCGACTCCAGCGTATCAGATGGCCCCCGCTGAGCTTTGAGAGCTACATGTACAGTTGGAGGACTTGTAGGGAAAGGGATTCATCCGACTCAGTGTTTCACCCTGGGCTTCCCCGATATTGTTCTCTAAGAAGGCGGACGAGATCTTGCGACATTGTGTCGACTATCGTCGCCTAAACCAGGTGATAGTGAGGAACAAGTATCCGTTACCAAGGATTGATGACCTCTTCGATTATCTCTAGGGAGCACGGTGGTTCTCGAAGATCGACCTCAGGTCAGGTTATCATCAGCTCATAGTTTGAGACAAGGACATGCAGAAGACGGCCTTCAGATGTCGGTGTGGCCACTATGAGTTCTTGGTTATTCCATTTGGTGTAACCAATGCTCCAGCAGTGTTCATGGGACTCATGAATAGGATCTTTCAGCCATACCTCGATCGATTTGTCGTGGTCTTCATTGACGACATTTTGATATACTCGAAGACTGAGGAGGAGAACGTCTACCACTTGCGTGTTGTACTAGACACACTCCGAGAGCACTAGCTTTATGGAATACTCTTGAAGTGTCAGTTCTGGATACATGAGGTCCACTTCTTGGGGCATGTCATTTTTGAGGCAGGAGTTGCGGTGGATCCCGCGAAGATCGAGGCAGTGGTAGCTTGGGAGCCACCCAAGAGTGTGACAGAGGTGCGGAGTTTCTTGGGAATAGCTGGATACTATCAGAGATTTGTTCCAGACTTCCCCAGAGTTGCGGCACCACTCTCATCAGTTACAAAGAAGGGGAAACCCATTGTGTGTTCACACAGATGTCAGCAGAGCTTCCAGGAGCTGAGACAGAGATTGACCAGCGCCCCTATCTTGAGGTTGCCTGAGGAGGGAGTAGGGTACGTAGTCTACTGCGATGCATCAGGGACTGGACTCGGATGTGTCCTGATGCAGGAGAAGGCAGTGATCGCCTATGGATCACATCAGTTGAGGCCTCATGAACAGAACTACGCTACCCAAGAACTGGAGTTAGCAGCAGTGTTCTTCGCTCTGAAGACATGGCGACACTATCTGAAGGGCGAGCGCTTTACAGTCTTTTCTGACCATCAGAGTCTCAGGTACATCTTCTCGCAGAAGGACCTGAACCTCAGACAACGGCGATGGCTCGAGTTCCTCCAGGACTATGACTTTCAGATAGTCTATACTCTTGGAAGGGTAACATGGTAGCTGATTCTCTCAGCAGGAGGACGGGCATTCAGCTAATTGAGGAGGCGACAGAGCAGCTAGCCGCTTTGCAAATATCCTTAGTGGATAGAAATGGAGCAGCCTTCCTTCAGTCTCTCACAATCACTCCTCCACTGCTATAGTGGGTCAGAGAGGCACAACGTGGGGACGCTGATTATGAGACGTGGCGTGCATAGATATCCTCAGGATAGGCACCTGATGGCTTCTCCTTAGGAGCAGAGAAAGACATCCTTTTTAGAGGACGTACCTTGGTACCAGTTTCTTTACGAGAGGATGTGCTGAGAGATTTTCACACTTCTCCTTTGGCGGTATATCCTGTAGTGGGGAAGATGTACCAGGATCTCAGACGATAGCACTGGTGTCCAGGCATGAAGAAGGCTGTGGCAGAGTTGGTTTCTCGATGCCTCACCTTCCAGCAGGTGAAGGCAGAGCACCAGGTACCAGTAGGCGTGGTACAACCCTTGAAGGTCCCAATGTGGATGTGGGATGAGATATCTATGGACTTCGTGACTGGACTTCCACGTACTTCCAGAGGTCATGACTCCATTTGGGTGATTGTCAACCGACTCACCAAGTCGGCTCACTTCATACCCATAAGAGAGCAGGGCTCAGTGGAGAGATTGGGGCATCTCTAAGTTCAAGAGATTGTACGGCTTCACAGTGTGCCATCATATATCGTCTCCGATCAAGATGCTCACTTTACTTCCCGGCTTTGGAAGGGGTTGCAGGAGGCGTTCGGGATGCAGCTACGTTTGAGCACCGCCTTTCACCCTCAGACGGATGGTCAGATGGAGAGGACCATTCAGACTCTCGAGGACATGCTCCGCGCATGTGTCATTGACTTTGGTCGCAGCTGGGAGGACCACCTACCCTTGGTGGAGTTTTTGTACAACAGTATCTACCACTCCACCATCAGGATGGCACCATACGAGGCGTTGTACGGTAGGCCTTGCAGATCTCCCTTGTGCTGGACAGACCCTAGGGAGTTAGCACTTGTGGGACCAGAGATGGTCTGGGCCGCGATAGAGAAGGTCCAGGTCATCCAGGAGCAGATGAGGACATATGAGAGCCGGCAGAAGTCTTATGCTGACAGGAGGCGAAGGCCACTAGAGTTCGATGATGGTGACCATGTCTTCTTGCGTTTCTCACCTCGACGTGGATTATGAAGATTTGGCCGAGGCGGTAAGTTGTCTCTATGCTTCATCGGACCATTCCAGGTCCTCAAATGGATTGGCGAGGTTGCTTATCGCCTGGCTCTACCACCTCAGTTGCACCGGGTGCACGACGTCTTCCACATATCCTAGGTGAGGAGATACGTGCACGGCCCGACGCACATCATTGACCATGGGGAGCTAGACGTGGATGATGGGGCGACTTTTGCGGAGGTCCCGGTGGAGATCGAGGATCAACAAGAGTGGGTCCTTCGTGGACGGTTGATTCCTCTAGTGAACATCAGATGGCAGTACGGGAACCTCCAGGAGAGCACTTGGGAGCAGGAGGCTCAGATGCGTGCTCAGTACCCACATTTGTTTCCCTAGTTTATGATGTATCTTTACGGGGACGTAAAGACCTGAGGTGGGAGTGATCTAAAGAACTGTAAAATTCAAGGAAATTTTTTTTCTTAATTTTCTTTGGAATTTTACAAGAACGCAGATTCTGATGGGACATGATTCCGAGGCCCGGTGTGCCCGTAATCATTTTCCGAAGTTTGGCTCAGGTACGTTCTGTGAACGAACGAGCGGGTTTTTCTAACTTTTGAACCGGTGCTCGGAATCAGATTCCGAGGGCACCGATGGAATCGCAGCGCTGGTATTTGCTTAGAAACGCCTCTTCCGGAGTTGCGTTTGCTCGTGTGTGGTTTTTTAATTTGTGGGGTTAAGTTAAGAAATAAAATAAAGTGTGCAACACCTTTATTTTTATTTCACTTAAAGCCACTTAAAATACACTTAAAGCCGCTTAAGCTGAGTTGATGCGGATAGGGTGCTATCCAAAAATATCCTACCCTCTTGGTAGGATATTTGTGAGGTGGGGCCCGCATGAGCCCCACCATTTCTTTTCCTCTACGTAACGCCCCCGCGAAAACTCGTCATTATGAAAGTCAACTGACGCATTTTCTTAAATTCTTAACGCACCATTTAATTGGGTGGTTAACTTCGTTAAATTAATTCTATGAATTAATTTTATCGTTTCTTAACCTGTTTACAATCCGTTGGAGTAATAATATAATAAGACCAACGCACCACTTCTTGAAGATTGCTCGTTGAGAGGCTTTTGGAAGAAATTTTGTGCCTCCATCCTCCTTCGCGAAGAATGCGAAGAACGCGAAGAACGCCATCACCCTCGGAGATTGACAACGCTTCTTCCGAGACGTTCTTCCCCGCAACGATCTCCGATCACCAACTGCTTGAGGTAGGAGATTTCGGGTATCTTCTTTTAAATCTCCTTGTGAGATATAAAAACATCATGGTTTTAATTAATATAATAAAATCTACATGTTCTTGAACCTTGGAGTTCATCGACGCCATACCATATTCTGCGACGACGCGACGCCCTTCCGTGACGACGCGACACCCTTCCGCGACGCGACGATCGCCTCCTTCCGCGACGATCAATTCCGCGAAGAACGCACGCTCGACGACTACGGCGAGGTTGGGGTTTGTTTGTGAAATTATTTATATTTCTGTGGATGTTCCTCCTAAAACAAATAACCTAGATCACGTGAAATTTTAAATTTATTAAATTTTATCTTATTGCATTTTCATATGATAATTTATTCTTCCCGATTGTTATCACCTAACGCGGAGGGTGAGGGACAAAAAAACACGGCCCGACAACCCTCCGCAGTTCTTCGTTGATGTGCGGATTGGAGGACAGCGACAAAACATGCCGCAGAGTTGATTCGTTGTTTCCTCAGTGATGTACGGGACCCGGGTGGAGCTACGGCATAGATGGAAATGAAATCGGACCACCGAAGCAACTGCGGTGGCCCGTGGAACCCACCGGCGGCGCCGCCAGACAGGGCTGCGCAGCGGAAGCCGCGGCGGCGGCGGCCAGCCGAACCACGGCCGCGCGGGTCCGGCACACACGGGAGGCGGCAATGCTGCATCCGCTGATCCAGCGCGGCCCCACGTGGGCAGTGGCTTCTCTTCCCGCGGGACTTCACGCCCCGTGGCTCCCTTGCTCGGCCGCTCGGCCGAGCCGAGCTGATCCGTTGGCCGGGTCGCGCCCAGGCCGGGCCGGGCCACGCCGAACCGGGTCGGACCAAGACCCGGGTCGGGTCTTCCCGGTTCGGGCCGACCCAGGGGGGTTGGGCCGGGTCGGTCCGGGCCCAGACCACCCGTCTATGGAAGTTTTCAGTCTATTGCTCATAACATGAGCTACGGGCCTCTGAACGATGCTCCGTCAGCGGCGTTGCGATCTTTGGATCGAGACGGTCGTTTTGGAATATCAAACTCAAGGTTTCGGAATACTTTGGGTTCGGCCGGGTTGGTTCGTACACGAAACCAACCGGGCCTTTGGAGCGGAAACGCTCATACCTTGAGCTTCGGACGTCCGATTGACATACCATTGACTTTGTTGTTTTCCTCTAAGTGAGACGGATTTTTTGGAATACTCCGCCCGAGGTTTGGACGTAGGTGGAGTACGGTTGGGTTGGTTTTGCCTTAAAAACCAATCGGGCCCCTAGGACGAAAAGGCCAATAACTCTCAGACTGGGCGTCTGATTGACGCGCCGTCTGTGATGTTGAGTTCATGTTGACGATACGAAACTTTTGGATACATAAACTCTAGACTATGTGTCAGTTGATGTATCAGCCTCTCGGATCATGGAGCGGACCCTCCCGAACGAGCTTGCTGTGTGCGGGAACCCTAGAGCTGGCTGCGACTGCTACTGTGATGACAACGACTGTGCAGAGATCCTTAGTGGATTCGACGGCGAAGACTACAGCACTCAGCGATCCTTTGTGGGTCAGTTCTACCGATCATGTGTGGGTCCGATCCTGTGTGGGTCAGCGGTCAGCGGTCCTATGTGGGCCAGCGCCTACAGGTCCTGTGTGGGCCCAATCCTGTGTGGGTCTTTGCGGGGGTTAGTTACCTATTGATCCTTTGTGGGTCAGATACTTTGTGGGTCATATCCTTTGTGGGTCATTGCAGGGTTTAGTACCTATCGATCCTTTGTGGGTCCGACGACTTAGATAGATCAGTGATCATCTCTATTATCATTCGAAGAATTATACCTATGTGAGCTGAAACCCTGTTTTTCTTTCTTTTGTGGATTTTGTTGTGCTATCCTGTGTGGATTTACGTTTTTCTTTCCTTTGTGAATTGTGTTGTGCTATCCTATGTGGATTTACATTTTGCATTCTTGTGTGGACTGGGTTGTACGTGAGCTCAGATATTAGAGCCGAGCGAGAATTGATGACTTAGGTATATGTATGGGCATATACCTAAGCCGTGTCGGATGTTACTTCGTGATTGCATATTTCCTTTGTGGTTTATCCTTTGTGGATTCTGGGAGACCTTTGGGGGTCTCGGGGTCCCTACTGAGTAGCTTTTACTCACCCCTGCACGGGATATGCCCGCACTACGTTGTGTTGGTTGCAGACGATGGACAGTGCTGATCGCGTGGAGGCTTGCGGAGTAGGACAGTACCTGTAGGTGGACCACTGGGCGGGGTGTACTCGGAGCAGACGGCTACACCGAGGAGCTGTGGAGGCTATCTATACTCACCCTTCAGGTGGGACTCCCAGAGGACGGCTCAACGATGCGGCTTTACTTTTCAGTTGCTGTTTTCCCCTTTCAGTTGTACTTTACAGTTGGGCTTGTATTTCTGGCCCCCTTTACTTTTCCGCACTTACTGTTGTACCAGCTTTTACTTAGTGTTTACTTTTTTTCTGTTTGCTTACTCTATGGTGCTTGTTTACTTTACAAAGGAAATGCCTTCCCTTTTTACCGGGATTTATGCCTTGGTGCTAGTCGCCAGCCCCTGGCCTATGGAAGGCGGGCTTGGGGTAGTCACGGCACGGTCCCCGAGGACGGTTCGTGACAATGGACATTGATAATGGTATTGTTATGACATCAACAATGGTTAAATGTTTTAAATGAGGAATGTAAACGTATAATACAAACTAATTCCCTAAGGGAATGTCTCATGAAGAGAATCATCATGGTCGTATGTGTAGTATTTATATTAATGATGATGAAGAGACTACAAATGATATGTGAGATGAAAAAATTGTTGACGCTCGGTCAATGGTTTAAAAAATTAGTGGAATTATTTATGTTTATCAATAGTTATGTTGTATATGTAATGGTACTATGGAATAATGACACATCTAAGTATTGTTACAATATTTTGTTTGCTAAAGTATTTGAAAGTATATGTTAAATGGTACTGGTAACAATGAAAGGATATTCAGATATTTTTGGAAAGTAGATGATATGGGAATTATGAAGGGATACAGAGATAAAGAGATGTTTGATAGTTTTCATGAGCTCATGACTTATATAAGGGAAAAGTGACATCATGGTTTGAGAAAATAAAAATTTTGGGATTTTGGTATGTGGAAAGAGTTAACTTTTCAAGAGAATGCATAATTTAGGTATTAACATTTCTAGAATGTGACCAACATGATATATTTTATGCTATATGGGGGTTAAATGATGGTATTTACATGCTTGGTAGATGACCTCTCTAGTAATCTTTTTCACTATACTATGAGATTGGACAAAAGTATTTTAGATAAGACTGAAGATTGGAATGGATTAAGTTGGACGTAAGATAATATGGGTTATGTCTAGAACTTTTTTCGATATTATTTATGGAATATTATAATAGTGTAGTTTTAGAAAAAGGAAAATCTGAATGATGGGTGACAAACCGTCGCATCGGACAAGGTTGCGGGAATCGAACCAACAACAGTAGTGTGAGATGTCTTTATCTCCTACCACTGGCCAACAGGAAGACCCTAGTTAGTAGAAAGTAGTTTTATTTTATTAAACGGTATGATAGATGAAGTATTAGTCCATTTTTGGAACCATATACGACTAATCTCAACATAAGATGGACTTCTGTATATAAATTCTGCTAGCCTTATGTTTGAGACAGAAAGAATGACCTGTCATTCTTTCTCATGAACATCTAACACTTCATGGAAGACAAATTCAACTTCATTTCATTATGAGATGAAGTGGAAATTGTTCAAGGCATAAACAACCACGAGATTGTACCAAAATCAAGTAATTATTTATTTTAATTCAAAAATTATTCAACATTAGGGAAATGATCTTGAAAACCAAAAATGTTGTCCTAGTGAACTCATATCTAATGAATCAGATGGTACCTTAGATCATCAAAAATTTATGGCTTTGTGATTTTTGTCTTTTTCATAGCCATGTCCGCTACAACTCTTCATCAGAAGTTGATGGATATATTTCTCTTCCATATCCATATTTTCACCTATATTCTTCTATGTGGAAACCAAGTGATAAGTTACATTTGGTATCCATTATGTATCTAATGTTCCTTTCTAATATGATGTTTTAGTATTCATTTTTACGATGTTTGTTTCTATGAAATAAACTTTCAAGTAGAAAACCATTTATAACCCCGATGAATTTCGAGGGTGAAATTCTTTTTAAGGTGGGTAGAATGTAACACCCTGAGATTTTATGAGAAATATTATTTTTAATTTCTTTTATGTCTTGTTTTTTACACTAAACCAAGATTATATTGTGATATATGCAACATAGTATTATCTTTTAGTATAGGCAAACACTATTCTTGGCTTGTGTTGCACGCAAGAGAGACCTTCCTCAATAACATGTGTTGTACGCAATACCGAGTTTCACTAATCAATGATTTATTATTATAATATTATTATGAACTAGCCATTATAAATATTATTAACTACATTATCAATTTTATAACATTGTTATTAATTTTACACATTTTCAAGAACATGGGTTGAGAACAAAATAAAATTTTCAGGTAAATTAAATATTTTTTTAAAAAAATGCAGTTTTTCCGCCTTTTGATGACGTACCCACCTTAAATATAGTTTTTGAAATATTTATAAGTTCAGTTTTAATAAATAAAATTATTTTTTGGATTCAGGATATAAAAATTTACTTGGGATAAATTTTTCATATTATTCTGATAACTTTCATATTTTAATGAATTGTAAAAACACTCTATATTTTAATTAAAAACAACTTTTTCATCATAATTATTTATATGGTTAAATTATAATATGTAATGGTTTTAATGTATATATAGAATATATTTTTACAATTAAATATAATTTATGTCATTATCATTGATTTTACATTGAATTCATAGGTAAAATCATTTTAATCTTTTGCAATGTTTTAACTTTTAAGAACACATTTTATTAACAACGGGACTAATATTAAATTAATTCTTGAAACTTATGTAATTTTAATTATGAATAATGGATTCCAAATTTGGGATCATTAGGTCCAAATTATGTTAATAGGCTACGTTTTTTTTGGGCACTATTAATAGTAACTACAGTATATTTTATTTACCATAGTTAAAGGTGAATGAGTAATTAAGGGTAGATATAATATTATAAAATTACCTTAACACTTGTATAAAGATAATTTGGTGATTATATTTCATCCTAAGGAATATTTGGGTTGAAATGGAATCCATTTTAACCCACTTGGATATGATTAAGACTTTTAATTTTTTTTTATTTTGAAGAAAGTGAAATATGTCTCACTCAAACGTTAATAAATAATGTATTTTTAATATAAGGTTATACTGAATATAAATTCTCTTATAAATACTAACATGAAAGATAAAATGTTTTTATTGGTTATGGTAATTTATATGTAATTTTTAAGATATATTTAATTGCCTTAATATCATAAACGTTAATGATGCAGAAATTATTTATTTAGTGAAAAATCTGTAATATAGTTTTTATTAAAATAATAAAACAAATTAATAGGCACAAAAACAAGTCCAAAACATATTTTTCGTATATATCTAAACCATAACCATCCAATATTAGAATTGGTGACCTTTTGGAGCCTTATAAAACCGATTATGACATTTATTTTATTTTATTTTAAATGATGTCAAAGTTGTAACCTTCATAATTTAATAAATATAAAAGTTTGCATGTTGTGATTTTAAGATTATAAAGTTGAGTAAAACTATTATTTTGATAGATATTAGATTTATAATAATTATATTACTTTATTTTTTTTTATGAAATTAAAAAGTATACTAAATTATTATACAAAAATGATGTAGTAATTGTTTTATTAAGAGAAATATCAAATAAAGGGTTTTATAAATATTAAAATAAATATTATATGAACTAATTAATATTTTACAGAAATTTTATAGATTAATATGATTTTTTAGGAATCTATTGAACATTTTGGATTTAATATATCCAATGTTTTTATTGTATTTAAATTCAAATAAATGAATAGAGTCCAAATTAACAATATTGCTAATTTATAAAAATAAAGTTTTATTAAATTGTTAAAAAATAAAGAAATTATTTAAAAATTAATAATTGAAAATAATATGGTCTAAAATTTCATAAAGTACCCAATTATGGATAATTCACAACACATAAGTAATTATTTTTAACAATTTAAAATTAAGAACATTATTAAGAAAAATAAAATTAAATAGATAAAATAAGGATAAATCATGTTGATAAGGTTTAATATAAATTTACAACATGTATAAATTTTATTAGATGATTATATTACAACCCTATATCTTCTAATCTTCTTATTTGAGTAATTTGGAAGTTTTTATGTAGTGTTTGAATTTATATTAAATTAATATTTTTGAGGTTTCCAAAGGTGCCCCTCTACTCCCTTATGAAAGGGAACCTCCTCCCTATCCTCTTCACACAAATTGTAGCATTCATTCTCGTCAAACCCCATCCCATTTCACTTCTCCACAACCATAGAAACCTACTAGAGTTACTGGTCTTCTTCAAAACCAACATTACTTCCCTAAGAGGAGGTTAAGATGTGGCGCGTCAAAGAAGAGGTAATCTCTTCTACCGATTCTTTCAAGTTTATTTATTCATATACTTCATCTTATTTTGTTGTAATATTATAATGTAATAAAATAAGTATAAATAATATAATTATATGTTATTATAAATATTAACTACCCCCATTTCACCTTCTATCCATCCTACAGAAAACGAAATCACCGTGCGTGCGTACATATGTAATATCATCTCCACGTCGTGGTGTAATATTTTTTTCCACCACAAAATCATTTGGATGGGTATAATGTTGTAGAGAATAAATATATTTGGTTATTATAACATCATACTGATTCTGAGATATTATATCATCCACTCCAATTCCATTCAATAATTATGGGAACGATATCATCGCTCGTGCGAACGTACGGATTACCGTCTCCACGACGCAATGAGATTCATTCTCCATGTTAACCATTAATGAATGATTATAAAGTGTATATAATAAATAATCATGAAAGATATGAAATAATAATGATACTGTATTTATGTACATATATGTTTCATTTAATTAATTCCATTCAATTCAATAAGGAAACAAAAACAGCATTCATCTGTACGTGTGACCTACCGTCTCCAAGAAAAGTGTATTTACTTCCATTTATCAATGTGTCATATATATTTATATTATGAAATTATATTATATATAATTAATATGTTACATTATGTAATTATGTAAATCATGTTATAAGTAATAATATCAAGAACAACATGTCCAAACACGTATGATAAATGAAACGATTTTACCCAAAACGCTGCTTTGACATGGAATTGACAAAAGAACGGGTAATATAAAGTCATAAGTGAACCATATATGATATCATAAATATTATTATTTTTCTGTTACAAGTAAATAATATTTTTATACCCACTATACAAGAGTTTCAGATAGGTGCGGATGATATTGGACCTAAGGTAAGTGATTATTTCGTCTCACTTTTATTTATTTGAGACATATGCCATAATCATCATCTATTTCTTTTGTATGGGGTTTTTTAATCCCATGAATGTTTTATGATTTTATTATAGAGGATATTATATTTACATATGCATGCAATTATCTTTATTTTATGACATGTATGATTCCACCGATCATAAAAGGTAAGTGAAAATTTTTCAAATCTCATTTTTATCTGACATTTCTTATACGTAAGTATTTATTTGGGTTATATTTTTCATCCATGTGCAAAAAATGTTTTTCATACAGTGTTTAATAATATTTCATGTATTATTAAAGTCATTTTTACCCTATTTTTACTTTTACTATGTACTATGGAAGAAATATTTCTTTTGTTTACCATACGAGGTACTTTTTGACTTTTCCGGCAAAAGTACAAGAATTATGTTTATTTAACATATACGGTGAGAATGGATTTTTACGGTTACATAACGAATTATTTCAATTAATATTCCTCTAAAAATGTCATATTTATTTTCAAAAAAATCCACTTATTTTAAAATTTCATGGAAATTTGATAATGAAAACGATTTTAAAGAAGAAAGGATATTTTCCTCAAGAATTCATTTCAAGTGTTTTATCGAAACTATTTTCCATTTAAGATGAAATTATTTAGTATGTTTATGTTTCAATTATAATGTATCTATAATTTACATGTTTTGATTTTTCTTATGATGAAATTATATTCATTTCTTTTATATGGATTATGTTAAGATGGGATGATGTTTATGAAACCCATTTTATTCTCTAGGATATGATAAATGATTTATGATTATTTTGTGGAACATGTATTAATGATTTCAATATGAGATGGGTGGGACATGTATCTCCCCCCAATGCATTGGGAAAATATTTATATCTCATGAGATAGACATGGTTGGAAAATCAAGTGAATCTGGTTCAGTAATACAGGGTTGGAACGGCAAGTAAACCCGGTTTAGTAATGGACTCTGTCCACTATGATGGTCTTGGAAGCAATACCTTGGATACTTTTGATATCATATAAGGTGCTTAATGGATGCCATAATTACATATTTTATTCACATTCTATTTTATCATGATTAAAGTTTCTTTATGATCTATGCCTTACGAACTACCATGATTTATTTCACAACTCAAGATTTTGATGTTTAAACTTTATGTTCATGTTTTTTAAGTTTAAATGTATATGATCTATTTTATTTTCTCCATGCATACCCTTACTGAGAATTTTATGTCACCATTTATATGATTTCCTTTCCCCAATATTTAAAGAAAGGTTTTATGTATGAAAACTATAGGGGAAGATCATTATGGGAGATGTTGAAGATCTTTCACCCTGATTTGAAGATTATGTTCCATGTTTCGAAAGACAGTAAACTAATATGGTCCTAGAGCATTATTTTATTGTTATGTGTTATGTATTCTGAAAATGTAATGTAATTTCCATGTATGTCAAGATTTGGGTCTCTACAACCTTTGAACCTATTAAATTTTTTTTAATGAATATAAATCCCATGATGTCATGAATGTTTATTCTTATTATTATATTTTATTAATAAAATCTCAATTCAAAAAAAAATTAAATTGATTCAAAATTGAACCATTTATAAATAATTAGAAAATATCTATTGAAAATATTTACAATAAGGTAAATGATCATTAAAAAATAAGAAAAATATTATTTTTTTAAAAAATTATTGTAATAAGACAAATAACCATGAATAATATCTTGGTTAAAAAAATTTTGAGACCATAAACTAACTTTAAATCCATACCCCATTATGGAATTTTAAAACCAAAAAAATTACCAAAGGGATAGAATAGGAATCACAAAATATCATGATTATTAAATAATTAATGATATTTTATATCATGATATACTGAATACATCATATAAATAAATGTGTATTCAACATTAAATTTATATCTAAAATTAAGAATATTTATAAAATAAACCATATAAACATTGATATATATTGAATAAAAATACTATTTAATGGGATAACATTTCATGATTATATAAAACCAATAATGTTAAATTAAACAATAACTTAAAAAATCACATGGTTTTAATTATACCATATAATGTAAACCATTTTTCATAACCTAATTTATTTTTCAATGAATTGAAATTTACAATATAAAATTCCTTGAATGTTTTATAAAATTTCTAAAAATATATAATGAATAAAAAATTACAATGGATATTAAATATGATTAAAAAGGATTCATTATTGATACAAAATCTCAATAAGAAGTTTACATTATTAATGTCTGTATGCCTATAATTAGAAGAAAGTCTAAAAGAAACAATTTAGTGATTAATAACATAAACAAAAATTGTACCATGAAATTTTTTTTGATTAATAACACAAACAAAAATTGTACCACTATAGTTAAAATTATTCATTGACATGATTATGTATAAAAATTTTGTAACCACAAATAATAAGGGAAAATAAAATATTATATAATATTAAGTCATTTCACACATAATAATGGCATAATTTTTTTATATCAATGAGAGGGAAAGGGACTAAATAAAAAAGAAACAAATACAATACTCTAATATAAAGTTTAACTCTATGAGAATTTAATTAGATAACATTCTCAGACCCATTGTATAAATTACCACCTATATACACCTAGTGGGAATCAATAAATAATTTATTTAATGATGTCAAATAATATTCCAATTAAAGGAAGTTCGGTACAAAACCTCCGAACCTTTTGTCTGGATGTGTTATGTAAATCCATTAGCTTCATACATAATAATTTTATCTTAAACATTTAATCATTTAAATCACAATTCCAAAATTATTAAATTATCATTAAATATTATTTTTCATATTTTAAAATGAAATATTTAATTAAATTTTATTTCAATTCCTTGATTTTTGCTTTTTGGATAATGGGTTTATAATTGAAAAATGGATTTGGTATGTTAACCATGGTCAGATATGTAAATGTTCTATTATCCACAAAATAAAAATCATGAAATTATAACCATTTTTATACAATTTAATAAATTTATACTCACCCATTAATAAATATAGGGTATAAATAGTGACACCTCTTTATAGAGGTGGTATTCTATACATAATCATGATTGATGTTATTATTATTTTAACAGGTTTTATGTATAAATGTAAATATCATCTTATATTACTTATCCTCATAAACACATTTAAAATAATTTCATTTCCCATATAATGAAAAATTAGATCATAATGGGTTAATAATATAATATAAGAACATCTTAATAGAGGATAGGTAATAATTATATTATATAAGATTGGTTGTGATATAATTTATGGATGATAAAGAAGAATTAGAATTAAATATGTATGAAAATTTTATTACAACTTACTCGAATAAGCTCCTTTAGTTCTCCCCTACAAAAAGTAGGGATTGTATTATTAACATATTAGTGCCTCAATAACTTGGAAAAAGTAGTTTTGAAGAGGTATTGGTTTGTTTTTTTGAACATCATGACTCATCTTGGTGTGAGGGATACATTATAGGTGTAGCCAATTTACAATGACGAAAAGGAAACTATTAGAACTATTTAAAATATGTAAATATAAAAAACAGATTTCTTTTATATGTTACACCAACTAGCCAAATAAAAAAATATATGACAGTTTATGATTTTATTGCTTTCAACCAATAATATTTGGATTGATTTCATGGAAATTTTAAATAATATATTTTGGTGTAACCACTTCCTAATCCAATTTTGACCAGAACAATACTAATTAATATTTTTCTATTTCATTGGTTTTTTAGTTTTCATTTAAGTTAAAAATTGGTCATTCGAATGTAACCTTGGAAGAAAATTTCAACCATATCACATCACTATTGTCATATTTAAGTATTTTTATGAATATTAAATTATTTAATAATATATTACATGACATAAAATATAGTTAAATTACACTTTATAACTATTAATATATTTAGAATTTAAATACATCAACATACAACTAGAATTAAAATTTAAAATCATTAACCATATATTATACATTTTTATTGACCATAATTTTTTTTAAAGAAATAATCCAAAAAAATATAAAATGTTTTGTTTTAATATTCATTTAAACACATTTTCCTAATAATGTCTCAAATCATTATGAAATTTTTTCTGAGAATTTTTAGTAATCATAACATCACAAAATCATATCAATAGAAATTTAAATCAAATAAATAAATAAATTATGTTTAAAAAAATTATAATTTAAAATAATCTTATTATCCATATGTGAATATATGAGATAAATAAAACTAAAGAGAGTGGCATTTTGGATGATTCCTTCACATAAAATAACACATAGTAAATTGTAAAAGAAAAAATTAACCAAAATTAATTTTCTCAAGTATTATATAGGTATTGTAATACTAAACACACTAAATAGAAGAAAGGATGTTGTTATATAGATTTTAAATTGATAATCACATGTTTTAACTCTATTTTCTAGATTAACCATTACAATGGGGAAAAATATTTACAATAGTTAATATTCAAAATGATTAAAAATAATGATAACCATTTTACAAAAAAATAAAATTTGATTCATAATATAGAATATGTTTTATCAAAAAGAATTCCTATAATCGAATGGATTTTTTTCTAGGATTTTGTAAAGGGATGATAATTTTTATCATTAAAAATTGATTAAAGAAGAAAACTATTATCATGGTAAATCAAATATGTGATTTATCATAAATGCAATTTTAGTGAGTAAATATTTTATAAAATTAATTTACATTCATAACCGATCATACTTAATTTATTCATATATTGCATTTCATGTTTAATGATTCAATGTGGAATAGTAAATTGGGGAGTATAAAACATGATATTGACTTTAGATAAAGAATGATGTGATACCCAGTCTCACCATCACTCGATTTATCAATGTTAAAAATCCTATAGGATCGTATAACACCCTATGTGGGGATTCCTGAATCTAGGAGTCGATATTTTTTTCAATGACATAAATATTTTCCACATGTTTGTAGGAACATGTTAATCCATTTTTATTTTGTTAAGAAAATACCAGACACCGATATGCAGAAAAAAAATCTGTTACAATAGTTTTACTTGGTTTTCTACTAAGGGATATTCTAAGATAACTATGATGATGGTGTTTCATTCATACATGAATCCATTAAACTAAACTAGATATTTTGGATTAAAAAATTTATACATGGTCTTACAATTCGAGGTGAAAATTCATTACATAAATTTTTTTAATAATCCAATGCCTCCATAAGATCACATTTATCTACTGCCCCTTGTTCACTACCTTGGTGGATTTATTACACATTTCATCAACACAAAGGTCCCCTTAATGGATTATTAATTTAATTTTTTTCACTACATTCCACGAGACAATACTTGCTCCATATTCCTAAATTGTTTCACATGATGTCACAATTAACACAAAATTTTAGTTCAACATCATTATTTTTGAAGCTCTAAGACCCTATGAAACTGTCTTTTTTATCTAAGATCATTTATCCTTAATTAAACCACAAACCATCAAAATTATCCAATCCATCAAAAATCTACATTACCTTATTGAACTCATAACTTTAACTATGATCTCATCCATTTTATAACTCCAATCCATGATGAATATCATATCATTTTTAGAACTCATAGATTTCACTAATCAAGCAACCATTTTGAAACTCCCAACAATCATGGAACTCTAAATATGCACAAAAATCCATTTTTTGGTATTCCTTCTTTTTGAAATGTTTTTAATAATTATTTTCCTGATGATTCTACTTATGATGTGTTCTTAATTGTTTAAGAATTAAATTCTCATAAGGAATTCATGAGATAAGGTTGATTTCCATTTTCCAAATTCACTTCATGCCTCAAATGATGCATGCAATTCAATTTATACAAAGTTCCACTTTGAGAAGCATTCTTGATCACCAAGGCTATTTTGAGAACCAAATCATTCATGTTCATGAATATAATATCCTTCATGAAACACCAATGAAATTATTCTCTTCATATAGTTTATGATAGTAATGTAGATTACAATCATCCCCTCATTCCTCCACCATTATCCATGAAACCCCGTTCATGAACCATCAATAAACAAGAAATAATATTCCTTCATGAATCTACACATCATCGCTAAAAATAATTTTTCTAAAATGAAATACCTTTGTATATTGGTAAATATTCAATATAGGAAAACCATTATTCATGAAGCTAACACCTTTTCCTTAATTTTGATCTCAAAGGTGATAGAATATACAAGGAAATGAAGACACCATCGTCATCTAATCCAGATTCTGTATAGGATAAAATATATTTCACACTTCATGAAAAAAACCATTATTGATTGATAAAAAAACAAAAAATTTGTTTCTATCACTGAAAAACATTTCTTCCCATAATAACCCGCATTGGTTTTCTGGGAAATATACAAATAAAATGAATAATGGACATGACTCAAAAAACCCAATATCGATGAAATAACACATCAATAACACTATGTCAACAGAGAAAATATAGATGTAGAAAAAATATAGGTAAAATGTAATTTCGTTCCTCAAGATAACTCCTTGACCCCCAAGAATTCCTTAAAACCTTCAAGACATTAAATTTCATTATCCCCCTTCGGATATAAACACAACGAAACTATATTTGGAAATTATTATGAAGGAAAAAACTATATGGATCACATCTATTATATTAATTTTCATCACATTCAGAAATAGATAATAAAATTTAACATGGATAGGGTGTGAGGGAAACCATAACCACTTCATGAAAAGGGAGTTAGATGAACACTATGCTTCAAGTAATTTTTCTCAAACATTAGTGATATCGGAGGCCTAGTTGTCATGGTCAATACCTCTTTATATGTTCCAAAATTTCTATTTTAATTACTCCATGGTCGAATGTTTCTTTTAAGAAGTGATATATGATATCAATATGTTTTTCATGAGATTTATGAACTATATTATTAAAAAGATCTATCATGCACATATTTTCAAGGTGAATCTCCATCGACTTTTTCACCACAATACCAATATCAGCCAGCAGTTACATCATCCACAATATCTTAATGAATTTTTTTTTCATATGATATAATCTACATCATCTATAAAAGGATATGTTATTTTAAATATCTTTTCCAACTATCAATAACATTTACTTATAGTGAAGAATTTGTCCCCACTTATCTATATTAGATCCACCTTATCCCCAACATGTCAACATCAAAAAATTAATTATCTCTTCTAGATTCAATTTATAATCACTAGTTGATATGAAATTGATTATATGTCATGATTATTTTTACTCCTGAAAAATTATCCTCCAATAATATTATTTAGAACTAATCAGTTAAAAATACTGAAATGATGATATCTAGATTAGTTTCTATCAAGTATAATATGCATCTAATGATCATCTAGTATAATGTGAGATCCATAGACATCCCATCCTCATCACTTTAGTGTTTTTTCTCAAACTCAATCATAGTTAACATTAGTTTGGATTCATTAATTTTAAATTTTATTATAATATCTCATGATAAATTTTACAATGAAATAATGTTTTAAACATTCTTTTTATTCATATAGAGCCCCTAAATAAATTTTTTTTTCTCCAATCAAGGACATTTTAAATTCTCATATATAGTGATAATAAAAGTAATCTTGTAATCCATTTTGACTCTGACCAAATATAATGTCATCCACATAGACAAGAACCATAAATTAATCAACTAGATAATTCATCACATATATATTATGATCAACATATACCCTTTTTAATAAATTCTTCATATTATCATCTAGTCAGGAATAACTTTCTCGTGGTACCTTTTTTGGACTAGAAATAACCTTATTTAATATACAAACATTTTTTTCATACTTTCATATAATAAATCCTACATGTTTTTAATGTACAAATTTTATTCAATAACATAATTTCAGAAAAAAAAATTTCTCATTGATTTCTTAATAACTATATACACTTTTTATTTCATTACAAAAAAGAGTGTAATCATCTCCTGAAAACATACTAGAGTACAAGTATCATTAAAATATATTCCTTCTAACTTTGTAAAGAATTTACAAAACATGAATTCCTTATTCCAAATCAAATTTCCTAGCAGATAAATTTTTTTTGAAGATCGAACTTATTAAAATAACATTATGTTTTCTAATTTAATAAAAATTTCACTTTTCTAGAATTCATCAATCTAATATAGTACTTTATTCTTGTCCACAAGTTACGATTCACCATTAAGTACATATTTAAACAAGTTTGGTTCCCAAAATGATATGAATGAATTTTGTGCTTCATTCCTCATTATACTTATCTGTGTTTTTTTTTCCAATACCCAACTACGATTGATAAACGAACTAATACTTTTATTTTTCATGTATGATGTTATGGTAATGTTTCTTTATCAATGGACTCCTCTTTTGATTCATCTTCTATAAACTCATTATTTTAATAACCATGGATTTTAGGCATTCCTTCCACAATTTATATATTTTAATCTGTCCCCCTTCAATATTCTTCTTCAACTATAATCATGTCATCATATGATTTCCATGAGTTCTTTTTTTATTTTGCGTCAATAATTTTGAAATCATTGGTTTACAAACTCTTTCGTATAAGTTTATTAAAGATTTTTTTCATTATACTTTAATGGGTATTAGAAGAATATTCCTTAATTTTTTGCATCACCATAGCAGGATTGAATTACTTCGTTGTTTTGGATGAAATATTTACATCAAAAAATATTATAATATTTTAATGAGGTGTATCTCCCATTCCATATATCATACAATTTCATTTCCACTACAATAAATTTACATGGATTATTTTTTATGAACACCGCAACATGAAAAATGTCTTTATAGTGATCATGAGAAGAAAAAACCCAAATTAGAAATGTTTCGTCTATATTATTCACATTCAATTTAAGAATTAAATGACCAAATTATTTAGGTATTGTTATTAAGTACACATCATTCTTGACCCCATGATTATCATTTTAATTCTCAAAATTAATTTATATGAATTATATTTCTTTTCTATTTCATAAGATCGTGTTTTGTGGAAAAAGTAAAACATATCTTTCTTAGATATACTTCATCATTCGTTCAAGAAAATTCTATATATTTTGTATAAAAAACACACATACATTTATATTGTTATCATAAATAAAAATAATGAATTTTCTAGCTCCAAATTTCCCACTTGTATTTGTTGTACCATAAACATCTCTATAGACTAGATCATGATGATTGTATTGACTTTTATTACATATATAATAAGAATTCAAGACCATATTTATTTATTTGATATGTCACACACATTTTCACGATCATGCTTCAGATTTGGATTTTTGTTAATAGCCTTTTTTCTGGGATATGTTTTCTATGCACTTTTTACTAATGTGACCTAGAATCCATTTACAAAAGTTTTTTTCCACTTAATTTGATAATAATAAAAAAATTATTTAATGTATACCTGGTTTAAATTAGAATTTTTCTATAGAGTTCCATGATATAATTATATATCTTCCCACGATGGTGGACTTATTATTTAATGTCACAGCTATTATTGAGTCAATGAGTTGACTCACATTGAAGATACTGTTATGAAAATGTATTAAATATAGTAGTTCTATTATCATTATCACATCATTTCCAAATTTATTCTTTCCACAAACACTTTTAATTATGGTTCCTTAGTTTCTGATTCTCATTATTCTATCAACCATTTTCTAAAATTTATTCATAATATTTACATTTGATGTCTTTTGGGATAAAAATATTATATTAAGAATCATTGTGCCACTATTAAATACTAAATTGTGAATGATTTATTCATTGTTTTAATTTTTAATAATATTATTTTACCTTCATAAGATACCTAATTTTTTGGAGGAGAAAATTGGCATTCTAGTTTCTTTCAAAATTTCAAAATGAAATGATGATAATATTATTATTTCAGATGAAACTATCTATTTTAAATGGAAATAATACATGGCTTACTAGTATAGAATTTTAATAGAGTTATATAGTTAATGATCATGAATTTCCTCTACCTGTAATGAATAGATTTATGGAAAATAACATAACAATGAACAAATTTATAGTTATGTTATTTCTTAAATGTGATCAAGGATATGACCTCAATTTCTATTACATATTCCTAGGTGCTTCACCATTAATATATCTCCTCGCCTCTTCAAATTAAGACATGATATGGCATTGAAATCCAAAAATGGACATTTCATTAGAATAAATATCTTCTCACTTCTATTCCTCCACATGTATAATTATTTTTTATTGGTACTAGACTAGAGGTCTATTCTTGATAATTGAGGATGCATTTCAGCGCTATTCTAAGTTATCTTCGATTTTATATTAGTTTGTACATAAGGTTTCTTTTAGATATGTAAAACTTTCTACTTCTCATTTTATTGTATAATCTTTTTTCAATCTATTTATGTTTCTGTATCATAGTGAATTCCTCTTTTTCCAATAAATGTTAACCATTGATCATTAATAGATATAGCAACATCTCTAAAACCATGTCTAACTATTTCTATCATCTCTTAATCTAAAAAAATCACAAACCTTATTCTTTTATTCATTTCCCTTAATTTTGATTCTGATTCAAGGTTACTCTATAATAAAATGATTTCTTTTTTTGGTCTGCAACTATCATATCATTTTATTATCGTGTTTTTGTAATGTCCTTAATATGTTTTTTTGTTCAATGATGTTGAGCTTAACAAAAAAGACTATTTCATGCTTTCAATATTTGTGAAAATGTTATTCATCCTCTCACTATGGTTGATCAATCTCTAATGCATGATGATCCACAGACTTTGATGAATCATTCATTCATGGCTCCCATATTTTTTTATTTCATTGAATTTCATATTCATCATGGGAACCTGCATGTTTCTCTTAGTGGACTATAACACCGTTAAACTAATTTTATTCATCTTATATTAGTAACACATTTATAATTATATCTATCATGGAAAATTCAATCTCATATTTAATTTCTTGTTCTATATCCTCTAAAAATTCTTATTATCTTCCTCATCTTTTCTAAATATGATATTTCATCATAATTCCATTCCTTATTTTATGTCTCATATTTATAAAACGTTATATATATCCTCTTCATGATTTATACATTAAATTCAATATCATCATATATAATTTAGAATTGAGTATTAGTTTCACCTACATTGTCGCACCAAAAATAATAAAAAGGATTATTTACTACAAATATCAATTTTATCTCTTGAATTAAATGGAAATAAAAAAAAATTATTTTCATCATATATTTCATCTCTATCATCAATATCATTTGAAAGGAATTGTTTTTGTATGTATTTTAAATATATTTCATTCCACACTCTCATTTATTCATCTTCTAGTATGAAAAAATTCAATATCCATCAATCTACTTTGAATATCATCATGAGAAAGAATATAGATATCTCAATCATTTGGGTTGACATGATTTGATTGTAAAAATGTGGGAGAATTCTCAAAATTATACCAAAAAGGTCATTATCCATTATATCCTCCCAATGTCCTAAAAGTTTACTAAAAAAATTTATAATGTGAATAAAGAAACAATTTTCATTTTTATCTAGATACATTACCTAATGGTAAAAATAATAGTGAAAACATTGTGTTTTTAAAACATCTCTTTGGTAATATAAGTCATTTTCCCTAATAATTATGATTCTCTACATGTACGATAGTTTTGAATTAACTGACTTGAATTCACTTATAATGTAAACCATATGCTAAAAACTAATTTTTGTGAAGCTCCCATATTTATGAAACCACTTTTTTATTTCATTTATGTTTCATCCTTCACAATCCTACAAAATGTTTTGAGGATCCCAACCATTGAGAATATCCCACCCTTCAAGAAACTCCTATCCATTACAAATAAGAAAAACATAACCAAAATCATGGCCTTCATGAAGATCATAACCTATACATAACTCTTAATCTCTGTATGGCTCAAAAAATCCACATAAATCCATCATATAATAAAACTCTCTAAATTCACAAAAAAACCATTTTTTAGAAATTTTATACTGTCAATTAGTTTATAACCATTATTCTAATTATTTATATACTCATAAAGAGTACATAATTCCTCAAGTATTACCTTCTCATAATTTCATCATAAAATCATTGTGATTGAATTTTTTTTTAAATTCTATTCATTCCACATATGCCAGCAGACACTAGTTTATAGACAATTCTTATTTGTGATGAATACATGACAAAAACATCATTTTCATAAACCTCGTCACTTGTTCTCTTGAATCACCATTTTTGTATGAAATTATAGTGAAATCGTTTCATTTTTTGAATATTCCCTTAAACATTTAGATTATTTTCCTCCCATCACACATCAAACATAATGCAAAAACCCAATTTGTAAAACCATAAATTCATTTAGAATCCATATTCCATTATGAAGATCCATATCTTTGTGAAACCACAATCATTTAGAAATACATCCCTTTTCCATATTTCTAAATTGTTTGTCCTAGAAAACATCATTTCATGATTCCTGTTTATTAATCATGATTTTGAACTTATTTTTTTTAAGAAAATGAGAAATAAATATAACTTCTTCATTGAATATTCTATCAACATAAGGTTGCGTAGAATTCACACTCCTCAATCAACCCAATTTGGATTGAAAAGAACAAAAAATTACTATTTTAAACTAATGGAAAACCATAATCCTAGTAAATACATTTTTCCCTAAAGATAAATATAATCCATTCCCTAAAAATTATGTTTTTTGATAACACTCTTAATATTCATTGGGATCCATGTGACCCATCCCACATTATTTATGATTTTGAACCATTGCAGAATGTATGTTGAAGAGTGAGAGGGTTTCATTTTGAAAAACGGTTACACATCATTTAAAAATCACTTAGATGGAATCATGTAAAATGGTCAAATATATATTATAAAAATATATTATGATCTTTCAGGAAATTAATAATTTGTAATTGGATTTTCTGATGATTTGAGAGAACTCAAGCTTCACCGTCATTTGATCGTCTGTGAGAATTTAATTGAAAAATTATATGAAATGTGTTCTCCACTAGATGAAACAGATTACTTTTATAGTCACTAAAATTATTGGTAGACTTCGTGAATTATTCATGTTTCATGTAGCATAGTTATACCACATTTATAGTATTTTGACCTTAGTAAATGCCCTCTTTTGGATACCCCTCAACACCATTGAATATTTCTTAACCTCTACTATCTAGACAAAGTGATGTCTAGAGACATACTGATACTAGATAATTAAAATGGGGATAATATACTAGGCATCATGGGGTGAGTTTCCCTCATGTAGAAATTAACATTCCATGATGACCCACCATTAAACTAGTGCTCCTCTATTATAGATATAGTGGTCCGACTAGAAACAATAAAAACATCCATCATGAAACCAGGATTTCCATGTTTATTACACAATAATATATTAAATTTGAAACTCTGTTGATTTACTCCAATTCAATCTATGCCTATTATAAGATGATTATAAGGATTTTAAGGGGGGAAATATATATACATAACCGTTCATCAAGTATTTAAATGAATATATAAATATCATTTGAATATACTGGTTTTAAGTTAATTTAACCACTATAATAAAATTAATCAAAATTATAATTACGTTTGGGGACATCCATTAATAATGAAAAAATTCATTTTAGATAGTGGTACATTAATATCACAATTATTGATGATCATAGCCACTCAAAATAAAAGGATAAATTATTTACTAAAGAATATTGAAATATATAGAAGATAAATTTAATATTAATATAGATATTCAATGAAATCTGTAAATAAAAATTCTAAAGTATACTTTTTATAGCCTGAAATTATAATTTGATACATTTTAAAATATCTCAAATTGTTAAATAATTTAATAATTAAAGTGGGAACAATAATAAATTAAATTAAACATTTTTGGAAATTTATCACTCTTTGTTATTATCGAAAATATATAATCATCTAGAAGATAAAAAACTTTTTCTTATAGTTAATCTTAAGAAGTAATTATGAATAATAATTTATTTGGTAATTCAAAACAAATGAATATATAAAAGAAATCATAGGAGGGATAAATAATTTTAAAACACTTTTTTATTTCCACAACTCCAAAAAGAATATAATTATTATAGATAGTTAGAGGAAGGTTAAAAAAATAAGAAAGAATATTAAAAATTATAAAATTCACTTATTGGAATGTAACACTTGAAAAATAATAGGATAATTGTAGAGAGCGTGGAATGATAAAAGTATCAGAAAAGTTGTATTTTATTGAAAAAGATAGATAAATAATAAGAGAAAATAAATTAAAATATATTAGTAAATACAATGAACTAGTGAAAATGATGTGTAAGATAGAGTAATAATAATAAATATTTGTACATAACTTTTTCATGTATCACTTTTCAACAATAAATTATTTTAACTTTATTAACAGTTATATTTAATTGAAAGAGCTTATAGAGTTTATTCGTCATTTTTTCATAAGGATTCATTGTTCAGATATTTTGGAAAAGTATATTTTAACTATTTTAAATCTTCTATAATCATTATTTAGAGAGATAGAAATAAATAATTACTAAAAGACTAAATAAATATTTCTATATAACAAAATATTTCAATAAATGCTTTGGAAAATCAACGGCACCAATGATAAATAATATAAATCATAGATAGTTTTAAAATAATAAATAATATTATAAAAGTACATTATATTGAAAATATGACATTTTAATTTTTTAAAAAATTTGAAAATATATATAAAATTAAATAAAAGTTAATTTTAAATTTATATATCTCCATAAAAGTATATTATTCTAATTAAGGATGTTAAGGGATCCCTCTTAAATTATATCACATGTGACATGTTGGAAAATTTCTAAAAACTGATAAATAAATATATAAATTCATTATTTGAAAGAATTTAAAAATAAAAATGTTTTAATATTAAATAATGGGATAAAATATATCAATTTATCAATTGGAGAATTACATTGGAAAATCATTCCCAATTCCCCAAAAACAAATTTGAAATGATCATGGGATATATGATTGAATAAAATATCAGTGAGTTGATATTCTATATGTTGATATTATTAAATGATATCACCCTTTTAATGATGATCTCTAAGGAAATGGTGTCAATAGTCAATTATTTTATATGATATTACTATATAGGATTTTTGGAGACATTTATGGCACTGGTTTTATTTCAATTAAAAGGTATATGGATAAATGTTATCGAAATGATGAATACTATGTGATAGATCCATATTATTTTAGTACCTCAAATTCCATATCATATATATACAAAATTATATATATAAAGTGTAATCTAATTATTCTTATTACAATTCCATGAAATTTGGGATTTTTTATGTATATGTAAAAAACCCACTTATTTTTCTATATGATGTTTTTATACAAAAGACTCATTACTAAAAATTGATGTTAATTAAAAATCGGATCCTATTGTAAAACCCCACTGAGGCATTTTTTCCCATTAAATTAATTAAATATAATTTTATATATTATAATTGACATTATGTTGGTTATGATTGGATACAATAACAAAGGCATACAATGAACATGATATCAGGTTGAGATACATTAAGGTAATGTAGAATAAAATTAATTATTCTATAAATATAGTAACTGACCATTTTAATGGATCTATACTTTTTTATCTTATATGTTGTAATCAAGATTGTTATAATTTCCCTATCACAGTCCATTGAAAATTGTTTCAAGATTTCACTATTGTATTGTATTTTTTTAGATGATTCCATTGGAAACATGAGAAATTTTGAAACAGAGAATGAATTTATATTCACCAACAAATCTCTTCTAATATTAATTATTAATTAAATTATAAATGAATTGGTAGAGATAAAAATCACATAATCATTGTATGTTTGAATGAGTGAAAACTCATTTGGGATTTATTATAATAGAATATTGAATTGAATGTTCCCATTTTAAAACCATTGGGAAGAATATTTTTGGAAATATGTTAACTACATGATTATGGGACTTATTCTAAATCCCATTTTTATTTTTTTTATTTTGAAAATATGATTTTGAGGAAAATGATTTTCAAAACCATGTGGCTACTATAGAAATTATTTTTTGAAATAAAACCATTTAGAAAATTTTATTTGATGTCAACATGTAGAATATGGATATTCAGATGTGAATAAAATTCTAAATATATTCTTATGAATTATAGCCAAGTTAATGGTCCATTTTTTATAATTATTGATTATTTATTCTTGGTTATAACTTTTGTAAATATTTATGATTTTTTTCTACCTATATTTCAAATTCATTCTGTTTATTTTAAGAAACCCATTTATATCCAATAATATGATGATTATTTGTTATTTCCTCCAGAGAATATACATAATTTATAGTTAATTTACAAATGTACTCTTTCACAGTATATACCCAATTTCCATAATCATGGTTTTGGTCCTTAGTTCCTGATACAAATTTAGTATGTTCAACCTCTTTTCATACCGACCAATGTGTACGAGTTCCAACAGGAAAATCACTAATTAAATTTTAAAGAGGATGGAATTTATATTTTTTAAGTAGTTAGGTTAGTAATTTTATGTATATTCATGTACTAAATCACCTTCATTAGTTTGAAATCGTTCATGTAAAATAGATTTTTTTTCTTAAGAATTAATTGTAACTATTTTTGGATGTTTTTACAAGGAAAAAATTGGATTGAATCATACACCATTTTAGACATTTATTTAAAAAATGGTATGTTTTTTATGAGTTGGAGTACTCATGAATGATAAATTAACATGACTTATAATAAATTTTACAAACATTTTATTTTCTATTAAAAATAATACATTTTCACCCAAAATCATTGAAAATAAAAAAAATTATTTATACAGATATCATAAGGATTCATCATAATGAGTATGAGATTATTGATATAGAATATAGTATTAATAGTGTTGGTATGAAAATATTTTAAAAGATAAATTTCATTAAAAATAATCATAGAAAATTATGTTTCTAGTCATCTTCTACTCTCTAATACCTCATTTTTTTGGGATCAATGTGAATATATGGGATTATTAGAGCCTTTAGAATAATAAAAATGATTAAATTCTATTTTATTATATTCCCTTCTATGATCACTTATAATAGAAATAAATTCCATACAATTTTCATTATCAACCTTTTTTAATATCCTAATATTTTTAGAGATTCCAAAAGATAATTTTCATATACCCTTTTACCTTATTTTTAATATATAGTTGATGGGGTTTTTTAGGGGGCTTTTTAGGTGGAATTGAATAAATTTGGAATCACAATGGGATATGCACAGTTGTTTCCTGGTTTTGGGAAGATGTATAGAATTCCCTGGGAAATCATGAACCCCATTTTGGACTCATCGGAGGTGATGTACAGTTTTACCAAACCTGGTGTCCACACTCCCAAAACCATGAACCCCAAAATAGTGTTTGATTTCACCATTAGTGTATATTTTATCAAACTGTGGGACACATAGAATAAATAGTTTTCCACTTCCCATGAAATTATTTGTTTGGGTTTTTAATCGCTTGAATTTTTTATCAAAATTTCTGAACCCATAAATATTTAACTCTAAAAAATCCCATATTTGACCAATGTTTGTTTATACTATTTTTGGATGTCCTATAAGGGATTTCAAGGCCCCTAAAAACCCATTCATATGGAATAAATGATCTGGTTGAATAATTGAAATGTATTTTTTTATGTAATCTCTTTGAGTTTGGATTCCATTATCCCTCCCTTACTTTTTTATATTTTTAAAGGAATAATTCCCCCTTTATTTATGGATTCAAATATAGGTTTTTATGGTCATTTATCGTTTAATCTAGATACGTTGATTTGATCCATGATCTTCAGTATTGTGGTGATTTCAATATTTCTGCACCAAATTTGAGTGTTTTGGTATGGATAACATCGGTCAAAAACCATGGGTTAGGTTTTCTAGTTCTCAAATATCTTATTCAATATTATATTTACATGTATGTAGTTAAACAATTTTAATTTCTAAGATGAGAAGTATCATTCTTTATTGAATTAATTATTTTCATAATCATGTGATTTTTAAATTGGTCCAACATGTTTCTATATAATAGGGGTATAATGTAATTATGAAACTAGTGAATAATGTGTTAGGAAATTAACTGATTAATAGTTTATTAAATTGATAAATATAAATTGTGAGTGAAAGTATTATAGAAATGATGATTTTTAATTTATTCTTTGATGATGAAATTAATATATGAAATGGTTTTAATAAATTTTTATGAAATTTGTGGATCATTTGGTAGAGAACACAAAACCACAAAACCAAATGTTTGTGACATATTTGTGGGATAAGTAATTCTTCTCCAAATACCCGTGGTTTTATGAACTCCCACTATAAAACAAAAATATAAATAAATAATTCTTGTGATCCATGAGTTCTGTGTCTAGGACTACTGATACAAATTCACATTAGGTTCTAGACTGCTCCTCTTGGAAATAATTGAATGAATGTAAAATTGGTAGTAAATAATTAATTAATACCACTTATGGAATGAAATGTGATATCCCAATTAGGATTAATCAGAATAAAAATGGGATTAAATAGGTACTGATGTGTAGGGGTCATTGTGAATCTGATAATTTTTGTTGTTCATTAAATAAACATTTAATGTTAAAAATTTAAGTTTATCATTTTATGTTTATTCTTTATTAAATTTTATAATATTTATATATGGTATTATGTTTTCGGAAAAAAAAATTCGTAGAATACTATGTTGTACTCAAACCCAAAATAGTTTTCCTGATTGATACCCAAATAGAATTCTTGTTTGTGGGATATGATAATGGACAGATACCTATGATTGATAAATGACCTAGGATACATGATGAAGCATGGATGAGAGAACAAAACAAGATATTGGGATCCTATTGGGAGTTGTTAGTGTCATTATTTTAGGATTTCATTTGGCACATGACAATTGACTTTTCTTGATGAATTTACTTCATTGTTCTGTATATTTATTTTCCACTTTTGGGATTATAAGGTGATGTTTCCCTTTATATTTTATGTTAAATAAAATTTCTTCCTCTCATTCTATTGGTTATTTATTTATGATATTGTGATTCTTAAATTAGTAGGGTATAGTCTCCAACATTACATATTAAACCTTCAATAATAGTCTACAACCTCTCGTATACGCGGAGGTGATTCTAAGGTCATTTAACTATCTAGCTCGGTGCACCGACAAGTAGAATCGATGTTGTGATGTTAAAAAGTGGCATAAAAGTTGTTTTTCATTATTGTTCTATTTTTTACTATTTGGGAATGGTAGAAATTATATTATGACGACTTTTTCCCTAGTCATGAGTTCGGGAATGGTATTTTCTAACCCAATTCTTCAGGAATCCCCAACCACCCTTAGTGAGATTGTTGATAGTGATGTTATTTTGTTATAGTTTAATTTTATTTCACCTTGAGTGATGCGCATCTATTTGATGTTGTAGTTTTATTAAGCTTTTTCTTAGTGGACTAGTTTGAAATGAGAGATGAGAAAATAATAAAATATTATATGAACATTGAATTATCTGTGACATGCATCATTTTAGGCACTCAAAGACAAAGTGGATTTTGCGAGAGTCCTTAAAAATTAAATTATAATCATTATTAAAATAAATTATGTTAAAATTTTCCAAAAATAGGAAAAATTTTACACATTAAATAATTATTGATGTGTTAATTGAAATGGATAATTTTTTAATGTAAAATATGAAATAATGAAATTGATTTACATTATGTTATCCATAAACCAAATGATGGATGGTTATGGGTAGTGTCAGTTCCTTAGTTTTTATCATGTGCTGGGGAATGGGGGATGAAATTATACGGATTTATGAGAATCCCTCTCATTTATATGTGTTAATTATTGGTTATATGGCCTAATATGTCATTATAAAATTGTAGATATATTCTTCCGGGATGATGTTTGTTGATATAAATACATGATGACATAGGTGGAAATGATTCACAAATAGTGGAACTAGAGGCTCTGATAGTTCCTTGTGAATAGTAAAGAGATGAATTACATGTAAATTTTTATTTATTAGTCAACATATGGAATGTTTTCCATGTCGTGTTTTACGAAATATATCTTAATGGAAATAAGTGATCTAGTTGAATGACCCTCCAACATTCACTAGAGAGGTTGGACCCGAGGTAGTTGAGTTTCAGATTGAGTCTATCCAGGAATTCCATGAAAATTTATAGACTCCTACTAAGATTTGACTCAAGATAGTGATATATATGATACATGTTCAAGAAATTTGTTGATGTGAAATGAGAGTGATGATATATAGCTGGATAATATGGATTGGAATGACTTATAAGATATGTTCTTGTAGAATACCAACCTTTAGTTCCCCAAGCATGAGACGAAAGATGAGTTTATGTAGTTTACCCATGGGATATTTCAATGATATAAAAATTTTATCACATAACTGACTATCAATTAATTTTCCCAATATTGGGAGGTAAAGATAAAATTTCATTGAAGTATTTTCAAGATGGTCTAAAATGTGATATTAATTTCACAGGTAACATCTTTAGTTTGATGAAGTTATCTGTTGTGGTAAATCTTTCTCTCATTTTGTGAAGTAATGCGAATTACTCTTATAATTTAATAAATAATTTATATACATGACTAATAAGAGGTATTCCTTCCATGATTAATATTTTTTATAGGTAATGTATACTTGGAGATGGTACGAACAATAATTTGGGGTGAGGATTAGTTACTCAATTATGTACCTAAAAAAACTTCCACTATTGTAGTAGGGAGGGTCACATCTGTATCTAGTGTCCATGACCACCAATGGAGTTCCAAACATGTGATAGAATGGGTCACATTCATATGTCTTTAATAAATCATCGACTAATTATTTGTTATGGGGGTTCTAGGTAGAGCCATAATACTAGAAGGGGGTCTTCTAAACCATATCAGTGATGTATTTGGGATTCTTTTTGAAATGGAGGTTGTTCACGTATACAAATTATTTTAGTGAATGAGTTACCAAATTAGCATAATTTTGTATCTCTTTAGACTCGAATATTTCCCTTGAAAATGGGGAAGGAATGTTGCATCCATCTCAGCATGAAAATATTGATAGATAGGTTAGACCATCGATTTTCATATTATTATTAATGGAGATTCATTGGTTGTTGGTTCATATTTTGACACTTCATACTCTCATTATATTATATATTCCAAATTTTTTAATGGTTTAATTCTATATTTTGTGTTCAAGAGTGGATTTATAATGATCGACACACCATTAGAAGTCTGTTTGAGGGAAATCTACTTATGTAATGATTTTTATCTTGAGTATTTAGATTATCATTTCTATCGAGATATTTATATAATTAGAATGTCATAATTTGACATGACTTTGGATATGGATTAGTTTATAGAATAATGATACCATATTTGATTATTACCCAAGTAGAGTGATTTCTATATAAAATAAGGGTCATAGTTATGTTCATAGTGGGGATTGGGATACCCATGTTGATCATGCCTGAATAATTCATTAGAAATTAGGGAAGAAAACACAAAATGTATTATGTCTCTTGATAGGTAATGTTTGTCTGATCATCATTTCAATGTACCCATAGATGAATGGTTTTAGGATGTGTATCCTGGGGACATCTCATAGTTTCCACCTGAGAGGAATGTTGATTTTAAAATTCAGCTCATGTATGGAGTTGATCTAGTTTCCATCCCACCATATAGAATGACAGAGATATATATACTTGGTATTAATACATGGATGGAAGATTTAATGGATAATTGATTTAGCTATCAATGTATGTCACTGTAGTGTTCTCCAGCATTGGTTTCTAAGATGACTAGTGGAACCTTGATTTTATGTGTTGATTACCAAAACTTAAGCCATATAAAAGTGATTATCTGAAATCATGCATCATGTATCAATTATTTAATTTACTATTTGGGGGACATTTAATTTTCCGTAAAATTTCATGAGACTAAGGTATCATCTGTTGAGATTTATACCTTTTAATATACCACAATGTGATTTTTTCAGTAGGTATGGCCTATATCATCTTTTCATGATGGAATTTGTGTTGATGAACACATCTACTATTTTTATGGTCAAGATGAACAAAAACACACACATGTATCTTGATCTTTTTTTATTTTGGTTGACATATTTGTGTACACAAAGGCTCCTGGAGATTATTCACAACATACTGTTATCATCCTCTATATAAAGAGATATCATCGACACTACACCAAGTAATCTAAATGTAATCTACTGATAAATTTAACTACTTTTTATGGGTGAAATAATATCATAGAAATGTGTTTCAATGGATTCCAAGAAATATTATGGATTGTTTTCATGGTGTCATTAAAAGAATGTTATTGATATCAGAATATTTATAGTGTTGGTAGGTTATTATTGATGGTTCACATAGAGATATTCCTATATGTATATACCACGTTCATGCTTTACAATGACAAGGAACAAGATATAGTGATCTGGAGAATTTGATAATTCATTCTCGACGTTGATGAAAAATTTTACCACTACACCATTGTTGATTATACCAATGGTAGGTGAGTATAAAACATTGTTTTCTGATGTTGGTGTAATTAGACATGTATTATTTATGATTTAAGGGTGCTGATTTTTGGCTTATGGTTCATGGAATCTGAGACCACAAGAATGGAATTACCATACTCATGATATTATGTTGGTTATGGCAGTTTATTCCTTAATGTGTTAGTGGTAGTATCTATTGGGGGAAACTTTTACCATATATACCGACCACAAAATTTAAATATATCATTTCCCCTATTATACATGAATCTTTAGATTATATTATGGGTTGAGTATATACATGTTTTTGAATATGATATAGAATATAATCCTAGAAAAGGAAAAAGTTATGTTGGAACTTTCTGTAGGAAGACATATACAAGGGATATTTATTATAATAGTCCTGAGTAGATGATTATGAACTTTTTGGATGAGAATAAGGTTGTGTATTGGAAGGACTAAGAGAAGATGAATCTCATATAAATATCAGTAGAGTCTTCACTTATGAGATAGATCGTAGAGAGATTGTATGTGGATCAAGAGTGTTTTTCCTTGGGGGAAATCCTAGAAGGTGGGGAGTCACAATCCTATTGAACTTTATATGATTATGATATCATCAATGTTCAATGTTGTGATGTTGTGAATAAATTTATTCATGGAGGGAAGATGCATAAATTTTTTTTCCACTAAATGGGTGTTAAATCATGGTTTAAAAAAAATCTTCCATGAACTATTTTGAAAGAATTTGTGTCTTGGAATGAAAAAATATATTACATGGTTCTGACACGATACTAAATCTATAAAAGGGTAAAAATTAACCATCAATGTCTTTGTGGTTTATGAAATTCTTGTCCCATTATGGAATAGAAGTGTGATGATGTTTCCAATGGATTTTAGGTGGGATTCCCGAATATTAGTTTGATGAATGATTCTATGATGGTGATTTGGGACCAATTGAAAAATGTATCTCATTTATTTCCTAGCCAAGATACATCCATAATGTATCTGTTGTGGTACATTCACATTTGAGATACAGTTTGTTTACAAGGGGGAAACATGAAGTATTATTTCAGATCATGATTCACACTTTACAAGAGTCATCATGAAGGGATTATAGAAATCATTGTGTACCCATTTGTTTTTGAATATAGCATTCCACCCAATTATTGGTGGGTAGAGGACATGCTAGCATTGTGCTTCCAGAACATTAGCTGTTCATGGGAGAATAAATTAGAGATCATTGAGTTCTCTTATAATAATCTATATATGGTGACTATACAAATGGACCATTATGAAGAACATTGCGGTAGTCCAATTAGATCAACTCTATGTTGGATGTAGGAGGGTGAGTCTAAGTTATAGGGACCGAGTCTCATGCAAGAGACATCAAAACAGTTCTTGTTCATTTCGAAATATATGGATATGGCTGAGAGTGGTAAGAATTTTTATATTGTTATATATAGATGTCCCATTGAGTTTATAATATAATATTGTGTGTTTATTATTGTGTAACCAATATTGGGTAATAATAGGATTTATGGATAGGTAATGCCGGCAACTGGTGTTTCCAGAATATTTGGGATTCTCGATGAAATTTGGATAGAGGAGTAAAAATTTAATATTATATTTAGGTATATTCTAGTGCATGATATTTTAAAATTTCCAGAGCATTGAAAGTATCTCCCTAGACTATATCATCTGCTAGAAACTTATGATATTGAGAATTGGTATAATGCATCCGTCGAGGATAGGTTGATTTGCGTAATTGGTCGTAGTGTGAAATTATTTTATATAAAGCATTATAAAATAGTTCATGTTCTGTTAAAAAAGGTAATTTTCAAGAGGAAATTTTTTTTAGGGGAGAAGATATGTGGTCATAGTGAACTGAAATTTTTACCATATAATAATATATAGGTTTAGGAATACATCATTATGATGAGATATTTTAATTTGGGGAGATTATATGATCTCAACCATACTGATGATGCCTCATTCCCATTTTCAGGTACTCTTTTACCAGGTTTTATCTATATCATTATGGTGTTTTAGGGGTTTTTTCATTGGAAATTGGTGATAAAATGATGACAACTGGGATAGGTATGGGAAGTATATGGTTAGGAAAAACCAGGAATTTTTCAAATAGAATTGTGCACCCCATTTTAGATGTACATGAGGTGGCACACATTTGGTGTGCAATTTGTCCTAACCATGCAGCCACCCAACCCAATGCATAAACCCCGAAACAATGGGGATTTTCATGATTGACATGTTATTTTTAAAACTATGTGCCACTTTGGAGAAACTAGTGTCCACCAAAGTATAGTTGTGTGGTTTGGTTCCATAGTATGGAAAACCAAGCTCCTTTACCAAAGAATCCATGCACACTTGATTTTAATTAAATGAACATATATATAAAATAGAGGACCCCCACCCATTTTCTAAAACGATACACCACTATTAAAAGTAACTTGATTTCTAATGTTTTTTTAGTTATAGACAGGATTTCTATGATTTTATTAACCATTTTTTGATTAATCAAATATCATATTGAATGATTGGGTTCCCCTCTAGTACGTGATCTATTCTATTTTTGTTTTATTTATCTCATTCATATATTTTTCATATTTTGGATGGATTATTTTCTCCACTATTGTGATGTTTTCATCTCAGTATTGTTGGTAATGCATCATTTGACATTGATCATAGGATTTGATTCATGATCATCTGTTACATTGTGATTTCAATCTTCCTGAATCAAATTGGATATTTTTTTTGGTGAATTATTATAATAAACACTATGGTTTGTGGTCTATATATAAAATAATATAGTATTGATTATTGTATCATGTATCTAATTTTGAAATTAATATTTACATGTTGGGGAATTTAATTCAAATCTGACATACTAATTTCTTTTTTAATGTTACTATGAAATTGGTCTGAAAGGTTATTATAAAATTGGGGACTAATGTTATTATGGAAATGATGAATAATGGGAATATGAAATTTATTGATTACTAGTTTATGAAATTTTTAGAGACTCATGGGTATATATTATATAAATGTGAAATTAATATTGAATGATTTCTTGAAAACCATGATGGAATGAAATGTGATATTCCTTTATAGTCATTTCAAAATCTGGCATGGTCCAATGTAGTTGATGATGTTTCAAGTGTCACCGTGAACACAGAATATTATATTTTTAATTAATGAGTAATTTAAGGTGAAAACTGTTTCCTTTATCAATTTAAATATTTTATTTATACAATTTCACACATTCTTATAGACTATATTTTTTAGACTTAATTCTTGGTGTAATATTTTGTTTTATTCACACCATATAGAGTATGAAACATGATTGAAGGGAAATATAAATTCACGATATATATGTTAGATGTTGAGTGGGGATAAAAGATGGAGATTTATAGATGAGTCCAAATATGATATTAGTAAATGCTTATGACTTGTCAATGTCAATATTTTGGGTTTTTACATTAAACTAGGAACTTTTTATATAATGAAATGTTTACTATATTGGTTTAGTTATTGTTTTCCTATTTTTTAATTATCAAGTTATGCAGGATTTAATTGATTATTATATTTATTGTGGTTATTTGTTATTATCAATGACTATTATTTATTTATTTCTAATATTTTTTATTTAAAAAAGAGGGTATAGCCTCAGGACATTACATATTAGAGACTCTCTATTATTTCATACCCACTAGAATATATGGAGACACACTTGTGGTCTTGTAGTAATCTGGACCAGGGCACTAGTATTTGGAACCTGGTTCATGATTTGATTCCTTTTTAAAAAACCTGATGATGGTTTTTAAAGCATTAATGATATGAGATTATAAATATTTCTATTATACTCAGGTTATGTTAAGACCAATTATCAAAGTGTATGGTTTTCCTCATATACATCCAATTATACTAAATCCAAATATGTAAAGATGATTCATTTCAATACTGTTTGATGAATATGTCATATTTTTTACCATAAAAGAGTATTTATGTAACTTACCATCTTGGATTGAATCAAAAATATGGAAACCATTAATATAAATTTTTCAGGACAATTATTAGTTGATATGGAATATGTTTTATAGAATACTATGTGCTATAATGACCAAGGTGTTGGTTTCAAATCCATGAATCACTAATTGTTTCATTTAATCTTATGTATTTTTTGGAAATATATTTCTTTAAAATAGATATTATAATTATTATGAAATCCTAAATATATAAATAAATGATTCACTTTTAAATTTATAAAATTTATAAATAATATTCCAAGAAGAAATTGAAAACAATATCACACAAGTGAATAATAATTATAAGAATTTATTTCAATACACAAATGAATAAAATTAATTATTCAATGAGGTGTTAGGAAAAATGATGGTTCTATCATCAATTATCTTACACCAATATATATGGGGAAAGGTTATGTGGCCACTTATATATTTATTGATTTAACATAAGTTTTGTAGGTCCGTATAAAATATTCTTAAGAAACTACTATCAAGGTACTACAGTGTGTCCTGGGGTTTTCACATAATACACATTTCCTACATAATTAAACAACTTATGATTTTTGTCACCCACATACTCATTAGTCTACATGTGTTACCAAATAATGATTTTTTGAATCTATATTATTTTATGTGGTAATACTATTGGACTTTTTGAATAATTCTAAATTGAAATCATTCATATACATTTTTATTTTTTCAGCCAAATATAATTATAGAAATAATAATTACTTATAAAAAAATATTTTCATTTCAAACACCCTAAAAATTTCACGAAACTCTTATTGGTTTATTCTTGAGTAATATATCCAAATACTACCAAATATTTTTTATATTTCTAGAACACAGAATATTATTTACTATCACTTCACTATGCGTGAATTTAATAAATAAATTTTAATTTGTTTTAATTGTATGTTCATGATTATTGGAATCAACTTGAAATTTATATTTTACGTTTAAATTCCCATTATAATTAATTATGGCTAGTTTTTTTCTCATTGGAAATTTTTATTTTCATCATGAAAATATATAATTATTAATATAGTTCAATTTATAATTAATCATGTTGATGATATCCAATATCAAGTGGATTTCATGAATTTTTTAAATCAAGAAAATTTATGTGACTGCAAGAAAAAAAAGAATAATAAGAAGAACAATAAGAATGAGTAGAAGAAAAATATGAGGAGAAAATAAGAAAAATAGTAATAACCTCGACCACTTCATCATAATATTTAATCGGTCACCTTATGAATTACCCACATAATGTGGAAGATGATTTTGATTACATGGAAATGTCACATGAACTCCCCATATATACATTGAAATACTTTTACCAATTTTTATTTATTATTGTGTCTTCTTATAAAAAGGGAAATTTAGTTTGATGTGATAATTTTTACATTATCAACAAGTAACCTATCGTTTGTCATTTTTATTTTATTATTTGGATTAATTCTTCATGTTCTAATGTTTGAAGTGGTTTAATATTTTTATGGCGTAATGACTGTAGTTTATAACCACATCTATGAATTATTCATCATTTGTAGCAATTAAGTTGGTATTTTTATGGACTTATTTGGAATTATTAGACTACCTTTCCACATTCTATGTCATCATTAATTTTGAGACATTATGAAGTCAATGAATAACTATCTCACCATCCTATTTAGGGTTTTGGAATTATTGATAGATGTTTCTTTTGGGTCCCAAGATCATGGTAACAATAAATAAATTTTCATTAATTAATTTCTATAGAAAACTCATAATATTTTGACCTTATACCATTTTGTATTTCAGTAAGTCCCTTAAATATGATTGAAATGGATTAATCAGAATGCACTGAAAAGTGTTCAAAATCATGAAAAAACAATTATAATATTGTATTTTATACATTATTTGTGAAATTATTATTAACATCTAATAAAATAAAAATCTCATGAGATGATTTAAATGTAAGAACATATTCAATCCAATTTCTATCAATAATAAATTTTTAGATATTCATCTCACGTTTATTAAATTAATATTATTCACATATGAGTAAGTATATTTTTATTTGGATTCCTGGGTGTTAACATAGTCAAGAATTACCACTAACTAAATACTAAAGAAAATAATACAATAGAAAATTGACATTATATTCATTCAATTTTGGTAATTAGTTCTATCAAAAAATAATGTACATGTCTTTAAATTAGATGGAATAATAAAACTAAATATTTGAAACAAATAAAACATTTAAAAATTTAAACAAAAAAATCAACATAATTTTTGAAAATTAATATTATTTACCATAATGAAAACACTATATATGAATTATTTTCTAGTTATAGATTATTTTTATATTGAGTGAACTCTCTCTTTATAAATTTACTTCAAAATAAATTTAATAATATAAAACATTGAATACAAAAAAAGATGATACATTCAATTTGTGTTAATAAATATTATGTAAAAGTAATTGATGAGAAAATTGATTAAACCAGACCTATGATTGAATGAGAGTCGATGATGAATAATTTAATAAGGAAAATTATATAGAGTAATAAACAAATTTATATGTAATAAATCTAAATATTGATTCAGCCCATATGTCTCCACCCATTGAATCAAGTGTACAATGTTATTAATCTCTTAGTAAAAATATTTTCTAAGAACCTATTCCTCCCAATACTTATTTCTAATCACTCTCATGGGATGACCTAGTACCCAAGTGACATATACCTCAGTTTTTGGATTGAGAAATATTGATAATGGAGGTTGAGTAAAGAGATGTTTTCATTCAGAAAAACCCTTAATGGGTGTTCAAAATTCACTTTAATTATAGGACGTAAAATAAAGAAACATATATTTTGAAAATGGTTTGAGAAACTTTTAGAAATATGGACATTAATGATTGATTTTTGGATCTCTTCATATAATTTGATATTCTTAATTAATTGGTCTTTTTAGTTAATTAAAATTGATATATTTTTTTAAAATTGATCTTCTAATCTTCCATGAGATTAATTTTATTAGCTCTATAAGGCTCAATAAAATTATTGATTCACCATGTTTTATGAATATATTGTAGGACACATAGAGTTTTTTTGGGCTATAATAAATGATCCCTTAATTAAGCTATAATGACCCCCCTGATAATCAGTAGCCACCATATGGTTGTTAATGTGCTTCATAGGGACATACTAAAACTATATGATCACAATTTGTGATATAATATAGTTCAGATTCTATTTAGTGGCCATAATAATGAAACTCTATTTACTAGATGATCCACCAACAAGAAGGTTCTCCTCCACTAGGTAGTCACTGGTCCTATTAGACACCATGGAAGAAAAAACGGTTGCACTAGGAAGTTGGTTACCCTTAGAGGCTAGAATTATCTGACTACATAGGAATATATTCAAGAATAACCTCTTATATTTCACAACAATTCCTTCCATGGATCTTAAAATGTGATTTTATGATTTGGGAGATGGAACAATCAGACTAACACTTCCTCAATTATCTGAAGGAACATGAAAATTTTATTAAATTTAATTTATTTAAATTAAAAAATGATTATTAATTATAACTTAAATAATTTTGTTAAGGAGATAGGTTATAGTTTAATATATTATAACACATTGGGAGATGTGGGGTATAACATTAATTAGATAATGAAATAATCCCCAAAAAGGGTTGAATACTTTTTTCAAGAAAAATTTATTTTTATGTATAAAAATGTTTACATGTAGAAAATAAGCATAATATCAATTATAAAGAAATTTAGATTATGTTTCATTAAATGGACGTAACAATTTTTTTAAAATATTAAAATATAATTTTATTTGATAACAACATGATAATAAATATAGTTTCAATATAATTAATATTTATTACTATTCACATAAAAATCAAACTTTTCATAAAAATCACAAAATTTACCCCTAAAAAATGTTAGTAGGATGATTTCAATGATCATATAAATTTTCTAAAATGAAATATCAAAATTTGATAGGAATTAATAAAAATATTAACTCATTAAAACTAATAAAACCAATTTTTTATAATTTTTTGTTGTTTAAAATGCCATTACTAAAAATTATATTTTCATGAACTAAAAAATAATCTATAATTTATATCGAATATAGACATTATATATATATATATATGTCATAATTTATTTACCCCAATCTATTTTGTCTAATTCAAAATATGGGGTATTTTAATCATATTAATATAAAAATATATTTTTTTTTAATCAGGGAGTTTTGTCATATAAAATATCAAAAAGAGAGTTATTTCAAAATAGTAGTGTTTTAAATCCCCCCCATAAGAAATTTCATACTCATAATTTTGAAATTAGATCAGTAATCCATTATTTACCATTTAAAGATACATTTTCGGTAACCCAAATTCCAAAAATATTTAATATAACAACCATTTAAAAACAGGGAATGGGAAATATAAAGATCATTTATAATAACACATAACTAGGTTTCCAAATTTATTATAAATAGGGAATACTAAAAAACAAATTGGACCAGGTTAAAGACATAATTTACAAATAATGATAGAGTTTTATATAGATCTTTAATTATATTTAAGAGAATAATCATGAGAATGTCAATGACCAAAATATAGGTAGATTATCATATAGGCTTGGAAGATGGATTTTTTTGGCAGCCAACAACACATCTTTGCGGAGAAGTTAAGGAATGTGAAGATAATTATAAGGGAAATTAATTGGAATTCCTTTTCTAACTGCCATATTTATATTAGGAATGTGGAAAAGCACATAAAAGGGTGAAAGATTAAGAAAAAATAGAAAATATTCCTTAAAGGGAAGAAATACAAGCAATTTTAATACATGATGTCCTTAAGAATGTCAAATAAATAATGTAATTCTATCATTTAAATGTTATATTGTTGATATATAGTGATAGAAAAACAATGTTCATCAATATATTTCACAATGAAAAAAAATTAATAGATTGGTTTAAGGCCATCAATATTAATTGGTGTCTTTAAACATATAAAAGTGAAATATCATGTGTAAGGGAGACACATTCCAATGTCCTTTACTATTGTTTGGAATTAAAATCACTCTAAATTTGGCTGAAATAATTTATCCTTGCATTTTGTAGAATCAAAAGTGTTTCCTCACCATAACCCCTTCAAAGGAAAAGTGATTAAGGGATCCCTTTTCTATCTTAAAATGTATCGTGCTACTATCCTCGATGGGGTCACCAATTTTTTTTCATGTTTTAATGGGATATCCATTAAAAAGAAATTACTAATGTAATAAATGGTTTCATTATTCCTGATTCTCATCCATTTATATTTAATTGAAACATCAATTAAATTTTTCTCAAGAAGTAGATTATTATTGACATCAAATATTCCAGGCTAGTTGTCGTCGGTATCACTATTCAGAAACTAATTGGAAATCTCTTAATGAATTTTTTTTAGGAATTATTAATGATCACCATTTCCCACATTGGATTCAGTTTTTGAAGGCCAAATCATACAAGATTTGTTTTTTACTACCTCTGGATGTATCAACATAATGAAAAACAATTTAAATATAATAATAGTTTCCATAAAGTTTGATATCTCCAATGTTTTTATATCTTTTTGATGTACATAGAAGGTATGTATTTTCTAATGACATCATCTGATTGATATAAATCATTCTCAGTTCTGGAGGACTATCCATTTTTTTAATTTATCCACTAGAGGTTACTTCCAATTCCCTAGGGGTGTTCATCAAGGGGATCGATTTCAAGGATCAAATTTTCTATTTTTGTGAAATACATGGGTAGAAGATTCCATGAACTGACCCACCATTGTATTTATTGGCAATATATTCATGTTCGAACAATATTAATCCATATCATTTTTTTATGCTGATGATATACGTATTTGTTGGAAACCATCAAGAAAGACTGTCTTTTCTAACAAGTTCTTCATCAATAATTATGAAAATGTATATTTTTCAGATATTAGATATAAAAATATTTTATCAATTTTGGAAATGGAATCCTTGTTTGTATTTTAAAAAAAATTACTAGAAAACATGGGCTAAGAAAAGGATAACACCCTTTGACATACCTTTGTTTTCTTCTGTTTTGGGGAAGGGTCCGATGTCATTATTTTGGGAACATATATATTAGAAATATTAATTAGTTTTCTAGAATAATTTGAAAGACCATAGCATGGGTAGGTAAGTCTTTCCACATTAACTTGGTAATCACCTAAAAATTTGTTTATTCACTTTTCCTCTACAGATGGCCAAAAAGTCTACTAAATGACATTGAATGCTTGTTACAAAAACAATATTAGATGGTTTCAGTACATTAATGGAATCTTATGAATGTTTCATGGAGTGATTTTATTGTGCCATTTGACATGGGAGGAAATGGGTTAAAGGATCTCAAAATCCTTAAATGGGGATATATCAACATCTTCACATGGAATCTTCTATCTTCAAATGATCCCTCGACTAATTTTCTATCATTCCAATCCAAGAAAAAACTCTTAAATAGATACTGACACTATCATGCTTCATCTATGTGTCCCTCCCTCATGTACTCTTTTATTGATACCATGTATCAATTGAAAGGATGGTTAGTAGGGACTCTAATCACAATTACTGGCTTACCCAATGATAGAAAAGTCCCATTAAAATCACAATTGTGCCCAATACTCTAATTCATATGACTCAATCTTAAATAATATATCAATATAGTATTTTTTCTACAGTTATATCTCTATATAAATTTATGGAAATATAGATATATGATTATTTGGAAGAGGACACGCTGATATTTCAACATTATCAAAATAGACACATCATTTTGAATGATTATTAAAAGTTTCAATGTGATAGTTCTAATAAACTAAAACAATGATTCAAACATTATAATGAATCAATTTTCAACCATAAAGGCTCATTATCCTTTATAGGATATGAAAAAATTGTCTCCCTACACATGATCAACTAATGAAGGCAATATAACAAATTGTATCTCTGGGTTATCGTTTCATGCAAGCTAAAGAAACTACGCATCTCATTTTTCTGGGCTCTACATGAAAAAAAATATTTCTGTAATTGTATTAGTATGTGGATCTATATTAATATTTTTTTGTGGGAACCTATTGGAGAACTAGATACGTATCAATACATATGGTAGGAGTGATCAAATTGACTACCATCTATTAGTTGCATTTTCCACAATCATCTATAGAATCTAGTCATCCAGAAACCAATAACACATCAACAATCCACCGTTATTTTTTCCCGAAGGTTTCATTTCTTGTAACTTGTACATCCAAATGGATGAAACTTTTCCAACATGAACAATGATCAATTTCATGGTTGATATACATACATTTGAGTTTCTTATATTTATATGGAAAAAGGAAATCCACATGAGTTTAGTTTCATTCGATGGATCCCCCAATCTCTACATATATTAATGTTATGATTTTTTTAGCATAAAATGGATCAACAAGACCCTGAGGCTATGGGGGAGTCTTCCACACCTACAATGGATTCATTAATGGATGATTGAATTACATTATCAAGAATGTTACTTCTCACGAAGCAGATATTTGGGATGTAATTTATTAGATTTTGTGTTCTTTCAATCGTAATTTGACACAATTTTATATTTAATAATGCCCAAAAATTGTTTTTAATGCCCTAAAATCAAAAACTAGATATGTTCCAAGGAGAATATAATGGCACTTGATCAAATTTCTCCATCATACAAGAAACCTTAAACTATATATATCATATTTCTACTGATAAGACAATAAATTTGAAGATGTTATATCTAAGATAAAAATTGTTGAATAGAGTACCTTGTGTTCATTCAGGGTACCTGATAATTGTTCTAGGATGGTGTATGATGACATTCTTGGTGTGAAACTCTCTAAATTTGTAAAAACCGCTATAATGCATGACTTTGTTAAAAAATCTATTTAAATTTAATATGGATGACTTGTCCAGACCCTGAATCTTCGTTGTCATTGAAAACAAAACCCTAAAACCCTAAGGTGTGAAAAATACCATAAAAATTACAAAATTTGGTTATATAATAACAACATTATTTAAATAGTAAATTTTTAGATTTGATAAATTTTTATACCATCAAAAATTAGAACATAAGAAAATATACTTACATGATTTTTATTAAATCCCAAAATGAATATTCTTACTTTGGAGGAATGATTAAATTAATTTCAATCTATATATCTTATTTTCCTATAACAGAATAGTATTAATATTTAATTCCTGGATCACAATAATCAACTTATAAATAACCATGACATGTATAAAAGGAGGAGAATATTTTCATTATTTCTACAATATAAATAATGTGTTTGTAATAAGGTAATATAAATACCAAATTTAATAATCCATTATATGAATAAATAATACAATAGTCTCTAAAAATCATCATTAATAAACAATATTAAAATTAAATCAATCCATATGTAATTAAACCAATATCTAAAATGACCATAATAATATTGTATAATCATTACAATCATATCATAACAATCATATTACATTTCCAAAATGAAATATATATTTTTTCACATATAATACATATTTTTAATTTACATGATAATCCAATTCGTAACATGTAAATTAACCAAATTATACCCCTCAAGCATTATCATTTATCACATTAAAATATCATACATGAAGAAATAATAATGGGTAGTTAGGTATTTGAACTGATCTTCATCCATAAACATATAATCCCATTATGGAATCTATTACTCATCAGTTAAACTAACAAGAACACATCTAAATCACTTATTTTATATAATTCATGTGTTGATACTAACTATATTATCCCCCAAATCGATACTCGTAGATTTGATTATAATAATTGGATATATATTTTTATAGTTTGGATACCAATAAAAATCACTCCATCTTATACATATAAAAAGAACCATATCAAATGGACATTGTGGATCACTTATATACCTAATGATTTCTTATGTTTAGAGTTTTATAGAATTAGGAAGAAAACTAACATAAAAATACCCATTGCATAAAGTTACATATTTTCCATTATTCTCCTTTTATCTTATTAAACTCCAAATATACAACATTTCCCATATGATTATTCATGAATGAATCCTTTATTTACATAATACATTTAACATAAATATTAATAATAATGGGTAATTTAATATATAATATGGGTTAGGTCAAATTCACTGTAGGGATAAAAATAATTTTTAACTTTTGAACCACATTAATGATAATAATATAATAATAATGATATTTTGATAAAAATAAATTTGTATAATCACAACATAAGATAATTAATAGTAATTAAACATGTATAATAAATTAGCATATATGATATAATGATTTAACATAAAATTGGATTCAATAATCATGAGACATTATAAAAAATATTGAATACAGGATATATATTTACTCATACATGAATTAAAAAAATCAAGGCAACAATGAACATCAAGAATTAAACATAGACTCACCTAACTATATAAATTCTTCATCTATTAATAGTGAACGATAACTAGTAGACATACTGGTGTCATAGAAGTAACTTCAAATTAGTTAACTCCATATCCTTTGTGGAGAAACATATCTCTGTCATCACTTTTGAGAAAATTTAATCCATTTTACTATATGTCTTTATCTAATTCATTAGAGTTCTATAATAGAACCACCTTTCACATATCGAAAAATACCTTACCAATTTGGGATCAATCCCTAAAACAATTTTCATCGATAACTTCCAATTTTCATATATTTTAACACAACATAGGGATGATATCATATCATAAAAATCATAATTGATTAACCATTGAAAAATAATTGGGGTCATAAAAATATCATGAAAATAATAATCATAATACTCCAGAAAAAGAGTATATACTTTAATATTATATCATATAATAAATTATGATGTTTAATCATTAATGAATATAAAAAAAGGTAAATACAATTAAATGAACATTTAAAACATTTATTCTGAAAAAAGGTATATACACATTTATTTTTAAAATATAATATAAAGAATGTAAAAAATAATAATAAAAATCATTGCATTGAAGATAACCTTTTAAAAGTAAAAGGGATTATTTAATAAAATAATTTTCATGATTTTCATAAAAGAAATTCATTGATACAAAAGTGCGACATATAAAAAAATTTATAAAATATATCATTAATGAATTATAAAATATGGTCAAATATAATGGAAAATTAATTTATTATATAATAATTTCTAAAAAATTATTTATATAAGATAAATAACATGTAATAATAGTTTCATTCAATTTCATTAAAAAACTAAAACCAATGATTTTAATGAAATATTATTTTACAGATATTTATAACAAGAAACTACTTGAATGAATGAATATTAAAAGTACAGAAAACTAAAATGATAACAAAAATACTCATATTATTATATTTCTGGATTTAATGTGTACAAAAAATAAATTAATATATGATAATCAATCATAATCTATGTTCAGGGAAAATTTTTAAGATGAGAATCCCTTACAAATTATTGAATATTGAATCCAAATGCCATTGAATTATTGAAAAAGAAATTATTATATTACACCAATAATTTCATTGAAAGAATAAGTTGAAAAAAATTAATAGTGTCATAAATTTACCAGAAAAAAATATAAAAAAGTGTACAAAAGGAAGATTGTATTAATGAATTGTAATTGTGATAATGAAAATTCTTAAAATATTTATATCATTTTTATCAATTTATCTGGAAGGAGAAAAAATAAAAGGAAATATATATATAAATATCAATGATTCATTACATATATGACTTCTAATTAATCATTATATGTACCATATAAATGTAAATAGGTGAATTATATAAATAATCTCTAAAATAAAAAACATTGAGATGAATAGCTCATACAAAGGTCAAATCACAGAAGAGATAATTATTCATGAGGTGATTATATGTAAACATTTTAAAACAATATAAAACATGTTATAAACAATATAATGATATTTTGGTTCTAACATAATTATTTCATACTGTAGTCAATGAAGAAAATGTATAATATAATGAATGGATATTTATTTAATAAAACCATTACTTCAAATATTAAATTTTTATACACATCCATTACACTTTTTATAATAATGATAAATTAATTATATAACATTTTGATAATAATTTATTTTGTTATTTTCGTTAAACCATTTATTTAATTTATAACAATGAAATATATAATTACATAATAAGTTACGTCCACATGAGGTGTTTCTAAAAAATTTGTTTCATAATTGAAAATTAAATTAGATAGGTTAATTGTGATCAAATGTGTCATTATTACAACACCCAAAAAATAATAATTTGACATATATATCATTTATAAACATTAAATTCAATTTCAGAATAATGCATGAAAGGAGGAAATAAAAATTTAAACATCTAACTTCATGAAGGTGGTATTCTACACATATTCATGAGTAAATTAATAATTTTTTATTATGTTATACTATATCAAGGTATGTAATATAATATATATATATATATATAATCATCATAATTTCATTAATATCTTATATATTTTTATGATCGAAACATTTCAGGAGATGTTTTGAAATCATTTCTAGCTATTATTCGTCTCTTGATTATAGTCTAACGTAGGTTAAATATTATATTTACTATTTTCGGATGAGATTTGGAGGATTGGGGGAGGGGGGTTCATGGTCAGTTCATAGTTGGAACACAGGTTTTTAAAACCATGACTGTACCACTAGAAAACCATGGTATTTAAGACATATGGTGCTTCTATATTTGTAAGACGGTTTTTCACACCATATAACCACTTAAGAGTAATCATGAACCCATGATAGTAAGGAATAATTGTTAAGGCACACATTTTTGATAACTATTCCCCCTCTAATTAAATGAGTAAAAAATGATTTTAAACCCATAATTAATTATTTAAAATTTCTCTAACTCCAAACTCCAAAAACCATTTTCTCTATAACATGATATCCAATGATTTTAGATGATCTGATGAGGTTTCATTTCCACCTTGAACCCCTTCCTTTTAAAACAGATTATTTGGTGGATGATGATTGGATTTTACATAAGATATTCTCTCGATTGATTAGATTCCTCACACTCAATTTCTCTCATCAATCATTCCCATTAGACCAAGATGTATTTTCCACATTTTTTGATGGATTTTATATATGTTTTGATAGATCTGGTTTCATTGGATCACGGTCCTAGGTGTTGAAACTAGATCTTCCACACCATTTTGAATTCCACCATTTTTCGTTGAATTGAGGATACATTTTGGGGAGACATAATAAATGATATTGTGGTAGGTTGTCTAATTGTTAATTCCCCTAGTTTTCATTATGATATATTTTTAATTATTCCACTTGGTTTTCATGTTGGGAAATTTATTTTAAAATTATATGTGTGTGTGAATTCCAGGGAATTGTGTGACCCTCCATTGATCCTGCTAGAACTATTTGGTATTTGATTCTAGAAATAGAAGCATCCCTATATGTGTGCTAGTACAATTGAAATAATGATTACTGGATTCTAAAAATAGTAAATAAAGGTTAAATTCAATTGAACAAAATACTTATTTCATGGTTCATAATAGAATTAAATTTATTGATTGTACTAATGTTAAATGGTTAATGAGAATAGATTAATTGATGATAAATATATTAATAGTTAATGGTTTATATTATTCCATGTTAATAAATAAATAAACATGTTAATGATTGATAAATTGAATGGTTCACCATAATATGAATGATTTATAAAAATGTTAACGATAATGAACAATGATTTATATACGGTGATTTATAAGATATTTGTTACTAAATGCTCAATGAAGAGTGTGTCGGGGACTGATGCTCAAAATAACCATGGGGTTCTTTAATTATTCTCTAGGCCCTTGACACATGCACATAAATAATGGGTTGTGGGACATTGACTAATGTTCCAAATAACCATGAGGAGTAAAAATAATTCTCTATCCACAACGATATTGGAATAGTATTGATGACATAATTATCGAGATATTGGTACTTGGATTAATAAACCATGGTACCAGAAATGGAATTGGAATTATACAAATAGTGAATACCAATGAAATAATTAGATGTGATATTACAATGGTCAATGGTCTAATTTCTATCAAGGGCTAGAGAGTGTGTAATTTGTTTAGGTTTCATTGTGACCTCGAGGGGTTTATGTGTACGATTATAGAATATTCAATTTTATACCTATTTAATTTTGAACATTGAACAAAATTCATTATCAAAATATGTAAATTATTATTGATTTGAAAATATTACAAATCCTATTGGTGGTGAAATGTGGTATTCTATTCACACCCTACACAAACATATTGATTAATATCTCCATAAACATCATGTTCGGATGAAAAAATATGTGAATGATCCATATGTTAGATGGTTGAGTTGAGATTCGGGATTGACCATGGATGATGGAACTAGACATGATTACATAACCCACATGAGATTTTTTAATGTGTATTTTTTCATTTAACACATCAAACTCATATGGAATGAAAAATATACTACATTGTTAAGGGTCATTCTCAATGTTTTTGATTTATTCCTAATATGTTGGTATATTATTGATAAAAATATTATCATGGTACTTTTTTTTAATAATTTTGATCTCTTTTATTGATATCCTCAATTTTCAACTTTGAGAGAGAGGTTATAGACTACCAACATTCCATATTACGCCCTCACTACTAATATGCATCATCTGGCATATAGGGAGGCATTACTAACATTTTGTAGAAAACCATCTTAGGGAACTACCATGTGGAACCCAAGTGATGACATTAAAATTTGCTATAAATGTTGTTATATTTCATTTATGTGGTCAAGGTATTTTTTTATGTAAGTAATGAGACTAGAATGAATCAATCATTGGTCATGAGCTCATTATTGATAGTGGTTAACCCATGTGATGGGGGAAACCAATGTTCCTAGGGTTGGATTATTGTTAGTGATGTTTTATGGTATATTTGAATGTTATATATCCCTGCGTGATGAACTTGTAACGTGATGTAGTTATTTTATTAAAATTTTCTTCATGGCCCATCAGGAAAATAGATGTTAGTACACATGCATCATTCTACACACTCATGAATTTATTTTACATGAATCAATTTAAGTATTCATGGAAAAGAATGATTTTATAGAGTTGTTGAAAAAATACATTTATTTAATAGTGTAACTTATATTAATTTTTTCCTATAGTTCATTATAAATGTTAATATAATTTAGAATTTAGTAATTTAAATCGATAAAATCTGTGTAAATTTAAAAGCATGAAATATGTAGGGTTACATACATAATGTTAATAATGAAATGGGTAGTGATTTTTGAGGGTAGTTATAGTGCCTTAGTTTTGACATTGTGGGGACATATATGAGATGAAATGTGATAACCTATTGTGAATCCATCGTATATAAATTTGTTAATAATATTTTATTTGTACAAATATATGTGTTTGGAATTGTAGATTAATTTATACTTGATTAATTTTATTGTTAGAGGATATGTTTACATTAATGTAATTTTTCCTCCAACCATGGTACAAGTGTCCCTACTAGTATTGGGTGTATAGCCGATAGAGAATTTCTAAGAGCAATTTTCTCAAGTTTTTTTGATTATGGAGATGGACCCACGTCATCAAATGAATAATATTTTTATGTTGAAATGTTAGTTCTTGTTACAAAACCCTCTAAACCTCATCAATGATGGTGGACTTAAGGAAGCTATGTTTTGCATTGAGTCTATCCAGATCAACATTGACCATATAGAGACTCGTGATGAGAAAAGATATATGTGGGGTTCTTATATGTTACGTGGTCAACTAAATAACATATGGGATATTTAGTCTTGGGATTAGAAATTATAGTGAAGAGTATGGATTTAATGTCTAAAGAAATTATGAGAACACATTTACCTAGAAAAAACATAAATGATAGATAATAATATTTTATAAAATTTGACCTCAGAGAGTATGTTAGTGATAAAAAATTCTTGTCTCTTTTTTAACATATAGAAATTTCATTCTGCACTTTTAATATATGAGGAATGCGTAGAAGGAAATTTTCCAAATGGATATAAATGTGATATCAAATCACAGCTTAATATCATTCATCAAAATATGTTTTTTAAGCTAGTGAATCAAGATTTTATTTCTAAGAGGATCCTAATGGAGTCTTCTAGTGGATTGTATGTGTTTCTTCCAAACAACCGGAGGTACATATTCCAAGGGTTTGAAGAATCACATTGATAATGTTACAAGTTTAGTGGAATTAAAAATTGTAATATGGAAGGATCAACTATTTAGGGACATAATTGAGTTCACTCACATCACTGTAGTATGTTATGTCACTATTGTAACTAGTGACACTAACCACTTGAAAAGATCCAATCATGTTGAAATATGAAGAATATATACTGGTAATTTATTAAACCATGAATTATGGGTATGTATAGGGGAGATATATTTAACCATTGTATAAGGATGGGGTCTTAACCACCATATAGTTAGGGTGTTCGAGTACTAATAGTTGTTCATGTCAAGGGAGAGGACATGTTACAATAGGGAAAGAGAACCCATAACAACAATGTAATAAGACATATGGGTTGCATTATAAAACATATGGTAGAGGGGAAGAACGGTTGCATTCAATTCATCCTAAAATTATGGATTCAGAGTATACTCAATTGATTTTAAGAGGTACTATTCTTGTAGATTATATAACTGATATCACTTTTTTTTATTCATGATCCATTAATTAATTAATATATACTTAAATTGTGAACAGTTTGACCCTAACACTAGATATTGTGGGTGGGGTATTAATGATCAATATACCATTAGGGGTATAGCTGAAGGACATCTTTTTATGAAAGGGATCTCCTCTCAAGGATAGTGAGTATCATTACCTTTATTATCTTGACAAACAAGACATGTATGGTTTTTAATTCATTTCTGATATGGAATTATTGGTATCATATCATGACCACATCAATTGATATGCTATGATATTAAGCATTGCATATCCTAATGGTAACTATTCTGATTATCAATGATAATTTGAAAACAATGTAGGTTATGTAGAGCTAGTTCATCAGCAACTGGGTAAGCTCACCACCTAGGTTTTATGTCTTGGTTTGGTTGATGGATGAGTAAAGAAATATGTATTTCCACTTTTAGTGTTCCATTTTAAGAAATTATTTCATGATGACTTCTCATGCCATCCAACTGAGAGAGATGTTTTGTTTAAAATTGAGCTAATGCCTGGAGTTGAACCGGTTTCAATATATATTTCCAAATGGTACCGACAGAGATTCAAGAATATGAAAATTAACTTGACAATTTGATGGATAATGGATTTATATATCCTATTACATCAACTTGGGGATCACTTATTTTGATTTCTATGAATTTTGTTGTGCACTGTGTTGCATTTGTTGTCAATAAGGTGTCAAGGATTGAATGGATGAAAAGGAATGTCAATATGTGAATGACAGAGGATGTGATGGTGAAGGTGATGTTGTTAATAAGATGTCAAGGATTGAGTGGATATGTGACTGAGAAGGTGATGGTGATTGTTGGAGAATGACCATGGTACTAAGAATCATTTCACATAGGAGAATCACTAAGTGTCATAGGAGGTAATTGTTGAAACACTCTCCACACCAAATCAGACGATTGTAGAGCTAATCTTAATGTTCCACGACTTGTATCAAGGAGATACAATGTCACAACATTGTTAGAAGTCCATGCATTGTCATCACAATTCATGAGGTGATAAAGAAGTGCTATCCAAAATTACTAAGTGGATGAGGAATGAAGAAGGGTTCCATCCACAATCACTAAGTGGATGAATTGAAGAAGTTCCATTCATATCTACTAAGTGGTTGAGGGATGAAGTGAAAATGAACCATCCACAGCTACTAAGTGGATGTAGTGGTTTGAAGAAGAACATGCACTATCTCTTAGTTCATGAGGATTTGAAGATGATCCAACCTCATCTATAATTGGATCATTGAAGAACATTGAAAATTAGGTGATTCTAAATTTATGGTTGATGAAGATAGTTGAGAGATCCTTGGGAATCCCATTCTTTAATAGAAGAAGAATAAATGTTGGAGAGGAGAAGAGGAATTCTAAAGATGAAGAGGAGGTGAAGAAGAAGAGAATGGCATGAAGTAGTCTTGTTCCTACTTGGTAATTTAAGAAAGTATACAAGGAGGGAGAGGACCTTATGCAAAAAAAGGGGCCATCCCACGAGCTGGCTACCCAAATGTCAACCCAAGGCACATATGGGACTAGGTCACCACGCCCATGAGGAGGCCTAGGAAAAGCCAGCCCTCAAGAGGTCGGGCCGTGTGTAAGCCCGAGCTACGCGGAGGTCAAGGCCGCGCATATTGGGCGCTAGGTGCGTGCCCGGAGGAGCATTGTGGGCGCAGAAGCGCGCCCGCAGGAGAACCGGTGTGGTGCGATACCGAAGGGGGGAGAGGAGAATTCTGAACCGATGATGGGAGGATTTTTTTGTTAAACCTCACAAAAACCACAGCGCGTTTCAATGTGGGATGAAATTTTTAGACGCGGATCTTATCTTGTCCATCCATCTAATCTCGCATCCTATCTCAGCCGCTCGTTCCATTGCGTGAGATCCTGGCTGCACATCTGATCTTTAATCGAGCCGCGAAGGGTGTGAGCCGTCCGATTTCCGGGGGAGCGTTGTCTTCAACATCCCGATGCCCTGCTGCCGTGCCAGCGACCTCCGTGAGCCAGTGATTCTCCCGGACATCGATCTCTTCACTCCGGCTACCATTCAAGCTCATTCCGAGCGCATTGAGATCATATGGAGGAACTGAATCTATTGCACGCAGTTTCACTTACATGCAACCTTTCAAAGTAGAAACTCAAAGGTGGCCAACACAAATGAAGTTTTGAGGACATGCACGTCATGCATGGATAGAAATCAGACACATAAGGATCTTCTCGTGTGATCCTCATCAAACGGATGAGATGATACTACACAGAATCCTCTAATTCAAGAAGAGAAATCTTCCAGAGTTTTACAGTGTATTGTTTGATGATTTTTAGGAGGAATATCTCGGGCATTCAAACCTCCAATATTCATGGAATATTTTGAAGATTTTAAATTAAGAACAATATCCACTGATCATATATAAAAGGTAGAGCCCGACGAGATGAATGCTACTGCCTCCCAGACATTCAAGTGCTTCTGTTTCAAAAACAGATCATCTCTAGAGAGGAGAACCACACAACCACATGCGTGAAGGAGAACCGCGCATTCCTTGCACAAAGGAATAGGTCGAGTCGAGCCTCCCTGTGTGCTCCCTTGCGCGACAGGGAAGGAGTTAAGCCTTGCGTGCCCGCTGCCCGCGTTCTTGCGCGATAGCAAGTGGCCGCACCATCTGTGCCCGCACACTCACGCAGCAGGAGGAAGCCACCACATTCCCTTTGTGCAGTATGAAGAAGGTGAGCCACGCACACTAGTGCGCCTTCTCTTCCGGTGAACTCATGTGGTAGGAGGAGGATGCCGCACCACCTGCGCAATAGGAGCTGCCGCACCGGCGCTGCAGAAGAAGTTGTCGCGCCACCCGCACAGTTGAAGACCCTCTTGCACCCTGTCCGGTTGAAGACAAGAGGTGGCTGCATAACTTGTGTTCCCTCCATTGGTGAGAAGTGGAAGGCCACACGTTTGTGTGTGTGTGTGTGCTAAGTGGAGAGGAATCCCATAACACTCTTGGGTGTGTGTGTGTGCACGGGTTGAAGAAGGAAGGTTGTGTGTGCAAAAATGGAATGGAAGGCGGTGTGTGAAAAGTGGAAAGGAAGGACGTGTGTGAAAAAGGAGAGGAAGTCCACACCATCTTTGAGTGTCTGTTTGCAAATTAACAACGAGTCTGAACCCTTAGTGTGCACACAAGTGGAGTGTGCACACATTGAAGAAGAAGAAAAGAACAATGTGTGTGTAAATTAACAAGAAGGCCATAGCCTTGTATGTGAACAATTGAAGGAGGTCATACCTCTTGTGTGTGCCCAAGTTAAAAAAGAAGACACATTCATGTCCATGAATGTATGAACAATTGAACAAGTGAGTGAACACCTTGAGAAGAAAGAGAGAGGGGGAAATCCACAGTAACGGAAAACACACAATTTGGTGTGTGTGAGAAAGAATAAAAGAGTGTGACTCGAAGAAAAAGGTGTGTGTCCTAAAAGAGATTACACCCTTTAAGGGTTTATCACACCAAGAAGAAATAGGGAGATCATGATTTCATGCATGCACATGCACACGTAAATAATGTTTAAATCAGTGTGTGTGCATTTGAGAAGTCTGAAAACAATGGTCCTTGAAGAAATTTGAGATTCCATGAAAGTCATGCATGAAGATTCAGAGATGCCATGTAATCAGTGCATAAAGTTGAATTGAATAGAGACTGAAGCCAGACTGAAGTTAAAGACATCATTTGTCTAAGTTTTTAGTAGTTGAGAAGACCAAGAAGATTGAGTGGGCATACTCAGTGCAGGAACATATTTTCCAATCAAGATTCTTGAAGACAGAGGTCGGGTCATCCTTAGAAGGAGGATAAAGCCCGAGCAAAGCAGAAGAGTCTTGATGACCACAAGTGATCAGAAGAAGTGAGAAAGGCCATCAGACCTTATCCAAGGCTGTTGAAGACTCTTGAAGAGCATAAAAAGAAGAATAGCTACTCGTGTGACTCGAAGAGCGAGGAGAAGACCCCCTGTGAGACTCAGGGTGGAGAATTCTTCGGTGGAAGCTGAAGCAGTCCAGTGGGACTCTGGTAACACTATGCGATGCAATATAAAGAACCTCCTGTGGGACTCAGGAGAGATACAGTGTGACACTGTATCGACCGTTGTAATTACTAACCGAATTATAGTGGAGAAACCATGTTGGGGCGTTTAACCAACATGGCAAGTACGTAGGCCTTTGGATCCAAACCTTGTAAATCCTTGTGTCATGTGCCTTTACATTTACTACATCACTCGAGGAAAGGCTGAGAGATACAATAATAGTGGATCGAGGCCTTAACAAGCCATATAGGTTTAATTGATAAAGAATCAATTATTAAAAAGTTTAAAAGGATCACTGATTCACCCCCTCCCCCTCTCAGTGATCACACTGATCTAGGCACTTCAATTGGTATAAGAGGGAGGTTACCTATAAACGATCCAAGGCAGTCTTTATAAAGTGAAGATTTGAGGGAATGAGGGAACACCCTCAAATGAAGATATCTTCCAAGAATCAGAAAAATAGAAAGAAGAAACATGTCAAGAAGATGAATAAGAAGGTTTCTACTAATAGAGAAACACCTTCCATTGAAGGTAATGTGAAAGTCACAACAGATGAAAATTTCTTTTATCAATCTTCCAATGAAGCCTGCTCTAGCTGTGATGATGATGGAACAATCAATGATCTTCTAAATGCACTCAAATATCTTCGGAAGAAAGTCCTCAGGGATGTGGCAATGTGTATTGCTACAAGTATCCATGATCTTCAAGATGAAAAATTACAGCTAGAAGAAGAATCCAACTCTATGGAAGATCAATTTGAAAGAAGGGTTGGCAAAACCAACACTCTCACAAAGCTGGTGAAGGATAAGGATGAAACCATTTCCCTTTGCAGTGAAAGAATTGATGATGTCACTGAACAACTACAAAGAATCATTTGTGAGAAAGAACTCTTTGATATGGTATTTAAAGAAGTTTTCCATGCACTGGAAAAATTTCATAGAGTGTCAATGGTTTTCAAATATGCTCAACTAGAAGACAAAGTAAAAAGTATAAAGGGGCTGGAAAATTCATTGCAAGAAATGAAGAAGGTGCATGAAGACCATATGAAACAACTGAAAGAGAATTGGGAAGGAAGGCTAAGATTTTTTGAGGATGAGAATAACTCTCTCAACATGAAATGCTTAAAGATAGAGGTGATATTGAAAAATCCACAATCACTCAAAACTGAAGCCTCCCAATCAGCTGAAAGAAGAAATTTTTTCACTCAAGTGAGCATTGAGAAGGATGATTCCAAAAGGAGGACATCCTCTAATGAAAGGGAAACATCTTCTAAGAAGAAGGTACCATCCATACCATTTTTTACTAATGATTCCAAATGTGTTTCCACAAAAAGTGTAGGATGGAAGAATAACTCTAAACAAGTATGGATGAAGAAGATAAAGAAAGCGAGATCTCCTGAAAAAACACAGCAATTCAAGAGAAAGACTCAACAATAAAAAGAATTCACGAAGACAAGATTTGTGGGTCAATTTTGGTGTTGAAACAGTTATGGACATTGTGCAACGGATTGTTGGTACAATCCTCTAAATGAAAAAGCAAAAAGGAAGCCCATTCCAAGGGGGATCAAGCTAGAGAATAAGAAGCAAAATCCACAAGTCCAGAAACATCTGTTTACTGCAAACAGATTTCGAATGTTTGATAACATCTGGGATGGATGCAAAAGTGTTCACAATAATGATACATAAAAATCTCCAAATGTTTTAAATGATGAATAGAAGAGAAGATCACAAAACCTGGCTAAGAATGAAGAAGTATCCTTGGGAATCCAGCAGAAGAAAGTTGAAAATTATCCCAAGAAAATCTTAAAAAAGAAAGAGAAGTCCTTAGATTTCAAATCCATGAAGGGTGATGAATCCATAAGGACCACAAAGAAAAAATGCCTCTACTATGTAAAGACAGATCATACCATGGATCTTTGTAAACAATCCATGGAACTAAATAGAAGCAAACCGCACTCAACATGACAATCAATCCAGAAGAAGAAAAAGGGATTGATTGAAAATAATCTGCCAAATAAAGGTAACTTAAAAGCATCAAAGGAAACATGTGGAACATCCAAATATGAAGCCTCACTTCCAAATGAAATATTAATCATCTCTCTAGATGATTTGGAAAGAATGAAAAAGGAAGAAAATAAACATGCCAAAGAAAGTGCAAAAGAAAACCAAAAAATTCACATGAAGATAAAGTTCTGTGTGTGATGTGCAATAAAGATGGTCATATCAGTAATAAATGCATGACACTCATTCCAGCTCAAAAAGAATTCTTCAAGAGAATGAAGATTGCACCAGGAGATTCTAGTGCTCAGAAGGCACCTATAAAGAGAGGAGTCACACACAAAGAAGTTGAAGAGGTTTTAAGATCCACACTAGCACAAACATCATTGAAGATCAAATGTGCATGTGTAAAGAATGGAGAAAGTGGAACATCTCAGTTGAGAGAATATTCTCAACCTTTTTGTTCAAACTAATAAACCAAGGAGGTTCCATCTTATTCCCTAATCACTGGTATATAAATGTGCTTACATTTTAGGGGACTGAAGATGATGATCATTCTCAAATTGAGAATGGTATGGACAGAATAGAGTGCACCCCTTGAGGGGGTGCCAATCTGTAGAAGATGATCTTTTGAGATACATATCATCTTTTGAAGAATAAAGGTATTCCAATCACATTTTCATCCCTTTTTTCCTAATTGTATTTAACATGTCAATTAAGGGGGAGTAATTGATTGAAGAGAAATGGATGAAAGGGGGAGCTTTATCTTCTCATCTGAACTTTTTAATGATTTTGGTGAAGTATGTGCAGGATTTAGCAATTCATTGATATATATGAAAAATTTCAACCCCTTGAAGCCTAAGCATGATCTCACATGTATAGTGAATTGTGTACAACATTGAATTCTTTGGTTACATCACTCTTTTTTCCTACATCGGTTTATCCAAAGTAGACTTAGAGCTGATTTACTAAGTGCTCTTTGCTAAAGTGAAAATTTGACATCATCCCTCTCTTAGTGATTTTCAAGAAGATGCTATTCAAAGAGAGGAAGTTATGTTTTGAAGAGAACCACACCACACCTTTGCATTTGGTTTCCAATAAGGGGGAGAAAAGCTTGGAACACATATTGTCCCATTCATATGTGATCTAGTGATATTGACAACAAATAAAAAGGGGGAGATTGTTATCCACTGTGTTGCATTTGTTGTCAATAAGGTCTCAATGATTGAATGGATGACAAGGAATGTCAATATGTGAATGACAGGGGATGTGATGGTGATGGTGATGTTGTTAATAAGATGTCAAGGATTGAGTGGATATGTGACTGACAAGGTGATGGTGATTGTTGGAGAATGACCATGGTACTAAGAAGCATGTCACATAGGAGAATCACTAAGTGTCATAGGAGGTAATGGTTGAAACACTCTCCATACCAAATCAGACAATTGTAGAGTTGATCTTAACTTTCCACGACTTGTATCAAGGAGATACAATGTCTCGACATTGTTAGAAGTCCATGCATTGTCTTCACAATGCATGAGGAGATAAAGAAGTGCTATCCACAATTACAAAGTGGATGAAGAATGAAGAAGGGTTTCATCCACAATCACTAAGTGGATGAAGTGAAGAAGTTCCATTCATATCTACTAAGTGGTTGAGGGATGAAGTGAAAATGAACCATCCAAAGCTACTGAGTGGATGAAGTGGTTTGAAGAAGACCATGAACTATCTCTTAGTTCATGATGATTTAAAGATAATCCAACCTCATCTCTAATTGGATCATTTAAGAACATTGAAAATTAGGTGATTCATAATTTATGGTTGATGAAAATAGTTGAGAGATCCTTGGGAATTCCATTCTTTAATAGAGGAAGAATAAATGTTGGAGAGGAGAAGAGGAATTCTAAAGATGAAGAGGAGGTGAAGAAGAATAGAATGGCATGAAGAAGTCTTGTTAATACATGGTAATTTAACCAAGTATACAAGGAGGGAGAGGACCTTATGCAAAAAACGGGGCCATCCCACGAGCTGGCTACCCAATCTTCAACCCAAGGCACATATGGGACTAGGTCACCATGCCCATGAGGAGGCCTAGGCAGAGGCAGCCCACAAGAGGCCGGGCTGTGTGTAAGCCTCAGCTACGCAGAGGTCAAGCCCGCGCATAGTGGGTGCTAGGTGCGCGCCTGGAGGAGCATTGTGGGCACAGAATCGTGCCTGTAGGACAACCGGTGCGGTGCGGCACCAGAGGGGGGAGAGTAGAATTCTGAACCGAGGATGGGACAAGTTTTTTGTTAAACCGTAGAGTGTTTCGATGTGGGACGAAATTTTTAGAGGCGGATCTTATCCTGGCCATCCATCTGATCTCGCATCCTATCCCAGCCGGTCGTTCCATCATGTGAGATCCTGGCTGCACATCTGATCATCAATCGAGCCGCGAAGGGTGTGAGTTGTCCGATTGTCGTGGGAGCATTTTCTTCAACCTCCCGATGCCCTGCTACTATTTCGGCGATCGTCGTGAGCTAGTGATTCTCCCTGACATCGATCTCTTCACTCCGGCCACCATTCAATCTCATTCCGAGCGCATTGAGATCGTATGAAGGAATTGAATCTTTGCATGCAGTTTCACTTGCATGGAACCTTTCAATGTAGAAACTCGAAGGTGGCCGATGAAAAAAAAGTTGCGAGGCCATGCACATCATCCATGGATAGACCTCTGACACATAAGGATCTTCTCGTGTGATCCTCATTAGATGGATTAGAAGATACTACACAGAATCCTCTCATTCGAGAAGGGAAATCTTCCCGAGTTTTGCGGTGCAGTGTTTGAAGATTTTTAGGGAGAATATCCAAGGCATTCAAACCTCCGATATTCAAGGCATATTTTGAAGATTTTAAATGCAGAACAACATCCTCTGATCATCTATAAAAGGTAGAGCCCGACGAGAAGAATGTTGTTGCCTCCTGGACATTCAAGTTCTTCTATTTCAAAAAACAGAGCATCTAGGGAGAGAAGAACTGCGCAACCACTTCCGCGAAGAAGAATAGCACATTCCTTGCGTGATGGAAGAGGCCGAGTCGAGACTCCCTGTGTGCTCCATTGCATGACAGGGAAGAAGCTGAGCCTTGCGAGCCCACTGCCCGCATTCTTGCGTGGTAGAAAGTGGCTGCACCATCTGTGCCCGCACACTCACGCGGAAGGAGGAAGCCACCGCATTCCCATTGTGCGGTAGGAAGAAGATGAGCCACACACACTTGCATGCCTTCACTTCCCATGAACTCACGTGGAAGGAGGAAGCCGTCGCTCCACCTGCGCGGTAGGAGCTGTTGCACCTGCGTGGCAGAAGAAGTTGTCATGCCACCCGCACGGTTGAAGCCCCTCCTGCACCATGTCCGATTGAAGATAGTAGGTGGCCGCATAAGTTGTGCGCCCTCCTTTGGTGAGAAGTGGAAGGCCACACGTTTGTGTGTGTGTGTGTGCTAAGTGGAGAGGAAGCCCATAACACACTTGGGTGTGTGTGTGTGCATGGGTTGAAGAAGGAAGGTCGTGTGTGCAAAGTGGAATGGAATGTCGTGTGTGCAAAGTGGAAAGGAAGGTCGTGTGTAAAAAAGGAGAGGAAGGCCACACCATCTTTGAGTGTGTGTGTGTGCAAATTAACAAGGAGGACGAACCCTTAGTGTGTGCACAAGTGGAGTGTGCACACTTTGAAGAAGAAGAAAAGAACAAAGTGTGTGTAAATTAACAAGAAGGCCATAGCCCTGTATGTGAACAAGTGAAGGAGGTTATACCTCTTGTGTGTTCCCAAGTTAAGGAAGAAGACACATGCATGTCCATGAATGTATGAACAAGTGAAAAAGTGGGTGAACACCTTGATAAGAAAGAGAGAAGGGGAAATCCACACTAAATAACAACACACAATTTGGTGTGTGTGAGAAAGAATAAAAGAATGTGACTCGAAGAAAAAGTTGTGTGTGCAAAAAGAGATTACACCCTTTAAGGGTTTATCACACCAAGAAGAAACAAGGAGAGCATACTTGCATGCATTCACATGCACAGGTAAATAAAGTTCAAATCAGTGTGTGTGTGCATTTGAGAAGTCCGAGAACAAAGGTTCTTCAATCCATTTGAGATTCCATGCAAGTCATGCATGAGGATTCAGAGATGCCATGTACTCAGTGAATAAAGTTGAATTGAATAGAGACTGAAGCCAGAATGAAGTTAAAGACATCATTTATCTGAGTTTTCAGTAGTTTAGAAGACTAAGAAGATTGAGTGGGAATACTCAGTGAAAGAACATATTTGCCAATCAAGATTCTTGAAGACAGAGGCTGGGTCATCCTTAGCAGAAGGAGGATAAAGCACGAGCAAAGAAGATGAGTCCTGGTCACCACAAGTGATTAGAAGAAGTGAGAAAGGCCAACAGACCTTATCCAAGGCTGTTGAAGGCTCTTGAAGAGCATAAAAAGAAGAAGATCTACTCATGTGACTCGAGGCGCCAGGAGAAGACCCCCTATGAGACTCAGGGTGGAGAAGTCTTCGGTGGAAGCTGAAGCAGGCCAGTGGGACTCTGGTAACACTATGAGATTTAGTATACAGAACCTCCTGTGGGACTCAGGAGAGATACAGTGTGACTCCGTATTGACCATTGTAATCACTAGCCGAATTATAGTGGAGAAACCATGTTTTGGCATTTAACCAACATAGCAAGGACGTAGGCCTTTGGAGCTGAACCTTGTAAATCTTTGTGTCTTGTGCCTTTACATTTACTACATCACTCGAGGAAAGGCTGAGAGATTCAATAATAGTGGATCGAGGCCTTAATAATACATAGAGGTTTAATTGATAAATAATCAATTAGTAAAAAGTTTAAAAAGATCATTGATTCACCCCCTCCTCCTCTCAGTGATCACACGGATCTGGGCACTTCAAATGTTGATGGAAAATTTAGTTTATGTGTCAATTATCAAAGGATGAAACTGATGATAGTGGAGAACCAATATCCTCTTCTACATAACGATGTTATGTTTGACTAGTTGAGAGGATCTTGTGTATTCTCCAAGATTTAATTCAGATTGTGGTGTCATAAGTTAAGATTTAGACATTTTGATATACTTTAGAGTGCATTCAAGGGTATTTATGTAACATATGAGATTATAGGGATTCCATTTTGGATGAATAATTCTATTGTTGTGATTATTGGCATGATTATGAGAATCATCAACCTACAACAGGTTTAATTTTATTGTTATTTTAGAATATATCTTGGTGTATTTAAATAATAATTTATATATTTTAAATCATTTTAGAATAATACTGATTACACTATGATTTTATCATCTATACCCCAATCTATCCTAGTGTTAATACTGGGTCAACATGGTGCATTCCTCGGGTCAAATCGTCTTTGAGGAATTTCTTTCGGTGGACACATATAATTTTCATAAATATTCATCAAGTGATCATTCTTGGAATATTTTTTACATCCAAATATATATAGGTTTGGTGGGATTTATGTGGAAGTTTATCCATGAATTTTACCATTCAGAATAACCAATTTCCATCGTGATCATGAATGGTATTAGGATTGTATGTTCTGGATCAAGTGACAATTCCTTCACGTAGTTGGGGAATCACATACCTACTATCCCAATTTTGATATAACCTACCATGGGAGAGGAGTATACTGTGTTTTGTTTTGAATCCAACGTATGAATTTGAATAGTGATGATAATGTGGGATCGAGTGGGGGTCTATGGGTTCTGAAAGTTGAGGTCACTTGAATGGAACATCAAACCAAATGATGATTTATTAGATAAATAAACCTATTAATAAATATATTAGAAACATTACCTATTGGGAGACATGTAATGCCTCGACCCCAGTTACCCAGAGTCTGTGCATTATTACGTATCATTTGCATGATCACAAAAGATCAAGTCTCGGAAGACTGATTAGCTTAGTAGCCTTGGAATCACTAGATACATTCCTAAAGTTTATATTACATCAAAAAGTGAAAAACTACAACAACATCATGTCTCTATATACCACAATAATATTCTCATACTATCCCTGCAGTTCATTCATAAAATACTTCATCACATATTGGGAAATATAAAACATAGAAAGTGATGATCAGATATGCTCAGTAAGGATAACAATATAGAGGAAACATTCATAAATAAGCATAAACATTTAAGGCAATGTATAACTAAAAAAAATCCTTTTAAACCTAAACTTCATCATAATATGGAAAAGATAAAATGAAATAATTCCATTTAATTATTCACATGGATATTCTACTAGTCGAATAATCACATAAAATATCAATAACCACATTCATAATAATGGAATGCATAATTCCAAACTATCATAACCACATATTCAAGGCCTTGTACAAGACTACAAATAAGATTTTGCCAGGGCCCTGTGCGAAGACAATAGTTTTTCTCATGAGACGTACCGATGCATCGAGGTGTTGTAGCGGGCTCCACCCATCACTTACTAAGACCAATGCATTCCTTATATGAAAAGGTATTAACATAACATAAACATTTGTATTAAAACTGGCATATGAAATGTCAATAATTTACCCAAAACCATGAATGGTATAAAAATAACACATCCATAGTAAAAAAATATCACAAAACCTTCAGTACAATATAGAATATTTGTATCATTAAAAATCAAACTCAACCAAAAATAATATACAGTAAAGGATGCTAACATAGTTGAAAATGATGAGTAAAACATTTTGAGAGAAATTTCCTTTTTGTAAAATCATTTAAAAGTCACACATTTATAAATGAAGTAATTTAAAAGATATTTTTTAATAAAAGTGTCCCATAAAACTTTGAAACTTTTGAATATAATTATCATTTCAAATAATTCATGTCCATATAAATAAATCCTTAAAATCATTTTGAAAACAAGGACATTAATTAAAAATATTTAGAAATATAAATCTTTAAAACATTTAAAAATCTGATCTTGATAAAGAGTACCTTACACAAACCTGTAAAATATTCATTTTGAAAAAAATAATTATGAAAAACGGACATGGATGATAAAAAATGTCCCAGTAAGTAATTACACATAAAAACAATCAAGAATAATAATGAGATTGAGGAATTAACCCTTACCAATTTGGTAAGTCACGAAACATACACCCCATGAAAGAGGAATCATAAAATGAATATGTAAATACATATAAATTTATGTGTATTACAAAAATAATACAAATATGGGTAGTAAATAGATGACACAAAAGGTAATAGTGGCAATATGGCATGAATCTCACGGGAATAAAGAGAGAGATGAAAACCCCTTACTTTTTTCTTTTTCCTTGGTCAAGAGTAGGTTAACCTCCTGTATAATGGTAAAATAATTTGTATTTAATTATACAAGAATCATATACATTAATATCATATCATATATGATCTTTTAACATTGATTTGTTGATAATATCTTAGTATTATCGTCGTTTTGGGTGTTAATGGATTTGTTTTCCTGTATACTCATTGTTATCGGAGTCATATTTGTTATGGATGGGATGTATCATATTAATATCCAGAAATATATCATGTCTCCAAAAATTATTTTTAATCACCAAATGATATTTAGTCTTGAATGGATATGATGGAGAATGAATCTCATCGCGTTCATCGAGACGGTAATCCGTACGTACGTACGAGCGACAAAATCATTATTTTGATATTAAAATGATATAAAAATGGATGGTATATCATATATACAGAATCATTATCATGTAATATTTATTATTTACAAGAATTACATATCATTATAATACCCATCCAAATAATAATATATTGAATAACAATTACACCACGACGTGGAGACGGTATACCATACGTACGCACGTATGGTGACATGTCATTAAAAGGACGGATAGAATATTGAATATGGTCATACCATATTTATAATAAAATCACATTATATAGAAGATATTGGAGTTATTATTTAAGAATGGAAATAAATAATGAAGAAGTGGAAGAAGAAAGGAACTTGAAAGAGCGTGGTGAAATCATTACCTCTTGTTCAGGTTCTTCCTTTTGATTTGATCAAAAGGGCTTCTTAAGATGGCTTTATGACAAAAGAAGGGCCTCTAGGATGAATTGAGTGAGGTTTAGAGGATATTTGGTCAGGGTTTGGCCATGCCAAAAGGCTTTGACGGTGTGGGTTAGTGAGAAGGTGGAGTGCCCTTTTATAAGAGGGGTGAGTGGCACCTTAGGAAAAACTAGAAATATTATTTTATAATAAATTCATCTTAGGTTTATAATGGATCAAAAGTGTATTATTCAAAGTATAAGGTTGGGATAGTTCTAAAAAACTCAACCAATAGGTTTTAGATAGGTTTTCATCACCTTATTAACCTTATCATTTAGTTTTAACTCTTAGTTAATTAGTTTTACATTTACCATGTCTCTTTGTATTTTTTTATTATATGGGTAATAAACTTACGATAAATTTCAAAGAGATTTTTAATTAATTTTTTTTCCGAACCTTAGATTTTTAGGAATAGAATATCAATTAATAATATAATATTTGTTTTAAAAACTCATTTATGTCAATTTTGACACTATTCAATAATTGATTTTTGTTAAAGTCATAACAACGTTTTTAATTCAAAACAAATTAATTTATGAAATCCTGTCATCTCATATTAACCAATAAAATTCTTTAATGGCATAAAAACTTTCAAATTATATTTATGGTAACATTTATAATACAAATTATTTGATTCCTTCATTAATAAATAAAATACTTCTTCATTATTGTGTCATAAATAAATTTAATTATTCAATGTATAAAAATTATAAATAAATTACCATTATGTAAGAAATATTTTTATATTTATAATGAATATTTATAGTCTAAAATATAACATATATAACCCTACTTAAAAATTGTTTTTCTAATAGATATATTCTTATGTGATTTTATATTTACTTTACCTTAATTAATATAAAGTATCATTATCACTTACAAGTGAATAAATGGGGTCCTAAAATCAACCCAAAGATGCCCATGGTCTCAAATATGTCAACCAATAGGGTTAGGACCCATTTTAGGGTAATTGAATATTATTATAATATTATTTGGTTACCATTAGTTACCGGATTTACCCTTTAACCATGGTAAATAAAATATTTACCGAATTAATTATTCAAAATGTCTAAAAATAAGAATTACCTTTTTACACAATTTGGAAATCCTAATTCCAAATAAAGAATCCATTTTTACATATTCAAAACATATAAGTTGATGAAATTATTTTCAAATTAATTCCCGGTGTCAAAACAAAAAAACATGCTTTTATGAAATAATAACTATCAAAAGAATGACAATTGTTTATGTCCAGTTTAAATGTGAAATTATTTCAAATGACCAAAATTGTATTAAATGGTAAAATTATATTCTAAATATACTTTTAAACCACTCACTTTAATAATTTATCACTACTAATTATTTCGATTAAAAAAGTTTTTTTAATTATAATTTAGTAACTTTCAGTATTCATCAAAAATTGATAGTTTTCAGAAAAATACCAAAATTTAATCCTAGGATAATTTCTATATTCAGAATCCAAAAATGAATTCTAATTTGAAATATAAAATTTTAAAAATTTCAAAAAGTGGGTATTATTATTCATAACAGCTAGTTTGATTGGTAATGGTGTGTTAGAATCTTGATGTTGCGTACAATGCAAGAAATTACATTATTCAAAGGGAAACGTATCATTGAAGCATGGGGTGATATATTATACCCTCATTCAATAAATTGAATCCTCGTAATTAGAAAATGTTCTTTCAAAATAAATGGTTGAAAATAGAAAATGCCTTTTTGGAAAACCCATATCCAAAATAGGGTTTATAAAAATATAACATTAAAACAAAGAAAAAGAAGTACAATGGTCTCCAGAGATAGCCCATACATGGATTCTATGAAAACATAGATATGGAGGAGAAACAAACCATCATGGTCTGATAGAGAGTTGTAGAAAATAGGATTATGAGAATGTTAACAACAAAAAAATCACAAATTTGTGATTGGTTAAATGGTCTTTTATTTCCCAGTAGGAAAAGTTAACCGACAACATTTTTATTTTAAGTTACATTTCATAAAGTTGAGGAATTTATTTACAAGATTTACTAAGAATATAAGGAAATATACTTACATTTCATGTAGACTTTCATTCTTTAATAAAATTTTACCACAAACCCATCTTTCACACGAAAAAGAAATAGAACTCAAAAATAATATATCTATCATAACTGTAACGGGTTCCAAAAATAAATTTATAATTCATCTATCTGAACGTCAAAAAAATGGAAACTACAATATACACTCCTGGGACATCGCGTAGTCTAGTGGTAGGCGATAAATCCCAATAGCACTATGTTTGTGGGTTCGATTCCTGTGAATTTGTCTGACGTGATGGGTTTTCACACGATCTGTGTGTTTTCCTTTTTATAAATTTCCAAAAATAAATTTAACAATAGTATCCAATGTAAAATATAATCCATTCCAACCATTATACTTATCCAAAATACTTCTGTAAACTCTCAGACCAAAATTTATATGAAAGGTAAACATAATGTAGATCCTTTTTACCCTGTAATAACATGTGAATACCTTCATCATCTATTCTTTTAAAACACCAAAACATCATGAATTACCATAAAACCTTATTTATTACATTCATGATCCCATATTCCTTATAGAATACTTGATATAATCCTTCTATCCAAAAATGTTGTAAACTCCAACAACGATGGAATATATAACTAATTAATCAGTTTCAAGTTAGTTAAGAATATCCAATATAATTTATCCAAATCAAGCATCTATTATTCCAAAATCACTACCTCATTATCAAGACCATATTAAGGATTACATTTCTTTCAACCATTTATTTTTCCAAAAAAGTGTAGCTTAATATTAAGTCACTTTTCCTAGAACCATATAATCTCAAATCCTCAATAAAATAGTACTGCATTATAATCCTCATTTATCTCCATAATTCATATAACTAGTATACTGTAGATACCAAACGGAAATTAAATAATTCTATAATAACAACATAAGAACACTAGTCATTCATCTTCATCTGATGTAGTATCATAACATTATTATTATCCAATAACATCAATTGTGGTATGTAACACCCCAAGATTTCATAGTGTGTTACTTCTTCAAAATAATTCAATAACTTTCACTACATGCAACACGAAGTTCAAGTACACCATGACTTACCAAACAATCCTTTCAAAAGAGGTTATGAATAGTATTAGATAAATTTTAATGTTTATGTAATCCTTATAATTTTAGAATCCATATTATGAGTTTCTTAGATATAATGCCAGAACAAATTCATTTCCAGTATTGCACTTTTATCAACTTTAATAGTGAACCCTTTTTAAATACTATATTTTAAACTTTTTGACTAAATGGAGACATCAAAAATTTAAAATGAAACATCCCAAGCTTCTACAGTATGCTTCTCTTTGAATAATGTGATAGCGTGTGTTGTACGCAACACCGAGTTCTAACAACCAATTAAACTAGCCGTTATGAATAGTAATAACTACTTTTTGAAATTATATATATTTTATATTTCAAAATGGACTTTATTTTTGGATTCAGAATATCAAAATTAGCCTAGGGTGAAATTTTGGTACTTTTCGGATAACTTTTATATTTTGATGAATAGTGAAAATTACTAAATTTTAATTAAAAACAACTTTTTTAATCAAAATAATTAATATTGATAAATTATGAATTTGAGTGGTTTTAAAGTATATTTAGAATATATTTTTACCATTTAATATAATGTTGGTCATTGGACATAATTTTACAATTAAACCGAACATAAACGAGTGTCAATCTTTTGATAGTTATTATCTCTTAAAAACACGCTTTTTGTTTTGACAGCGGGAATTAATTTTAAATTAATTTCTGCCACTTCTGTGTTTTGAATTTAGGAAAATGGATTACATATTTGGAATCAGGATGTTCAAATTGTGTAAATAGGTAACTTTTATTTTTAGACATTTTGAATAATTACTGCGGTAAATATTTTATTTACCATGGTTAAGGGTAAATCCGGTAAATAAGGGTTAAAAAATAATATTATAATAACACTAAATTACCCTAAAACGTGTCTTAACCCTATTGGTTGATACATGGTCGACCAGGGGAATCTTTGGGTCTATTTTGGGACCCCATGGATCCACTTGTAAGTGATAATGACACTTTATTTTAATTAAGTTAAAATGAATACAAAAATGGCATAAGCTTACATCTTTTAAAAGGACAATTGTTACATAGGGTTATATATGTTGGATTTTAGATTATAAATAATTATTAGAAAGCTAAAAAGATTTCCTACATAATGATATTTTATTTATAATTTTTAGACATTAAATAATTTAATTTATTTATGACACAATGATGATGCAGTAATTACTATAATAGTGAAAAATTAAAATAATTGATATTATAAATACCCAAATAAATATAATATGAAACTTTTAATGAATTAAACTAATTTTCTAGGATAATATGATATATTAGGATTGATTTAATTGACTTTTTTCGAAGTAATCAATCTGTTATGAGTTTCACAAAAATCAACTATTGAATAGTGTCAAAATTGACATAAAAGAGTTCTTAAAACAAATATTATATTATTAAATGATATTAAATTCCTAAAAATCTAAGGTTCGGCCAAGAGACTTATATCATGATAGGTTCATCATTAATGTACCACATGAGGGTCTCTTGGATGTATATAGTATGTTTATTAACCATATTATATAAAAATACAAAGAGACATTGTAAAAGTGAAACTAATTAACTTAGAGTTAATACTTAAAGATAAGGTTAATATAAGTACCCAAACCTGTCTAAATTCTATTGGTTGAGTGGTTTTAGACCTATCCCCACCTTAAACTTTGAATAATAGGCTTTGGAGCCATTAGAAACCGAATATGAATTTATTATAAATTAATATTTCTAGCTTTTCCAAAGGTGCCCCTCACCCCTCTTATAAAAGGGCACTCCTCCTTCTCATTTCTTCACACATTCAAAGCCTTTTGGATCGTCCAAACTCTGCCCAAATACTCTCCCAACATCCCTCACTACAACCTAGAGGCCTTAGTTTGATCAGAAAGCCAACCTAAGGATCCCTTTTGATCAAATCAAAAGGAAGAACCCGAAGAAGAGGTAATGATTTCACCACCCTTTTCCAAGTTCCTTTCTTCTTCCACTTCCTCTTTCTTTGTTATTACCATTCTAAAATAATAACTCCAGTATCTTACATATACTGTGATGTTATTATAAATATGGTACAATAATATTCAGTATTCTATCCACCCTTTGAATAACATGTCACCATACGTGCGTACGTACGGCTTACCGTCTCCACGTCGTGGTGTAATTGTTATTCAATATATTATTATTTGGATGGGTATAATAATGATGTGTAACTCATGTAAATAATAAATATAACATGTTAATGATTCTGTATATATGATATACCATCCATTTATATATTATTTTAATATCAAAAGAATGATATTGTCGCTCGTGCGTACGTACGGACTACCGTCTCCACGAACGCGATGAGATTCATTCTCCATCGTATCCATTCAAGTATAATTATCATTTGATGATTTAAAAATGATGTTTAAGGACTTGATATCATTCTGGATATGAATAATATACAACCTATCCTTTACAAACATGTCTTACGTAACAAAACATATAAAAGAAAACAAGTAAGTTAACACCCGAAACGACGATAATTCTAAGATATTATTAACAAATCAATGTTAAAAGATCATATATGATATCATATTAATATATATGAATATTGTATAATTTAATAACAATTATTTCACCATTATACAGGAGGTTAACCTACCCCAACCAAGTAAAAGTACAAGGTAAGGGTTATTTCACAATCTCTTCATTATCCGAGGTTGTTTATACGTAATAATCTACTGGGATATCTTTATCATCCACATCCATGTTTCTTAAAAATGTATTTCAAAACATTTTTACTATTTACAAGAATATGGGTTAAAGTCATTTATACCCTTGTTTGACTTTTTATAAGAGGTTTATAAAGGAATCTTTCCGTCGTTTTCAAAACAAGGTCCTTTTTAACCTTTTCGACAGAATTGAGGTAAGAATGTTTTTTTAACTTATACGGCGGGTGCGGTTATTTTACGCCGTTATAAAATCTTCAAAGCTTTCCTTACAAGCTTATAAGAATATTTTCAAAGAAAATGTTTTATTTTATATGGATCTTAAATTATTTCAAAATAAAAGGAGATATTTCTTTAAAAAAAAATTGATTTCATCTACGTCAACATCCTTTGATGGATTTTAAGATTATTTGAATTTGATTTATTATGATACAAAACTTCTATATTGTATTGAAGGTTTTGTGATATGTTTGACTGTGGATGTGCAATTTTTATACCATTCATAGTTTATAGTGAAAGTATTGACATTTCGTATGCTAGTTTTAATACGAATGTTTATGATATGTTTAAAACTTTTCATATGGGAATGCATTGGACTTAATATGTGACAGGTGGAGCCCGCTATAGCTCCTCGATGCATCGGTAGGTCTCATGAGACAAACTAGTGTCTTGGCACAAGGCCTTGACAAAATCTTATTTGTAGTCTTGGCACGAGGCCTTGGCTATGTGGTTATGATAGTCTGGCATTATGCATTCCAACATTATGAAAGTGGTTATTGATTTTTGCATGTGATTATTCGATTAGTAGAATATCCATGTGAATAAGTAAATGGCATTATTTCATTTTATTTATGCCATATCATGTTGAAAATTCATATTTAAAAAGCTTTTGTTTTAGTTATACATTGCCTTAAATGTTTATTCTTATTTATGAAAGTTTCCGCTATATTGTTATCCTTAATGGGCATTTGAGCTCACCCCGTTTCTATGTTTTATTTTTCCCAGGATGTGAAGAAGTAAGTTATGAATGACCTGCAGGGATTTTATGAGGGGTTAATAGTGTGGATTGTGGAAACATTATGTTGTTGTAGTAGTTTTTCATTTTATGATGTAATGTAAAACTTATGAATATATCTAGTGTTTCCAAGGCTACTAAACCAATCGGTCTTTCGAGATTTGATCTTTCTTGTGATCATGCCAATGTTATGTAATAATGCACCAACTCTGGGTAACTGGGGTCGGGGCGTTACAGTTGGTATCAGAGGAAGTTTAGTACAAACCTTGGAAGCTAGATTTAGATAAACTCTGATTAGAGCACGCAGACCTAAGATGAACTTTGAGGATTAGTATAGAAGAACTTCCTAGAATTTTGGTATTGTAGAGATTTTGTGAGTTTTCCGAGCAATACATCCCTGTCTGGATACGAGCAGGTAGAGGCGGCTCTGGCACAGATGTACCTAGGGGTAAAACCCGAAAACACCGCTTTGAGCTAGACTCGAACGGGAACTGGTGCACGACAACGGGCCTTGCTGCACTCTTGGTTACGACACTCCCGGGGGATATGCTTAGGATAACTCTCATTTTCTTTACAAATAATTTTGAAGGGATTATGAGTATATACATCCTCAAAGAAAACATTCTTATGATTATGGATTATATCCATAAATAGTTCAATTTATGTTAAGTGTTTTATAAGTATGGGATTATGTATTTTGATTCATAAACTGATCTAGTTTATGCCATTGTTTAGAAATGGCGCCTAGTAGAAGGAATGAGAACTCCCGAAATGCACATGATCCAAAGAGAAGGAAGGATCATATCTTTCATGGTCTTAAGCTAGAATTGATAAGAGAAATAGTCTCCCATTTATTATCAGCATATGAAGAAATAATATCATGTGTTGATAAGATAAGTAAAGAGTTTACTGAGTCCTATGGATTTGAAGGGAAGCAAGAGAAGAAAAGGATGGAAGAGAGAAAGATGGATAAAAGTAAGAGGGAAAAGAAGAATTTTCCCATATGTGGTAACTGTGGAAAGAAACACCCTGGAACTTGCCTGAAAGGAATGGGAGTTTGTTATAAGTGTGGAGGAAAAAGGGCACAAAGTACGTGACTGCAAGGGTAAGAAAATGGTTTTAAATGTACAATGCTTCATTTTCAAGGAGTTTGGACACTACGCGAACCTATGTCCCAGTCATCAGACTATGCCGCAAATGATGCTATTGGATAATAATCAAGTTATGATACTACCACAGATGAAGAGGAATGATTAGAGTTCTTATGTTGATTATGTCAATTGAGTGTTGTATCAACAATGTACATGTTATAATAATTATGGAGTATATAAGGATTGTACTGCAGTACTATTTCATTAAAGACTTGAGATTGTGTGGAACAAAGAAAAGTGACTCAATAGAAGGTTAAATTTTTGGAAAATATATGGTTGAGAGAATGATAAATCATAATATAGTTCTGATACTGAGGTAGTGATTTTGGAATAATATGTGATTATTTTGGATAAATTATATTGGATATTATTGACTACCTTGAAGATGATTAATGATTTGTATATTCCATCATTGTTGGGGTTTAAAACATTTTTGGATTAATGAAGTATATCCAGCATTCTATATGGAATAAGGGAACATGAATGTAATCAATAAGGAATATGGTAGTACATGATGAAGGTATTCATATGCTATTACAGGGTAAAAAGGATCTATATTATGTTTACCTTCCTTATAAATGTTGGACTGTGAGTTTGGACAAAAGTATTTTGGATAGTTCTAGTATGGATTATTTTGGATTTCCATAAAAGGACAACCTGGAGGTCGGGCGGCAACCCGTCGCGTCCGGCAAGGCTGCGAGACTTGAACCTGCAACCGAAGGGCGACAAGGGTGTATCACCTACCACTGGCCCAAGAGATGTCCTGGATTAAATAATGTAGTTTTTTAAAAGATTTGGTAGATGAATTATAAATTCGTTTATTTTGGAACCCTCTATGAATAGTATAAATAGAATTTTTTTTACGAGTGAATGATGAGTTTTTGGTAGAAATTTATTAAGGGATAAAACTCTAATTTTAAAGTAAGTATATCTCTTTATGATCTTGGCCAATATCATAAATAAATTCCTCATCATTAAGAAAAGGAATTTAGAACAAAAATGTTTTCCTAGATGGTACCTTAAATCATCACTAATTTATGGCTTTGGGATTGTTGGCCTTTTCATAGCCATGTTCTCTACCACTCTCCATCAGATAATTGATGGTTATATTTTTCTTCCATATCCATATTTTCCTACATGGAACCCTAGTATGTGTTATTTTCGGTAATCTTCATACTTTCGACTCTTTATTTTAAATAGAGGCCTCATTAATTCATTTTTCGATGTGGGATTTCAACTAAGATATTTTGAAACGTCAAAAATGTGTTATCCCAATACCCTATGTTTTGTTGAACCGATGGTATTTCAAATCATCATAGATTGATGATTATAAGGACCTAAATTTCATACTTGTTTGTGATTGATGACCTCAATCACTACCTATAAATATTTACGTTTCCCTCCAATTATATGTCTCTAATTGCCACCAATGTTCTCCTAATCAAGATCATAATTTGGTGGTGACCCTTTCATTTCTCTTTTCCTCATATTAAGACTAAATTTTAGTAAACCAATTTCCGATGTGTGTTTTCCCACAAATATATTATCTATTTTCAACCTTTTATTTTCGAAGAACAATTTCAAATTGCGAGGACGCAATTTGTTGAAGGAGGGGAGAATGTAACACCCCAAGATTTCATAGTGTGTTACTTCTTCAAAATAATTCAATAACTTTCACTACATGAAACACGAAGTTCAAGTACACCATGACTTACCAAACAAGCCGTTCAAAAGAGGTTATGAATAGTATTAGATAAATTTTAATGTTTATGTAATCCTTATAATTTTAGAATCCATATTATGAGTTTCTTAGATATAATGCCAGAACAAATTCATTTCCAGTATTGCACTTTTATCAACTTTAATAGTGAACCCTTTTTAAATACTATATTTTAAACTTTTTGACTAAATGGAGACATCAAAAATTTAAAATGAAACATCCCAAGCTTCTACAGTATGCTTCTCTTTGAATAATGTGATAGCGTGTGTTGTACGCAACACCGAGTTCTAACAACCAATTAAACTAGCCGTTATGAATAGTAATAACTACTTTTTGAAATTATATATATTTTATATTTCAAAATGGACTTCATTTTTGGATTCAGAATATCAAAATTAGCCTAGGGTGAAATTTTCGTACTTTTCGGATAACTTTTATATTTTGATGAATAGTGAAAATTACTAAATTTTAATTAAAAACAACTTTTTTAATCAAAATAATTAATATTGACAAATTATGAATTTGAGTGGTTTTAAAGTATATTTAGAATATATTTTTACCATTTAATATAATGTTGGTCATTGGACATAATTTTACAATTAAACCGAACATAAACGAGTGTCAATCTTTTGATAGTTATTATCTCTTAAAAACACGCTTTTTGTTTTGACAGCGGGAATTAATTTTAAATTAATTTCTGCCACTTCTGTGTTTTGAATTTAGGAAAATGGATTACATATTTGGAATCAGGATGTTCAAATTGTGTAAATAGGTAACTTTTATTTTTAGACATTTTGAATAATTACTGCGGTAAATATTTTATTTACCATGGTTAAGGGTAAATCCGGTAAATAAGGGTTAAAAAATAATATTATAATAACACTAAATTACCCTAAAACGTGTCTTAACCCTATTGGTTGATACATGGTCGACCAGGGGAATCTTTGGGTCTATTTTGGGACCCCATGGATCCACTTGTAAGTGATAATGACACTTTATTTTAATTAAGTTAAAATGAATACAAAAATGGCATAAGCTTACATCTTTTAAAAGAACAATTGTTACATAGGGTTATATATGTTGGATTTTAGATTATAAATATTTATTAGAAAGCTAAAAAGATTTCCTACATAATTATATTTTATTTATAATTTATAGACATTAAATAATTTAATTTATTTATGACACAATGATGATGCAGTAATTACTATAATAGTGAAAAATTAAAATAATTGATATTATAAATACCCAAATAAATATAATATGAAACTTTTAATGAATTAAACTAATTTTCTAGGATAATATGATATATTAGGATTGATTTAATTGACGTTTTTCGAAGTAATCAATCTGTTATGAGTTTCACAAAAATCAACTATTGAATAGTGTCAAAATTGACATAAAAGAGTTCTTAAAACAAATATTATATTATTAAATGATATTAAATTCCTAAAAATCTAAGGATCGGCCAAGAGACTTATATCATGATAGGTTCATCATTAATGTACCACTTGAGGGTCTCTTGGATGTATATAGTAAGTTTATTAACCATATTATATAAAAATACAAAGAGACATTGTAAAAGTGAAACTAATTAACTTAGAGTTAATACTTAAAGATAAGGTTAATATAAGTACCCAAACCTGTCTAAATTCTATTGGTTGAGTGGTTTTAGACCTATCTCCACCTTAAACTTTGAATAATAAGCTTTGGAGCCATTATAAACCGAATATTAATTTATTATAAATTAATATTTCTAGCTTTTCCAAAGGTGCCCCTCACCCCTCTTATAAAAAGGCACTCCTCCTTCTCATTTCTTCACACCATAAAAGCCTTTTGGATCGTCCAAACTCTGCCCAAATACTCTCCCAACAGCCCTCACTACAACCTAGAGGCCTTAGTTTGATCAGAAAGCCAACCTAAGGATCCCTTTTGATCAAATCAAATGGAAGAACCCGAAGAAGAGGTAATGATTTCACCACCCTTTTCCAAGTTCCTTTCTTCTTCCACTTCCTCTTTCTTTGTTATTACCATTCTAAAATAATAACTCCAGTATCTTGCATATACTGTGATGTTATTATAAATATGGTACAACCATATTCAGTATTCTATCCACCCTTTGAATAACATGTCACCATACGTGCGTACGTACGGCTTACCGTCTCCACGTCGTGGTGTAATTGTTATTCAATATATTATTTTTTGGATGGGTATAATAATGATGTGTAACTCATGTAAATAATAAATATAACATGTTAATGATTCTGTATATATGATATGCCATCCATTTATATATTATTTTAATATCAAAAGAATGATATTGTCGCTCGTGCGTACGTACGGACTACCGTCTCCACGAACGCGATGAGATTCATTCTCCATCGTATCCATTCAAGTATAATTATCATTTGATGATTTAAAAATTATTTTTAAGGACTTGATATCATTCTGGATATGAATAATATACAACCTATCCTTTACAAACATGTCTTACGTAACAAAACATATAAAAGAAAACAAGTAAGTTAACACCCGAAACGACGATAATTCTAAGATATTATTAAAAAATCAATTTTAAAAGATCATATATGATATCATATTAATATATATGATTCTTGTATAATTTAATAACAATTATTTCACCATTATACAGGAGGTTAACCTACCCCAACCAAGGAAAAGTACAAGGTAAGGGTTATTTCACAATCTCTTCATTATCCGAGGTTGTTTATACGTAATAATCTACTGGGATATCTTTATCATCCACATCCATGTTTCTTAAAAATGTATTCCAAAACATTTTTACTATTTACAAGAATATGGGTTAAAGTCATTTATACCCTTGTTTGAATTTTTATAAGAGGTTTATAAAGGAATCTTTCCGTCGTTTTCAAAACAAGGTCCTTTTTAACCTTTTCGACAGAATTGAGGTAAGAATGTTTTTTTTTAACTTATACGGCGGGTGCGGTTATTTTACGCCGTTATAAAATCTTCAAAGCTTTCCTTACAAGCTTATAAGAATATTTTCAAAGAAAATGTTTTATTTTATATGGATATTAAATGATTTCAAAATAAAAGGAGATATTTCTTTAAAAAAAAATTGATTTCATCTACGTCAACATCCTTTGATGGATTTTAAGATTATTTGAAGTTGATTTATTATGATACAAAACTTCTATATTGTATTGAAGGTTTTGTGATATGTTTGACTGTGGATGTGCTATTTTTATACCATTCATAGTTTATAGTGAAAGTATTGACATTTCGTATGCTAGTTTTAATACGAAAGTTTATGATATGTTTAAACCTTTTCATATGGGAATGCATTGGACTTAATATGTGACGGGTGGAGCCCGCTATAGCTCCTCGATGCATCGGTAGGTCTCATGAGACAAACTAGTGTCTTGGCACAAGGCCTTGACAAAATCTTATTTGTAGTCTTGGCACGAGGCCTTGGCTATGTGGTTATGATAGTCTGGCATTATGCATTCCAACATTATGAAAGTGGTTATTGATTTTTGCATGTGATTATTCGATTAGTAGAATATCCATGTGAATAAGTAAATGGCATTATTTCAATTTATTTATGCCATATCATGTTGAAAGTTCATATTTAAAAAGCTTTTGTTTTAGTTATACATTGCCTTAAATGTTTATTCTTATTTATGAAAGTTTCCGCTATATTGTTATCCTTAATGGGCATTTGAGCTCACCCCTTTTCTATGTTTTATTTTTCCCAGGATGTGAAGAAGTAAGTTATGAATGACCTGCAGGGATTTTATGAGGGGTTAATAGTGTGGATTGTGGAAACATTATGTTGTTGTAGTAGTTTTTCATTTTATGATGTAATGTAAAACTTATGAATATATCTAGTGTTTCCAAGGCTACTAAACCAATCGGTCTTTCGAGATTTGATCTTTCTTGTGATCATGCCAATGTTATGTAATAATGCACCGACTCTGGGTAACTGGGGTCGGGGCGTTACATGGTATACTCTTATGATAGGGACATTGATTCGCGTAGTGTCTCAACACCTTGCAGTCGAAGAATTATACATTTGAAAACATTTTCTTATCCTTGCAATCACGTACTTGGAGTCATTTTTCTCCAAACTTATAACAAACTCCCATTTCCTTCAAGCATTTACCAAGGTGATTATTTCCACCTTTATCAAATATGGTAAAATCCTTCTTTCCCTTATTCCCTTTATCGATTATTCTCTCTACCATCCTTTTCTTCTCTTACTTCCCTTCAAATCCATACGAATCAGAGAATTATTTAGTTATCTAACTAACACATGATATTATTTCTTCATATGTTGAGAATAAATGGGAGAATATTTTCCTTCTAAATGTTGGCTTAATATCATGAATGGTATGACACTTTTTACTCTTAGGATCATACGTATTACTGGAGTTTTCATTCCTTTTACTCGGAGACATTTCTAAACAATGGAATACACTATGTCAGTTTATGAATTGAAATTCATAATTACAAACATGTAAAATACCTAATGTAATTTGAAAAGTTTATGGATATAATCCGTAATCACAAAAAATGTTTTCATTGAGGAGATATATACTCATAAACCCTTCATAGTAGATTGTAAAGAAAACAAGAATTATCCTAAGCATATCCCCCGGGAGTGTTGTATCCAAGTGTGCAGTAAGGCCTGTTGACGTGCACCAGTTCCCGTTCGAGTCTAGATCAAAGTGGTGTTTTTTGAATTTACCCCGAGATATATTTGTGCCAGAGCCGCCTCTATCTCCACGTATCCAGACATGGATGTATTACTTGGAAAAATCACAAAATACCTATAATATCGAAATTCTAGCAAGTTCTTCTACACTAATCCTCAAAGTCCATCTTAGGTCTATGTTCTCTGATCAGAGTTTATATAAATATAGTTTCCAAGGTTTGTACTAAACTTCCTCGGATACCAAATGTAACGCCCCGACCCCAGTTACCTAGAGTCAGTTCATTATTACGTATCATTGGCATGATCACAAAATATCGTTTCTCGAAAGACCGATTAGTTTAGTAGCCTTGGAATCACTAGATACATTCATAATGTTTACATTACATCATAAAGTGAAAAACTAAAACAACATCATGTCTCCATAGACCACATTCATATCCTCATACTATCGTTGTAGGTCATTCATAAATTACTTCTTCACATCCTGGGAAAAATAAAACTTAGAAAGGGTGAGCTCAGATTATTAGTAAGGATAACAATATAGTGGAAACATTCATAAATAATCATAAACTTTTAAGGAAATGTATAACTAAAACAAAATCCTTTGAAACATGAACTTCAGAATAATATGGAAAACATAAAATTAAATAATTCCATTTACTTATTCACATGGATATTCTACTAGTCGAATAATCAAATGCAATATCAATAACCACTTTCATAATAATGGAATGAATAATGCCAGACTATCATAACCACATATTCAAGGCTTTGTGCCAAGACTACAAATAATATTTTTTCAAGCCCTTATTCCAAGACAGTTGTTTGTCTCATGAGACCTACTGATGCATCGAGGAGCTGTAGCGGGCTCCACCCATCACTTACTATGTCAAATGCATTCCTTGTATGAAAATTTGTAAACATAACATAAACATTCGTATTAAAACTGGCATATGAAATGTTAATAATTTACCCATAAAACATGAATGGTATAATAATAACACATCCATAGTCAAACATATCACAAAACCATCAATACAATATGGAAGATTTTTATCATTATAAATCTACCTCAATCAAAAATAATATCCAGTAAAGGATGCTGACATAGTTGAAAATAATGAGTAAAACTTTTTGAGAGAAATATAATTTTTGAAAATTCATTTAAAAGTAACACATTTATAAAGGATGTAATTTAATAGAGATTTTTTAATCAAAGTGTCCCATACTAATTTGAAACTTATGAAAATAATTATCATTTCAAAATAGTCATGTCCATATAAATAAATCCTTAAAAGCATTTTGAAAACATGGACATTAATTAAAAAGATTTTGAAAGATAAATCTTTATTACATTTAAAATATGATCTTGATAAAGAGTAATTTTCACAAATCTTTAAAAAAATATTTTTGAAATAATTTTAATGAAAAATGGACATTGATGATAAAAATGTCCCAGTAAATACTTACACATAAAAACAACCTCAGATAATAATGAGATTGAGGAATTAACCCTTACCAATTTGGTAAAATACAAAACATACACCCCATGAAAGAGGTATCATAAAATGAATATGTAAATACACATAAATTAAATTTTATTACAGAATGAATACAATTATGGGAAGTATATACACCACACAAAAGGTAATAGTGGCAATATGGCATGAATCTCACGAGAATAAGGAGTGAGATTAATACCCCTTACTTTATACATTTTCCTTGGTCGAGGGTAGATTAACCTCGTGTATAATTGTGAAATAATTTTTATTCAATTATAAAAGAATCATATACATTAATATGATATCATATATGATCTTTTAACAATGATTTGTTGATAATATCTTAGTATTATTGTCGTTTTGGGTTTTAACGGATTCATTTTCCATTATATTATTTGTTATGTGAGCCATATTTGTTATGGATGTGATGTATCTTATTCATATACAAAATGATATCATGTATCTAAACATTATTTTTAATCATAAAATGAAATTTAGTATTGAATGGATATGATGGGGCATGAATCTTATCGCGTTCGTCAAGACGGTAATCTGTACGTACACACGAGCGACAATATCATTCTTTTGATATTAAAATAATATATATTTGGATGTTATATCATATATAAAAAATCATTATCCTGTGACATTTATTATTTACATAAATTACATATCATTATTATACCCTTCCAAATAATAATATATTGAATAACAATTACACCACGACGTGGAGACGGTAGGCCGTACGTACGCACGTATGGTGACATGTCATTAAAAGGATGGATATAATTCTGAATATGGTTGTACCATATTTATAATAACATCACAATATATAGAAGATATTGTAGTTATTATTTTGGAATGGAAAAAACAAAGAAAGATGAAGTGGAAGAAGAAAGGAACATTTAAGAGGGTGGTGAAATCATTACATCTTCTTCGGGTTCTTCTTTTTTATTTGATCAAAATGGCTTCTTAAGATGGATTTCTACCAAATTAGGGCCTCTAGGATGAATTTAGGGAATTTTAGAGGATATTTTTACAGGGTTTGGCTAAGAAAAAAGGCTTTGAAGGTGGGAATGAGTGATAAGGGGGAGTTCCCTTTTATAAAAGGGGTGAGGGTCACATTAGGAAAAACTAGAAATATTATTTTACAATAAATTCATATTTAGTATCTAATTGCTCCAGAGTGGGTTATTCAAAATATAAGGTTTGGATAGGTCAAAAACATCTCAACCAATAGATTTTAAATAGTTTTGGGTTACTTTATTATCCTTATCTTTTAGTTTTAACTCAATGTTAATTAGTTTGACATTTACCATGTCTCTTTGTTTTTTTATATTATATGGTTAATAAACATACTATAATCTTCCAAGATAACCCAAAGTGGACCGTTAATGATAAAAAAATCATTATATAAGTATTTTTTCCGAACCATAGATATTTAGGAATAGAATATCTATTAATAATATAATATTTTTTTAAAAAACACATTTCTGTCAATTTTGACACTATTCAATAATTGATTTTTGTTAAAGACATTAAAACATTAATAATTCAAACCAAATTCATTTAAAAATCATAACATGTCATATTAACCAATAATTTTTTTATGGAATCTAAACTTTAAAATTATATTTATTGTATCATTTATAATACCAATTATTTGATTCTTTCATTAATAAGGAAAATACTGCATCATTATTGTGTCATAAATAAACTTCATTATTCAATGTCTAAAATTTTTAAATAAAATACCATTATGTAGGAAATTTTATTATCTTTATAATTAATATTTATAGTTGAAAATATAACATCTATAACCATATGTAAAAAAGAATTTCGAAAAGATATATGCTTATGTCTTTTTTGTATTTACTTTAACTTAATTAACATAAAGTGTCATTATCACTTACAAGTGGCTCCATGTGGTCCTTTTGTCCACCCAAAGATTTACATGGTCGGACATGTATCATCCAATAGGGTTAGGACATGTTTTAGGGTAATTTTATATTATTATAATATTATTTTGTTACCTTTAGTTACCGGATTTACCCTTTAACCATGGTAAATAAAATATTTACCGAATTAATTATTCAAAATGTCTAAATATAAGAGTTAAATATTTACACAATTTGTACATCCTGATTCCAAATATGGAATATATTTTTCAAAATTCAAAACACACAACTGGCAGAAATTAATTTATAATTAATTCCTTTTGTCAAAACAAAAATTGTGTTTTTAAGAAATAATAACTAGCAAAAGATTGACACTTGTTTATGTATGTTTTAAATGTGAAATTATGTCCAATGACCAAAATTGTATTAAATGGTAAAAATATATTTTAAATATTCTTTAAAACCACTAAAATTCCTAATTTATCAGTATAAATTATTTCGATTAAAAAAGTTGTTTTTAATTAAAATTTAATAATTTTCACTATTCATAAAAAATTGAATGTTTTCAGAAAAATAAAAAAACTTTACCCAAGGATAGTTTCGATATTATGAATCCAAAAATGAAGTCAATTTTTAATGATAGAATTTATAAAATTTCAAAAAGTGTGTATTACTATTCATAACGGCTAGTTTGATTGGTCATAGTGTATTAGAATATCGAAGTTGGGTACAATGCAAGCTATTGTATTATTTAAAGGGAAAAATACCATGGAAGTTTGGGGTGATAAATTATCCCCTCCTTCAATAAATTGTGTCCTCACATTTTCAAAATGGTCATTGAAAATAAAAGGTTGAAAATAGAAAATACCTTTGTGGAAAACCCATATCGGAAATAGGGTTAATAAAAATATAACTTTAAAAGAATGAAAGATAATTAAAAAGGCCACCGAAGATAGACCATAATATGATTCTATGAAAACATGGATATAGAGGAGAAACAAACCATCAAGGTCTGATGGATAGTTGTTGAAAACAGGATTAGGAGAAAGTTAACTATAAGAAAATCACAAACTTATAATTGGTTAAACGGTGTTTGATTCCCCAGTAGGGAGAGTTAACCAGAAATGTTTTTGTTTTAAGTTTCCATTCATAAAATTGAGGAATTTATTTATGAGATTTACTAATAATGTAAGGAAATATACTTACTTGTCATGTAGACATTCATTCCTTAATAAAATTTTACCACCGACCCATCATTCACTCCAAAAGGTAATAGAACTCAAAAATATTCTATTTATCCTAACTGTATCGGGTTCAAAAAATATATTTATAATTCATAAATCAGAACATTTAAAAATAAAAAAAATAAATTATACACTCTAGGGACATCACATAGTCTAGTGGTTGGCGATAAATCCCAATAGCACTATGTTTCTGGGTTCGATTCCTGCAACTTTGTCTGATGCGACAGGTTGTCACACAGTCTGCGTGTTTTCATTTTTATAAATATCAAAAAATATTTTTAACAATAGTATCCAATGTAAAATATAATCCATTTTAACCTTTATACATATCCAAAATACTTCTCTAAAATCACAGTCCAAAATTTATATTAAAGGTAAAGATAATTTAGATCCTTTTTACCATGTAATAACATATGAATACCTTCATCATGTATTCTATTAAATCACTGAAACATCTCGAATTACCATAAAACCTTATTGATTACATTCATGAACCATTATTCCTTATAGAATACTAGATATACTCATTCTATCCAAAAATGTTTTGAACTCCAACATTGATGGAATATACATATCATTTATCTATTTCAAGGTAGTCAAGAATATCCAATATAACTTATCCAAATCAAGCATATCATATTCCAAAATAACTACCCCATTATCAGGACCATATTAAGTATTAAATTTCCTTCAACCATGTATTTTTTCAAAAAAGTTCCACTTACTATTAAGTCTCTTTTCATAGAACAATATAATCTCAAATCCCCAATCAAATAGTATTGCAGTAAATCCTTATTTATCTCCATAATTCATATAACCAGTATATAGTAGATACAACACTCAAATAAAATAAATCTATAATAACAACATAAGAACACTAGTCATTAATCTACATCTAAGGTAGTATCATAACTTTATTATTATCCAATAACATCATTTCCAGTATAATCATATGACAGGTACATTGATTCGCGTAGTGTATCAACACCTTACAGATGAATCATTTTACATTTGAAAACATTTTCTTATTCTTTCAATCACGTACTTAGTGTCATTTTCCTCCACACTTATAAAATAATACCATTTCCTTCAAGCATTTACCAAAGGGATTATTTCCACATTTATCCCATATGGTTAAATCCTTCTTTCCCTTATTCCCTTTAACCATCTTTCTATCTACCATCCTTTTCTTCTCTTTATTCCCTTCAAAGCCATAGGACTCAGAAAATTCATTACATATCTTACTAACACATGATATTATTTCATCATATGTTGAGAATACATGGGAGAATATTTCTCTTCTAAATGTTGGCTTAATACCATGAACAATATGACCCTTCTTACTCTTTGGATCATACGTATTGTTGGAGTTCTCATTCCATTTACTGGGAGCCATTCCTAAACAATGGCATACCCTCTGTCAGTATATGAATCGCAATTCATAATTCCAAACATGTAAAACACCTAATGTAAATTCAACAGTTTATGGATATAATCCATAATCACAAAAAGATGTTTCCATTAAGTATATATATACTTATAATCCCTTCCCAATGGTTTTTAAAGAAAATGAGAATTATCCTAAAAATATTTTGGTATTTGGTGCATTAAGAAATGAAGAAGTATATGTTGTAGAGTTAAATTCATTAGCTAAACAAAATGTTAATTGTTTAAATGCTTTTCATAATGAATCATGGCTATAGAGCAGATGATTAGGACACTGCAATGTTCATTCACATAAGAAATTTACTTGGAAGGGTTTAGTTAGAGGCCTACCAAAACTAAAATTCCCAAAAGATAAAGTTTGTAATCCTTGTTAAAAGAGAAAGAAACATAAATATTCTTTCATATCAGAGAAAGAATTTTCAATTTATCAACCTCTCGAGTTGGTTCATATGAATTTATTTGGACCATCTAGAGTTTCTAGTTTAAATGTATAGCACTATGTCTATGTTCTAGTAGATGAATTTTCTAGATATACTTGGGTATACTTTCATGTTCACAAAAGTGAAGCCTATTCCTATTTAATTACATACTACAAGTCTGTAGAAAATCATAGTGGACATATGATTAAGATCCGGAGAAGTGATCATGGCCGGGAGTTTGAAAATTATTACTTTCAAACCTATTGCTCACATAATGGCTACAGTCCCAATTTCTCTTCCCCCATGACGACTCAACAAAATGGGGTAGTAGAAAGAAGGAATAGATCCCTTCATGAAATTTCAAGATCTATAATCAATGAGGATGACATACCTATTTACTTTTGGGCTAAAGTTGTAAATATAGCTTGTTATATTATAAATAGAGTCTTGAGTAGACCTGTTCTTAAAAATACCCCTTATGAATGGTGGAACAATATGAAGCCTAAAGTTAGTTACTTTATATATTTTGGTTGAAAAATATTTATTCTCAATACTAATTATACTCTTGATAATTTTTCATCCAAAAGCGAAGAAGGAATATGTCCAGGCTATTATATATATAGTAAAGCATATAGAGTATTTAATAAGAGGACTTAATGTGTGGAAGAATAGGTACACAACAAATTTGATGAAACTGATCCACATGAACCTAAGACCCCTCTCTAAAATATTTAAGTATAACTATCCATTCTAAACCTTAATGTCAAGAACAATGAACCTATTATTAAGACATCCAGTTCTGGAAATTTTCCATAACCTGTTTCTGTTGAACCCGAACCTGTAAATAAAACTAAAATTTCTAGCCCTACTTTTTCTAGACTAACTAGGACCCTTAAAATCATCCTTTTGATGTTGTTGTAGGATATTTTTATAGAGGAACTCTACCTAGAGCTTCTCTTGGAAATTAGGTTGAACATCAAGCCTTTCTTTCACAGTCAGAACCTAAAATATCAATGATTATATCAATGATGAATTCGGGTAAAAGGCTATGCAAGAAGAGTTAAATCAATTAAAATGAAACAATGTCTGGTAATTAGTAGATAAACCTAAAGACACATTGACCATAGGCATTAAATGGTTTTTTAAAAATATAGATGATGAGTCTAGAAATATAGTTAGAAACAAAGCTTGGTTTTTTACACAAGGATATTGTCAAGAAGAAGGAATAGGCTATGAGGAATAATTTTCACCGGTATCTAGTTTATAATCTATTAGAATTATACTTTCTTACGCTGTTCATCGGAATTTCAATTTATATCAAATGGATGATAAAAGTGATTTTCTAAATGGTTTTATAATTGAAGATGTTTTTGTTGAACAACCACTTTTATTTACTAATCCTCATTTTCCAAATCAATTTTTTAAACATTATAAAGCATTGTATGGATTAAAACATTCTCCACGAGCTTGGTACGATATACTAAGTAATGTTATTATTTCAAATGGATTTATTAAAGGGATTGCTGATCCAACTCTTTTTATCAAAGGATTTCCAATGATGTTTTCATAGTATAAAATCTGTGTTCATGATAATATTTTTGGATCTACTAAAAATGCATTAAGTATTGATTTTCAATGTGTATGAAAAGTGAATTTGAAATGATTTTAATGGGAGAACTCTTATATTTTCTTGGATTTCATGTTTTTCAAAATGAAAATGTTATTATTTTAAATGAATGTAAATATACAAAGGATATTTTAAAACGTTTTGTTTTGGATAGTAATAAGGAAATTGATACACCTCTGAGTACCACATGTAAATTGGATGCAGATTAATCTGAGAAACCAGTGGATCAAACCAATTATAGAGGAATGATTGAGAGTTTACTTTATCTTACACCTATTTACTGTGTCTATGTGTGAAAGATTTCAAGATAATCCAAAAGAGTCACACATTCTTGATGTTAAAAGGATTTTCAAATAAACATACTACTAATATATGATTATTTTATCCAAAAGAACAATCATTCGATTTAACAAGTTATTCAGATACTTACTTTGCTGGTTGCAAGGTAGATATGAAGAGTACTTCTGGAACATGTCATTTTCTATGTAAGTCCTTAGTATCAGGGTGTAGTAAATAGTATAATTATGCTGCATTGTCTATTGCTGAAGCAGATTACATAGCTTCTAGTAGTTTTTGTGCACAAATTCTGTGGATGAAACACAATTTATTGGACTATGGATATCAATTTAGACATGTATATATAAACTGTGATAACACTAGTGCGATCAACATTTTCCAGAATCCTATATCTCACTCTAGGACTAAGCACATTGATGTAAGACACCACATTTTAAGGGATCATTATCCAAAGGGTGATATTTCTCATGAATTTATAGTCACTAAACATCAATTTGCTTATATATTCACCAAACCATTATGTTCAGATAGGTTAAGTTACATTAGGCATGAGTTAGGAATGACAAACATTAAATAGTGAATCCTCAACATTATACCTCACTGGTATGAACCTCACCATTATAACCTCACTGGTATGGACCTCACCATTATAACCTCACTATTAGTGGACCTCACTATTATATATCCTCACTGGTATATGTTACTGCTAGTTTGGGGTGTTTTAAAATTCATGTTTTTTATGCCATAATTTGTATCGTTTGTATTATATTTATTATGTTTTATTTATTTATTTCTTGATTCCTAAATGATAAAACATTAGTCTTAACCTCTATTCAATCCACCTTGAACCCTTTACCTTCAAACCTTTTCTCTTAACCATTCGTTTCTCTCGAACCGTAAACCACATGATTCACAGAATGGAAAGAGTGAAGAGACCTGTTTTCAGTAAAAAAGGGTGATGAGACGAATGCCAAGAGACTCAAAGGAGAGAATAGTGGGGGTGGTGAAGTGAAATAACTAGTAAACCGACATCTCATGAAAAGGGAAATATTAATCGAGTAGGAACACTGTGAATAATTGCTCATGCCTAGCAAATCATTGATTCTAATGATTTGGGAGGAACAATGGTGGCTCGAATGTTTTTTGAATAACAATGGCCCATATTATCTGATATTGGTAAGGGAATTATCTATGTTTGTTTGTTTTGAGAAATCTGAAAGTGAGAACAGAATGGTATCCATATTAAATGAAAAGTTAATATATTTTTCTTCTATTAAATGGGATGTGTTCTTGAATGTTCCAAACGAGGGTGTATTTGGATATTTCTGAATGACAGTACCTCCCACTAGTGACATTTTTAAGTATGAAGTTTCTTTACAAGATCTCACTGGAGATGGCACACCAGGAAAAGTAGTTGATACAGAAATGGATGGAGTAAACCGGTTGTTGTTCAAATTTATCCATCATGTATAAATTCCAAGAAGATATGATTTTTCAAACCTCAGATTCCATGATATATTCTTGTTGTATCTGCTAAGGCATTGGGTCAAATAGAAATTTTTAAGGTTTCTGATGATTCAAATTGATGACATGACCATGCCAATATCTAAGACAAATGCTTTATTCTTTGAAAATATGATCTCTTTGATGATCAAAGTAAAAGGTGTGGCTAAGTCTCATGATGAGACATTGGTTGTAAGTGACAACATTTTTTTACAAAAAAAAAGTATGTATGTACATGAAGATTGGATGGAACCCATGGAAAAGGGAATGGGTAAATGATGATGAGAATATTTATGATAAATTAATTTCTTTTGAGAATCCCAAAAATCCAAGAGATATGAGAGATCTAGGTCTAGGACCTGATGAGGAGGAACCTCAATACAGTGATGATGATGCTGAGGAGTATACCTCTGTAGAATAATGAGGGGATACTGATTTGCCTCCAAGCCCAGATACTAAAAATGTATCATATGGAAAAGAAAGTCCACATGTGACCCAACCTATGAAGGAAGCAGTTTGAGGAGAAATTATTGATGAAATATCTGTAAATAAGGAGAACCTTCCTAGATCAGATCATAGGGAGACATCTCAAGATTCTAATAATAATGATGATGAACAGGAAGAAGTATCTGAGAATGGAAGTACATGTTTGAGTCTCAGTCCTTTGATTGAGAACTCTATTATGCCTATTGAGGATATTCTTGAAGTAGATAGAGCAGTACCTATTGCTGACATACCCCTTCCTGTGAAACCTAGTTTGGATATTAATATGGGTGTAGATGACTCTTTTAAAGAGGAAGTACCCAATTAGGCTGCTGATAGTGCTGCTGTAGCTATAGTAATGGAAGCTCAGGTTGAGGGGGAGCAACTTGTAAGGATAAGATCAGTTTCTATGAACTATGAAGTGGAATATTGGTCTGGGGATCCAGGATTTGTTGCATTGGGACCAGAATATACTAATTATGATGATGAGACACCCATTATAAGACATCATGTGACTTATGATATTTTCTCAGAGGAAGTTACGGATCAACCAGTAGCTCCTCTCGCTCTTCCTAAAGACAATGTGAGAAAAGAAGATCTTGACGCACTGCAATCTGATTTGAAAACCCGTTTTGTTGAAGTGCTATGTAAGATGGAATGTTATTTGGTATCTTCTCTGACAAATGTTTTGTCATGTACTGTGACAGAAGTGATGGATGAAGTGAAAGTATGTCAAAATTACATTGGGGGATTGACAGAGGTTGTTGACTTATTGAAGCAATCTATTGCTTCATTTGATATCTTCATGAGTTATAAATATCAAGTTGATACTGACATCAACTACATTCAAGGTGTAGTCATACATTTTGGGGCTGTGTTTGATGATTTTAAGAAGACCATAAAAAGATATGTCTGTACTCCGGATTTTTTTGTGAATAATTAGATATGTAGTTTGACATAATCCTTCAATGAAATCGTAGATTTCACTATAAAACATCTTGGTCCATCAAGAGTTTCAGTTGATTTTGAACAGTTTAGATCTGTGCTTAAAGAAGAACTTGGTCAAGTTAGTACTAGCAGCTCATCTGACTCTCAAGTGATTAATACCATGAATTATATCATAAAGATCGTTCAGGATTATATGAGAGATGCTACTAAATACCAGAAGGATATCAAAGGAAAAATTTATTACTATTTTCATAGAGTTTACACCAAGTATTAGCTAGCCAATCATTTCAAGCTGCTGTTAGAGAATCTGAAACTGCCCCCAGTTACTAAAGATATCAATGAAAAAGTTAGTAAGCTCATGGTGTTGACTCATATATTGGAAAATTTTGTGGAGAACAAGGATGATTTTATCTCTACTATGGAGATATGGGGAGGAATCATCGTGGATTTTAGGAACTTGTTACTTTCCGTTCTGCATGTTGACAATACACCTATCACTGTACCTCCAGACCAGCCTGCCTCTGGATAGTCTTCTTTCACACCACAGTTGACTCCAGATCAAGCTATCAAATGTCTTAATCCTATAATCACACAAAGGAGTACCCACTACAGGCCCGGTAGTGTTTCATAGCTCAACCACCTTTGATAATCACTGGTGTTCCCAAGAATTCACCTACACCTTACAAGACTAAATCCTCTTCTGATCCCAAAGACAAATCGAAATTATGTATTGAGGATGATGATTGATTAGTGGAAAGGTCATTTGATAGGAATCATTGTACTTATTGTATTTCTTTTGTACTATTTCATATACCTTTGTCATATGAAATGAAAATGTCTATTTTCTCTCTTCTTCTATTATGCTCTAAACCTTTGTTTTTCTCATTTTTCTAATCACAGAGGTGGAGAAACATTCTAATCTGGGGAGAAAACTTCTACTATGAGGTGAAAATTTCTAATATGTGGAGATAACTTCTAATATGTGGAGGAAACATCTAATATGGAGAAATATTATAATATTGAATATATATATATTCTATTTCTTTTTCTCTTATGTGTGTCCATATTTAACTCTGATGAATTTGGGAATTATGATCTGAACACAATGAGAAATTCTATTAGATGTATTTTACTCTCATTTATTAATCTTTATTCAGTATTATAATGCAATAATTTGTTATTATCAAAAAGGGGGAGATTGTTGGACTCACCTATTTTGATAATCTAAATTATGATTAGATATACATTGATAATCCCAAATAATATATATATATATATATAATAATTATACTTTATAATTATGAGATCATACTAATGATGTTGATATGAATATCAAAATGATCATATCATATCATTGTAATATGTTATTCAATGTTTATTTATGATTATAAATGTTTAACGATGATTAATCTTGATACTAACTCAATCTGGAAATGAATTGCATAGAAAAGATACGTTATAAGAATTGATGTATTAATGTCACTGATACAGACATAGATACTGATAAATAAAGGTCACTGTTAGACAAGGTCACTGATACAAGCAACCGATGGAATGGAGCTGCCTATAGAAGAAGCTATTAATAGAGAGAGCTACCGCTTCTGATGTTAATAGCTACTGATAGAGAGGAAGAGATACCGACAGAAGTTTTCCATTATGAAGAGCTACTGATACAAGGAGCTAATTCTAAAAAGACAACTATCGATAAAGGATCTACCACTACAGAGACAACTACCAATACAAGAAGCTACTGCGACACATGGAGCTACCGATACAAGCAAGCTACCGATGCAAAAACTATCATTACAAGTCCACCACTACAAGTTCACTAATACAATGAGCTACTGATGGAATAAAATTACTGATTATCTAAACTATATCTCTATTTTTTTATTAGCAGTAGTCATATTTTGTTCTTTTAATGCAACTGATATTAATTAATAATATTAGCTGGATAGCAGGAAACTGTACCTCGTATCTGCAAAAGGAATCACACCTTATGTCAGATACTAATTAATGATGTTTTCTGGATTTCAGGGAACCATACCTCTCACCTTCAAAAGTTAATCATTCCGATTTCCAGAGCTAAAGGAATAAAAGGAATATCGTGTCACTAGAGATAGTTTGGGTGGTGTAAATATAGAATGCACAAAGAGACACATACAAGTAGAAGAGAAGAAGAACTCGAAGAACACTCATACACATAAGGAACATAAGTTCAAAGAGGTTGTTCAAGTGCTGCAAGGAATATTCTCACATTCATGCTAAACAACTGTACTGGAAGAAATGGAATATAACCAAGACACTATGTTTTCCATACAACTTCTATAGAAGTTACCAAATATTCATTTTCTTCAATACAAAGGATTCTAGAGCTGCATTGCCATCGCACATGAGCATTCTAATCTTGTCTCAATATTATTTCTCTACATTGATCATTTTTATTACATTACGAGCAATGTGTGTGCTTCTGTCTATTTGGACACACACTGACTCCTAGGCTGAACTAGGTGATACTAAAATCCTCACACCAAATTATTTACACCTTTGTGTATCCCACGTAAAACTGTGTTAGAGGTCTGAGGGCATGGACAAACTATGTGCTATTGTTGTTTCATTCCCACATAGAACTGTGGTAGAGGTCTGAGGAACTAGATAGTCTGATTACTGTTGTAAAGCCCGATCTAGGGTGTGGATCAAAGTTCTATATAAATTTTTTGATAGGAATATGTCTCATATTGAGACTGAACCTCTTGTTTAAAACTATTGTGCATCGTTGTTTAGTTAAATTTATTTTCAATATCCACCGCTAATTACATTAATTCAAATCTGTTTTAAAGTAACTCTGATAGTTGAACAAGCAAGTGTTTTTAATTTTTGTGAAACATTATGTTTGTTTCAAAAACTAACTTAATCATCATATTAAGTTAACTGAGAAATTATCAATCTTTAAAAAACTAAATTAACACATACAATATTTATAAATTCACTACAGTTTAACTTGTTTCTTGAATTGAAGGAATTCAATATAAATATATTAAATTGAACTTTTTAATTGGAACTCAATTCACCCCCTCTAGATTATCCATTCCGACCAACATTAATAAATACATACATCCTGATAGAAGCCAATGATTTCCAATAATTCGTAGATTCCAACCAATTCTCGAATTTCTAGAATGCCCAATACCATACATCATAAAAGATTCCAACAGAACATAGATCCCATGTGGAACTCTATCCTCTATTGAGATAATTACACGAGAGACTAAAAATGGATGGGTAATCATGAATTTAAGACTTACAAGATATATAATCATTATATATCTTGTATTGAGTCTATATGGAGCTATTTAATAAGAATTCCTTCTCTTAACAGGATTAGAAAATGTTGTTTCCTATAATATACATTTCCACTTAAACATGGTCGAATGAAAACTAAAAAGAATAAGGTGGAAGATTATTATTAGATGGTAGAATGATGGAATCTTCTCTATGTTTGATGTTATACTATCATAATATTTTTGACATTGGTTAATTCTATATCTATAGTTATTGGAATACTTTAGGATTCCCTCTTGAGGGATAATGTGATGTCGAATATGATATTCAACATTTCATGCAATTTATGTTATTCTCCAAACTACAGTCATCATAGACCATGTTTGTTTGTTATGATTTATTTTATCCTAATTTAAATATAACACATCAATTATATTTTAGAAATATGGCAGTTTTGGGTGAGACACAATCCACTTTTCAAACCAATAAGCTCTAAATCCCAAACCGTAATGTGCTTCAGCTTCTATGAAAATGGCCATTTTTTAAGTGGGAATAATTAAATAAATAAAATGAATAAATGATTTTAGGAAAATTAAACTCTATGGTTGAGGGATTTTTCTATGAAAAATTGTCTATTTACCAAGGAAATTTCAATAGGAAGAAGGCACTCTATGGGTAACCTTGGAGAAGATCTCTTGGAAAGTGTAAAATGAGTCAGTTTTGAAACATTATTTAGTGTTGGACCTTATCTAGGTACACTAATAAACCATAAAAAATTCCCAAATAATTCAATTGGGAAAACATATTCCTAATAATGGATTCATCTCTATGTTTATTGGATCCCATTTTGATAGGTGATATTTTGTTGAGTCGAAAAAACTTTCACACGGAAGATCAAAATTCTTTTTTTGTATACATTGGTTAACTGGTAATCATTTATAATATTTAAAATGTTAAATTAGAATGGGACACAATGTTCCCTATATTCCTACAACGATTTATCACTAAAAAAGTCACTTATTCATATATCACTTCCTTAAAGAACCAAATATCCCTTGAAAAGCATCCCTGTAAATGAATTTTCATTTCATGGATTAGATATCCTTTTTAAACATCATAAGAAATTTTTTTATTTTCTTGGTGAGTTTTTTTTCAAATCACCAAAAAATAAATTTTTGTTTATGAAGTTTGGTGTTTTTTTCAACACCACATGACAATTATTTTTCATTTAGGGTGATATGTCTTTTTTGGTTCCATTCAAAAAGATATATCATTATACATGGAAGTGTTTCTTTCACCACCCCACAATATAAAATAATTATTAATTTGTGGTACGACTACCTTTGGATCCAAAATCCACCACGATCAGTGATTAAGAGGTTAAAACCATACCACATTAAAACCCGCCAACAAAGATTTAGTGGGGTGTATGTTTTGTTCCAATCAATTAAGAATGTATTTTTTATGAATGATAGTTTGAGCACGCAATTACATCAGGTAAACATATACAATAGGATTAAAAGAAAAGAGGATTAAAAATCAGACTGCATAATAAAGAATAATTCTAGGGATAATCATCCATATATATATTCCCTTTTATGGACCAATATTCCCCTATCCACATTCAAATCAAATAATATTGGATCCCTGTCTCGTAGAGAAAACATCATGAATGTTTTGGTCATTTAATACAGTGCTTCTCTATGAAGAGCTCAACCTTCCCATGGACCCTCTTCAAACTATCCAACCAATCCTCTTTATCAAAATCCATTTGAATGTGTTAATATCTAACACAGCCCCTTTCATGATCTTCCCCTCACATGAAAACCCCTTCATGATCTTCCCATCATGAGTCACCCAATAGGTTCCCTTTGTGAACCTCTAGGCTGAGGCCTCTCCCATAGAAATTAGAAACGTATGATCAATCTAATGGTTATGATAGTGTGTCATGTATTTCATAAATTCCTTTGGCAAATGAGGTTATATTGGTATCCCTTATAACAAGGGGGTGCTCGAAATGTTCTTTTCCATATAGTCACATGATAATAAGGTTCCCAACCTTGGATGTTGTTTGAGGGTCTGCCCAATTCCAGATGTTAAGGGGGTGGATCAGAAATTACTTTTGATTAGATGAATAATGGTGTATCATCATATTTTCCCTGGAATTGGGAAAATTTATTCCATCTTATAATATATACCTAGACATAATTTTTGCATCATATCTAGATAGTGGGTCAAATTTAAGTAACCTGTTTTTTAAAACAAGAGGGGATTAGGGTGCTAGGGTCATTTCTCTCCCACACCACCCATTCCTCACCAGATAGTGGGTAATGTTGTATGTGTGGTTTTTTATATCATCAAATTCCTCTTGATTCTCAAATATATAACAAATCACCTGGACTTATATTTTTTTAAAAATCATTCCATTTTCCAGATAAACAATCTACATAAGAAGGACTCTCCCTATGTATCATCCTCTCACTTCACTTGGGACAGCTCCATATGTTTATGTTCTGACCATGGTACTATCTCATTGGGACTCCAACTAGGTATAATCCCTAAATCGATATTATGAATCATCACAGGTTTATATTCCTAGTTAATATCCTTTATTGTTTCCCTCCATCATAGATTTAATCCCTATCTTAACTAAGCTATGTGGTATTTGATTGTGGACCAACTAGGATACATATAAATCCACTATGAAGTCCAATTCTAACACCCCAAAATTTATCAAATGTTCTATGGACCATATCCATATTGGGGATGCATCCAACATGAAGGAACATATTACCTCTAATACACTTCTATAATTTTCTCAATTGGGATATATTCCCAATAATATTATATTCCAATATAGATACCACATATCTTTTAGGAACTTTAGGCCTCTTCAACATAAGTCCCACATCAAATATTTATTATGATTATTTTGTAAAGGTGTCCATAATATATGATGATAAACAACAAATTTTGGTCTTCATAATATGACCATTGAATGTATGATGTATCCTGTATTAGGGACCACAATATGTGGCTTTGTATTTTTTAATAATGATATATATGAATCACATATCATGGTCTCAATCATGATATCAAAATCATCTCTATATTTTCGGGTGACATTAAATTATTGAATACCCATTTATTTTTCTACAAACCAGCATCAATATAATAAATGATATAAAATTATCAAATATACCATCAAAAATGGTACCATATCTGGAGAGCCTCGAATACATACAATTGATTCTATCGTCGACACATGTTAATAATTTTTAACATAGAAGAAACCTAGTTCTTATGCGGGATATGATAAATAATTCATGAATATGTATACAATATATATGAGAGTACCAAAATAATAAATAATTCTCCAAAAAAATGGTTTTATTATCCTGAACTCATGTCCTCTAGGTCTACCCATGTGCAAGGCCATATTGTAAAATTACATGTGGTCGTCTTCCCGGGGAATGTAGTTCCACATCAACTCAATAATGAGAGTGGGTGTGAGGATATGTCCAGAACTAGTATAAGTATGGATTATATATGATATTTATGAAATTATTATAATAAAATTTTGATAAAAAATTTACATTCTTACCTTCACATCTATTGGATTCTATTAACTTCAGTAACGTGTACGTGTGGATGTCCACCTCTACGAACTGTTGTGATTAATTTTTAACATTTAGTTTACATGGATGGTAATATTGTTATATATAATAAGTTTATATGACATATATGTTATAATATTAATTTGATAATAGTGAACTATTATAAACATTATCTATCTCAATCCATCAGAATGTGAAAATGAGATTTATGTGTATCTACTACCATCAATATCTTTAAATAAAAACATTTAGTTCACTCTCTATTAGTTTATATGATTTTTATAAATATGTATATAATGAATATATATGTTATTTATATCAATATTAAGAAAAATTATATGTTGGAACCATTTGTAAGATCAAGGGTCCAAAAATACTATACTGAATTGTACATGAAAATTGTAAATATAATTAACAACTAGAAATAATGCATTAATTAAAAGTTATTAATACTGGGAAATTGAAAATTAATAAGAGGATTAAAAATGATATTATAATTATTTATATGTTGAATTTACATAATTATAATTATTTAGATTATATTATATAGGATTTCAAATATGAATACAAAGAAAGTGGGGTGGATGTGACAGTTTATGTACCAATCTGATTCTTATTCTGGAAAGTCTATAATTCAGATTTTATTAGTGGAATTATATAATCATTCTATATAAAACTAATTAAATTTAATTATCATATGTTTATTTATATTTATTTAGTAAAATATTTACAATTTTACATTATTTAGGACTCAAAAATACAAAAGTATCATTTATATGGAAAAAGATCTTTTTTTACTTCATTGGGAATCATTTTCTCCATGAGCATATTTTATATAAAAGTGTCTTAGTAATTTTTTTAATATTCTGAAATATTTAATTAATGTCATATTACCACATTTTTTAAATTATATATAATAAATAAAACTAAATATTCTTTTTATTTTAAAAATATTGTACATTTTTCAAAATGTGTAAAATGATTCGTTGTTTTAATCGATTTCAACATGAATTGAATTTCCCACTATTCTGAAAACAAGAAATCTTCCCAATTTTTTTGTATGTTTACATTATTTTTCAAAATGAATATTTTTTCCTTGATATATGAGAAATATATTATTTTGATGTTTGTTATTTGAAAATAAAATTTTAATTTTAATCAAGAATCCTTCTAGTTGTCATTTTATAGTTTATTCATATATGCCAACATTATTTGGTGAATATTTTGAATAAATTGGGATATAATATTTAGATACCATCCACCATATTACATTTTATGGAATATGATAATTTTATATTTAATTATTGGAGATAATATACAAAAATATAATTCTATTTTATAACTATGATTGTTTATTTCATTTATAGATTGGATTTTTATTAACACCATTCATATGATAAATGAATTAAAATTAATAATAAAAGGTAAAAAAATGTTTTCACCTCTATATTCATTAGTATGTAACTTTATAAAAACTAATTTCGGAATCCATATTATATTTTTCATATTTACATCTATTGTATTCACAAAAGGCCATGAAATTAATATTATGATGTCAAGTATTATGAATTCAATCATTACGAAACAAGTAATTCTTATTCAAGTGATTATTTAAATTATTTTGTTATATAATGATTTCATCACCTTGGATGTTTTATTTATATGGATTTTTTTTAGAATTTTTTGAATATTGAAATTATTACAGTTGTTTTATTTATTCTATGATAGATTGAGTTTCACACATTCCTTTAATATAATCAGATCTAACCCTTATATTATAATTCATTTATATGGGATTCATGGGACTGTAAAATTAATTATATGAAAGAAGATTCTATAGATAATAATAATGTTATAAAATAATAAATGTATTTTTATTTAATTTTTTCAATGGGTATTTGTGATTCAGCTAAATATCTTGTCTTCTAAGACATAAAAATTATTTAGTCATTTGGAAGGGGATAGTATGTATTAAGTGCCAATATAGAATAACAATAACTGGAACTAGGCTACTGGGGTCTATTTATTACATTAAATTACCTTATTATTTATCATTCATGATTTTCTAAACCACTATAATTATTTTCATGAAAATTTGGAATCATACTTCTTGTTGGTATTGTATTTAATTCAACCACCACGTAGGGTAGAAAGAAATAATGACTATAGTCACATTCATATTTTAATATATTAATCATATTAAATTATTAAATTAATGTAAAATAAATGTTTCTATGTTATTAAATCATATTTTGGAATGTCTTATTGGATATGAAAAGAAAAAAACATAAATGAATATATTGGTATATACTTGGAATATAAGGTTTCCTCACATAATAGAACTCTTTTTCTTTGAAAATGATTATGAGTTATTCTTGTGACCTAGGGCATGAAAACATGGGAGAAAATTAAAATTGAATGTACTTTTTCACTACATTTATTGAGTTTAAATCCATAGGTGGGTTTTCCAAATGGGTGTAGGAAGACACATTTTATAAATTAGAATATGTTTCATTATTACAAATAAATTTTAATTAATGATTATATAATTACATTTTGTCAAAACAATGTTTCTAAAAATGGTAATAAGTAGAATATATCATATACATATGTATCAAAACAATGTTTTATGGTTTTTAAAAACCTAAAAATAAGTGTTTTAATTAGATCCATTATTTTTATAAATATTATCAGAAAATATTGAAATTTTTATCTCAATAAATTTGGATTATTTTTCAACTCATCTTTAATATCATAAATAAATTATTATTTATAAAATAATTATCACCTTGGAATTTATATGGAATTATTTCTTGTTAAGACATCACTTTAAGATACATAAGACAACATTTTTTTTCCTTACTATGCAAGAATTATGTAAACATTCCATGGGAATTTGGATAAATATATTGATATATGAAATAATTTTTTCAAATTAGATAATATTAATTAGATATTAAACTTATCTCATTTTATAAAAAAAATTAATATGTTTCAAAAAATTTCTTTAACATTTTATTCTAATATTTAACATTATGTAATAAAATTCCATTTGAACTCATACAATTATTTTTAAAATGAGTGAAAATTATTTAATTAATTATTGGAATTTAACAATTCTATATAAAAATTAATATTTTATTTATATCCATTATTCTAACAACTTCAATATCCTTCTCATTGGATCCAATAAATTCTAGATTTAAATTAATAAATTATTTCTTTAGTTTAGTTGAAAATATAGCTCTTGCATTTTTAAAAAGTAATTAAAATTCAAATTTATCACTCAACTAATAAACCAAAAATTTTAAATATCAAATTTCAAAATCAGTTTTTAAATCCTTGAAAATATTTTCATAAAATATTTTATCATTAACCAAATATTTACTTGATTTTTTTCAGAAATAATGATTATATATCACTTTTAATATTTAATGGCTTAAAATATTATATTTATAGCATAACACATTCCATCTAATTCTGAAATGATTATTTAAAGTACATAATAATAATCATTTAAAACCCATAATTTTTAAATACTTGCATTTTAAATATTGATACTTATTATATTACAATTATATATATAATTTAGAATGGAATTTATTTATTTCCAAACTAATTAAATAATTATTAATTCATAAAATTTCATTATGATGTCTAAGATTATCAGAATAAAAATAATAAATTAAAATACATAAATACCAATATCTATATATAAAAATGTAAAATTGTTATAATTAGTTTAAATATGTAAACAAACAAATCACAAAGAGAAACATTATTTCTTCATTAAGTAAGTGAATTTTTATGTCATGATATAAATTAATTATTATGAATATAAAATTATTACATAATTGTTCATATTAAATTTCCCTAATGGATCATATAATGTTTTTATTACCTTTTATTACATGACCAGTATAACAAATAACCCAATGATAACATAATGGCTTCCTACAACATTCAAATATCAGCTGTAATTGACAGTGAAATATGCGAAAAATTTATCTTTTCAATTCTTATATATAATCCTTCGTCTTCTAATAAAACCATTCATTTTTTCTTACTTCAACCATAAAACATATTTGGTGTGTCTATTATTTTATATTCATTCTATGACTATACCTAGTAGTAAGGATGTCATTGGGGACAAAATAGGGGAATATTATAATTTTATAGTATTTTTATTTACTTGTGGTATCATTTCCCATTTAGCTATCAAAATTATGATCCACATAGGATTCATTTTTTTTATATAATATTTATTATAATATATATATAATATTAGTATTTGTGAAATTCTATTTTAGTAATTTTATATTTTTGTTAAATATTTCGTATTTCATACTATTATTTTATTAAATTAAAAAAATATATTTAATTACGAGAAAATATATTTTTAAAAAATTAGACAGATTCTAAAATAATTGATGTCATAAAATTTATCACTTAAAGTGTTTCTACTCATATCATGGGTTTTATAGTATTTGTTCACATGAAAATGTATTCAAATGGTACCTATGTATCCATTATAAATATATGGTGTGGGATTCTAATAGTAGTATATATTATTACTCATTAATTATCTCCTTTGTATATATATTGTGAACCATTATAAAAAATACATTGATATTACATCAGTTTTTATGTATATTTAGCACATTAAAAAACTAAACTCCCAAAGACTATAATAGCTTAGTGTCTTTTGAATCATTAAGCACAATATTATAAATTTGTGAAATATCTATAATATTTCCTGCTAATATCTTCTCATTTAGAAATTCTATATAAACCCTTTCATCATAACGCGGGGAATGGAAACATAAAAAAAGGGGAGAACATATTATTAGTAAGGTTAAATAATTAATATATGTAAGAATAACATCATCATAAATGTATGTGAACATGACAATAGTATTTGAAGATCATACCATGTATATAAAATATCATATAGGTGATTCTTGGTATAATTATTATAATTCCACAAAACATTAATAATAAAGGAATCAACAGCATAATCCACGAGAGTATAACATATTAATAAGACATAGAATATTTTTTTATACATAAAAGCATTAAAAAATATTATGTCAATGATACCAACTTAGAAATTCTTAAAATGTTAGTATTATTCTAATCACCCATGTACCAACATTCAGATTGGGATAAAACCCATGTAATCACTTGTTTTATGGCTTGTGTTGCAACTAGTGTGCCCACTAATATTTGTTCTTGGGTGAGAACACATATACCCTCTTATTTTCAAACATAGTATATAACACGTGTACCCTATTATTTTTTGGCTCGGGATAATACTCATGTACCTTCTTTTCACGGGATTGGTATACAACTCATGTACCCTCTTATTTTTAGTCTTTGGATACAACTTGTTTAACCTCATGTTTAAAGGATTAGGCCATAACAAATGTACCCTCTTTTATTTGGTCATGGTCTACCACACGTGTAGCCTCATGTTCTCAGTCTTCCGATATGACCAATGTACAATTTGAGATCATATACCAATTATCATTACATAATGAATTAAAGGGAGATTTAGGTCCCGCATATCAGAAAATGAAATCATACATACATGAACCACAATATAATAAAACATTTATCATACCAAGACCCAAAAAATGGATGGGTTTTATATAAATCTAATCATAATCCAATAATGTAAATGGGTATCAGAAATATTACACCATATAATTAAATATTTAAGATAAATAGGTTTTATAATCATATAACAAAATAATATCCCAGGAAATGAAGTGACTTTCATAATCCTATTATCAATGTATAATCCATGAAAGATAAATGTGTTTCATACAAAACATTTCTACATAAAAAAACATTTAACCAAAGGCTATGAATAATTTCCATAGATGATATTCCATATCTTGAATAAACTATATCAATTGATATAAAATTAGATGCGGAAACATTTTCAAATCCCACATGAAGAACTTAATAAGGAAATTAACAATTTTTAATGTATCTTATTAAAAAATTAAACATTTTCAATATTATTTTCGCTACAAACCACTTTTAATGAATTGTAATGTAATAATTTAAATACTGTTAAAATCATTTCTTGATAAAATAACATAATCCCTTTTAAAAAAACATTTTAAATAATAAAACATTTTTGAATCCATTTTCATTGAAAAACACAATAATCAAATGAATTTATAGAATATTATGAAAATAATTAAAAAAATTATCTTGTAAACATTCAATGTACTATTCAAGTAAATGAAGGTCATGACGATGGGTATAACAACACTTTCTGAACATTCTCTTTCCATAGTAAAAAGACTTAGAAAGCTCCTTAGTCATAAAATGAAAATTAGATTCCATTTAAAACTATTATTATTAACATTTAAAATCAGGGGTAAAAATTTCATTTCCGTATATTAGTGAAAGAGTTTTTAATATAACTTAGAAAACATGTGTAATTGAATAAATCAAATTTTTGATCAAGGAGGGAAATAAATTTGGAGTTTCAATAAACACATTATTAATTATATTAAGTAAAATTGAATGGAAATAATGGTATTGATACATAGAAATATGATAGATACATAGAGTATAAAATATTTCATTTTTTTTCTAGGTGTATTTATCATATTATTTAATCAATGTCCACATGATCATAAACAATGTTAATAAATGATGGGATTATATGAATAAATTGTTACCACTATTGTATCATTGAATCAAAATCCGATGGAATTAATAAAATTACATGAAGTGTAAAATAAGATTAATTAATGTGATTAATGATATCAAATTTTAATGGTTTATATATAAACCTCATATAAAAATATTGGCTCATAACAGGTCTTGTATCTTAATGAAGGAAAATTGGATACAATTTACATTACCGAATTGGTATCTTTTGGAAAATAATCCCCATTAATGAAATAACATTAAATGGATATTTAAATACCCATAAATTAATGTATTATAATCATAGAATAAATTATTTTTAATTATACACACAACACAAACTATATGAGTTTTGAATAAGTGATTAGTCTCCTAGAAATAAAATTGAGATAGGAAAACCCTAAATACTTGATGGAATTTTGGATCCTGATCCACATGAAATAATAACAATAACTGAAACATATAATATGATCAACTAAATGTAGTTCATTATATAACATCTTTTGAGGTAGTATACTCACAACAATAAATTAAATGTTGGTGAATATGACATGTATCACATGAATATAATAATGTTAAATGAAATTACCTTACCTTATGTTTTTAATTTTTTTAAACATTAAAAACAATTGTATAATATATAAAATATCATTATCAATCATCCATAGAAATATATTCTTATATATATCATGATAAATTATTTTATTATGACTTTATATTACCGGATTAATAAAAATTCCATGTTATTGTTATGTTCTGATAATACACTCCTGGTTTTTCATATATTTTTTCACATTATATTATAGATACTATTACATAGATCATGTGTTCATTATTTTTAAAATTTAAAAGATTGTAAAATTATATAATATATTATTTATATCTATATTTCTAATAATATATAAAAGATAGAAATATAAAATGTAATACAATGTTCATGGAGAAGGTAGGTCGTTCATTCGAATGAATGTTGTCCCCATTTTCTTGTTGTATCCAAACAATGCATGTAAGTGAAATATATTTATATTAATATATGTTATAAATAAAATGAATATTGTTTTTCATATATATCATATATGTTCACTAAAACCATCCTTAATATATTTCCTATGATGTTTGAATGAATCAGATCGCTTTGAGGATGAGGTACTTCACAGGTCCACAATTGATGTAATAATATTTACAAAAAAGAAAAGAAAGAAAGTATGTTTTATTTAATAATTCCAGAAGCACTAATAAATAATAAATATGATATATATATATATATATATATATTAAAAATATGTATTTCCTTCATAATTCCCAACCATGATAGGTAGTAATAAAAAAACAAACTACATTGTTCCATGATGTCGTAGTATGTTGTACATGTGTTTGGTAAGTTTGTTACAAAATAGGTGTACATTTATATAAGTGTTGGTAGAACCCTTAGAATATTAAATCTCTGTATATTTTAGATTATGATGTCATTATATAATAATAGATTAAGAATAAATTAATTGGTGGATAAATAAATAAAATAAAAATTCTTGTTGAAGAATTTTACCTCATTTTCACGTAACTCCAACTACTTTTCAACAAATGGAGTAGATGGTAGGATTTATTCCCCAATTGAGACTCCATGTATTATAGTAAGTCTTATTAAAGATTATTTGTAATGATTTTGGTCTATACAATGGTTATTAGATGTCTGAATATGTTAGGGGGTGAGTACCCTTTTTAGTAAAGGATTGGAATTCTAGTAAATATAAAAAGGTAAACAATATTGGGAGGTCTCCCTTACATCCTATGTATCCTATAATTGGGTGTTTTAGATACATGGGGTTATATAGTATAAATATATCCCTAAAATTTCTTTTTTACAACTTTTAATGGTATTATTCCCCTTATTATAATGTTTACAAACTAACTAAACTCATTTTTAATTAAATCACAGTAATTAATTTTAATTTCTATCACTAAATGTTTCAATCAAAATATAAGTTTAAAATATTATAAATTATAAATTATAAATTATTATAAATAAAAATATTTTTTCCATTATTCGAAATTTAAAACTTAATAGTTGATGAAATTAATTAAATAATAATCTCATATATTGTATGAAACAATAGGATTAAAATGTTTACATGTCCAAATGATTGAATTATTTTTATATCCAATTTTATAGGGAATAAAATTATAATGACCAAAATTGTATTAATTAATGTAAAATATATCTAAATCAATTTCTAAACAAGTATTATTATATTTTATCTATATAATTAACTTAGATGAAAATGCATTTTGAAATTATATTTCAGTATTTTTCATCCTTAATCAAACAAACTTCTCATTTTAACCCCAAAACTCAATGAATGATTTTTTTACATCTCAATTTAAAAACTTATTGAAATTTATTGATATATAAAATATCATTGTTTTTAAAATTATATTTACAATAGGTAAACTATTAAAATGTGGTGAAATTAACATCTAGAAAAATACCTCGTTTAATTCATAAAATTGGAATTATTATTTTCTTATCCATATAAAATAAAAAGGATGAGTTTTAAATAATTTTATTAAATATATAAAATATATTTTTGAATAAAAACATTTATCAATAATATGTTTTAAAATTTATTAATACTAAAGTGTTTTTGTACATAGAGAAATAGTTTTCATAGAAATAGAATATCATTATTGAAAAATAGTTCTTTCATACATTTATATTTATTTGATAACCAAGGAACTCATTTAATTTACATATGTAAATATTAATTTTCTCACTTTATTTATTCTTATTCATGACTCCCAAATCAATGATTAAGTTATTTTATAATAATATTTTAATAATATTAATCATAATATATTATAGTATGGTAAAACTCTTATACCTTTATTCTTTTTTTTTGAAATATAAAATAGCATCAATATTAAATTAATTTGATAAACAACATTTACAAAATCTCACATTATTCTATTCTAATCAACGTAAAATTAATTTTACACATTAAATTTTTCTAGGTTATCCACATATTAACACATGAATGTTCAATTCAATGAAAACCACATTGTATAAATGAATACTAAAACGTAATTTTAAAAAGGATGGTTTGAACCATAATGGGTTCCCAATGTAACTTATATGTATAGTCCCATGTATGAATAATAGAGTGGAAAACATAGAAATCAAAGAAAAGTGTAAATAATTATAGAGTGTGATAATGATTGTTGATCACAAGAAATTTGGTGATTTAATGAATGTAAATAGTCACAAAAATAGTAACCAAAGTGAAATAAAATATGTAATTGATATCATCAGAAATAATGAAAATAAGTATAATTTAAATTCGGTGCCATTTTTCTAAAGGTGAATGATTTTAATGAGAAGATAAACACAATTTTTTCTAGAACAATCTAACCAATTTTATTTCATTGATCAATTTCCTCTTTTTCTATTATTCCGTGATATAAATCGGAATTTGTCATTCTAGAGGAATTAAAAGATATGGGGACCCAAAAATTTAATTATTTTTAATTCCATCTATATTTATCTCAAAAAAATAATTATAATAGTATATAAAATATCCATAAATCCTCATGTTGTGAGTTAGGTTTTTAATATCTGAATCATCATCTGATGTTTTACATAAACCATTCAATAAATTGCCTACCCTGTAACATCTATAAAATTTGAAATTACAAAACAATAGGTTGATTTATTTTAAACTTCTCAAAACAATATTTACATATATCTCCCATATATTAGAACGTATATCATATAGTAATATTCCAATTATGTGAATACATTCATTGTATATTATCCTTAAACATGGTAATAAACAAAATTCCCATAAAATCTTATTTAAGACAGTCATGTTTTAATATTATAATGTTTATTGGATAAGTTAATTAAATCCATAAATGTTTTAACACTATCTGTGATTTCATAGAACACTTTTCCAAAAAATGAATAATTTTTTACATGGTCATCAATTTTATCCACTATCATCCTCTCTAAATCTGTATATATTATCATTTTCTAATCCCCAAGAACATGTTAAGGGTCACCTTCCATTAATGTAACATTTCCAATAAATCTGTTCTCTAGGTCATTAGTATCATTTAAAATAATCATGAATATCTATAAATAATATTTTACATTCAATCCTTATACACATCATGATTCAAAAAACATAATATTTGAATTCTAATAAAATATACACATCAATCATCTAACATTAGAAAATGTACATGATTGAGGACCAAAATATTTTTTATTATTTGGAATCATTGGACTCAATAATTTATCTTTGTTTAAAGATCCTCATTATTTCCACAAATACATTACACTTTATTAATTAAACATAAATTCGTTCTTCATAACATGGGGAAAGAAAAAATAATAAAGGGTGAGAAAAAATGCTCACTAAGGGAAAATAAAGGGGATACATAAATATATCATTAGCATATGAGTTTAAAAAAATGAGAATAAGGAATTTAGATCATACAATACATATCAAATATCAATACATGATACATGGAAAACTAATATGAAGATCACAAGATATGAATATAAAGGGAATTAAGATCACAATCATTAATTCCATAACCTAGGAATATGACCTATAAATTGTGGGGTACATAAAATAATAACAAGTCTTATGTCATGGTTACCCAAAAATACATTCAAACCATGTTTTACATATGATTATAAAAAATTTAAAATCCTTGTGATTGGAATAACAACCCATTTACCCTCTTATTATCATGAATTGGATATAGACTCCGTACCCTCTTATTTTCTAGTTTTGGATAAAACTAATGTACCCTATTTTTTAAAAAATGAGATACAACTCATGTACCCCCTTGTTTAGGGTCATATAATTAGACATTTGTACCCTTTTATTTTAAATCATGGGATACAACCAGTTTACCCTTTTATTTATGTGATTTGGCTACATCCAGTGTAACTTCTTGGTCACAGCACTGAGCTAGATCTCATTTAACTATTCTCATTTATATTGGACTTGGATTCATATAACCATTGAGATAATATAATATTTATAATTAATAAATTCATTGGATGACTATATTGGCCCCATCCATCACATAAGGAATTCATGAATTTATTTACTATAAGATAATAAAATTTTCACCATGTCAAGACCCATGAAAATATATGGATTTTCTAAAAATAATTTCATTACCCATAAAATGGTTTTGGTATCATATTAATTTCATCATGTCAGAACCTTTAGGGAAGGGGTGAATTTCATAATCATTTCATACTATAATATTCCATGAAAGGATGTGACTTTAAAAGGAATTTTATCATTGTATGTCTCATGGAAGAGAAATGGGATTCATTAAGATGTATTTATCATAATCATAATCCATTAAATTAAATGATAAAAATGATTTACATGGATCATATCCCTATTAAATAATAAACTATATAAAATGATTAATCTTAGATAGGGATGGTTTTTGAAATATAAAATCAAGAAAATGTCAAAGAAGATATAGTTTTAATTATAATCAATTATTAAAACATAAATATTTTTCATAATCAGTTTCATTAAAGAAACATTGCAAAATATCATTGGAATCCTTTCGAAATCATTTAAAACATATGTTGAAAATATATTCTATCTACTTTGACAATTATTTTTTAAATAATAAAATAATTTTAAAACCATTTTCTATGAAAAAAAATTTAAAATAAAGTACTTCTAAAATATTAAGGAAAAACAGTTCCTCAAAAATAACAATTTAATCACTCAATGGAGGGGTAAAGTAAATGATGGTCATGATAGTGGGTAAATACTTACATGTCATACATTCCTCTTTCATGAAAAAATTTTTAGGAAAGTTCAATGATCGGAAAATGACAAGGATATTATTTTTAATAAATTTTATTTATTAAAACGGAAAATAATGGGTAAAAATTAATTTTACACAGAATATAAAAAGAATTTTAAACATTATAATAAATCATGGAGTGGATAATTCTACAAATAAATGTATATATCGTGGATAACCATAGAAAATGAAAATTCCTTATAGTTATGGATATATGTATCATAACATTTCATCAATCGAAGCATTATTATAAAAACATATTGATAAACAATAGGATTTTAGTGATATACTCTTAGTTTATTTGATACATTGAATGATAATACTATGGGAATATATACATTATATGAAGATCAAACCGTCAAGAAAATATTTTTATTCACTATATTAAATTCCAATGTGATGTATATATGTCTCAAAAAATATATGTTCTTTACATAGCATGTATCTCAATGATTAAAATATTGGAAAAAATTACATTTCCAACTTGGTAACATTTGAAACATAAACCCCAATGATGAAAGATCATAAAATGAAGATATATATAGCAATAAATTTATTAATAAAAATAAATTAATAAATTAATGGGAATATATACACCACAAAAAATAAAGGATATGTTAATAAGGTATAAGTCTCATTGAATTAAAAATTAGATGATAAAACCCTTACTACTTGAGTTATTTTAGAATCATTATCCTCATGAAATAATAACATCAATTGAAACATTAAAGTCATTATATAATTTTAATTAATTATATAACATCTATGATGGTTGTATATACACCATAAAAAATAAATGGGTGGTGATTAGGACATGTATTTCATGAATATATCTAAGTGAGATGATATTACCTTCGCAAAAGTATTGAATATCATAGTACACATTCAACAATACATAATAGTTTATAAAATTTAATTATACAGCATCCGAAGAACTATATTACTATATCTAACAAAATATATTATTTTATTAGGACATTATTTTTTCACACTGTAAAACATTAAATGTTAATGTTACATTCTAGGTAATACCATTTTGGTTTTTAATATATGTTTTGACTTGTTATTCTTGATAATATTACATAGATCATGAGTTACATATTTTAAGAATGTAAACTGTGGTATAAATATCATATTTATTTAGTTTATAAATATTTATAAAAATACATAAAATATAGAAATATGAAATTGAATGCACCATTCCTAGATAATGTTGGTCGTTCATATGAATGAACATTGTTTTTATAATCTTATTGTATTGAATGAAATTATATAAATAAGATATATTTATATGTCTATATCAATCATAATTCATGTAAATTTTTTCATTTATATATAACATATATTTTAAATAAACCCATCCTTAATATATTATATGCAATGTGTGAATGAATCACATCACTTTGACGATGTGGTAGTCCACATGTCCGCAAATGAAATTGTCATGTTTACAAAACATTGAAACTATTTGGCTATTATTTATATAATAAATAAATAATCATATAATAACTATTAAATATATTATATATCATATAAAATAGAATTTTCATCATATTTTCTTACCATGATATGTGGTACATGAAAAAATTAACATCATTCCATAGGGTTGTAGTCCACCAAACAGTCGATCAGTATGTTAGTTACCCATTTGATTGAAATGTGTGTAGTTTTATTTTTAATCCATTGAATGATAAAACCTAATTATAGTTAGGATTCTGATGTTATTATATATTAATTTAATAATATGATATAAATTGGTGGAAAATTAAATAAAATAGAATGCACGTTGAAGAACATTACTTCTTTTTCAGGTAACTCCTTTTGGTTTTAACCACAAGGATTACATTGATGGATTTCTTCCCAAAGTGAGGATCCTGGTATGATATTATGGATTTTTTGAGTTTATTTAGGAATTTTTTTGGTATGAAAAATTTCATGACACATATGAAGTGGTGAGGGGGTGAGTTCATTTTTATAGTATAAGTGGAGTGGCATATTTGTGAATATAAAAATGTACATGCTATCGAGAGGTATCCCTTACATCATGTGAATCCAATAACTATCCATTATTTTAAAAAGGGACGAAATTGTAGAAACATGTACATAAAAGTTAGTTTGGAAACGTTTATAGGATATTTATCCTTGTAATATAATGTTTAACCACTAAATAAACAATGTTTTACGTTAATTTTTTAAATTAATTTTAATTAAATTCAATTCATTATTTAGGGAAAAAATGTTGACCTTATTAGAATTACAAATTAAGCCTAATAAAAATTTGGAATCCATTTTTTCAAATTCCAGCCACATAATTATAAGAAATTAACTTAAAATTAATCATGTAAATATGATTAAATAATTTGTTTTTAAATTTAGAATGTTTTAAATATTTAATTAATTTTATATCCAATTTTAATGTGAAATTGATTGAAATAAATAATATTTAATTAACTGATGGAAAATTTATATAAATAAAATTTTAATAAAATTATAAATAAAATTTAATAATATAACTAATTTTTATTAAAATGAATTTTTCAATTAAAATTCTGTATATTTCTTTATTCGTAAAAAATGTATTCTTCTTATAAAAAATACCGAAAATTCAACCAAATTAAATTATGATTTTTTATATAAAAAATCACTTTATTCATCATTTAAAATATCTTAAATTATTTAGAAATAAGATTTAAAATTTGTACATAATTAAAAAGTGGTGAAATAGCAATTTAGAAAAATACCTCTTTTTATTCAAATAAATGGATTTGTTGTTATATTTTCCCTTTAAAATATATTATATAAATATTTATATAAATATTCATAAAAAGTGTTTTAAATAATTTATTGAGATAATATGAAGTTTATAAATAGAGTAATATTTTTCTTATAAGAAAAATTTTATTATTTTAAAATAGTTCATACATTCATTTTTAACTAAAATATAACCAATGGAATAATTTTATATTCATGTGTGAATAATATTTTCACACATTCTTTTATTTTATTATTAACATCCATACTAATGAATAGTTGGTAAATATATTAAAAATATCATAACAATATTTGGATTATATTTTACATCAGTAAAACACAGTCTTCTGTGTAATAGAAGCTATCTAAGGGACTCAGTAATGTGTGTAACATAAGAAAAAAATATTGTTCCATTTATTGTAATATAATATATGTTTTTCATTTAGTGAAAGATTAACATGGTATTATTTATAATGGAAGATATACAATGTTCTTCCATATAATCATTGTGATATATTGTGTTGTATGATTTTAAAATTATAAAAATGACAAAAATATTACGAGAAAAAATATTACACAAAAACATAGCGTGTTACAATATACGTCTACTAAAAAATTAATATTTAGTTTTGAAATTAAATTAAAATGTAGGTATTCTAAATAATTAAGGATTCATATTATTACTAAATTCCCATATTTATCATTACGTAATTGACTATTAGATAATGGAATATAAGATTTATTATTATGCATATGCCAAATTATACATAATTTAATTACATTTTTTTTTCACCATGGAGGACAAATTTGGTAATAAAACTACATTATTTTACTAACAAACTATATCAAAAATAGTTATGTGAATTTTGATATATTATAATGTGATACAAAGAAAGGTAATAAGTCTCCCTCAATTAGAGATTAATTATAGTAAGCTAGATTATAACATTTATGAGCTAAAATATGTGGTAGATTTGTTATTTCATTTATTTTGATATTTTTTTTGTTATGAAAAATATTTTTTGGAGTTTTTTTTCAGAATATATTCATTAATAATGGTCATAATAATATATTTTTGGTAATATATTTTTAATTTAATTAATATATGTAGAATTTAAATTACTATTTAGATATTAATTTCATTTTTTTAAGTAGACGCACGTAATATTTTCATTCCATAAAAAAAATGTTTCTTTGGATTATTTTTATTGTTCACAAACAATAAATATATATCCATGATACGATAAATTGGGAGAATTAATCTCTTTACCATGAGTGTTTTTTAGCATCATCTAAGGTTCATGTATGCCATTATGTATTTTTCAAAAATATAATTTTTACGAGGGTATATGTCGAAATATTGTGAAAATACATGACTGATGATGTAAATTAAAACCTAGATATGAGTGTTTAGAATTTTTGGAACCTGTGATATAAAAAATGGCATGGATAAAACATTGTGTTATCATATAGGTAAGGAATTCCAAATTATATCGTGGATATAAATTTGAGTTATCACAAATCCATTAGTGAGTGTAAATTTTGGTGTATTAGAGAGATAGTTCTTAGTAATAAATACATTTATCTAGTCTATTTATTTTGTAACTAAAATTATTTCACACTCTTATTTCAGAACTATTTTTAATGAAATATTAACTACTTGGTAGTATGCATCAAAAGCAACCATGAGTCTAAATGAAACGATATATAGTAACTCTAAATAACCAAATTGTGAAATTATTAGTTAGGAATATTTTAAAAAAATAATATTTATAATGATTTGATATATATTATATTTATTTATTAATTTACAAGAAATAAATATTTTATTTTCATTAATTTCAATTTTTTCTTCAAAGATAATGTCTTTTAAAAAAATTATTGAATTTTTCATTTAAAATTTATTCATTTGTAATTCGTTTTATAATTAATAGGTACATAATATCCTTTTTAAAGAAAATTTTTTCATAGTTTATTTGGGTAAATTTTTAGTATTTTTTCAGAAATATTATTTTTACATTAAACGAAATTATAATAAAATTATTATATATTTATAATTCAATAAATACATGACTTTTAATGATTTTTTCATATATGATGAATAATGGGTGGTAATATAAGAAATATTATGAATATATTCACTATTCTATAAAAATTTATCAATTTATTTTATATTCATTTTATAATTCAAATAAATTATTTTTAACAAAATCTTTATTACATTTCAATAATGACATTATTTTTTATTTTATTGAAAATGATAGAGTAATATTAGATTTTATGTAAATTTAATTAATATAATTTTCAAAAATGATGTCCTATATTTTATTTGAACATTATATATCATTTTTAGTGATTATTTATAAATAATATTTTTAGATATTGTTTTCTAGTTTATATTATTTAAAATAATTTTTTTTGGAATAAAAATTGTATTTTCTCAAAAAATATTTATATTAAATTTTTAATTGGATTTGTTTCTATAAAAACAATATATTGTGTTTATTAAGAATTATTGGTTATGATATGTTGTTACCAACACTCATTCTTCAGATTCATCAGGTTTTTTGGTGATGAAATATTGATGTTACAATTTTTATTTTCCATGGGTTAATATTTGGTTTAATAATAAATGATTATATGATCCAATGGAATACATATTAAATGAATATGTTTCGGTAATGAGTGATTACATTATAAACAAAGGATGTGTGGTTACATTATAATCCATGGACTACTGGTTTCATTATAGCCCTCCAATCCATTGGGAAATGAGGACAGAGTTGAGTAACTCCTAAGAGATAATGAATATAATTAACTATTAAGAGATTATGGGGCTGATAAACTATAAAAATATTATATATCATAATAGGAGATTGTTACCCCAAAGAGACAGTTGGAAATAATAGGGTATGAACTTCAATTTATGTTCACTTTTTATAATGATTGTTTGGGGAGTGGACCTTGATTATCGATGTGATTTAAAATTCTTATGTAAATGATAAAACATATTATTTTCATATGATATGTTTTTTTGAATCATGAATGATTATTTTTTACTTCACATTTTTATGTGTTATGTGTTTTTTTTAACAAAACCTTATTCCTTGATTTATTGTTAATGATCATTTTCTAATTAGGTTAGATTTTTTTACATTTTGGTGATGTTATAAAATGATTAGTCATATCTTATTCCCCCTTATGATAATTGACTGATATTTATTTTTGTTACCCTTACTTATAATCCCAGTTCACCCTTTCTTACCTATCGATTCTCTAGTTTATGAAGTAAGTATTTATACATGATTTAAAAATGAGGAGTGTGATTTTGAATAAATTTAATGGGGAATTATGTTGATATTTAAAGTATCATCAATTTTTAGGTCATAGTTTCTAATGACACAACAACCTTAATTTTAGGGAATAGATCATGTTAATATGTAAAGAAATATCTACTGTAATGAATTATTATTTACGTCTGAAAATATTTGGTCTCTAATTATTGTATAAGTGAATTGTTTATAGCCCTTTAAATAATTGGTTGAGAAATAAATTAAAAACCCTTAGAAGAAGACTATGTGTTTGAGATCATCTTATGTTAGGGTAAATAATGTATTATGTTTTTTTAATAGGGAAATATGTACTTTCTATAAAATTATATGTAGATATGGTTTTGAAATAGAATAATTTAGGTGAAATAACCTTGAAAAGAGATGGTCTAGTATATTCCACACATAATTCTGGTGCATAGTGAATGGCCCTTACTTTATAGATGGTTAAATACTTTTTAGGGATAAGATATGGTTAATTAATATTTTATTTAAGATCAATTATGATGGATTTGTATATATAATTACCAATTATGATCCTGTTTAAACCTAATGTTTCATATGTTTGAATAAAAGATACATGGTTCAGAATTAATATGAAATGTTTTTCATGATTTGATGATTACTCATTAATGATTCTCATGCTATTATGTTGGATTTAAGTATTATCTTGTAAAATGGAAATTTTGTTAATGATTTATTTTAAATAATATTAAAGGATTATCCTCATGAGAATCCAAGTGATATGGGATATGGAATATGAAAGATTATCATTATTACAAACTAACTATCTCATTATACGATTACAAACATAAACATATGTGAGTTTTTGAATGATACTAAATAAATAAAATATATGTTTCTTGATTATTATAGAATATGTCATATTTATCTTCTAATATTTTTATGGATTTAGGAACAAACACCCATGGAAATGTCAAAATTAAATGGGATGACATTTTATATGTTTATAAGTATGAAATAAAGATTAATATTTTTGGGGAAAATGAAGTGGTCAATACTGGGAAATAAAATTCATCACAACATACCATTAATTGTTAAATTTTTTATATATAGATACCATCAATAATTATTTTATCCAATTCTTTAATATAATGGCTAACTCCCTGAAAATAAATGGTAATATTCTATTCCAGTCTTTGAATGAAAAAATTGATATGTTTATGTATTGGGATTTTATGATTCATTTGTATAATAGGTTTATCAATATTATTCAATTCATAAAACATGATGAAACATCTATAGACTATTCAACAATATTTTTCATTATTGAATATGAACAATACATGTAATATTTCAAATAACATATAAAATCTATATAATGAGAAGATAATATTTTTGTAAAACACGTGAATATGGGATATATATAACCCCTAATATAATACTAAAATTAAGATAATAATGATTTTTTATAATAACTTTAAATATATAGATAATAAAAATTGGATATTATTTTTTATGTTGAAAATGATTATTAGTTTTTTGAAATATTAACTTATTTTACATTTGATTATATTTTTAATATTTTATGATTAATCTGATATACTGGAATGTCATTGATTTTATTTGGGGAATAATGATATATTAATTTTTTTGTAATCTTATATATCTTAATTTTGTTTAATAGCGATTCGATTTATAATAATTTTAGGGAATAATATATGATCAAGGAATTCATAGGTTTGGTATGTGACATTAATAGCTACATTATAGTATTTTGGGATTTAATTTTACTTTATTTTTTGTCTTTTGTGTAATTTTTATAGAGAGGAAATTTTCATACATGGTGAGACATATTTTGGAGTCTTTTTACTGTTAACTATTTATGGAATGGCTTGTGGTGAACTTTTATTTTATATATGGGGACATTTAAAATTAACATTTTATTTCATCAAATATATATTTATCAATAATATATGACTCAAATAACTATTTTATCCTAATAAATTTATATAGATAAAATAAAATACCATTCATGGTTCTTTTGTATCTTATGGTCCCATTAAAATAAATTTTACTTCTTGATGCAAGAATAAAAAATCAACATTCATTTCCTATACTAAGTGAAGAGATAGATGTGAAAATTGATCAATGAAAAACCAATGTACGCTAATTATCTTATGTAATTAAATGAAATAATTTATTTATATTTTCATTCATTTTATGTTAAAATAATTCATCCACTATTGAAAAATAAATCTTTAAAATATTTTTTTCCTTTTTTGATAAATTTTTGATGTGTAAATGTTTTATTTAACCCGTATCTGCTTTATGATTTTTATTTCATCGATATAATAATTATCATTATCTATGTAAATCTCAATAATGATTTATAAATCATCAATCTCTTATAAATACATATTTTCAATTGAAAATAAATCCTTATTAATCTTATAAACTGATTTTGTGTTATTCCATGAAACATTTATGTTTCACACTTCCTTTATTCAGAGGTAGTTTAAATTCCCTTTGTGTAATATGGAGTTTCAAAAATTTTATTTTCAAATATCAAACTTTTTTTAGTGAATAAAATTTTATTATGAAATATATTTAGTGTGTGGGGGAATATAACTACATAATATTTTAGTTTATATTTTTTTAAATAAATTCTTTCTGATTTTCATCGTACTTAACAGTCAACACAAAGCCAAAATGTACTATAATATAGTAAGAATTTATAATTAACCAATAATATGAAATTTATGAATAGTATTTTCTACATTATAAATAATATCTATAAGTGTTTCAAATTTATTAAATTTATTGATTTATTTTCTAGTGGAAAAAAATATGTACTAAATTTTTAAAATTTTCATTTTATGATCCAAACAAAATTCATTAAAAATGGATTTTACTCCATAATAAAAATAGAATACCTAATTCATATAAGTTTTTAATATTTAATTTCATTAAATTATTATCATTTTTAGTAAATTAGATAAATATTATCTTATGATTTATTTTTAAGATTTTTCATAAAATATTTATTTTTTCATTAATAGTTGGAATACTAATTTTTGTAAAATTGTAATTTATTTTATTATAAATGTCATGTAATGTTTTGAATTTTATTTTTATGTTAGATAGTCCACCAATAGTCAAAAATAATATATTTAATCAAATTTTATTCATTATTAACCTTAAATTTTTTATATGTTCATTGTGTGTATAAAAACCCATTTTTATGAAACAATGTTTATATGAACCACAAATTTTTCATTTAATAAATTAAATTATAATATATTGAATAATGGTATTAAATAAAAATATATATACAAAACTAAAAAAAATATTAATAAAATAATTTTAAGGTTTATATATGGAATAATTTTAAAATTTAATTATACTTTTAGCTGATAAAGGATTTTTTCTAAAATGGGTTTTCATTAAAGGTATTAATATTATTTGAAATTAAATTCAACCAAATATTGGAATTTATTTTCATATAATTGTATATATCTTTTTAAACATAATAAATAATATAATTTTATATGGTTAATATAATTTATTGTTAAAGATAATAGTTAAAACAGTATAAATTTATTACACTAATTTGGGTTGAAATGGGTTTACTGGGCATGTTAAACTAATAGATAATGGTAGGATTTCCACCCAAAAATATTTAATTGTATTTTTATGATGATTAATAGAAATTATATTATCTTATTATTTAATAAATGTTCACTTGGATCTACTTTCCCATGAAAACGATGATATTTCATTGAAATACATTACAAATTTCCATGTATGTTCCTACTCTCAATTATGAAAAGATACACCATATACTCCCTCATTAACTACATTTAAGTCTTATATCATGGAAAATTCCAAATGAAAAACCACATAAAATATTTATTTCATCAAATGTATTTTTTCTCTTAATTCATATCATATAGTGATTCAGGTGTACACCAAATGTGGTCTATCATAGAAGAGGATTCAATATTAACTATGATCATTCAATTTTATTTACTCTTACTCCTTATCTAAACCTACTATATCTATTAAACATGATAAATCCATTATCATAAATATGATTATAGGATTATATATTTATTTCAATTCCATTTTCCCCAATACCACTCTCAAATTAGGGATAAACGCCTCACTCATGCATATGTGTAGACTACCACTTCCATATAGCGATAAGATTCACTTTAAATAACTGGATTTAAAATTTTGTAATAATTATTTTTTAGAATTAATATTTAATATTTATATGGTAATAATTCCTCTATTTCAATGTGTTCTTATCTATATTCTAATATCCGGATCCATTGGTAAAATTTAATGCCACTCTTAGGGACACGTAGACTACCACCTCAGTGAATCAATGTGATAGGTTAATCATTTTCACTTTAAATGAATGCTAAAAGGTATATATTTAATTAAAATATTTATTATTAATTATTTTATAACAATTACAAATATATCAATTTTCAGATAACATTATTGTGTTCCATCCATCAAAAAATTAGAAACAACACTCATGTGTACATACAGATTATTAACACGATGGTGTGTTGCAAATCATTTTTTTCACGAAATAATATAAAATTTTATGAATATGGATTTTATGAATATATATGAATTTTATTAACATTTTTATATTGTAGATATGGAGGAACCATGATCCTATTGGAAAATACATAATGTCCAATATAAATTATACTTGAAAAATGAAGTTGTTAAAGCCCAAAATGATTAATATAATAGAGTATTATAAGTCAAAATGTGTTTAGATTATTTTATAAGATCATATATTACATTATAGTCTATAATTTTATTATGTTATGTAATTTTTATTAATCATAACTTATTTCAAATGATTTTGGATCACTTATGAATCAATCCTAATAAAAGTTAAAGATATCATGTCCTTATCTCTTAACTGAGTTATAATTTTATAGTATCCACCAATTTCATAGTTTTATGGTATATATCCAACTGAATAAATTATTTTAGAATGATACATGATTTAATTGAATGTAATTATAAAAGCATATTATTTTATGGAATCCAAAGAATTTTATTTCAATAAATACTAACTCTATATTAATTTCATTATATCAATTTCAAAATCATGAGACATGTTTGATATTCTGCACCATCAATTATTTATTGTTGTTTGATAATTACCTAAATATTTTTTAAATATTCATGTAATTAATGTTTTTAAAGATCCATATATGGAAATTAAATTTCAACAATAACAATTTGTACGGGTTTCATTTGCCATATTTGTTTCCACGAAAAATATGTTATATTCACTACATATTTAAATTATATTGTTTTTGTACTACCCATTTTCTATTTCATATCATCATTTTATTTTAATTCATGGTATTGAAAGGTTCATTTTATGTTACTCCATTCCATGGTGTAATGATTCCAAACTATCCGTTGTTATTACAGTTTTATGATACCATTTAAATTTTTCCTAGATTATTTATGCTAAAATTAATGATAAAATGATTGTATGATATATCTCTCAGAAATTATATTTATTATTTATCCTCTAGATATTAATGGATAATACATGACTAACTTTAATTTTATTCTATTTATGTACATTAAATTCCAAAAGAAAACACTAAAATAAAATTAACCCTGTATTCCCTCTTTAGTCAAAAATTATTTCATCTATTTCCATATTTTAATTAAACTTATTTAAACAAATTTTTTAATATTTTCCAAGGTTTTATAAATTTCATTATTCCATTATTTATATTCAATAAAAATGTAATGTGAAAGTCTATTCGTTTTCATAATGACGTACCTTTTAATATTTCTCAAAATTTTAAATTGATTCATTATTTTATATACACCAAAAAAACTGAAATCTCAAATCATCAATTATTATATTTTAATTTGACCTTTATTATTAAGTTTCCACTATTATTTATTTAGATAGTTTTCTCCATAATTTTTATCCATTTTTAAATTTTAAATATATATTTTAAAAAATAATACGTTATTTTCCTATGTAAGTATTTATGTGGTCTTTTTTATGGTGTTTTAATAATTAAGAACACCCACTATTGTTTCTTATTTTTTTCTATGTTAATGATCATATTTTTACCTATTTATTATTTCTATGAATCATTAATAATTTTGATGGTGTAATATTGATGATGAATGTATTTTTTTCTATGGGTTAATTATTTATGTAATGAAAATTAAAACGATCTATATGAATATATCGTTATTACATGAATTTTGGTTCAGATATAATATAATTATGGGTTGTTACAATATTAACCAAGTATTAGTGGTTTTGTTTTATCCCTCTAATGCATTGGGAAATTATGATAGCATAGAGAAACTCCTAAGAGATAAAATTTTCTATAGTCTCTATAATGATGATAGAATTAATAAATTATTATAGTATTTTGAATTAATGTGTATATCGAATGTGTGAAATATATGGTACACACTATCAGTCTATATTATGATTAGGTAAAGTAAGGGATTGATTATTCCTTGATAGGATTTCCATTCAATTAATAATGATAATTTTTATCACTCAAAATTTGTTAATCAATGTATTCCTTTCCAAAATCATGTTATTCATTGGTTGGATACAAATTTTATATGAGTATATTATGAAAATATTATGAAATTGTATTTCATTTATAAATGTTTATAAAAATTTTTAAATATGGTTTGTTTGAGGTCTATAACATTTGATATAACATTTATAAGTGAAAATTGAGACTAAAAAAGAGAAAATAAAGACTAGTTTTCAATATCAAATATAAATAAGAATAAATTCATATAAATTTATAGTTATTTTTTAAAATCATATATACACCAATTTTTATTTTTTGTAATGTCTGAAAATTTTCATATTTAACTATGTAAGGGTTGAAGAATTTACTTATTAGTTTTCATTATTTTTTTAATCAATCCAATTCGAAATAAAATTATAACCCTACTAAATAGAATCTATAAACACTAAAAACCAGATAAAATTTTAAAATTTAGTACATAATACTTTTTAAAATATTTTGATTTAATTACAATGGGATTTATAAAAAATTTCACTTAGTAGGGATCCCTCCAATGAAATGGAAGTGTATGTGAAAATTTATCCACTAGGTAATCATAAAATAGGTCAAGAAATATTGATAAATTTTCTAGATATATTCAAATTTAATTATATATAGGATACTTGTGACGGGCTATATTATATGTACATATATAGATGTTATATTACTTTTGGTAATATAGGGTTATAGAAAGTGACATATTTTTTACATAGAATATATTATTTATTATATTTCATGAAATAACATTAATCCTATAAGGATATTGTATCTAATTATATATTATAGGGGATAACAATGAGAAGGTGGTTGACCCAAACATATTGTAATACATAATATTAAAATACTCAGTTCAAATTTTATAATATCTTTTATAACTAATTATACCAAGAAAAAAATATAAAGGAAAAGGAGTGTTGGTTTTTGAACTCCTATATGGATATAATATTTTATTATAAATGTAATATTCTATTTCATACATATTAATTTAATAATAAATTCATTATTAATGATAGAATATAGTTCATATGTTTTAAATAGGGATTCTATCATATTAATAAAAAACTAAATTTATTTTATGAAAAAATATATCAAATTAGATAGAAATAATATTTCATTTAATGTTGTGATGATGAGGTTTCATATTGTGTGTGTATATTTTGATTGGTGTGAAAGAAATATGTTTATAAATGGTATAAAATAATAATATTACTAGAAAAACTGGTCAACTCCTATTTTTAGTGTTCTATTATTTACCGTTTGAGTGAATTAAAACTCAATGATTTCTAACTAGACCAATAAGACACCAAAATACTAAAAACACTAATGAAATAATAATATTTCACTAATGTTTTAATTTTTATTTATTTTTTTATTTCCTTACAAATTTAGCTCAATTCATAATATATAATAATTTAAATAAATATACAATTGAAAAATATAATTAAGTAGGACTTCTTTATGTGGATATAATAAATAATTAAACAGTTTTAGAAATTGAGTACCCAGTCATCATGGATAATAGTAGTTATAATTTTAAATATAATTGAGTCTCTTTCATAAAATTTATCCATTAATTTTTTATATTCTTAATAAGAATCATGTTGAATCATATGAAGAACTATCCACCTGAATAAATATTTTTTTGAATATAAATCACTATATATTATTCTACAGGAAAAGTAATTGAAAATTGGGAAAATAAATATATTTCACATAAAATTATGAAAAATAGAACTGAGTTAAAATATCATCATCCTAAGTATATAGAATAGTTCACAATGATGATCATTCTTATATTGTTTTAAGACTTCTATAAAATATATATAATTTTGAGAGGAGGATATTTATATAGAATAAATTATATGGATGTGGATAATAATTGATATACCAAAAAAATATTCAAATGTTATTTCCATACCATGAACATCCAGAAACAACCAGTTTCTATGGGAGAGAAGACCATGTTCACTGCATTCATCCTAGTCCTCAGGGACCACTATCTCTTTCAATATTACCAACGCTTTCGAGGATATATCAATTTCCCTTGGTTATCCCTTGATTTATTCATAGGAAACATTTCTTAAACTTCCATAAACAACAATAAATTTCTAATAGAAAGTGTAATGAATAAACTCTCCCATTTTACAGTATTCAAAATCACTTCCCTGAAACATAGACTGAGTATCCTTCCTAGATTCCTCACGTGTTTAAATCCTGAGCACAATTGATCTATGAAATATCCATGATAACCATACAAATTTGGGTTTTGGAAGAGTGGATTAGTCTTTAGAGACCTATGATTCATCTAATTTATATAAGAAGGAACCAAAACAATATTATATAAAACATAAATATTGAAATTTCAAAATAGGTATTCATTGATATTCACTTTATTTTTTGATACACATATACACTAGTATTTCATCAAAAGAATCAAATTCATATTCCCATGAAGTTTGTGGTACACCATCTAGGGGGCTCCTAAGACCTCTTCTAGATCCTCTAGGTATATTTGATAAAAACGTCATATAGATGAAAAATTGAGACTATTATTAGTCATATACTCCACACGCTTCTAAAATACATTCTCTATATCATAAAAAATGGAATTAAATGTTTTAAATATATTTGAAAAAAAAACACGATTGGGTTCCATGTATAAGAGGGTGGTGTTTCCTTCCATAATTATCCTTATTTTCACTATTAGTCAAAAAAATTATTAGATTCATATGTATGTTCTGAACCAAAAATCTCTCCATCATACAGGTCCAACAGGAAAGAAAACTAGAAATCTCATCCTATAAAAATTAGAACAAATTATGTTGGTAATATATTTCTCATTCCCATTATTTGGTAGAAAATCGATCCATATTAGAATTTAGAGTATAATGTTACCTAAGAAGTTTATTTTGGGATTTTCTCTCATATATAATTACAAAATCTAGATAATGTATCACCTTTAAGAAAAGAATATCTATACATGAATTTGAGATAAAAATAATTTCATATATGAACACTGATGAAACTATAGGTCATACAAGGGAACCCCCACCCCCATGAACACACATTTCAATAGAATTTAAAGCTTAAACATGTTTAATATACACTATAGTGAGAAATTGTTTACACATGAGATTTTATCAAAACATTTGTTAAAGATACACCTTATGAAATATGGTAGAATAAAAATAACCACTACACTCTAAATTCACCCTATTAAAAAACTAGAAGTTGTTTTTTATCTTTGTTTAATGTTTATTAATTGAAGGAATAGATATTATAATATCTCAAAAGAATCATATAAAAAAATTATTACACATAACCTTGAACCTAATATCAAATAAAAAATTCTACCAACTAGTTTTCCCTAATGTTGGACGATATCTGGTTTTTGAAACTATACAGGTAGTCAATGGTTGAATACCCATTTAGAAAAAGATGGTAGAACACCAATGTTATAGAAGTAATATGTCTATCTAAATAGGGTGAATTATCATCCATAGAAAATATTGATCTAATTGGACTAAGCTGATGTGATTTCATCTTATTTAGTGAAGAAAATCAAAATATTTCACCAGTCTAATAATAAAACCAACATGAGGAACATATGTTAGCATGACAAAATGATTGATATATTATAAACATACACTTATGGTTAAATAAATACAATCTAATCCACTAGTTAATAGATAAGGAAATATAATTATTTTATGAGCTCTCGAAGTGATAGTGTAAACTTAATGATCATATAAAAAACAGAATATCACTGAATGGAAAGAGAGATTTATTGGAAGGATTAGAGTGATATTGTGATCATGAGGAGGTTAATCCATAATTTAAATCCATTTTAAAGACATATAAGGGACATTATTACCCAATGTAAGATGAGGTATAACGAGGGAAAACATCAATTCTATACAGACCTAAAAAATCTCTATATTGTTTTATATATTTTTATCTTAATGTTTTATCAAAAAATATTTTTTGATGAGTTATTAATTCTGGAGATTTTTCTAATTACATAATGAAGATATATAATAAATTTTAAGGAAGAAAGTATCAATAATTTTAATGATTTTTTTTTTAATATTCTTGATGGAAACATAAAAATCCTTGATTTATTTTAGATTCACGAGATGAATTTTTTATCTGATCATTAGTATAGAATATAATGTATAATAAAAATAACACATTTATTTATAACAAAAAAAGACATAATAGGGCACTATTAATGGGAGTGTTACCACTATTTCTAATAATTAGGAAATTAAATAATTTCACTACAGAGTTATTCGAAAAAATATAGCTTATACCTATTTTCAGAATGATTATTTTTTTTGGAATATTAGAAAAGGTTAGGTGGTCATATTTTTTTTGATGTGGATAAATATTCAGATATATATCACAAAATTTTGATTAAATTTTCATCACATATAGAAATATTTTCATTATTATTAACATTGTAATATTTATGAAATTTATCAATGAAATTATCAAATAACATATTATGAATATTTTTAATTATTTTTTTAATCACAATGATTTTGAAAAAAAGTGATTTATTATGTTAATAATATCACTTTATAATACTCTGGGTTTTTCTAAGATATCTACAATTAATTTTCTTTCTTTTGTTAATTAGAAGATACATAACCACATGAATGTTTGATATTGAAATTTCCACTAAGATAATGTCATGAAACATTTAAGGATCATGAATTCTCATTCCATATTTATCAAACAAATAATAACTATATGTTATTGGTATATGGATTTATATTTAAATTATTTATGAATGATTTCATTTAATATTATTCAAGAAAACCATATTGTGAACATCATATATAAATAGTTTTAGTGATTTCATTAATGCACAAGTTGCGTGGGATATTCTCATAGAAAAATTTGTTTATATAACAGAAGAAATTCATCAGTTATGTGGTCTCATAACACATAATTTATATGTATCATAGTAAGATTTTTGTTCTATTCTATTAAGAAATTATCATATATTTATTTTACAATCATCATTTTTATATTTTGTAATTTTAATAATGGTGTTTTATTTTTCAGTATTCTAGAAATGAAATAATAAAAAAATGATTACCTTGATGATTATATCTAATGAATTGAGTGAAATACAACAACCGATTATTTTTTATAAAATAATTGTACATTTGTTACATGGGTTTTTGTTTCAAATATTTATGTTGTTGATATATGGTGTATAATAATAAATACATAGTTAGTATAGCATGTCATATCAAGAAGTGAGATCATGTCATAGAATATGGATCAGGATAAATATGGTTTCATGAATACATTATGACTCATTACATGGGTATGGTTTTAGTGTCTTATGATATAAAGGTTTGGAGGAAATATTTATTTGGTTATAAATTATCTATATACACTAATCAAATTTTTTTAAAGTATATATTTTTCCCATAATACTAGAGTGAAGTCTTTTTATTGGGGATATAATATTTTTAGGCCCCTGATTTATGGATACCCTAGATGAAAAGACATGTCCATATAGTAGCGATTTCATTGATCCTTAAATATCAAATTTAGGTGCTCCAATAATAAATAGGATATGGAATATTTTGAATATAAAATATACGATGCAGATATTATTGAAGAATGAGATAATTAGATGTTTCTTATTGATGATAAATTACACACTTATCATGAACTATATATGATATTAGGTACAATTTCAAATTTGTATTGTACTATGATAGGTAATATCATTATTTGTTGTAAGAAAAATTCTGTATGACATAATTCATACAATATGATACTCTATTTATTATTGTGAGTATGACTTCCATCATTCATATTTTATAAAGATTAATAAAATCATTCTAGTTTCTAATTTCATACAGATCTAATATGATGTATAAGGATTTGACATTTTATATTTTATAGAAAATGATACATAGAAAGGTAGTTGTTTATGATCCCAAATTCCTTACATTCTCGCAGTTAATAAGTTATCATAAAATAATGGCATTGTTTCAACAATGGGTTATTCACAATTGGAAATTTCAATATATATATTTGAGATTTATAATGGTTTTAACAATCTATTGAAATGAGAACACTGACATGTTGATCGATAATCCTAGTGATGAAATATCCTTACTATTTTGGATACTTATTTGTTGGTTTATTTTAGTAAATATTTGAGATAAAATGTAATTATTCATCACGCGGTTCTTTTCTATATCATATTACTAGATATAAGAGATCTAATTAAATAATTGAAATGTTATTTCAAAATTATTTATGAATACATTTAAGGGTTTTTAAAAAATATTTTCCTTTTACTAATCTCAAAAACATAAATATAATATAGTTCTTATAAGATATCATTATATAATGTAGTTTAGACATCAAAAAATCACATGATACATAACATTCAGTATAGAAATTATGATTCAATATAATTAATCCGGGTTTTATTTATATGTTATATTTATAATTTTTATATGGTTGACCATGAGTATGTCTTTTATAATAGAATGATATTTAGAATGGGATCTTGTATGACTAATCATAATAAGATTGAGCTTAGTTAACATTTAAATATATAGGACCAAACTAATTTTTTAGGGGAATACAACTTATCAATTTTATAATAAACCAAATGTAAATGATTTTTCATGTACACTAACCCCCCAATGGACATAAGGAATTTATTTTTATTGATTTTATGATAACACCCCTTCCAAGGGAGGAGGGGGAACCCTTACAAGGCCTATTGGGTCAAAGATTACATGGCTCGTAGGCCTTGGATATTACATGACCCAAAGGTCTTAGAAATTCAACAAGACTATCTAAAACGAACTGCCCCTCCCCAGCATCTGCATCATGATAGAAGGTCTCTATATTTACATGGTAGTCTAGAAAGGATTTCCATTAAAGCACATGCTACTTCTGATGGCATAGCCATACCCTCTCGTTATGAAAATTCCATTTCTCTTTGCTTTGGTGAGTGAAACTGCTCTAAATCCTCTTCTAGGATATTTTTATATTAAAAATTCTATAGATTTTTCCCATATATATGTAGACCCATTCAATATTGTAGATTAAATTTCTAAAAATAGAACATTTCCTAATGTACTCCATTAATTTATATTTATTAAACACCAGGTCCACATTTATCAAATAAATAAATAGTTTCAATAACCATCCAATATAGTAAATTTTTATAATTTTAGTCCAGAGATTAATGAATCATTTTTAGGGTAGAAATGTTTAATAAAATATTGATAAATAAATGTTCCCCAAGGATTGTTTGTTCCATTAGTCTTAGTGGTATGACTATATGATTTAATCAAATAAAACTCATGTCAATGGGAATAAAATATATGGATAATATTGAAGGATCAGGTTTTTGAATGGGGTACTACTTGAAAATAACTCTACTTCATTTTTTATACCGAGGTTCTATAGAACTCTATGAAATCCAAAGTGATAGAGCAACTTTATTTCATGTTTTACGAGAAAAGAAAATAAATCCATTGTATTTTTCATATATAAACCATTAAATTAATAAGATTATAAATAACTATGATTCATAATATCTATTAAATAGTTTTTAATATGTAGTTATTAAAAAATAGTATAAAAAATAAACAGCTAATATGTTATTTTATAGTATGTAAGGATTTAAATAAATACTTAAAGGTTGTCTGTTCAAAACTCATTAGTTTATTTTTTTAACATATTTCCATGGATTATATTAGTTCTAATAGAAATTAAAATATTACATTATAATTCAATTTATTGTCAATAATGTAACTGGTTTCCAATAACTATGGTTTTGTAGAACCATGTAAATAAGATAAATGCTATGTATAGAGTGCATATGACCCCAAAAACTATAGTTAAAGTATATCATCGTAGTTTTACGGAATATTATGATGTTTTAAATTTATTTAAATTGGATTTAAAAAATATTAATGTGTTATTAAATTAATTGTTTGGAATGTCATGTAATCTTTAGAATTGTAACACCATAATTTTTTTGATATATTTATCTAATTTGTTTACGTTGATTTATAAAAAATCATCCCCATTTTTTTATTTTTTTAATGAATGTGGGAAGTTGATCATGTTTTATAGAACTTTCAGTGTACCATTGAAATATATTATTTGAGAAAACTGTGTATTGTGTGGTAATATTATACACTTTATAAAGTATTTATAGTAGAAATGAGTCATTTGAAAAATAATTAAAATATTATATTATTTTTTAAACAATTACCTCATGTTTTTTCAATGTTGTATTAAAAGGATTAGTGTTGACGTTGATTGGATATTTTTACTTTTCTTCCATAGTTATTTCTTCTTCTATATACACTTATAAGGACCTAATTGTATGGAATGTATATAACCTAATCTATTCCCATATCTTTATATTATTTCTAAACATTTTACTACAGCTATAATGAAAGAATCATAAAACTAATGAGTGTTGGATCCCTTAATATAATGATTTTATACTTTTTTTAAATAAGTTATCGTTAACCAGGCCTATAAATAGATCATTTTCCCAACCATTGGAGAATCTATTTAAATTAACATAAAACCACATAATCTATCAAAATATTATTTATTAATCAGTATATAAGGACACCACCTTAAAAAGTTACATAATTTTTATTTTAAGACAAAAACATACATTATTACATATTATGGATATAAAGAAATAAATCGTTTGTCAAGTGATAACATAAAAACTATTGAAACATTAAATCATAAAACATGATTTCATTTACAACACACCATATCAAACATAATAACACAATTCATTCTCATAAATATCCTTATATCCTGTGTTTTTTTTTAAAACATGGGATGAGTTTAAAACTCAATGAGGGATATAAGGAAATAAATCATTTGTCAAGTGATAACATAAAAACTATTGAAACAGATAATCCTAAATACCAATATGCATAAAAACACCATGTATTTTCCTTGATACATATTTACCATATCAATATTACATTCACCCTTACACATGGAATACCCTTTTGTTAATATTCTATCTCCGGACTACCAAATGTGTTGGAGAGCTATAATGTGACTCACACGTCACAGTTTGAGCTACAATGGGCTCAACCCAAAATATCATGAACTATGATGGGATCAAACAAACACAAATAATTTCCATGGAACATATCATGATAATTAATCACCTTGAATTTATGAGTACCACTCATGCCACACTCATAAAAAACTATCCTTTGTGATTTATTAAAGAGATTTTTAAAAAGATTTTATAAAGGAAACTCCCTTAAATTTTAAATGGAGTTATAATTAATATAATGGAATTAATATCTGTATAAAAATTAAATACACATAGAGAATAATAATATAAAAAACAATTAATCACACAAATAATCATAATACAACATAATGAATAATGAAGAAGGATAACCCATGAATGGAAATTGGGTTAAGAATTCCCTTACCTCAGGTTCTTATTACATAAAATGTGTTTAAATCAACTTTATAATGGCAAATAATGTTTTATTAATATCTTAATGAAACATATTCATGTTAATAACACCTTTATGGTCATTTTAAAACATGAATTGTCACACTTGTTAGTAATATTTTGTCATATACATTGTGATGGGTAAGTTCATTAGATGGTTTCCATGATCCATTCAAGATAGATATTCATTTCAATTGGGAGTGAAACATAGGAATTGAAATAAATGGTAATTAAATATTTATAGAACCATATTTTATTCCATTTATCATTTTGAGTTCTTAAATTATGATGATTCATAAGTTAAAACCCTGATGATGTTAGTTTAGACAATATTCGTGGTTCATCAAAAATAATGACCTCATTTTGTTTTGTTAATTAAATCCATGTTTAAAAAAGGATTCCAGATCAACGGATGAAACATTATAAATATATTAAAACATGGTTCAATCATAATAATGGTTTCATGTCCCGAATTGTATAAATTAAATCAAATTGAAATTACATCACCCACAATGTTAGTAATTTTACCCATCATGTATCATTCCTCTTAGAAAAGAGGATGGGAAAAGACTATAATAATAGAAAATTAAATGAATTGAAACACTTGAAAAACGAAGATGATTTCTTACCTCTTGATCTCGTCTCCTTGAGATCATCCTTAATGCCATTGATTTTGTCCTTTGGGTGATACCAGATGGTCTGGGATGTAATGAAGGTTATTTGGGAGGTAATTTGTCAAAAATTAGACAGTGATCAAGGCATGAGAGGTGGGTGTAATAGGGGAATTAGGGTGGTATTTATAGTGGAGGATATGAGGTCTTTTGTATTAATTAAATATTTGTTATAATATTTTTGCACAAAACAATGAATATTAGTAATTAATGTGATCGATGTAGTAATAATGGTGTGTGATTTCGAACCAAGTAGCATTTACTTAACTTATGATGTCATTAATAGTGTATTTAATGGATAATTTGAATATACAACATTTTACTGTATTTCATTATTCATTAAAAAATCCAAAATTTTCAAAAAAATCCCAAAAAATCACTAAAACACTTTTTTGACATGTGGAATTTAAAATTGATCTCTACTTTTTGAAAATAATTTTCTTAAAATATTATGAATTTAATTTTAAAATAAATTTAAAATTTTTTCAAAGATAACAATTAGAAAACTATAATAGTTTTTATATCACATTGAAAAATTAACTAAGATGACATTCTCTTAAAGCCTAATGAAAACAAAATAATAATACAATTTACTATTCATTAGGTTCATGTTACTATTAACATTACTATTCATATGGATATGATACTATTCCGAAAAAATTATGATGATTCTATCAAACACGAAATAACCCACTAAGTAAAATTGTAGAATTCCATATTTTGAAATTAAAAACATAGCAGAAGAAAAATTATGTTTAAATGTTTGTTATAAATATCTAATTAAAACAAATTTTCATCTATTTTATTTTTTTTTCAAAACCTTATGATGTTACAATATCCACCCCTTCTAGAAATTGCATCCTCATAATTTCGTGTACTCAGTAAACAAGTAGGGTTCTTTCCCCTCATAGAATTTTCAAATGCCCATGTTTCTTCTTCAACCATGTAGTTTCTTCAAAAAGCCTTAACCTGGTTCATTACCTTATTCTGCAGTACCTGTTACTATTGATCATGAATCTAAAAGGGTTTCCCATTATATGAATGGTTATCTTCTAGCAGAACTTCTTATGGGAACAAGACATGTGATGAATCTGGCACATACATTCTCAAAATCGATACGTGAAAAATATTACGTACCTGAGATAAACACAGAGGAAAAGCTACTCAGTATGCAACTGGTCCATCTTTCTACATGATTTCAAAAGGACCGATGAATTAGGGACATCAATTTCCTTTCTTACCAAAACACATCACACATTTCCAATGAGAGATTTTAAGGAAAAAATCATCACCTACCTCGAAAGAGAAGTCTTTACTTGTGTTAACATCATAATGTTTTTTATACTCTGTGTTGTCCTCATGGGTTGATGGATTATCATTAATTTCTCATCAAGTTCCTCTACTAATTCTGGACCCATCAATTTCAATTCCATGACTTCATCCCAAAAAGCTGGACTTCGACACCACATTCTATACAATTCTTCAAAAGGTACTATCTGTATGATGGAATGAAAATAGTTATTATAATAAAACTAAACTAATGAAATTTACTAATCCCAACATCCCTAGTAGTACATTGAGAAAACTCAAAGAATATACTTTAAATTATGAATCTTTTTTTATGACTTCCCATTAAATTAAGGATAAAATGATGTGATGAAATTTAATTATGTGGCCAACAAATTCTGAAGCCCCTTCCAAAAGATTGAATTGAACCAACGATCCCAATAAGATATAATGGAAAGGGAAACTCTATGTAACCTGACAATTATTTTATGGTACAGTTGGGAAATCTGATCCAATGACATTTTATCTCGAATTGAAATGAAATTCCCATATTTTTTCAGCAAATCTACAATAACCTAAATCACATTGTTACCTAGAGATTTCTTAGCTAGTCCCACCACAATGTCTATGGTTATATTCTAAAATTTTAACTCTGGAACTAAACAATGTTGGAGCATCCCCTTCGGTAATTACCACTCTACTTTAACGTGTAGACATTTAAATCATTTCATAGTAAATTCTACAATATCTTTTTTTATACCATCCCACCTGTTATACTCCCGAAGGTATCTTTTCATCATAGTATTTATAAAAAAACCTGAAAATGGATAACTATGAGCTTTACTCAACAAATAATTCTTTTAATAAGAATTCCATGACACACAAAACCTTTTTCCAAATCAAAAAACACAATCTTTATCAATGTTAAATTCTAGAAACATACCCATTTTAACCAATTTTACCTTTTTATGAATCACATTGTCTCCATTTGGTGCTTTCTTAATTATGTTTGATAACGATGACTACAATGAAACATAAAACAAAACAGCTTTATTCCTTGCACTGACAACTTATATTTCAAAAAAAAATCAAATCATAAATCAATGGATAATGATCCAAATGTAACATGGTTAATAGTGAATGATGTTTTCGACTCAAGGAATCTGTGACATTGTTTACTTTTTCTAGATGGTAATTGATCATGAAATCATAATCCACTATCAATTCAATCCATCTTCTCTGACTCGGGATTAATTCCTTCCGAATGTATATATTATTCAGTGTTTTATAGTCAGTATATACTTTACAATGGGATTCATATAAGTAGTGTCAATAAATTTTCAAACCAAAATCCACATCTTCCAATTCATAATCATGTATGGTATAATTTAACTTATGTGGTTTAAGTTGTCTTGAATCCTATGAAATTGACTGATCAGTCTGTATCAGAACATATCCAAGTACCAATAATGAAGCATCACTATAAATGACAAACTCACCATTTTGGGAAGGAATGGTAAATATTGGAGCATTACCAAATATCTTATTCAGTTCTTGAAAACAAACAACTCATTATTCTATCCAAATAAATTTAACCTTGTTTCATGTTAAATAATTTAAGGGTCTAGGTAAGCAAGAAATGATTTTAACAAACCACCATTAATAACCAGCTAATCCATGCAAACATAGAATCTCTTTATAATTTTATTGTCTATCTAATTCATCATTCAGTTTTGTTTTGGAAGGATCAAGTTGTATTTGATACTAATTTATAATGTACCGAAGAAAAGAAATTTTTCTCAACTAAAAAATCACACTTGATGATTTTTCCATAGAGTTTATTTAATTTTTAGGTTTAATAAATAACCATTAAATGTTTTTCATGAGCCTTTTTACATCTATAATATACCAGAATGTCATCAATAACCACAACGAAAAACATATCCAATAACTTGTGAAATATTTTATTCATAACATCCATTAATATAAGAGGTGTATTATTTAATCCAAACGCCATAATTTAGAATTAATGATGGCTATATATAGTACAAAACACAGTCTTTGGGATTTCATCGTCCTTTACATTCCACTAATGTTACCCCAACCTCAGTTAAACCTTCAAAAAAATATTGTTCTCCCTAGAGTAGATCAATCAAATCATATATACGTGTCAAAGGATATTTGTTTTTGACAAGAATGTTATTAAAGGCTCTATAATCAATGTAAAGTCTCATTGATCCAGATTTATTCTTTACAAACAAGACATGAGTTCCCCATGGTTAAATGATATGTTACATGAAGGATTTATCTATTAAATCCTATAACTCCTTTTTTAATTCTATAAGTTCTATTTGGGTGATTCGATAAGGTGTTTAGAAATCATCTTAACATAAAAAACTAAGTCAATATTAAACTCAACCTCTCAAGTAGGATTAACACCAGGAAAATCATTTGGGGAAAATCCATGTATTATTTTACCAAAAGAACATCATTATTATGGATAGTTCCCATATATTAACAAATATAACAATATAACTTTATTTTTCATGACATATCAGTTTCTTAGATTCCATATTTTTTATTAATGGTATAGGTTCATTCTAGTACACGAACTGAAATTATTTCTGATCATTTTTCACAATAATCTATCTTAGCATGGAAAAAGAAATCCAGCCAATTCCTAGAATAACATCATATTCTACATGAGACAAAACAACAAGTTTTCCTGGTAAACTCATTCCACAAATAAGTATACAAAAATTATTATAATTTTTTTCCACTATATTTCCTCCATGGTTTTTTATCCTGAGATCTTGTATCATTTCATGAGGTTGAATTTCCAATTTTTCTGTAACATTTCGTTGAAATGACGAAATTTGTTGGCCCTAAAACAAACAACACATTTCAAATTCTATAAAAATAGGCAATATACCAGATACAACCTTAATGGCTTAACATCTGTTGAAGTGGTTGAAAATGCTTTTACCAAACCCTTATGCTTCCAATCTTGTTGATTTTCTTCTTGAGTAACTAGATTCAGAAAAACATTTGAAAAATAACCCAATTACATACAGTTAAATAATCTCATCATTGACTTATTATTATTTTTCAAATTATTTTCCTAGTAGTTAATGGACATGTCTCCAAACATCCCCCGTCAGTTTCATTTCCCATAATTTACAATTCATTCACGAGGATGTATTTTACTGTATGTTCCACTAGAATGAAATTACAATTTCATACATCCACACATCATTGATGAGTTATTCCTCATTTCCTACCGACCTGGCCACTTCTTGTTATTGTAATCACAAGGCACACATGTGTCAAAAACACTATCTCAACTTCTTCAGCACAACAAACAAGTTTAACATATATTTTAAACTCTCGTGACACCAAAACTCTTCACAAAAACGGTTTCAAACAAGAGTAAAATCTATTAATTTTATATTTAATATCTTGATTAAATTATTATATGTACTTAACCAGTCTTGTAAAATTGGTTTCATATGTTGACTTAGAATCATTATCTTTCTACTTTAGTTCCAAGAATTGTTTCTCAATTTTTAGTCAAACAGTTTTGGGAAAATATTTTTCTATAACATGACTCCTAAAATCATCCCTTTCCATAATATCAAGATCTTCCCTTCCCCTATAATTCTTAACCAGGTACCACCATTGATCGACATCACCTTTAAAACAATAAATATCTATCATTAGATTTTTGATGTTCTGAAAATCCAAGGACATCAAATATCTTTTCATGGAAATTGATCCATCCTTTAGATATCACTAGATTTGTGGTTCCACTGAATGCATGAAGTTGTTGCCTCATAGAATTATCCATAAAAGATATTATTATTCAGGGTAAATCATGTACATCTCTAAAATGGATACCACCCTCATTTTCTGAATGATTTAGCAGAGCCATTACTGTCCCAAACTACTCTGTTCTGATTTCCACAATTTCAGGCTGCAGATTCGGACAAACATCTGCCTCTTGGTGCCTTCATACATTATATTCCTTGTTTCTTCTAGGAAAAACCATTCTATAAAAACATAATATAGATGAAGAAAAATGGTAATCCTTAAATTATATTACATTTCCGGTTACTATATAATAAAAATCATTTATGTTATTCATTTATTATCATCCCAACCTCTAATGTTATCTAAACCATCCTCTAATACATTCTATAAGGACCCAACCTTGAAACGTTACTTAATCATGAAGTTTACACACAAAAAACATTAATATACATTTAGGATTTTTTTAGGTTTATATTTTTAAATAATTAGTATATATTACTTAAAAAACATACCACATTCCTAATAAGAGGATACAACCAAAAACTATATACATTTTCTCAATATATATAACATTAAAACATAAAACATGATTTCTTTTAAAACACTCCATATCAAATATAATAACTCCCTTTTTTCTATTACATGTACTTATATCCTATGAATAAGATTTAAAAAACATGGGATGAGTATAAAATATAGCAAGGGATATAAAGAAAGAAATTGTTAGTCATGTGATAACATAAAAAACCATTAATACCCATTATCAGAAAAACTCATATGCATAAAAACACCATGTATTTGCCTCCGGAAATATTTACCATATCACCATTACATCCACCCTTACACATAGAATAACCTCTTCTTCAACTTTAATATTCGGAGTACCCAATGCATTGGAGAGCTATAATGGGGCTCACATGTCATATATTGAGCTATAATGGGCTCAACCCAACATATATTGAGCTTTAATGGGCTCAACCCAACATAAATAATTTCAAGGAACATATCATGGTAATGAAGTGTGTTGAGATTTGGAGAAACCACTAATGCCATACTCATAATAAAAATCCATTTTATTTATTAATGAGAGTTTCAAGAAGATGTTTTAATGGAAATTCTCGTAAAATATAAATTGAGTGTCAATTAATAGAATAGAATAGATATGTTTATACAGTATAAATACACATAGAGAAACATAATATAACAAATTAATCACACCAATAATCATAATACCACATAATGAATAAAAAATAAGGTTAACCCAAAAATGGAAATTTGGTTATGAATTCCCTTACATCTGGTTCATCTTACTCAAAATGTGTTTAAACCTCAAGTATAATTGTTAAAAGAGTGTTATTAATAACTTAATGAAACATTTTCATGTTTATATTACCTTTTATGATCATTTAACAACATCATTCTACACATTTATATGTAATTTCTTTTTATTTACATTGTGATGGGTGAATTCTTTATGTGGTTTCCCTGATCGATTCATGATAGATATTCTTGTAGATTGAGAGTGGCACTCTAGAAAAGGAATGGAATGGTATTTAAATATTTAAAAAACCATAAATTATACCATTTATCATTTTGAATTATGAAATGAGGATGATGCATAAGTGAAAACATTAATGATGTTTGTTTAGATCATTTAATTGGTTCGCTGATAATAATTACCTCATTTTGTTTAATAAATTAAGACCATTTGTAGAATAGGATTACAGAACCATGGATAGGAAATAATAAATATATTATAACCTGGTTAAACAATGAAAATGTTTTAATTACTAGACATCATAAAATGCATGAAAATTTAAATCACATCATCCATGATGTCAGTAATTTGATACATCATAGAGAATGTTTTTAATCCTTTAATATGTGGGAGAGGAGAATAAGAATGGTTCTGAATTTTCCATGAAAAAGATAACATCCATAATATACATGATTTATGGAGCTTTCAATAATTTAGGATAAGACGAGGGGAAGAAACAATAATAAAAGAAAAGGAAAAGAAAGGAAAACACATGAAAAGGGAAGAGCATTTCTGACATCTTGATCACTTCTCTTTGAGATCCTTTTGAAGACCTTCGATTTTGGCCTTTGGTTGAGACCCACATGTCTTGGACCTAGGGATGTAGATTGGTAAGGTAATTAGTTATAAATTACACAATTCCCATGGCTTGAGAGGTGTGTGGGGGGAGAGGGGAATGAGGGTGGTATTTATAGTGTAGGAGAGAAGGCATTTTACATTACTTAAATCATCATTATAATATTATTGCTCAAGATTACGAAATAATCTTAATTTTATTGATCCAAAATTGTATAAATGGAATTTGAGTTCTAAAAAAGTGTCCTTACAACACTTATGATGTCATAAATAGTGTATTTGACTAATAATTTGAATATATGGGTTTTTATTGTATTTCATTACTCATCGAAAATTCATGAATTTTTTAAAAATCCAAAAAATTGACCCTAAATTTTTTTAAATGATTAGAATTCAAAAATTATTTCCATTTTTTAAAATAATTTACTAAATATCATTAATTTAATATTTACATAATATCATATTTTAATAAATGATAACAATTTTAAAAGTGTAAATGCTTTTAAATCACATTGAAATGTTAAACAATAATTATACATCCTAAATCCTTAAGAAAATAAAACAAATAATGCTATTTACTATTCATTGGGATCCTATTACTATTCACTATACTATTCACATGGGTGTTATATTATTCACTATAAATCAAGTTGGTTCCATCAGGCTAGAAATAACATATTGAATACAATTGTAGATGACCAATTTTTTAAATTCCAAACATAAAAGAAAAAAATTATGTTTAATTTATTTTTATAAACATATACATTAAAAATCCACACTAATTTTTTTAAACCTTGAGATATTAAAAAAATTATCATGATTGGAGTGATTTTTTTAAAAATATCCATATATCATTAAGAATTAAATGGGCTCAATATAATTGTTAGTTTCCTCCAAGTGGAAATTTTTCTGATGTTATTTTCCTTCACATTAAACTATTTTAATTTTTAATAATAATTAAAACTCATTTGAATAAAATAAATTTAATGAGTCTTCTTTAATATTAACATTTCCATTATTTAATAATTCATTCCAATGTGTCATTTACTTTTATCATGTCTCGTATATCAATGGTATGACTTCATTTATGTATGAATTTATTATATTATATCCCCAACCTTCACATATAGAAAATGAAATGTCATTAATGTTTAAATATGGATTGATATATCAATTTATGAAATTATTAAATCCATGGATCTGTAATATTAAAATAAAAATAATTTTTTAAATAATTTTTTATCGATGGAAAAAAAATTCAACCTTAGTATCCCTAGAACATTTTTTTTAAATTCATAATTGAATTGTTATGTAATAATAATGTATCATCAAATAATATAGATCCATTTTAAATCCATACCCCTTAAAATTTAATAATGGATAATATATTTTATAATGAATATAGATCCAGATAGAAATATCAAATCATTTTTTCATATATTTGTACGGACAACTTCCAAACACATATATGTAATGAAAATTTTAAATGATAACATAATAATTAAACTTAAAAATGATAATAAGGTAAATAAATATGAATAATATTCTTTAATGTGTTATTATTAAATCATATTTAGATATTAAAGTATATTATTATTATTTCTAGATATTGAGGACATAAATAACAGATATATTTGTAATTTCCTTCTCTTTACCATATTTTTATGTTAAAAATAATCTTCTTTGTTTACAATCTATTATGATATATAAATATCAACCTATAAATATGTATTATATAAAAGTTTATTTAATTTGATACCAATTCATTATATCAATTTAATTTTTTCATTATTTTATTTAATTAAATGCGATGCCCCACGATAGTATTATGTAACCCAGCATGTTTTCATAGGCTTGACATGTTATTCCTTTTTTTGAATTATGATCATTTTACCCATTATTTACTATTTGTTAAAAATCTTCAGGGACTGTTATAATATTATATGTGGTAATGGACTTATACATCAACCCAATTCCATGAGTAAGACTTATATATTATGAGATGTTATGTATAAGACATGGACTATGAGAAAAACCCACTATGTTATTTTTTTTAAAGGGCCCCAACCAACATGTGGGGGTAATTATTAAAAAAATAAATTATAGGAGTAGAAAGTGCATTATTTTATTAAAATCATTTTCATAAAATAAGGTCACATCAACCGGGAGCCCATCTGACTAGTGAGATTCAACCGAGTTCCCTTATTAACAAGTCCATATTATACCAAGTTCGCCTCCCAAAAGATATGTTATGATATCATGGAAGATATCATTTAATTATGATGACGATGAACTATATCTTCTTATATATAATATTTATATATCAAACTCCATGTTTATCATATGTTTACCATTTTCTAAATTACCTCATGATGTTAACTACACTTCATATTAATTCATTATTACATGTGATTTATTTTTCACAAAATTGGTTGTTCTCTCCCCCTTCTAACTCAGTATATATTTTTAGACAATTATTTATTGTAATGTGGTATTTTCTTGCTTGTGTGGTAATATCATGATCAATAATAGATTAAAATTTATGCATTTATATAAATATAATATGTATTATATAATAATTATCTAGCTATAATATACCATTCCTTTCAATTTTATGTTTAACTCTTTAATTATTATATACGTATAATTGTAAATGATATGAAAACTATATATTTAATTTTAATGTAAGGTTGTAATTAATTTAACTTTTCTATATTTTTTTATTTATATGTAATAATATTGAGACCATGAAATTCGATAGTACATAATTTTGAGGTCCGAAGAGCACATAAGAGAATTTTGAACATTTTTAAGGTAAGTTCAGTAAATGTGAAATCGGTATTGTATATCTTTTGAATTTTCACTCAAATCAAAAATCTGAGGGCACCCTTAAAATTTATAATTTCTGGATTGGCATATAAATGAATAAACTTTAGCTGGTAAGGGTCGAGCAGAAATATCATTTTTCGGACGTTTTGAAAAAAAATAATATAATTTAAAAATAATTATTTTATTTTATTTTTCACTTTTGAGTCGCAGACGACAACACAGTGGGGCGGTGATAGGGTGGTGACGATGCGCGTCAATTTGGATCATTAAACTCAAAACATAATGAAACATGAAGGACACGTACCAGCAGCACGGTTTCTTAAATAAATTTATGTAATGATGCGACATCGTAACATAATGGAAACGATGCGACCTGATTTAATTTATAGTTTGACACTCTGGGGAAATATGGATTAAAATTTTAGAGGATTCTTGAGAAAACATCGGACAGACATCCACCCAAGAAAAGAATAAATATCATCGTAAAAACTTCATCTTCTTTTCACGCCTTTCGATGATCGGATCTGAGAAGGGACGTCGATATCTTAACCCCTCGATGACTATTTTTTATATAATAACATCAATGAGGTAAGGGTTATTTTGAATTTAATGTTTCCCAATTCATTTCTGAAAATTATGAATGTGGATTATCCCATGAATAGGTTAATATGTGGACCATGAGTTCTTGTGGGAGGGTGACTTCTTGGGGGTTTCTTTATTCGGGATTAAACCCCGACATGAAGGATTGAACACAAACCTCCCCGATCATCTTCTGTGATTAAACATCTAACAAGGAGGCCCCAATATGACATTAAAAAGTACCAAGAACCTTATATTAGGTGTTCTATGTGGCCAAATTATCAATGTGACAGCATGTACAGTTTGAAGGCTTCATGGTAAAGACATCCTCGCCCGAAGTTCGTTGGTGGATGCAGTGCATGGACCGGACCACCACATCACGTCTATTATCCCCGAAAAATTTTGATGGCGCGTCAGCACTGGGAGAGATGGTCAGCCTCACTAGATGTGTGGAGGAAGTTTCCCACACCGGAGGTCCATGTTGACTTGGAGGCCACCTCTCTTCAGACACAGCGGCTCACAGGAGGACGTGGTGCAATGTGGGCACAACGTGGAGGGGTGGCCGACATTCGGGCCACCCAGAAGGACGGAGGAGCTGCGACCAATCATCTGTGGCAGGAATTTGACATGGCACAATGAGGGTGACATGAAGGGGTGTGGACGGACCATGGGGGTGGCGTTCAGACCGAAGGGGGCACAACTGGCTACCACGTCCCAGGGGTTCACACTAGTTGTACCGCACAACCAGGCCACTAGTTTGTGGGACAAGCCCCCAGCAGGCCGGGACAATTCTACTACCTAGCGGGATAGACCCATGCTAGCGGTCCATACACATGCTGTCAAGCTAGACCTGCACTGGCATTTCAGACTCTAGCCCCTTCGGGGGCGAGCTAGACTAGACCGGGTCACCATGTGACTCGGCAAGCTAGAACCTATGCCAACTAAGATGGGTCTAGCAAAGCGTATTTGGACTTGCCCACTAGCCAGGTCAGACTAGACTGACCTCGACCCACACAAAGTTGGGTCATGTCCATCATAAAGAATCAAGGTGTGTGGGACACTAGTCAAGGATGTTCAGGTCGGTCCGAACCGGTCACACTAGGTCCCATCGCATCCGGACCCCAGATTAATAAATCACATATATCTTACAATCAATATGTTAATTTGACGAACCTTCTACGTAGATGAAATCATTGGGAAGAGGTTGTCCTTTTGATATAATCCAATATAGATTTGATAAAATTTATGAATGGCCATGTTGGATCAAACAGGAATTCAACTGAGCCCTCAATACTAAAATGCTCATAACTTATAGGCCTGGTGTTTTATTGACGCAACGTCTGTCATCATTGAACCCTTATGACATGGAAGTCCATCAATAAATTATTTTTGGAACATCATGGAAGTTTTGGTAATCCCTTATTGGACTAGGTTTCAGGTCCACCATAATCAACTAAAAGAGATTCAGGTCCTCCCCTATCGGTTAGGGTGAGGGTACTCTATTTTAGGAGTAGGTACTCCCCTGTCGACCCATGGTGTGGGTCCCCCTTATGGAGTTTTACTTCAGAGTCAGTCCTCTCACACCATTATTGGGTATGGTTCCTGTAGACTTGGGATGGTACTCCCCTGACGTACTAGTTTCCCCCTCCCCAAAGAAGATATTGTGATAGAGTTGGTTTCTCCCTGACATTACTAGGGCACATGTCCTCTAGTCACCGAGTTGAACTCCCCTACCGATTCAGGGTGCGTGTCTCCTTTACAACATGTTCTAGTAGATTTGGTACTCCACTACCACGAAAGGGAGTGGTTCCTCAATCCTTGGGGTTTTACTCCCTTAATATACAAGGTAACATGTTCCCCACTGTGAACAATCTACTAGAGTTGTACAATTCTACTGGGCATGGTGCCGGTCCTCAATTACGGTGTAGTACTCCCCCGTATCTGAGTAGCGACAGAGAGTGTTTTCTTCATGGGAGTTGGTGATCCCTCAACAACAGCACACAACTACCATGAGCATGCCCCTCTACTTGATGCAATCTATATCGAGGTAGATATTAGTTCTCCATCAGTGGGCTGAGGTGTGGGCCACTTATTTCTAGAGAGATTGAGATATTATGGGGTAGACCTGGAGGAGTGTACCCCAAACATAATGTAGTGTCGAGGAGTGTGCCTCTTCAACTTATTTACATTTGTATTTTCTATGGGGCAAGGCTATGATAGTGATACCTCAAGTGTCGGACACTAGAAGAAGTTCTAGTAGAACGTTCCCAATAGAGAACATACTTTTAGACATACCATTTAGAATAGTTGAGTTTTAACTGATGGGGTACATCTCTATAATGGGTTCCATCAGGGATGTTTATCTCATGGAGTGTGTAGTACTGATCCGTGAGTTATGCTTTGAGCCTTCATTAGAAATCATGTTAATTGGTTTGAGGTCAGAGCCTTATGACTCTTCGTATAGAGACGAGTATATATTGATGGAGTAGGTATATGAATGGGAAAATACTTGAGTAGTACTGACTATGTATAATCATTTTGGTTTACATCTTGGTTTTGGATTTGTAGTTTACTTCATGGTTTTGGCATTATACTTTTGGCATTGTGGTTTACTTCATGGTTGTTTTGTGGTGTTTTCTTTTTTGGATATTTAGAGACCATCGAGGGTCTCAAGGTCCCATTATGTGTAAGGAGTTACTCACCGCTGCACAGGATTCACCTTCATATGTTGTGTCTGGTGAAGACGTTCGACGTATCGACAAATTCTCTCTGGGAGACAGGACTGACAGACATTACGATGTTAGACCATCCGGGGCCCAGTAGGACCAGGCATACATAAAATACTACTTGGGCTTCCAGTAGCCTCACTAATCTAGAGATCATGTGTGATATTTTGTAGATGGCCATTAGATCTCCAATTTTACCTTGCTGTTTCTAGTTCTCTTCATGGGCTTGTATACTTCCCTTGATTTACTACTCAGTGATTTCTTTCTATTATACTCTAGTTTTCCATTACATAGTGTACACCTTTTAGATTTTTGGATTCGGTTTTTTAGTAAACGTGGGTACATGTATCATGCTAAAAGCCTCCAACTTGCAGGTTGATGCCTCCAAAAGTAGTCACCAACCCCCGGCCTTCGGAAGGCGGGGTTGGGCTATGTCACAGTACGAGCACCATGGGATGGGTCATGACAAAGTTTTCTTAGAGGTTGGTTCTACATCAATGACCAAGGGTCTTCTGGTTTAGTCTTTGAGAAATAGTGTTTAGTGTTTCATGTTCAGTATTCAGGCCATAGACTCCATTGTTGGTGCGATGTCCGACGTATTGGTACACCTGGACACTGGACATCTGTAACCCAACTCGGTACATGGAAACACATGTTATAGGGAAATGTAGGGAATTTGAATCATTTATTGATGGTTGGGATTTTCATAATCCTTCTGAAGTCATCTCTCCATATATACATCAAACGGTGGTTCATCATTACTGATTTTAGGAAGCTTTCATGGTGACATACAGGTTATATTGTACAGCATAATCATGATGATGATCTTTCATGAGTGAAGCCTTTTGTGGAGGTAATTGATATAGGGACATTACCTTTGTGTTTTGCAACACTGATGCCACTACCCATTGGCCATTCATTTCTACCAGAAGTTCAGGGTGAGGACACACACAGGCTAGGCATGCTACATGAGTTCCAGAGGCAGAGACCTCCTATGTTCCATGAGTAGATATATCCCACGATACCTAAGGATTTCCTTGAGGCAGTTACGTGTGTTTTCCCACTACTGAGGACACCACCAGACCACATAGATGTTCTGTCCGCAAGACATATTTATGGCTCAGCCAGAATATGGTGGAGTCTGACTATTTAGACTCATGACGAGGAGACCCACAGTTGGACAGACATTGAGCACCTCTTCATAGAGGATATCATTTTGGATACTTTTAACTCTATACATATAATGCAGTTGTTTCACCTACGACAAGGCGACAAGATGGTTGTAGAGTACTCCTCGAGATTCATAGATCTTTCTGGATTCTAAACTGATCTGGTGTGAGACCCTTACATTGCAGCCTGAACCTTCGATCATGGACTACACCTATAAATCAAGGCATCAATGATACCTCTCAGTATTACAACATATGTTGGGTACTAAAACAATCCATGGTTGTTGAGGGCATTCTGGTGGAGGATCTAGTGGATGTGACCTATGAATTATATTACCGAGTAGAGGATTCTAATGGAGCTAGCAGACAAGGTGTGATCGGATCACATCGTAGGATGCATAACCATGCCCAGAAATAGAAACATGGATCTGTTTCCCAATAGTAGTGCCAAGGAGAAAATAAGCAGTAGGATAGGCAGTGTAGCACTTGTAACAGCCGGGGGCATCTCTCTTGAGATTGTCGAGCCCACTATACTATTGAGAGGGAGACGACAGAAAAACCTATTTGGAAGATACAGTACTTGGAGCATGGAGTTTTACAAGTCGACGGGTGAGGTATAGGAGTTGGTCTATCAGTCAGGTGGTCCCCTCCATTCTTAGGGAGCAGGAGGACATGGTTGAGGAAAAAATCATGCATTAATGTCTCATAACCAAGAATCCCAAAGAGATGTTTGAGGTATGACCTAGGTCTTTTATTTTTCATCCTTTATAAATAGAAAAATGTGTTGGACGTTATTTTTTCCATGAGTGTTGTTCAAGACATTAAGGTTTCTTTTGGACCATGGAATTGTCCCTCACAGATATAGACTCATAATGGAGGAGACCCGCTGATCAAAAATAGAATCTGAGAGTGTGACCTCGCACTTGGAGGTGAGAGTTGTGGTTGGGATCACATATTTGTGTTATCGAGACCAGAAGACATCATTATTGGTATGGAATACTACCATTTATACCTATAATGATGATATTATGCTTGTGATGTGGTATATCTATGTGGTGGGGAAGGACTTCCCCTTGCGGTGAAAAGGGAAGCCTAGGCTGCACGACATGGACTCTCGTAAAGAGTTCTACTTGAGTCGTTGTGTTGTAGCAGAGTTATTCCACAAGATGTTATCATATAATGGAATGGTACCTAACCCTCTATTCTCAATTCACATTCCACTAATAGGTGTGGTAGTGTCTATTCCATCTAGTTGTTTCGCCGCTAGATGTTATAATCAAAGGGGCTAGTATGACCCAGCGTTCGCTTGTGGAAAGCCCTGTTTTAATCATAATTTCTCTTATGCATTTAATGTAACCCATGAATGCTTAATTCCTATGGGAGTTTTTAGCACAGTGAATCCATGGGAAGATTGGTACTTTGAGGTTCATTCTGTGATATGAGTCATGTTAGCATGGTGGTGGGCCGCTAGACCACATGATTGTAGATGTATCATGTTTCTTAGTTCATTCTCCACCTGACTCATCTAATGAAACATGTTCCTATTATGGAACAATGTTGAACAAGTAAGATATGGAGATGATAGTGGTTTATCTAAGTGTTACCTTTTAGCGTATTCTTGTAAGAAGTGCATTAACCATTTTTGGACCTAGTTTCTTCCTGTGAGATTTGGCATTGGATTTATGGGGATGAAAATTCGAAAGGTGGGGGAATGTAACATCTATGAATTTTTTGTGTAAATTTTTCTATTTATATAAAATAATTTCTAGACCATGAAATTCAATGGCACCTAATTAAGTGTTCTGAAGAGCCTAAAACATAATTTTGATCTTTTTTATGGTACGTTCAGTAAATTTCTAAGCAGGATTTCCTATCTATTGATCCATCTCATGCATTGAAAATCAAAGGAAAGCGTTGAATATAGAATGCTGGGATTCACCTTGAAATGACTTAATTTCGGCTGATAAGGGATGAGTAGAAATGTTTTTTTCATACATTTTATGAAAAATAAAAAAAATTAAATACTTATTTTAGTTACATTCTCACATTTGTGTTTCAGGTGTCGAAACTGTGGGGAAATGATGATATGCATCTATGAGGATCATTAATGTATCATTAAACTCATAGCATAATGGCACTTTAATGACATAAAACAACAACACTATTTCTTAAATAAAACAGAGTAACAATGTGATGTCTCTTTATAGATGGAATATTGCGACATTCTAATATTTATAGTTCAACATGCTAGTAAATATGGATAAAAATTTGGGAAGATTCTCGGGATTACTTGTGATGGACATCTACCCCAAAAAATAATGAATATCATGGGATAAACATCAGCTTCTATGTCATGAATTTCAAAGATCATTGCTGAGAAGTGACATCAATGTATTAACCCCAAGAGTATGAACATACGACAATAAACATTAAATAGGTTGGGGTTATTTTGATTTTATTGTTTCACCATTCGTTCTTCAAAATGACGAATGTGGATTAAAACAGAAATATGTTATTATGGAAATTGTGGATTCTTGAGGGAGGGTGAATTCTAAGGGGTTTCTTTCCTCGAGATTAATCTGTGTCATGAATGATTAAACAAAAACATCCCTGATCCTCCCCCTTGTATAAACCTATAACGCGGAGGCCCTGGGCAGACACATAAAAAAGGCTGAGCACCTACACTCGTGTGTTTTCGGTGGACAGATTCTCAAATATATGGAACATATGTTTTTATGTTTTCACAATAAAGAAAACATTACCCATATACCGTTGGCATACGCGGGGTCATGAACGGACCACCAGAGCGCGTTCGGTGGCCCGAAAAAGATTTTCATTGTTGTGGCTTTAATAACAATGGTGGATGGCATTGCCGACTTCCAAGAGGCTAGGAGCTGCACCGGCGGGCCACATTGTCTGGGAGGCAGCAACTCATTATTCGTGGTGGCATGCAGGTGTATGAGGCGATAGGTTGGAACTATGTGGAGGGGTGGCCTGCATACGGTCCACTCGACATTCTAGAGGTGTCGGGGCAGGTCGGATGCAACAGGAGTTCCACACGATGCCAGGAAGGCACCTCACAAGAGGTGTGCCCCATACTGGGTGGGCTGTGTTCAGACCGAAGGGGATGTGGCTGGCTACAGCGCCCTATGCTCTAACACAGGCCACACTGTGGGGTCGGTCCCCTTCTTGGCAGGCCGATCCCCCTGTGGGATAGGAAGGATGTGCTTCCCGAAGGGTCATAACTCTGTCGGTAGGCCGTACCTGCACCGGCAAGCTAGACCCACACCCCTTCGGGTCAGTCCAGATAAGACTGGGTCACAGGGAGACCCGGATTGCTTGACCCACTACCAACAGGGCCGTGTCCAATGATGCCTATTGGGCATGGCCCATATACATGGCCAGACCAAACTGACCTTGACTCACACCAGGTCGGGTTTAGTCTTTCTTAATGAACCTGGTTATGTGAGACCCCTGGGATGGGTTTTTCCAACTGGGTCGGACCGAGTCCCGTCGCAAACGCCCCTTATTTACTAAAACACATGTATCTTACAAACCAGACGTCCGTTTGAAAAAACATCAACAGTGCAGAAATCCAGGGGAATAGGGTGTCCCTTTGAGATACTCCACATGAGTTTTTGAAAATTGTGATGTATAGTTTGGTTGGATCTAATATGAATCAAACCAGGACCTAGGGTCAAAAAATTCCTAAAACTTATAGATCGGGCATCAGATAACGCTCTGTCAGTCTTTTTGGAACCCATATGCATGGATTTACTTCTGGTTTCTTCTTTGTGGAAATTCATGGAAGTTGAGGTACTCCCCTATTGGACTAGGATTAGGGTCCTCCATTCCTATCTCACACCGAGTTAGGTACTCCCCTACTAGGTATGGGGCGGGTCCTCTGGGTTAGGAGTAGGTACTCCCATGTTGACACATGGTGTTGATCATCCTTATGCAGTGATACTGCAGAGTCGGTACACCCTACCATGCCAGGGCATAGGTCCTATGGCCTAGGGTCGGTAATCCCCTGACGTACTGGGGTGTGAGCCCCCACCCCCCCCCCCCCACAATGAATATATTTTAATAGAGTCAGTTACTCACCCGCATTACTAGGTGTAGTTCATCTATTCACGGAGGTGTACACCCCTACCAATTCAGCATGCAGGCCCTCTTTAAACATTGTTCCAGCAGAGTCGGTACTCCCCTACCATTCCTAGGTGAGGGTCCTCTAGCTTGGGGTCCATAATACCCTAATGTGCTAGTGCGCCAGTCCCCCATAGTGAACAAACAACCATAGTTTAACTCTCTAACCAGGTAGTGTGCGAGTCATCCCATATAGAGTAGTACTACACCCATATAGGAGTAGCGACATGGAGCAGGTCCTTCTTGGGAGTTGGATCTCTTGTGACTTCATGGCACAATTACGAGGAGTGCGTTCATCCACTTGATTCTATTGATACTTATGTTCAAGTTAGTACTCACTCAACAGAATGACATGTAGGCTTATTTTAACTAGAGAGACTGAGATATCATGGGTTCGACTAGATTAGTGTTCCCTCAACTGAGAAAAATGTGTAGGGGTGGGCCCCTTCTCCATCTCTCCATTGGTCTTTCCTTGGGCACAAGACTGTGACAGCGAGAACTCTTGTTTCGAGCACTAGAGACTGTTTTAGTAGAAATTTTCTGATGGAGTACGTTCTATTGGAAGTCCCATTTGGAATGGTTGATTAGTAAGTCTTTTTGATGGTTTCCATCAATGATGGATACCTCATGGACCATTTACTCTTGATCCTTGAGTTACTCTTTCAGCCTTCTTTGTAAATCGTGGCAATGGCTTTGAGGTCAGTGCCTTATGTATCATTGTGGTGAAAATGATTATATTAGTATGACCTAGGTTTATGTATGGGCATATACCTGAGTAGAGATGACTAATCATAATCTTGGTGTATTACTTCATGGTTTTTCCTTTATTCTTTACTTAATGTTTTTGGCTTTGTGGATGTGGATTTGTGGTTTACATTGTGGTTTTTAAGTGGTGTTTTCTTTTGTGGATTTCTAAGAGACCATCGAGGGTCTCGAGGTCCCCTACTGTGTATTGAGTTACTCACACCTACATGGGATTCACCCACATGTGTTATTTCTGGTGTAGATTTTTGACGTTTCGATACAGGCACTCTGGGAGACGGGACATGCGGATATTGTGACAGTGGACCAAATGGGCCCCAGTTGAACCAGAGGGACAGGACATACAACTTCAGCTTCCAGTAGGTTCACTACTATAGCACTCAGGTGGGATTTTCTATAGATTTCAATCAGTGCTCTCTTTGTTCCATTGTACATTTAGTTCATTTTTTAGGATTTTATACATGAAATATTTTTCATCTCAGTGATTTCATAATTTTGTACTACTGTTTTTGATTACTTATTATTCTCCTTTAATCATTGTGAATTTGTTTTGTGATTGATTGTGTATACATATATCTAGGAAAATACCTCCCACTTACAGGTTGATGCCATCAGCGCTAGTCGCCAACCCCTAGACTTCGAGTGGCAGGCTTGGGGTATGCAACGGTATGGGCCCTAGGGGACGGGTCGCAACAAATATAATAAATATTATGGAATTGTTCAAATATCATATGTATTCTATTAGAGAGTATATGTGAAAAAAAATTAAAAGCGCCTGATTGAAACTATATATTTTATATTTTATGACATATTAGTGACTTAATGTTGATTTTCATAAATGTGTTTACTTTTTAGTAATATTTTTTTAGATAGTACGATTTTTTTTAAAAAAATCGTTATGGTTTCATTAATGTAATTAAAATATGATTAATTTGTTTAATAGATAATTTGGTGGATAATATAAGTGCTTTCCTAGATATATTATTAACATGATGGGTGGTAGAGACAAAAATATTATAGTTATTTATAATCAATTTTTTTAATTTTTTAATAGTAACATAAATGATGATGAGAACCCACCTTCCCAAAAGAATCATCAACTACACACTGAATCATTTTAATGGAAAGGAACTCCATTTTTTTACAATTGTATCCTTTAATTTTTTAAAATATATAAAAAATAAAAAATGTTATTGTTTGTTATTACTTGTTTTATGAATTTGAATTTCCTTTTTCTAATTTATTTCATATTTAGTTAAGTTATAATTTATTTGAAACTTATCATGAAAAATCATACATATAAATTTTTTAACTTAGTGCAGTATGATAAATTTAAGAAGATACATTTTTACAATTATTTTTATAGTACTCTATACCTGAAAATTATTACGTATTTTCTCAAACTCAGGATATAATAGAAATAATCTATAAGTCCTATTCATAAAAACATATATGTAATTAAATGTATGTATATTATTTCTAAATGAAATTTAATTGAGAAATATATAAATTATTTTCGTTGGTTAAAACCTATTTTTTAAAAATAGGTTAATTTTTAGAAATTTAATATATAAGAAAATATTTTATAATGTTTTTTAAGGTGGATAAAAAGATTGCTATATAAGAATGGACACATGTAACTAGAGAGAGTAAATAAATTTACTATATTTTAGAGTCATAAAAATAATGGAAGAAAAAATATTTAGTTAACCAAATCAATTAATTAATGGAATAATCACTAAAAGACCTATAATCAGATAAATAATAAATTATTCATTTTTATTACTGTAATTAATGAATGTAAGTAAAATTTAAAGGGATATATATATTTGAAAAAAATATTATGTAATGTAATAATGATTCAATAAAAATTAAATCAATGGTTCAATTTATAAACTATAAGAATCTTGGTAAATATTGATTGAAAAACACAAAATCAATCATCATTTAGTATAATAGAAATAAACTTCTTTCAATGAAAATATTCATTGGTATAAATTATTCAACTTCCATGTTATTGGTGTATTATGAAAAATGTTGTGTTTTTCACACACTTTATCTAATCAATTAGGAAGAATAAATTATTTCATTTTTTTTAAGTATATGATTTAATACCTTTAATTTTATCTAATACTATAAAATGACTAATTAAAATTTTTATAATTTTCTATTAAAAAATGTTACTAGGTCAAAAATTTAATATCAATAATATAAACCATTTATATATAATAATATTTTCTAGTTTTATAGAAAATTTAATTATTCTTAAATTAATGAAATTTAATTCTATATTGTAAATAGATCACGTTAAATAGGGCCAATGAAAACAATTTAGATAAGTAAATTTCATTCCACAAAACAAACTATCCAATATTTTCATATTTTTTCATGGATAATTATAAAATTCCATTATAATAACCATAAAGAATAGGGGATTTATTAACCAATTATGTGGGATATATGGTCTTAATGATTTATAAAATGGTGAAATTTAACATTTAATATATGTTAACTATTTGGTAATATGATTCTATATACCCAAAAAAAATTATTCTTTTAAAAAAAGTTATTTCATTATCCAAATAGAAATATTATTTACTGTGATAAATTAATAATTAACCCCCCTTAAAAAGGTCAACATTGAATTGAATGAATTATACAAAAAACAATAATTTATTTGGACATCGTTTTTATATTTTGTATAATATAAAATTTGGGATGGAAGATGATATTTCTCTATAAAATTGAAAGGTAATTTTTTCTTCTAATTATGTTGATATTAATAATATCATGATAATGATACTATTTAAAATTCCCAATATAAGTTAATTGTATTATAACATCATGGAGATCATTATTTTTCAAATGTCAATCTATGCTGTGAAATCACTAGTTAATGGTGAAAAGCTAATATATTATAAATAAAAATAATTATTTATAATATATTTATAAAATTACTTATTGCTTAATCATTGTGGGTTTAAATGTTCATCTAAAAATATTCTCCATTAAGATAAATATGGTCTTCTATATATTTTATAATTATATTCTTTTTAGTCTTAATTTTTGATATTATTATATATTAAAAAATTTATGATGAACTTGATTATATATTGAGGATTGTGTTAACTATTATTATTTTTTGTAATTAATCATGTGGTTCATGAAATGTGGTTTTTGAATCAATATGTGACATTTTTATGTAATGTGGTCAACTGTGAAGGAAAATATTGAATTCCTTTAAAGACAAGGGTCATTAAAATTATCCCACAATAAATACAATGATGGATTCCAAAAATATTCGTCAATGGTTTTGGTGATATCAACTTTTTTTAATCATTCCATTATTAAAAACACTATCCATGTTGAAAATAAACAGAGTAATATTTATTTCGGTTATTAAACTTGTTGAGTGGTTCAATGTTCTTAAGATATTGTAATTCTATATATGGTTAATTATACAACCATCAATGGGTTGATATTTTAAGATATATATAGAGATTATTTAAGGATGTTGTAGTATAGATTCTTAGTGAAATGTTTTAATATTATATAATAATTGTTCATTATTAAACCTAGGGAATTTTGAGGGAGAAATTAATTTTCATGGTGTAAGACTACAACATCCTAGGATTTTGTGAAACATTTTTCAAATTAATTTAAACATTTTAATAATTTTTATTTCACACCACTAGAAATGTTTCTTGTGTTATATGATAATACCATGTTGTTATTAATTTATTTACAATAGAAGTTCACGTTTATTATAAATGAAAAAATTTATTATCATTCAGATAATGAAACAATATGTTTTTAAAATGTTACACACAATGTCGAGTTCATTCGATAACCTTCATTGCACACAAGACCTATTTTTTACCATAATACATTGTGGTATTAATATTTTTACTAAAATATTATTATAGTTATCGCCAATCTATTATAATAGTGTCCATAAAAAAGAATAATGAAATTATTAAAATATGGTTTTTATAATTATATAATATGGATTATTTTTTGACAAGATAACTATAAATAAAAATAAATCCCCATTCCAAATATTGGAAATATTTGGCTAGAAATCAATATTTAAGAAATAAAACATGTTGAACCTCAATAAATTAAATAAAAAACATTTTAAAAAGAATTTTATTTATATATATGAATTAATATATAATATTCATCCAACTATTTAACATTTATATTTTTTGATTTTTATACAGTTGAAAAGAATACAACAAATTTTACACATAAATATATATATTTATCTAAAAGGTAATTTTACCATATTTTAATGGCACTCTAATTTCAATTTTAATTTTCAGAACGTTAATAAATTATAATTTGATAATGCAAATTTAAATATAAGTAATGACTAATGAAAAAATTATATAAGGATAAAATTTGGGTATTTTTCTGGGAAGTCTCATTTTTTATGAATGGTGAAAATAGAGAATTGTAATTCATAAAAATGATTTTACGATAATTTATTTATAAATTTAAATTTTATTTAAAATTTTATTTAAATTATAATTATCTAAATTAAAAATCAATTATTACTATTTAGAACATTGTACAAAATATTACAATGTTATTTAATATAAAAATTTAAATCTTTGAACTTTCCACGTTAAAAACACAAAGTCTCGTCCCATTAGTAGGATTAATTAAAAATAAATTTCTACAACATATGTGTTTAGAATTTGGAAAAATGGAATCCTTATTTAGAATCAAAATAATATATAATTTCTAATATGTTTCACTTTGTGTTTTACAAAAAACATTATAAAATTTAATAAAAATCTATTTCATCGATTAAGGTATAAAACAAGATTGATTAGTGGTTAAACATTAATTTACGATGAAAAAAACCTGGAAACATGTCAAAAGCCATTTTATTTCCAAATTTTCACAATAGGGTCTCTTTTATCTAATATGGATGATTACTAGAAGCATACAATTTAATGAGACCTCCCAATACTTATTACTTTTTATATTTACGTGAACTCCACTCCTCCTCTAGTTTTAAAGGGCACTACCCCTCCCCCACCCCCACATAGACTTCATGCCTATAGACACCTTTAGATTAGAAATATAATATCAAAAAATAATCCAAAATCACCCAAATTCCTTTTATATTATTACATTTGGGCATAAAATCAACTAATGATGTCCTTTGGTTCATACCAATAAGAGTAACCAAAATAGGGGCAACATCCTTTAACAAGAAAAATACTTTTATTTATTTCTCTACCCTTAAATTATTCATATTCCATAGTTATATAATAAACATATTATACACAATATACCATGTTTTTAATGTTATGGGAATGATCTACACTAAAAAACACTTCCATGAAATGGGATACACAAGAATCCATGTTTCCTAAAAAAATTAGAGCATCACAAACCGATGTAGTTCATCCGTCCATTTCCACATTTCAAGGTGGAGATTAATAAGATAATTTATATATTTATATGATATATATTATTTTTATCAATCGTTAATGCTTATTTAATTATAATATGACACATTATTTTATGGTTTCTATTTTATAGGAATATGATAACATTATTTCTGGATGTGTGGACTACCACCTCGTCTAAGTGATATGACTGGTAAGCATATTTTATATAATGTATTAAGAACTTTTTTGGTAAATTTATATAATATTTATGAAATAATAATTACACATAAATTATAATATGTATATATATATATATTTATTTATGTATCATACTTTCTTTTAATGCGGTAATAAAAATGAATCAATGTTCATGGGTTCGTACGACCTACAATCTAAATGAACTGTGTATTCCTTTTCCTATTTCTATATTTTTTAGATTATTATAAATACTAATTATAATTAATTTGTATGATATATATATTTATTAACATTCTTGAATTAGTAAATAGTTATCTATCAATGTTTATCATTAATAAAAGTTCAAAACATATATGAAAAACAATGTGCATGTTAACTGAAACATAAAAATAACATTAAATTGTAAATAAATGAGAATCATAAAATAATAATTAATTAATATATTGTATGATATATGATAAATATGTTTCTTTTTAATATTGAAAATAATATTAAATTTATTATATATTAGTTATCAACATGTACAAATAAAATATAGGCTTTATGTAAGGGTTTTTATGTCACACTTTTATTTATTTGAGATAGATGATATATTCACCACATATTCTTTATATGTAACGTATATAATTCCCTATGAAACTTTATGTCATGAATTTTATTTTTATATTTATATTAAATTTTTCAATTGATGTTACGATTCCATGGATATTATGATTCAAAAATACTCAAGTGGTCAAGGGATTTCTAGTCTTGCTATTATTTTGGTGAGGCTTTTTCCTTATTCAACACTCATTTCCTTTTTGTGGTGTATATAATACCAATGAATATATACGATCATAATTATACATTAATATATGTTTATTTAGATGTACATTTTATTATTTCTATTTCATTGGGGTTTATGGTACATAAGATACCATATCAGTAAGGTAATTTTGTCTCAATTTTCCATCATTGAGAGACATGTAATGTTATAAACCTATATTATTTTAAGAGGAGTTTATACTGAAATATAATAGGTTATATATTGAATCTAATTAAATTAATGAAATTTTATGATTCTTGTATTTTTATTCCTTCATGTAGATGAGGATTTAATTTCTTCGAACTAGAAATATTTAATTTCTACAATCTCATCATTTAACAGGAATGTAATTTATTATTCTGATATTGATGAAATATTCGGATCTGTATCTCAATAATTCTGATGAATTTTTATATCTTAATATTTTTAATGTTATCCTTATGTAATGGGATCATTTTATCTTATTTTGGACAAAAGGTAATTATAAAAAATATTTTTAAGAAAATATGACTTTATTTTCTCATTGTTCATAAATCTGTTATATTAAAAAACTGTGTTTAATAAATATTATTTTGAATTTTATTGAATTATATTTTAATAAATTGTTCAACTAAAATTATTTAAATAGGGTTTTATGTGTAAAATATTTTTCCAAAATATTTTCTACATGAATTTATTTGTTTTCAAGGTTATTTTCAAGGAAAAGGATTTCAATGATTTCAAATTTTCTAATATATGTTTTCAAATATATTTTAAATGAATAAGTTTTTAATAAAATTATTTTCAAGGAGTTTAGTAAAATTAACATTAAATCATAAATTATATTTTTTTAAAAAAATATTAAATAAAAGGTTTTTGAATTTTTTTTCAATAAAAATATATTTTCCTTGATAAATGATTCTAAATGATCATTAAAAATTATTTTCCACCTATGATGACATCCATTGGTGGTTATCATCCCTTAATGAGTACATGATCACAGGTTAACGTTTACATTTTTTCACTAAATTGTTTAATTTTTGTTGTTGTGATGGTTATGAAACCCATTTATCATACATAGGTCACATATTTATGAAACCCATATCTATTTCCTTGATTATATGATCATTAAACCAATTTATCATTCATGAATTATATGTTAATGAATCCTGTTATTATTATGTGTTTTATATACATATAATGGTATATTCTAATTGATATTTCATATTCTAAAGGATCCATTTTTTTCTAGTAATATTCTTAAAAAACTACTTTTTCACGTGTTATACTTTGATGAAATGATTGTGAAACCATTCTTTTATCCACCAGTTATGTTATGATGATAATATTATGATAGAAATTTAATTTAATGGGTTATGATATCATTAATATTTATGATCTTATGTCACACATATGACTAAAATAATTATGTGATTGGTGGTACTTATATCTCCTTCCAATTCCCTGGGTAATTATTTATATCTCATTATATAATGATTGGAATCATTTTGAAAATATTCATTCGTGTAGGGAAGGTGGGGAAACAAATTACTATATTAAAAGAAAGTGAAACCCGATACACTTTCCGAAGAAGGTGAACCATGAGAAAATATATGGAATTGACTGATACTGGGGAATGTGGACTATCCCACCAAGTAGATGAAGCTCTCAAAAAGTTCCCTGATTTGTTTTGGAATTGATCCTTCACATATTGGGCATGATTTTCAACTATTACGTTTCTTCAAAAATATTATGTATTATTCATATGTTCTAATTTCATAACTTATTCTCTTTATTACCTTATGATGGATGTTTGATGAAGCTTCAATTAGTATGAAATTATTGTTTATTATATTTATTGGTAGTAGGTTTTGATTTTTAATTATTACGCTCATGTCATCGTACCCTTGTTAATTTGTTATCATTAGATATCTTATTTATTTTCCTTTTTTGAGCATCTAATATCACCATTTCTTATGATTAATTATCATTTGTTATGAATAATTTTAATATGTAGGAGTACTAATTGGATTATCAACATGGGAAATATTGAATATATTTTTCTATGTTGAAGATTGCCTTCTATGATTTCTAAACTTATTAAACTATTATGGTCCTTGAACATGTAATTTTGTAAACTGTTTAATTTTCCTCGATAATAATATAATTTGTTGTAATGTTAATCATGGGATGATAAAAATTATATTTACATTTAAGTCGTGGATATGCCTCATGTTATGAAACATCATTGGATACATTGTTTACCTCTCCCCATATCAATATATTATTTTGGAAAATGATATTAATGATATGTTATTACATTTTGGACAAATGTACACCATCATTATGAGATAAATATTATTTATATTCATGATTTAATTTATTCAACTAATATAGTATAATAATATTTTATGTTGAATTTCAAATATTTTAGATTATTTAGCCTTTACATATTAATTACATCATCAATATATTATTCACTACTATAATAATATGGTTCCCTAATTGAGCAGTTGTGATCATCTATTTCTAATGATTCCAATCCACATATTTAAAAAAAACTAATACATTTTTCAATTTTATAGATTTAACGCCATTTTTATAACATCTATTTTCTATTACCTTACATTAAATGTTTTGTAGGAAATTTTTGTCCTCGATTTTTAAAGAAACAAATGATAAAAATTTAGATATATTATCCACAATATAGTTTTATTAAATAATGAAGTAAAATGTTCTACAGTTATGTGTTTAACATTGGGTTTTCTAAAAATGGACATTACTATGTCAACACATGAACTTTCATCATCAGTTTTTTTAAAACAAGATAAAAAATCAACCAAATAATATATATTATTATTCATTTTCACAAAAACATCCATAAAATCCTCATTAAAAGATTTAGAACATTTTTTTTCCATGATATATGATCAAACACTCCAAAAAATATAGTAAATCCTCAACCCTCATTCAATATTTTTGAAATAGAGATTTCTTCCCACACTTCAAAGTAACTAACAACTCCCACTTTTCTTTAATCTAATTTTTTTTAATAATCTTTAATTATTATTTTTACAATTAGTTATCCTTGATATCCCATCCTTTGGATTCGTTTCATGATACACAAGTTTATTTTATCACAAATTCCCTATTCTGATTAACCCCATAACCATAATCCTACAAAATAATAGTCTAAGAAATTTTTTAACAATTTTAAAACTTCTTAAAAAATAATTGATCAACCAACATTCATAGTTAATAAATTTTTCATGATTTATGAAGATATTTGGTTCCCAGGGTCCCTATTTTGTTCTACTGACAATTGTGTTTGATAGTTTTTTTTATTATTTTTTCTTATTCATTTTTTGGAATATGAGTTCCATTGATCAAAAAAAATTCATCATATCATCATATTGAATAGAGTAATACAATATTAATGTTCAATTTCTAATTATTGGAATTAGAATTTTTCATGTTGTTTTTATTAATCTTAAATTTTATACGGTGGCGAATAGATGAATAATATTTTAGTATTTCTCAATGTTGTCCCAATAGAACCAATGTATTCAAAATAATAATAGTCATCAATATATTATTTTAACTTATATTAACATAGTTCTATGATAAATGATTTCATATTATTTTTTTTGAGCCTTCATTCTTTATTGGGTATTATGTTTCAGTTACATTACTATTGGGTTTCTTCTTAAATGAATAAATTCATCTCTTGTCCCTTATTTTCTATTGATTTGTCTTTTCAATGATTTTTTACACATGTATAGTTTAAATATGATGTTTTAAATTTTATTATCAATAAATAGATTATTTATTCTCATAAAAGATGATCATGTTTATAAATATGCAACTTTCATGGTTTAAATAAAATTATATCAAATGTTAATGTTATCTTAAGTGATTTTATTATGTGAATAAGTATTAAATTTATAGTTTTAATTGAAACAAGAATGAAATGGATTTATGTATAAAGGTTATGAATGATTTGTGTAGTTGATACGTACTAGGAATTTTTACTCATACAAAATATATTTAATTTGTATCAATGGTTCCTCTTAAAATATGTGTATATTAAAATTTTGTACTAGTTATTTTAAATGATAATTTTAATTATATAAGTTATATACAATTATGGGATTAATATATTAGTAGAGTTAGTTTTTCAATATTTTTTAATATTATTTTATTAGTAAAATTAATATTTACATATCCTCTCTATAACATTACCATTTTTTGTTTTTTTATTTCAGTAAATGAGTTAATTTAATTTTCTTTATAATATTATAATTTTTTTATTTTAACTAGATTTTTCACACTATTAGATTAAATTTATTGGTAAGAATAAAAAAAATTAATATAATATTAACAATATATATTCTCTATAAACAATATATTAATATTGATGACTATCCTTAAAGATATAGGCATAATATAATAGGTAATATGTGAAGAAATTAAAAAAAACGAGTCTAAACATGATAAACGTATCCAGTTTCCTATAAAAATATCCTTAAAAATACTATATAATTAACTATTTTAAAAAAAAATTGATACTAAAATTTATTATTAACATTATTTATAATAATTCAATTTATTCTCCACCCAATAACAAATAAATTTGATTATAATGTTTTCGATGTTTCAATATTTATATATATTTTTAAATTTTTATATGTTATAATATATTCATATTTTAATTTTTTTTCTTACATATTTAATGGATCCTAAGTAGATAAATTAATAGTGAAACTTTGATGAATATGAAAAAGGAGATGACGATGTCCTTGAATTTTCTAATCAAAATCTCCAATACATAGTTTTTTTTATTTTCTATTTATACATGAAAGGTTTTTAATATGAAAAAGATAAATCTAGGATCATATAATTTTCTATTTTTTCTTCTATAATTATAATTTTTGTAACGGGAATGGGGATAGAACAAAAACAAAAAAACTATTGTTGATGAGAATATTTAGAATAAGATATAGGATACTATTCAATAATTAAAACCTGATGTATACATTGAAACTAATAATAACCCAAACTATTTTTAATGATTATATGGGGATTCTAGTAAACCATTATTAATAGGTTTCAAAAAATCTATTATGTTATCAATAGTTATATTATTGGTCAACTTTAAAGAATGAAATATTTTATGTCATAAAAGTTTCTCTATGTTTTTTAGTCATTTGATATATCTACATTCAGAAGTTAACTTGAATCCAAATTAAAATTATGATGAAAATAAAATATTGATACCAATGGTATTGGGTTATAAAAATAAACACAATCTCCCCAAAGAGTGTGTGTTTTATATGAAATACTATTAATATATATCCAAATGTCCAAAATGTTGGACATCACACTATATTATGGATTAAAAACTCAATTATGATTCATTCTTATGTACTGGCATCTAACATACTACTCAATCAATTTTGTATCTTCCTGTAATTTCATCAAATAATTTCAACTAATGATAAAAATAATTAAACTATGATTCATTCATAGACACTAATATAATAGATCCTTCTAAATTGTTTTTTTTTTACTTTCAATAATTCCACATTGGAATTATATGCATGAAAATTTAATTAACGAAAAATATTTAAAATGGGATATAGAATATTGAATCTCTGATGGTAACATACATCACAATGATGATTCAAACTAGTGGAATATATTTCATAAATAAATTCCCAATTTTAGAAGTGATGTTATAAATCTTAGAATGTGATAATACACAGATGGAATGAATATATATTAGAGTCTATGTAACCAAAATAGTTTATGGCCAATTTTTTATAGTTTACATTATTTTAGAATAATTTATAAGATGAAGAAATATTTTATAATTATTTGGATTATTTCTGGACTAACGAATTCATAGAGATGTTATTTATTTTTATATTCAGACATTAATTTGTTATTTGAGACAACTTTTGGAGAAGACTTTTATATTTTTTCATCCATATAATATAGTGTATCTTTTTTGGTGTTATGATAATGTTCAATAAAAAAATTTCTTTATATAGAACCTTTTCTAGATATTATGAGAAGGGACAAAATGAATGTCCAATATGTGTATAATTGAATTAATGTTTTTAATTAAATAATTTAATAAATACAATGTACATAGGACAATGAATATTTTTTTGAATTGATCAACCATATCATATATTGAAATAAAAATTTAACAGTTTACTATAATATAATTTTCTTCTAGAAACATTTCCTGTTAAAAATATTACTAATGGGTGAAACGTTTTTATTTATCATTTGGAATGAAATAATGTTTTCTTAGTCAAAAAAATATTCAGAATAAATATGCAATATTTTTTAAATGCATGTTTTGAAAGACCTATGTGATAGTTTGACTGAAATATTTATGGACACAAATTAAATAACAAATCAATAAAATACAAGATTTGAGTTGATAATAAAAATATTACATTTGGATATAGATCCCACTATAGAATAGAATATAACATATTTACCTAAGACTAGTCATACATGTAGAAAGATCGAGAATATGAATTTTTATCATTATCTATGATATAATAATGTACCATGTGAATTTGAATCAAATGGAAAAAATTGGAATCATAGATGATCTATAAATTAATAGGAATTAAATCACAAGTCTATAACTTTTTGATAAAATAAATTCAATCGGTCACATTGTATAGTATTTTTCACGGACCTCTCTGAAAGAGTATCATCATGTCATGTTAATTTCTCAAATCCAATTATAATAATGTAATTGTCAAAAATTTATCTATGTTTTAGGGACTGAATCTACTTTTATAACTTTTCCATACAGAATTGACAACAAACATTATATAATCTATTAAATCCCATTATAACTCACATTACATTCCAAGATATAATTTCAATTTAGAATTTTATAAAAATAATAAATAATTCATACATATAAACTTGAATGAATAGAAAGTGGGTATTAATAAAAGAGTATCTGTTTCTTTCATAATGAAAAAGTTATTTCATAAAAATAATAAATTTTTCATGAAAATTATTCACAACATTCATCGTGGGTTATCCTTTTCTCTTACTAATCAATAAACCCTTTGAAGTACAAATAAAAACATGGGATGAGCATAAATATATTATTAATGGACATAACCGTGGGGAGAGATATTATTAGTACATGAATATATATTTCCATACGAAATCATTTTCACAAAGACTAACTTATCACTCAATATGTATCCTATAGTAACTTTGTGAGAATAAGTGTTTTTGTAAAACATAGAAAACTGAAATAATAAGATAAAGGTATGTTGATTTATAAATTACATAATATTGTACCACTCATGGATGTCATTTGATTTGTAACCCTCATAACTATCTTACAATGTAACCATCGTAGCTATATTATAATGTAATCATCACGGTTCCCTTATAGTGTATTTATCGCAGTTACACTTGGAGTAACCATACTGCTGACCTTAAATATTAACATATCAAATTAATTTTAGTGAGATATAGGCCCCTCCCTTTATCATAAAAAATTCCATAGATCCAAAATCATAAAATAAAAATACATTCATAAACACATTCTTTTTTTTATAAATATAAATAATTTATATGATGTTTTTAAAAGAAAAGTCCCTTAGGAAAATCATATAAATTAATTGAAAATTAATAAAACAAAAGGAATATGTTTATAAAGTATAAATAAAAATAATAAAAAATAATATTAATTGAACTCATTTCATAAATAATTTTAGTACAACATAATCAATGAAGTATAAGGTTAACCCAAAGAATAGAAATTACATTATGAATTATCATACCACGGGTTCATCTTACATGAAACATGTTCAACCTCCTTTATAGTTAGTAAAATAGTTTTATTAATAAATTATAAATGAATATCCATATTTATAATAAATTATATTATATTGTTACAGCATATTTCCACCCATTTATTAATAATATTTTATTATTATCACTATTTTCTGGTGATTTACTTCATGGTTTCCATGGATGGTTCATTATAGATTTTTTATCGAATGGAAGAAATATGTTTTAAGAGGAATGAAATGGTGTTTATATATAACAATAATTTTAAATAAAACTATATATTAATTTATTATGATATGAAGATGAATCATTAAATAAATAAATAATGAGAATTATTTAATTTTGTTTTGGTGGTTGTTATGACCCAAGTGAAATAATATCATTTTATTCGATATCATGTTTATATATAAGTTTCCCATAAACTTAAATAACATATAATATGTATTTTAAAATATTATTTAACTATAAAAATGATTTTATGTCAATAATTTAAATTTCTAATTAATTTTTAAGGTGTATCATCCATGATGGTGGCAAATCAACACAACATGGACAATGCTTAAATTTTCAGAATAAAACAGAGAGGATAAGAAATTTGATGATAATTTAGTTAATAAACATGAAATAATTATAGTATACACAATATAATGTGGGTTTTGTGACACATAGATAGGTGTAGTCTATGATATAATATGAAAAGGAAAAAAATTGATAAGAATATAAATTAAAAGGAATAAGGATTTTAACTCCTAAAATATCCTCATTGAGATCCTCTTTTAGGACCATAGTTTTGGACTTTTGGTGATATGATAATGTTTTTGAAATGGAAAATGTTATTTCAATAGAAATTGGGAATAAATTAAACAAGGTACAAATCATTGAGTTGTAGGGATAAGAGGTTTTTAGGGGTGGTATTTATAGTGTAACTGAGGTGTCTTCACCCATTATTAAATTCATTATTATATAATTTTTGATCAAGACTATGATTATATTTAGATTAATCATTAAAAATGTTAAAATGATTAAAGGGGTTTAATGATTTTGGGATAACATCAACCTTACATCATCTATGACTCAATAATTCATGTATTTTTCTTATTGTATAAATTACTGTATTTCACTATTCACCAAAAAATTCATGTATTTTAGAGAAATCCCAAAAACATCCCCCTAATAATTTTTCAATGTGAATAATTTAAATAGTAACTAATTATATAAAAAAAATTTCTAATTAAGTGAATTTTTTTAAATAAAATAAAAATTGTTTCAAAAACATTTAATTTAAAAAATATAACTTGATTTTTAACACATTGAAAAATCAGGTAAAGTCTCATAAATTTATATTTTTTTAACAAGAAAATAAAATAATTATTTCGTAATATATTTTCAAAAAATATATTTTCTTTTAAATAATTATATTAATTATTAAATTATTATTAAACATTAAGGTTTCACAGATATATCAACACATAATTTACCACTTTCAAATCAATTATTTACTTATTCCATTATATAAATTAATCATGTTTTCACATTTATGATACATTATTTATATTTATTGTCTCATAGGTGATGTTTAAATTTTTTCTGCACTACTATTCAAGTGTTCATTTTATTATTCTATCAGTTTAAATTTATTAATTTTAATATATACCCTTTATTTCATTTTACACTCATAATGAATATGATTATTTAATTAGAAAATGAAAAGAAACTTTTTTTATATACCTAGGTTGTTACATTCTGCTCATCTTTCGAAGAATGTTTCACCAAAAATATTATTTAATTATTAATCTAATTTTGGTACCTTTCCCTCATCTAATTTTCAGATTAACATGTTTCTTCTTCCACCATGTAGTTTCTACACAAAACCTTATCATAATGAATTAACTTTCTCCCTAATGCATTCACTCTATGATCAATAATTTTAACTAGTTTATCCTTATTAGAATTCTTCTCTTCATGCTGAACTAATTCTACACTAAAAAACTGATTTGTGTCATTCACATACATTATCAACATCCAAAAATTAAAAACATTGCTTACAAGAGATAAAATAATCAGCAACGATACTCTATATGAGAGAGGTCTAACTTATTATATGATTTCATAAGGTCCAATAATTATGGAAATATATTTACTTTCTTAAAAAAACTCATAAAACAATTCCATGGAGTGGTTATAAAACAAATCATGTACCTTGAAAGAGACTTATTTTCTCTTGGTATCAATATAACTTTCTTTCTACTCAGAGCTATCCTCAAGTGTTGATGGATCGTCTTCCCTTTTTCACTTCCTCTACTTATTATGGTCCCATAATCATCCTTTCCTAGACTTCATTCAAAAATGTTGGTGTTTAACACCACTGTCCATATAATGTCTCAAATGGATACATCTATATAATAGAATAAAATAGGTTATTGTAATGAAAATAAACTATTGAAATATTTTTATCCCAACATCCCTAGTAATCATTTGAAAAATCAAAAATAATATCCCCTAATGTTTTAATTTCTATCGCTGATTTTCAATCATATTGAGGATGAATGGTTATGCTAAAATTTAATTCCATTCACAATTTACTCTAAGGACCATTTTAAAAGTTATATGTTAACCTGGGATCATGGTTAGATACAATGGACTGAGGAACTCCATGAAATGTGGTAATCTCATTGAGGTATGGTTGAGAAAACTAATCTTGGGAAACAGTTTCTCGTATAGGAAGAAATCTATAGATTCAGTAAAAAGATCAATAATAATCCAAATCTCATTGTTACCTCAAGTTGTCTTCAATTGTCCCACCATGATTTCCATGGATACATTTTCCCATTAACACTATGGTATGGGAAAAGGTTGAATCACCCCATTTAGTAATTTTTTATCTAAAATAACCTATTTACAATTCATTCATTTCCTGAAAAATTCTATAATCTCACTTTTTATTCTATCCCATCAATAATACTCATAAAGGTCACTTTTCATCTTTGTGGTTCTAGGATGAGCTGAAAATAGTGAACTATAAGCTTCACATAAAAAATCTTGCTTCAAATGTGAATCACATAGCATAAATAATCTCTTCCCAAAACTCAAAACAACATTTTTAACGACATTATATTCTGGAGACATACAATTTTTTTACAAATTATATGCTTTTTTGTAACTCATTGTGTTCTTCTACTCTTCCTTAATTTGATAGGATAAAGATGGCTACATAATAATCTGAATCAAGATAGATTAATTTCATGCACTAAAATATTCCAAGCCATACTTCATCAAATAATTAATAAAGGGGTGTTGTTCCAAATTTATCATGGTTAAATATGAATGATATTTTCAACTAAAACATCTGCTAATTTTTTTTCTTTTCAATAATAGAAATTTATCAGGAAACTATAGTCATGTATAAGTTCTATCGATCTTTTATGTGTCATGTTTGATTCCTTATTAGTGAATGTATACATTAAAAATTTATAGTTAGTATATATTCTTTATTTTTCTCTATAAAAATGATGCCTCAAAATTTTCAAAGAAAATGCACCACTAGTAATTCTAAATCATGTATGTGATAATTTAACTGGGGAGGATTTATTATTCTTGAAGAATAAAAAATTGCCTTCTCATTAAACATAAAAACACCTATGTACCTTCAATTATGATTCATTATAGATGAAAAATTAAACATTTCTAGCTGGTTGGGAGAAAACTGGATCATTAACCAATCTATTCATTATTTCCTGAAAACAAACATCACAGTCTTTTGTCCAATTTTTTTATCCCATTTCAAGTTAGCGTATTTTGAGGGATAGATAATCATGATAATTATTTATCAAACTGTCCTTAATAACCTAATAATCTAAGAAATATTATATTCTCTATATCATTTTTAGGTAAATTATATTAATAAAATACTTTTTTTTACTAAATGATGTTTTATTCCATCTTTCTTTACAATGTACCAAAAAATTAAATCTATTTCATCCAAAAATAAAATTTTCAAAATTTCATATATCTCATATTTTTATTCTGAGTTTAAATTAAAATCCTTATATGTTTATCATGATCCTCATAAATAATTTAAAATATAAAAATATCATTAATAAAAAAACATAAAAAAATATTCATGGTATAATATATTCATAAGATCCCTGAATACATTAGGAGAATTTGTTAAAAAAGGGGATAACAACAAAATCATAATGCTGATATCTTGTACAAAAAGGTATTTTAATTATTTCAACTACCATCACCATAATCTCATCTTTATATTAAAAAAATACTCATATCCCAGGATTTGATTTAATATGTCATCGATATGAATAAATGGATACTTATTCTTAACAACAATGTTATTAAAATCTCAATAATCAATACAATGGCTCGTAGAACCATATTTCTATTTAATGAAAAAATAAGAGCACCCCATGGTGAAGTGCTAGGTCAAATCAATATTTTATCAATAAACTACTACTACTAGTTTTTCAATTACATATGTTTCTTTTTTATCCATTTCGATAAGGGGGCCTTGCAACTGATGAAACAACTGGAACCATGTCAATAATAAATTCAACATCCCGATTATGTATAACACTGTGAAACTCAACAAGGAAAATTCCAATTTTTTATTTACCACTAGAATATCATTTATCCAAATAGTTACCTTTTTAATATATATAAGCAAGAACACCTTCATTTCCATATCATAATAATTTCAAGGATTTTTTATATGTTATGAATTATATGGGTTTATAATGGTATAAAAACTGAATATATATCTAAAAAAAATCATTATCAACACAATAAATTATATCCTTATAATGAAAAATAAAAAATATATCTATAATAATATAAAACTCTACTAAGGTCAAAACAACAAGGATTTTAGTTATTATCTTTCCACATAAAAGATGATAATGATTCCACTAATGTGGGATTACCTTAAAATTTTCCCCTGGTGTTTCAACCATAATCACTTATTTCATATCATGATGTGACATTCTATATTTAAAAGAAAATTTCTCATAAATAATGGGATGTGTAGATACAATATCAAACAAGACATTATAAAATCGGAGTAAAAGGACACGATATTTGATAAATATTCCTGGAATAGATCGACATCAACTGACATAATCACAAATGATCATAGTGATCATTTCTATTTATAATCTAGCTAAATTCTATCCTTAAGATAATTATTTGGAATTATATTTTCATAATGAACGAAATTAAAATGTTTAAAACACATTATATTTTTATTATAATAATTAATATTTAGATAATTTTCATTAAAATCGTGGGCCATATGTCCAAACATTCTACATTGAATTATCTTTCTTATTATTTCATGTCATTCCATTAATTTCATTTTACAACAATTTTCAGAAACTAGAAACTAAAATTTCTTAATTTCAAATCACTTTGAATGATTATTACCCATTGTTTTACATATGGACCTATTCTTCTACCTATTTTCTATATACATGTGGTCATCATCAAACTCCAATTCTACCCTCTTAGAATATTGTAAATGTGTCTCATAACTATCAATTTTTTAGGAGTCCAATTCCCTTTAATATATTGTCTTTAATATTGAGTAAAAATTATTAATTTTTCTCTCAAGATCCTGGATAATATCTCGAGTGTACCTTTCCAATCTAATGAAGTTTTATTCATACATGGAAATTGAATATTTTTCCATTTTTTCAAATAAATAAATTATTTCTCCATCCTTAGTCAAACCACCATTGGAAAATATTTTCTGATGAAATATTCTTAAATTCATCCAATTCCAGGGTAACAATCTCTACACTATCCCTGGTATACTTGACTATTGACAACCACGGGGCAACTTCACCTTAAAAATAATATATTAAATGACTAAACATTTTTTAATATCAACACTCAATAAAATTATATATTTATTAAATGGAATTAATGAATTGATTATTCACCACTGGGTCAGAATATTCACTAATAGAAGTAGGGTGTTTTCTCATAAAATTATCTACTATCATCTAGTTCCTTTGTTATAGATCTTTTTTTTCTCATGAAAGGATTCCACTATTGTTTATATAATGTATTAAAAAATCCATTACTATAATAAACAGTTATATTTTAATTCCCCCCATTCCATGATGAAGATTTGGAATGATATCATCCTATTGGTGCCTTCTTACTTCTACTTCCATGCATTGATCTATAGAAAACAGTTCTTAGTATAAATATCGTAGATGAAATAACTTGAAAATATTAAAAATCTATATGAATTCAACATAAATGTATGGTAAATATCATTTATTTTTCTTAGATTAACATAATCGTAACACTTATCATTATGTAAACCATTTTATGATACTAACTATGAGGATATAACCTTTAACATTAGAAAAAATAATAAATTAATTAAAAATTCTGTTCTTTACATCCCTAAAAAAATTTCAGTTCTTTGTTTTAGAAAATTATGAAAAAATTCCATCATATCAACCCATAATAGTACAATGTGTAAAATAGTAAAACATTATAAATATATTCCATAATACAAATGATTCTAATAAAAATATGAAATGTTTTCACAACATTCATCTTGGCTTCTACTTTTCTATAACCCATCCTTAAAACTTGCGAAAAAATATAATGCATGGGATGAACAAAAAATTATCATTAATGGACACAAAAAGTATTATAGAAACAATTATTACATGAATACCTATACACATATGAAATAATTTCCATTAAGAAAAACTTTCCTCCCAATAAGTGTCATATATCTACTTTGTGAAAATATGAGATTTCCATAAAACATAGAATAAATAAATAATAACATGTAGGTAATATGGGGTCTCACGAACCCCTCCTACCAAAAATGCCCCTCCTAAGATTTCAAGGGTGAAAGCGAGATAATGACCCCTGAGTCTCACGTCCAGTAGGCCCTGGAGTGGAGACTAGCACCAAGGGTATGAGTTTTCACAAATATGGGAGGCATTACCATTTTTATTATTTAAGATCAGGAAATAGGATGTGTAAAATACCAATATAAATAGGAACAAGTAAATGAATATAAACCCAAAACAAAACCCATATTCATGTTTTATACAATACTGAAACAAAAGTATAAGTACAAGAGAAGATCTAAATTACAATACTAAAAAAAGAAAGCAAAAACTGCAACTAGGGTCCCGCACGGTTCCTGAAGTCCTATTGAAAACCAGAAAGTAAACGTAGGCTGAGCATACAAATATACTCAATAGGAAAACCTAAATCTCTGGTGCACAGGTGGGGAGACATCCTAATGCCCCGTGAGAAAACAGAAGGAACCAAATCCTAGCAACGTATCTATCCACCCAACCTTACAAGCCACACTCACCAAATACCACAAGTCAGTAGAGTAGTATAGTAATATTATCAATGTATGGGTACACCACACTACCTTCCCACTAATTACTTCTCAAGACCTCATGCCTAACGCTCTAATGCTTCCCCCTATTCCTGATCTAGTGCCGCAACCGGGCCATACGAAGCCTGATCTAGTGCCGCAACCTGGCCATACGAAGCTCATAGTATCTCGCCGTCACTCAATTTTTGGCTATCATAGTATCCCGACGGCACTCAATCCTCAACTATAACCACATCTCATCCCGAAGACACCTGGGAACCACATCTCATCTCATTCCCAAACACCTGGGAACACATCACATTCTCATCCCGAAGACTCTTGGGAAACGTCTATCACAACCTACCCGAAGGATCTTGGGCTATAGAACCTGGAATAGGGAGCACAGGGAAGAACAGTAACCATCCATCCATTAGATGTTTGAGAATCTCACCACCCCCCCATCCCATGGGTGTTTGGCATGTAGTGCTCAACATTGGTGAGGTGCATAAATAAACCTAAAACATACAGATTTATATAATTATATAAACCTCTCAACCCATCCTAAGGCTTCTACATAAAAGATCTGAGCACATGCCTCGACACTGCTACCTCGAAGGTATGCACACAATAAACAGCCCCAAATCCCATTAAGATTTTCATGTTCCAATAGTTGTAGTTTATCATTTCTTTGACTACCGAGCATTAACAAAAACCAAACCAGATCAATCGTTCGTAAAACATATCCCTACCAACCACAAATAATGTTAGGGAAAACACAAGGAACACAATACCATTTTCTTTTATCAGCTAATGAATTCCATTTATTTTCCGTATTTAATCAACTACCATGACCCACGATTCATTATTTAACTCTTAAACTTTTATTCATATGCACAACCTATCCCCATAGCCCTTCTACCAACCACCATAACCAAAAACACATTGGAAACAATACCCGTACCACATCATCATTCCTTTGATACCATTTACCGCAGCTCCTCTACCAATCACAACAATATCATACATTCCAATCCAAAACCAATCCAACTGCATCCCCACTACTCACCTATTCCATAACATCCCATGAAACACCACTTCACATAATTAAACCCCAAATAGAACCCACAAAATTCATTATTTCATTTAGTTTAATCGGGGTGATCATAAAAGTGTTCCAGGTATTCATTTAATCAGCCAACTTTACATGATTAACCAACTTCCACACTCAATGATGTTCCATCCACAAATAAATCCAGAAAAAACAGGGCAATATTTAATTGCGCAAGCAAAGTCCCCCAACGACCGTCATTTTCAGTAGGCATAAGCCTATTAAATTCACAACACAATGAAAGGATATACATTGATGGAAATAAAACAATAATATCAATAAAAATTCCCCAAACCCATTCTTTAACCATTTAGTATATTTTTATATTGGTATAATCGTATCTTCTGAAAACAAGAGGATACCCACCCCGCTTGATGCACAAAAGAGAGAGATACGAAGGTAAGATCCCTACCTCAAAGGTTTTTTACGGAATCCACAACGGTCAAGGAATGCTCAAGGAACCCGGGTCGATTCTCCGAAACCCCGCCTTAAATCTCTCCTGCTAGTAAGACCAAGACCAAGACTCTTCATATTCGACATCCACACACTTAGATCTACCCATAACGGGCCTATATTTAAGAAACTACGGGAAGAGGAGGAGTAGATCTAAGAAGATCTAAGAACCCATCAAGAACGATCACATACCTTGAGAAACTGACTTTTATTTGTGAATATAAGCCTTCGGATCGCCTCCAAAATTCTTGGGAGAGGGTCTCTTACCTCCAAAGAAGAGTAATCCCGAGTTATGGATGCTTAGGGGCTTAAACGAACAATTTAGAGTCAAAAGAGTTCAGATATTAAATTTTAGGATTTAACTTTAAGTGCCTGCATGGTTAGTCCGCACGGTTTAACAAATTGTGCGCAAACCGTGTGTTAGATTCTTCATTGACAATAATCCTCGCACGGTTAGGCCGCATGGTTTGACCTAACTGTGTTCCTCCCATGAGAAGGCAACTACCTCCAACACCAACCTCTCACGGTTTGGCGACACAGTTTGACAAACTGTGTGCCTCTTGTGCGAAGGCCATTACCCCTTTAGTTTTTCTTAAAGGTCCACCCAAACACAACCCCAGTTCACCTTGATTTCCTGAAACACCTCTAGCCCCACATTTTCTCAAATGAATGGAATGGAGAGGTCTGAGCCATTACATCAGACACCTCTCAAAACATTTGCATCCTCGAGAATTAAAAACCAACCAATAAAAAGGGGAATGGTCCGAACAACCACCCTGCAATATACCTCTTAGAGCTCACGCCATAATGGAAACCAACCACTATCCTAATTTTATTTTTCAGGGAATTACTTCCCACCATGTTGATATTTTATCCGCTTTATGCGGAACTGACCAGCCTACATGGGTTTAACCGCATCCACATTATTGTGTTTCGATTAGGGATCCCCCCCCCCATAATTTAGGATTTTTCATACACACACTACCCCCAACACCACCCAAAAAAAGAAACATGCTTCCCCAACACATGGATTTGGGAATTCCTTCTATCATGTTATTATATTATCCACTTTGGGTGGCACTGACTCTCCCCACGGGTTTAATCGCATCCACATTAATGCGTCTTGATTAACGATCAGGTCCTCCTCTCCCCGCATGTTAGGAACCTTTACACACATTTAAAGAAAAGAGGGCAAACAACTTAGCATTATAGAATCATGAAAAACAAGGTAAATGCCTAATGAAGCGGAGAGAATGAGTTCCAACAAAGGAGTGTGATGCTCATGAATTTAAAAAAAACATAAACGATTCCATTTAATTAAAACCAAAAACATCTATCTCGATCTCTGGCCTTTCTAGTGTTGTCACTTCTGTTGCGTGAAACTATTTGTGTCCCACTCCTCTGACTTTTTTGTTGACGTCCACTTCCTAGGCCACATCCCGGTTGGGGTCCTTGAGGAACTCTCTATGGTTGGCCAGCACTTGCTCTAGCTCCCCATAGGGGGACTGGAGCCTGTTGCTGCTGGAAGGGTCGGACTGGGAACTGCTATTGGGACTGGGGATGAACCTGGCCAGTACCTCTATAATAAGTCTAAAAAAGGAAATGTCTTCTATGATACCCATGATTTCTACATGCAATGCACCTCGGTCTCTGCCCCATAGAAAACGGGAATAAAACGTGAGATTGGTAGGGGATCTGCAGAAGTCTTCTCCCTACCGGTCGAAACTTCGAAGGTCCTGTTGCTGGGGATCTACTAATGACCGCCTCCTTCTTGGATGAACTTGGGTGACTCCTCTCTCGTGGTGGACCTACAAGCGAGTGTATACTCTCGATTATCTCAGCCTTCTTTTTTACTTCTAGGTGCGTCGATAAGGTGGAAGTGGTCACTGCGCACCGAATAGAGGGGTGAAGTGCCTCCTCTAAATGTCTGGCTCAGGAATCTTCATCCAGAAAATGATTTTGGGAAAAACGGAGGAGATCCTTGAACATGACCTATAGTTACCGCACATACATGCTTCCTTACTAGAGAGACAACAACTCCTGCCGCTTCTCGGCCTTCCTCTTCGAGGAAATAAATTGCTCGCCGAACACCATCTCATAGTTGGCCCATAGAACTTCTGTTTCCTTCCCCTCCCAATGGTAAAGCATCCACCACTAACGTGCCTCTCCTCATAGATGGCTTACTACTAGAGGAACCCAGTACTCTGATGGGGCCCTGATCAGTACAATGTTGAACTTGAGTTCCTCCAACCAACTCTATGATTATGTATCCGAAGTGTTGCCTTCATACCTCTTCATGCTTTGTCGCTGGAAAGCTGGCAATGTGCGCTGCCACAAGTCGTCTTCCTCTTCTCGGCCAATTCTCTGTTGGTCGTTCATCTGAAACTGTTGGGCCTCGACTGCCCGAGTCACCTGGGGAAGACGTATAGGTGCCATAGCTGCACGGTAAACAAAGAACGCCTAAGACCAAGTAGCAAGGGAATTTTTCTCAAGGTTTCATTTTATCATTTTGTTTCAATTTCTTTCCCAGAACACCCAAATCAAGTAAATCACAAATCATGATGATGCATGTATCATTCCTAGGGTATCTACCTTAAAATCAATGTAGTCTTACTTGGTTGTTCAGTAAGCTTAGATTTCTTGCATCAGATCACGGGGGCCCTAATATCCTGTGTCCTAGCCAGTCATCCCTGGCCTATGTCACGCACCAACATCAGCCAACATTGTTTCCCTACCATCCCATCAAATCCTTACTGTGCCTAACTCCAAACTCCATCCTATTTCTCAACCATTAGCCTCTGATACCATTCTGTCATGACCCCCTCTCCACTAAGATGCCCCTCCTAATATGGAAATAGTGAAAGGGAGATAATCACCCCCGAGTCCCGCCTCTAGTAAGACCTGGAGTGGCAACTAGCACCATGGGTATGAGTTTTCACAAATATGGGAGGCGTTACCCTTTTTATAATTTAATATCGTGAAATAGGATGAGTCAAATACCAATTGAAAAAGGAACAATTAAATGAAAATAAACACAAAACCAAACCCATATACATGTATTATATAATACTGAAACAAAAGTACAAGTACAAGAGAAGATCCAAAGTACGATACCAAAAAAAAGAAAGAAAAAAATACAACCATCAAAACTCCAACGCCCATCTAGCAAGGTCCCGAACAGTCCCTGAATTCCTCTTGGAAACATAAAAGTAAACATAGGGTGAGCATACAAATATAATCATTATGAAAAACCTAAAGCTCTCATGTACAGGTGGGGAGTCATCCTAATGCCCTGTGAGAAAACAGAAGGAGCCAATGCCTAGCAAGGAATCTATCCACCCAACCATACAAGCCACACTCACCAAATATCAAAAATTAATAGAGTATTATAGTAATATTATCAAAGTATGGGTACCACACACCACCTTCCCACTGATTACTACTCAAGCCCTCACGCCTAACACTCTGATGCTTACCCCTCTTCCTGAGCTGGTGCCGCAACCTCGCCATACGAAGCTCGAGCTAGTGCTGCAACCTGGCCATACGAAGCTCATAGTATCCCACCGGCACTCAATCCCCGACTATCATAGTATCTCGTTGGCACTCAATCCTCGGCAATAACCACATCTCACCCCGAAGAAACCTGGGAACCACATCACATCCTCATCCCAAAGAATCTTGGGAAACATCTGTCATAACCTGCCTGAACGATCTTGGGTTATTGAACCTAGAAGAGGGAGTGCATGGAAGAACAGTAATGAGCCATCCTTTAGATGTTTGATAATCACACCCCCCCCATCCCATGTTTGTTTGGAGCCTAGTGCTCAACATGGGTGGGGTGCGTAAATAAACCTAAAATGTACAGATTTACATAATTATATCAACCACTCATCCCATCCTAAGGCTTCTACACAAAAGATCTGAGCACATGCCTCGGCACTGCTACCTCATAGGTACGCACACAATAAACAGTCCCAAATCCCATAAAGATTTTCATGTTTGAACAGTTTTAGTTTATCAGTTCCTTAACTATCGAGCAACTAACAACAACCAAACCAGATCAATCATTCGTAAAACATATCTTTACCAACCACAAATAATGTTAGGGAAGACAAAATAAACACAATACCATTTTCATTTATCAGCCAATCAATTCCATTTATTTTCAGTATTTAATCAACTACCATGCCCCACGATTCATTAGTTAACTATTCCACAATTATTGATATGCACAACCCATCCCTGCAGCCCTACTGCCAACCACCATAACCACAAACACATCAGAAAAAATACCCGTACCACACAATCATTTCTTTGATACCGTTTACCTCAGCTCCGCTACCCATCACAACCATATCATACATTCCAACCGATGAAAAATCCAAACACAGCCCCGCTGCTCACCTATTCCATAACAACCCACGAACCACCCCTTCATATAATTAAACCCCAAGTAGCACCCACAAAATTCATTCTTTCATTTAGTTTAACATGGTTTATCATACAAGGGTTCCAGGTATTCATTTAATCATCCAACATTACATGATTAACCAAATTCCACATTCAATGATGTTCCATCCACAAAACAATCAAGAAAAATAGGGAAATATTTAATTGCACAAGAAAAGGCCCCCAACAATTGTGATTTTTAGTAGGCATAAGCCTATTCAATTCACAGCATAATCAAAGGATAAAAATTGATGGAAATAAAACAACATTATCAACAAAAATTCCCCAACCCCGTTCTTTAACCAGTTACTATATTTATTTTTTGGTTCAACCGTATCTCACGAAAACAAGAGGATACCCACCCCGCAATATGCACAAAAGAGGGAGAGATGAATGTAAGTTCCCTACCTCAATGTTTTTTATAGAAACCACAATGGTCAAGGAATTTTCAAGGAACTCGGGTCGATTCTCTGAAAACCCGCCTTAGATCACTCCTCCTAGTTAGATAAATACCAAGACTCATCATATTTGACATCCAAACACATAGATCTACCCATAAAGGGTGTAGATTTAAGAAATAGATGGAATATGAGGAGTAGTAATAAGAAGATATAAGAACCTAAAATGAACGATCACATTCCTTGAGAAACGAGTTTTGATTTGTGAAGAGAAGCCTCCGGGTCGCCACCAAAACGCTTGGTAGAGGGTCTCTTTCCTCCAAGGAAGATTAATCCTAGGTGATGGCCTCTTAGGGGATTTAACGAACCATTTAGAGGCAAAAGAGTTCAGATCTGAAATTTTAGGATCTAACATTAAGTGCTTGCATGGTTAGTCTGCACGGTTTAACAAACTGTGCGCTAACCGTGCATTAGCTTCTGCCTTAACAACAATCCTCGCACGGCTAGACCACACGGTTTTTCCTAACTGTGCACCTTCCGTGTGAAGTCTACTACCTCCAACAATAACCTCGCATGGTTTGGCCGCACTATTTGACAAACAGTGCGCCTCCCGTGCAAAGGCCATTACCCCTTTAGTTTTCCTTAAAGGTCCACCCAAACGCACCCCCAAGTCACCTTGATTTCCTGAAACACCTCTAGCCCCCCATTTTCACAAATGAATGGACCGGAGAGGTTCGGGACATTACATGGGGACTTGATTATTTATTATTTTAACCCTCATATATTCCAATTTATTTGAAACCCTCATGGATACCTTACAAGATGACCCTCATGACAACCTTACAATGTAACTCTACTAGCTAGATTATGTTATATTCATCGCAGTTACACATAGAGTAACCATATGATCGACCTCCAACATAATCATCCACAATAATTAGGGTGGATATAAAGGCACCACGCTTCTTCAAAAATATATACAAATAACCATATTCATAATATTCGAATACACTCATAAAAATATACCATTTGAATTTTGTAATAATTGATATTTAAGAGTATTTTTAAAGGAAAGTACAATTAAAATATCATATAACTAAATTGATAACTAATAAAAGTAATGAAATATCTGTATGAATTTTATATCTACATAATAAAACATAATATAAAGAAAATTAATTTCTCAAATAGTCTTAGTTCTATATAATCAATGATGCTAAAGGTTAACCCAATGAATGAAATTGTGTTATTATTTCCACTACCACTTGTATATTATACATAAAATGTGTTCAAAACTATTGAGTAAGGGCTTAAAGATCGTTGTTAATATATTATAGAACCATATTAATGTTTTTTGATACTTTCATGATAATATTATAACATACTTTCACCCATTTATTAATAATATTTTCTCATTTTCATTATTTATAGTGAATTTATTTCAAGATTTCCATGGTTGGTGCATTATGGATTTTAAAATGGAATAGAAGATAAACATAAGTAGTGTAATGAAATGGTTTTAATAAGTTTCCATGATTTTAAATTATAATGTATATAATTTTTTAATATGTGTATGAATATATATATATATATATATATACAATTAACGATAATGAGTTAATTTTTTTAGTTGTTATGATCATCACAAAATTATATCAATTTATTCAATATCTTGTTTATATATTGGCCACATAACTTTACATAAACAATAATAAATATATTAATATATTATTTAACCATAATAATGTTTTTACAACCAAATTTTAGGGTGCTAATGAAAAACGAAGTTGTATAATCTATAATGGCAGTAAATCGACACATCACTGAAAATGTTATCATTTTTAGAATTAAAAGTGGAGGAGAAGAAGTTTATTGATAAAATTTACAAAAAACATTACAAAATTTTAGTATATATAAGACTATGTAATTTTTTATGAATCCAGGATAAGGGTATTTTATGAGATAATATGAAAAAAAATGAAAATAAAATTTTATAAATTCAATGCGAATTTTACATATTGAATTCTCCGCCTTGAGAACCTCCTTAAGACCCTTGGTTTGGGAATTTTGGTGAGACCATTAGGTAATGGATGTGAGGAATAGGATTGGGAATAAAATTTTAAATACATTAAATAATCTAAAGGGAATTTATGTGTGAGGAGAAGGGGTTGTGAGGGGTGGATATTTGTAGTTTAGGAGAGGGGAGTTTTCTCATTATTTTATTCATTAGTTTCTAATTTTGGGTCATGACTTTGAATAGTTTGATAATTATTAGAAAATATATTAAAATAATTAATTAATAATATATATTTTGGGCTTACATAATTCATAAATAATCTATAAATACATAATTCAGGTGATTAGATTATACAATAAATTACTGAGTTTCACTACTTAGAATAAATTCAAGTATTTCAGAAAAATACTATAAAATCACCTTAAATATTTCACTACTTATAAATTAAAAAATGAGCTAATTTTTATGAATATAATTTTATAAATTTGATGGATTTAATTAAAATAATAATTTATTGGTATAATACCAATTTTGAAACTATAACTGAATTTTGAATTCATTGAAAATTTAATTAAGGTCTCATAAAATTACCTTATTATCAAAAGAAAATAAATTATTAATTTATGAATATATTTTATGAAAATATGTCTTATTTCAAATCATTATCTTACTTATAAATATAGAAATAAACATTTACGTTTCAAAAAAATACAGACACTTATTTTATGACCTCCAAAACAATAATTTATGTACAATATTATAAAAATTGGTCATCTTTTAACATTAATGATATATGAATTTTATTTATAATTTCATATGTGAGGTTACTATTCTTTTGTCCATATTACTATTTATATGGTCATGTTTCTATTCCATCAGTTTAAATTATATAATTATTATAAATACAACATATTTTATTGTACATTTATACTAAATTTTACTTTTAATTCTATAATGAAAATAATTTATTTTATATATACATGGTATGTTACATTGTCAACTAGAAATTTGTTTATCTTCATTATTTATGGATTTAATGTTTCATATAGTAATTCTTATTGTGGGTGATATAATAATATGTAGATCAATTTTTTATATTTAATGCGTCTTTTTGAAAGATATAATAAGATTTTGATGGGATATTTTAAAAATACATATCTATCAGAAGAAAAAATTATTCAATAATATGTATTGAAAGAGGTGATTGAGTTATATACATATTATTTGAATGATTTGGAGAATATTGGTCTCACTATATCATAACATACGAATGTTTATAGTTAAGGTGGTTTGATTCGAGGAACAGTGGAATAGTTCATACCATGAGATTAAGTGATGGCGGGAAATTGATGCATTTATAACGACATAGGTGATATTAAACCATATATATCATCCCATATTGCTAAATTAAATATAAAATATCCAAAAAAATGAAAATTGGTTTCTTATAAAAAATATAAATTCCTTTTATAGTTTAGAGTGAATTTCATCAATGATATATCTTCATATAAAATTTTAATTTTTTTATTGGAACTGTATCTTAATATGAAAACATAGTTTTGATTTTATATTAATGGGTTGAAATTATTTACAAAAAATTCAGGATGATAAGAGTTCCATTTAAAATGGTTGGGTAATGTTTATTGATATATAAATTAATTTTTTAGTTAAACGGATAGAAATCCAATTTCTGCATCAATATAATATTTTGGATTTATTAAGGTTAAATGGGAAATTGAATATACTAAATTTCAAGTGGTAGTTATTAAGTGTAATAGGTTTCATAGTACTAGTTTTTTAAAACATGATGATTATGGTTTTACACATGTTGAATTGAAAAAATTCAATCAAATGATGGACTATTTATCCTGGTGACACATGTAAAGAAAATATTTTATAGCATTAATCCATCGAATGATCTATGGTATGTCATTTTAAAAGGGAAAATAATGCATCGATGATGATGTGAATTTATTTTGTCTTTATTCTTCATTTACACGATTTCTAAATAATAATAATGACTATAATTGGGAAATATTCCATATTTCTTGAAATTTTCATGCGGAAGGGTATGAGAAAATAATAAATTTCCATCAAAATTATATAGTTAAATATTAATAATTTATTTATTCTTCTAAATATTATTATGTAAAAAAATATTATTTTGTATTATTTTTTTAAATTATATATATATATATATATTATTTTAATGATCTTTGTGTTAAATTCGATATTCAACAGTTATTGTAAAAAAAAATTGGTTGAAATACCTGATGTAAATCATTATGTTTCCATTAAATTTATGCATATGATAACACATTTTTATAGAAGTGAAATTTAAATTTACAAATGTTTCAATAATTATAGAATTTATGTCATATTAAAAGAAAATTTACTATAAAAATTTATATTAAATGATCATTGAATTATTTTTTTCGAACTGTCACATTTGAGACACAACATTCTTACACACATATATTTGTAATAACAATTTATAAATTTTTATGTTTCTAATAAAATATAGGTATAGCGAATTTTATTTCCTCAGTATTTTTCAATGATATACTTAAAGAGAGAAGAATGTTTTTGAGGTATATGACTTATTTCATATTGTTAAATATTTATAAAAATATTTATTTAATGGAAGAGAATGTTTAATTTACAAAACTCTATTCCTAATACTACTAATGTGACTCCCACATAAGAGTGTTCTCATTTTCCTAAAACAAATATGATTTTTAGAAGTAGGAAATTGTGGGATCACATATTTACCAGAAATTCCACATGCTCAAGGAGACTAAATATTACATATTAATTTCGATGGTAATAAAAACCTAACAGGCCCAAATGAAACAAATATACCTATTATATCATCGTGAATAGTCATTATAGGATTTCCATTTTATATCTTGATTGGAAGTCCATCGATAAGTTGTCAAGAGTAAAGATGTTGGTTTTTATAACTACAAAAAATTTCAATGGATTTATTTTTATAGAATTTTTTGGATATTAAATATCATTTAATGACTAAAATATAATTTATTATATTAAAATTTTAAAAAAATCTCATGAAATGAATTAAATTTTTAAAATACATATTGATCTCTAGATGCGTTTCTATAGAGGTATTTTTATTCAAAATTGTCCATAAATTATTATTCCTGGAATTTATAGAATTATAACTCATGATTAAATTATGGGACTTCAGATACTGATACATGGATAAAATTTCCCCCATGCAACATAATAAATAATTTATGCCTTGATAAATTGTTTATATAATAAAATTTCATATATTTTACCCAATTATATATTATTTTATTTTCATATAAAATTCCTCTTTGATATCTCTTAATGATCATGAAATGATGAACATAAACCCTCATACTTTATCACATTGATGGTATTACATATTAAATGATAAAATTATTTCAAAAACATTTGATGAATTAATAGTGAAGTCTACATATTTCTCTAATGAGGTCCAGTTTGGTACACTATCTCCCCCAACATTCCTCGAATAATGTGAAAAATTGATATGAAATGAACGAAATGTATGTTAGATAAAAACATGTTGATGTAGCTACAAAATTATATGAAATTAATTTTCATTAAGGAACATTTTTATATTTTAAATAAATAGTGATATTTTATTTCAGTATATGAATTTATAATTCCCTTTTTTAGAAAGTGATTTATTGGAATTTTAACCCCGGTGGTATGATTGAAATCTTATAAGCTGGTTTAGGATATCCATAACACCTCATCCCTATAATTTGTTACGAGGCTGCTTTAACTATTAGGAATGTTTTTGGTTATCTAGGAATGAAATTGAGAGAAATTGAAATATATTACAAAAAATGTGTTGAATGGACTAAATCAGTAATCAATGATAAAAATAAATCATCTTTATAGGTTGTGTTTCAGTAATTGATGAGATGATCACAATCGGGATAGCATGCTCATTCAGTGTAACATGAGGTGCCTACATGGCCTATATAACCTCCTTACTCAGATCCTCTACCTCCTTATTCGAGCCTGACCGTTTACTATGAGTTTTATGCTTGATATCCCCATATACATATTGTATCGTATGAAATCAGAAATATTTATGGGGATTCTGTACATCCACAACCTATGAATTTGGGTCATGAAATAATTCATATACAAGATATTATTTATCCAACTAGTAAACTATCATTTCTTATTAAAGATGTCACTAGTGTTAGGGATTGTATGGTTCATTTTTACAATTTCCAGATAGCCTTACTTTTTATTTTACATAAAAGATATTCATTTTATTATAAATGTTATTATAAATTTTTTTTAAAAATAATATATAATTTTTTAGGGAAATTAAATAATATTAGGTTATCTAATATCAAAATAATTATTACAAAAGAAACATAAGGACCAAGAAACAACAATTTTGGATACTTTTTAGATTTTAGATGGGATAAAAATCAATCTATAGTTTCCTCTAACATGGATAATGTTAATGAAATTAAAATGATGTCTGGAATGGGTTTAACCAAATGACCATTGATAATATTCAAAAATGATATCAAAGATCTTGTAATTTCTTATTTTATTAGCTCTCCTATGTTGTAGAAATTTTCTATATACGTAAATTTATGGTTCAATTTTTATATCGTTAATAAAATATTAAAAATTATAGCGTACAATATTACACACATGATTTGTTATATACATGTGCTTATTATTCAAAATGACACAAGAGGTGTTTTTATACAAAATGTTCTAGAATTCATTTCAACAGTTATGAAATATCTATAAATTCCTACTAATGTTTTACATTTATATTAGTGATTCTAAAATATAGAGATGGGGTGATAATTTATTCCATTCTATGATGGGTAAGGTCACTTAAATAGTTATTAAGTAATAATCATTACACAGTTTCTTATTTTTCACATTTAATATTATATAATTATTAAATGTTAATTTTATTCATTCCAAAATATAGAAATTTTTAATGGTTTTTATCTATATTAGTTGGTGTCCCTGAAAAAGATTTCATCTTTTTAGATAAATATGTCTCAGTATTTTTCAGAATTTTATTTTTTAATACTTAATATTTATACATTTTTCGTTAGTTTATATTTAAGAAAATGAAGTTCATTGAAAATGTTTAACATTGATCACTTGTCGATAAAGCGTCCAAATATAATACATTACATTGAAGTAATTGTATATATTGTTGTATTTGATGATATTTTGATTTTTTCATATATATTTTGGTTTTTATATCCAATTTAATGTTTTATAAATGTATCATCATCATAAAAAAGGGTTTGTGGAATGTGGATTTTTTCAGGATTCATGAATGAGATAATTATTGTGGGGGTAAATGACTGAATTTTATGAAGCCAATTATATTAATTATTTTAATTTTAATATCAAAGTATTATATTTTTATATCTTATAAAATTCATTATTATAATAACTTTTCAATGAAACATAGTATTATATGAATAATTAACATACCCATCATCACATATTTTTAAAAAAAAATTCCTATATGGGATTTATATTTAAATTATCTTGTATGTCTATTTTAATAAAAAATGGAAAATAAGTATTTAAATCATTATATTTTGTATTCTGATGGCGTGTTCTGTTTATTTTTGTAAGGTTTTTTTTCAAATGGAAAAATGGTTTATGAATTTAAAAAGTACTCTTCACTATAAAAATATTTAAATTTTCAGTTATGTCTCTTTCATTTCATGTCTAAAAACATTTAACTGCAAAAATTTTTTCTTAATGTTTGTATTTTCTCCGGGATTATACTATTTTCAGATGTTTAGGTTATGTCTCTTCTTATTAAGGTTAATGAAATAAATATTTCTAAAAAAAATTATCTCTTTAATTGGTATGTTTTACTATATTTTATAGGGTCATTCTTTGCTATTACTATTTTCATAAGAGTACCTAAATATTTTAGAAATTTTTAAAAGTTATATGTTTAAATATTATTTATATGTAATTTAATGTTAATTATTATTGCATATTTGTGTTTTTAAAATTTATATATTAAAATATTGGTAAAAAACCAGTTTAACAAGGATCAAATGTCGATAATGAATCCAAATAAATTTACCTACAAGACATTATTAGTAATTTTATTTCATATTAGTTTATATTGTTTTCCAATATATATATGTGTGTGTGTGTGTGTGTGTTTTTTTTTTGGATTATATTTTCCTTTTAATGTTTCCAAACAATAATTTCATCATATAACTATAATCGATGCAGAATTCACCAATTTTAACACTTATAATATATACAAATAAATGACTCTTTTTTATGACATTGATCATAGATTTTTATCCAAGTTATCTTCCATTACTGAAACACTAATTTTATCAACCTCATTTAATTTATCATCCTTTTTCTATAGTTTTTCCACTTTGGTAAGACTGTTATTATGTGTTGTTTTATTCTACTCCATTTTTCAATATTTCTTCCCTCAATGTGTTATAGTGTATTTATTATGAGACATTGATGATTATGACCCAGTAAAAAATAAAAATTATTATTAATTTTATTTCATTTATTTTTTAATAAAAATAATTTTTACTTGTTTATTTTCGTTGGAATAATCATTGTAAAATTCATTCTTTATTCTTCTATTTTCTTTTTTGGTAATGAGACATGATGAGATACAAATAAAATATTATTCATCACTATTTCTATCACTTAGCTTGAAAAAAAATGTTCATCAATTGGAATGTTTTTATTCAGGTGGTTTTATTATTGGATATGAACCCTATTTTCTCTGTATTTTTTTGAAAATATGTGATGTAATGTATATAAATATATAAATATATATATATATATATATATTCATTGGTCAATATATATTTTTGAACTAAACAATATTTCCTATATAAAATATTGAGATTTTATATTCTTTACGAATTAATATTACTTACAGAATTTATGTGATTTAGTTTTGAACAGGTATATACTATGAATGTTTGGTTTTTATCAATATTAACTATTTTTAGTGATCAAAATTTTATTTGAGAACTGCGGTTAGTTTGGAATATATATTTATTTTCATCAGAACATTTTAGAATGAAAATCGACTATTTATTTTTATTATAATAAACTAGAGTTCAAAACTAATATTGTGTTCTACATATCTGACAACATGAAATTTTTCCCACAATATAATATAAATATATAATAATTATTGTAAAAAAAATATTTTTTAATTTATTTAAATGTAATAAATTTCAAATATTCTGTTACTATATGATTGATACTATTTTCTATCTTCTTAAAATTGATATATGGGTTATATTAATAATTTTTCAACACTATATAAAAATTTTAATTATGGGGAATCCATATATGAATAGTGTTGTATAATATTTGTTTTGAATTAAATTACATAATGGAATCATTTTTCATCTAAAAATAAATTTATTATTGCATGAATTCGATTCTATGAATTTTAAATAATCTTTCTTACTCAAACATGGACGTATGAGTGATCAAATGTCAATGATACGTCCTAATTTCTTATATTTCAAATACTTATTGGTAGCATACTAAAAATATTTATTTATATATTTCTCATTAATGTATTAAAAACTATTCAAAATAACCGGAGGATTTAATATTGTTGGATTTGGAATGAAACTCGACCAAGTAATTATTCTAAATTATTTTTTTTATAGGTATGTAAACATATATATATTCAATTTTTATTTTAAACATATTTCATTAAATGTTTTCAGATTTTGGTTGTAGGAATAATTTATTTTTATAAATAAAATTTAAATACTCCATGTATGTTTTTAAAAAATTGATACTCAAGGACAACATTGATGCTTTTGATATCAGTTATTACCTAAATCACATGTTTAATTTCAAAATGTATATTTTCAATGTGGGTTTTATGTAATTATAGATTTTGAAATACTCTTTCTATTTCAGTTATTACATAAAAACAATGTCAAAAAATTTTCTCAAAAGAATGAATATGACATTTCTTATCGGTTTTATATAATACAACATTGAAAAGTACTTTTCAACTCCACTTATAAAATAAAACCAATGACCAATTTAATATTTTTTTTTTCAAAATTTATTTTTGATGTTGGTTTTAGGTAATAATAAAAATAAAATTATTTTTTGAATGTTCTTTTTCTATAAAAAGTCTAACATATACAATTTTTTTTCCATGTTATATAACAACACTTTCAACATCATTTTTACTAATAGCAGACATGCAAATTTCCACGCTATCTTATCCATGTTATTTTTACAATAATATAGACATGGAAATGTATTTTTGAAATCTATTTTTTACAAACCAACATTGAAACCCCCTTTAAATTAACATTTTAGTAAATTCTTATTTTCCATTTTTGTTAGACCCAATAATGAAAGAATTTTATATAACATCACTTAAATACAAATCATCTAATTCATAAAATTAAAAAGTATAAATAACAACATAAAAAGATATTTCCACCATTTTAAGCATGATATGTATTTAAGGATAACATGAATGTAATAATTTTTGGGTGATTTTGTAGACTTATAATAGATTAAGTAGTTTTTTATATAGCGGTAGGAAAATATAAAATACTTGAAATAAGTTCATGAGTATGTTAGTTTATTTATTTTCATATTTCTCTAAAAAAATCCTCAAAGGTTTTGGATATTTCAATAATGAAATATTTATTTTAATTTATGTAGTTATGGGATATGTTTGTCTGGAAATCTATCATTCATATCAAATCGTGTATGCAATGTTTGTGTTTATCACACCATGATCTAGGGTGTGTGTTTATACTATCACCATTCCATTATTTTATGATAATACATCACAAATGATGAATGATAACACTATTTTCAGACAATAATTTTGAATAAATTGACATTAACTTATCATTTCCCACATTATAAACATATGTATACTGGATTCAATTATAGATGTCCGGAATTACTAAATTGTAGAAAACGATTTAATTAAATATTTGTGAAAAATATATCTATCTAAATGGTATAAAACCAAAATTAACTATTAAAATATTATACATTGAATCTTCTAAATGTTAATTAATTTTGGTTCTAAATAATATTCATGTCATTAAAAGCAATTATGTCCCTTTTATTTACAATTGGTTTTTGTATCGTACACCATGTATGAATGTTATTGTAGATACAATATTCATAGGAAATACTATAGATATAATGTTTTATGTGATCATGTGAAACCTCATAATCTATTGTATATACGGGATCCAAAAAATTAATCCATTCAATATTCAAGGATTCTTATATGTGAAGTTAAATATAAAAATATGATATTGATTTCTTGATAATATTAATTTCATATTGCGTTTAAGATAACCTACAATTTTTGTTTATGGAGAACTCATTCACCTTTTTGGTTGACATGATTAGGTTGATAAACACTATAATTGATCTAAAATATCTACCTTTGTGTGATAAAAAATAAATTCATGAGACCATAATCAAAATATTCTTAACATTTTATGTCACAATTACTAACAGTTCATTGTGTTTTACCTAATTTTCCGGCATGATGAGTAATTTATACAGAATAATGACACTGATTCATCACTCCCCAACTCATGGAAAAGTGGAATCGTGGAAAATTTATGAAAATGAATGGTACTCTTAAATGAAATATGATATTAACTAGTGGCCACCCAACCATTTCGCGTATATCTGAAATTTTAACAATCATAATCAGACAAATGATTTTTATATGTATAGTCAAAATAAAAATATAATCCTTTATATTTTCTAGGATATAAAATATTTATTTTATATTTCAAATATTTCCACTAGATATGATTCATCACTTTCTATTTATTTTTTGGTTTCCTTCATCAGACAACATTATTATTTCATAAAAAACATCATTGGTGGTTGACGTATAGTATAAATACTCATTACATTTATCAATGATTAAGTTATTTTCCCAACCAGATTGTTTAATCTATTATATGGGGAAAAACAACAAATATTTTATTTGTATAATAGTGACATTGTAAATTTATAATTTCAAAAATTAATTAATGGATCTAGATTGATGGAAAATGAATTCCATATATACCTGTGATTTGTGTAAAATGATTCACTTATATATGATAACTCTTCAAACCCCTATGAACTAAACCCCAACCATATATATTTCACAAATAAAAAAAGTAAATTCTAAAAATTAAGATAAAATTATTATTGGTTTATGTATGGTGTTACCTGTTATATTTAACAAAACCCCAAGGCATCTATAAAGAAGAATTTTTATCTATGAACGAATCACAAATATCTATTTATGAACTAATATCATATCATAGATGATCCCAATATTTGAAATTTTTTTATTTTTGTAATATTCTTTGCATACAAAAAAAATAAAATAAATTGAAAATTTATTAGAAACCAAACATTAAAAAAAGGTTCATTTTGAACTATAAATACAAATTCAGTAACATCAAATTTTTACGTGTACCTAAAACTATCATTTTTACAATTTCATATTTAGTTTGAATATATTATTTTGAAGTAACCAACCAATATTTTTTTATTATAATGGCTCAGACCTCTCATGTCCATTAAATTTTGAAAATATAGTGTTTTAGGTGTTCCGGGAGGTCAAGGTGAATTATCCATGACACTTTTCCAATTTTCAGGTTCTATGAATAGTTACAATGGTAGAATGTTGTGAATAGTGCAATGGTAACCTTCGGTAAACTGTGTCGTCGGTGACACTTAGTTAAGAGTGTCATTTGTAACCATCTATGAACATTTCCATCAGTTAATAGTTTTATCGGTAACCTCTCTTTCCTTTTTCCAAATTTCCAATTATGTGAATAGTTCCATCAGTGAATAGTTCTATCGGTAACCTCTAACGGTTACCTCTCTTTCCTTTTCCAAATTTCCACTTCATTGAACAATTCCATCGGTGAACAGTTCTATCGGTGAGGTCTAACAATAACCTCTATCGGTAACCTCTATCAGTAGCCTCTATCAGTAACCGCTATCGGTAATCTCTAACAGTAACCTCTATTTTCGTTGCCAAATCTTGTGTTCTGTGAATATTGTTTCCAGAACGGTGAGGATGTAATGGTGAACATTCTGTTCCATTGCCAAAATTTTAGTTCTATGAATAGTATTTTCAGAACGGTTTGGTTCAAATGGTGACCGTTTCTTTCCATTGCCGAATTTTGAGTTCGTAAATAGTGTTTCCAGAACGGTGAGGTCTAACAGTGACCTTTTCTTCCTTCTACCATAATTTGATTCTATGAATAGTTTTTTCAGAATGGTGGGTTCTAACATTTACCTTTTCGTTCCTTTTCCAAATTTCGAGTATGTGTACAGTGTTTCCAGCCTCTTACAGTTCACCCCTTTGATGTATCCTTTGACATAAAATATATTTAAAACCTTGTTTTAAGGACTCTAAGGCCAGTTTAATGGCCATAACCCCTATATTAATTATTCTAATAGCTTGGTATGTTTTTACTTGGTCAATCCACATTGTTTAATGCGATATGATTTTAATGGGAAGTCAACCGTATCTTAAACCGATGCTCTGTTAAATCTTATAAAGGGATGGTATATCTTCCTCCCTAATTCTTTCTCATTATTATCAGCTGTAATATTCTCTAAAATCCCATACCATCCCATAGAAGTTTCACAATAAATCATTCCTCCTAGGATTGGTTCCACTCTGTTTTGATGCAACTGAGTTGTATCGTTCAATCTTCGATATAAGGTATGTTTTATCATCATTCTTTTGGGGTTTATCATATCATGTTTCTCCATTCCATATTATAGCATCTAATCTCCATGATTCTAATGGAGTTTTCATGGGATTCGGTTGGTGCGGTCATACCATGGCATCCACTAGTGTATACAGTTGACATGAAAGGAGAATTGTGACATGTTGGCTGGATAAAGAATGTTAAGAACTGTTTGATGTAGGGGATTTGTTACTTCTCTTTTGATTTATGTGCAATTATATTATTAGCATGTGTTATCCCACTAGACCAAATTGGAATTGGCATAATAAATATTTGAACAGGACAAATGAATTGATATCGGTCTTATGTTATCGCCTCTTATTTTCAAGATAGTGTGATATCCAGGCTTGCTTCATTTAACTGTTCATTATTGATGAAAATTTGTAATTAATGTAAACTAGAAGTAATTTATAACTGTTGATTATGGATAAAGAGTCAGGAAAATGAATCTGGTTCTTCTTGTTTTCATTTGATGTTAATAAATTTGTGCAGTAAGCATGTTTAATTATTTGTGATAGCTTACTGATTAGTTTTCCCAAATTTTGGAACATATGAATAATAAATCCATTATTTCTAGATGGATTAATGAACTAATTGTTTGATAATTCCTTGAAGGGTTCTGAGTTACCCTCTTGATTTTTGAAGGGCCAAGAGGACAATTGATGTGATGTTTGTTTTCCTATTTCCTGTGTTGTGATGTGATCCCAGATGGTTGTTGTGATATGTGGAGTCATGGAAACTTTGGTTTGTGGTAGAAAATGATTCTTGGGGTGGTGAGATGCATCAGTTTATGCATCTGGGCTAGGGATGATGGAATGAGGTGGATGTGTTTGTTGGATACTTGCTGTTTATTTTTGGTCGATTATCTGTTTTACTTTTCCCCACTACCTAAGGTTGTTGGTCTTTCTTACCTTTCTTCCAAAATTGGAGAATATGTGTGTGGTATGCCGCGTTATTTTAGTGTTTAGCTTCTCAAGGGAGGATTGGTCTACGCTCTTGCTATAGGCGGCAATGACTCTATGGGTAGTATATCTACTCATCTTGTCGAGCCCCATAGTGTTTATTAGCAAATAATGTTTTTATAAAATGCATGGGAATGTGGTAAAATATGTATATAATGAATAATTGAATAAATGGTATTAACCCATGGGGTTGGAGTAACTCGAACATAATGATGAGGTTTTAATTTTAAAGGGATAGTGGACTTTGGGTGTGGTGCTAATGAAATTTAATGTTGAACTGTTCATGGTTAATTAATGTTTCAAGAATAAATTAACGTAAAGTGAATCTAATAAATAGGTATTCAAATAATGTATTAAATATCTTTAAATGGTTGTAATCTTATAGGAAACCAAGTATTAGAAGTGGATACCTAGAGTCCGAGAGACGTTAGCTGCAGTTTAGTTTAAGACTAGGTTATGACCATAGTGTGGTTGTGTGATATAGTATATTTTGTAATTTTTGTGTTTCTATATGCTAATCCAACCTATCAGTAAGGGCTATTGACACCCCTGGGATTCTGAGCCATGGGGGAGTTTTCCCCAACATTCTGGGGGGTGGATGAATGGATGACTACCCCCTTTGGCCCCACTCTTTTCTCTTGGTAGATACTTTTACTAGTAGGCACAATGGTTTGTTTTCCCCATATATGTGTTTAGAGGACTGTAATGGCTTGTGTTTATTCATACTCATATATTCTTGTTATAGTATCCTATGGAATACAATAGGTGTAATGTGTATAGGCTGTGGTGGCTAGATGATCTTTACTCGGTGTATTTGATTTAATGTCTTGAGGTATAATACCTGATGTATGATACACATTAGGCAGGATTTGGTGGCTCCAACAAACTACCTGGTTACTTTTCTTATGTGGACATGGTGGTTTTGTTTCATGAGGTGCATGTTGTGGTGCTTCGCCCATGTGTTTGCTGGAAAGCCTTTTTCGAGAGACATGCTCAGGACGTGCGATGTTGGGGAAAAGCAGCAAACCAGTGGGGAAGTTGTAGTGGGGTACTCGTGATATTATTTATTATATAATAAATTCTTGTAAGCATTAATTGGTTAGAGTGGTAATGGTGAGGTTGGGAATTTAGTATACCTGAATAGGAGACGAGTTAGTTTCACTTGTTGTTCACTGTACATTAGCATGCTTTCTTTACTTTTGCACGAGAGGCTTCAGGGAGGATCCTACTGAGTATACTGTTATAATCACCCTATGTATATATAAACCATTTTTCATATCACATGGAGTAGGTTGGAGATCGGGATGGTTACTTCTTGCGTGTGGATGCAAATGTTGTTCGGGCTTGTGGTAGCTGTGGTTTTACATCTCTTTGGGTATTTGCAGTTTTTCCCCTTCCACTTGTATTAGTTTTTCATGACATTTCATACATGGACTATGATTTCATTCATCTTACTGGTTGAGTTGGATTTGGTGGGTGTCTATATTATCTCTCTCTTCCTCATGTATTCTCATAGAGGGTAATGCCTCTCATTGGTGTGTTTACTATATCTTCAGTGCTAGTCGCCAACCCAGGGCCTACTGGAGGCCGGACTCAGGGGTCATTACCACCCTTCTCACATTGTCAACCAAGGAAGGGTACACATTGTGGGGAGGGGCTCATTAGAGAGTGGTATTATAGGTCTGGTTGAGGTATAGGATGGAGTTTGGAGTTAGGAACAGGTGAGGATGCATGTGTTGGTAGGAAAGCAGTGGCATTCAGGTTTAGCAAGTGAGGTAAACACTGGAGACCAGCTGAGAAATAGGCATTTAGGGCCCCTATGATCTGATGTGTAGACCAATAAGTTTAAAATGTCTACTAAACAAGGTGAGACTAGATGCACGGTAGATATCTAGGAAAGGATCACACATCATTTTTCTTTGTTCCTGTGTTGGAATGGGTAGAAAATGAAACATGTTAACCTAAAATGAATAAAAGAAAACAAGTAATTAATTAATTAAGAGACTTCCATATTCCTGGTTTAGGATCTATAACGGTTTATTATTTTATAGGTATAGATCTAGTTCCACATCCTCGTTAGGTTTTCACAGAAAATGTCCAGCATGTTTTTTCAGTGGATCGTCACAGTGTAGAGGTTGAAGATGAAGACACTTGAAGGAAGACACTCTGACGTTTTCAGCACCAGAGTGCAGATGAATGAGGGCTCTGTTTTAGATTAAGTCGTGGAAGACTGGTTGGATGAGGTCGAGATAGGCATCAGTTTGATCCATGCTCAGAAAAATAAATGGGTGTCCTTGGCTGTGATGATGTTGTGTGGAACATCGAGGTAGTGGTGTTTGTTGTTCCCCAAGGATCATGAGGAGTCAACGATCTCATGGGTGGAGTTTTGAGACACGTTTAGAGTCGATTTTCATTTTTCGACTATGATGGTGTCATGTAACCAGGAGCTTATTACCCTTTGATAGGGGAGCTCCAGTGTTCGAGAGATTGGAATCTGTTTCAGGATCTTTTACGATATGCTTCAAACCTGCTGCCAGATGAGGAGGCCAGAGTGAGACACTTCAAGGAGGCTTTGCTTCCAGAGATCCAATACCAGGTCATCCCATTTATGCTGAAAACATATCTTGAGGTGCTGGAGAAGGAAGATATCATCGATATGACTTTGGAAGGGTCAAGATCATCATGAGAGGGGAATCGTCATGATTCCTCACGAAGTAGAGATGTGGTCTGGGGTTCCCGGTTTTCAGGGCAGAAGAGTTTCCCTTCAGCCGTGGGTATTTCCCAGCCCTTCACATCATGTTTTTGCAGAGGCAACAACTCTCAGGCCTATTCCAAGGGATCCAGATCTTGTTTTTTTTTGTGGTGGTTGTGGTCATCAGTATCAGGAGTGACCGGATTTTTAGATAGGTCATCGTTCACCATGTGCTATGCTCCAGGTTCCTCCGTTGATGCAGTTCCAGCCAAGGCAGCTGCAACAGAATTCACCAGCTCTAGATCTTTAGAGGGTAGATGGGGCAGAAAGTGGGTATCCCAATGACGCTCCATGTCCTCAAGAAGCAAAGCACATCCATGGTGGTGGTCGTCATCAAGTTCTGAGAGCCCATGGAGGGGGTCGTGGTCAGTTTTCTGCTCTAGTGTTGGAAGCACCAGGCGAGCCTAATGTTGTTCGAGGTATCCTTTTCTTATTTTCTACCTTGGTGTTTGCCTTGTTTTATTTAGGAGATACACACACCTTGTTGTCACCAACCCTTGTCCTTGCTTTGGGACTTGAGGTAGAGAGGCATCCAGTGACCTTGGTGTTTACTTCTCCAGCTGGTGGTTGAGCTAACTTGTTTGAAGTATGTAGAGACATTGAGCTAGTGTTGGGGAAATATAGCTTCTGGGGAGATTTCCAATGATTATGAATACAACAATATGATTTCATCATCGGCATGGATTGGTTGTATTCAGTTCAGGCTATCTTTGATTGCTTTAGGAAGAAGCTCATTTTCATTGGTGTGGATGGAGAGCCAGCATTGTTTTTTGGCGAGCGAGATCCTTGGATGGGTTATAGACACGTTCTGTCCTTATCTTCTGTGATGTCTAAGATGATGCTAAGTTATTCATAGGTTCATGAGTTGGTGTTTCCAAGTGTTGTAGAAGTGTACCCTAATGCCTTTCCAAAAGTGGTTGTTGCATTATCCCCTCAATGAGAAATCGAGTTTGGGATCGAGCTACCACCATGAGAATATCCTATCTCTATGTCTCCATATAGGATGTACCCATGTAATTTATGAGAGATATGTATATAACTTGATTGTCTGTAACATTGTGGTTTTGTTCATCCAAGTGTGTCATCGTTGGATGCACTAGTTTCGTTCGAGAAGAAGGATGACAGAATTTTTCGGTTGTCTATCAATTATCATCGCTTAAATAAAGTTACCATAATGAATAGCTATCCTCTTCCACACATTTATGATTTATTCAATCAACGGAAGGTTACAAGTTGATTTTCAATGATCGACTTGTGGTCACTATAAGGACTGGACTTAAACCATACATAATATTGAATTAAATAAATAATTCACGTTAAGGATATTTTCAGGTTTAGAGTTTTAGATAGTTAGTCCATAACTATTACATTTTAAAATATTACAAAGTAGACACTTCTACTCAGTTTCCAATTTTTTTTACAAAACATGAACTCTTGAAAAAAAATTGTCATGTCCAGTTCCATTTTTAGACAGTATGACTTTTCGTTGATCTCATCCATGACCCTATTCCACTTTATGTCCTGTGAAAAACATTTCAAAACTTGGGATGAGCATTAAAATCTCCGTAAGGGATACACAAAGAATGGAAAATAGTTAGTTTTCCAAAACAAAATGTAAACCACGAATACTTTAACAGAAGTAATATTTTTTACTTTTATGAAATACTAAATACTCTTCACTAAATAAAAGATCATTACATACCCTTTTTTAACCAAAATATTACCATATAACCCATATAAAGAACACATAACATATAAAGGTTACTTGGGACATAAAAATACTTAAATTAAATAACCATACGGTCAACTTCCACACATATCATGAAATGGAATAGCTATACGGACGACTTCCATACCCAAGGCATTGGAGGTTATAATGTAATCACTCGTCCTGGTATTCACGGCACCACCTTTCATTTTGTATATCACGTAACCACCCATCAAATGTCCAAGTCCGAATATAAAATCATATCACATACAACAAATATTAAGGAAATGAAAAATTTCCACATTTCAATCACAATATATCACTTAAAAATATTGACTAACAAATACCTTTTCAATACCAAAAATATATAAAATAGTATAAGGTATTAATTTTCTTCGAAGAAAAACATTACGTCTTGTTGAGGAATCCATAGATTAAATAATACTCACGGCGGTGGAAAAGGTCGTTGTCACCACTTATGTTAAAAAGAAACATACATTTTTATCATTTAGTAAAATGATTCATTGAAAACTATTTCCTTTGAAATGTTAAGGTTGTTTATACACCATATAACTGAAAGTCGTGTTTTAAAACAAAATATTCCTCAATGAAAGGAGATTGAGACGAAGTCCCTTACCTTGTGTCTGACATGACTAGATCATTCTTTAATATCCTGAATAATAAAAAAAGCTAATTTATACCTGCTTAAGAACCTTTTTCAATTTTATTATTACTTTTATATCACTTATTACCATGTTATATAAATTATGTAATCATTTATGATAATAATGTTCATTTTGTCGATATTTGGTACTTGAGTAAAAAATGTACAACTTATATTTACTACTTGTCCATGTTTTCAATAGTCCATTATATCCAGAATTATATTCATGATTTAAATATCATATTTATCATATATATTTAGTATATACAAGTATTTATAATAGTACATAACATTTTAAGGTAAGAAATGAAATGCACCGTTCATGGAGACGGTAAGCTGTACGTACACATGAACGCTACTTTCATTTCTATTTCTTATTTTAATGGAATTAAAACCTAATGATACATAGTTATATTATAATTACAGTATAATATTATATATAATATCATTAACTTTATCCTTTATAAATCCCACATAAGGCATTAACGAGTCACATAACTTTATGGGGGCGGTAGTCCGCACTTCCTCAAACAAGATTATCGTATTTACCCACTATGGAAACCATAAAGGATTGATATAATTGGGAAGTAAATAAGCCTAAGTAAATCATAAACATAATATATATCATATATAAATACATTTCCATCATAAGTTCCACCATGAGAGGTGGTAAGATGTAATTGAACAATCATCGTTTCGTGAGGAGTTAGTTTTCCAACCACATAATCATTATGTTTTTCATCCATTAGATGGAGTTGTGTGTAATTGTAGTTCGAATATTTCTCATAACGACATCTTATTATATTGAGGATACTGGTTTTGTTACAAATTAATTGAAATAAAAAGCGTTTATGGGTTGTATAATTAATATAAAAAACAATTTAAGATAAACTATTAAATTTAATTTGGGTAACTCCCTTTGGTTTGAACAAAATGACTTCTTGAAGTGCCTTCCTCCTAAGGTAAGGCATCTAGGAGGAGTATAGGGATGTAGGGAGTGTAATTGGGCAGAGTTTGTATGATCCAAATGGCTTGAGAGGTGTGAGGAATTGGATAGATGTGGTCTCCTTTTATAAGGGAGAGGAGGGGCTCTTTAGGAAAGTGTGAAAATATTATTTTATAATATAATTATATTCGGTATCTAATGGTCCTAAAATCATTATGGTCGAAGATAAGATGACTCATATTCGAAATAGAATCGTCCAATCATAATTGGAAATGTTTTGGATAATAATTTAATCATTATAATCATATTTATTTAAATCATTTATTAATGAGGAAAATACTGCATCATTATTGTGTCATAAATAATTTAATTTATTTGATGACTAAAAATTTTAAAAAAATTACCATGATGTAGGAAATCTTTTTATATTTTGAAAGAATATTTTTAGTCGAAAATAGGACTTATATAACACCATATAAAAATTAATTACTAAAATATTTTTGTTAATGTCAATTTTGACTTCACGTTAAATTAATAAATCCAAATTGTCATTTTCACTCCCAGGTGGCTCAATGAGGTCACAAAATAGACCCACAGATTTCCATGGTCGTTAATGACTCAACCAATAAGGTTTGAAAAATTGATAAGGTAATTGTAAATTATTATAATGTTCTTTTTACCTTGAATTACCCTATTTAACTTTAATGGTGTTAAATAAAAGTCATTAGTTACAATTCACCAAAAATTATTTTCATCTTATTGAACCATATTTTACTTCTTTATAAGAACCATTTTTGTCATATTTTCGAAATTCAATTCACAAAAGTCGTAAAATTTCATTTAAATGAAAAAATCTGTTTTTTAACTGCCATTAAGTGGTTTCACTATCATCACAAATTGAAGTTTTTCATAAAAATACCAAAAATTAATACTAAGCTATATTTTATATTCCAAATTCAAAAGGGATGACTATTTTTCCAAATTCAAAATATAGAAGTGGAAAGAATTAATTTTAAAATAAAATCCTGTTATCAAAACAATTAGCGTGTTTTTAAAAAACAATAACTATCAAAAGATTGATACTTTTTTATGTCTAATTTCAAGGTGAAATTAATTCCAATAACCAACATTGGATTAAATGGTAAAAATATATTTTAATTTCACTTTATAACAGATTAAAAAGATTATCTAACCATATAAATAAATTAGATTAAAAGGCACATTTGAATAAAAAGACAATATTTTCCACTATTCATTAAAAAATGAAATTTATCAGAAAAATTCCAAAAATTTACACAAAGTAAATTTTGATATCCCCATTCAAATGAAGGATTTTATTTGGTCATATAGAATGTATTAATGTAAACAAAACTATATTTAAAAAGGTTTCTCCATTAAAAGGTGGTAAATCAGCCTTTAAATGTAAAATATGTTTAAAATAATATTCATTCAAATTTTAAGCCTCTAAATTTTTATTGGATAAATCTAAATACATTTAACAAGCATTTATAATCATATTCTAGTAAGTTTTGTTCATTCCCTCCAATACAATGGCTAGGAGTTAACTACCATTTAAAATAATAATATTATATTATTAGTGTGAAACGTAAGATTTCAAAGAAACTCGTTGTTGCCTATCAGGTACACAATCGAACATAGAAAACCCTTTAAAGTAAAATTAATATTTAAATCACAAATATTAATAAATTTGATATATGTCTTATTCTTTATTTACCTGGTAAGTTACATCCTTGCCCCATTTTGAAATTGTGTCCTCACAATTTTATTCACTAATCAAATAAATGGGGAATTTGTCCCTCATAGATATTTCAGATTCCCATGTTTCCTCTTCAACCATATGGTTTTTCTACAAAACCATTACCTGGTGAATTACCTTATTCTGCAACACTCTCTCTCAGCGGTCAAGAATATAGACTGGTAGTTCTTCATAAGAGAGAATCTCTTCCAACTGAACTACCTCTAGGCTCAAAACACGAGATGGATCTGGCATATACATTCTCAACATCGAAACATGAAAAACATTGTGATCCTGGGATAAAATTGGAGGTAAATCCACTTTGTATGAAAGTGATCCAACTTTATCCTGGATTTTATAGGGTCCAATGAACCTCGGACTCAACATTCCCTTCTTACCAAAACACATCACACTTTTCCTTGAGAAACATTGAAAAAGGCATGGTCACCTACCTCAAAAGAAAGATCCTTCCTCCAGTTATCTGCATAACGTTTCTGTCTACTCTGATCTGTTCTCATGTGCTTCTAAATCAACTGAACTTTCTATGCCATCTCTTTTACCAATTCTGGTCCCATAAGCTTCCTTTCACCTACTTCATCCCAAAAAGCTGGAGTTCGACAACGCTTTCCATATAATACCTCAAATGGAGCAATCTGTATACTGGAATGAATGCTGTTATTGTATTAAAAATCATCCAAATAAAGATGTTTTTCCCAACTTCCATGATAATCCATCGAATAATCACGTAACATATCCTCCAATTTCTGAATTTTTCATTCTGACTTCCCATCGAATTGAGGATGAAAATTTGTAATAAAATTTAATTCAGCACCCAATGACTTCTGAAGGTCTTTCCAAATGTTATAAGTGAACCTGAGATCACGATCAGATACAATGGAGAGGGGAACTCAATGAAACCTGACTATCTCTTTAACATAAAACTGTGCAAGTTGATCTAGAGACAATGTATCTCGAATAGGCTGTAAATGAGAAGATTTAGACAATCGATCAACTATAACCTAGATTGCATTATTACCTTGAGATGTCTTTGGTAATCCCACAAAGAAGTCCATGGATATATTTTCCCATTTCCGTTCTAGCACTGGTAAAGGCTGAAGCATTCCTTTCGGTAACTGACTTACTGACAAGTCAAACACATCACAGAAAAATCTACAATATCTCTTTACATTCCATCCAACCAGTAATACTCGCTAAGATCTCTGTACATCTTAGTATTGCCAGGATGAACTGAAAATGGAGAACTATAAGTTTCACATAACAACTCATTCTTCAACTGTGAATCACAAGGAACACATAATCTCTTTCCAAACCTCAAAACAAAATCATTATCAATGTCAAATTCAGGAAAATTACCCTTTGGAACCAACTATACCTTTTTCTTCAACTCATTGTCTTCCTTCTGCGCTTTCTTTATTCTATCTGATAGAGATGATCTCACTGACACCAAAAACCAAACTGAAAAATTTCCTACTCCATCAACTTCTATGACAAATTTCATTAAATAAAAAACTAAATGATCTTCTTCCAAATTTAACATGGATAATGAGACATTACTTTATCGACTCAAAGCATAAGCCACTTTATTTTCCTTTCCCTGATGGTAATGGATCATGAAATCATAATCCTTGATTAATTCCAACCATCTCCTATGTCTCATGTTCAATTCTTTCCGAGTGAATATATACTTCAAACTTTTGTGATAAGTATATATGTTTCACTTCACTCCATACAAATGATGCCTTAAAATTTTTAAAGAAAAAACTACATCAGCTAATTCCAAATCATGTGTAGGGTAATTTTAACTCATGTGGTTTCAACTAATGTGAAGCATAAGCAATTACCTTATCATTCTGCATTAGAACACAACCTATTCCTTTCAATGAAGCATCATAGTAGATAACAAACTCACCATTTCTAGATAGCAGTGCCAAAACTGGAGTATTCACCAATCTTCTTTTCAATTCCTGAAAACAATCATCACATTCTTTTTTCCAGAATAACATAAAACATATTCGAGTAAATTTAGTAATTGGACTAGATAACCATGCAAAATTTTCAACAATCCTTTGGAAATAACCTGCCAAACCCAGATATCTACGAAACATGGGTATATTTTTTGGTCTTGGCCATTCTTTAACAACTTTTGTTTTATAAGGATCAATAGTTATGCCATTTTTTGAAACAATGTGACCATGGAAATAAATTTTTTGTAACCAAAACTCACACTTCCTAAATTTCCCATAATATTTCTTTTCTTTTACGGTTTTCAGGATGACACTTAAATAACATTCATTCTCCTCTTTACTTTTTGAATAAACCAAAATATCACAAATAAACACAACCAAAAAATTATCTAAGAACTCAAAGAATATTCTATTCATAAGATCCATGAATACAGCATGTGCATTGGATAACCCAAAATGCATAACTAAAAATTCATAATGGCCATATCTAGTATGAAACACGGTCTTTGGAATGTCTGCTTCTTTTACTTTCAACTGATGGTACCCCGACCTCAAGTCAATCTTCGAAAAATACTGAGCTCCCTGGCACTGATCAAATAAATCATCTATATGTGGCAATGGATACTTAATTTTTATAGTGATGTTATTCAATACACTATAATCAATGAAAAGTCTCATTGAACCATCTTTCTTTTTTAACAAACAATACAGGAGAACCCAATGGTGATGTTCTAGGTCAAATAAAACCTTTATCTAATAACTCTAGAAATTTCTTCTTTGACTCTAAAATTCCAATTTGAGCCATTCGATAAGGGGGTTTTGAAATTGACTTAGCAGCAGGATCTAAGTCAACCTTAAATTCGACATCCCGATCAGGTATAATTCCAGGAAACTCATCAAGAAAACCATCAACCTACTCATTTAACTCTGACACGCCATTAATATGAACAGTTCCTTTATTTTAAACAATATGTGCAAGGTAACATTCATTTCCATTTTTTTACTATTTTCTCATCTTCCTAACATTTTATCAAAAGAAATGGTTCATTATTGTACACAAAATATAAATCATTATGAAAAGAAACATCTTTAGGTCTTCGGTCAATATTAGAATGATAAACAGAAATCCAATCCATGCCAAAAATTACAACAAACTCTACTGGTGGCAAAAAAATAAGGTTTGCAGGTAGATTCTTTCTGCATACAAGGACAGGAATGTTCTTATGTTTTCTTTTTGTCTCAACATTTCCTCCAGGTTTTTTTACCATAATTTTGGTATTCATATCTTTAAATGGAATTCCCAATTTACTAGAAAACATCTGAGAAATCAATGTGTGTGTAGACCCTGAATCAAACAACACATTGGCATAATCTGAACAAACAAATAGTGTACCTGATACTACTTCGTTCGATGGACCAACATCTGCTGAAGTAGTTACAAAAGATTTCACCACCTCTTTTTGCTTGTAGTCTGGATGCTTTCCCTCAGTTGAGTTCTTCTCTGGACACTCATTTCCATAATGACCCATTTAGTTACACTTAAAAAATCTTATCGATGGCTTTTCATTACAGGCTTGTTCATCTTCCTTATAGTTACGAGTAATATGACCAAACTTACCACACTGGAAGAACTTTCCACTCTTTGATAAAAATTCTCCAGGATTCTTTTTACCACACTTCTCACAGTATGGATATTTATTTTTCTTACCTCCAGGCTTCTTTGATGAATTCATCCCCTTTTCCTGCCAACTGGACCTCTTATTCTGTTGTTTTTTAAAGAACACTTGATCATCAGAAAACTCCATTTCCACCTTATCTGCACATCAAACAAGTTTTTCATAACTTTTGAACTCACGATAGGCTAACACACTTTAATATCATGGATTCAGTCATATATAAATTAGATTTATCTTACTATCAAGATCTTGGATGAAATTTGGTGCATACTTTGCCAGTCGAGATATCTTTTCTTCATAAGTAGCCACTGAGTGATCCTCTTGCCTTAATTCTAGGAATTTTTTTTCCATCCTAAGACGAACCACCTTAGGAAAATATTTTTCAAGAACCATACCTTTGAATTCGTCCCAATCAAGAGCATCAGTCTCCTCACTATCCCTGATATTTTTCACCATTGACCACCACTGATCAGATTCACTTTCAAAATGGTAAACAATGAGACTAACCTTTTGATGTTCCGAACAACCCATGACATCAAAAATATTTACTAGTTATTTAATCCACAATTCTTATAGCACGAGATCAGATGATCCCATGAATGATGGGGGATGTTTCTTCATGAAATGTTACACTACTGACATGTTCCTCTGTGGTTGATCTAGCTGATCTCTTGCTTGGATACCACCACCATTTATCGCCTAAGTCAACTGTGCCATCACTGCAACAAACTATTCTATTCCGATTCCTACCATCTTAGTTTGCTGATTTGGATGTTTTTCTTCATCTATATGTCGTCCCAATATAGTTTCCCTGTTTCCTCTGCGGAAAACCATTCTGAACACAGAAATATCTTAGTCTAAGCAACATGGTAATCTGTAAATTCTATATGATATCAATATTAACATAAATTACTTTATGGATATTAATTTATCAATACCCTAACTCCTAAAGTCATCTAAACTGACCTTTGATACTAAATATATGGACCCGGCCTTAAACCATAAATAATATTGAATTAAATGAATAATTCACCTTCAAGATCTTTTCAGGTATACATTTTTAGAGAGTTAGGCCATAATTGTTACATTTCAAAATAGTAAAAAGTAGACACTTCTACTCAGTATCCATTTTTTACAAAACATGAACTCTTGAAAAAAAGAATCATGTCTAGTTCTATGTCTTAGACGACATTACTTTTCCATGATCCCATCCTTGACTCTGTTTCACTTTATGTCCTGTGAAAAACATTTCAAAACCTGGGATGAGCATTAAAATCTCAGTAAGGGATACACAAAGAAGGAAAAGAGTTAGTTTTTCAAAACAACAAGTAAACCATTAATACTATAAAATAAATAATAATTTTCACCATTATGAGGTAGTAAATACTCTTCACTAAATAATTGATCATTAAATACCCTTTTGTAACCAAAATATTACCATAAAACACATATAATGAACACATTACATATAAAGGTAACTTGGGACATAAACATACTTAAATGGAATAACCATACGGTCGACTTTCACACATATCAATAAATATAATAGCCATATGGCCGACATCCATACCCAATGCATTAGAGGTTATAACGTAACCACCCATCCTGGTATTCATGACACCACCCGTCATTTGGATTATCATGTAACCACTCGTCTAATTTCTACATACCAATATAAAATTATATCACATACAAAAAATATAATGGAAAGGAAACATTTCCACATTTGAATCACAATATATCACATAAATATATTGACATAAGAAATCAATTTTAAAAACCATTTTCAATAACAAAAATACGTTAAATAGTATAAGGTACTTATTTTCTTTTAAAAAACATTACATCTTGTTGAGGAAGCCAAAGATCAAATAATACCCATGGCAGCGGAAAAGGACGTTGTCACCGCTAATGTTAAAGAGAAACATACTTTTTTGTTGTTTAGAAAAACACTTCGTAGAAAAAGTTTCCCTTTGAAAAGTCAAGGGTGTTTATACAGTGTATAAAAAAATTGTTCTATTAAAACAAAATATTCCTCAATGAAAGGAGATTGAGATGAAGTCTCATACCTCGTGTCTGACTTGACTCGATCGTTCTTTAATCTCCTGAATAATAAACTAAAGTTAATTTATTCTTTCTTAAGAAACTTTTTCATGTTTATTATTCCATTTATATAACTTATTACCATTTTATAAAAATTCTATAATCATTTAAGTTAATAACGTTCATTTTGTCGATATTTGGTACTTGAGTAAAAAATGAACACCTATATGTACAAGTTGTCCATGCGGTCAATAGTACAGTATATCTAGAAGGATATTCATGATTTAAATATCATATATATAATATATAAGAAGTATATACATGTATTTATAATACTAAATATCATTTGGAGGTAAGTAATGAAATGGACCATTCATGGAGACGGTAAGACATACGTATGCATGAACGCTACATTCATTTCTATTTCTTATTTTAATGGAATTAAAACATAAATACACACAGTTATATTATAATTATAGTATAATATAATATATAATATCATTATCTATATCCTTTATACATTCCACATAAGGCATTAACGAGTAACATCACTTTAAGGGGGCGGTAGTCCGCACTTCCTCAAATGAGATTATCGTATTTACCCACTATGGAAACCATAAAGGCTTTATATAATTGGGAATTAAAGAAAAATAAAGAAATAATAAACATAATATATATCATTTATAAATACAGTGCCATCATAATGGACACCATGAGAGGCAGTAAGATGTAATTGAACAATCATCGTTTCGTGAGGCGTTAGTTTGTCATCCATAGAAACATTATGTTCTTCCTCCATTAGATGGAGTTGTGTGTAAGTGTAGTTATAATAATTATCATAACAACATCCTAGTATATTTAGGATACTTTTTTGATACAAAATAAAGTAAATAAAAAGAGTTTAGGGGTTGGAAAAGTTAAATAAAAGAAAATAATTTAAGAGAAACAGTTACATTTAATTTGGGTAATTCCCATTGGTTTGAAGAAAAGGACTTCTTGAAGTTCCTTATTCCTAAGGTAAGGCTTCTAAGAGGAGGAGAGGGATTTATGGAAAGTAATTGGGAAGATTTTGGATGAGCCAAATGGCTTGAGAGGTGTGATGAATTGGTAATAAGTGGTCTCTTTTTATAAAGGAGATGAGGGGATCTTTAGGAAAGAGTGAAAATATTTTTTTATAATATAATGATATTCGGTTTCTAATGGTCCAAAAAACATTAAGGTCAAAAATACAATGACTCATATTCTAAATAAAATCATCAAATCAAAATTGGACATGTTTTGGATAATAATTTAATCATTATAATCTTATTTATTTAAATCATTTATTAATGAGGTAAATACTGCATCATTATTGTGTCATAAATAATTTATTTTATTTGATGACTAAAAATTATAAAAAAAATTACCATCATGTTGAAAATATTTTTATATTTCCAAATAATATTTTTAGTAGAAATAAGACTTATATAACAACATATAAAAATTAATTACTAAAATATATTTGTTAATGTCAATTTTGTCTTCACATTAAATTAATTAATCTAAATTGTCATTTTCACTCCCATGTGGCTCAATGGGGTCCCAAAATAAACCCCCATATGACCATGGTCATTAGTGACTCATAAAATAAGGTTTGGAAAAGTGATAAGGAAATTTTGAATTATTATAATATTCTTTTTACCATGAATTATTCAATTTACCTTTAACTGGAGTAAATAAAAGTCAAAAGTTACTATTCACAAAGAATTATTTTCATTCTATTAAAAACATTTTACATCTTGATAACAACCATGTCTATCGGATTTTAGAAATCCAATTCACATAAGTGGTAAAATTTCATTCAAATGAAAAATTCTGTTTGTTTGACAACCACTAAGTGGTTTCACTATTCATCAAAAATTGATGTTTTTCAGAAAAATACGAAAAATTCAGCTTAAAATATATTTTATATTCCGAATTCAAAAATGATATCTATTTTTTCAAATTTGAAATATATAATTGGCATTAATTAGTTTTAAAATTAAATCTCGTTATCAAAACAAATAGCGTGTTTTTTAGAAACAACAACTATCAAAAGATTGATACTTGTTTATGTCTAATTTCAATGTGAAATTAATTACAATGACCAAAATTAGATTAAATGTAAAAAATATATTTTAATTTCACTTTAAACCTAATTAAAAAGATAATCTAACCATATAAATAAATTAGATTAAAAGGATCTTTTCAATTAAAATACAATATTTTCCACTATTCATTAAAAAATGAACTTTATCGAAAAAATTACAAATATTTACACAAAGTAAATTTTGATGTCCCCAAACTAAAGATGGATTTTATTTAGTCATATAGAATTTATTAAAGTAACCAAAACTAGATTTAAAAAGGGTTCTTCATTAAAAGGCGGAAAATTGGCATTTAAATGTAAATTATGCTTAAAATTAGATTCATTCATTTTTTAAGCCTCTAAAGTTTTTTTAGATAAATGAAAATACATTTAACAATCATGTATAATATTATTTTTTTTAGTTTTGTTCATCCACTCCAATACAAATCCTAGGAGTTAACTATCATTAAAAATAATAATATTATATTATTAGTGTGCAACATAAGATTTCAAAGAAACCCATTGTTGCGTTTCAGGTATGCTATCAAACATAGAAACCACATTAAATTAAAATTAATATTTAATTCAAAAATATTAAAAAATATGAAATATGTCTTATTATTTATTTACCTGGGATGTTACAGGCAGGATATCATCAGATGCGTGTGAAGGATGAGAATATCCCGAAGACTGCTTTCTGTTGTCATCATGGGAATTATGAGTTCGTTGTAATGCCATTTTGCATGGTGAATGCTCTAGTTGTATTCATGGGATTGATGAATACTATGTTCCGTGAGTTCCGGGAATAGTTCATGGTAGTTTTCTTTGATGAAATCCTTGTGTACCCCACATATGAGGAGGAGCATGCAGAGCATCTACAAGCCATTTTGGGAGTTCTTCATCAATGTCAGATATTTGGGAAGTTATCAAAGTGTGTGTTTCGGGCTAGAGAAGTCCGTTTCATGGGGAATGTTGTGTCCAAACAGGGAGTAGTTGTTGATCCATCAAAGATAGAAGCAGTTGTGTCTTTTGAAGCCCCAAGACAGTGTCAAAGGTGTGAAGATTCCTTGGTCTCATAGGCTACTATAGGAGGTTCGTAGCCAATTTCTCAGGAGTTTCGACTCCTCTGAAAATTTTGATCATGGAGGATTAGGCTTTCATAAGGACTGATTAGTTTTATGAAGCTTTTGAGTATCTAAAGGAGAACTTGTTATGTGATCCAGTTCTTTGCATTCCTCTAGAGGGAGTACAGTTTGATGTTTTCTATGATGCTTTTCATCTGTGGTTGGGCTATAATCCGATGAAAAAAAGATTAGTTGTATCTTATGGCTCTTGGTAGTAATGTCTCCATGAATGTAACAATGCCACTCATGATCTTGAATTAGAATCCATGGTTTTTGCTCTGAAGTTGTGGAGACATTACACCATTGGTAAGCGCTTTGTGGTTTTCACAAATAAAAAGAGTTTGAGTTATGTTTTCTTCTAGTGTGAATTTAACATAATAAATCATCGGTGGATGGAGTTCATATAGTAATATGACTTCGAGATATCATATAAAACTGGAAAGGGGAATGTCGTAGCTGATGCACTGAGTCGAATGTCACATAGTGATGTTGTTCATGAATCCAGTGATCCCTGGGAAGTAATGGAAGAGTTGTCATCATTATATCTTGATATGGGATATTTTGGGGGTATAAGATTTATTTTGCAGATAAAGGTACACTCATCCCAGATGCAGAAGGCGGAAGAGTTCCAAGTGGGGGATCTTGTGGTTGAGGTCTGGAGAGACCGAGTTGTTTGTGGTAAGGCCCCTGATGTTTGGATTGAGGATAAACAACACCGACTGTTGTATCATTGAAGGTTTTTTTATCCTTTTATGATGCAAAAAACGGTTCTTAGAGAGTTCCATAGTTCACCTTCAGCGGTGCACCCTATCATGACTATGATGTACCGAGTCTTGAGGAGCCATTTTTGGTGGTTGAGGCTGTAGCATGCGGTTACAGAGTTTGTTTCTCGATGTTCTGTCTTCCAGAAGATGAAGGTCGAACACTGTGTTCCTTGTGGTCTTCTACATCCATTAGATATTCCTTATTGTAAGTGGGAAGACATCTCAATGGACTTTGTTATTGATTTACCTCGAGATCCGGGAGGACATGATTCTATTTGCATGGTAGTGGATCGTTTAACAAAATTGACCCACTTCATAGCGATCAAGGAGTCGAGATCAGTGGATGTTTTGTTGAGGGACTAACTATAAGTGGTAGTGACACTTCATGGAGTCCCATGGACGATAATTTCTGATCGAGATCCTCATTTTACGTCCAGGTTGTGGAGAAGTATCCAACAAGCATTCTATTATCAACTATTCCATAGCACTGCTTTTCAACCCCAAAAGGATTTTCAGATAGAGCGAACCATCCAGACTCCAGAAGACAAGTTACGCTCATGTGTTCTTGATTTTAGAGGTTCTTGGATGAAGCACATGTCCTTGGTTGAGTTCGCATAAAATAATAGTTTTCACTCCACCATAGGTATAGCACCATTTAATGTCTTGTTTGTCGGATCTTATAATTCTCTGTTGCTCTAGATTGGGGTCAGAGAGTTTTCAATTCACGGAATGGAACTAGTGAATAATTCAACAGATATGGTTCGGGTGGTTTGTGAAAGGATGAAGATAGCGCAAGATCATCATAAATCATCTACTAATCAAAATATGAGACACTTAGAGTTTAATGTTGGGGATCGTGTGTTTTTGAAGGTTACTACCCGTCATGGGAAGTGAAGGTTTTGTCATGGGAGTAATCTCTCTCCCCGTTTTGTTGGGCCTTTCGAGGTGTTATCACATATTGATGCTATGGAGTATCGAGTAACACTTCCCCTGCAGATGAGTCGGATACATGATGTTTTCCATGTATCACAACTCTATTGTTATATTTATGATGACTCTCACATCAAAAATTAGGGAGAGATCGATGTTGATGATGATGAAACATTTGAGAAATGTTTTTTGGAGATCGAAGACCGCAAGGAGAAGGTGTTGTGTGGGAATTCTATCCCCTTCGTTTGTGTCTTGTGACGACACAGTGGTATAGAGGAGAGTACTTGGGAACATGATTCATAGATAAATGCTCAGTACCCATAGTTGTTTGATGTTTAACTATTTTCATGTATCGATGTTGCATATGTGGTTATGAACATTTCATGTTTATGATATGGAATACTATATTGTTTTTGTGGCTTTCTCTCTTTTGAGAGGTATCTCAATGGGTGGTTGTTTAGACCCCATTTCGTTTTCACTTTAGTTGGGTTTTGAATTCTCAGGGATGAGAATGTTTTGAGAGGTATCTGATGTAATGGCCCGAACCTCTCCGGTTCATTCCGTTGTGAAAATATGGTGATTGAGTTGTTCTGGGAGGTCAGGTGACTTATCCCCAACACTTTGCCAATTTTTCTTGTTCGGTGAACAGTTCCAATGGCAGACAGTTGTGAACAGTGAAACAGTAACTTTCTCTAAATAGTGTCATCAGTAACCCATGGTGAACAGTGCCATCTATAACATTTTATGAATAGTTCCATTAGTGAACAGTTCTATCAGTAACCTCTTTTCCTTTTCCAGATTTTCAATTTTGTGAAGACTTCCATTAGTGAAAAGTTCTATCGGTAACCTCTAACGGTAACCTCTCTTTCCATTTCCAATTTTTTACTTCATTGAATAATTCCATTGGTGAATAGTTATATTGGTGCGGTCTAATGGTAACCTCTAGATATAGCCTCTATCGGTAGCCTTTATCGGTAACCTCTAACGATAACCTCTGTTTCCTTTGAAAATTTTTTAGTTCTGTGAACAATATTTCCAGAATAGTGAGTTTCTATTGGTGAACTTTTTTTCCTTTTCCAAATTTTTATTTCTATGAATAGTGTTTCTAGATTAGTGAGGTTCTAACGGTGTCATTTTCTTTCCTTTTCCAAATTTTGAGTTTGTGAATAGTGCTTCCAGAATGGTGAGGTCTAACAGTGACATTTTCATTCCTTTGCAAAATTTTGAGTTCGTGAACCATGTTTCCAGAATGTTGAGGTCTAATGGTGACCTTTTCTTTACTTTTCCAAATTTTGAGTTTGTGAATAGTGTTTCTAGAATGGTTAGGTCTAACAGTGACCTTTTATTTTGTTTTACAAATTTCGATTTGTGAACAGTGTTTCCAGCTTCATACAGTTTCTCCCCTTATGATTTTACTTTGGCATTAAATGCATTTAAAACCTTGTTTTAAGGACCCTAAGTCCGATTCAAAGGCCATAACCCATAATTTAATTATTCCAAAGGATTGGGATGTTTTTAATTGGTAAAACCATGTGGTTTAATGAGATCCTCTTTTAATGGAACGTCAAGCGTATCTTAAATTGCCGCTGCATTAAATTTTCTTAAGGTACTATATATCTTCCTCCGTATTTATTTCTCCTTTTTCTCGGTTGTATGATGCTCGATCATCTCATACCATCCTGTAGGATTTTCACAGTCCAATATTCCTCCTAGGATTGGTTCCGCTCTGTTTTGATGAGACTGAGGTGTATCGGTCAATCTTTTATATAAGGTATGTTTTATCATCGTTTTTTGGGGTTCATCATCTCATGTTTCTCATTTCCATATTATATAATTTAAACTCAATGCTTATAATGTGGTTTCTTTTGGTTTTGTTTGATGCGGTCATACCATGGAATCCTCGGGTGGATGCAGTTGACACGATAGGAGAATCGTGACCCGTTCAGTGGAAAAGGAAAGTCAAAAACTGTATGAGGTTGGGGATTCATTGTTTCAAATTTCATTTACGTGCAAAAGTATTGTTAGAATTTTTTATCCCACTAGACCATAATGGAATTGTAATAATGAATATTTAAATTGGATAAATAAATTGATATTGGTTGTATGTTATTGCCCCTTGTTTTTTACATAGTGTGATATCCATGCTTGCTTCGTTTAACATTACGCTATTGATGAAAATTGGTATAGAATGTAAACTGGAATTAATTGATAACTATTGGTTATGGATAAAGAGGCATGTAAATGCATCTGGTTCTTCTTGTTTTAATTTTATGTTAATCAATTAGTGTAGTAAGCATGTTTAATTATTTTTGATAGCTTTCCGATTTGGTTTCCCGAATTTTGGAACCTATGAATAATAAATCTGTTAATTCGGGATGGATTAAAGAACTAATTTTTTGATAATTCCTTGAAGGGTTCAGAGTTACACTATTGATTGTTAATGGACCAAGAGCCCCATTGATGTGATGTTTGTTTTCCTGCTTCTTGTTTCGTGATGTGAGCCTAGATGGCTGTTGTGATATATGTGGGGAAAATAGACTTTTAGTTGTGGCAGAAAATGACGCCTAGGGTGGCGAGATACATCATTTTATGCATGTGGGTGTTAGAGAGGACACCATGGATGATATAATGAGATGGATGTTTTTGTTTTAGGCTTACTGTTTCTTTTTGGTCGATTATCTGTTTACTTTTCTCCACTGCCTATGAAACCTAGTCTTTCTGAGGCTACTGCCGAAAGAGGTGAAGACACACGAGTTTTTCCACATGCTTTCTGTGTTATGCTTCTCAAGGGAGGATGGGTCTATGCTCTTTCTATAGATGGAAAAGACTAAATGAGTAGTACATCTACTCACTGTATTGATCCCCCTTGTGTTTAGTACCAAAGAGTGTTTTTCTAGAATGCCTAGGAATGTGGGAAGGTAAGTCTATAATGAATAATTGAATAAACGGTGTTAACCCATGGGGTTGGAGTTGCTGGAACATAATTATGGGGTTGTAATTTTAAGGGGAAAGTGGAAATTGGATGTGATGCTAATTAAATTTAATGTGTAATTGTTCATTGTTAATTAAGGATTAATAATTAATTAACATAAAGTGAAACTTGTTAAAAGGGAATGAAATAATGTATTAAAGATATTTAAAAGGTTTTGTGCTTATAGGATACCAAGTCTTAGAAGTGGAAGCCCAGAGTCCGAGAGACCTTAGCTGCACTTGAGTCTAAGACTAGGTTATTCCCATAGTGTGGTTGTGAGATATAGTATATTATGTACTTATTATGTTTCTATTTGATAATCCACCCTGTCAGAAAAGGAAACTGACTCCCTGGGGATTCAAAGTCTTAGGGGGTGTTTTCCCGAACATTCTGGTGGAGGATGAATGGTGGAATACCCCCACTTTGGCCCCACTCTCTTCTATTGGTATATACTTGTGCTGGTAGGCACATTGGTTAGTTTTCTCCATATATGTTTGTAATGGATTGTGGTTATTCATACTCATATATTCTAAATATAGTATCATATAGACTACTATATTTGTAATTTGTATAGGCTGTAATGGATTTAGGATCCTTACTCGATGTATGGGATCAAGGAAAATTCATGTTATCTAAAACACGGAACTAGACATGACTCTTTTTTTCAATATTTTTTATTTTATGAAAAAAATGGAAATCTGTGTAGAAATGTCTACCTTGTAATCTTTTGAGATTTAATAGTTATGTCCTAATTTCATATAACTCTAAACCTAAAAATATTCTCAATGTGAATTATTCATTTAATTCAATATTTTGTAATGTTTAAGGCCAGGTCCTTATAGTTGATATCAGAGTTCGATTTAGACAACTTTAGGGATTAGGAATTTTCGTCAGACATATGGTTAGTCCTTATCTATTTTTTCAGTTAAATCCTTGTTTTATAAATTTTCAGATCAAGGAATGTTAGTTACAAATGGAAGGAGTAGGATCTCAAACGACATTCCTATCTGTTCCTGATGACATGCTAGCAATAATTATTGCAAATTCATGTTCGGATGACTGTGAAAATTTTTCTAGCATACAACTCACTTGAAAGAAATTGTTTGAGATATCAAACACCTCCACTATACCTCGTTATCATCGTGTTTCATGGGTTGTATTTAGGAAAATCAAATTTTCATAATATTCTCATATTTTCAAGAATGGTAAATTTTATCAAGGCATTTTCAAATAATTTACCTTATCACAATATTTTGAAGCATATTATGATTTTTAAAAAGGTGCTGAAGAAGGAGACCCTTGAACAACCTATTTATATTTGATTTTAAAATACAGTCTCTCATCACATACTTATGGAATTTTAAAAGGAACATTAATTGAATGTTTCAACTCAAATTAAGTTCGACTGTTTTATAGAAATCATGTTTTATTAGATGTTTTGAAATTATATGTCATACATGATTATTTTCTGAAACTATTTTTCTGTGAAGACCCATATGACCCATTTTTTACAAGGTGTATTTGGATGGAGGAAGAAAATGAATTTGAAGGATCTCTAAATCATTGTTTCAATGCATGTACCTTCTACCTACGTGAACAAATGACGATGAAACCAAATAGACACCATAATCAAGGTATGATGTTCTTCATTTTGGGGATTGTTTTATTTTATCATATGGTGGTGAAATAATAATTCAAGAATTAAGATGTTGAGATGATAATTAATTTGAATGAATATGAGAGTAATAAGGAATCATTTGAGGTTAAACCATGTTACGGTTTTTTTTAGTTTTATAAAAAGGACAACCCGTAGGATGGGTGACAAGCCGTTTCATCCGACAAGGCTGCAGGAATCGAAACCACAACTGAAGGGCGACAAGGGTGCATCACCTACCACTAGCCTACTTGAAATACCTAGTTAGTATGACTTATAATTTTAGTAAAATGTTTTTATAGAACAAGAATATGTTGATTTTTTGAACTTTTGTTTTATCAAATTAATATACATAGTATTGAAAATTCATTTAGTGATTAAGTGATAAAAGGTTGTTATGGAAGACGTTCTCTCTTTTGAGGAAACACTATATGCCTAAGGATGATATAATACTATGAGATTTCAATTGTGGAATAATGGGTGAAATTTTAGTTTGGAAGAATCTATGTTTTTATTATAGACACATGATTATTTTATTTATTTATGAAAATGATTAACCTATCGTGGAGAATATTTGATTAGGTTAAATCTTTTTCAATATGAGACTTATGAGAAACTGGTGTTACATGGAGATAAATGATAAGATGAATCTAGGAAGTCTATGTAATTAAATACTTATGAGATTTGGGTGAAAATCCAAGTGTAGATTACTTTTGAATAATATTAGAGACAATTGTTTATTGAATGGTCTTTGTTGAACGTTGGGTTTCGTTAAGACAAATTATGAAGATTAAGATTTGTTTCTCTTTATGTAAAATTTTATCCTTTATGGGGATTATCTGATCTTGTACTAAAATTTTTGGATTTAGTCAATATCTAAAGACAAGGGAAATATATAGTTCATGTTTTTGGGATTATTTGATTCTCTCTAAGTTGATTATAGCACTTTTAATGTAAACATGTCATCCTGAATACTCATCGTATGGAAGAAATGTGAGTTTTTGTTAGAAATCTAGTGAAGGATAAAAGTATAAATGAAAATTAATTGTGTTTCTTTATGATTTTAGTTATGCTCAAAAATAAATTCCTCAATGAAAATTAACTTAAATAAAAAACATTGTCTGTTAACTTTTCCTACTGGGAAATCAATGACTGTTTAACCCATCACATGTTTGTGATTTTCTGGTGGAACTTGATGGTTTGTTTTCTCCTCCATATCCATGTTTTCATGAAATCCTAGTATCTGTTGTCTGGGGTAACCTTTGTACTTCATTTCCGTTATTTTAAAGTGATAGTTTTATTGACTCTTTTTCCGATGTGGGGATTTTAGTGAAGTTTCCAAGAACAGATTTAAAATTGCGAAGATGCAATTTCCAAAAGGGGGGAAGCATGTAACATCACAGATAAATGAAGAATAAGAAATATTTCATATTTATTAATATTTTTGAATTAAATATTAATTTTACTTTAAATGGGTTGCTATGTTCGATAGCGTACCCGATACGTAACAACGGGTTTCTTTGGAATCTTACATTGCACACTAATAATATAATAATATTATTTTAAATGGTAGTTAACTCATAACCATTATATTGGATAGAATTAACCAATATAACTACAATATTATCATACATGTTTGATAAATGTATTTACATTTATCCAATAAAAGTTAGAGGCTTAAAATGTGAATGAATCTAAATTTAAGCATAATTTATATTAAAAGGCTGATTTACCGCCTTTTAATGGTGAACCCTTTTTAAATATAGTTTTGGTCACATTAATACATTATCTATTACCAAATAAAATCCTTCTTTATAATGGGAACATCAAAATTTACTTTGTGTAAATTTTTGGATTTTTTCTGAAAAAGTTCATTTTTTAATGAATAGTGAAAGATATTGTATTTTAATTCAAAAGTTACTTTTAATCTAATTTAATTATATGGTTAGATTATCTTTTTAATTTTTTTTAAAGTGAAATTAAAATATATTTTTACCATTTAATCCAATGTTGGTCATTTGAATTAATTTCACTTTGAAACAAGACATAAATAAGTATCAATCTTTTGATTGTAATTGTTTCTTAAAAACATGCTATTTGTTTTAACAACAGGAATTAATTTTAAAATTAATGAATTCCAATTATATGTTTTGAATTATGAAAAATTTACATCAATTTTTAATTTGGAATATCAAATATATCTTAGGCTGATTTTGTGCTATTTTTCAGAAACACTTCAATTTTTGATGAATAGTGAAACCACATCGTGGTAGTTAAAAAACTGACATTTTCATTTAAATGAAATTTTACCACTTCTATGAATTTAATTTTGAAAATCCGACATACGTGGTTGTTATTAAGAAGTAAAATTTTTTTCAATAAGATGAAAATAATTTTTGATGAATAGTACTTTTGACTTTTATTTACCACGGCTAAAGCTAAATAGGGTAATTCAAGGTTAAATGATTATTATAATAATTCAAAATTACCATAACACTTGTCCAACCTTTATTGGTTGAGTAATTTACGAAAATGGTCATGTTTGGGTGGATATTTGGACCCCATTTATCCACATGGGAGTGAAAATTACAATTTAGATTAATTATTTTATTGTAAAGACAAAATTGACATTAACAGAAATCTTTTAGAAATTAATTTTTATATGGTGTTATATAAGTAATATTTTCGTCTATAAATATTCATTGTAAATAGAAAAATATTTTCTACAAGGTTGTATTTTTTTATAATTTTTAGACATCGAATACATAAAATTATTTATGACATAATAATGATGCAGTATTTACCTCATTAATAAATGATTAAAATAAATAAGATTATAATGATTACAATATTATCCAAAACATATCCAATTCTGATTGGATGATTTTATTTTGATTATGAGTCATCTTATACTTGACCTTAAGGATTTTTGGACCATTAGAAACCGAATGTCATTATATAATAAAATAATGTTTTCACACTTTTCTAAAGAGCCCCTCCTCTCCCTTATAAAAGGAGACCATTTCTATCCAATTCCCCACACCTCTCAAGACATTTGGATCATCCAAAATCTACCCAATTATTCTCCCTAAATCCCTATACTCCTCCTAGAAGACTTAACTTAGGCAGAAGTCATTTCCATATGTCTTTTGGTTCAAAACAATGAGAGTTTCCCAAATTAAAGGTAACAGTTTCTCTTAAATTGTTTTCTTTTATTTTACCTCTCCAACCCCTAAACACTTTTTATTTCATTTCTTTTGTAACAACACCACTGTCCTAAATATACTAGGAACTTTTTTTGAGAAGGATTAAAACTACACTTACACACACCTCCATCTAATGGATGAAAACATAATGTTTCTGTGGATGGAAAACCAAGGCCTCACGAAACGATGATTGTTCAATTACATCTTACCACCTCTCATGGTGTCCATTATAATGGAATTGTATTTATATATGATATATATTTCTTTTATAATTTCCTTATGCTTCTGTAATTATCATTTATATCATGCCTTTATGGTTTCCATTGTCGGTAAATACGATAATCTCATTTGAGGAAGTGCGGAATATCGCCCCCTCGAAGTGATTTGATCGGTTAATGCTTTATGTGGGATGTATAAAGGATTGAGTTAATGATATTATATATGATATTATACTGGAATTATAATATAATTATGTATAATTATGTTTTATTTCCATTAAAATAAGAAATATAAATGAAAGTAGCGTCCATTCGTACGTACGACTTACCCTCTCCATGAACGGTGCATTTCATTTCTTACCTCTAAATGTTATGTACTATTATAAAAAACATGTTTATACTGGATATATATGATATATATGAATTCAAAATAATTAATATCATAATGTATATAATTAACTATTGACCACATGGACAACTTGTAAATATAAGGTGTTCATTTTGACTCAAGTACCAAATATCGAAAAAATGAACATTATTAACTTAAATGATTACATAATGTTTATAACATGGTAATAAGTTATATAAAAGTAATAATAAACTTTAAATGGCTTCTTAAAAAATTATAAATTAACTTTAGTTTATTATTCAGGATATTAAACAACGATCGAATCAAGTCGGACACGGGGTAAGGGATCTGACTTCTCTCTTTCTTTTCAAGTACTCTCTTTTATGTCATTTCATTTATGCTCCATGTTTTTATGTTGTAGGATGTTCTTTTATATTCATCATACTGTAATTTGTATTTTCATATTATGATAGGCCCCATCTTACTCTGATCAATTCATTTTAAGAATTTTTATGTGGCGCTGTTAGGCTGCCAAATTTTTGTAAGGGATTTTCTTATCTCACTTTTAATTCCATGAGATTTCTATTGATCACATCTTATTTATTACATGGGGTGTAATCTGTACTTCCATTGATATATATATCCATGATTAGCTTTATATTTACGGTATTATGTGACTGATTTTGTGGTTATTAACTTTTGGTCATACGATTCAATTTGAATACAATGAGGTAATGGTTTTTCATCTCACTTTTTATTCCCCTGAGATTCATGCTATATTGGCCACTATTTCCATTTGTGTGGAATATTTACTGTCCATGATTATACTCTATGTTTAATATATTTTCATTTTTGAGTATTTACATATTCATTGTATGATCCTTCTTTCATGTGGTGTATGTTTTGTAAATTACCAAATCGGTAAGGGAACCATTCACCCTCCTCTTTATAAAATAATTCTTTTTTGTTATGTCTTTTAATTTAAATTTATTATGTTGGGATATGTTATACTATATCATTATAGATGTAAAAATTATATCTAGGTGATTAGATTACTTTTTTTATCTCATCAACTCATTTTCTGAATTTTAAAGTGACGTCATTAGGCTGTCGAATTTTTACAAGGGAACTTCTTAACCCAATTTCAATTCTAAGGGTTCAACATGTACTCATTGAAAATGTCATCCAATGAATATGTGTGAATGACCTATGATTGTTTTACACTTAATATCCACTAATATTGGGTGTGTTTATATTTTTCACACATAATTATGTGATTGATTTATTCATAATTTAAGGATACCATCTTTATAAGGGATTTCATCTCAATTTACATTTCCATTGAGACTTCATTGTTGTTGTGCACCAATTCACTCTTATATGGTTTATATACTGTACTTTGAAATATTATATCATGAATCCATTTATTATCATTATATTATAACGTTATGACTAAATGTTATTCCTCTATTATTTGAATTCATGTGTCACTCTCTTTTTGTTAAAAAAACTCTTTAACTAAAAATATTTTTAAATGTTTTAAAGATTTATTCTTCTAAATATTTCTCATTAATGTCCATGTTTTAAAAATGTGTTTTAAGATTTATTTATATGGACATTAATGTTTTCAAATGATAATTTATTTAAAATTTTCAATGTGGTATGGGACACTTTGATTCAAAAATCTCTTTTTAAAAGGTTTTGAAAATGAGTTGATTAAACCCTGTTTATTTCAATTTCTTGATTTTATATATTGGTATGTGTAAATGTTATATTTAATTTATACACGTGTTATAGGTTATGATTATGTTATGGTTATTTGGGATTGTTTACATATATGGGTGGTTCCGTGATAAACCTATGGCGGGTGACCCAGAGATAGCTCTCCAATGCATTAGGTAACGTGATAGAGGTAAACGTGAATGTTTCTCCTATGAGATTTAGGGATTATACTATGATGGGTATTCCAATGTAACTCCCTATGTAGCTGTGATAGCTACAATGTAAGTTTGATATGGTTTCCACAAGTTACATTTATGATTTATGATTTCTGTGTGTGTTTCTTAAATCTTATGATTTCACAAGGTAAGTAAAAGATTTCATGTTATGTATGTATTTATGAACAAATTATTTAATTGTTTGTTTTATAACCCTTACTGAGCCTTTTATGCTCATCCCAATTTTGGAAATGTTTTCACATGACTTATAGATGAATAGGGTCACAGTAGAGATCAAGGAAAATTCATGTTGTCTAAAACATGGAACTAGACATGACTCTTTTTTAAGAGTTTATATTTTATGAAAAAAAATGGAAACCTGTGTAGAAATGTTTACCTTGTAAACTTTTGAGATGAGATAGTTATGTCCTAATTCTCTAAAAGTCTTATACTGAAATGAACCTCAATGTGAATTATTAAATTAATTCAATATTATGTAATGATTATGGTCAGGTCCTTATAGTTGGTATCAGAGGTCGGTTTAGAAAACTTTAGGGATTCGGAATTTTTGTTAGACATATGGTTATTCCCTATATATTATTTTAGTTAAATCCTTGTTTTATAACTTTTTAGATCAAGGAAGGTCAATTACAAATGGAAGGAGGAGGATCTCAAATGACATTCCTATCTCTTCCTGATGACCTGCTTGTAAATATTATTGCAAAGTCATGTTCAGATGATTGTGAATCTTTTTCTAGCATAAAACTCACTTAAAAGCAGTTGTTTGAGATATAAAACACCTCCACTATACCTCATTATCATCGTGGTTCAGGGGTTGTATTTAGGGAAATCTTGTTTTCATAATATTCTCATATTTTCAAGAAAGGTAAATATTATCAAGGCATTTTCAAATATTTTACCTTATCACATGATTTTGAAGCATATTATGATTTTAGAAAAGCTGCTAAAGAAGGAGACCCTTGCGCAACCTATTTATATTTGATTTTAAAATATAGTATCTCAGCACATACTTATGGTATTTTAAAAGGACAATTAATTGTATGTTTCAATTCAAATTCGTTTTGACTGTTTTATAGAAATCATGTTTTATCAGATGTGTTGAAATTATATGTCATACATGATTATTTTCCAAAACTAGTTTTCTGTAAACACCTATATGACCCATGTTGAACAAGGTGTATTTGGATGGAGGAAGAAAATGATTTTGAAGGATCTATAAATCGTTTTTTCAATTCATATACCTTCTACCTACATGAACAAAATGATGGAGAAACCAAATGGACACCATAATCAAGGTATGATGTTATTCATTTTGGGGATTGTTTTATTTTATCATATATTGGTGAAATAAGACATCAAGAATTTAGATATTTAAATCATAATGAATTTGGAAGAATATGATAGGTATAAGGAAACCTTCGAGGATAAAACATGTTAGGGTTATTTTTGAGTTTTATAAAAAGGACAACTCGTAGGATGGGTGAAAACCCGTCGCATCCGGAAAGGCTGCAGGAATCGAACCCACAATAGAAGGGTGACAAGGGTGCATCCCCTACCAGTCGCCTACTTGAAGTCCCTACATAGTATGACTTATAATTTTAGTAAAATGTTTTTATGGAATAAGAATAAGTTTATTTTTGGAACTTATGTGTTATCAAATGTATATAATTAGTATTAAAAAATGATATAGTGATTAAGTGATAAAAGGTTATTGTGGAAGACGTTCTCTCTTTTGAAGAAACACTATATTCATAAGGAAGATAGAATATTATGGGATTTCAATTGTGGAATAATGGTTGAAATTTTAGTTTGGAAGAATCTATATTTTTATTGTGGACAAATGATGATTTGATTAAATTATTAAAATGATTAACCTATCATGGAGAATATGTGAATAGTTTAATTACTTTTCAATATGAGACTTTATGAGAAACTGGTTTTACTTGGAGATAAATGTTAAGATGTATCTTGTAAGTCTATGTAATTAAATCATTATGAGATTTGGGTAGAAATCAAAGTGTGGATTACTTTTGAATAATTTTAGGGACAATTTTCTATTTAATGGTATTTGTTGAACTTTGGGTTTCGTTAAGACAAAAAATGGAGATTAAGAGTTGTTTGTCTTTATGTAAAAGTTTATCCTTTTGATGGATTATCTGATCTTGTACAAAAATTTTTGGTTTTACATAATATCTAAAGACAAGGGAAATATATAGTTCATCTCTTTTGGATTATTTGATTTTCTCGAATTTATTATAGCATATTTAATGTAAAAATGTCATCCTGAATACTCATCGTTTAGAATAAATATGAGTTTTTGATAGAAATCTAGTGAAGGATAAAAGTCGAAATGAAAAGTAATTATGTTTCCTTCTGTTTTTAGTTAATATCAAAAATTAATTCCTCAATGAAAATTAACTGAAAACAAAAACCTTGTGTGTTATCTTTTCCTACTGGGAAATCAAAGACTATTTAACCCATCAATTGTTTGTGATTTTCTGGTGGAACATGATGGTTTGTTTTCTCCTCCATATCCATGTTTTCATGGAATCCTAGTATATGTTATCTTGGGTATCCTATGTACTTCAATTCATTTATTTTAAAGTACTAGTTTTATTGACTCTTTTTCTGATGTGGGGCTTTTAATGAAGTTTCCAAGCCCAATTTTAAAATTGTGAGGATGCAATTCCCAAAAGGGGGGAAGGATGTAACATCCCAGATAAATGAAGAATAATAAATATTTCATATTTTTTAATATTTGTGAATTAAATATTAATTTTACTTTAAAGGGATTGCTATGTTCGATAGCGTACCCGATACGAAACAATGGGTTTCTTTGGTATCTTACGTTGCACACAAATAATATAATATTACTATTTTAAATGGTAGTTATCCCAAAGCCGTTGTATTGGCGGGAATGAAACAAACTAACTACAATATGATTATACGTGTTTTTTAAATGTATTTACATTTATTCAATAAAATTTAGAGGCTTAAAATGTGAATGAATCTAATTTTAAGCAAAATTTACATTAAAAGGCCGATTTACCGCCTTTTAATGGCGGACCATTTTTAAATATATCTTTGGTCACTTTAATACATTCTATATGATAAAATAAAATCATTCATTAGATTGGGGACATCAAAATTTACTTTGTGTAAATTTTTGTAATTTTTCCGAAAATGGACAATTTTTAATGAATAGTGAAAAATATTGTAATTTAATTCAAAAGTGAATTTTTATCTAATTTATTTATATGTTTAGATTATATTTTTAATAGTTTTTAAACTGAAATTAAAATATATTTTTACTATTTAATCCAATGTCGGTCATTGGAATTAATTTCACTTTGAAATTGAACATAAACAACTATAAGTCTTTTGATAGTTGTTGTTTCTTAAAAACACCCTATTTGTTTTAACAACGGGAATTAATTTTAAAATTAATTAATGCAACTTCTATTTTTTTAATTTGGAAAATTTGAAATCAATTTTGAATTTGGAATATCAAAAATATCTTAGGCTGAATTTTTGGTATTTTTCAGAATAAACTTCAATTTTTTATGAATAGTGAAACCACTTAGCGGTAGTTAAAAAAACTGAAATTTTCATTTCAATGAAATTTTACCACTTCTGTGAAATGAATTTCGAAAATATAAAATACATGGTTTTTATTAAGAAGTAATATTTGGTTCAATAAGATGAAAATAATTTTTGGTGAATAGAAATTTTAGCTTTTATTTACCGCGGTTAAAGGTAAATAGGGTAATTCAAGGTTAAAAGATTATTATAATAATTCAAAATTACCTTAACACTTGTCCAAACCTTATTGGTTGAGTCATTTACGACCATAGGTATCTTTGGGTCGATTTTGGGACCCCATTGATACACTTGTGAGTGAAAATGACAATTTAGATTAATTAATTTAAAGTAAAGACAAAATTGACATTAACAAAAATATTTTAGTAATTAATATTTATATGGTGTTTTATAAGTCCTATTTTCGACTATAAATATTAACTGGAATGATAAATATATTTAATACTAGATAGTATTTGTTTTACAATTTTAGACATCGAATAAATTAAATTATTTATTCCATAATAATGATGCACTATTTACCTCATTAATAAATGATTAAAATAAATATGATTATAATGATTAAAATATTATCCAAAACATGTCCAATTTTGATTGGATTATTTTATTTAGATTAGGAGTCATCTTATATTCTACCTTAATGATTTTTGGACCATTAGAAACTGAATATCATTATATAATAAAATAATGTTTTCACACATTCCTAAAGAGCCCCTCCTCTACCTTATAAAAGGAGACAATTTCTATCCAATTACTCACACCTCTCAATCCATTTGGATCATACAAACTCAACACAATTACGCTCCCTAAATCCCTCTCCTCCTCCTAGAAGCCTTAACTTAGGCAGAAGGAATTTCAAGAAATCCTTTGGTTCAAACCAAAGAGAGTTACCCAAATTAAAGGTAACAGTTTCTCTTATATTGTTTTCTTTTATTTTACTTCTCCAACCCCTAAACTCTTTTTATTTCTTTTCTTTTGTAACAACACCAGTGTACTCAATATACTAGGATTTTTTTATGAGAAGGATTCGAAATACACTTACACACACCTCCATCCAATTGATGAAGAACATAATGTTTCTGTGGATGGAAAACTAAGGCCTCAAAAAATGATGATTATTCAATTATATCTTACCACCTATCATGGTGGAAATTATGATGTCACTATATTTGTATATGATATATATTATTTTTATGATTTACTAATGTTTCTTTACTTCCCATTTATATCATGACTTTATGGTTTCCATTGTGGGTAAATACGATAATCTCATTTTAGGAAGTGCGGACTACCGCCCCCTCAAAGTGATTTGATTCGTTAATGCCTTATGTGGGATGTATAAATGATCGAGTTAAAGATATTATATATGATATTATACTGTAATTATAATATAAATATGTATCATGATTTTTTATTTCAATTAAAATAAGAAATATAAATGAAATTTGCATTCATGGGTACGTATGGCTTACCGTCTCCCTGAACGGTGCATTTCATTTCTTACATCTAAATGTTATGTACTATTATACAAAACATGTATATACTGGATATATATGATATATATGATATCCAAATCATGAATATCATTTTGGATAGAATGAACTATTGACCACACAGACAACTTGTAAATATAATGTGTTCATTTTGACTCAAGTACCAAATATCGACAAAATGAACGTTATTAACATAAATGATTACATAATATTTATAACATGGTAATAAGGGATATAAAATAAATAATAAAATAGAAAATGATTATTAAGAAATTATAAATTAACTTTAGCTTATTATTCAGTATATTAAGGAACGATCAAGTCACGTCAGACATGAGGTAAGGGATCCGACCTCTCTCTTTTTTTCAAGTACTCTCTTTGATGTCATTTCTTTTATGCTCCATGTTCTTATGTTGGAGGATTCTATTTTCTATTCACCATACTGTAATTTTTATTTTAATATGATGAGATACCCCCTCTTCCTCTCATCATTTCATTTTATGAATTTTTATGTGGCGTTGTTAGGCTGCCGAATTTTTGTAATGGATTTTATTATCTAACTTTTAATTCTGTGAGATTTCCATAGATCGACACTTATTTATTACATGTGGTGTAATGTGTACTTCCATTGATATATATTACCATGATTATATTTATATTCATGGTATTCAGTGATTCATTTTGTGGTTATTAACTTTTAGTCATAAGATTCAATTTGAATACAATGAAGTAAGGGTTTTTCATCACACTTTTTATTCCCGTGAGATTCATGCTATATTGGACACTATTTCATTTTGTGTGGAATATGTACTGTCCATGATTCTACTCTTTTTTTAATATACATTCATTTATTTGTTTTTAATTCTTTATTGTATGATCCTTCTTTCATGTGGCGTATGTTTTGTAAATTACCAAATCGGTAAGGGAACCATTCAACCTCCTCTTTATAAAAGACTTCTTTTTGTTATGTCTTTTAATTTAAATATTATTATGTTGGGATATTTTCTAATATATCTTTATTTATTTAAACATTATATCCAGGTTATTATATTCTCTTTTTTATCTCATCAACTCATTTTCTGAATTTTAATGTTACGTCGTTAGGCTGTCGAATTTTTACAAGGGAACCTCTAAACCCAATTTCAATTATTCAGGTTCGACTTGTACTCATTGAAAATGTCATCCAATAAATATGTGTGAATTTCCTATGATTGTTTTACACTTAATATCCCCTTATATTGGGTGTGTTTATATTTGTCACACATAATTATGTGACTGATTTATCCTTAATTTAAGGATACCATCTTTATAAGGGATTTCATCTCAATTTACATTTCCATTGAGACTTCATTGTTGTTATGCACCAATTCACTATTATATGGTGTATATAATGTTCTTTAACATATTATATCTTGAATCACTTTATTCTCATGATATTATAATGTTTTGATTAAATGTTATTCCTCTATTATTTATATACAAGTGTCTCTCTCTTTTTGTTAAAAAAACTCTTTAACTAAAATATCATTTTAAATGTTTTAAAGATTTATTATTATAAATATTTCTCATTAATGTAAATGTTTTAAAAATGGGTTTTAGGATTTATTTATATGGACATTATTATTTTTAAATGAATTTTCATTTAAAAGCTTCAAAGTGGTATGGGACACTTTGATTCAAAAATCTCTTTTTAAAAGGTTTTGAAAATTATTTGATTAAACATTATTTATTTCAATATATTGATTTGATATATTGAATTGTGGAAATGTTATCATTCCTTTATACATGTGTTATATATTATGATTATGTTATGGTTATCGGGCATTGTTTACGTATACGGGTGGTTTTGTGATAAACCTAGGGTGGGTGAGCCCGAGATAGCTCTCCAATGAATTGGGTAACGTGACAGAGGTAAATGTGAATGTTTCTCCTATGAGATTTAGGGAATATACTATGATGGGTATTCCAAAGTAACTCATTATTTAGTTGTGATAGCTGGAATTTATGTTTGATATGGATGCCACAAGTTACCTTTATGATTTATGATTTCTATGTGTCTTTCATAAATCTTATGATTTCATAAGGTAAGTAAAAGATTTCATGTTCTCTATGTATTTATGAACAAATTATTTCATTATTTGTTTTACAACCCTTACTGAGCCTTTTATGCTCATCCCAAGTTTTGAAATGTTTTCACAGGACTTAAAGATGAATAGGTTCAAGGATGGGATAAAGGAAAAGTCGTGCTATATAAAACATGAAACTAGACATGACACATTTTTTCAAGAGTTTTTATTTTATGAAAAAATGGAAATATGTGTATAAATGTCTACCTTTTAATATTTTTACATCTAATAGTTATGTCCTAATTCTCTAAAAATCTAATCATGAAAATATCCTCAATGTGAATTATTCATTTAATTCAATATTTTGTAATGTTTAAGGTCGAGTCCTTATAATTGAAAAGGTTTATATTGATAGAAAAAAACATTAAAAAGTTTATTCTTTGATGAGATTAAAACTCTATCTCATTTTATCATTGAAAATGGGGAATTTTTTATGTTATGGATGGGGTTTTATTTCATATTATTTTTATATATTCTGAGACCCCAAAAGTGTGTGTCACCTAAATTATAAAAAGGTACCTACTGCCTCACTTATTTGTATCAAGTTGATCTCTCATGCTCAGATATACATACATTATTTCACATAAAAACATACCTAGTAACATTATAGAGGTTTTCTTCTTCTTAAAAGACCAAATCCATAGCATTAAAAGGAAATTTATAGGGAAAACGTCAAATAATTGGTAATCCCCTCTACCAATTCATTCAATATATTTCTTATTCTACAAAATATTCATGACTTATTTCATTATAAAGTAATAACTCTAGATTAACTTATATAGTGTTATTTTGGTCGTATTATGAAGAAACCATATTCCACCTTCTATACATACTATGAAAAATGAAATAAGCCCATGTGTGTACGTACAGATTACTTCTCTACGCCATGGTATACACTATCCACTTCTATACCATTCAACAACTATAAGGATGATATCATCCTTTTTCTGTACAAACAGTCTACTGTATCAACGATGTGAAGTGATTCATTCTACAAGATCTTCATTGAAGAATTCTTATATATATTAATAGAATGAATGTAATGAGTAAATATGATATATATTATACTAATATAATTTTTTAATTGATATAACTATAATCAAATAAAAAAAAGAACTTATCCATCAAAATACAAGTATGAAAATAAAACACCTAATGTTTGAGAGATAATGTTACTAAAAATGGATTAAATATGATCATATATGATGTCATAAAATTGAATATGATTTTGAAATAAATCAAATAAATAATTTAAATATTTATACATGGAGTTTATATTTATACAACAGAAATCACACCTAAGGTAAGGGATAATTTCACAAACACATTATTATCTGAGATTGATTATACGTAAGTATATAATAAGGTATATTTATCATCCAATTACATGTTTAATAATGATTTATTCCAAAAATATTCGTTATATCCATATAAAATTGGATAGATTCAATTTTATGATATAATAAATTTTTTTAAAGAGTATGAAAAGAATCTATTATATTGTTTGCTACAAATTACTTTTTAATTTTTTAGATAAAAGTACAAGGAAAATGTTTTTTTACTTATAATTAATGAATGGATGCTTAAATTTTCATAATTCCATACTTCCATAAATATTTATTTTCACTTTTTATGGATTATTTTCAAAAAAAATATTTTCTATTAAAATTTCATTACATTTTGAGAAAATTAAATATTCTGGAAGAAGAAAAGATATATTCCTTAAGAAAAAGGAAAAAGTGTTATAATAAAAAAATTTCCCATCTAATATGGAATTATATAATAAGGTCACGATTCAAGTATAATATCCCTATTTCTTGAACGGTTTGAAAATGATTATGACGGAATGTTATTTATAAAATCTATTTTTTACAAGGAAAATGTTATGGGGTTTTAAAACCCGATATTATTCGTTAGGTTATGATGAATGATTTATGATATTGTGGAAATTGTAAAAATGATTTCATAATGATATGGGTGGAACATATATCTACCAAAAAATTACTAGGTAAAGATTTATATCTAATGATATAGACATTGCTAGAATAGAAAAGATCCAAGTTCAGTGTTACAGGGCTGGAATGAGTAGTGGAATCAGTTCAATAATGGACTTTTTCTACAGTGATAGTAATGAAACTAAGAGTTGACTAATATGAACTGATATTATATGCCTATGTATACTCCACAAATTTAATGTCTTCTGTTATGAATTTCTGTATTATGTTCCTTGATTGTTATGAAACAATAAGATTTATCTCCGGGCATGATATCAAGATATATCATACGTATGATAATATTTTCAAATGTTATATTCTTATGTATTATTATTTTGATATTATTAATATCTATATTTTTACCATTAATGATAATCTTTGATTTCCCATTCATATATTTCTTTTCCCTATGTAATGAAGAAGATTATTATGTACGATATGTAAAAAAAATCATGTTATGAAAAAATAAGGGGGAGATAATGATGTTGTATTAAAAACTAGTTGTTTATATTTATCAGTTGATAAAGAAATAATATATATATGTTCTTACTTCCTTGTTTATATATTTTAATGAATATTAGTCAATTTTTACGTAACATAAATTTATGTAATAATGGGTTGTAACAGATATTAGTAGAGGAAAAGTATAGTAATCCTTTTGAAACAAGGGTGAGAAAATCATAGTAAGAGCCCAAAGGATATGTATATGAAAAGGATAAAATCATAGTGTTTTAGAAATAATATTGAATAACTTTGGATAAATCCTAATGTTTCCTAAAATGAAACATTATTCATGATTATTTGGTTTTCCTATTAAGAATAGTGTCCCTCACTCAATGCTTATTTGTTTTAGTCAATCTATAAAACCCAAAAGAACTATATTCATGTTGAATGAAATGTTCAATGAAATGATTTTCCTCCTACGAAACCCAATTTTATTCAAGATAGACTAAATATCTTGAAACTATGCTCACACAACATTCTGATGTTATGAATCATGTGGGAATTCCAAAAAAGAAAGGAATGGAACAATATACTATTGAGTCAATCATTAGGCAGTGCCCACCTTCTTTCCACATGTCATCTAATACATTAGTGGATGAACAATAGATCAATACAATTTAATGTTTATTTTCAGTTATCCATAATTCTGAACATGATAAATTCATCTTATTAGTTTATCATTTGGAAGGTGAATCTATTCAATCATGGATCCTTATCAAGAATATGAGGCGATGAAATAAAATTGAATCCAGGGAATGGGATGATTTAAAGAACATTTTTCTCAATAAGTACCTTCCCCATATTATTCTACCAATTATGTGGAAGGAGTTCCTCAAACATAAATAGAATGATGATGAATCTATTGTTACCTACAAATCAAATGTTAGTAGTCTTTCACGGTACCAATCTAGAATAATTATCTAACCTGACCGTAAAACTAATAAATTTAACATTGGATTAAAGCCATGTCTCAGGAATGTCATTAGACGTAAGGGACATAAATATCTATGAGTAAATCAATCAATGTTATCTCAAGGTTAATATGGATATTTGAGTAACCCATCAGTCCTATGGCTTTGATATGTAGAGAAAAATGCAATTCATGGGAAAATTTAAAGACCGCACTGGAAAGAATATATACTTTCCATTTTATAAATTTTTGGGGATAAACAAGGATGAAATTGTCTTTATATGAACAGAAAATGTTTTTAATTATGGAAAAGAAGGTCATCATATAGTTGAATTCCAATGTGATGGGAAAAATATGTCTAACGATAAAAATACAGAAAAGGATACAAAGAATGAACCTCCTATACCACAATGTTACATGTTCAAGGGAATCAGGAATTATACCAATCATTGACCTAATGCAAGGGTTATTGATGATCATCAACATCAGAAAACTCTTAAGGCTAAAGAAAAATGAATGTCACAAGTGATCACTATCCATGATGTCGAGTATGATAATAAAGGGGTTAAAGGTACACATACTATCCACACTAAAGATTAAATTTTTTATTTAATTATTTACAAATACAATGATTTATTTTATAAGAACATTAAAAAATTATCATCATATTACCTCAATAATTAGATGTTGATTCCCCTATGAAAACTTCTAATCTGACAATGGTAATATCAAAAGTTCATAAATATTATCTATTTGATGTTTGATTGAATGTTATCCTAACAAATATAGTGATCCTTATTATAGTGTAAGTTGATATTATTCATGGCCTGTATTGGCTTTCACTATATGGTGTTCACATCAATTACAAATGAAGGGTGGTGACATTTCATATTCCATATCAATCTATAATCATCTATGTATGCAAGTATGAATATAACCTTCCAGTAAAAATTTATTCAATCTTATGGGTCATGTTCATTATAAATGAATGTTGTATATCTCAAATGGTTGGAGAGAAACTCAATGTTAAGAATAAGTCCACTGTTTTGATATTTTATAATGTCATTATGAAATAATTAAATGTTCTTCAACCAAATCGTGATGTTGAGTTTTCAATAGAACTCACACCGACTGTTATTCCTATTTCAAAAAAAACCGAACACAATATCCCAAACTATGTTATAGTAATTGAAGAATAAACTCCACTAAAATCTATCAAGGGATTAATAATCTCAAGTGTATCACTTTACAGAGCACATGTTCTATTAGTTATAAATACATATGGTTCAATGAGAATCCCCATTGATTTTATAAAATATAGAAAAGATCACAATCACGAACATATATCTTCATCAACACAATGAGTACTTATTCAACCAACTATAATAAGTAAAATTGTTTGAAAAAATTTAAAATTGTGAATTTTGGCTCTATAAATATTCATTTTTGGGTCACATAATCTCATGATAAGAGATATAGGTGCATCTAACAAAAAGGAAATTTATAGAATGTTGACCGAGAACTATAGTTGTAACTAAGATATGATGTTTTCAAAGATTGGATAGTTATTATATATCTTTTGTGAAATAATTTTCATGATTATCTAATCCACTCACCATGTTTACTCATAAAGGATATAAATTCATATGTATGGAGTAATGCAAAGATAATTTCAATGAGATAAAAATAAGGTAGATGTTTCACCTATGCTCTCACATCCTTATAGTTGTAACATCCCAATTTGGTGTGCTGCCCAATGGTTCCTCGAAACCTGTTGGTCACCTGACCTCAATAATATTGACCAAAATGCCAGAGGCTACTGACTAGCTGTGAGGTCCAAAATTAGATAATGGGGAGACTATGCCCTCATTGGTAGAGTATAAACATCAGTAAGAAAATTGTAAAATATAATAGAAGCAATAACACCATACAAAAAAATAAATAGCTGAAGACTGTTAGTAATAAAACAACGGGATAATATATATAAATTATTCATTCCACATGGGTCTAATAAATCATCCAAAAAAGTCCCAATTCTTGTAATATTCTACTAAAACCAAATTACAAAAAAAAATTAACCTATAAAATCAACTCAAGCCTCAGCTTGGTTCCATGATACACTGCTCCAATAGTAATCAAGTACCAGATGAAGAAGGGTGTTTATCCTTATCTATAACTACAACCATATAATCAATTTCTGTATAAAAGAATGACCCAAATAGTGTTTGAGATGAATCCCAGAAAGAATCCACCATAATATAGTTACCTAACTATCAGTGAATGTATATAACTTGCAATATAGAGAAATGATGTCATAAAATATGATGTACTCAAATGTAATCTATGTTACAGTTTTCATTTTCACTAATTTAAAATTATTATTCATTAGTTTAATCATGTAAACCTTGAGATCTAGCAACATATCTACTTCACCTTGGAAATAGTAACAACAGATGTCTCATTATACCATCTAATAATCATGTAATATCGCTTCCAAGATTGTTCATTGCCTTGGAAGACTCATCACAGTTAGTCAATTACTCAATCACGACCCTTTAGGGTAGTTCTCAAATTCCAATCCCCCTCATATGACATAACAAAAATAATTTTAGAATTACCCTTTGGGAAGCTCTCACAGTTTATCCCCTTTCATCTTACATGGAACTATCGTTTTCAAATGACCACCTGGGAAGCTCTCATGGTAATTAACCCTTGTTCAACCTAACATCAATAAAATATAACAGCCGCCTGGTGTTTCTCAAGTTCAATGACGTAGGATCTAAAATAATATAAAACAATAATTAACAACCATATGGCCAAGCTCTCACAGTCCAAAATTGTAGGTTGACGACCACCTGGATGCTCCCACAGTCAATAACCTTTAGTGAGACAATAGTAAAACCTATATATATGACCCCTACCTTCGAAGCTCTCACAGTAAAATTAAATATTTTCAAACATTCACTATTCATATCAAAATCATTTTATATAATCAATAACTCCATTTTAACAACATAAGTCATTGAAGATAATGAAATCCTAACAAGAATTCTAGAACAAATAGCCATACTCAATTAAACAAGGGAAAAACAACCAAAGGGGTTCTCATAAGCAAGATATCTAACCTTATAAATAATCATATACCATTTATCAATTAGATAAACCATAGAAGGTTATAAAACAATGTCAAATTCATATTCATGCAATTCCCCAAATATGGGTATGCGACACTTTTAGTATATATAATTCAAAGATAATCAATAAAAGGAACAAACCACCAAACTCAACATCATACGATCAAAACTATAGAATTTAGGCCCTTGAAATGGCCTAGAATGGCGTAAATCTACCAAAAGGTGAAAAATGATCAACCATGAATAAATCATGTTAGAGGATAAATCTAGATGGAAGGAACAACTGGAATTGATAACTCACTTGTGGTATTCAAACACCCATGATGGTGTCTTGATTGAAGCTCAAAAGGTGAATCATGAGGGGTTTGAAGTTTATCGACTATTCTATGATTCCACTGTATGAACCAATGTTAGAAGAATGTGTTTTTGAAGAAGAGACATGAACTCACACCAGTTTGTAAAATAAAAAGAAATATACAGTCATGGTAATTAAATGTACACACCGTGTATTTGCCTCAACCGGCCCCCGACATAAGCGATCTAGCCTTGTCCTCACATGACCATGTCCTCGACCATTACATAGACAGTACAAGGCTATACATTATTACCAGGTACACGGTGTGTACTCATAAGTACATGGAGTGTACTTATAACATTCACATTTCTTCCTTTTTCCTTAAAAAGAACCCAAAATATATATCCAAACCTGAAATAAGGATCTTGTTTCATTCAAAGTCCCCCCCCCATAAAGAAATTTGTCCATGAATTTCTCTTCTAAGGGTGGTGAAAAAGAATCTTTGAACCACTCCATCCACTGGGATTTTACGTTGGCTTCCCTCTCCCACGATTACTCCTATGATAACTCGTGCTTCCATAACCCCTATACAAGAGGATCAAACCAGTTAGAATGAAATAATATTCTATGATTCAAAATTATAATAGGGTTCTCCTAGAAGGATGGATTTACCTCCAACTCATCATCCTTGGGTTAAAAAACATGGGACATGTGTAATACGTAATGTCATAACTGAGAAACATAAAAGGCAACGTTCAGGGCCTAATACCTCTGAGGAAAATAAAACTGATAAGAATCCATCCTGATACTCTCCAAAACCTCAAATGGCCAGACATATCATGGTGAATTATTTTCTTGCCTCATAATCTTCATGTGTCCCAACCTTAGTGTGACATGTACGAAAATCTGATCTCCGACCTCAAACTCGAGAGGTCATATCTGTCAATCAGCATAGTATTTATTGAAAGATATTTTAGTGTCCAATCTCTTCTGAACTAACTCCACCTACTCTGTGGTCTCCTTGAAAGGACGAGGTCCCATCATAATTGCCTCCCCATCCTCCAGCAAACAATGGGGTGATCGGCATGGCCTACCATACAAAATATTATAAGGTTCATAAGAATCGTTAAATGAAAACTATTATTGTAAGAAAACTCCACTAGTTGTACGTGTCTCTCCCATGAGCCCCTGAAATCAAAGACACATGCTCAATGATTTGACACCAATACCTAAATCATGACCTCAGACTATACATATTTCTGGGAATGGTAAGATATACTCAAAATCTCCCATGTATCTGAATACCTACATCATCCCTACTAGACATGACAATTAAACTGGGAATCCCTGTCTGAATGGTTAGAGTGAGGAACCCCAGGAAAAATTATAATCTACCATATATACAACCGTCCAAGATCAACCACACTGATGGATTCCTTAATATATATGAAAAGTGATACAACTTTGAGTATTCCAACAACATCCCAAACCTCATCATTCCCTCAATGTGGCCTCGGTAAATTCATCATGAAATGCATCAGGTCATCATTCCACTTCCACATGGGAATGAGTAACTATGGTAAAATTTATGTCATTATTTGGTGTTATACCATCACATGTTGACAGGTGGACCATCTCATAAAAAACCAACAACATTCCTCTTCATGCCTGGCCACCAGTACTAATGGGGTATGTGTTGATTCTTCATGGTTACACCATGATGATCTACCCATGATGAGGCATGAAGATATCACAAAATCACCTTGTGTATAACTACAGACACCCATACACGTCAATGAAAATGAAAAACCTCATCCTCGCCCAGGGTCAACCCATGAATAGTGTCCTAACCTGACACACTCTCACTTATATCTATGCCTTCGGAATATGATAGTTTCTTCAATCGCACATGTTCAAGTTGTGTAGAGGTAATAACTAAATATGATTAATATGTCTTCCCCTGACTATGGTGCACCTCCAATATCATCTACGATAATAGATCCATAAGATAACACTCACTGACGACCTCATGAACTACCTGTATTTGAGTACATATACTCCACGCATCAGCCATTGCATTTACATTTATCGGCGTGTAGGCAAGCTCAACTTCAAAATACTGAAGGTACTCGACCAACCTTAACTATCTCAAATTATGATCACATATAGTAAAGATATAATTGTGTATTTTTTTTCTCAATGTATACCACAAAATTCTCTCTCAAAATATAATGTATCAGACAACGTAAAGCATGCACAACTACAACTAAATCAGACCATGCGTCAGGTAATTCCTATCATGTGTCCAAACTATAAAGACTCATATGTAATGAATCCTTCCCCACTGCATAAACACTACTCCTAGCCTAATACCATATGCATTGAAGTAAAGAGTTTAACTCTTTCCCTGATCATGAAAAATAAGTATTGGTGCTAAATATAACAACCCTTTCATCTCCTGAGAAGATTAATCACATGAAAATGTCCACAAGTACATCACGCTATTCTTAGTCGGTCCTCTCAATGGAATCGATATGAGTGAAAAGTCATGAATAATGATTCTGTAGTAACTAGACATCCCCAGAATATATGGTACCTCAAAGGTGTTCTTCAGCTGCTCCTAGGAAACTAATGCTCTCACAATCTCTTGGTCTACTAATACTCTTGTATCTAAGATAACATGACCAATAAGTGAATTTAGTCCATCCAAAATTGGAATTTTGAGAGCTTAACATATAATTTTTTCGCTATCAGTTTACACAATATGATCTCAAGATGGATGGAATGGCTATTTTGTGTGTTATAGTACACCAATATATGATCCTCAAATACTACCACAAAACAATCCATGTAGGTATGGAACACTGAGTTCATCAATTCAATGAAAACTCTTGGCATGTTCGTGAGACCTAATGGAATAAAAAATTACTTGCATTGACCATACCTGCTCTGAATGGCTGTAAGAGGTATATATAATGGTCTAATGCACAAAAGGTGGTAAACGGACCTAATTTCAATCATCATGAACACCCAGACTCCACCAAGATGATAAGGGAGATCATAAATCCTTGCTAATAGATATTGGTTATTAACCATCAACTAGTTCAGCATCAGATAATCCATACAATGTCTAATGGAATTGTCTGCCTTCTTTACGAGAAGGATAGATAAATCCCAAGGAGAAGTACGTTGTTGGATGACACCCTTTTTCCTACAACACCTCTAATTACTTCCTGAGCTCTGGTAACTCTAGTTATGCCATCCTTTAAAGAGTAATGGACACTGGTTCTGCTCCTAGCACAGAGTCAATAGAGAAATCCACCTCTAACTCTGGATGTAAACCTGAAAAGACCTCTTCAAATACATCTTTCAAATGATCCACCACTAGAATAAAGTCTATCTATGAATACCCATGGTTATCTAAATATAAACTAGAAATATGGGATGTAATTCTTTGTAACCCATGATGCTCGGTTCCCATCCTACATGCCTAGAAATCCCATTCACAATTGTGTAGAAAATACCCACCCGCTGGTGATGTGAAACACACACTATGGTGATAGTATCCAACAAATTCTTCATAGAATACCAGAAAGTCAATTCCGAAAATGGCATCGAATCCTATAATATCTATGACATATAGGTCCAATAAGAATTGAAAACCACCAACCTCATGAATGAAATCGATACATTGACATACAGTAGCCATCCTATTCCCCAATAATGTGTCCAACATCATTACATCCACAGAATTAATGATATAGAGGATAAGGTTCTCTACAAAGGCAACATGTATAATGCTATAGGAAGCCATTGTATCAAATATAAGTGATGAAAAATAAATGGAATCTACAATTATATCACTAACTGTATAGGGTATGAGATCATGATTTTGCAGGGTCTACTCGATCAGAAATTTCGGATGTATACCACATCCCTGTGACCCTTCTAGGCTACCTAAGTTGATTCACTATACTGTTTCTGAAAGCCTTTAATCTTTCTACCACGTCCATGACCACCTCCTCGTAATGTGCTCGATAATTAGTGGATTGCTATTTTTGCAGTCACAATTGTCTACCTCAAAACATTCAACTATGATCTGATTCTATACCTATGACCATCCTAAAATTTTCTAGATAAGGACAACATTTAACCACTTAGAACAGAATAGAAGCACTGATTCTCTATAAAGCAAGAAGATTAATCCATCCTTGAAAGATTTCCCTACTCCAAATTCATGAACTATTAGTCCTGATTGGACCACAAAAAATAGGGGTACAAATAATCATAGAAGGACCCCTGTAACTCTTCCCATGCCATATCCCAATGAATTCCCACCTATGAGATAACATACCACCATCTCTTGGTAGAATCCCATGGAATTTACATCGTAAAATGAACCATAATTTATATATTCAAATCTGGATGGTCAAATATAGAATGCATGGGCTCTAAGGAAAACTCTTCAACCTATGGTCCTCCATACCTTGAGAAATTTGGAGAATGTTGTTGATGAAACACTCTCATCCACTCTACCATAGTCGGGGAAGGTCGTGGTTCTCCCTAAAATTTCATCATCATCCTTTTGAAGCCTTCACATAAATTGACTTCAATATCTATGTCTGGTATAATAGCTACTTCCAATACGAACATGATGGGAGGATCTTTTGGTAGTCCTTGATCTACCATTTTTTGTGTCTGATCATCACCATGTACATAGCTTAAAACTATTGGATGCCTTAGTGGCATAAAGTTTCATGGTTAAGCGCACACCTCTAATTAATATTATCAATGACAACACCTTATAATATCAGGTATGGAACATGAGATGAAAATAATTAATATATTACAAAACTGGGTTATGTTGCGTGTATAACTAATACATGGTGTGTTCTCTTTAGGCATTAATATTGGTGTTTACCTCATCCATTTTGGTCATGTAACACCACATACACGTCTAATTTTCTCCCTAATACATAATATGTACATAAATTTTACCTTCTATAAAAGTACTTCTACATAGCTCAAACAACATGGTTCTGCTAGTGTAACACTACACTGTGTGTTCACAATAGACACAGAATATACTAGTTACGTTCCTTCCACCAATGTGGTTAATTACATAGTATTTTATTCGAATTATTTCTACATGATGTGCATAAACGAGACACGGTGTCTATATCCTATGTTTCACCCACCTTTGTCATTAGTAACATGGTCAGACACACGGTCTCTACAGGATGATGTGCACTCCCAGTACAATACATGTTCTACTAAATATTTATGAACCTTGTGTCTCTTTTGACACAGTCAGTCACATGATAAACAGCAATAGGATGTGTACATACATTACATGATGTGTACATTAAATAAGTACATTCTTCCAGAATAGAAGAACACAAGGTGTTTTTTCAAAACATCACATGATGTGTTGTCTGGGTTTTTGTACAGTATGCCTCTAAAACATCTCTAGAATACATAAAAAAAAACTTTTCTCATGTAATTCCATGTTCTAGTCTTTGAGATCCCATAATACATGAAATTCAATGTTTAGCATCCTTATTCATGTAATATCATAACCGAATAAAATTATTGTTCAAAATTGTTCCACTTAATTCTCATCTATGTGGACCCATAACATCTTAGGGACCAAAAATTGGAAACTATAAAAATGAATGATTACATATACTAATGCCTTATCAAAATAGAAGGTATTTCTATTGTGACCTCTATCACAACAACATGCATATCAAGCACTACTTAAATCACAACAACATGCAATTATTAATGCACACAAAATGTCCTGACAAGAATGTATAACATGTGATCTCTAAAATTTTTCAATATGATTCCTGAGATGGAATACCCTCATATCATTGTATTTCATGATAAATTCAACCACAATGATATGAATATTAATAGAAAAATACAAGTACATAACCCAATGGTCAAATAAAATCAATTGTAATAATTACAAACTAAAACAATTGCAATAGTTGATGTAGATTGGCTTTTCCCTGAACATGGGATAGATGATAATGGGGAAAACATATTTCCAACTACCAATTCCTTCGTATCTAGGAATATAGGATCCATTTACTAAGGAAATGTTGAAAAGAACTCCTCTAATACAACATTGTAACGACCCATTTTCTGATGTTGCCCACATGTGTCCCGAACCCAGTTGGTCACATGACCTCAATAGAATTTCCACAAAATCTAGATGCAGTTGAAAAGAAGTGAGGTATATAGTGTGATAATGGGGAAACTATTTCCTCATTGGTAGAGTAAACATAGCGAAAAGAAAATAGTAAACAATGATAAATGCAATAATATCATAGAACAAAATAAATAGCAGAAGACTGATAGTAATATAACAAGTCGAGAATATATATATATATATATATATATAAGGGATGTCACATGTTTCTAGGAAAGAATACAAAGAAGTAAAAGTGTTGGAAATCAATACTGAATCCAATTTATAGAAAATTATTAAACTCCAACAACATCGCAAGCCTCAACTTGGTCACATGCTCTCCAACTCCAACCACAATTATGTTCATGATGAAGAAGGTCCCATTAAATTTTCTATACATGTAACCATATAATATGTTTCAGTCCTAAAGGTTGACCCAAACAGGTTTTGAGAAAAATTATAGTAGGAAACCACCAAAATAGTTGTTCCTAACTATCAGTGAATATACATAAAAGGTAATAAACATAAATGAAGACATAAACTAGGGAGTACTCAGATGTAAACAATCCAAAATTATTCAATAAAATTATTTTACATTTATTATTAATTAGTTGAATTATGTAGACCTTTTGATCGAGCCTGAGCTCTATATACCATGTGTAATAGTAACAACCAACATCTTAGAAGACCATTTAAAAATCAAGTATGTCCGAGTATAATATTTTTGGTTGGATTCAAAGACTCGTCATAATCATTAAATTATTAAATCACTACCCTTTGGGGTATTTCTCACAGTCTAACCCCCCTTGGTCTAATATGACTATAATATCTTTAAAATGACCCTCTAGGAAGCTCTCATGGTATAACATACCACTATAGTTTACAAACAACCACCTGGGTAGCTCTCACGGTAAATACCTCTTGGTTGATATAACATCAATAAAATATAACAACCACATAGAATTTCTCATATTCAATGCCCTAGGGTCCAATATACTATCAAACAATTATAAACAACAACATAGGAAATCTATCAATGTTTCAAACCTTGGGTCGTCAACCACATGGAAGCTCTCACAGTTAATACCCTTTGGCCAAACAATAGTAAATCATACCTAAATGACCCTACCTTAGAATCTCTAACATTCAAATTATACTTAGTCAATCATTCTGAATTCATATCACAAGCAATTTATATAATCATTAACTACATTTTAATAAAATATGGCACAAAAAAAAATAAATCCTAATTGGATGTCTAGGCCAAATAACCATAATCAATCAAACAAGTGAAAAGAACCCACGAGGGGTCCTATAAACAAGGTATCTAACCATACACATAATAATATTCCCATTAAAAATTAAATAAACCATATACAGTGATAAAAAATGTAAAATTCCAAATAATGCAATCCCATAAAATGTTGGTATTCCTTACTTTAACATATAAAATCCAAAGATGAAAAATGAAAGGAACAAACCACATACCTCAATATTGTACGATCTGTACTCTTGAACATAGGACCTTGAATCAGCCTAGAATGATTTAGATCTAAAGAATGGTAAAAAATTATCAACATTTAATATCTCATGAGAGAGGAGGAATCATAAAGAAAGTCCCTATAGGAACATAGAAGTCACTAGTAGGATACTAACGCACCTGATGGTGTATCGATATGCGATTGGATAGAGAATCAAGAGGGGTTCATATTTCATAGTCCATTTCGTGATACACCTATATGAACCAGGGTTAGAATAAAGTGTTTCAGATGATGATAAACAACCCCACTTCAATTTATCAAATAAAAAAATATAGAGTGTGTTTATTTAATCGACATGTTGTGTATTTCCTCAACAGGCCACCCAATTTAAGCGGGTCAACCAAGTCATCACATGGCCCTACACTCGTCCATTACACGGCCAATAAATGGATATAAATAGTACTAGGGTACATAGTGTGTACTCATAAGTACACGACATGTATAAAAATTTTTCAATTTCATCCATTTTCCCAAAAAACAACAAAAAATAAAGATCCATACATAAAATGAGGTATCAGGTTTTTACAAAAGTGGATAGAGGATTGTAATATATATTTATGAATCCATGAAGGGGCTGGGATGTTTTCGCATGAAAAATTATTTCATAATAGCTTTGGTCTACTGACAATTGAAAATCTAGGAGAAAAATTACACTACTGATGATTTAGAGTGATTAATGTTAATCGTTTCACTAAACATACACATTCATTATCATTATGGTGAATGTTGTGTTATTTATAATGATCACAAAATATTAATGTATATTTTCACTCAAAATGAGATTAATAAGAATCCAACAAGACAGTTGGAGTTTATTAATGATTATGACTGCTCAATACATTTCCACCATGGAAAAGTGAAAAAGGTGGTAGAATCATTGACAAAAATTGGCCATGATTTCATATCTATAATGAGGATCAAAAAATATACAATATTTATGGATTTTCAAATGATAGATGTTGAAATATTAAAGGATTCAGAGGAATATTAACCTTCTGAAATGAATCTTAATCAATATATAAAAGTGACAATTTAATAGGTGCATAAGGATGATGTAAAGCTACAAAAGATGTTTAGAAATGATCCATAATTCAAACTTGATTTTAATGGAATAATATGGATCATGAATCGGGTTTTTATTTCCACCATACCAGAGTTAATGAAGGATCTATTTGATGCATCTCAAAATTCGTCATTCATTATTCATCTTGGAAAGACAAAGATGTACATGGAAATGAATAATTATCTCTTGTAGAGGGGTTACCTCTTGGTCATATTTATAGGATATATTTATAGGATGTGGTAAGATTTAATGGAGTACCACAATCCATTATATATTATCTAGATCCCAGGTTTTCCTAATGTTATGGATAATTATTCAAAATGATCTAGATAAAAAGTTAAGCCTAAACACTTCTTGTCATCTTCATATCGATGGACAATGTGGGAGGAACATTCAACTTATAGAGGAGATGTTAAGACATTTTTATATGGATTTCAGTAGAGGTTGGGATAAATACCTACCTTTGCCAGAATTTTCATTAAATAATAGCTATCGCTCTAGTATTCAAAAGTCTCCTTATGAATACCTTTATGGAAATATGTGAAAAACATGACTTTCTATGATGAAGTGGGTAAAACAAAGGTATTAAGACATTATCTTATTGATGAAATGGTTTAAAATTTCAGATATATTCATAAACACTTAAGATAATCTCAGAGTTGAAATAATGGTCATACTGATAACTGAAAAATACACCTAGAGTTAGATGTGGGTGACAAGGTATTTCTAAGAATATATCCCTCGAATAGATTAATTGTAATGCCCCGACCCTAGTTACCTAGAGTCGGTGCATTATTAAATTACATTGGCATGATCACGAGAAAGATCAAGTCTCGAAAGATCGATTAGTTTAGTAGCCTTGGAATAACTAGATACATCCATAATTTTTTTACATTACATCATAAAAAAAACATCTTGTCTTCATATCCCCTCATACTATCCCTGCAGGTCATTCATAAATTACTTCTTCATAATCCTGGGAAAAATAAAACATTGAAAGGGGTGAGCTCAGATGCTCAGTAAGGATAACATTATATCATGAGATTTCATAAATAAGCATAAACACTTAAGGCAATTTATAACTAAAACAAAAGCCTTTTAAACTTGAACTTCAGCATAAAATGGCAAAGGTAAAATGAAATAATGCCATTTACATACTCACATGGATATTCTACTAGTATAATGATCACATGCAATATCAATATCCACTTTCATAATGTTGGAATGCATAATGCCAGACTATCATAACCACTTAGCCAAGGCCTCGTGCCAAGACTACAAATAAGATTTTGTCAAGGCCTTGTGCCAAGACACTAGTTTGTCTCATGAGACCTACCGATGCATCGAGGAGCTATAGCGGGCTCCACCCGTCACTTATTAAGTCCAATGAATTCCTCATATGAATAGGTTTAAACATAAAATAAACATTCGTATTAAAACTAGCATGCGAAATGTCAATACTTGAACCACAAACCATTAATGGTATAAAAATAGAACATCCACAGTCAAACATAACTCATTTGATACAATATGGAAGATTTTATTGTATCACATTAACCTCAATCATGAATAATGAAGGATGTTGACATAGATGAAAATAATCATCAAAACTATTTGAGAGAAATATCCCCCTTTTCTTGAAAACATTTAAAAGTCACACTATTTGTCAAGAAGCCATTTAAAAGTAGACTTTTGAATCAAAGTGTCCCATACCACTTTGAAACTTTTAAAAGGAGTTTTAATTTTAAAACATTAATGTCCATATAAATAAATCCTCAAAAACCATTTTTAAAACATGGACATTAATGAGAAAGATATAGAAGAATAAGTCTTTAAAACATTTTAAAATGGTATTTTGGTTAGAGGTTCTAACCAAAAGAGAGACACTTGAATACAAATAATTGAGGTAATAAAAACTTTGTAATATCATGAGAATAAAGGGATTCATGATATACTATGTCAATTACATTATATACACCGCATAAAAGTGATTTGGTGTATATCAACAAAGAAGTCTCAGTTCAATGTAAATTGAGATGAAATCTCTCATAAAGGCCGTATCCTTAGGTTAAGGATAAATCAACGACATAATTATGTGTGAAAAATATAAATACACTAAATATGATTGAATATTCAGTGTAAAACAATCAAAGGATATTCACACATATTCTTGTAGAAACAACACCAACGAATTGGATATTTAACTCAACAAATGGAGATTGAGTTAAAATTACTCTTATCAAGTTCATACCGATCACTTGAGAATTTATCAATGGAGTGATTATGTGTATCAAAAGTATATCCACAGAAAGGGGAGTGGAAATTAAGGCATAATCAAATGAATAGCGATTCCACACATAATCTTGGAGTAATATAATCAATGAAATATGTGTAAAGCCAAATGAGTGGAAATTGAAATCTCAAATTCCCTTATCGATTAGGTAACTTACGAAACATACACCCATGAAAGAAGTATCATAACTTGATGATGTAAATACCCATAAATTAAAGTATATTACACAATGAATACAATCATGGGCAGTACACCACATGCAATAATTAAGTGGTGAACAATGAAAATCTCACGGAATTGAAAGTGAGATAAGAAAATCCCTTACTTTGTACTTTTTCCTTGGTCGATGGTAGGTTTACCTCCTGTATAATGGTGAAATAATTGTTATTGAATAATACAAGAATCAGTTACTTTAATATGATATCATATATGATCTTGTTAGAGTTATCATCATTTCAGGTGTTAACGGGTTCATTTTACTTTATATTCTTTGTTATGTGAGCCATATTCGTTATTAATGGGATGTATATTATTCATATCCAGAATGATATAAAGTCCTTAGATACTATTTTTAAATCATCAAATTATAATTATACTTGAGTGTATATGATGGAAAATGAATCTCATCGCGTTCGTGGAGACGGTAGTCCGCACGTACGCACGAACGCTACTTCCATTTAATTTTTCATTTTAAAAGAATTGAATCCAAATGATACATATGTATATTATTATTCCAGTATAATATAATATTTTATATATGTTACTTAAGTTCATTAACACCATCCTTTATACGTTCCATGTGTGGTATGAACGAGTCATATCATTTTATGGGGGCGGTAGTCCGCACTTCCTCAAATGAAATTATCGTATGTATATACAACATGAAACGAATAAGGATATGAAATAAAATGGAATTACAGAAGCTTATATATAAAATATATATCATTAATATCATATTTAATTACAGTGCCATCATAATGGCCACCATGAGAGGATGTAAGATGTATTTGAACAATCATCGTTTCGTGAGGCGTTAGTTTTCCATCCACAGAAACATTATGTTCATCATCCATTAGATGGAGTTGTGTGTATGTGTAGTTTGAATCCTTCATATAACAACATCCTAGTATATTGGGGATACTGGTTTTGTTACAAAATAAAGGAAATAAAAAGATTTTGGGGGTTGGAGAAGCAAAATAAATGAAAATAATTTAAGAGAAATCGTTACCTTTAATTTAGGTAACTCACTTTTGTTGGAACCAAAGGACTTATTGAAATGATTTCTGCCTAAGGGGAAGCTTCAAGGATGAGGATAGGGATGTGGGGAGCTTAGTTTGGCAGAGTTTGGACGATCCAAGGGGCTTGAGAGGTGTGAGGAATGAGTAGAAGTGGTCTTCTTTTATATGGGAGAAGAGGGGATCTTTAGGAAAGAGTGAAAGTATTACTTTATAATATAGTTATATTCGGTTTATAATGGTCCAAAAATCCTTTAGGTCGAAGATAAGATGACTCATATTCTAAATAACATCAACCAATAATAATTGGACAGGTTTTAGATAATATTTTAATCATTATAATCTTATTTATTTAAATGATTTATTAATGAGGTAAACATTGCATCATTATTGTGTCATTAATAATTTAAATTATTTTATGTCTAAAAATTATAAATAAAATATCATTATGTAGGAAATCTTTTTAGCTTTCTAATGAATATTTATAATCGAAAATCCAACATGTATTACCCTATGTAAAAATTGTTCTTCTAAAAGATTTAAACTTATGCCTTTTTTATTTTTATTTTAACTTTATTAATATAAAGTGTCCCTACCACATACAAGTGGCTCCAAGGGGTACCCAAATTGACCCAAGGATGATCATGGTCGGGTATGTATCCACCAATAAGTTTAGGACACGTTTTAGGGTAATTTTGTATTATTATAATATTATTTTTTAACCCTTATTTACCGGATTTACCCTTAACCATGGTAAATAAAATATTTACCACAGTAATTATTCAAAATGTCTAAAAATAAAAGTTACCTATTTACACAATTTGGACATCCTGATTCCAAATATGGAATCCATTTTTCTAAATTCAAAACACAGAAGTGGCAGAAATTAATTTAAAATTAATTCCCGCTGTCAAAACAAAAAGCGTGTTTTTAAGAGGTAATAACTATCAAAAGATTGACACTTGTTTATGTTCGTTTTAATTGTAAAATTTGCCCAATGATCAACATTATATTAAATGGTAAAAATATATTCTAAATATACTTTAAAACCACTCAAATTCACAATTTATCACTATTAATTATTTTGATTAAAAAAGTTGTTTTTTAATTAAAATTTAGTAATTTTCACTATTCATCAAAATATAAAAGTTATCCGAAAAGTACCAAAATTTCAGCCTAGGCTAATTTCAATATTACGAATCCAAAAATGAAGTCCATTTTGAAATATAAAATATATATGATTTCAAAAATTAGGTATTACTATCCACAACGGCTATTTTAATTAGTTGTGGTGTGTGTTAGAACTCGAGGTTGCGTACAACAGGCGCTATCGCATTATTCGAAGGGAAACGTACCGTGGAAGCTTGGGGTGTTACATTCTCCCCTCCTTAAATAAATTGCGTCCTCGCAATTTTTAAAATTTTTCTTGGGAATATAATGGAAAGTACCACATCGGAAAAGGAGTCAATAAAACTATCACTTTAAAAGAAAGAAAGAGAGGTATAAGGGTCATCCAAGATAACCCATACTAGGATTCCATGTAAGAAAACATGGATATGGATGATAAACTAAGTGTCAAGTTCTGAAGGAGAGGGATAGAAATCATGATCAGGAGAAAGTTAACAATGAGAAAACCACAAACTTGTGTTGGGACAAACGACCATTAGTCTCCTAGTAGGAAAGTAAACGGACACCATTTTTTTTAAAGTTACATTACATAAGGAAGAGGAATTCATTTATGATATTGACTAAGAACATTATGAGATATACTTACATTTTAAGTAAATTTTCACTCTTTAATAAATTTCCACCACTAACTAAATTTTTTTTTAAACGATGAGTATTCAAGAAGACTTGGTCACACTGGAAGAGCTAGAATAAACTTCTATAGAATCACATGATCCATGCAGGATAAACAATATATTTACATTGTCTTTGAATATTAATCAAAACGAAAATGGTAAGTGAATTATCTAATGATCCCCCAAAAGGATATTCATTGAGATAAATATGCACTAATCTTAATTTCTAAAATTAAACCAACAATACCCCAAAGTTAAATAGATACCACTCAATAACCAATTGTCCTTAAAATCCTTTAATATAATCCAAACTAATATTGAAACCCAAATCATAGAAGAATTTGATTATGTAGTCTCCCATGTTACATTGTATCTCCAAATGACATCAAATACTCTTAAAGTCACATACTTAAAAGTAATTAACATCATCACATATTCTCTGTTATAGGTTAATCATTTCCATAAATAACCCAAATCACTACAAATCAACAATAAAAATGTAGATAAAAATCCACCATTACTCTACAAATGAAACCCCATTGTATTCTATTTTCCTTGGGCATATAGTGTTCCCAACAAAGCGAACATCTTCCAAAATAACATTTATCACTTAATCACCAAATCATTTTCATATACCAAGGGTATTCATTTGATAAGACATAAGAACCCAAATCATCTTATTATTGATCAATAAAATCATTTTACAAAAAAATTAGTCACACTAACCAGGGACTTCACGTAGTCCAGTGGTAGGCGATAAATCCCAATCGCACTTTGGTTGTGGGTTCGATTCCCACAACTTTGTCCGACGCGACGTGTTGTCACATGGTCTACGTGTTGTCCTTTTTCAAAAAATATATTTTATAATATTACCAAAATGAGATAAATTCCTCAAAATAACATAATTTAACCACAAATATTATATTATACCTTGCATTTTCATCCCAAATTATAATAACTTATAATTTCCTCAAACCCAATGATCATATAAGACCAAATGGTTATTTATAACTATATCCGCAACCGAAAAGATAATTCTTCCTCATATATCATTTTCACATGATAAATTGCAGGTTTACACATACAAGAGAAAATTATTCCAAAGTAATCCCATCAATAAAGAGCACTAACACTTTTAGACATTTCACCATCCATTTATTTCCACATAGGTTCTTCATCATATGTTCCTCGGGTTCCCACATTGCCTCTTCCATCTCATGATTTCTCCATAGATCTTTTACCAGACAAGTCATCCGGTTTCTCAACACTTGATCTTTGGTATGAAGAATTCTGATAGGCTCTTCACAATAAGATAGATCAAGTTCCAGTTATAATTCTTCATAGGTGAGTACATGCATTGGGTCAGGCATGTATTTTGTCACTAGAGGTATGTGGATCACAACATGAACTCTGGAGAGACTAGGCGGATTTGACTTTTGGTAGAATGCGTTCATGTGTCACAATGGTACCTCATGAATTTTTCAAAATCATCTACTTCCTTTACCCAAAAACTCCTCATCCATTTTGGATTATATTGATGGAAGCATCGATGCATCATAAAAAAATAGGTATTTCTTATATATAATTTTGAGACATCGTCTTTAACATGTTTTTTTAGAAAAATTCTCACGGATTCATCTTCAAATATTTCAAAATAAGGTTTTGGTAAATCAGTTTTCGTATATCTCAAAAGACATAAATATATAATTTGATACATATAGGCTGCTCGAAGGTCTCCCTCTTCTGCAGCATCTAGAAAATCATTTAGTGCATCGTAATTTTGAGATAAAGTGAATAATTTGAAAAGACCCTGATGGTACTTCCCACGCTTAGCGTGGTAAGAAAGTTGAGAGCGCAACATTATCCCATAGTCGGTACTTGATCCTTGAAAGAATCATGCAATGCTAGAGGTATTGGATGTCTCATAAAGTTGTTTGCATGTAACTTGGACATTTGAAAAAGTTTCAACATCGTCTGCGCATGACTTCTGGATAATAATTGTAAGTAGTTCTTCAGGAAGAGAGAGAAGAGTTGTTCGTGATCTTGCTCCCTCCATGTTTCAACTAACAAAAGAAAATACAATTAGGGTTTTTTGAATACTTATCTAATAACAATGTAAAAAAAATAGACATAATAGGATAATCTTGTAATTGAACAATATATCCTAACTTGGGGTACCCTATGTTAAAATCTAGGTTATCCACTATCTATTTGCCGACATATATTCTTAGGGGCATTTTTTTTGTATTCCCTTAATAATGGTTTATACTAATCTTGTGAATTTACCAAAGCATATCCCCCGGGAGTGTCGTAACCAAGAGTGCAGCAATGCCCGTTGTCGTGCACCAGTTCCCGTTCGAGTCTAGCTCAAAGCGGTGTTTTCGGGTTTTACCCCTAGGTACATCTGTGCCAGAGCCGCCTCTACCTGCTCATATCCAGACAGGGATGTATTGCTCGGAAAACTCACAAAATATCTACAATACCAAAATTCTAGGAAGTTCTTCTATACTAATCCTCAAAGTTCATCTTAGGTTTACGTGCTCTAATCAGAGTTTATCTAAATCTAGCTTCCAAGGTTTGTACTAAACTTCCTCTGATACCAACTGTAATGCCCCGACCCTAGTTACCTAGAGTCGGTGCATTATTACATTACATTGGCATGATCACGAGAAAGATCAGGTCTCGAAAGATCGATTAGTTTAGTAGCCTTGGAATAACTAGATACATCCATAATTTTTTTACATTACATCATAAAAAAAACATCTTGTCTTCATATCCCCTCATACTATCCCTGCAGGTCATTCATAAATTACTTCTTCATAATCCTGGGAAAAATAAAACATTGAAAGGGGTGAGCTCAGATTCTCAGTAAGGATAACATTATATCATGAGATTTCATAAATAAGCATAAACACTTAAGGCAATTTATAACTAAAACAAAAGCCTTTTAAACTTGAACTTCATCATAAAATGGCAAAGGTAAAATGAAATAATGCCATTTACATACTCACATGGATATTCTACTAGTCTAATGATCACTTGCAATATCAATATCCACTTTCATAATGTTGGAATGCATAATGCCAGACTATCATAACCACTTAGCCAAGGCCTCGTGCCAAGACTACAAATAAGATTTTGTCAAGGCCTTGTGCCAAGACACTAGTTTGTCTCATGAGACCTACCGATGCATCGAGGAGCTATAGCGGGCTCCACCCGTCACTTATTAAGTCCAATGCATTCCTCATATGAATAGTTTTAAACATAAAATAAACATTCGTATTAAAACTAGCATGCGAAATGTCAATACTTTAACCACAAACCATGAATGGTATAAAAATAGAACATCCACAGTCAAACATAACTAATTTGATACAATATGGAAGATTGTATTGCATCACATTAACCTCAATCATGAATAATGAAGGATGTTGACATATATGAAAATAATCATCAAAACTATTTGAGAGAAATATCCCCCTTTTCTTGAAAACATTTAAAAGTCACACTATTTGCAAAGAAGCCATTTAAAAGTAGACTTTTGAATCAAAGTGTCCCATACCACTTTGAAACTTTTAAAAGGAGTTTTAATTTTAAAACATTAATGTCCATATAAATAAATCCTTAAAACCATTTTTAAAACATGGACATTAATGAGCAAGATATAGAAGAATAAGTCTTTAAAACATTTTAAAATGGTATTTTGGTTAGAGGTTCGAACCAAAAGAGAGACACTTGAATACAAATAATTGAGGTAATAAAAACTTTTTAATATCATGAGAATAAAGGGATTCATGATATACTATGTCAAGTACATTATATACACCGCATAAAAGTGATTTGGTGAATATCAACAAAGAAGTCTCAGTTCAATTTAAATTGAGATGAAATCTCTCATAAAGGCCGTATCCTTAGGTTAAGGATAAATCAACGACATAATTATGTGTGAAAAATATAAATACACTAAATATGATTGAATATTCAGTGTAAAACAATCAAAGGATATTCACACATATTCTTGTAGAAACAACACCAACGAATTGGATATTTAACTCAACAAATGGAGATTGATTTAAAATTACTCTTATCAAGTTCATACCGATCACTTGAGAATTTATCAATGGAGTGATTATGTGTATCAAAAATATATCCACAGAAAGGGGAGTGGAAATTAAGGCATAATCAAATGAATAGCGATTCCACACAAAATCTTGGAGTAATATAATCAATGAAATATGTGTAAAGCCAAATGAGTGGAAATTGAAATCTCAAATTCCCTTATCGATTAGGTAACTTACGAAACATACACCCATGAAAGAAGTATCATAACATGATGATGTAAATACCCATAAATAAAAGTATATTACACAATGAATACAATCATGGGCAGTACACCACATGCAATAATTAAGTAGTGAACAATGGAAATCTCACGGAATTGAAAGTGAGATAAGAAAATCCATTACTTTGTACTTTTTCCATGGTCGATGGTAGGTTTACCTCCTGTATAATGGTGAAATAATTGTTATTGAATAATACAAGAATCAGTTACTTTAATATGATATCATATATGATCTTGTTAGAGTTATCGTCATTTCAGGTGTTAACGGGTTCATTTTACTTTATATTCTTTGTTATGTGAGCCATATTCGTTATTAATGGGATGTATATTATTCATATCCAGAATGATATAAAGTCCTTAGATACTATTTTTAAATCATCAAATTATAATTATACTTTAGTGGATATGATGGACAATGAATCTCATCGCGTTCGTGGAGACGGTAGTCCGCACGTACGCACGAACGCTACTTCCATTTAATTTTTCATTTTAAAAGAATTGAATCCAAATGATACATAGGTATATTATTATTCCAGTATAATATAATATTTTATATATGTTACTTAATTTCATTAACACCATCCTTTATACGTTCCATGTGTGGTATGAACGAGTCATATCATTTTAAGGGGGCGGTAGTCCGCACTTCCTCAAATGAAATTATCGTATGTATATACAACATGAAACGAATAAGGATGTGAAATAAAATGGAATTACAGAAGCTTATATATAAAATATATATCATTAATATCATATTTAATTACAGTTCCATCATAATGGCCACCATGAGAGGCGGTAAGATCTATTTGAACAATCATCGTTTCGTGAGGCGTTAGTTTGCCATCCACAGAAACATTATGTTCATCATCCATTAGATGGAGTTTTGTGTATGTGTAGTTTGAATCCTTATTATAACAACATACTAGTATATTGGTGATACTGGTGTTGTTACAAAAGAAAGGAAATAAAAAGATTTTGGGGGTTGGAGAAGCCAAAATAAATGAAACTAATTTAAGAGAAATCGTTACCTTTAATTTAGGTAACTCACTTTGGTTGGAACCAAAGGACTTATTGAAATGATTTCTGCCTAAGGGGAAGCTTCAAGGATGAGGATAGGGATGTGGGGAGCTTATTTTGGCAGAGTTTGGACGAGCCAAGTGGCTTGACAGGTGTGAGGAATGAGTAGAAGTAGTCTCCTTTTATAAGGGAGAAGAGGGGCTCTTTAGGAAAGAGTGAAAGTATTACTTTATAATATAGTTATATTCGGTTTATAATGGTCCAAAAATCATTGAGGTCGAAGATAAGATGACTCATATTCTAAATAAAATCAACCAATAAGAATTGGACAGGTTTTAGATAATATTTTAATCATTATAATCTTATTTATTTAAATGATTTATTAATGAGGTAAACATTGCATCATTATTGTGTCATTAATAATTTAAATTATTTGATGTCTAAAAATTATAAATAAAATATCATTATGTAGTAAATCTTTTTAGCTTTCTAATGAATATTTATAATCTAAAATCCAACATGTATAACCCTATGTAAAAATTGTTCATCTAAAAGATGTAAGCTTATGCCATTTTTATTTTTATTTTATCTTTATTAATATAAAGTGTCCCTACCACATACAAGTGGCTCCAAGGGGTACCCAAATTGACCCAAGGATGATCATGGTCGGGTATGTGTCCACCAATAAGTTTAGGACACGTTTTAGGGTAATTTTGTATTATTATAATATTATTTTTTAACCCTTATTTACCTGATTTACCCTTAACCATGGTAAATAAAATATTTACCACAGTAATTATTCAAAATGTATAAAAATAAAAGTTACCTATTTACACAATTTGGAAATCCTGATTCCAAATATGGAATCCATTTTTCTAAATTCAAAACACAGAAGTGGCCGAAATTAATTTAAAATTAATTCCCGCTGTCAAAACAAAAAGCGTGTTTTTAAGAGGTAATAACTATCAAAAGATTGACACTTGTTTATGTTCGGTTTAATTGTAAAATTATGCCCAATGATCAACATTATATTAAATGGTAAAAATATATTTTAAATATACTTTAAAACCACTCAAATTCACAATTTATCACTATTAATTATTTTGATTAAAAAAGTTGTCTTTAATTAAAATTTAGTAATTTTCACTATTCATCAAAATATAAAATTTATCCGAAAAGTACCAAAATTTCAGCCTACGCTAATTTCAATATTCCAAATCCAAAAATGAAGTCCATTTTGAAATATAAAATATATATGATTTCAAAAAGTAGGTATTACTATCCACAACGGCTAGTTTAATTAGTTGTGGTGTGTGTTAGAACTCGAGGTTGCGTACAACAGACGCTATCGCATTATTTGAAGGGAAACGTACCGTGGAAGCTTGGGGTGTTACATTAATGATATTGAGAAATATGGGAAAACTCATACAAACTTATATTGTCCATTTGAATTTATGGATCATGTAGGGTAGGATGCTTATCGATTGGTTCTTCCTCTGAATATCTATTATGTTCATGATATGATACATGTATACCTCCTATGAATGCATATTATTATTCATTAGAAAGTACTAAACTCTGAAGTCATACTACTTGATCATATTCTTTCCCATGAACAAAATCCAATAGAGATTCTTGCTCATAGAAAAATTGTTCTATGAAACATGATCACTCGCTTGGGTAATGTTTACTGGAGGAACAACCAATTTTAGGAAGATATGTAGGAACATGATGATGTGATGAGATAGAGATATCCCAATAACATTGTGTCCATGTTATGAATCTTGAGGTTTATATTCAGTTAAAATAGTGTAGAATGTATGACCCTCATATTTTTTTGAAATATTTTCTTTAAATATTTTTTCCTCAATATCATGAATTGTATGAAATCCTTAGTTTAAATGAACCATGAGACACCCATAATATAAATTTTCCTTTATATAATAGCTATTTGGTTAGCTGTAATAATTATAACAATATTATGAAAATGTAATCCAAATGAAAAATATAAAATCAATTATATATTTTCATTTTTGATATGTGATTTACTATTAAAAAATTAATCTAATGAAATATATTTTTCATATATTTAATAACATAATTTTGATATTCATCTAATAGATATTTTTACATAGGGCATCGATAAACCATATTAGATGTATAAAAACCTATATTTTTCAAAAATATAGTTTTTTTCATTTTAATATAGAACCCCTATTAAATAATGATTTTTCAATCATTATTAATTTTTCTTAAATATCATGCATTACATGAAATTATGAGTTTAAATGAACTATGGAAAACATTAAATATAAAATAACTAATTTAACCTTGTTGTTAGGTAAGTGGGAATAAATATAACTAACATAGGAAAATGTATTATGGTGGAAAAAAATAAAAAATAAATTATATTTTTATATTTATGTTGGTGATATAACATTACTAAACGAACTAAATGATATATATTTTCCATATATTTAATAAAATGATTTTGATAATTATTCAACTTATATTTTTCCATAGGGAATGGATAAACCATATTTGCTGTATAGAAACCTATATTTTTCATAAGATTAATTTTCCATCTTTTAATGGAGAACCCATTTTAAATTAATATTTTGAAAACATTATAATTTTTTAGAAAAGTTAAATGAATATTATAGAAAAGAGATAAAAAAATTTACATTAAATGAAATTATGATATTTTTATGAAAACTTTATTGATTTTATGAATAGTAAAATACACAAAATTATCATTGAAATAAATTTTTTTCACCTGTATAATTTATATAATTAATTATAATATTTAATTGTTTTAATGTATAAATATAATATATTTTTCCCAATCAATATAATTTATTTCATTAGAATTAATTTTATATTTCATTCAGATATAAAAACATCACAATCTTTTGTGATGTTTAATCATTTAAAACACATCACTTTTGGATGGTGGGATTTGTTTCAAATTAATTAATAAAATTATATTCTTTTAATTTTGAAAATTTTATTCCATATTTTGAATTAGCATGTAAAAAAAATTAAATAGCTTACATTTTTTGGGCATTATGAATAGTATCTTAGAAATTTTTTAATAATATGGTAAAAGGGTAAATCATGTAATTAAATGTTAGATATATTATTAAATTGCATGAACACTTATCCTCATATAATTGGATGTGTTTGGATTCAAAAAAATCATCGATTGGATGAAATTGTATCCTTCGGAAGCCACTTGGATGAGATTATGAAACTTAATTTATTTTACTTAAAGAAATGTTAAATATGTCTTACTCAAATTTTAATAACTATATGATTTTAAAAATAAGGTTATATATAAGATGAATTCAATTATAAATAAAAATTTTAAAGGTAAATGTTTTCTTTTTTCATGATATCTTATTTTAATTTTTAAGAAATAAATAATTACTTTAAAGACTTGTAATTTAATGGTGAAGAATTTATTTAATTGATGGGAAATCAATAAAATAAATATTTTTTATAACAAACATTCTTTATATAATGGACATAATAATGAATTATTACATAAAATATTCACATGAAAAACAATATAATATCGATTGGTCTAGTGTCTTTGGGGATTAAGAACATTACATAATGATATAAAACAAGAAACACAACAGCTTTATTGAAAACATCATTTACATGACCTCTAAATTCCCTCAAACATAACATTATATGGGAAAACCTGAGCACATTCTTAAGAAAAGGGTGAGCTATATATACTAGTAAGGGAGAAATCATGTCACAACATGAAGAATATAGTACATTCTAGGTAATATGCATATCAATGGAACATCATAGGAACATGAACATAAAGGCATGATATAACATAATTATCAGAACATGGAAATGTGGAAACAACACTTAACATTCTATTATCTGGATACAAGGCTCATTGCACATGGAGCATGAGTAAACACTCATTTAATGTTATTTATCATGATATTATTATTAACCCAATGCATTAGAGGGCTATCAAGGCGCATTCTATCTTAACATTTCATTTTATGCATAAGTGTTCCACATGTATCATACCACATGAATTCATTAAACATAATCATGTATTCCACAATAATGTAATGTGGAATTAATACATGTAACTCTATAATAAATACATAAATTTTCATTAAGGTTAATACCCTTGATAGATAAATGGGCATGGTATTCATTACACAATGACTTCGTCATGGAAAATCGTGGTGTAATTTCAGTAGCATAACAGTGTGACATAAGATTTCACAAAAATGGATGATGATAGATAAATGGGTGTCTCATCATATGAACATGAATTAGAAATTAAGGGGTTATATATTTTCATGATCCAAATAATGTAATGGAATTTAAATTCATAATAAAAAATAATCACTTGAATGTAAATGAGGAGAGTGAAATTATTTATAGAATTTTGGGAAGTTTACAGGTGTACAAGAGAGACATTAATGAGATAATAAGGGGTATATCATTATCATAACATAAAGAGGGTAGTATAAGGGGGTGAAAAATCATACCATCACATTTAAAATGGAAAATAAAATGACATAACAATATTTAGAATCATGTATAAAATGAGAAAGAAAGTAATCCCTTACATGGAAATGTGTTCCCAAAGGCTTAGAGGTTCTTGAGAGAGGCTTCTTGGTAGCATCATGCTCCTTAAAAGTATTATAGAGAGAGGATGGAGGAGGATAGACGAACTCCAATGGCATTTAGTGAAGAGAAAGTGGGATACTGGGTGGGTTTATATAGGAAAGGAGACAAAATTATTTATTATAGAGGTTTGGACACCACTTATTAAACTAATCGAAACAAAAAACCAGCCCATGGTTATTTCCCATGGTTTTTTTCAATAAGGATTTGAAAAAAATATTTTAAAAGGAAAATGTCCAAAATTCTTAAAATAATACGGTTGCTTATGTGGAGGTGAGTCACACTCTCAGGGAAATCATTTGGAAAAGCTAAAATGTTTTATAACTCCTCGAGTGTCCAAAAATGCTTTGTAAAAAATTAATCAAACCTAAAATTACTATATTTTAATTTTCAAACATATATTGGCCAATCATGATGATAATAGTATATTATTACATCAGTATTGGGTCATTATGATGTCATAAATCACATTATATAATTAAAAAATATTTAATTTTTAAACAAAAATTCATCTTTTAAAAATAATTGAAAAAATCACCAACGGATAATTTTGAGGACTTGATTCCCAAAATAATATTAATTTTTTTTAAATAATTTTCAAAATATTTTAATTTTTACTTTTAAAATAAAAACATTCATTTTTCGAAGATTCATGGGTTTTGACAAAAACAGCTTTCAAAACATAATAATAAATCACAATTATGTTCATAATAATTATAAATTAATCTATGCTTAATAAAATTTAATTTACTAATAATATTTAATAAAAAATTATTTAAATAAAAAAATACACAAATTCAATGAAATATATTTCTTAATTAACCAAAAATGTTATTTTCCTTTAAAAACTATTTACAATGTAAAAATAACAAAAAGAATATATATTCTCTATACAATAATAATGTAAAAAATCATTGTACCGGGGGCTCGTTACATAACCACTTATAACAACCACAGACGATCGAAGGGTATGGGTTGTGATGGTGACCGAATCTTGGGGTGGCTAAGATAACATTTCTCAGGAGGTAATCTCTCTTAACATCCACTTCTCCCATAGGTGGTTCCGCTCGAGATTAACATGTTGATTCTTAGCTTGGGCTTGGTCCAGAGAAAAGCCCAATGATGACACCACCATTCCGTGCTCCAAAAAATGGGCTTCATATGGGGAAATTCTACTGGATAAGGCCATCTCATCCTCTGTCTGGGTAAATTGGATTTGATAAAGCAGTATATTTATACTAATAATGCGATCACTTTTTGATGGCTATATTATCTATGCTAAAAATTCATAACGGTATTTTAAAATCAAAAAACATAATACCAAAGAAGTGCATATGCTATATATCCATTTCACATAATAAGACATTTTATTCGATCAAGAGTAATTTCAATTTATAAAAGTTTGTGTCATTACAGTTTTCCCCCATTATTAAAATTTTTCATTAAAATTTAGTTTTACATTCTACGATGAAAAAAGGTCAGTGTACTTTTCCTTTGTTTCCTCCTCCGGTTCCCATGTTTCTTCTCCATACTTATGGTTTCACCATAGTACCATGACCAGGTGGGTAGTCTTGTTATGTAGAACTTTATATCTATGATCCAAGATCTTCACTGGCTACAACTTGTAATAAAGATCATCCTTTAACATTACAAACTTTAAAGACAGTACATTTGAAGCTACATTTATGTACTTCCTTGAGATGGATATATGAAAGACATCATTTACTTTAGCTATTGTGGGTGGAAGTTCTAGTTGATAGGCCACAACCATGACATGATCAAGAATCTCGAAGGGGCCAATGTACCTAGGACTTAAATTCTTTTTCTTTCCAAACCACATGAACATCTTCCACAGAGATATGTGTAGAAATATCATGTCTCAAACTTTGAAACAAAGCTCTCATCAATAGTTATCTACATAACTCTTATATTGACTTTGGGATGCCTTGATATTCTACTAAGTGGTTTTCATCTTCTCCACTATTTCTTCGATCATTTCATGTTCTAGTAGCTTACGCTCACCAACTACATCCCAACACATAGGTGTTATACACCTTTTCTCAAAAAGGGATTCATATGGTGCCTTTCGAATGATCAAGTGGAAACTGTTATTTTAAGAGAATTAAACCAGTGGAAGATGTTTCTCCCATCCTTCTTTGAAGTCCATAGAACCTGATGTTAACATATATTCCAGTGTCGGAATATTTCAATCTGATTGGGCATTAGTTTGAGGATGATAGGCCGTAATGATGTTCAGTTTTGTGATTAGATCATGTTGTAGACTTTTCCAAAACATTGAGCTGAATCTCGTATCATGATCTGATAAAATTTATAGTGATACTCCATGCAGCCTTACCAATTCAATGATGTAAATCAGTGCATGTTTATCCAATTAGAGGTCCTCTTGAATCGCGATAAAGTGATTTGTCTTCGTAAGATGATCCACAATGACCCATATAGAATTTTTTCCTCTAGATGACCTTTGATGTCATGTGGAAAATTCCATTGTAATGGTCTCCCACTTCCATGTTTGTATGGGTAGTGGTTGCATCATCCCCTTAAACATTTTCCTCTCCACATTCACATTATGACATACTAGGAATATTGATGTATATTAAAAAATATCCCTTTTCATATATTCCCACCAAATGATTTCTTGAAGATCTTGATACATCTTTGTGCTCCCCTGGTGAATAGAGAAGGGTAGGCTATGTGCATCATTCAAAAGCTCATTCTTAATCTCTAGAAAATATGGTACACATAATCATTACCCAAATATCACTATTCTATCTCTATCAACCATGACCACTAAGGATTTCCCATTTTTTATTTCTTCTCCCATTTTCATAATTTAAACATCTTTTCATTGAGTATCCATTATGTTCTCTATGAGGGATGGTTGAACAGTCATTTGAGAAATGATCGATGATGTTCCTCTATTAATGATTCCTATGTCCAACCTCTACAAACCATAGAAGATTGGATTCTTTTCAATTATCATCATTGATAATGATAGAGGATCATTTCTATATAGAACATTCACCACTTTGTTTTCTTTACCCAGAAGGTAGTGGATTGAGTAGTCATAATCTTTGATGAGTTATATCCATCATCATTGGAACATATTATGCTCATTTTTGTGCAAAATATATGAGGATCATGTGATCATTTTATATCTAACACTTCCCCCCATAGAGATAATTCTACTATATTTTCAATTGAAGTATCACAACCGCCAACTCCAGATCAAGCGTGGAATACTTTTTCACATGGTTTTCAAGTTTCCTTGAGGCGTAGGCTATCACTTTATCATTCTGCATCAACACATTACATGTGGCCTTTTTCGAAGCATCACTAATTACCACAAAACAATCCCCACTTGTTGGTAGTGTGAGCACCAGTAAATTGATAAGCCCCATTTTAAACTCCATAAATATCTCTTTGAATTCATCACTCTAGGAAAAAATTACTCCCTTCTGAGTTTTCTTGGTAATAAGGTTGGAAAATCGTGATGCATTTCTCACAAATAGGTGATAATATCTAGTTAACCCCAAGAAACTACAGATATATGTTACCGATGATGGGCTCGACCATCCCTCTATTCCATCTATCTTAGAGGGATCCATAGCTATACCATTTCTTGTGATTATATTCCCTAGTAATGTGACCTCCATCATCCAGAAGTCACACTTATTGTACATTGTGTTGATTATATCCTTTTGTAAGGTCTCTAGTACATTTCTTTATACTCCTCATGCTTCTTCTGGGTTATACAGTATATTAGAATATCATCTATATATACTACCACTAATATGTCAAGTTATTCTATAAATTCTCTATTCATCATGACCATGATGATTCCTAGAGCATGAGTGAATCCGAAAGGCATTACTTTGAGTTCATAGTGCCCGTATCTTGTACAAAAAGCAGTATAGGGGATATCCTACTTCTTTAACCTTACATGGTAATATCCTAACCAAAAATCCACCTTGGAAAATTACTATTCCCCTTGTATCTGATCAAAAAAGTCATCAATTTGTGGCAGAGGATACATGTTCTTTATTGCGAATTTGTTGAGCTCACGATAATCAATTCGAAGGTGAATATACCCATCATTCTTCTTGATAAAGTGGACCGGTGCACCCCATGGTGAAAAACTTGGGCGTATAAACCCTTTATCCAGATTCTCCTATAGTTTTTTAATCATCTCGTCAAGCTCCATAACAAATATTCTATATGGATTCTTGGATATTGGAAGTGCCCCTGGTATATGGTCAATTAAGAATTGAATATCTATTCTATGAGGAAGACCATAAAATTCATTGGGAAACACTTCAGCGAATTATCTAACAATATGCATGTCTTCAATTATGGTTTCCTCCACAAACTCTGTCGTCTTAGCCAAATATGTATACTCATAGGGCAGTGATATCCACAATTAAGATGATGGTACTAAAGAAGATTCATATTCATGTTATCACCAGTACATAGTCGGGGGTTGATTCTCTATGTAGAGAGTGATTTTGTTATCACGACAATTTATGATACCTCTATATAAGGAAAACCAATCCATGATGATAATTGCATCAAATTATACCATATAGAGTATGATAAGTTTGTTGGAAAGTTCAATCCACAGATTATGATAGGGGTGGAGTTATATTCGAGGGAAGAAATGATTTCCACATTTTCCAAACTCAATGACATCTTTACATCCATGATTTGTGGTGGTGATGGGATTGTTCAACTAAACATTTGAGATATAAAATAATGTGTATAACTAGAATCAAAATGTATGTTTGCTATTTCTGAATGAATAAATAGTGTACCCATCACAACATCATTTTCAGGGTTCATATAGGTGTTCATGATTGAAAAAGCATGCCCTTACTTCCTTTGAGGTTGTTGGTTGCCTCTGAAAACCCTTGGCTTAGGGAACTGCGTTGAAAGGTTCCCATGTTCATTGTAGTTGAAGAAAAAAACACATTGAGAGTTGAATGGATCATTCCTCCCATATATCACAGTTTCAACTTTTTCTTATCAGTAGTTAATATCAATGTTCCCTTCTCTTCTACACCAAAATAATTTTTTCATCCCCTATAGGAAATTTCTGAGGTTCTTCTTTCTACACCGTTGGCATGTGGGGTGATGTATTTTCATAGTACCATTTGATTTATCCATCGGACTATTGTAATTGATGTCCAATATATTCTCCAAATCCCCATGATACTCCTAATATTCTATTATATTCATTTCGAAAATGAGGGATCATCATACAATTACTTCATTGGTGTCGAAGTCACTGATTTCCAGGTCTTTCTGTAGGGTATGTTTCATCCCACTATAGAAGCAGTCAATCGTGCATTCGATGGTAAAAACAAAGACAAAGTAGTATCATTCAAACCTTGTGATTTTTTACTCGTACTCTCCAATGTAATCATCATCCTTTTAATAGAGTTCTAGGAAGTCCCCTTCAATCATATTCCAGAGGGTGGGAGGAAAATATTTATCAATTTTTTTTTAAATCACTCCTCTCCAACACCTCGATCTCCTCCTCAGGCTTCATATTTTTGATCAATATCCACCATTGATCAGCTTCACCCTCTATAATATACGAAATCATAATAATGTTCTCTTGGTCGGAACATTAAAGGACTAACAAGATCTTTTCAATGGAATTGACCCATTGTTCGATGCTTGAGGGATCGAATGATCGATTAAAAGTAGGAGGCCTTTTTCTCAAGAAACTCTCGCTGACAAATGGTTATTTCCTGGGGGGTTGAACGTTCCACTTATCCCATGTTTCTATTCAAAGAATGAGTTAATTGAGAGAGTATCATTAAACAAATTGTGATTACCACTCTAATTGGATTGGGAATTTAATTTGAACATTAATCACATTGATCATTGAATCAATTTATAGATTTATTCCTCGTATTAACGAACATTTTTTGGAATAAAATGAATGTTAGGTTTAACACAAAAAGGGTAATCCAAAGAAAACAATTAATAATTAAAAAATATCTTTTATTTACATAACTAATGAATCTATAGTTGTTAATCTATGTCATCCATGATCTACTTCCCGACATATATTATTAGTGGAGTTTTTTTATTCCCTTAATAATGGTTCATAATGAGCATGTGAATTTACAAAAGCATATCCCTCGAGAGTGTCATAACCTAGAAGGGAACAAGGAACATTGTCAAGTACTAAGATACCTCAGGTCAATCCCGAAACTCCCCGTATGAGTTTTCACTACTAGGTACATCTGTGCCAAACCCACCTCTACCTACTTGTATCCAGACATGGATATATTGTCATGATAAACAACTTACTCAATACTCACCAAAACATATGTATTATTTTATTATACATAGTATTATCTCTAAGGCTTCACTAGTACATTCTAATCCTAATCCTAAAAATAACTAAACCATTTCTTCTGATACAAACTATAAAACCCATCATTTTACTACACACAGAAGCATGATTTATTACATAAAATATTCACTTGATACATCTTTTAATATCGAGAGATATAGTTTCTTTTGGGCCTATGAATATTACATAATGACATAAAAAATGAAACACAACATCTTTATGGAAAAATTCCTTTACATGACCACTAAATTCCATCATACCTAGAATTTCATGGGATAACAATAAGAAATTCATAAGTAATTGGTGTGATATATATCCTAGTAATCGAGTAAACAAGAAATAATATGAATAATACAATACATGTTAGGCAATATGAGAATAAATGGAGCATAAGAGAAACATGAACATAAAGACATGAAATTGCATTACTATAATAACATAGAAATGTGGAAACCACACTTACCATTGTATTAGATTTATCCAAGGCTCATTACACATGGAAGAATGAGTAAACCCACATTTCACTTGATGTATCATGATAATAATATTTACTTAATGCATTGGAATGGGATCAGGGCACACCCTTCTAAAACATTTAATTTCATACAAAAGTACGCCACATGAATCATACAAAATGAATTCACTAAAGAGAATAATTTAATCTAAAATAAAGGAATGTTGAATTAATACATGGAACTTTATAATAAATAAGTAAATGTGAATAAATTTTAATGCCCTTTATTGAGAAATGGGCAAGGTATTCACTACATAATGACTTTGTCTTGGAAAATCGTGGTGCAATTTTAGCAGCATAACAACCTAAAATAAGAATTATTAAAAATGGTTGATGAGAGGGAAATGGGTGAATCATCATATGTACTTGAATTTGATATTAAGGGGGGGAAAATAGATACATTTCCCAATAAATTTAATGGAATTAGTTTTCATAATACAAAAAAATCGCATGAATGTAAATGAGGAGAGAGAAAATCCATAGGGAATTTCAGCATGGTAATGGGTGTACATGAGAGAAATTAATGAGATAGAAAGGTGTATCTCATAATCAGAACATAAATAGGTCAGTATAAGGGTTGTTCAAAATCATACCCCCACATTTATAATTGAAAATAAAAGGACATATCAATTTAAAAAAACATGGATAAAATGATAAAGGTTGTAATCCCTTAATTGAACGTGTGATTCCAATGGCTTGGGAGGGGCTTCATAGAGGCTTCATGATATATTGGGGAGCCTTGGAAGGATTATAGAGAGAGTAGGGTAGAGGTTTTATGAACTCAAAAGGCATTGAGTGAAGAGAAAGTGGGATATTGGGTGGGTTTAAATATGAAAAAAGAGGGAATTTATTATTATTGGGGTGGGACACCACACATTAAACAAATAAAAAGCAAAAACCAACCAATGGTTTTTTCCCATTGGTTATTAAAAAGGGGAGTTGAAAAAAAATTATAAGGAAAATGTCTTAAATTCTTAGAATAATAGGGTAACTTATGTGGGGGTGAGTCACACTCTTAAGAAAATCATTTTAAAAAGATAAGAAGTTTTATATGTTTTGGAGGGTCCACTAAAGAATTTTAAAATAAATAAAACAAACCTAAAATGAAATTACATTAATGTTAAAACATATAATAGCCAAAAATAAATATTTTGTATTTTATTGCATCACTATTAGGTCATTATGATGTCATGAAACACATTATATAGTTAAAATGTATTTAATTTATACCTAAACATTCGAAAATCTTAGACAATTATTAACAATTCACCATTGGATTATATTGACATCTTGATTCCATAAATAATATTAAATTTATCTAAATCATTTTATAAATATTAGAATTTTTACTTCTAAAATAAAAACGTGCATTTAATAAAAATTCATGGGTTTTGATAAAAATAGTTTTCAAACCTTAATAAAAAATCACAATTATGTTCATAATAATTATAAGGTCATTTATATTTAGTAAAATTTATTATAGTTATAATATTTATTTAAAATATTATTATTTCAAAAATCCATTAATTTATTAAAATAGATTTCTTAATTTACTAAAAATGATATTTTTGCTTTAAAAACTATTTAAAATGTAAAAATAATATGAAAAATCTATATTCCCAATAAAACAATAATGTACATAATCATAGTACAAGGTTCTCATTACATAACCCCTTATAACACCCAAGTACGATCCAAGGGTAAGGTGTGCGATGGTGGCATACTCTTGGGGTGGTTCAGATAACATCGCTCGGGTGGTAAACACTATAAACTTCCACTTCTCCCATAGGCAGTTCCGCTCGAGCTTATAGTTTTGATGCTCGGCTTGGTATTTTTCAAGAGTGAATCCCAATAATTCCACCTTCTTTTTGAGCTCTGACGAATGTGCTTTGTATGGGAAGTTCTACTGGATGAGTCCATTGCATCCTTTGTATGAGTAAATTGGATTATTTAAACACCTCTATTTATAATAATCTTGTGATCACTATATGAAAACTATATTAGCAATGGTCACTATTCATAATGGTATTTTAAAATTCAAAAACATAAAACCAATGATATGTATATGTTATATAACCATTTCAAATATTAACATATTTAATTAGATCCATCGGAATTTCCAATAATAAATGTTTGGATCATTACATTATTAAAGTTATAATAACCATTAAAATATCAAAACACTTGACCTGATATTATTGGTCATTTATATCTCATCCATAACCATTAAAGGGTCATGATGTGGACCATATGGAGCCTTATAGAGGAGATTATGACACATAAATTTTATTATGTAGTGTGATGATATTCTTTTCACATTCATTTATTAAAAAGTATAACATTTTTAATGATGGATTGTAACGAATATATATTATATTATATGTATTATTATGATATCTATACTATTTAAATTATTCATTATATTTTATTTTTAATTTATATTCAACCAATAAGCATATTAAATAGTTACATAAAATTGTGGTAGTAATTATATTATTATGGAAAACATAAAACAAAAATTGATAAAATAAATATATATTGAGATAATGAATATGTACAACGAGATTTAAAAATTAACTCTAAATAATAATAATATAAGAAAATAACTTTTTTGAAGTTAACTTGTTATTATAATATTGTTTAAAATCAAATAATTGAATAGGGTAAAAATCGACACTCAAAAATGTTTGTCAATATAATGTTTTATTAAATTATTTAAATATCATAAACCACTTTTTAAAATATATAATCATTATGATATGGTATATAATTGGTTAAGGTTATTATTTATAGTCTAATTTCAATCAAAAAGCTAAATATATCACCCTTTTAATATTGAAATATTTGTTACCCTAGTTAAAATATTTATATAATAACTAAATGTAATTAAAAATGATCAGCTTTAAATTAATAGAATCACATGACCAAAATTTATTGTATGAGGATATTAAAACACTATCTCATATCATCATTGAAATTTATATATTTTTTAGTTTTTTATTAGGTTATATTATATTTAAAATTAATGTATTTAAAGATCATAAAAGTGTCACTCAACTCAATTATAAAATGGAACCTCCTCCATCACTTTTTTACTTCACATTGAGCCTTCTAGATTAGACATACCATTCCCATGTAATTTATTTGCTTCCATTGTAATATTATATGGGTTATTATATTCTTCAATGATCAACACTATTTCATTAATATGATATTTAAAAGGATCATTTTGATGAATAGGTAATCCCCACAACTGATTCATTCAAACTTTTTCCATCTTCTACATCCTCTTGGTTTATAAATTAATTATAATGTAAAAACTCCATTATAAAATATATTCATATTTATTATTATTATTATGAAACAAACATATTTCATCTTTTTTCCATCCTACAAAAAATGAAATCATTACGGGTATGTATGTACTGCTTTCCATTTCAATATAGTGGTGTAATCTATTTTCACCACCACATGACATGGATGAGTATAATGATGAAAATAATAATTATATATGATTATTATAACATGATTATTATTGTAAAATATTACAAATCTTCCACATAAATACAATTCAATAATTATAGTAATACTATTAATTCTCATGCGTATATACGGCCCATCGTCTCTGATATGCGATGTGATTAATTATACTTGATCATCATAAAATAATTAATATTTAAATAAATGTAATGAATAAATATTATAAATATTATAATAATATCATTATTTTAATGTCATAACTATAACCTAATAAGCTGAAAAATGTCTTATCTGACCTAACATTTGTAAGAAAAAAACACACTAGATGAACGAGTAATAATGTTACTAACAAACACAAAATAATATGATCATGTATGACATAATAAAAATTAATATGATTCCTAAATAAGTAACTGAAGTTATTTAAATAGTAAGGAATGTTGTTTGGATACATACAAAATTAATTGGAACTAATGTAAGGGATAATTTAGTAATCTCATTATTATTCAAGATTGTTTATATATATGTATTTAATAGGTTATATTAATTGTCCATGTTTTTGTTTCCTAAATATGTATTCAATAGTATTATTTCTATTATTCAAAAAAAAATTGAGAAAATTTTACTAATTTTTAAATTTTTATTAAACGGTATGAAATGAATCATTTTTTGTGATACAAGGTACTATTGACTTTTTTCGTAGAAATATGAGGATATTGTTTATTTATTTTATAGGGAATGATCATATTTTTATTCTCTCATAACAACTTAATTCCACGAATCATCTTTTACACAATTTCATGTTTATTTTCAATTTAATTATTTTCTTTTAAAATTGCATTACATTTTGAGAAGAGATATCATTTTTCAAGAAGAGATGATATTTTTCTCAAGAATTAATTTAAACTATTATATCAAAATTATTTTACGTAAAATATGAAATAATCTAATATTTTTATGTTTCAATTATTATATACTTATTTTTTATATGTTTTGATTATATATATGATGGTATTCTATTAAGGAAATCCATATTTTATTTATGGATTATGTTATGGTGTTTAAAGAAATCCATTTTATTCCTTGGGTTATGAGGAAAGATTTATATTATTGTGGAGTATTTAAGAATGATTCCATTATTTCATGAGAGGGACCTTTATCTACCTCTAATGCATTGGGTAATGATTTATATCTAATGGGATAAAAATGGCTAGAACGAGAAATGATCATGGTTCAGTAGTACAAGGGTTGAATGAGGAGTGAACTAGGTTCAGTAATTGAAATTTTCCTCTATAATTAACTTGGAAATGTGACCTTGACTAATATGAAATTATTTCCTATGATTATGTGTCTGCCAGAAAATATCAAGTCTTATTCTATGACTTTTGGGATTGCATTCAAGGATCCTTATGAACATTTATGATTTATACGATTGGAAGAAATCATGATCATTAATATTAAGAGTATGATTTTCATGTTTTGTGTTATTATGTATTATATGATATCATTTATATCTCCCTTGTTTTCCTATAATGAGAATCTGAGAACAAACTATCATATTTTCTTTTCCCATGTCTTGTACATGGATATTAAGTAAGATATGTCAAAACGGTGTCTAGTTATGAAAAAATATGTGGGAGACAATGAAGATGACTTATGAACTAGTTTTTTATGTTCCTAGTCACTAAATACAATATACTTATATGGTCCTATCATGGATTTGTTATTTTTTAATTAATATGCTTCAATTTTTATGTAATATCAAATTATGTAAAGTTTGGGTTGTTATAAGAATTACATAATTTATATGCATGTCATCCTTAATCACCTATATCATTATATCCTAAGTTAGTACATCCTTGTAAGAGTCTGTTAAAAATAGATAATCCTTTATCTTGATATCCTAATTCACTCATCTTTTAAATGATTCTTATTTCCTAGATTCGTTGATGACAAAGTCATGTATATATTGTATGAGATTAGTAAAATGATAAAAATATTCCTTCACTGATTGATCAATTTTTCTAATATAAAATAACACCAATTTATTTAGATAATTTATGGTGTAAGATAATATAATATAATAATGACAAATTTTAAACCTGTATAATCTTATTGTGGCTAAGTAAAAAAATTGATATACTCTTTCTAAAATTTCCATGCATGGTATTTAAAGTAGGGATCTTATTTTTAATTATATTTAGAATCTCAGTATAATTTAATATTATCACGACATCCATTTTATACTTCTACAATTATGTGTAAAAAATATCAAAAGACAATAATGGGGGAGAAAACTCTAATAATTAGAGATCCCATTCCCTAGATTGATCTAGACTAAAACCAATACTACGTTCCATAACCTTAGAAAAATAATTGATTGATTAACTCATTCATTCATCAATAATGATATTCACATAGAGAAATTTAGATATAGTTCCCAGAAAATTATTAACTAAAAAATTTCATGGATGAATGATTCAAAAATAATTCAATAAGAACAAATATTTTCAAAAAAATTTCAATAAATTATATTCATGTATAAAAATATAAATATAAATTTATTAATTTTATTAAACAAAATTTAAAAATAAATTTTAAAAATTTAAATAAAAAATACTCAAAAAAATAATTTCAATATAAAAAATATTTGATGAAAACTATAAAATTTCATAAAATGTAATTAATTGATAATTAATGAATCTAAAATTCATGATGTTTAGTTTGACTAAAAAAATTTAAAAACCATTTATCAACTATGAAAATGATACTTTAACTTCCCAAAAATTGGTTTACTTATTTTACCACTTGATTTACCAAACTATGTGTCAAACATGAAAAGTTTTTTGTATCATCCATAATGAGTTACATGGTTTTTCAATTGTTTATATCCCATGATACGTAATCATGTATGCTATAAAATCACCTGAATTATCTAATTTCATGGATGAAATTCCTCTCAAAAATAAAAAATCAAATTTAAAACAAAAAATAACCATTCATAAAGTTCCATGGAATATCAAGGATCATACAAAAATGGGTTTTCTATAATCATAGTAATAATATATATATTTATATTTCATGGTTCTATATATTCTATTTTATAGTTTTAAAATGACAAAAAAACATTTTGGTCGGATTCAGTTTTATAACAACCCATCTCTCACATGCTTATTTGGATACACGAGTCAGTCTACCTCAATTATACAGGCATGTTCATGATCACAAATGGTTTGAAAAACGTAAAAGGGAACAAATATTTCACTATTTTTTAATTGATTCAACGTTGAAATTAAATAAAAATTTGAGAAAATATTTTTGAGGGTAATTTTGGGATGATTTTTTTTGTTGAAATGGTTTGAAATTGTTGAAAATGGTTGTTTGTAAAAAGAAGTGTAATGATTTTTTATTATTGTACTAAATGATATCAAATAGATGTATCATTTGATACACATGTACAAAGTACATTAGTTTCAAAAGAACTCATAGAAGCTCGAAAGTACTAATATATTATACAATGTGTTTGTATGGTCAATGTCAACATGTATCACTTACAGTCTAGAGAGGATATAGAGATTGTGCAATTACATTATTTGAAAAATGTTATTATAATAGGATGTCATGATTAGATTGTATGATTCACTTGAAAACACCAAATTATTGTATGATGATCTCATTAAGAGAATAAAGAAACCACATGATGAGAGCACATGATTTTCAAGGGTTCTCAAGAAGATATCTTGAATAACACTTGAAGATATTGAATGGTAATTAGTGGATATCATGATGTGATAATTTTATGAGTGAATGATTATTATTGGATATCCTGGTGGGGTCACATGTTTTATCTACGGTTTTTTTTGGATGTTAGGATGAGATCCTATGATATACACAAAATTATTAGTAGACCTCGTAGTAGGATCACATGAAGAATGAACGATTATATTTGGATCTCGTGATTTGGTCACATGAAGTGTATATAATATTATTAGGATATCATTATTGGATTATAGAAAGTCTTTAAGGAAATTTTTAAAAACCACCATGTGATTTTCATTAGGTCACTTGATGCGATCATGCAAAGTATGTGATAAATATTTCTATGGGGGTGTAATGGATGGGAAACAACGATTTGAAGTGTTTTGGTTATTGTTGTATAGAAATATATACCCCAAACCCATCCATAAGTATTTAGATAGAATTTTTCATATTTTATAATCTAATGAAATATATTCCACACGAGGTCAATGAAGTTCGGTGTCGAAGTCATGTGATCTACTTAAAATGAGCAGAGTCATGCAAATCATTCTTATGAAGGATTCTAAAAAATGAATCTTGAGAAGCGATGTATGTGCTTATTATAAACATACCTATTGGAATCATAAATTCTATATAACCTTAATATGGTCCAAATATAGATTTTCATTGATTCTCATGAATATAGGAATGTATCACATTGGTGTTTTGTATAGAGGTCTCATGATGGTTTCCCATGGAGGGATCTCATAGAGGAGTCGTATAGAGAGGTCTCACGGAGGGTTCTCTTGAAGTGGTCCTTAATATGGGTCACAAGCTCAATGAGGAAATGTCTTGTGAAAATGTTTTAATCCTCAACATGATGCGGAATAAGATTAAGGACCCACACATGTTTGAATAAACTCAAAATTTATTTATATAAGTTTCTCTCGGAGAAGTAGTTTGTTCACATCAGTAGGGAGAGGGTAGTGTTCATTCAAATTGAGAATGGTTTTAAGCCAAGAGGGATAATCTACCCACTATGAACCTTTTAAGATATGTGTGATTTTTTTGGATTATGTACATTGGAACATTTAATTAGTATGCTCTTTTGGTGTAGCTTAAAGATGTAAAACAATGAATTTTTTCCCATGTTTATTTTTTATATCAATTTATTCTCTTATATGAAATTGAGATATAAATTATTATTTTTAATAGAAAAAATAAATTTCAAAGGAATTCATTTTTTTAATTTATCATTAATGATTCACCCCTAGGTTATTTTACCTAGTACGTATAATAATTAGAAATTATAGAAAGGTAAATAGTTAATGATCTATTTTATTTAATGAACTAAATGTTCTTAATTACAAAGGGATTAAAATAATTATTGTAAAAAAAATTAAATATGGAGGAATTGGTCAAAACAATAAATTAAAAGATTAGTTATGGATGTCTTTACATCAATAATAGATTATATTTCATCTAGAATGGTTAATAATTCATTATGAGAATTAGACCGAAGGGAACTAGATGTTGATGCCAGAGTAATAACTAAATTAGGGGGAGCATTATCCTACACAATATTTATGTCATGTATGTAACATACCAGATAAATGAAGTATAAGAAATATTTCATATTTATAAATATTTGTGAATTAAATATTAATTTTACATTAAAAGGATTGCTATGTTCGATAGCGTACCTGATACGCAACAAAAAGGGTTTCTTTGAAATCGTACATGGCACACTAATAATATAATATTATTATTTTAAATAGTAGTTAACTCTTAGCCGTTGTATTGGCGGTAATGAAAAAAACTAACTAAAATATGATTATACATTATTTTTAAATGTATTTACATTATCCAATAAAAAGGAAGAGGCTTAAAATGTGAATGAATATAATTTTAAGCATAATTTACATTAAAAGGCCGATTTATCACCATTTTATGGTGAACCCTTTTTAAATCTAGTTTTGGTCACATTAATATATTCTATATGACCAAAAAATCCTTCTTTATAATGGGGACATTAAAATTTACTTTTTGAAATTTTTCCGATAAAGTTCATTTTTTAATGAATAGTGAAAAATATTGTATTTTAATTCAAAGTGACTTTTAATATAACTTATTTATATGGTTAGATTATGTTTTTAATTGGTTTTAAAGTCAAATTAAAATATATTTTTTACCATTTAATCCAATGTTGGTCATTGGAATTAATTTCACAGTGAAATTGGACATAAACAAATTTCAATCTTTTGATATTTATTGTTTCTTAAAAACACGCTATTTGTTTTCACAACGGGAATTAATTTTAAAATTAATTAATTCCAATTCTTTGTTTTGAATTTGGAAAAATATACATCATTTTTTAATTCAGAATATCAAATATTTCATAGGCTGCATTTTTGGTATTTTTCTGAAAAACATCAATTTTTGATGAATAGTGAAACCACTTAGTGGTAGTTAAAAAACCGACTTTTTCATTTAAATGAAATTTTACCACTTCTGTGAATTGAATTTCGAAATTCCAACATACATGGTTGTTATCAAGAAGTAATATGTTGTTCATTATGTTGAATATAATATTTGGTGAATAGTAACTTTTGACTTTTATTTATCGCGGTTAAAGGTAAATAGGGTAATTCAAGGTTAAAAAAATATTATAATACGTCAAAATTACCTTAACAATTGTAAAAACCTTATTGGTTGTGTCATTTACTCCCATGAAAATATTTGGGTCGATTTTGGGACCCCATTGAGGAACTTGGGAGTGATAATGACAATTTAGATTAATTAACTTAAAGTAAAGGCAAAAATGACAAATGCAAATATATTTTAAAAATTAATTTTTAAAAGGGGTTATATAAATTATCTTTTATACTATAAATATTCATTATAAATATAAAACTACTTACTACATCATGGTATTTTTTTTATATGTTAGACATCAAATAAGTTAAATTATAAATGACACAATAATGATGCAGTGTTTGCCTCATTAATAAATCATTTAAATAAATAAGATTATAATGATTAAAATATTAACCAAAACCTGTAAAATTCTTATTAGATGATTTTATTATGACTATTAGTCATCTTATATTATACTTTAATGAATTATGAACCTTTAAAAACGTAATATCATTATACAATAAAATAATATTATCACACATTCCTAAAGTGCTCGTCCTCTACCATATAAAAGGAGACCATTTCTAACCAATTCCTCACACCTCTCAAGACTTTTTGACTCATAAATAATCTGACCAATTAATCTCCCTACATACCTCTCATCCACATAAAATCCTTAACTTATGCAGAAGGCACTTTAAAAAGCCCTTTGGTTCAAACCAAATGGAATTTTTCAAATTAAATGTAACAGTTTCTCATAAATTTTTTTCTTTTATTTTACTTCTCCAAACCCTAAAATCTTTTTATTACTTTATTTTGTTACAAAAATAGTATCCTCAATATACTATTATGTTTTTATGAGATTTATTCTAACTACACTTACACACACCTCCATCTAATGGGTGAAGAACATAATGTTTATATGGATGGAAAACTAACGCCTCACGAAACGATGATTGTTCAATTACTTCTTAACACCAATCATGGTGGCCATTATGATGGAACTGTATTTATATATGATATATATTATGTTTCTTTTATATTTATGCTTATTTATTTTCCAATTATATCACGAATTTATGGTTTCCATAGTGGGTAAATACGATAATCTCTTTTGAGGAAGTGCGGACTACCGCCCCCTCAACGTGATGTGACTCGTTAATGCATTATGTGGGATGTATAGAGGATCGAGATATTGATATTATATATGATATTATACTTTAATTATAATATACCTATTTATCATTATGTTTTAATTCCATTAAAATAATAAATAGAAATGAAAATAGCGTTCATGCGTATGCACGGCTTACCGTCTCCATGAACGGGGCATTTCATTTCTTACCTCCAAATGTTATGTACTATTATAAATACATGTATATACTAGATATATATGATATATATGATATCTAAGTATTTAAAATCATTCTGGATATAATGGACTATTGACCACATGGACAAATTGTAAATATAATGTGTTCATTTTTGACTCAAGTACCAAATATCGACAAAACAGACATTATTAATTTCAATGAATACATAATGTTTATAACATGGTAATAATCAATATAATAAGGGATAATAAAAATGAAAAGGGTTATTAATTAAGTATAAATTAACTTTAGTTTATTATTGAGGAGATTAAATAATGATCGAGTCATGTCGGACACGAGGTAAGGGATCCAACCTCTCTTTTTCTTTTCAAGTACTCTATTTTATGTCATTTATTTAATGATCCATGTTATTATGTTGTAGTATGTTCTTTTATATTAAAAATATTGTAATTTTTATTTTCATATGATGATATACCCCCTCTTACTCTCATCAATTCATTTTAATAATTTTTATGTGGCGTCATTAGGCTGCTGAATTTTTGTAAGGGATTTTCTTATCTCCTTTTCAATTCCGTGAGATTTCCATTTTCGCCACTATTTTGTTGAATGTGGTGCATTGTGTATTGAAAATTGATATATATTATAATTATTCTCAATATAATAATGTTATTCTGTGATTCATTTGGTGGTTATTAACTTTTGGTCATACGACTCAGTTGATTACAACATGTTAAATGGTTTTCATCTCACTCATTATTCATGTGAGATTCATGCAATATTTGCCACTATTTCGTTTTGTGTGGTGTATTTTATGCCCATTATTTTACTATTTATGTAATATAAATTCATTTATGGGTATTTAAATCTTCATTTTATGATCCTTCTTTCTTGTGGCGTATGTTTTGTATGTTACCAAATCGGTAAGGGAACTATTCACCCTCCTCTTTATAAAAGACTACTTTTTGTTAAGTATTTTAATTTAGATCTAATTTTGTTGAGATATGTTCTTATATATCCTTATTTATTTAAAATTTCTATCCAGGTGATAAGATTCCCTTTTTATCTCATTAACTCATTTTCTGGATTTTAAAGTGACGTTATTAGGCTATGGAATTTTTACAAGGGAACCACTTAACACAATTTCAATTCTTTGGGTTCAACTTGTACTTATTGAATATGTTATCCTATGAATATGTGTGAATGAACTCTGATTGTTTTACACTTAATATCCACTTATATTGGGTGTATTTATATTTGGAACACATAATTATGTGATTGATTTATCCTTAATTTAAGGATACCATATTTATAAGGTATTTTATCTCAATTTACATTTCCATTCTGACTTCATTGTTTTTATGCACTAATTCAATATTATATGGTGTATATACTGTCCTTTGAAAAATTATATAATTAATCCCTTTATTCTCATGATATTATAATTTTATGATTAAAATTTATACTTCAATTATTTTTCTTCAAGCATCTTTTTTTTAGAAACTCTTTAAGAAAAATATCGTTTTAAATGATTTATAGATTTATTCTTCTAAATATTTTTCATTAATGTCCATGTTTTCAAAATGTGTTTTAGGATTTATATACATGGTCATTTATATCTTCAAATGATAATTCATTTTAAAGCATCAAAGTGGTATGGGACACTTTGATTCAAACTTATTAAATGGTTTTGAAAATGATTTGATAAAACATTATTTATTTCAACATCTTGATTTGATATATTGGAATGTGGAAATGTTATCATTCCTTCATACATATGTCATATGTTATGATAATGTTATGGTAATTGGTCATTGTTTACGTATATGGGTGGTTCTATGATAAACCTAGGGTGGGTGAGCCCGAGATAGCTCTCCAATGCATTGAGTAACGTGACAGAGGTAAACGTGATGTTTCTCCTAAGAGATTTAGGTAATATATTGTGATGGGTATTCCAATTGTAACTCCCTACGTAGCTGTGATAGCTACAATGTATGTTTGATATGGATTCCATAAGTAACCATTATGATTTATTATTTGTGTGTGATATTCATAAATCTTATGATTTCATAAGGTATGTTATTATTGAAAAATATGGTTTCATTGATTTGTATTTATTGATGGGATAATGTTTTCAATCCTTATTTTATAACCCTTAATAAGCTTTTTATGCTCATCCCATGTTTTTGAAATGTTTTCCACATGACGTAAAATGAATAGGGTCAATAATGGGATCACGGAAAAGTCATTCTATCGAAAACATGGAAGTAGACATGTTTCATTTTAAGAATTTTTATTTTATGAAAAAAATCGATACTAAGTAGTACTGTATACATGTAATATTCATGTTTTAATGTAATAGTTATCGCCTAATTCTCTAAAACTCTAAACCTGAAAATATCCTCAATGTGAATTATTCATTTAATTCAATATTATGTAATGTTTATGTTCGGGTCCTAATAATGTAATTCATTATATACCATGTGGTTAATGTTTCCAAATATATTTTATGGTGATTCAAATCTCGGAAAAGATAAATTATAGATTGTGTGGAAAAGACATTAGGATCTGATATTAAACCCCAATGTGATTGTAGATCCTTTATTTACAAGGTTCATGTTCTTGTTGAAGATATAACATTCCTGGGATAAATTTTTGATGTTTAATAGATCATTAATAGTTTCTTGAGATGTCATACACCTTGGTTTAATAAGAATGTTTTTTGTAATAGAAGATAAATAACCAAAGGAGATGACATTGGATTAACTACACATTACCTCTATCGCATTAGATAATAAATTTATGATAATTATTCATTTACCAAAGGGAATTATTGAGATGTGTAATTTATTTCGATGATGTATCCCACTATTTAATATTGATATACAAAATTTAGTGTGGATGGGATTATTAAATTTCTCTCCTAAAATCTATAAATATTAAAAGGAATGTTTAAAGGGAAACTTAATATTTAATTATTTCATTATGAAATTGTTGGACAGTATGAATCCTGGTGTCCCAAAAAGTTTAATTATTATAATGTTGATGATGATGAAACTCCCATGATGAATTCTTCTCCTAGAGTAAATGTAATGGAAAATATTGTGTGAAATTTCTTCAAAAATACAAATCTACATTCACAGAAAATGGATATACTAGAAGTATCATACATGGGATAAAAAAATGAAAATATTATTGATAAAATTATATAGTGTAAGTTTATTGAAATTACCAAACACGGGAATAATATGATAGTGAATCAAGACAAGTTGATGTAATAGTTTACCTCAATGAGGTATTAGATGTTACTCTTGAAGAGACAAATGTTTGGAGTGTTGAAATCATGATATTAAATATCATTTTTCATGATTAAAAACATTGGATATTGCAATGGGACATATATATATATAACATTGATTTTTAAGGAATTTAATTATATTGATAATATCATAAAATAAATAAATATCACAGAAAATAATTTTCTACAAATAGAAAGTTGAAGAACAAAATACATTTTTTTATTGTCGAACTAAAACTATAAATAATCATCTTAATAATTTCGGTGAATTTGAGGAAGAATTTTTCAACCTATGAATAATTTATAACGATATTGAGAGTCTCCCAATACTCATATTATTTTATGAAATATTGTGACAAAGATTAAACAAAAAAGGGAAATTAGAGTTCAAAGGTCTAAAAAAAGTCTCAATGGAATTTTGGGAGATGAAAAATAAAAATAATAATGAAAGAGATGGTATATTGTCTAATATATAATATAAATCATCCACGATTAGTGTCTTATGAATAGTACCCACTATTTGGTTGAAGACTTATTTGTGAAAGAATCAAAATCCAATGATTTATAAAAAACATGTGACAATCAGTGGTGTATCAATGATGATTCATAATACACATAACATTACGTGTTTTTATAAAATATAGGATATATGAAAAATGAGGGTTCTGTGTCAAAGTGGTAGAAATGGGTTTAATAGAAATAACGTTATCCAAATTGTGTTTAGTATTACTTGATATTTTTTATGGTCACTGTTTTTTGTTGGGAGCATTCTGACACATGGACATATATTGATCCTCGGTAATGAAAAGGAATTTACTAAAGAAAACAAAATTTGATTTAATGTAGTTGCACAATGGATCATCAATTAAGATGATAATGCGATTCAAATTCACATTATTACATGAGTATGATAGACTATCATATTATGTGGAATATAAAGAAATATCAATTAGCCTCATGTATGAATTAAATGAAAAAAATTGTAATCAATATAGATTCATAGGTTGTTTTTCTATAGTTTTCCTTCAAAGCAATAGATCAAACTATAATATAGATCATTGAGAGTGGATTCCCTTCCAATATTATGTGAAATAATAATATGGGTACATGAATTAGGTATGATGAAGAAGTTTTTTTTAGGTTGGATAATAATGAATTTAAAAATATCATTGTCTTAATAAAGTCATTGTTTGGGGGTGGGAATAAATGATACATGTAAGTCACATGTTTGATAATGGAATTAATCACAACATTCTAAGTGTCAAAAAATAATCTCTATAGAAGATACAATTTAATTTCCCATGAATCTATACATCATAAAGGTAAAATATGGTTCTTGGTTTTTCCATGTAATGTTCACAAACGATAATATCTATCAAGTTAGTTGATCAAAATAAATGTGTTTTATCTCCATGGAAGAAGGTTATTGTTTTTTTCATACATTCCTTATCCATATGATCAAAAAATGTTTTCTGTTCTACAGAAATTTGATGATTCTTGAGATATCCCTATGTTTACACATGATCATACTCATATTCGTGATTCTCTAAAAGAAGGGAATATTACTCAAAATACAAATAAAGAAAAAAGTTGAAAGGAAAAATAATATTTCATGAAATAGGTAAAACAAATTTTTGTGGAAATATTTATCCAAGAGATACTAATATAAAAATATATTACATCTTTTTAATTGATTGCTTCAGGATAATCGAATGAACTCAATTATTATGCATAATTCTAATGTGTTTAGTTCCATAATACTTAATTAGAGGTAGATTGAAAAGATGTCTGATAAACAATATGATTGTGGTGAACTGATAATGAAACATATATAATAAATTTTTAAGAGTAAATTATATCATGAAACATGGGTTATGACCCCCAACATCAGTAGTAAAAACTACATAGTAAAATCGAGTTGTTAAGTAATGAGAATATCAAATAGATGGAAAAAATAATTCATATTTATAAATATATTCTAAATAATTTTTTAAAATAATGTTTTTTTAAATATTTCTATATTTATAAGAGATATTTACAATGAACAAAAAATAACAGACTCTATAAACCACTAATATATACTTTAGATAATATTGATATAATTTTTAGAAAACATATGTTAGTGTTTTATTCTAAATAAGAATAATAATTGAATGTTTGAAACTCATTGAGATGTAAGGATATTTTACAGTTACATTAGAAAAATAATAGCCTCTAGATGATTTAATGGTTAACTAGTAAAATTAATATATAGAAATGTTGTCGTGGTCGTGTAATATGAGTAGAATTTTAAATAAATTCCTTACTAGTCTTAGGAGGACTGTTGTGAGGGGGTGAGACGTTCTAGAGTGTTTATGTACAAATTGATTATTTAGATGATGAATAATATGATGATATTGATGTACATATGCAAAAACTAATTAACTAAGATGAATTCAGTCGGAATAATGTCCTCAGGGATCAGAAAAAAGTACAAATAATATATTTTAATACTCTACATAAAGCATATTTCTTATGAAAAGTATATAAATTTTTTTAGAAGCATCATGAGATGATAATTAGGGTAAGGTGACGAATAATGAGAAAAAAATCCAAATGAATCAACTAGGGGAGAAAATATCTAGATCAATGGAAACAAATCTCATTGGGTATAAATGGTTTCTTATACCCAGCTAATTAATAATGGGAAATTATTTCAAAACCATGTATTACTAGTGTGAAATGTTAAATTATATATAGAGGGTATAAAATTTTATATAACATTATCACCTTTTTTATGGATGTAAAAAATAATATTATACTTTTCCATAATATGGAATAAGAAATTTCATGTTTTCCAAAGCATGTGAGGTCTGTATTTCTAAGTGGTGTTCTAGAAAAAATATTTTCACATTAAACATCTACATTTTTTCTCATTCATAATGATGATAAATATGACTTTTTTAATAAGGAATCATCTATAAAGGTTGATATAGAAAACAATTACATGGTAATCATGACTTGTTCATTATTTGAATAATCATAGTTTCTATCATGAGAGAGTATATAAAAATTCAAATATCAATAATGGGAGTAATAAAATGTTGAAGATGTTGGTATATAATGAAGATTTAATATTTTTTGGATTTAATGAGGAGTAGTGAAAACATTTTTTAGAATACATGAAATGATCATTTTTAATGTCAAATATTGGAAGAAGAATATTTTTATTTATTTTGTCGAAAATACAAAGAATACCTGGGAAATTTTACTCATAAATTAAAATATTTTAAGGATGATTATATAAGAAATGGAATAGAGAAATGCAAATACTTAAAGGCATTGGAAGTTACTCAGATGAAATTTTTTGGGATGATATAGGAAAATGAATCTTTATCATAAAATATATATAGAAAATTGTTAGTCTATTTTACATAAAAATGAAAATACGCAATATTGTTTTCCTCACAATCCATGTAGCACAATGTCATAGAAATCACAAAAACAACAATTATTTTATGTAAAAGTTTCTCATTATTATATCATACGCATCGTGGATTTCATTTTACTTTACAAGGAAAAATCTAATCTGTATTTATTGGGTTTTACATATGATGATTGGGCTAGTTCAACAAATGATCGAAAGTCAATATCAGGTGGTGTATTATGTCATGGAAGATTTTTAATTTCATGGCTATAGAAGAAATAATATTTCATTTCATTGAGAACCATAGTGGATATATAAAATTTTGTTAGTCGTTATTACATAGATTTATTGTTGATGTAGTCGTATCATGATGATATGAGAGTTTATATGAATCCATTGATCAAAATACATTATTTTTAATCAATTTTTATAAACCATATTAAAAATATAGTCCATCACTCATTGATAAAACACATTTAAATAAAATATAACATTACAAAAGGGATATTAGACTGTGTACTTATGAATATAGATTGTGTGCGTACTAAACTATGGGTTATAGAATATATAAAATGATATACCAAATGAATCATTTATATACAATTTAGTAGGTATTAGTGTTCCTTAACCTTCCAACACATTAAAAAGATAAATTTGAAACCTATCTCACAATGTTTTGGTGTGTTTTCCTATATGTCTTTTTTGTGTTATATATGATGTTTAAACCCAAAATTGAGCGACATTTTTCAATGGAAAAGGTGTCGAAATTTAATCATAATTATATTAGAGAAGATGATAGTGGAGTAGGTAATTAATATGAGTTTTGAATATAGAAATGATGATGTTGGTCAATCAATGAAGAAGAATCATGAAATTATAGACCTTTGGGTTTCATATTCAATCTATTGACACATTTAAGTTAAGAAGTGATCTAAGGGGATGATCGTATTTAATATTTTGGTTCCAAGAGGTTTTTAATTGACATGATTATGAAAAAAAGTAAATTTTTATGGAAGATATCATGATAGATTTATGTATCATTAGAATAATCAATAATGTGGGATTGTATTAGGGGTTAAGGATCTCAATCATCATTATGTATTGTTTCATACAAAAATTTATTTCAAATTTTTTATTCCTTTTAAAAATTTTGATTCATGATTATTTGAGGAATTTTTAAAAAATCAAATAGATGAGATTATTCTGAAAACCCCGTCTTGATGGTGCATTAGTTTGATTTATTTTATTAAGGATTGAATATTAAGGAGAAGACTGATTTTCATAGGAGTCATGAAAATTTTGTGTGATTTTCCTAAATTATATAATGTGGATGAATCATGCAACCCAAAATAATGTAACAGGTAATTATCAAAGGATCACACAAAGGTTCGTGATTTTCCTAAATTACATTCGGGTGCATTTTGGTGAAATTATGAAAACATTTATGAATAATTTCAATGCAAAGGTGCTTTGATGTTTTTCCATAATCATGCACCCAAACCCCTTTAACTATGCAACCCCAAACATAGGGGAATTGCAATATTGGTGGCAAAAATTTCAATACCTGAACACTCGTAAGAGTAACCATGATCCCCTATAATAAGGTTTCATGGTTTTTGAGCACAGTTTTTGAATACCATGTACCACAACTAACCAATCAATGTATGAGGATTAAATTATCAAAAAATAAATAAATTTCATAAACCATCATTTTAATAAAACATTGTCCACCAGTATACCATAGTCTCTAATATAATATTTTGGAGCTCCCACATAAAAATTATTACACTTATATAGCTCTAATCATTCAGATTCGATGTCCGAATAGACGATCTACACCCATCCTGGTAAGTGGATCAATTCCAAAAAAATTTATCATTCCTACACGTTTCTTATATATTTGTTTGAGGGATGTTATTATATAATTTTGTATGTTATATAACTAGTTTTGGGAATCAAGATCTATGGTCTTATATTCTGGTATAGATGTGAGAGATATTAAATTGTTCTATATTAATTTAGTTTGTAGATTTAGATCTCATTATATGTCATTACTCAATAGAATTTTATTTATTTCGTACGGGTGATCGTTCATTAACGAATCATGGTAGGGGAATATCTGTCAAATCCAATATTTTTATACAAAATATGAGTATATGATTATATAATTCTTTGTGTTTATTTTGAAATTTTAATTCCTAATTGAAATAATTAATCGGGCTAGTTAATTAATTAGGAAATTTGGGATTTGAGTTAATGAAAGAATTGTGGAATTGGGATAATTAGATGAAGAATTAAATATAAAAGTATTGAATCGGGAAATGGGGAATAATTAATTATTTAGCTAATTATCATATTGTTGATTTTAGAACTATTAATAGTAATTTATTGAACAAACTAATTGATTTTGAGTTGTTAAATGATTAATTATTTTTAATTAATTAATACCAATTATATGGTTAATTAATTGTTGAATTAATTAACGAATGTGCACATGTAAATTAAATGGACAATTAATTAATTGGATCGATATGGTCTATTTGATATTTGAATTGAATAAATTATCGTGGGTTATTACTTTATTATGTAACTAACTAATTTAATTGATGTGATTAATTAATCATCAGGTTAATTTATAGAAATATATAAGATTAATTTATTATTAAATTAATTAATGGAATTATTGGAGAAATAGATATTATTGTTATGTCACTTGGTTGTGATTATATTAGCATGGAGTATCGCATGGGTTAACCATCGTGTGCGTGAGGGATTAATGAGGGATACATTGAGAGATTCTATTATGATTTCTAATGGACTGTCAGAGCCATCGGGGAAAATCCTATGAGAGATTCAATTTGTAATTTTTGAAAGACCAATGGAGACATTGGGGAAATTTTTTTCAGAGTATCTATTTTTACTTCCATGAACCAGTGATATCTCCTTGATTTTTTCCTATAAAAATACCATGGGATTTTCCCCTTTTCCTAGAAATATTTTACGGTTTTTTTGGTCTAACTCACATTAAACCTTTAATGTTAGAGCCCTAGGTGTACATTACCCATGCCATACTATTTTAAATTTTTTATGTATGTTACCTTGATTTTAATAGTTATAATGGATAGCTACACTGATATTAAGATATATGATATCCATTGGGAGTAGTTTATACTTCAGCACAACCTGAATAAGGTATTGATGATTGGGTATCCTCAGGAACCAGGAAGTTTATGTGGTTAAATAATGATTAATTGATAATGTGATAAGTATTTACTTACAAATTTTAATTATTTCATAACACAATATTATACACTTTTTTTGACTGGATATTGTTGTAGACAATATTATTGGTGTCTTAATGTGATGTACACACACACTACATGGTAAACCTAATCAACACCTAAATAAATTTCATGCTTGTTGGAAAATATAGATGAAAATGCCATGTGTTAGATTTTTTAGTCAGTATGGATCTTGTTTTAGGGAACATGATTTGGTTTATGACCCTCTTGGGAGAAATCTATTTGTTTAATTTTTTCCTATTCACTTAGACACATGTAGCATACTCTAGCGTGGAATAATTACATTTCAATTTTGATAGTATATCTTTCTACGATGTTGTTATTGTTCGTCTTATTTATATACATTATTTTATTACATTTCAATATTTATGGTGGGTTTATTACTCGGATAAAATAAGGAATAGTAACTTCATGATTGATATTATATACTTTATTACTATTGGTAATATCTAATATACAAGGAGGCATGCTTGAGGACATCTGACTGACCATAATGGGTCACCGGTTCATGGGACCTAGCATGGGACGTTACCACGTATTATCAGATCCTGGTTTTCTCTTTTTCCTTTTTTCTTGATATTTCTGAAATGTATATAAGAGACTAAGATGTGTTGGCCCTTGGTCGTGAGAGTGTGCATAGATGTTGAAAACCCATGGATATGGGAAAGAGCCCAAAAGTTAGGGAGGGGTTTTTCTTATTTTTGATCATTTTTATAGTTGAATTTTATTTCATGTTGAGTAACTCACTTGTTGTGTGATGTGATTACAGTTTCCAAAAATTGTTGAGATTTGTTATGAATTGAATTGTGTTCCAAAATGGAACATGACTTGAGTGTGCCTGAATCATTCATGGAAGTCTGGATTATATTATGACTTTCATTATATTTTTAGACACACATGAAAAATAGATTATGGGTATGTTGTGGAAATCAAATTGAAATCATAAATAATATATAACTGAAAAAAATATAAAATTTATTAAAAATGTGGATAATTGTGTGTATAATTTAGAAAATTGTTTTTAGAATGTTTTTACCTATGTTAACTATGACCTAGTTGTAGGAATGTTAGGGGTGGTAATAGAACCATAGTTTTGACTACATTGTGTGGTTTGGGTAGAAGAATTCTTGGAATATTTTTTCACTTATATTAATTTGAAAATTCTTTGTTTTGAGCCCTACGACTTGTGTTTACCATTATAGAAACATTACTCCATGGAAATGATAGGTGGGAGGATGAAATTAGATATGGTCAGAGATGTTCCAATGGTAGTGGAACCTAATTATCAAATAGTTCCAATTATGTAAGATGGGGGGAATTTATTAGATAACACAACTCACTTCATGCAATTCATAAAAAGAGACTAGGGGCAGTTCATGAAAACCATTTTTGATCTGCCGAGGGAGTTTCTGTTGTAGTACCCACTGAATTTGACTACGGAGGATATAATTGAGGATGATGATTCCTTGATTAATTCTATAGAATTATAATTGACCACATAGAGATTATTACTGATAAGGGAGTTATGATAGATATATAAATGTTACATGCTCATGAGAAACGATGAGGGGACTTCTTGATTAGTGATGGATAACTAATTAATATAGATTGGAAGGTCATTCTATAGATTTGTTTTGTGAACCATTACTTGAGAGACAACAAGGCAGGAGAAAGAAGGTAAGTTCATGAGGATTACTCAAGGGTGTATTTATATAATGGACTAGGCAAGACCCATTACAAATTTACTCTTCCATTCCATAGATTTGGTGTTGGATGATGATACTAAAGAAAAACAATTCCATGATGGAATTAATTTTGATACTATATCCCTAGTGAATTTCTTTATGATGAAGACGTTTTCAACAGTGGTGAATCAGGTTCTCGTTATTGAGGGGAACTTGAAGAAGTATTCTAGTGGGGGATAGGTGTTTTTTAAGGACGGTAAAGGGGTATCAATTATTTTAGTAGGAAACAATGTTACAATAATTTCTCATGGGGATTTGGTAAGAAGAGTAGTGACTGGGGTGGTCGGTAACACAAGATCTTACCCGAGTTTATTGGCACCAGTGTAGTTAGATAAGACACTTCCAGAATCATTATACCTAACCACCAGCGGAGTGAAGAGGCAACGAAATGATGAGACATTTATAGATTTTATTAGGGAAAAATTTGAAGATTGTTAATTTTAGTGGAGCTAGACCGAACCATAGTGTGGGAAGGGGTGTTCTTCACCATATCATTATAGTAGCTAGAGTTCTACTAGAAAAGGTGGTAGAGGCAATGGATGCAGTACTTTTGGGAATGATGGAATATATTATCTAAGTGATATATCCCATGAGATTCAAATTAAATCATGTGAAATAGTTGTAGGATATTTAAATCCCTTTTAGGAAACAGTTATTGTTAGTGAGTCTCATTCATTGATAGTGATCGATACTATTCTTGTCGATTCTACAATAGTTAATGCCTTATTTGATAACGGTGCCTCTCATTTCATTATATCTGCAAAATTTGTTAATGTTTTATCCTGGTAGTGTGTTTTTTGAGTGGATTAATGATGATAATTATGTTATATGAAGTAAGGTTGTGTGACATCTAATTGGGTAAGTGTTGTTTTCTCAGTGTTGAGAATTCCTTTTATATGTGGGTTATTTTTATCATATAAATGTTGGGCCTCAACCTAATTTTGGTAATGAACTATTTGGTATCCTACTATGCCAATAATGATTTTTACCAAAAGAGAGTTACTTTTATGTTTCATAATGTATGCAACTATGATAACCTTATAGAGTGGGGTATCATATAAGGCTAAGTAGGGATGATTTCTTAGAAACTATGAGAGCTCGCATCTGAGGTTTCATTTATATTTTTGAATTATATAGATATTAAAAATGATTTGGTTTCACTTGTAGAGGATATGTTTCAGGATAGGCTTATTTTTTAATTATTAGGTTTTCCACAAGATAGTGGTGTTGATTTTAATTGACCTCTTATAGAGGTTGATCTAGTTTCAACTAAACCCTACTAAATATCATGATAAAATTATAAAGAGTTAAAAACATAGTTGGAGGAGTATGAGGATAATGTGTATATAAATCCTATAAATTCACCATGGGTTTTTCCTATGTAGTTTTCAAAGAAGGTTGATAGGAGTTTGTTCTTATATATTGATTACCTAAATATGAGTCAGATGACCATGAAAAACTATTATTCTCACCTCTATTTCGATGATTGTTTTGACTAGTTGAGTGGATGATGTAAATTATCAAAGATTAATTTTATACTAGGGTATAATCTATTGATGGTTTGAATATCTTATATATTGATCACTACATTCAGATGATGCTAGGGCCTATATGAAATCTCTGTAATTATGTTTGGGTGGATGAACACATAAGTTGAGAATATAAACATGATTAATATGATGCTACATTGTAACATAGATCAGTACATGTAAGTGATTTTATATTCTATCTTTGTGTACTCTGAGACTCATGTTGATCGTTCAAATGTTTTTGACACCATCCTTAGTACACTAAGAGAATATCATCTATACACCATGAAATATAAGAGCCAATTTTCAATTGACTAGTTAAACATTTTTGGGTCAATTAATCTTGGAGAATGTTGTGTTAGTTTACCTAGAGACGGATCATGATGTTGTTTCATAGGGGAATCCCAATAACATTTTTGATATTCGTATAGTTTTTAAATTATCTATATATTGAATGATGTTTGGCCGGGAGGTTTCCCAATTAGTTGCACCACCAATGGGCTTGACCAAAAGGAGATATAGTTTGTTTTTTCAGAAGCATATGAGAATGCATACTACGAGTAGATGAAGCGTGTGACATTAGCACAGATCATGATCCTACCGGATCTATATGTGGAGAAAATGGTGAATTCTGAAATTTATGGGATATGTATTGGAGCTATGTTGATGCCAGGAGATCGAGTTTTGGTTCAATGGTAATAGCAGGTGAGGAATTGTGAATGGATCTACCATATTACTGACAATGAGCTGAGGGAAACTGTTTTATCAATAATGTATTGGGGAAACTATCTATTGGGAGATAATTTTATAGTGTATATAAATCATAAGATAATAAAGAATATATTTCAATGAGAGATTTTAATATCCGAAATTAGAGGTGGGTTGAGTATATACAGTCATCCTCTTCTAGGCTAGGATATATGCATGGGGAGTGTAATAGTGTTTTAGAATCGTTGATTAAGGAAAATCATACATTGAAATTACATGAGGTTAGTGATGAGTGGAAGATGATGGGACTACATTCTAAATTTATTCTGGTGGTTTAAGAGTGATATGATTAGATGAATCTCAGGTTCGTTTTAGTGGAGTCTATAATTCATAATTAGATTAGAAGTATAATTTATTTGGGATCCTAAAATCTTTACTTTGAGGTAAATCCTTAAATTTTGGGAGTCACATTTACATTAGAGCCTAGATAAAGATTGAATCATCAATTTCAAGAAGCATGTTGTTATGCTGAAGAGCATGGGGGAGGATTTTATGGGTGAATTTCATGCCACAATGTGGGTTGTACATCTTAGTGGGACTAAAATGTATCATAATCTAGGAATATAGTTTTTTTCTCCATGAATGGAAAATGAAATAGAAGTGTTTGTGACAGGGTGCTACACCTTTCAGTAGGTTATGGGTGATCATAAACAACCTAAAGGTTTACTATAGCCTTTGACCATTCTAGAATTGAAGTAGGATGATGTGACAATGAAATTTATGGTGGTTCTCCTAGTGAAACCTTGAAAAAATATTAATCAATTTGGATTTCTGTGGTCTGATAGACGAAAGTGGAACATTCCGTTCATTTATGGGAGAATTTCTTAGTGGGTCCACTAAAAGATTTTTATATTGAGTATATATTCCATCTGCACGGGTTTCTATGGACAATAGTTTTATAATATAAATTATTATGTAAATTTATATTATATAAGGGCCTACATAAGGCACTAGTTATAATGATTGTATTGAGTATGGATATCTAAACACAGATTAATGGGCAGTAGTATCATACTATACTGGTGGATGATGACATTATATGAGCATATGTCCTTGATATTGGTGGGTGTTGTGAGATTCACCTTGCATTAGTGGAGTTTACAAAAAAAATATTCATTAGGAAACTATTGATATGGTACCATATTAGGCTCTAAATGGATAGAGATTCATATTACCTCTTTGCTGGATGAAGGCGGGTGAGTTAGATTTTCTGGGTTTGAGACTCATGTAGGATACATTGGAGCAAGTATATCTTGTTTGGAAATGTATGGGTTTTTCTAAAATTAATTAAATTTTCTTTCATGATACATGAAAATGACCCCTTATTTAATAGATAGTGATCATATATTACATTAGGTGTCTCCTATGTTGGGTCACATTAAGACAAAAGGGCATGGTAAGTTGGATCCTTGGTGTGTTGGATCATTGAAGGTTATTGAGAGAATTAGGTCGGTAGCATACTAATTGGATCATCCACAGAGATACAATGTTACAGAAAATTTTCTCTTTCAATCATATTTATGGAGGTATCACACCGACCCTTCTCATTTAATCGACATATATTATGTTGGACGTGAGATAGATGTGTTCTATGTGGAGTATCTGATACGTTTGATAGATCAATGTGAGATAGTTTTGCTTGGAAAGACCATTACAGTATTTTAGGTGTTATGGAAACATGTATCTATGATGGAGGAACCATGGAAAGGTATGAATATATAAGGTATCAATTGCCCAATAATTTCACTGGAAATATTAGAGATTCTTGGTATTGAAGCCCAAGGATGATCCCTGATAATGTGTAGTGATTGTATGATCCTGAACATTTCTAGAGATTTCTCAGGATTGATTATTGGTATTATATTTTAATTGGTTTATAATATTTTTTGGGTTCTAATTTGGGTTGTTTTTTTGTGAAATTGAGAATGATTGAAAGAATATGGGTAGTGCATGGGTGGCACATGGTTAACCCTATCCAGGAAGCCCAACCAAGCTAACTGTGCAACCTTAGATGGAGGGGAATCTCATGGTTGGTGCAAGGTTTTTAAAATTATTCTCCCTTATAGTAGAACCCATGATCCCCTATAATAAAGGTCCATGGTTTGGGAACACTATTTGGGGAATCTATTTTCCCCTGCCTAGCAAACTGTCACGGGAATTAAATTATCCCGAAAGTAGTTTTAAATACATTCAACCCCTCTATATTCTCAAATCAACATCCATTTAAAACTAGGATCTATTTAATTGTATTGGGAATCCGTGAATGAATTCCATTAATTATTTACCTCAATTATTTTCGATTCAATTCATGGATCAAAGATCTTCACCCCTCCCAGTAAGTAGATCTTATCTTACTTTTTCCCATTCCTCCTCCTTTGTTCTCTATTTCATTAGGTTATATTATTCTATGTTTATGATATATATACATAGATTTTTTATGTATAACTTGGATTTTAGATCCATATATATAACTAAATTATCATGAACTGTTCAATCATGTTTTGGGTTATAGATCCAGATCTCGTACAATGCCTTTTCTATGTAGAATATTGGGGATTTTCACTGGGCGATCAATCATAAATAAATGGAGGTAGGCGGTCTATAATTCCAAAAATGTAGACTTCATTTCATTTATGTATATGTGATTTTATAATTTATATGGTTCATTTAAAAATTTTAATTCCTAATTGAATTAATTAATTTTTTCAATTAATTAATTGGGGAATTGAAATTTGAGAGAATGATGGGATTAGGGAATTGGGATAAAAATTTTATGAATTTATTATCATTTTTTGGAATTGGTGAATTTATTATAATTAATTGATGAAAGATATTATGTTTTGAAATTATTAATTAATTACTGAATTAATTATTAGACTTTATATAATTAATTAATTGTTGGATAAATTAAGAGAAGTGTTGTGATTAATTAATTGGTGAATTAAATTATTGTATAAATATTGTTAATTAATTTTTGAGTAACAAATTAAATTTCTGTGATTAATTAATTGTGGAATGAATACATTTAATTGATGAGGTTAATTAATCATTGGGTTGATTAATAGTAATTGGTATAATTAAATAATTATTGGATTATTTAGTTTAATGGTTGGTGAAATGGAAATTATTTATATGTAACGTGGTTGAGATTATGTTGGAATAGTGTAACAAATTGGTTAATAAGGGTGTATGTAAGGGAATATCGAAGAAGATCTTGAGAGCTTACATTATAATTTCTAAAGGATTGTGAGAGCGATCATGGAAGAATACCATGACAGCTTCTATTTTGATTTACAATGGACTACAATATCCTTAAATTAACAAGACCATGCATGATTATATTTTCAATTACAATGGACCTTAAGAGCTCATAGTGTTTGTCTAGGGGAAAGAACATGATATTTTTTTACTGAATTTTATTATTATTTATTTATCCTTTTTCACTTTTGACCCATGATGTTATAGCACTATGAGCACATTACTGATAACATAATAATTTAAATATTTTTATGTATTTTATCAACATAAGGATTTTTATAATTGATTGTAATAAGGAAGTTCAGATATATGATATCCCAGGGTAACAGTTAAAACTCCGACATGAGCCGAAGTAGGTATGGAGGTTCGGGTATCCTTGAGAACCTGGTGGTTTATGGGGTCAATTCATGACTATTTAATAATATTATAACTATTTACTTATGAATTTTATTTATTTTTTTAATCAACTACATAAATATTTATTGAATATATTTTGTTTTTGGTGCCCTTGGTGGTGAAATAATGAGTATTACTCATTCCCTACATGGAATGCATAATCAGGATACTAATTGATGTCAAGTATGCAATACCAGTTGAGAGAAAATTCCTTCTATTAGATGAATTAGTTGGGTTGGATGATGGTTGAGGGAAACATATGTGTTTTGGGACGGTCATTTCAGTTTTCAGAATCATTACATTTTGGGTATTCATTTTGACACCTTGAAAGTACTATAGACTGGAATATTTATAGTTTTGCTTTGATATTGTATCTTTCTATGTTCTCAGTACAATTCTTTTTATTGATATTTGTTATTAATTTATTGTTTCATATTATCTTATAGTTTATTACTCTTATGGAAGGGGAAATGATTGCCTCATGATATATATTAAACCCTCTTTTCTTGTCAGTAGTCTATGTTGAATGGGAGGAACGCATGAGGTCACATGGCCAATGGATTAAAGAAACAATGTGTGGAACCCAGGTCAAGATGTCACAATTTTAGTATAAGAGGTAATTATAATGAGATGATATGATGCCATTGAATTCACTCTATGATTTTCAAATGGTTTCTTGGAGAGATCATGTGAATCACTAAATATAAATTCATGATTTTAAAGGTATCTCCGGAGGTGATCAAGTGGAACACTTAATGAAAAGACATTATTGGTAATGAATCCCATGATGAGATCATATGAAAAATCCATGGTTTCCAGAAGAGCTCATGGTCAGATCATGTGAAATGTGTGTGATAGTCTTTGGATCTTATGGTGGAATCATATGAAGCATGCATGATTTTGTTTAGATCTCTTCATATGATAACTTCAAACAATAGAGGAAATTTTCATTAACCAATATATGGTTTCCATTGAATGTTGTTATGGGCTCATGTGAAGTGTTAAATGTTGAATGATGAGGTGGTGGAGTTGATGGAAAAAATACTTTTATGTATTTTTGGTTTTTTTTCCTTAATAATACTACTTAATGAATCGATATGTTTTTAGATATGTTTTATTATGTGGTTTTATTAATAGTAATGAATTTATAATGAGTAAAATGATGACTTCGGATGAAATCATGGGAACTATGAAATTTGAACAATTCTTGTGATGGGGTCTGGTGAAGGGGTCTCTTTAGGGATTCCCAAAAATTAATATAAATAATGGACTAATACATTGGTAATATCAAGAATTTTTATTTTCATAGGAATTTTGTAACTTGAACATGGTCTTGAGTAAGAGTTACATGATTCACATGAATATAAGAGTATAGGAGGACTCTCATGGAGAGGTCTAAGGGATGGATATCATAGAGAGATAACATTTAATTATCTTACGGATGACTCTCATAGAGGGATCTCTTGGAGGTATAATTTAAAGGGATCATGTTTAGGTATAACATAACTTAAGAGGAAATGGATCAATTAATTGTGGTGATCATCTCTATGATTAAATAATATCATAATATTGCACATAAGTGTGAATTAAAATTGAAATAAATATAAATATATTCTACTAGTTGAAAAGATCCATCACTTGAGTAGAAATATAAAGACATTAGAGAGAATTAAAATTTTAAATGGCTGTAAACTATGATGGACAATGATTCTTCTCATAACCTTGTGATGATAGTGTACTTTAGTGGATTTTCTACATCGTCATATTTTATTTTTATGGTAATTGAGAAAATATAAATGGGGGTGAACCAACAATTTTTTTTTAAAATTCATGTTATAAATTCAATTTATTTTATGCTAATGAAGTATCACGAAAATATGTTTTTAATGTTGATTTGACAATAAAAACTAATATTTGTTTTAATCTATCATACAACGACTCACCAATAATAGTGACCCATGATTTTAATACATTGGTTTTACATCTTTATTGATGAATATTCAACACATTACCTATCACAAGAATAAGTAAAATAATAGTTTATTATTGGGGGATATTATGTATACAATCATAAAATTGGATGAATTATCTATAAGAAGTCATATAAAGATCTCCCACTTATAACTCTTCACAAACATACTATGAAAACCCATTATTCATCTCCTAGGGTATAAAAACATAAGGAAGGGTTATCTATGATTCATTGTTAGTGTAAACAAGGGAAATACCTATACATAATGTGAGTATAAGTAAATGGGAATATGATAATAATAGTCTAAAACCCTAACCTTCCTATCAAATATCATATTCCGAAGTCATGGAAGAAATACTAAAATTTAATAAGATGCGAATCACAAGGAAATAAAATAACATGATCTATGAGATCATAACATTTTCATAATACATAAATTTACATCATACACATAAGTATAGAAAATATTATTTAAAGTATTTTCCCCAAGACATTAATAACATGTTAGGATTCAGCAATAAACTCATGTAACTACTTTGACCATGGGATGATCTCCTATGTACCTACATTAAATCTGGGAATAACCCCCCATGTACAACCTTTTGATATTGGGATAACTTACCTTGAACCCTTTGAGATTAAATAACATTTATCAATACACAATCAATTGAGGGGATAAACAGGTCCCACAAATTGCCTAATATAATCATATGTATGTGTGACACAAAATCATAAAAATGTATCATATCATAAAAAATGAAATCAAATGGGTTTCATAAACATTTATTCACATCATAACCTAAGTAAAAGAAATGTTCTTCCTAATCATTTCATCATTTAATCATAACAAAAACCAAAGAAAATATATTGTTTTCATAAAACTTTTATTATATCCTAGCATATTTAAATGATATAGGATTCATTATAATTTAATTATCACATCAAATCATTACCCATTAAAATACAAAAATATCTCACAGGAATTTTTCTATTTTATAACCCATAGATGAGAAATGATTTTCATAATAATATTCCATTCATAAACCATTTATAGAAACAATAAAAATGGTATCCTTTATTCATATTCCAAATAAATAATATTTTACATCTAATGATTTCATAGTAAATGTAAAATTACTTTCAAATGTAATTCACTATGAACATTTCTTGAGGATGATATCTTTTCCTTGAGAATATCCTTTTAAAATAGAAGACATTTTGAAATTCATTTTAATTAAAAATAAACATGAAATCATTATAAATATGATTTAAAAATCATTTGAAACATTTCTAATAAAATAACCATTCCCCATTGAAATCGATTTTATATGATAAATAATTTTGAAGAGAAATTACATTTAAAATAAAATTGAAAATATATAAACAATGATTTAATGAAAATAATGGTCATGATGATAGGGTATTGTGCTCATGTCATATATATTGATTTCTTAAACATTTTTCATAATAAAAATACATGAATAGAATATTAATGTTACATGGAGATTATTTTAAAATGTTTCATTAAAAATTAAAATATAAAGTTATATTTATTTAATTAATCCTTTCAAAAATGATAAAAACTTTTTTCCAAAAAAATGATGAATAATGGTTTTCAACAGAAAATATGATTATTTATAAAAATCAATCTATTTATTTATATTGACTATATAAATAGAGGGAAATTAATGGAAAATATGTATTCTCATGAAATTAATAGAGGGTTTGAAAATTTAGGGATTTCATGTAAGATGGATACTAATATTATATTATTCAAAACATATTAATAATTAAACAAATTAATGACGATATTGTAATCTCACATATTTACCACATTAGTTAAATTGAAATTTAATCCCCATGAATTAATATCATAGAATAAATGTTAAAATATCAAGGATATAAATAATTATAATTATATTAATGTAAAATGGGCTATATATAAGCCTTGTATAAAAATATTGGTACATAACATAATCATATGTCTCACGGATGGAAAATTGGTACATAAATATTTTACCAATTTTTTATCATTGGATCCATAATTCCCATGAATGGGAGATCCTAAAATGGATATTTAAAAAAAGTAATTAGTATTTATAATAATGATAAAATACATCCATGGATAATATATACACTATTAAAATGAATCAAATGTGGAATATGGAATGTGTCTCATAGAAAAATAAAAATGGGACATAAATTCGTCATCCGTTATTATGATTTCCATTATATTCATTCGACACTCATATATAATAAATATAAGTTTATTATAAATTTATTAGGAAAATATATATATATATATATATATCATACAATATATTATTTAATTCAACCCTTTTATAATCCATTAATTTACATTTCTATGTTAATGATATGTTTTTGGTAATAACCACTTAGTTTTTTGTCTATGTTTTGGTTAGTTATTTCTTATCCACATATATAAAACTCGGTTCCATGATATTAAGAATAATAATAATGAATTAATTTTAGTTATTATAAATAAATTATATTTAAATGAGAATAATTAAATATGGTATTTATAAATTATGTAGATTATGATTTTGGATATGGAGGTCAAATATACACAATGGTAATGTTTCGATTTCTCAGGCATTATTATTGAAAAGAGGTAGGTAATATATTATCTTTTGGTTATTTTCATATTATCATAAATACCATATTATTTCAATAGAAATTCTTATACATATCATAAATGTGTTTTTGATAGGAAAAAAGAGTCAGGTAAATTTAAGAAGGTGGTAGTCCACACCTATATGAACAACATTATCATTATTTAGTGAGAGAAAAAAGTAAAAAATAGAATAAAATACAATAATTTTAAGATTTATTAATATGTCTTAAATTAAATAATTATGTCAATTATATCACATATATCCGTCTAATTTATCATTAATATCTTCCATGTAAGGTGTTCCTGAAAATGAATCACATCACATGTTGAGGTGGAAAAAAATTATGTTTACCATGTTATAAAATAAACATTAATCTGGATCCAAAATTTTAATATAGTTTTTTTATGTTAAATTCACATAGTTTAATAAAAATTAACATTAATCTCATCTACATGATGGGAAATCCGAGTTTTAAATAGAAAATGAACAATTTTTTAAAAGGTTTTTGTTTCCAATTTCAATATAAAATTGATTCCAATGCCCTAAATAATGTAAATTGATATATAATTCTACTATGGTTAAATTAAAATCAATCGAAAAATTAATTTGACAATGTACCCAATTTAAATGAAAATGGATTTTTAAAATACTTTTCATTATTTTTCAGTATTCATCAAACAGAACATGTTTTTATAAAATTAATAAAAACTCAGCATATGATAATTTTGATGTTATGATTTCAAATGTATTGATTGTGTTTTCATATAAATTATATATAATTTTTAAAGAGTATTTTTAAAATAAGGGCTGAAATTGGGGATAAAACTATTTTTTAGAAAAGAATATTTTTACGCCTAAAATTGCATTTATTCATATATATTATTTATAAAAAAATAAGAATAATTTTATTCCGTTGATTATATATATAATATTTATTTTTCATTAGAATAAATTAATAAAAATTGGATTACACAATTTATTATCGTAAATTGTAATTCTTCCTGAAAATAGTTTTTCCAAAAATGACTTCGTTTAATATAAAATAGTTTATTATTTTCATATATAAATAATTTCCACCAAATAAATCATTTTATAAACATGTTAAAACAATATATTTTCAAAATTTTGTTTTTACAATTCAAACCTTGTATTCAAAAAGATAGTTGAAAACAATCATATTAAATAATAATATTTTAATAATAAGTCATGTTTCTTTTATACTCATAGTTGCATGTAACAGATGCTAAACTCGTTATTTCATATCATGAAAGTTAAAATTAGAGTTTTGTATACGGAAAAATAACAAAAAGAATAAATTTATTTTTTAAAAACCAAAATTAATAGGTTGTAACATTCTACCCCTCCTAAAAATTAATTTCAGTCTCAAAATTCACCTCATTCATCAATGGGTTAACCTATAAAAATTCAATCATAGAACCCCACTTCATTATTTTTTTTAAAAATAATTTCCTTGAAAAAGAGAACATAATATGTGAATGTGTTATGGTATAACACATTATAGGATTATAATGATTATAATATATGTGTTAGGTTAATATACAGACATGGAAGAAAATAATAAATAATAATAGAGAGTGATTGAGATCATTGATCACATGGAAGTTTGTGACAACGATAATTTTAATGCTTGTAGACCCATAATCCAATTATTAATTAATATGGTCGTTGGTATCATAAACAATTATGATATTATGTCCAAATTTTATTTGAATATCATTTTCTTATTATTTGGGAATTTTGTTTTCATCTAGACAATGAACATATGAATATTTTCTTACATGATATTTGATTATTTTGAAGACATAATACCTTGATTTAGTTGTTTCATGCTCAATTTACACAATATAACAAATTATTTGATATAAATATTTAACATTTAACAAAATAAATAATCCAATAACATAATTTGTACACATTCATTCTAACTGTAGATAAAAAAAATGTTTTTAGAGGTCATTAAATATGGAAAAATCATTATATGGTCATGGAATAAATTAAAATCTAAAACCTCTCCCAATGTTTGATATAACATCATAAGAATTTAAAAATATATTTAATATATATTGAATTAAAAATTATTATAAAAAACACATTATTATTACCTAACCAATAAACATATTTATTTTTACTTCTTAAATTTGTATTTCGAAAAGATGACATACATGTTTTACTTCATTAAGGTATTTAGAGTCTAATAAGAAATAATTTTTTTGATTAATTATAACATACCATTATGAAAAGTAATTTATAGTACATCATACAAAAAAATTTCAACTTCACCCCTAAATGTATAAATACAATTTAGACATATTATAAGTGAAAAACAATCATTGTATATGTATTGGTATTTCTATTATTTATAAACATTTTAATTAAAATATTAGGATTGATTTTGTAAATTAAAATTGATATAAATTTTTATATTATGTAATAATTAATTTTTACTTTATGGTTTTATGGTTATAAGATAATATTATGGGACCATGATTAATTTATCAAGGAGTTATAAAATGAGTTATAGTTTAATAGAGGTTTTATTTTAGAATAAATTTTGATTTCAATTGAAAAATAATATAAAAATATATAGAAAATTATTTTTCAAAAATTAATTACATTTTTGAATTCAAAATGTCAATAATTGGGTGGGGTTACTTTTTGGGATTTTTCTAATATACGTGAATTTTTCGTGAATTGATAAAATACAGTTTTCAGTTTTCGGAATGTTTAATAACAAAATAATGACATAATAATTAATATAAAATTATTGTAGAAATTTTTATTGAAAATATTACATGAGTTTCCCTAATTGTATAATACCATGGGAAATTAAAATGGGCATACCCATTGTTTTTCAAAAACCACTAATGATGTTTCCATTTAAAATAATAAAAAAATCCGACTCGTTTACTATAAATACCTACACATTACCAGAATTTGTATCATTAAAAACACATCATAATTGAGAACTAGTATTTACATCCCTAGTAGTAATATAATGGTTTATTGAATCCCCCATGGTCCCAACTTTCATATTTTGGGAGTTACTCTACAAGGTAGGGGAATCTTCCACCCTTAACTTTTTCAATCTACAAATTTATGTTATTCTTTGTAATTTCAATTGAATTATGTTTTGATATGGAATTCCATATACCATATACATTCCATATTATGTATTAATGGTGATAAACACCATTTTATTTCATTGAAATATTTTATAAAATTTAATGTGACAACGTTAGGATGAAGAATTTTCATATGGTACCCCTCATATTTTATTTTATTTTTATGTTCCTTTCATTTAATTTTATTTAATCACATACTTTCATTCAAATTTTGTGATAACTCTATTACTATACAGATACTGGAATGTTTTTATGATATTGGATAATTCTTCATTATCTCTCCTTTCCCATTTTTTATATTAAAAATGAGATCACCTACCAATATGTGATAATTTTCCACATTCAAGGACGATATGTTTTCAATATATCTAACCATATTCAATAATGGTCATGTAACCATTATTACGGTCCATCCAGACTATTATAAATTTTTTATGTCTCATATATAGTTTTAGAATCTTTTTTTACACATGGTCATGATTTATAATTCAAAATGAGTTCAATTTGTTCAAAACCCACAATTTAACCCAATCGATTACCATTAAATAATTTATATAATGATTCGTCTTCAATACATGTAACCAAATGAAATTTAATTTTACGTAACCATTTGAATGTTCAATTATAAAATATAACTTCAATTCTAGAAAACCATCCTCATTTTACATGATTATCTATTCATCTATATATGTATACTGATCATGAAACAAACAGACCTCAACAATGAAATTGAACCTCTTTACCCATAAACTAGTCCATCAATGAAGATAATAAGGTATTTCTAAATCAATTACTATTATAAAAGGTTCTGGAAATATTAATTAATGATTTTTATTTGGTTTTCTAGGACACTATGACCATGTGAATAATACAATCGGACATAAGGTAAGGGGTTTCATTATCTCACTCCTATTTTTGTGAGATATACCCTATTCACTACTACTACTTGTGTATGGTGTATGTATAATGAATATTAATCTTTTATATAATTAATATCATAATTTTTAAGATAATAAATTTATCACCTATGATTATTATTTTTTGGAAATACAATTCAATTGATTACAATGTTTTAAATATATTCTTTCCAAACCTCCATTTTCGTTCGAGTTTCTCTTGTTCTCAACTCACCTAAATTAAATTCTTATTTTTTTACTATGTAATCCTCATAAATTCTATGTGAATGTTCTATATATGAGTAATAATCATAGTCCTTATTTATTTTATGTGTATTTATATGTTTTAAAAGGACCATTAAAAAATTCATCCAGAAATACCACCTCTATCCAAGGAACATTACGAATAATTACATGTTTTCATATTCATTCTATAATCCATTTTTGGCCATATTTCTCATTATAAAATCAATAAATTTAATATGAAAATTAGTTTTTGGTCTATTTCGGGTTTTATGAAAGCAAAAATGCGTTTCTACATTAAATATCTTTAATATATTCCTTAAATGACACTAAAATGATTTATTTCTAAAGCATATTTAAAAACAAATTCTAATGGATTTCACCTCAATTAAAATTTATTTATTGCCAAAATATAATTTCAATGTTATTTAATTTTATTTTCTAGTATGTACATGTTTACAATATGATTTCATGAAAAAAAAATTATTGTCCAAAGGAACTCTTCTTTCCAATGTAAGAAATGATTTTTCTCACCTCACATTTTCTTTTATGAGATATATTCTTTGTTCACCAGTTATTTTTTAATTTTGGTGTATGTAATTTCTGTTGTTATATCATATCAAGAGTCTCCTTATTCACAAAATATTCAAAAGAATATTGATATGATTGTTTCTACGTGGTATGAGACACATTAGAATGTTTTTTTATTATTTCTTCATGTATTTTTCAGTGGTATTATTTATATATATCTTGATCTATGTCTGAATCCTTTCAGAATTTCTGTATTTCATTGGGGTTTGTCTCATATTATGTCATACACCATGTTTTAATGAATTTTATATGATTAGTTTGACTATGGATGTTTTTTAATGAATCCATTCACCATATTACTCAGAATGGTTAGTGTTTATGATTTGTTTTTAGGGAAAGTTATTTACATTTCATATGCTAGTTCTAATATAAATATGTATGTTGTTTATTTTTATCCCCATTTATAAGAATAATTCATTTAACTTAGTATGTTTTAGGTGGGGATCATTATATCCCCTTGGTGCTTCATTATGTCTCATGAGACAAAATATGGTCGTGGCATGAGACCTTGAAAAAATGGATATTTATGGTCTTAGCACGAGGCCATGAATGTCTGATTATGATGTCCCACAATTTGTATTCCATCATTATGAATCTAGTAAATGAATGTTCACATGGTTTTTAGTTATGTTTTATTATGTAAATATTTACTCAGTAATTATTTTGGACATATTATGTGAATGTTTATTTTTAAATTCTTTTGTTTTAGTTATTAACCACTCTGAATTTTTATGTTAATGATAACTTCGGCTGTGTTGGTTTCCCTTTCTCTGAAACTATGTTCACCCCTTTCTTATGGTTCATTTTATTAGTACATGAAAAGGTTTATTTTAAATGAATTATAGGGATAAACATAAGGTTGTGGGTGTTACCAATACGACATGTATGTCGTTTTTATTTTCAAGTTGTAATATTGAATCTCTGCATGTATCTGGTTTTCCAAATGAACTGTACAACTGAGTCCTTCAAGATATTATTCCTTGTAATAGAAAAATTTATAATATAATTCATCGTCACTGGGATTCTGGGTTTAGGGAAATACAGTTGGTATGAGGGGATGTTTAGTAGAAATCATGGAAACTATATTTAGAAAATGTAAATTTGGGAATAGACCCATATGATAAACATTTAGGGTAAACATACAAGAACATCCTAGATTTTTCTAAGGAATAAATTACGTAGATATTTCTAAAAAATACATCACATTCTTGATAAAACATGTGAAGTTGGTTCTGGCCTAGATGTACCTAAGAGTAACAACTCTGATGATGAGTTTTGGGCATGACCTACGGTATCCTAGCACAAGACAGCAGGCGTTACTGCGCACCTAGTTAGATACTCGTACAAGAAATTCTTAGGATAATTAAAATTTTTTACAACCTATTATGAATGATGTAAAAGTAATTTATTTCAAAGAAACAATGTTTATGATCATGAGATTAGTTTTGCATATGATTTCAATTTATGATAAATATTTTTCATATTTGAGATTATATGTCATGATTCATAATCTAATCATGTATATTCCATTATTTAGAAATGGATCCAAATGAATGTAATTGTAACTACAAATAACCACATAATTTTACCAATAAGAATGATCGTTTGTTGATTTTTTAAAGCCAATATTTTGATGTGATGTAATATATCAAACATTATTTCATATGAATAGATTGTATCATTACCAAGTAATGAGGATAATGTGTTTTCTATGTATTATGGATTTGGAAAGAAATAGGAGAAGAATATGAAAACATGAAAAAAGATGGATAAAGGAAATAAGGCAAAAAATTATTTTCCCTCATGTGTTATTTTTGGTAGGAAACAAAATAGAGTATTCATAAGAGAAAAATGAGTTTTCATCATGTGTGGAGAAAAAGGACACCATGGTCATAATTTCAAGAGGAGAACTGAATTTTCATATATTCAATGCTTCAACTGTAATGATATAGGTCATTACCCAAATGAGTGTATAAGGACCCGGCCATAAACATTACATTATATCGAATTAAAAGAATAGTTCACATTTAGGATCCTTTCAGGTTTAGAGTTTTAGAAAATTAGGGCATAACTATTACATCTCTAAAGATTACAAGGTAGACACTTCTACCCAATTTTCATTTTTTCATAAAATAAATACTTCTAAAAAAAGTCATGTCTAGTTCCATGTTTTAGATAGCATGACTTTTCCTTGATCACATCCTTGACCATATTAATCATTATGTCCTGTGAAAACACTTCAAAACATGGGATGAGCATAAAAAGATCGGCAAGGGTTATAAAACAAAGAATGAAAACATTTTCTCATAAATACATACAAATCATGAAACATTTTACTTACCTCATGAAATCTTATGATTTTTGATAGTCACATAGAAATCATAAAACATAATTGTAACTTGTGGCATCCATATCATACTTACATTGTAACTATCAAAGCTATATAGGGAGTTACTTTGGAATAACCATCATATTATATTACCTAAATATATTAGTAGAAACATTCCTGTTTACCTCCATCAAGTTTCCCAATGCATTGGAGAGCTATCTTGAGCTCACTCACCCTAGGTTTCTCATGTAACCACCCGTATACGTAAATAATTCCCAAGAACAATAACATGATCATAACACATAACATAAGCATAAAAGAAAGATAACATTTCCACATTGCAATAACAAAATACCATTTCAAGATATTGAAATAATAAATCCATTCTCAAAATCATTTTCAGTACCAAAATACATAAAAAGATTATATGGTATTTATTTTTTCTTTTAAAAACATTACGTCTTGTTAAGGAATCCAAAGATCAAATAATACTCATGGTGGTGGAAAGGACGTTATCACCTATTACGTAGAAAAACGTTCCTTTTTTCCATTTATTAAAACGCTTCATATAAAAAGATTCCATATGAATGAAATGAAAAGTAAAAAGGGTTTATACACTGTCTAAAATAAAGTCTTGTATAAAACTAAATATTCCTCAATGAAAGGAGATTGAGACGAAGTCCCTTACCTCACGTCTGAATGGACTCGATCGTTATTTAATCTCATAAATAATAAACTAAAGTTAATTTATACTTTATTAAGAACCTTTTTCAAGATAATTATTACATTTTATATCACTTATTACCATGTTATAAAAATTATGTAATCATTTATGTTAATAATGTTCCTTTTGTCGATATTTGGAATTTGAGTCAAAAATGGACTTCTTATAATTACATGTTGTTCATGAAGTCAAAGGTTCATTATATACAAGATGATATTCATGATCTGGATATCATATATATCATACATATCCATAATATACATGTATTTATAATAGTACATAACATTTAGTGGTAAGAAATGAAATGCACCGTTCATGAAGACGGTAAGCCGTACTTACGCATGAACGCTAATTCCATTTATATTTCATATTTAATGGAATTAAACCATAATAATAAATAGTAGTATTATTATTTTAGTATTTTATCATATATAATATCATTAAATCTATCCTTTATACGTACCACATATGGTATGAACGAGTCATATCACTTTGAGGGGGCGGTAGTCCGCACTTCCTCTAATGAAAATATCATGTATACCCATAATGGAAACCATAAAGGAATGATATAATAGGAAATTACATAAGCATAAAGAAAAAATAAACATAATATATATCATATATAAATACAGTGCCATCATAATGGCCACCATGATAGGCGGTAAGAGATAATCGAACAATCATCATTTCGTGAGGCTTTAGTTTTCCATCCACCGAAATATTATGTTATTCATCCATTAGATAGAGGTGTGTGTAAGGGAAGTTCGAATCATTATTATAAAAACAAACTATTTTATTTAGGATATAACTGTTGTTACAAAAGAAAGTAATAAAAAAAATTTAGGGGTTGGAGAAGTAAAACAATGGAAAACAATATAAGAGAAATTGTTACCTTTAATTTTGGTAACTCCCTTTGGTTTGAACCAATGGACTTCTTGAAGTTCCTTCATGCTAAGTTAAGGCTTCTAAGAGGAGGATAGGGATGTAGAGAGCTTAATAGGACAGAGTTTGGATGAGCCAAATAGATTGAGAGGTGTGAAAAATTGGTTAGAAATGGTCTCCTTTTATAAGGGGGAGGAGGGTCTCTTTATGAAAGTGTGAAAACATTATTCTATTATATAATGATATTTGGTTTCTAATGGACCAAAAATAAATAGGGTTGAAGATAAGATGACTCATATTATAAATAAAATCATCCAATCAGAATCGGGAATGTTTAGGAAAATATTTTAATAATTATAATCTTATTTATTTAAATCATTTATTAGTGAGGTAAATACTGCATCATTATTGTGTCATAAATAATTTAATTTATTTGACGTCTAAAAATTATAAAAAAAATACCATGATGTAGGAAATATTTTTATATTTCTAATGAATATTTATAGTCTAAAAGATAATATATATAGCTACTTCTGAAAATTAATTTACTAAAAGATATTTTCTTTTTCCATTTTGGCCTTTACTTTAATTTAATTAATCTAAATTGTCATTTTCACTCCCAAGTTGATCAATGGGGTCCCGAAATAGACCAAAACAAGCCCATTTTAGGCCACTACTCATCCGATAAGGTTAGGACAAGTGTTATGGTAATTTTGAATTATTATAATATTCTTTTAACCTTGAGTTACCCTATTTACTTTTAACCGCGGTAAATAAAAATCAAAAGTTACTATTCACCAAAAATTATTTTCATCTTATGGAACCACATTTTACTTCTTGATAACAACCATGTCTGTCATATTTTTGAAATTAAATTCATAGATGTGGTGAAATTTCATTTAAATGGAAAATTCATCTTTTTAACTACCACTAAGGGGTTTGACTATTTATAAAAAATTGATGTTTTTCATTAAAATACCAAAAATTCAGCCTATGCATTATTTGATATTAAGAATTCAAAAAGGATTTTTATTTTTCCGAATTCAAAATATAAATGTTTCATTAATTAATTTTAAAATTAATTCTCATTGTTAAAACAAATAGCGTGTTTTAAGAAACAATAACTATCAAAATATTGATACTTGTTTATGTCCAATTTCAAAGTGAAATTAATTCCAATGACCAAAATTGGATTAAATGGTAAATATATATTTTAATTTAACTTTAAAACAAACTAAAATGTTAATCTATCCATATAAATAAATTAGATTAAAAGGCACATTGGAATTAAAATACAATATTTTTTCACTATTCATTAAAAAATGAACTTTATTGGAAAAATCCCAAAAATTTACACAAGTAAATTTTGATGTCCCAATTCTAAATAAGAATATTATTTGGTCATATATAATTTATTAAAGTGACCAAAACTATATTTAAAGAGGGTTATCCATTAAAAGGCTGTAAATCGGCCTTTAAATGTAAATTATGCTTAAAATTAGATTCATTCATATTTTATGCCTCTAACTTTTTATTGGATAAATGTAAATACACTTAACAAACATGTATAATCATATTGTAGATATTTTTGTTCAATACTTCCAATACAACAGCTAATAGGTAACTACCATTTAAAATAATAAAATTATATTATCAGTGTGCAATGTAAGATTCCAAAGAAACCCATTGTTGCGTATCTGGTATACTATCGAACATAGACACCCCTTTAAAGTAAAATTAATATTTAATTCCCAAATATTAATAAATATGAAATATGTCTTATTCATTATTTACCTAGGATGTTACATCCTTCCCCCCTTTTGGAAATTGTGTCCTTGCAATTTTATTCACTTATCAAATAAATGGGGGAATTTATCCGTCATTGAATTTTGAGATTCCCACATTGCCTCTTCAACCATATGGATTTTCCACAAAACCATTACCCAGTGCATTACCTTATTCCGCAACACATGCTTTCTACGTTCAAGAATTTGGACTTTTTGTTCTTTATAAGAGATAATATATTCAACTGCACTACCTTTGGGCTCATAACATGAGATGGTTCTGGCATATACATTCTCATCATCGAAGCATTAAAAAATTGTGTACCTGGGATAAAATTGGAGGTAAATCCACTCTATACGCAACTGATCCAATTTTCTCCATAATTTCATAAGGTCCAATGAACCTCGGACTCAACATTATTTTCTTACCAAAACACATCACACTTTTCTATGGAGAAAAATTGAGAAAGACATGATCACCTACCTCAAAGGATAGATCCTTCCTCCGGTTATCTGCATAACTTTTTTGTCGGCTCTGTGCTGTTCTCAAGTGCTTCTAAAACAACTGATCTTTATCTGCCATCTCTTCTACCAATTCTTGTCCCATCATCTTCCTTTCACCTACTTGATCCCAAAAATCTAGTGTTCAACTACACATTCAATATAATTCTTCAAATGGAGCCATCTTTATACTGTAATGAAAGTTGTTATTAAATAAAAATTCAACCAAAGAATGTTCTTGGTCTGAACCTCCCTGGTAATCCATCAAACAAGCACGCTACATATCTTCCAATGTCTGAATTTCTCGTTCTGATAGCCCATATGATTGAGGATGAAAACCTGTAATAAAATTTAATTTAGTACCTAATGAAATATGAAGTCCTTTCCAAAATTTAGAAGAGAACTTGGGATCACGATCAGATACAATGGAGAGGGGAACTCCATGCAACCTGATTATCTCTTTAACATAAAACTGAGCAAGTTGATCTAGAGACAATGTATCTCGAATAGGAAGTAAATGAGAAGATTTAGTCAATCGATCAACAATAACCCATATTGCATTATTACCTTGATATGTCTTCAGTAATCCCACAACAAAGTCCATTGATATATTTTACCATTTCCACTCTGGCACTGGTAGAGGTTGAAGTATCCCTTTCGGTAACTGCCGCTCTACTTTAACCTGCTGACATGTCAAACACTTCACAGTAAAATTAGAAATATATATTTTCATTCCATCCCATGAGTAATACTCCCAAAGATATCTGTACATCTTAGTACTGTCTGGATAAATTGAAAACGGAGAACTATGGGCTTTATATAAAAACTCATTCTTCAACTGTGAATCACAAGGCACACATATTCTCTTTTCAAATCTCAATACACAATCATTATCAACGTTAAAATCAGGAAACCTACCCTTCTGAACCAACTCTACCTTTTTCTGTAACTCACTATCTTCTTTCTACGCTTTCTTTATTATATTTGATGTATATGATTTCACTGAGACCTGATACAAAACGGAAGAATTTTTTGCAACAACAACTTCTATGTAAAAGTGTATCAAATCAAAAACCAAAGGATCTTTTTTCAAACGTAACATGGTTAATGAAGTATTACATTTTTGACTCGAAGCATTAGACACTTTATTTTCTTTTCCCGGATGATAAAGGATCGTGAAATCCTAATCCTTGATTAATTCCAACCATCTCCTCTGTCTCATGTTCAATTATTTCTGAGTTATTATATACAACAAATTTTTGTGATCAGTATATATTTCACACTTCACTCCATACATTAGAAGCCTCCATGTTTTTAAAGAAAAAACAACAACAAATAATTCCAAATCAGGTGTGGGTTAATTTAAATCATGTGGTTACAACTGATGTGAAGCATAAGAAATTTCCTGATCATTTTGCATTAGGACACAACCTAGACCTTTCAACGAAGCATCACTATAGATAACAAACTCACCATTTCTGGAAGACAGTGCCAAAACTAGAGCTTTCACCAATCTTCATTTAAATTCATGAATACAATCATCACATTCATTAGTCCAGATGAACATAACACCTTTTCGAGTTAACATACTCATTGGATTAGATAACAATGAAAATGTTTCAACAAAAATCCGATAATAACCTGCCAAACCAAGAAAACTACAGATCTCGGTTTTATTTGCGGTTATTGGCCATTCTTAAACAACTTTTGTTTTACCAGGATCAACAGTAATTCCATTTTTTAAAACAATGTGTCTGAGGAATGAAATTTGTTGTAACCAAAACTCACATATACTGAATTTCCCAAATAGTTTCTTTTCTTTTAAGGTATTTAGGACAACCCTTAAGCGACTTTCTTGATACTCCTTACTTTTGGAATAAACCAAAATATCATCAATGAACACAACCAAAAACTTATCCATGACCTCACGGAAAATTCCATTCATAAGATCCATGAATACAGTAGGGGCATTGGTTAATCCAAAAGGCATAACTACAAATTCATAATGGCAATATCTAATATGAAACATGGTATTCAGAACATCTGCTTCCTTCACATTCAACGGATGGTACCCCAACCACAAGTCAATCTTCAAAAAATACTAAGCTCCCTAGAGCTGATAAAACAAATCCTCGATATGAGGCAATAGATACTTTTTCTTAATATTCATTTTATTCAATGCTCTATAATCAATGAAAAGTCTCATTGAACCATCTTTATTTTTAACAAACATGACAGGAGTACCCCATGGTGTTATGCTAGGTTGAATGAATCCTTTATCTAATATCTCATGAAATTGCTTCTTTAACTCTAAAAGTTAAATTTGAGCCATTCAATAAGGGGGTTTTGAAATTGGCTTAGCATCAGGAACTAAGTCAATAGTAAATTCAACTTCTCTATCATGTATAATACCAAGAAACTCATCAGAAAAAACATCAAGGTACTCATTTACCACTGGCACATCATTAATCTGAACAGTTCCTTTGTTTTCAAAAATATGTTCAAGGTAATATTCATTTCCATCTTTTACTAGTTTCTCAGCTTCCTAATATGTTATCAATAGCAAGGGTTCATTTTTGTATACAAATGGAAAATAATTCTGAAAAGAATCCCCTTTAGCTCTATAGTCAATCTTAGTATGATAAACATAAGTCCAATTCATGCCCAATATAACATCAAACTCTACTAGCGGAAAAAAAATAAGGTTAGTAGGAATATTCCTTCCACACACAAGGATATGAATGTTCTTATGTTTTCTCTTTGTCTCAACAATTACTCCAGGTGAATTTACCATAAGTTCAGTATTCATATCATGAGATGGAATTCACAATTTACAAGAAAACTTAACATAAATGAGAGAGTGTGTAGACCCTGAATCAAACCACACATTGGCATAATCTGAACAAACAAAAGTGTACCAGATACACCTTCATTTGATGGACCAACATCTACTGAAGTAGTTGAAAAAAATTTTGCAACCCATTTCTGTTTGTAGTTTGGATTCTTTCCATTGGTTGAGTTCTTTGTTGGACACTCATTTTCATAATGACCCATATCATTGCCCTTAAAACATTTTACTGACTATATATCCAATTTTGTCCTACCATTACCCTAAACTTTTTCATTTCAATTATGAGTCTTATGCCCTATTTTACCACATCGGTTGCACTTACCAGAATTCAAAATACATTCCCCAACATGCTTTTTAACATAATTTTCACAAACTGTAAACTTATGTTTCTTACCATCATCCTTTTTTGAAGAGTTCATCCCTTTCGTCTGCCACCTCAACCTCTTATTCTGTTGTTTTTTAAAGAATACATGATCATCTGCAAACTCCTTTTCCACCCACTCTGCAAAACAAACAAGTTTTTCAAAACTTCTGAACTCATGAGATGATAAAGCACTTTGATACCTTGGCTTTTATCCTGAGTAAAAACGGGTGATTTTACTATCAAGATCTCGTTTGAAATTTGGAAAATGCCTTGCCAGTCGAGTGAATTTTTCTTCATAAGTATCCAATGAGTCATCATCCTACCTCAATTCCAGGAATTGTTTTTGAATCCTAAGACGAAAAACCTTATGAAAATATTTCGCAAAAACATAATTTTGAATGCATCCGAAACAAGAGCATCAATCTCCTCACTATCCCTAATATTGTTCACCATCGACCACTGCTGATTAGCTTCACCTTCAAAATGGTAAATAGAAATACTAACCTTTTGATGTTCTGAACAACACATGACATCGAAAATCTATTCCAGTGCTTTAATCCACCCATATGCTAGCCCAGGGTCAGATGATCCTCTCAATGATGGGGGATGTCGCCTCATGAAATGCTCCACTATTGAAATGTTCTTCTGCAGTAGATCTGGATGATCTCATGCATGGATACCACCACCATTTGTATCCTAAGTCAATTATGCCATCACTGCAACAAATTGTTCAGTTCAGATTCTGATCATCTTAGGTTTCTGATTTGGAAGGTTGTCTTCCTCAAGATGTCATCCCAATAGAGCTTCCATGTTTCCTCTGCAAAAAACCATTTTAAACACAGAAATATCTTAGGCGAAGCAACTTGGTAATCTACAAATTCAATATTATTTCAATATTAAAATAAATTAATTTATGGATATAAATTTAACAATACCCTAACTCCTAAAGTTATCTAAACGGACCTTTGATACCAACTATAAGGACCCGACCTTAAACATTACATTATATTGAATTAAATTAATAATTCACATTGAGATATTTTTAGGTTTAGAGTTTTAGAGAATTAGGATATAACTATTACATCTCAAAAGATTACAAGGTAGACACTTCTACACAATTTCTGTTTTTTTTTCAAAAAATAAAAACCCTTAAAAAAATTCATGTCTAGTTCGGTGTTTTAGACAGCATGACTTTTCATTGATCCCATCCTTGACCCTATTCATCTTTATGTTCTGTGAAAACATTTCAAAACATGGGCTGAGCATAAAAATCTCAGTAAGGGTTATAAAACAAATAATAAAAACATATATTCATAAATACATACAAATATTGAAATATTTTACTTACATTGTGAAGTCATAAGACTTATGAAATTCACATAGAAATCATAAAACATAAAGGTAACTTGTGGAATCCATATCATACTTACATTGTAGCTATCATAGCTACACAGGTAGTTACATTGGAATACCCATCACATTATATTCCCTAAATCTCTTAGGGGAAACATTCATGTTTACCTTTGTCATATTACCCAATGCATTGGAGATCTATCTCGGGCTCACCCAACCTAGGTTTATCATGGAACCACCCGTATACGTAAATAATGCCCAAGAACCATAAAATGATAATAACACATAATATAAGCATAGAGGAAAGATAACATTTCCACATTGCAATAAAAAAATATCATTTCAAGTCATTGAAATAATAAATCCATTCTCCAAATAATTTTCAATACCAAAATACATAAACAGAGTATACGGTATTCTTTTTAAAAACATTACGGCTTGTTAAGGAAGCCAAAGATCAAATAAGACTCGCAGCGGCGGAAAGGTCGTTGTAACAACATAGTTAAAAAAAATCCCCTTTTTCGTTTAGTAAAATGATTCTTATAAAACAATTCCCTTTGAATGAAATGATAAGTCAAAGGGTTTTATACACTATATAAAGTAAGGTCGTGTATAAAACTAAATATGCCTCAATGAAAAGAGATTGAGATGAAGGCCCTTACCTCGCGTCTGAATTGACTCGATCGCTCATAAATCTCCTGAATAATAAAATATAGTTATTTTCTACTTTCTTAAGAAACTTTTTCAGGTTTATTATTCCTTTTAATATCACTTATTACAATGTTATAAACATTATTTAATCATTTATGTTAATAATGTTCATTTTGTCGATATTTGGTACTTGAGTCATAAAAGGACTTCTTATAATTACTTGTTGTTCAAGCAGTCAAAGGTTTATTATATCCAGAATGATATTCAGGATTTGGATAACATAAATATCATACATATCTAGAATATAAATCTATTTATAATAGTACATAACATTTAGAGGTATGAATTGAAATGCACCATTCATGGAGATGGTGAGCCGTATGCACGCATGAACGCTACATCCATTTATATTTCATATTTAATGGAATTAAAACATAATGATACATAGTAGTATTTTAATTCTAGTATGGTATCATATATAATATCAGTTAATTTATCCTTTATAGAAACCACATATGGTATGAACGATTCATATCACTTTGAGGGGGCGGTAGTCCACACTTCCTCTAATGAGATTATCGCGTATACCCATAATGGAAACCATAAAGAAATGCTATAAAAGGAAATTAAAGAAGCATAAAGAAAACATAAACATAATATATATCATATATAAATACTGTTCCATCATAATGTTCACCATGAGAGGCGGTAGGAGATAATCGAACAATCATCATTTCGTGAGGTGTTAGTTTTCCATCCACAGAAAAATTATTTTAATCATCTAGTAGATGGAGGTGTGGGTAAGTGTAGTTCGAATCCTTATCATAATAACATCCTAGTATATTGATGATAATGGATTTGTTACAAAATAATGGAATTAAAAAGATTTTAGGGGTTGGAGAAGTAAAACAAAAGAAAACAATTTAAGAGAAACTGTTACCTTTAATTTGGGTAACTCCCATTGGATTGAACCAAATGACTTATTGAAATGCCTTCTGGATAAGGTAAGGTTTCTAAGAGGAGGTGAGGGATGTAGGGAGCTTAATTGGACAGATATTGGATGATACAAATGGCTTGAGAGGTCTGAGGAATTGGTTATAAATGGTCTCCTCTTATAAGGGGGAGGAGGGGCTCTTTAGGAATGTGTGAAAACATTATTTTATTATATAATGATTTTCAGTTTCATATGGTCCAAAAATAATTAAGGTCAAATATAAGATGACTCGTATTCGAAATAAAATCATCCAATCATAATTAGACATGTTTTTTATAATATTTTAATCATTATATTATTATTTATTTAAATAATTTATTATTGAGGTAAATACTGCATCATTATTGTGTCATAAATAATTTAATTTATATTATTTCTAAAAATTATAAAAAAAATACCATGATGCAGGAAATCATTTTACGTTTCTAATGAATATTTATAGTATAAATGATAATTTAAATAACCCCTTATAAATATTCATTTACTAAAAGATATTTTCTTTTGTCATTTTTTCCTTTACATTAAGTAAATTAATCTAAATTGTCATTTTCACTCCCATGTGGCTCAATGGGGTCCCAAAATTGACCCACAGATGCCAAGGGTCGGGAAATACTCATCCAATAAGGTTAGGACAAATTTTAAGGTAATTTTGAATTAATATAATATTCTTTTAACCTTAAATTACCCTATTTTACTTTAACCGCGATAAATAAAAGTCAAAAGTTACGATTCACCAAAAATTATTTTCCTCTTATTGAACCAAATTTTACATCTTGATAACAACCATGTATGTCGGATTTTTGAAATTTAATTCATAGAAGTGGTAAAATTTCATTTAAATGAAAAAATCAGTTTTTTAACTACCACTAAGTGGTTTCACTATTCATAAAAAATTGTTGTTTTTCAAAAAAAAACAAAAAATTCAGTTTAAGCATTATTTGATATTCCAAATTCAAAAATTATGTTTATTTTTCCAAATTAAAAACATAAAATTTTCATTAATAATTTTTAAAATTAATTCCCGTTGTTAAAACAAATAGCGTGTTTTAAGAAACAATAACTATCAAAATATTGATACTTGTTTATGTCCAATTTAAAAGTGAAATTAATTCCAATGGCCAAAATTGGTTTAAATGGTAAAAATATATTTTAATTTCACTTTAAAACCAACTAATAATATAATCTATTCATATAAATAAATTAGATTAAAAGGCACTTTTGAATCAAAATACAATATTTTTCACTATTCATTAAAAAATGAACTTTATCCGAAAAATCCCAAAAAAGTACACAAGTAAATTTTGATGTCCCCATTCTCAAGAAGGATTTTATTTGGTAATATAGAATGTATTAATGTAACCAAAACAATATTTATAGAGTGTTTTCCATTAAAAGCTGGTAAATCGTCCTTTAAATGTAAATTATGCTTAAAATTAGATTCATTCATATTTTATGCCTCTAACTTTTTATTGGATAAATGTAAATACATTTAACAAACATGTATAATCATATTGTAGTTATTTTTGTTCATTCCCCCCAATACAATAGCTATGAGTTAACTATCATTTAAAATAAAAAATATTATATTATTAGTGTGCAACGTAAGATTCCAAAGAAACCTGTTGTTGTGTATCAGGTACGCTATCGAGCATACCCACCCCTTTAAAGTATAATTAATATTTAATTCCCAAATATTAATAAATATGAAATATGCCTTATTTTTTAATTACCTGGGATTCTACATCCTTCCCCCTTTTGAAAATTGCATACTCTCAATTTTATTCACTTATCAAATAAATGGGGGAATTTATCCCTCATTTCATTTTCAGCTTCCCACGTTTCCTCTTCAACCATATGATTTTTCCACAAAACCTTTACTTAGTGAATTACCTTCTTCCGCAACAATTTCTCTCAATGGTCAAGAACTTGGACTGGTTGTTTTTTATAAGAGATATTCTCTTCAGCTGAACTACCTCTAGGCTCAAAACATGATTTGGGTATGGAATATACTTTCTCCACATAGAAACATGAAAAACATTCTGTACCTAGGATAAACGTGGATGTAAAGACACTCTATACGCAACTAATCCAATTTTCTCCTAAATTTCATAAGGTCTAATGAACCTCAGACTCAACATTCCATTATTACCAAAATGCATCAAACTTTTCCATGGAGAAACTTTGAAAAAGACATGATCACCTACCTCAAAGGAAAGATCCTTCATCTGGTTATCTGCATAACATTTCTGTCTACTATGTGTTGTTCTCATGTGCTTCTGAAACAACTGATCTTTCTCTCCCATCTCTTCTACCAATTCTGGTCCCATCAGCTTCCTTTCACCTACTTCATCCCAAAAAGCTAGAGTTGGATAATTCTTTCCATATAATGCTTCAAATGGAGCCATCTGTATACTGGAATGAAAGCTGTTATTATATGAAAATTCAACCAAAGAATGATGTCTGTCCAAACTTCCCTGGTAATCCATAGAACAAGAACGCAATGTATCTTCTAATATAAGAATTTTTCGTTCTGACTACCCATCTGATTGAGGATGAGAAGCTATACTAAAATTTAATTTAGTACCCAATGACATCTGAAGGCCTTTCCAAAAGTTAGAAGAGAACTTGGGAGCACGATCAGATACAATGGAGAGGGGAAATCCATGAAACCTGACTATCTATTTAACATAGAACTGAAAAAGTTCATCTAGAGACAATGTATCTTGAATAGAAAGGAAATGAGCAGATTTAGTCAATCGATCAACAATAACCCAGATTGCATTATTACCTTGAGATATCTTCGGTAATCCCACAACAAAGTCCATTGATATATTTTACAATTTCCACTCTAGCACTGGTAGAGGTTGAAGAATTTCTTTTGGTAATTGTCGCTCCACTTTAACCTGTTGACAAGTCAAACACTTCACAATTAAATCAGTAATATCTCTTTTCATTCCATCCCACAAGTAATACATCCAAAGATCTCTGTACATATTAATACTTCCAGGATGAACGGAAAAAGGAGAACTATGAGATTCATATAACAATTAATTCTTCTTCTGTGAATCAAAAGGAACACCTATTCTCTTTCAAAATCTCAAAACACAATCATTATCAACGTTATAATCAGGAAACATACCCTTCTGAACCAAATCTACCTTTTTCTGTAACTCACTGTCTTCTTTTTGTGCTTTGTTTGTTCTGTTTGGTAGAGATGATTTCATTGACACCTGAAACAAAACAGTATAATTTTCTACAATAATAACTTCTATGCCAATTTTTATAAAATCAAAAACCAAAGGATCTTGTTCCAAACTTAACATGGTTAATGAAGCATTACTTTTTCGACTCAAAGAATCAGCCACTTTATTTTCTTTTCCCGGATGATAAAGGATCGTGCAATCATAATCCTTGATAAATTTCAACCATATCCTCTATGTCTGGTTCAATTCTTTCTGAGTGAATATATAATTCAAAATTTTGTGATTAGTATATATTTCACACTTCACTCCATACAAATGATGCCTCCAAATTTTTAAAGCAAAAACAACAGCAGCTAATTCCAAATTATGTGCGGGGTAATTTTACTCATGTGGATTCAACTAACGTGAAGCATAAGCAATTACCAGATCATTTTTCATTAGGAAACAACCCAATCCTTTCAAAAAAGAATCATTGTAGATAACAAACTCCCCATTTCATGAAAGCAGTGCCAAAACTGGAGTATTCACCAATCTTCTTTTCAATTCATGAAAACAATCATCACATTCTTTTGTCCAGATGAACATAACAACTTTTCGAGTTAACTTAGTCATTGGACTAGTTAACCATGAAAATTTTAAACAATATTCATGTAGTAACATGAAAAACCATGAAAACTATGGATCTCGGTTATATTTTTGGGTCTTGGCCATTCTTCAACAACTTTCATTTTAGTAGGATCAACAATTATTCTATTTTTTGAAGCAATGTGACCAAGGAAAGAAATTTTTTGTAACCAAAACACATGATTGCTGAATTTCCCAAATAGTTTCGTTTCTTTTAAGGTTTGCATGACAACCCTTAAATGACTTTTATGTTCATCCTTACTTTTGGAATAAGCCAAAATATCATCAATTAATTCAACCATAAACATATCCATGAACTCACAGAAAATTCTATTCATAAGATCCATGAATACATAAGGTGCATTGGTTAACCCAAAAGGCATAACTACAAATTCATAATGGCCATATCTAGTATGAAATTCGGTCTTCAGAAAGTCTGCTTCCTTCACTTTCAACTGATGGTACCCCGACCTCAAGTCAATCTTTGATAAATACTGAGCTCCCTTGATCTGATCAAAGAAATCATCGATATGAGGCAATGGATACTTATTCTTAATAGTGATGTTACTCAATGCTCTATAATCAATTTAAAGTCTCATTGAACCATCTTTCATTTTAACAAATTAGACAGGAGTACCCCATGGTTATGTGCGAGGATGAATGAAACCATTATCTAATAACTCCTGCAATTGCTTCTTTAACTCTAAAATTTCAATTTGAGCCATTTGATAAGGGGGTTTGGAAAATGGATTAGCATCAGGAACTAATTCAACAGAAAATTCAACTTTCCGATCATGTATAATACCAGGAAAATCGTCATGAAAAACATAAAGGTACTCATTTACCAATGGCACATCATTAATCTAAATAGTTCTTTTGTTTTCAAAAATATGTGCAAGGTAATATTCATTTCTATATTCTACTAGTTTATCAGCTTTCTGATATGTTATCAACAACTAGGGTTCATTTTTGTATACAAACAAAAAATAATTCTGAAAAGAAACCGCTTTATCTATGCAGTCAATCTTAGCATGATAAACAGAAAGCCAATCCATGCCCAATATAACATCAAACTCTACTAGAGGCAAAACAATAAGGTTTGCAGGTTGATTCACTCTGCACGCAAGGACATGAATGTTCTTATGTTTTCTTTTTATCTCCATATTTCCTCCATATGTTTTTACCATAATTTCAGTATTCATATCATGAGATGGAATTCCTAATTTACTAGAAAACTTTTCAGAAATGAAAGATTGTGTAGACCCTGAATCAAACAACCCATTGGAATGATATGAACAAAAAAATAGTGTACCTGATACAACTTCATTTGATGGAGCAACATCTGCTGAAGTAGTTGCAAAGTATTTCACCACCCCTTTCTGTTTGTAGTCTGGCGGCTTACCTTCAGCTGAGTTCTTTGTTGGACACTCATTTTCCTAATGACCCATATCATTGCACTTAAAACATTTTACTGACTATATATCTGATATTTTCCTACCATTACCCTGATATTTTTCAGTGAAATTACGAGTCTTATGCGCCATTTTACACACATAGGTAGCACTTACCAGAATTCAAAAGGCATTCCCCATCATGATTTTTACCACAACTTTCACAAACTGTAAACTTATGTTTCATACCATCAGACTTTTTTGTAGAGTTCTTCCCTTTCACCTGTGTCACGACCCGTCATCGGGGCCCGTGCCGTGACTACCCCAAGCCCGCCTTCTATAGGCCAGGGGCTGGCGACTAGCACCAAGGCGTAAATCCCAGAAAAAGGGAAGGCATTTCCTTTGTAAAGTAACAAACAAACACCACAGAGTAAGAAGGAAGAAGTAAACACTATGTAATAACTAGTACAACAGTAAGTGCGGAAGGTAAGTGGGCCAGAATACAAACCCAGACTGAAAGTAAAGTACAACTCGAAAGGGGAAAACAACAACTGAAATGTAAAGCCGCAATGTCGAGCCGTCCACTGGAAGTCCCACTTGAAGGGTGGGTACAAATATCCTCCACAGCCCCTCGGTCCAGCCGTCCGCTCCGAGTACACCCCACCCAGTGGTCCACCTCCCGGTACCGTCCAGCTCCTCCAACCTCGACCACGATCAGCGATGTCTGTCTTCTGTAACCAACACAACGTTGTGCGGGCATAGCCCGTGCAGGGGTGAGTATAAGCTCCTCTGTAGGGACCCCAAGACCCTCAAAGGTATCCCAGAATCCATAAAGGATAAACCACAAAGGAAAGATACAATCACGAAGTAACATCTGACACGGCTTAGGTATATGCCCATACATATACCTAAGTCATCAATTCTCGCTCGGATCCAACATCCGAGCTCAAGTACAACCCAGTCCACACTGGAAAGAAAAATGTAAATCCACACAGGATAGCACAACACAATCCACAAAGGAAAATAAACATAATTCAGCTCACACGGGTATACTCCTTCATATGACGATAAAGATGACCAGATATTGCCACTGATTCATCTAAGCTGTCAGACCCACAAAGGATTGATAGGTACTAACCCACGAAATGACCCACAAAGGATCTGACCCACAAAGGATCGATAGGTAACTAGCCCCCGCAATGACCCACAAAGGATCGGACCCACACAGGATCGATAGGTAACTAACCCCCGCAATGACCCACAAAGGATCGGACCCACACAGGATCTGTAGGCGCTGGCCCACACATGACCGTTGAGCGCTGACCCACACAGGATCGGACCCACACAGGATCGGTAGCACCGACCCACAAAGGATCGCTGAGTGCTGTAGTCGTCACCGTCGAATCCACTGAGGATCTCTGCACAGTCGTCGTCGTCACAGTAGCAGTCACAGCCAGATCTAGGGTGCCCGCACACAGCAAGCTCGTTCGGGAGGGTCCGCTCCACGAGCCGAGAGGCTGATACATCAACTGACACATAGTCCAGATTTGATGTATCCAAAAGTTCTGTATCGTCAACAGGAACTCAACGTCGCAGACGGCGCGTCAATCGGACGCCCGGTCTGAGAGTTATTGGTTTTTTCGTCCCAGGGGCCCGATTGGTTTTTAAGGAAAAGCCAACCCAACCGTACTCCACCTTCATCCAAACCTCAGGTGGAGTAAGACAAAAGATCCATCTCACTTAGAGGAATACAACAAAGTCGACGGCATGTCAATCGGACGTCCGAAGCTCGAGATATGAGTGTTTCCGCTCCGAGGACCCGGTTGGTTTCGTGTACGAACCAACCCGACCGAACATAAAGTATTCCGAAACCTTGAGTGTGATATACCAATACAACCGTATCGATCCAAGGATCTCATCTCCGCTGACAGTTCATTGTTTGGAGGCTCATAGTTCAAGTTATGAGCAAAAGACCGAAAAGGTCTAGAAATGGGGGGTATGGGCCCGGACCGACTCGGCCCGACCCCCCCTGGGTCGGCCCGACCCGGGTCGACCCAACCCGACTGGCGGGTTGGCTCGGCTCGGCTCGGCCGAGCAAGGGAAGCTGCGGGGCATGCTGTCCCCGCGGAAAGAGGAGTCGCGGCCCCGCATGGGGCCATGCTTGGTCAATGGACGCGGCAGAGCCGCGTCCCGTGTCTCGCCTGACCGGAGCAGTCGTGGGTCTGGTCGGCCTCTGGTGGAGTCAGTGGGCCACCGAAGTTGTTCCGGTGGTCCGATTCCATTTCCGTCTGCGTCGTAGCTCCTCTCGGGTCCCGTTCTTCACTGCGGAATCAACAAATCGTCTCTGCGACCCGTTTTGTCTTCGTTCGCCGTTCCCCACACCAAGAAAAAAGGTCGGTGGGTTCGGACTTGTTCGTTGGTCCGCACCCACCGAGTTAGTGGTTTGAAACAACACCATAAAATCCCAGAAATTGATGAACCACGACCCGCAATAATAATCCGCGGACCAACTTGTTAATTGGTTGGTCCGCGTTCTTGCCTTGGAGGAAAACAAACATGGGTAAAACATTTTCAAAACGACCCCTACCTCATAGCTGTCATCGGACGAGCGCGAGTACGTCGCGGAATTGACCGTCGTGGTAGGAGGTGATCGTCGCGTCGTGGAAGGGCGTTACGTCATCGCGGAAGGGTGTCACGTCGACGATATCAACGGACGATCGAAGATTTATCGCGGAAGAAGCATCACGGAGGGAGAATCCTCGGCGTCACGTCATCGATCTATGGGGGGCCTGGCGTTTTTCGTCTCCCTTCTTCAGAGGCCGACATTCCTTGCGTTCTTTCCGTTCTTCGCATTCTCCGAGAAGGAGGAGGAAGATCTTTAGAGATTCTCCATAGGTTTAACACAACATTCAAGAAGATGGTGTGTTGGCCTTATTTTATTAACATGCCAACAAATTGAAAACGTGTAATGAAACAAACAAAATTAATTAAATGAATTAATTTCAACGAATAAACCGCCCAATTAAAATGAGCGTTTAAGAGTTTAGAAAACGCGTCAGTTGACTTTCATTTAAAAGGGGTTTTCGCGGGTGTGTTACTTAGCAGAAAAGAAACGGTGGGGCTCGTGTGGGCCCCACCTCACAAATATCCTACCAAGACGGTAGGATATTTTGAATTTCACCCTATCCTCTTTAACTCAGCTTAAGCAGCTTTAAGTGGCACAAATCGGCTTTAAGTGAAATAAAATAAAGTTTATCGTACCACATTATTTTATTTCTTAACGTAAAGCCCAAAAATTAAAAACCACACCCAAGCAAACACAACTCCGGAAGAGGAGTTTCTAAGAAATTATCGGCACTTTGATTCCATCGTTGCCCTCAGAATTCAATTCCGAGCACCGGTTCAAAAGTTAGAAAAACCCGCTCGTCCGTTCACTGAACGTACCCGAGCCAAACTTCAGAAAATGATTCCGGGCACACCATGCCTCAGAATCAGGTGCCGTCTGAAACTGCGTTCTTGTAAAATTCCAAAGAAAATTAAGAAAAAAAAATTCCTTGAAATTTACAGGTCTTTACATCACTCCCACCTCAGGGCTTTACGTCCCCGTAAAGATACATCAAATGCTAGGGAAACAAAAGTGGGTACTGAGCACGCATCTGAGCTTCCCGCTCCCAAGTGCTCTCCTGGAGGTTCCCGTGCTGCCATCTGATGCGCACTAGAGGAATCGACCGTCCACGTAGGAGCCGCTCCTTTCGATCCTCGATCTCCACCAGGATCTCCGCAAAAGTCGCCCCATCATCAATGTCCATCTCCCCATGGTCAATGATGTCTTTCGGGTCATGCACGTATCTCCTCAGCTGAGATACGTGGAAGACGGCGTGCACCCGATGAACTGAGGTGGTAGAGCCAAGCGATAAGCCACCTCGCCAATCCTGCCAAGGACCTGGAATGGTCTGATGAAGCGTGGAGACATCATTCCGCCTAGGCCAAATCTCCCTAATCCATGTCGAGGTGAGACACGCAAGAAGACGTGGTGGCCATCCTCAAACTCTAGTGGCCTCCGCCTCCTGTCATCATAAGACTTTTGTCGGCTCTGAGCTATCCTCATCCACTCCTGGATGACATGTACCTTCTCTGTCGTGGCCCGGACCATCTCTGGTCCCACAAGTGCTGACTCCCCAGGGTCTGTCCAGCACAACGGAGATCTGCAAGGTTTGTCGTACAACGCCTCGTATGGTGCCATCCCGATGGTGGAGTGGTAACTGTTGTTGTACGCAAACTCCACCAAGAGTAGGTGGTCCTCCCAGCTACAACCAAATTCGAGGACACATGCGCGGAGCATGTCCTCAAGAGTCTGAATGGTCTTCTCCGTTTGACCATCCGTTTGAGGGTGAAAGGCAGTGCTCAGACATAGTTGTGTCCTGAACGCCTCCTGCAACCCCTTCCAAAGCCGGAAAGTAAAGCGAGCATTTTGATCGGAGACGATAGATGATGGCACACCGTGAAGCCGCACAATCTCCTGAATGTAAAGACCTCCCAAGATCTCCTCGGAGCCCTGCTCTCTGATGGGTAAGAAGTGAGCTGACTTGGTGAGTCGGTCGACAATCACCCAGATGGAGTCGTGACCTCTGGAAGTGCGTGGATGTCCAGTCACGAAGTCCATAGATATCCCACCCCACTTCCACTCTGGGACCTCCAAGGGTTGTACCAAGCCTGCTGGTACCTGGTGCTCTACCTTCACCTGCTGGCAGGTGAGGCATCGAGAAACGAACTCTGCCACAGTCTTCTTCATGCCCGGCCACTAGTGCTATCGTCTGAGATCTTGGTACATCTTCGCCACTCCAGGATGTACCGCCAAAGTAGAAGTGTGAAACTCTCTCATCACCTCCTCTCGTAAAGAAACTGGTACCAAGGTACGTTCTCTGAAAAGGATGTCGTGCTCTGCTCCAAAGGAGAATCCATCACGTGCGTGTCCTGAGGATATCTGTGCACGCCGCGTCTCACAGTCAGCGTCCCCACGCTGTGCCTCTCTGACCCGCTGTAGTAGTGGAGGGGTGACTATGAGAGACTGAAGGAAGGCTACTCCATCTCTATCCACGAAGGATATCTGCAAAGAGGCTAGCTGCTCTGTAGCCTCCTCAAGTAGCTGAATGCCCATCCTCCTGCTGAGAGCATCGGCTACCACGTTCCCCTTCCCAGGAGTATAGAATATCTCAAAGTCATAGTCCTGGAGGAACTCGAGCCATCGTCGTTGTCTCAAGTTCAAGTCCTTCTACAAGAAGATGTACCTGAGACTCTGATGGTCAGAAAAGACTGTAAAGCGCTCACCCATCAGATAGTGTCTCCATGTCTTCAGAGCGAAGACCACTGCTGCTAACTCCAGGTCATGGGTAGCATAGTTCTGCTCATGCGGCCTTAACCGACGTGATCCATAGGTGATCATTGCCCGCTACTGCATCAGGACACATCCGAGTCCGGTCCCTGATGCATCGCAGTAGACTACGTACCCTACTCCCTCCTCAGGCAACCTCAAGATAGGTGTGTTGGTCAATCTCCGTCTCATCTCCTGGAAGCTCTACTGAAATATGTCTGACCACACAAAGGATTTCCCCTTCTTCGTCAAAGCTGAGAGTGGTGCCGCATCTCTGGAGAAGTCTGGAACAAATCTTCGATAGTATCTAGCTAGTCCCAAGAAACTCCGCAACTCTGTCACGCTCTTGGGTGGCTCCCAAGCTAGCACTGCCTCGATCTTCGCAGGATCCACTACAAATCCCACCTCAAAGATGACGTGCCCCAAGAAGTGGACCTCACGTATCTAAAACTGACTCTTCGAGAGCTTTCCATAAATCTGGTTCTCTCAGAGTGTGTCTAGTATAACCCGTAAGTGGTAGGCGTGCTCCTCCTCAGTCGTCGAGTATATCACAATGTCATCAATGAAGACTACGACAAATCGATTGAGGTATGTCCGAAAGATCCTATTCATGAGGACCATAAACACTACTGTAGCATTGGTTATGCCGAATGGCATAACCAAGAACTCATAGTGGCCATACCGACATCTGAAGGCCGTCTTCTGCACGTCCTCGTCCCGAACTCTGAGCTGATGATAGCCAGACCTGAGGTCTATCTTCGAGAACCACCATACTCCCTTGAGCTGATCGAAGAGGTCATCAATCCTCGGTAGCAGATACTTGTTCCTCACTGTCGCCTGGTTCAGGCGATGATATTCGACACACAGTTGCAAGCTCCCGCCCGCCTTCTTGGCGAACAATATCGGGGAAGCCCAGGGTGAAACACTGGGTCAAATGAATCCCTTGCCCTACAAGTCCTCCAACTGTACTCGTAGCTCTCGAAGCTCAGCGGGGGACATCCGATATGCTGGAGTCGATATCGGGGCGGTCCCAGGGTACAGATCAATATAAAATTCTACCTCTCTTTGAGGAGGTAGCCCTGGAATTTCGTTGGGAAAGACGTCCGCATACTGATCCACCACTGCAAGAAAACTAGGACTTCGTACGTCAACTAATCCTAGGATGAGGCTAGCCAACTGATGAGTGATGGGCTGTCCTCTCCGCTGCAGAAGTCCATCATGTGCTGCGAAGGCTCCCTTCTCACCGGTGAAGGTTAACTTGCTCCCGTCGGTGCGTACACATCGCACCTTGCACCTAAAACGGTCAATTTGTGAACGGACTGTAGATAACCAATCCATGTCCAAGATGACATCGTAAGGCCTCGACGCCGCTACAAGAAGATCCCAGCCGAAGCTCTCGCCTCCTAGAGTAATCTCACACTACTATCACCAGAGCTTAATCATCGAGTCTGCTCCCGTAGGAGTCTCTAGCCGTAAGGATCGAGCCAACAGCTCTGTCGGAATCTCCGAGCTCCGAACAAGGGCAGTGGCTATGAAAGAGTGACTCGCTCCTGTGTATATAAGAACTGCAGCAAGGTTGGAATAGACACAGATCATACCTCGAATCATCTCAGGTGCTCTGTGGTCGTAGTCCTCCGCTGCCTGGAGTTGTGCCTGTCTCTACCCGCCATCTCCCTGTGGTCGGGGTGGACCTCATGGTGGTGGTGGTGGTAGAGCCTCAAAGCGTCGCCCACCACCTACTGCTAGGCCAGCTCCTATGCCTCATCTGCCTCCTCCCTACGGACCGCCACGGTCGACCCTCTGCCTCTGCCTGGGTGGCCCCTCAACCATTTGCTGCTCCTCGGCACGGTGGGTCGGGCAGTCACGAGCCACGTGACCCTGTCCGCCACATGTGTAGCACTGCCTGTCTCTCGAAAGACTGGCTCCACACTTTGTGCCCCGTACTGTTGAGCCAGTGTCTTGTCGTCGTCTACGTGAGGGTCTGGTCTGCCTGGACCCCTGAGTCATCTGTCGATTGCCTGCTGCGGAAGACTCTGCTACGTTCCGTCCCGCGGTAGGTCTCACCGTTGGAGAAGTCTCAGAAAGAAAGCTCTTGATCAAAAGGGAACGCTCCAGTACTCCTGCCTGAGTCGGAATGCTGAGGGAGATCATCGATGCCCTGATCTCATGTCTCAATCCCTGCTCAAAGGTCCGGGCCTAGAAGAATGGGTACCGTACCATGTTGGTCGAGTAGCGCGAGAGATCGGTAAATCTTGCCGAGTACGGGGCCACCGTCAAGCTGCCCTGCCGCAGCTGAAGAAGCTCCTGGATGCGCACCTCACGGAGGGTGGTTGGGACAAACTCTGAGTGGAAGAGGCCCTCAAAGTCTGTCCAGAGGAGAGATGCTTCATCGTGCACCTGGAGCATCAAGCTCCCCCATCGGCCCACTGCTGCGTGGAGTAGGCTCGCCGCGAGGATCACCATGAGGTCTGCTGGTGTCCTCACTGGCCTGAAAACTCACACCACTGCCTCCAGCCAGTCCTCGGCTACCTAGGGGTCCGTCTCCCTGCGGAACCTGGGCGGTCGCTGGCGCTGGAACTCATGCAGTGCACTAAGGAAACGTGCATCGTCAGCGGCTGGGGCTGGAAGCATCGGTGGCTCGGCGGGTAGATGTACCGTTGGTGCCTCTGTTGTAAAAGGTCCATGTACCGAGGCCTCGTTGCTCGGTGGGCTGTCATCGTGTACAACTCTCGGAACCCTAGCTGGCTACCGTCGTGGGGCCATCCTGAAAAGAAACAGGTGCGCCACAGTCAGAATAGTATACCTGGTGAGCTGACATCAAGTAATCACCAAGAAAACTTGTAACACACATTCAATCAATGTTTTCGTGCATTAAGTCGGAAATCAGAAGTTAGGGTTCGGGTGTACGGATACGTCGGCCGCCACACCAACACTGGACTCCCTAGACTGATAACCACACCCAATATGCTAAACACTATTGCTTCACATAGAAAAAGGATCAGAGTCCCAAGCTCTGTGGTAGAACCGAACTCCTCTGATACCAATTTGTCACGACCCGTCCTCGGGGCCCGTGCCGTGACTACCCCAAGCCCGCCTTCCATAGGCCAGGGGATGGAGACTAGCACCAAGGCGTAAATCCCGGAAAAAAAGGAAGGCATTGCCTTTGTAAAGTAACCAACAAACACCACAGAGTAAGCAGGCAGAAGTAAACACTATGTAAAAACTAGTACAACCGTAAGTGCGGAAGGTAAGTGGGCCAGAATACAAACCCAAACTGAAAGTAAAGTACAACTCGAAAGGTGAAAACAAAAACTGAAAAGTAAAGCTGCAACGTCGAGCCGTCCACTGGAAGTCCCACCTGAAGGGTGGGTACAGATAGCCTCCACAGCCCCTTGTTCCAGCCGTCCGCTCCGAGTACACCCCGCCCAGTGGTCCACCTCCAGGTACCATCCTGCTCCGCCAACCTCGACCACGATCAGTGTTGTCCTTCATCTGCAACCAACACAACGTAGTGCGGGAATAGCCCGTGTAGGGGTGAGTATAAGCTACTCAGTAGGGACCCCGAGACCCCCGTAGGTCTCCCAGAATCCACAAAGGATAAACCACAAAGGAAAGATACAATCATGAAATAACATCCGACACGGCTTATGTATATGCCCATACATATACCTAAGTCATCAATTCTCGCTCGGCTCCAACATTCGAGCTCAAGTATAACCCATTCCACCCAGGAAAGAAAAACGTAAATCCACACAGGATAGCACAACACAATACACAAAGGAAATAAATAGAATTCAACTCACACAGGTATACTTCTTCATATGACGATAAATATGACCAGATATTGCCACTGATTCATCTAAGCCGTCGGACCCACAAAGGATCGATAGGTACAAACCCCCACAATGACCCACAAAGGATCGGACCCATAAAGGATCGATAGGTTACTAACCCCCGCAATGACCCACAAAAGATCGGACCCACACAGGATCGATAGGTAACTAACCCCCGCAATGACCCACAAAGGATCGGACCCACACATGATCGATATGTAACTAACCCTCGCAATGTCCCACAAAGGATCGGACCCACACAGGATCTGTAGGCGCTGGCCCACACATGACCGTTGAGTGCTGACCCACACAGGATCGGACCCACACAGGATCAGTAGCACTGACCCACAAAGGATCGCTGAGTGCTGTAGTCTTCACCGTCGAATCCACTGAAGATCTCTGCATAGTCGTCGTCGTCACAGTAGCAGTCGCAGCCAGCTCTAGGGTTCCCGCACACAGCAAGCTCGTTCGGGAGGGTCCGCTCCATGAGCCGAGAGGCTGATACATCAACTGACACATAGTCCAGAGTTGATGTATCCAAAAGTTCTGTATCGTAAACAAGAACTCAATGTCGCAGACGGCGCGTCAATCGGACGCCTGGTCTGAGTGTTATTGGCTTTTTCGTCCTAGGGGCCCGGTTGAATTTTAAGGAAAGACCAACCCGACTGTACTCCACCTGCATCCAAACCTTGGGCGGAGTAAGCCAAAAGATCTGTCTCACTTAGAAGAATACAACAAAGTCGACGACACGTCAATCGGACGTCCGAAGCTCAGGATATGAGCATTTCTGCTCCGAGGGCCTGGTTGGTTTCGTGTACGAACCAACCCGACCAAACCCAAAGTATTCCGAAACCTTGAGTCTGATATACGGAAACGACCGTCTCGATCAAAGGATTGCATCTCCGCTGACAGTGCGTCATTCGGAGGCTCGTAGCTCAGGTTATGAGCAAAAGACCGAAAAGGTCCGGAAACGGGGGGTCTGGGCCCAGACCGACCCGGCCCAAACCCCCCCCCCCCCCCGGGTCAGCCCGACCCGGGTCCGACCCGGTTGGGCGTGACCCGGCCGGCGGGTCGGCTCGGCTCGGCTCGGCCGAGCAAGGGAAGCCGCGGGGCGTGTTTTCCCCGCGGAAAGAGGAGCTGCGGCCCCGCGTGGGGCCGCGCTTGGTCAGCAGACGCGGCAGAGCCGCGTCCCGTGTCTCGCCAGACCCGCGCGGTCGCGGTTCTGGTCGGTCTCCGCCGCCACGGCTTCAGCCGCCAGTGGAGTCCGCGGGCCACCGGAGTTGCTCCGGTGGTCTGATTCCATTTCTGTCTGCGCCGTAGCTCCTCCCGGGTCCCGTTCTTCACTGCGGAATCAACAAATCGTCTTTGTGACCCGTTTTGTCGTCTTTCGCCGTTCCTCACACCAAGAACAAAGGGCCGTGGGTTCGGACTTGTTCATTGGTCCGCACCCACCGCATTAGCGGTTTGAAACAACACCATAAAATCCCAGCAATTGATGATCCACGGCCCATAAAAATAATCCGCAGACCAACTTGTGAATTAGTAGGTCCGCGTTCTTGCCTTGGAGGAAAACAAAAATGGGTAAAACATTTTCAAAACGACCCCTACCTCGTAGCTGTCGTTGGACGAGCGCGAGTACGTCGCGGAATTGACTGTTGCGGTAGGAGGTGATCGTCGTGTCACGGAAGGGCGTCGCGCCATCGCGGAAGGGAGTCGTGTCGACGATCTCAACGGACGATCGAAGATTTGTCGCGGAAGAAGCGTCGCAGAGGGAGAATCGTCGGCGTCACGTCATCGATCTCCAGGGGGCCTGGCGTTCTTCATCTCCCTTCGTCGGAGGTCGGTGTTCTTCGCGTTCTTCAGGTTTTTCGCATTATTCGTGAAGGAGGAGAATGATCTTTAGAGATTCTCCAAAGGTTCAACAAAACATTCAAGAAGAAGGTGTGTTGGCCTTATTTTATTAACATTCCTACAAATTGAAAACGTGTTAAGAAACGAACAAAATTAATTCATAGAATTAATTTCAACGAATAAGCTGCCCAATTAAAAAGATCATTTAAGAGTTTAGAAAACGCGTCAATTGGCTTTCATTTAAAAGGGGTTTTCGCGGGTGCATTACTTAGCGGAAAAGAACAGTGGGGCTTGTGCGGTCCCCACCTCACAAATATCCTACCAAGATGGTAGGATATTTTGAATTTCACCCTATTCTCTTTAACTCAGCTTAAGAAGCTTTAAGTGGCTCTAAGCGGCTTTAAGTGAAATAAAATAAAGTTTGTCGTACACATTATTTTATTTCTTAACTTAAATCCCAAAAATTAAAAACCACACCCGAGAAAATGCAACACTGGAAGAGGTGTTTCTAAGCAATTATCGGCGCTGCGATTCCATCGGTGCCCTTGGAATTCAATTCCGAGCACCGGTTCAAAAGTTATAAAAACCCGCTCGTCCATTCACTGAACGTACCAGAGCCAAAATTCGGAAAATGATTCTGGGCACACCGGGCCTCGGAATCAGGTGCCGTCTGAAACTGCGTTCTTGTAAAATTTCAAAGAAAATTATGAAAAAAACATTTTCTTCAAATTTACGGGTCTTTACAACCTGCCACCTCAACCTCTTATTCTGTTGTTTGACAAATAATATCTGATCATAATCAAACTCTATTTCCACCTTCTGCGCACAACGAAAAAGTTTTTCATAACTTTTGAACTCATGAGAAGATAATTCCCTTCGATACCTTGGATTTCATCCAGAGTAAAAACGGTTGATTTTTCTATCAAGATCTCTTTTGAAGTTTGGAGAATATGTTTCCAGTCGAGTGAATTTTTCTTCATAAGCAGCCACTGAGTCATCCTCCTGGCTCAATTCTAGGAATTGTTTTTCCAACCTAAGTCAAACCAACTTAGGAAAATATTTCTCAATAAACATACCTTTAAATTCATCCCAAACCAGAGCATCATTCTCCTCACTATCCCTGATATTTTTCACCATTGACCACCACTAATCAGCTTCACCTTCAAAATAATAGACATTGAGAATAACCTTTTGATGTTCTGAACAACCCATGACATCGAAAATCTTTTCATGTTCTTTAATCCACCCTTCTAAAATCACATGGTCATATGATCCTCTGAATGATGGGGGATGTTGCCTCATGAAATGATCCAGTACTGACATGTTCTCCAATGGTTGATCTGGCTGATCTCGTACATGGATGTCACCACCATTTATATCCAGAGACAACTAAAACATCAATGCAAAAAACTGTTCAGTTCCGATTCCATTCATCTCATGATGCTGATTTGGAAGGTTGTCTTCCTTCTGATGTCGTCCCAAAATAGCTGCCCTATTTCCTCAATGAAACATTATTATGAACACAGAAATATCTTAGTCAAAGCAACATGGAAATCTATAAATTCTATATGATTTCATTATTAACATAAATTACTTTATGGATATAAATTTAACAGTACCCTAAATCCTAAAGATATCTAAACCGACCTTTGATACCAACTATAAGGACTCGTCCTTAAACATTACATTATACTGAATTAAATGAATAATTCGCGTTGAGGATCTTTTCAGGTTTATATTTTTATAGATTTAGGACATAACTATTAAATCTCAAAAGATTACAAGGTAGACACTTCTACACAATTTCCATTTTTTCATAAAATAAAAACTCTTAAAAAAAGTCATGTCTAGTTCCATGTTTTAGACAACATGACTTTTCATTGATCCCATCCTTGACCCTATTCATCTTTAAGTCCTGTGAAAAAATTTCAAAACTGGGGATGAGCATAAAAAGCTCAGTAAGGGTTATAAAACAAACAATGAAAACATTTGTTCTTAAATACTTACAAATCATAAAATATTTTACTTAGCTCCTGAAATCATAAGATTTATGAAAGTCACATAGAAATCATAAAACATAAATGTAACTTCTGGCATCCATATCATACATAAATTGTAACTATCACAACTACACAGGGAGTTACTTTGGAATACCCATCACAGTATATTCCTAAAATCTCTTAGGAGAAACCTTCACGTTTACCTCCATCATGTTACGCAATGGATTGGAGAGCTATATTAGGCCCACGTGCTATAGGTTTATCATGGAACAACCCATATATGTATATAATGCCAAATAACCATAACATGATCATAACACATAACATAAGCATAAAGGAATGATTAAATTTCCACATTGCAATAACAAAATATCATTTCAAGACATTGAAATAATAAAACCAATCTCAAATTCATTTTCAATACCAAAATACATAAAAAGAGTATGTGGTATTTTTTTTCCTTTTAAAAACATTGCGGCTTGTTATGGAATCCAATGATCAAATAATACTCGCGGCGGCGGAAAGGTCGTTGTCACCGCTTATGTAAAAAAACATTCCTTTTTGTCGTTTATTAAAAAGATTCATATAAAAATATTCAATTTGAATGAAATGAAATGTAAAAGTGGTTTATACACTATATAAATTAATGTCATGTATAAAAGTAAATATGCCTCAATGAAAGGATATTGAGATGAAGTCCCTTACCTCGCGTCCGACATGACTCGATCATTCTTTAATCTCCTGAATAAAAAAGTAATGTAAATTTCTACTTGCTTAATAACCTTTTTCACGTTTATTATTCCTTTTTATATCACTTATTACCATGTTATAAACATTATTTAATCATTTATGTTAATAATGTTCATTTTGTCAATATTTAGTACTTGAGTAAAAAATTTACTTCTTATAATAACATGTTGTTCATGTGGTCAAAGGTTCATTATATACAGAATTATATTAATTATTTGGATATCATAAATATCATATATATCCAGAATATAGATGTATTTATAATAGTACATAACATTTAGATGTATGAAATGAAATGCACCGTTCATGGAGACGGTAAGCCGTATGTATGAATGAATGCTACTTCCATTTATATTTCATATTTAATTGAATTAAAACATAATGGTACATAGTAGTATTATAATTAGAGAATGGTATCATATATAATATGATTAAATCTATCCTTTATATGTAACACATATGGTATGAAAGAGTCATATCACTTTACAGGGGTGGTAGTCCGCACTTCTTCAAATGAGATTATCGTGTATACCCATAATAGAAACCATAAAGTAATGATATAAAAGGAAATTACAGAAGTATAAAGAAATCATAAACATAATATATATCATATATAAATGCAGTTCCATCATAATGACCACCATGAGAGGCGGTATGAGATAATCAAACAATCATCGTTTCGTGAGGCGTTAGTTTTCCATCCACAGAAACAATATGTTCATCATCCATTATATGGAGCTGTGTGTAAATGTAGTTCGAATACTTATCATAAAAACATACTAGTTTATTAAGGATACTGTTTTTGTTACAAAATAATGGAATAAAAAGAGTTTAGGGGTTGTAGAAGTAAAACAAGAGAAAACAATTTAAGGAAAACTGTTACCTTTAATTTGGGTAACTCTATTTGGTTTGAACCAAAGGACATCTTGAAATGCCTTCGGCCTAAGTTAAGGCTTCTAGGAGGAGTAGAGGGATGTAGGTAGCTTAATTGGACATAGTTTGGACTTTCCAAATGGCTTTAGTGGTGTGAGGAATTGGTTATAAATGGTCTTCTTTTATAAAGGGGAGGAGGGGCTCTTTAGGAAAGTGAGAAAATATTATTTTATTATATAATGATATTCGGTTTCTAATGGTCCAAAATAATTATGGTTGAAGATAAGATAACTCATATTCGAAATAAAATCATCCAATAATAATTGTACATGCTTTGGATAATATTTTAATCATTATAATCTTATTTATTTAAATCATTTGTTAATGAGGTAAATACTGCCTCATTATTGTGTCACAAATAATTTAATATATATGATGTATAAAAATTATAAAACAAATACCATGATGTATGAAATCTTTTTATATTTCTAATAAATATTTCTAGTATAAATTAATATTTATATAACCCCTTCTGAAAATTCATTTACTAAAAGGTATTTGCTTTTGTCATTTTTGACTTTTCATTATGTTAATTAATCTAAATTGTCATTTTCACTCCCAAGTGGCTCAATGGGGTCCACAATCGACCCAAAGATTCCGATTCTCGGCCAATACTCATCCAATAATGTTAGGACAAGTGTTAAGGTAATTTTGAATTAATATAATATTTTTTTAACTTTGAATTACCCTATTTACCTTTAACTGCGGTAAAAAAAAGTCAAAAGTTACTATTCAACAAAAATTATTTTCAACTTATTGAACCACATTTAACTTCTTGATAACAACCATTTATATTGGATTATCAAAATTCAATTCACAGAAGTGGTAAAATTTCATTTAAATGAAAAGGTCAGGTTTTTAACTACCATTAAGTGGTTTCACTACTCATCAAATATTTAAGATTTTCAAAAAAATACAAAAAATTCAGCCCAAGCATTATTTGATATTATGAAATAAAAAATGATTTATATTTTTTCAAATTCAAAACATAAATGTTTTATTAATTAATTTTAAAATTAATTCCCGTTGTTAAAATAAATAGCGTGTTTTAAGAAACAATAACTATCAAAATATTGATACATGTTTATGTCCAATTTCAAAGTGAAATTAATTCTGATGACCAACATTGGATTAAGTGGTAAAAATATATCATAATTTCACTTAAAAACTATCTAAAAAGATAATCTAACCATAAAAATAATTTATATTAATAGGCACTTTTGTATTAAAATACAATATTTTTCAATATTAATTAAAAAAATGAACTTTATCGGAAAAATCCCAAAAATTTACACAAATAAATTTTTATGTCCCCATTAAAAAGAAGGATTTTATTTGGTCTTATTGAATGTATTAAAGTAACAAAAACTCGAATTACAGAGGGTTCTCCCTTAAAATGTGGTAAATCGTATTTTAAATGTAAATTATGCTTAAAATTAGATTCATTCATATTTTAAGCCTCTAACTTTTTATTGGATAAATTTAAATACATTTAACAAACATGAATAAAAATATTGTAGTTATTTATGTTCATTCCCACCAATATAATACTTATGAGTTTACTACCAATTAAAATAATAATTTTATATTATTAGTGTGCAACGTAAGATTCCAAAGAAACTCGTTGTTGCGTATCGGGTACGCTATCTAACATATCCACCCCTTTAAAATAAAATTAATATTTAATTCATAACTATTAATAAATGTGAAATAAGTCTTATTCTTTATTTACCTGGGATGTTACAGAGTGTCCCAAGCGTCATGGAAATATATCTATGATATAATATAGGGTTCAAGGTAAAGATTATGATGTTATTACAGTTGATGCAGAATAAATAATGCATATGTGTTTTTAGATTCATGAACTATGTTATGTTATTTTTGTTATAATAATTATGATATATATAATTATTTTACTAAAATACTATTTCATTAAGTTTTTGAGGTTGTATGATTAATGTTACAAGTGAAAATAGTTTCAGTAGAAAGTTAATGTTTTTAAAAAACACATGATTGTGTGAATTAAAACCCTTAATATATTGTTGATGTTGAGATAATGATGAAGAAATGATTAGTACAGATATGGAATGACTAACATAGCACTAATTATTTACTTTTTGAGAAATGGTCTGTGATATCATCGATGGAATTTAGAACACTTTTGGATTTATAGAATATATTTAATAACATGTATCTTACTTAAGGAATATTGAAGAATTCATGTTTCCTATATGGATTGTCTAGTAATTCTTGTTATTACAATATTTATAGAGGATACATGATGAAGTTATTCACATGTTTTCAATGTCAAAATTTAGAGCTTCTTTATGTTGATTAAGGGTTAATGATATGATCATCATGGAAATTCATATACATTCGTTATAATGTGTTGAATAATTATATTTTGGAATGGTTAACCATTTATGAAATGGATTAATATAATATTTTTATAATATTTTAGAAGTTAATGTATTACATCACCATATGGAATATATTATGTTATGTGGTGATGTATAGATAGTTCACAGTGCAATCAATGGATGATATTGTAAACAGAAACCTATATTTATAATGTTATAGTGTGGAATAATTCTTCAACTCAAGGAAAATTTACATAAATCATATTTTTACCTATTATCACAATAATTGATACTATTGTTGAATTTTTTATAGTAGTTTAGTGTTTTGTAATAATTATCATTTATCTGAACAGGTTCTCTATCACGTACCATCATAACTTCGTAGATAATTTTTTCTTCCATGTCTTGGATTTTACTTTCAACTAATGTCACCCCATTTTTAAGAATATTTTTTTGTGGTTATAACCACATTTTCCATAAACTATTTTTATGTGGATATTTTATTAACCCTGTTTCCAATGTGGGATTACCATGAGGGAATTTTCAAGCATCACCAATTATCATGTGATGTGAAATTTTGAATTGCGATGATGAAATGCTATTAAATGTGGAATAATGTAACACCCCAAGAATTTTAAAATATATTTAATATAGAATGAAAAAAACTAAGTCACTATAAAACAACACCTTATTATAAAATAACCAAAAACAATTAACTTTTCCACATATGTAATTTGAGTTTTGAAAAATAAACACACATAGTTGTGTTCAGAAATATATTTAGGGCCTGATATAACAAATATTATTTTTGATGAATAGTAAAATATGATTATGAATATTAACATATCATTTTGAATAGTAATATACCCTTATTGATAGTATTAAATAGAAATGAATATTATTTCAGCCAAAAAAATAAAAAACTCAACCATAAATGTATAAATACAATTTAGACATCTTATATGTGAAAAAATGATCATAGTATATGAATTGGAATTCTTGTCATAAATATTTTAATTAAATTTTTTTACTAATATCATAATTTAAAATAGAAATATATTTTCATAAAAAGTATTTATAAATTTTTAGTTTATTGTCATATGGTAAAAGGGTAATTATATGAGACCTTGATTAATTTCTCAATGTGTTATTAAACAGGTTATTTTTTTAAAGTAGTTTTTTTTGGAAAAAAATATGATTTTATTTAAAAATTAAATTAAAAATAATTAAAAAATTATTTCCAAAAAATAGATTTCATTTATTTATTCTACACATCACAAAATGTTTGTGATGATGTTTTGGGATTTTTCAAAAATACATAAATTTTTTGTGAATAGTAAAAATACTCTTTTGAGTTTTGGGTATAGTTAATGACATCATAATGATGTAATAATTATTATTAAATTATTTATAACTTTATTATAGTATAATATGACATTTTTTCCATATGTAGAATACCATGGGATAATACCATGGGAAATCCAATGGTTTTTCAAAACCCAATAATGAGGTGTCCTTTGAAATTAATAAAAATCGTCTTCTTCTTTACAATAAAAACCCACACCTTACTTCATTTTCATTGATTACATACTCACCTTCTCTGAATATATTGTAGTTTTACCTCCCTATTATTCCTCCCTAGGAGCCCTCAAGCCCCCAAGGTCCCAACATTCATGTTTTAGGAGTTTCTCAACAAGGTAAGGGAATCTACCACCCTTATATTTTTCAAGATATAATTTTAGGTTATTATTTTTTATTTCAATTGTATTATGTTGGGATATGTTATTACATTTCCCAAATTCTATACATAGTTTTATATAATTATGAGATAAACCGTTTTCATATATCAATATATTTTATGAAATTTTAAGCGACACTGTTAGGCTGGCCAATTATCGTAAGGGATCTCTCAACATTTCTTTTATTTTAAAGTTCCATTATTTTCACATTCTTTACTCACATCCTTTAATAAAAACTATGTTATGAAATTAGTACCTTATATTTACAATAATGTTTTCATAAAAATTTAATATCTCTTCACTATTTCATCTTTCCCATTCTTTTATAATAAAAATAAATCCACTATCCAAGATGTGTTAATTTACCACATTTAAGGACGATGGGTTTTAAATTTTTAATACCATCATTAATTTTGGTTAGGAAACCATTCATATGTTTGAACCAGATTATGATATATGTTTTATACCTCATCTGTGGTTTTGGAATAATTTTTTATTCATTTTTTGAGTTATAAATACAAATGAGTTTGTTAGGTTCAAAAACTGGAAATTATCCCAAATGGTTATCATTAAATAATTTATATAATGATTCGTTTTCACTCAAATTAACCAAATGAAATATAAAATAATTTAACAGTATAGATGTTAACTGATAACATATAAATTCAATTTTTTACATCCAACCTCATTTTACCTGATTCTCCTTTCAAGTATATAATTATACCGATCATGAAACAAATGGATCCAAACAATGAAATTGAACCTCTTAACCCCTCAAATAAGACTTAACTAAACATAATAAGGTTATAATAAATCAATTTCATTTATATAAGGGTTTAGAAATATTAATTAATTAATTATATTTGTTTATACAAGACATAAATACCAAGTGAATAACACTATCATACATAAGGTAAGGGGTTCTTTTATCTCATTCCAATTTTTGTGAGACTTTCCATTTTCACTTATTATACTTGTGAACTATTTGTATATACTACAAATTGATGTTACATATCATGAATTTATTTATTTTTGGATTTAAAATGTATCATTTATGATTATTAATTTTTGGTCATACAATTCAATTCATTACAATATATTATTTATATTCTACTCGAACCTCATTTTTCATTATGGTTGCTCTTATTCTATAATCACCACAATGAAATTCATATTTATTCTAGTTTATGAATCATTAATTCTATGTTAATTTTATCTATATGTTTTAATAATCAGATTCATTATTTATTTAATGTGTAGTCATATGTTTTATAAGTATTTTTCCAAAATTATTCTCAAAATACAATCGGGATTCAAGGAACTTGTCGAATTGTTTCAAATTTTTATGTTCACTCTTTAATCTATTTTAGTACATAATTATATTTATATAATCTATAATTTTAACATTAAAAGGATATTATGGTTCATTTCAGGTTTTATAGATGACAAAATTCCTTTACACTATAAAATACTTTGGTATCTTCCACAAACAACACTAAATTGTTTTATTTCTAAAGCATCATTAAAAAAATATTTTATATTATTTCCCCTCAATAATAATTTATTTAAAACTAAAATATAATATCAATAACATTCCATTTTATTTTTTTGTGATTTACATGTTTATAATCTGATTTGATGAAAAAATAATAATCATTTTCTAATAAAACCCATCATTCCAAACTAAAAATGATTTTTCTCATATCATATTACCATTTATGAGATATATGCACTGTTCACCACATATTTATTTTGTTTTGTGAATTTATTGTCGTTTTTTATAACATATTAAGAGTCTACTTATTTTCATGATATTATATGGGATTATGATTTGAATGTTGGAAAGTGGAATGTGCCACATTCAAATGTTGATCGATTATTTCCTCATGTACTTTTCAATGATATCAATTAATAGTATCATTATCAATGTAAAAATCCATGCTGAATCTGGTACATTATTGAGGTTTATCTCCTATTATATCATACACCATGTTTTATTGAATAGTGTATGATTAGTTTGAATGTGGATGTTCTATCTCGAAACCATTCCCCAGATTACATCGAATAGTTAGTGTTTATGATTAATGATTGGGGGATGTTATTTACAATTCATATGTCAGTTTCAGTATGAAGGTGTATATTGTTTATGATTATCCAAATTAGTAATATGAAGTAATTTGACATATTAAGTGTTGTTTGGTGCCTACTATATCCCTACAGTGCATTAGTATGTTTCATGAGTCAAACTGTGGTCTTAGTATGAGGCCAGGTCAAAAGGGATATTTATGATCTCCATATGAGGCCTTGAAAATATGGTTATTATGTCCCGCATGATGAATTACCTTGTTTTGAAACTAGAAAATGATTGTTCACATGATTTTTTAACTAGTATATTAACAATGGTTATGATTTATTATAGAAATATCTATTTATCTAATATTCCTTCCATATTATGTTAATGTTTGTTTCTTAAGGCATTTTTTAGTTATTCACCATGCCTATAATTTATGATTATGATATCACCATCTATATTTATTGCCCTTACTGTGTATCTGAGATCACTAATTTTTTATTTTTTATTTTCCCAGGAAATAAAGAGGATTATTATGGTTGACCATCAGGGAGAATATTAGAGTTTTGGATGTTCCCATTAAAATATATATGTTACATTTCATTTCATGTTGTAATATTGAACCAATGTATGTATATTGTTTCCCAACACTGCTAAACTGCTCAGTGCATCAAGATTTTATTCCTTGCATTCATGCCAATGTTTTAAAGTAATGCACCAGCTCCGAGCTACTGGGGTTGGGGCATTAAATTTGACCTAATTATATCTAAAAAATTTAAACATTATAACAATTAAAAAAAATAAAAAAATAAAATTATGGTTACTGAATTTCAAAAATAAATCAACATTATTCCTCATTATAAATTTTTTCTGCACATAATTATCACATGATAAATATGTCAAGACCATAGTCATATATTCTCCTGGAGCATGGAAATTTCTAAAATTACCATAAAAACTCAATGAAAACATTTATTCATCTTTATTAATTAAATAAAAGCATAGATTATTTATCATATTCCGAAGATCAATTAATGTTGTATACTCCTTAAATGATATCATTAGCCACATTATAATAAAATCATTTAGTAGTTATCTGATCCTAAATACAGTCCAATTTACAGTATACATGTCAATAATCTCTTTGTCCAAACTAAATATCATTTTAAAAACCTTAAAAATATTTGAACTATTATTTTCCTTTAAGCATGTTTTTCTATAAAATATTACATTTCCAATAAATCACTTTTCTATGTCATTAGTACTATAGATCATATTATATTATATCCTTAATGGAAAACTTTTTCAAAATATTCCGTTTATATTTCAGGACTTATATAACTTAATTATTTCATTTTAATACATTAACCCTTTAATCAACCCACTTTCTTCTAAAAACCTAAACTATGATTCAATATCTTATTCCATAACACCTCTGTCATTTAAAAGGAGTTTATTGTATATTAATTGTTAAAGAAAAAATAATTGGACATGAAAAATTTATTGTTCTATTTATTAGGACCCCCTTAAGAAATCGAGTGGAATAATACCTATAATATCAAAATTTAAAAAATTCAATATTCGATGATACCATAAATTAACCATTATTAAAATCTACTACATTAACCAAAAATTCCATTTTTGACATTTTATTTAATTTATTTTTGTCTTTATTTTCACCACACACAAAATCTTCTTCCACCTCTAAGACATTAACTTGAGTCCTTACCTTGTTCTGGACTTATAGGAAAATTATTTTTCGATCCTCCATTATTTACACTAAAAGTTCAATAAGTTATCCATATCATTATCATCATTCATGATCCCAAGAGTAGTTTAAGGTGCACATTGTTAATAATTTTACAAAATAACTATTTAATAATAATTACAACATCGTTCAGTCTAGTAATCAACCAATTATGTTTTTCATCATTATATTTTCCATCACATTTAATGTTAAACTTGATCCTATGGGGTCATTCAATTGATTGCGACCAAAAAATCATAGCGTGAGCAACAATAATCACTGTAGAAAACAACATAATCATAATATCACATATAGGATGTCTAAATAATATCCCCTTTATTTTATATATATGACACATTAGGATTTTCCATCTTAATCCTTGATCATCATCTATTTAAATCATTTATGGTGGTTTGTAAAGAGAATATGAATTTCTATATCATATCCACAAGTAGTTTCAAACCTCATGTGTTAAATGACCCCTTCTCATGCACAAGGTGAAGATAACGTCCATCTCGATGTTCCCTTTTTATTGTAATTACCCCAATGTTACCTTTTCCAGATCCATAACCAGTTTTAGTATCACGACATGGATGTATTTCATTGAAACAACATGTTATATCCTTTATCACAATTCCATGAGATTTTATTATACTTTGACTCATCCATATATTTCCCATAGAGACATCCCTGGAAATATCATTAGAAAATCCTGAGGAATGCCATTATTTTTTTCACATCATAGTTTCCAAAGGATAACATAATTAGTCCTCTGATAAAATCTATGGTGACATATTGTTTTTATATAATTAAATTACATATTTTTAGATGAATATTTTGTTGATCAAGTGTTGCTTTCAACAATACATAATTTTATTATTAATAAGGGGGATATATTTTAGAACAATACTCTTTCTCTTTGTGATGATTTTTAAGATCACAAATAACCTTATTTTTTATTTTAACGATTTTACATTAATTTTATTTCATGAATTTTATAATCATTTTATTATTATTTAAGGAAGAAATATTTATGTATTTGAATAGTGAGAATTAATTTCTAAAGTATTTGGAAATCGTTTTTAGCGTGTACTGGAAACACTGTTCATACCATACGTTAAGAAGTGTAGCGTAAGGATGGAATGTGATGTTTACTATATGAGATATCAGAAAATTATGGTTAAAAAATCATACATTATTTGAAAAGTATGATGGATGAATCTTTACGTTTGGAAGGACCCTTATGTTTGAATGTAACCTTACGTTTGGAAGGAACCTTATGTTTGGAAGGAACCTTACGTTTGGAAGGAACCTTACATTTGGGAAATCATCAAAGTATGGAAGAAGACCATTTACATATGTATGGAATGATAAGTTTGTTTCTTAAAAGTATTTTTCGTCAACCACACTTTTGTGAACAACCATACATTTGAATACTAAGGATTAATGTATGGTTCATCAACCTTACTTTTATGAACTACTATTCATTTCATTGGAAAGTATGGATTATATACCATACGTTTGAGAGATGAAGAAAAACGTCTGAGATTAACCATACGTTGTGAACCTTACATTCATAGAATGTGTGATATGCAGTTCGACCCTACGTTTGACGTCATATGTTTAAATTTTGACATTATTAAAGTTACAGTGCTTATACAGATTATCAAGATGATTTCAAGCTAGATTAAAATCACAAATTTAAAGATAGTCTTTGAATGATTTAAATACGTTTATCTGTGATTCAAAGGATCAATTTAAGAATATCATTTCATACCAAATTTTTTGGGGAGTTACGATAGATCTACTATTCAAACTTTTGAATATTGAGAATCAAAATGCTACTTTTATGGATCCTAATTTTTAGAAGAAGTAATCATTTTTATTATATATATTTTAAAAAATATAGACGTGATATACAGATATACAATATTCAATAACTATTGATCGAAGAAAAATATACTGAAGAGGAAAATAGAGTCAATCATGATCTAAATATATTTGGTTATGTAGAGTGATAATGTAATTTTTTCTAGAAAATGATTCTTAACTGGTGATTTATTGGTCTAAATCGAATATCATTTAGTGAATAAATACCTATTGAAGTTGAGAATGACATTTTAAGATATATTTCAACTATATCATCTCAGAACTACTTTTACCTTAAGATAATTATATCTAAAGACTAAGATCCATCTACTGCCAATTGCTTGTTGTTGCAATTATGAAGTGCAACTGGGAAATGTATTTTAACTTAACAAAATAATCTTTTATATTGAGTAACCAGATTTTTGTACTAAGCTGTGTATTCAGTTCTGTGTATGAACCAGAAGGCTCTATTTAGACTTATGTTTTTAAAGGTGTCAACTGCCTGTACTCAGTTGTGGAGTGGTCTGTTGATAAGAGAACCCTATAGTGAAAATCACCACGTTCTTGGAGTAGAGCATTGGTGGAGTGAACTTGGGTTATTCTGTTACCTGAACAAATATACATCATGTGTCCTATGCTATTTATATTTATGATGTTGAATCATTGATATAAAGATAAAAGGAAAAATCACAAACATTCTATGAAATTGAAAATGCACAATTCACCTCCCTCTTGTGCATTCCCATGGTCACAGCTCCATATTTCAATGGTGAGAATTATGGATGTTGGAAATCAAGAATAATAATATGTTTGAAAAACCATGGATATAGAGTCTACTCAAAATATTCACTCCTTATGAAATAGAAGAGAAACTTGAACATGGAGAGAATCGGTAGAGGCTTTGTATGATATGAATTCAATGGATATGAATGTAATCATATGAGGTCTTGGACCACAAGAGTTTAACATTGTATCTCACTGCCAAAGAACATATGAAATGTGGCAGAAAATTGTGGTTTCTTATGAAGGAACTGAAAATTTCAGAAAGATGAGGTATGCTACTTCCAAATTGAAATTCGGAACATTCAGGATATTTGAAGGAGAAAGCACCTCCCAAATAAATTGATGATTGACAGAGATTTTCTACAATATAAATTATTTGGGAGACCCAATCAAACAAGCTGGTCAAGATTTGAATGTACAAAGAGTGATTCCAACTCGATGGAATCGAATTACTACTACTATTTTACAATCATATCCTATAAAAGATTTAACAATGAGAGAGTTAATTGGAACTCTCATGATGTATGATTCTATGATGTAGGATAATGAAAATGAGCATAAAGTTCTAATCAAGAGAGAAGAAACTTCCTTAGAGGTGTCATCTCAAAGAAAAATCCAAAAGCTGAAGAAAAATAAAATAAAGGTGATATTAGAAAGTTCTGATTCCTCAAATTTAGATATAGAATTGGATCTTCTTGCCAGAAAATTAAGTATGTTTTATAGTAAGAATAAATGTTTTAGAAATTCTTTAAAAAAGGATGAAAAGGATATCAGATGCTATGAGTTCAAGAAGATGGGTCATATCATACCAGACTGTCCACAACTAAAGGAAGACAAAAAAATGATATTCATTAAGAGAAATGATTATGATCAGAAAAAGGGGAGGGAAATAAAAGCTACATGGAGTGTATCTGAAGATTCAAAGATATCATCAATGTTTGATTTAGAATAGTAGGAATCAAATCTGAAAGAGAATATGTGCTTTATGGTTGAAAATGATGTAGTATAATCTTATTATTCTTCTGACTCTAATTCTGAATCAAGATATTCAAATGAAAAACATGAAGGCTACTGAAAAATTACTGAAGAAAAATATGATTATTTATATAAAAATTAAAAGTATTTTAATAATATTCACATTGATTTTTTAAATGAAAGAGAAACAATGGTAAAAAAATATCAATAATTACTGGAAAAATATAACTCAATAAAAACAAACAATACAGATCATGAAGAAAAAATAAAAAGACTGCAAACTAAAGTATAAACATATAAAATTGCATCTATTATTTTTACAAAAGGAGAAAATATAGTGAAGGAAATTCTCTGAAATAATTTCATTAAAAAGGAAAGATATGGAATTGGTTGTAAAGGTGAATAACATAAACTGTACAATAATTACTTTGTGCCTAGTACCAGAAGATTATTCTGTAACTACTGTTGAAGAAAGGGTCATATATCTAAGAATTGTTATTAAAGGAAACCCCAGATATATGGAATAAATAAGACCTTTTTCTCAAAAAAATATATATGATTCTGTTGATTTTAGAATAACAAATCAAGTCTTGATTCCCAGATCCTTGCAGGCTTACACAATAGGACCCAACAAAATATGGGTACCAAGACAATCTATTTAAATGCCTTTGCAAGAATCTGGTGATAGAAACCAAATTTCCATATGGTATATGGACAGTGGCTGCTCCAGGCATATGAGAGGAAACTCATAGAACTTTAGATCTTTAACATAAAAAGATAGAGGACAGGTCACATTTTGTGACAATTACAAAGGTAACATTATTGGAATTGAAAGAGTTGGATATCTAGAAACAGTCTCAATCTACAAAGTACTTTATGTACAAATATTGATACACAATCTGATAAGTATCTCCCAACTCATTGATGATGGATATAGTGTTGATTTTTCTAACAAATATTGTTTTGTTTTCAAATATAAATTGATTAAATTTAGAGCACCTAGAACAGATAATATGTATACCATGGATTTAAATTCCTTGTGTAAACAACAAGTGAACTGCTTAACTTCCAAGATAAATGAATCTTGGATCTATCATAGAAAACAAAGACATTGCAATATATATGCTTTAAATAAGTTATCTAAGAAATAGGTAGTTTTTTATTTACCTAGTATCATGTTTGAAAGTGACATATTTTGTGATGTATGTCAACTTGGTATGCAGCGCAAATAATCCTTCAAATCAGTTAACAAAATTGGTACAACTAAACCTCTAGAAATCACGCATATTGATTTTTTTAGGCAATCAATGGTAGAAATCATGGTTGGTAAATTATATTTATATGTTTTAGAGGATGAATATTCTATATTTTCATGGATTTTCTTTCTAAAATATGAATATCAGGCTTTTACCATATTTGAATTTTTTTGAAAATCTGTTCAAAAAGGAAAAAGTTTTAAAATAAATTCATTAAGTGATCATGGTGGAGAATTTTAGAATCGCGAATTCAATTTCTTTTACTCAAAAATTGGTATTAAACACACCTTATCTACACCAAGAACACCACAACAAAATGGAATTGTTTAAAGATGAAATAGGACTATTCAAGAAATGTCGAGGAAAATGAAAAATGAATTTTGTATTCCAACCTATTTATGGGCTAAATCTATAAGTAAAACTTGTTATATAATGAAAAGAGATTTAGTAAGAACAGTTTTCAAAAAGACACCCTATGAACTCTTGAATAACAGAATGCCTATAGTAAATTACATTAATGTTTTTGTGTGCTAGTTTTATACCTAAAACACCAAGGACAGTCTTTGTATGTTTGATAGAAAATAAGATGAATGAATTTTATTACGATATTATGCAACATCCAAGGTTTATAGAGTTTTTAATAAAAAATTGAATATTTTTTGAAGATTATGTTAATGTGAAATTTGATGAATCAGATCCCTTTAAGAAAAGGAAATACCAAATTGATGAATCTGACTCTAATGAAAACATGATAAACGAGAACATTAAAAATGATTTTGAAAAAGACATAAATGAAATTATGTCTAGTTCAAGAAGAACATGACACTGAAGAATCTATAAGTATACTACCTAGATAATCAATAACCCTAAATAATCACCCTTTAGAAACTGTAATATGAGACTTAGACACAAGAATAAAAACTAGAGGGAACATAAGAAATCTTGTTGAGTTTTCTGTCTTTATATCACAATCAGATCCCAAAACTATCGATGATGCCTTAGTTGACAAGGTTGGATGATAGAAATTCAATAATAAATAAACCAGTTCAAAAGAAATGATGTTTTGAAATTAGTTGAAAGACCATAGAATTATCTCGTTATAGGAACGGAGTGAGTCTTTAGAAATAAACAAGGGGATCAAGGAATAATAACTTAAAATTAATAAATAATGGTAGCTAAATATAAAATCAAGAAGAAGGAATAGATTATGATGAGACCTTTGAACCTGTAGCTATATTAGAATCCATTAGAATCCTTTTAGCATATGCATCTCATATAAACATTAAATTTTTTCAGATGGATGTTAAGACTACCTTCTTAAATTGTTATTTATTAGAAGATGTATATGTTGAGCATTCTCCTGGTTTTGAAAAATCACAAAAACTAGATTTTGTTTTTAAACATACTAAATCACTTTATGGAATTAAACAAGCACCCAGACCATGGTATGAAAGATTATGTTATCTTGTTTTGAAAAATGATTTTACTATTTGAATGACAGATCCAACACTATTTATAAAATATATCAATAAAAATATTTTATTAGTTCAACTTTATGTTGACGATTTAAATTTTGGTTCAACAATTAAAAATATTTTTCTCGAGTTTTCAAATTTAAAGAAAAGTTTTTTGAAATGAGTATGATGGGAGAATTAATTTTATTTTTAAGACATCAAATTTTTTAAAATGTTTTTTGAAATGTTTTGAATCAAAGAAAATACATTACTAATATACTAAAGAAAATTGGACTTGAAAACAACAAGACATATACAAGTCTTATGTGTACTAATGTAAAACATGATTTGGATGAATCTGAAAATCAGTTGACAACAAGTTATGTAACGGTATGATTGGTTGTTTATTATATCTTACTACTAGTAGGCCAGATATAATGTATTCAGTATGTATTTGTGCAAGATTTCAATAAAATCCCAAAAAATCCCATTTAAATTATATTAAAAGAATTTTTAGATATTTAAAAGGAACTGTTTTTCAATCCCTCCATTATCCCAAAACATCTGATTTAAATTTAATTTCATATTCAGATGCATATTTGGAAGTTTTATATTAGATAGATAAAACCACCTCAAGAACATGTCACTCTTTTGGAAAATACTTAGTATCATGGTCTAATAAGAAACAACACTCAGTTTCCCTATCAATAGCTGAGGCAGAATATGTATGTACTGGCAGTTGTTATTGACATGTTTTGTGGATGAAAAACACTCTTATGGATTTTGGACTAAGTTTAAATAGTACACATATTTTATGGGATAAGAAAATTGCTCTAAATATTTCAAAAAATCCTATTAATCATTCTAAGACTATGCATATTGATATCAGTCCTCATTTTCTAAGAGAACATGTTCTTAAAAAAGATATATTCATAGAATTTGTATGTAATAAAATTCAATTAGCTGATATTTTTACTAAACCACTTCCCACTGCAAGGTTTGATTTTATTAATGGGGAGTTTAGTTTTTTTCATTTTATGTAAGATATTATTTATAAAAAAAAGTTTAGTTTCTTGTTTTTCAAATGTACTATTTTGTTTATTTAGGTTTTTATATGTTTATCCTTCCTTCTATTTTAATTATTTTTAAATTTTATGATATAATTAGTATGTACGTAATGAAACGTGATTCAAGGATTTCAGAAATTTCTTCGAATTAAACACCTGTTCAAAACCTTTCGAAACATCAAAAAAATTTACTACTCTTCTCTCCTGAAACTGATCATTCGGAACCCTATTAATTTTTGAACCTTCAACGATTTACAACAGAAATGGACAAGACCAAAAGAACCAATGAGACAGAGAATAGCACTGCAAAGAGGCAGTGCTCGGCATGGAGAATGATTTTTCAATGAAAAGTCATAGTTCTAGAATGGATCTATTAGACGAACAAGATGATAAAGAATGCCCCAGCTTTTCAAAACATATAACATATATTTAGTGGTGATTATAAACAGTTTCAATATGAGGTATAAAATCATCATTTATTTATGTCGGTACAGTTTAGTCTGTGAAATAATAATGATTTGATTGTTTCTAAGATTGAGGATTGATATTTTTCAATCACATCTATTGAAATTGCTCGAATTATTAACTTCCCACATGAGGGAATTTTTCATATTTATATAAATAATATTGGTGATTCTATGCATAAGTTAGAATATATTATGTCCTTTTTGTTTGGAACTACCTCTATAAAGAAGATGTTTGTGAAGGATTTATAACCAGATCAAAATATATTAGTTATGATTGTGCAAACAAGAATTGCACCTTGAATATATGAGATGGAAAATATTTTTTACCCAAATATGTATATAATTTTTTTGATGATGAGTGATATAAAATTGAACTCTCAGAGATACACGGTGAGGCATCTCAGTAATTGTTTCTAATAGAGGAAGGAATGAATTTTTTTCCTTTTGGAAGGTTCATCTCGAAAATTCTGTTTCAAAAATATATGGTATGAATAGAGGATTCTTAGGTGATATTCCACCCTCTTAACATATTCAATGTTGGTACATTGATAAAAATTGGATTTTTCTAGAGCACTATCGAAGGAAAGCTGCTTCCAGTAGGAGATTAATAGGATAAGGAATGTGACGAGGCCCAATCAGCAAAATCAATGGAAAGAAAATCTAAATCAATAGTCAGTGTTGTATCAAGAAGACACGGGTTTGAGGATATGAAAGTATCTAAAGATAGAGGTCAAGAAGGACAACAGTTCAAAAGGACTAAGGGTCCTGATCCTTTTGTAGAGCCTACTGCAACTTCAAATTTTTTTAACATCTGGTGATCTCTTAAGCTATAAGTTTGTGAGAGAAGCTGCAGTGGAAGAGATGCTATAGGGAGCAGTTGCTCCAGATAAGGTGACCACCCAAGTAGAGAATGAATTCTTGGCTTAGGAAGTGACATTAATAGAGGATCAAATAGAAAATATAACTGAGAAAATTCCTATTGAAGGATAAGGAGTGGCCCGAACTCAAATTGATCAAGTAGATGTTGATCAAGAAAATATTGTTTTGTAAAATCCAGTGAGATAGGAAGACCATGTAGATGATGTTCATGAAAAGAAACCTCCAACATTTGACAACCAAGAAGAGAATTCTTCTGATATTCATACTGATGTATTGAATAAGAATTTTTCTGTGGATGAGTCTAGGAAACGCTCGGAGGAAAAATCTATTGGGAATCCAGTACACGGAAGAAATGATGAGAAATCAAATGTTGAATCCTTACCATTAGTGTTTTTGAATCATGTTGAAGATGAAAATGAGAATCAATCACATGGTGCCTCTGATTCCGTAATTTAGATTCACATATTGATAACTATTTTATAATATAATATACTTTTGTTTAGTGCTACATTAAAATGGGTTATATTCCTTATTATATCATTCTGTTTTATATCACAAAAGGGGAGAAATTGGGATAAAGACAACATTTTGTATTTAAAATTATATTTTAATATTTTTAATTAAAAAAGTGGGAGAAATGTTAACCCTTAACTTAATCCTTTAAGGGGAGAAATTATGTTAAACCTGATATTGTATTTATATTATCAAAAATTCAAAACTATATGGAATTAATTTTGTATGTCGAATTCATTGGTTATTTTATGGGTTTTGTGATCATTAAATAGGGGGAGATTGTTGAGAAAGTGTAGTTTTAAACAATATATAATTTTATTATTAATAAGGGGGAGATTGTTGTGAACAATACTCTATCAGTTTGTGATGATTTTGATGCTCACAAGTACCCTAATTTGTTATTCTAATGATTTTACTTTATGTGTATTTATGGAATTTAATATTCATTGTATTCTTATTTCTTGAAGAAATTTTTAAGTATTCGAACAGTGAGAATTAATTTCTGATATATTCAGAAATCATTTTTAGCGTGTTCTGGAAGCATTGTTCATACCCAATGTTGAGAAGCATTGTGTAATGATGTAATGCGGTGTTTACTCAATGATATATTAGAAAAGTATGTTTAAACAGTCATACATTATAGGAAAAGAATGAATGAAGGAACCCTACTTTTTGAAGGAACCTTACATTTGGAAGGAACCTTACATTTGGAAGGAACCTTATGTTTGCAAAGACCCTTATGTATGGAAGGAACCTTATGTTTGGAAGGAACCTCACATTTTGGAAATCATCAATGTTTTGGAGAAGATCATTTATGTATGTTTGGAATGATATGTTTGTTTCTTAAAATAATGGTTTATCAACCCTACTTTTGTGAACAACCATGCGTTTGAAAGCTAAATATTAAATTATGGTTTGTCATCCATAAATTTATGAACAACTATTTCTTTAATCGAAAAGTATGGATTATATACTGTATGTTTGTGAGTGGAAGAAAAAAGTTGGAAATCAACCTTACGTTTTGAACCTTATGTTTATAAAATGTGGGCTATACAGTTCAACCCAACATTTAACATCAGATGTTTTAATTATTATTTTATTAAATCAATGATATTTATGCGGATTACCAGGCTTATTTCATGCCATATTAAAAGCCCAAATTTAAAGTGAGTCTTTGACTGATTCAAAGCCGTTTATATGTGATTCAAAGGATCAATTTATGAGATGATTTACAGGTCGAATATTCATGGGTGGTACGACTACTCTACTATTCAAACTTTTGAATATCACAATTCTAAAGGTGACTTTTATGGATATAAATTTTCATAACAAGTGCTTGTTTTTATTATGTATATTTTAAAAAATATATATGTGATATACAGATATAAAACATACAAGAGTTACTGATAGATAATGAATATACAGAAGATAAAAACAGAGTCAATCAAGATCTACTGCAACTGGATCGGCTAAGAACTACTTTTACCTAAAGATTATTATTTCTGAAGATGAGGATCTATCTACTGTCAATTGCATGCAGTTTCAATTGTGAAGAACAATTGGGAAATTATTTTCACTGAACAAAATACTCTATTATATTGAGTGACCTTCTTCTCGTACTAAGCTGTGTATTCGGTTCTATGTATGAACTAGAAGGATCTATTTATCCATAAGTGTTTAAAGGTGTCAACTACCTATACTTAGTTGTGAATTAGTCTATAGATAAGAGAACCAGATAGTGTGAATCACCATGATCGTGGAGTAGAGTGTTGGTGGAGTGGACTAGGGGCCTTCTATTCCCCGAACCACTATACATCTTGCGTCTTATGCTATATATATTTCTGCTGTTGAATCATTGATATAATGATAAAAAGAAAAATCATGATCATTTGAAGAAATTGAAAAGGAACAATTCACCCCCCTCTTGTGCTTATTTTCTTTAACCTGATCGATCATATTAAATTCATTAAACCACACCCTCTTGAGGCAAATAATATTTTAGTGTCTTTGATTATTGGTACATAATATTCAAATTTATTAAATGATATTCAAGATCTCTCATAAAGATATCCACCTTTAGTACTATTTGAAATCATACCTAACATAATATATATTTATATGATAGGAAATATAAATATAGTAAAGTGAGATCATAGATTCTTTATAAGTGTAAATAAGTGAAATATTTAAACATGATTTCCCCCTAAGGAAGTGTTTCTCCTACAACAAAGTTAAAAATGTAATATAAAAAATTTAAAAACTCATTTCATTTTGACTGTTCATAGTATGTGGATTTAAGTGTATGATAGAATTAGAACGATATTTTACAATAATACCATGTATACTAATGATCATAATAATGAGTCCGGGAATAAATATTGGTAGTTTATAATATTAGAATCATAATGAAATAAAATTAAAATATTCATGAGAGAATAACATTACCATAAGAGATAAATTTGTTTCATACAAATAAGCATAGAAAATTATATATCAATTATACTCCCCAAGACATTCATAACATATTAGGGTTTGGGTAACCACTCATGTACCTACATAAGGCTCGTGATTACCTCCCATATACAAAATTGGTGTCATAGGATAACATATCATATATCATATTCCATGATTGGGACAACGTCATGTGTACTATTTTATAACATATAACATTAAACATTACTGAATGAATTAGAGGTATATATTGGTCCTACAAATAACCTAATTAAAATCGTATGTATGTGTTCTATAATATCATAAAACATTTATCATTTCACAAAACCTGAAATGAAATGGGGTTTATAAATATTTCATCATATAATAACCCATGGAAATGTAATGGGATCCAAAATAATTTCCTCATTTACTCTAAACAAAAAAATGGCAATGATATGAGTTTCATAAATATGTTATCATATCATAATATGTTAAAATGATACCAGTTACATAATCATTTAATCAACTCAAAAATTCATATCTTATGGAATAATAAATGCGTTTCATAATAATATTCCCATGGTATATCTTATGGATGAGAAATGGTTTTACAAAACATTTTTTCAACATAAACAACTCAAATAAAGAATAATTATGGTCTCATCGGTTCATATCCCTAAAACATCATATGATATCTTAAATTATTTCATCATAGATTGAAAATTATTTTCAATTATAAATCACATATAATTCATATTGAGGAATGAAAATTTTCTTTGAAAATAAATTTCTAATCATAATGGATTTTATAAATCATTTTATTTTTACATAAACAAGAACCCATATAAATGAATCATTAACAATTATACTAAACATCTCATAATAGATGTATACTTTCATCATTAGAAAATGATTTTAAAACAAACTCGTTTTAAAATCTATTACATTGGAAATAAATTTGAAATATTATAAATAATGTACTAATGAAAATAATGGTCATGATTTCAGGGAATTCCATTCATGTTATACCCAGTGAATCCTTTCACAATTTTGGAAAAATCTAAATTCTCATTGATTTAAAAATATGAATATATTTTCATTTTAAAAATAATTTAAAAAATAAAACATGGTTAAAAATTATATTATTGAGTAAATTTTAAAATTGAAAAAATGAAAACATTTTCTGAAAATGTGGTTTTGGATAAAGAATTGTTTTTTCTCAAAGAGACTATTTTAAAAACAATGATTTTAAAATCCTGAGTTCATAAATACTTAAAAATCATTCAGAAAATTTATTCTCATGAAATAACCATTGGGTATAATATATATGAGTTTATTTAGTTATGAATTATAAGATAATATCATCAGAAACACAATTTTAAAAAATCTTGATAAATGATGAGATTGTTACAAAAATCAATAAAATATTTGTAACTATAAAATGTAATAATCATGAAGGAAAATCATTAAATGAATCATAAAATATCATGATGATACGTAAATTTAATTTATTAAATGAAATGTTTAATTATATACACCTCGTAGAATAATACATGATCCTAACATTATCATATGTTTAAAAGATGAAAATTTGTGTAAAAATTACATTACCGATTTAGACACTTTCGATCTATAATCCCCAGGAAAATGATATACAACAATTTCTATGTAAACACCAAAAGTTGTTTTTATATGAGAATTAAAATATATTAATGGGTTGTATATACACCATATTAATGAAATTAAGGGTTAATATGGAATGTGTCTCAAAGGAAAACAAAAGTGATACATAAATATGTTTCTATATTTTTGGCCTTACATCATACTCATTCGAACAACATGTATAAGAAACATACATTTAGTATAAATCGTTTAAATAAATGAAAATAAATATAACATACTATATTTTTTTATTTCCATTTATTATTCGATTAGTAACAATTCATTTTTAATGTAATTTTCAGGTAATAACTGCTGGGTTTTTCATATAATTTTTGATTTATTATTTTCAGTCCACTTATAATGATCATAATAACATAATCTACTGAGAATTAGTCATGAAATAATTAAAATACATATACCTGAATCATATTTTTATGACCAATCATGAAATACGGTTTTGTGAAATGATGTATTTTGTGGTCACAGAGATAGTATGTCATACGTACCAGTGAGTAACTTTTCCTATTTTAAATGACAATTTTTGAAATGGTTGTAAGGAATATCACATCATGATAGAATAATATTAATATTTTAAATACAATATTATTCATTTAATATAGATATAAAAACCATCAATGTGGTGCGGTGATGAATATTGATTCACATCGCTTCATAAACATGGTAGTGTCCACATACATTGAATATTTTATCATTATTCAATGAGTTAAAGGGTAAGAAATAAAATGATATATCATCTTTTCATAATGGTAAATATATCATTAATATCATAATTTTTTCACTTATAGGACACATATTCATTAAATACATATTTATACTTCTCTATGTAAAGCATTAGTGGAAACAAATTACGTCACTTTGAGATCTGGTAGTCCGCCATACACATGATTCATGTAGTTCTATCCCCAACATAATAGAAAGTCAAAAGTGTTCATATTATGTAATGAATAAATAGGTATAACTATTTTTTAAATATAATATATATACTTTATATGCATTATCTCACATAATAGTGATAGGTTTTAATTAAAAAACCAATGACATTGGATTGTGAGGCGTTAGGATGCCATGAACATTATTGATAATTTCATAAAATATTTTATTGATGTATTTATTGTTGTATATGATTTTATTAAGATAATAAAAAATATTTATATTGATTTAAATAATTTTATTATACAAACAATATTTAATATGAATTAAATGTTATAGGAATATATATAAAATAAAAACCCTTATTAAATAATATTACCTCTTGTTGTTGTAAAAATCATAACTTTGAAATAAAATCCATCACATGAGATATTTTTGACCAAAATAAGGCTTCTTGGATGACAACATATATTTTGGGAAGTTATTATTTTGGTGATTTACATTCCTAAATTGGTTTGATGTTTGAAAAATTGCGGAGTGGGGATGACTTTTGTATGTGATGTTATTGAAACACTTGTAATTTTTGAAAAAATGATGGTTTACACAATTTTTAATTTTTAAAAAATTATTAAAAATTAAGTATTACGGTTTAATAAAAATTATAAGGTAAAAATATGGTAGTAATATATATTTTAAACAAGTTATTAGTCTATTTTACCCATTTTTTTATTTTATCTTCCAAGAAATCATTTTTAACTTGAGAATAGATAAAAATATTTCTATTTCACTATTCATTTTGGTAAAAAAGGTATTGGATCGTATTATATAATATAAATTATTATTATTTAAAATTTGTAATCAATATTTCAAAATTAAATTCACCTAAGTGTCAAACTATGATTAAAATGTTTTCTCATAGACACGAGAGAAAGTGAGGTTTCAACGAGAAAATGTTCAAATGTTCACCATGTCCATATATCCAACTAAAATACAAAAATAATAAAAATGTACCAAATTGTTGTAATTATTTATTAATTAAACTTATATCACTTTAAACAAATTTAAAATAAATTTAAAGTGATATATAATATAAAAATGTAGTTTTGAAATAAAATTCATAATTTTGACTGTTCATAAAAAATAAATTTTTTCAAAAATAAAAAAATCACTATATTATCATTTTGATATGATGGATTCAAAAATTATTGTTATTTCTTAAAAAAAGTGATTAATATTTCCACAATAATTTTTCGAATATGCGTTCAAAAAAGGGGAATCAACTTTATGGAAAGATAATTTCTTAAATATAAAATTTTATTTATTCTTATCTAATATATTAAAAAATATATGATTAATATTAATAATTTTAATTAATATATATTTAATATACTTCATTAATATTATTTTACAAAAAATTATTCAATATATTTAGGCGAAACCCGATTATTCCAAATATTTTGACATTAAAATATTTCTTTTATTTTCAAATATTTATTAATTTTTTTAATTAATTTCTCAAAAACTTATTCCATTAAATTTTTTTAAACCATGTATTTTCATAGTTTAGTTAGTCACATTCATTCCCTCTATTAAAATGGCTAGGTCATACCATTCATATTAAATAATTTTATTTCAATAATTATCTTTGATTCCTTTAGACATAGAGTTCCATGTAATAGAATCCTGGAATACTGTTTCATGTCAAGAAAGATAAATTTGGGGTCTCATTTATTGAAAAATATCTAAATGATTAATTTTTTTTTTAAAAAAATATTTCCCAACATCTCAGGATGTTACCCCCATGCCCCTTTAAGGGTATTGAACCCGTTTCGGAGAACAACACTAGAGAAATGAATCATTCCATGAATCATAAATGACATAATTATATGTTAGAGAAATTATACATATGAAATAATCTCCCTTTAATATCACATATAAAATAAATTATTTTTAATAACACCATAAAATATTCTATAAACAATCAATAAAAACATATTCATATAAACATGAATATAGAACATGATAAAATTGAAATATGCATGTATAAAAATAATATAATATCAATGAAAGGGGAAAATAAGATGGAAATCAAAATTAATCGAACACATAATAAAATAAAAATTAAAAATTAAAAATTAAAATCCAAAATAACCTATAAATATTTAGATAGTGAGAAAACATTAATTTTCACCTTCTTTTTAAATCGAACTTAAAAGTAATTCTATTGTACCTTGTGATTCCAATCATTCAACTAAATGAAATGAAATCAATTCCACAATAAAATATTTTTTATATATAGGTATTTACTTGTAATTTGAAGTCGTATTCAAAAGTGTTCCCAATATATAAGAACAATAATATAAAACATGATATGGATGTCTGAAATAAATGTATAAAAGTTCCCTATTAGATTTTATCAAAACAAGTAAAATAGAAGAAAATAATTATGAGGTATTTTTTAAAAAACTATAATGTAAATGTTTATATGCCATTACCCTTTACATTCAAAACCTTTTATATTAACAACATATAAATAAAAATAATTAAATTCAATGTATGAAATTATAAACAAAAACTACATAGACCTCAATGAAAATATTTCAATGAAATTAATATATGTTGATAAATAATATTTCAACGTCATTTTTAAATAACCAAACATTATAAATGAAATCATGGAATCCAATAATTAAACATATGTTAAAAAATCTCTAAAAAATAAGATTGAGAAAATATAAGTAATCAGGTGTTTCCATAAAGTAAACATAAATGATAAATATATAAAAAAATCATGATAGTAATTACATGGTAATATGGAGATAATTGAGAATACAAATAAATAATATTCCATATAATATATAGTTTATCTGATAATAACTACACAGACACACTATTTTCTCAATCATATCCACTATTGATAACAAATACCTAAGAAAAATCTCAATAATTGAGTATGGATACACTATCTATTGATCATATCATATTTTTCTACCATCATCCTTTAAATTCACACATACCTCCCACATAATCCTCTTTAAATTATATAATAATATGAAAAGTCAATTCTATATTAAAATATTACCCATAAAATCATAGTGTCATCTTATTCTTCTAAAAATAATCCATTAAATATCAAATTAAAAACATATTATTTCCTCATCCATATAAATGAAATATAATAATGTAACACATCATATAATTATTAATAAAACTGTAAAATGTTCAATTGTATACAATGATTCACTATCGATAATTTTTTCAGAACATAAATAAGAAGACATAATATATTGAAAAATTAAAATGATATCATAAATACATTTACCATAGTTCAAACAATTTTGTTTTATAAAAATTTAATATAGAATCAACAATTTTATAAGAGGTTTATATTGTAAAAGCATTGAAGAAACTAAAAATTACATTATACAATAAAAACATCATTAAAAGACAGAACGTCATCCCTCTGTAAATAATAATACAACAGTTTTTTGTTTCTGAAAGAATCCCAGATGCACATACTATCCATAGAATTTTGAGACTTTGGGGGACAACCTTTTATAGGAACATAAAAACTAGGATGTTAACAATGATACTTGTGAATTCATATACATTAATATGATCAAGGTTTGAGTTCATCATCCTCTATTTAGTGGGAATTATTGCATAATACATGACTCTCTAATACATATGACCCATGTTAATTAATCATTACCCAATCCCAGTATGGTATTGGATCACCTCATAATTTGAATACAATGATAGTACATGTTTAATTTATATGTTTTATTTAATTTTACATTCTTTATCGATATAACCATTTGTGTGTATTAGAGGTTATCTAACATTATATTATGTTGTGATAGTGTGATTTAAAATAGAGCATATGGAAACATGTAGTATATTGATGTATAGGGAGGTAGTACTTGTTGTGGTATAAGGATTGGGTCACTGATATCAACTTTATATATCCCTACAAACTCAATAAAAACACTTGTATATTAGTTCCAATTACATAGATATGACTATCATATTATGTTCATGTGACAAAGAAAATTTTGGTTCCTTTTATAGCTATTCTGCCACAATCATTTTAGGATTGTTTCATGTTCATTCACATCACTCCTATAGACTAAAGTGTAGGATATTCAATGTACTGGCTGGTGCAGTTCTTATGTATGGGAATCCATTTTCGAGCTATTCTAACATTATATATGTCTCTTTTACTAGTGGTATAATTGATTTGTAGGTAATATAGCCTAATGGGAAGTGAAATTCATCTTTAAGACTATGTAATATTGATAAATGTCATGGAAGGATCATTATTGTTGGATGTTTTTGAGCTTGGTGTTCATGGATTCATCGTTCACCTCTTATATAAAAATATTCCCGGACCATTTAGATGAGGTCTGAAAATTAAATGTTATAGGATTGACCATGTTTTGTAGTTTAAAGTCATACTATTGGGACATTATTTAGTATTTTACCACATATCAGTTGGACATATATTTCTTGAAAGGGATGATAATACATAATTGATAATATATTATGTATTGGGAAAACAATGTTTCCTAACCATTTTGACACATTAGGTGATGTTTAGAAGAGTCAAGGCGTGTAACTATTAAGAGTCCCATATGTGTTACAATGGAATTGGGTGAGAATTCATATGGATTAAGCCTATACATTTGCTACTCTATTATAGGTTACCCTAACTAATTAATGACTCAAGGATATGAAATTAGAAATGTAGAAATTGTTTGGAGTTATACCTCACAATATGTCCCATTACCTCATTGATTATTTATTGGATAAGAGATCACACTATGCACATAGAGTGATCAAGGTTTTTCCATGGTTATCCAGGATAGTATGGTCCCTTAATTTTGATACCTAAATATCAAATAATTTTATATGAATATTGTATAAATTTCATAATCAATTGATTGGTATTGTAAATTATTAGTGTCTATAGATATTTTAAATAGATAAATATTATTTTATGAGTGATCTTAATCATATCCCATAATGTTCTTCAAACATCAAACATCTCATTTGTATACCCTACCTAAACATTTCTTCATAACATTGTGAAGTAAACAAAAAAAGGTGTGAGATTAGATTCTCTATAAGAGTAACCATTTTTTTTATAATTCTATGATCATATTAAATAATAAGATATGTATAAATTTATATTAACATGAACATAACTAAGGATGGTTATACGCATCATTTAATATAATATAAACACAATTGAAGGCTAGAAACTTTAGCATCTCTAAAAACGTGGGCTCAAAGAGTGAGAAATCATCAAAAATAAATCATGAACCATATGGTTAATTCATAAAAGTGGGTCACCATCATAACTACAGTAAGGAATTTTATATTTCAATATAAACTAGAATTTCCATAAAGAAAGTGGACCAGGATTCCTCACATGTTTCCAATTGTGGATCCTAGTGCACATGTTTCCCACAGTGGTCAGGACTCACTAGTTGCATATACCAGATCAATCCCATTGCCATGTCTCCCATTATAATCTCATTATATATAAATATTTATCAAAAAATTTGGTGGGTAATATATTTCCCACCAATATCATTATAAAAATCATAAATATTTGTTTCACAACATCACAAAAGAGTCATCATTTCATCACATCATAAGCCATGTAAATAAAATCATTTTCATAATAACATATTTAATTCACCAAATAATAACCCAACAAAATTAAATGTGTTTCATATAAATTTCATCATTATAAAAATTAACTTTCTAGACAAAAAAAATAAGGACAATATCTGTCAATATCAACTCTAATAAAGCAATCTAACCTAAAAAATATATCTTTGACGTAAAATGATTTTTTAGTTAACATGGGCCATTTATTAAAGAAAATAAGAAATGAATTTTGAAAAATATTGTAAATTATATTTCATTAAATATTCTTTAAATATTTTGGTTTGAAAATAATCTTTTAAATTAACCCAGAAATCTTTAACAATAATTCCAAACATTTCTTTTGGAAATTAACCTTACAATGAAATTCACTTTTTAAAACGTAATTTTATTTAATAATATATTTCATTTAAAATAATATTTGAATCATATAAATAATGATTTAAAAAATTTACTGGTCAAAATTATAAAACATTTATTTAATTTCATATACATGTATAAAAATATTAATTTCACATGTAAAATCCAAGCATGCCTTGTTTTTGAAGAAAAATGGTGATTACTATTAAATGATTTTATAAAAAAATGGGTTCAAATTCCATTAATACATCCATTAGAGTGTATAAAAAATTGAATTTTTTTTACACATGGATATGGCTGAAAATGAGTTTTAGACCAAATGGAGAAATAAATCTAGTTTCCATTAAATTTTTATTTCACATTCATGAATACACAAAGAGAGGAAAGTGATAGGAAAAAATTTATTACCAATAAAATTATAGAGTATTAGATAAATAATTTTTTTATTGATTGATAAATATATTTATTTCCTCATTGAAATCATAATCATAAACAATCCTTATTTACAATTAGATTTTCAAATCAATCATTTACCTTATCAGTACCTTCTGAATTGTATTCCCCATAGAATAATAAAATAAAATAAATCATTATGTATATATAATATAATTTTATTCATTATTTTACTTGAAAAATTATTAGTAAATAAATCTCAAAAAGTTTGAATGGTTCATATAATTACTTATATCTCAGAGAAACAAATATTAAGACAAAAATCCATTACTAATTATTAAATTTTTAAAAATAAACCACATAAAAGAGGGATCCATAAATGGAAAGGAAAATACCCATATATTTATGTATTTAATTAATAAAATAAATTAAATGGTATCATATACATTAAAAAAATGAAACATGTTGTGAATATATCCTCTATCTCATAGAAAATAAAAGTAAGATTGAAATCCCGTACAAAAATTCCTGATTTCATTCATTCATGTTTAAATCTCATGAATAATAAGTATATATTTATTATAAATATAATAAATTACCATATATATATATATCATACCATATTTTATTTATTTAATACATTTTATCTACCATTTATTAACATTCCCTGTTTAAAATCACATATATGGTAATAACTAATTTTTTTGGGTATATGTTGTTATTTTATTATCGGTCATATTATATTGATGAGGGTTATATTTGAAACAAAACATGAAAAATAATACAAATATACTATATAAATAATTATATATTTATTTGATGATTGTTAAATGTTAAATATTTAAAGCTAAATACACCAATCAATGAGACATTTGGTCATTTGTATCATATGTATCATGTTTATTTAATAAATTTTTTCTTATTACCTTCCTTAAAATTAATTATTGAAAATTGAATCACATCACTTCATGAGGGGGGTAGTTCATCGTACATATGAATGACGTAATCGTATTCCCAGAAATGGAATGTAAGATGTTATTTTTGATATCTTTGTTACATATGTATAATTATGTTAAAATTTTCACATACAACCATACCATTTTTCCTTATAACCATAAAAAAATATAAATGAAATCCACATCATGTCGGTTCATGATGTGGTTGTCAACTTTACATATGAGTGTAGTTATAATTTTCCAAAATATTATGTTGTATGAATTTAGATTTTTTATGTAATTATTTATTTATAATGAAATCATAAATATCATATATATAAATTAAATCAATAATTATATCCATCTATGATAGGATGTTATGGACATAAAATAACATTGATTCGTGAGGGAATATTTTGACACACACACATATTATGATTTCGTATCCCATTTGATGGAAGAGGATATTGATTAAGGAAGCGAAATTATCATACTCAGGTATAATTATAATGAGGATAATTATTTTACTATATGTTAACTACTTAATAATTTTTTAATGAGGTTAAGGTATAAATAAAATTAATAAGTACGTTGAAGAACGTTATCTTATCATTGGTTAACCTCCTTATATTTTTACTAAAAGGATAACTAGGTTGTATTTATATTCATAATAATGAATATTGAAAGATATAGGAGATTTAATGATGGTATTTTGGTAGGAAGTGACCTAACAAAATGGTGTTTTATTTTTGAAGAGGATAAGAGAGGGGCATCAATTTAAAAGAAATGTGAGTGAGACACTTGTAATGATTGAAAATAAAATTGTGTACCGGTGTTTCTCACATTCAAAAAAGGCTCCAAAATGTTCTATTATCTTCAATTAGACATTATAAGGTCTTAATATGAACATGTAATGGGTTTTGGTAAATTTTATAGGTCATTTTAATTCTGTTTTATTTTGATTAACCCATAATAAACCAACTTTCAATATAACCATGGTAATTGATTTTTACTGACATTACAAATATTGATGTTCAAAAAGTAAGTGGAAATGATTATAAAACATAAATTTTTATAATTTAATATATCTATCATTTTTCTTATTTATATTCATGGAATTGAAAAAATATAATTGAAAATTAGACCAACATATGTGATTAAAAAAAGATTTCAAAAGACAAAATCACCAAAAGTTTAAATTTTTTAAATTAAAATTTTAAATTCAGTCCATTTAAACTATATTTAATAAATGATATATAAATGAAATAATTTTACATTTAATACCCTATTTACTTATTATCTATGATTTTAAATGCTAAAAAAGGCAATTCATAATAAAAATAGATACTTTCTAATACTCACTAAAAAGTTATTCATTCAGAAAAATATTAAAAATTGAATATAAGACAATTTGTATAATTGAATATAAAAAATGAAGTTTATTTTTTGAAATTATTATTATATAGTTATCAAAATTAAATTTTACTATAAATTCACAAAATGATTCAAAACTTCTTTTATGAATACATGCTTTCTTATGTTTAGTTTTTGATTAATTCTTATATTATAAAAAGAAAACACATTACATGAATAATAAAAAATTTATTAATTATAAAATATTTGAATTTAATTAAAATTATTCACCTATATACATTATTTAATTTATTATGATAAAAATATATTGGTGCAAAAAAATTACTATTATAAAAATAGAAACATATATTTGGTTTTTTTATTTTAATTTCTAATTAATTGTTGACCAAATATTTCATATTACCTGAATTGCGCGAAGACCTTCATTTTTATTGATTTTTTATAACCCCCCTTTCAAGGGATTAGGGGGGGACCATACAAGGCTCGTAGTGTCAGAGATTACATGGCCTATAGGCGTAGGAGATTAAATGACCAGAATGTCTTAAGGAATTCAACCAGAAAATCAACATGGAACTAGACCTCCCTAGAATTTGCATCACTATAGTAGCTCTCCATCATCTATTTGTCATTTGGATAGGATTATTATGCAATCATAGGCTTGTCGTGATGGCATAGAAATACCATCTCATTCTGAAAAATCCATTTGGCTCTGCTCTGGTGAATGCACCTGCTTTGAATCCTCTTATGGGGCTACTTTTTTTGTATTTTGTCTAGGGAAACAACATGTGGCCCGAAGGACTAGAGGTGGCCCGAAGGACTTAAAGGACGCCCTAAAGCCCTACTGACCTGAAGTCATATTTGGACCTAAAGCCTTAAGGACTCTAATGTCTTAATAGTGAACCAAGTTAAATAGTTCCAGCTGTTACAGTACAGAACAGTAACATCTACGATACCTTCTACAGTACCTCACATTGTACATTTTTGATACAGTACCTGTATAGTATATAGTTGGTCTTCAGTACCACACAATGTACAATATTTCTATAGTATTGCATGAGTATCCCAGAAATATGCCTCTACCTGGTTTTGAACTCGAGTCATGTTGACTCAATTAAGGATACCTCACCAAAGGGCTGAGTCACATGTTCCAAATAATTCATATTATAAAATGATTAAAACATATATGTTCATAGTTTATTTTATTTTATTAATACTCTCTAATCTGATGGATATTTGATAACTATTATATCAAATAGTATTTTTTTAAAGTATGCCTTGTTTTTTGAAGACTCCGTTTTGTTATTAATGAATTATGTTACTGAATTTAAATTTAGTCAATAAAATAATTTTTCATAACATATTAAGGTGTCAAATTTTACAACCTTTAAATTAATTTAACCATCCAAATTCTATCAATTTGTTAATTAATACATAGGGTAATTTTTCCTCCCTACTTCCTCACGATCCTACATTGTTTCCTCAAGCAAGTGACATCAACAAAAAACATTTATCACGTGTGTTATCATGATTTATTTAACATTCACCATATGATCCTAAAACTCAAAAAATTGTTTCTCATAATAAATATCATTCTATATTGGTTTGAACTTTTATATCTAAACATATAAATGATTATGTATGTAATTACATTATAGAGAAACAAGGAACACTTAATGGACTTGAGAGGTGTTTAGTGGAAGCACATGTTGATAAGTTACTATCCAGATGCAAACAATAATTTTAAATGTGACGAAATACATAACCTTAATTTTGAAACTCATTAGTCCTTGGAGAAATTAATAGAAAAACCTTCTCAAAAATATCAAATTATAGATCATGTGGATAATAAATAGAATAAAATTTTTATTTTTTTATACTATATGTTGCTGAATGGATCTAACCTTCTTTGTTATTTAAACTACTAGCATAGGTCTCAATATCTTCACTACTAGAAAAGGGGGCATTGAAGCCCCCCAGAATCGGGCAACCGCCATTGGCGGTCGCTATAGATATCTAATAGCGACCGCCAATGGAGGTTGCTGGCCTTGATAAAAAAACCCGAGCCTTTTTGCTCCCCCCCCCCCGCTCCCCCCTCTCGATCGAACCCTACTCCCCACCCCCCCCCCCCCCCCGCCTCCCGGCCTCCCCCGCCGCCCGACCTCCCCCGCCGCACGCCCTCTGCCCTCCGGCCTCTGCCATCCGCCCTCCGCCCTCCACCCTCCGGCCTCCGCCCCCTCAGCCCTCCCCCCCGACCCCGGACAGCCCCCCCCCCCTCGCTGCCTGTCCCCCGTCCCCTCACCGCCTCCTCTCCTCCAGCTCCCCGCCGCCACTGCCACCCGTCCCCTCCCTTGCTGCTACACCTTTGGCTCCGGCTCCCCTTCGCTGCCTCCTCTCTCTCGCTGCACCGCCTTCGGCTCCCCTCCCTTTCCAGTTTGTAGCTCAATCAAGTAACATGGGCTTTTAGTTACATTATTATTTTATCAATGGTTCATAAACAAATGATTAATATTTATTTTAAATATAGTTGATTTGAAAAATGTAAATGTAATAAGTATTGTGTAAATATTTGTTATACAGATATAATTATGGATAATAGTTGGATTGATCTTCCAAATCGAACGTCTAGAGAATATTTCAATGGCATTATGCAGTTTATTGACTTCACGAGAGGATTAGAAAGTGACTTTATTAGTTGTCCATGTAGAAAATGTGCTAACAGATATCAATTCACACGAGATACTGTGAGGGAGCACCTTTTCTTTAATGGATTTCTGAAAAATTATAAGATTTGGACTCGTCATGGAGAAGAATATGTTTGTTGTCAAAATACAGATGCAACTCAGATGGATGTTGATGCAAGGATGACTGATCCAATGCATGAAATGCTTACTGAAATGGTACGTGGGATTGATCCTGAAGGCATTGACATCCAGAATCTTGAGACCGGTGAGATAAATCTTCGCACTGGTGCAGATCGTGATTCGAGGAGGTTTTATGAAGAACTTGATAATGCGAAAACAGAATTATATCCTAGATGTACTTCTTACAATAAACTGTCATTTATCGTGGAGTTGTTGCATTTGAAGACTTTTAATAATTGGTCAGACACATCATTCGACATGCTTTTGGTTTTATTGTAGAAGTTCTTCCTGTCAACGCTAAGATTCCTGAGTCGTATTACTATGCTCGTAAGTTGACAGAGAACTTAGGTTTTACATATGAGACCATAGATGCATGTGCAAACAACTGTATGTTGTTTAGAAAAGAAACTGCCCATTTCGATATTTGTATGGTTTGTGGTGCTTCCAGGTGGAAAGAGAACAGGGGAAATAATACTCATCAAAGTCATATTGCGATACAGGGGAAACCGATTGTCGTAAAGAAAATTCGTTACTTTCCCCTTAAACCGAGGTTGAAGAGATTTTTTATGTCATCTAAAGTTTCTAATTTAATGAGATGGCATGCAGAAAGAGTTCATGAAAGTGATATGTTAACCCACCCGACAGACTCTCATGCATGGAAGGATTTTGATAAAAGACATCCCGACTTTGCTAAAGATGTTCGTCATGTCCAATTGGGATTGGCAGCAGATGGTTTCAATCCATTCAAGTCTATCGTTGGTGCAACTCATAGCACATGACCCGTGGTGTTGGTTCCATATAATCTTTCTCCGTGGCTTTGTATGAAGCAACAATTTATATTACTTTCCACTCTTATTGATGGAACTAAAAGTTTGGGGGATAAGATTGATGTTTACCTTCATCCATTGATTGATGAGTTGAACGAATTTTGGGGCGATGGTAAGATGACTTATGACTGCGAAACGAATGAAATGTTCAAACTGCATGCTGCTTTATTTTGGACAATCAATGACTTCCCAGCTTATGCAAATTTATCAGGATGGAGTACGAAAGGGGAATTTTATTTCCCTTGTTGCAATAAAAGTAAAAAATATGTATGGCTTAAACATTCCAAAAAATGGGCATACATGGGTCACAGGCGTTTTCTCCCTCCTCAGCACAGATTCAGAAAGGACAGAGTGGCATTTGATGCTTCTAGAGAGTTCAGCCCAGCACCAAATATCATGACAGGAGTCGAAATGTTATCGCAGATTGAGGAAGAAAACATCTGCATGGTATATGAAATTCAGGATTTGGGGGCTCCTCCAGTACGTAATATTCGTGCTGCGGGTAGGCAGCGCAGTCACAATTGGAAAAAGAAAAGTATTTTTTATAGTCTTCTGTATTGGAAAACTAACATGTTGAGGCATAATTTGGATGTCACGCACATTGAAGTTTTTTTTATAACATATTATGGACCATTTTAGGTGTCAGTGGAAAATCAAAGGACCATGTTAATGCACGCATTGATTTGGAAGAAATGGGTTTAAGGAAATAGTTTCATTTACAGTTAGTTGAGGGAAACAAGGCATATATGCCTGCTGCACAGTATACGATGACTACAGAGGAGAAAGAGACATTTCTTTCCATTTTGAAGATGGTCAAGGTGCCTAATGGTTATTCTTCTAATATTTCAAAGTGTGTGAATCTGAGGAGCAAGACATTGCAAGGGTTGAAAAGTCATGACAATCACATATTACTTCAGCAGTTGATTCCAATCGCAATTTGTGATTGTTTATCCCCCAATGTTGTTCAGCCCTTGATTGAGATGAGTAATTTTTTTAGACACCTTTGTTTAAGAAATCAACGAATGAGTGATTTAAAATGTTTGCAGGACCGAATTGTACTTACGCTTTGTCACTTTGAGAAACTCCCCCCCCTCATTTTTCGATGTTATGGTCCACATGACAGTGCACCTAACTGATGAAGTAATGGCTGCTAGTCCAGTGCAATTCAGGTGGATGTATCCTATTGAATGGTATTTGAGTACATTGAAAATATTTGTACGCAACAGAGCTCGTCAGGAGGCATCAATATTCAATGGTTATTTGATGGATGAGTGTACTACCTTTTGTGCAGAATATCTTACGGATGTTGAAACAAAATTAGATAAGACCTCTCAGATTCATGATGGTCCAGTTGGAGAAGGAACCACATTTGATACGGACAACATCGAGTGGATACAAGCAGATCGATATATCTTGTTCAATACTCCATCAGTTGCACCATTAATGCAGTAAGTATCTTATCAATGTGCTTGTATAACTTTTACATGTTTTGTTTGCATAATATGGTCTTTTAAACATCGCGTTATCATTTGCAGGAAACACATTAATGAGATAAAAGAAGAGATGCATCGTGCGACTGAGTTGCAAATTCAACAATCTCATTATGCGTCATTTCATGATTGGTTCAAGGATTATGTATGTATAAATTGATTTTCATTATGAGTGAAGTATTATACTAATTCTTTCTGCATATATCAGTATTGATTTTTATAAATTATGTAGGTTTGTAAGCTGAGGGAGTTAGGGGACCCTACGTTACCTGAAGTATTTATCCAACTGGATGAGGGTCCATCTATAACGGCTCGTCGTTATAAATCTATTGATGCTAATGGTTTTCGATTTCGCATTAAAGATGTTGACGACAAACGAGAAACACAAAACAGTGGCATCGGTTGTCCCTTTGTCGATTCTGGTTATTACTATGGTCAATTGATAGACATCATTGAAGTTGTATACACACACGGTTAGAAGTACATATTGTTAATGTGTAATTGGGTTGATCCAGTGCGTGGATGTAAAGTCGATCAATATCAGTTTTCATTGGTGAATTTTAACTATATGTTATATAGAAATAATGAACGAGTTGAGAATGAACCTTTCATTTTTACATCACAAGCAGAACAAGTATTCTTCGTTACATTGCCTTCGGATCCAAGTTGGAAAGTTGTTGTCAAAATGTCTCCGCGAGGAGTGTTTTTATTTGAAGAAGATGAACCCGAGACTATTCCGTTTTTTACCAACAACTTGATCAACATACCGTAGTTCAACGTGAAGAAGATATTTATTGGTTCAGAGCGGCTGTTGAAGGAGAAACGGTCGATTTGCATGCTTAATTAAAGGTATAATTGTTTTCCCGCTATTCAGTAGAATGTCCTAGGATATCATAAATTATCTAATCATTTTATAAATCTTTATAAGTTTTAATCCTCACTTTTTTAAGTTAATACAATCATAAATATTTAGGTTGTCTTTACTCTTTATTTATTGATGTTATGGTCGGTGTATCATCCCTTTGAGGTATTCTTCATCTGATTCATGTGCTGCTTGAATTTTTATTAGTTCTATCTGAAATTTGGCTATGCATTGACTGGTTTTGTACATAATTTGTATATATGTTTTGTTAACTTTCTTATTTTTTAAAATTCATTCACAACTAATTATTCAATCCATTTTTTGTTTGATAAACAGTTGTAAAAGTTTTATTTTTTAAGAACAATCCAATTTATCTTTTAAACACTTTGGACTCATTACTGATGTTTTCTATGACTGCAGACATGTCAGAGGAAGAGGCAGAAGATCCACATCATCCATCTGAGGCATCTACGTCTTAGGGTCGAGGTATGTTTGAATGTCATTGTCTATATTTTTTATGTAATTGACATACATACATATATATATATATATAACATTTGTCAATTTATATATAAAATGGTTTTCAACAGGATCAGACTCGGCTGCTTCTTCCTCTCGCAGGAGAGGCCCTGGTCGTGGCATATTATCATAGAATTCCGACACGACGATAGATGTTTCATTTGATGAGGTTTTTCATCCTGTGGGACCGAATACCCCGGCATTTATTCGTCAGCTGTGTCATATCATACGTGACCCACATAGATTTCCATTGACCACGCGCGACTGGGCTTCTATCCCTCAGGACACATTAGATCGTCTATGGAGGGAGGTTCAGGTAAGAAAATCATTTTACTTTATTTTCTATGTATAAAGAATACTATTATGTTTGATTATTTTTTTATAGAAAAATATGAAAGTATTCCCTGAAGAGTTTCAGCCCGTGTGTATGAGCAAATGCCGTAAGATGTGGAAAGATTATAAAGGCAATGTGAAGAGGGACCACTGGGTACCAAATGTGGGTGCCCTAGACATTTTGGAAAAAGTCTCGAGAGGTGTCCTCCCGGCTCAGTGGCGTGACTTGGTTGCATATTGGTCTACTGAGGGTGTTGCGGTTTGTATGATAATTATTTTGGTGTATATATATTTTAAAGAATATGTGATTTGTTTGAAATTTGAATGAATTGAATGTACGAGGTGTCAACACACCATTCTGAGAATCGAGCGTTGCAGGGACCACCTCACAGGCTCGGGACTCGTCACGTGTCTCAGATCCGACATGAGGTATATATTATTCATTTTTTAATTTATTAATTAATATGGTTTTGTGTTTATATTTTTTTAATATACAGTTGCGAGAGCAAGGTGCAACAACTAATAAAATGTCGGTGTGGATGAGGACTCGTGATCGCAATGATCCAGAGGTTGCAGCATTGATAGTAAGTGTCTGTACTTACCAATAATTACATAAATCTATATATTAACATATATATATTTATATATATTTAAATATTTCATAGGCTCAATTTGATGTTGAGTTAGAACATCTGCCAGAGGTCCAGTGATAGCTTCCCATGCGACGGGATGAGATGTTTCATCGCATTATCGGTCAGGATGGGCATGGCTATAGTTTGACCTATGGAGCAGGGATTCCTCATTCTGTAGTGTCATGCGCTGCGGTTGTCGATCCTGCTGTTGCTCATATGACAAAGCAGATGTCAGATTTTGAGGCACGGTTGCGCGCTTCCGAGGAGGCAAATGCGCAATTGACAGCTGAGGTTAGAGCACTGCGGGAATATGTGTGTCGAGCTGATGGTGTAGGGGATCATACGACGCAGGTATATACTGTATTTATTGATTTAATTTAAATTATTTTTGTTATTAAAATATTTATAATGTTTATTTGTTGTAGGCCCCTGACCCACCAGAAGGAGGTAGTAATGATGACAACGCGTGACACATCATATATTCACGAGATATGTTTTTTGTTTTTACTGGTGGGTTTGACATTGACGTTCTGTATTTATTCATTTAATTTAAATTAGAAGGTTGTGTACTTATAATTTATTTCTTTTCTTGTTTATTATATGATAGCTAATATTATCTATGGCGTGCATTTAAAAACTCTAACCCCCGCAACCCCGTACAGCCCCCCCCCCCCCCCGAATAGCCCCCCGCACCCCCGTACAGCCCCCCGCACCCCCGTACAGCCCCCCTCACCCCCGTACAGCCCCCCCGGCACCCCCGTACAAATCCCCGCACCCCCTGACAGCCCCCCCGCACCCCCCTACAGCCCCCCGCACCCCTGGAGAGCCCACCCCCCCCCCCCCCCGCACCCCCGTACAGCCCCCCCCCCCCCCCCCGCCTTCACCCCCGTACAGACCCTCGCACCCCCGGACAGCCCCCCCCCCCCCCCCCCCCCCCGCACCCCTGTACAACCCCCCTCACCCCCGTACAACCCCCCCCCCTGCACCCCCGTACCCCCCCCCCCCCCCGCACCACCGTACAGCCCCCTGCACCCTCCTACAGCCCCCCAGCACCACCGTATAGCCCCCCGCACCGACGGACAGCCCCCCCCCCCCCCCCCCCCCGCACCCCCGTACATCCCCCCGCACCCCCGTACAGTCCCCCCGCACCCTCGTACAGCCCCTCGCACCCCCGTACAGCCCCCCCCCCCCCCCCCCCCCCCGGCACCCCCGTACAGCCCCCCGCACCCCCGGACAGCCCCCCCGCACCCCCGTACAGCCCCCCACACCCCCGGACAACCCCCCCGCACCCCCGTACAGCCCCCCGCACCCCGGTACAGCCCCCCTGGCACCCCCGTACAGCCCCCCGCATTTCCGGACAGCCCCCCTGCACCCCCGTACAGCCCCCCTCACCCCCGTACAGCCCCCCCCCCCCCCCCCGCACCCACGTACAGCCCCCCGACACCTCCGTACAGCCCCCCGCACCCCCGTACATCCCCCCGCACCCCCGTAAAGCCCCCCCCCCCCCCCTCGCACCCCCGTACAGCCCCCCGCACCCCGTACAGCCCCCCCGTACCCCCGTACAGCCCCCCCCCCCCCCCCCTCGCACCCCCGTACAACACCTCTCACCCCCGTACAGCCCCCCCCCCCCCCCCCGGCACCCCCGTACAGCCCCCGCACCCCCAGACAGCCCCCCGCACCCCCGGACAACCCCCCGCACCCCCGGACAGCCCCCCCCCCCCCCCCCCCGTACCCTCGTACAGTCCCCCGCACCCCCGCACAGCCACACCCCCCCCCCGACACCCCCATACAGCCCCCCTCACCCCCGGACAGCCCCCCCGCACCCCCGTACAGCCCCCCGCACCCCCGAACAGCCCCCCCGCACCCCCGAACGGCCCCCCACACCCCCGTACAGCCCCCCCGTCACCCCCGTACAGCCCCCGCACCCCCGGACAGCTCCCCCCCCTCGCACCCATGTACAGACGGCACGTCATTCGGAGGTTCCGTTTGACCGCGGCGGCCGGATACGCGTTTCCGGCGCCATAAAACACCAAAACGGTGTGCAGCGGTCCAATTCGGAGCAAACGTGCTTCGAATGACCTGAAACCGCACGAGAATGATAGAAATATTATTCCTGAGATGCAGGAGGAGGCGGTACGTCCATTGGACGTGCGGTGCGCGCGGCACGACTGAATGTGTCGTTTTCAGCAGTGTGGCGCGCGCTGAAATGGTGCGTTAGGTGGTCAAAACCACCCGAACGACGTCTGAATGCCACGAAACCGTACGACAACAGCCGGTGCGTGAATTCTGAAATGGTCGGCCAGATGGCACATCATTCGGAGGTGTCGTTTGATCGCGGCGGCCGGAAATGCGTTTCCGGCGCCATAAAACACCAAAACGGCGTGCGGCGGTCCAATTCGGAGAAAACGTGCTCCGAACGACCTGAAACCGCACGAGAAAGATAGAAATATTATTCCTGAGACGCAGGAGGAGTCGGCATGTCAATCGGACATGCGGTGCGCGCGACACGACCGAATGTGTCGTTTTCAGCAGCGCGGCGCGCGCTGAAATTGCGCGTCGGGGGGGTCAAAACCACCCGAACGACCTTCGAATGCCACAAAACCGCACGACAACAGCCGGTGCGTGAATTGTGAAGTGGTCAGCCATACGGAACGTCATTCGGAGGTGCCGTTTGAATGCGGCGGCCGGAAACGCGTTTCCGGCGCCATAAAACACCAAAACGGCGTGCGGCTGTCCAATTCGGAGAAAACGTGCTCCGAACGACCTGAACCCGCACGAGAACAATATAAATATTATTCCTGAGATTTAGGAGGAGGCGGAAGGTCCATTGGACATGCGGTGCGTGCGGCACGACCGAATGTGTCGTTTTCAGCAGCACGGCGTGCGCTGAAATGCCGCGTTGGGTGGTCAAAATCACTCAAACGACCTCCGAATGCCACGAAATCATAGGACAACAGCCGGTGCGTGAATTGAGAAAAGGTCGGCTAGACGACACATCATGCGAAGGTTCCTTTTGACCGTGGGGTCCGGATACGCGTTTCCAGCGCCATAAAACACCAAAACAGTCTGCGGTGGTCCAATTTGGAGCAAACGTGCTCCGAACGACCTGAAACCGCATGAGAACGATAAAAATATTATTCCTGAGATGCAGGAGGAGGCGGCACATCCATCGGACGTGCGGTTCATGTGGCACAACCGAATGTGTCGTTTTCAGCAGTGCGGCGCGCGCTGAAATGCCGCGTTTGGTGGTCAAAACCACCCGAACGACGTCCGAATTCCACGAAACCGTACGAAAACATCCGGTGCGTGAATTGTGAAATGGTCAGCTAGACGGCATGTCATTCAGAGGTGCCGTTTGACCGCAGTGGCCGGAAACACGTTTCGGGCGCCATAAAACACCAAAACGGCATGCGACAGTCCAATTCGGAGCAAACGTGCTCCGAACGACCTGAAACTGCACGAGAACGATAGAAATATTATTCCTGAGATACAGGAGGAGGCGGCACGTTCATCGGACGTGCGGTGCGCGTGGCACAACCGAATGTGTCGTTTTCAACAGCGCGGCGCGCGCTGAAATTGCGCGTCGGTGGGTCAAAACCACCCGAACGACCTCTGAATGCCACGAAACCACACGAAAACACCTGGTGCATGAATTGTGAAATGGTCGGCCAGACTGCACATCATTCAGAGGTGACATTTGACCGCGGCGGCCGGAAACGCGTTTCCGGTGCCAAAAAACACCAAAACGGCGTGCCGCAGTCCAATTCGGAGCAAACGTGCTCCGAACGACCTGAAACCGCACGAGAACAATTGAAATATTATTCCTGAGATGCAGGAGGAGGTGGCACATCCATCGGACGTGCGGTGCGCGCGGCACAACCGAATGTGTCGTTTTCAGCAGCGCGGCGCGCGCTGAAATGGCGCGTTGGGTGGTCAAAACCACCCGAACGATTTCCGAATTCCACGAAACCGTACGACAACAGCCGGTGCGTGAATTGTGAAATGTTTGGCCAGACGGCACGTCATTCGGAGGTTCTGTTTGACCGCAGCGGCCGGATATGCGTTTCTGGCACCAAAAAACACCAAAACGGCGTGCGGCGGTCCAATTCAAAGCAAACGTGCTCCGAATGACCTGAAACCGCACGAGAACGGTAGAAATATTATTCTTGAGATGCAGGAGGAGGCGGCACGTCCATCGTAAGTGTGGTGCGCGCGGCACGACCGAATGTGTCGTTTTCAGCTGTGCGGCGCGCGCTGAAATGCAGCGTTCGGTGGTCAAAACCACCCGAATGATGTCCGAATGCCACGAAACCGTATGACAACAGTCGGTGCGTGAATTCTGAAATGGTTGGCCAGACGGCATGTCATTCGGAGGTTCCGTTTGACCGCGGCGGCCAGAAACGCGTTTTCGGCGCCATAAAACACAAAAACGGCGTGCGGCGGTCCAATTCAGAGCAAACGTGCTCCGAACGACCTAAAACTGCATGATAATGATAGAAAAATTATTCCTGATATGCAGGAGGAGGCGGCACATCCATTGGACGTGCGGTGCGCGCGGCACGACCGGATATGTCGTTTACAGCAGCGCGGTGCGCGCTGAAATTGCGCGTTGGGGGGTTCAAAACCACCCGAATGACCTTTTAATGTCACAAAACCGCACGAAAACAGCCAGTGCGTGAATTGTGAAATGGTCGACCAGACGGCACGTCATTCGGAGGTGTCGTTTGACCACGGCGGCTGGAAACGCGTTTCCGGCGCCATAAAACACCAAAACGGCGTGTGGCGGTCCAATTCGGAGCAAATGTTCTCCGAATGACCTGAAACCGCACGATAACGATAGAAATATTATTTCTGAGATGTAGGAGGAGGCGGCACGTCCATCGGACGTGCGGTGCATGCGGCACAACCAAATGTGTCGTTTTTAGTAGCGCGACGCGCGCTGAAATGCTGCGTTGGGTGGTCAAAACCACTCGAACGACCTCCGAATGTCACGAAACCGTACGAAAACAGCTGGTGCGTGAATTGTGAAATGGTCGGCCAGACGGCACGTCATTAGGAGGTTCCGTTTGACCGCGGCGTCCAGATACGCGTTTTCGGCGCCACAAAACACCAAAACGGCGTGCAACGGTCCAATTCGGAGCAAACGTGCTCCGAACAACCTGAAACCGCACGAGAACGATAGGAATATTATTCCTGAGATGCAGGAGGAGGCAGCACGACCATCGGACGTGCGGTGCGCACGGCACGACCGAATGTTTCGTTTTCAGCAACGCGGCGCGCGCTGAAATGCCTCGTTGGGTGGTCAAAACTAGACGAACGACGTCTGAATGCCACAAAACCGTACAACAACAGCCGGTGCGTAAATTCTGAAATGGTCGGCTAGACGGCACGTCATTCGGAGGTTCCATTTGACCGCGGAGGCCGGAAACGTGTTTTCGGCGCCACAAAACACCAAAACGGCGTGCGGCGGTCCAATTTAGAGAAAATGTGCTCCGAACGACCTGAAACCGCACGAGATTGATAGAAATATTATTCCTGATATGCAGGGGGAGGCGGCACGTCCATCGGACCTGTGGTGCGCGTGGCACGTCCGAATGTGTCGTTTTCAGCAGCTCGGTGCGCGCTGAAATGGCGCGTTGGGGGGTCAAAACCACCCGAACAACCTCCGAATGTCACGAAACCGCACGACAAAATTTGATGCTTGAATTGGGAAATTTTAGGACAGACGGCACTTCAATCGGAGGTGCCGTTTGACCGCGGCGGCCGGAAACGCGTTTCCGGAGCCATAAAACACCAAAACGGCGTGCAGCGGTCCAATTCAGAGCAAACGTGCTCCGAACGACCTGAAACCACACGAGAACGATACAAATATTATTCCTGAGATGCAGGGGGAGGAGGCATGTCCATCAGAAGTGCGGTGTGCGTGGCACGTCCGAATGTGTCGTTTTCAGCAGCTCGGCGCGCGCTGAAATGGCGCGTTGGGGGGTAAAAACCACCCGAACGACCTCCGAATGTCACGAAACCGCATGACAACATCCGTTGCGTGAATTTTGAAATGGTCGGATAGACGGCACATCAATCGGAGGTGTCGTTTGACCGCGGCGGCCGGAAACGCGTTTCTAGAGTCATAAAACACCAAAACGGCGTGCGGCGGACGAATTCGGAGGAAAAGTGCTCCGAACGACCTGAAACCGCATGAGAACGATAGGAATATTATTCCTGAGATGCAGGAGGAGGCGGAACGTCCATCGGACGTGCGGTGCGTGCGGCACGACCGAATGCGCCGTTATCAGCAGCTCAGCGCGCGCTGAAATGGCGCGTTGGGGGGTCAAAACCATCCGAACGACCTCTGAATGCCACGAAACCTCACAACAATATCCGTTGCGTCAATTGTGAAATGGTCGGGCAGACGACACGTCAAACAGAGGTGTCGTTTGACCGCGGCGGCCGGAAACGCGTTTCTGGAGTCATAAAACACCAAAACGGCGTGCGGCGGTCGAATTCGGAGCAAACTTTCTCCGAACGACCTGAAACTGCACGAGAATGATAGAAATATTATTCCTGAGATGCAGGAGGAGGAGGCACGTCCATCGGGCGTGCGGTGCGAGCGGCATGACTAAATGCGTCGTTTTCAGCAGCTCGGCGCGCGGTGAAATGATGCATTGGGGGTCAAAACCACCCGAACAACCTCCAAATTCCACGAAACCGCACGACAACATCCGTTGAGTGAATTTTCAAATGGACGGGCAGACGGCACATCAATCGGAGGTTCCATTTGACCGCGGCGGCCTGAAACGCGTTTCCGGAGCCATAAAACACCAAAACATCGTGCGGCGCTCCAATTCAGAGCAAGTGTGCTCCGAAAAACCTGAAACCGCACGAGAACGATAGTAATATTATTCTTGAGATGCAGGAGGAGGCGGCACGTCCATCGGACGTGCGGTGCGCGCAGCATGACCGAATGCGTCGTTTTCAGCAGCTCAGCGCGCGCTGAAATGACGCGTTGGGGGGTCAAAACCACCCGAACGACCTCTGAATGCCACGAAACCGCACGAAAACATCCGTTGCGTGAATTGTGACATGGTCGGATAGACAACACGTCAATTGGAGGTGTCTTTTGACCGCGGCGACCGGAAACGCGTTTCCGGAGTCATAAAACACCAAAACGGTGTGCGGTGGTCGAATTCGAAGCAAACGTGCTCCCAACGACCTGAAACCGCACGAGAACGATAGGAATATTATTCCTGAGATGCAGGAGGAGGAGGTACATCCATCGGACGTGTGGTGTGCACGGCACGACCGAATGCGTCATTTTCAGCAGCTCGGCGCGCGCTGAAATGGCACGTTGGGGGGTCAAAACCACCCGAACGACCTCCGAATGCCACGAAACCACACGAAAACATCCTTTTCTTGAATTTTGAAATGGTCGGATAGACGACACATCAATCGGAGGTGTCGTTTGACCGCGGTGGCCGGAAACGCGTTTCCAGAGTCATAAAACACCAAAACGGCGTGCGGTGGTCGAATTCGGAGAAAACGTGCTCCAAAAAACCTAAAACTGCACGAGAATGATAGAAATATTATTCCTGAGATGTAGGAGGAGACGGGACATCCATCGGACGTGCGGTGCGCGCGGCATGACCGAATGCGTCGTTTTCAGCAGCTCGGCGCGCGCTGAAATGGCGCGTTGGGGGGTCAAAACCACCCGAACGACCTCCGAATGCCACGAAACTGCACGACAACATCCGTTGCATGAATTGTGAAATGGTCGGAGAGACGGAACTTCAATTGGAGGTTCCATTTGACCGCAGCGGCCGGAAACGCGTTTCTGGAGTCATAAAACACCAAAACGGCGTGCGGAGGTCGAATTCGGAGCAAACGTGCTCTGAAAAACCTGAAATGATAGCATTTCTTAAATCGGGGGTTTTAAATTATTTTATCACAATGATTCGATATTATACATATATTTAATATTATATATATTAAAACATTTAAAATATATTATATATATATTTATATTTAAAATATTGTATTTAATAGTATATATGTGAATATTTTATTTAATATATATTTATATATTTATTTATTTATTTATTTCAGTGGACATATTTTTTTAAAAAAAATCACTATAGCGACTACCATTGGTGGTCGCTAGAGGCCTCTAGCGACGAGGCTAAAGCGACCGCCAATGGCGGTCGCTGGGCGGCCGCTAGAGCCCTATAGCGACCGCCATTGGCGGTTGCTAATGGTGGTTTTTTTAGTAGTGCTTCATTTTTCGATTTCGTTCCAGTAAATTGGATCTTTAAAATTAATTACATAAATGGTTTCATAATTTTCAATTTCAATTATCAGGTAAATGAAAATATTTTATGAAATTTCATCTAGATTAATGTTTCCATGAAAATCACATTGGATATCAATAGAACAATATCATACCATATCCACTATTATTTGAATCATTCTCTCAAACTGGCCATATATATGTGGATGATAAAAAAGGCTAAAACATATCTTAAACCCTATGTTTTGTTAAATATTTCACATGCACTTCGGGGTAACCTTAAGATCTAGATAAGATAAAATGAAATGTGGTACTTCATGCAACCTTACCGATTTCATAATGTATATTCTACCTAGAACTCCCATAGGTTAATATTTACTGATAGTAATAAAGTGTGTTGTCTTCAAAAGGTGTTCAAATAGATCCCATAGTTAACTAAATATCACAAATATGGAAAACACTAATGGTTACCAATATCATTATCATATGTCCAGAATGTGTAATTTCGTTACTCTTTAAATAAAATTATCTCTAGAACATATAAAAATTTAACAGCATATATTTCCGTAAATGACTCTTAAAATATACATAATCTTGAGAATAAACCATCACATAAAACAAAAAAAAATGGGATTAATGACTTTTAACATATCATCCAACTTAATGTCAAAAAATAGTGATAATATCTATAATTATAAATATAATTTTACAAAGATGTATATATTCTTTAAAAAGAAATTCAAATCTTATTCTAGAAAATAGTTAGTATCTTAGATATAAAAATTACATTTTGAGGGTTTTGTTCATTGTTACACTAATTGAATTTTAAATTTCACCTCATTATTGTATAATCTAGGTAGTTTTTTATTAGTAATGCTACAAATCAAACATCACTAAATTTCAAACAATAATATTTACAAATATATTATTCATAAAAAATCCTTCAATAAATTCCCATATAAGGAATGAAGTATAATAATCCTATAATCATAATGATTCGCTTCACATATTTTTATATCATAATATTTAAAATTGACATCTTTCCCTAGAGGTTCTTGTGGAATATCTTCTGCATTGTTCCTTGGGTCGGGATAATGATTTTCATAATGTAAACACTACATAAATTTAAGTAATTGGATATTTTGTGGCTCATTTGTTAGAATCCATTTCTCGTTTATTTCAATATCAATCCCATTAATCACACATTGACTTAATTGGAAAAGACCCACCCATCAATATTTAATGAATGATCAAGTTCTATTCATACAATTCCCCTGATGTTTCATCTAACAAATTTGGAATACTAATTGATGGAATTTCATTCCATCATGTAATTTATTAAATTTTTCCAAAGATTCTAGCTTCTTTTTCTTATCAAAACCATTTGAATTGTTGTAATGTATGATTTAGATTTCTACCTTTAGTTCACATCATATAACTCTATCATAGGATACAATGTATCTTGTGCAAATCAATGTCCATAGAAATTGTTTTAAACCACCAAATAATCGACCAATTTTTCTTTTAGTGTATAAGATTAAGTGATATCCATACCTCGAAATCGTTGTAAACATATCCTCATATAAACCAATAGATTCATTTCCCTTTTTCTTTATTTCATGTAATTATTTCTAAATCAATGTTCCAAGAACATGAGGGAATTATTTACAGAGAAATATCACCATAACCACATCCCATTTAGTATGTTAAATATCTTCTTATTCTCTCATTTTCAAAACAATATTCCACCATTGATAAAAAAACTAAATGGAATTTTCATGCTATAAAAGCTAAGAAAAAAGTTCTTCTTAGTTGTACTAATCCTTTACTCAATGAATAGATGATCAATGGAACCACAAAATTAATTTAATGGTTTTGTCATTGGGGACTCAATAGAACATTATTCCATATTTTTCTCATTTGTATGTTTATTGTGGTTATTATATTATGAATTATATGTTATAATATTAATAATATTGTACATTTTTTCTCCCGTAATGTTTGGTTTCTTTAGAGGATAATCATTGCATTTTTGTGACACTCTGCATAAACATGATTCCTTCAGCTCCTAATGATTTATTAAAACCACAATGTTTTATGTGTGTTTTTTTGAAGTATTTTTGTTTTCTTTATTTTCGTCATATATTTATCAAGGGGTCCTACATTGTGTTTTTTATGAAAAAAGGATATTTGGGCATTATTTTATGTGGACCATAGTTGGCTCATAATTAGGATAAACCTTCCATCCTATCCCAACAACGGAAACGGAATGGTTGGAGAACTTCATAGAAACCAATATGGGAGAACTGTATTTCTTATTCCTCTTGGATATTAAGGGACATTCATTTGTATCATTGATTGGAATACCATGTGTGGTGACCATGCAAAATATCTTTGTAATTAAAAAATTGAATTTTTCTTTGTTCCTTCAATGATTTTAACACTATTTCATTATTTTTCTCCTCTGACTAAATATTTCATTCCACGCCACTATTCCATCCCACCTTCCTCCATTGGATATCCCTTGTATATGTGTTTTTGGTGTTGATTCATCATAAAATCCATAAGTAAGAATCATTTCATTAAATTTCACCCTCGTTATATAGATCCACTTTATTCATTATTAAATTTATATTTTTCAATGGTTTGGTTGACCTAATGAGGGTTTAAACGTGTTTTTTTTGGGTGAAATAATTATATATACTGGTAAATGATGCCTTAATAGGGCCTTATAGTGGTGTTTCTGTGGATTTACACCATTTTTCAGTAGATTCCAAGGAGGAGGTATATGGATCCATGATTTTACATTAATAAAGTTGTTTATATTTTTTACATGTATGTTAAAATGTGTTATATAGATTATTATTTGGGTGATGAATATGTTTTAGAAATATTATATGGTTATCATGTGATAAAAATGTTTTTTATAATGAAATGTGGTTTTATTTTAGTTTTTCATTGTTTTTTTCTTGTTAAATAGGTTTTATTCATTTTTGGAAATGTGAGAAATGTGTTTTTATAAATATTTAAATGAGAATAGATTCTATAATATGGTTTTCCAAGAGATGTGTGATTTTATTACAAATTGTCTTCATTTTTTTCACCATAAATGTGTATTTGAATAGTGCGAGTTTTGAATATCATGTTATAAAATGGGTTTAATTTTTTTTACCAAATTTAATGTTTCTTTTCCAAAAAAATGGTTAGATTCCAAATGTGTTCTTTATTGTTTGTTTTTTTTTGAATAGAACTTATGAATCATAAACATTGTGTTAAATGAACATCCAAATCTTTTGGTGTGCATGTGAAATGGAAAAATAATTTGTTATAGAAAATAAATTTTTCCTTGTGCTCTTTTGATGCTTGGATCATGTATAATAAAGTGATTACTAATGTGATTTGTGAAATGTAATATGATAATAATGGAAAAAATGGATAATTTGGAAGTGATTTCTTGAACAAGTATTCTCGTTGATTTGGAAGTGTATTAGGCACATATTCATCTAGTATGATTGTTGATTGTAACACTGAATAAACATATGATATTATTAGAGACCACTAAAGGTTTTGGAATGGGATCCCCTCTAATGATTTATTCACAGGAATGATTTTGTTGTTGATTTAGGATTTTGGAGACTATTTGTTTTTTGGCACATTTTATCCTATTGTGGATCATTCATTGGAATACTGATGGTGGTTCACTTTAAGGACTTTTATCTCTGAGGGACGAGGTTAATACGCCTCCATAATTCTTGTTACCTACAGAGACTTTCCCATGGTTCTATCATATGACATGATGATTAGGTGATTTGTTACTATCCATTGGTACATTGTGTACATTGTGTATATTTATATTTCCAGGAGTATCTCATTTAAGAAATATTTTTCATAAAAAAATTTCTTGACAATTATTTTCATAATAGAATGTTTCAACAGTTTTTTTGTATAAGTCTGAATTTTTATTTCTAATTTAGTGTTATAGAATGGAAATAGTTTTTTGGATGGAATCCTACAACGATTTCTCATACTCCATTTATAAACATTAGGGTGTGTGCGTATTTTTTTTAATTAACTAGGTAATGGAATGACGTGTTATGTACGTAATAGTGGATCTGGTTTCTAGTATTCTACTTCTTGTAGGTGTTTATAGTGGTTGAATAAGGGTGAGTACCTTTTATTTTAGGGTGGAATGGGATATTGTTGGTGTTCCCATTCTGTTGTAGTAATTTTGTTTTTATATAATGTTTGTAATCATGATATGTAATCAAATATAGCTTGTTTGGTTATGATTATCAATTATGTGATGTTTAATCATTTTAATTATATTTGGTTATGTGAAAGGGGAAAATAATTCCCAATGTTAATTATCAATTCCAAAGAAATATTTTCCATCCCTTAGTGATTGAGAACTCACATTGGGCCAAGCTATGAATCTGACTATGTGTCAAGTAGGTTGGCACCCTGACTAGGTTCATGACCAAATGGTAACATATAATGTTTTTTAATTTTTAGGTCACGTTAATTATGAATTATGTATATAAATACATTCGATTATATATTCTAGTATTGTTTTTTTCTAGAGTTGGGGTATCTAGCCAATACACCTCGTGATAGGACTAGAGTCTCCATGGAATGATGGAATTTGGTTTCACATCTCCTCTAGGTTAAATATATAGTTTGTAGACAGTATATGGATACTGGGTGGTGGTGGAGTAGTTTGGTTTGGATTGTTATTGTGATGTATTTTTTTAAGTCATTATAATTTAAGTGTTTGATATTTATTAATGATGTTGACAATTTTCATAATATACATTGATCATTTTATTATTGGGTTATCCTTGGTAGTGTTTCTTGTTGTAGCATGATGTATCCATAGAGGCTTTTTATGCAACTATATGAAGAGTTTGAAGAGTCTTCTCCCCAAAACATTGATTAGGGGATTATAGAAATTGTGGTTTGGGGTGTCCAATCATTGGTTCAAGTAGTTGGATCTTCTCTTTCACTAGTTATAGAAGTCAAACTAGGTCCTTGAAAGTAAAAATCTCAGGATTTCCATAAGATCAGTCTTCCATATTCACATCGAAGTATGTAATTCATGAAGAAGAGTAGTGTATTGAGAAGAATTAGAGGATGTTTTTATCTATTAATACTCCAATTATCGTTATATGGAATTTTTTTTGTTCTTGTTCTATTTTCCTATCAGAAGTTATGGGAATCAGTGGTGGAAACTGAGAATCAAGAGAATATGGGATGGAAATATTTTAAGATTGTCTTAAATGAGAATTATTATATTACAATTATGGACTTCTACACGTTTTAGAGTGTTTGGAACATATCTAGGGAGATCAAACTGTGATGGAGTACAGTAAACACTTTCCAGAGTTAGATCGGTATGCACCCCATCTTGCATCAAACAAGAATCTAAAGGTTTAGATGTTTGAGAGAGTTTTTGTGTAAAACTATAATCTATTTTATTCCTTGTTAATCATAAGACTTATTTTGAGGTGGTTGATCATGATATTATTGTCCAAATTGATCACAGAGTAATGTCTATATTTTATGGAAAAGTTTCAGTAGTGGGAATTGGTAGTTCATTTTAGATGAAGAGGAAGCGTGATAAGCATGTGAATAAGGGAGGTGTAGTTTATGACATATTTCTCTGCTCTATTTAAATGTGTATTTTGATATTTTTTCAATTGAGTGACATGAATGTGGTATGGGAGGGGACATGAAATATATTTTCTTATCACCACCCAGACAGTGTCACTAGTGCAGAAAAATGGGATCCTTGTAACAATTTTGTATAGTGGTGCTCCCATGTTAAATTATTTTGGGTTTTGTATCATTAAACACGATTTTTTCCCAATTAGAACCATATAAGGAAATGGGTTCTCATTTTGGAGGTTTTGGCTATAGGACTGGATCATCTTCCCCATAGAGTTAGTTGTGGGTATAGTTGTAGGAAAATGGTTTTTCTCATGTTCAGGAAGAGATTTGGAAACATCATCTAGGTGATCAATAACTAGTACAACTAGATGCAAGTACAATGATAGTTCAAGATCCCATTATTATTGAAATGTATTTATCTATTTTTCCATTTTATACTAGTGCTTTAGTTTCGTTTATTTCTTCATCTCTTCTAGATGTGTTAAAGTGTCCCACTGCAGTTTTGTCCTATATGATGTAGTTTTTAAATCCACCGATTTGGAATCAAGGGAAGGGTTTCAGGTTTTCTTCTTGAACACTCACTGTCTCATGGGTAGATATGTAATGGGATAGTAATGTTTTGGACGTAGACCTCTTTGATTTGATCCATTGTAAAAATTGGATTGTGTGTTTTTAGGAAATGATTTATTTCTATAGGTGGTGACTGAGTTTTTTTAACCTGATTGATGTACCTATGTCTTTTATAGTGAATAATATCCTAATTATGGATAAAATAGACCTCCACATTAAGAATTAGGAATCCTTGTTAATCAGGTCTCATCAATCATGCTGGGTGATGATATTGGTTCTCATGATTGTGGATTTCCATCAATAGTGGATAATTTCCCATTGGATTTTCCACATAATTTATCAGTTTTTCCTATGAAAAAGGATGTGGAGTTCACCATTGATTTGGAACTAAGAACATTTATGACATATCTACCATTGTACAATGTACATCCATATATTTTTAGATATTAAATATTATTTTTTTATGATTTGGAATCCAAATGATTCATTCACCCAAGGTTCATACATTAAAAAGCCTTAATTGTGTTTTTTAAAATTTCAATGGACATCTATAGTTGGGAAATGATTATTGGATGCTTAATAAGTGAAAAATTAATAACAATCATCCATTTCCCCAAATTCATTACGTTTTCATTTAAATTAAGGGGGAATGTTAGTTACACAAGATTAACATATGTTCTGGGAATCACCATGTAATAGTTAGGGAGGTGGATGTTCTGCAAACAACATTGTTATATAGATAAAACCATCTTGTGTATTTAGTCATGTTTATAGGGTTAAAATATGAACAATTGGTCTTTATAGATATCATGATAAGGGTGTTTAACCAATATATCGATCCATTTTTCGCAGTATTCGTGAATGCAATCCTAATATATTCCAGGACCGATGAGGAGCTTGATATAATCTGGGAATTTTGTTGGTCACCCATTGCGGTCATCATCTCTATGTTATTATTTCTATGTGACTTTTTTGAATTTGGGAGGTGGCGTTTTTCGGTTATGTGATCTCAAAGCATACGATTTTGGTGGACCCTGATAAGATAAGTGAAATTAAATCATGGTAACAAGTCAAGATGTGTTTAAATTCAGAATCCTTTTTGGACTTTTATGGTATTGCATGTGGATTGTTTGGAATTTACCACGGCCTGCATCATCCACTATGTAACTCACCCATATGGGAGTGAATTTTTATTGGATCACAAATTATCAGATATCCTTCTCGGATCTCAAATGATGGACTACCACAACCCTTGTGTTTATCATATATAAGTATGGAATAGGGTATATTACCTATTATGATTCCTTGGGAACGAGTCTTATGTGTGGGCTGAAGTAGAATGACCATGTGGTGGCATTTTGGTTTTCAATAACTCTGACCACATAAAAAATTTACACTACCCATATCCTATAATTAGAAGGGTTATTAATTAGATAAGGTTGTGGAACCATTATATTTTTTTCGAAAAGATTGTGGTTTATTCATATAATAATAAAAAATCTTTGATTTTCTCAATAAAATATATAAATTTGAGGCAACATCATTGGGTTGACTACCTTAAAGAAGTTGATTTGAATATACTCTATACCCATGAAAAGTAAATGGTGTTGAAGATGCTATGAGCTGAAAATTTCCAGTGAAAGCATTGAAAATATATAGTGATGAGGGTCTGGTGATGGGTCTTTTAACCCATATGCATCTCAAGACCTATGAATATATGGGACTTGTGTTTTTCACCATCATTCAACTGAACCCTTCCCTTTTGGAGTTTATTTAGAAATATTAGCCGAGTTATGAGCTGTTTCATTGTTATATGATTTTCATAAATGGCAAGGAGGTAACATTTTATGTTTCATTATATTGTAAGGAATTTTATTGATTAAATGGTATCTTTGAGGTGTTATGGTCACTATGGAAGATGGTGATGCAGGATAGCCATAAATATTAGTGGGAATTTATCATAGTGCGCCCAATATGTTTTATGGAATGATTTGATTGTTCTGATGGCCTGATTGTGGTGGGAGGTATCTGACATTATATAGAAGTGTTATGCATGTCATTAGGTTAAATTAGACCACTAAATGCCCTCTAATTTTCTTCACCTGCAACTTAATCCTACATGGATGTGGGAGTAAATTCCCATGTATTCTACTATTTTCTTACCTCATACACCATGGAGGAGGAATTCTATTTTTGTAGTGACAGACCATCTAAACAAATTATCCCATTTCATTCCCACCAGGGTTTCAACCTAGATGATGAGTTGGGTCAGTTATATGTTCATGAGGTGTTGAGGATTCATGGGGTTATTTTTGAAATTATTTCCAAAAGGACCAACTTTTTACCATGTGGCTTTCGAAAGGACTTCATATGGTGATGGGGTAGAAGATCATGTTTATAAGGACATACAATCCTTAAATGGATGATCTGATAAAGTAGGACAATTATATTTTAAATGAAACAATCTTAGAATGTGTGTTAGATTTAAATGTATAGTGGGATATCCATTTGATATTGGTGTATTTTTCTTATAACAATAGTTAACAATCCACTATTTTAATGAAATAATTTGACACACTTATAGTCAGCCATGTTGGACACCATTGGGATTGGATGAGGCTTGTGAGACCTCATTAATGGGAGAGAGCATTGTGTATGAAATGTTTGAATATATATTGTTGATCAGGATGTGGTTGTTAATGAAATAGAGTCTTGACATGTATTTTTTACGATCAGAGGCACTGATATTTAGAGCTTTATAAGGTTCATTGGGTGTTCCTGAAAGAGTCACCTTATATGGGTAATCATTGTTTGGATAATCAAGGAAAGCTAAAACTGATGTATGCAAAAACATTTGAGATTACCTAGTGGATTGGAATGGCAGAAAATAGGTTATATTTTTTCCTCTCAGTTTTTTTCAATTAATGACATGTTTCATGTGTCCCATTTGAAAATGTATATCAAATATCCATCCCATTTGTTAAATTGGGAGGATTTGGAGTTTGAGACCCATTTTCCAATGTTTGTGATATTGGTATTGATTGTAGCTTATCAGGATAATATGTACCTTAAAAATTATATTCCATTGGTTTGACCTCTTTTCTATTATGTTATGGATGGCAAAGATAAAAGAGAGTATAAATATTTTGTAGGGGGTACTGGTTTATTTCTATCATCATTCTTCAAGTTTACATTCTATGGGATAAATGTTTTCATGGTAGGGTGAATTTTCACATATGAGATATTTTATGTGATATGATTTTTTTTATTTATGAACATTAATTTATAGATAGGTTTTATGATGACTTATTAATGAAAATAGAGATTTTTGGCTTGATAGAAGAAAGCACATGGTTTACGTTTGGTTAGGGGAAACTATTCACCCATATTCAAAAAATTGAAAAAAAAATTAAATTTGGAGATTGGTGACCTTACATTTGACAACGGTTTTGGAAAATCTTGTTGGATAAATGTGTGCCTTGTTCATTACAGAAAACGAGGGAAGCATGGTTGCATTATAGTTTGGAAAATTGTGCGGGATAACCATGCAACAATTACAGGTCATTAAAGGGTTCAAATTTCCCATTGTACCCCTTCTAGTTTAACCCTTGTTCATCCAATTTATCTGTCCGGACCCAATTTATAGCCTAGGAACCTCTCCCTATCGTCACTTCTCCAATTAACCTCAAATTTAGGTGATTTTTTGTTTCATAAATAAGTTAACTAGAAAGTCTCATTTAATTTGATTTCACCCTCTTTCAAGGGGTTTTCTTTCCTCCTTATTTGAGTTCTAATTTTTCAGTGGGTTTCTAACTTATGATGTTTTTATCTTGTGTTTATGGGAGAAATCATGATTGTTATTTTTCGACCAATCATTTATAGGGCCTTTTGGTGATGCAGTTGTGATTTTCCATTTCTTTTCAAAGGTTTCTATGTGTGATGTAGATGTTTAAATGATTTTAATTTTTTAGATAAGTATGTATTTATTTCTTAACTATTTAAATATGTTTAATATTTTTTTTGTAAAACATGTTTTGTATGATTTTTTAGATTCACATGTTATGGAAATGGGTTTTTTAAAGGGAAGTAGTTATTTTTATGTTGTTTTATATATTGTGGTGTTTCTTAAATATGTTTTATACTTTATGTGGATTGTTATAAATGAATGTTCAGATATAATTAATGGTGAAAATGTACTGAAATTAGATTTTTCTATAGAAATTGGTTTTTGTTGCATGTTATCTTATTTTTTTCACCTAAAATGTTTTTTTGAATTGTGAATGATTTTTGATGCTTTTCAAAAAAAAATTCATGTGAGTACGAAATTTAAATACAATTTTCTCTAGAAATTGGTTGTCTTCAATATGTGGTCATTCTTATTGTGTTTATAAATGGGATTCATGGACCAATAATGTGTTGAAATATGTATTTACAAATTGTTTTGGTGTGTTTGTGAAATGAAAAATTGTTTTGTTTATGAATACGGTGATTTTCATGTGTTCTAGTGATGCATGGAACATGTTTTTGAATGTGATGATTTATGTGATATGTGATATGGAATTTGATCACATTGGGAATCACTAGTATTCTTGGTTGGTGATCTAGAATATGTACTCTAGTTTATTTGGAAGTGGGTGAGGTACAGATTCTTCTAGTTGGATTGATGTCTCCAACACTAACTAAACATGCGATATGGTTACAGAAAACTAAAATTTCGAAATGGGATATCCTTTAATGAATCATGCATGTGAAAACTAGTAGAATTGGCATATGATTCAGAGGCCAATAGAATTATGGTATACATTCCCCTCTAGTGACTCGTTCACAGGGACATTTTTGGTGGTTTAGTTAGAGGATTTTGATAGCCATGGTATGAGGTTCATAGTGACCCACTAGTGTTACTTACCTATAGTAATTTTCACATGGTCCTCTCTTATGAAATGATGATTTTGTGATGTGTTTTAAGATTTTTTTATATAAAAAACCTCTTGAACATTTTTTTAAAGAATGCTTTTTCTTTAAATTTTTTCCATCAATGTTTTTTCTTAAAAAAATAAAATAAATGAGCTTATTGATTGGTCTTATGATGTTATATCAGGAAATCCATTCATTTGGGTTTAATCTGACTCAGATTTGTCTTTCACTCAATATACACCTTTATCTGTATGTAGATTTTGTTATATATGAAATAGATATTGGAATGATGTATTTTGGAGGTGATGGTGGATAAAGTTACAAGTGTTCCAATTCATGTAGGTGTTGATGGTGATGGCTTGAGGGTGATGGCCCTCGTATTGCATGGAGGTCTTTTGGATTGTTCTGTTGTTCCTATTCCATTGTATTATTTTTCCTTTTATTTAATGTTTCCAACATTAAATATAAATATTATAGTACTTTTTTTTGTTATTTTATCACTTTTTTTATCTTTAATCTAATTGTTATTTTTTTGTTATTTCAACCGGTAAAACTGTTCCAAAATTGCATTTTTGATACCCAAGTACCCGTTTTAGCTCATGGTGATTGAGAACTCCCTTCGGGATATGCAATGAATCAGGACAGGTGTTGGGTCAGAAGGAACCCCATCTTGTTTCATGAGAGAAGGAAGATAGTGAGAAACACTAATCATAGTTTAAAACAACATCATAATTAAAATAAATCAATTTTGTGTCTGAATAAGTAATCATTATTTTAAATCTATGACACCTTTATTTTATCATTGTTCATCAATGATCATAATCCATTCATATACATCATAATTATTCATATTTAATATATAGAACAATGAAATAATATCCCGTTTGATTGTAATTTTAGGTGCATAGTAAGACTAGTATTAATTAACATAGTAATTATTGAGTCAAGATCGATGATCATTTTCCAGAGTTATTACACATAGATAACCCTTAGATAGAACCATAATTTTAAATATATAATATTCTCATCCATAAATATTATATACTAGTATATGAATATTCAATAAATATCTTAATTAACCATGACATAATATTTTTTTTGTCTCTTTCCATTAGAAAATTAGACACATATTCAGCTCATACATCTATGACCCACATCATCTTCAATTATATTCATTATAAATATAATAATTCTTATTAAGGTCATACATAAAAAAATTCATCACCCTTGGAGAAATGAGACCATTGAAATGATTACATGAGATGCTGAGTAATGGTATATAAAGAAAATATAAATATAATAAGAGAATATTTAAATAATAAAACAAAAATAACATACAAAAATAATAAAAAAATTGAAAGATCAAAATTATGAGTCATTTCATAAATATTGAAAGTTAATAAGACATGAAAAATAATGAAATCAAATAATATAAATCATGAAAGCATAAAATTTTCATATGAATTATATTTCAAACATATATAATCATATAAAATTGTAGATCAATGTGACCCACCAATATAATTAGAACATGTTAGGCTAGGTTTAGACCACCCATGCACCTACTTAATTCTTGGGATAACCTCCAATACACAATATTTTGGGCTTGGGATAACCTCCCTTGAACCCGATTTTGGTCTTGGGATTACCTCCCATTTACCCTTTGAGAACATATAAAATTAATCATTACCCAATGCATTGGAATGTGAAATAGGTCATAACCAAAATAGTTATAAGGTACCCTCCATACTTGTATAGAACATATCCACCAGCCTATTTTATAATTTAACTATTATCATAAATTGAATATCATATTTATGTTTTCTCAAAGATCATAAAAAATCATTATATTATAACTGATGAAAAGAAAATCAGTTTATAAACACATCATCATAAGATAAACAATAAAAAAGAAACATTTTTCATAACCATTTCATTATTTCAAAAAAATATAACACAATAATATAAAATTGTGATTCAATATAATTTTAACATTGTATAACCAATGATTGGTAAATGGGATGTGTAAGCATCTTTTCATCAAAAAAATTTACCATTTAGATAAAAAATAAAAATGGTATCATTTAATCATATCCAAATAAATAATAAGTAACATCATATTATTTAATATAATATATAATATAATTTTGAATGAAAAATAACAATAATCATTTCTCGATTAAAATATCCTTTCATTGGAAATTATTTTCTTATTAGAATTCAAAATTCATAAAATATTGTAGAAATTCATTTCTAAAAATATAACCTTGAAAAATATAATGGATTCTTCTTATAAAATTATTTTCATGAGTTAAAAAAATTCATTCTATCGTTACATGATAAAACATATATTCTTTATACATTTTTGGTAAAATAAAAACATGCTTTATTGGGGAAAAACGCGATGGTTCCTTTAAAAACTTTTTTTGAAAAGTAAAATGTACGGTTAAATTGTAATTTATAAATCAATTATGGAGAGCTAAATATATATTACAAAAAATATTGTTAAAATAAGGTTTTTGTTGAAATATGGGTTTTAAATTAAATCGAAATGTGAAGTTAATTTTTCTTAACAATATTATTTTTAACTCATATGTTTATAATGAGTAGAGAATGAATGGAAAATGTGTATTATCATGTCATAGCCATATGAAAATAAATTTAATTTGTTTATGAAGATATGGGTAAAAATAATTCTTAATCTTTACAATAAAAACATACAACCCCAATAAACGATAAGATTGAATCATAAAACACATACCACATTGGTATCACTGAATCAGACACCCCTGGAAGAGATATCATGAAATGGATCTATAAATCCAACTAATTACATTGTGATTCATAATAAAATATATTAATTAGACATATATATATATTCCTTAAATGAAGTATATTATTAATGAATATGGCATGTGCCTAATATAAGTAAAAATATAAGATGTAAATCCCTTACCTTAAGTCTCAACTTCCTTCGTATACCTTTTATCCACATATTCTATTGGAATATAGTTTATATTATTCCAAAATTCTTCATAGGATTTATTTATTACACAAATAATTTTTCTATGGTGATAGGAGAGAAGTGTGAATTTAATTTGGGTACCTCTCTACAAAACCAAAGGGGTTTTAATGTGTTCAGAAAATAAGAGAGTGAGTGGCCTTTTATTTGTACGGTGAGTGAGAAAGATGTATTTTTTTAAAAGAACAAGTTGTGACCACATATATCACATTCCCATGTGATTAAGAATGGGAAATTATATATCATTGAGGTGGTATGATCATAATATATCCATATATAGAGCATTTCCCATTTTGTGTCTTTTTTAACAGTAATATTTTTTTATTAACACCTGATAAACACAAGTTCACTATAATGACATAAATTAATTTTAACGTTTTCAATATTCATCTTAAAAAAATTATTTTCTTTTTAATAGAATATTAATATTTTATGGATTCCAAATATGGAATAAAATTTTACAAATTCCATTTATTAATTGTAAATTTGTATTTTAAAAATTATCATGCTAACACAATGAGAATGTGATCTTCAAAAGAGGAAATAATCAAAATTTTAAAATGTATTTTTCATCAAATATAAAAAAGTATTTTAACCCAATGACACAAATTTAATTAATAAATATATTTAATTGAATTAATTTTACAGAAAAACAATCATCAAATAATTTGGATGTTTTAAAAATCTTTATAAGAAATGATAATTCATAATAAACATCTGTTATCTCTATTATACATCGAAAAATATATCTTCTACAAAACTGTCAAAATTTATATCCTAGATTTTTTATAAAATAGTATTTAAAAACCTGAATTTAAATATTCAAAATACCCTTTCTAAAATATAATAAAAAAATAACTTTAAAATAACTATGTAAAAGCAGAAAAATATATATATAAATTAACATTTCAAACATAGAAATTAATTTATTATTCTCTCTTGTATAGAAAACACATATAATTAATGTTAAATTATTGATTGAATATATAATATATATAATTCATTAAATACATTCACAAAATTTTATTTAATTAATTTATTGAGATAAATAATATTTTTTATTATAAAAATACATTTTAGAAAATAGATTTCTATTTTTTCAAATAGTTTTTATTTTCATTTATATTTTCTTCAACCATAAAGTTTAAATTTAAATAAATTTATAAACAATATATCTCAATATATTAGTAAATATTATTCATACACTCAATTACAAGGTGTAGATGAAAACTATTACTTTATATTTTATTATATTAATTTTATTACACATTTCTTTTAAAAACTATATTATTTGTGATAGAGGATAAAATCTTTTTTTTTTGAAAAAAAAGATAAACACAATGTTTCCAGTAACATAACAAATTGAAATGATGAAATTTATCTGAAAAAATATTTCACCAAAATATATCGTTGTTAAATTTTACCCCCCTTAAAATTTTTGTCACCATAGAAATTTAACACTTTGTTACCAATAAGTATGGATACTTTTTCTCATTGCATCCTCATGTTCCAATGAAAATACCTCACGGTTGTGATTTTTCATGAAAACATATACTAGGTGAGTGGTATTATTTCATATGACATTTTGTGTATGATACTAAATATCCAATCATTATTTTTAATAATAAGAACCATGCTCTAGAAGCATGACCTCTTATTTTAGTATATGTAATCGATTATGTATATAATTCATCATGAGAGATAAAGGGAACACATTGTGAAACATATATTGGTTTAGTGGAAGAACCAATTGATATTTTTTATTCTAGATATGATGACTAATTTAATTGGAATCGATACACACAGTGCTTAGCTTCCCTTTATATCATAACCACAATATCATCATTTGGTTCTGCATCCATCAATTTCAACATTACCAGACACTCTGAAAAATGAAGTCCATTTTTTCCTTATGTACTAAAGGAACATATGTTCTATAATAGAATGTTAATATATCATTGTATCTCTAGTTTTTATCAATACAAAAATTTATTTGTAGTAGTTATCAAATATAAATAAATATTCAGAGGTTAGATTAATACATTAATATCAAAAAACCCATATAATGATCTAATTTTATGATTCTATAAATGGATATCCCTGTGACCCTTCAAAAATAAATAATTTATAAATAAGGTCGTTAAAAATTCAAAAATCAGAAAAACATTTATCCAACCTAATTTTGTAGGGTAGTTCTTCATTATCTTATAGAAAATAAGTTAATTCCCTAGTCATATATTTTCAAGAAACATGTTAATAACAAATTTTAGTATCAAACAATAATTAAAACATACACACTTTTTAATTACATCAATAAAACCACTGATTATTTAATATATTACATAAATATAATAATTTTTTAAACTCAATTAATTATAACATAAAACACTTTTTGCAAAAATCATTAATTCCTTATAATGTCATCAATACTATGAAATTTTCATTAATCATATCAATCAATTTTTGATCCAAATAGAAAACCATTTTCTCAACATCAAGACATATTAAAGTTAGTCATCCTTTAATATAGTTTTTTATATAAAATATCACATTTAAATTAAATAATGTTTCTTGGAAATCAGTACCATTTAACATATTGAAAAATTCTAAATAAAAACATTTACAAAAAAAATACTTATGTATTACTCAATTCATATTACATAATTACATAATTAAAATATAAAATAAAATAATCAACCCCCATAATTATTAAAACATTAAGTTCGATTTATCATTTTCGTCTATAATACCTCATTTCTATACAAGAAATTTTAATAATATATTAACTTTCATCAACCACAATTTAATTATTATTATGATAATTATCAAAAAAAATATTGTAAGAACCAAACATAGCTTTTATGTTTCGTTAATAAAATCTTAATCAACCTTCTTATAATCATTACTAATTAAACAATGTATATTTTCAGTAAACGTTTTACCCCTATGACCAAAATTTGTAAAATTACAATATTTTCCACACTTAAATAATTTAAAAGTTGATGACACATTTGGGAGACCATTACTACCAATAAGTTTTTTTTAAAAAAATCAAGTTCATCAAGAATTTCATGCTTTGTGTCTTTCATTTCCATACTGAAAACATCTTCCCATCCATTTGAGGAATTCCATTTACTGCTTATTATATCATTCTGTATATACAAGAAACTATGTCTACTTTCCTTCATTTCTCTATCACCTAAGAACTTGATAATGTCCAGATTTAGATACATATGTTATTATAAGTGATTGTTAAAGTGAATGTTTTTAATCAAATTTTGTGATAAATGATTTGTAATAATCAAAATATCCTTCACTCTGGTCATCATCATGTTTGGGTTCACATCAGAACATTTTCAATCACATTCAATGTTAACCCATTTACTTCTAGTTCTCACCATTGACTAAAACCAAAAGTCATCGTGTGAGAAACAATAATCATATTGGGTTACCACATAATCATAATTTGATCATATAAGATGTCTAAATCATGAAACCATCATTTAAATCTATGAAACCTAAAGACTAACCTATGTTATAATTCAAAATCTATATGTTGGTTCACAAATATTTTGAGAATTACAAAATCAAATAACCCTGGAGTGTTCCACTAGTTGTATAATGAGTTCCATTACCACAAACTAGGTAATGCTTGAGACAGTCTTGAAAATACATTTTTTGTGTTATTTCTCATCGGTATATCCATGTTAGAGCCAAATACACTTGTAGAAGTAAAATAGGGATTTAATTTCATCGAAACCACTCTCTATATTCTATAAAGGAATTATAAGACAATTATAAATTCATTAAATCATCCATAGACATATTATTAGCCATATGACTAAACATAACCTAAATCATATACCATCATATCTCACTAATTTTTTCTTGTCCATGTTTTTATATTTAAATATCACTTTTTCTAATACCACTATTCCCAAACATCTCATACATAAATATTAAATCTGAATATATTAACACTCTTTAAATATGATAATTATACATTCTATAATTATTATATATAGTTTGAAAACATGGAAACATAAATAAATATACTATATGTGAGTTTCATCATCTCTGAATAAGTTCTTAATAACTAAAACAATCCATAGTAAATCTATACATGTTATATTTCTTCATATCCTAGGGAATTGAAATATAATAAAGGGTGAAATCAAGTTCCCCAAAATGGAAAAAGGGAGATATCAATATAAAATTATCATTTAGGTATAATAACATCATAATGGAATATATGAACCAAAACATAAATATCACAGAACATATACATGAATCTTGACATAAATCATGTCATTCATAACAAATAAATCATAATGGAATCAAATAACACAAGCCATGATAGAATAGCATTGGAATAATACAATGATTTTTAGAATATACATAAGAGTTTAAATTTTTTTCTTATAATTATTCCATCCAATAAAATAATAACTTGTTTTGATAAATCTAACCACCCATATACCTTGTTCATTCATTGGATAACAACCTAGTACCCACTTTGAGTATGAGTTAACCTTCTGTATCTCCCCTTTTGTGATTCAGAGAACCTCTCACGTACTCATTTATTTTATAGGCATTAACAATTACAAAATTAATTAGATGTAGATATAATTCCCAATATTATCTGTTATAATTAAACTATGATTTTTTGTAATAGCATAAGCCCTATACATGGTTATAAAATAAAAACTATTAGATAATGAAAATAATATATATTTGTTCAAGAAGATCATAAAATATGAGATATATCAGGACCCATAAAAATAAATGGTTTTTACAAACATTTCATCATAATATAACATGGTGAAAAAGAATCAGGATTCATAATAATTTCATCATTTCATCAAATCATAACACATTGAAAAAAATAAGGTCTCATATTTTTAATACCATTGTATAAACCATGGAAGATAAATGAGTCTCATAAGAATACTCTAATTATAATCATGAACCATTTGAGAAAAAATATTAATTATATAATTGGATTGTGTCATGAACTGGCATGGGATACCATCTGACTCGACACACAATGTAGTCTGTGGAAAGGCATGAGAGGTGTTCCTGATCCTCCCAATATATAAACAAGAACCATGTATGAATTAAATAACTATGGGAATGGGTTAGCCTAATAATAAACTATGATTGCATAACCAAAATAGAGCATGTATCATAACTAAATTAACATTAAGTCCATAAATACAATTTATCCCAATAAAACAACAACAAAATAAAAAAACCAAAAAATAGAACCAAATGAAAACTGAAAAACAACCATATCACCTTGTGACATTTTCCTCACCAAAATCCAGAAGACCAACCTTCTCTTTTGGAATCCCGAAGAAAAAACGGCGAACGGCAGAAATAGATTAGGTCTACGGATGCTGAGTACCATTAGTAGGGTGTGAGAAAAAATGGATCTATTGGAAAAAAACATATATTCCATGAATTTCCTTTCTCGAAATATCCCATAATCAACTCTTTAAACATTATTTTGAATGTATAGTTTTATCAATTAAAAGATGCAACACAGTTTTCCATTTGCAATATAAATTGAACATTTTTAGGAAATCTAGTTTTAATATCCATTATTGAAAGAATGAACCCAAACCCATAGACATCATATCTCTAATAAAACTAAATTAAACTATATGAGAATGAAGAAACTAGAAAAATTGTTATGTCACAAGTATAAAATTAAATCAAAACATACATGTTTAAATGATTGGAATTTCCTAATCATCTCTAGAATCTATCCCTATATGTACTTTGTACAGAATAAACATTCAACATATGGTGTGGGTCCATAAACAATAACCAATTGTCCTCTATTATCTATCAAATTCAATTTCATGTCACACCTGGCCTCTTAGAAAATATATGTTGTATAATCCCATCTAATCTGGGTCAATAAGTAGTTATCCATCAAACTACAAGATGACGCCCATGAATCCCATTATAAAAGCATGTGTTGGGGGGGTCCTCATAAACATGTACCAAATAAAACCAAAAACACTATGTTGGACAAACCTAAAACCCAAAGACACCTATGTGATGTCCTTCACCCTGTAGGGTTCATCATAGAGAACCCCATATCACAATAATACATAAACAAGTTCTGACTAGTCCTTCACAACATATTAGTTTTGAAACCATTATCCAAAATAGTCTATTACTAAAAACAAGTAATTATGATTTCCAAAAACAAATCCATTTCTAAATCCAATTTTTAATTCATGATGAAACCAAACAACACCATCAACGGTGAAAAATTGGACCTTATTCCTTTTAGGAATAAACTCTTATTCCAATCTACAAAGGGTTCACGATTTATAAAAGAATTCCAAAACCACAATTGAGATCATTTAGATACAATGAAAACCATTTAATAAATATTTTGGTTTTATAATAACCTTTGGGAGAAGAGGAGGGATAAAGAAGAGGGGAATTTCATAATGTATAAAATCAAAATTTGAGTTCGCATCCAAAAGATCAACCATTTTACATATGGATGATCCCAAATTCAACAACACATTTTATAGAAGACAACAAATACCATGAGTATTAATTAATGATTAATAATGATCATGACTACACATTATAAGAGTCCCCATATAAAAAATAAGCCATATTAGTTATTAAAATCCAAAGATAAAACCCAGTTCAAAACCCAATCAATAATCAAAATCATAATAAAGGATAATGAAAACCCAAAAGACCCAGTTTCATTTTAATATTCCATTTGACATTTCATGAAATACGCTAATTCCATATAGATATAGGCATAATGTAACAACAAAAAACATTATAAATGAAATATCCCCTATTATAATTATGTTTTGTACTATAAGTCATATAATTTCACAAACCGGACCCAATAGAAACATTATAAATGATGAATGAATTAAATGAGAGTAATTTCCTGAAATTAAAGAACCTATACTAATAGAATAGTATGTTGTCATTTGGAATAGTTATGTGACCCATATGAATAATAATTTTTCCACTATAATAGAAACCTTGTATATGAGAGTATAAATAAATTTAATGAATATTTTAATAATAATATGATGTATTTATTTCATTAAATATGTAATTAATATTTTTTTTAAATTAAATATTAAATGATGGTATTTTTGTAAGTTATAAATATAATTTTATGATAACATACATCATTATTCAATGTCTTATATAACCATCTATAATTATAAAATCTATAGTTTTAGAGTAAATATTGATTTTAAATAAAAATTCAATTTCTCATATATAGAAAATAAATTTCATAAAATAGAGGTCATTTTGGAATTCTAAACATCAAATAATGTTTAGCATGAATTTTTGGGATTTTTCTGATATAAATGAATTTTTTATGAATAGTATAATATGAAAAATTATGGTATATTTACATCATAAATTAAATAAATTATTCCATGATTATTTGATAGTTTAATAACCATAATCTACAAATTAAATTAATTATTTTAATATAATTACTGATAATTCCCAATCTATTCAAATTCGTTAGGGAATATAAATTACTAATGAATGAAATGATGAGAAATCACATCACTCCACCTCTATAAATACCACCCCTAACCACCTATTCTCCACAAACCATTAAAGCATTAAGACCAGTCCAAATTCAAAACAAACCACTTTCCAAGCATCTCCCCTGCATATATGATCTCTGTTTCTCATCAAAAAATCATAACCAGTCCACTAACGATGTTCTCAAGGAGAAGGATTGATGAGGAAAAATCCTCTTTCATTTTATGTAATTTCTATTAATGTTTTTTTATTTCTTATTCTATGAGCACCAAAACTTATCCAAATGGAATGATAACACTAGTAATATACATATACTGTAATATTATTATTTTAATTGAATAATACATCATAAAACCACTTATATTCTATATTTTATTCTAAAATTTAAATGTCATTTGTGACATGTTGCTTCATCCCCATCATGGAAAAAATATTTTTTCATTTTTCTTCAACACCATCATGGATAGTCATAATTAAATTATCACTGATGAAATATATTTTATAAAATATAATACAAATATTTTTATTTTCTGTGAGTAATATATATATATATATATATATTTTAAAATATTATAAAACAAAACATATTCACTCTAATCAAAAAAACATCCAAAATGATCCAAAATGATTATCACTAACATTTATCTAATGAATCATCAACATATTTTTAAAACTAAATAATATTAATTATCATTTTTACCTCTATAAGTTCATTAAAAACATTTAATTTCAATTCAGGATAATTACTCCCACTTTACATTATCTTTCATACATGTATACATGTTAACCGATCGGGAAGACCAATAAAATGAACACTCCTGGATGATGAAATTAAACACTATAACTATTAAAAGGACATGAATGAACATAACAAAAATAGAATGAATAAAATACATTTATAATTGTTCTCTATATATTAATTACTTAATTTTATTTTATTATCCATAATATAAATGTCAAGAAAGAATTCTCACATGAGTTAATGGGAATTATCGAACACAACTATCTTTATTTTGGTATTCACTATCTCATTCAATTTTTAGTATGGGAGATCCTTTAACATTTTATAAATATCAATTATTTCTCCTCCCATTTAACTTCATTGATATTTATACTTTAAATCTTATTTTATGAAAAATAAAAAATATTTTTCCCAAAAAATATTCTTTATAAAATAGAAGATTTACTTCTTTGGAGATTGTTTCTTATTCACTAAAGATTTATATTTCTTTTACCAAGATTGTAATCCCATTTATATTTACGTATCCCCAATATTTATTCCTGAAATTATTCTCATGAAATATATTTATATTCCATGAGTTTTTTATGTAAAATATAGTTATATATTTTATGTGGCATGCATGATTATGTAAATGTTTTGATGTTACGGGTGTAAAATAAGTTATATATATCTCTAATGCATTGGGAAACATGATTTATTTCATGGGATAATGTTATATATTTGGGAAAATTATTATATATTTATTTACAATGATTATTTTGTTATAATTATGAACATATATTATGCATGAATATGTTGATATCTTTGATCACAACTATGTGTGGTAGTTGAAGAGTAAGTCATGATGTTTGATTTTTATGCATAGTACCATTCCATTCCATTGTGAAATTATTCCAATCATTGTTATGATTTTGATCAAGTTATCATGATATAATGATGATGTTTAGGCCCACTAAGGTTTCTTGTCACTAATTCATCCTCTTACTTTGATTTTAGCTCACCCTTTATTTTTATATATATCCTCTAGTAAATACTTGTAATAAAGAGAACAAGAAGATCCTGTAAGAACATACAGAAGATGAAATTAAATATTTTGTTATATTCAATGATGTAAAATTTATACATGTTCCTAATTTAATAAATACACTAAACCTTTGGATCTTTGTTTTGTATCACAATTATATTTCTTATCTTTAAAATGTTATAATAGTAATGTAAGAAAATATAGGGTGGATATTGATAGAATCACATGACATTTATGTTAATTTCGGAAATAAGATTATAAGACCATTATGATGACCCATTTTATGAGGTTATGTTTATGAAATAACCCACGATGCTTTGATTTGGAAAAATGCTAAACATAGTCATCCAGTAAGATATTCCTTTATAGATAATTTAAGAAAGGAATAAATTATTTGTTCACAACTTTTTGATTTATGTATTAATAAACCATTTAATATATTATAAAATGGTGTTGATTATGAGAAACCACTCAAGAAACCCATATTATAGAAATGAAGTGATTTCTCAAATGACATCACCACTTCTTTGGGAGGTGGATTTCAAAATTTCATGGTGCCATTTTCCTAGTCGTCTTAGGATATGACCCATAAACTGACTAATGTATAATTTATTCATTAAACAAAGACAGATAAGATATCTATTGACTCTTTTATAAGGCAATGACCACCGATGATTTGAGGAACTTTTAATCCTCTAGTTGTAGAATAGTGGATTAACTCAATGGATAAGAACCATCCTATGATTCAATATTCTGAGATAGAGAAAGTGACTATGTCTATTTATTTTTTAAATAGGTAGTCCTATTAATGGGGATTTTTGATTAGGAACATGAAGACAAAGGATAATGTAGAAGAGGTGTAATGGTATGTCATTAAGAATATATTTATTCACATGTATTTACCTCTAATACATCACATAAAAATGGAGATATATTTCATAGAGATGATTGAATGGGATGGTCAATGGATCATGACTTATGATGAAAATTTAATAATTATTCCAAGGTAAATATCATGTTTTTTATCATCAATGATAGAAAAAATTATTGATTATTTAATGTTTTAAACCCACCTATTCAAAACGGATAGATACATACGGTGTTATAAAGAAGTTTTTTCGATTTTATATGAAAGGATATAAGGATTTTTGTGACTAGTCCCATGGATTTCATGATAATAAACTAAATATTGAGTTTAAATATATGGTGTCTAATTATAGTAATAAAAAGATAGTTCAACCACTCTCATATCGAATATGTTTGATGAGTCATCATGGAAGTGCCTCAAAGGGATAGGAAAATGTTTCAAGTGTGGTAAAGAAGTCCATGAAGCTCACGAATGCTGAGGAGACTTGGGGAAGGTGATAAATGTGGTTAATGAAAGTAAAGAACCACTTATGGTTCAATTCTACAACTCTGGCGTCTAAGAGAACCATGAAATTTAGTTCACTAATCCTCGACTCCTTAATGGTAATGAACATGAGCAACCACCAAAGAAAAAGGAGAAATGGAAATCATATGTCATCATTACAGATGAGGTGGATCTTAACAATGATTTGATGAAATGTATGCTGGTTATTAATTAAAGAATACATAATTTACTATTTCATTTTGGATTTATTTTTTCCATCACATCATTCATGATTTGTAGAAAAATTCAAACAACACTTCAAAATATGATGGTTCAGTTATATGTGAGATCAATAAATGGGGAAATAAGAGAATCCAATGTTAATAAATAATTCCTTGATATTTTTTTCATTGAAAAAACCTCCTTGGATATCTTATATTAATTCCATTAGTGGATCTTGAATATATATTGTGTATTTGTTGGCTATCTTTATACAAATCCAACATAAACTATTTTGAAAGGTAGAACACTCTTCATATCCTAGGTCAACCTAAAAGTTTTTACAAATGTGATGAGGATGATAGATATCCATAATAATCACCATCATAGTTTTAGATATTATTTTCTTATTAGAAAACATATATAGACAAAATTATTAACATAATGGATAAAATAATGATTTAATAAATTTCCTTATGAAAGACTACAGTCATGTGTTCCCTAAATAATTACATAATCTTTCTTCTAATCGAGGGTTTTTGTACTCAATTGAACTTATTCCTGGTTATCTACCTATATCAATAAAATTTAATAGAAAGTACACTATTGAGTTACAAGAACATAAGTAGAAGATACAAGAGAATCTAGATAATGGTTTTATACTCCTGTGTGAATCACATTGGGGTGATCCTGTCCACTTCATTAAGAAGGATGACTGATAAGTTTTCATCTTCATTAATTATCATTAACTCAAAAAACCCTTGATAATGAACATATATCCCCTTCCATGGATATATTACTTATTTGATCAACTGTATGGGACCAATTATATCTCTAAGGTAGTTCTTCGGTCAGGATATCACTAATTAAATGTGGTGATGGAATATATTTCCAATACTACCTCTCGAAAAATGTATGGGCATTGTGTGTTCATAGTGATTCCTTTCAGACTCACTAATTATCAAACAATATTAATGTATTTAAGGAAAAGATACTTTATATATTAAAAAGAAATATTTTTTGACGTCTTTATCAGTGATATTCTGTTATACATCAAGAGAAATGAGGATCATTAAGAGACTTTAAATACATTTCTAATGACATTGAGATTGGATACAATTACTGTAATGTACAATAAAAATGAGTTTTTTATGGAGGATATATAATTATTTGGGAAATTTATCACTAACAAAGAAATAATTTTTCACCCTTCCAAGAAAAATAAAATATAAGAGTGGCCTAGAACAACATTTATAATTACAATCCATAATTGCCTTTTTATATTTGGTTATTACAAGATATTTGTGAAGAAATAATAAAAATATTCAAACCCACACTGACTCGAATGGAAGAAATGTTTTTCTAGATTACTAAATGATTGGATTTCTTCAAAGGGTTAATGAAGGGTCTTGACGCTACATGATTACTCACACTATGGATAACTGGAAAAATCATTATGGTATACAGTTATTCTTAATAAATTTTTTTAGGGTTTATGGTGATGGAAAATAATGATGTGATAACCTACTCTTCAAGTAAGACTAAAATTCAGGAGAAAAAATATCATATGCATTATCCTAATTTTGTATTTCTGATATTCGTCTAAAAAATCATTTGAGACAATCTATATGTGGATAAGGGAGAAATATATAGTAAACATAAGATCTTAAAATATATATTCACATAGAAGTAGTTTAATATACAACAATAAAGATGGTTAGATCTCATCAAATTTTACGACGACTGAGTCTACTACCATCTTGGATAATAAAAGAAAGTTGGAGAAGTTATATGTATAAAGGATTCATCAACATTACTAATAATGAGAACTAATAAGGATACAATCGTATTATATATGATAATGTATAGAAATGATAATTATTACAAAAGAAACATCACTAATACAATCCCTAATGATTTCTCTACCTTCCATCATGGAGAAAAAATGATGCTCAAATAAATGATGGATAAATTTAAAAGGATGAATACATTATAAAGTGGAAATCATAAGAGATTAAATTTGATGAGGAATGAGCCATTGAATTTTGTTCCTGACTATCTGTAACATAAAATCCATAGATAAAAAAGGATATTTTGAATGACACACATATCTCAGCCATCTATATTCACTAAGGGAGAAGAAATATGTATCATTATATTCTAGAGAACTATTTGTTGGAAAATACGAATACGGAAATCAGTTAATATGTATAAAAGATCCTGGTATGTTATAAAGTTAATGGTAAAAGTAAAATTTATAATGAGGTTGTGTATTTGTTACCCATACAACCCTTTAAATGGAAAATAATCACAAGGGAATTTGTTATCGGCCATCCAAAGACATTGAGAGGGAAAAATAATTATTGGGGTTTTATGGATTGTATCACAAAGATAGAAAACCTTATCCATATGTGAGAGTAATTATCACTATATCAAATTTCATAGATATATAGTAGAGTACTAGAATGTATAAAGGATTAGAACAATCGATTGTATCTTATAGACATTCGATATTCACCTAGAGGTTTTGGAAATGTTTCCAACATGATCGAAACCCAGAGTTGAACATCAGTAAGAGTAGTCATCCTTAAATTAATGGCCAATCAAATAGGACTATTCATAAACTGTTAGACATGTTAATATAATGTTTGTAAGGAAATAAAATGAGGATAATTCCAACATATAGATCTAAATGAGTTCTCATATAATAATAGTTTCCACCCGAGTATTCAAATTCATCCATAGGAGTCCCTATATGAAAAAGGATTCATAACAATAGCATGCTGATATAAATTATATGAAATTAAGAATCTAGGATATAAATGGTTGAAGAAATGGTAAAAAAGGATGAAAAAAATTCAGCACCACATCAAGGAAGCAAAAATTCAATTGAAGATCTATACAGACAATCATTGATAAGGCATATAGATTTAGGTTGAATACATGGCATTCCTTCACATATCCCCAATGAATATGATCATGAGATTTTGGAATGACTAAAAGTTATGTCATAGGTACATAATCCCTATCGATATTCTTAATTGTGTTAGACTTGATAACTATTGAATAAACCATCCATCTACCATGTCTTATGTACATAATTTATTCCAAGTATCCATTTTGAGAAATTACATTCCATATCTGTCACATGAACTCAATCCATATGTGGTATACTAGAAAAATGATCTCCCTTATGGGGAGCATGCAGTGATGGTCTTAGACCCTAGATATAAAGTTATATGCAACAAGACTACTCAAATATTAAATGTATTATTGAAGAACCATAATTACCGAGAGGAAGTATGGTAACTAGAGGAAGCAGTGAGGGATAAATACCATCAACTATTTATGTAAAATGAAATTCTGAGTTTGAAATTTCATAAGGGTGGAGATTGTAACAAAATATAACATTATAAATGAAATTTTCCTTTTTATAATTATGTTATATAAAATTATTAACATAAAACAACATAGATAACACAATACAATCATTATAAATTAAAAATTAATTAAATGAGAGGTATTGCTATATGTTATAGAACTTATACCAATGGAATAGTAACTTGACTTTTGGAATAGTAATGTGACCCATATGAACATTAATTCATCTAATAGAACAGTAACCATAACATCGAATGAGTATATACAATTTATATTTCTTGTGTACAAAATTATGATATATTAATTTGATGTCAATCGTAAATAAATTTTAAATATTGAAAATTAAGTGTTAGAATTTATGTATGTTCTAAATAATTAAATACTATTTTATAATTAATTTAATAATTTAAAATAAAACATAATTCATAAAATGTAATTGTAAATTAATATTTGGTTCTCTTATGATTATAAGATAATTTTATTAGAACATAATTTATTTTTAAAAGTGTTATAAAATCCATTATAAGTATAAATTCAATATATTTCATGTAAATGATGATGTTAGTTAAAAAATGATTTTCTAAATTTTATAAAATTATTTTCATAAAATTGAGTTCATTTTTGAATTCTACACATTAAAAAATTACAAAGGTGAATTTTTGGTATTTTTTATAAATACATGACTTTATGTGAATAGTAATATGCTATAAATTACGTTATATATACATTATAAATTAAATAAAATATTCCATGAGTAATTGATGAAGTTATAACCTTAATATATAACTCCATTTAAATATTGTAATATACTTAGTTATGAGTTTAAAACAATTCATTTTCTTAAGGTATGATAATTATGTAATGAATACCATAATGGGAAAACATCTCACAACCCCTTTTAATACCACCCCTCGCCTAGTATTTTCCTCACTTGTCTGAATAATTTATTATTATCCAAATTCAACCTAATCCTCTGACAAAAAATATCTATCATATCGTAGAGATTTTGGTCTTAACAAAAGATGAAAACCAATCCCCCTATGGAGGTTATCAATGAGGATGATTCAAGAGGTAAAACCATATTTCATTTCTTTTAATTTATTTTCATATTATTTTCCTTTCTTATTCTCTCCTCAACCCTTTTATCCAAATGAAATTATAAGTATATTACATTAAATATACTATAATATTATTATTCTAATTGAAAAATATACAATCAAACCCCTTATCCTCTTTTATTTATTCTACAAATAGAATCGTCGTATATGAAGTGTTGTTTTATCACCTTAAATGACTAAAATTTACCAGTTTCTTTCATCTCCATACATGATGGTCATAAAATAATTATAATATTTGATTTTTTTTAAAATGTATGATATAACTCTTTTTATGTCATTTAAATAATATATATTCAAATATATATTATTAAATTTTAAAACTAAACGTGTTCATTGTGATCAAAAAACTGTCAAAAATAAGATAAAATATTATCATTAACATTTTTTATAATGAATTGTCCTCATATCTAGAGTGATCATATATAATCCCCAATTAATCATTGTAAAATCATTAAGAGAATATTCTTTCAATTCTGGATATTTACCCCCACATTACATATTCTTTGATACATGTATACAAGTGCACTGATCCTGAAGACCAAGAAAATGAACAGTTCTAAATGATGAAATTTAACTAAATAACATATAAAAATACCGTAAATTAATATATTATAACAATAATGAAAAAAAACTCACAAATATGTTCTGTTTTTTTAATTAATGAAGTTTATTTTTTTCTAGGATATTAAATTGAAGAATTATTTTAGACATAAGGGGTGTAGAATTCTGGAACCCAACTCTCTTCCATTAGGTATTCCCTCTATAATTACATTTTCATTGTTTTTGTTCCATTAATTATCCTTAAAAATCATATCTCTTCATTCCATTTTAACTCATAGAATATAAATTATTCTAATATTAATTTATTACAAATGAAAATATTTTTCTGAAAAAAACTCTTCTTTCGGAAAACAAAAGACATACTTCTCTCGGAATTGTTTCATATTCAATCAATATTTTTTACTGATAAAGAAATTAGATTATTCCCTTTTTATATTGGCAACCCCAATAATTTTTAATTAATGTAATCTAATGAAACACATTTTCATTTCATGGGTATTGTTCCTGAAAAGATTATTATACATTTTATGTGTTATGATTGATTATGTAAATGTTATGATATGATGCATGCACCCTAAATTATCTTAGTCTCCAATGCATTGGTTACTATGATTTATTACATAGGGTAATGTGAAATATTCATAATCATGATTCGATATTTTTTCACAAGTATTATTATTTTATGATTGTGGATATATGTAACATGTGAACTTGATGTTTGTATTGTTGACAACTTTGTGTGGTAGTTGAACAATAAGACATAATGTTCCATTTTTATGAATTTCTATATTCCATGGATTATATATAATGGTTACTCCCATTTTATTTTGATGATCCTTATCTTATGTTATGATGATAATTTTTTTGCTCACCCATTTATCATGTCTCTTATTCATTTACTTATTGGGCTTTTGTCTCACCCCTTCTTTTTATGTATATCCTTAGGTGAATACGTGTATTAATGATAGGAAAAGGAAAAAAAGAATCATTATTTAATGGAATGAATTAATGTTTTGGTTTTATTATATAAAATTTATGTATGGTAATAATTTTTACCATGAAATTAAACCTTTGGATCATTTTATTATATTATTATTAAATTTTTATCTTTAATAATATTGATAGTTTGGTAAGAAGATGGATGGTCTTTATACATAACCATTTAATTCCTTTAAAAATTTATTTTTACTAAATTTAAATCATATAAACAGAAAATAAATTCACACTAATACATTATAAGAAAGGTAATCACATTTAACCCCCATTTATGAATGATCAAGAATCAAATATAATTTTTAACAATGGAAATGGATTGAAACACCAACCTAAATGGAGTATGCATGAAATAGTACATTTTAATCATTAATAATAATCCTTAATTGATGGTCATCACACCGAAACATCTACAGAATCCAAATAAAATAGACAACCCACTACACAAGGGTTTTTCAATAGTTAACCTGCCATGAAAGAACCAAGAACCGAATAATTGAAGAATAGGAAAAGAAGAAATTGACCAAAAACTCAAAGGAAATTATAGTTGAATTTTTACGAGGCCTTAATTATGGAATAAGATTAAAGGAGGAGTGCTTGGGGATACCCCCATATTGTTCTTAGGTCGATCAATTTTGGAGAATCCTAAGGTGGGGTAAAAAGATGAAGGAAAAATGCTAGAATTTCAGACTTTTTAAGGATATTGGAAGCTTACACAATTTTTACACATGGTTTCAAAAAAAATTATCCAAACAAGAACACCCTTCTGGAGGAATAGGACACACACACACAAATTGGCTGAACAGATTTTGAAACCATGCTCCAACCCGAAAATATATAAAAATTAAATTTTTTAACATTCATTCATGATTTATACATGGGTTTTCCTAACCGTTTTCAATTCATGTGCCTTGTCCCTATCACCTAGAATAAGTGAGACAATATTATATTTATTAACATAGTTTTTTTATACCATTCTCAAAATAATATATAAAGGTCATTCAAGAAGAAATTTAGTTGTAAAGGAACTATTCCTCAATCGGCCTCTGTACTAAACACTAATCCAAAAACAAAACACAATGGAAAGGCCAAAAAATTCCTCTGAAATCTCCAAAATATAAAACATAACTTTGAGAAAATTACCCAAGAATTCACAAAGAGAACCAAATAATATAATTGAATATTATAAAAAACCACGATGATGTGTGACTATTCCCAACACCAAAAAAACATTATAACCTCAAAAAGTCACCCTGCCAAATGAGAAAAAATACATCAACCTAAAACAGTGTGAAACCAAATGGAACAACAAATGAGAGGGTGACCATTTGACTTAAAATGTCACAACCAAACTATTATAGGGAAATAAAGTAGTAGAATCACTTTATTAGAAAATGGAAAGGATTATCCCCACCAAATAAAATCAACTAGCACAAACAAACACCATTGAACCATTATAGGCCAAATAAATGCGTGAACCCCCGACATAAAACCAAGTCCCCAATAAAAAAACTAATACATATGTAAGACAACCAAATATACCATATATTCATCCCAAATTCATTAATTCTATAGGTTTCACGCATCTCCAATGTGAACATGATAGGAAATCAAACCAACCAGCAAAAAGGCTAAGTACACACATGAAAGAACATGAAATAAAAAACATTCATTCATAAAAATGGCCTATAGAATTCCATGATAAAATAACCAACTAAATTTTATACCAATAAATAACCTGAAACAAAAAAAAATAAAATTAAAGCATTCAAATTGTCTACCCTCTAATGTGGAGAAACAAAGGATGGATCAATGTTCACCACACTCCCAATGATTCCAAACTACGTGAAGAGATTCACTCTCAGGCTTATGGATGGATCCCGTTTGTGTTGAATTATATGTTTTCTCACAACTTGGATCTCACTTCATCCTAACAAGACATTATATTCTAGAAATATTTCCAACATAACTTTTATTTATTCCCTAAAAACCCACATCGATGGAATGGCTTCAGAGGTTTACAGCAAAAAAACATCGAATTCTGGTAACAACCAAAATAGGAACACATATGTAAATGGTATAAATTATGATACACTACAACAAGAAAAGAAACACATCAGGTATATTTTTCTCATGAATAAATCTCTCGGATGTTGGAGAACCATCATAAGTGCTAAATTCCCCTGATTGCACCCTAGAAAACAACATGACTAAAAATACTTCTTCAATTATATTAGGAATCAGAACCACACTAGATGGGATAGAATTATACTTAATCTCCTTAAAAAACCTGAAAAAGATAAGATTGTTCATTTTAATCTTTGATCCCACCTCTAGTGGAAAGAGAACGGACCCATTAATCTTGTAGAAATTTGCCTTCCCCTTTCACTGAAATTATTGAACACCCGAAAATTATTCCAATTTCTTCCCCATATCTTCCATATGTATGTACCATAGGATGAGACTAGTATTGAGGTCATCTGAGGAATTCCAACATGCAATGATTTTAGGAAAATCACCTTCGAATTTTCCAAATATGAACCATAAAATGAATCCAAAAAAACATTCACTCTTATATATTCAAGAGTTCCCAATAACTTGAATATATCTTTGACTTCGTAAAGACACTATATTGACTCAAAACAACATAGATCACCAAATAAGATAGGAAAAATGGGAGAATAACATGATCCCACTACTCTTCTAGTTGTTTTGGAATGGTCCATCAACTGGATGAAACTCGCTGTAATCATTGTGGATTGTTCTAGGAAGATGACTCAATAAAACACAAAACAATAAAAAATCAGTAATCCAATCAAAATTTAATCAAAATTAAAATAAAAAACAAGGTAACTACCACAAAAATAGAAAATAACCTAAAAAATCTAAAAAATTATTAAAAAATTTTATTTCGATTCCAATAGGATACACACTTCTTTTAATGCTAGATTCTAAATACTAAAATGCACTTTTTTTTATTTTTTTTAAAAATCCCACTTTTGATCGAAACAAATCTTGAATTTATTTCTCTTTTTAATGTTTAATTTATAATATCAATTTTTCATTTTTAAATAAATTCACACCGACTGTGATTAGGGAAAAAATATTTTCCAAATTTCTGGAATGAAGAACCAGTGGCCATGCTTAACCCGAAAAAATGGTTGGTGGGGAATAACCCTAAAAAGAACTAACTACTATGAGTATCTTGATCCATGTACTCATTCACAACATGGGTCACTACTCCATGTGAGACCACAACAGAACACTATCCCTCCTCTACTGTCAATACTATACCCACATTAAATATAAATAAAATGCTCGAATCCATGTCTACCCATGGTAACTCAAGGTGTAGGTTGAGTAAAGGTTCATGAAACCCTTATTCAGCATACATCATGAGTCTTATCAGACATAATCATATAACTAATTGAATCCCCAAATAAGATAGCGACGGTATGATCTATTTTCTCATGAACCATGTTAGGCCTCACCATGGATTGGTTTGGCTGTCAGTTTGGAGGGGATACCATATTAGTTCATGATTGATCATATCCCTAGTAAATCACAGGTAAAATCAACGTATTTCAACATACATAGAAAATTATTTTCATGAAAATTAAAATGGAATAATTCTTGAAGAAAATATTTTTTCATTGAAAATAACTTGTACAAAATTAATATTCATAAAATATATTCTAAATAATTTTATTTTAAAATAAAAGTGAAGAGATATAAAAGAATATTCTAATAAAATAATGTTTATGATGTCGTGAAATATCAGACATTCCATACTCATTAAAATAAATATTCTTATTCAATTTTGATAAAATCCAAATATGCTTATTCTAATGATGGATAAATAGTTTTTATATATAATTTATGATTTTATTATTAGTTAATATTTTTTTATATCAAATACCTTCAGGATTCCCATTTTGTGTGAATAAGATAATGTCTCTCATAAGGTGTACTACCGCATCCCGTAGTGGTGTGAATAAATCATGCTTTACATAGAATTTACTATTCATGAGTTTAAAAACATATTTGATAAATAAGAAATATCCATGATTATAAAATTATAATATATATATATATATATATATATCATTTCAATTTATTTTATTTTTCAAATTTGAAAAGAAAATAAAATCAACCTTCATTCATCCGTACGGTGTACAGTATCCATGAAAGGTGTATTTAATTTCATATCTCTATATTTAATGATCTACTATATATACATATATAATTAATATATTTAAAATTTATATCATATTTATAAATCTATAAATTATTTAACCATGATCATATCCAGAGGATAAAAAAATATAACAAATCAAAACATATAATAGAAACAAAGCTGTTGTTACATGAAAATAAATTTTCGGATTAAATTATTAATAAACGGGTATTAAAAGGTCATAATAAAAAAATATAGTCTCTTCAATAAATGATTACTGTTATTTAATATATGGATAATAAACATATATATGTGATATAAGTTCATTGGATGAGTATGATAAATTTCTAGACTTATGATAAGGGTTTCTCTTTAACTTTTTACATCTATGAGACACATGTAATATAAACCACCTATTTATTTTATGTGATTATTATAACAGATGTGAATATATATTGTTATTGTTTTCTAAGAATTATTTTTGTTATCATATTAATATTCTCATCTGTCTTTAAAGGGTTTTTGATTCATAATTTTACAAATCATCAGGGGTGTTTTGTCTCAATTTTTCTCTTATGAGACACGTGTTATGTGATAAAACTATATTATTTCAAGTGGTGTATATATAAACCCTTTGATATGAAACATCATTAATTTATTCATCATCAAAATATATGTTGTTATTTTTTTCTCATTCACGCATCTTGTTATGCAATGTTGCCAATGTGATAATGATTTCATGATACAATCTAATCATTTTTTATTATTATTTATGATTATGATTATGATGATATAATATTATGATACATATTTCAGTAATTCAAATGAATTTAATTATCCTATGGTTATTCATGATATCTTCGAGTAATGGTATCATTTTTCCACTCATTTGTAGTTATTTTAATTGAGGGTTTTTTGTATGTAAAAATTAATTAATTTCTCTCTATTTCTAGAAATCTATTTTCTTACAAAAAAAATAATTTTTAATAATGTTTTGAAAAATTTTAAATTAATCATTTGATAATTAAAATAAATTTTTAACCATTTTTAAATTTCTTTTAATAAAAATAAAAAGAAATGTCAGTTTATTTTGAAAACAATATTTGTTTAGCATTTACTATATATGTGAAATGAAACAAAATTTTAATGTATATTTAATGAAAATAATTTTTGGCATGTGGATTAATTTTTTCTTCATATATTCAATTATATGTTCTTAAAGTAATTATCAGCTTATTAATTTATCAGTTTTTTATGTTTTAAAAGTTGTTTTTCAAAGTGAATATAATATTTTCATTATGAAAATTTTTTATTGATCAAAATCAATATACAAATAATATTGAATCTATTGATTTTACATATTCCTTAATGTGGATATGATCCAAGGATAAAAATATTAATATTTCCAGACATGGATTATGTTTTTGAAGGAATGATGTATGGGAACTCCATATCACATTCACTAGTAACACCATGATATGATTCCTATGAATCCTACTTCATTTTCCAAAGGGTATGCTATTATGAGTATATAACCTTTGTTCTTTACACATGTTATCATTTGATGAAAATGGTTATGATACCCATTTCATTTCATTGGTTATGATATGATTAATGATTTTGATATTTTTTGGCATATATAGATGGTTTTCTTTATATGATATGTTGGACTTATATCTCCATATAATGAAATTGGTAAAGATATATATCATGAGAAATGAATGAATGCAATAGGAAGTGAACCAAATTTAATGAGATTAGTATAGAATTCGTACTAACCATGATTCATTAAACTAATTATAGAATGAGAAGTGATATTGGTTTCGTATAATATGGCTTGAATGGGGAGTGAATCTGATTCAGTAATGGACATTTTCTCCTATGATGGTCATGGCTGTGAGCCTTGACTAATAATGAAATTAATTTATATTCTTATAAATATTCCATGAATCAATTTTATATGCCAATGTTATGTTCTTATGGATCTAGTTCATTGAGCCTTGTATTACTCATGTATTATAAACAATAAATATTTATATTAGGAATCATTTATATGATCTTTGATATGCAGGATATGGTCTCCAAATCATATTATCATGTTCCCATACACTTTTGATCATATTTTTTAGATGTTTCTCCCTTAAATACCCTTTCTGAGAAAAATTGATCACTCCTTCTTATGATTCTTTTATCATGATCATAAATACTTGTTTATAAAATGGAGTACAAAATGGGAATATCTATATAGGTATCCTTGATGATATTTTATGAATTATGATGATTGTGTTCTGAATTTCCAAATTCTAAAAACTATTGATGTACACAATATTGTGTTTGTAAAATATAACAAATATTCAACTTGTAGGATTTATTTATCATCAATGATAATCTTGGGTCAATAAAGATTATATCAGTGGGAATATTTAGTTATCCATTGTAAATAAGGATGGGAGAACTATAGTGCGATTCATTTGGATATGTATACAGATAAGTTTAAAGATGATAAATTTACAGGAATGTAACATGTAATTTTGGTAAAGTATATAGAGTTTGGTTTCCATGTAATAAATCCTTTTATAGATACTACATGTGGAAAAATATATTAAAATAATTTACCAACTGGTAAAGTCCTTGAAAATTCAATATCTATAAACACTCGATCAAGATACGATGGAAGAAAATTTTCATTGTTCTAAAACCGGTTTTACACTCTCTGGGGATATAATTTGGAGTATCAGATGCTCCTTATTAGACATCGTGAAGGGTTTGAATAGATTATGGAAACTAATAAAAATAAATATTATATATTAAATAAATTTTGAAGTTGTAGACTTCCTATACGTGATTTTCCATGATTATGTGGTTATGAATTATGATTACTGTTACTGAAACTATGATTTTTATTTTAGTCAATTGCTGGAAGAAAACAGAACTATTTAAATGATGACTATGGAGGAAATTTTCATAACGAATATCCAAATTGGATGATGACTGCTGGGAAAGAAGGTTATGATTATTCCTAATCATCATTCACAGTACATGATTCACAATATATACCACAACAAACTCTCATAGTCGCCAGAGAAGAGAAGGAATGTGTTCATTACAAATTTTTTTAGTGGATACCATGGATGAAATAAGATTAATATTTTTTTGTGTTGATAATGTGTGGATGAAACACCCATGTTGATGTTATAGTGGAACACAAAGATGTTTAAACTTTGGAAAATAAGGACACAATGATATTAACAACAAAGAAAAAATTAATCAGTTGGTTATCATAATACATGGGAGTTTTGGTATTTCATATTTATTATCCATGGTTGAATTATATAAATATGGGATTTATAAGAATTATGAAAATATTTGTCCTCATAAAAAATATCATGAAAGAGTCTACAACATTGTACACGTAACGGTTATGCTACTGATTATAATGATGTTTCAAATGACTTGTGAGAGGAAAGAGGTATTAGTAAATTAGTTGAGGAATCCTGGTTAATGGATTATGTTTTATTAGGGAAAAATGAATTATTTATATATTGTAATTGTATAATTATTAAATATATATAGATTTTTTATTAAAACATTCACATTGAGTATTTTCAAGAGTGTGTGGAATAGTACCAATGACCTCGAAAAATGATATAATATAAAGGTAGTATTTTTATGGGAAAATATTATTATAGTAATGAAACCTGTTATATATTCCAGACGTTTTAGAAATGGTTTTATGTTTGGATAATGAGATGTTGGATAAGAATGAATTAAATTTTAGATTATTAATTACTATAGAACTAATAAAGGATTTCTTGATATTGGTAAGTGATATAATTGAAGGGGATCACATCAATTTTTGATGTATATAATATATAAAATAATCAATGAATTATATAAGTAATAATGATGATTGTATATTTCTTGTAAGGTTTTATAGTAAAATAATTTGTTATAGAAGTTCAAGATAATACATGATGATGGTGTTCACATGTCTGGAATGTGAAAATGAAGAACTACATTATGATATTTCATGGAATAATGTTAATTGGATTTTGAGAAAAATAGTAACCTTATTTTGAAACAATTTTTTATGGGTTTCATGGTTTACCCTTTGTGAAATCAATTGAATTGATATTTAAAGATGTTTTAGAAATTAATGTTTTACTTTACCATATGAAGATTTATCCATATTTGATTACCAAAACAAAATTTTTTAAGATATAATTAATTTACTATCATCATCTCATAGATCTTATTTACTAAATAAAACATGAAAAAACATACTATAACTATGAAAGAACAAGTGAATATTGATCATGCCAGAAACAAAGGATGAAATAATGCCTTTAAAAAGTTATATAATGTACATTTCCATTTCTTCTCACTATAAATGAAAAAGTAATTCCCATAAATTAATTAATGGATCATAAAATAAATTTTTTTCCCTAGTACATTAAATATTTTTGAATTAAAAGCTCCCAAAAATCATTAAATATTTATGTTATTTTAGTCAATATCCTTATTTGGTTCTCCCACATTCTTGTGATAATTGTTCTCCATCACTCTCCATCAGTATTTGGGTGTTATTTTTCTCTTCAATGTCCATGATTTCAAACTCCACCTTTGTTATCCTATTTTGAAACCCTATTTCATTTATTCGAAGTGACCATTTGAAATTCCCTTATAAATTATAAAATGACATTCTATTAAAAAAATTATAATTTAAGGGTTTCTATGAAACAATCATTGAAGGAATAAACATTTGTTGAATGAGAGGAATTTTATTGGATAAATTCATTTTATGGGTGTAGAATATAACACATCAAGTTATCATTAAATATTTTTATAATTTTTTTATCGAATTAATTATATGAAACAACACGTTAATCTTGAAATGGACATAACCTTGCCTTATGTATTGTTACACATAACTATGAGTTTTAGAAAAACAACGATATATTATTTGTGTGGTCGTTATAACACAGTCATTAAATATAATGATGTGAATAGTAATATATACTTCTAAAATATAATGTATATATATTTTAAATACTGAAATAATATTTATAACAAATTATATAATATTTTGTGAGGCCTTTATAGGTTTAAATAATATTATTTTTCAACAAAATTATTTATATATTTCTTTGAAAATAAAATACTTATTATTTTTTAAAAATATTAGAAAAACAAATTATAAAAATGAACCCCATTTTTGAAATCATAGTTTTAAAATTATTATCTGGTTTCTTTCTATAATTTTTTGGAAAATTTACTTTTTTATATAAATAGTGAAGATTACATAATTTTAATTATAATAATAATTTTGATTATTTAAATATAAATATTATTTCATTTTATTTTATAAAAATTATAATCAGTTAAATTTTATGTATATTAATACATTTTTTTAAATAGGAACAAATTTTAAAAGTGATGAAAATTGAGTTATTTATAATACTCTAATAATTTTTATGATATTTTTATAATGATACAAAGGAATGAACAAGATATATTATAATTCCTCCATTATATTGATTTTTTAAAATTCAAATTAAATTAATAATGTAAAACATGAAATTAAAGATATATTATAATAAATGGTATTTAATTAATTGAATTAAAATTACTAATAATCCTATATTCAGAATTTCTATTTTCAAATAATAATAAATATAAAATAAATTCCAATAAATTAGAAAATTTTCTTTTATAAAAATTATATTGACCTCTAAATAATAATAACTCTATTAGGATTGTTAAGGTTAAATGAAAGTTTTCCACATTACATGCACTTCTGTTAAAAATAAATTTCAAAATAAATTATTTTTTTTAATTTCGGATTTAATATTAATAATAAATTTGGCTAAATTATCTTATATTGATCATTTTTATTTTTTCTGAATGGATATATAATATAGGTTGAAATGACTCATCAGTATAGTGAAAAAACAAAATTATAGAAACATTAAAACATATAAGTGATGGAAAAAATGATTAAAACATTTGTATTAATATTTTTTCAATGCTTGTATCGACCATATTACCCCTCCAACCAATAAATCGTCCTTTGTGAGCCACATGAGGTACTATTGAACTCCCAATAGTGAATACTTGTCGGTAGTAGAAAAAATGAAACTCCTCCTCAACTATAAAATGATACTCACTCTCCTCACTTTTTCACACCTCTAAACCTCTTTAGTTCTGTCATCCTAGTCCCAAATTTCATACCAACTTTCCTCATATATTTATGGAACAATTATTTTGGGAAATAATCAAACCTAGAATGAAATTATCGGAAACCAAAGAGGATACTCGAAAATGAGGTAATGTTCTTCAAAAAACCTCTTTTTTAATCTTCTTTATCCACCCAATTTATATTTTTTTGAAACCTAATGATATAATAGTAAATTTATATTAAATATAATGTTACTTTTTTTAATAAGTCAATGACCTAAAACCATCTCTTTTTCTATCAAATGGGTTAATAAATTATCAGTAATGTGTTCTGCAGACTACAACCACGTGAACTCGTGTCATTCATTTTCCAAATACTACCTGTCACTCATGGATTTTTTATCATATATTGTATTTATGATTTTTTATTCTCCTTTAATTGTTATATCACATGTACCTTCATTATTTAAATTTTTGGGAATACAATAATGGCCTAAAATAGTAGACTACCCCCACTTGAAGCGGTTCGATTCATTCTGGGATTATAATGATTGTATTAAGGATATTTTTAAGAAAAATAGGTAATATATATTACATAACCCTGATTTTGTAATTATAATATTTAAATCATTTAGTTTAATTTTTACTTTCACTCCACATAACATGAATATGGAACCTATATTCATGTGTACGTATGAATTACTATCTCTATAAACTATGCATTTCATTTCCAATTAAAAATTTATGAATTACTATAAATACATAAATATTTATGATATATTTTATTTACATTGTTATTTTAAATTTATAGATTATAGACCCATGATAAATGTAATAGTTCCATTAATATAATATTTCAAAACAAAAAGATTGTTACTTGATAGGAAACATTCACACGAAATTATTAAAGAAGGTAAAAAATAGAATATTAAAATTATATATATTATGATATATATGAATATTTTAATTAATTCATATTAAACATATATTTATTATTCTATATCTTTTAATTAGTACAAAAAAATCAAAACTTAGTGAAGAAATTTCCATCTAACATTATACATCTTTGGGACACAGGTTATAATCACCACATATTTATTTTAGGGTATACATATATATCCCATTAATTTATATTTTCATTATATCCCAAAAAAATTTTGTTTACATATCCTTTTTAGGTTATCCCTTTCATGTGTTTTATAGATCAAGTGTGAACAAATCAGAATTATATTTTTTCCTCAATTTTCCTTCATTGGGACATATGTTATGTTATAAATCAGTATTTTTTTACGTAGTGTATATTATTTTTATTTGAAATGTAATATAATAAATTTTATTCATATTAAGGATATTTTATGTATAATTTTATGTTATTCTTTCATTATTATTATGAATCATTTTTACTAAATTGGTAATGATTTTATTGTCAAATTTCATCATTTATCTAGATTATTTATGATTGTTTTTCAACGATAAAATATTATGATTAATATCCCAAATATTATCATTAAAATTATTATCCTTGTGATAATCATGATATATTTATGTTATTTTAACATTATTCCACTCTTGGATATATGAATTATTTGGGAAATATTTTTTATTAAAATATTACTTCATTTCCCCATTCTACAAGAAATTTTTCTTCTTCCAAAACACTGTTTTCTATAAATGTTATTAATTGTGATTTATATCTAATTATGATTTTAAAATTAAATTATTATCTATGTTATATTTTATAAAAAAATTTAAATATTGTTTTCATATTATTTTGCGATCATTTTCTATTAGGATTTTACTGTATATTTAAAATGATTCATTATTTTAATAATTACGAGAAGAACCACATTTTCTAAATGAATGACTAATTATTGATTAAAATTTTCTTTTAAACTTTATCAATTTTATTTTCAATTTAATCATTTTTCAATATTATTTAGTTATAAAAATCATAATTTCAAATTAGAAAGATTATTTTCTTCACGAAATGTTTTAATTGATTAAAATAATTTTCCATCTAATACAACATCAATTGATATATCCAATGCTTTTCTAGGGATATGATCAAAGTTTAAAATTATTATTTTTAATGAAAATTTTAAGATTATGATGTAATAATACTTCTGAATCTTCTTTATCATCCACAAGATAATCTATGATAATATTTTTTTAAACAACTGCATTTTCAATGGGTTATATTATGACAATTATTAAACATATATGTCTTCCATATGATATTAAATTATTAAATTTTTATGGCATGAATTTAATTTCATGGTTTTTTTATGTATTTAATTTTTATTATATTATATCCCAAAAATATATTATTTTGATTATGTGAAGGGTTTGACATATATATCCTTCCAATGAAATGGATAATTATTCATTTATCATGATATAGAAAGGACTGGATTGGGAACTAGACCATGTTCAATAAGTCATGGTAAGAATGGGTTGTGAGTCCAGTTCAGTACAATATGTTATTAACTGGGTAGTGAAACTATTTCATTAAGGGAATTTTTTCCCAGTAAAAGTCTTATTTGTGATCCTTCAATAATATGGAAATGATTTTCATTGCTAATAGGTATCCATAAAATCATTTTATGATAATAATGACATTCCCTCCATGATAATGTTCATCGATTCTCTTATTGTTCATTTCTTATAATATTACAATCATTTTCCATGAATCATTATTATGATATTTGATAATTTTTTATGGTTTTCAAATTTTATCCTCAGGTTCTCATACAATAATGTTCATGTTATGTTGATGAATTTCTATTTTCAAACGTGTTGTGTGTTTTTGTTCAACAATTATTAGGGTTTGATTCCAAAAGATATGAATCAATTTTTATAAATTATTGAAATAAATAATAAGATCTTTAAGGGATACATTTTTGATATTTCAATATTTAATAATTTTTTATTCCTATATTATAAATTCACTAAACAATAATATCATGTATCCATGTTTTTGTGTAATGTAATGAATATTATTGTAAAATAATATAATATCCACATATGAAAAGCCTTTTCTACTATTTTTGGTATTATAGGAAAGGTTTATTTACCCTTTGGGAACTAGGATTATAGAACATTTGTTAGTTACCAAAGGACATATCTAAAGATTATTCCAAGGGTGAGTCAAAGTACATGAAAATGACTTAGTCTTTTGGTAAAGGATAAAGTGTGTAGTTTCCACGAAATGCATACATGGATGGATATTATAATTTGATAGGCGGTTGCACAAATTTACTTATGGTTAATAACCAAAAAAATCATATTGATATAGACTCAATCATGAAATGGCTCAAGATATGGGGTTTTACTACGCACCTAGTTCGACACTCCCTGTGGATATAAATTTTAATGTAAAAATCTTGTTATGAACCATCATGATTTATTTAAATATATTTGGACTATAAATGACCAAATATATATTAGATTAAACAATGTGTCATTAATTTTACTTCCTATAAGAGATATTCCTTCACTATGTGGTTCCCCACAATGACTTTTTTCAGCACAGTTACTTTTATTTTAGTGAAGGGATTGATGATAAAGAAATCACATTACTGGTGAGTGTGAATAAAACTTTTATATTGAGTAGCTAAATGGGATAATGAATAAAGAGAATAATTTTTTATTTTCATAATCAGTTTTCACAGAACTTCTTTATGAATGTATACATTAACCTACTCTAAGACTCATAAAATAAGAGAAGGAATGAGCTCATAAATAGTTAGGACAGTGGATACCAAAGAATAAAGGTAATTCAGTTTTCCATGTATAGGGAATTTAAGATAAAACACACATCTATATTTCTTATAAAAACAATTATATGTTTCGATTTAGAAATATTAATGAATAAAATAATGTAAATACATAATAAATATTATGAGTTTGGTTAAATCAAACAATGGGATTCTCGACACCATTATGTATTATAAATGGAATAATTATTTAAAATTTTGAAAATTGATTTCCTAAGGGAAAAGGAAATGAATAGAACCAGAAATGTTTTATAAGTAATAGTTACACTAGTGGTGCTGAAGAGTTATAAAATTATGGGTGAAAGAAATGTGATATTAAGGAACAATAGGACTAATCATAGTTAATGGATTAACTATGAGGTGAAATAATTGATGTTTTTATCTAATGGAATTTCTTAATTTTGAAATATATAAGTATTGTTAAATATATGTTTGCTTTTATGGATTTCTGAGAATATGTTGAATGATGCTGATGACTTATAACAATGATTTAACATAAAGATTATATTTTTCAGGAAAATAATAATAATGGGAAGGTGACTCTTAATTTATTCCCAATGTTGAGAAAATGGGATTTTGTTTTGATATAAATATATCAGAAAATAATTATGTAATTTGGATTATATCCATTGTCTCAAAATAGATAAATGATTTATTAACAACATGTTTTATGTTATTGTTGATAGAATTTATAAAATTAATGAATTTAAGGAATATAAAAAATATAATATGTTTTTTATAAGAATTTATGAAGAATTTATGCTTTCAGAATGGCTATTTTTCAATTTAGGAAATAAATATTTTTCAATAGAATTCATGAAAAAGATATTCACAGGTTTGGTATTTTAAAATAAGTAACTATTTTTTGATATATATGGGATTAATTTTTATGAGAGTATGAAAATTTTTGTAACCATATTTATCAAATTTTTATTTTTGAAGGTTTATAAGTTTATCTATTTATGGAATGGATTTAGGTGAACTTTTGTTGTGGTTTTAGAAATTAATGTATTAGTTGAATATATATACAGACTAATCCATATTTTATATCCATTGATAAAATTTTTATGATACTTATAATTACATATCATATCATTATGGTTCTTATTTAGTGCATAAGACATGATATGTTTTCTCTTTATGAAATATATGTTGTCAAAATATATCATGGAAATATCCAATGGACGAAACTGGTCTTTTAAAAATTATATTTTTAATTTAAATTTTATATTTTCTTGAACAACTTAGGAAATAGATTCATCAAAATAAATAAATTGACTATTAAAATAGAATTTTATCCTAGTACCTTGATTTTTGATGAATTAATTTGTCCCTTAAATCTTCCCAAATTTATGTTTTTGTGGTCATTAACCTTCTATGGATCAGCCACATTATTTTGGTCAACATTCTCTATCACTCCCAATCCTTATCTGGAGGCTAGATTCCCCGTATATGTTAATGTTTACACATCTCATATAGGTTTTCTTATTTTTAAACCTAATATGTGTCTTTCTAGATTACCTTTGCAAAACCATTTCTATTTTTTAAAAGGGATATTTTATTAAGACTTTTTACAATGTATGTTTATTTAAAAAGAACATTCAAAAATTAAAACATTGATGACCAAGATGAATTTAGAGGATAATATTCTTTCTAACGATGTATAATATAAGAAAAGTAGTTTTAATGATGCATTTTTTAAAGAAATTATATTTCATTGATCGATTTCAATCCTCAAAATACCATGTTTCGATTTTACTACACACAACACTGGCCTAAATTCTATAACACACAACACTTATTTCTGACAAACCCATGATATATTAGTAATGTGACCATTATAACCTAGGTATAGAACATAGTGATTTTAATATTAATTAATAAATCTTTAATATAAATAAAATTTTTATTATATAAATAATACACATTAATTAAAAAATATCATCTTTTTAGTAATATATTTATATGATTCAATCATACTATTTTTCTAAACAAATCTTTTTAATGATTTCTAGCAATGATAATAAAATTAATTTCTAAAACTTCTAGATATTTATTTTGATAAAATAATTTTCATTTTTAAATTAGTAATTTCAAAAATATCTTATCGTAATTTTTCATTTTTTTAAGAAATGTATCATTTTTTATAAATAGAGAAAATATAAAATTTTATTATTAAGATATATTTTGATTAAATTTATTCCAACATTTATAATATATTTTATATTGGGTTTATACTTTACTTATTTCCACTATACCTCTATTAATATAGAATATTTTTTTGTAATAATTATCGTGTTGAAATTAGATATAAATATACTTTAAACATTTCATCATTTTAGTATGAAAAAAATAATTTTATTCATGTTTATATGATTAATTTGAAATTAATTATTTTAACTTATGAACTATTTATTTTTTAAAATTAATTTCATATTTTTAATCATAATAATTTCTAATTTCTAATATAGAAAGGATAATTTTTGGGAAAAAATTTTGTATAAACAATAAATTTCAATTACCATAGTTAAAGTAATAATGGGTTTATAAGGGCATAAATTAAGAAGAAAATTTAATAAAAAGAGAAAAAAAATTAAAACACCAATTTGATTTTCGTATTTTGACCCTTACGAACATAACTTCTATATTATTGGTGTTTCGGGAAACATTACATGAATTATACCTATATAATATGTTATAAAACAAAAAACACTATAAATGAAACTTCAATGAAATAATATCTATAATGACATGGAATGTGAACAACATCATTATATATTCAGTTATGGATATTATTTTGAAGTCAAAATGCCTTTATAGAATGATGATTAATTTTACTTTTTTTGATATAAAAAATATAAATAAGATTCTTTCAAAATAGAAACACTATGATTATTATGTTAATAATTAAATAAAATAATTATTTCAAAAAATATAAAATGTGAAGTAAGTCGAATGAATTGGTGTGTTCCCTTAATTTAATGATACATGTTATTGAATATGACATAATTTAGTACAATCATTTTAGAATTTTTTTTTTATTAAAATAAATTGAATAATGTCAGAATTAACATTATCATTATATTATAAGAAATTATATCTTATTAGATGATTTAAAATGAACAACAATAATATATTATAATATGTTATATGTAAATTATAAAAAATATCAAATATTTCCATTTTTGAAACAATTTTTTTTTATAATGACTACATTTACATTAAAGTATTTAAAACTCCATTAACAGAGTTATGATTAAAATATTGTTTTCAAAAAATTCATGCAGTTATGTAATAATTACATTTAAATACACATAATTTTTTTATATGTTAAATTGTATATAATAATTAAAATCATTGAGTAAAAATCATCTAATATTTGTTTTTTTCATTTAGTCTTAATGTATATATTATCTACCTTAAAAATACCTTATTCCATATTGAAAACTCCAATTGGTATAAATTAGGAAACATAGTAATTAAGGAAGAAAATGTTTAAAAAAAATTTTAGATGAAATAATATATTCTCCCAACTAATAATAATTTTTTTGAGAAAATCAAGCTAATATAATCATCATAATAGTGAATGATGTTCTGTATTTATTAATATTCCACTCCTCCCCAACTATAATAGGGAACTTTCTATCCTCACTTCATCACACCTTCAATCCTCTTTAGTTTTTCCATGAACTAGCCAAATCACTTTTTAACAACAACAAGAACATAGTAGATACCTAATATTGGTAATAAGTCATACCTAGTAAGGTGTTTTTAATGGATTATAATAGTTTATGATTTCTCTATGAGGGGGTGAATTTTTTTTAAAACATTTAATCTAAAAAACCCAAAACACCTTAAGAAAAAATAACCAGCCTTAGAAATAGAATCATTCCATCAGTAATGAAATCAAATAGAGTTACAGTTCAATTTTATCATATTTATTTGTCATTATAAAAATCAATTTCATAAAGATAATATTATAATTTTAAATATTAATAACATTATAATGTATATAGACTTGATAATATATATCTTCTCAAAACAAGTAAAAAAATATTAATGTAATAAAAAATGTTACAAAAGAAATTAATCTTTTACCTTAAAATTTATTGTCTTTATAAATCCTGACCAAAAATATAAACAATATTAAGTAATTATTGTAATGGTCTATCATTCCTTAATATGAAATACATCATCTAGTAGATCAGTATTGATCCCTCTTCCAATCACAAGGAATCCGCCATTTTATAAGACATTCAACATTTTCAATAAATGTGTTAAAAATTAGAATTAAAAGTTCAAATTAGAATGTCCATTGTTTCATTAATAATTTCTTCAAAATAAGCATCATATTCTTGATACTATTAATATATTTATAATATTATATTACTGATGAATCATGATTCAAAATTTTGTATTCCAATATTTCTTTACAATAGAAATATGAATTCATAACATCAGCTTCCTAGGTAATCATATTATTCTCTACCTTCACAGGAAACAATTCATCCTCATAGTTTTGAAATATAATTTTTTCTAATGCCAAATTTTTACCTTTTTCATTAATTAATTTAACTTCATCATCCTAAATATATTTTATATCCTAGGAATCTTCCTCAATCATTAAAATTTTCATAAAAATATGTTTAAAAATAATTAATGGATTTGGCATTATAAATAAAGAATTAATTTAAATATATTATTTGATACTCTTGGTCTTCTAAATCTATGTAAAATAGTCTCACCCATCCAACCATCATGCTGAAATGACTCATATGATCCATTATTTTTATTTTGATTGATCTAACATATTATTCATTTGGAATAACATTCTCATTTAATATCATCAACATTTTGGAATTTTCATTCATGTAATTTAGAATATATTTTCATCATGATTCAATATTTAAAATGAAGGGTATTTAATCAAAATAAATTTTTAGAGGTAGGAATATTAATTCAATTTTTTCTATAACACTATTATATCTGAGTACAGTAAATTTGACTGAATCTTTAAAAAATTTGGTTTGGAAGATATGAAATCTATTTTCTTCTTTTGATTCAATTATTTTTTCTAAAATCATTTTATCATTTGATACATTTACAATATCATATTATTTTCAAAATCAAAATTTTTAGGTAATTTTTTTAAAAAAACTTGGGTCTTAATATTTTTATTTATATGATGCATTTTTTTATCTTACAAGTTGTAATTCTAGATTCTTATTTGAATGATAAGGTAAAAGAGTTAATGACCATAATAAATATGATGTATTTTTATTTTCCTTTATCGCTTCATCAGTTTAATTTTATTCTTATGTGACTTATTCCACTTATTCTTGTTCATTTTCATTATCCACTTATTGTTCATCGTATTCCAATTATTATTCTAAGCACCGATTAGTCGCAGTAACACAATTTGGAACATTTTTAATATATTTCGATTTTTCCTTCTCAAGAACCATCTATACATCAACTATTATATATTCTATCACCTCACGTACAACTACTATTTCATTATATTTTTCTCCAACTTTAGTAACCAATGAAAGATAAACTATGTGATTTGAAAACATTAGAATAAATGTAACAAAAAATCACAATAAGGCATAGATTCAAATTGTTAACTACATTTAGTATTGAAAAATTGGAAACTAAATTAACTGAATTCTAAAATTCTATATCAACAAGTTTTAATATACTCTCCAATACTTTTGCCACTAAAATATTTTAATTCTATTTTTCTCCATTTTCTTTATTTATCTTATTGGTAATTTTAATATTCAAAGCTAATTCATTATCCTTATCCAACCATAACACTGGATAATCAAGTTTATTTTAATCCACTAGATCCATAAGTTTCGAGAAAAAATCATGTTTTATTATCTTTAATTTATATTGTTACTTCTAAGAAGATGACTCACTATTTATATTTTCTATCCCAACTTCTTTTTCTTTTTCTAATCCTTCATCATATATGGCTTTCTCTACTCTATCAAAAAAATTATTTAGCTTCGAATAAATAAACAAATTCATTTTTGACATCTTTTATACACTTATTTGGGAAATATTTTCCCTCGTTAGATATTTCGGATTCTTGCTCCTGATAATATCCAACCAATCCAATAACAAATTATTAGTGAAACACAGGTACCCCAAAATCATCGACATAATTAAATATATCTTTATCGTTTCCACCATGATGAAAATAAACAAAACCATGTTTATTTGGATCATATTAATCAAGTAATTTAATAAATAACGAATGATACTTTTTGGGTATTCATGTCCCTATTTCATAGAAAAAGATATCAATGCATCAAAAACATTATGAACCCTACATTTAGTATGATGAGTGAATACATTATTAATTTCTGAAATGATGAAAAAAAATCTGTATCATTGAACATAACATCTCTTATATGTTTTTTAGGTAATTTTTGAGTTACAAGTTATGCTTCACGAAGATCGAAACATACACTTACACAACAACGTGTTTGTATGTTTGTATGTAATTTTAACAAAGTAATGTCAAAAATAATTCTTACATAACTTCAATATAATCAAACCAAACTGAAACATATATATCTATAATTATGTTTACATAATAAAATTAAAAATAATCCTTCTGAATATAACTATTTTGAAAAAATTTATATTTGATAACTTTTTCAAAATATTGTCATAGATCCCATATAATATTTTCTCAATGAGTCTATAATATTCAAAATCCCTTTTGATAAATAATTCATGGTTCCCATCATACTAATCCCATTATTAGTCATCAGATGAATGACAAAAAAATTACTCTTTGCACTAAAATTTGAGGTGAGAGTCAGGATTGGAGATTTTGAGAACCGATGTGGCAGAATAGGTGACACATGCTTATATATTCATAGATAGAGACTATTTTAATTTACAAAAATAACAATAGAGAATATAAATACTATATTACTCTAATGATATATATGTAATTGACGAATGATCTTATGTAATATTTCATCTCATAATGATTTAAAAAAAAATTATTCGAAACAAAATATATCTATTAATATTAAAATAAATTCTGATAAAATAAAATAATGTAATGAATAAATTTGAAAACTAAAATAAGAATATATTTTAGATTATGTTATCTTATTCGAGGTGAGTAACGTATAAATATTTTTTTTTACTTAAAATTGATATAAAGAATGTTTTATTAAAATATTGGCTATAATATTATATTATAATGTTTTTGTCTGTAAACATTTTTCATTTCAAATACAATATTATGAAATATTACATTAGATAAATTTAAAACAATTTATGAAAATTATAAAAAAAATTATGACTATTGGTGTCTTGTAAAATTAAAGATAACAAAAAAAGAAAAAATTTTGATAACAAAATATTTTAAAAAAAAGAAAATAATAAAAGAGTAATTTAAAAATATATATGATTTCATTGAAAACATATATACTCCCCATGTGTATATTAGTTCAAACATGTAAGAATATTTGAAAAAAAAGATATAGAAATGAATAATCACTAAACAGTAATCATTCAAAACATCAGTAAAATGTATTCCATTCCATAGAAATATTGGGGTTTTTAGAAAACCTTAGTATGTTGTTATTGCTTTGGTTGAATTATAAAATAATATCTCTATTTATTGTGATATCTTGAAGGAAATTGTCTCTTATTATTATGTACCTACAACATTATTGATGAGCTATATTTTATATAAATCAATAGATCTTGAGTTTTTATAGAAAATTTGAGTGTCAATAAAACTCATACCATAGTTATTGAGTGTATGATGCACCCATAACACCTCATCAGAACAATATCAAGGTGCCACATATTTGGATATAGTTGCATAATGTTCTGCTAAGTGTTTTATATTTCAATTCCATGTAACTAAAACTTATCCTAGTAAATTATATGTTCCAGAAGTTTATTTTTTATCCATTCTACATCCCCCTAAGTCATTATCCCAAAAAAGTAACTCAATTTCATTTCCTAAAGTGTAAAGCAACCCTAAATCTATAATTTCAGAAAATGTATTTTTTTGAATAGCATTATGACGGTAAAAGTTTGGATTGAATAGATATATATAATATAAGTTTAATATAAAAATTAAATATGGATGAATAGATATTATATTGGGAAACATTCTACTCATAACTCCAAAAATATTCTGACAAATTGGTTTCCAAGATTAATCAACATCTACTATATTTTTTGATATGAAAAATGTACTTATACTTTGGGAATTTACATACAAAAATTTCATAAGAAGATATTGAAAATATATATATTGAAATAGAAATATTCCTTTTGTTATTTGAGTAATTTTAAAACCTATAAAACATTTTAACTCACCTATAATACTCATTTAAAACTGATACATCAAAATATCTTATGATATATCTATTAAATATTTTTTAGTTGAACCAAATATAATTTCATCAACATATATTTGTAAAATTATAATATTTTTTACCTTTTGTTATAAATATATTTTGATTAACATCTCCTACCACATAATAATATCATATTATATACATATATAACTAATCAAACCAATATGAATGGAATTTATTTTGTTGGTAATGATATTTGGTATATTAAATAACATTTTAAGAAAGTTTTCTAATTTCAAAACGAACTGGTTATTATATAGAAATATATTTTTGTGAATATATATTTTGGAAAGTCATATTTACAATCCATTTGAAATAGTATGAAATTTAAAAATACTGTATAAGATAAAAGTATACAAATATCTTCATGTCAAGATATTAGGGAATATGTTTCTGTATACTCTATTCTTTCATGTTCATTATAACTCATAACAAAAAATATGGATTAATTTCATAATATTATTACATTTTCATCACTTTTTTACCAAATGTTTTATTTTAATCTAATTAAGAAGTTTCAATGTTTTATTTAACTAATGTCCAAACTTTCATCCATTCGAACTAAATGAATTATCTTTCATAGATTTTAATTAATCCACATCACCACAATACTTGACATGTTTTTTGGTAAAACTTTTCATAACTTTTGATGATGTACAATTTGAAATCACATTGAACATTATGTTTTAACTAGATATTCTACATCACCAATGGTATTATCATTGGGATGATTCCTTTTTTTTATTTTTTAGGTTTTGGAATGTATGTTATCCCATAATAGTTTGAAAATATTAGTGGGAAAATATAGAGAAATATATTCTTCAATTTTTTTCCATAGAGAAGGCCTTTGTAACATAGGATGAATATTAGTTTTAGAAATAAAATCTAAAGATGTGGGTTTGTTTTGTTTGAAATAGTGGGATATGTTTGATCAAATATAGCATGTACTATTTAGTCAATAGTACTATTATCTTTATTAATCATTCTATAATCCATACTAGTTATTGAGTAACCTAAAAATATCCATTCATCAGATTTTGGAGAAAATTTATATCAGTTATATTGATAATTCATGAAGATAAATTTCATTCAAATAATTTCAAAGGTGAATATTTTGGTTTTACTTGTGTCTAAAACATAGAAGGAGTTTTATTTATAAATTTTATTTTTAAACCACGATTTATAGAAAAAATGGTTATACTAATAGATTTAGCCATAATTTTTTTCCAATTGTGTGTTCACTCGGAATATTTCAAGTAATATTCTGAGGATCTCTATTACTTATTTCATATAAACAATTATTTGTGGAGTCATTTGATCTGAAAATTTATTTATCATACCTTTCGTTATAATAAAACATTATAAATCATAATTTACAAATTATCTTTCAAATTTCTATGAATAGTTATCAAGGAGTGGTTTTTCTCATTTTTTGATCTATGAATATTATTTTTCAAAAAACTAGAGGCATCATGTTTTTTTATAGAAAATAGGCTCAAATATATCTACTGTAATAATAAACTAAAACATTTAAATTGTATACTCTATCCATATTTCAAAAGTAAATTAGTACCAAATAATTCCATGTGAACTGACTTTGAAGAATTATATAATGATATATCAGTAATTTATTAAAAACATGACTTAATTTTATATCAAAATTGACTAGAATCCAAACATTGAAAACATTATTCCAATGTTCTGATAGTTAATTTACAAGTCCTTTATCAGAATGTTTTCTAAATTTATGATGTAATAGTGAAATATTTTTCAATTCCATAACCAAGAGTGATCTTTCATTTCACTAATATATGATATGACTTATATCCACATGAATTCTAAGTTTATATACTGAACATTGTAATGTTGATTCAAAAAAAAGAATAAATTCATCCTTATAATATTGAATAGATCATTTTCCAATCCTAAAGTTCAAAATATAACCTTTATCATTTAATTGGAATATGATTATAAGGTTGTACTGAATTGTAACAAAAAAATTAAATCAATTAAAATTAATGATTTTCCCATAATTAGAATGTTACGTATACATATAATTTATTATTAATCATTTTCTCTTGACATTAAATTTTCTTTATTTCATCTTATTAATATAATAATAGAAATATTACTTCCCAGTAATATGTCTGGAGTGACCACAATCCATGTACCAATATTTTTATTCACAGTCCCTTAATTATATTTATGAATAAAAAAATATATTTTTTTTAGAACCCAAAACTTCTTGGGTCTAGTATAATCAAAAAATAAAATATTAAGTAACCACATTTGATTAATATTACTAAATTGTGAAAATGAAATTTATTTTCAAAAGTAAGATGTAGGAAAACCAGAAGAATGATTTTTATTTGGAGAGAATTTTTTTCCAATGTCTACCAATTTAATATTTTGTGAATACTAGTTCACTTTTTGGAAAATAAATCATTTTTACAAAAAAAGCATATTATTCGTAAAACCAAATTCGATAAATATCAGTATTAGGTCAAATTATTTATACATTTTATAAATTTTTTATTTCCCACATATAACAATATATAATAGAATCTTTAAAATATAAATATCATATTTTCGTTGAAAAACTAAATTCTTATCCTCATTATAAATATTATTAGTACGAAATTTTACGAAATTATTTTATAAAAAAAATTCTTATTAATTTATTTTTAATGAACATTAATATATAATTATTTAAAAAATATTAGTTATAAATATCTTTAGAGAAATTTTTTAATTCAGCACTTAGAATAACTATTATTGAATTCACTTTCATATTTTTACCTTTGGAATTATTAAATTTTTTAGATATATTAATATTTTCATTTTTAACATGTTTAAAAAATATGGATACATCTTCAAGATATGGGATGGTCTTATTGTCATCAGTTGAGGAATATTCATCATCTAATGATATATAATTTTTTCCATCATTACGATCATGTTAATTATAATTTAATGTAATGGTTTTAAGGGATCAAATAATTTTTAAATTTTCCAACAAGAAAATTTTCCTCATTTATTATTTTACTAAATAAACCAATATTCTCCAAACCAAATCTATTATTTGTTTGTCAAATTTTTTATAAAACATTTCTTCCACTTTCACTCCAAGATTAGGAATCTTTCAAACACTTTTTCCAATTACACATATAATAATTCTTGTAATTTATGTCTAAATTTCAATGTTTATGATCATTAATTCTAGGTTTAGGATAATTTGGATTGATATGTCATGCCTTTTAAATTTTAAAAAAAGACTTCCAATTATTATTATTTTTCATTATTATTCTTATCCATTTTCAGATCTCTATTCTACAAATATTTTTTCTCATTATTTTATTTATTCTTCTAGTAAGGTTTTATAAATCATTTATAGTGATTTTTGAATAAATAAAATGAAATTCAACAATCAATTTCTTTTTCATCAAATATTTATTAACTTTTGAAAAGACTGAGATGTTTTTGGAAGATTTATTGATGTAGAAAAAGCAACTGTTCTATTCATATATTTCAGCCTATTTTCATTACTTTTAAACATACCATTGTATTTCTTGATTGTACCAATAAGATTATCTGGTGAATGATTTATAGTTTTCCTTTTATCATTTAAGGTTTTCCTTTTGTATTCCCATACATTGGTTATGAAATATATAATATTTTCAACTAGGAATTTATTTGTAAGATAATTTTATAAAAGAAAATGTAAAATATTATAGGTACTTATAAATCATATATTCATTTTTTCTAATAATTCTATAAATAAGAAATAAAAAATCTTGTAATATAATTATTGTAATAGATTTTCTAGTATCAGTAAAATATTATTTTCTATGCTGAGTAACATCTAATGTATTTATAATTCAATCATATTTTTCACATGAAGATAATTTTCATTATATATTCCAAATCATAGGGAAATTTAGAGAATTAATTACTCTATAAATAAAATAATATTCATTCTTTTCCTAACAACTAATTGCAATAACATTTTTGGGTATTTTATAGTATCCAATATGTATAAAAAATTGTCGACACTAGTTTTGATTTAAATTATTTTCTTTCTGTCTCTCTAGTACTCAAAATCGTTTCCATCAAAGATATGGGGTCAACTAGGATTCATATTTCCTAAAGTTCTAATATTAAGTCATGCCATCATAATGATAATGGAAAAACATTTCTAGAAACATGTTACTATTAAAAGAATTATAAATAATTAGTCTATAAATGAATAAACTTATAGTTGATAGAAGATCTAAAAACATATAACTTAAAGTATTGGAACCTACTCTGATAGATATTGATGGAACACAGGATATTATTATGGCTAAAAGGTAGAGGAGGAATTGTAATTTTAAAAAATTAGACTAATATAAAACAAAATAATTCTTATGTTACAATAATCAGAATCATACATTGTCTGATGACTAGAGAAATGAAATTAGAACAAGTGAAAGTATTATTTTATCAGATTTAATTAATCGCATCATCTTCATTCTGATAAAAATATTATTAACAAGTTATGTATAATAATAAATTATTAGGTATATACCCATCAGAATATATAACATATAAAAAAAAGAAAGACAAAGATTCTAATATGATTTCTGAAATAAAAGATTAATAAATTTAAATTACTATATAACATTGAGAGTTAAGGTAGGAAAAAAATCGTGACTAATGATTTCTATATAATTATGTTCCCAAAATAATGGTATGTATTTCCAAAAAATAGAAATCACTCAATCAGATAAATTAGTATGTCCCTATCTTCCAATCACCTAGAAATCATTCATATTATGGGTCTATTTTTGAGCTTTGTATTTATTTTCTAAGAAATTCCTAGATATGATGACCGTCATCATCTATGTATAAAATTCCAAGAATAACTCAATTTGATGCATCGATTTTCCCATCTTATTATCCTCAAAATACCTTTATCATGACAGTTATTAAACACACAAATACAAAAGAAAATAGTTCTATGGAAATTAAAATCCTCATAAATATAACATCGAACATCAACACCCTAAAAATTAACATGAATAAGAATGAATTGATAAAATTAAGATATATTTAATCAATATGATTTTAAAATTAATCGTCTCTTTAAATTTTAAATAACCTAATATTAATTTGTAAATCTATTAATGGTTATAATTTTGTGTTAGCTGCAACGACCTTGGACCGATTGCACTGTGAAAGGTCATAATGATATAGATCACCAATCGATGGATAATCATTAAATTTATCAATGTCGTTTAGTTTATAAGAATTAAAATTTTATATTGTAATTTATCTAAGGGGTATTATTCTAATCAGTCTGATTATAATATTTGACTCGTCTAATGGACATTATTATTATAGTCTAATATAATAAACATAACAATGGTGATTCTGATTTATTGGTACCAATTTAATTCTAATGATCATTGTTTTTTCCATCCTGACAGTCAATACATATGTCTATATACTATTGAGAACCAGTTTTAGTTTTCATATTTATATGAAAATTAATTTTGATTGATCATATTGAATAATAACAGAATATATTAGTTATTCATTAGAATTATTTCAATGTTTGGAATAAAATAATGTTTTGTACAAAAAAATTGGAAATATAATTTATGAAAATTCAGAATTTTGAAATTGTTTTTTTATTTTTAATACTAAGAAACTATATTGTAGAATGTAATATATTCTACTAAACAATTATTGAAAACCTAACAGTATACCTAATGAAGAGGTAATGTTCTTCTACAAACGCCTTTATTTCACTTCTTTCTTAACCTATTTCATTTTTTGTTAAAATAGAATGATATAATGACCATATTATCTTCCTTATACACTGATTTTTTCATAATATGGTATTGACATATAACCATCTCCACAATTACAAATTCTCTTACGAAATCATCATTCGTGTGTACGGAGGATTATCACCTTGTGAACTGATGTCATTCATTTTTCCATTACCACCACTAAAGGTTACACATTATGATTTATTTATTATTTATATATGATATTAATTATGCTACTATTATTTTGGGATGTTTATATCGCAAATACATTTATACATTAATTTTTTTAGAATATGATAACGTCACTCATAAGACGGACTAATGCCTCATTATGTGATGTGATTTTTTCAATATTTACATGAAATATATTAAGGATATATCTAATAAAAATATGTGACATATATGACATAACCATGAATTTGGAAGTATAATATATGAATCATATACATTTTATTCCTTTCAATCAGAAAAAATGGAATCATCATTAATTTGTATGTATGACAAACCTCCTCTATGGATGTTTTACATCATTTAATATCCCTATATTTAATGAGTTACTACAAATAAATATATTATGGGAACATATTATATATATAAATATATATATTTTTAATAATTATGGGTTTTATGGAACCATAATCAATGTAATAGGACCATAAATATAAAAAATTTAAACATATATTGAAAAAATAGTTTATTATTCAAAAATAACATTAACAAGGAATTGATAATAAATAAGTAATATATTATTATAATAAAATAATATATTATGGGTATATATGAATATTGTTATAAAATATATTTAAAATAAACATATATTTCTTATATGGTATCATTGAATGGGAATTATGGAATTAAATACTAAACATTAGGGATTTATATATCACACTTTACTTCTATTAGACACATGGAATATTTTGTCCCATCTGTGATTTTGTTTTGATGTATTTTTTTATATTTTATTATTTATTTTCTCCCTTTGGTTTCCATTTTATTTTTTACATAAAAATTTAATAAAATTTCTATACAACATGTGTTTCATGGTTTTCAAACTATTTGGGGAAATCATGCACCCCTACCCAGGTAACTATGTCGCATGATGATGTTTTGGATTGAACCTACCTCAGGGACTATGCATGGTAAGTTAGATCATGCAGGAAAACCATAAGGTATGTGAATATTATCATTTAAGGGTTGTGTGTTTCCTCATGGTGTGGAATAATATATATCTAAACCATGTGATAAGTCCATGTCATTAAAAATTGGAAAAATCTATTTTTGTCCTCTCTGGATTTAATACCAAATACACATTACTCTCTAAATTTGAGATCTGAAACACTAAGAGCCTTCCTTTATTCCTCTTTTCTTCTTTGGGATCCCTTTGCCTGGTGTTTATGGTGTGTATTCTTCCCTAAAAATTAAAGTATGTTGTTCTAATGTTTGATATTTCTTCTTTTCTATGGTTTATCATCTTCTTTCACAAGGTTTCGTATCTCTAGTGGGTTAGGTGACATAATTATAGTTGGTTCTTTATTTTTGTGGTTCAAAGTTGATATATTTTTTTAGATAGTTATTTTTTGGGTCATGTGATTGTTCGATTGAAGTTTCAAAATACTTTTAAATTTTTTCTACACTTGAGGTAGGGGGTTTCATGCTCTAGAATTTTTATATGATTTAATATTCATTCATGGTGAATTAAATGTTCAATAACAATTATTTCTGTGGTGGAAAAATATATTTTGTAAATGTTTTATAATGAATATATTTGATGAATGTGTATTTTAAAATTAAATATTGTTATATTTTGTTTATGATTCATTGTGATGTTTCATAAAAAGGATTTATTTCTTGTGCGGAAGGTAGAAAATGGGATTTCAAAGTCACATGAGATGATAATGTAATCAAAATGATTTATTCAAACAAAATGGATTTTCATAGAATGACAGATTCTTCAATGTTCACCTTTATTATGATTTGTGACTTTGGAAAATGGCGGGAATCATGTTTTTATTTGATGTTGGTGTTTGTGTACATTTAAAATGTTCTTGGAAAATGAAAATAGTTACAATGATTGTCTTTTTTCATTTAGTGTTTCAAAATGTGTTTTAGGGATTTTTTAATTGTATATAAATGTGTTTTAAAATGGTTTTGGTGTGCGTAAAATGCAATGTGGTTTGTTTAATAAAAATGGGGTTTCCCAATCATGGTTTGTGAAATTAGTGATTAATACATGTGTTTGTAATGTTTGAATGTGTTTTTGAAGGTGATGAATTGCTTAACTTGTGAAATATGATATTGTAAATAAAGGGAATCACATATACCTTGGTGGGAAAACTATAACAATTACTGTAGTGATTCAGAAGTGGAAGGCCTAGGTTCTTTGAGTGGATTTACACTAGTTGACTCAGAAGTGGAGAGGCTTGGATTCACATGGCATGATCAATTATTAAAACACTTACTGAACTATAAGAATGATTAGAGTACACTAAGCCCTTAGGATGGTCCCTCTTAGTGGCTCATTTTTATAACACTAAGGGTAATGATTTATATACCATGTTTCCATCTTGTATGAGTTTCTTATGTCTCAATTGTGCTAGTTACCCTCTAAGATTTACACATGGTTCTATCTGGTGACATGATTTTATAATATGTGGAACATGCAATTGTAATATGTTAGGCCTAGTGTATTTTTTATTTCAAGAATGGATATTTAGAAAAGAATGGCTTCTATTTAAATTTTTTTCCATTAAAATAGTTTTCCATTAAATTTTTTCATCGAAATATATTTAATGTTTTAAAAGATGTGGTAATGTTAATTTTTATTATAATGTTATTACATTGATTCAATTATTCTTGGATCCAATGAACTGGGATTTGGATCACATAATACATACACCATTGGGTGTTTGAATACATTTTCTTGTATGACCCATGTAAGGAAAAGATATTTCATGGTGATGATGTGGAACCGGTTTTCTAGTGGTCCAAATGTTGTAGGATTTGGTTTTGGTGACTTAAGTGTGATACAACTCATGTTTCAAAATGGTTTTTTTGAAGTATTTTGGTTTCCCCTTTTTTTATTTTAGAGTTGTTTAATATTGGGAAACCTTGATTTGGAAAATTACTATTCCTTTTTGGATATTGTTATTAATTATTATTATGTTTAATTATATTGGTCAATTATAGTAACACTCAGGGAAGAAATCATTCCCAATGTATATTCATGATTCCTATGAACTAGTTTCCATTAGGTGGAGATCAAAAAATCCCTCTTGGACAAGTCACATGTTAGTTCGTGTATCAGGATTGATAGAATCCCCCATTTGGTTTGTCACAAAAATGTATTAGAGCGGGTCACACTCTTTTGGTTCTATTAAGTCTTGATATTCTAGTTGGGAGTAGGTTTCCTAACTAGCACACCTCATGAGAGAACTCATTTTTCCATTGAAAGTGGGGGTTTATTTGGGTTATTTCATTATTTTGGGTGTTTAATGTTTTGGAAATAAAAGTAGATTTTGTTCAATGGTCTCATTGAACTCGCAGTGTTTGGAATGCCATGTTGAGACAGGGACATGGTCATAGGATACACTTGGTAATTTTGGTGACATTGTAATATGGTCGGCAACCACAAGTCCATGTCACCCTTTGAAACTAATTTCTAATCATAAATTTTTTTGAGTCTACTGTGACTCTGATTATTTTTTTAGAGCTTCCATGATTCAGAAAATTTTCATCAAAACTCATGTTTTAGAATTGTGAAAAATGGATTTATGGTTATGATGGTTTTGTTTTGGGAAACATAAAATTGGGTATTTAGAATCACATTAGATCTTTATTTATAAAAGTGTACATTTGTAAAATGATTTTTTTGGGGTAAAATAAATGTGAGTTATCCAAGATTATATTTCTATACATGATATTTTTGGTTTATCAAAATGTTTTTTGGAATGACAGATATTTAGTTTGAAAATGGTTTTCGATTTCTAAATAATAATTTATGAGTTTTTAATAAAATGGATTTTGTCGCAATGTGATTTTTCGTGTTGTTGGATGTTTCATAAAAATGGATGAATCATATTTTTTAATGGAATCCAATGAATTTTATTATGATAATATATGATATGATTTGAATTTTTTGATTAAAATATTAATTTTGACTCTGTTTTGAGTGATCTTTTGAAGATTATTATAAATTTTGAAATGGTAAGTGATTAGAGATTTTGAAAATGAGGGTTGAATGTGTTGTTTTTAATAATGGAAAGGTTTTTTTACCATCGGTATTATTATGAGTGGACACATGCATGGATATATGTGGATAGGGGGATGGTCAAAACCCAAGAATATGCATGTGTGAGGATTCATGGAGTACCATTGGAGAGTTTTGAACCCAACATGTGTGGTTTCTTTAAAATGGAAAATTTATGAAAATTTTGGATGTTTTGAAAATATGTACTTCTATGGTGTGTCTCGTTATGGTTTGAGAATGTTTCATGAAAATTGTTTTTAGTTTGATAACTCCTTTTTTAATGGTGTTTAATGTTTGAGTTCTTGATTGTTAGTTTGTTCTGAAATAATGGTTATAGGGATATTTTTTAAAAAAATAGGAAGACTTATAATTTATTCCCTTATGGTGTTCTTACTTTATTATTGTATGTTTTGGCTGATGGATTAGTTTGGTTGGGTTCTCAGTTTCTTTTTTTGATAGTGTAATCCATCACACGATTCACTGGATATTTCATGTGTGGTCACGAGTAGTTAAGCATTGGATGACCCTCCAGTTGATCAACCCATTGAATTTCTCCCCGAACATAGAATGTTAAATCCTCCCCTATTTTATTTTCTAATATATCCTCTCAAAGTATAATGGTGGATGAAAAATATGGAAATTAAATATTTAGTTTCCATAAGTTTCATGAGTCATTAAAAATGTGGGTTGTTACTTTTATGCTTTATGGTGTTAGATATTGATTTGATCTATTTTTTGATTTTGGGAGACATTTAGTTTGAATTGAATCCATGTTATATATGAGTGTTTGAGGCAACATATTTTTCATTAGTCTTGGGAAGCTGTAAATGTAGATCTCATAATGAAACAGTTAATCGGTATGAACCTGTTGATGTTGATTATGGGGTTAATAGGAATCTGGATCTTTCTTCAGCTCCTTTAGGACATAGGTTCATGTTGTTCCACTAGTGTAGTAATTATTTTCACCAGACACTGTTATGTTTTACTAATCCAAATATGTTATATTCCATTGAATGACTTGGTCTCTTGAAATGGTTCATCCGAGACATTTCTAGGAAGAGATGTGGAGCTTGATCCACATCTTCAAAAATCACCCTTCCTTGTTTCTCGGTGAATTGTGTTTTTTACATATCAGTTTAGATTCCATACCATTATAATAATTCCTAGGTTATAATGGTTGTGTCTAGTGGTGTTTAATTTTGTCTCGTATTCATTTAAATGAAAATTTTAATGTTGTGGAATGTTTTTAGAAATAATAATTTAATGGTATTGTTTTTATAATATCTAAATTATGAAAATTTTCCATTTTAGAAGGGCATGTGTTTCATGGACATCTTATTTATGTTTTCCCACATTAGAGGTGATGGGGGGTTATGTGTGTGCATCTATATAGTCTATATCTTAGAGAATGTTCCATGTTTGTTCAAATTAAATCTCATGGAGTGTTGGGTTCTAGGGGTTCTACTAAGATCATTGTGTTGTCTCTTATGAATCAAAAAGAACATGTTTGGATCAGAGATCATTTTCCACTGTCTGGATGAAGGAGATTATTCAATCAATATGGATACAGGTATAGTCTCCAGGGTGATGCTCATGCATATTCAAAAATTCATGATGGAAATCTATGGTTTTTTCTTTTCTAGGTACTGTATCCATTTGTGGAAAGTGCATTGATGCATCTTATCTATATTGAGTCACATTCATTTTATGAATTATTAATTGGTTTTACAGAGTCATGGTAGTCTCATTTTCATTATATCCCAATAATTGGTCATTCATAGATGCGGATCATTGTATGGTTTCCCTTGTGTAGTTGGAATTTTTTAATTTGTTTCAGTCAAAGCATATCTCGTGGTTAGGTGATTCCCTTTTAATGTTTTTCTCCTTATGTTTGGGTTTGTTGGCCAGTGTTTTGTGGAATTTCTAGTTGGTTATATTGGTTGGTTCTCATGGTGATGAGTCTTTTAGTGGGTCCTATTATAATTTATCTTGGAGTAAACAACTACTAGCTTATTTCAAATTGTGGGGAGTCCACTTGGTCCTCCCTATGCTGATAATCCAATTTAGGTCTTGGTTTTGGCTTCATAGTGGGTTGCATCACATAGATTTATCTAATTTTAATTTCCTTCTGTGAGTAAAAATTGGATCTGAAGTGTTCCCAACAGTTTTTTTGAAACATGGTTATTAATGTATCTTTCACGAATATGAATGTGTTTTTTTGTTCATTTTATGTAAATTGTATGATTTTTTCTTCGTATTGTCTGATTTTTTCTTATCTTGAGAGGTTGGATTGTGTGGTTGTGAAAATTAATTTTCAATTGGTCAATTAACTGAATGTGTTGTTTCGTTATAGGGTTATATGACATAATATGAGGCACCCATCCTGGCTTCCTGAGTAAAGAATCATGAATCTCCATTTATGTTTATGGTGTTCCTGGTATTACATAATTTTTATGTTAGTTAGGAATTGCATTGAGTTTTTGAGGAGTATCAATTTTTTTCATATCAAATTTTAGAGTGACATTCTTGAGGAGGAATGTTTTCATGGTGGGGATAATTTTAATATTTCTATTTTTATTTTAAGGTATTTTTTTATTAATTATTGTTTCATATTTTTTACCTTGTGTTTCCTTTTTTTTGGATAAAATGTAAAATTTGGGCACTATAACAAGTGGCTAATGGTTGGGGAACGGTTAGGGGAAATCGTGCAACCCTTCCTAGTAAATCATATAATTGATTGTGGTTTTTGATAGAAGCTACTACCTAGATTGAACATGGTATGTTAGGAAGTGTGATATTATTGAATTATTAGATCCTCTTGGATAATGAGGGGAACATAGTTATCGCATGGTTTGAGAAAGCATGTGGGGTAACCCTGTAACATGACCATGTCATTAAATAATTTAAAATTTCCCTTTCTTTCCTCTCTGTATTTATCATGAAAACACACCATTTTCTCCACATTCATTCTACCCCACTATAGTTTCCATCATCTATTCATCTTTGCTTTCATGGGCTCCCATTATATTGTGTTTTTTTGTGTATATTTTCTAATTACCCTTTAATTAAGAGGTTCCATCTCACTATTTATCCTCATTTATTTGGTAATACTCTTTTTTATTGGGGTTTCTTATCTCCATCAGGTTGTGTGACCTGTTTATGGTTTGATATTGATTCATAGGGTTTAATATTTTTATTATCAACATATCCTTATTGAAATATTTTTGATTCCTCATTGGTGTTTTTCATAAATTTATGGATGTTTATAGACATGAGGTAGGTGGTTACAAGCCCTATTATTATTATATGATCTAATATTATTAGTTGGTTAATTATATGTTTTATATGAATTAATTTTGTGCTGTGGAATATTTTTGGAAGTATTGTGGAATGTACATATAACGAATGTGGATTTTATAAAGAAAAATGGTTATGTTTATGGTATGTTTCATTATAATGTATGTTGGAAGTGTGATATTATTCAAATAATACTTTCACATCATAATATAAAAATTTTAGAATCATGTAATATAAAATCTTATAATAAACTAACAATAGAATATATGATTTATTAAATAATTTATAATATTTATCCATCACGGTTATAGTTTTCATAAATCCTAAGTCAAGATATAGAAATTTTCCAACTGAATTGTGATGTTCTACATTTCAACACTATGATATCCCACCACATTATTATTGTATCTATCTTTTCCACTAAAAATGGAATCTCATTATGTGATTATAATTTTAATTTATTTATTCATTAAACTGGAATCCACTTTATATGATTATCATAATATCTCTACCTTTTATGACCCTAAAAGCCCTTGATATGATGATTGGTATCATCTCAATATCCCAATACCATTGAAACCCTCAATTAGGCAGATATGAATCACCTATCTTCAAATCAACAATATAACTAGATTAGGACATTGATCAGAACATGAAAATACAAATGAAAACCATATCTGAGGACTTTATAATTCCTCACTAAAAATCCTTAAAACACAACACCCTAAAAAATTCCAAATCCTAAGAATGAGATGTTGAGGAAGAAAAACATAACAGATTTGTTGACTTGAAAATGAATCAACTCCCAAATCCATCAATTCACTAATATTTATATGCATCCTTAAAATTTTTATATTGTCTATGAATCATAGAGATGGTTTCAATGGACTCATATGTTATTCCCCTATATTCTACCTAAAATATTTTAAACAATTGTTATTTTTATTACACTATTAAAATACTATAATAAAATCCTTGTAATTGAAATTATTTTATATTCATGAATATAAAAACATCATAGTATGGTGAAATATTTTTTTTTATTATAATGCACTAAACTATTGTCAGTCTGATGGATGTATATAGTGGTCCATATCATGGATATGGCACAAGTCAGACTAATAGATACAACATTGGTAAATCCAATGATAAAAAACTAGTTAGTTCGACGGTCTATACTCTAGGTCAGTCCTAAAGATCAAATTAATGAATAATGTTTTTATTCATTTTATTATTAGAACTATTTCATCATTTAGCAAGAAAAGATTGTCTCTATAAAAAAATTTGTAATGAAATTTGATATATATATTTAGATAAATGATTTTTAATAAATTTTTTGTAATTTTCAAAACTATCAAAGGGTAAATTATAATTTATTAAATTTTCAATCTATATTTTCCCCAATTTTAGAAATAAAAAAACATAAAATTAAAGAATATTAACTTTTAAAAAAATACAACCCATTTTATATTTAGGAACATCAATATAATTATCCATAATAAATATTTTCCATTTTTTATATTAGCCCCCCTATATTGACAACTTCTTTTTGTTCTTCATTATTCATTCAATATGAAATATTATTACTTTGGAATCTCCCACTCAATGTGTTGTCTCCCTTAATATATTTTCTCCCGATAAGATTATTTCACATCCTTATATTATTTCTCAAAGATCGTGGCTTTAAAAAAGGAATAAATAATGTAAAATATTTTTCTTAAATGTTATGAAGTATATTCAACAAAAATTATATATGAATAATTGTTCATCCATGACTAAATAATATTCAATATTTATTATACAAATTTATGAAAATATATTTTTATATACTAAAATAATATTTATTAATATTTTATTTAATAGGTGAACACTCATAATTATATATCCTCCCTTCATTTACTAAGGGCCTACTATTTTATACCTTCTAACTTTTAACCACCAAATCTAAGAACACCTATATTTCTAAATTACTCCTTCATCTATTTAGACTATTCATTACAAAATATGATATTTAAATTATGATATTTAATCTTTTGAACCATTAATTTTAGTTCTATAACATTATGATTATGAGAGTCTGATATAAAACTAAAATATTTAATATACTTTAACCTCTATTAAACATTGAATGAAAACTTCTAAAAATAATTAATTATATATAATGAAATATTATTAATTTGTACAAGATAACCATTTTTATCATTATAATCTAAATCAACATGTATTTTTCTATTTTACAATCTGTTTGAACATTATTTTATATTCAGAAGACATAATCTTCTTCTTATTCTTAATGTTCTTTTTCAAATTACCTCTTGGTTTTTAAAACAAATTTTCTATCATTTTGAACATATTTTTTAATTTTCTTCTTAACTGACATCTTAAATGATTCTAGGGAATATTCATAATAGTAATTTAAACATAGTTTTAAATTTAATATTCTCTACCAATCCCATTTCCAAAAACATATATAACAACTGGTGTTTCAAGAAATTATAGATCAGGTGTAAGAAGTGTCCTATAACCTAGAAATAGTTGAAATTATGATAAAGGTGAAACTTTTATAGCATGATCATCAAATGATCTTTTGACTCCATTAATAAAATTTTCCATCATAATTGAATTAATAATTATTTTCCAATATTCATTACTCTCCTCTTCTTATTTTATTAAATATATTATCATTATCTTCAAATCCATTGACTATTATTTAACAAGTCTGAAACTAGGATGCCTTGGATTCATCAGAGCATTATGTTCCATTAACTACATGAAGTCTTCCTTAGTCGTTGATTTTTTATTATTTTTTATTTTAAGGGGAGATTATTATACCTTCATTATTTATTACAGTTATTTTCACTCTTGGACTTATTATGAATGAGACACAACCTTTTTTGATTTCCCAAAAAAAATTTATCTTCTGCCTGAAAAACATCTGGTTACCTCTATAGAACCCTCACCAATAAGTGAATAAATTTCTCATATTGAATATGAATGATTCTTAATCAGAAATACCTAAATACAACTAACTATAATATTATTAATAAATAATGGTAACATGAGAAACAATAACATCATATTTGTTTTCTTAGCCACCTAAATTGAAATAAACAAAAACACATCTAGGTTTATCTACCACGTGTTGATAGGGAAATATAGAATGGGAATATAGACCTTTATCAATGTATTTGAATCACCTTCTACAAAAATAATTTAAACATTTATCCGTAGTTTACTACAATGTAATCTATATTTAGGTAATATACTATTCAAACCTTCTATTAAGTAGTAAACAATTAATATTTAACGTTTCAGTTTCCAAAACCTCCAATCATCAATATATGCTTATGGGATGGAAAATATGCCTCATTATCCAAATAAAAATTAACAAAATCAGCAACATGTTTAATCATATGATTAAAACATTTACCATAATGATAAAAATAATTACATCTAAATCATCTTCAATTTTTAATTTCAAAATATATTAATATTCTCTAAATATCTTTGCATAGTGAAAACTGTATTTATCAATCTAAAAAAATTCTATCCAAATTATTATTTTTAAAGATTTTATATAGATAATCATACTTTTCGTACCATGTCCATTAAATCATCATTTTAAATAATAATACATGTGTTACAAAATCTTCAACTTAAGCTATCCTACTAAAATAGATGCTGCAAATCAGGCTAATAAATGATTTTGTTCAAATATTATATTAGAGATAATATGATTGGGAGAAATTCCAAAAAAAATAATCAATTAAAAGGTTTAACCACTACTTACTTATAGGAATAATGGGAGTCCTTTCACCTTCAAAATATCTAGTGTCTCATATTGAATTGATAATCTATTCTATTGGATATGATTTTTCCTAAAATGATTTTATGAATAATATGGAGTCATAATTTTTTTAAAAAAAATATTAATTGGGACAATGTATTTTTCAATTTCATAATCTTTTAAATATTATAAAAATTAAATGATTGTAAAAAAATAATGAATATGTGACTCAATTGAGAAAATTAAAATAAATTAATGATTAAAAAATAATCTAGGAATACCACTCTCAGTAGGAATATAATTTTGGTTTCAATGTATTATTTAGGTACTTGTTCATCTTGTATTTTCTAAATTAATGTGAATATAATAACATTACTAACAAAAAGATTCCAAAAATTTATTATTAATTTTTCTATTTTTAAATATTTAGTAAAAATTTGGAATCTACAAAACATTTTGTAAAATATATAATTATGAAAAATATTCGTATAAATGTTGATTTATGAAAAAATTTAATAAAAATGTTGAATAAAAATTAATTTATGTTATCAAATCAATGTTATTATAAATTAATAAAAAAATTAAAAAAATAGAAATATTAGAAAAAAAAAGTGTTTAGAAAAAAATATGTGTGTACTCATCATTTGAAAAATAGTTAATTAATGTAAATATATTTGTAAAAATGAAGTATATATGAATGGTAACAAGATATTTATCATTTATATCATATGTTTAATATATTAAAATATATCATAAATAAGGGGTTTAGTAAATTTATCTACAAGTTTTTTTGTGTAATAATGAATATTAAAAATATATCACCTTTTCGTGTGAGATCCCAAAGGAAATGGTGTCTATATCAATATGCTTATATTATGAGTGATGTGATTGGTTTTTATATAAACTAATTTTACTAGTGTTATTAAAATATGTTTTGGATTTAAAAAAATTGAATCCATATTTATTGAGTTTTTGTTTCATCCAAAACACTTGTTGACAAAAACTTCTAGTTTCCAAATATTCAACATTAGAAGTAAAAATTCCTTCCATATGTTTTTTCATACAATAAATAGAAACTAGATCTTCCCCTATGAGACAAAAAGTTATGTATGTAATTTTTAATTCCATTCTATATTAAAAAAGTAATATAAAAATGTAAGTCAGGATATTTTTTAAATAGTAATATAAACCTATATCCAAATATCCCTTAAGGTAAATGGTAAATAATTTCACATCTTGAAGATGGGACACTATTATATTTTCATGATTTTGAGGAAATAAGAATACAAAATACATTATGTCATGATGGCTTGTTATTAAGTAATGTAATGATCTAATCAACCATCAAAATATATTTTGATCAAATATTTTCCCAAATTCATCAATATCTAGTGTATTTGATGTTCCGATGTGATTAATATTAATTTTACTATTTTCAAGTATATTTTGTTAACAAAATATGTTATATATTTATTTTGAATATAAAATTGTTCATTATGGTTTCTGATAAATTTGGAAACACATAAAAATTTATGTTATCCCATAATGAAAAATAATTTCTTTAACATCATATGATCTAAAGATGGTGTTGTTAAATATTTTCTAGGTGAACCAAATATAATTTCATCGACATAAATTTGAATAATTATGATGTTTTTAGAAACATATTTTATAAAAATATTTGGATTTGAGCTTACATAAATAATGTTTTTTAACAAAAATCCAGCTAATCTATCATACAAGGATCTAGTGGAAAATTTGCATCCATAATTTATATAATAAGGTTATAAAAAAATTTTGAATGAATTTTATTTATAAATTAAGTTATTTTTACAAAAATTCCCTCCTATAAATCTCCATTAGATAATAGTAACATAAAATCAATTTCGAATAGTTTTAATGTTAGGTCATTTTCCTAAAATATAAGCATACAAGTGACTTTAAATATACCTAATAGTTTATATGTTTTTGTATAATTTTTCCCACTTTTTTCTTATATCCCTTAAAAACATTATATCTTTATTTCCTACTATTATATCATATTCGACACATTTTAAAAAAAAAACGATTCTATACAAATTATAGAGATATTTTTTGGTCGTTCAACCGATGTCCAAACATGATTCCTTTCAAATTCATGGACATCATCTGGAAAACATTTTATCCAATATTCTACACCTAAAGACTTATTTGAAGTCTTATATTCAAAATTTTAAAGAAAAAATAAATTCGATTTATCATAGAACATTATGTTCTAAATGGTTTATCTACATCACCAATGAAATTATCAGAAGGATGAATCCAATGAAACAACTAATTTCTTGTGTTTACAAAAATTGATTCTTTAAAAATATTTTATAATTCATCTTGAGTTGTAAATTAAAAAATATATTGTACAATTATTATCTAGTGAGAAGATATTTCCAACATAGGTTCAATGTCATTTTTTAAAATAACATCCCAGGATGAGGGTTGTGGCAATTTGAAAACAAAAGGGTCAGTTTCATAAAATTTAACATGTAATGATTCCTCTATAGGTTTTTTATTTTCATGAAAATCATTAATTTATTTAATAATTATATAATAACATAAAAACATTAATTCATTTGATTTTTCATAAAATTTATGTATGTTATCTATAGTATTCAAAATGAATACCTTTTATCTAAAAACTATAAAATACTAAAGTTTTTCATTCCTTGTAGTCCATAAATTATAAAGAGTACTGTTAATATAAGGTTTTACTAAAATCAATGTTATACGGTACAATGTGGTATTAACTATATCAGACCAAAGAGTATAGAAACTTATTATTCAATTAGGATTCATTTACTATTATCCTAAATAATTTTATTCCATATTTTGGCTATAATATTTTTTTACTTCCATGTGCGGAAAAGTTAATTGTAATAATTTTTTTACTACAAAAAGCATCAAAATAAAAATTCACTAAATTTATAACATGGCCAGAAAGAGTAGTAATAAATGATATATTTAATTTAATTATTAAATAAAACTATAAATTGTGTATTAATTTTGTTAATTATATATTTTTAAATTTTATACTATTACATTAAATTATTATAGTAAAAAAAGGATCCATTTTAACTACCTATAAAGAATCATATGTCAATACTACAATAATAGTTTTTGAACATTGATTATGATTTTTTCTATATTAAAATTGATAACATAAATTAGAATTATGAATAATATGTTCTAGTAGATCCTTAACTACATCTTTCCTTGAAAAATTATATAGATATTCATAATTATAGTGTCTTAATATTATATTTCATAACCATTATAGGTCTCCCATTTCATAATGTAACGGTAGATATTTTACTTTATGGTCTTTTAATTTTAGTGGGTAATCATTCTCATGCTGGTCGGTAGAATGATTAATTTGATCATTAGAATTATGAAATGTATGATTATATTTCTTTATGATTAAATGATAAACCTAATTGCATAGTTGGATTATTTTAATAAGTTTATTCTAATGTCCTACAATGAATAATACATAATAAATTAATTATTTTACAAGAATAACAATGTCACATATTTTGATAATTTATTCTTGATCATTATCACAAAATGTGACATTCCCACCTTACATATTTATAATATTAATAAACAATTCTTTGACTCTAGTCATTTTTATTAATAAACCACTATCCATATAAAATATATTTTAATTATTGGTACAATCCTTACTTTCATGAAAATGAAAACATTATCACTTTGGAAATGAACCCTTCTAAGGTAAAATATTATTATATTGTAGGAATTTTCGAATCCATGTTTTTTTAACCTTACTATATTGATTAATTGTAAATTTTATAGAAAAATATGTGTTATGAAATACTATAAATGAATTATTTTTTGAATAAAAATATTCTTCAAGTGATAAACAATTTGATGCTTGGTAAAAAATTGGTCACTCTATGGTGAAATGTAGTCATTATTAAATTCTTGTTTTTAGGTGGTATAATTTATTCCAAGAAACATCTCAATGAGGTATAATCTTATTATACACGTCATCAATGTTTTCTTTAACATTGAAAAAGACATATAGTAGTTTCTTTAAAATTTAATTTTCAAAATTTTGTTTTACAACTAAATTTTTATTCCTTATAGAATTTTTATTTGAAATATGTTATAATTTATCATTTTATAATCTAGTTTTATCGAAATTATCATTTTAAGGTCATTTACATAGATGAAATTTCTAGAATAGATATTTTTCTAAATATTTAGAATGATATGATATCTCTTTAGATAAAGTAGATATTCCTGAATATATTACGCATGTTTTTATTGTGATAATTTATGCTTTTTATAAATATTTCAATTCTCATATTCATAAGAATTTCAAAATTTAGAAACTTATTAAAAACCAAGAATAAAACTATTTTCATAAAATGAAAATGACACTTTATCTGAATATATAGAACTATTTTATCATTAATATCAGGATAATATACATTTAAAGTTACATTTTTATGAGTTTTGTAAGTTACCTTGTCCATGATTCATTTTTTAACCTTTATAATTTCAAAATATAATACGATCATAATTTTTTCTAATTATCATTATTTGATGAAATCTTAGTAAAACTCTTACTCCTCTTGAACTCAATTTATTTTTTCATTCAGAATTTTCATCATCAAGTTAATATAATTATTTTTCTGTTCCTCTTAGAATGTATTTTCTTCTTATCCCTTCTCTTGAGCTTAAGAAAATATGGTCTGATATGTCATGATTTGTTACATTATTAACATATCACATATGAAAAGTCATTTTTATCACTTTTATTGCTGTGAATTTTATATATATAAATATAGTAAATATTTATTCCCAATAGTGTTATTTATTTAATTTTCAGTATTATTAAATTCTTTTTTTTAATATTATGATGAAGTACTATCTACCTCAACAATAAAATTTATCTTATTGGAAATAATTAGTTCATTGTCAGAAGATTATACCTTCTTTGGACATACTCTACAGTTAAAAAGGAAAATCCTCAATTATTATTTTTTATTTTATTCTAATTCCATTTCAATATACCCTTATACTATATAAGTTATCCATCCAAATCATCAAGAGATAGATGAGTAAACCATCTTGTGTCATCCGAAGATGTTTTTTTGAATTCACATTCATGAGGAATTATATCAATAATATTTTCTCTTAAAATTTCTTATGTAAGAACCTTGTAAATGAGAGACCATAAAGTGTTATCAATATTTATAAAATATAGGGGAATTTTTACAATAATGTCTCCTGGTAGAAAATCAAAATACTGATAATCATCTCAGAGAGTATCTTTTATTGTATCAATAAATTTATATTTTCCAAAATTTGTTTACAACAATTTCTTATAGGTACTATTAGAATCTTAACGAGATAAAACATGATAGTATATTTTTCCTAATCATGTAACATAAAAGAGTATTTCTAATTGTGCAATTGAAATAATATTCAAGCATTTCTTAAATTGATTTGTGGTGACATATTTCAATGGAATATTTTAATTAGAATTCAATATCAAAAATTTTTGCAAAGAAGTGCTAATAACTATATTTTCCATCCTATATATCCAATAAATATAATCAACACCATAAAATATAGGTTTTTTTACAATGAAACAATTTATCAAGAGTATTAGCAATTTGTTCTTCTATATTATCAAAAATATAAACTATTTCTACAATACATGATTGTGTAATAATATTTTATGAAAAAAAATATTATAAGAAAATATTAACTAGTAGAAGAAAAATAAAAAAAATGTATCAAGTAAATTAGTATAATATGATATGATTTTAATTTTTTATTATAATAGTTTATGATAACATTTAGTGGGGGTGAATTGTGTTTTAAAAATAAATCAAATAAAAAACCAAAATATGGTATTATTAAAAAATCGATAAATTAAATGTATTTTTATGATCAATTCATACGTTTAGGACTCTGAAATTGTTTGATAAATCAGATTTGTTAATTATGCAGATGGACCGTCCAAAAAAAGATATTAGAAAGATTAGAAAAAACATTCTGATCTAAATTTCCTAGTGTAATATTAATCATTTTTAAATATGTAATAGAAAATATTATAACAGTATAAGAATGATTTAAATGATTTACAAATGAAATTATACACAATAATCTCAGGTGTCGAGGAATTTATATATCCAAACATAATATATCAATAGATTCAACCTAATTATAATGGTATGTTATTCCACACCGAGAAATCACTCGGTATGATCATTAGAATCACATAGTTCTCCAAATTCATGGAATTCCTCAATATGATGATCAATTTTAGCTATATATCTCATAAATTTTATAACAATCAATACACTTTTTATGAAAAATATCTCTCCCAAAATACTAGAATCACAAAATATGATAATTATCATTGGCTCAAAATTTCAGCCTTATGGAATCCCTAAATAAGACTCATTGGAATCACATTTAATCCAATCTATAGAATCAATTGAGCAGAACCATAACTATATTTTGGGAATACAAATTAAAACTATTCTATGCACACTTCAATTATTCAATCACAATCACTGAAATACAACTCTTTGAAAATTTTCAATCAATAATAACTAGATTCATAGGTAGAGAAAAATCATAGACATCTTGAGTTAAAAAATCTTTTTCTCCAACCTACTTCAATGAACTCATACTTATTGGAACCCTTTAGATATCATCTATTTCATGAAACATTGATTTGGTTATAATGACATCAGATGTTCGAAAGTTGACATTTCAGCAAAATATTTCCAACCAATGTCATTTTTATTTCACTATTAGAATTATATAATATGTTCTATCCTGTAGAAATAATTCCAAATTTATGATTATAATCATTTTATATTCTGATAGAATAACTTTTTTTGTAAATTCGATTAAATGAACAATGGTTTTTCTGATGATTATGATCATTTTAATTATAATTGATATGTCTTTCGTAGTTTGATAGAAATAATTATTGTCCATCTGGTGGTGAAGATACTAGTCAATTTAATGTAAAAAACCCATAGTCATTCTAATGGATCATGTTAAACAATATAGTTTATATTCATTTTATATTACATCTATTTCATTATTCAGTAAAAAATATGGATTCTATAATAAACGTATGAAACACATTGGATATATAATGTTAGAATTATATGGGTTTGATTATTTATTTTGATTCGAAAAACTGAGTAATGGAAAAAATGTGAATGTATAAACATTCTACTAAACAAGAATGATATAGTTCCTAGAAGAAAAATAAATAATTTAAATAAAGAATGGAATTTTATATGTGTTTTTCTAAGTAGCGATATTCTATAGTTTTTTTAACTATTTTTAGACTAATTGTGTAACATGGAGGGATAGAGTAAAATTATTAGCCACTAGTTTGAGATTTTTCTTTTAATAATTTATTGGGCTAGATGAGTTGATTCAATGATTTTATAGTAATATTCATAAGGAATTGAATTTTCATTCATTTCATAACAAATATATCATGTCACATTGATTTCTTAATGTTTGAAATTATTATAGAATCGTATGTAGTGTAATTCTTGTGAACGTGTTTTTAATTTTCAAAAAACTTATAATACATGTTACATCGAGTAGATTTCATATATTCAGGATAAAATGAATTAATTTGAAACCATTCAAAGAATTAATCGAGTTTACATGTGATTTAATATTAAATTTTTTGACTTCCATTGATAAAAAATCATTGTAATTTTTAAGAACATGATGTAAAATAAGGTTTTGTATGTTTTCTATCTAAAATTGGTGAAGAAAAAATGACTATGATGATTATTGATAATTATATTTAATTTTTATAATCATGATAACAATAACATAGTTCTTACTTATTGAATGATATTCATTATTCAATATTAATATATTCATATTTTTAAGCATGTTTGGTGGTGGAAATTCATGTTACATTTATTAATAAAATCGGTTAAATCATAATCATTATTGGTATTAACCTATTGATACATGAAACTGTTATAATTATTAAACATATCATTTTATGACTAATAATAATTATTATTTCCAGAATGAATTTTCCTCACATATTATGTCAAGGGTTGTTTTTATGGGACGCATGCTTAATGTTGAATTTTTTTGCGGTAACTATGAATGTTCTATCATTTGAGACATGATCATATAGCTTGGTTAATATGATGTATTCAAATATGAAGAAAGATTAAACTTTCACTTATTGAAATATATAAGCACGTTTCCATGAAATTAAATTATTAAATAATTTATATTTAAAAAATAATAAAACATGAAACATAGTAATAAAATATCTGTATATTTTTTCATTATAGTACAATATCATGATTTATTTGGATAATTATGAAATAATTTTTTTTATGTGAGTGGTTATATTAATAGTATGGAATAACATAGTGTGTAAAAAGAATTAAAATGTTGTTGAAGGTGTATATACTCAATAATAAGATGAACCTATAATGTATTTATTAATAATATTAAAAAAAATTGATTATATGTGGGTAATTATATCATTAACATGGATTCATATATGATCACTATAATGTTATGGAATGTTGTTTTACAAAAAATAAATAGGATATGTCGAGTGTGGTAAGTGGTATCATTGTTTTTGTTGGTTTGAATTGTTGTTATTCATAATGAAAATAACAATTGTTGGTATCCTTTCATATCATGTGATTATTATAGATTATGTGACCCTTGATGTGGTTTCTTCATTAATATCTCCAAGCATTAAAAAGATGGTCACATTCATATAGATAATGAACATGTTCCCCTTAGAAAATTTAAAAAATGTGTGAAAATACTCATAAAAATAATGAGTTGATTTAATTTGTGAACCTAAATAATTATGGAATCCAAAAGGTATTTTTTCAATGTTTGGTTTTGTTAAATGTATGGTATACATTTTTTTTATTGATTTTATTTTGGTTGTTTTGTTAAATAGTGGTGGTGATGTATGCAGGTGGTGGTATGTGATTACTGTGGAATGATTTATAATGAAGTGTTGTGGTATGATTATATTTATTTAATCAACTACCTCCCATAAATAGGTCAGTCCCATAATTTTGATAAAAAAAGAAAAAAAATGTTTTGAAGATTTTAATACTATTTAATATGGGCTTGCCAACCACAACTAGTTTTTTAAAGGATGTGATGGGAATTTATTACATTTATCTATTTGGTTAATTTTTATTTATTTATCTTATGTTGATGGTGAATATTATTTCCATAATAAAATGAATAGAAGGAAAATATTTCTCACATCAAGAAGCATTGTTTTATCAAGCATCTTAAAACTATGTAGGAGAGTCAATTACACCTAAAGTGGATGATATTTCATTTTGGTGGATGTGTTCCTTTTATTTGAACCCTATGAGTACTTATTTATTTGTTTATATTGGAACTATTAATTGTAGGGAAATGTTTTCAAATTTTTTTTCAATGGTGTACCTCTAGTAAATACTTTTTTGTTATAAGATTTGGGATATTTTATAGATAGAAAAAATTGATTGTTCCCACCATCTATTTTTTTATTATGTTTTATATCTTATGTCACAATTTTTATTCTTGAAAAAAGATATGAAATAAGAGGCATTAGATTTTATAAAAAAAATATTTTAACAATTTTTTTGTATTAAAATGAATAGGATACTGAAATATAACATTATTTTAACAACATTAAAAATATTTAAAAGATAAAAAATCACATAAAATGAAAAGTGATTTGATAAATTATTTTTTTATTTATATAAAAATAATCTCTTTAAAAAAAGATAATTTTGAAATAAACATACTTATTTATAATTTTGAATGATGAAATTAGTTGAAAATAATTTTTTCCTCAAAATCAATCGATATGTTTTTCTTGATGTCTTTTTATGAACATCTATGTGGCCTTATTCTATTTGAGATGTATATCCCCTTGGAGATTATTTTATGTTATTTTATAGTTTTAAAATTCTATTTTCTAGTGGTTGTTGTCTTCCTAATATATCACGATCATTGATATGTATATTTTAGGTTGGTTGTTTAGCCCTCTTATCTCATTCCATCAGGCTTGGTTTTAATTTCTCTAATGTGAGAATAGTATGAACATTATTAGATGAAACAAAAAAATATATAGTATGTTTCATTATGTGATATATTGTGGTTGAAGTATATGGTTATGGTCAAGAGGTTCCTGTAGATTATGGGAAAAGTTTTTTTGTTTTAGTGGATAAATTGTTGATTTAGTTTTCAGAACTAGTAGTAGATCTCTGAAATAACAGTAGATCTTAAAACTATTAGTATACATATAAAATCATGAATTATATTTGAATCAATTTTATATCTATTATCTAAGGGTAGATCTCTAAATAAATTCAATATATCTATACAAATCAACTATATTTGAACTAATAGTCGATCTATGAACTGAAAGTAGATCTCTTAATTAATGATAGATCTCTAAACTAATTGCAGATCTCTAAACTAACAACATATAATAAATAGATAATATTTAAACTGTTAGAATATAAATAAACTAATAACAAATATCTAATCTATTGGTATATATCAGAACTAATATAATATATTAGAACTACTGGTACATCTTAGAACAAATGGTTGATTATTGAACTAACAGTCTATCTATAACCCAATGGTAGATCTATGAACAAAAAATATATCTAAAAACTCAAGATAGATCATGAATATTAAGTATTTTAAATAATGTTAGATCTATATAATAGAGGTAAATCATTGAAATAATGGTATATCCCAATAGTAGATCTATAGTGAATCCAGTTTTTCAAAAATTCTACTTCCAACGTTTGAAATTTTCTTTGACTAAAAATCATTTAATTCCATAATTAATCGATTTTCAAGCTATTTTAAAGGTGACTAATTATAAATTAAATTTATAAAATGTATTGATACCTTTAAAGTGTCTAACCCACATATATTTAATAATATTTGACATTAATGTCCAATAAAAACCATTTCTAATACTGCTAATTTTTAATATATTATTCCAAAAGATAATATATTTACTTCATTCATTCAAAATTTATTTCTCTTGATAAGAAATATCTTTCAAAATTTTCTCATGATTTGTGGATCATTCATTCTGGTGTAGTTTTGAGTTCTCCCTAGAGGAAGTTTCCTTTAGTACGTTCAACCTATTTTTTATGTACCAAGTTGGTGTAATGTATTATAATACCCGATATGACTTTCTTAATTTTTTTTATGTTTCTGGGGGGATTGGTATAATATTTTTTTCTCTTTTAGATGTTGTTTCATCTATAATATGACAGATAATTTAATTGGTGGGAATTAAAATGAATCTAATGGGAAGTATAATGTTTCTCATGCTTTTACATCATTCTAGAATATTCATATTTGATTTGTGCTTTCTATTTCACAAAAAATAAAAGATATTGGAAAACCCTATTTTTTAGTTTTCATATATGTTTTGAATCTTACATTGTGTGATTATTTGTTACTATAACAAAAATTTATGGTTAATAACATATACTCAAATAATGATTTTGTTGCACTAGGTTATATGGATTGTTTGATAGTGTTAATTAATAATAAAGTAGGATTGAATGAAATACCCATTTATTAATATAAGAAGTCATATATTGTTAGTGTAAGATGTGTTTTTCAAATTAGTTTCATGTCATGGAGTTTCTTTGTCGATGTGATTCTTGGGCAGTGGATATGTCTGGATATATGACTAGTGTGGAAAAAATGGTGTTTGTGGTGTGGTTGTGTAGTGGGGATGAAAAATTGGATTTAATCTTATTGGTATGTAGAAGTTTGGTTATCTAATATTGTGATGTGATGAGTTACTCTAGTTTCCAATATATTAATGGAATTAAACACATAAAAACAACTTCAAATGGCCTTTCTAAATAAATTTTTTGATGATGTGATATGTGGGTAAAATGGTATATTTTTATATATAAACTAATAGGATGGAAATACTAAACATTGTTCTTATTTTAATTGAATGTGTAGGTAATAGAAAGACATGAAGAATAGATTAATGATAAAAGAATACTGAAAATTGGATTATCAAATATGGATTATTTTGTTGTGTTGTGCATTTAATTTTGGAATCGGAAGTAGAGGATCTTGTGGGATGAATTATTCCATTGTATAGAACACTTACGATGGGGATTTTACACAATCACAGTAAAAATATATATATAATTTATATCATTTTGGATTTCAATATATACAACACCAATTATGAGAACCATGTTCCATAAACACATGTTTTAGTTGGGTTTGCCCCATCATTATGGTCAGAGGATAGATGGATGGCCACCAACTCATCCCCACACCATATATTAAGTGATGAGAAGGAAATGAATGGGATTTTATGGCCATAATTCAAAATATTCTCTGTCAATATGTGATATTTTAAGATGTGATGTCCCAGGTGTATTCAAGTGGGATTTGGAGAGATGGATTGTTGTAGGTGTCGTGTATTGAATGAAGAGGGAACGAAGATGATGTCCTCCATGTTCACAATTCCCTTCTAAAATATTTATGGTTGGTGATGTGATGTGATGGTCTAGGTGTCTTTAGATGAGATGTGATATTATGTGATGAACCGGGCAACTGCAAGGGAGTTGTGGTCTGTGGGCTGTTATTCAGAATTAGTGGGAGTGCTATGAAATTTAGCATTTAGGTGTGAGATAATCTACTACCTTGGAATGTGGTGTGGGTTACCATCAACCAACATACATTATATTATTTTATTATACATTCCATTAATTATTTGGTGAGAGTGCCTTGGTGATGATGGGTTAGATAGTTGACAGGATTAAGTGATGTTAGATATATTTATTTCTCATTGGAGCATTGTTATATTACATTCACATGTTTATTGTTGAGTTTTTTCTACTAAATTACCTTTATGCTAACTCTATGTATATAAACTATTTTCATGTTTCTATGAGGTCTATTTTCACTTTTTTTACATTACTATATCAGATATTTCAATATTTTTCATTTTGATTCCTTATAATTTATTTTGGGTTTTAATTATAGACCACTATCAATATCAGTATGATTTATATAGGTATTTTGGGATGGATTTAAATTTCATTTTAAATATTGTCTTGGAGTTTCTTATAGTTTATTCATCTTATATTCCAACCCCATTTGTGTTATATATGTTAATTCATACAATTCATAATATTTGTATACCCTCGGTGCTAATCGGTATCCAATGTCCAGATGAAGACATAACTCAATGTTCATTTTCTCTCTCCACACACTGTTATATCATTAGTGGGAGAAGGTCATGAATGTTTTTGAAAAAAGAGATAAATAAATATGTTTTTTCATATAAAAAATCTTTTGAACTCTTTAGTACAAAGAGAATGTAAAATGAAGGGAAAAATGTATTCTCATAAAATAACAATTGAATAAGAAATTTTATGTCTTTCTTGATATACCTCTTAGATTATTTCTTCATTCATTATAAAAACATATAAAATCATTCAAAATGAGTTTATTTTATCATAAAACCATTACCACATTGGTAACACTGATTCATATTCGACATGAATTAGATATCATCAAATGGATGTGTAAATCACAACAATTTTTAAGTGAAGAATCATAAAATATATTCATGTTCATTTGATATATCAAAAAAATTAAATAATATATTAATATGGAATTTAGCCAACTGATGTAAAAAAATTGATAGAAAATTATTACATTATTTCTTTACTTCCTTCATACTTGTTCATGCCACTTCTTCTGCAAACAAAACGATTTCATGTTATTATAGAAGGATTCTTAGTTTAAATTTGTGTCCAAAATAAGGCATCCGTAATGAGATGAGGTATATAAGGATGTTATTTTCGTAGATGATTTCTGAACCAAAGGGTTTTGGATGTGTAAAGAGAATATGAGAGGGTGAGGAATTTTATAAGTGTGGTGACTGTCACACAAATAATTTTTTAAAATAAAAATGTGTAACCACGTTGTCATCAACTTATGTGGCTCAATTATGGTCCATTACAAAACATTATATCCGATAAGGTATAAATATGTACATAAAATGGGTTTGGTTCATTTTTTTCGTTTTTCTATTTATCTTTATAGGTTAACCACCAGTGAACCCATTTTTTCATTAACTTTGGTAATTAAATTTTTCTATTTTTACAACTCATTGTTTTCAAAATTAAATTTGATTTTATAGTATAATATGTGTTTTTATAATTCACAGTGTTTGGATTTAAAAATTAAATATGAAATTGATTCCATTGACCAAAATTAGAATAATATATATCTAAATATTTTTTTGTCTTTTAAAACCATATTAAATCAATTTTATGTTTTTACAAACATTAAAATAAATGATAATTTTCAATTATTACTTTTATTTTCACTCTTTATTGAAAAAATAATATACTCCAAAAATTTTACAAAATTCCCTCCAGGGATAATTCTTAAATGATTAATATAAAAATTTTGTTTCTTTTATAAAATATATTTAGAAAAATAGAAAAAAAAAATAGTTGTGAAATGGGAATCAAAATTATTTTTAGACAATTACAATTTTCTGTGTATAATTGATTTTTATTATATCTTTTCATGAAAACACATGATATGAATTGAAATATTTTAATGTATAGATAATATATAAATATGGTTAAAATAATTCACAAATACAGAATTGGTTTATTATTTTAGGTAAAACACAATTCTGCGTATAATTTTTTTATAAAACTATTTACTTAATTTTCCAATAGTTTTAATTTTATTTTCCAACTTTTTGGTCACAAAAAATATATATTATATTCTTGTGTAAACCATATATTTTAATAATTTAAGAAAATTTTATTAATAAAATCCTTTTCAATATATGAATGATAACAATCATATTTAATAATATTATTTTAATTATTTTAAAGCTTTCGATGAAACATGGTGTTGCGTATAAGATATTATAAATTCCATGTTTCATGTAACACAAGATAAAATAAGTGGTTCATTTAACAAAACATATCAAAATTATTAAACTAATTCAAAGTAAATATTTCACAAAACTCATGAGGTGTTACAATTTAAATAATTAGTATCCATATTGGGATGTATTCCATGGAAAACCTCATAATATCTTTCTAAACAAAACATTAGGATATTTCTTAATATATTATTTTATACACAAGAGTTTCACTTATGTTTTCATAATAATATTCTAAAAATACTGAATAAAAGTATTCTATCATTCCAACTATAATGAAACATTATTTTGATAAATAAATATAACATGTTTTTATATAAATTTTCAATACATTTCATAAATACACAAATAAAGACTGTAAATGTTTATTGTATTTATAGGAAATAAAAACATTCATATTATTTCAAAAAATATTTTATACATATTCCACAAATATATTCTCACATCGTACTTATATTACGAATATTCTACACAAACCTAAATTCATAACCCATGTAAGATAAAATAATAAGGGGTGAGCTATGATGCTTAGTAATGGTAAACATATGAGATATTGGTCTATAGTTCTATGAAAGAAAAGGAAAATCATAAAGATATTTGAATATTAACATAAGTTATGGTGATTATAACTGATCATTAATATAACCTAAAAATTGACCATTATATAAAAATTTATCATTTCTGAAAATATTATCCATAAGAGGGATAAACAATCTTAAATCAACCTTTATCCATTTTATAGTATTATAAAAGTGTGTCACCATTTTAAATATACATACTCCTCTCATATTTCATGGTTATTTTCTAATTAAATCAATATAATAGATCCATATTCATCACATGTTTCCCATTATGGATCAGGATGCACTTGTTTCCCACTATGGATTAAAAATCATGCATTTCACATAGAGGATGAAGACCTACAACTTGTATCTAATTATTATAGCTTGAGGTATAAACCATTAAAATATTCAGTTTATAAAGAATTAAGTCTCTCCCATAACATAATTAAAACCATACATATGTGTTCCATAATTTCATAATAAATCCATTATAACATTATATCATAACCCGTGTAATAAAAATGGGATTCATAAACATTTCTTCAATTCCTATATCATAACCAATCAAATGTAAATGTGTTTCATGAATGTTTAATCACCATAAAAATCAACAACTTAATTAAATAATAAGGATATAATCATTCAATGTTATCCCCGTTAAAGAATAAGTCACAATAAATTATGTCATATATGATGTAAAATGATTTTCAAATGTTATATGAATCATTCCTTGAGAAAAATATAATTTATATTTTGAAAAAAAAAATGAAAATAAATATTATTAACATATTTTTTGATATAAATTATTGCAAATAAACCTTTAAATTAAAAACAGATGGTTTAAAAATAATTTAAATAATATATTATGGGAAATGAACATTATTTGAAATTCACTTTTAAAAATTGAGAACATTTTCTTTATCGTTTTCTCTATAAATATTCTTAAATAATATAAATAATTTTTAAAACACTCTATGATCATAATGGCATAAAATTTAGTTTATTCCATACATTTAAAAAAAAATATTCTTAATAAACTTTTGGTAAAACCCAAAATTATAATTTTTGAATTACATCAATATTAATTTTATATAAAATTTTAAAATAACAAATAAGGGTAAAAATTATGTTAAAAAATCTATTCAATAGATTTAAATCATATTTGTATACATATTTTTCAAACATAAATATGGATTGAAAATGGTTTTGTTGGAAGGGAGAAATAATTTATGTTTTCATTACAATTATTATTTTGGAATCAAGAGTAAATAAAGTGTTTAAAATGAAGGAAAAATATTTATTTTTATGAAATGTCGAAATTATAAGAAATTTCATTAGATTCTTAAGAGATAGATTCAACGATTCCATTATCATAAGCATAATAACAGATAGTCCAGATAAACCATGAGATTGTAATATCAGACCTTAAAAAATATTTTATATATTGAATCATAATACCCATTCAAGATTAAAAAATTGAAATTTTAATACATTGAATAATTATTTATTCGTGATATATCATTTAGAAGGATTGGTATATTCACCAGAAAAATGGTGACAGGGGTATAGCAGATTATATGTCTAAATAAAATAGAATTGATACCAAAATATTATTTAGCTCTAGTAACTATTCAATTGTAAACCCCATGAAAGATAGATCAAAAAAATTATATGTATAAAAAATTAAATATAAGGACAAAACTAATATTATAAACTAATGGGAAGTATATTAACCACATAATAGAAACACCTGATGATTATGATATGTTTCTCATAGAAAATAATAGTGAGACTGAAATTCTACTCCAAAAGACTCGATATAAATCATTCACATTTGACTCTCCTATATAATAAATATTTTTCTGTTACAAATATACTAACGAACAATAATTAAATATATAATTTCATATATAATTTAATTTTTATAATTTATTAAACATTTTTTAACAATTACATGTTTCTATCAAATTTCGGGTAGTAACTAAATTGTTTTTCATGTACATTTTGATTTTTTATGTCATTACTCTATAATTTCCCATGGTTTTATAATTTTGAGAATTTAATCCAATAAATTAATATCATCAATATTATATATTTATTATTTAAAGTAAGTCATCGAATATAGATATCAATAACTAATCACAAAATTCATTGAGATGGTAAGCCCAATATATGCATGAATAGTGTTTCAAATTTTTCAAAAGATAAAATGATAAAATTTTATATAAAATATTACCATTAAACAATAAATATTATTATATATCCCATTTATTAATTAAAAAATACCTTATTATCTTATATGAAATGAGTTAGTGAAAAAATAATCAAATCGTTTCGCGAGGTGGTAGTTTGTTATAGACACGAACTATATTATATTATTCCCTATATAATGGATAGTGAGATGGAATAATAGAACTATTTATAATGGAAACTTAATTAGGTTATTAATATCATATATCATCATTTTATATAACCTTATTAACATCTATCTAAAATGTTAATGAAAAACACATCACATCATTTCACAAAGGTGGTAGTATGTCACACACATGAGTGATGTTATTGTATATGAAAGGGTTTGGAAGTAAGAATGTAGATATGGTTATATAATTATAGTGGTATAATAATATCATAAATACAATATATAAACATTAAATATTATCATGATATGTGGTGATGTAAAATGAATAAATCGATTCGTATGGTGGTTGTCCACCGTACTCATATATGAAGATTTTTTATCACATTTAATGAAAGAAGAAATTTATTGTGGTTTTTCAATTAACATATTGAAATAAAAATATATTAAAGATCATGATGTTATTATAATATCATTTATTAATAATATTTTAATGACTAGGAGGAATAATAAAATTTGAAACGCTCATTACGGAACATACATATTCTTTTGGAAACATCTATAGGTTTGAACCAAAATGCTTCCATTGTTGGATTTGTGATAAATATTATACATATAAGATTAGAATTGTGATGTAATTAAGTTATATCTTTCTATTATATTCCAAACGAGATAATTTTTAATGTAGTAAGACGGGAATATTGGCGTTTCTTTTTATTTGTGAGTTTAGTGGAATACTTGTAATTGTTTATAAAAAAAGTTATACAAAAGTTTTCACATTCCAAAAGGATAAAAAATAGAACCTCAAAAATACTTATACATTATTAGTTTTAAATTTATCCATAAATCATATTTTTATATGATTTTAGGTCATTTTACCACTTACTTGTTTAATTTCTCCCTCGAACAACTCATTTTCAACTTGAATGCATAAAATTATATTTACTAACATTACTATTTTTAATTGTAGAAAATTAATTTTATGTTATTATAAAATATAAATTATTCTAATTAGAAATATGGAATCTACTTTCAGAGTTACACTCATATAACTGACAAAAATTAATTTGAAATAAAATCTGTAGACCCAATCAAAACCTGTTTATTAAAAGAGAAAATCAACAAAAGATTATAAAAAATTTATATAAAAAAATGTTTTAAATTTATAGTAACAAATTAAATTTTATTAATTGATATATAATTGAACTAATTATTCATTTAAAACTATATTAAAACTATTTTTATCTTCTCAAATGTTGTAAATGAAAAGTCATTTTTTAATAAGAACTTTAATTTTTTACTTATCATTGAAAATTTTATCTCTTCAAAAAATTAAAAAAACAATATAATATAATTTAGACATAATGATATAAAAATTAATTTTAATTTTTAATATTAAATTATTCAATTTCAAAAAAAATTAAAATAAGTGCGCAAATTGAGAATTTTGTTTTCAAATAATATAATATTAAAGTGTAAAACAGGATTAATTATTATATCTAGCATAGAAACACAGAAGATGAATGTTATAAACTTTATTGAATATATAATATATAAATTTATTAAAAATATTTCACCAATAAGTATTTATTTAATTTATTTAGATAAAACATGTATATCCTTATAAAAATAACATTTCATGAAAACAATTTTCCATTTTTTTATGTGGATAATATTTTCATTTTTATTAATGTTCCAACCAAATTTATAAACAATAAATTTTAATAATATATTAAATACTATGAAGGACAACCTTTGTAATAATTATGTGATAAAAATCATAATAAATAATAATTTTTTTAAAATTATGTAACATTTAATAATTTCTCACTATTGAATGTATTGAAATTAATCAATTAATTTTTATTTATTCAAAAACTCATAAAATCTTGGGGTGATAAAATTGTATAAATATATTATTTGAGTAACAACACTAATTTTATACTGGTAATTTCCCTCGTTATTTAGTGGATACATGATTACGATCTCCTTGATTATTTAATTTATTTGAGAGGATAATTATAGAGTCTCATTTAATTGATGTAATATATGTTCTAATGGGATCATGTTGGTGAAAATTTAATTTTCATGTGAAAAAATCATATTTATAGGAATCATTGTTAATTGGATACATAGTTAGGATACATGGGTGATGGGATTCATAACCATTGGTTGTAGGGTGTTCATGGTACTCTAATAAAGTTGTTAAATAAGGAGATTTATCCTTATTGATTTCTAGGAATAGGATTTCCCCTATTGGAGATCTAAGAAATGGTTTCATCTTAGTCAAGGGTGATGTGATGAATACACCCTGGTAAAGGGTTAAATGAAGGCTTCACCATTGTATGAGACAATTTTTAATACGCATGCTTTTATATAGTTCCCATATAGGATATGGGAATTAATCACCTAAGAAATTATTTTACCAAATGGGTTGGGATCAAAATTATCTGGTACAGTGAACACATGATTCTTTAACCCTAGAATAGGTTAACTAGTTGAAACAATATATTTTAGAAAATATGTGACTTCAGGTGACTCAATTTCCTATCACATTAGATCATTATTAATGGTTTTATGATTAGTACATTACCTATAGTGAAGAGGGAGACCTTGGAAATGAGATCTTTGGAAATCTATTTTTATTTTTATGATAAATGATCATTGGATTTGATGCGCATTTCTGGTATTGAGGTAAAAATGATTGTATCTAATGGAAAATCCAACACATTTTCTAACAACACTACTTTAAATCATTGGGGTTTTTCTTTCCAAATATAAGAGGCCACTGATGAATTACAATTGATTTGTGGAATGAATTTTATTATAGTTTATGAGAGCTCAACATTATAAACACCATTTCAAAGTGAGTTACTTTTACCTTTTGTAATTTATTAGAGACTTTAGTCCAGTTTATGAACCATCCCAAATCTCAGTGAGTTACTGGTAACCATTTATGGATACTATATTAACAAAACATGTTTAATATGAATGATTGAATGAAATTAAGGGCATTTAATAATTTAACCAATTTCATGTCTCAAAGGTTCATCTTAAATCTCTAATTAGTTTGTTAATTTGTTTCTAGAAACATATTTTTGAACATTATAATTTACCATTATTTTGGGAGGTAGTTGGTTTTTCTGTGTTGGGATCAAATCTTTGAGATGAAATTCCTATATATCCGAATGAAGGGATCAAACCCCATATTGTTTTGTTCAAAGTTTTTCTATAATTCATACATTCAATATTCATGTGACAAGGAATATTAAGATTTATTTTTCTATCATGTAACCTTTATCACATTGATGTAGTATTAAGGCTGGGCATCAAGGTCCTATGGATTATTGGGTAGGATATTCCTAGGAATATATATTGTGGGACCAACTCATGTGTTGCCCTTTTGAGACTCTTCTCAAATGTAATATGTCCATTTAAGAGATGATTTTATTTCTTTAGGGGAATATAGGATGATGATAAGTTCTATATATCATAATAAAAATAGTATTATGAGGAGTGGGGTGGATCGTTGGGTTTTAATCATAGGGAGACATTCAATGTAGATTGCTTAATAGGAATTTAATCCACTTAGATTATCTTTCAAAATTTATCTTCATTCGACCAGAACAGACCGTGTAGTTTAGCATTATCTTTCAAGGATATTGTTGTGAAATTTTACATCAAATCCCTTGGAATATTGTTTCATAAAATGAGAGAATGTATATTATTGAGTGTCACTTAATTAAATGAGGTTTCTAAAAGGTGTAATATCAAACTCTTTATGATATTACCAAAGTATAGAAATAAGTTTTTCATTATATAAAATTTTTTATGAATAAAACATAGAGGTGTATCTTAACCATAATATTCTATGTCATTGAGGAATACATTCTAATGGTATGTGGTTAATATGGCTTTACTAGTGACACAGATAACATAAAATTGTTCTATATGATGAGATTTTTGGCTTATCCAGACATTTTATCAGGTAATTATTCAATCATTGGGACTTCGTAGTTGGTTTGGGTAATTCTATTGAATCCTTACCAAATAAAGGTTTTGTAAAAGATACCCCATTATTTTGACTTAATCAATACTACATATTATTTATGAATTTACTAATTCATCTAATGTTCTTTATTAAGGGATGATTTTTAAATATTATGGGTCCTCAATATTAAACATATTAATTAGTGACATAATGGGTTAATGTTCAATAGATCGATAATTTGGTATTTTTTTCAATTCCTAGTTAGGTGATAGGAGTAGTGGAATTTGAATCTGGTCCTTAATAAATACAGCCTATGTATCACAATAAGTAAAATCGTATTCTAAATTGTTTATTTCCACTTATAGGGATGAATTTTATCTTTTATGAAAACATGATAAAGATCATAATAGCTCTTTATAAGGGCTTCCAAAGATGATCATATCATGTTCTTTTAAATGTAATGAATCCAAGGCATATAGATTACTATTCTATTAATTCTCAATATTTCCTAGTTTTGACCATATCCTAGTACTCCTATTTATATCTATTCTCATATGGAATATGGACCTTTAAATATGGATTATATGTCTTATGGATAATATGTATTAATGATATGTGATATGGATCCTGAGGAATGTGGGCCTGTATGTATTAGTATGGAATGTGGGATTCTTACATCTAGGTGGAATCCTATATATATTAGTTTTAAAAAAAATATTTCTTAATTTGAGTCAAATAATTTATTTTAACATAACATGTACAAACCATGCCTTTCATCTTTATGTCGTAATGATTTTTGTCCTTTATATTTACATCACCTGACTACGACATCTATTCTTTGAAATGGTTGAAATTATATGGTTTATCTACTTAAATTAATTGGGGGAATCTTATTTTCTTGACCTTTTTTATGAATTAAGTCAATGTTGAAATAATTGAGGCTAAAACCTTGTAGGAAGCCCATATGTGTGGTTGTCTTTATCATATATATTTTTATATAAGTTAATGTGGGGTAATTGATTCATGAGGGATATGGCCTCATGAGAAAATTACTAGGGATTATGAATGGTTTTCATAAAAATAGATGATCAGGTTCATTTATTTTCCTTGGTGATGAAATATTTATGGGAATTTATTTAAGTCTTGTACCACAAATGAAATGCCTTATGTACGTGGGTTTTTTATTTGAATCAGGATCCAGGACATGCATCTTGAACCATGAGATAATTATTTTTTTGCTTCAGAATAGATTCTAGTGTTATAAATATAATTGAAAATTATGATCAACCTAAATATTTTTTCTATATAGGAGGATAATTTTGGATCATCCTTTTATTAACTAAATACATTATCAAAGTGTTTTGTTTCAATTTGCATGCTCTTATCTTGTGAATTTCAAGAATTTGGAGGAGGCATTAATAACTGGATACCCATGTATGATACAAGGGCATATGGATTCTATATAACTGGAATTAGTTTGTTTCTGATGCTCTAATAAAAGTTTTATTGAAGTGGATTTCACCAATTGTAATGAAATATAGTGGCATCACCCATGTTGAGGGATAAATAGAGTAGTCATCTTAGTCGATGGAAAATAGAGGTCTTGTACCATATAAAAGTATAAGAGTGTTATTCTTACTATTATATGATTGGTAAATGTAATAACTATTTTATATAGTAGGTTGAAATATTCCCCCTATTATAGCATTTGTAAAAGTGAAACCCCATGTATAGAGCATGTAAAATGGTATCCCTTATAATCCATATGGTGACTTGGTTTCCTTTATATTGTATAAGAAGAAGTTATTACACTTTTATATAAATCCCTAAGTGACATGGGTGGGTTTCACCATATTATGTTGTTTCCCAAAGGATGTGATATAATGGAACTATTGTATGGTTACCATGGGATTAATTGGCTATAGTATCATTAAACTAGGGGTAAGAGGTCATTCAAAAAGTTTAATCCCCAGGAGACTATGTAATATAAGAGTTTAGTAATACTTTATTTGAATAAATTAAATTTATCTCATTTCCTGAATTGAATTATACATTAAGTAAAACATATATTTTATGATACAACATTATATTCTTTAAAAACCTGAAATACCAACTTCTTTTGTGTTACACCCAACCCCATGTTGGTAGGAATTTTTTTATTACAATAACTATTTAAACATGGTTGTCATAATATAGTCATTAATAATAGTTATATTTATATTAATAACAATTTATAAATATTATTTCTAGTTGTTTTATATAGATATATCCTAATTTTATTAGTACATAATTTTTTTTAATGTAGTTATATATATGAAATTTTTATTTTCATAAAAGAATATATTTTAATGTCCTAATTTGAAAAATTATTATTATATTTTTATACTCCATTAAATGTTTTATTTTATAAAAATAATTTAAATTTTGAATTCCAAAATTTAAAATTATCATACAGTGAAATGTTTTTATTTTTCTATGAAACATCTATTTTTTATAAATAGTGAAAATATATAATTTTAATTCAAGAAAACATTTTAGTATAATTTATTTATATAGTAATATTATTTTTTTTGATTATTTTAAAATCAAAATATATATCAATTGTAAATCTATTAATCCAACATATTTTATTAGATTCATTTTATTTTTTAATTTAAATTTAAAATAACAATGAAAATTTGAGAATTCGTACTTTAAAAACACGCTTTATCGTCATATCTACGGGTTAGTATTACAATTATTTTTTTACCTTAGGTGAATTGAAATTATATAAATGTACCTACATAGTTATAATATGTAAAATATTTATTTTCTTATAACCCCAACAAAATTTTCCACTGAAATTATCAGTGAAAGTGATTAGTGTTGTCTAAAATAATTAAGATAAAATTATTCTTAATAGGGGAATGAACAATAAAAATAATTTCCCAAATGTGATAGACCCTTTAAAAAACCCCCCATTACCTATAAATATTTAGTCTATAAACATAATATAAATTATTTGAATTTTTTTATAAAATTTTTAAGTAAAAATATTGTTATACCTAACTTGAATTCAAAATTCCATGTGTGTCCCCTCCCTCCATTATAAAAAGGACAGACATCTCTCCCATTTTCACACCTCCTGAACCAATAATGTTTAGAAATTATCAGCCCCATTAAATTCAAAAAATATCTCCATTCCACATTGATGACCCCCATTGGTAATTATTCCAACCAATGATTCCCATTGTAGAAAACCTAGAGGTGTTACACGAAGAAGATGTATCATCTTTCCTCAAGATCCTTTGTTTTATTTTCATTCTCCAGCACTATAAATACTCGTATTATATGTTTCTATAATAATCTCATTATCCTAAATATTGTTTTATTTTATTATACTAAGGGATCTAACAAAAATTACACATTCATCTGTCAAATGTTTAACAAACTTATTATTCTTGTCAACGATGAACTACTGTCTCACGAAACAATGTTGTTCTTATTTCCATTACCAACTCTCATGGATGGGAATTATAATGGAAAAAAATGAATATAATATTTCTTATATATTTTATTTTCTTACTCTAATTTTATTATTATATGAAATATAAATTTTTACATTCCATTTTCTGTAAACACTATAACATCTTTTGTTGACGTGGAGACTACTTCCCCCTCAATGTTATGTGATTCCTTCCAACATTACATGGAATATATTAAAAACGGTTATAGTTAACATATACCATATATATTAAATAATAATCCAACATTAATGATGATATATGTATATACATATATTTCACTTACCTTCTACCTTTCAGTGTGACTATAAAACGGAAACAATGTTCATGCATACATACGGCCAACTATCTCAATTAACAACATATTACATTTTATCTTTATATATTATATATTATTCTAAAACATATATATTTATTATATTATATATTTATATATTTTATTAAATAATTTAAATAATTAAATTGTGATATATTTAATAGTATCAGGTATAATAATCCAAATCATATATGACAAATAAAGCAAATATTACCCAAAGAAAAATAATATCATGGAATTGTTAACAATCTGGTAAAATAAGTTCATATTAAAACAAAATATAGTATAATATAAGAGAATATTGTTCTCAAAAATATTTATAATAAAAATATATTCATTATAAAATAGGTTTTTATGAGTATGAATAGATCCAAGTCATAATGTATGGGGATTTTTAGTTTTTCTTTTATTTCTCTCATCTTTATTCCTTATTAACCACCAATTTATTTTATGTGTTGTATTTACTAACCATTAATTATTCTATTTTTATTATCCTAAAATATTTTAATTTTATAAATCCACATGATATTCTCTCATTCGTCGGTTTTATGTTTCAAATGTAACCAAGTCAAAAATGTAGTTTTTTCTCAATTTTCCTTCTTTGAGTCAATTGTCATGATTTTCAATTAATACAATGTTTAAAAAAATGTTCTAAATTTTTTTTTACTGATGATATTTTATCTCACATTCATGGAAAATTATTTTAATAATGATTTATTGTTTTCAAAATATCCTATATATATTATCAGTGTATTTTCAGTGAAATTTATTTCAAAATTGTTTGAATGTTTCCTTATCAAATAAATGGTTTCGAAAATATTTTCAATATTTATTTTTAATGAAATGGGTTTCCAAATATAGTATATATTATTTTATATCTTTTTAAGGAATTTTTTTTAAAATGCTTTCAATCTTGCAGTTTAATTTTTCATAGAATATTTTTACAAAATCATTTATGTTTTAGAAGAATTTTTTCAAATGATGAACGAATATTTTAGTCAATAAATGATTTAAAAATGATTTGTCAAAATACTTTTCCATCTAAGAAGACATTTAAAGGTCATAATATTACCTTTATGTGTAATTAACCTATGGTTCCATTATTATTATTTTTATAAATGGATTATGTTATGGGGACGTGCTTTTTAAGAATCTCATATCTTTTATCTAGGGTTATGTGCTTTTAAAATCCGATTGTTTTTATTGGATACAATTTCATAAAATGAGTACTAAATCATTACTTTTCCAAAAGTCATGATATGATCACATGTTAATGACAACAATTTCATTTCAGTGGATATTACAATAATGTTTATGATTTTTTGGAACATTAATGTATGCTTTTATTATGAGATGGTGGGACCTATATCTTCATCCACTGCATTGGATAATTATTTTTATCTCATGAGATAACGATAATACTCAAGTGGATGGTCTTTTTCCAATATTTGAAGATGGGAAAACCTAATAAACTATGGTGAGATGTGGAAACCAGGTCAACAATGGTATGATGGAGAAACATGATGCACCATGGGATGAACGGAAAACCGGATCCCTTATATTTAATGGTCTGTGAGTGGGGAAGATGGTGTGTCCCTCTCAGTAGGTGTTGTCCCAGTGAAGCTACTAAATGAGTTTTAACAATTCATATTGACTTATAAGGAATGATATTACATGTTTATGAGTACTCTACTATTATATGTCTTATTTCAAAGTAATTTTTTCATGTATCATTCTATTGACTCCATTTTGATTCATGCTTAATGAAGTTCCAATATCTAAGTCAGGATTTATGTTTGTGATCATTGATATAAAGGAGATGATTTTCCAATATTATGATCACATTCTAAAACCCTTATTCTCATGTTTATCATTACATTTTTCTCTTGTTTACCCTCACTGAGAATCTAAGATCGAAATTTTTTATGTTTACATTTCCCCTATTTATGAAGATGTATATTTTTTAAAGAAGTAATATAGTCATGTATAATTAACTGAGAGATAATATAGCTCAATTTTGTAGATGTTTTATGTCAATATGATTCCAATGTCACTAGATTAATACGGTGTTTGGGTTTCTATTGGGTAGTGTTTTATTTTTTACAAAAAATTGAAAAAATGTTAAGGTGTGAAATTCCTGAGGCATTATAGTTATTATTATAGAAAATGATTACCTAACCATTGGAAACTATAATTATAAAACCATAGTTAGAAAATAATGGTAATGTATAAGTATAATTATATGAATAATATAAAGTATATGAAAATGTGTGGTAATTCTGCTAAAGGATAGGGTGAGTGGTTTCCTGTAAATACATCTCTGACTAGATAATGCATATGGGTGTGGTTCTGGCACATATGTGAATTGAAATAATATCATTAACATGGTGTGGTAGACTTGACTCGAGTGTCACCTGATACCCAATAATGGGTTGAATTGTGCACATGATTTGACCATCTCGGGGGATACTATTTTGGATGTCACAAAATTATCAAAAACCTCCATATAGAATTTGGAAATTACATGTCAATGAATAACCAAGGATAACCCTAGGGTGTCCCAGAATAAGGATGTTTTCATTATTTTGAATTCAGGTTTGTATTTTTTCATGATTATGTGATTCCTCACTATGACATTTGTTTCTTCATCTATGATTTTTGGTTTTATTCAATTACTGGAACCCAAAGGAACTACACTAATGTTGATTTAAATATAAAATTAAACAATAGTACTCTTGAGAATCCAACTGCTATGGGATAAAGAATGAAAAATATCTATGCTATGATCACCTATCATTCTCAAGCTACAAATCATATTGATATTCCAAACGTGAAAAAGAGGGAACAATATCGTGCTTATTCCTTAAATAGCTAGCATCCTCAACATTTATCGGGAATTATAATCGACTTGTAGTTAAAAACTGGACCATTACCACTAAAAATATATTCTTTATTATCTAATATTTAGAACATAAGAACGTTATTCTTTATTTTTATCAGTTATAAGTTGAAGCAGAAAATATGTGTACTCTAATCAAGAATTTGAGGAAGAAAGATGAAATTGAATCCATGGATTTGAGTGAGTTAATTAACTTATTTTTCAATAAGTTTGTTCCTCGTGTTATTATTTCAATAATGGTAAAAGAGTACATTGACATAAATAAAAATTATAATGAACTGTTTTGTGACAATGAGGATTATTGCACAAGACATGAATGGTATTCTTTGAGAATTATCATCCCACCCGAATGAAAAGTTGATATGATCATTAGTTGATTAATTCAGTGTGTCATAAGGGATTTTTCCAACAGATAATTTAGTATATAAAACAATATTGTGTGATGTGATATCATATTTGAAATAGAGGATCCATTTATATATCAATCACATGGTTTTATAATGAAAATATAGGTTTATTTCAAAAAAATATTAATACCATGGAGAGAAGAAGACGAGATGATGTTTATTCTCTATATATGTAATGAATCATGTGGGTAATTGTCTTATGATTTTAAATAACTATTTATGTGAATAAGGGAAGGCCATTAGATAATTGATTGTCAAGGTAATGGGAATAAGTTGTCTAATGATGCAAATAGAGGAAAAGCTATACGAATGAACCTCGCACACATTAGTAATTAAACTATAAGAATGATGGGCATTATGGTAACCATTTACCAACCCCAATGGTTGGTGATTATGATATGCATCAACATCCTTTAAAATCATGGTATAAGGGGTAATCTCATATGATCATTATTTCTATTGAGGAGTGTGATAATGGAAATGAAAATGGTAATATATCATCCACTATAGAATTTCAAATGTCTTATTTGATTTTAGATTTACCAACTCTTTCATATATTGAGAATTTACTATGGGTATTTGGATTCCACCAAAATGATTAGATATAGAAACTCTTTCAATTGAAAGGGGTGAAGTGATTTTCAAAATTGATCTTCAATCTGGTTACCATCAGTTGAGGATAAAGGAATCTGACATTCATAAGACAGCTTTTTGGAGTACGTATGGCCATTATGAGTAACTTTTTATGTCGTTCAGCCTAAAAAATGATCATGTAGTTTTCATGGCTTTGATGAACAAGGTTTTCCGTGAGTATCTATATACATTCGTGGTAGTCTTTGTGGATGACATTCTTATCCACTCCATGTCTGAGGAGGATCAAGGGCATCATATGAGAACAGTTCTGAGTCTTCTGAGGAATCACCAACATTATTCCAAGCTTTCAAAGTGCGATTTCTGGATTCGGTAAGTGAAATTATTGGGACATGTAGTGTCAAAACTAGGTATATTAGTTGATCCTGATAAGGTGAGGGATGTTAAGACTTGGGAACAACCATGAAATGTTTTCTAGACTCAGAGATTCTTGGTCTTAGCAGGATATTATCGCCGGTTTGTTAAATACTTCTCAAATTTAGTTTCTCCAATGATTTCTCTAACTCGAAAGGGAGTGAAGATTTCCTAGAATGATAAATGTCAGAGTTCTTTTGTTGAAATAAAGAGGATTTTGAATAATGCGCTGGTGTTAACTCTTCCTGATGTAGGGATAGGTTACGTGGTCATCTGTGATGCATCAGGTTTAAGTTTGGGATGTGTCCTTATGCAAGGTAATATTGTTGTTGCCTATGGATCTCGTCATCTTAAGACTCATGAGAAAAACTATCCTAACCTTGACTGTGAACATGCAGTTGTAATGCATTCACTAAAGTGTTGGAGACATTACCTTTATGGATAAAGGTTTACTGTGTATTAAGACCACAATATCTTGAGTTATATCTTCTCTCAAAAACAATTAAATCTCCACCAAAGGTGTTGGGTGGAGTACCTGCAATCTTTCGACATTGACATTGCCTAAAACCCGGGTAAAAGGAATGTATTTTCTGATGCTTTAAGAAGTAATATTCCATCATAAGAAGTGAATTAATCTTCATAAGAGGAGATTTTGATTGCTCTTTTTACTTAGTTTTATATTGGAGTTCACTAGAAGGGGAATGAAGTTTCTTTAGCCAGTGTTCAGTTGACTTCTACTCCCCTCAATATAATTCATCAGGAACAACAATAGGATGATGAATTCTATATCATTAGGGACACTCTTTATAGTGGGGAGACCGACACATAGTGGTCGTTCTCCAAAGAGGGTATTTTGTGCTATCGAAACTGTTACGTTGTGCCGTTAGCGGCAAGGAAGGATGTGATGGGGGGTTTCCATAACTCTTTGTGGGATGTAAACCGAGGCACCAAGAAAATTTTCTATGACATGCGGCGACAGTTCTGGTGGCCATGTTTCAGACGAGACATTGGTAAGTTTGTATCTTGTTGCTATAGATGCTAGCAGGTGAAAGTCGAGCACCCGAAACCTTCAGGTTTGCTTCAACCACTTCCATACCCTACATGAAGGTGGGATGAAATCTTCATGGAAATTATGGTTGGGTTACCTCAAACCCAGAGGAAGATGAATGTGATATGGGTTGTGATCGATAGACCGACAAAGTCGGTTCTCTTTATACCTATTCGTGATACAATCATAGTTCAGGAGTTTGGAAACATCTATGTGAAAGAAGTTGTTTGTTTTCATGGAGTTTCGTCTGCTATAGTCTCTAATGGGGATCCTCAGATTACTTCTTGATTTTGGAGAGGCCTTTATGAGGCACTGGGATCTCAGGTTAATTTGAGCACAGCCTACCATCAACAGTCAGATGGCCTGATAGAGAGAGCTATTCTGATCCTTGAGTATAGGCTCCGCGCATGTGTTCTCCACTCTGGTGGATTTTGGGATGATCATGTGGGGCATGTTGAGTTTTCTTATAACAACAGTTATCAGTCTGTGATCAAAATGGATCTTTTTGAGGCTTTGTATGGCCTCCCTTATAAATTTTCACTATGTTGGTCAGAGATTGGTGAAAGTTATTTGGTGGGACCGAGTTTGGTCCAAGAGATGACAGCAAAGATCCAGTTGATTCACCATAGTATGTTGACAACATAGAGTCCGTACAAGTCTTATGCTGATAGTCACCGTAAACGATTACAATTCTTAGTTGGTGACTATGTTTTTTTTGAAGGTTTCACCCTGATTAGGTCATCGATGGCTTGGGAGACGAGGGAAGCTTGATCCTCGTTTTGAGGGACCTTTTGAGGTTGTTGGTCTTTTTGGGAAAGTTTCTTACCATCAAGCTCTACCACTATAGGTGACGTCGATACGTAACATGTTCCATGTATAGCGGATGTGAAAGTATCTCTCTGATCCATATCATGTTGTGAGCTGGAGTGATCTTGAGATTGAACTAGATCTATCTATTACTGAATGACCAGTTAGGGATGCTGATTCTGAGACCATGGTACATTTTGGGAGAATGAGACCTCTGGTCCATGTACTATGGCAGCATGGTTCTGATTCCCATGAGACTTGGGAAAGGGAGGGACTAATGAGAGAGTCGTGGTTTCATCTTTTTGACGTGGAGGTTTCTTCATAGGCTTTCTGGGGATAGAAAGATCTTATGGTGGGGAGTTTGTAACATCACGTTACGTTTTCAGGTATATTTGATGTTTCTAAGTACCTTTTTGGAGTTGTGACATGGGATAGTTGGGAAATGCGATTTTGGGGAAAATCGGAAGTCGCACGGGCGGCGCACGGGTTATCTAAACCGTGCGGCCAAACTGTGTGCAGTTAGTCCTGGAGGCAGTAGCTTCTGCACGGGCAGTGTATGGTTTTTCTAACCGTGTGGCCAAGCTATTCATGAAAGATAGCTGAGGAAGAAGCTAACGCACAACTATTGCACATTTTTTCAAACCATGCGAACTAAACATGCGACCACTTAAATGAGATCCTTAAATTGTGGATCTCACTCTGTTTTGCCTCTAAGTGCCTCTTTTTTCCTCTTAAGCTGCTCTAACTTGGTATTTTTCTTTTCATAAGGTCATAGAAGGTTCTCCCATCATTTTGGAGGATATCCAAAGGCTCCTCTTTGTGAATCGAAACTGGATTCTTGAGTTATGCGATCGTTCTTCATCATTCTTGATCAGTTTCTTAGATCTACATAGATCTACATCTCTTATTCTCTCAGTTTCTTTGATCCGTGCCCGTTATGGGTAGATATAAGTGTCTGGTACCAAGTATGATGAGTTTTGTTTTAGATCTTGCTAGGAGAAGAGATATAAGGCATGTTCTTGAAGAAGCAACCCGGTTTTCTTGAGCGTTCTTGACCGTTGTGGTTTTGGTCCAATCCTTCGAGGTAGGTGGTTACATCCTGACTTTCTAAATTGATTAATATTTTATTTTTATGGTTTATTTCATTTGTTGATTTAAATTCAAATACTCAATTTTTCATTCAATTATATTTACAAAAATAACTCAATTCCTGTGATTCGAGATATTTTAAATGGTTTTGGCATGGAAATTTGGAAAAACCCAATTCCATTGAATTTGGTGTGTTTATGGAAATTGGCCTATTTAAATTGTTGAATTTAAATTGTGGATTTGATGGAAATGATTTCAATTAAATTTTTTATTTTAATTGTGGAAATAAATTGTTTTATGATAGAATTTGTTTGGAATGGATTTCAAACTGGTCAACATGGCTTAAAATTATTATATAGAAACCCATGGGTTATATGTTGTGTGGGCGGCATGTTTTGATTTAAACCTATTTTGGTTTTTAATGGAATGAAATTGGAACTTTTGAAATGGAATAATGGGATTTATCTTATTTTAATCATTCTTAAAATAGTTCGTGCATCATGTAAGAGAACATGAAAGCCTTAGGTAGTTAGTGAGTTATTTGGATACACTCTACGCTACGACAACGTTCTAAAACATACTTATGGTGGGTCACATCCCTGATGGGTTGTTGATGAGTCTCCTCAGGCCAGTGTCATATGTACGTGTGTATACACATTTTGTTGAGTTCACATAGAGAGTGTGGAATCCTATAACTGGTTAATACTATCTTACCTTTTGGAAGATGACCATGTTGCTCTCTTGTTTGTTTATTTTTGAGATATAAATTTCTTCCAATGCTTTTAAACTGCTGTACATGCCTACTGGATTTATATAAACTATTTTATATATACTTTTTTCTTAATCCATTGTTTTAAAAACATTCCATCATTGTAAATAATTTTCTTAATGTAATGTTTTCCATTATTTGAGAAGGTATAGAAAGTTTTCTTAAAATATGATTTTGAATTTCCAAACATATTTATTTCAAAATTGAGAGTTTTTCTTTAGAAAATATATATTTGGAATATATTAAAGAATCATTGGTGGTATCCAACTGGGCTTAGGCTCACACCCTACTTTTTCCATCGGGTGTTCGTAGACTTTCTTCTTCAATGATCGAGCAAATGGAAATGACCTCTTGCAGGCGTATCTAGCTGTTAATCCATGGATTTGGTGAGTTGTGTCTTTATGAACTTTGGGGATGTTTTTTTTGTACTTGGGTTGTAGTACCTTGGACTTTTTATTCCTCTTTGTATTCGGGTACTTTAATCCCAGTGGAGTTTCTTTTTCTTATGCATATTGTCTTGTTTCATTTTCTTCTGCATTCTTGTGGAAAAATCAATCCCACTTGCATGTTATGTGATTCCAGGTACTAGTTGTCGACCCATTGGGATCGGGAACGCCCATCAGGCTATGTCAGGTCCTGGTTAGTTATCAGGTTACCAGGGTACCCAGGCTGGTTCATGACACTGCAAGTACAATGGCTAGGCATTAACTACTATTTAAAATAATTATATAATATTATTTTTTTGTATAACACAATGTTGTGTATAAAATAAGATTTCATAGAAACCCATCATTGCATGTCGATAACAATATCCATCAAAAAATAATCATTAATTTAATATTAATATATATTTCATAAATATTAATAGATGTGATAATGTTTTATTCAATAAATATCTAGGTCTTTACAAAGCCGTCACATAGAGAGCTTACCATAATGAATGTACTCCTATAATAATACGAAGAAAACCCTTAAATATTTCACATGCTCATCCTATGATATAGAGTAAATGAATATATTTTCAATGAATAATAATATTAATTATTCCTATAATAGATGGAGTATCTAGTTTATTAGAGTAATGAATTTAAAGGGTTCATTAATCACATTAAAATAAAACACCTATAACTTGTAGTCTCTATAGTGACATCAGGATATAACATTAATAATATCATTTTTGAGATACCACAACAGTAGGTAGTTTGAACTATTACTGATCTTTGAGAAATAATGTGTACCTCTCACATGGAAAAATTTGTAATCAATCCATGGAATGGGTCATTTTTTTATCATTACATGATTCAAGAAATTATTTTCAACATAAATTATCAAAATCACATCCTACTTTTTCATGAACAAAACTAGAGATGCCTAGGGGACACAATGGATATGATAACACCATTTTCTTGATGTAATTCCAACATCACCCTCATATCCAAGAACAATATGTGGGCCAGTTCATATGCCTTATAAAACATCAGTGTGGTCAATAGGTGATTGTTTAGTAAAAATGTATATCTCTTAACTCATAGGATGTATGGCGAAATATTAAAGAAATATGTACCTGTAATACACCACTAACTATGGAATCTAGATATGTAAATATACCACTACACCAAGATCTATTGTATCCAACTAATGAGGAATGGTATGTATCTTCTAACATTGATGTCCTACCATCTCATCTATAAGATCTCTCTCTTCAATGAAAGATAATTTCATCCCATCAATCCAATGGATAATTACACTAATTTGATGATAGTATAACTATTCATAGACTATATAAGGCTAGATCATAACCAAGATATGTTCAAAATATTTAATCATTATGATAAAGATTCCCCATGAAGAACACTCTCCACTAAACACTAACTCACACTATCAACAACTGTGAAATATAAAAAAATCTCCCACAATAGGATCTCCTATCAATATTTTTTTTGGATAGTATCTCAACAACAAACTATAGCTACTTTTACATTTGATATTGATATAAATTAGTGTCTCCAACATTTTTTTAGAATCAATAGATAATGTGTAAAAGAAATAATTATCATACCTCAAATAATATATTGACTAGAATGGTCATATCAATATATTTCATTATAATAGCCTACAGCCTCGACCACTATCCCCTTGAGCATGGATTTTTTCATTAGTTTGGGGTCGTTGAAGAAGTAGTTCATAATATAACCCTCCAACAATATATCATCCCTCCAAAGGTAAATATACTTCGTTATCAGAAATACCTACATGGGGGATACCCTGGCCATGTTTGGTATATCTATGATCATTACATTGAATCTATATTTGTGGTCCATCCATTATCATCAAACCCTTATAACCATATAGAGTCAAGAAATTAAGAGTCGTGTGATTTTTCCGATTATAATCATATAATATAATCACTCTTGTATGATTGGACCCTATAAAAGATCTACATCGAATAGATACACAAGACTTTATTTGTTTATATGAAGGTCTCCAATTCTGAGACACTAACAACTACCACCTACGAGATGCTATAGAAAACTCATCCCCAAGATATCACATACCATCTCTAGCAACACTGTGCCTCTTTTCTATGAATATCTCTATATCCAAATCCACATCCATCACACTAGAATAAGTAAGAATTCCAAATGATTATGAACTATAATTGTTGAATGTTGGATATATCTTCACATACTTAAATCCCGATAATAATCAATGTGGCACAATATTGATAGAGTAATTCTTGAGGTCGTTAAAACTCAAGGAATACATAGAAACTAGTAAATCATCCAACTACATTATGAGAATCTCCTGAATCCATATAGAGGGAAATAAGAGATGGTTATACATGTCATGAAACAATAGTTGGATGTCTATCCCTCTTATAAGAATCTCTATTTTAGTCTTTGTAATCAGACTCCACTAGCTCCCTACCAATTCATGAATAAGACTAGCCAAAAAACTCATATGGATTTTTCTAAATAAAAAAACATTATACACAAACCACACAATCAATCTCATATACACCGATTTTTGGTCGAGATCTCTACAAGAAATAAATGGTCTCTATAAATATAAATCATTCAATTAGATAAGACATCATGTATAATTTTCTTGACCTTTCATAGATATCATCAGTACTACACAAAGTCATTCCCACACCACTTCTACTAAGGGAAACCACTCATGAAAATGTCCAAAAATGATGCCTCATCAATTAATTTTTTATTATTGTGATCCTATATCACAAAATAATATGTCTATCATCATAGAAGCATCTAGAAAGACTTAAATACATACCACAATTATATGAACATATATAGGGTGGTTAGTTAGGATAGTAATTAATCTAAAATTACGCAATAGTATATAATGTATTTACTATTATGTTCTTTTAATTAATACCTCTATATGCTATGTTAAAATCATGTATTCCTAGTCCTAGTGTATGGAAAATTATTCCATCATGGAAATACTAGGTTCGTAGGACTGAAATTATCATTTTAGATACTCTGACATGTTATCCCTCATTTTCCAAACAAAATGTTCCATAAATATCATAAACCAATCACCGAGCTAAGATTAATGCCCCCTATTACCCCACTCATTCATTACCCAACCAACTAAGGCATGTAAGGCCGATTATAATATAAGTGAGTCATTCCATGACCAACTCTAAACAGAAATGGGTTTTAAAAAAGTTCCATGTAAGAAATAATGAAATGGGAAGCCTTGTAATAATTCATATATTCATCCCCAAAATATCCCTATGAAATAGTACTATGATATAATGAAAAATAAACAACTACAGTGTACACCAAAAATTGTACAACCTATTGAAAAGATTCAGAGTACGTCATTGTGGTAAAAATGTAAAGAGGGAAAAATATATTCCAACTAAAAATGTGGAAAAATATTAAAAAAATAATTAAAAATGAAACTGAACAGAGTCTGACTAACAATATCCAAGGATGACTACTAAACACATTTATCACTACAAGGTATATCTATGATAATCAAAACCCTAGTCCACTGATTTCACCATTAAGCTATCTTTCATCTGAATCTTGCCCAAGATGTTCAAGGAAATTACATACATGGGTTAGTATATACATTCCTAGTGTAACTCATAAAAAAAGATAAATTAAAAGATATAAAATTCAAAAAACCCCATAATCACGAAGGAATAAAAAACAAAAATAGAATCACATTAAGAAATCGAATCTTGATAAAATATGGATCACTACATCCACAACCCAACAAAGAATAATTAATCATCCTATTATTCAAATGGTCCATCTCTGATTCCAAGAATCATTCACAATAATAAAATTATCCATGGGGTGGTCCCACAACTCACCTCTATGGTCAAAAACTAAGGGTTCATAAAACCAAGATGTGGACCGACTCCCCATATAATTATGAATAAGTGGATTTCACTCCATATATATAGGTCACCAACCCTGTATAGTAATGAGGTCTACAACTTTACCAGTATATTGTACATGGGGGTCATTCACCATAGTGTTACAAGGGGTTAATAACCTCATAAACACACAAATAACCAAACCTGATTGTTTCCATTGGTCAGTCATCATGAAAATACGATTATTCCATGTAATATCTTATGTCGTATCTATTATGCCAAAATAATAGAAACAATCCCATTCCACATGATTAATAATTTAGATAGGTTACTCTTGGAACCAAATATATATCTGATACAAGAAGAAAAAAAGTATTCATTCTCATGGAATAGTACAAAACATATACATTGTGTCACATGTTGTGTGGCCTTTCATGTACACTTTGGTTTATCCTATATTTCATATGGCTCGGAAAACCATGTGGAATGGTATTTAATGTATATGTAGTACTTGTAAGAGGTTATAACTAATTATTATTTAATAAAACATTCATTATAATTTTTCTCAATTTAAATCACATACAATCATTTGAGTATTAGTTTTTTGTAAAAAGTAACATAATACCTGAAAAACGTATAAAAATAAACATTATTCTAATAAAATTTTGTTACTTATTACTTGGTAAATAATTTTTAGTTTTAATACATTAAATATGATAGGTAAACACATCAAATAAAGGAGTGAAAAAAATCACAAAAAGGGGATAAACAATGAAGAAATATAGTACGTTTCCTGGAGGGACATTGATTTTTCATGATCATATGATCATGTGGAATATCATAATTGAAATAAAATGAATCATAAAATGGAAATGTGGTTAAAGTATTATTCTAAGACATTCATAAAAATATCATCATATCGCATGGATTGGGTGTTTTAAAACATTTTACTACGTATTTCATCCATGTTATCTTTACCCAATTTATTTGAGATAATCTCCTAACCAAATAATTCTAAAATATTTTAGGAGAAACCTACCACTAGTAAACTCCCTCACATTACCAAATGCATTAGATTACCATCAGTGTGAACTATTCGTATGTATAAATTCATGTGGCCAACATATATAATAATAATACATTTTATCAATATCCCATGGAAAATGAGGAAATGATTTCAATCAAACTCAATGACTACATGAATGATTTAATACGTGGACTTTATCTAATTTCTAAGCCATGAAAGTGTATTGTGGGTTTCAAGAATGTAAATCCATTAGTGAATATATTATTTTAAAAAAGCTGAATTCTCACAGGTAAATAATAGATTTCTTATTTCCCTAATATCATAATATTTCATGAAAATTGTGAAAAAATCATGAAATGCATTTTATAAAAAACGATATACAACATGCATTATAGAAAAATCATAATGACTGATAATTGAGATTTCCATTTGGTAAAACACAATTTTATAAGTAATATATGATCTAAATATCATTACATGACAAATATATTTTCATTAATGTGATTTTGAAAATGGAGAAACATGGATGAAAAATGGAGACGCGTATAATTCCATTATCATAAAGAGAAACATCCTAATTCTAGTAGGGGACATCAATATTGAAAAATAAAATACATCATGGTTTAATATATAGTAATATAGTATATCCTATGGATGTTATATGATAAGGTAATATCAAATTGTTTATGGGATAACTGGAATGGGTGGTTTGTATTTATTGTTGATAAAGCATAGGTTAAAGGTGTTAAATAATAATTATGTTTCCATTAAGGTCACCAAATATTGGGTGTAATTAATTCTGACATTTTAGATTGAAAATTAATTAGGTCCCAAATTTTAGGTTATTCCAATAAATCAGTCGCCCATATAATTTTATGTCAATTCTTAAATAAATATTAACTGAAACTAATTATAGATTTGAACAATTATATGGAAATTCTAGTTCTTCTATTTCAAATTCACCTTAGTTTTTCATCTAAAATATCATTTCAGAAAAAATTTAATATTTTTGCGGATTATATAAAAATATATATTATTTATTTATTTATATAGTGAATTATTGGTCAAATGATGAGGGCTGATATGGTCTATGATGTCTATGCTAATGTTGATACAACTTGACAGGTCCCACCAGAACGATTAAGTCCTAACATTATTACCCATTCCTTGATTGGAATTAAATTATTTAGATTATAGAAGACATAATTTGTATGATTTCATCCAACTATAGGAACATATGTTTAGAAATATAACATTGTAAATAGATCATGTGATGTTAATGAATCTTGATTCAGTGAATCTAAAAGGATAGAAATATTTTCATCAATGATTTGACCATAAATCCATAGTTTAATAGGCTGTATTATGGATGGTAGATGATAAATATATAGGGGAGAATGTACATATAATTACACATTCCAAAATTATATCATTAAAGTAATAACACAACATGGAAATTCTGCACACTGGATCTGGATAGTCTATCTAGAATCGATTATTTTCAATAATGATTTGGTCATAACATCTCCAATACATTGGAAAATAATGTTAAATATTGAAGATTAAAATTGTTGACATGGAAAAAGCATTCTTAAAGAAAACATAAATAGATACATCAAATTAATTGACAATAAATCTGTAATATTTCACATGACATAAAAGAAGACTTTTTTTTATTAATGTCTTCATATTAATGTCCTTAATGTCATAGTCATTGATTCTTAATAATTTATATAGGATTTAATTTATTTATATTTTCATCCAGAATTCTTATTTTTTTTCTATTATTTATCTCGTACAAAAAGTGACAAAATGCTATAAATTTATTTAACATATGTATAAAATATATAGTTTAATATTTTTATAATATATATATATGATCAAAATTTATCCTGATAAATAAAATATTAATTTATAGTACAAATATATAAAATATTTTATTAATTATAATTATATTATTTTTCCAATATATTATATATATTTGATCAAAATTGGGTCTTTACATTCTTCTACCATTAAAAAATTTTCATCCCCATTTTTTAAACACTATATCCCCCCATATTTGGAATGTTTTCATCACATTTTTTGTTTAGTTAGTTGTTCTAATGAGTCCTTCAATTTCTATCCATTTTTCCTAAAAGGAATAGTTTGGAGTAATAAATTGATTACTATTGGAAATCTTATTAAAATTTAATTGAATATGAAATCTATAAATTTTAAAATATCTTGCTTCTATGATGTTATACTTCAATAATATGAAATTTTTTACATTGTCTTCATATCCATAAAATGGTCATAATAAGCATGTGATTAACCTAATAATATCCCCATGGCATTTCAAAGTAGGCTTGAAGTAATGAAAGTTTTCATGGACTAGTTATCGATTGGGTCTATCTCAATACATTTTTCTCAGATTTTACAACTAGGTACATTAACCACTGATAAACATACTCTATTAGTATCAATACAGTGATGTATTCTCTAGGAAAACACATACTGTATACATCAAAAAAGTTCTGATATGTTTTTTAATATTTATACTTATCCCAAAGGGTATTTTAATAAATTTTTAATATCCTAATTTCTATAAATAACTAATCAATCCTTTTATACCAACTAAAGAAAACCACCATTTTTTTGTAATAATATCCATACATGGTTAAACATTAAATAACACATAACTTCTGGTGAGTATTATTATCTTAAAAATATGAACAAAATACATGAATAACATATGAAACATAATAATTCTCTTAATACACTTTATTGACTTCTTCATAGGATCACACTACGTTACTATTACTACATCTCATATCTTAGAGACATACATCAAAAAAATGTTGGAAGAATAAAAAATGTGAATAAAAACATTAGATTCATAGAAAGTGAGCATGATGCCTTTCAAAAAGAATGAAAAAAGGTACCAGAGTCATATAATCATTGAGCTAACATGAAGAGTGAAATGAATATGTGGCCACAACCTAATCACAATATATTTATAATCATATCACCATATCTTATCATTGGATTCCAAAAATCATGTTACAATTGATTTTGTTCAAATTATCTTTACCAAGTTCATTGTATGGAATCACCTAACTGAATATTTCAAATATCTCTTAGGAGTATTCTACCACTGGTAAGATCATTCATTGTACCCAATGAACTAAATCACTATCATGGTGCACCACTCATATGTTTAACTCATATTTTCCATATACAATAAAAATTGAACACATCATCAATAATACTTTGAAGATATGGAATTGGTATCACAATATACCACCTATTACATAATGATTGAATAATTAAACAATTAACCATTTGTAACCGATGAAAAACTGAATCTGGGCTATATTAAATTATATCAAAAATAATTTTTTTACAAATTAGTTAATTATTATGGGTAAATAATAGGTTTTCAGATTCACAATATTAGAATATACCATGAAAGGAGAAAAAATCATGAAATGATTTCAACATCATAATGATATAAAACATGGATTTATGAAAAGGCATGATGAAAGAGAATATTTTTTCCCATTGCAAAAAAACACTTTTGAAGTAATTGGATGATAAAAATGGAATGAAAAGTTATAGTTTTTTACAATAAAATGACTCAAAGAAGGAATTCACATGAATAAAAAAGTTAAAAGATGATAATTACCTTACCTGGTAGAGTGTGTTCTAATATCATGGAGAGGAATACCATAAAATAAAAAACATCAATATTTATGGGAGATAAATAGAATCATATCATTATTGAAAATATATTTACATAAATTTAAATATGGTGTGGGATAATGGGATGTGGGGGTGAGTATTTATAAATTTGTAGTTGTGGTGTTAAGGGGTTAAATAATAGTTATTTTCAATTATGGAGAACCAATTTTTGGTGTTATTATTTATAATATTATGAATGAAAATTATTTTTTTCATTAATAGTTAATGTCATACATTAAATCCATAAACTATTAAATTTTATTTTATTCAGAAAATAAATTTTGATATATAATAAATGATTATTTTGACATTTTTTCGGGGAATTATAGTTTTTCCCTTTCAATTTAAATCTCGTATTTATTACATAGAATATATACAATCTATTTGGATAGAATTATTTTCTATAATTATTCTTCAATAAAATATCCAATAAATTCAAAGAAAAGATAAAAGTGTTTGGATTAAATTTAATAAAAATGAATGAAAAAATTTCTTAATGAAAACATATCTTTATTCATCCATTTTATTTAACATATTTATTAATTACACTTATATTAGATTTATATAAAATGTTTCCTTAATGGAAAATAAATAACATCATTAATATTATACATATAATTTAATAAAAATTTATATAAGGTTTAATTTTTTTTCTATTATCATCTAAATGCTTTTTTATTATAGTATGTATCATATAATAAGAATAATAAAATTATATAAATTTTATTATTATATATATAGTATATATTTTAACATACATATAACAAAATATATATTAAAACAAATTTTATCCAAATAAATATAATATTTATTTTTAGTAAAACCCTCTTAAATTTAGTTCTGTGTAAAATTATATTAAGTCTCAAATAAATTATATATATTTGGAAATAAAATTCATTCCACATGGCATGCATTTGAGGACTAACACGTGATTATGTCCTCCAAATCCATACTTGCGTACTTCTCCCATGTCCATGTTCTACGGAGCCTCTGTACACTAAAATTTTCATAGTACTTATGTCAGGTTTGAGTATATTGTAATTACCTTGTACTGAAACCATGTACAGGTAACTAGCATTTTATGTTTCTATTTACCCCTTGGGAAAACCCCAAGCCACCAGTATCAGGGTATACATTGTGTTTGTGTCATAAAAGGTTTGTGATGCATTACATCACCAAAAACTCTTACCACATTAGTTAGGGGACCGCACAATGTATGTTACTAGACTACACACCATGTAGGATGAGACTTTGAACAATGTGATGAAAACATAACATGCCTTCCTACACTTCCTATAACACAATTTCCAGCCTCATCCTTGTTTACATAATTAGTTATATAGAAAACCACACCTGATCTATTACTGGTGGCTATATTTTAGACACCATTCCCTAATGTGACTCATCTTTTCACATTTTTCCACTCCAATACATGGAGAACCAAAATATAGAGGCCAACCGATATCATCAACAAAATATAATCATATCACAATAAATTACATACATAAATGACCAATCTGTATATTTTTTATGAAATAACCATGAATTTGGGGGTTTTATCATTCTATAATATGACCATAAAATTTCAAATAGTGTATATGTAGGCCAATATTAAAGGATGTGGAAAAATGTTGGGAAATTAAAAATAATTAAGTGATACCATAATTTACTGATGTGATACTATCCAATGACCAAATGTTTTGGATAAAAATATTTATTAATAATTTTTGTAATACGGAATAATTTTTTAGAATGATAAAAGTAATGGGTTTCATGTGAAGATTGAATAATTAAGAAAATGATTGTAAAATAAAAAATATATAAATTAAAATAAAATATCTAACAAGTCAATGAAATAACTTACTCTACCTTGAGCTTGTATTGATCATTAGTGACGAAATTTTTCACTAGATATTATGGATAAGATTTGTTTCATTTTTTGTCTGTCACACGATTTCACTATGAGATGTTCGTTATTGATCCTCAATCTGGATTTTCCAATGATAACAAAAACAATTTTATCCTATCTCTAATATCTCTGTGATATTTCACAAACCTATTGGATTTTCAATGAATGTGTATATGTAGAGAGGATTGGGTTGGTAGAAAAAAAATTATATTTTGTAAATAAGTTATTTAATTACTTAATTCAACCACCAATGGACAAATTCATCCAAACGCCTGTTGTCAACCAACATTATATAACATATAAATGAGGACATATCTTTTGATATAAAAAATGGAAGAATATTTTTCAAATTAGGACCCAAAAATATAGTAGCACATTCCTTTTCACAATAAATGTTCCAATTATTTAATATATACATAAAATATTATTTTATTATCTCAAGGGTCATGTGACACCCAAAAATTATTCTTACTCTTAGAGAATATATATATATATATATATATTCAAAGGAATAAACCCACAAATTATGAGTCATTATATTTGTACCATAACTATAACACTATATCTGGTTCATTGTGATATAGAATTTGGTTTCTTTCATGAAGTGGCTCATAGATAGGAATAGGTAACTATTTGATAATTGTAAAAAAAATTAGTTATTTGGATATGGAATGTTGGTTTTTATGGGAATTCCTCACCAAAGGGTACAAATATATGTACTATCTCCATAACATAAATATTTTTCCATTGGAAATAAAATGTTTCTATATATTTGGTATGAATAATTGATGGATATTGTCAAATATAACATCACTATAAATGAATATCTAGTCCAGTCAGGTATTGAATTTTGTTTCTTCATATTCCATCATTACAGATTGTTATAGAAATATGTAATGTCATCATAACTCCATATTTATTCCATTATTTATGGAATGTGGCGACATTATGTGATGAGAATCATGAATGGGTAAAATAATATAATGAGTTTATCTATTTTCAACTGCTCTTGAGAGCCCTTATTTCAAAATTTTATAAGATCTAATTGATTATCCCTATCAATTTTCCTGGAATAGAATATTTTCATAACCTTTTCAAGGATTAGAGGCCTGATGATTGTTACCTAACTATTTCTAGGATCATATAGTAGACCCCACTTGTTTTCCACCTCATTATTTTTATCCATCATAATTTTATAGAAAGTACCTAATAGGGTATCAATAGTTTTTTTGAAGGAAATTTTTTCTAAAGCCTCCCATTTTGAGGTTTTTATTATGTATTTGTATTTTTACTCTTTTCACAACCATTTTATTGTCATGAGTTTAAAACCTATGTGGATATAATTTATTGATGGATATATTTGCTTGATGGAGGGGGAGATATATGTATTAGTATTCTGAACAACACATTTTATAAATAAGTTTTACATAATATTATAAAAATATTTGATATATAAAATTCTGATCTGATCCATACTTGTATAGGTTTATTGTATTTTTAATTGTGGATTCATAAAAAACATGTTCAGAAGAGGTCTACATTATATCCAACTATGTAATTCATGACATGAACCCTTATTAGAAATATCATACATTAAATTATTCATAACCCACTGAATGGAAACATATGAATAGGTGAGATCATATTCTCAGTATTGTTAAAAAATTTGATATTTCAATGAGAATAAAAAACAACATGAGAATTAGGGTTAAATAATATGCTCTTATTATTTTACAACCATACGTAGAATATCATATATCACAATATATAATCATTGAATAAATCTTGGTAGTCAATGTGTTGTGAATCATAAAGAAATATACTTCATAATCCACAATAAGATATAATTAAGAAATACATAAGATTGTTACATATATATAATCATGGAAATCATTTACTTAGTAAAGGATCGATGCCATCAATATTAGTGTGGATTAGTTTCACTCCCCACTATATTATACCCATATTCATGTTTCACTCCAAACACTATCATTTGGGATTAGGTCCATTAATAAATAAATTTCACCCTGATTATATTCATTATCATCTCATGAGATATCCATCTCAAAATAATGCATTGGAAAGGTATGTAATTTTGATCCCACTAATAATAAATAAAAATCATACTAATGCACTCCAAAAGATGATAGAACATTAATTATAGAATAACCATTATGATATAATGGAATTCATAAGAATTTCATCATTTCATCATAGTATTACCCTTTAAAAAGAAAATCTTTTCATAAAGGGTTCATCATAACATATCGTACATTTGGGAAAGAAAATAAATTCATAGAATCATATATAAAGGATTCTAATCAACATAATTCAACTAAATAATTATGGTTGATGTTGTTAATTTAGCATAATGCTAATACAGAATATATAGAATCAAAGGATGATTTTATATATGATATATTCTTTAGAAATGTCACATAGACATTTATGGTGTAAAATTAACCTTTAAATTTTAAATCAAATATCATACTATGTAATTAAAATTATGGAAAAATAATAATTTCATAATATAAATATAAAAAAAAGTTCATTTGAAATAATTGAGTATTCTTCAAGGAATGAAATTAAGTTCATTCCGTGTATATTAAAACAATGATTGCATTCATATTTTTAGTGAAAAGGTAAAAGTTACCAAATTAGAAATTGAAATAATAGATCATTTTGAAGTGTTTTATAAAAATTATATCATGGGTGGGAGTATAATTAAAAAATCATATGCTAATATTAAAACATCATAAACAAATTTATAGAAAAAATTTACATGTATGAAACACAATTTCGACTGAAGATATGAATAAAGTTGTATTACATTGAAATAATATTTCATATTTATGAGTATTTAAGAAGATGAAATTAAAATAAAAAATTAAATAGCTAGAAATAACTATAGGATATGACCATTCATGATATTATTCAGAGTTATATAATGAAATTTCATTTCTAAAAACATAATCATAAAAAATCATATTATTACATAGATTCTTTATATATTTATTAATCTCAGTATCAAAACTAAATAAATGATAAAAACATAGAGGGATTTGTATATCCCTATAATATTCAACAAGCAATTTAAAATTAATTAGTGGGAATTATCTACACCATATAAATGAAAAAATATTTTGAATATGAAATATATCTCACATAAATAAAATTGGGAGAAGAAACCCATAATTTATTTTCAACTTTCTATAAAAGAGTGTTAAAATTATTTATTATATATTTATTTTTTAAAAAATTCATATAAATAATCATGAAAATAATAATTATACCATATATTATATAGTTATAAAATTATAAAAACTATTAATAGTAATTATTTTTTAATAGCATCATTTTTACACGTTGAAAATCTATTTTCCATTGATGTATCTGTTCCAAAATTATGGTCCTTATATATGGATAATGGTTTCATCTCAGGAAGAATGATAAACATTATATAAAATTTATATATATTAATTATGAACATATAGATAGAGGAATATGTATATGTAAAAGGTATATATTGAAAAAATAATTACACCATTCATGGAGAGGGTGGGTCGTACATATACATGACCATTATTTTCATTTTTTGATAAGTAAAATAAAATAAATGTAAAAAATAATTCAACTATATAGAATCAATATTATATCAATGATATAATATATAATTACTACAATTATCATTCTAACCATCCATGTAAAATTGTAACAAAAAATGAATCACATCTTTTCTTGGAGGTGATAGTCCACACATACGCACAAGCAACATTATAATATTCAAATGGATTGAGAGAAGTTGGATAATTTTTATTCCAAAATAATTCTTACTATTAAATAAATTTATTAGACTTAATTAATTATTTTATAATATATAACATATATTTATAGAAGTTATAAGAAGAAATAAAATTTAGATTTCTCATTTAAGAGTTGTACCACTTTGTTGAGAAGCCTATTTTGGAATACACTGTAAGCCTTAAAGGATTGACTGTTGGAAAAAAAAATTATGTAGGAAAGGAATATAGTAATTTTTAATGGGTTTTCTTGTCTATGTTAATGTCCTAAAAAATTGTGAATAATTTATTATAGGAGGATCCCAATTATTTGTGTGTTTAGTGGAACTCATGGAATTACTCAATGTATTAAATTAATATTGATTAATTGTGCTGTAAAAATACAAATAAATATAAAAAATAAGTTATAAGAATAATCTTAATTTAAGAATATCGTATTTTTTTACAGTATTTGAAAAAAATTTCACCGTTATCACTTATTTTTCTCCTTTGTTGACCGATATTGAAAAATAAAATGAAAAAAAATCTAATATTAAGAATCAAAAAATGATAAAATAAAAGAAACATTGACTCATTAATGAACCTTGATTTTTGTTTTAAATCGCATCCCATTAATTTGACTTCTTTTTATTTCTATGAATTAAAATTATTTACCAAAATATTGTTTCTTATTAAATTTTTGTACTGTCATTTCATGAACTATTCATTCACTTTTAATTTGAAATCAACCAAATAGTAAAAGAATTAAATTATACACCATTAACACATCAATAATTTTATATATTTATCTCTAAAATCCATGTATTAGAATAATTTTAAAAAAATTAATATTATATTTCAATATTAATTTTATTTAATTGCCTATTTATTTAATATATACAATATCATTGTTAAGTAAGTGTTCAAGGAATATATTCATTCTAAAAAATGAAAATTCTTTTTATTATGATAGAAAAATAAGTTTTCATTCAAATAAAAATTTAGTACTGAAAATAACTTCTTTTTATCAATAGGTATAATTATTAGAGATATTAATGTCAAGATAATTACATTTAGTATTATTTGTTTTGCAAAAAAATAAATCTGTCATAATTGATGAAAAATAGCACCAAGTATAAATATTTATGAGACATGGATGATAACGGTCAAACATGAATAATACAACAGGATAATGGAATGTGTCAAACTAATTTTAAATTCTAATCTAATGTATTATCCTTTTTCACTATTTTACCCTCATTGACATGACAAATATTTACGAAGGTAATTTTTCCTAATGAGGAAAAATGATCTTTTTACGAAATTTGAATATCTTGATTGAAAATATTAGTCCAATTTTGTTATTTTGAATCCATATAAGTGGTTGAAATTTATTTTAAAATAATCATATAAATCATGACCATAAATATTTTTTAGAAAAGAACAATTTTTATAATATAATTTGATTTTTTCAAATCTTATTGGAATAAAAATAATTAAATGAATGTTAAAAAATTACATTTAATATATAATATAATAATTTCATTCAAATAATTATGTAGTAGTGGTAACATTAATTTTTGATAAAAAAATACATTAATCATGTAAAAATATATTAAAAATATCTTATTTACATTCAAATGTTTTTTAATTCAATTTTTAATAAATTTAATAACAATGTGATAATTATTAAAGTGTTTAAGAAATAATGTTTTTAATTTTTTAAATCTTATTTAAACCCTATAATCCAATACTTATAGTATAAATGGAATATTAAATAATAATATATCAATATTTATTGCTTAAAATTTGGTTCTCATATAAATAATTCAAAAAATTAAATATAATTAATTTTATAAGTCATTATATCTTGAAATTGTTGGGGATTAAAAAAACCTCAGTTAGGAAAACCTAGGATTAATATTGTTCTACTTCAATAATATAATGGATAGGTACTCACATTTTAATTTTTTTTTCATGGAGTAATGGTATCTATTATTTATGGTTGGAAATCTTTTACCATATGATGGGTTATCTTACACATCAGGGGAATTTTAAAAACAAAATTGAAATATGGGTTTACAATTAATTTGGACCACCTAAAAAGTTGGTCATGAATCTTATGGTCAATATGATTTTACCAACACACAATATAGTTTATTGTCACATGATGAGGATTGAAATAGTTTCATTAAGGAAATTTTAGATTCTTCTATTGAAAATGGTTATGGTGCATTAATATATAATATAAAATGAATTTAATCAAAAAATGATAATATTATGGGTGTTTTAAATCATAGATTAGGGTTTTTTGAATCTGGGATGATGAGTTAGGACATTTATTCTATTGATTACAATTGAAAATATTTTATTGATGGGCCAACTATGATGGTGTCACAACTTCTGGAGATCATGTGATATTCTCTTTTGTATGAGAGATGGCTCTATTTTGAAATTCCATGTATAGTGATACCAAAGAATTTCTATAATACCCCAACCCCAGTTACCCAGATTCAGTGAATTATTTAATAACATTATAATTATTACAATAAACTATATCCATGATGATAAAATAGTTTTGTATTTTTAGAAATTCATATACATAAACAAGTTCTACATTTCAACTTAAAATAAAAAAATATAGTAGATTCATTAGTAACTCCCATAACTACTATATTAATATGATAACTCATTCATAATAAACATCCTCGTATCCTGGGGATATATAAAATATAAGAAAGGTTTGAGAATAGATGCTCAGTAAGGGTAAATTATATAGCAGATGTAATCATAAAAATGATCACTAGGTATGAGGAAAAACGAAGGACACATACCTTTAAAAATAAACAGAACCATAATATAGCAAGTCTAAAAAATGATTAAATAATGCCATAAAACCTAACCATTGATATTATAATATATACATAATCACAATGAATATCAGTATCGAGTATCATAAGGAGATAATGGATATTTCCAAACCTCATAGTCATCGGTCTGTCATTTTTGGTATGTTATCATTGGTCTGACATCATCGGTCTGTTATCTTCGGTGTGTCATCATCGTTATTCAATCATCGGTCATTCATTTTTAATCTAATATCAAATATCTATCATCTACAGTTTGTTATATTTATTATGTCATCTTCAGCCTATTATCTTTAGCCTATCATCTTTAGTGTGTTTTCGTCATCACTAATCTTCGGTCTTTCAAACATCGGTGTGTCGAACATCAGTGTGTCCAACATCGGTGTGACAAAAATCGGTGTGTCAAACATCGGTGCATCGAACATCGGTGTAAGGGACTCTAATAAACTTCATATGTTTCTGTCTTAGACATAACATTACTAGAACTAGTGGCATCCAAAAATACATGTAAAAATATACTTGTAAATAAAATGATTCATAAATATAGGTTATTGATGTATTGAAGTATATTGTTCTGTATGGCATATTTGACTTACAAAGAAATATTAAATGTCATGACATAGTAGAATATGTAGATTGAAAATATTTGTGATTATTAAAACTAATATGGCATAGAGGGGCCAACAGACTGTATAAATGATTGACGTGTATAAATCATAATATGCCTTATTGAAATGATATTGAGACGAAGTCCCTTACCTTGAGTCTGAATTGCCTAGTTCATTCTTTATATTCCTAAATAAAAATAGTTTTCTTTTTAAATTTCATTAGAACCCTTTTTCATCTTTATTGTCCATTTTATATTACTTGTTATCAGGATATAAAAAATAACATAATTATTTAAGTTCATATCGGTCTTTAGTCAATATTTGGTACATGAGTCGAAAATGAACTTTTTTTATGAAAATTGTCCATCTGGTTAAAATTACATCATCTCCATAATGATAATAAAAATATAAATATCACATAAATCTATTCTATATATATATATATATATTATAATATTCTATTACATTTGGATAAAATAAATGAAATTCACTGTTAATGGTGACGGTAGGCTGCATGTACGCTTGAACGCTACTCTCATTTATTTTTCATATTAAAGTAATAAAAAATAAGTGATAAAAAGTTTTATTATAATTCTAGTATAATATCTATTTTATATTTGATACATATGTTAATTAATTTTATCATATATATGTTCTATATAGTGAATGAGCGATTCATATCACATTGGGGGGGCAATAGTCTGTGTTTCCCCAAATGAAATTATCAAATTTACACATTATGGAAAGCATAATTAAATTTTGTAAATAAAAATTATAGAGTCATAGATACATTATAAATATAATATATATAATAAATAAATATAGATCCATCATAACTGCCTCCATGATATGAGGTAGTAGAAAATTGAACTATCATGGTTTTGTGAGGATGTAGTTCGCCGTACATAGAAATACAATGTTCATGTCCATTTGATGGAGGTTTTTGTAAGTGTAGTTTGAATACTTATCATAAGAACATCCTAGTGTATTAAGGATATTTTTTTATGATGAAATCATATAATAAGAAGATCATATGGAGTGAAGAAGGAAAAAAAGAAATGATCTTATTTTGATTTGAGCCAAAAGGATTTCTTGAATTGCCTTCTATACATGATAATGCTTCTATGATGAGGGGAGGGATATTGTGAGATTATTTGATTTTATATTGGATGTTCCAAGTGGGTTTTTATGTGTGTTTATGTGGGTAGAGTTGGTGGTATTTTATAAGAGGGAGGAGGGGTACTTTAGGAATGTCTTGAAATATTAATTTATTATAAATTAAATATCAATTAAAAATGGTCCAAAAGTCCTTTAATTCGAATATAAGATTATTATGGTTATAATTACCAACATCTAATAATATTATATATCTTGGAAATATTTTTTATCCTTATCTTTTCTCTTTAACCCTTATTTAACAATTTTTTATTTTACTGTCATATAATGTTATTTGCACATTGTGGGTTATTGTAATTACCATATCATGTAATACCACTCACAATAAAGTAATTTATGATATATTTTGTGTTATATAAACCATGAATCTGAAACTTAAATTTTTTATGAATTTAATATCATTTAATAAAGTATTTTTTGTTTTATGTTATGAATTATGACACTTTTAGGCCCTATTTAAACATGCGTATTTTACAAAATCACTTCAACATAATTCATTCGGAAAAAAAATATAGAATAAATACCAAAATTTCATATTCACATAGATAACTCATGTATGAAATTAATTATTTCAAATAATATTTATTTTAATATTTATAATATAATTTATTTGAATCCTCTATTAATGAAGAAATCACTACATCATCCTTGTATCATATTTAAATATATTTATTTAATATTAAAAAATAATAAATGAAAAATCATGATGCAGGAAATATTTTTATAGTTATAATGAAAAGTTATAGTTGATGAGAACACATATATGACATTGTATAAAAATTGATTTAAGAAGAAGATACATGTTTATGTTATTTTTCTCTTTAAAATAAGTTAATTATTATAACAAGTCATTATCACACCCATGTGACTCCATGAGGTTCTAATATAGACCAAAGGATTTCCATGGTAAGAAATATCTCATATAATAGGATTAGAAAATGTGTTAGGGTGGTTTTATGGTATTATATTATTATTTTAACCCATATTTACCTAATTTACCTTTTAACCATGGTAATTAAAAATATGTAATGATGTTTCTATTCATAATGTAAAAAATATTCTTTACTTATTTAAAAAATTTATAAATTGCGATTCCAAATATTGAATACATTTTTTCAAATTTAAACTCGTATTTTTTAGTAATAAATTTAACATTAATTCTTGTTTTCAAAACCAAAAATGCAGGATTTTATTAAGTAAAAACTACCAAAATATTTTCATGTGTTTATGTCCAACATGAAATTAAAATTACTTAAAATTACCAAAAAATTATTAAATGATAAAAAATTAATCACATTAAACTTTAAAAAAATTATAATTAAAATATATCTATTTAAATAAATTAGATGAAAATGCAGTTTATAATTAAAATGCAGTATTTTCACTATACATTAAAAAATGAACATTATCATAAAATTACCAAAAACATAACCAAACTAAAATTTGACATTCCACATATATAGAAGATGTTTATTTTTTCAAATAGAATATATAAAAGTAACAAAAATTTGATTTAATAATACATCACCTTCAAAAGCCCATAAAAATAACTTTTAAACATATTAGATATTTTATGATTAAAATTAGATTCATTCTTATTTTAAGCCTCTAAAATTTATTTGATAAAAATAAAAGTAGTTACAAAACATTTCTAATCATATTATAGTTATTTCTGTTCATTCTGGTATTTAACATCACGTTATGTTTTCAGGTACTTTTGATGTTTCTATGTACCTCTGTTTTGGAGTTGTGACATAGGAGAGTCGGGAGGACTTTATATGTTTTTTTGAGGCAAAGGATAAATCGCACGGGCGGCGCAAGGGTTGTCTAAACCGTGTGCAGTTGGTCCTAGAGGCAGTTGCTTTCGCATGGGCAGTGCACAGTTTGTCTAACCGTACTGCCAAACTGTGCTTGAAGGGTGGCCAAGGAAGAACCTAATGCATGGCTAGCGCACAGTTTTTCATACCATGTGAAATAAGCATGCAACCACTTAAATGAGATCCTTAAATAGTGGATCTCAATCGGTTTTTCCTCTAAGTGCCTCATTTTCCTCCTAAGCATCCCTAACTCGGGATTTGTCTTCTCCTAATGTCAGATAAGGTTCTCCCATCGTTCCTAAGGCGATCTAAAGGCTCCTCTTGGTGAATCGAAGCTAGATTCTTGAGTTATATGATCGTTCTTCATCGTTATTGATCAGTTTCTTAGATCTACATAGATCTACTTCTCTTCTTCTCTCGGTTTCTTGGATCCATGCCCGTTATGGGTTGATCTAAGTGTGTGGTACCAAGTATGATGGGTTTTGGTCTTGATCTTTCTAGGAGAAGATATCCAGGGTGGGTTCTTGAATAATTAACCCGGTTTTCTTGAGCGTTATCGACTGTTGTCGTTATGGTCAAAACCTTCAAGGTAGGTGGTTCCGTCCCAACTTTCCAAATTGAATAACATTGCTTATGCTTGGTTTATTTTATTTGTTGATTTAAATTCAATTTCTCAAGTTTTAATTCAACTCAATTGATAAAAACATACTCAAATTTGGTGATTCGAGATATTTGAAATTGTCTTGGCATGGAATTTTGGAAAGCCCCAATTCCATTGAAATGGGTGTGTTTATGGAAATTGGCTGATTTAAATTGCTAAATTTAAATTGTGGATTTTACAGGAATGATTTCAATTAAATTGTGGAATTTAATTGTGAAAATAAATTGTGGAATGATTGAATTTGTTTTGAATGGATTTCAAATAGGTGGAAATGGATTAAAATGATTTGATAGAAACCCATTGGTTTTATCTTGTGAAAACATCATGTTTTGATTAAAACCTGTTTTTGTTTTAAATGGAATGAAATTGGAACTTTTAAAATGGATGAATGGGATTGATCATATTTTATGCATTCTTAAAATAGTTCTCCCATCATGTAAGAGCACATGAAATCCTTAGGTAGTTAGTGAGTTATTTGGATACACTCTACGCTACGACAATGTTCTAAAACATACTTGCAGCAGGTCACACCCTCGACGGGATGGTGAAGAGTCTCCTTTGGTCAGTGTCATAGGGACGTGTGTATAAACATTTTGTTGAGTTCACATATATAGTGCAGAATCCTATAACTGGTTAATACTATTGTACCTTTCGGCAGATGACCATGTTGCCCGCTTGTTTGTTTACATTTGAGATATAAATGAATGCCAATTCTTTTGAACATCTATACATGCCTGCAATATTTTTATAAATTTTTTTATATAAATTTTTTTCTTAATCCATTGTTTTAGAGTCATTCCATAGAATTTTCTTAAAGTAAATTTTTCCCTCATTTGAAAATGTATAGCATGTTTTGTTAAAATATGATTTTGAATTGCCAAACCTATTTATTTGAAAATTGAAAGTTTTCATTACAAAATATATATTTGGCATATGTTACAGAATCTTTGGTGGTATACTACTGGGTTTAGGCTGACACCATAATTTTTCCTTCAGGTGTTAGTAGACTTTCTTCTTCCAGGATTGAGAAAAGGGAAAGGACCTCTTGGAGGCGTATATAGCTTTTGATCCTTGGTTTTGGTGAGTTGTGTCCTTAGAGACTTTGGGGTTGTTTATTTATTGTACTTGGTCTCTTGTACATTGGGATTTGTATGCCTCTTGGTATTCTGGTACTTTACACCCAATGGAATTTGTTTATGTTAAGCATACTGTCTTTTTTCTTTTGCTTCCACGTTCTTGTGGAAAAATCGTTCCCACTTGCATTTTGTGTGATGGTAGGTGCTAGTCGCCGACCCATGGGGATCGGGAAGGCCCTTCGGGCTATGTTAGGGCCGGATTGGTTATCGGGATAGCAGGGTACCCAGGAGGGTTTTTGACAAAGTGGTATCGTAGGGCAGGTTAAGCATCTTCCCTTGATGACAGTATGCATTTGAGTATTCATGTCGGGACTTAGAAGGTAGTTGTGATTGAGTTCCTGGGCAGCACTCACCACAATGAACTTTAAGTCGCTGGGGTTGGTTAGGGAAATACGACTTCTGGATTATTTCTAGTATTTTCCATATTTTTATTTGGATATATTGGAATCAAAATATTTTTATCCCTTCTTTTAAGAATAGTATTCCATGATACCCGGTTTTAGTGTTAATGTATGTCTTTTTATGTTGTGTAGCATCATACCTCCGAGAAGACATGGAGCTCAGATCCAAAAAAGAGGCTACAGCTGAACCACAGCAAGCGAGTCCTATTGTGGATCCGAGTCTGGTTGAGGTGATTGTTCGCAATGTCCATGCTCTGGGACAAGCTCCACGTCATGCTCATGTTTAGGCTCCAGATATAGATCCCCATAGTTATATTCTCCGAATTCATTATCAAGAGTTCCTACGCTAGAATCCACCAGTTTTCCAATTCTCCAATAACCCTCAACAAGCTGAGGAATGGTTGAGTAAGATTGAATGTATGTTTGGGTTCTTAGAGACACCTGAGGTGATCGAGGTGAACTGTTCCACCATCGTACTGGAGGGACCAAGTAGGAGATGGTGGACACAATGGTGATGGCTTGGAAACATGAGGTTTTGGAGTGGAAACACATTAGGGTTATTTTCTCTAACCAGTTATATCCTGAATCTATGGTTTTGGCCAAGGATATGAAGTTTTTCAAGCTTGAGCAGGCCAACAAAACCATGACTGAGTACTCAAATCTCTTTTCGGAGCTGGTACAAGGTTCTCCTGAGATTGTATCTAATGAGAGGATTAAGGCTCTATAATTCGAGTTGGTACTTTGATCAGATATCTGTTCTCAGGTTTTCTTACTGAAGATACCAAGTTTTATTGATTTGATGGATATGGTGATGATGGTTGAGATGGACTTGGTAGTAAAGTCATGGATGAAGTAGGTTCTTTTCCATCCTAGTGTCAGTGTGGGTTCCATTAAAGGAAAATGAAACCGTGACTATTCTCATGGTGGTTCTCAACAGTAGAGTCATTCCAGACCTCCAGTAGCAGCAGGAGGGGCTTATATGACTTGCTATCAGTGTGGGAAGCCTGGTCATTCTAAGAGGGTTTGCGCTGAGGTACCCAAGATCAGTAGCTCCTGCTAACGTTTAGGGAACTTATAGAGATTATTACATCACTTATCTACTCCACGTGGTGGAATAGGATCATCATCACCTCGATAAACTACAGGGCAATCAAATTCTTCACGTACAAAAGCGTTCCATCCACAGGAATCTAGAACGAAGCTTATTCACACAGTGGAAGAGTCTCCAGAGGTAGCTGATATGTGTCTTGCAACTATGAGAGGTACCATTACTATAACTTCATCATTAGTGACAACTCTTTTTGATATCGGTGCATCTCAATCTTTTATTTCAACCCATATTGTTAATATGCTTAGTCTACCTATGGATCTTTTATCTTTTGTGATGGATATTACTACACCCCCTGGTACAATGAGAGGGAAGGGTCTATGTAGTTCTGTTGGTGTCTTCTCTCTATCAGATTTTCATCATGCTTCAAGTTTCTTAGTTCTTGACATGAAACCTTTTGACGTCATGTTAGGGATGGATTGGCTCATTACCAATAAAACCCATATCGATTTTTATCTTCGGCGAGTCTACCTTACTACACCTAGTGGTGTGTATCTGGTTTTTAATGGGTAATGGTACCCATGGTCAGGTAGAGCTGGACCCTCTCATCCATAGTTGTGGAAAGTCATATCAGTTATTACTTTTGATCTAGAGAGAGATTCAATGTGTGGTGATCTTCCTCTAGTCACCGGTGAGTTTCCCAATGTGTTTCCTTCTGACTTCTCTGGTTTTACACCAGTAAGGGAGGTTTATTTCTCTATTGACTCAATGCATGGTACTCAACTAGTTTATATTCCCTCTTATCGAATAGATCCATCTAAACTAAAAGAACTGAAGTCGGGGTTAGAAGATATTCTTGAGAATGATTTTTTACGCCCGCGTGTGTCACCTTGGGAATCACCTATTCTCTTCTCCAAGAAGGTTGATGTTTCTCTTCTATTATGTGTTGATTATCGAAATCTCAATCGAGTTATGATAAAGCAAAAATACATGTTACCACGAATTGATGATTTTATTGATCAATTGACAAGGGTGAAGTGGTTTTCAAAAATTGATCTTCAATCTAGTTACCATTAGTTGAGGATAAAAGAATCTGACGTTCATAAGACTATTTTTTGAAGTAGGTATGGCCATTGTGAGTACCTTTTAATGCCCTTCGTTCTAACAAATGATCATGCAGTTTTAATGGATTTGATGAACAAGGTTTTACATGAGTTTCTACATATTTTCATGGTAGTCTTTTTGGATGACATTATTATATACTCCATGTCTGAGGCGGATCATATGCGTCATCTAATAATATTTCTGAGTCTCCTAAGGAATCACCAACTTTATTCCAAGCATTGAAAGTGCGATTTCGGGATTCAGGAAGTGAAATTCTTGGGACATGTAGTGTCAGAACAATGTATATTAGTTTATCCTGAAAAGGTGAGGGATTTTATGACTTGGGAACAACCATGAATTGTTTTCTCGATTCGGAGCTTCTTGGGCTTATAAGGATATTATCACCGGTTTGTTAAAGACTTCTCAAAGTAAGCTTATCCATTGATTTCATTGACTCGAAAGTGAGTGAAGTTTTCCATGAATGATAAATGTCAGAGTTATTTTGTTGAACTAATGTTTTTTTTGACTACTACGCTAGTGTTAACTCTTCTTGAGGCTAGGATAGGTTAAGTGGTCTTCTGTGATGCATCGGGTTTAGGATTCGGATGTGTCTTTATACAAGGTTATCATGTTGTTGCATATGGATCTTGTCAGCTTAAGCCTCATGAGAAGAACTATCCTACCCATGACCTTGAACATGCAGCTATAATGCATGCACTTAAGTGTTAGAGACATTACCTTCATGGATAATGGTTTACTCTGTATTCAGACCACAAGATCTTGAGTTATATCTTATCTCAAAAACAATTGAATATCCACCCAAGGTGTTGGGTGGAGAACCTGAAATAATTCGACATTGACATTGCCTATACCGCTGGGAAAGGGAATGTAGTTGTAGATGCGTTAAGCGGGAAAAATTAATCACAGGCTATGAATTAATCATTAGAAGAGTGGAGTTTGATGTCTCTTTTTGCTCAGTTTCATATTAGAGTTCATTGGAAGAGGAATGAAGTTTCTTTAGCCAGTGTTCAGTTGACTTCTACTCTCCTAAAGTTAATTATTCAGGAACAACAACTGGATGATGAATTCCATAGCATTAGAGACACTTTTTATAGTGGGGAGACTGACACATGGTGGTCGTTCTCCAAAGAGGGTGTTCTATGCTATCAAAACCGTTACGTTGTGTCGTTAGCGGCAAGGAAGGATGCGATGGGGGGTTTCCATAACTCTCAGTGGGATGTACACCCAGGTACCATGAAACATTTCTATGATATGAGGCAATAGTTTTGGTGGCCGGGTATGAGACGAGACATTGCTGAGTTTGTTTCTCATTGTTATACATGCCAGTCATTGAAAGCCGAGCACCAGAAACCTTTGGGTTTGCTTCAACCTCTTATAGACCCTACATGAAAGTGGGATGAAATATCTATGGACATTATGGTTGGGTTACCTGAATCCCAGAGGAAGAAGAAGGTGATATGGGTTATGATAGATATACTAACAATGTTGGCTCACATTATACCTATTCGTGATACAAAAAAAGTTGAGGAGTTGGGAAACATCTATGTGAAAGAAGTTGTTTGTTTGCACGGAGTTCTTTCTTCTATAGTCTCTGATAGGGATCCTCATATTACTTCTCACTTTTGGAGAGTCCTTCAGAATGAACTGGGATCTTAGGTTCATTTGAGAATGGCCTACCATAAAAAGTCAGATGGCCTAATAGAGAGAGCTATTCAGATCCTTGAGTATATGCTACGCGCATGTGTTCTTGACTTTGGGGGTTTTTTGATTGATCATCTACAGCTAGTTGAGTTTTCTTATAAAAACAGTTATCATTATGTGATCAAAATGGCTCCTTTTGAGGCTTTGTATGGCCTTCCTTTTAAATTGTCTTTATGTTGGTCGGATATTGGTGAATGATCTTTGGTAGGATCGAGTTTGGTCCAAGAGAGGACATCTAAGATCTAGTTGATTCATTATAGAATGTTGACAGCATAGATTCGGTACAAGTCTGATGCTGATAGTCACTGTAAACCTTTAGAATTCTTAGTTGGTGACCAGGTGTTTCTGAATGTTTCACCCCGATTTAGACATCGATGGATTGGGAGGAAAGGGAAGCTTTATCCTAGTTTTGTGGGACCTTTTGAGGTCCTTGGTCTTCTTGGGAAATTTTCTTACCGTCTACCTCTACCAAAACAGGTTACATCGATACATAACGTGTTCCATGTATCACAGTTGTGAATGTATCTCTCTGATTTATATCGTGTTGTGAACTTGAGTGATCTTGAGATTGAACCAGATCTATCTATTACTGAAACACCAGTCAGGGATGTTGATTCTGAGACCAAGGCACTTCATGGGAGAACGATACCTCTGGTCCGTGTACTATTGTAGCATGGTTCTGAATCTCATGAGACATGTGAATGGGAGGCACTAAGGAAAGATCAGTGGCCTCATATTTTTGATGTGGAGGTTTCTTCATAGGCTTTCTGGTGACAGAAAGATCTTATGGTGGGGATGTTGTAACATCACGTTACATTTTCAGGTACTTTTGATGTTTCTAAGTACATTTGTTTTGGAGATGTGACCTGGGAGAGTTTGGAGTACATTAAATGTTGTTTTGAGGCAAAGGGGAAGTTGCACAGGCAGTGCACGGGTTGTCTAAACCATGTGGCCAAACCGTGTGTAGTTGGCCCTGGAGGCAGTAGCTTCCGCACAGGATGTGCACAGTTTGTCTAACCATGTGGCCAAACTGTTCATGAAAGATAGCCGAGGCAGAAGCTAAAGCACGACTAGTGCACGGTTTGTCAAACCATGCAATCTAACCGTACAACCACTTAAATGAGATCCTTAAATTGTGAATCTCACTCGGTTTTTCCTCTAAGGGATTTTTTTCCTCTTAAGTGGCCCTAACTTGGGATTTGTCTTCTCATAAGGTCATAGAAGGTTCTCCCATCATTTCAGAGGCGATCCAAAGGCTCCTCTTGGTGAATCAAAGCTAGATTCTTGAGGTATCTGATCGTTCTTCATCATTCTTGATCGGTTTCATAGATCTACATCGATCTACTTCTCCTCTTCTCTCGATTTCTTAGATCCATTCCCATTAGGGGTAGATCTAAGTGTGTGGTACCATGTATGATGAGTTTTGGTCATGATCTTTCTTAGAGAAGAGATCTAAGGAGGGTTCTTGAAGAAGCAACGCGGTATTCTTGAGCGTTCTTGACCGTTGTGGTTTTCATCAAAACAATCGAGGTAGGTGGTTCCATCCCAACTTTCCAAATTGATTAACATTTTATTTTCTTGGTTGATTTCATTTGTTGATTTAAATTCAATTGCTCAATTTTTCTTTCAATTAAATTGATAAAAAACTGGATTCTGGTGATTTGAGATATTTGAAATGGTTTTGGTATGGAAATTTGGAAAACCCCAATTCCATTAAATTGGGTGTGTTTATGGAAATTGGCTGATTTAAATTGTAGAATTTAAATTTTGGATTTGATGGAATTTATTTCAATTAAAATTTTGAATTTAATTGTGGAAATAAATTTTGTAATTATGGAATTGGTTTGGAATGGGTTTCAAACTGGTGAAAATGGCTTAAAATGATTTGATATAAACCCATTATATTTAACTTGTGTACGTGGCACATTTTGATTAAAACCTATTTTGGTTTTGAATGGAATGAAATTGGCACTTTTGAAATGGAAGAATGGGATTGATTATATTTTAATCATTCTTAAAATTGTTCGCCCATCATGTAAGACCACATGCAAGCCTTAGGTAGTTATTGAGTTATTTGGGTACACTCTACGCTACGACAATGTTCTAAAACATACTTGTGGTGGGTCACATCCCCGAAGGGTTGGTGACAAGTCTATTTTGGCCAGTGTCATAGGGACTTGTGTATACACATTTTTTTGAGATCACATAGAGTGTGGAATCCTATAACTAGTTAATATTATCATACCTTTTGGCAGATTACCATGTTTCTCGCTTGTTTGTTTATTTTTTAGATATAAATATATTCCAATTATTTTGAACTGTTGTACATGCCTGCTGGATTTATATAATCTTTTTTATATAATTTTTTTATGCCATTGTTTTAGAAACATTCCATCTTTGTAAATCATTTTATTAAAGTAATTTTTTCCCTCATTTGAAAATATATTGCATGTTTTTTTAAAATATGGTTTTGAATTTACAAACATATTTATTTAAAAGTTGAATGCTTTTATGTGTAAAATCTATTTTTGGCATCTGTTATGGAATCATTGGTGGTATCCTACTAGGCTTAGGCTCACTCCCTACTTTTTCCTTTGGGTGTTCGTAGAATTTCTTTTTCATGGATCGAGCAAAGGGAAATCAACTCTTGGAGGCATATCTAGCTGTTGATCCTTCATTTTGGTGTGTTGTGTCCTTAGGAACTTTGGGGCTATTTTTATGTACTTGGGTTGTAGTACCTTGGGCTTTTTATTCCTCTTTGTATTCTGGTACTTTACTCCCAGTGGAGTTTTTTTTGTTATGCATACTTTCTTGTTTCTTTTTCATCCACATTCTTGTGGAAAAATCATTCCCACATGCATGTTGTGTGATTCCAGGTTCTAGTCACCGACCCGTGGGGATCAGGAACCCCCGTCGGGCTATGTCAGGGTCGGCTCGGTTATCAGGTAACAGGGGTACCCAGGCTGGTTTGTGACACTGCAAGTACAATTTCTATGCATTAAATATCATTTAAAATAATTATATAATATTATTTTTTTAGTATATCTCAATGTTTTGTACAACATAAGATTTCAAAGAAACCAATCATTGCATGTCGACAACACTACCCATCGAAAAATAATCATTAATTTAAAATTAATATCTAATTCATAAATATTAATATATATGAAAATGTGTTATTCTATAAATATCTGGGTCATTACAATGTTGGCACATAAAGAGCTTACCATAATGAATGCAATCCTATAATAATCTGAAGACCACCCTTAAATAGTTCACATTCTCATCCTATGATATAAAGTAAATGAATATATAGTCCATGAATAATAATATGAATCAGTCCTAGAATGGATGGATTATATAGTTTATGAGAGTAATGAATTTAATGGGTTCATTCATCAAATTAAAACACAACAACTTGAACTCGTAGTCTCAGTTGTAACATCGGAATATTACATTCATAATATCGTTGTTGAGATACCACAAAAGTAGGTTGTTTGAATTAATACTGATCTTTGAGAAATAACTTGTACCTATCACATGGATAAATTTGTAATCAATCCATGGAATGGGTAACTTTTCATTATCATTACGTGATTGAAGAAATGATATTCAACAGAAATCCTCAAAATCACATCATACTTTTTCATGAACAAAACCTGAGATTCCTAGGGGACATAATGGATATGATAACACCAATCTTTTGAAGTAATTCCAACATCACCTTCATCTCATAGAACAATATGTGGGCTGATTCATATTCCTTATAAAAAATCAGTGTGGTCAATGGGTGAATTATTAGTAAAAATGTATATCTCCCAACTCATAGGATGTCTAGGTAAATATTTATGAAATATGTACATATAATACACCACTAACTATGGAGTCTAGATATATAAATATCCCACTACACCCAGTTCTATTGTATCCAATTGACGAGGAATGGTATCTATCTTCAAAAATTGATGTCCTACCATCTCATCTATAAGATATCTCTCTTCAATGAAAGAGAATTTCATCCCATCAATCCAATGGAAACTTTCCTTTCTTTTATGATAGAACAACTATTCATAACCTATTTAAAACTAGATCATAACCAAGATATATTGAAAATATTTCATCATTGTGATAAAGAGGCCCCATGAAGAACTCTCTCTACTGAACATGAACTCACACTATCGACAATTGTGAAATATTAAAAAATCTCCCATAATAGGATCTCCTATCCATATTTTTTGGGGATAGTGTCTCAACATCAAACTATAGCTACATTTACATTTGATATTGATATAAATTAGTGTCTCCATCATTTTTTAGAATCACTAGATAATGTGTAAAAGGCATAATGATCATACTTCAAATAATCTCTTGACTATAATGCTCATATCACTATATTTCTTATAATAGCATATAGCATCGACCACCATCCCCTTGAGCATGTAGTTTTTCATTAGTTTGGGGTGGTTGTGGAAGTAGTTCATAATTTATCCCTCCAATAATATATCATCCCTCCAAAAGACAATATACTCTGTTATGAGAAATACCTACATGGGGTATTCCCTGGCCATTCTTGGTATATCTATGATCATTACATTGAATCTATATTTGTGGTCCATCTATTATCATCAAACCCTCATATCCATATAGAGTCACGAAATTAAGAGTCATGTGATTTTTCCCATCATAATAATATAATATAATAACTCTTGTATGATTGGACCATATAAATGATATGAATCCAATAGATCCACCTGTCCTTCTATGTTCGTATGAAGGTCTCCAATGCTGAGACACTAACAACTACTACATACAGGATGCTATAAAAGCTCATGCCCAAGATTTCCCATGTCGTCTCTAGCAACACTGTGCCTCTTTTCCGTGAATCTCTCTATACCCAAATCCACCTCCATCACACTAGAATAAGTTAGAATTACTAATGATTATAAACTATAATTGTTTAATGTTGGAGATATATTCTCATACATCACTCCCTATAATAATAGATGTGGCACAATAAATATTGAGTAATGCCTGAGGTCATTAAAACTCAAGGAATACATAGAAACTAGTAAATCATCCAACTACATTATGAGAAGCTCCAGAATACATATAGAGGGAAATTGTAGAAGGTTATACATGTCATGAAACAATAGTTGGATGTACATCCCTCGTATAAGAATCTCTATTTGACTCTTTGTAATCAGACTCCACCAGTTCCCTACCAATTCATGAATAATACTATCCAAAAAACCCATATGGATTGATCTAAATACAAAAACAACATTATACACAAACCACACAATCAATCTCATCTATACCGATTATTGTTTTAGATCTATACAAAAAATAAATGGTCTCAATAAATATAACTCATGCAATTGGATAAGACTTCGTGTATAATTTTCTTGATCTTTCATAGATATCATCAGTACTGCACAAAGTCATTCCCACACCACTTCCACTAAGGTAAACCACTCATGAAAATGTCCAAAAATGATGCCTCATCAATTAATTTTTTATTATTGTGATCATATATCACCAACTAATGTGTCTATCATCATAGAAGCATCTAGAAAGGCATCAATACATACCACAATTATATGAACATATATGGGGTTTTTAGTCAAGATAGTAATTAATGTAAAATTACGCAATACTATATAATGTATTTACAATTAGGTTCTTGTAAATAATACCTCTATATGCTTACTTGAAATCAGGTATTCCTAGTCCTAATGTATGTAAAATTCTGTCATCATGCAAAAACTAGGTTCGTTGGACTGAAATACTCTTTTTAGAGGCTCTGACATGTTATCCCTCATTTCCATACAAAATGTTCCAAAAATATCATAAACCAATCACCGAGCTAAGAGTAATTCCACCTATTACCCCACTCATTCATTACCCAACCAACTAAGGCATGTAAGGCCGATTATAATATAATTGAGTCATTCCAAGACCATCTCTAAAGGAAAATGGGTTTTCGACAAGTTCCATGTAAGAAATAATGAAATGGAAAGCCTTTGAATAATTCATGTATTCATCCACACAATATCCCTATGAAATAGTACTATGATACAATGAAAAAATAAATAACTGAAGTGTACACCAAAAATCATACAACCAATTGAAAAGATTCAGAGTAGGTCACTATAGTAAAAATGTAAAGAGAGTAAAATATATTCCAACTAGAAATGCGGAAAAATATTGAAAAAATAATTAAAAATGAAACTGAATAGATTCTAACTAATAATATCCATGTATGACTACCAAACACTTTTATCACTGCAAGGTATATCTATGATAATCATAACCCAATTCCACTAATGTCACAATTGATCTATATTTCATCTTAATCGGGCCTAAAATGTTCATAGAAATTCCATACATGGGTGAGTATATACATACCCAGTGTAACTCATCAAAAAATGATAAATTAAAAGATATAGAATTCACACAATCCCATAATCATGAAGGAATAAAAACCCAAAATACAATCACATTAATAAATCGATGCTTGATAAAATAGGGATCACTACATCTATAGCCCAACTAAGAATAATGAATCATCCTATTATTCCCATGGTCCATCTCTGATCCCCAAAATCATTCACAATAAAAAAATGACCCATTGGGTGGTCCCACAACTCACCTCTATGGTCAAAAATTAAGGGTTCGTAAAACCTAGATGTGGACCGACTCCCCATCTAATTATGAATAAGTGGATTTCACTCCATATATAGATGTCACAAAACCTATATAGTAATGAGGATTGAAACTTTACCTGTATATGGTACATGGGGGGACATTCACCCTAGTGTTACAGGGGGTTAATAACCCCATTAACACACTAATGTCCAATCCTAATTGTTTCCATTGGTAAGTCATCATGAAAATATAATTAATCCATGTAATACCTTTTGTCGTATCTATTATGCCAAAATAATGGAAACAACCATATTCCACATGATTAATACTTTAGATAGGTTACACCTGGAAGAAAATATATATCTGATACAAGGAGATAAAAAAGTTGTAATTCTCATGGAATAGTACAAAACATGTACATTATGTCACATGGTGTGTAACCTTGCATGGACACTTGGGTTTATCCTATATTTCATATGGCTCGGAAAACCCTGTGGAACAATATTTAATGTATATGTAGTACTTGGAAGAGGGTAAAAATCATTATTACTTAATAAAACATTCATTATAATTTTTCTCATTTTAAATCACATACGATCATTTGAGTTTAGTTTTTTTGTAAAAAGTAACATAATACCTTAAAAACGTATAAAACATAAACATTATTCTAATAAAAATTTGTTACTTCTTACTTAGATAATCATTTTTAATTTTAATGCATTAAATATGATAAGTAAACACATAAAATAAAGGAGTGATAATAATCACAAAAAGGGGATAAACAAAGAAAAAACATAGTACGTTTCCAGGAGGGACATTGATTTTTCATGATCATATGATCATGTGGAATATCATAATTGAAATAACATAAATAATAAAATGAAAAGGTGATTAAAATATTATTCTGATACATTCATAAAAATATCATCATATCGCATCGATTGGGAGTTTTAAAACAGATTAATATGTCTTTAATCCATGTTATCTTTACCCAATGTATTTGATATAATCTCTTAACCAAATAAATCTAAAATATATTAGGAGAAACCTACCACTAGTGAACTCCATCACATTACTGAATTCACTAGATAACCATCAGTGTAAACTATTCATATGTATAACTTCATGTGGTCAACATAGATAATAATAGTACATTTTATCAATATCCCATGTAAAATGAGGAAATGATTTCATACAAAATCAATGACTACATAAAAGATTTAATACATGAACTTTTACACATTTCTAATCCATGAAAGTGTATTATGGGTTTCAGGAATATAAATCCATTATTGAATATATTATGTTTAAAAAAGTGAATTACCATAGGTAAATAATAGATTTCTTATTTACCTAATATAAGAATATTTCATGAAAATTGTGAAAAAAAATCATGAAATGAATTTTTTTGAAAGACGATATACAACATGCAATATAGAAAAATAAGAATGAGTGGGAAATGATGGGTGCATTTGGTAAAACAAAATGTTATAAGTAATAGACGATCTAAATAGCATTACCGGGTAAAGTCATTTTCATTTATGTGATTTTGAAAATGGAGAAACATGTATGAAAATGGGAGACGCATATAATCCCCTTATCATAAAGAGAAACATCCTAATTCTCGTAGGGGACAACAATATTGAAAAATAAAATACATCAAGGTTTAATATTTAGTAATATAGGATATTCCATGGATGTTATATGATGAGGTAATATCAAATTGTTAATGGGATAACTAGAATGGGTGGTTTGTATTTATTCTTGATTAGGTGTAGGTTAAAGGTTTTAAATAATAATTATGTTTCCATTAAGGTCACCAAATATTGGGTGTAATTAATTCAGACATTTTAGATTGAAAATTAATTGGGTCCCAAATTTTAGGGTAATCCAATAAATCAGTCGCCCCTATAATTTTATGTCAATTATTAAATAAATATTAACTGAAACTATTTATATATTTGAACAATTATATGGAATTTTTAGTTTTTCCCTTTCAAATTCAACTTAGTTTTTCATCTAAAATAACATTTCAGAAAAAAAAAATTAATCTGTTTGTGGATTATATACTAATATATATAAATTTTTTATTTATATAGTGAATGTTTAGTCAAATAATGAGAGGTGATATGGTATATGATGCATATGCTAATGTCGATATGACTTGATGGGTCCCACCATAATGATTAAGTCCTAAAATTATTACCCATTACTTGATTAGAATTAAATTTTTATAGATTATAGAAGACATAATTCGTATCATTACATCCAACTATAGGAACATATGTTTTGAAATTTAACATTGTAAAAAAACATGTGAAGTTAATGAATCTTGATTCAGTGAATCTATAAGGATATTAATATATTCATCAATGATTCAACCATAACTCCATTGTTTAATATGTTGTAATATGGATGGTGGATGAGAATTATATAGGGGAGAATGTACATATAATTCCACATTCCAGAATTATATCATTAAGGTAATAAAAAACATGGAAATTCGATACACTGGATCTGGATAGTCTGTATAGACTCAATTATTTTCAATAATGACTTGGTCATAACATCTCTAATACATTGGAAAATAATATTAAATATTGAATATTTAAATATTTGACATGGAAAAATCATTCTTAAAGAGAACATAAATAGATGCATCCAATTAATTGACAATTAATATGTAATATTTCACGTGATATAAAAAAAGAATTTTTTATTAATGTCTTCATATTAATGTCATTAATGTAATTCTCAATGATTCCTAATAATTTAAATAGGATTTAATTTATTTATATTTTCATCTAGTGTTTTTTTCTATTATTTATCCTGTACAGAAATTTACAAAATAATATTTATTTATTTAACAAATGTATAAAATATATAGTTTAATATTTTTATAATATATTTATATATATGAACAAAATTTATCATGATAAATTAAATTTTAATTTATAGTACAAACATATAAAATACATTATTAAGTTTAATTATATTATTTATCCAATATATTATATATATTTGATTATAACTGGGTCTTTACTTTCTTCTACCCTTAAATAAATTTCATCCCCATTATTTGAAAACTAGATCCCCCCATATTTGGAAAGTTTTCATCACATTTTTTGTTTCATTAGTTGTTTTAATGAGTCCTTCTATTTCTGTCCATTTTTCCTAAAAAGAAGAGTTTGGAGTAATAAATTTTTCCTATTGGAAATCTTATTAACATTTAATTGATTATTAAATATAGAAATTTTCAAATATCATTCTTTTATGATGTTATACTTACATAATATGAAATGTTTCACATTGTCTTTATATAAATAAAATGGTTTGAATAAGCATGTGTTTAACCAAATAATATCCCCATGGAATTTTAACGTAGGCTTGAAGCAATGAATGTTCTCATGGATTAGTTGTCGATTGAGTCTATCTCAAAACATTTTTCTAAGCTTTTACAACTAGGTACATTATCCACAGATCAACGTACTCTTGTAGTATCAATACAGTGTTGTATTCTCATGGAAAATACATTCTGTATATATCAAAAAATTAACAATATGTCTTTTTAATATTTATACTTATCCCAAAGGGTGATTTAATAAATTTTTAAAATCCTAATTTATATAAATAACTAAACAATCCTTTTATACTAAATAAAGAAAACCACCATTTTGTTTCGTAATAATTTCCTTACATGGTGAAACATTAAATAAAAAATAAGTTCTGGTGAGTTTTATTATCATAAAAATATGAACAAAATACATGAATAACATATAAAACATAAGAATTCTTCTAATACATTTTATTGACTTCTTTCTAGGTTCACACAACGTTACTATTACTACATCTCATATCATGGAGACATACACCAAATAAAGTGTTGGAAGAATAAAAATGTGAATAAAAAAATCAGATTCATAGAAAGTGAGCATGATGCCTTTCAAAAAGTCATGAACAAACATACCAGAGTCATATCATCATTGAGCTAACATGAATAATTACATGAATGTGTGGCCACAACCAAATCACAATATATTTATAAACATATCACCAAATCTCATCATTGGATTCTAAAAATCATGTCACAATGGAATTTGGTCAAGGTATCTTTACCCAGTTCATTGTATGGAATCACCTAACTGGATATTTAAAATATCTCTTAGGTGTATCCTACCACTGGTAAGATCATTCATTGTACCCAATGAACTAAAGCACTAGCACGGTGCACCACTCATATGTTTAACTCATATTTTCCATATACAATAAAAAATAAACACATCATTAATAATACTTTGATGATAATGAATTGGTATCATAAAATACCACCTATTACATAATGATTTCATAATTAAACAATTAGCCTTTTGTAACCGATGAAAAACTGAATGTGGGCTATATTAAATTATATCAAAAATAAATATTTTTTGTTTACAAATTAGTTATTTATTATGGGTAAATAAGAGGTTTTCATATTCATAATATTAGAATATACAATGAAAGGGAGAAAAATCATAAAATTATTTCATCATCATAATGATATAAAACATAGATTTATGAAAAGGCATGATTAAAGTGAATTTTGTTTTCCCATTGCAAAAAAACTCTTTTTAAGTACTTGGATGATCAAAATGGAATGAAAATTTATAGTTTTTTACAATTAAATGACTCAAATAAAGAATTAACATAAATAAAAAAGTGAGAAGAACATAATTAACTTACCTGGTAGAGTGTGCTCCAATATCATGGAGAGGAATACCATAAAATAAAAAAACATCTATATTTATGAGAGATAAATAGAAGAGTGTCATTAGTAAAAATATATTTAGATAAATTTAAATATGGTGTAGGAGAATGGGATATGGGTGTGAGTATTTATAAATTTGTATTTGTGGTGTTAAGGGGTTAAATTATAGTTATTCTCAATTATAGAGTAAAAATTATGGGTGTTATTATTTCCAATATTATGAATGAAAATTATTGTTTTCATGAATAGTTAATGTCTTACATTACATCAATCACCTATAAAATTTTATTTTATTTAGAAAATAAATTTTGATATATAATAAATGTTAATTTTGATATTTTTTTTGAGGAATTATAGTTTTTTCCTTTCAATTGAACTCTAGTATTTGTCTTTAGAAAATTATTTCATCATTTTTTTTATTTTTTTATTAAGTACTAATATGGGTACATATTTAATATATTTAATGAATGGTGGATCCCCATTTTTATGGGAGATAAGATTGCATGTAGTAATGTATGGTGTCGATCTTTTTAGATGGGTCCTAATAGAGAAAGGCAGTAATATAATTTTTTTCCTTTAATTTATTATTCTAAAATTTTAGAAAATGTTTTACTACATAATATGGATCATTTTATCAAACTATTGGACATATGGTTCAAAATTAATGATGGTTAATTTTTTTGTGAATTAAACTCATCCATATCCAACAATTCATCCATGTTATAAATATTGTCTAAATTTTTCAACCATAACGCTACAATATATAGTTTCATAGCAGAAATGTTTTATAGTGGACCCAGAAGATATAAGTGAGAAGTTCTATAGGACACCACATTCCATTTTAAATATATAAGGCATTAAAAACTGAATGTCATTTGTTACACGGAATATATACAATCTATTTGGATAGAATTATTTTCTATAATTATTCTTCAATAAAATATCAATAAATTCAAAGAAAAGATAAAAGTATTTGGATTAAAAGTAATGAAAATGAATGAAAAAATTTCTTAATGAAAAAATATATATATTCATCCATTTTATTTAACATAAATTAAAAATTACACTTATATTAGAATTATATAAAATGTTTCATTAATGGAAAATAAATAACATTATTAATATTATACATGTAATTTAATAAAAAATTATATAAGGTTTATTTTATTTCTATTATCATCTAAATAATTTTGTATTGTAGTATGTATCATATAATATGAATAATAAAATTATATAAATTTTATTAACATATATATAGTATATATTTTAATATACATATAAAATATATATATATTAAAACAAATTTTATCCAAATAAATAAAATATTAATTTTTAGTAAAAAGCTATTAAATTTAGTTCTGCATAAAATTATATTAATTCTCCAATCAATTATATATATTTGGAAACAAAATTAATTCAACATGGCATATATTTGATGACTGACACATGATCGTGTCCTCTAAATCCATACTTGCATACTTCTCCCATGTCCATGTACTATAGAGCCTATGTACACTAAAAATGTCATAGTACTTTGGTCAGGTATGAATATATTGTAATTACCTTGTACTGAAGCCATGAACAGGTAACTAGCATTTTATGTTTCTATTTACCCCATGGGAACACTCCAAGCAACCAGTATCGGGTAACACAATGTGTTTGTATTATAAAAGGTTTGTGATGCATTACTTCACCAAAAACACTTACCACTGTATTTAGGGGACCACATAATGTTTGTTACTAGACTACACACCATGTTAGATGAGATTTTCAGTAATGTGATGAAAACATAACATGCCTTCCTACACTTCCACCAACACATTTTCTATCATGAACCATGTTTACATAATTAGATATATGGTAAACCACACCCAATCTATTACTAGTGGCTATATTCTAGTCAACATGCCCTAAGGTGACTCATCATTTCCCATTTTTCCATTCCAATGCATGGAGAACAAAAATATAGAGGCCAACCCATATCATCAAGAAACTAAACTCATATCACAACACATTCCAGCCATAAATCACCAATATGTATATATTCCATGCAATAACGATTAATTTGGGGGTTTTATCATTCTTTAATGTGACCATAAAATTTCAAACAATGATTATGTGGTGCAATATTGAAGGATGTGGAAAAATGTTGGGAAATTAAAAATAATTAAGTGATACCATAATTGACTGATGTGAACCTATCCAATGACCAAATGTTTTGGATAAAACTAGTTGTTAATAATATGTGCAATACGGACAAATTTTTTAGAATAATAAAAGTAATGGGTTTCATGTGACGATTAAAAAATTAAGAAAATGATTTTAAAATAATGTATATATAAATTAAAATAAAATAGTGAATAAGTCAATGAAATAACATACTCTACCTTGATTTTGGATTGATCATTAGGGAAAAAATGTTCATTATAGATGAAGGATAATATTTGTTTTATTTTTTATTCGTCACACGATTTCACCATGAGATGTTCGTTATTGATCCTCGATTTGGATTTGCCAATGACAATGAAGAAAATTTTATCATATCTCCAATATCATTGTGATATTTCACAATCCTATTGGGTTTTCAAAGAATGTTTCTATGTATAGAGGATTGGGTTGGTTGATAAATTTTTAATATTATGTAAATAATTTTTTTAATTACTTAACTCAACCACCAAGGGAAAAATTCATCCAAATTCATGTTGTTAACCAACACTATATGACATATAAATGACGATATATCTTTTTATATAAAAAATGGAATAATATTTTTCAAATTAGGACCCAAAAATAGAGTAACACATTCATATTCACAATAAATGTTCCAATTATTTAATATATACATAAAATTTTAATTTTTTATCTCAAGGGTCATGTGAGACCCAAACATTATTCCTACTATTAGAGATAATATATATATATATATTCGATGGAATAAACCCACAAATTCGGAGTCCTTATATATGTACCATAACCATAACACTATAACTGGTTCTTTGTGATATAGAATTTGGTTTCTTTATTGAAGTGGCTCATAGATAGGTATAGGTAACTATTTGATAATTGTTAAAAAAATTAGTTATTTTGATATGGAATGTGGGTTTTAATGGGAATTCCTCACCAAAGGGTACAAAGATATGTACTATCTCCATAACATAAATATTGTTCCATTGGAAATAAAATGTTTCTATTTATTTGGTATGACTAATGGATAGATATAGGCATATATAACATCACTATAAATGAAGATCTATTCCATTCTGGTATTGAATTTTGTTTCTTCATATTTCAGCATTACAGATTATTATGGAAATATATAATGTCATCATAACTCCATATTTATTCCATTAGGTTATGGAATATGGCGACTTTATGTGATGAGAATCGTGAAGGGGGGAAATAATATAATGAGGTATCCTATTTTCATCTAGTCTTGAGATCCCTTATTTCAAAATTTTATAAGATCTATTTGATTATTCCAATCAATTTTCCAGGAATATAATATTTTCATAACCGTTTCAAGGATGAGAGGCATGATGATTGATACCTAACTATTTCTAGGATCTTATAATTGACACCACTTGTTTTCCACCTCTTTATTTTTATCCAACATAATATTATAGAAAGTCCCTAATAGGGTGTCAATTGTTTTTTGAACTCAGCTTATTCTAAAGCCTCCCATTATGAGGTTTTTATCATGAATATGTATTTTTACTCTTTTCACAGCCATTTTATGGTCATGATATTAAAAACTATTGGGATATAATTTATTGATGGTTATATTTGGCTGATGGAGGGGGAGCTATATGTATTATTATGCTGAACAACACATTTCATAAATAAGTTTTACCTAATATTATAAAAATATTTGATAGATAAAATTTGGATCTAATCCATACTTGTATAGTTTTATTGTATTTTTAATCGTGGATTCATAAAAAACATGTTCAGAAGAGGACTACATTATATCCAATTATTTAATTCATGACATGAACCCTTTTTAAAAATAACATAAATTAAATTATTCAAAACCCACTGAATGGAAACATATGAATATGTGCGATCATATTTTCAGTATTGTAAAAAAATTATATTTCAATGAGAATATAAAATAACATGAGAATTAGGGTAAAATAATACGCTCTTATTATTTTACAACCATACCTATAATATCATATGTCACAATATATAATCATTGAATAAATCTTGGTAGTCCATGTGATGTGAATCATAACGGAATATAATGCATAATACATAAGAACATATAATTAAAAAATACATAAGATTGTTAAATATATATAACCTTGGAAATCATTTCCTTAGTCAAGGATCACTGCCAACAATATTAGTGTGGATTAGTTTCACTCCCCAATATATTATATCCATATTCATGTTTCACTCCAAACACTATCATTTGGGATTAGGACCCATAATAAAGAAATTTTACCCCCATTGTATTCATTGTCATCTCATGAGATATCCATCTCAAAATAATGCATTGGAAAGGTATGTAATTTTGATACCACTAATAATATAATGAAAATCATACTAATGTACTCCAAAATATAATAGAACATTAATTATAGAATAACCATTATGATGTAAATGGATTTCATAAGAATTTCATCATTTCATCATACTATTACCCTTTAAAAATAAAATCGTTTCATAAAGGGTTCATCCTAACTTATCGTACATTTGGTAAAAAAAACTACATTCGTAGAATCATATATAAATTATCATAATCAACATAATTCAACTAAACAATTATGGTTTATGGTGTTAATTTAGCATAACCCTAATACAGAATATGTAAAATCAAAGGATGATTTTATATATGAAATATTATTTATAAATGTCACTTAGACATTTATGGTGTAAAATTAACCTAAAAATTTAAAATCAAATATATATGATCATAATATTTAATTAAAAATATGGAAAAAATTTATTTAATAATATACATATAAAAAAAAGTACATTTCAAATAATTGAGTAGTCTTCAAGGAATGAAATTATGTTCATTCTATGTATATTGAAACAATGATTACATTCATATTTTGGGTAAAAAGTTAAAAGTTACCAAATTAGAAATTGAAATAATAGTTTCTTTTGAAGTGTTTGATAAAACTTATATCATGGGTAGGAGTAGAATTAAAAAATCAAAGGGAAATATTAAATCATCATAAAAAATTAATAGAAAAAATTGACATGGATGAAACTCAATTTCGACTAAATATATGAATAAAGTTGTATTCCATTGAAATATTATTTCAGTTTTATGAGTATTTAAGGAGATGAAATTATAATAAAAAATTAAATATCTAGAAATAACTATAGGATATGAAAATACATGAGATTATTCAGAGTTATATAATGAAATTTCATTACTAAAAACATAATCCTAAAAAAATCATATGAATACATAAAATCCTTATATATTTATTAATCTCATTATCAAAACTAAATAAATGATAAAAACATAGATGGATTTGTATATTCTTATAATATTCAACATAAAATTTAAAATTAATTAGTCGGAATTATCTACACCATATAAAAGAAAAAATGTTTTGAATATGGAATATGTCTCACAGAAATAAAATTTAGAGAAGAAACCCATAATTTATTTTCAACTTTCTATAAAAGAGTGTTAAATTTATTTATTATACATTTATTTCTTAAAACATTTATATAAAAAATCATTAAAATAATCATTATACCATATATTATATAGTTATAACATTATAAATACCATTTATTAGTAATTATTTGTTAATAGCATCATTTTTACACGTTGAAAATATATTTTCCATTAATGTATCTGTTCGGAAATTATGGTCCTTATATATTGATAATGGTTTCATCTCGAGAAGAATGATAAAAATTATATAAAATTGATATCTATAAATTATGTATATATAGATAGATTAATATGTATATATAAAAGGCAGATATTGATAAAATAATTACATCATTCATGGAGAGGGTGGGTTGTACATATACATGACCATTATTTTCATTTTTTGAAAAATTCTATAAAATAAATGTAAAAAATAATTCAACTATATAGTATTAATATTATATCAATGATATAATATATAATTACTAGAATTATCATTCTTACCATCCATGTAAAAATTTAGCAACAAATGAATCACATATTTTCATGGAGGTGATAGTCCACACATACGCACAAGCAACAATATAATATTCAAATGGATTGAGAGAAGTTGGACAATGATTATTCCAAATTCATTTTTACAATTAATAAATTTATTATAACTGATTAATTATTTTATAATATATTACATATATTTATAATAGTTATAAGATGAAATGGAATATATATTTCTCAGTTAAGAGTTGTACCACATTATTGAAAAACCTCTTTTGGAATACATCGTAAGCCTTGAAGGATTGACTATTGGATAAAAAATTGTACGTGGGAGAATGATATAGTAAATTGTATTGGGTTTTCTTGTCCATGTTAATTTCTTAAAAAATTATGAGTAATTAATTATAGGAGGATCCCAATTATTTGTGTGTTTAGGGGTACTCATGGAATTACACAATGTATTAAAATAATATTGATTAATTGTGCTGTAAAAATAGAAAAAAATAGAAAAAAATATGTTATAAGAATAATCTTAATTTAAGAATATCATAAATTTATTTTTACAATATTTGGATATGTTTTCACCATTATCACTTATTTTTCTCCTTTATTGACCCATATTGACAACAAAAATGATAAAAAATCTATAATTAAGAATAAAAAAATGATAAAATAAAAGAAACATTGACCCGTTAATGGACCCCAATTTTTATTTTAAATTATATCCCGTTAATTTGACTTTTTTCTAATTCTATGAATTAAAATTATTTACCAAAATATAGTTTCTTATAAAATTTCAATACTATCATTTCATGATCTATTCATTCACCTTTAATTTGAAAATAACCAAATAGTAAAAGAATTAAATTATACACCATTAACACATCAATGATTTTCTATATTTATCTCTAAAATCCATGTATTGGAATAATTCATAAAAACTATTATTATATTTCAATATTAATTTTATTAAATTACCTATTTATTGAATAAATACAATAACATCGTTAAGTAAGTGTTCAAGGAATATATTCATTCTAAAAAATGAAAATTTATTTTATTATGATAAAAAAATCAATAGTCATTCAAATAAAAATTTAGTACTGAAAATATCCTCTTTTAATCAATTGGTATAATTATTATAGATATTAATGTCAAGATAATGAAATTTTATTATTATTTCTTTTGTAAAAAAATATATCTGTCATAGTTGATGAAAAATAGAACCAAGTATAAATATTTATGAAACATGGATGATAATGGTCAAACATGAATAATCTAATGGGATAATGGAATGTGTCTGACTAATTTTAAATACTTATCTAATGTATTAACCATTTTCACTATTTTACCCTCATCGACATGACAATTATTTACGAAGGTAATTTTTCCTAATGAGGAAAAATGAGCTTTTTAGGAAATTTGAATCTCCTGATTGCAAATATTGGTCCAATTTTATTATATTCAATCCATATAAGTGGTTGAAATTCATTTTAAAATAATCATGTAAATCAAGACCATAAATATGTTTTATAAAAGAAAAATTATTATAATATAATTTGATTTTTTCTAATATCATTAGAATATAAATAATTAAATGAATGTTAAAAAATTACATTGAATATATAATATAATAATTTCATTCAAATCATTGAGTCGTAGTGGTAACTTTAATTTTTGAAGAAAAAATACATTAATCATGTAAAAATATATTATAAAATATCTCTTTTACATTCTAATGTTTTTTAATTCCATTTTTAATAAATTTAATAACAATGTGATAATTATAAACATGTTTAAGAAATATTTTTTCTAATTTATTTAATATTATTTAAACCCTATAATCCAAAACTTATAGGATAAATGTAATATTAAATAATAATATATCAATATTTATTTCGTAAATAATTCAAAAAAATAAATATAATTTTTTTATAAGTCATTATATCATGAAATTGTTGGGGGTTACAAAAATCATCAGTTAGGGAAACCTATGATTAATATGGTTCTACATCCATCATATAATGGATAGGTACTCACATTTTAATTTCTTTGTTAGTGGTGTAATGGTATCTATTATTTATTGTTGTAAATATTATACCATATGATGGGTTATCTTACACATCAAGGTAATTTTGAAAACAAAATTTAAATAAGGGTTTACTAATAATTTAGACCTCTTAAAAAGTGGGTCATGATTATTATGGTCACTATGATTTTACCAACACAAAATATAGTTAATTGTCACATTATGAGGATTGAAAGAGTTTCATTAATGAAATATTAGATTCTTCTATTTAAAATGTTTATGGTGCATTAATATATAATATATATTTAATTGAATCAAAAATAATGATAAGATTATGGGTGTTTTAAATCATAGATTAGGGTGTTTTAAATCTGGGATGATGAGATAGGACATGTATTCTATTGATTACCATTGACAATTTTTTTATTGATGGGCCCACTATGATGGTTTCACAACTTCTGCCGTTCATGTGATATTCTCCTTTGGATGAGAGATGGCTCTATTTTGAAATTTGATGTATAGTGGTACCAAAAAAATTCTATAAGGACCCAACCCCAATTACCCAGATTCTGTGAATTATTTAATAACATTATAATTATTACAAGAAACAATATTTACAAGGATAAAATAGTTTTTTAGTTTTAGAAAATCATGTACATAAAAATGTTCTACATTTCAACTTAAAAAAATATAGTAGATCCATTAGTAACTCCTATAACTACTATATTAATATGATAAGTCATTCATAATAAACATCCTTGCATACTGGGGATATATAAAATATAAGAATGGTTTGAGCATAGATGCTCAGTAAGGGTAAATTATATGGAAGAATTAATCATAAACATGATCACTAGGCATGAGGAATAACGAAGAATACATACCTTTAAAAATGAACAGAACCATAATATAGAAAGTATAAAAAATGATTAAATAATGCCATAAAACCTAACCATTGATATTACAATATATAAATAATCACAAGGACTATAAATATCGAGTATCCTAAGGATCTAATGGATATTTCCATACATCATAATCAATATGTAATGTCTTGTCCCTAGACCATACATAAAGGTGTAAAACCCCAAACTAGTTTGTCACATGAGACATACTGATGCATCAAAGGGATATAGTCGTCCCCAAAAATAAAATAATATTATTAATTCATTCAAAAAATTAATGGGTATAAGCATAAATGGTATATACATTTATAATGAAACTAATATAATAAATGTAAATAACATTCTATAATCATTAAATATTAACACGGACCATTCAGATAAATATTGTGAATGGTATCAAGATAGAACATTCATAGAAAAACTTATAAGAAAACATTAAATAAAATATTCAAGATTATATCAAAAAATGTTAATTCCAATTATACATAAAAATTAACAAGAGTTTTCAAATATAAGAAAATACTTGTATAAAATCATCGATTAATTCATAAGTTAAAAAATATTTTACTTTAAAAAGAAGTGTTCATTTGGAAAAATATTTTAATGAAACTAGATGTGAATTAATGTAGTTTTTTATAATAAAATGAATGATTTTAAAAATATATTATATGCTAAAAATATATTATATAGTACATTATAAAATAGGTATGAATTCAAGAATTACCTTTGAAACGGGCTTGTTTATCATGAATAATTTTTTAAAGATCATATAAAAATGTTACTGCCCATAAATAACGAAGGAGTTTTATTGGTAATCATATATTAAGCATTAAAATAGAATTTATGAATATTTATTAAGATTAATTAATAATTTTATTTAGGTATTTTGTGTATAATAGTATCCTGAAAGCAAATGGAGGTCCAGGTAGAAAAATCCCTACCTTATATCTGAACGAGTTATGAACCTGACCATAAATTCCTAGATGATGAAATTAAATCCACTAATTAATTAATTAATAAACATATCAACATTTATTTATTAATTATAGTTTCATTTTGTTCATTTATGGAATTATTTATATGTTAAATGGTTGAATCCAATCGATATAGAGTGTCTGTTTCCTTGATTTTATGATCTGTTTGCTTGATTATAACTTATAGAGTTCATTTAAAATTTGTGTAATTCACTATAATTGGAATATCATGTTGTAATTATAGTAAAAAAAATTAAATTGTTATATATACCATTTTGATATGTAATATTAATATGAATCATCATATAATGCATTTAGTGATAATTGTTTAGATTATTACGGTGGTTATTGACCATAAAAAAGTCATTTTCCTTTATCGTTTAGTATTATGTAATAATGTAAAATAAAGAACATAAAAATGGTTATATTATAAATTTTACAATCTATATAAAACATTTAAATGGTTCCATTAATACCTTTTATTAATAATTTTAATAATGAAACTTCGACATCTACAATTGTTGTAAATTATCACCTCTTGGATGATTATTTCTTTTATAAAATAAAAGAGGAAGAGTAAATAGATTGATAATGGTTATAACATTGAAATGATATAATTATTGTATATAGATGATACTTTAGTTATTATGATCAATTGGATAGATGAGTTTAGGATAGAGTAAGAAAAGCAGATAAATTAAAATGAACATAAATAAAAAATGAAGAGGATTTACCTCTTAAAATAATCTCTCTAGGAACCTCATTTAAAGAAATTGTTTTGGAATATTTCAAGGATGAAGTGGTCCTAGACATGGATAGGGAATATGGAAAAATATTTAGGAATTAAATTTAGAATCATTATAACACCCAGAATGATAACGGGTTAAATGACTAAATGATATGACTCATGTCAACATGGTGCACCTTCAATTTCAAGAGCCTACCTGAGTAGAACATCATCGTTATGCATTCCTGGCCTGATGTACTGATCACGATTGGTGACCTTCAGAGAAGTTTACAAGGGTGTGTTGGGGTGAGGAAAAATCACACTAGAAAAGACATGTATTGGACTATGGGGACTGTCATTAGTCATATGACTTGTTCAGGCATGTGGGTGGACCCTTGGGTGGGGACCACGTGTCTGCGGAGCTACTGGTGGTATGTGGAGGGCCAGGACCAGACGACCAGGTTAAGCTGGGGTGTGTGTGCGGTCACCGGGACCTAGTTGTCACATTTTATATTGGAGGTGGTACCCAGCCATATGTATGGTGCACTGCCTGGGTTGATATGTAGGGCCCACACTGAGGATATTGTGTTGAAAAGGGGTGAGGGGGTGATTTTAACACCCTATAATGATAAAGTCATAAATAAATAAATGATATGACTCATTTCATCAATTTGTACTCACTTTTCTAGAGCCTACCATATTAGAACACCATAGTTAAGCGTGTTTGGCCTAGTTTTGTGATCTGGATGGGTGAACTTCTGGGATGTTTCCTAGGGTGTGTGTGAGTGAGGACAAAGCACATTGGAAAGACATGTGTTGGTATGTGTGGACTTTCATTAGTTAGATGACCCGTTCAGGCATGTGGGTGGACCCTTGGTTGGGGAAAATGTGTCTATGGGGAAACTGGTGGTACCTGGTGGGTCAGGACCTGACGACAATGTTAAGGTGGAGTGTATGTGCTACCACCGGGACCTAGTTGTCAAAATATTCATGTCATAGATGATTTAATAGATGAGTTATTGGGATGGGTAACCTTCTAGGATGTTTCCTGGTGTGTGTGTGTGTGAGTGAGGACAAAACACACTGGAAAGGACTTGTGTTTGAATGTGGGGACTTTTATTAGTCAGACGATCCGTCCATGCATGTGGGTGGACCCATGGTTGGGGACCACGTGTCTATGGGGCAACTGGTTGTACCTAGCGGGCCATGACCTGACAACAATGTTAAGGCGGGGTGTTTGTGTTGTCACAGGGACCCGGTTGTCACAATATTCATGTCATTGATGATTGAATAGAAGCATGATCAGGATGGGTGAAATTCTGGGAAGCTTTATAGGGTGTGTTTGATTGAGAACAAAGCACACTGGAAATGACATGTATTGGCATATGGGGACTGTCATTAATCATATGACCCGTTCAGGAATGTGGGTGGACCCTTGGGTGGGGTCCACGTGTCTGTGGGGCAACTGGTGGTACCTGGCTAGCTAGGACCTAACAACAATGTTAAGGCGGGCTATCTGTGCTATCACTGGGACCCGATTGTCAAAATATCCATGTCACAAATGATTGAATAGATGAGGGATTGAGGGGTGGTGTTTATAGTAAAGAAGAGGGGTGGTTTTTTATTATCATATTCATTATTTTATTATTTTGATCTAGAAAAAAAATAGTGGTGATTATACTGACCAAAAACATAATTAAGTTCATTTGAGTTTGAAAAATTACTGATTACATCATTGATGACCCATGAAATAATATATTTTTCATTGAATTTATTTATACTATAAATTAATGTATGTTATTGTTCACTAAAAATTGAGGTATTTTAGGCAAATCTCAAAAATTCACCGAATCTATTTTTCATTTTGTATATTTTATTAAATGTATCTATTTTATAAAAAATAATTCTAAATTTGTTCAATTTAATTTCCTATTAAAACCATAATTTTCTTGAAAAATTTTTATTTCAAATTTAAAACGATTTTATAATACATTTAAAATTTTAATGATGTCTCATAAAATTATCCAAAAAATCATTGGACGAAAAAAATTATTTAGAAATTAATTTTTTTAAAATTAATTTTTTTATTTCATTTTATTAATTAAAAATTAAAATTAAAAGTTTATTACTAATAAAAATACCGACACTTAATTATTGATTTTTAAAATATTCACTCTCATTTATAAGTTGTATAAATTTTATTTATACTTAAATTGGTGAGTTTAATATTCATATGATTCATATTACTAGTAATGAGTGTATACTAATCTACATAAGAGTAATTATACTATTCACCAAAAAACAAATGCTGATCTGATTAGACATTAAATTTCTTACTGATCGAAATTGTTTATGTCTGCTTTTCGAAATTAAAATATCTAAAGTCCAAAAATAATTTTCATTAGATTTGTTATAAAAACAAATTTGTTTCATAAGGACTCTGAGTTTCATGAATTCAACATAATATTTTTTTTACATTCTTGGGGTGCTACATTATTCCACCCTTATAAAAATTTCATCAACTAAATTACAATAATGTTACCTCATAAAAGGGTTTGGGTATTTCTTCATCATATTTTACTCAGGCTCCCTTGTCACCTCTTCAATTTTATTATTTTTATAATATATCTTTACCATCAGAGTCGTTAAATTCCTCATCACATTTTATTTAGTTTCCAAAATTTGAATAGGCTTTTCAAATTATGATCAGTCAGGTTCAAATTCAATACCTTCGGATGTGAGTGCATGTGTTGGGTCTGACGTATACTTTCTCAATAACGGTACATGGAACACATTGTATAATTTAAAAGTAAACTCTGCATTTCCAAACAATAATCCATATATATGATTATCTCTAGTATTTCAAATGGTCCAATGTACCTCATGCTCATTTTCCCTTTCTTTCCTAATCTTAAAACACCCTTCTATGGAGATATTTTCAAGAAAACGTGATCTGCCACTTGAAATTCTAAATCCTTCATATGAATATCATCATATCACTTTATCCTACATTGAGATATTTTGTTATGGGTTTGAGTAGTCTTCACCATTTAAGGTGTTTCCTTTTCATGTTATAGGCCAAAAATCATTCATTCACCAATATCATCTCGACATGTTTGTTTATGAAATCTATTTCTATACAATTATTCATATAATTCCATTTTAATACTAGAATAGAAACTACTGATGTAGTAAAAATAATCCAAATGTAAATATTGATCCCATGTACACTAAAATTCATGTTAATATGATCTCAACATGTCGTTTAATGTTTGGATCATTCATTCTAAATTCCCATCGATTTGAGTGTGATAAGAAGTATTCAATAGATGCCCTCTATACAATTCTTTTTGGTGAATTTTCTATAATTTAGATGTGAGTCATGGATCTAGATTAGACATAATTGAGATAGGTGTTCCATGTAGACTCACAACATCATTTATATATAGTCATGCAATGCACTCCAGTGGAAAATAATCCCTTCTAGCGATAAAATGTGAATATTTCATAATTCTAACAACAAATAACCATATTTCTTCATTTATTTATTTTGATTTGTGAAATCCTGTTAAAAATTAATGGTGATGTCATCCCCTTTCCATTTATGAATAAGAATAGGTAGTATTACCCCTCTATGTTGTTGTTGTATGGAATTCACTTGTTAACAGAACTAATCATAATGATACATAATCAGAAACTCCTCAATTCATCTTTTACCAGTAGAAATGTTCCATCAAATCTCTATACATATTTTTGCTACCAGTTAATATAGAGAAATTTGAGCTATGGTAAGCATCCTATAACTTTTTTCTCAGCTCGGGTATAGAGCGAACACATAGAATCTTCACAAATAATAGAATTCCATCCTCAGACAAAAATTCATCCAACTTCTCAACATTCACACGTCAAACATTCATTTAAATATTATCATCATTAGGCTAAGAAAATTTAATTCCATCAAATAAATATGGTTTGTAAATAAATTTTAAAATAACTGATGTTTCACATTTTTTTATAATTCTCATATCCTTATTTACTTGATGAAGGAATTCATGATCCCTTTAAATCCTAATTTTCATTAAACACCACTATCCTCCTCAAGGAATTAGCTTCCTTATATACCTTTTATGGGTGGTAGTGTATGGATAAATCATAATCCTGGAGTAGCTTGAGCTATCTAATTTTACTCATGTTGAGTTCTTTCTATGATAGTAAATATTTCATGCTCTTGTGATCCATATATATCTCACATCATTCACCATAGAGACCATGTCTCCATATCTTCGGAGTAATGATTAAATATTCAAACACAAGTTCATGAGTTTTATAGCTTTGTTCATGAATTTTTAACTTCCTTTATTCATAGGAAATATATCAATAAATTTTCAGAATGACATGAAAAAGTCCTTGTGTTGATTCATCACTATAAATAACAAATATACCATTTCCCAATGCTAAAGTTAGGATCAATGAATTAACTAATATTCTATTAATTTATTCAAAATAGTCTATAAATTATTTATTCATTATGATACAAACCCCTTTATGATTATGCATGGTCAATGGGTTATCTAAACAGTTAATGTTCAGAACAAAACGCCGATAATGTCCTCTTAAACCAACAAAACTATGTACCTCGGTTCTGTTCATTGGTGTATGACATTCATGAACTGACTTTTTCATCAAAATATACACTACAATTAAATCCTTATAGGCAATATAACATAGAAAATAATGTACATGAATCCAGAATACATGATGACTTAACTTCCCATACAATTCAATTCCTCTAAGATTCATCAGAATAATGTAAAATTGATTCTCATGATTTTCATCAATTTCATAGTATACCATGATATCATTAATAAATTCCACAACAAGGTCATCAATATAATACATGGAAAACTCTATTCATTAGATACATATAAATATAGGGTTAATTAGTCAGTCTATAAGGCATTATTATAAAATCATAATTCCCATACCTGGTTTGAAATGTGGTTTTTTTAATATCTTACTTCTTCACACACAACTGATGATATCCATATCAAAGGATAATCTAAAAAATATAGGGTCACTTGAATTTTATAAAATAAATCATCAATTTTAGGGAGATTAAATTTGTTCTTTATCATAATATCTTTGATCTCTTTATATTCAATGCATAGTCTAATAGATCCATCCTTCTTAACGAAATGAATAGGGGATCCCTATAGGGAAACAAGATGGAATATAAATTTGTTTCTTCTGGTTGTTTAATCAGCTTTACTAACACCCAAATGGCTATTATATAAGGAATATTTGATATAGGTCTTTAACTTGGAAATAATTCAATAGTGAACTCAACATCTCACTATGTATGATACCATGGTAAATCCTCTGGAAACAAATCATTGTATTCTTTTACAATAGATACAACCTATGTTTGATGATTCATTTTTTAATGACCCAAAAATTCATTAATGAAAATTCCACTTGATCTATTTAAATGTTATACCATCTGTATAAAAAAACCTATTCACTTCCTTGGTTTTATGTTTTGGGATTTAGAAATACCACTAAGAATTGTGACCATTGCTAATACAACCATTGAATAGTGATCAGATGATTATTATATATAGGGCTTTAACAAATCCAATTTACTCCGAAAAAGGATGTGATGGCCTCATATAGTAGGCATGCCCCGTATTAAGCTCATATATTAGAGCACATAAAGGATGTGGTGTCATTGGTAATTGCCCTCGACCAAGCCCAAGACGAGCTTCAATATGTTATGCTTGAGAGAAACTGCCTAGAAGATAAATGGAAGTTGATAGAGATTACAACACGAGCAAAGTTATCCCTGCCACCCCAAGAGTCTATAACCATCACAAACCTTACCATTAAGTATTATGAGACTGTTATAAGGGGTTATATAACAAGACCATAGCATTATGAATATGTGTATTTTTTGTATAAAAAAATTATATACATTCATTTTGTTATTGTTAGATTGAAATTGTTTTTAAAACACAAACAATATTTATAGTTAATATTCAATTAAGAAATACATTTTGATAAATTAATGGATTTTTGAATTAAATATTATTTTAATGAAATATTATTACTAAAATAATTTTTATTTAATATAAATGATCATATAATTTTTATGAACGCAGTTTTGATTTTTATTAAGGTTTGAAAGCTATTTTTATCAAAACCCATGAATTTTTTATAAATGTAGGTTTTTATTTTAGATGTTAAAATTCACCTATTTAGAAAAATAAATAGATATAAAGGAATATATTTTAAATCAGGAAGTTGAATTTATCCAATAATGAATTTTTCATAATTTTCTGAGACAGTTGAATTTTTGGAAGAAAAGTATGTACTATTTAAATTGGTAATGTGTTTTATGACATCATAATGACCCAATAATGATCTAATAAAATACTATTAACATTATGTTCGGACAATATATGTTTTACCATTATAATAATGTGATTTATGGTTTGTTTTATTTATTTTACAAAACTTTAGTGGACCCTCCTAGAGTTATAAAACATTTTCACCTTTTAAATGAATTTCTTTATTAGTGTGACTCTCTTCTTCATAAAAAACCCTATTATTTTAAAGAGATAATCTATTGGAATTATAAAATATACATTTCAAATCCCCTTTGGAAAAATCCATGGGAAAAACCATGGTCTGGTTTTTGATTTTGATTATCTTAATGTGTGGTGTCCCAAACCTAAATAATAAAGAATTACCTCTTCTTTCCTATGTAAACCCATAGAATCTTCAACATTCTATTCACTCAATGCGTTTGGAGTTAGTCCATCCTCTTCCATCATATCTCTAGAATCATACCAAGGCTCCCCAAGCTTCTAATAAGCCACTCTCAAGACTCTCCCAACCCATTGGGATCACACATCTTAGTAAGGGATTCCTTCTTTTCTTATTTTATCCATGTTTCTTAACATTGTTATGCCTTTTTTTCAATTAATATTATTGGGTTATGATTTTTCATGTCCCCCATACTTTAATCATTATGTTTTAAATTATTATAGACCTATTTCTGTCTCATTAATTATTTCCTTGTATACATATTACCATGCCGAAATTCTGTAAGGAAATTCTCTCTTCTCAATTATATTAAAGTAATTGTTTTGTATTGTGAATCTAATTTCCATTACATTTGTTGGGAAATATATCTATATGAACCCCTTAATTTAAATTTCATGTACATATTATGGGGCACACTTTTCTTTATCATCAACCATTTTTTTATGAATTCTTATTCTGCTCCATTATGCTGCCAAAATTGCACCGTGTTTTTTCCATGAAAAAGTCTTTGTGTTGTGAATACCATTCTCATTTCTCTATCAAGGGTATTCACCTTAATGAACAATTAAATATTGATTAAATAGATTTATGTATTAATTACGCATTCCTTTATCAGGGAATAGATGATGATGTTTTATGAATCCATGTTGTATGATCCTTGGGACACACTTATGCATGAAATTAAATGATTAAGAAGGTTTCACCCTGATAGCACTCCAATGCATTGGGTAACGATTAATGTCATGATACATTAAGTGAAATGAGGTTTCACTCATGATAACTCAATTCAAATGAGGATTCACTCATGCAAATTCATGTTCACTGAGGTTTTTACTCATGCTCCATGTGCAATGAGCCTTGGATCATGCTAATACCATGATAAGTGTTGTGGCCACATTTCAATGTTATAATAATCATAATATATCATGCCTTTATGTTCATGTTTTTATAATGCTCCATTGATATTCATGTTTCCTAAAATGTTTTTTACTCTTCATGTTATATATTTTTTACTCCCCTACTAGTCTTTATAGAGCACTCTTTTCTTATGCATGTCCTCAGGTTATCCCATGCAATGCTAAGAACAAAGGAATGTAGTGGTCATGTAAAGGAAGTTTTCAATAATTATGTTTTGTGTTTTACATTCTAAGTTGTTATTTAATTATTTTAATCCTAGAAGACAATATAAAACCAATATTTTATGTTATATCAATTTAATTTTATGGGATAAGTCATGTTTAAGTGTTTATTAAAAAGTAGGGTTGTAATAGTTGGTATTAGAGGATAGGTTTAGTCATTTTTTTTGGTTTAGGATTAGTAAACCCTATTGAATTACTTAGGGATAAGACTATTTATAATAAAAAAAACCCTAAAATTTGCTGAGTATTGCGTAAGTTGTTTATCAATAAAATACATTTGTGTCTGGATATGAGCAGGTAGAGGCGGCTCTAGCACAAATGTACCTAGGAGTGAAAACACCGACAAGGAGTTTATGGCTTGACCTAGGGTATCCTGGTACAAGACAATGGGTCATGCTACACTCATGGTTATGACACTACTTGGGGTTGTTCATTGGTAAATTCCAAAGCATAGTATGATACATTTTTAAGGGAATTAAAAAATTCCTTTAAGAATATATGGTAGAAAGTAGATCAATGATAACATAGATTGATGCCTATAGATTCATAAGTTAAGGAAATAAAAGATAATTATATGTCACCTGTTTTTTCTTTGTATTTCCCTTTATGTGTTACCCAATACATTCCTTTTATTAAATCTAATTGCCAGTAATAATAGAACTCGGGCTAAGAACCGATGCAAAGATAAATCCGATGAATGTTCTAAGGAGATTCCCAATCTGATTGGAGTAGAAATCGCAAACAATGTCATGATACTCTCCCAGTTAACTAAATATTTGAATAGAAACATGGTTCAAGAGGATCGGTGACCCCCCCCCCCCCCCATTAAATTACAATTCTCTATCGAGAGATTTATGAGACATATGCCTCATACATTTGGTGGATCATTTGATCCCTCAATATACGAACAATAAATCATCTCCTTTGAAAAGATATTCTACATCCTTCCATGTTCCAAACAATAGAAGGTTATTTTTGTTGCTTATCTATTGATGGGTGAAGCTGATTAATGGAGGACAGTGATTAAAAATACGAAGCCCGAGGAGGAGATCGAGGCATTAGAATGGAAGGATTTCTGAAAAATAAATTTCAATAAATATTTTCCTCGCACCCTCCGGCTTAATATGGAAAGGGACATTCCTTTCCCTCAAAGAAAAAAGAAGACTAATCCATTAGAGCATATGAGTAAAACATCAAAAGGTTTGTATGATATGATTTTGTCTTTGTTGGTACCCTCGTATGCAAGAATTATTGCTTCTTTGGTTCTATGAAACTTAACCAACGAAAATACCTAGAGATCTGTGACATCGACCTCTATAAGGAAATTGACTAATGTTACCTCATTTTCGAAATAGAGATCATCAAATTTATGGGGTATCATTGGGATAAGAAGTGTTAGGTAGACTTCAATTCTGGAAGTCTGATGGATATATCCAACATAGTTAAGAAATCCCAGCACCCTACTTTCCAAAAGTATTGAAAGAAGCAACCCGTAAATTCATTGAAGGGGATAAGAAAATGTATTAGGTGTGGAAGGGAAGGTCACCTAGCCGCGAACATCCCACAAAAAAACACATGGCTGGGAAAGAGGATAGAAACACTCTGTTCGACTATCACCATTTTTTTATTTCTTCGACATCAATAAACCATGGCACCTTTCCAATCAGTACCCTAATCCAAGGGTTTTCGGAGGCAAACAAAAACATCCAAGGCAGAAAGGGAGAGATTTTTCCATCACTACTTCCACAATGAACCCCGAAAAGTAAGTCGTGATAGGTAAGAAAGTTATTCATTCATCAATAGTGATCATATTTCTTGATTCTGCTTCTACGAATTCTTTTATAACCAAAAAAGTTTAGTAGAATAGTCTAAGCACCACCACAAATCATGGATGTAAATATGTCACTGAGTACGGAAAATGGGGAAATCATTGCATCCCATGAATATAAATCCTCCCATATCATAATAAGTGGATTAAACTTCCTGGAGAGCCTCATCATACTTTATATAGTGGAATATGATGCAATTCATGGAATGGATTGTATTTCCTTCTATAGATCCAACATAAAATGTCGTTAGAGGTAAATCTCTCTCCATGTAGGGAATTGACCCCCGATTCTATACAAGTGCAATGAGGAAGATGGATCTTATTATGCACCATTATCTGAATAGTTGATATTACTGCCTTATGAGCACACGTATTTGTCTTAGATGATTGATTCTAAAGAGGAAACCATCTTAGAAGACAAGCCTATTGTGAGAGAATTTGATAAAGTGTTTCTGGAGTGATTTCATGGACTTCCTCCTAGAAGAGATGTTGAATTCACAATTGACCTAATACCTGGGGCATTGCACATATCCAAGACTCCATATAGAATTGTGGTTGTGGAGCTTGAGGAGCTGAGAAAAAACATCAAGAGAATCTGGATAAAGGGTTTATAAGTGCTTCAACATGGGGTGTACAAGTCCTCTTCATCAAGAAGAAGGATGGTTTAATGCACCCTTGCATTGATTATTGTGAGCTTAATAAAATCATGATAAAGAAAAGGTATCCTCTGTCCCAAATTGATTACTTGTTTGATCTGCTAAGGGGAGAACAATACTTTTCCAATGTGGATTTGCAGTCAGGATATTATCAAGTAATAGTGAAGAAGGAAGATATCCTCCAGAAATCATTTCCTACACGATATGGGTACTATGAAATCACAGTAATGCCTTTAGGAATCACCAATTCTCCAACAAACATAATGGACATAATGAATAGAGTCATTAGAGATGACATTGACAAATGTTTGGTAGTCTTTGTAGAAGATATTCTAATATACTCAAAAACCAAGGAGCACCATGTCAATCATCTACGCATTGTACTAGAGACCTTGAAAAAGGAGAAGCTCTATGAAATCTATAGAAAGTTTGAGTTCTGGTTAAAGGAGCTATCATTCTTGGGCCATATCATCACAAGCAATGTGATATCTGTGGATCCCTCCATGAAAATTTCAATTGAGGGATGGATGAGTTCAACATTGGTGAAAGATATCTGTAGCTTCTTGGGGTTAGCCAGATATTATTGTCAATTTGTAAAAAAAATCTCGTGATTGTCTAACCCTCTTACCAATATAACTTGGAATAAAATCAAGTTTTCATCAAGTGCTGAATGTAAAGAATGCTTTAATGAATTTAAAAAGAGTCTTATCATTGCGCCTGTTCTCACATTATCCACAAGTGGAGAAATTGTTGTTATATTTAGTGATGGTATGAATAAGGTCATGGGTTGTGTGTTGATTCTGAATGACAAATTCATTGCCTATGCTTCAAGGAAATTGAATCTTCATGAGAAGAACTATCCAACAAATGATCTAGAGTTGGCTGTAGTGATCTTCCTTTTAAAAATTTGTCTACATTACCACTTTGGGGAGAAATTTGAAATATATAAGGAAAAAATAATCCTCAAATATATATTCACAAAAAAATAGTTGAATAAGAACCAACGAAGATGGTTAGAGTTGATCAAAAATTATGACACGCCAATCCATTACCACCCTGGGAAAGAGGACTGGGTGGAATATTATCTAAGTAGAAATGACCCAAAAATTCTATCATTGATGAGAATTGGTCAAGATCCAATCCACTTAGATTTAATGAAGATGGACATGGGAATCATAAATATGGGAACATCATAAATCCTTCAACAAATGATTTCTAGACCATCATCTATTGTAACGGTTAAAGGATGCTCGAAATTATGATGTGGGGATAGATAAGAAAGTTGAAACTGTCAAAAAATGGAAATACTTGGAGTTCAATATTAATGAGAAAGGAATTGTGATATTTGGTAATAGAATTTTCATTGCATCATGTTCGGAGAATAAGAGGGATCTTCTGGATGATTCACATAGTTAAAATTTCATCATCCACACTGGAAACTAAAAGATGTATCAAGATATAAAAGAGAATTATTGGTGGGATAACATGAAGAAAGAGATCATTGAATATACAAAAATGTTCCTGGTATGTCATCAGGTTATGGCTGAGAGGCAGAAGTCTAAGGGGTTGATTCCACCATTACCCATACTAGCATGGAAATGGGAGAACATCACCGTGAACATTGTCACCAGACTTCCAATGACATCCAAAGGAAGCAATCAAATCTTGGTTGTTTTGGAATGTCTTACAATGATTGGAAACTTCATTGCAATTAAAGAGGATTTCTTATTGGATCAACATGAATGGATTTACTTCAAAGAATAGGTAAGGCTAAATGGAGTACCATTATCGATTTTATCTGATCTTGAAATAAGATTCAACTCGATGTTTTGGAAAAGACTCCACCCTGCTCTAAGAACTGAACTGAACTTATGTATGGATTATCATCCTCAAACTGATGGCCAATCCAATAGAACTATTCAGATACTGGAAGATATATTATGATTAACTTATATGGAATTCGAAAGTGAATGGGGACAACATCTTCTACTTTTTTACTTCTCCTAAAATAACAATATCCACTCTAGCATCCAAATGGAACTATATGAAGACATTTATGGTAAAAGGTGTTGGACACTCGCATGTTGGGATGAAGTCGGTGAGTGTTAGTTGCTATGACCAGAAATGGTCAAAGAAATGGTGGAGAAGGTGAAAACAATTCAGCTACATATCAAGGGATTCCAAAGTCGAGATAAGAATTTTGAAGATAACCTTTTACGAGGCCTTGAGTTGAAATATGGAAACATAGTATTTTTACTCATATCTCTATGGAAGAAGTTCATGAGGTTTGGATAGAATGGGATGTTAAATCCTAGGTAAATCGCCCCTTCGAGATTCCTGATCGAGTCGGTGTTGTGTCCAATCAACTAGCACTTTCACCTACCATGGACAAAGTACATGATGTCTTTCATGTATCCCTATAAAGAAAGTACATTATAGACACTTCACATTTAATCTCTTCAGAGGTTGTATAGTTAGAGGATGATATTTCATAAGAGAAGAAACCAGTGAAGATCTTATATTTTTTAGAAAATGGTCTACAAAATAAGACAATGCCCCTCGTCTAGGTGTTGTCGTGAAACAACAAGCATGATGAAGTAGTGTGGGAATCAGTTGAAGTGATGATGAAAAGTTATCCATATCTGTTTTAGTGTGGGAACCGAAAATTCCAAGGGTAAAAAATCTTGTGGTGGAATATTGTAACAACCCAAACATTAATTAATGAAAATTCATAATCATCTATTTAAATATAATTCTATATGTATATAAGAATTTACGCACTTACTTAGTATTATGTTTTTGGATTTTAAAACAACGTCATTAATTTTTACCATTGCAAAAATAGAAATTTAACAGTGATCACAAGATTATTATAAATATAGAGCTTTAACAAATCCAATTTACTCAGAAAAAGGAAGTGATGGCCTCGTCCAGTAGGCTTTCCCCATATGAATCCCATTTATCAGAACTCGGAATAGAGGTGGAATCATTGTGCTTTTCCCTCGACCATGCCCAGTTCGAGAATCAACATGTTAATATCACATGGAATCTCATACAAGAAAATAGGATGTCGATAGATATTACCACACAAGCAATGTTATCTGAGCCACCCCAATAGTCTGCAACCATCGACCACATTACCCCTTAGTCTTATGTGGGTGTTATAAGGGTTTCATAACAAGACCATAGCATTATGACTATGTGTATTATTTTTGTACAGATCAAATAATATACATTTATTCTAATATTATTACATTGTAAACTTCTTTTAAGGCATAAATAATATTTTTAGTTAATATTCAATTAAGAAATCTATTTTTATGAATTAATGGATTTTTGAATTAAATAATTTTTTAATGAAATATTAATACTAAATTAATTTTTATTAAATATTAATGATTATATAATTTCTTTGAACACAATTGTAATTTATATTAAGGATTGAAAGATATTTTTATCAAAAACAATGAATTTCAAATAAATTTCAAGTATTATTTTAAAAGTAAAAATTCACATATTAAGAAAATTAATTATATAAAATTAATATTATTTTTGGAATCAGGACAACGATATTATCCAAGGGTGAATTTTTCCAAATTTTCTGATACAATCAATTTTTTTGGGTAAAAATTATGTACCATATAAATATGTAATGTGTTTTATGACATCATAATTACCCAATAGTGATATAATAAAATAATATAAATATTATGTTCGGAAAATATAAGTATTTCCATTAAAATAATGGGATTTTAGGTGTGTTTTCTTTATTTTACAAAACATTTGTTGACCCATAAACAATTATAAAACATTTTCACTATTTAAATGAATTTCCTTGAGTGTGTAAATCACCTCCATATAAGAAACTGTGTTATTTTAAGATGTTCATCCATTGGTCGTATAAAATATTTTTTTCCACTCCCCTTTGGAAGAAACCAAGGCCAAAAACCATTGGCTGGTTTGTGGTTTTTATTATTTTAATGTGTGGTGTCCCAAACCTAAATAATAAATAATTCCATCTCATTTCCTATATAAACGGACCCAATCTCCCACTTCCTCTTCACTCAATGCCATTGCATATTGTCCAACCTCAGCCCTCCTCTCTCTAAAATCTCCCAAAGCACCACAAGATCCCAATAATACTCTCTCAAGCCTCTTCCAAGCCTTTGGGATCACACATCCAAGTAAGGGATTCATTCCTTTATTATTTTATCCATGTTTCATAATATGGTTATTCCTTTTTTTCATTTACAAATGATGGGGTATGATTTAGATCCTCCTCCATACTTCCCTCTTTATGTTTGAAATGATGAGAGACCTTTTTATCTAAAATAAATTACTTTCATGTACACCTGTAACCATGCTGAAATTCGGAAAAGAAATTCTCTCTTATCATTAACATTCTAGAAATTGTTTTGTATTAGGAATCTAATTTCCATTACATTTGTTGGTAAATATCTCAATATGACCCATTTACTGTCCATTTCAATTACATAATATTAGAAAAATATTTCTCTCTCATCAACCATTTTTTATGAATTCTTATGTCATGCCGATATGCTTCTGAAAGTGCACCGCGATTTTCATGCCAAAGTCACTGTGTAGTGAATACGATGCCCATTTCCCAATCAAGGGTATTCACCTTTATGAACATTTAGTTATTTATCAAAGAGATTTATGTCTGAATTCCACATTCCATAATTATGGAATAAATGATGATGTTTTATGAATCCATGATATGTGATCTATGTGGCACAATTACACATGAAATGAAATGATTAATAAGGTTATGCCCTGATAGCACTCAAATGCATTGGGTAAATATTAGTATCATGATAAATCAATTGAAATGAAGGTTTAATAATTCTAATTGAAGTTAAAATATGATTTAATCATTCTAATTCAAGTTCCATGTGGGTTTTAATCATGCTCCATGTGCAATGAGCCTTGGCTCATGCTAATACCATATAAAGTGTTGTTTCCACATTTCTATGTTAGGATAATCATGCTATATAATGCATTTATGTTCATATTTCTCTTATTCTACATTGATATTCATATTTCATAACATGTTTTTTAGGGTTCATGTTTTAACGTTTTTTAATCCCTTATCTGGATTTATAGATAACCCTTTTCAAATGCATGTCATCAGGTTATCCCATGTAATTCTTAGTACAAAAGAATGTAGAGGTCATGTAATGGATGTTTTCAATAAATATTTAGTGTGTTTTACATTTTATGTTGTTATTTATTGTTCTTAATCCCTAAAAACGCTAGAACTCTCAATCATCTATGTTGTATCAAGTGACATTTATGTAATAGATATGTTGAAGTGTGTATTAAAATGTAAGGTTGGTATACCTTTCCTCACTCATAGATATTTATTTCTCATCCTCCTGAATAATTTCATTCAGTAGATCTATTAGGGGTGGTTCAATTTAAGAATTAGGTTATTGTGTTTATACTCTAAAGATATGGGATTCTATATCATTATTAAAAATTGTAACCTCATTTTTCATGAAATAAATATTCACATAATATTTTGAAATTCAATACATACATAGGATTATATCAAATTCAATTATAGGTTTTATATCAATATAATAAAATAAACCAGTTTTATGTGCCATCATGGGGATTTATTGACACATATTTGTTTCTATGATACATCTTATAGGAGTTTTGAATAGTAACTCCTTTATTAAATCAAATCAGAAATTTTAAATTTTTTTAGAAAACTGGAAAGATATAAAATAGTGAAATAATCCTAAATAAAATAATTAATTGTATATGTTTGTGTAAATGATTAATGTACCTAGCATCAAATCCTCAGTATCATCAACCATAGTTATTAAGATCTCTTATTCTTTTCCTTGTTCCCTTGGCCTTCTCTAGGGAATTTGTTTTTTAAAGTATAGGAAAATAATTTCCATAATATACCAAATCATTGAAATTGAGAAATTAAAATTGGTGGATTATTTCATTCCTATACAAATATAGAATTCATGGCCTTTTCCTCCGCACAAGTAACAAAAATTCATAACCTTAAAGAATGTACTAGCGTGTTTCTTCCCATAATTATCATTAGATGTAAAAGAAATTCCTCCTTAATACTCTTTTACTTATATCAATTTCAATAGTGTTCAACATCCCCCTTATTCTCTTGCATTCCCATATATTCACAAGTCTTATAGATTTCATTTTCTATCTTGATATCATGTGAGAGTATATCTTTATGTGAGAGAAAATTTAGAAGACTAGTAAACTTTGGAGGAATGTTTCTAATCCATAAAGTAATAGATCAATATAGATCCTTGGAATATGTATATATTCCATGAAATTACATACAATCCTTGTGAATCATGCTTCATACGTGGAAAGAATCTCATCATCTTTTGTTCTGAGATTCTGAAACATCCTTTCTATATCCACTCATTGTTAACAAGGAATAGTTTTTCCAAAGAAGGCTTTTTTAAAATCCATTTTTTAATATTTTTCATTCCCTTAGTACTATTTGGTGTTTTAAATTAGTGGCCACTACTTATAATGTAACACCCCAAGCGTCCATGGTATGCTTCTCTTTGAATAATACAATAGCGTGTGTTGTATGCTGCTTCGAGTTCTAACACACCACAACCCAGCAAACTAGCAATTATGAATAGTAATACCTACTTTTTGAAATCATATACATTTTATCATTTAAAATTGACTTCATTTTTGGATTCGTAATATCGAAATTATCCTAGGATGAATTATTTTTATTTTTCTGAGAACATCCAATTTCTTTTATGAACAATGAAAAATACTAAATTTTAATTAAAAACAACTTTTTTAATAAAAATGATTTATAGTGTTAAATTATACTATTGAGTGGTTTTAAAGTATAATTTATAATAAATTTTTACAATTTAATATAATATTGCTCATTGGACGTAATTTCACATTTAAAATAGACATAAACAAGTGCCAATCTTTTGATATTTATTATTTCTCAAAAACGCGCTTTGTGTTTTAACAACGGGAATTAATTTTAAATTAATTTCTGCCACTTCTGTGATTTGAATTTATAAAAATGGATTTTATGTTTAGAATTATGAGGTCCAAATTGTGTAAATTGGTCACTTTTATTTTTATACATTTTGAATAATTACTTCGGTAAATTTTGTATTTTCCATGGTTAAAGGGTAAATCCGGTAAATAAGGGTAAAAAATAATATTATAATAATATTAAATTACCCTAACACATTCCCTAAACCTACTCGAAGATTAATTTTCAACCATGGGCATCCTTGGGTCGATTTTGGGACCCCATTGAGCCACTTGTAAGTGATAATGACACTTTATATTAATTAAGTTAAAGTAGATACAAAAATGACATAAGCATATCTCTTTTAGAAAAACAATATTTACATAGGGTTATATATGTTATATTTTTTACTATAAATATTAATTATAAATATATAACGATTTACTACTTAATTGGATTTTATATTTAATTTTTAAACTTTTAATAGTTAAATTTATTTTTGACACAATAATGATACAGTATTTTCCTTATTAATGAAAGAATCAAATTATTGGTATTATAAATGTTAAACTAAATATAATTTGAAAGTTTTGATGACATCCACAAATTTTATTGGTTAATATGACATTTTATTATTATTTAAATGAAATTGTCTCGAATTAATAATGTATATAAGACTTTAACAAAAATCATTTATTAAATAGTGTCAAAATTGACATATAGGAGTTTTTAAAACAAATATTATATAATTATTTGATATTATATTCTTAATAATATACGGTTCATCCAGAATACTTATATAATGATATATTTATCATTAATGGACCACTTGGGGGTCTCTAGTATGTATATAGTATGTTTATTAACTATATATCATAGAAATAGAATAATACATGGTAAATGTCAAACAATTTAACTAAGAGTTAAATCAAAAAAATAAAGTTATTATAGAGACCCAAACCTTTCTAAAACGTATTTGTTGAGTGGTTTTATACCTATACCCACCTTAAACTTTAAATAATTCACTTTGGAGCTATTAGAAAACTAATATGAATTTATTATAAAATAATATTTTTAGCTTTTCCTATAGTTCCCCTCACCCCTCTTATAAAATGGCACTCCCCATTATCAATAATTCACACCTTTAAAGCCTTTTGGATCGGCCAAAACCTACCCAAATATTCTCTAAACTTCCCTCAATTCAACCTATAGGAATTATTTTGACCATAAATCCAACCTAAGGAGAAATTTTATCAAATCAAAAGGAAGAACCTGAAGAAGAGGTAATGTTTTCACCTCCCTTTTTCAAGTTCCATTCTTCTCCCACTTCTTATTTCTTTGTTATTTCCATTATAAAATAATAAATCCAGTATCTTCTATATACTGTTATGTTATTATAATTATGATACAACCATATTCATAATTTTATTCATCCTTTGAATGACATGTCTCCATATGTGCATACGTACGGCTTACCGTCTCAACGTCGTTGTGTAATTGTTATTCAAAACATTATTATTTGGATGGGTTTGATAATGATGTTTAATTGTAGTAAATAATATATATAAAATTATAATTATTATTTATATATGATATAACATCCAATTATATACGATTTTAATATCAAAATAATTGTATTGTCGCTCGAGCGTACGTATGGACTACCGTCTCCAAGAATGCGATGAGATTCATTCCCCATCATATCCATTCAAGAATAATTTTCATTTGATGATTAAAAATAATGTTTAAGGACTTTATATCATTCTTGGTTATGAATAAGACACAACCTATGGATAAAAAACATGGCTTATGTAAAAAAACATATAAAAGAAAATGAGTAAGTGAACACCCAAAATGACGATAATACTAAAATATTATTAACAAAGAAATATTAAAAGATCATATATGATATCATATTTATGTATATAATTCTTTTATAATTTAATGACAATGATTTAACTATTATACTAGAGGTTAACCTACCCTCCTCCAATGAAAATTACAAGGTAAGGGTTTATTTTACAATCTCTTCATTATCCGAGGTTGTTTATACGTAATTATCTACTAGGACCTCTTTAGCATCCACATCCATGTTACTTAAAAATGTATTTCAAATAATTCCTAATATATTACATAATATAGGTAAAATTCATTTATACCCATGTTTGACTTTTTATAAGAAGTTTATAAAGGAATCTTTGTGTCGTTTTCCAAACAAGGTCCTTTTTAACCTTTTCGACAGAATTAAGGTAAGAATGTTTTTTCAACTTATACGACGGGTGCGGCTATTTTCCGCCATTATAAAATCTTTGAAGCTCTCCTTACAAGATTATAAGGATAATTTCAAAGTAATTTTTTTATTTAATAATATTTTTAATTTTAAATTATTACAAAAAAATAGATATTTCTCTCAAATTGTTTTGATTTCATCTTTGTCAACATCCTTTGATAGATTTTACGCTTATTTGAAGTTGATTTATTATGACACAAAACTTTCATATAGTATTGAAGGTTTTGTTATATGTTTGACTATGGATGTTTTATTTTTATACCATTCATGGTTTATGGATAATGTATTGACATTTTGTATTCTAGTTTTAATAAGAATTTGTATGTTATGTTTAAACATGTTCATATGAAGAATGAATTGGACATAGTAAGTGACAGGTGGAGCCCGATATTTCTCCTCAATGCCTATGTAGGTCTAATGAGACAAACTAGTGTCTTGGCACAAGGCCTTGACAAAATCTTATTTGAAGTCTTGGCACGAGGCCTTGACAATTTGGTTATGATAGTCTGGCATTAAGCATTCCGTCATTAGGAATGTGGTTATTGATATTGCATGTGATTATTCGACTAGTAGAATATCGATGTGAATAACTAAATGGAATTATTTCATTTTATTTTTTCCATATTATGATTATGTTCAAGTTTAAAAGTCTTTTTTTTATTTATACATTGCATTAAATGTTTAAGCTTATTTATGAACGTTTCTTCTATATAGTTATCCTTACTAAGAATCTGGGCTCACCCCTTCCTATGTTTTATTTTTTCCAGGATGTGAATAAGTATTTTATGATTGACCTGCAGGTATGGTCTAATGGGATATGCGTGTGGAATATGGAGACTATGTTGTTGTAGTTTTTTACTTTATGATGTAATGTAAGACTTATGAATTTATCTAGTTTTTCCAAGGATACTAAACTAATCGGTCTTTTGAGACTTGATCTTTTGTGATCATGTCGATGTTATGTAATAATGCTCCAACTCTAGGTAATTGGGGTTGGGCAGTACAGTTCGTATCATAAGATGTTTAGTACAAACCTTGGAATCTAGATTTAGATAAAATCTGATTAGAGCACATAGACCTAAGATGGAATCTAAGGATTAGTATAGAAGAACTTCCTAGATTTTTGGTATTGTAGAGATTTTGTGAGTTTTCCAAGAAATACATCCCTGTCTGGATACGAGCAGGTAGAGGTGTCTCTAGAACAGATGTACCTAGGGGTAAAACCTGAAAACACCGCTTTGAGCTAGACTCGAACGGGAACTAGTGCACGACAATGGGCCTTGTTGCACTCTTGGTTACGAAACCTCTGGGGGATATGCTTAGGATAATTCTAATTTTATTTACAAAAAATTATGAAGGGTTTATGAGTATACACTTACTCAAGGAAATCATTTTTTATGATTATGGATTATATCCATAAACAATTCATTTTATGTTAACTATTTTACAAGTATGGAATTATGTATTTTGATTCATAAAATAATATTGTTTATGCCATTGATTAGAAATGGTTCCTAGTGGAGGGAATGGAAACCATATCAATGCAAGCACTCCATATAGGTATTACCCTCCTAATCATGATAATTATATTAGAGCTGTTGATGCAATAGGTGCTGATTAGCTAGTCACTATACTTGGACAACTCACTCAGGTTATGAATAATTTACTTACCCGTATAGAGCACCCTGATCCATAGCGTGGAGGATCAATGTTAAATAGGTTCATGAGGAAACAACCAACAACATTAAATGGGGTTACAAATCCACTAGTAGCTGAGTAAATGATAAATTCCATAGAGAAAATATTCCATGCCTTGGGGAGTAGTGAAAAGGAAAAAGTTTTCATGGCAGTTTACCGCCTCACTGGAGATACTGATCAGTGGTGGTCATTGATTCAAAACATGAAGGAAGATGATAAAGTATAAAATATTGAATTAAGTGAGTTTAAAAATATTTTCTTTGAAAAATACATTCCTCATGACCATCGAGCAGATATGGAAAGACAATTTCTGAGTCTGAGGAAAAAGGAGGTCGAGAATATTGCTATGTATGAGTCTATCCTTACCAAGATAGAAATGAATGCTTTAGATTATATACATAACCCAAGAATTAAGATTGATTGTTTATTTTATGGGTTAAAACCATTTCTTTATTGAGCATTAGTCTCGCAATCCTTCTATTCGTACAAAGATATTGTCTTATGTTGCATCGAGACAGAAATGGAATTATTTATGTCTTATGACTTTAAAGCAAACCAAGAGAAAAAGAGATCTACTGATCACTCTGGAAATAGAAATAAGGGGAAGAAGGGAAAATTTTAACATCCATCATGTAGTAAATTTGGGATGAAACATCCGGGTACATACTTGAAGGTATTGGGAGTCTTTTACAAGTGTTGTGAAAAGGCCACCAAGCACGTGATTTCATGGGGAAGAAAAAAGACTCTGATGTTCAATGCTTCAATTGTAGGGAGATTGGACATTATGCAAATAAATTTCTTAAGCATCAGGGAAACATACCTTCGAAAATGCCTAGGGATTAAGTCCAAGCATATCTTGTCACTACTTCTAAGGTATAAGCTCTGAAAGACGCGGTGGCAGGTAATTTAATGGTTTTCTCATGTTTAGCCAATGCTTTATTTGATTCTAGATCATCTCATTGTTTCATATCTTCAAAGTTTGCTACGAAAATTAGATATTTCTAATTTGATTTAACAAGGGAGTTGTCAGTCAAAACTCCTAAGGGATGTATCATGGAAACAAAGCTTTGTGAATCAGTCCCCATTAGAGCATATAAATGTTCATTATCTGATGATCTCATCCTCATACCTATGATCGAGTTTGATATAATCCTTGTTATGGATTGGATTTCAGACCATGATGCGAAGAATTATTGTAAGAATAAGGAGGTTACGATTTTTGATGATGATGATATGTAACACCTTATATTTAGAGCAGAATCATCACCATCTAATTCTTATCTAGATCCACCCCCAGTAGCTCATCTAATATCAATTATTGGGGTGGAAGAGAATGAAATAACTGTGGGTGAGGAAATGAATGTTCAAATATATTATGTACCTATTGTAAAAGAATATTTTGATCTTTTTCCATAAGATTTACCTGGATATCCTCAAGAACGAGAAATTTATTTTTCTATTGATTTAATTCCTAGATCGAGGCTCATATCGAAGACCCCTTATAGAATGGACACTGTGGAATTAGTGGAACTAAAGAAAAACCTAGAGGAATTGAGTAATAATGGATTTATTCTCCCTAGTGTTTCTCCATGGGGAGCCCCTGTACATTTTGTTAAGAAGAAAGATGGATCTATGAGGTTGTGCATTGACTACAGGGAGATCAATGCTATAACAATAAAGAACAAGTATCCCCTACCTTGCATTGATGATTTATTTGACCAACTTCATGGAGCACAATACTTAATAAACACTGAACATCGATCTAGATACCATTTGTTGTGTGTGAATAAGAAATACATTCCGAAGACAGCATTTCGAACCACGTATGATAATTACGAGTTTACAGTAATGCTATTTGGGATGACTAATGAACCCTCTGTTTTCATGGATATAATGAAACGAGTTTTCAAGGAATATATTGATGACTTTTTAGTGGTATTTATTGATTATATCTTGGTATACTCCAAAATATATGAAGATCGTGAAAATCACTTACGCATTATATGGAAGACTCTGAGAAGACATGATTTATATGGGAAGTTTAACAAGTGTGAATTCTGGATTCAAGAGATTTCTTTTCCGGGACATATTGTCTCCAAGGATGGAACCTCTGTTGATACTTCTAATACCAAGGTAATCAAATAATGGCTAGCACCGACAAGTATAACTGAGGTACGCAGTTTTATTGGATTAGCAGGTTATTATCGACGTTTCTTCCAGAATTTTTCCTGATTGGCTAACCCATTAACAAAGCTCACATGTAAAGGGGTTAAATTTTTTTAGACAAAAGATTGTGAAGAATGTTTCGACGAACTGAAGAGATGATTAGTCAAGGATTTTATATTGACTTTACCATCAGGGAATGATGGGTTTGTTATTTATATTGATGCTTCAAAGAAGGGTCTTGGTTGTGTCCTTATGCAGAATGATAGGGTTATTGCATATTCATCACGATAGCTATAAATTAATGATGAAAACTATCCTACTCATAATATTGAGTTAGGAGCTTTAATCATTGCTTTGAAGATTTAGAGACACTATCACTATGGTGATAACTGTGTTATTTATACTGATCAAAAGAGTTTGAAGTATATATTCTCACAGAAAGAACTCACCAAGAGGAGAATCAGATGGCTTGAACTACTCAAGGATTATGATTTCATAATACACTACCACCCGGGGAAGGTAAATAAGGTGGCAGATGCCTTGAGCAGGAAGGTTCATGGTGTTTTGAACAATATGAGAGTTGAAAGGGAACCTATTTTCCTGGATCTAGTAAAGATGGATATGGGAATAACCATGGAAGGTGAAACATCAATTCTTTTACAAATGGTTTCCAAACCAACTTTACTAGAAAGGGTAATGAGTTCTCATACTGATGATGAAGAATTTCAAACGAAGATTAAAGCTGTGAATGATGGGATATTGAGTGACTTTGTTTATGAAGATATAATTTTGAAATTTGGGAAGAGACTTTTTGTTCTCGATATACCTGATCTAAAAAGTTAATTGTTGGACGATGCTCATAGTTCCAATTTCTCTATACACCATAGGAGCACCAAAATGTATAGAGATTTGAAGGAAGGTTTTTGGTGGGACAACATGAAGAGGGAGATTGATAATTTTGTGTCAAGATGTATGGTTTGTCAACAAGTGAAAGCTATAAGGCAATAGCCTGGAGGATTCATGCAACCTCTTCCCATACCTGAGTGGAAATGGGATAGTATTATGATGGAATTTGTCATGGACTACCAAAGACTCCTAGAAAGAACGATGCAATATGGGTTATTATTGATCGTCTTACCAAGTCAGCACATTTTCATTATATAAGAGAATATTGACCACTTGAACGATTAGAATGAATATATATTAATGGTGTTTTAAGACATCATGGAGTACCACTATTGATTGTTTCTGATCGCGATCCATGTTTTACATCAAGATTCTAGAAAATTATTCATAAATCCCTGGATACTGATCTTCGTTTGGGCACTGCTTACCACCCCCAAACTGATAGACAATTAGAACAGACTATTAAAACCTTATAAGACATGTTGAGATAATTCTCACTTGACTTTCAGGGTATCTGGGATCAATATTTACCTCTAGAAGAATTTTCCTATAACAATAGCTGTCATTCGAGTATTCAAATTGCACCATATGATGCGTTATATGAAAAGAGATGTCACACACCAACCTGTTCGGATAATGTTAGTGGAAGAAAACTCATAGGCCCAGAACTAGTAGAGGAAATGATGGAACCATTTATACGTGGATGTACAAGGGTCCTCACATGACTACTCTAGTTTCACTCTCATGCAATGATTGGGCATGGGTCCTCGACCATCAGAGTGGAACCCCCCGATTGTTCAATGGTAATGGGTTATCTACCAAGATATTATGTCTTCAATAATGTTAGACACATTAGAGAGGTGTGGATTTACATATATTTTTTATTCATGGAATATACATGAGATACTAGGCATCAGTGACTTAATTAAATTTTAAATGTCACTTTTTCCTCACCTTCACTCGGATATGGATATCCCTTTCTCTATCAATTGGGATTATTTGGTTTGGGAATATATATATATTTGTGTGTGTGTGTGTGTGTTTTGATTCTATTTACACTTATACTTAAGGGTCATTTTTTCTATCTATTACAATCATTTCCCTTATTTCTCCCTCAAATACTTTTGGTGCATCCTAGATGGTATGTATATACTAACCCATATATGATATTTTCCCTCACATATCATGTCATACAAATATAATGGATAGATTAGTGGTGATAAAAATGATGCATTTGAAAAAATGGATCATTAGGCCATATATAGTGGTCTGATCTTTGAGATCATGATATGGGATCCCAAAATTCATTTAAATTCCAATTATGTCTCATTGGGAAACATTTCTAATTGGGCGTGTATTTTTTCCCTTTAACATCAGTTTTCACAATCATACTCCTGAATACCAGAGAGGTTTTCATATTCTCTTTTAGAATCTAGATATTTTAAATTTTCAGTTTTAAACATCTACAGTAATTCATTCAGATGTTTGGTTGTGTGCATATATGTAGATTAAGAAAAGTCCTATTTTACAATTTATACCTTTAGGTGTTTTTTTCCAGCCTAAACCCTATGACGGTAGGCTTGGGGAGGCATCGGCCCAAGCCCCATTGGGTCAGGCTATGATAGTTGTGTTCATAGGTATCTTTCCATAGAGTGCATGATAGTATATATAATGTTGGTAAAACCTTTATCGGCTTAATTATGTTCCATATATTATTATAAGCCTTATAGAAAGGATGTTCACATAGTTTATGGTCATAGTAATTGGATCATTAGTCGTGATAATTTGTATCTTAAGCCCAAGAATTAGGTGTCATTGATTTTAGAGTCGTGTAGTTATGACATCTCCCATTTTAGTCAAATTTTAATCTTAATGGTTATTGTAACACCCTTTAATTTTAATAGAGGTACAATATGTTCAATTGTGTTTATTATAAACAACACCAAGCGTTAAAAACCACAAAACTATTTTATTTAAATGGAAGATTTTAACATTAAAATTTAATTGAAGGGTATGTATAATATTTAGGGCCTTATGAAATATTTATATAATGGAATATATAATTATAGGGAAATTGATTAATTGTTAGGAAATACATAATAAATTTTATGGAATGATATTTTGCTCTAACAAATATTTTTTCTTCAAATATGGGTTTTGTAACTTTTTACGAAGGAGTAATATGACTAATTTATGAAACATTATAATATTTATTTAGAAAAATTTATATTAGTTTTAAAATAATAATATACATAGTAGAATACAATAACATTTTGAAATTTTTGAAGAGCTTCATTATTGATTGAGTAGTTAAAAATATTGTTTTTATGGAACATTGCATATCATTTAACTGTATTTATGAAGTAAAATTCTATTTTGGATTAGTTTTAAGATATTACTTGTAAAAAGTGTTTAAAAATAATCTAATTATTTTCCATGGATGTAAATTTATTATATTACTATAATATATAATATGTAATTAAATGTAAAAAATTTCATTCACTCAGTTTTTATATATAGTTTTTTTATGTTGAGAAAAAAAGGTATTATTAGTTGTAGAAAATAAATTTAGTTAGAAAATAATTTTATTAATCTGTTGAATTTATTTTTAATTTTGTTGATGAAATTATTTGCTTAAATTCTTACACAATGGTAATATATTATATATTCTACTAATTGATATATAAAATATATATTTTCTAGAATGTTAATTCATATATTATATGAATTAATTACTTTATTCCATGATTTTAATAGTTAAGAAATACATATTAATGTGGTTATAAAATAATATATTATAATTTCATTATTTTCATATATCATTAAAAGTTAAATTAAATGAATAGTTTTAAATTGACATTAATGTCATTGTTTAATAAATGATATTTTATTTCATTATTATGAACACCAAAATAATATATTTTCAGCGATGTGATTTGGATATATTGGAAAATATAATCCATGTCCCACTTACATCCCAATTGGCCTTTTATATAATCATTATTGACTCCTAAAGAGTAAAATCAATAATATTTTTGTGATTTTCAAACCAGATTAGAACATGTTAAAATAAAGTTATAATGGTCAAAGTATCACCTAATTATGGATAATGTAAGTTGAATGAGATTATTTGGAATCAACCTCAAATTATCATAGAATATTATAATTTAGGATCCATTTTAACTTGAAAATAAATTTATGTTTATTTAATATTTAGTGATATTTTAAGACTGCCTCTCACTTCTCCAATAGAAATGAAACCATTTCTAACCTTTTATTACCAAATAAAAATCCTTCAATTTCAGATAATACATAACCAAATCCCAAATCAAAATACCTACACACTTCATAGAGTCCTTTTTTTAATTAATCCTACATGGGAAATCTTTTTTGTATAACATAATAGGTTGTTCGATGAAGAGGTATAGTTCATAACATAATGTTTTCTTTTTTATTAATTTTATAATTTGTTAAATTATAATTAAACGATTTTTAAATAAAATAAAAATATCCCACATATACTTGTACGTAGTTATGTTAATGTTATAATCTATATATGTCTTTCATTCCATCAAATGGGAAATGAAACCATTGTTCGTTTGTATGGCAGACTATGGCATCACCAACTTATATAATTCGTTAGTCATCACCAACAAATATACATTATAATAATGATTTATTTAATATATAAATATTATTAAATAAATATTTTTCAATATGAAAATATAATATGTCAATTCTATACCACTTCATTCATAAAGAAACTATAACATCATTCGTGCATAAGTGTCGACTACCACCACCACAAAGCAATCTAATTCATTTTCACCACCACATAACATGGATGATAAATATTAGTATATATTTGGAAATAATATGGTATTTGGTATATTATTATAATTTCTAAATATAAAATAAAACATACCTTTTTTAACGATGATATTTTAATAGGGTAAAAGTTAATCATTTGTATAAATTACCTACCATCTATATTATTATAACATTAAAAAAATTTCAAAACCATTATTCCATGTTTTTTAAATTATATTTGATGTAAAAAAATTATTAATATTTCATTTTTATTATTATTATATATATGATTTAACAATTTCTACATTGATCTTGGTCAACCTACCGATGACATTCTCGATAAATGAGAAAAATATCATCAAAATATCTAACAAAGTAAATTAGTTGAATATGACATGGTAAAAAAAATTAAAAATAAATAATAATAACGAAATAATTTCATAAAAAATTAAATAATTAAAATATTATTATTATTTAGGATTATAAAAAACTTATAGGATGAGTTTGAATCAATATGTGGGACCTTCTTTTAAAAAAATATCTCTTAATTATTCCATTACAACTATTTTTTTCAATTTCCATGTTTTCACAAATACGTTATCGATGTATTTATGAGGGCATAAATTAATATTATAGTTATTTATATATATATTTCAAATTTCTTTAAACCTTTTGGAAACAAATTTATATATATATATTATACGTATCATTTAAATTTTTTTAAGGTTAAATCGGTGTTTTAATTTTATGTATACGACAGCAGCAAATGTCTCTACCAAAATAAGAATTATACGATATTTAAATTACTCTATTATATTTCATTATTTTATAAAATAACAACCCTCTAATATTTTCATTTTATTTTAAAATAGGGTTCTAATATTGAATAGATATTTCAATATATATAAATGTTTTCTTATGGTTTAAATGAATTTTATTAAGTGTAATGTCATAAATTTTATGATTAGATATGTTATGATTATTTAATAGTTCTTTAGAAATTATATTAGGATGGGTCCATACAATATAAATCAATTTTGGTTAGTTCTATTATTATCCAATAAATGGTGGTTTCGTTAAAATCCAAGGATGAGTGGCTCTAAGATATCATGCTACTGAATTTGGTAGGAAAGATAATCATTTTGGTTAATCAATTTGTATGTGTGACATGGAAAATGTTGTACCACGATTCCAAACTGTTTTATTTTTGGTTATCATGTTTTTAAGTAATTATTTTTATTTTTCATGGTATGATAATGATCTTATGTTCAATTGATATTATATATAAATTCTTAATGGTGAAATGTATTATATTTTGAAAAAAAAATCTATATTTTGGTGATTGAAAAAAGTTAAATATGAGTTATATTTTTTAATTTAAATTATTATTGAATTTTTTATAAAATTATTTGGATAGAAAATTTTATTTCATTTGTATGAAAATTGTTAGTTTCTACCCCATGGTTTATATTAAAAATGTAAATTTTTATATGTTTTCATGGAATAATGAGTTATTTATGGATTTTTAAATTCATTACCCATCATTGTGTTCTTATAACATTACTTAAAACCAATTTAAAAAGGTTTTTTAGACTAAGAGGGAAAAGGATGTTTTCAAGATAAAATTTATAATGATTTTACCTTAAAAGTAAATTTGATATATTTTTCATGGTTTGTTTTCTAGGAAATGGATACATAATATAACATGAATATTTATAATATATATGGGTTTTATATATTAGTCCTATGACCTGTCTCTATAATAATCTGAAACATTAATATATTTTGGATTGAAAGTATATGATTTATTTTAAAATGACAATATAATTTTTAATGTATATGGATAGGTACTTATATATGTAACCTCCCACATTAAAAAAAGGTTTAATAGAAATAAATCCCAAGGCTAGACATAGGTAAATGATATAGGCATCACAATTTATCATATAAAATCATTATTTATGATATAAATAGTTAAAATGTTGTGGAATTTTCAATATTTGTTCATGGATAAAGAACACTATAATGAAGTGTCATGAATCATATACAGATCATCCTCTTACATTAAGAAAACTAGGACCAATATAATATTCCAATCCAAGTAGTATTGTGTCCTTTTGAGTGGATAAAATAAAAAAGGATTTAAAGGTAGATAACTTTTTTAGATTTTCCCCAGATAGTAGATCAACTTGTCACTATGTATCTTATAGAAACCAGAATCAAGAGACACGAAGTTCTAAATATTTTGTAGAATAATATATTTATTTAGGTTAAAAAATAGATAAAACAAATAAATAAGAATTAAAAAAATATATCTAGATGGAAAGGGAAAAAATGATAGATTCCCATAAAAATACTATTTCAAATAACTCAAGAGTGAATTAGTAGTAGACCATATGTATCGTATTATAACATTATATAAATAAGATTATGGGGTATTGTTGTTTAGGGACATATGATGAATAAAAAGTATATAATTTGTATAGTCATTAAATTTAGACTATTTCATGTCGAGTTTAATGTCTATCAGCCATGAAATTGTTCATATTGTCTATCTTCATGCTTCAAGGAGTTTTGATAGGTGGATGTATTTTTTTTCTTTTGTGTAAAAAGATATACAATTCAAATCCCCATTGGGAATCATGGTGAACTATTTTTAGACTCTATATGATTCATCTGTGTTTCCGTATTTATAGTATGATGATAGGAATCTATCCACACATAGTTCAATAAAAATTTCCTCGTAGCTCTAACATATGTATAGAAAATAGGTATTATTATAAACATATTTTACTAATTATCAAAATATAAAATTAATACTTATTTCTCATTAAAGTGATATAATCTAAAATTAATGACATAGAATTCAAAATCTAATCTAATGTTTAGGATTTTATTGGAGGTTATGACATGGACCGAGATATGAGAGGTAGGATTCACTAAGTATCCTATGAGGATATTAATATTGACAAATGTAGTTATGATTATTCATTCATATATCTGACTCATATTTAGAATAGGTTACTTTTATATATGTCATAATAATTTGATCAAAACCTTGATATTTTCTATATCATGTACCAAGGAGGGTTGATATATTTATCCTTGGAGGTATTGGAATTTCTCCCAAAAATATACTAGATAAGGACAAAAGTGAGGTAACCATACATTGATATGTATATAATATATGGTAGACTATACTAATCTTTTTATGTACATTTAGTATGGAATATATGTGTGACATGATAGAGACACACTCTAGGGTTTAGGGCACACAGACACATATTTACTATATTTATTCAATACAAGATATAATATAATGGATATAACCATCCATAATTAAAAAAACTATAATAAATATTTCATCTCTAAAATATGATGGATCCTTTGGGTTTGAGAGATATAGAAAAGGTTAATATAGCATAATTTGGTAAATAGAATGTTATTTCTATGAAATGGATGATTTTTAAATTATATATGAAACTACTTAATTCGTGAAAATTATTCAAAGATGCCCAAAAAATCTTTTAGTACATTTATTGTAGGAAACATGTCACATGTAATACCATTTTCTATAGTTCTATGAATTAGATACATAAGATGGGGTAATCGTAAATGTTCGGTAAGGTAAAACATTAAAAATAATGTAATCATAGAAAAAATAACTTATATTTAAGAGAAGAAATAGGTATACAACATGAATAAATTATCTACCATAAATATGAACCATTATATATAAATTAAATAAAATGAAAATATGGGTATCAATAATTATGATACCATACTAATAGTATTCATAATTCCTAACACAAAAAAAATATGTTATCAATGAATTATCCTAATACACATTACTTGTCACTGAGATCATAATCAGGATATCACCAGAATTGGTAAAAGGACACACTAAATTCTAAAGTACCCAATTTGGATTTGTCTCATTATACATGTCGATACATTGAGAGGATATATAAATGTGGGACCCAATCATCACTTGATTATGTCTGATTCATTCACCATATGTTTCATCATGTCCTATCATAATAGACCATGAGAACCCACCATCAGAATAAAATCTTCCTATCTATATAATGAGAAATGTAAAAATAAAATAAATAAAAAACATATATTATTATTCAATAATCATCCATATTTCAAATACCATTACCAATTTTCATTAAATGACATACATTAATTTTTAATTTCACCCAAATTGAAAAAAGTAAAATTTGATGTTCACACTGAAAAGAATATTGACTATATAGCTAATTTAGTACTATAATAACATGAAAATGGTCCATCCCTTGGATGAATGTGAATTGTTTCAAAATGTGGCATCCCTAGTTTGACATTGGTATCCTATAAGGATATTTTCATGTTGGAAAAACAACCTTTAAAAAGAATTCATGAATGGTACCATCACTATAGGGATTATGAATTGGATTTCTTTAAATCGTGATTTCACCTCCAAAAATTATATATATATATATATATTAAATATTTAATCTTAAAACCTATTAAGATAAATTATTTTGAAATTGAAAATGGTATTGATAATGAAAACATTACAATGAATTTAGAAAGAATTTTTTGCGTTAATGTAAATGAGAAAGTTATGAGTCATTTATAAAGTTATTTTCCAAAAAGAGACATGAAAAATCATTGAAAATGAACAATTTTAAAAAACATTAATCTAATGGAACCTTGAAAATTACCTAATATTTTCGATATTAAATGTACATCCAAAACATTTGTCTATCAAATGCATATTTTTAATACTCAAAATGACCTATGTTGAAATTACCCATTTTAAGAAGTGTAATAAAACCTTCATTAAATAAAAAAATAATTTTCCCAAAGAATATTATAAAATATCATATAATAAAATATTAGGTTATAAGAACTCATTTATTGGATAGAAATGTTTACAATAAAACCTTATTAATCAATGTAGGTTGTATGGGTAACCATGATCTTATATGATAAACATATATCAATAAGTGAGAAATTATAGTAAATGGGTTAATGTGTCCCGAATTTATGGCCCTGTAAAAATAATTTCTTAAAACTACTCTGTAAAATCAAGATGTAGAATTTTCCAAACATATAAGTTTAAGATAATAACCGTAACTCAATGAATGAAATAGGTGTCCCCAAAAATAATTACTATAACATAATCACCAAAATCAAATACAGTTAAATATGAAAAAAATTATTTTTTTAATACCCACAAAATATTAAGGGCATGATAAAAATACCACCATGGGTATTAAATACATCATACAATGGAATAATAGTTTAAAACATTTATAAACACTCAATGAATTAGACTTATGAAAAAACCCCTTATATCTTGATAAAAATCATAATTAAAAACCATTGAATAAAAATGGAAATAATTGAATATAAAATACCATGATTAATATTTAATTATTAATATGAAATATCACATAGTCATTATATACAGCATATAAATGTATTAAGGTGTGTTATTTCAAATGTGTCTCATAGAGAAAAATTTGAGATGGAAGTACTTAGCTCAAGTCCTAACTTCCTTGAAAAAACATTGGAATCCTCTATCATAAACATAGATATATAATTAAATAAATTCAAAAAAATATTTATATCCATTCTTATTTACATTCTTCACAAATATTTATTATTTATAAGAATTGATCCGTATTATTATATTAGGTGTTTATTGTTTTGATAGTTTTTACTCGTTTGATAATACTGACTTCCTTGTTTGTTCATAATTCATATTACATCATTATTATATATATAAAGTTAATAATTAGTATTATTTAAAATTACATATGAATTTCTGTATTCCATTCATGATAATTTTATTCTATATCAATTATATTGAATTAAAAAATATGTTTGTTTCAGTGATTATTGAAAATTCCTCTACGTTTTCAAAATTTGTTATTTAAATATACATTAAACATCTCTATAACAAAAATAATCCTTATATAAACATGTATATCATATTATAAAATTAATTATGTTCCCATAGTTATTCATGATATTAGTATTGTTCAATTAGGTAGTTAAACAAACCCAAACAAGAAAAAACCTTAATTTAATGAATGAATATGATATGGGATTATTGTAATTTTATTACAGAATAATATTAATGATGTTATTTAGTTTGTACTAGTTTAATATATTATAATTTGAATGAATTAGAAGAATAATTAGTTCATATCAACACATTACACAACTTGATAAAAAGATTTCCTCTTAGTACACTTGTTTTTGAAAAAAATACCGATGATCATTTATTATTCATATCATTAATAGGATTTTATATTTTTCATTACATAATTTAATGATATCTTAAATAAAATATTCATATATCAATAGCATACATACCACCAACCTCGAAAGGCAGTGAAGGAAAATGAAACATGTTATGTCATTGAAGATGTAGTTCAGCCAATGCATGAATTGAGATATTTTTTCATAATGAAATAAGTATATGAACAAAAAATTACAATAAAACTAATATAGAAGCATTAATGTATATAATTTGTTCTAATATAATAATGTTATTATTGGTAGATTAAATTTTAATAATGGTTTAAATGAAGAAATTTATGTGGGCTATAATACTCACATTAGGGACTAGAATTTTCTTTATAATTATTAGTAGGAATGAAGTCATTTTGATAACTAATGGTGAATAAATTATTTTCCAAAAGTCATAACATTCGATGAGGATAAATTTGGGGATTATAAATTATAAATTTTAAGGATAAGTTAATATTAATGTGGTGAAGATGTTACCCTTTTATAATTGAAGAATACAATAGTTTTGGAAATTTCTAGTGAATATCAATAATTTAATTTCACTATTAATGGTTTTCGGGCTTTATAAATCAAAAAATTAGGAAATGGGGAGATTCTTTCCTGATATAAATATCTACAATTATTTTTGAATTATTTTTTAACTTTCTTTCCTTTCCCCTTAGTTAATGATTTTTTACTATTTTATCTGTTTTTTGAGTAACTAATTTTTGACATTAGTGGCTAATTTTAATGACTAAAAACATAGTTGACCTAAATATATAATAAAATAACTATAATATACAATTTTAATAACTTTTTTCAGATTAAAATTTATATACATATGTGATGTTAAATTTATAATATGACCACCTAAACACATAAACCCATTTTAGAAAAATATTTTTTCTATTTTTTAAAATGTATATAAGGTAAAATTATATTCAATACTAATTATATTCACATAAATTTAATTATTCTAATAGTAAAAAAAATTATTCCTCCCTGAAAACCCAAAATAGAATGTCCCTTGAAAAACACAGGATTCAATAAAAATACTACAAAATTACATTAATGTAACATTTTAATTAGTTATAAAAATATATTCATAGGTTTTCAAATTTTAAATAATATTTTAAATTATTAATTTTATTCCTATAATTCTTAATTTATTACCAACATGGGTTTTAAAAATTTCTAGTTCATTATTATATAATTATAAAGTCGCGTAAATTACAAGTTTCATGAAAACTTTAATTTAACTATAAGTTAACCACTTCCAAATAAGATCAAAACATTAAACTAATTAGATTTTGATATGAATAATTGAACAATACATTTCAGTTATATTAATTAAAATTTCTAAAATTTATAAGTCATATGATTCTAAAATATCATAATATATAGTTGATTGTTTTTTTCATTAGGAAATGAGATTTTGAAATACTAATTCTTTTTATATTTATATCACATAATCTAGAAAATAACATTTCAAAACCAATTATTAATATGAAATTTTATTTATGATTAATCATAATCATCAAAAAAATTAATGTTTTATTACATAAAATGATTTTTTATGAAATCATTTCTAGAGGTTAATTGATATTATTATTCATATTATGTATAATAGTTGATTTTGATTCATTTTATAAGAATAAATTATTTTCTACATACTTATAATTCATAATTATTTTAACCCAATTTATTTTATTTAATTAAATGTCGATGTTTTTAATGCACACACTTAAACATTAAAAACATATCAAAATATATAATGGTTATATTTAAGTTTTGTTATGCATGTGGGGAAAGATATTTAACATATTGATGTATTTAATGGTAATAATATATTATAATTTTGTGGTGTCATAATATTTAATGTTTATTAAGGAAATATTTTCTAGACTATGATCTGTTCTATTAAAAAAATGAAATAACACAACCATGTTAATTGAGGTAATGGAAAAAAACCATTAAGACCAAATTTTCTATTCTTATTGTGGGAAAGAAATTGTTGGTGGATAATCATTTGTATTACATGGGAGTACTGGATATTGGAAGATATTACGATGCATCATGCAATTTTATATTATGTGAAATCATTGTCTTTATTAAATTTTACATTGTGTGATTGTGATGTAAATCTAATGAAATTTAATTTCATCCTATATGGATGTAAACGATATGTATTTGAACGTTATGTGGAAAATACATAGGCACAATGAAATTTTTCTTCATTTATCCTAGGCCTATTGAAAACCTTTTAACATCATTTGAATATGATCAAAGTGATTACAAAATGAATGAATATTCCATACACTAATATATGTTTTATCACTTGTAAATTAATGGTTGGGATATGGATAAGATATCTAGGCTTCAATATGTATCCTAAGGTCAAAAGGAATCACGAAATACTAAATTTTTTGGTGTATCTATAGATAGATCATAGTTATATAAAATATAATTGTTTACGACGCTTTTACACCGGGGCACGTGCACGTGTCCATCACGAATGGGAGGACGCACGGCTTGCAGCCCCGCATTCCTGATTTCCATAGGCGGGCTGCATCCGTTCCTTATTCAGGGAAGTCTGCTCCCTGATCGAAACCGGGATGATGGGATGTTGGTTCTTCCTTCCGTGGATTCCTCCCCGGATCTCGTCACCTAATCTGGGTCTCCCTCGTAGACTTAAGATGGGTTCGTGAAGCTCATTCCCGATGCCATATCTGCATGGATGCCAGTTAATTACGCTGCTTCCAGCGAGATGCTCCAAGGGGTCTTCTCGGGGCAGCAACCTTCGGTGAGGGTAATGGTCACGTTGGGGTGTCGTTGGCATGTATTGATGCTGGGGATCAGCATTTCTGTCTTTTGTCCATTGTCATAGGGCTTCTCGACGGCGCGAAAGCCCAAGGAATCCCATATCGAACACGGGGAATGTGTACCATCTGAGTTTTTCCTCAGCTTCCCTTTTTTCACACGAGGTATGCCGCGAGTTTAACGTCATGCTGAGATGGATAGGATTGATCAAAACACTGCGAGTGGATCAGATTGAAGGGCCCCTAGGGGGAACACCGATGTTGGGGCCATCACATGGGCGGCTTCCCGGATACTATGGTGTGGGGTGGAGTGGAATGATCTCACTGGGATGTGGCGGCCCGGGTAAGGATCAGGATGGATGATGGAGTGACGGGCTTGATCCTCGTAAAGGCTTCCTACGTATCCCCATGGAGGGGAATCAAAGTCTGCGTAGTTCGGTGATACGGTGGGACACCTGAAAAGGCGACCCATTAGAATGGACGCATGGATTGGAGCCTGGAGGAAGTGAGATCTCCGGGCTAGGGCATGAGCTTCCCAAGGCACGTGGTCTTGAGGGGGGAATTCAGGATGAGACATGGATGTGAGGCATGGGGCTTATGCTCTGAGACGGCCCAAGAGGGGGGGTACTGTTTAACGTCATGCAGGACGAGATATAGTTTAACGTCATGCGGGACAAGGGATATGGGGCTTACGCTCTAAGGCGGCCTGTGGTGAATATGGGGCTTACGCTCTGAGGTGGCCCGTGGTGGATATGGGGCTTACACTCTGAGGCAGCCCATGGTGGATATGGGGCTTACGCTCTAAGGCGGCCCGTTGTGGATATGGCTATTACGCTCTGAGGCGGCCCATGGTGGTTGGGGAACCGACGTAGAGAGGTCGGAATGACAGGGTGGTGGGCTTGAACCTCATGGAGGCTTCCTACGTACCATGCGTTAGCACAGATCAAAGTCCACGTAGTTCTCTAGCATGGGGATTACGCTCTTAGGTGGCCCATAGGAGGATGTCATGGTCGATGCGCGCTCTAAGCCCACGTGAGTCATGCTCAGTTTGGGAAACAAGAGGCAGCAGAGACCAGACGATCACGTCGCGAAGGATGCGTCCGTGAGAAGCGCAATGGGGCTTACGCGTTGAGCGGACCAATGAGGAAACAGGGGCTTACGCGTGGTTAGCGGACCTGGTGCCGGGGCTTACTCCAGGGTGGAGGCCCGTGGTGCGACAAAGAACAGTGGGAAAGGGACTCCGCTGGCCTTGGCAGGGGGGAAGTACGGAGATGCATGGCTGTAATCTTCCGTAAGAGAGGCTAGGGGCTTACGCTCTGAGGCAGCCCTCCCCCTGTGGACAAACGCCACTCCGACAAGGAGGATCTCATTCCATGTGAGGAAGAATCCATTACCGTGTAGACGAGAGGTGTAAAGAATGTCTGAGCTGGTGGGACCCTACGTGCGAAGCACGGGGTCAGACCATAGTTTAACGTCATGTGTTATGGACGAGGTGCTTAGCAGTTTAACGTCCTGCAGCTTGGACGAGGTGGGTTCGCTCCACACCCCGGGGGCTTACATGCCCAATTCCCTCTACCCCTTGTAGGAGGGAAGGTATCAGCAAGGCCATGATGAAGGGGGGCCGTAGGGCGAACCACTGGGGGGTCCACGTTAGCGTGGCTATGCGAAAAAGCAATAGCCGTTAGCGTGCCTATACGGAGAAGCATAAGGCAAAGCAATGCAACGGGAAGCACCGCCCATGGGACCTTTAGGTTACTTCGTACGAGCCTGAAAAGCTGTACGGGAAAACAACGCATGGTTCACATGCCCGGCATGGAAGACATCACGTGCCAGCACGGAAAGGCAGCCAAGGGGAGTCAAGGTAAAGGGGTCCTGGGTGTTGCGCGCAAAACACCGGGATGGCGCGCAATAGGGCCATAGTATTGCGCGGATAGGGGATTGCACGCAAGGTATTGCATGCGGAGAAGTGGATTGTGCGCAAGGGACAACGATCGCGCGCAAGGGATGTACTGGGAGGAGGAAGAAAATTCACTGAAGCTGGTGGAGTTGCGCGCAAAGGCGAACCCCGGGGAAAGGTTGCGCGAATAGGTGGATTACCTGGAAGTCATATTGCGTGTGGGGGGAGTTGAATTGCGCGCCCGAGAGCCAATCTGAAATCCTCAACCCCCAAACCATCGGGGGTCGCCTTCTATTTATAGGAACCCGCCGGCGTGGAATCCAGGCGGTGCGTGAAATCTTCCGCACCAAGAACCGTCGGCGTGCAAAGCCTCGCCGCACGGAACCGGGGCGCACAAAATTGTGTGCACCAGCGGCTCGATTACGCGAATCCCGGACATGCTTCGCGCACACATATTTATTTCGCGCAAGCCCTTTTTTATTTCGTGCACCACTTCTCGGTCCTTCGGACCAGGCCTATGATTCTGAATATGACTTCGCTTTGCCATTTCGAAACTTCCTCTAGGAGTTACGGACTTTTTTTCGGTGTCCACAATAATGAAATTGGATTTCATCTTAACGCAATGACATTGAGAAAACCCAATGTGAATGGGTTAGACCATCATTAATTTGAATAGTTGATCTTTTTTGGAAAGAATTAATTTCTTGGATAGTTAATAGAGACACAATTATCACTATGTATATCATGATAAGATTAATCCATTCACGTATAGTTGTTCATATAGTTTAAGTTTACACAAATAGGGGCTTGGGGAAAAAATAACGCATATATTGATTTGGAACTCATCCAAGTGAAGTATTCCATATAGAATAGTCCCCTTTATACAATTTAATGAATTCCATGATAGAAAAACAATGGTATATTTTAACATCTTGAAACAATGGTGAAATTATATTATTGATTTCAAATAGGATGCATGTTCATTTTACAAGTTATTATATTAAAAAAAACCTCTAACCTATTGTTAATAATGGATGATGTGAGATAAAATATGTGATTGGAATAATACCCAATTTCTATAATTGTTATTTCTAGGGAGATTTATTAAATATAAAAAATTAATACAATTTAGACCAACCTAAGAATGTTATACCTAATGCTAACTAGAATATGTAGAAAAAAGTAGATTTGTGGACCACCACATAGAGACTCCAACTATGTCAGGGAAGGGTGTTGTTATGGTTCCCTAATATTATATTGAGGTTCGCGTTAATATAACCATAATTATAGAGGGTTTACTATAGTTACATATTGAGAAGTTTTTTTATTGACATATTTCAAGGAATGCAGGCCGCAGGGTGTGGTGAGGATACTACCAATTGGATTGAATCTAGAAAGTTTATAGAAAACATTAAATTGGGAAAACCATTTTGACTCTCTGTAAATTGAAGGCTTAGATCAGGGTCCATTAGAATTGATCCTTTATGAGGTCACTTATATGGGGAAGTGTTTTCATGTGTAGAGGTAAGCGATGAGTCCTCCTACCCAAGATTAAATGTTTGTGTGGAATGTAGCTTTAGAAGTGGTCCTCGTGACCCAAGGAGGAAGAATGGGTGGAAAGGCAATAAAGATTCTGGATGCTGTATTATTATGGTAAAACAGATTTCCAAAGGCTGTAAAGACTATTATTTTATACCAAAGCCAATGTAAACTTTATCTCATAAGAAAAATAAGCCATAGGGAAAAACATACATAATAGTGTTCTAGAGCAGGTGATAGTACAATGTAAATTTTATTTGATAGTCAATGTGAAAAGGACAGATTTTATGATGGGAGAATCAATTGGATCTCAAGAGGCATCAGAAGCGGTTGATGCTCATGTCAATGATCAGGTTGATCAGGTGGAATCAAAATAGGATTCACCTAATGAACAATCCTTGTACTATATTGTACATTTGTAGGAGGTTATGTGGGAATATTCTCTTCCGATAAAATCCTCCCTAGAAGATGCTGATAGGAAGACTGAGATACTTCTTCTGGTGGATACCAATTAAGGGAAGACTGAGTGGATTAACACACATGACCTAATTCTTGTAAGAGGATTTAATTAAGGGAAAATGAATATGGAGGAGTACATCCAAACATGGGACAATATGGCTGATTGGTTTGAAGATCACATCAAGGAAGATCCATCCACTGAGGTAAGATGTCTACATTAGAGATTATTTATTGATAGTATGTCAAATTAAGTAATTTTAGTATTTAATTTATCAACCATATCCTATGGTACTTGATGTTTGAGTTTTATACAGTTTGGGTTCTCACTTTTTGTTAAAAGTGATAAAAAATAAAAATAAAAAATTTCATGTCTGTAATGTTGAATTATTTATAGGGACATGAAGAATATATTTTTGAAACACTACATATCTAATGTTATCAGGAAATTATCAGCATATAGTTCTCATCAATAGATATGTATGTAAAATATATTATTTTATATGGGAAGAAATAGTTTTTTGGGGTTATTTTTATATAGGATGAAAATATGGACAAAAAAATGTAACACTATAGTTACCAAGGAATTTTATACATATTACAACGTGATTTGTTTTATAAACATCCAATATACACTACTCAAAGATCATAAGGTCTAGTGACTTTGGAATACTATATTGATAATACATCAAAAACCAACTTATATAATAAATATGAATCCTAATCTCCATAATGAGTTTATAAATGTATTTTATTTCCAAAAATCTTATTGGATAATCATGTAAATACATATGAAAAATGGGGTGAGATAAAAAGCCGAATAAGGGAAAAATGATAATGAAACATTATGTAATAGTATAAAATGCACAAAATGATATCATAAATTAGATGGATAATGGATAATAATTTGGGAACATAATATATAAAAAATTTATTCATAAGATCATGTGATCACTGGAAGGTTTACATAATATATAACATGACTGAAACATAATTCACGACTAAATGCCAAGACAATATCACAGTGGAAAAAGTCCCATAATGGATTGGGTTTACTCCCTATTCCCATATATAGAATATCGTGATATGAAAAATTATCCAATGAAATAGATATATATCTAGTTGAACCCATCATAATACATAAATTCATTTGATTTCCATAAAAATAAATGAATAAAATGTTATAAAAAAAATAATTTCCCATGTAATTAAATGGGTTACATATTATAGATTCATATCATAATAAATAGAGATTTAATAAAGGTTCCAAAGAGAAGAAGGAATTAAATATTTTGGATATCTATATTAAAGTACATAAAAATATTCCTCAAAATATAGTGGTCACTTTTAAAATATTCATGAGATAGTTTACAGAATTGTATATAAGAATTCATTTTTATAATGGTATTATAATGAATCTGTCAAAGATGTTTTTAGAAATAGTAGTTATCAAATTTTCTATGAACACCATATGTAAATAATAATTTCTATTGTGAAGTTACTAATTTTTAATGAATCAACTATTATAATAATTTTATTATGTTAGTGTTATAGAAAATGAGTAATAGACTGATAAGTAACTAATAATTAGGTTTGATTTAAAAGAAGAAGTTTTGAGAAATGAACTTATGAAATGTATTACCCCATCAATGGAAGGGGGAATAATATTTATATATATATATATATAATTTACAAATATAAATATTTTTAAAGAATTATATATCATAATTGAGTGAGAGAGTGAGTGAGTTGGAGAGAGAGAATGTTATATATATATAGAATTTTCCATGACCTAAACAAATGGAGGATTAGAGGTAATCCTTACCTAATGTTCAAAAAACAATATACACATGAACATAAAATCCTAAATAATAAACATGAACACATTAATAAAATAATTAAAAAACATTATGATCTATATTTTATTCACTATAATTTTTTATGAACGTTTGTAGCCATTGTATTGAGATATAATGTTTAAGTTAACATTTCTAGGGGTGTTTATTTCATGGTTCCATGGTCATATCACTACTGTGTAATTAAGGATATTTTAATAAAATTGGTGTAAAAAACATAATTGAAATTAAATTCTATTCATATCGTTAAATAAATTTGCATGGACCCATATATACTATTTTGTTCTGACATATGTTTGACTCACTTAGTAAAAATATTTATTTTATGCTGTTTGTTTATTTATCTAGTTTTAATGACCGTCAAAAACTATTTTTTATTTAATATAATGTCTATATTTTAATAATATTAAATATGTTTTAATATTATTATATATTCTTATTTTACAATAATAAATCATTTTTCACCATTCTTGACGGTGGAATGGGAAAACCCAAACTCATCATCCATAAAGGCGGTGAACCGACATAATATGGACTATGGTTTTGTTTTTAGAATATGAGAGTAAGAGGAGATTATGGGTGGTATATATTCAATTTATATATGAAATTAAAATATATATATATATATGATACATGGGTTATTATTCCATATCTGATGAGGGTTGTGAGAATATGTAATAAAAAAGAATTAAAAAGAGGTAGTTTAAGAATATAACATCTTGAATGTTGTATCTTGGAAAAACTCCTCCATGTATTTGGAATTAGACTTTTACTATGTCTATAAAAATTGGGATTTGGGTGATGGTGTTGGGCATGTAAATGTGATGAAAATTATCAGGGTATAAGGATTCTAATGTGTGAGTAGTATGGGATGTAGGGATTGGTAGTTGTGAAGGGGGAGATGTGATTTTTTAGTAATATATTCATCATTTTAATAATTTGGATCATTTCTATAAATAGTATTTATTATTGTGACTAAATATATTAAAAATATCTATGATTTTAAAAAAATTGGAGCATGCATCATCCCATATTCAAAAATTCTTGTAATTCACTTCTATTGTCAAATATAATATTTTGTTATATTTAACTATTCACTAAAAAATAAACTATTTTATAAAGAAGGAGTATTAATTAAACTAACCAATTTATTATGTGTATATATGAAAAATGGCATCTATCTTTTGAAAATAATTTTCTATGTATGAGAAATTTTATTTTCCAAAAAACATATTTATTTATTTTTAAACTATAATATTTATTATTATGATCAATTTTATGCCCATTTAAAAATTATTAAGGTCCCAAAAATTATTACAATAATTATAATAGTAAATATTATTAAATTATAAAACTTTTTTAACAAAATAAACATTCTATTAAATCATTTTAGTTCTTATAAAAAGAAAAACAAAACAACTGTTTTTATAAAAATAATAATAAATTATATTTCGATTTTGAAAAAAATTATTTACCTGTTTCATTATAAAAAATTTACATACTTTTATCTTATATGATACCTAAATTTTTATTTAACCTTCCATATGTTAGTATTCTCTTATGGTAGTCATTTTATTATGCATAAAATTTACATTATTATTCCAATGATCATATTTCTTTTCTAACGGTTATATTTGTAATTGTCATAATGGATCCATACATTATATAAGGGCCTCATATATCATTCATTTGTCATCAAAATTTATTTTCCCTTAGTGTTATATATATTAATTCTCCAAATTAATATTACCACTCTAATATTCTTTTTCATTTCTATAGCACCTTTTAAGAGTTAAATTATTCTATGGGATTCAGTCGATCCAAATTTTCCAATTATTTTCATCTTATTTACTTTTTTCCCATTTATAAAACTTTAAACATTTAATAGTGAATGAATTTTATAAATTTAATGGTTTAATTGATAAAATAAAATTTAGATAGTTTTTTCAAGTGGTGTGTGTACAATATATAACATTATATTAATAAATATGATAAATATATATATTTGATAGGAAAATTTCATTGTTAAATATCAAAGCCATTAAGAACACGATTAAATTAATCGTGTAAGGGGAAAGGGATAAAATATATGGGTCACTCTAATATGTTAAAATTCATGTAGTATTGGATCCACACCTTTTACATTAATAATGTGTGATAAGGATGAATTTACTAAATCATAAATTCTTATATAATAATATTATGGGTATACAATTTATGTTCATGTTAATTAGAACATCATGTAATTTATGTTAGAGTCTTGTGGTGATGAGCACAAATATATAGTTTAAAGTCTTATAGTGAATATTTTGTTATATATTATTCTATCAATCAATAAGGATGCTGGTGTTATGAAATTTTGGGACATAAAGCCTAAACATTTCCTTGTAAATTTAACTTATGTGTTAAGAATGATAACTATGTAGTATAATACCTTGGTTTGGGACAATAATAACTGATTTAAAGGTCAATAAATGTAATTTTAATGGAATATAGAATGTTTCAGGGAAGTAATATTCAATCAATTCATCATGATAATGGATTTGGATCTATTTTCGGAAACCCGATTTACATAGTAAGAACCATCCCATCAGGGATCATGTTATTGAGGATTTTTTTCACTAACATCATTGTATATCTTAATGTCAATACTATTTATCCTTGTAGTAAAAATTTTATGTGAACATTCAAATTTAATTATTTTTTGATCTGGTTTCGATGTATTTTTATGATTTCGAACATGTGTAACCTATTATAGTCAAGTAATTTTATTTTATCATACCATAATTAATCCTATTTATTTTTTGAAAACCATTTGAAGATAGAAATTTGATGAGTGGGCATCTAAAACACAGTGGGTTGGACACCTTCATTACTATACGCAAGAATAGATGGGGTTTCCTGCATAGTATTAGAGGTTGAGGTATGATAATCAAACAAGGTATCTTTTATTTTATCTACACATAAATTATTATCATTATTGACCAGCTCATTCAATATTTCTCATAATGTTTTAATAGGATTCTATTTATATTTTCACCACCCCATGTCAAAAGGATGGAAGTTTGATTTTGCATTCAATTCATGATAAAAATATTTTAATTTGTAAGAAAACAAAATGTTGTTGTTATCGATCAATATTTTGTGGGGGAAACCAAATTTGGAAATGATATATTACATTAAGAAATGGGTGATAACATATTACCTAAATTATATGAGAGTCATATCCTTATACAACATTAATATTATTTATCTTCTAGTAATGATTTCATGAACAAAAAAATTGTCGATGGTGGATATTTCTATAAGGAATCATTTCCCAATTTAGAAAATATCTATTTGTATTTGGAAGATTGAAATAATTTTAGGTGATAATAAATGAAGAGGAATATACCTAAAAATAATGAAACATTATAATGAACTCTATATAATATTACATTATAGATATCTACAATACCCAGTCCTCTAAATTTTATGGGATAGGTTGTTCAAAACTAATGACTTCTTGAATTTACATAATGTTATTCCGTTATGATAGTAAGTGTATTCCATCATTCAATTCATATGAGGATGAATCCATCTGAATCTTAATTAAAAATAAAATTCTAAGAGTTGGTTCCAATATAGAGTATATTTTCACTAATAGTAAGAGAATTATTCTTTCATTGATCACTCAAAGAGTGGAATCGTATTTTGGATGTATTATTTTATATGAGACATATATAAGACTTCTAGATAAGTCAGCAATTTTAAAGCTTATATTTATCCAAATAAGTTCTAATTTCACTGATACTCTTTATATAATTTTTTTCAATGGTATGATCACCTTAAGATGTGTTATATTTATAATCATTTCATCCATATTTTTGTTGGATAAGGCTATCTTCATAATATACTATACATCATCAATGGCATTTTGGGAACATGGAAGATCATTTAATGCCAGTTTAAAATGGAATTCAACTATCAATCAACATAAATAATCAATAATTGTAATGAATTACTCAATTATAATTTTATTTTAATAAAAAAAATTCTTGATTATCAATTTTTAGTCCCCATTGATGTTCGAGAGATCCACTGGATTAGGAATGGACAACTATCATGAACCAAACTAGGATTTTATCTAACCCAACACCTGACCTAGTCCGAGACCCGGCCTGAAGGGCATTCCCAATCCCTATGTCCATTAAACTAGTTTTGGTAATTAATATAATCATAATGAGAACTATTTTTATGAAACAACATAGATCAAATAATTAAAACCATGTTCACATCATATCAAAGAATAACTAAATAAAATCAAATAGAAAATAGAATTCATATACATCAACAACTAAAAAAACCAAAAACTAAATACAAACTAAGAGTGAACCATGAAACATAATCTCTATGTGACCTCTTGGTAACCACTTGCAATAAATCAAGCCTACTCTAAAGGAATGTCGAACCAAAAACCAAATCATGAAACGCGAACCTACAAAATAGCTTGGGTCTATGACCCCCGAATCGTAGAAATAGGGTGTCTGGACGCAATATATTTTTATAAAATCACCATAGAATCCATGAATTTACATTCCCAAAATATTACATAAAATATATTTTTAAATTTAATCTGTAAAATATGATTTCAATCTTTTCAACAATAATGAACAGTTTTTCCCAAATTCAATTTTCAAAACAACACATGTAGCGTTACAATTCCAAAAATGATTTCACATTGAACAACCCATTTCAAAACTAAAACCCAAATAAAACTCCAAACCATATAACCAAAAGGGGGATTTGAATAAATTATAAAATTACAACAAGATGTAACAACTACAAAATCCAATAACCAACATGAAATAGAATTAAACAGAACATATAGATTGTAACTCCTAAGGAATTCCTGAACATCCTTAGCTGTACTCAGTTTTTATTTACCAACTAGAATATGAGTTTCTATGAAGTCAATAACCTAGTAGCTAATATAAAATAACCAATAAAGTGGTTTTTGTAGCTATTCCCATCAATTCAAGGGGGAATCAACCCGTTTAATAGGGGTCGACAAGAAATCTTCACTTGACCCACTAGAAAATTCCCAGGAATCCCATGATAATAATAATAATACCTAGAAAAACATTGTATAACTTACATAACCAAAAAATCCTCATGCATGAGACATTATTGGGGAACACATCCCATGTTCTATTGGTTATTTCAAACATAATCCTAGTATCACAAACACATAGGAAGAGCCATGTCTTCCACAGGTTCCCAGTAAGACGTCACATCATTTTAGTTTCAAAAACCAAATTCTTCTTAATTTTTTAAATACCAACAATTCCTCCCACTACCCAAGACTTAAATACATTTTCCAAATCATTCCAACATTCTCATTGAGCTAATACATCAAATGAGTTACAAAACCAATTTCATACAACATCATGAGGTTCTAATAGTGCATTCTCATCACATTACATTAAAATAATAATTTCAGGAAAAAAACTCCTAAATGTCACATTAACATTTCCAATCTGGATACATTATCAAGTCTTTTTTCCCATCATTTTCCAAATCCAATATTAAACACCACATTCACTTGCACAATTACAAATGGGCCTTTTCATTGCAAATCCAAAACCCATTCCATGCCATGTAAAAAACTTTAAATAGTATGAGAAGCTACAAATGGGCCTTAATATCATTTTAGAAAGCATTAAACCTCATAAAATGACCAAATTCCATAATTCCCCCATTCACCAAAACATATCATAAAATTACCAATAAACCAGGTTTTAAGGAACACATTTTGAAATCACATTTTAATGTCACATGTAAAACCAATGTGTTGTTTATAAATTATGTAACCATTTTGGAGATGAGGAATTTGGGTGAAACTTTATAAAACCATGGTTCAAGGAAAAACTAATAATAATTAAATCTCCAAATGGGGCTCATGAGACCATTAATAAAACACATATGAAATCCAACCATTACCATGGGAAAATTCCCATTCCAAATTCATTCACATATAAAAACATATTTTATAAATAATTCAAATATCATTAATAATTTACAAACAAATTTTAGGTGAAAAAAAAGAGTCTTATGAGAAAAAAATTATATATCTTCAGAAAACCCAACTGTAAACACATTTTTAACTAAAATCAAATTGAAAGTACATTTTCAATGAAACAACACATTCTTTTAAACAAAGACAATAATCCAAAAAAATAATCACCTGTTAAATGTTTCCACATCTCACATTAAACACGCAAATAACAACATAAAATCATTTACAAATCATAACCATGGGAAAATGCAGCCCCTATATACCTAATGTCACATTAAAAGACCAATTTACATTTTATAAAACTTGTAATTTTAATTTAAATAAAGTAATTGTTAAATAATTCCTTTGATAAAAAATGGAGAAATTTACCATCATGTAAATAAACAAAAATTATTAAAACACATCATGAGGAATGAGAAAATATTTATAAATAATTTTGGATAGCTCAAGAATAGAAACCAATACACCAAAAATTTAATAGAGGAAAACAACTACATCAACAATCTGTGAATGAAACGAATCATTGTGTGAAGCATGAACCAATCCTGATAGGAAAACCACACCCGCTAATATAATGGAATGTAACCCACACAACATCCTTTGCACATAGGGTTTGGACACAGTAAATCTTCACCAATAGAAACCATGATGTCAAGAGAGAAAATATAAGAGGGGAAGAAATCAACTAAAGAGCATAATGAACTAACATTGGGACCATCAAAATGAATTCATGGGAATAGGAGGCAGGAATGAGGGAAGCTTGTTAGCTCCCATGGAGTGACTATGTAAATCAATGGAGTAGAATCACTAAATATGGTTAAAACACTCAAAGGTAAATATGAAAATTTCCTAATTATAATGAACTCAGAAACTCACACGGTTTGGGTGCATGGTTTTCCAACTAAATTTCCAACCATGCATGCCTCACTATCCAAAAGGTACATTCCTCTCATTTACCCCCGCACAGTTTTCCAAATAGTGTTCTAGCTGTGCAGTCTCCAAAAAAAATTCCACAACATCACCACACGCATATCGCATAGGTTCCCTAACTATGAATAGGCCGCGAGCCATGCCCCATTAACAAACTCTCAAGATAAATGGTTTCTTAGGAAAATAATTATGGTGTCACGTCACCATTTTCCAACCATACACCACCTAATTTGAAGCCCAAAACACTAAATTACAAAAAAAATCACACTAAGACATCCAAAACTAAAAAATTCAAACTGAGACTCAACTCAAACTTCATCCAAAGAATATCATAATAAGAATATAGTAAAATAAAATAATTTTGATGGTCGAATTGTAACAATTCACGCACAAAAAATAGTTTCCCCCAGAAATTCACATAGTTCGGTGATAAATAAAAATAAATCCCAAATATGAAAAAAGAAAAAAACATGAAGGAATGGGTGACCATTCACCTCAAAATTCACAACGAACCAATTCTAAAGGAAATAACAACAAGTAGAACCACGAAAGAAGATGACAATATTCTCCCCACCTCAAGATCCTTAACAACATCCTAGAATGACTTTAGATCCTCACAAAGTGGGAATACAATAACACCTCCTTAGGGAGACCAGTAGCATGAATTCACATGTTTTTGTAACCCAAACTACTCTATAAAATCTAAACAACAACACTACTAGAACTAGAAATTCCCCACATAAACAAAAAACGAAAAACATGGGAAAACCCAAAAATGAAACCGAAACCAAACTATAAATTCAATAATTGGGTAAAAACAAAGATATCCAGAAGTACATATATCTCCATAAAAGTGAAAAGAATTAACTAAAACTGATTCATGAAGGGATAACTATTAAAAGATCCACAACCAAGGATCAAAACTGGGGTTACAAAGAAATATGGATAATTATTCTCTGAAAAATAATTCACAACAAGAGAGGATCCAAAATATGTATCATAATACATACTCACTCCATAACTCGAGATAATAATTTGGAAAAGGTTTCCTGCACACTTGGAGATTCCCTGACTATGTTCAACTTTCACTTTGGGGCCTATGGATGGAGCATCAATGTTTGATGAAAAAAATGCATCATAGTAAATAAATGATATACTAATAAAAAAGAATTCTTCTTTGAGAAATTATTCTTACAAAACTTATTCAAATTTACCAAATGGCCACAACGATTTCATGCCTCCAGTGGATTGTGAACAAACATCATCGAATGCCCAAACTGGTGGCACTAAAAACACAAGAATGAACAACCTGATGAACTGGAATCTAGAACTAGTGAAAGAGGGTTCTCAGTAACAAGTTTATCTGGAACACACCAATTTCTATATGGGGAAAATTAATGTGAAACACCTACCTCGGACAACACATAAAAATTCAAGTCACCTAAGAATGCCTATTTTATCAACTTCTTATAAAAAAGGATTCTTGGAGGATAAGGATTTCTCCTTGATTTATGGGAGAAGATCAAACAAGAAAAATTATGAGCCTTAAACAGATATTTTGATACTACCTATTGGGAAAAGGAATTCAGATCATTGAATTTTCCATTATATATATTTTCTATATGTTGGCCTAGGTAAATACTCTTGATTTCTTCCCCATTGATTGCCTTCACCTTGTTAGGTAAAAAACATTAGACAAATGTTGTATTGAAATCATATAATGTATTCCCAACATGCATCGGTGGTGGATAAATCACCTTATGTTAATCAAAATCTAGACAATCAGGTAAACCTATAACAAAACACAATCTCATGGCTTCGGGAGATGCCAATGATCTGAAGAAACCCTCAACATTCTCCCTCCACTTCATAACCTCTAACTATCCTCGATAAACAAAAAATGTGGGCAATTATTAAGAAACCCAAATACTAAAAACTATCCACTAGAATCATTGGGGATATTTCTTGCTGGAATATTCTGATCAACATGAGAGACACATAACCAAAATCAACTTTAATACAAAACACAATGGAAAAGAATATCTTAATACAATAAATAAGCTCACAACCCAAACACTATAAGCACAAAAATATACTATTTCAAAAAAACACCCTTTTCATTTAAATTTCAAAATGACCTCTTCCAAGCCCTCTATCAAAATATTAAAATCCCTTTTCACATGGAATGAATCATCTTTTTAAGGAAAACATTACCATTAAATCATTTTCCTTTCAATAATTTTTGGGGAAAACTTCTAGCTGAACCATTGATTTTAAACACTCGCCTATGGAATCTTGTAAACCATCACATATTCATTCATTTCACATATATTTATGTCATCCACACACATGTTCCAACATGAAATTCCCAAACATACCCACCCATATGTGAATGATTATAAGAAATACCAAGTGTCAAAAATACCACTTAATCCTCAAACACATACCTTTACAAAATTGTCATTCAAAATCAATTACTCTTTTTAAAACCATTATTTCATTCTAAAAACACTTGAATGACGTCATTTGAAATTCCAAAAACCCATTTCAACATAATATACAACTCATACCAAATAAAACCTAAATGAAACATAACTCACACCAAAACTCCTAGGATGAAGAACTAGAGGCCATGCATAGATTACCGATAGGGTTAGGAGACCATGCCCCTAATAAATAACAAACATCATGGAAGACCATTAAACATGAACTCAAAATCCACATGGGTCCTTACTCTATGTTATGTCACCAAATGAAAGTGGTTATATCCCATTATCATTCCTCAATCCAAAACAATATCAAAGGACTAAAATCCAGGCAAGACCCAGGATACTCAAAGACAGAATGAGCCAAAGTCTATGACATCCTACACATAAAAACCTCTCTATCCAAAAAATTACTAATATATTATCAATATAAACCCCCAAAAACAAGGGAATCTTCTAATAACATTTTTTCAAAAAACAAGTGAGGATTCCATCCAACCGGAAACATACCCATATCTAAGACATGGCCCAAAAGGCATTCTTGCACCCCACGGGCTGCAAACTAGTATCGAGCATAACATTATTTAGATTTGGAATCATTTTTACCAAATAACTAGGATAAAATATATCTATGTGTTCATAATAAACAATAATAACTAAATATAAAAAACCAAAAAATCTGAATCCAGATAAAATAACTACAGAAAAACTGCAAACCAAATGAGACCAAACAATGAAACCAGGTCTCCATGTGACTCTTCGGTCACCACTAACCACAAGACCAACAAGATCTAAATTAAACATGAACTAGAACCAAGAACGTGGATCCTAAACCTGCAACACAACTCTAGTTAACTAAAACAAAATGGTAAAAGTAATTTTTGAGAATACAAAATAATAGTATGAACTCACCACAGAATCCGTGAATTTTCATTCCTGAAAAATTCCATAATCAATAGTTTGAAAATACATATAAAAATTAGGATTCAATACTTTTCAACAACCTGACTCAAATTTTCACAAATTATATTTTAAAAGAACACACACATAGGCTTATCTTTTGAAAAGTATTTTAACATTAAAAAACCCATTTGAAAACCAAAACCCAAATATAATTCCATGCCATATTTATATAAAGTGGCTATGTAGAAAGTAAAATAAACCAAACAAGTAGGCACAACTCAAAAAACCAATTAAAAACATATAGAAGAAATAAACAGAGCATATAGATGGTATCTCAAGACAAATTTTTGAATATCCCTAGTATAAAGAACTAGATATACTCATTTGGAACTCATATACAAGAATATGGTGAATCTCCATACTCAATAACACACTTGCCTCTCTATACTAGAAAACCCAATGGAATGTCTCACATAGCCCCATCAACTCATGGGTTGTATGAACCCATCTAATCATGGTTGAAAAGAAACCATCATTTGACCTCTAAATCACTCGCAACAATCCCATGATAATATTAATAATATATGTACACACAGGGTTTTGAAACTAATGCCAATAATGTCATTATGCATGGTCCATTATAGGGCAGTGTATCCCAAGTTATAAGAGACTAAATACCATCAATTTTCTATTGAAATAACAAATATAGGGGAATACATCCATTTATATAGCTATTTTTCCAAACATAAGCCAATATTACAATCCCACATGAAAATACATTTCCTTCACAAGTTCCCATCGGGCCATCAAATAATTTGTGTTTCGAAAACCACTTTCTCAATCACATTTCAAAGACCAATCGGGCATCCCACAATCAAATTTTTTAATTCATTTTCAAAATCATTCAAATATTCCCACCAACCCCAATCATAACATGACATAAATAAACCAAATTCAATAAACAACCCAAGTTACCAGTTAGTCTTTCTCATCAGGTTACATCAAAACTATATTTTCATGACACCATTATATACAATTATGGACTTTAATATTTCCAACTTGAATACATTTAAAAATCCATTTCCCCATCATTTTCAAAATTAAGCATAGAAAACACTTTTACATGAAAAATTCTACATGGTTATTTTCATTTCAAATCCAAATCACTTTCAATGCCATGTAAACAAAATGGACCAACATTAGAATCTTCAAACATGACTTTATATCACATTAAGAACCATGTTCCATCAAACAAATTCCAAAAAGCCATTGAAAACTATTCATCAAAACATATATTAAAATGAAAAATGAACCATGTTTCAATAAAAATATTTTAAATCACATTTTTAAGTCATGTGAAGCATCACTATACCACTTAAAAATCAATTAATGATTTTGGAAAAAGGAAGGGGTGGAGGAGAAGCTATTGGGAAACCATGGATCAAGGAATAAATAATTTTCATCAAAGTGAAAAACATGCCTCAAATGACCATTTATAAAACACATATGAAATCCAACCATTACAATGGGAAAATACCCTTTCCAAATTCATACATACACAAAATCCATTTTGAATAACGATTCACACCTCCTTTAAAATTCACCAAATCATTTGAGGTGAAAAACATTGAATCCAACAAGTAATATAGTCGATCTTTTGGAAAACCATATTCAAATAAATTTACACCTCAAATCACATTGAATAACAATTTTCCAATAAACAACACTTTATTTTAAAACAACACAACATGCCACAAATAATAAGAACATCATAAAAGTCACTAATTCCCACATAAAAAACCAAAAACACAACCTAAAAACATTACAAAACGTAATCAAGAGAAACGAAATCCCTAATACACCAAATTTCACTCTAAAAGATCAATTAATGTTTTATCAAACACCACATGTGAATATAAATACAAACATAGTTATCGATTCCCTTTAAAAACACATTTCATACCTAATAATCATCATATAAATACTAAAACAATTTATTCTAACATATCAGAAGAAAGGGAAAACATTTATAAGTCATTTAGTAAATATCGAGCATGAAATAGAATGTTCCATATAATAATTAAAAAAACACCCACCACAATGATTTTGTATCACAAATAGATATTGGGATAAGGATGAACCAAACCTATGAGAAAAATTGTACCCCTAACATAAACAGGAAAAAACATTAACCCTAAACATTAGTGTTCATCCAAGGTGATACCCCGCCAATGGAAACCTTTAAATGATGATATATATGAGAATAGATGAGGAAAAAATTCAAAAAAATAGAAGAACTCACCATGGGACCTTCAAAATGGATACATGGGAAAAGCAGGGCCAATGGATGGAAGCATGGGAGATCCCATGGTTCGCCAATGATGAGAAATAGAGGAGAAAACTAAAATAGGGTTAAAAATTATAGGATATTTATTGGAATTTCACACTTTTAATGATTTTGGAAACTCGCAGTGTTTCGCAACATGGTTTTCAAAACTATGCGCCCATCAATGTCCGAAAATGACATGTCGCATAGTTTCCCTACACTATTTTCAAAATTATGCCCTTAACATGCGGTCTCCGTTTCCAAAAAATAGAACCTCATTTTACGCTTTTTGTACATTTTTCCTATTTATTCAATGATTTTACACCATGCCCCAGGCATAAACTCTCAAGTCACATGGTTTACTGGGTGAAGGCACATAGTTTCTTCAAACAATGCATCAACCATGCACCACCTCATTTTCCCCCAAAAAACTCCACTTTTAAAAAACAACTCACATGAAGGCATCCAAAACACTAAAACTAAAACTGGTGAAAAACACGAACTTCAATAAAATGATCCAATTTCCAAAAAATAAAATTAATAAATATTTTCAAAATTCAAGGTACGAAAAAAAACTATTAGCCTATGACAAGGGATTAGTATTTTACCTCCTTATTTTTTTCCTCTCAACAAAAGAAGGATGACAGAAAAAGAAATTTATATTGATAGGAAAATAAGATCCCCATAAAGAACCAATTAAACTTATGATCATCTAAATTTATTCATATCAGGAAACTAGAAGAAAAATAATAGTGAATTTATCATATATGATAATTTCCTTGGATGGATAGGAGTTCATCATCTTGGAGATCTATTTTCATTGGAACATTTTATAAAGCCCGATGATCCATCATAAAATAAACCAATATATTTCTCATGAATATTTTATATGATATTGCAACCTATAAAATTATTTATGGTTCATTTTCATTGTAGAATAATATATTTAATGTGAGAAAAGTGAAGATGTATTTCAGAATACCCATCTAATACATAAATTGGATATCATGATTATGTTGGTAGTTATGTAGTTTGTAAATAATAAATATTAACATCAGAAAATTATTCTCAGTGAAATACTATTTATTTTCAGTATTAATGATTGTCCCACTATGATAATAAAGAATAATTCAAATATAGGTATCATTTCTTTAATCAGTATGGGTACCATGAGATCACTATAATTCTACAATGTATACATAGATTGGATAACACTCCAACGATATCATCAAGACATGTTGGGGCATTTCATTTCAATGAATATTTTTAAAATATCATTATTATTTTGATACAACCCATATGGAGATCCATTCTGAACAATCCATGTAAAGCATAAGAACTAGCCAGTAAGGGTGGTTGTGAAACACCTAATATAGTTGAGGTGACCCTGAAGTCCCATCGATATATTTTTATTCTTTATATGATCTATATAGTGTATTTATTTGGATTTCATAAGATACAGTTTGATTCTATTATTGTGTACCACAGAGCTATGAAGCATTCTTGATGACATCACATATACATACTTCATTGGGTTTTGTAATCTACACTAATGATTATTATTGAATACTATCTCCAAATAAGTAGGAAGTTTATAAAATAAATGATATTTAAAAACAATGTGATCTAAATAATTGTTAATGATCTATATTTGAAACAATAATTGAATTGATGAATGAAATATTAGTATGGGGTTTTATTATTCCTCAAACCAATGGGAATTACTTCAAAACATTAAATAACATGTGGTTACCCAAATGTGGTGGGATATTTATATTTTGGTGGTATCTTTATCAAGTAGTAGTTAGTGTATCAATCTATGATGCAAATGACCTGGATTCCAATAATAACATCCATCAACAATTTAGTGGTTGGAAATGGAATGTCATTATTTCGGTACATCTAATTGAGTACTCTAATGTAAATGAAAATATTGTGATCATTTTTTCATTCTTAAAGGGAGAAAATCCTAGACATTATTGGTACTTGATTTCATTAATAAATATGGATTTATCTAACATTGCAACTTTGAGATCAACTTCAGCATCTTTTGGTATATGTATTCTACCACTCCATTATTGAAGCAATGGTTATCCTCTGGTAATCTAAATTTATCGGTACGAACTTCATGATCTTTCCTTGGTATCTTAATAAAGATACTAATGGACACATTTAAATAATATTTTGGGAAGGACATATATTCCTCTCCCTCTTAAGGATTTATGGAGGAAATGATCACCATATGTCATAGATATACCTATATAATGATGTTCACTGATTTGAGTTCATCAATGGTGGTTGTGATACATTCCTCCAATACGTTAGGGACCCTCAAATATTTGCATCCTCATATTCCACTTACAATATAATTATGGAATCTAAATATAAGGGCATATTATTAGATCCAGATGAAGATGTTGGAATATTTTTATATCATACGAAGGATGATGAGTTGGTTTTATATCCTGAGGGAGAAAATGTAGGGGAATCCATATAGATGGAATCCTATATATTTATTTACACCCTCTCAACCATTATTAAGGACATAATAGCACGTAAGTTTTTATGATCCATAAGATGAAATAATGATATTATTATATAGGAAATGATTATGAGTTGCATTTATATATTATTGAGAGTCATGAATACTTTCTTATTGTCCTAGTTGAACTAACACTACTACAAAAACAGGCAAGGGAAGCGCACCCTTATAACAGCGCTAAGCAAAACCGCTGATAAAGGATACCCTATATCAGCGCTAAAATTACAGCGCTGAAAAAGCTAATGTTTATCATCGCTTTCATAGCGCTGATACAGTTGGTCTTTATCAGGGCTCAAAAAGCGCTGATAAAGGTTCGTCTATATAAGCGCTAAAAAAGCGCTGATACAGAACACCTCTATCAGTGCTCAAATTTCAGCGCTGATATAGGGTATCCTTTATCAGCGCTCAAAAAGCACGGATAAAAATTATCTTCATCAGCGCTAAACAAGGGCTGATAAAGAGACCCCGTATCAGTGCTATAATTGTAGCGCTGATAAAGATAGATTTTATCAGCGCTATAATTTTAGCGCTGATAAAACCTTAGTCGACTTTTTTATAAAGTCGGTCGCACAGTGCCCTCGTTTTATCGCAGCTAAAGCCCTCGCGGAACCGTAACCCGGCTACTCTTCTCCCGAATACTGCTGTTGTGTTCGCTTCGCCGGAGCTTGCTGCCCTCGGTACACTCGCCGTCCTCCGCCTCCCGCAACACCCTCGGCCGACCTCCACCGTCTGCCGCCCTCGGCTGCCCGCAACGCCCTCGGTCGCCGTTCTCTACCGCCCCCTGCCGCCCTCGGCCGCCCTCCGCTGCCCTCGGCCGCTCTCCGCCGCCTCCGCCGCCCTCCGCCTCACTCCGCCGCCCTCGGTCGCCCTCCGCGGCCGCCTTCCGCAACCCGCAACGCCCTCGACCGCCACCTTAAGGTAACAATCTATGAAGAAGATGTATATGTTTTCATATAGATAGATTGTGTATAGCTGATTCACTCTAAGTGTACTCATGATGATCTCCAGATGTTGGGAATGATCATCATTATTTTGGTATTACAGCAATATGTCATCCATAAAACAACTACAATCTGGTCTAGGTACAAGTGAAATATTCAACTCATCAAGAGAATAAATGCCATGGGGAATTCGTCAACACAAATTTTATTATGAATAATTCATAAAAACTATACTTGATTTCAAAATTAGTTTATAGTATATCAGAATTTCTCAACCTCAAATGATTATAAACAAACCTTAGATCAATCTTAGAGAACAATATGGAACCCCTCAGCTGGTCAAATAGATCAAAAATAAAAAAAAGTGGATATCTGTTCTTAATTTTCATCTGAATCATATTCTATTAATAGAAACACATATGTAATGTTCTGTCATCCTTCTTGGAAAATAAAACATGAGATCCCCAAGGTGACATACTCGAGCAGATGCACCCTTCATAATCTAACTCCTCTCATTGAGTTTTATGTTCTTGAATCTATTCTTGTTTCATTCTAAAAGGCGTTATATAAAATGGATCAACTCCACGCATCAGCTCAATCATGAACTCAAAGTCTCTTTTAGGTGGTAGCCCTGATCAAATCTCATGAAACACATCCTAGAACCAGTCTACTACTGGGGGAAATATTTCTTGTTTCAATCCATTATCATTAAGAAAAATATTCGTAAACTGGTCTATGTTCTCACCTAGTTATGGAAGAACTGGTCCTACATGGTCTACAAAGATATCCCATTCTCCATAAAAGACATGGGCTCTACCCTTATGAGGCATGACAGTCACTCATCTACGGTAACAATCAATGTGATATTGATTAAATACCAAAAATTACATCATCACTATCTATTCAATACATATCATATCAAGCATGTATAAATCCAAAATGAAACAATACTCACAATCCATGAGGGAACATCCCTTATGAAGACAGATGCCTTCTAATCACACCCCCAATGGTGTGTTGACCAACATGATCCCACAAAACAGAAACCATTTACCAAGAGATAAGATATAAAATAATGAGAGGATCCCCTATTACAAGTCTCCTTTAGGTTCCCCTATTCGGTGCTCTGATAAAGGTATCTCTCATCGATTGGAAATCCTCTATCTCCTGTTATATCCTCCGTATAGAGTGATAGATAATCATCTTTTTAGTGAATCTAATATTCTTTTTTATGAATCTTGATTGTAGGTTAGACTACTTGATCTCCTTCCAAGGAAGTGGTTCCCTTCTACTGTATTTGGAAGTCTTCTTTTGTGTACTTGAACCATAAATACTAATATTTGAGATTCAAATAGGATGAAGATGAATAAAGATTGGATGGATTCTAATCGTTTAACAATAGAGTACGAGAACGGAGTGAAAGAGTTCATCAAGTTTGCAAAGGATCACACAAAGGATCCTTCTCAAATCCTTTGTCCGTGTTTACGTTGTTTTTATTCTAGACTACTCACTCCAGAGGAGTTGGAAGAACATTTGATATGTCACGGAATAGATCGGAGTTATAAATGTTGGAAAAAACACGGAGAAAAAGCGAATGTAGCTACTGGCTGGGATAAAACTGCGTTTTATGGATCGTCAGATATGAATACAAATATAGATAATGAAGAAGACCGTATGGAGGATGTGATTACAGATATCAATGATGATGAAGATCGTATTGAGGAAATGACAAAGACAATTCAAGATGAACCCCGTGATTGCCCAAAATTGTTTGAGAAGTTAAAGAGTTGTGCAAAGACGCCATTTTATGCTGCTTTCACTAACTATACAACATTGTCAGCTGTACTGAAGTTGTATAAATTGAAAGCAGGCAATGGATGGAGTGATGTCAGTTTTACGGAACTACTTTCTCTCTTGAATGACATGCTCCCGGAAGATAATGAGCTCCCAAGCCGGACATATGAAGCTAGACAAATGCTACGCTCGATGGGAATGATTTCTGAAAGAATACATGCCTTCCCGAAAGACTGTATATTGTTTAGAAAGGAGAACAAATCACTTACAGAATTCCCAAAGTGTGGTGCTTCTCGATACAATAAAGATAAATCCAATCCTATGAAAGTTGTATGGTACTTTCCAATCATTCCAAGGTTTAGGCGTTTATATGGAAGTGAAGAAACTGCAAGACAATTGTCGTGGAATGCAGATAAAAGAAATAAAGATGGGTTATTACGTCATCCGGCCGACTCTCCTCAATGGAATAAAATTGATCATGAGTATCGTGAATTTGGAAAAGAGCCGAGAAACCTTCGTCTTGCGTTATCTACAGATGGAGTGAATCCTTTTGGTTTTCAAACCAGCACTCATAGTACATGGCCTGTTATGTTGCTAAATTATAACTTGCCACCCTGGTTATGCATGAAGCGAAAATTCATCATGTTATCTATGCTTATATCAGGACCAAAACAACCAGGTAATGATATTGATGTTTATCTGACTCCTTTGATCGAGGATTTGAAGTTATTGTGGGACTCTGGTGTAATATTGTATGATGCTTATAAAAGTGAATACTTCACGTTGAGAGCGATGTTGTATGGGACAATAAATGATTTCCCTACTTATGAAAATTTGTCAGGCTATAGCATTAATGGAACTCGTGGGTGTCCCGTGTGCGAAGAAGATACAGAATCAATTAGGTTGAAACATTCATCAAAATCTGTGTTTCTAGGACATCGTAGATTTCTACCTCGTCGGCATAAGTACCGATCTTGGACGACATCATTCAATGTAAGTTTAGAAAAATGCACAACACCGTCTCCACTAACAGGTGATCAGCTGTTTGAGAAAGTAAAAGATATGAACATTGTTTTTGGTAAACCATTTTTGAAAAACCTTAAGAAAATCGGTTGGAAAAAGAGATCAGTTTTTTTGAATTACCATACTGGAATTGTTTGTACGTCAGACATTTTCTTGATGTGATGCATGTGGAAAAAATGTATGTGATCGTGTTATTGGAACGTTGCTAAATGCCCCTGGAAAAACAAAAGATGGAATTAAGGCAAGGTTGGACATGGTTGACATGGGAATACGAGAAGAGTTGGCTCCCGTGAAAGGTGAAAATCGAATGTTTCTTCCTCCTGCTGCTTATACTCTTTCTAGGGCTGAGAGATATCAGTTTTGCAACTTCTTTAATGATGTAAAGGTTCCAGAGGGGTACTCATCAAATATCAAGAACATTGTGTCAATGAATGATTTGAAGTTAAAAGGTTTGAAATCACATGATTTCCATGTTTTGATGAAAGATGTAATTCCTATAGCTTTACGTTGCATTTTACCCAAGAATGTTCGTCATACGTTAACCAAACATTGTTTCTTTTTCAAAGCTATATGTAGCAAAGTTTTAGACCCGGGGAAATTTCCAGCTATGGAAAAAGAAATTGTCATCATATTATGTGAATTAGAAATGTTCTTCCCGCCAACATTCATTGATATGATGGTTCATTTGATGATTCACTTGGTGAGAGAGATTCGACTTTGTTGTCCTGTGCACTATAGATGGATGTATCCTGTTGAACGGTATATGAAGATTTTGAAAGGATATGTCAAAAATCGAAGTCCACCAGAGGGTTGTATAGTGGAGCGATATATTGTTGAGGAAGCCATTGAATTTTGTATTGAATACCTATCTGATGTGGAAAGCATTGGTCTCCCGAAATCTCATCACACTGGACGCATTGAGGGTGGGGGAATTTCTGGAAGAGAAGTTGTAACAATCAGTATTATAGATTGGGAGCAGGCTCATCTTTATGTTTTGCATAACAGTTGGGAGGTTGCTCCATATATTGAAACTCAAAAAGAAATTCTTGGGCAGTTGAATCCATCGAGGGCTGAAAAATGGTTAGCAGATACACATAATCACCAGTTTATAGGATGGTTTCAGGACCATATTTTTAAGCAGTTGGATGAAAATCCGAATTCAATTTCAGAACGACTTCGATGGCTAGCCGCTGGACCATGTGTGTATGTATTATCTTACAGTGGGTATGTAATTAATGGTTATACATTCTATACGGATGAACATGATGAAGAGAGTACCATGCAAAATAGTGGAGTTACACTAGTGGCTGAAGCGATGCATGTTTCTAGTAGTAAGGATAGAAATCCAATTTATGCAAATATGTCATACTTTGGTATTATAAAACTAATATGGGAGTTGGATTATACGACATTTCAATTTTTGATTTTTCAATGAAAATGGATTGATAACAATAGTGGTGTTAAAATAGATGAATGGGGATTTGTGAAAGTTGATTTTAGTAAAGAAGGGTACAAAGACGAACAGTTTATAATGGCATCACAAGCGGTACATGTTTTTTATGTTCCTGATCCCGCAAACCGAAAGTGGTCGATTGTTCTGTTATCGTCCAAAACTATTGAGCGTTCCGATGAAAATTAAGTTGAGGACGATCCTTTTAGTGGTACGTCACAATCAATTCGGAGCGGTCCCAACGCAGATGATGATTTGTATGTTAGAGGAGACCACAATGAAGGGATTTGGATTGTCGATAGAGGTGTCAAATCTCTTCAACCTTTGAAAAAAAAGAAAGAGAGTTCAGTAAACAGGTTATATTTTGTTTGTAATATAGATCTTGTTATCTCATGTTATTATCTTATCATTATAGAATTTATGTAATTTGAATGAACTGTTCAACCACTTTTGCAGATAATGACTTCTGCACATTCTGGTGCTCCTAACCTTGAGACTGAACAAGTCTCTCAAGCAACAGCTGCTGCGGCTGCTGCTGCTCCTGCTGCTCCTGCAGCTCATGCTGCTGCTACTGTTGCTCCTGATGCGGCTCCTGCTGCTCCTACTGCTGTGGCTCCTACTCCTCCTCCTGCTGTGGCTCCTGGTGCTCCTACTTCTCCTGCTGCTGCTCTTACTGCTGCGGCTCCTGGTTCTCCTACTGCTCCTGCTGCTGCTCTTGCTGTTGCATCTCCTTCTCTTAGTGTTGAGGTCCAACAACCATCAGCACATGACGTTGATATCATAGTAGATGAACATATAGATGATGTTGATATCGATGAAATGGTCGGGAATGAAGGACCGACGTCGCAGAAATCACAGGTGCGTCGTAGTTTGACAGTGTTAGCCAAAATTCTCAAGGCGAAAAGCAAAGGCATCAAATTTGAAGTCGGATGGAATGCACGAGGCCAACATGTGAATCCCAACAAGGCTATGTTTAGCAGTTACATTGGTGTTGTCACTCGGCAACGTGTGCCGATTGACATAGATTCATGGCACCATGTTGTGTCCGGGTTGAAGGCTGTGATCTGGGAAGAAATTACGGTAACATTATGAATTTATTTCTTTAATTAACTAGCAAATAAAATGATGAAACAGTGTCTTACTCTTCTCAATATCTTGCAGAGTAAATTTATAGTTGACGACTCACACAAGGATTATGTACTAAGGCTTGTAGGAAAGATTCATCGGGGTTTTCGTACTATTTTAACAAGATATCACCTGAAATATTCTAAAGGTAAAATAAACCCGCACCCACCCATTGCCTATGCGCACCTGATATCCCAAGAAGCATGGGATGCATTTATTGGCCGTCATGGGGATGAGAAGTTTCAGGTACATTGTGAGTGATAATACGTTGTTTGAGGATACCTGTATTCATCACTTTGATTATCAATATTTCATTTATGAAACAGAAACTCTGTACTGAAAATAAGGAACGTGCATCAAATCCAACATACCCCTATCGTAAAGCAACGATGGGGTACGCTTCATTAGAAAAAAAAATGGTACGTATTGTAAATTTACAGTAATATTGTTAGGTTCCAATAAACAACATCATAATTATCTTTCTATGTTTATATGAAGATTGATGAATCTAAAACCAAATGCACTTCTATCCCACGTCATGTGCTATGGAAGGAGGCACGTGTGAACAAAGAAGGGAAGTTAATAGATGAGAACACACAAAAAGTGTGGGAAATATGTGTAAGTATGACATGATGATAAAAAGATTTGTTTAAAATTGCTATTACATAAAAATAATTAGTTTTTTTACTATATCTGACAGTCACAGGAATCAGCTACTCCTATAGCTGATACAGACCTATTATCGATGGCTTTGAAGCAGCCAGAAAAATACGGTCGTGTCAGAGGTGCAGGGTTTGGGGTGACACCCCGAGTATATTTTCAGAAGAAGAAAAAAATGGATGATACAGAGAAAAAATTGGAACAAATGAGCGAAAAAATAGCAACCCTTGAAGAACAATTGCAATGGCAGGGAGAGTTGCTAGCAACTTTTATGGGTGGGAAGCAAAGGGAGGACACAACTCAGGAACAACCACCGCATGAAAATCCTGCCCCACCCCCCACCAGCTTTGAGGCGAGCCATTCACCTAAAAAAATGTCTTAGCCGTGGTAATCAATATTCTAATAACGGTTCCCATGAAATATGAATCAAACAAACACTGATAATTTATTTGTACTGATCTTCTACAGGGTGATAATGATTGTGATTTATATCTGTCAACACCCACCTATCACCTTGTAGCGAGGGCTACAGTGTTCAATATCCCAGATGCCACACTGCATAATAGAAAACTTTCAAAAGATCATCTAAAAGTGACGATTACTGTAGCTCATGAGCCAAATGCAATGCTACCTATTCCACTTGATGACGATGATATTCATACGGTTGAAAGGCTATTGGGATATTCATTGCATGGCCGACACAACTTGTAAGAGTACATGCAGACAAAGAGGTATTTATTTCCTTTTATTTTCAAGATAAACCCATAACAATTAATGAAAAGTGTGTCTGAATCAATGATTGTTGTTATAGACGGAGAAAGGAAAGGGGGTGACTAACATCGGCTCGAAACCATCTAAAGGATCGACCAATCGATCCCAAGGAGCTACTGAAAGCACAATAACACCACCTGTTCTCTTTCCACATTTACTAGCATTGAAGACTCATGTGGATACGAAGCTAAAAGATGGTAATAGTCATATAGTGATTTTCGAAGATAATATATACGGAGAGGAAAGTCAAGATTTTGTTGCTGCTGAAAATGTAAATGAAATCCTTGAAAACGGTTGGTTAGGCGTCACTGTTGTAAATGTATATATGAGGTATGTTTCCATGAATTTATTTTCTAAAAGCTGATCTAATGTGCAAATTATGACTAAATGCATTTTATATTGTTGACAGACGCATTTATGAAAAATAGTTGAAGGGATTTTCCCATGAGCCAAGATTTGGACTGGTTAGTCCTCATATCACATCAACACACAAAACAAAAATAGTGTCATCAAAAAGGGATGCAATAGTTAAGGACTTTCTGAAAACATTTGAACGCAAGATTACATATGACAGACATTTCCTAATACCAACCATGCAGGGGTAATACTCTACGATTAAAGAATATCAATTATATTTTCACATTTTTTATTACTTATTCGTTTTTGTGATTTTAGGCAACATTGGTTGCTAATTGCGGTGAACTTGGATACTCCGAAGATTTATTTTCTGGATTCAATGCTAGGATATCCATCAAACCAACCATACATGATGGAGTTTGTGAATCTGTAAGACACTACATCTTACGTTTTAGGTATAAACATCAAGTAATATAATTTTTATTATCTTTTACTAAGGATTCTGTTATGATAGGGTTGTGTGTCAATATCGTCTAAAAAAGGAATGAGGACAGGGGTTAAGCATAGGGAGGCGATCAAGTACTACGTCTGGACAAATATCAGGGTATATATAATAAAATTTCACTATCCAAACACATCTCAACACAAGTTATTTATTCTCCAAATGATCAATTTTTTTGCAGTGTCCAAAACAAAAAAACGATAATGATTGCGGTTATTATGTTTGTAAATTTATGAAAGAGATCGTTTTTCATCAGCAAACTAGCATCCCTAAAGAGGTATTTTCAAAAACAATTACTAGTTCGTTTAAGTTATTTATTAATTCTTTATTTTTTTATTTTGCAGTACTACTATGACTACCGAAAAGCCTCATACTCACAAGACGATATAGATGTGTTCAGAAACGAGTGGGCCGCATACCTGATGACAGATTGTACACAAATACAATGAAGATCTGACTTGGGGACATGTACAATTGGTGGTCATTTTTGAGAGGGGTTAAGGGGATCAGAAGATGAAATATTGTTGTATGTAAATGTTCATAGCAAAATTGTAATTGTTATTAAATAAAACATTCTTTCTCCAATGAGTCATTTTTCCATTTTAAGAGATGATATGCACCAGCAACATGCAAGAATGTTGAACCACTAAAATGGTCGCTCTCTTGTTTAAAATGGACACCACTTTAATTGAAAACAACAACTGACCTACGGAAATCCGACCAGACGCATCTGGATTTCCTTCATCCTTTAGGAGAACGATCCACGGGTCCTTGGTGATGTGTACGAGTCAACTCCGCCTCAATCCGAGGCACGGTGTGACTGCTACCACCCAAAGGGTCGCTCTCTTGTTTAAAATGGACACCACTTTAATTGAAAACAACGACTGACCTACGGAAATCCGACCAGACGCATCCGGATTTCCTTCATCCTTTAGGAGAACGATCCACAGGTCCTTGGTGACATGTACGAGTCAACTCCGCCTCAATCTGAGGCACGGTGTGACCGCTACCACCCAAAGGGTCGCTCTCTTGTTTAAAATGGACACCACATTAATTGGAAACAACAACTGACCTACGGAAATCCGACCGGACGCATCCGGATTGCCTTCATTCTTTAGGAGAACGATCCACAGGTCCTTGGTGACATGTACAAGTCAACCATTCCTCAATCCGAGGCACGGTGTGACCGCTACCACCCAAAGAGTCGCTCTCTTGTTTAAAATGGACACCACTTTAATTGGAAACAACAACTGACCTACGTAAATCTGACCAGACGCATCCAGATTGCCTTCATCCTTTAGGAGAAGGATCCACGGGTCCTTGGTGACGTGTACGAGTCAACCACGCCTCAATCCGAGGCACGGTGTGACCGCTACCACCCAAAGGGTTTCTCTCTTGTTTAAAATGGACACCACTTTAATTGGAAACAACAACTGACCTACGTAAATCTGACCAGACGCATCCGGATTGCCTTCATCCTTTAGGAGAAGGATCCACGGGTCCTTGGTGACGTGTACGAGTAACATGCAAGAATTATGGACAACATTTCTTTGGCCTTTGGACAAAAAAACAAGTAAAATCTCCAAAATATCTTCATATCATGCATGAACCAGTAAAATCTCCAAAATACCTTCATATCACGCAGTTCTGAAAAGAGTCACTATTTAAAATAAAGTCACAAATTTAGATACATCTCGAGATGGTCAGTTTAAAGACATTTTGAGGGACACTACTAAAGACATTCTCAGATATGCACACATCCCCCACTTTTAGATCATTGTCTACTACAATGATCTTCCAAACAAGATATGCATTAGAACGCTCATAATACATAGAGAAATTCACTGGCGACCTTCGAGAATGATCTGAATCACAAACCATGACAGCATTATGTTTTTAACTTCAGAACCTCAATTGAGAATGTTACACCTTTCAGGACTTGGCGCCATTGTATGTCGTTTCGTCCACTGAATGGGTCTATCCTTTTATTTAATTTTTTTAACTTCAGTCAAATATTCTAGAAATATGTCGCGGCAGATCCTTCACCATTTTGTTTTTCTGAACATCTCATTACATTGTTAAAAAAAGAAGGGTGTCTTGCATGGGCAATATGTTCCTGTATTGAAGATGATGCACTCCCATTTATTCGAACCCACAAAACCACCCCACGGCGCGGCGGTCATTGGCAGGTGCCCGGGTTTCTCCCCGCCTTTCAGAAAAATATGAGTCCCTGTTTTCTCATGCGGGGTGGTTTTGTGGGTTCGAATAAATGGGAGTGCATCATCTTCAATACAGGAAGGATCTGCCGCGACATCTTTCTAGAATATTTGACTGAAGTTAAAAAAATTAAATAAAAGGATAGACCCATTCAGTGGACGAAACGACATACAATGGCGCCAAGTCCTGAAAGGTGTCACATTCTCAATTGTGGTGCTGAAGTTAAAAACATAATGCTGTCATGGTTTGTGCTTCAGATCATTCTTGAAGGTGGCCAGTGAATTTCTCTATGTATCATGAGCATTCTAATGCATATCTTGTTTGGAAGATCATTGTAGTAGACAACGATCTAAAAGTGGGGGATGTGTGAATATCTGAGCATGTCTTTAGTATTGTCCCTCAAAATGTCTTTAAACTGACCATCTTGAGATGTATCTAAACTTTTGACTTTATTTTAAATAGTGACTCTTTTCAGAACTGCGGGAGTTAACATTTCTCCAACATATTCACACACAAAATTACCCTTCGACATATCCTACAATGTCTTCAGACCCCACCCTTTCCCCTCGGCTGTTAAAAAAACCTAAAAGAAAATGTCTAGCAATGATCATTCCAAAATGAATTTAAACTGAAACCTTCCCGAAAAAAATAGAGTACAATACCTGCAAGTTGTAACTTAGGTCGCTTTGCATAAGTCGATTTCCACATTGTTTGTAGAAACCACATTTGCTCCAACACTCTAATGATCTTCATTGCTTCATGTCTTTTATACTCTTCCAGAAACCCTTCTCTAAGAAGGTCAACTATCGTGTATGCATACTCACCTTCAAATGTGACATGTACGAGTCAACCCCGCCTCAATCTGAGGCCTGTTGTGGCTGACACAACTCCAAGTGCCTCTGTTTTGTTCAAAATGGACTTATTTTTAAGTGAGAAATCAACAAATGACATACGGGAAACCAACCAAACGCCTTCGGATTGTGTCGACACATTAGGACAATGATTCATGGGTTATATGTGATGTGTACGACTCAACCCCGCCTCAATCCGAGACGCGGTGTGACCGGTATCACTCCAAGTGTATGTATTTAGTTTAAAATGGACAATATTTTACGTACATACGCCAAACTGATCTAACGGCTTCTGATTGCATTGATACTTTTTCACAATGATCAATGACTCATGTGTGACGTGTACGATTCAACACCGCATCAATCCGAGGCCCGGTGTGGCCGACACCACTCACAGTGTCACTATTTTGTTAAAAATGGACTTAATTTTAAGTGAAATCAACAACTGGCATACGGAAAACCGACCAAACACATTGGGATTCTATTGAAACTTAAGGACAACTATCCATGGGTCAAATGTGACGTGTAAGATTCAACCCCGCCTCAATCAGAGGCGCGGTGTGACCGGTATCACTCCAAGTGTATGTATTTAGTTTAAAATGGACAATATTTTACGTACATACGCAAAACTGATCTAACGGATTCTGATTGCGTTGATACTTTTTCACAACAATCAATGACTCATGTGTGACATGTACGATTCAACACCGCATCAATCTGAGGCCCGGTGTGGCCGACACCACTCACAGTGTCACTGTTTTGTTAAAAATTGACTTAATTTTATGTGAAATCAAGAACTGACATACGACAAACTGACCAAACGCATTGGGATTATATTGAAACTTAAGGACAATGATCCATGGGTCAAATTTGACGTGTACGAGTCAACCCCGCCTCAATCAGAGGCGCGGTGTGACCGGTATCACTTCAAGTGTATGTATTTAGTTTAAAATGGACAATATTTTACGTACATACGCCAAACCGATCTAACGGCTTCTGATTGCGTTGATACTTTTTCACAACGATCAATGACTCATGTGTGACGTGTACAATTCAACACCGCATCAATCCGAGGCCCGGTGTGGCCGACACCACTCACAGTGCCTCTCTTTTGTTCAAAATGGACTTATTTTTAAGTGAAATCAACAACTGACATGCGGAAAACCGACCAAACGCATTTGAATTCTGTTGAAACTTAAGTGCAATGATCCATGGGTCAAATTTGACGTGTAAGAGTCAACCCCGACTCAATTCGAGTCCCGGTGTGGCCGACACCACTCAAAGTGCCTCTATTTTGTTCAAAATGGATTTATTTTTAAGTGAAATCAACGACTGACATACGGGAAACCGACCAAACGCCTTAGGATTGTGTTAACACTTTAGTACAATGATCCATGGGTCATATGTGACGTGTACGAGTCAAACCTGGGGTGGATTACATGGCTTTCCTACATGGAATATATCCCACTACACGTCTTTAATGAGCCAGCTACGCAGTTTATCCCTTGTACAGATACACAGGAAGAATCACACGAGATCGACGTCATGTACTAACATAGGGCAAGGGTGCATAAGAGGACACAAGATCAAAGGGTAACACGTATATGTTTTTTAACATGCCATGTAATTTCCTATTGATATGACATGTATATTCACACAGGCAGCCGAACATTGGAGTTACCCAGGGTAAAGCGACAAGGCATGTGACCCTTTAAATGACACATAATTTTATGTACCATGATTGATCTCTTTGAACACTATATCAAGGACATATTTCATTAGGGTTGGCTCCCATGATCCTTCCTAGGATGGTTTTGGTATCTTTTCCGACTTACGGTAGTACGATCACTTCAGCAGGACGTCCTAGACATAGTTGGAGTCTCTCTGAAAGTCCTGGAGTGAGATCATATATCTATTTTTGAGGTCCAGGTAGAGTCATGTATCAACGCAACCAATCCTACCAGACATCGATCCAATATATAGAATGTTAATCTTGATGTCTCATTACAGTCCCCCAATTTATGATATGTTACCTTTTTGTATTAATATACATAATTACTAAGGGTGATGGTTGGGAGAGTTAGGATATCCTTTTTATGTATTGCAGAATGATTCAAGGAGCACGGGCTCTGCACGATTTGTCAAAACCAAGTGGCAATCCAAGGAGAAACAATGCATAGTGGAATGGTCTAGTATTTATCTTGTGAGTTGTGTAGGAATATTTTGTGTTACTATGTAATGAGGTAGTTTTGGTTTCTGGGTAGATGGTATCTAACTCATGGTAAGAACACTGTTTGATTGGGTTGTGATCGGTTGATGACATGCTTGTGGTTGATATACTGGTTCTTGTGCAGGTCTGTGGTTGATATACTGGTTTCTGTGCAGGTCTGCTCGGCTGGCTGTACTAGTGCAGGTTTTTTATTAGCAGCAGGGAGGGATTTAACAGCGCTTTTTTAGCGCTGTTAAAGGCGACATTTAACAGCGCTAAAAAATCAATGTTAAAGGAGATATTTAACAGCGCTAAAAAAGCGCTGTTAAAGGCAACATATAACAGCGCTTTTTTATCACTGTTAAAGGTTTCCTTTAACAGTGCTTTTTAGCGCTTTTAAAGGTATCCTTTAACAGCGCTTTTTTAGCGCCATTAAAGGTGACATTTAACAGCGCTTTTTTAGCGCTGTTAAAGGTGACATTTAAAAGCGCTAAAAAAGCGCTGTTAAAGGACCCCCCTATCAGCGCTAAGCTTTACAAAACTTTTCTAGCGCTGTTGAAGCCCGATTTTAGCACTGTTATTGCCCGTTTTTTGTAGTAGTGTAACATGACTAGGGTTATGAAGACAGGGGTCTATACACTTGTATTTCATGCATGTAACTTCATATTTTGTGTCTTATTATCTAGAAGTGCCCACATGATATATGGAAAACAATGATCTGGTATTTTATCCCTGATGATTTTGATTGGAAACACATAGTCTCCACTAATATCAAATTATGAATTGGTAGGAGTTCCTTCTGGGATGTTGGGAGTGATAATTTTAATAACATAATCTTCCATTAACTAATTATCTCCCCTATTTTAGATTTATAACACTATTTATTGGGACATACATGAGTATGAATTGATGTTTTCTCTATGTAGTAACCAAAATTATCCATTGACAAAAAATTTCATGCATTTATGATATGTTGAGGGCACATCCATATAGTAATAACTTATTCTTGTGTGTATATAAGAACAATCTCCTATTAATGTCATTAAAAAAGTGTCTTGATTCTAACATCCGAGGAATACATAGTCTAATAGACAGTCTCCAAATTTTGATATTTGATTAATTGTAACAATTATATTTTTTCACCATGTATATCAATAAATATTTATAACAGAAGGGGTAAAATCTTCCTCACCATAGCCCATATATTGGAAAAAATTTTCTTGGATGATATTGATCCAAAAGCTGTTGTCTCTAAAGGGGCACCAAATATTGATATTTCATTGTTTTTTGGATATATAAAAGAGATATATATGTAATTTTATAAAATAATGGTACTATTATTCATTGAGATAGATAACCAATAGAAATATAGTATAATCAGTTTATTCATTGTAAATTTTTTTTGTCGTAAAAATGGCCTTGATTTAATGAGGACTATAATGGGACATGATGTGCACTCCTTTGATACCCGATTAGAGGAGAAACTCGTCTATGATTGAGATATTGGTCATGATCAAAAATAATTGATTGATAATGTTAGACTTATTTACTAATAGACTCTTTTTATTGATAAAAGGATTTTTTTTGGACTGGATCTTTCGTGTCAAGGTTGCCTTTTTTCAAAATTACTATTCAGGATCATGGTTTTTTTGAATGATTTTATCATGAATGTTATGTTGGATAGATCTACCCAATTTTTAATGATATATAGTTAGTTTTAAAATCTATAACAATTCCTATATGATGTTATTATCTAAATTGGTCTTGGAAGATTTGGGTGTACAATGATGCTCTTATTTAGCACGTTGAACCACCTATATATGAGATTCAAATAATTATATAGGATATGATGAGACACGACTTGAATATTTAGAACATTCAAGATTTTGTTTCCCCAAAAATCTTAGATTATCTCTTTAAATCCTCAATTTTGTTTAGAGAGATTGAGTTCATATACAAGATCTTTATTAAATAATGAGAATAGCAAGTGGATGGAGTTGATTGATCCATATTGAGACTCACTATCGGATGATGATACTTTTTGTAAAGGGGGTTCTCATCCTCAAAATAATGGTTGTAAAAATAGATCAAGGATCGATAATGTCTTGGTTTGTGGATGATATTGTAACAAACTTGGATATAAATATATTTGTTCCATTAAATGGCCAAATATACTACACGGAACATCAAAAAACCACACTGTATTCATATAATATATAAATATTGAAATAAGAATATTAAAACATATCCATAGAATTTATTGCAATGAATTGGATTTATTTCATTATGACATATATTTATATTGAAAACAAATTATACTTTAAATATAAATGAAATCAAAATTTTATACCTAAAATTACTAATAGGATCATGTATTATTATGAAAATTATTTCTCTACGAATTACTTTTTATGTTATATGTATTTTGATTTTATGAAACTAATGTTTATTTATGAAAAATTATGTTTTATATTAATAATTTATTTACACCAATTATTATGGTAAAGGGATTGAAATAAAAACAATGACAATTAATTTTTGAAAAATTCATTTTCCAATTAAACATTTTTCATTATATATTATAATTTTTTTAAACAATGTATTTTTCTAATTATTTAATTTTGATTTTAAAATAATGAAAAAAAAATATTTTTTATAAAAAATATATTTTTTTAAGATTAATTGTGAGTATTTTTTTAATTAATTCTAATTTAATAAAAATTTTATAAAATGTGATTTGTAATAAACAAATTATCATATAGGACGTTATCATAATACATGTTTTAGATAAATATTTATGAAAAAAATTTATATAATATATAAATAATTTTATGTTAAATAAATCATTTAAGAGTACTCTTTTTGTTTTTTTAAAGGTTGGGGCCGAAGCCTCATTTATTATTAAAGGAAAGGAAAGACCTTTTTTAACTGGGTAGAGGGAGACATAAGTAATATTTTACTCTAACTATTTAAATTTTGTTACATTATAAATTAATATTATTAAAAACAAATATATTCAAAATATCAAAATGGATTTCATATTTTTGATCAGAATGAACATATAATATAATATGTCCAATTTCAGTTTTATATATAAATTTATGATTATTATAGTTAATGTTAATGACCATGATAATAGTAAATCTATTATTTTTGAAGAGTTGATTTACTGATATTATGTTATTTTTATGTAATAGATTAATTTTACTAATTTTAAATGATTAAAAATTATAATTTTATTGAAAATATATAATTATATTTGGATTCATTCATTTCATAATGATGTCTTATGTGATTAAAAACACATATATATGAAAATAGCTCTTTTCTAGGAAGAACCTTTTTTTATATGTTTAATGATTTAATTTAAAGGAAAGGAAGAACCTTTTTTTTTATATGTATAATCTTTCATATACTATATATGATCACGTCAACTAAAAATAGTGATTCGCTCCTGGGTCTGTCCATTAATAGTAATTCACCTAATTCGTTGAAAAGTATGAACCCTTTATCATATTCAATTCACAAATTATAATGTAAAAATTGTTTTCATTGAACAATTAATTAATTTCATGTATGACCAATTTGAACCACAGTCCAATGTCAATTAATGTGTGTAGAACAACATGTCTAGAACCCTCATGGGTATTTAGAGCGACAGTACTTGTCTCACAACCCATGGGTATTTGGAGCATCAGTCCTTATCCCTTAAAAGAATGTTTTCTTGCATGCTGGGTGTAGAACATCATGTATAGGACTCCGTGAGTATTTGGAGCATCAATCCATGTCTCACAACCATTTTATAAATAATATATATATATATATATCATTGGTGTAGAATTCCAAGTCTAACACCCCAAAACCATCATTAATTAATTCATAAATTAATTAATACAATCCGTTAATTAATTCAACAAATAATTAACAACATAAATCACCAGTCAGAAGTAAACCATTAATTAATCATTCATCATCTCAATAATCAATAATTAATTAAAAATTAATTATTCTTAAGAAGCCATGTAAATAATTATCTCAACATTTGATTATCCAAATTCTTTATCATGTCTGAACCCGTCTACACAAATAGTGATTAGTCCACAACATTAATAATTTACACGCTCATTATAATAATCTCAAAACATGTGGAACAATGCCCATATATTTAGCAACCAACTCTTGAAGCATCTCATATTATAAAATAACTCCATTAAAGACAACTTAATGCATGTAAATCTAACATAAATCAAAAGGTACCCATGGCCAATAGTCATAACAAACAGTCAATTCACAATCATAATTTAATAAATTCAAATTAATTAATTCAACATATTAATTAATTAAATCTTACCTATTTAACCAATCATCAATTAATTAACCATTTTTCATATATCATGTTATAATTAATCCATCCATTATTTATTACAAGTTTCCAATTTATATTTCGAACATTTCAAATAATCAATATTATCAATAATCAGTAAAAAGAAACAGTTTTCATTCTAACTCATGACATGATAATTAATTATAAAATTAATTACCCTATTACCCATTCTTCCCATTAAAATCATTTAATTGTTTAATCATATCACTTTAACCAAATTAGAAAAACATTCTTAAAATCAACACATGTTCAAATACTCATTTATCTCATGTGGTTGGAATTATTTAATAACATCAAAAGTGTCATGCATAGACATATCATAATAAAGTAAACTCACATTGTCAATTTATTTAAAGAATCTATAATTCATAAATAAAGTGATAGGGATTCGGGACCCTACCTCGGGGTGGCATCATTTTAATACGCAATAGTTTGAATTTAATGGTGGAAATCAATTAAAATTACATTGAGGTCACACGTGCACATCTTTTATAAACATATATACATATGTACTTATATATATGTATATATATATATATATATTTAAACACGTGTGTGTGCCCTCTAAAATGACATCGATGAACCGAAAGGGACTGAACCGTCTCGCTCTTAGCGGCGGTTGTCAGAACGCGGAAAAATGAGTCCTGATACACCGATTTTATACCCACATCGAATCTAACCAAAATGAAGAATGATGTTATAGAAAAAGCAGTGCAATGAAGAACCCGCAGGGGGTCACCCACTGCAATGATTCTTCTGAGGAAGGGGTCACGTGCTACTACTACAGGTTGTTCGGAGTGTCTCTCCCTTCTTGGTTGCACCATGGGGAGCAGCTCACACCGAGGAGGAAGCTCGAATGAGGGGGGAATGGGTCGTGTCATGGGGTGTGTCGCGGCATGCATGTTGCGCCTTGTTCATATGGGGGTAGGATAGGGGAATTTTCCTCCCTTTATTTTCTTTTTCAAACCCCTAAATTAATTTCCATTGATAATAGTTATTATTAAACTCTAAAAACCCAATAATATTACTTTCGTTAAGTTGATTATAATAATAAAAAAAGATAATAATAATACTCATTTTACTTTTATTTTTATACAAATTAAACACTTATCTAAAAAGTGAAAATCTCCCCAATTAATCCTTTTTAAAGGAAACATTGCTTTGAGAAAATCAAACTCCCCTTTACTCTTCAATTAAATTAAAATCTCATTGGCATAAAAGTAATAAAAACAATTCTTTTCCCAAAATTATTAAATACATTTTTCCATGAATTTAATTAATTAACACATTAATAATAATAATTAAATCCTCATTATTATTATTATTAAAAATTTCATTTTTTTAATTCCAACCAAAATGCCCTAATTCATTAATATTATTATTTATAATGATAATATCCATAATTATCAATAATTATAACACTCGTAAAACCATAATAATAAAAATATCTTTATTATTACTCAAACCATTGATATAACCCAACACCGCTATTTAATAACAACACTCCTTCATTAAATCTTAAACTGGTTATTTAATTAAGCATTTCTTTGATATACCTAACTTCCTCATTAAATTCACATAAGTATTACACCCCATTAATAATGAAATAAAAATATTTTATCATTTATTTAATTAAATAATAATAATAATAATAACAATAACATTATATTATTATTATTCCAATTATCATTTTATTAAAACTAAAAAGAAACCAATTTATTACCAAATCATTTGTATTATATTAATGATAAAAACTCCAACCCATATCATCCATTTAAAAATAAATTGTCCTTTAATAATTCTGAAACTCTTCATTTAATTAAAACACTTCTTCGACAAACCCATATTCCATATTAATTTTTTCAACCGTCAATTAATTAATTCATTTAGATTCATTTAATTAAACAACCTCAAAAATAATAATATTAATAATAATAAATTTATTATTATTATTAAAAAAATTTAATTAATAAAAATCTATCATATAATCATATTTAATTAAATTACATAATTTATTAAACATTGTAAACTGCATGGGTTGGATTGCAACTATGTGCTGCCCGTGCAGATCCATTAATGTGGAATTTTCTGAAATCAGTGTTCCCATGTCACATCGGGACACCTGCAAAAATTATTGGGTAATTACGCAAGTCTAAAAATGACATATTTAGGTCTTCCAACACTTGGAATAAAATTTCGGAGCTCGGTTTAAAAAAACTACATGTTGATAAACTGAATAAAAAAATTCAATAACATTTTTATTTTAACCCAATTATAAAACATTGGACATTACATCTACATAGGACCTCTGTCTTGACTAGGCTGTCTCCATCCATTCCTGGATGACCTACACCTTCTCCATCTTGGATTTCACCAACAACGGGCCCATAAGATACGACTCTCAAATATCCATCCTACACAAGGTTGAACTGTAGGGTCTCCCATATTGGTCCCAAAACTGTACCTTGCAGATGATAGAGTGGTAGATATTTTTTTGTAACAAACACTACCAATGGAAAGTGATCCTCCAAGCTCTATCTGCAATCCAATATGAAATTTTATGCAAATCATCATGCACCTAGATAGTGCACACAACTTACTTATCGATCTGGGGGAGAATGGATGTATTCCTCAACATCATGGTCCCTAATTCCCCATGTAGGCATCTCTACAATCTCAATGTAAACCGAGGGACATGATCAGAGATAACCTCTGTGGGCACCCTATGATGGTGGATGATGTTTTCCACATATAACTTCCCCAAACTCTACATAAAACTCTTATCCCAGATAGTAAGGGAGTGTTTCTACTCCATGAGTTGGTCAACTATAAACAAGATAACATTGTGGATCTTCGTTGTGCGTGGAAGACTTGTAACGAACTCCATGGAATGTTGTCCCATTTCCACTATAGGGTAACATGTGGATGAAACAAACTATCAGGAACTTGGGGCACATCTTTCACCTCCTAAAAGGTAAGGAATCATGAGAGGAACACATATACACTCTCTCTCATTCTGAACACAAAAACATCTATGAAGATAAATTCACATCATCCCCTCACTGGTATGCAAAGTTAATGGATAAATGTTGAAGTCCTTCATTTCTTCCTCCTACATCACATATAGATCCACTATTACCCCATATAATAGGATATCATGATCTCATAATTCAGGATATCCATATAGTAAATTTTATATATATATATATATGATCACACAGAACCATACAGAAAATGTCTCCATTGAGAGAATCTATCACACATTTGAGGAGCATAGGAGTCTTAACCATCGGTTGTAGTAAAATTGTTCCCTCATACTTTAATAGGGTCAGCTGTATGGAAGTTAGCATCACTAAAGCTTCCTGCACTAGGTGTGTTTGGGACATCCATCTATGGTAATATAGTAAAATGTTTCCCTTACTTAGAGTATAGACTCCCCTGATGTTGTAGTCTTGTAGGAACTCCAACAAGCATCAATACCTCAGTTTAATATCTCCTTGAGTGAACACATACCTCAGACTCTCGTGGATTGAGTAAACCACTCTCCCAGAAGGTTGTAAAACAACATCCTCAAACAGAAGACTTCTTATTCTACCTATATATCATGATTCTCATAGTTCTCCTCATGGATTCTCAACTACCTCAAACCATACGTGATGAACTTTTATTGTTATATTAGAATGCCACTGATCTCATCTACTAAGGTGTCGCAATATACTACAAACTCAACTTATTACTATTGTTGTAACAAATCTGGATCACTTTCTTTACTCCGCATCAACTCCTTGAAGGCCTGCTAGAATTGCATATAAAAGGTAAAAAAATTTCTCATTCACATAAAATGGGTCAATGGGGCTATGTATCACTAGAATTCTTCCTCAAATATCTGGTAGTACCTCACCATTCCAAGAATTCATCACACCTCAAACACATTCTTGTATGGCTCCCAATAAACCATTGATTTGACCTTGACAAGATATCTATCTCAACTATGCTCAAAAATAAAATTACCTATAATGTGAACCTTTTGTATGTAGAACTATAATTTAAAGATATTTCCAAAATTCATGTTCTCTCTAAGTAGATCAAAGACCCCCCCCCCCCACCCAAAGTGTTCTTCAGGCTCTGCCTTTATGGAAAAGTAGACCAGTATGTTGTCGATGAAGAAAAAAGAAAAAATGTTCCATGTAATAATATATGATTGGGTTCATCCAATACATAAAAATTGTTGGGGGGGGGGGGGGGTTGATACCATTGGTAATCACTAGGAACTCATACTTTCCATATATACATTAAATTGACATATTTGGAATGTCAGCCTCATGAACCCATAACTAGTGCGAACCAAATATGAGATAGATCTTGGAGATCCATATCACACATCGCAAATGATGAAAGAGTGTTTCAATCAGTGTCAGTGTGTACTTGTTCATTATCATGGCCTAATTCTGGGTATTAAAATACACTCAATCCCAAAATCTCAATTATTCGTTTTTATCAAAAACATAATTGGAGCTACCCACAAAGATACACTAGGTCTGATGAGACCATTCTCACGAAGGTCATTTAACTATAACCTCAACTCCAATAGCTTTGTGGGAGACATTTGATATGATGTATAAGATATCAGGGTTGTCCATAGATATTAGTCAATGAAAAACTCAAGCTCCCAAATCAAAGCGAGTCCTATAATGTCTTCAAGAAAGAGTCTCATATAATCCTCCACTACTAAAGATATATAGATTCTCAAAGTGTATACTACAACAACCGTCATACATGTTTGATGATGGGTAATGGGTTGTAACCTCTTGCTCACAACACCAACTCATCCTGCTACAAGGTCTATCTTATCATGAAAGGATAACTGTGTCCCATCAGTAAATAGGCATCTGAAAAACCAACAGTGATAGTCAATCTAGGATCAACGCATGTAAATCCAATGCATTCTTAGGATGATGTCTTAGGGTTACATAATTTAGTCTAGTAGGTCCTATATGAACCTCTCTCTATCATGTGATAGCTTTCACTCTCAATATATGAATGACACAGAGGTAGTGTCCTTGTAAGAACATATAGGCATAACTGTTGTTCAACAATATCTACTGGGAGCTCCAACTCTTTAATAAAGAATCGAGAGATTAAACAATGGCTATACCCCATGTATCAAAATACCAAGGTATGAGTAGAGTAAACACATATCATACCTTGAATCATCTCATGTGTCGTCAGGTCATACACATCCATAACCTGAAGCTTTCTGCCTTCCTAGCTACCAACTCCCTGAGGCTGAAATGGGCTTCTTGGAGGTGGTGGGGGGAGAAAATTGTATTGTCCTCCCACACCTATATCTCTTCTTGATCCTCTACCATCTAGCCTCCCAAGGGACCCCCTATCTCCACCAGGGAGATCCCTGATCACAGTGCTACCTCTGCCATGGAGGTCCATCTATTGCTTACCTGGGATGCTCATTTCGTCTATACGGGCATCCTCATGCCATGTAGCCTCACCCATCACAAGTGTAGCATCAGACCTCTTCAGGATTCCTCAGTGCTTTGTGCGACCAAGCCCCAATGTTTGATCATTTAAAGGACTCTAGTTTAAGGACCTCTAATGGCTTACTGCTACTACAGATGGCAAAACCATGTCATGCCTACCGCGAGATTGAGTTATATGGAATCTCTCTTCCATGAATATCCCCATCACAAGTGGTCGCTCCAGCACCTTGACATGAGTGGGGATTCATAAGGGCACAATGCTGGCCTAGATATCTCTATGGAGTCTGTTTTCAAACATCTGTACTGGGATGTAACCTTATATGATCATGTCAAGAGAGTATCATGTAAGGTCAATAAACATATCTGCATACTATATGAATATCAACCCTCCATACAATTCCCCTAAAGCTCCTGAATGTAGATGGAGCAGAGGCATGTGGGGTAATACTCCTCGCAAAACAACTGTTAAATGTCATCCCACATGTTTTTCGCTTCATCAAATATCTGGGTAACTATTCTCCATCATCTCTTAGATGATCCATTGAAAATGTTGGCCATTAATGCCACCCTATTATCCATCAGGGTGTGAACTAGTATATGAGGACCACTGACTCCATCCAATCCTCTCGTGCCTAAGGTACTATCTATCCAGGGAACCTCAGTGGTCACTGATGATGGAACATGCGGAGTGCACTCAGTATGAATACATACATTTATTTCCTAAATGGGACTCTCTACTTCGAAAAAGAGTGTAGGAGCTACTAACTATCGAACATGTTGGTGGGGACCACACAATGTCCTGTGAGATAAGGCCTTGTCACACATTGGGTTGTCATCAAGAATCAGTGCTGGTATCCTGTTCGGCTATCATCATGTTAGAAACCTAAAAATTACTAAGGAGTACCACAATAATTTGAGAAAATATATATTTATATCAAATAATAATGGAGAGAAGACTCATGAAGAACTGTAAAAATACTCTATTGTATATAATGCATGTACCATTTCTCCTCGCAAAACATGTTTAATTGTTCCAAGTTGAAAAATGGGTAAGTAGGGTCTTGGTGAATGGATATATCGGACACCTGTACCATCACTGGATTCCTTATCCTAAGATCCACTCATAAGAAACTTCAACACAATTTCCCAAAATCCCATCCAATTTATTTTTAGGGATCATCCTAATGATGTCCCAATGAATGAACCAACTTGTATACCACTCTGTCATGACCCGAACCATGCTAGGGCTTCAACTATATCTAACACAGGCATACCTCCATAGGACATTGGTTGGAGATATGTGTCGAAGGGACAATGAAACACGAGGAGTATTTTTCATAAGAACATGTACACATGAACTTAGAAAAATCAATGAAAAATTGCATAGAAATGTAGAAAAGGGTGCAACTGCTGTAATGTAACATAAGAATGATTGAACCTCTAGACAATATAGGGTAATGGTATTGAAAACAAAAATAAAATGTGGTAAAACACAAGCCTAAATGAGAACCAAGTCCAAAACTAAAGAAAACTAAAATAGAGTATCAATTGATAGTTTCCAGCTACAGTATCCCAAATATGACCACCATACGTGGTCCACACATCATGTATCCCTACACTCCTCTATAGTCATGATCAAACTTTTTTCCATCTTCAAAAGACAAAGCATGAGTTGGGAAAAGGAATGACAGGGGTGATTATTAACATAACCAATCGAATTCCCCAAAAATTGATGGGGGGATTAGTATGAGATACAACTAAATAAAAGAAGTAAATTGAACAGGGTTCATTAAAAGAGGGTGTAAAGACTGTATGTCAACCCACCAAGAGTGTGAATATAGACTCATCCTGACATATGGAGCATGAAATTGGGAGAATTTGAACCCTTGTCAAGTCATCTTTAACTATAGATTGAGAGTATACCCGTCTAACCATGAGAAGCTGGTAAAATAAATTTCACTTCATTCCTCGTGCAACCTTTCCTCTCTTGTACGGAAAGTAACCAAGCCCCAAGGTGTGGGCACCATTGAGGGATAAATAGATATCTATATACTCATACAAATAATCCTAAACATTAGTAAGTTTATATCCATCTCAAATCTATTCCTATGAAGATTATTAGATAATAGTTCTAGGGAGAAACCATATGAAATTCCCAACACATCATGTGTCTACCCAGGAGACACATTTCAAAGGGGATCAAATCACCACACCGCGATACTACTTGATTTGGGAAGCACAAACTCACCCGTGTGGTTTTAGATCATGTCACAAGGACGTGTATCGGTTGGGAAATCCCCCCTATTTCTCGTGATTCCATAGGCACTTAAAACTGCCCCTTTCCACTAGGTTGCATTGTCGAGAGTCTTTTCCAAATCAGTGGGGACAATAATATATATCCCAACTAGAGGGGTAGCTAGGTATCATCAGAGACCATGCTACACAGGCCAGATGAAGGGTCAACCTAGTACCTCTAGTTGGTAACTAAACTACCCAGCTTAGCTGGGGGTTCACATCATATCTCTCTCTAGGGACTACAATACCTAGCCCATCTACAGGGTCAGCCAGGTAGGTCGTTGGGGAATACACATCTTAGATCCTACTAGAGGGTCATCCAAGAAGGTCATCAGGGAATATGCTTCATAGATCCTACAGGAGGGTCTTCTTAGATGGTTGTCCAGAACTACGCATCCCAAATCCTACTAGAGGGTCAACCCGGAATGTTTTCCTAGTTAGCATGCATAATCACTGTCATCATCAGGTGTCTTCTCTGCTTGTTCCAAACCATAATATCCACACATTATCTTGAAATAATCTTCTATAAGAATCATCACGTTTTACATGGATGAAAACTTATGATAGGTATCTCGTTGTCCAAATACCGTGTACAAACAATGGAGATATAGATGATTGACGATTGATCGTGGGATGTCAAATAGTACAAAACATATGAGGGGCCCACATGGTGTGTGTCCCTACATCAATTTCTTGTCGTGTCTCTTCTAGACATTGTTCCCACCCCATGTACTACTTCATGTAGTACTGGTGGACTACATGGAATGTTCCATTATTCTGGGGACATGGTTAAGTCGTTTGTTCATGTCTGTGTACTAAGACTTCGTGTCCATGTACTTTCGTACACAGTGTGTTAGTCCACCCGAGATACATATAGTGCGACCATGTCATGTCATTCTTCTTGGAAAGAAGATTGTGCCTATTTGAGTCTCCTTCCCATGACTCATCTCACATAGATATATGGTACATGATGTGTCAAGGGTAGTACACATCATGTCATCCTTATATTTTCCAAACCCTAGTGCCACAGCTAAGGGAGGCTACAAACCATCTATTCTTCAATGAACATGGCGTGAAGTTGGGATTTTTTAAAAAACTATAGTTTCTCCTGAATCTTATTTCCCGCTCCAAATCTGGTCAAACCATTTCAAATCCCACCATGTTTCCTTCTGAAATCATAGAATCTCTCTGAAAATCATGCATGCCATCTGGCATTTGCTAGGAATGGGTCACCAAAATTAATAAGGGTTTAATTATTCATTCTGAATAACAATTCACCTTCAATATTATTTAGATGGGTATGAATCCAATGTGTTGTTGATTCTTTCATCATACCATTTTCAGATCTATTCTTCACTCTTGATTCAATTATTATTCCATAATATTGATCTGAATCATGGCACTGGATCGAGCTCTGGTCACTCATAAATTTTCAAAACAGGATTCACTAGAATTAATCAGTGATAATGTGAAGAAAAGTGGTAAGAAGGTATAAAAACCTATGGTTTTATTCATCCCCATCAAGTTGTTCTCGGTTAGTGATCTAGAATAGGGCATCAGGGTTAGAACATGTGATAAATAATTATAAATATAGTACTTCAGCTCATATAGATTTGTAAAGAAAAGGTCCATGTTGATGAATTCAATTTCAACATGCTAAAATATTTAATGGAATAAATAAAACCTCTAAATATTTTTATTAACTCTTTTTTGGTTTGATCGTTGGTGAAGAATGTATTTTCTAAACTTGGAGGAGGATCTGTTGCACTGTTCACACTTGGATCCAACTACAATCAGTAGTTTGTCGTCATACTTCATTTTCCAATGGGAATGAGATGAGGAGAGTATAATCCAATGAAAAAAGTAGAATTATGGGGAAAATCCTCTAAAATATGAATTTTTATCCTTTTATAATTTCAAAATAATTATTTTAAATTAATTAAATTATTTTATTTAATCACTTAAACAAACCTTTAATGTGTGAGGGGTCTAAACGTCACGCGCTGACACATTTCATGTTTCCCCAAGAGGAAACAACATGTTCCAGACCCAACCATTAGATCAGATTTTTGAATTGATCAACTGTTTAATTTTTATCCCATCTTCCTTAATCAATGAAGTCTTCATACTATAAAATTCGTATAATATTTTTATAAAATCAATTCTGGGCACACCATTCCTCAAAATTTCATGTTGTCTCATTGCGTAGCTCTGGAATATTATTTAAAAATATTTAAATGTATTATTAGGAAAAAAACATGGTGTCTACATGAATAACACCAATATATGATATCATATATTACAATTAATTTTGAATGTAATTTTAAAAACACATCATTAGGAAAATATCCATTCTTATTTGAAAATGCATCATAAAACATAAAACCATTTGACAACCATTTTCATTAATGTAATCTTGAAAAATTATAATGGATTAATCGAAAACTTTTGGTGGGGCTTTAGAACATATCATACCCATTTTTCATGAAAAATATTTTTAAAGAACCAGGAAAACATTTTGAAATCAATGACACTAAAATAATACAATGAAAATTTATAAAATAGATTTAAATTGATTCAAAAACCATTTATTTGAAAATTAATTTTAAGAAAAATTATTAAAACATAACCTTTTAAACATGAAATTTAAGCTTCAAAAAACAATGGTTGGTAATTATGTACATGTCTTATGAGAAAAAAAACATTCTTTTTTCATGGTAAAATGTTTAGACAAGTGTGTCGACTAGAAAATGATGGTAAAATTTATTTTTTAAAACATTTCTTTAAGTTATCAAAATAGTAAAAATATATTTTCATGGTCTTATTAGAATAATAGAATATTCTTGGATACATTTTGAGAAAATATGGTTATGAATGAACACTGATTTCTGACCAAAGAGAGGGGAAATATACTTTTTTTAAAATTAATAATTATTATCTATACCATCAAGTGGAAAATGTTGTACTATTACATGAATACATCTAGGATAACTGATGTATATGAATACTAACCAGTATTCTTGAAATATGTATCTTAATATTTCATTAAATAAAATATCATCACAATCATTCTAGATAATTGGTGAGATTATTTCTATAAAATCTAACTTCATTGAAACCTTGAACCACACAACCAATATAGAAAAATGAAATTATGTGTAGCACTAAAATATCTTTAAAATTTTTATGTACTTATTATAACATGTAAAAACATGTTTATAAAAATCATATAAACATATAGGTGTATAACATGGCATGTGTCTCAATGAAGTAAAATTGAGACAAAATTACATTACCGATTTGGTAGCTTTGGAAACATAAACCCCATAATAGAAGGAGAATAAAATGGTTATGTAAATAACCATTGATTTATGTAAAATGTTCATATAATAAATTCAGGGATAAAATATACATCACACAAAATATGTTAGTGGTGAATTACCCATGTATATCACATAAATAAATAGGGAGATAAAATTCTTGGAAATTGTGTTTGACATGTCTTTTTTGTAATATTATTCATGGAGAATAATGTAACGACCCAAAGTTTCATTAATGGAAAATCCTTCTTGATCCAGTTAAATGTCTCCTTATGAAAAATGTTTTTATAATATGTCAACTTTTTTGGTTTTATGTTAAGATTTGTGACCGTTACTTTTATAGCCGTTGAACAGTGATCACATGAGTAGTATAAATATATGGCTTTAACGAACCCAATTTTACTCAGACAAAGGAAGAGATGGCCTCATCCAGTAGAATTGCCCCGTACGAAGCCCATTTGTCAGAGCTCGAAAAGGAGGTGGCATCTTTGGTCTTCGACCTTGACCAAGCCCAAGCTGAGCTTCATTATGTCAAGCTCGAACAGGACCGTCTACGGGAAAAGTGGAAGTTGATAGAGATTACCACTCGAGCGATGTTATCCGAGCCACCCCAAGAGTCTGTCACCATCGCACACCTTACCCTTAGGTCTTATGCAGCTATTTTAAGGGGTTATGTAACAAATAAGTAGTACCATGTTCATGTACATTATTTTTTTATATAATAATGAATATAATTTTTAGTCATTTTTGATACATTGTAAATAGTTTTTAAAGTACAAATGTTGTTTTTAGTTATTATTTAATTAAGAATTATATTTTATTAAATTAAAGGATTTTTGAATTAAATAATATTTTAATAAAATATTATTATTAATATTAAATTAATTTTTATTAAATATAAATGATCTTATAATTTTATGAATGCAATTAAAATGTTTATTAAGGTTTGAAAGCCATTTCTGTCAAAACCCGTGAATTTTTTTATAAACGTCAGTTTTTATTTTAAAAGTGAAAATTCACATATTTAAAAAATTATTTAGATAAAATAAATATTATTTTTGTAATCAGGGCGTCAAAATTATCCAACAGTTAATTTTTCATAATTTTCTGAGACAGTCAAATTTTTGGGTAAAAATTAAATACCATTTAAATATATAATGTGTTTTATGACATCATAATGACCCAATGGTGATGTAATAAAATACCATAATCCTTATGTTCGGCCAATATATGTTTTATCATTAAAATAATGAGATTTTGGGATTGTTTGACTTACTTTTCAAAGCATTAATGGAGACCTCAAGACTTATTCAACACTTTGCCTTTTTAAATTAATTTCCATGGGAGTGTGACTCACCTCCACATAAGAAACCCTAATTTTTTAATATGTTCGGACCTCGGCCTTGTAAAATATTTTTTTCCACTTTCCTTTTCCAGAAACCATGGGCAAATACCATGGGATGGTTTGTGGTTTGGATTATTTTAATATAAGGGGTCCCAAACCTAAATAATAAAGATTTCTCTCACCTTTCCTATATAAACCCACCCAAGCTCCCACTTCCTCCTCACTCAAAGCCCTTGGAGTTCGTCAAACCTCTGACCTACTCTCTCTAGAATCCTCTCAAGGTTCCCCAAGCTCCTAAGAAGCATCTCACAAGCCTCTCTCTAGCCTTTGGAAGCACACTTCCAAGTAAGGGTTTTTTCTTCCTTTCTCATTTTTGTCAATTTTCTTTAAGTTGTATTTCCCTTTTAATTTCAATTATTAATGTTGGGGTATGGTTTCTCACCTCCACCATACTTCCCTTTTATTGTTTGAATGATGGGAGACCCCTTTCTCTCTCATTAAATGCCTCCGTTGTACACCTGTTACTATGCCGAAATTCCAAAAGGAACTTCTCTCTCTTATTTTACATTCAAGAAATACTTTTGTATCATGAATATAAATACCTTTTCAATTGTTGGGACATGTATCTATATGAACTCATTACTGTCCATTACATGTAAATATGATGAGGAACCCCTTTCTCTCTCATCAACCATTTTTATGAATTCTTATGTCACACCGTTACGCTGCCGAAATCGCACTGATTTTCTAAGCCAATGTCATTGTGTAGTGAATACCATGCCCATTTCTCCATCAAGGGTATTCACCTTTATGCACATATAATTATTGATTATAAAGTTTCATGTATGAATTCCACATTCCATTATCATGGAATAAATGATTATGTTTTACGAATCCATGTTTTATGGTCCATGTGGCACACTTATGCATGAAATGAAATGTTTAAAAAGGGTGCGCCCTTATAGAACTCCAATGCATTGGGTAAAGTATAGTATCATGATACATCATGTGAAATGAGTTTTGACTCATTCTAATTCATGTGCAATGAGGGTTTACTCGTTCTTCAAGTGCAATTAGGGTTTACTCATGCTCCATGTGTAATGAGCCTTGGCTCATGCTAATTCAATGTTAAGTGTTGTTCCACATTTTCAATGTTATGATTACAATGCTTTATCATGCCTTTATGTTCATATTTATTTTATACTCTATTGATATTCCTATTGCCTAAAATGTATTTTACTCCTCATGTTATTCATTGTGTACTCCCTTACTGGGCTTTATAGCTCACCCTTTTCTTATGCATGTCCTCAGGTTATCCCATGCAATGCTAAGTACGAAGGAATGTAGTGGTAATGTAAAGGAATTTTTCAATAAAGATGTTGTATTTCAAGTTTAAAGTTTTTATGTAATGATCCTAATCCCCAAAGACACAAAACCTCTCGATCTTCTTTGTTGTATCAAGTGAAATTTTTTGTAATAAAGCATGTTTAAGTTGTAATAAAAAGAAGGGTTGTCATAGTTGGTATCAGAGGATATGTTTAGTTATTTTTGGGATTATGAAACCCTAGTAAAGCATTAGATACAAGACTAAGTATAATAAAAACATCCCTAAGTTTTGTTAAATACTAAGTATGTGGTTTATCAAACAAATACATCATTGTCTGGATACGAGCAGGTAGAGGCGGCTCTGGCACAGATGTATCCTAGGGGTAAAACCCGAAAACACCGCTTTGAGCTAGACTCGAACGGGAACTGGTGCACGACAATGGGCCTTGCTGCACTCTTGGTTACGACACTCCTGGGGGATATGTTTTGATAAATTCACAATCTTAGTATGAACCCTTATTAAGGGAAAAATGCCCCTAAGAATATATGTTTGAAGGAAGATCATGAAAAGCCTGGATTGAATCCTATAGACTCATGAGTTAAAGAGATTAAAGTTTATTTATAAGTCATCAACTTTTGTCTTTGGATTACCCATTATGTGTTACCCCTAACCTTCCTTTTATTCCAGCCAATGGTCGGTAATAGGAGAACTCGGGCTAACAACCGTTGTGAAGATCAGTGTGATGATTGTACTAATGAGATGCCCAATCCAATGGGAGCGGGAATCACGAACTTTGTCATGCTTATCTCTCAGCTAACTCAAGTTTGGAATAGAAACACTGGTCAAGAGGAACGTTCAACCCCCCCTAAGAACGAACAAGTCGCTATCGAGAGCTTCATGAGACAAAGGCCTCCTACTTTTAGTGGATCATCTGATCCCACGATCGCTGAGCAATGGATCAACTCCATTGAAAAGATATTCTCTATCATTCAATGTTTTGAACAAGAGAAGGTTCTCCTGGCGGCTTATCGTATGGAGGGTGAAGCTGATCAATGGTGGACATTGATAAAAAATACGAAGCCTGAGGAGGAGATCGAGGATTTGGAATGGAAGGAATTTCAGAAGATGTTTTTCGATAAATATTTTCCGCGCACCCTCCGTCTTAAGATGGAAAGGGACTTTCTTTCCCTCAATCAGAAAGATGAAGAATATGTGGGAGCGTACGAGGCAAACTTCACAGGGCTTGCACGATATGCTTCCGGATTTGTCGTTACCCCTGAATGCAAGGTTGACCACTTCTTTGGTGGGCTGAAGCCTAGCTTGCGGAAAGCATTAGCGATCCGTGACTTCGACATCTATGAGGAAATTGTCTGATGTGCCCTCAAGGTTGAAATGGAGATCGGAGAATCACAAGGGTATCATGGGGACAAGAAGTGTAAGGTGGACTTCAATGCTGGTGGTCCAATGGATAAATCCAACGGTGCTAAGAAGTTCCAGCACCCCACTTGCCAAAAGTGTGGAAAGAAGCACCCTGGAAATTGCCTTAGGTGGACAAGAAAATGTTTCAAGTGTGGAAGTGAAGGGCACCTAGCTGTTAACTCTGGGCAAGAAGGACCCGCGGCTGCGACAGAGGAGAGTAATGCTCCGTTCGAACCTCAACGCATTGTTTAATGCTACAAATGCAAATAACCGGGTCATTTTGCAAATCAGTTCCCTAATCTAAGGGTTATCAGAGGCAACCAACAACCTCCAAGACAGAAAGGAAGAGCTTTTTCCATCACTTCTGCCGAAGTAAACCCCGACAACGAAGTGGTGACAGGTACGCTAGTTATTCATTAAAGAATAGAGAACTTACTTTTTGATTCACGTTCTATGCATTCTTTTATAACTCAAAAGTTTAGTAGAACAATCCCAGCACCACCACAAATCATGGAAGTAAAGATGTCGGTGGGTACGGAAAATGGGGCAATCATTGCATCCCATGAGTATAAGTCCTCCCCTATTATAATCTGTGGATTAAATTTCCCGGCGAACCTCATCATACTCCCTCTGGTGGAATTTGATGCAATTATTGGCATGGATTGGCTTTCCTTATATAGAGCCAACATAAATTGTCGGGAGAGGGAAATCACACTCCATATGGAGAATCGACCCCCAATTATTTACAAGTGTTAGGAGGAAGATGAATCTACTTTAGCTTCATCGTCTCAATAATGGATATTACTACCTTATGAGCATGCATATCTGGCTCAGATGATTGAGTCCAAGGAAGAAACCACCCTTGAAGAAATGCCTATTGTGAGGGAATTCGCTGAAGTGTTTCCCGAGGAACTTCCTGGTCTTCCTCCAAGAAGAGATGTTGAGTTCTCAATTGAAATTATACCTGGGGCGCTACCAATATTCAAGACTCCATATAGAATGGTTGTTGTTGAGCTTGAAGAGCTGAAGAAACAACTACAGAAGAATCTGGATAAAGGGTTTATACGCCCAAGTGCATCACCATGGGGTGCACCAGTCCTCTTCGTCAAGAAGAAGGACGGGTCAATGCGGCTTTGCATCGATTATCGTGAACTTAACAAAATCACGATAAAGAACAAGTATCCTCTCCCAAGAATCAATGACTTGTTTGATCAGCTGCGTGGAGCACAATACTTCTCCAAGGTGGACTTGCGGTCGGGATATTATCAAGTAAGGGTGAAGAAGGAAGATATCCCCAAGATTGCTTTTCGTACAAGGTACGAGCACTATGAATTCATAGAAATGACATTATGACTCACCAATTCTCCAGAAATATTCATGGACTTGATGAATAGAGTCTTTAGAGATTACCTAGACAAATTTGTGGTAGTCTTTATAGATGATATTCTAATATACTCCAAAACCAAGGAGGACCATGAGGAGCATTTAAGAACTGTACCGGAGACTTTGCGCAAGGAGAAGCTCTATGCCAAGTACAACAAGTGTGAGTTCTGGTTAAAGGAGGTCTCATTCTTGGGCTATATCATCACAAGCAATGGGGTATCTGTGGACCCCTCCAAAACAGATGCAATTGAGGGATGACCGAGGCCAACATCGGTAACTGATATCCGTAGCTTCTTGGGGTTATCTGGATATTATTGACTATTTGTGAGTAATTTATCATGATTGTCCAACCCTCTTACCAAGCTAACTTGAAAGGGAGTAAAGTTTTCTTGGAGTGATGAATGTGAAGAAAGCTTCAAGGAGTTTAAAAGGAGGCTTATCACTGCACCCGTGCTCACTTTACCCACAAGTGGGGAGATCTTTGTGTTATTCAGTGATGCTTTAAAGAAGGGCTTAGGATGTGTGCTGATGCATAATGATAAAGTGACATCCTATGCCTCAAGGTAGTTGAAAATCCATGAGCGAAATTATCCAACGCATGATCTATAGTTGGCGGTGGTGATCTTTGCCTTGAAAATCTGGCGACATTATCTCTAGGGAGAGAAATGTGAGATATATACTGACCACAAGAGTCTTAAATATATATTCACACAGAAAGAGCTTAATATGCGCCAGAGAAGATGGATAGAGATCATCAAGGATTACGACTGTTCAATACATTAACACCCTAGGAAAGCGAACAAGGTGGCAGATGCCCTATGTAGAAAGGATCCAGTGATTCTATCAATGATGAGAATTGAGAAGGATCCAATCTTCTTAGACTTGATTAAGATGGATGCGGGAATCATAAAGAAGGTAACATCATCAATCCTTTCACAAATGACTGCTCAACCATCTCTTTTGGAAAGGTTAAAGGATGCTCAAAAGGATGATGCAGGAATCCAAGAAAAAGTGGAAGCTATCAAAAAGGGAAAATCCTCAGAGTTTAATGTTAATAAAGAAGGAATTGTGCGGTGTGGGAAAAGACTATGTGTTCCATCAAGTCCGGAGCTGAAGAAAGAACTTTTGGATGATGCACATAGTTCAAATTTCTCTATTCACCCAGGAAGCACAAAGATGTATCGAGATCTTCGAGAAAACTTTTGGTAGGATAATATGAAGAAGGAGATCGCTAAATATACATCAATGTTCCTGGTGTGTCAGCAAGTGAAGATAGAGAGGCAGAAGTCTAAGGGGATGATGCTACCATTGCCCATACCAGAATGGAAATGGGAGAACATCACCATGGACTTTTTCACTGGACTTCCAAGGACATCCAAAGGAAATAATGCAATCTGGGTTGTTGTGGATTGTCTTACAAAGACTGCACACTTCATTACTATTCGAGAGGATTTACCTTTGGATCAACTGGCACAGATATATATCAGGGAAGTTGTACGGTTGCATGGAGTACCACTATCTATTGTTTTTGACTGAGATCCATGATTCACCTCTAAGTTTTGGAAGAGTCTTCAACAAGCTCTGAATACTGAACTGAATTTCAGTACGGCCTATCATCCTCAAAATGATGGCCAATCCGAGCGAACTATCCAAACACTTGAGGATATGTTGAGAGCGTGCTCAATGGACTTTAAAGGAGGATGGGATCAACATATTCCTCTGGTTGAGTTATCTTATAATAATAGTTTCCACTCGATCATCCAAATGGCACCATATGAAGCCTTGTATGGGAAAAGGTGTAGAACACCGGCATGTTGGGATGAGGGCGGTGAACGTAAGCTGCTTGGACCAGAATTGGTCGAAGAAATGGTGGAGAAGGTGAAAACCATTCAGCAGCATATCAAGTCAGCCCAAAGTCGACAGAAGAGTTATGTAGATAATCGTCGACGAGACCTTGAGTTTAAAGTCTGAGACATGGTGTTTTTACACATATCTCCGTGGAAGAAGGTCATGAGGTTTGGAAAGGAAGGGAAGTTAAGTCCAAGGTACATCGGCCCCTTCGAGATTCTTGATCGTGTTGGGGCTGTGGCCTATCGACTAGCACATCCACCTACTATGGCCAAGGTGCATGATGTCTTTCATGTATCCCTCTTAAGTAAGTACATACCAGACCCTTCACATGTACTCTCTTCCGAGGTTGTACAATTGGAAGATGATCTTTCTTATGAGGAGCAACCAGTGAAGATCTTAGATCATAGAGAAAAAGTTCTACGAAATAAGACAATGCCCCTTCTCAAGGTGTTGTGGAGAAACCACAAGTTTGAAGAAGAAACTTGGGAGTCGGAGGATATGATGAAGCTGAGTTACCCACATTTATTTTAGTGTGGGAAAAGGAAAATTTTGAGGGTGAAATTTCTTAAGGGGGGAATATTGTAACGAACCAAAGTTTCATTAATAGAAAATCCTTCTTGATCCAGTTAAATGTCTCATTATGAAAAATGTTTTTATAAGATGTCAACTTTTTTGGTTTTATGTTAAGATTTTTGACTGTTACTTTTATAGCTGTTGAACAGTGATCACATGAGTAGTATAAATATATGGCTTTAACGAACCCAATTTTACTCAGACAAAGGAAGTGATGGCCTCATCCAGTAGAGTTTCCCCGTACGAATCCCATTTGTCGGAGCTCGGAAAAGAGGTGGCGTCTTTGGGCTTCGCCCTTGACCAAGCCCAAGCATTGCTTCATTATTTCAAGCTCAAACAGGACCATCTACGGGAAAAGTGTAAGTTGATAGAGATTACCACTCAAGCGATGTTATCCGAGCCGCCCCAAGAGTCTGTCACCATCGCACACCTTACCCTTAGGTCTTATGTGGCTATTGTAAGGGGTTATCTAACAAATAAGTAGTACCATGTTCATGTACATTATTTTTGTATATAATAATGAATATAATTTCTAGTCATTTTTGATACATTGTAAATAGTTTTTAAAGTACAAATGGTGTTTTTAGTTATTATTTAATTAAGAATTATATTTTATTAAATTAATGGATATTTTAATTAAATAATATTTTAATAAAATATTATTATTAATATTAAATTAATTTTTATTAAATATAAATGATCTTATAATTTTATGAATGCAATTAAATTTTTTATTAAGGTTTGAAAGCCATTTCTGTCAAAACCCGTGAATTTTTTTATAAATGTCGGTTTTTATTTTAAAAGTGAAAATTCACAAATTTAGAAAATTATTTGGATAAAATAAATATTATTTTTGGAATCAGGGAATCGAAATTATCCAACGGTGAATTTTTCATAATTTTCTGAGATAGACAAATTTTTGGGTAAAAATTAAATACCATTTAAATATATAATGTGTTTTATGACATCATAATGACCAAATGGTGATGTAATAAAATACCATAATCCTTATGTTCGGCCAATATATGTTTTATCATTAAAATAATTAGGTTTTGGGTTTTTTTGACTTACTTTTCAAAGCATTAATGGATCCCTCAAGACTTATTCAACACTTTGCCTTTTTAAATTAATTTCCATGGGAGTGTGACTCACCTCCACATAAGAAACCCTAATTTTTTAATACGTTTGGACCATGGCCTTGTAAAATATTGTTTTCATATTTCCTTTTCCAGAAACCATGGGAAAATACCATGGTATGGTTTGTGGTTTGGATTATTTTAATATAAGGGGTCCCAAACCTAAATAATAAAGAATTCTCTCACCTTTCCTATATAAAACCACCCAAGCTCCCACTTCCTCCACACTCAAAGCCCTTGGAGTTCGTCCAACCTCTGCCCTAATCTCTCTAGAATCCTCTAAAGGTGCCTCAAGCTCCCAATAAGCCTCTCACAATCCTCTCTCTAGCCTTTGGAAGCACACTTCGAAGTAAGGGTTTTCTCTTCCTTTCTCATTTTTGTCAATTTTCTTTAAGTTGTATTGCCCTTTTAATTTCAATTATGAATGTTGGGGTATGGTTTCACACCTCCCCCATACATCCCTATTATTTTTTGAATTATGGGAGACTCCTTTCTCTCTTATTAAATGCCTCCCATGTACACCCGTTACTATGCCAAAATTCCAAAAGGAACTTCTCTCTCTTCTTTTACATTCAAGCAATACTTTTGTATCATGATTTTAAAAACCTTTTCAATTGTTGGGACATGTATCTATATGACCTCCTTAATTTCCATTACATGTAAATATGATGAGGAACCCATTTCTCTCTCATCAACCATTTTTATGAATTCTTATGTCACGCCGTTACGCTGCCGAAATCGCACCGATTTTCTAAGCCAATGTCATTGTGTAGTGAATACCATGCCCATTTCTCCATCAAGGGTATTCAACTTTATGCACATATACTTATTGATTATAAAGCTTCCTGTATGAATTCCACATTCCTTTATCTTAGAATAAATTATTATGTTTTATGAATCCATATTTTATGATCCATGTGGCACACTTATGCATGAAGTGAAATGTTTAAAATGGGTGCACCCTTATAGCACTCCAATGCATTGGGTAAAGTATAGTATCATGATACGTCATGTGAAATGATTTTTGAATCATTCTAATTCAAGTTCAACGAGGGTTTACTCGAGCTTCAAGTGCAATGAGGGTTTACTCATGCTCCATGTGAAATGAGCCTTGGCTCATGCTAATTCAATGTTAAGTGTTGTTGCCACATTTCCATGTTATAATTACCATGCTTTATCATGCCTTTATGTTCATGTTTCTTTTATACTATATTGATATGCCTATTGCCTAACATGTATTGTAATCCTCATGTTATTCATTGTGTACTCCCTTACTGGGCTTTATAGCTCACCCTTTTCTTATGCATGTCCTCAGGTTATCCCATGCAATGTTAAGTACGGAGGAATGTAGTGGTCATGTAAAGGAAGTTTTCAATAAAGATGTTGTATTTCAAGTTTAATGTTTTTATGTAATGATCCTAATCCCCAAAGACACTAAACCTCTCGATCTTCTTTGTTGTATCAAGTGAAGTTTTATGTAATAAAGCATTTTTAAGTTGTAATAAAAAGCAGGGTTGTCATAAATAATCATATGTTAATTAATTACTTTCTTAATAACCTATTTCATAATTATTATTACTTTTACTTCACTTGTTACCATGTTTTATACAAATACATAAACAATTATGTTTAAGATGTGGGATTTAACAAAATTATATTCATGAGTTAAAAACAACATTGGTTGGCCGACTATGGAAAATAGAGTTATTATATAAACATATATAGAATAATAATCACAATTTATTTATAATATTTATAAATTAATTATATTTTTAAAACCGATCATTAAATATGGGTGTGGAAAATGAATCAACATTACAATCGTTTAGATGGTTGGTCATTATTATGGATGGGTAACATTACCATTTCTCAATGATCATTATGGAAAGAATTTATGTAAGATCAGTATTTCTAGAATGATCACTATAACATAAATACAAATTGTGTTGGATGTGTGGTATTCCTCATTTCCACGAAAGATGTTATCACTTTATAAGCATGTGAAAGGGTAATAAAAAATATGGTATATATTATATTTCAAGAAATTTAATTTTGACATTAATACCATATATATGTTGTGTAATTTATATATTTATATTTGAATCCATCCTTTAAAAATAAAATTTATCTTGTAAATAAATAACACCATTTTTAGGGGGTGGTAGTCCACACTTATACTAACGATGTTATCATATTTAAACATAATGTAATGAATAGAGGAATGTGTTATAAATGAATTATAGAAGCATAAAGATATTATATATATCTTATAAATCATATATAAATTGAGTGTTTATCATAATTACCCACCTTGAATGGTGTGACTTTAAAAATAACAATCACCTATCTGTGTGGTTGTAGTTTTTCTTACATGAATGGTAAATTCAGTACCCATTAGACAGTGGTGTGTATTAGTGTTGGTAGAACCCAAAATATGAAAAAATATCCATATATTTAGGATGATATATTTTTTATATAATATTTAAATGAGGATACATTTTGAGTTGGAGAAATAAAATAAAATAAAGGTTCTTGAGGAAGAATGTTACCCTTCTTTGAGTAACTACTTTCAGATTTCACTAAAGGGATCCCTTGGATGGATTTATTCAAATGGGGGGATTAAAAGAGTGATTTAGGGTTTTGGGTAGATTTTTGAGAATTTTTTCTTCTATCCAAAGTGATTTGATAGGTTTTATGATGTTGGAGGAGAGGAGGGCATTCATAATCGAGGAGTAGTGGAACTCTTGTAATATTTTGGAAAAGGGAAACCCCACCAAATTTTTTTATTGAAAGTTGACCCAGTAGTGGTAAATAGTTAATAAAAGGTAGGATATGGTTGAAATATGGATAAATAAAGGCTTTTTACTAGGTTATAGGTCATATTAGCCCTTATGATTTGGGGTTTACTCCCTTGTTATGCTTTATTTAATTTTAATCATTGTAATTAGTTTTAACTACATTTAGTAATATTTATTATGAAAAACTATGTTAATGACATTATACATTATGAATTATATTGATTCCAAATATGGAATATATTGTTTTCAAATTCTTATTATATAAGTGATAGAAATTAATTTATATTACATCTCATAGTTTGGAGGTCAAAGTCGTTTCATAAATTTAAAAATATTCGAATTTTTTTTAGGTTTTTATAGGCAACATCAATGTGAAATTGATTCCAATGACCTAAATTAGATATGTTGATAAAAAATAATCTAATTATAAATTAAAATAATGTAATAATAAAATTTTACCTTTTTAATAAATTACAAGAAACGGTATTTTTGAGTTGAATTTTATTATTATTTTATTATTCATTATAAATGAAACATCGTAGATAAATTCCAAAAATTCACCCTAATCAAATTTTTATGTTTTTCATTACAAAATGATGTTTATTTTAACATATAAAATTTATACATGTTTAGAAGTTTATAGTTAAAATTGGTTCTCCATCAAATGATGATAAAATTACTTAAATAAAAATATAGTGTTCTATGTGTAAATTTTGGTTTGTACTTATCTTATTCCTATAGAATATATTACATAAATATGAAAAATATTTTATTTAATTTATAATATATATATTAGTATCTCTCACTAATTGTAGTTAATTTAATTTATTATCATAAAAAAGGTTTTTGAGCCTAAAAAATTTTTTTTATAAAAATACTTTATTTGTATTAAGAGTTTTTTTATACTAATTTTTAAATAATTGGTTAAAAAATAATTCATTTTATATTTTCTGAAAATAAAATCATATAGTAGTTAATAATATTAATAAAATCTAATTACAAAGCTAGGTTACATATTATTATATTAAATAATAATATTTTAAAAACATATTATTGTTCAGTAACAATTGGCCTTGCATGTTTTGGAATCCATCGAGGAAAGCATGTCTTGCTAGAAATATATGATAACCACAGAATTAAATGTAGATAAAAATATAATTTATGTTTTGTGTAGTGCACAATTAAATTTTTCTTTTGGATAATACACGCCAAACATAGTGCTTAAACAATAAAAAAAATTAGTTTTGTGTGAAATGAAAAATTTAAAAAAGAGTAAATTAATTCAAAAAAAATAAAAAAAATCTTAATGTGATACATAATAACAACGTATGATATAATTTTATAATTTATATTTTAATCATGGTATTTTATATTCAATTACAATCTCACACATCCAAGTTGTATTGAAAAAAATGTTACTCACACTACGAGGTTTATTTGCATCAAACAATAATTCTTTAATAAATTTTTATGTTATATAGAATGATTTTAATTGAATTTTTTATTCAAGTTGCATTTATGTGTTTTTATAAAATATTTTTTTATTAAAGGGATGTAGAATTCCATTTCAGTTCCTTGTTATTGAATTTATTTTACACTCTTGTTACCCTAGTTGTAAATCATTCTAGTAACTCAGTTTTCATTCATTGAGTTATGATAATCCTATTAGACTTAAATGTTGAGTACATTCTACTAATTTATTTCATTTTTATCTATTATATAATTTTATATTAGTTTACAATTCATCCCCATAATAAAATATTTTGAAATATCACTTACTTCAAGGGCTATATTTCTCATAAGGGATATTATTAACTAAAATATCATTTCCTTGTGTTATATTATTTAATCCAAGACTTATTTTTTTCAATTCATTGGTTTCACCAATTTAATATTTAATTATATTTTATTTTATAATACTCTATTGAAAAATTATTTTGTTATACAATGATGTTTTTTACACATTTTAAAATGTGTATTTTCAAAAAATTCATTGTTTTTTAAAATTTATTTTCTTAATCATATTTTTTTCTTTATATCCACATTTTCTAAAGAAAATATTATGGAATTTTAAAATATCTGTCAATGGATATTCAATTTTAATGTAAAAAATTTCAAAATCATTCACATCTCATATTCTAAAAACACATTTTAATGTGACTTTCATGTTAAATTTTACATCAATGTTAAAAGAAAATTACAAAATCCATCATAATTTTTCATCTCCATTTTACTTATCCTATTCAATAGAATTTACATTCATTTAATTTATTTAAAATTATTTATTATATATTAATAATAATGTATATTATAATTTTTAATGAAATTACTATACAAAAAAATTCAATTCAAAATACCGTCATTCGTGGTATCTCTCTAAAATTATATGAAACGTATTTTTTCAGAAGTTTAATTTTTTTTTTAATTTTCCTTTATTACACTGCAGTTATGTCTTTTTTATATCCATCCCATTTAATCCCCTAAATGGATTATGATCATGTTATTCCTTCATTTACATAACCATATACACATTCACCATATGGTTTAGTTAGATGGAATCTTGTATAGAATCACAATCCATTTTTTGATTCAGAAACAATAGGAGGTCCTTTTATTTTTAATTTTGATATGGATATTTATTAATTACACATGAAATATTATTGTATATTGTTTTCCCATAAATAATATTTCCTAATATAGTTTAATATCATATTATCACTTTTTTACATAAAGAAAAGTCCTTATATTGTATATATTGTGCATCAAGTATTATGATTATTAATAGGTTCACTATTTTTTTTACCATCCTACATCTATTAAGGAGTGGGATATGATCATTCTATAGGTTTTTTTTAAAAAAATGGAAATTTTTTTTGTTCTAAATATATATTAATATTATCAAAAGATATTATCAATTTATTATTCATTTTCTTATATGGTGGAAGCATAATATTTACAGAAGTCTCTGGTGGGGAGCTTTATTATGTATCCCCACAATAAATTTATGGGGCTCATGTGACATAAACTCTTGTTTTTTGTGTATACCTCCATGAATATAATTATCGTGTATTGGAATAAGTCATTGAAAATATTATTTATTATTTGGAATTATTGATTTACTTGTATATGATCAGTAATTATTATTTTCCACGTTATTATTTACTTTCATGAATATATCCTGCTCTCAATGCCTCATGATTAGAGAATTATGATGAATAATAACTCCTACTTTAATATTTAATGTTTTTTTGGAACTTCAATTTCTTAGTTTTATGTTTTCCCTTAATGGTTATTTGAGATCTTCCTTTATTATGTATTAATTTCCATAGGATATTAATAAAATTATTTCACATGATTTTCCCAATGTAAAATATTTAGTATATAACATGATAGAGGTATTAAAGAATTATTATGGATTATATAGTTCCAATATAGTGTTAAAATATATTATTTAGTTGAGAAAGAAATTATCTTTATTAGTTTATGATTTTCCATAATTATATAAATCTATATAACTAAATGGTCTTGGGAATTCATGTATTGTAATTGTATAATTAATTCCTATAAATATATAATATATATATAGTATTTAATACATAATCAAATGTTTTTATATTCATACCGAATCATGTAATGTGGGTCTAGGGAATTATAGAGATTCTTCAAATCGTGCCTCATTCTTATTTTCTTGATTACATCCACACACAGAGGTCTATGATGTAAATGATTTCTTGGGTATTGTAGGAGGATATGGGGTTTCAATAGGTCATTTCAACTTCGCCCTAATAATAGTTTTTTCTATGTTAATAGTTAATACCCATAAATCCTTTTGATGTCTTTATATGCCTATATAGTGCTTCTTTCCATGATCCACCCCCTTATGTGAATAAAAGAAGATAAAAAATTCTTATTCCTGGGGATTTATCAATTTTAAATTCCCAAATTGACTATATAATATATAGGTTATCCTTGATTAAAAAATATTCATTAATGATATGTCCCATTATTTGATGATTAATGATGTAGTCTGGGTGGTCATTGATAATTATTTCATTGGGCCCTAAATCATGATTCATAAATACATTATTCTCTATAGAATGTATAATATATTGTAAAGACTCATAAAATCAGTGGATTTTTTATAAATATAGAGCAATTTTACGAGTCAGCATTTTTTACGGCACTTGATTATGTGGCCTGTTGTGCCTGAAATTAATTTATGAAGTTTTGTTTGGGTACGTTCCGTAAACGTACGTGCGAGTTATTATATCTTTTGAACCAGTGCTCAGAATTGAAATATGAGGGCACCGTTGAACCCGTAGCACTGTTAGTCGCTTAAGGATACCTTTACCGCAGTTGCGTTTTACTGAGGTTGGAAGTTAATTTTTGGAGTTTCTAAATAAAATATAAATAAAAATATGTGTTGTATATTTTTATTTTAATGGTATTCAAAACCTCCAAAGGGAGGTTGGTGGTGGGTCCACCCACACAAAACCTCCATTGGGAGGATGTTATATGGTGGGGCCTATACGAACATCAAACCCCTCAACTCCAATTGAACCCCCCCATTAACTCTTCAACTCCCAATTGATGGTGTAGCCTTTCCGCCTTCCCTCATAATGGTTCCAACACATGGATTAATTAATGCCTTAATTAATTTATTTGTACTGATATTAATTCTTTTGAATTCTTTTGAAATTCTTGGCATCATTAAAATAATTGGGAGGATGTTATTTTATTTTGGTTTGGTAATTATCCTTTGGAATCTTGAGAGAGAAGATCTTCGTCCTTCCAATGAAGAACCACCGATGAACTCTATTCATTCCATGAAGAACATAAAGAACACTCCTCGTCTCTGAAGAATGTGAAGCATCATCTTCTTCCTTGTTCAACCGGAGAACGGAAGGGAAGACCTGCCACCCACGAAGTACACCGAGGTCATCATCTCGACTCATCTTCACCAAGCTCTTCCACCACTAATGTTAACGGAACGACGTCTATCTTCCGCAACATCCGTCTTCCACGACTCGTCAATGTAAAATGTCAAGTACGAGGCATGGTAAATTTGATTATTTTTACCTATGAATTATACCCTTGGACTTCGACGTTTATTTTTGGATTGAGGGTGGCCAAATTGTTATCACCTAAATCAGGGGGGGGTGCAGGCCGAACAAACATGGCCCCACGTCCCTCAATTGAATCTTGTTTGGTTGACATCAGAGGCAGAGACGGATTGGCATGGTTCCATCGCGCCGCACCAGAGAAGAACTGCGATAAATGAAGGAGGCCCGATGCTGTCGCGTCGCGCCGCGCAGGATATGCAGAACCGCGACCAGGGCGGGCTGCGGAAAAGGGGTGTCGTGTCTTCGTTCCGCACCGAAGAGGAACCACGGCTAGGAGGGCGGCAGAGGATGGAGTAGCGCGGCACTATCGCGCCACCCTGTCTAGCTGAAGGCCAGGCCAGGTCGGGCGAGACCAGCCAGGTCCCGGGGCTCCTAAACTGACACAATGCGCTGGTTCTATCTAACAAAATGGTAGGGCCGCAGCACCCTCCTCCATCGTGTGGTCGGCCGAGCCTGGCCGCCCCAGGCCGGGCCACCCTCGGGTCGGGCCATTTCTTCGGGTCGGGCCGTCCCCTCAGCTTGGTACGCTTCCTCAGACCGGGTGGGACCCGCCAATCAGGTCGGAGACCAGTTCAGACCAGGTCGGGCCGGGTCAGTCTGACTCGGTCAGATCGGACTCGGACCCACTAAGACCGTTTACACATTCTATCCCGCATCTAAGGCTACGGTTATCTGATTGACGTACCGCCTATAGTGATGGAATTCTTGGAGCGAGACGATTATTTTAGTATACTCCACTTGAGTTTTTGATGATGTTGGGTTACGGCCAGGTTGTCCTGAACCGGAAAACCAACCGGGCCCCTGGAACGGAAATGCCAATAACTCTCATACCAAGGGTCTGATCGATGCGTCATCTATCACGTTGGGTTCCATATGGTGATACGGAACTACGGGATACATCAACTCAGGACTTCGTGATAGTTTATGTATCGACACATGGCTTGCGGAGCGGACCCTCCCGAAATCGAGCGTGTTGTGTGCGAAAACCCTAGAGTTGGCTGTGATTGAGATTACAGGATCCTCCGTGGGTTCGATAGCGACGATATTGTACCAGGATCCTTCGTGGGTTCGACAACGATTATTACTATACCAAAATCCCTTGTGAGTTTGACTGCGATGACTACTGTACCGGGATTCTCTGTGGGTCTAACAGTTCTGACTTCTTTTCCTATATCCTGTGTGGGTCTGATAGAATAGCTGGCCTTGTATCTTGTGTGGGTCTGACAGCTTAGCTGGTCCTGTATCCTATGTGGGTCTGATAGATTATATGAATCAGTGACTACATCTGATCATCCTTATCACTCTACAAAAGATGTATACCTGTGTGAGATGAGTCTTGAATTTCATTCGTTATCATCATGTTTTTTTGACTTACTTCCTTTGTGGACTGGGTGGTTCTTGGGCTCAAGAGTTGGAGCCTAACTATGATTGTAAACATAGGTATATGTATGGGAATATACCTAAGTAAGGTTGTTTGATACTTTGTGATTGTATCTTTCTTCTATGGTTTGTGCTTTGTGGATTCTGGGAGTCCTAAAAGGGTCTTGGGGTCCCCTACTGAGTATTGCTATACTCACCCCTGCACGTGCTTCACCGGCACCTTGTTGTGTTCTGTACACACGACAGTTAGAAGTGATCGAGGTTGAGGGTGACAGACGGGAGGCTGCTCGGAGCTCGACTAGACGGGACGTACCTCAGGGATGAGTTGTTCGAGTTATATACCTACCCTTGAGGTAGGATTTCCAGGAGGACGATCTAGGAAAGGTTTTCCCTTTTTACTTGTACTAGCACTTGTTGTTCAGTTGGGTTTGTATACTGGCCCACTTACATTCACCACACCATTCTTTTCTATAATAGTACTTGTTGCTTCTACTGCTTGTGTTCAGACTATGTGTGTTATAGGTTTAATGCCAATGCCTTCCCTTTTTTATCAGTGATTTGCCTTTGGTGCTAGTTGCCTGGCCCTGGCCTTTGGAAGGCGGGCTTGGGGTAGTCATGACACGGGTCCCAAGGAAAGGTCATGAAAAATTGGTATCAAAGGAGTTGATTATACCACAGAACATAGGAATCCGACCTGTCTTACTGTGAAGCAATAGTGTTAATAGTATTGAGTGTGCATTTCAGTCCAGGGAGTCCAGTGTGGGTGTGGCGGCCGACGTATCCATACACCAGGACACTGACCTCTGATTTCCAACTCAGTGCATGAAAACACTGATTGCATGTGTGTTTCAAGAGTTTCATATGTGGTCTCTTTGATTCAGCTCACCAGGTATAACTTATTGAACCTGGCATGCCTGTTCTTTATCAGGATGCTGCTGTGACGACAGCCAGCTAGGGTTCCCGAGAGAGTACGCGATGACTGCCCATTAGGCGACGAGGCTCTGGTGTAGGGCCCTGGTTCTATGTCGGCACTATCGGGTGGTGTACCAGTAGCACCACCACCTGTAGGGAAGCAGATACCACCAGCCGCACTGGTGGACGGTGGATGTTGACTGAGCACATTTTATGAGTTTCAGCAACAGTGCCCTCTAAGGTTACAAGGCGAGACAGATTCCCAGGCAGCAGAGGACTGGATGGAGGTAATTACTGGAGTTTTCTGCCTAGTTGAGACACTCGTAGACTAGATTTTGATCTTATATGATAATCATTTTGGGTGAGTGACCATAAGGATGGGCTGCATAGTGATGGGGTTTCAGAACATGGACCATATTCCGTGATGGTACCTTCGGGCAGTGTTCCAACTATGTCACTGCATGTTGGTCAACAGTCACTACCGGTGGTACCGGTAGAGGAAACTTGTAGGCTTAGTGCCTTACATGTGTTTCAGCACTAGATATCCCCCTTGTTCTTAGGCGAGCCTGACCCACAGGTGGCTGAGGACTGGCTTGAGGAGGTGGCTGAGAGTTTTCTAGAGTTTATGCAGTTTCGGCAGGACGACATGTCGGTAGTTGAGTATTCATCGAATCGTACCGAGCATTCCTAGTACACGATGAATACGATGCGAGTTGTGCATTAGATCATGGACCTCTGAGCTAGGTGTGTTTATGGACATCTGAGCCACCAGTTTCTTCCTCCATGCAATCCTACATATGTTATGGTGCTAGAGAGAACCTTTTTGGTTGAATGTTCATGGGATGAGCAGATACAGCCAGTGAAAGTAAGCTGTTGGAAAGCATGAAACTAGCACCAGTCTTGGAGACATGGGCATGTGAGACGTTTCAAGAACCGGATTTTTTAAGGACAACTGAATCATCAGGGAAGCTGACGTGGAAGTAGAGCTTGGCCAGGGAAAGAGAGTATATAAATACGGTCAAGGATTGTGACCTAAGGGCTCTAGGAATGATTTTAGGTATGGTCTGTGTCTACTACTAGCTGTCGTATCAATAGAAATAGGTACCAATCATTCCTTCCCTCCAGGAATCTTTTCCCAGAACTAGAGTTTCCGGTTAAACCATTGACATGACCCTCACATCTGGAGATACCTTTGGGAGGAGACTCGATAATCACACATACGCTGACAGTGTGATCTGACCCTTGAAGTGAGAGTTTCAGTTGGAACATCATGGTGGTAGGGTCGAGTCCTTACAATTTTAGTTTGGGAATGTACAAGGCATCCACAGTTCATACACAGATTGACTATATTAGGAAAAAAAGTTTTGGTTTATCTACAATGTTGGGATGGGGTTTTCTTTGGTTGGCGAAAAGGAAAACCCAGGCTGCACATGATGGAATCATTCATAAGAGGGTGCAGTCGATCATACATGAGTCAACCAGACTTACTTTTATGGCAGAATTCTCCATAGTTTCATAACCGCTTTCAGTGTTGATGAATAAGGTGCAGCCCTTCGTGTGGTCAGAGAGATGCTAGAAGAGCTTTCGGGAGCTGAGGTAGAGGTTGACTAGTGCGCCCATCTTGGGATTACTATATGAGGGTGTTGGGTACGTAGTTTACTGCGATGCATCAGGGACCACACATGGGTGTGTTCTGATGCAGGAGTGAGCAGTGATTGGATATGGTTCTCAGTAGTTGATATAGCTCTACCATAACTACACTACGCATGACCTGGAGTTAGCATTACTGGTCTTCACCCTAATGATGTGGTGGCACTATCTTATGGGCGAACGCTTTTCAGTCTACTATGACCAATAGAGTCTCATGTGAATCGTCTCACAGAAGGACATGAAACTGTGAAAGTGGTGATGGCTCTAGTTCCTCCATGACTATGACTTTGAGATATTCTATACTCCTAGGAAGGGGAATGTTGTAGGATATGCTCTCAACAAGAGATCAGACATTCATCTTCTAGGAGAGGTGACTGAGATGCTCGTCGCGTTGAAGATATCCTTTGTTGATAGAGATGGAGAAGCCTTTAAGCAGTCTCAAATAGTCACTCCTCCACTTTATCAGCGAGTCACGGAGGAAAAGCATGGGGACACTGACTGTGAGACGTGATGTGATCAAATATCCTCAGGGCAGACACCTGATAGATTTTTTGAAGGTGGGGAGCACGTAATTCTCATCAGAGGACGGACCATGGTACCAGTTGTACTTCTAGAATAATTTTTGAGGGAGTTCCACACATCTCCTCTAGCAGTATATCCAGGAGTAGAAAAGATGTATCAGGACCTCCAATGACAGCACTAGTGGCTGGGTATGAAGAAGGTAGCCACAAAGATTGTCTCGTGATGCCTCAATTCTCAGCAAGTGAAGGCGGAGCACTAGGTTCCATCAGGCTTAGTTCATCCTTTAAAGGTCCCAGAGTGGAAGTGAGATTGGATATCCATGGATTTCATGACGGTACATCCACCTAAATCCAGAGGACATGAATCTATCTAGGTGATTTTTCACCAACTCACCATGTTGGCCCACTTCCTACTGATCAGAGAGAAGGTCTCAGTAGAGATATAGGGATGCCACTACATAAAAGAGATCATACAACTTCATGGTGTTCCATCGATGATCGTCTCTGATCAACATGCTCGTTTCACTTCCTGGTTATGAAAGGGGTTGTAGGAGGCTTTTGGGATGCAGCTTCGCTTGAGGACCACCTTCCATCCTCAGACAGATGGTCAGACTGAAAGGACCACTCAGAATATCAAGGACATGTGCCGTGCATGTGTCCTCGACATCAGTCATAGCTGGGAGGATAACTTACCATTGGAAGAGTTTCCGTATAACAACAGCTACCGCTCCACCATCGGGATGTCACCTTACGAGGCACATTACAACTGACCTTGCAGATCGCCTCTGTGCTGGACTGACCTAGGGGAGTCAACAATTGCAGGACTAGAGATGGTGCATGCTATAATGGAGAAGGTGTAGATCATCCAGGATTGGATGAAGACTGCACAGAGAAGGCAGAATTCCTATGCTGTTAAGAGATGGAGAACACTCGAGTTCGAGGATTCCAACCATATCTTTCTACAGGTCTCACCTCAATGAGGTCTACGGAGATTTGGCTGAGGAAGCAAGTTATCTCTATGATTAATTATACCTTTTCAGGTCCTCAGTAGTGTAGGCAAGGTGGCTTACTATTAGGCTCTTCCTCCTCATTTTCACTGGGTGCACGACATCTTCCACATATCTCAGCTGAGAAGATACATGCATAACCCGTCCCACATCATCGACCACGGAGAGGTAGACATCGATGATGGGGCATCATTCACAGATGTTCTAGTGGATAATAAGGATCGACAGGAGCGGGTCCTATGTGGATGGTTGATTCCTTTGGTGCATGTTCGCTGGCAGCATGGGAACCTCCAAGAGAGAACATGGGAGCGGGAGGCTCAGATGCATGCTCAGTACCCTCATTTTTTCCCTTAGTGTGTATTTTAGCTTAAGGGGGAATAAAGCCCTGAGGTGGGGTGAATGTAAAGATGAATCATATTCGTGGAATTTTTTTTAAATACATGGGAATTTAACGAGTCAAGAGTTTCTGACGGCACTTGATTTCGAGGCCCGGTGAGTCCAGAATCAATTTCTGATGTTTTGTTTAAGTACCTTTAGTAAACATATGTGCGAGTTTTTATATATTTTGAACCGGTTATCGGAATTGAAATCTAAGGGCACTATTGAACTCGCAGGGCCAGTATTCTCTTGAGGAGACCTTGACCATAGTTTAATTTTATTGAGGTTGGAAGTTAATTTTTTTGTTTTCTATATAAAATTTATATAAAAATATATGTTGCATATTTTTATTTGAATGGTAATTAAAACCTCAAAAGGGAGGTTGGTCGTGGGGCCATCCACACATAATCTCCCTTGGGATGATGTCATAAGGTGCGGCCCACATGAACATAAATCCCCCTTACATCCCTTGAACCCCCCTTTAACTCTTGAACTTCCAATTTATGGTTGAGCATTTACGTTTTCCCTCATAATGGTGCCAATAGAATGATTAATTAATGCCTTAATTAATTAATTTTTTTTATATTAATTCTTTTTAATTCATTTGAAATACTTGGAATCATTAAAATAATATGGAGGCTATTATTTTACTTTCTCTTGGTGATTATCCATGGGAAGCTAGAGGGAGAAGAGCTTCATCCTTCCAATGAAGAACCATTGAAGAACTCCAGTCTTTCCATGAGGAACATAAAGAACGCTATTCGTCTTCGAAGAATGAGAAGCATCATTTTGTTCCTTCTTCAATCAGAGAATGGAAGGGAAGCACCGCTACCCACGTATTTCACCAAGGGCGTCATCTCGACTCTTCTTCACCTAGCTCTACCACCTTCGACGTTGATGGAACGACATCCGTCTTCTGTGACTCATCAACGTATGATGAAAAATATGAGTAGCGGGAAATTGAATTATTTTTACGTATGAATTATACCCTCATACTTCGACGTTTATTTTTGGATAGATGGTGTGAAAATTATTATCACCTAACGCGGGGGGGGGGGGACAAACACGGCCCGATGTCCCTTTGTTGAATCTTGTTTGGTTGATGTCAGAGGCGGAGCAAGAAGGGCATGGTTCCATCACGCCGCGCTGGATAATAACTGCATTGAATGTAGGAGGCACGACGCCATCGCATCGCGCCGCCTCGGAGATGTAGAACTGGGGCTAGGGCGGGCTACATAAAAGGGCTGTGGCGCCGTCACGCCACACCGAAGAGGAACTGCGGCTGGGAGGGCCGTGGCAGATGGAGGAGCGTGGCATTGTCGTGCAACACGGTGCAGCCGAAGGACACGGCTAGGTCAGGCCACGATAGAGGTGGAGCGGTGCCATCCCGCTGTGAGGAGGGTTGGAGGACCGCGATGTCGTCGTGCCGTGGTGGCTGCTGTCCGGTGTGGCTGCCGTGGAGCCGGTCGGGCCGGACTATATGGGTCTTGTGGCTCCTAAACAAGCGCATCACACCAGTTTTATCTGAAGAACAAGGATAGGCGTGACCCGCGTCCCTCACATGGCCATCCCGGCCACCATGAGTCGGGCCCCCATGACCCAGGCCGCGCTAGGCCGGGCGGCCCTCGGCCGGGCCGCGCTAGGCCGGGCCACCCTTCAGGTCGGTCCATTTCATCGGGTCGGGCCGTCCCCTCGGCTCGGGATGCTTCCTCAAACCGGGTCAGACCCATAGACCAGGTCATACCCCGGTTCATACTGGGTCGGGCCGAGTCAGCCCGAATGGGTCGGACCAGACCCGGACCCGCTATCACCGTTTACACCTTTTAGCCCGCAACTTGGGCTATGGTTGTCTTATTGACGTGCCACCTACGATGATGGAATTCATAAATTGAGACAATTATTTTGGCATTCTCCACTTTATTTTTGGACGCAGTTGGTGTAAGGATGGGTTGGCCTGATCCTAAAATCCAACAGGTGCCCGGGAACAGAAATGCTAATAACTCTCAGACCGTGCATCTGATCGAGGCACCGTCTATCGCGTTGGATTACTTATGGTGAGATAGAACATTGGGATACATCAACTTAGGACTTCGTGATATTTTATGTATCGATACATGGATCGAGGAGTGGACCCTCCCGGAATCGAGTGTGGTGTGTGAGGAAACCCTAGGGGTGGCTACAATTGAGATTACAAGATCCTCCATGGGTTCAACAATGAAGACACTGTACTAGGATCCAGAAAGGATTAGATAGCAATTATTACTTTACCATAATCCTCTATGGGTTCGACAATGATATCTACTATAGCAAGATCCTCTGTGGGTCCGATAGTTCTGACTTTTGTTCTTGTATCTTGTGTGGGTCCGACAGAATAGCTAGTCATGTATCCTGTGTGGGTCCGAAAACATAGTCGGTACTTAATCCCGTGTGGGTCTGATAGCTTGGATGAATTAGTGACTACATCTGATCATCTCTATCACTCTACAAATGATGTATACCTTTGTGAGATAAGTCTTGACTTTCATTCATTTTCATTGTGGTGATTGACTTACTTTATTTTGTGGACTCGGTTGTGCTTGGGATCGAGAGGTGGAGCCAAACTATGATTGGTATCTTAGGTATATGTATGGGCATATTCCTAAGTAAGGTTAGTTTATACTTTGTGATTGTATCTTTCTTCTATGGTTTATCCTTTGTGGATTCTGGGAGACCTTCAGTGGTCTCGGAGTCCCCTACTGAGTATTGATATACTCACCCCTGCATAGGCTTCACCCGTACCATGTTGTGTTCTGTGAAGATGACGGTCAGCAGTGATCGAGGCTGAGGGTGATGGATGGGTGGCTGCTCGGAGCTGGACAAGACAGGACATACCTCAGGGGCGGGTTGTTCGAGTTCTATACCTACCATTCAGGTAGGATTCCCCTGAGGACAATCCATGATCTGTTTTCCCTTTTTTACTTGTACTAGTACTTGTTGTTCAGTTGGGTTTGTATATTTTCCCACATACTTTCAAAAAACCTTTCTTTTCTATATTAGTACTTTTTGCTTCTACTGTTTTTGTTTAGACTGTGTTTGTTACAGGTTTAAAAGAAAGGCCTTCCCTTTTTTATCAGGGATTCTCCATTAGTGCTAGTCGCTAGCCCTGGCCTATGGAAGGCGGGCTTGGGGTAGTCACGGCATGGGTTCCTAGGACGGGTCATGAAAGATATCATAAAACAAATCATTTTGAAATTAATAATTTTTACTATTACTATATTCAAAAATAAAACAATTTTTCTCCATTAACCAATCTTGATATTAATGTGGCTATTATTTTAATTTTTCAATGGGAGGTAACTATTGATATTATTTTGTTTTCAATGTTGATTCCATTGTTCAAATCTAATTTAGTGTTATAGTGTTATTCTTGACATTTCAAAACCAGCTCACTTTGGTGGTAGGAGTGGAAAAATGTTTTCCCTTCATCAACATGACATCATCCTCGATGCATTGTCCAATGAATTTTAACTCACTAAATCTATGTATCTAAATTATGGAAATCAATTGTACAAGTAACTAATCTCATATAATCTTTATACAAATCACCAAAAAATATTATTGGGGAAGATTCATGTTTGGGGAATATTTCAAACCCTTTCACATGATGATGTAGTCTAAGACCATCTATTATTATCATTATTAATAGTTTGAGTGGTAATGTATTTTCATCTCCCATTACATTGAGTATAATTGATAAAGTAACTATCATGTATCCCTGATTTAAAAGGTTTTGACAGAAATGTTAGAAACGTTGATGAAAAATGTCCCTTCAAATGTTTTTGAAAATATTTTTAATTTATATACTTATATTTGATCGGGTATCAACATCATGGGAAAAATGGGGACAAAAAGTGTCTCAAATATTCCTTTTCATACCAAATGCCTCAAATGATGGGTATTATGGGACTCCCAAATATGGATGGAGGTGGAAAAACATCAAACCATTTTGGATAAGGTTTCTTAATCAAATATAGGGGTGTGTTTACCCTTTATATATCATAAATATTATCATCACTATTTTCAATTTTTCTATGAAATTATGTTGGTGATATCTCCGGATATAATGCCTAATTTTGGGACATCTTAGTAGGATATAGGATTCTTTAATATATTGAGAACTAGTATTAGATCAAAACTATCTTAGGTTAATATATATAAAATTATTAGGCTTCTTTATAGTGAAATATTCATTGATAATAATTAACCACTACTTATAGACATTCCATTTTCTTATATAAGGAACATATTATATGGTTTTGTTCCACCCTTACCAATGAATATTTTTTCACTATTTCATTGTTTCCTATTAATGGTGATGGCTGGCCTCTACCTAGAAAATTTACTCACTAGGATTATTTTTTTAACTTTCTTTTAAGATATTTCAATTCCCCTATCCATACATCATAATGGGAATAAATATCATCAATCAAATGATATTTAAATTATTTAAGTAGAGATTGGGATATAGTGACACCTTCCCTTTAATTAATGCTCAAACTTTCTATTTTTATTTTTATCGATAATTCAAAACTCCGATGTTATTGGTCTTCAAATGATGTATAGTATGTACACATTACAAATGGTTCCCATATTAGACCATGTATTGATAAAATATTATCTTTTTTGTGTTACCATTTTCAGGTTTGGAATATTTTTTGCATGTGGGGTTAACGCTAATTATATTTATAGATGAATACCATACAATAGGAATCATATCTTCATACATTTTGACATAAATGTGGGATTTATGGTACTCAGGTTACTCCTAAAGTGGAAAATCAGCAGTCTTCTCAATTTGAGTTAACAATTATTGTTGTTTTTGCTTATGGCCCCATGGGGGATTCATATTCCCTTATTAGAGATTTTGATAATGAATTTTTTTTAAATGTGATCTAAAGAGAGACATAACTGATTCTTTCTATGATTTACCCAATTAATTAAGGTTGATAATATATCGATCGAAATGTATGAGGGGTTTAAAATGGGGAAGCCTCACTAAATTTGGTGAAAATGAAAAAATGAAAAAGGGGAGGGGTAATAATGCCCCTACCATAGTGGTCTAGGGTTTTCATGGTTCTTCTTTGATCGATATTTCATATTTTTTAGGAATTGATGACCCTATGTGTTGGGGTAGTTCAACCCCCCCTATTGTACTATGATTCATATCTAATTATAAAAGTGTCACGGATTAATAAAACCCTCTATATTATTTGTTCTTTATATATAGAATTTGATTAACATTGATCAATTATTTGGTGATATATTATTGATGATATGGTTTTATTAATGGTTTTTGGGCTTCAAAATATATATTTCTAAAATGTGAGGTATACTTGAATTCCATGGTTGCATGATATAGGATTCTATCGACAGTGTATTCCAAAGTTTTTTGTCATTTCTACACCTCAGATGTGGTGTATTTATTCAGGATCGGCCATTTGAGATATAAATACCTTGAGCAAAATATTTTAAATGAGTTGATGATGTTTCTCATCATGATATCTATTTCGCATCATTCGAAGCCTCATCAACATTCTAGTAAGGGGTTTTTATAATTCAATGGGAACTATTATAGATAATATCATGCTACTTTATAAACATCTATATTTGGTGAATTGAAAATGATATAATATAAATCTCATGAAAATATATTATAAAAATTTAAATTTTATAAGGACACTCTTCATAAGACATATGTCGTTCTCAGAGATTATGGATGGATTTCTATAGATTCTAACATTGTTGGGGCATGCATTCCCAATTCAATGATTCATGAATTTAATAACGGGATGTGGACATGGTCCAAAATATCAGTAGTGTAGTTTCTCCATTTGGATTATACCACATGGCCATTTTATTTTTTCTCATAATTAGGAATAGACTCCATAACTTCTTCAAACAACTAGAGTTCTTTTTTATATGATTTTCTAAATAGAGGGATGTTTTTTGTGATTTTCCCCATGTCACCAATGGGATATCTCAAAATTGGAGTGTATTATGGTCATAACATTGTATTATCCTCATGAAAAATTAAAATATAATTGGATAGTCATTATTTTCTTAGTGTATCAAAATATAGTCTTCCAAATGTTTCTCAAAACTATGTAACTCTTTGATCAATTTTATAACACCCAAATATTTTAATATATATATTTACATTACATTAATAATATGGTACGTATCTCCGGTTACAAAAAAAAATTGAAAATTAAAATGAAATAACATAATTATTATTATGTTAATTTATTACAGTATAAGATAAAAATTGTTAAATTGTTCGAATATAATGTGAATAAATGATATGAAAATTGCACAAAGTATATATATGAAGTAAAAAACGAGAATAATTTATATTAATTATTTATTATAAAGACCTGTAGTATTATTCTTACATATTATATTATTTTTAAATAATTATCTGATATGTTTATTAGATATTAATTAATAAATTTTTTTGATTAAATAATTAATAATTATTGATATGTGATTAAAATAATTCTTTGTTAAGAGTGTGTTTTTAAAAGAACAGTTTCATAAAGAGTTTTCCATTTCATTTTATTGAAATAAATTAATTAGTGATAATAAATTATTTTACTGATATTTATTTATAATATATTTAAATATAAAAAGTAAAATTCATCTAATTATTTTTACATTATGTTGAACAAGAATAAGATCATCTTATTCATAAAAATAATATTTACTCTAATTTATTTCCCCCATTATTTTTTATTACTAAAATTAATTTTGATAAATTTTATAATTTGACTACAATAAAAATGTTTAAATTTATAAATCTATAATTTCTAAAATAGCTTTGAGGGAATTGTTGGGATTTTTCTTAATTGGATTTTTTTTCATGAATAAGAAAAAATATTGTTAAAATGCAAATTTAATTATTAAGTGATCATCATGATATATGAATGAATCTAATGTTTATAAAACAATATTATAAAAAGATAATATTTATTAAAATTAATGAAATATTTTATTTAAAAATATTAATGTATATTTAAAAATCTATTTTAACACTTTGGTAGGTAATTGATATTTAATTCTAATAAAAGAACTATTTTTGATCTTACTCTTTATTTTAGTTAATAAATGGTTACAGTATATATTGGATTGGTTTTCTGTAAAATAAAAATATTATGTTTATCTATAAACCAATAACTATGATTATAATCAATTAAATTATTTATTTTATTGTGAAATTATTTTTTATTTAAAAACAAACTTCCAAATGAATGGTTTTCTATTTCATATTGTGTTCTTATATTGCATTTAAATTTTTCCTCCCATGTGACTATAATATTTTAAAATGGATTCCATATTTGGATTCAATAAATTCAAATTTGGTAATACTAGACATTATATTTTAATTCATCAAAATAAGTTACATATCTAAAAAATTTCATTGTGTATAGGGTTAAATGTAGTGAATTGTCTAACTAAGATATAAGGGTAAAATAAAAAAAATGTAAAAAAATTATATAATGGAAATATTTTTTCAATTTATTATCTATTATTAAACAATTGGTCCATTTTTATAACTTTCATTTGATATGAACATTTATATTTTTTTAAATCTAATAGTGTTAGAAAATAATGCACCCCTATATCTTTTAAAAGTACCCTTCTATCCTCACATCTCCAAACATTTTTAAGACCTTCGATAAACCATTATCTACCCAAATAATTTCATTATACCACGATTAATGTCATAAAGGTTATTTTAAAACATAAATAATAACATGAGAAGGTTTAAATAGAGACATGATGGGGGGTATATGACGAATATGTTATCATGTCAACATAGTGCTTATATTTTTTCTTTCACCATCCACCCCCACTAAATATTCTAAAATAATATTTATATAATGAAATCATTATCATTACTATAATAATATTTCATTATTTTTATGAAATTAACCTTTTTACTTCCTATACAATGAATAGGAAAATAAAATGTCAATCATGCGAATATGCTAACTACTGCCACCATAAATGACATATTTCAAATTTTATCACTTCTTTATATGGATTCAATTAAAAATATTAATGAATAAATATTATAGTTATAAGTTTTTTTATATTCTATAATGATATATAATTAGGTAGCTTTCTTCCATTCCATTCAATATAAAATGAATATGTCGCTCATACATATATGAGGACTACCAAATCCATGAATGATGTGTTCATTCCTTTTCCTTATTTTATATATGGATAAAAAAATATTCAAATAATATATATAATTTTATCTTGATATATATTTTTCAATAATATATTTTTAAATGATTATATAAAATTTTTATATTTTTATAATGTAATCATTTATATCAAACTATTATCCAAAACATGCACATTATAGATCTCATTTTCATGAACCATGCAACTAATTTCCCTAAAAAGTGTCTGGGGATGAGTAAATTAATATATTGAAATAAGTTTAATATCATTTATTATCTAGTAATTATAATATTTCAATCAAATATTTTTTTTCAAATTTCAACATTATGAAATATATATGAATGATTAAAATTACTAACATCCGATGTTGAAAATTAATATTTTCATATATAAAAACATTATAATTAATTGGTATAATTAATTTTTTTAATATCTAATTTATTTGAATAATGTTTTAAAATATGTTATTAATTTTGTTATTTTTATTATATCGGTGTGTAAAGTGATTTCATTAAAATAGAGGGTAAGAGTAAGGGTTCCATCTCAAATTCCCATCATTGGGACACATATTCATATTATACACCTATAATTATTTAACATTGTGTATTTACTATCCATTTATATTCCATTATCATAAATTAATTTTTAATATTTTTATTTAAAATATCATTTTATATTTTCTCTTTCATGGACATTTGACTCAAATATTATTAATGTTGTATGTTTTCTTCTCAATACAGTTCTCATAGAATAAGTTATAATGATTCTTCATGAACATCAAAATTATGAGTTGAGTGGATAATGAACTATGATATTATGAATAGAATTTTCCATTTATTCTTAAAATTTACATTTTAATCACATAAACCTCTTTTATAATTTATCATATTTCATGAATTATGGAATCCATAAATGTTATCATATCAACTTTATTCCTTTTAGATATATTCTATATTCATTATTTTTATTTTTATTATATTATATATACTACCATATAGTATTCCATTATCATACCGTTCAGGAAAATTAGGATATTTAAAAAGGCATCTCACAACCTCTCTTATAAGTGGTTTTCACTCAAAGATAATCAAATCGATTATGTTTTATATTATAATATAATTTTTATTCCTGAATATTTATGTTTAAATATTAATTAGAGGAATTATATTATTTTTATATATTAAACACATAAATTTCGTCCACCATGGTTTTTCCATTTTTTTCAAGTATCCATTCCATCCCACCTCACTTTTCCATACCCAAAACAATTGAATTAATTTTTTTATAATAAACTAACCTTATAATTCATCATTAGTTATAAATATATTTATTAAATATATATATATATATATATATATATATTCATTATATTATTTCAACAATGTATTTATTTTTAATGAAATAAGTTTGAATTCATATTAAACTGTCACTGTATTTTTTTAAAGTTCATCAAAATGAAATATTTTCAAGGTTTTTTGTGTTGGTATTTTTAATCAATTGTCTATACTAAATTTGTCTTTCTCCTTGATGACGTGTCTCCTTCCCATGCCTTCACGTCATCTTTTTTCCTATATTCCCCCCTCCAAATCTTGAAAATTATCCCGCTTTGCATCCCTCGATCGAGATTTCCCTCTGTATCGCACTCCCCTCCCTAAAACCCCTCCCCAAATCCCCTCTCCCCTCTCCCCGATCTCCTGTTCCCGTTCCCCTCCCTAATGCCCCTAGGTTCCTGCTCTCCTCCCCGATTCTCCTCTCCTGCCTCCTTCCTGATTATCCCCTCAAGCCTGCACCGCTCCCCTCTCGGAATCCCCTAATATTCTACCTCTAAACCTAAACGCATCTCACTGCGATGCCTCGAATCATCCCTCCATATTAGGGTTCTTGTTCCATAATCTCTTCCATCCCATTCGCAGTGATGCTCATAGGGTTATGCCTCGAAATTTACCTCCACTCCTCTGTCATTCTGGCCTCCATGGTCGGATACCTCTACGTCCTCAACTACAATGTGTTTGTTCGGATTCTCGGCCTCCTCCTTCACGTTCTCCGTATCAGCCTACTCTATCTCCTTTTCCTTCTCTACTTCAGCCTTCTCTACGTCCTACATCTCCATATCAATCACATGCGGATCCTATGACTCCTCTGATTAAATAGTGGCGACCATATATTGCAGTGTATTTTAATCTACTTCAAGATTATATTGTTGTGATTGAGTCGAGGTTCTTTCAAAAGAATGGTTGTTAGCGACTCTTAATCGAGGGTCGAGGAGCTCTGCATCAGCTAACGTCTTGTCTCGGTAACCCATTTATCGGCTTTGTTCACCTCCTTAACTAACATTGATATTTTCATCAGATTTCATTAATTCTAGGTTTCCATGTTGTAAATTGTTTCTTTGAGCTTTGATTTGTATTTCGTTTTGGTGTTCTTTTGGCTATGTAAATTTGTGTTCATGGAAATGTTTTGATCTTTTATATGCATAGATATTTGATTGTGTTTGGTGTCATGATTGAATGAAATTCTTTGCATTTGGGTTTCAGTTATAGACTACCCGAGATCTCTTCTTTCCTGTAGGTATGTTTCACTAACTATGTAGTTATTTTCCAACATTCACATACATTTTTTGTAGGGTGTATTCGATTTTTATTAGGTGGATGAAAAATTTATATAATTTTCAAGTTTCTGGTTATCAATGACTCTTAATCGAGGGTCGAGGAGCTCTGCATCAGATAATGGCTTGCCTCAGTAACCCATTTATAGTCTCTCTTTACCTCCTCAACTATTCTTTACATTTTCATCATGTTTCATTCATTCATGGTCTCCATGTTGTAAATTTTTTATTTGAGATTTGATTTGTTTTTCGTTTTGGTGTTTTTTTTTGATATGTAAATCTGAGTTCATGGAAATGTTTTGATCTTATATATGCATAGAGATTTGATTGTGTTTGGTGTCATGACTAAATGAAATTCATTGCATTTGGGTTTTAGTTATAGACTCCTATTGATCTCTTCTTTCCTGTTGGTATGTTTCACTAACTATGTTGTTATTTTCCATCATTCACATACATTTTTTGTTGGGTGTATTCGATTTTTCTTAGGTGGATGTAAAATTTATATAATTTTCAAGTTCCTATTTCCCCATCAGCTGCTCAAAAAATCTCTATAATTCTTTATCAGGTTTCTTTTTAGTTATCTTTTTCAGCATCTCCTGTTTTTAATGCAATGGTAGCAATAATTCAAGGTAATTTTTCATCAAAGAAATTATTTCATTGATATTTCTACATTCTTAAATTGATGAGGATGATTTAATCAAAAACATTGTTAATATTTTAAACCATGTTTTTCACAGGGATTATCATAACACTATATTGGTCATAGATCCAAAGGTGAGAAAGTCTTTTTATCCTTGTCATCATCTTTTTATAAGCATGCAACATGTTGTAATTTTTTCTTACATCCCCTAAAATCGTACTGTATTTCTCCTAATCTAAATTTTTGTCACTACTGCTGCTTACTCGGGAATGTGACTTGAAATACCTCATCTATAGTGATATAGTTTTAGTGTATGTTGTTTTTTATGTCTCTGCTACTACAGACCACTCCAAGACCGATTTACATAATGAAAACCCATATATATTATAACATACACAACATGATACAATATGAGTTTTCATTTTGAAGATGAAAATAACGGCAAGGTTATATGATACATTTTTGAATCACCTATTTACATCTTTGAAAACATTTACCTCTGTAATCTATTATATATTTTTCAAGTATATATTCTAAAGTTGGGTACCTCATCCAACCTCTACCATGTTCCACGTCACCAAAAATTCACCCTTCCATTCATCACTTCCTTTATCGCATCTCAATCACATTCATATGAACTATATCATGATGTTGTTTTAGAGTAATCACACCTAAAGGTATAGGTGTCCAACTAAAAACTAATGGTGTCACCTTATGGGACCATATGATGATGCATATCACGAAATGAAATAATCAGGTAATGTTGTACATAATTTGAGGTATGATATGCATATTTCTTATATTATCAAATGTACATATACTATACTAACTATACTAATCCTGAGTAACCTTTCTTGACATGTGTCACATTTGTTACTATTTACCCAATCAACTTCACCAATCTACTTCCATCAATTTTCATTTTCCTTCATTTCCTTTTTAATGATTTTATTCTCTTCCCTAGAGTCGTTCGTCATATGCATCTCCAATGTTCATTGAATTTGATTTTTTTTTTGGATGTGAGGTATGAGTTTGTTCCTATTATATCATCTTGATGACAATATAATGCTCCTTAATTATTGGAATGATTAATGACAATGGCTTTTTCCTTCAGGAAATAATAAATGGTCGGGGACTACTATTTCTGCCTGATCACTGCCCATGATTTCGTAGGCTCCTGAAACATTGTTTTAAATTTTATATTATGGAAAAATATAATTTTTGATTCATTATATATACATGCTTACAGGTTATGTTCGAAATGAGATTGATTGAAATTAAAGTAACATTAAAATGGCTGAATGGTTTTTTTATTTTCACGATCATTTGGGTTGTCTCTATTTGTATGGTGGTGAGCATATTAAAGAATAAAAAAGGATGAAATTGGTGCTATTGTGTATGTTTTATGTCTAAAAATAATGTTTGTATTTCTAACATGCTTTATATTCATTCTTTAACATGAATTTCATTATGATGAATTTGATTTTGCAAGAGATGAATTCTCCTTTACTTAGATATATTCAAAACTATTCCATTCTCTACACACCCAAAAAATGTTACCAAAAGGGTATTCGAGTTTGTGGAGGGACAAGTTATGCATCTTTATACATTTTAGGAATTTTTCATCATTTTTTAAATTCATTATACAATTAATTTTAAAATTTTATTTGTTTAAATCTGATTTTCATTTGTTGTTTTGATTTCCAATGTTTATTCAGGGGAACAGTTCAGTTTATATTGTTCTTAAAAGCATGAAATGAAATTAAGGTAACATTAAAATGGCTGAATGGTTTGTTTTTTTTAATTTTTAGGAACATTTTGGTTGTCTCTATTTTTATGGTGGTGGGCATTTTCAAGAATAGCAGAGGCTGAAATTGGTTCTATTGTCTATGTTTTATATCTAAATATGTTGTATGTATTTATAACATGCTTTATATTAATTATTTAACTTCATTTTCATTATGATGGATACTATTTTGAAGAATATGAAGTCTCATTCACTTAGATATCTTCAAAACTATTCCATTCATGACACACCCACAGGATGTTACTAAAACGGTATTCGAGTTGGTAGAGGGACAAGGTACGTATCTTTATTCATTTTATGAAATTGTAGTCATTTTGTAAATTCATTAAACAATTAATTCTAAAATTTTATTTGTTTAATTCTGATTTTCATTTCCTTTTTTGATTTCCAAACTTTCTTCAGGGGAACACTTTAGTTTATATTTTTCTTCAAAGCATGAGTTAAGCATCAGGCACTGAAGGAGTAAGTGCCCATCTTATGCATATAATAACTACTGACAATCTAAAATATTTATGATTAGGGCTAAAATACCATTTAATGCTTTCATGGCTTCTTCATTAGAACTGTAATTCACCATTTTTATAGGATGAACCATTTGCATCTTTAAATGCATAAATTGTGAAACATTAAGAAACATTTAGTTTCTCCTTTGAAACAAAATTCAAAATTGTTTAGAAGATGAATGATTCAATCTACTTTTGAATATAATATATATATATATATGTTTCTACAAGACATTATTCCTCTTTAATTCTTCCTGAAATAAATATCATTAATTATGTTTTTTGGGGATACTGGATGTTATAATGTTATTGAGTTATATTTCTTCCCAGATTGGTCTTGATGCTTTTGAATTTAGATTTGTTTCCATGCATATTTCCTAATATGGTGAAACCAGTCGGTCATATCAAAATAAAAAGGCATTGCTGGATTCTTATATCCGCCTATGGTTTCTCAATTTCCCCAATGGTTCAAAGATGTTAAGATGGAGTTCAAGCAACCAGTCATGCCGGCCAAGTCAACGAACACTGCAATAAATAAAAGGCATGGTTTCAATCCCAGATTCACTCACTATTTCCCTTTCCCATATATGACTGTTGATGATCCATGGAATAGTGTAGTGACATAGGCCTTGGTATTCAAGGCATCTAAGAATGTTTCGTTACATATTATTCTATTCATTTATATTATTTTCATTACTTCTTGTCTTCTGTGGTCTGGACTTAATAGTGTTTCATTTATTTTTTTCTTCTGCTATTTCTTATCATTCAGGTTCTCTACAATGAAACAAACTAAATAATCAATAAAATGAGTATAGTTTCTATCAAATGATGTGAGACTTCTCAGTTACATATTATCCTTATCTTAAAATAACTAGAATAATGGGTTTGTAGCCTTGAAGCTGGTTAGGGGGGGAGGGGAGGGGCTGGACATGGGGGAGGGGATGAGAGGGGAAGAACTGGGCTAGGGGGAGGGGGCTGGTGGGGGATGGGGCTGGGCAGTCGGGAGGAGGAGGTTGGAGGGGGAGGTGCTTGGAAGGGGTGGGAGGACAAGCTGTGTAGGGGGGAGGGGATGGGAAGAGCTTGGTAGGGGGAGAAGGAGGGCGATGTAAAACCCATAAAATTCAAGGATTTTTTTTCTTAATTTTCTTTGGGATTTTACAAGATCACAATTTCTAACGGCACCTAATTCCGAGGCCCGGTGTGCCCGGAATATTTTTCCGAAGTTTACCTCGGGTACATTCAGTGAACAAACGAGCGGATTTTTTCTAACTTTTGAACCGGTGCTCAGAATCGGATTCCGAGGGCACCAATGAAATCACAGCGCCGGTAATTGCTTAGAAACACCTTTTCCGGAGTTGCGTTTGCTCGGGTGTGTTTTTTTTAAATTTCTGGGTTAAGTAAATGAATAAAATAAATTGGTCGCACCATTTATTTTATTTAAGTTAGTAACCTAAGATTAGGGGTTAAAGTGGGACCCAAAATATCCTACACCACTAGGTAGGATATTTGTGGGGTGGGACCCACACGAGCCCCACCGTTTCTTTTCTTCTTAAGTAACGCACCTGTACCCCCCTTTTTAATGATGTCAACTCTTGCGTTTAATCTGGATATTAAACGTCTCATTAATTGGGCGGATTTAAAATCCTCAATTAATTGATCGTTTCTATTCTTTTTGAATTTTAAAGAGTTGGTTTGAGTGTAAATAAATTAAGAAAACAATTATTTTATTTGGGATGGAACTTGTTGGGTGGAGAGGATTTGGAGAAAAGCCTTCTTCTTCGACGAAGAATGCGAAGAACGCGAAGAATGCGAAGAACTCACTGATCTCCGATGAAGAATGCCAAATCCTCGGAGATCGACTACGTGACGCCGTGTACCGCGATGCCAATGAAACTTCTTCCGTGATGTTCCTTCTCCGCGACGCGATGATCCTCCTTCCGCGACGCCTTCTTCCGCGACGGTTAATTCCGCAAAGAATCCTCGCTCGTCGAATTCGACGAGGTAGGGATTTATTTTAATTGTTGTTCGTGAGTTCTTCCGTTGCCTTTATTTTTTTCTATTTGAGCCACCTAATACCGCAATAACGGGAGGGGGTCGGACCGCACGAACACGGCCGACCCTCCTCTCCCCTTTGGTTGTTTGATGTTGTTTATGGCACGAAAATGGCAACACAGTGCCGAAGAACCGCGCGGAAATATTAAAGAAGGGGGAGAAGCGGCGCCGTCGCGCTGCGCTGCTGAAGACGAACAAAAGACGAGGCACGGTCACGCCGCGCCGGAGAACTACAAAAGTGCCGCAGAAGGAGCAGGGCTGTGGCGGTGGGGTTCATTGCCGTAGCCCCGCGCCGAATGGAATAAGGTCGCGGCTGAGGCTGCGACTGAGCAGGGAGACCGGCGGCCAGTTCCGGGCCACCGGCGTCGGAGCAGGGGGACCGGCCAACGCTGGTCCCGTGGCGGCAACACCCGACCGGCCAAAACGGGCCGAACGGTCTGGAGAAAACCATGGGTTCGTAACCCTCGGTCGGCCAGCAGGTGCGGCCCCCCACATGGGGGTCGGTGGTTCTTAATGCGGGGGGCATCCCCCTCCCCCTTCACTGCTCGTCCGTTACGGCCGAGCCGCCAGGCCGTTGGCCGCGCCAGTGTGCCGGGCTGGGCCAGGCCACACCCAAGTGGTCCAGACCTAGACCCAGTTCGGGTCGACCTGCTTCGGGCTGACCCTGGGGTTATCGGGCTGGGTCGAACCGGGCCCGAACCCCCTAATACCGAACCTCTTTCTCTCTTCTGCCCATAACATGGGCTGCAGAACTCCGATCGACGCACCGTCAGCTGCGATGAGATCCTTGGATCGAGACGGTCATTTCGGTATATTACACTTAAGGTTTTTGAGTACTTTGGGTTCGTCCGGGTTGGTTCGTACACGAAACCAACCAGGCCCTCGGAGCAGAAACGCTTATAACTTGAGCTCCGGACGTCTGATTGATGTGTCATCGACCTTGTTGGATTCCTCTTAGTGAGACAGACCTTTTGGCTTACTCCGCTCCTGGTTTGGACGCTGTTGGAGTATGGTTGTGTTGGTATTGACTTAAAAACCAACCGGGCCCCTAGGACGAAAAAGCCAATAACTCTCAGATCGAGCGTCCGATTAACGCGCCATTTGTGACGTTGAGTTCCTGTTGATGATACGGAACTCTTGGATACATCAAATCCGGACTATGTGTCAGTTGATGTATCATCCCCTCGGCTCTTGGAGAGGACCTTTCCGAACGAGCTTGCTGTGTGCGGGAACCCTAGAGCTAGCTGCGACTGCGACGACGATGACGACTATGCAAAAATCCTCCATGGATTCGACGACAGCGACTACAACACTCATCGATCCTACGTGGATCAGTGCTACCGATCCTGTGTGGGTCAGATCCTGTGTGGGTCAGCACTCAACGATCTTGTGTGGGCCAGCACCTACAGATCCTGTGTGGGTCTGATCCTGTGTGGGTCATTGCGGGGGTTAGTACCTATCGATCCTTTGTGGGTCAGATCCTTTGTGGGTCATTGCGGGGGTTAGTCCCTATCGATCCTTTGTGGGTCCGACGACTTAGATGAATCAGTGGCTATATCTGATCATCTCTATCGTCATACGAAGAAGTATACCTGTGTGAGATGTATCTTGACATTCAATCCTTATCTTCAATATGTTTGACTTGATATCCTATGTGGATTAGGCTATGATTTCCTGTGTGGATTGGGTTGTGGTTTCCTGTGTGTACTGGGTTCTACTTGAGCTCGGATGTTGGGGCTAAACGAGAATTGATGACTTAGGTATATGTATGGGTATATTCCTAAGTAGTGTCGAATGTTACTTCGTGTTTGTATTTTTCCTTTGTGGATTATCCTTTGTGGATTTTGGGAGACCTTCAGGGGTCTCGGGGTCCCTACTAAGTAGCTTATACTCACCCCTACACGGGCTTTTCCCGCACTATGTTATGTTGGTTGCAGACGACGGACAGTGCTGATTGTGGTTGAGGCATGAGGAGCAGGTCAGTACCCGGAGGTGGATCACTGGGCGGGGCGTACTCGGAGCGGACGGCTGGACCCGAGGAGCTGTGGAGGCTATCTGTACCCACCCTTTAGCTGGGACATCCAGTGGATGGCTCGAGGTTGCGGCTTTACTTTCAGCTGTTGTTTTCCCTTTCCAATTGTACTTTACTTTCATTTTGGGTTTGTATTCTAGTCCACTTACATTTTCCGCACTTGCTGTTGTACCCAGTTTTTAGTGTTTACTTCCTCTTGCTTGCTCTGTGGTGTTGGTTACATTACAAAGGCAATGCCTTCCCTTTATTATCGGGAATTATGCCTTGGTGCTAGTCACCAACCCCTGGCCTATGGAAGGCGGGCTTGGGGTAGTCATGGCACGGGCCCTGAGGACGGGTCATGACAAATTAGTATCAGAGGAGTTCGGTTCTACCACAGAACTCAGGACTCTGATCTTTTTCTATGTGAATCAATTGTTTTAAGAGTATTGAGTGTGGTTATCAGTCGAGGGAGTCCAGTGTTGGTGCAGTAGCCGACGTATCCGTACACCAGGACCATGACTTCTGATTTCCGACTTAATGCACGAAAACATTGATTGCATGTGTGTTACATGTTTTATTTGTGATTACTTTGTGTCAGCTCACCAGGTATAATGTTTGACCATGGCACACATGTTTACATTTCGGGATGGCCCCACGACGGCAGTCAGCTATGGTTCCGAGAATTGTACGTGACAACAACCCACCGAGCAACGTGGCCTCGGTATAGGGCCCTTTGATAACAGAGGCACCAGCGGTACCTCTACCCGCCGAGCCACCGACGCTACCAGCCCCAGCCGCTGATGATGCACATATCCTTAGTGCATTGCACGAGTTTCAGCACCAGAACCACCCAGGTTCCACGGGGATACGGCCCCTCAGGCAGCCGAGGATTGGCTGGAGGCAGTTGTATGGGTTTTCAAGTTAGTGAGGATACCAGCAGACCTCATGGTGATCCTCGCAGCAAGCCTCCTACACGCGGTAGCAGGAAGATGGTGGAGCTTGATGCTCCAGGTGCATGATGAGGCATCTCTCCTCTGGACGGACTTTGAGAGCCTCTTCCGCATGGAGTTCTTCCTAGCCACCCTCCGTGCGGTGCGCATCCAGGAGCATTTACAGTTGCGGCAGGGCAGCTTGACGGTCACCCAGTACTCGGCTAGATTTACCGATCTCTCGCGCTACTCGACAGACATGGTACGGGACCCATTCTTCCAGGCCCGGACCTTTGAGCAGGTATTTAGGCATGAGATCAGGGCATCACTGATCTCCCACAGCATTCTGATATAGGCAGGGGTACAGGAGCGAGCCCTTCTCATTGAGAGCTTCTTTGCTGAGCCTACATCAGCATCAAGACCTACCGCAGGGCGGCACGTAGCAGAGTCTTCTACAGTAGGTAGTCGACGGATGACTCATTGGTCCAGGCAGACCAGAACCTCAGGCAGATAACCTCAGGACACTGGCTCAGCAGTGCGGGACACATAGCGCGAAGCCAGTATTTCGAGAGGCAGACAGTGCTACGCATGCGGCGGGCAGGTCCACATGGCTCATGACTGCCCAACCCACCGTACCGAGGAGTAGCAGACGGTTGAGGGAACACCCAGGCAGAGGTAGAGGGTTGACAGTGGTGGTCCACAGGGATCAGACGGACGAGGCAGAGGAGCTGGCTGAGCAGCCGGTGGTGGGCGATGCTTTGAGGCTCTACCACCACCACCACCAGGAGGTCCACCCCGACCATAGGGAGCTGGCGGGAAGAGACGGGCACAGTTTCAGGCAGCGGAGGCCTACGTCCACGGCGCGCCCGAGATTATTTGAGGTACTATCTGTGTCTATTCCACCCTTGCTGAAGTTCTTATAAACACTTGAGCGAGACATTCTTTCATAGCCGCTGCCCTTGTTCGGAGCTCAGAGATTCCGACGGAGCTGTTGGCTCGATCCTTATGGATAGAGACTCCTATGGGAGCATACTCGATGATTACGCACTGGTGCCGGTAGTGTGAGCTTACTAGAGGAGGTGAGAGATTCGGCTGGGATCTTTTTGTAGTGGCATCGAGGCCTTATGAAGTCATCTTGGGTATGGATTGGTTATCTACATTCCATGCTCAGATTGACTGTATTTGGTGCAAGGTGCGGTGTGTACGCACCGACGGGAGCAGGTTCACCTTCACCGGCGAGAAGGGAGCCTTCGAAGCACAGGATGGACTCTCGTAGAGGAGAGGACAACCCATCACTCATCAGTTGGCTAGCCTCATCCTAGGAGCAGTTGACGTGCGAAGTCTTAGTTTTCCTGCAGTGGTGGATCTGTACGTGGGCGTTTTTCCCGACGACGTTCCAGGACTACCTCCTCGAAGAGAGGTAGACTTTTATATTGACATGTACCTCATGAAAGCCTCGATATCCACTCCAACATATCGGATGGCTCCGGCCGAGCTTCGAGAGCTATGGGTACAGTTGGAGGACTTGTAGGGCAAGGGATTCATCAGACCCAGTGTTTCACCCTGGGGTTCCCCGATATTGTTCGCCAAGAAGGCGGATGTAATCTTGCGACTTTGTGTCGACTATCATCGCCTGAACCATGTGACAGTGAGGAACAAGTATCTGCTACCGAGAATTGATGACCTCTTCGATCATCTCAAGGGAGCACGGTGGTTTTCGAAGATAGACCTTAGGTCAGGCTATCATCAGCTCAGAGTTTGGGACGAGGACGTGTAGAATACGACCTTCAGATTTCGGTGAGGCCACTATGAGTTATTGGTTATTCCATTAGGTGTATCCAATGCTCCAGTAGTGTTCATGGGCCTCATGAATAGGATCTTTCAACCATACCTCGATCGATTTGTCATGGTCATCATTGACGACATTTTGTTATACTCGACGACTGAGGAGGAGCACGCCTACCACTTGCGGGTTGTACTGGACACACTCCGACAACACCATCTTTATGGTAATCTCTCAAAGTTTCAGTTCTGGATACGTGAGGTCCACTTCTTGGGACACGTCATCTCTGAGGCGGGAGTTGCGGTGGATCCTGCGAAGATCGAGGCAGTGCTAGATTGAGATCCACCCAGGAGCGTGATGGAGGTGTGGAGTTTCTTGGGACTAGCTGAATACTACCGTAGATTTGTGCCAGATTTCTCCAGAGTTGTGGAACCACTCTCAGATTTGAAGAATAAGGTGAAACCCTTTCTGTGGTCATACAGATGTCAGCAGAGCTTCCAGGAGCTGAGGAAGAGATTGACCAACCCACCTATCTTGAGGTTGCTGGAGGAGGGAGTAGGGTACGTAGTCTACTGCGATGCATCAGGGACCGGACTCGGATGTGTCCTGATGCAGGAGTGGGCAGTGATCGCCTATGGATCACTTCATTTGAGGCCGCATGAGAAGAACTATGCTACCCATGAACTGGATTTAGCATCAGTGGTCTTCGCTCTGAAGACATGGCGACACTATCTGATGTGCGAGCACTTTACAGTCTATTCTGACCATCAGAGTCTCAGGTAGATCTTCTCGCAGAAGGACCTGAACTTGAGACAGCGGCGATGGCTCGAGTTCCTCTAGGTCTATGACTTTGAGATAGTCTATACTCCTGGAAAGGGGAAAGTATTAGCCGATACTATCAGCAGGAGGACGGGAATTAATCTACTTGGGGAGGCGACAGAGTAGCTAGCCTCTTTGCAGATATCCTTCGTGGATAGAGATGGAGCAGCCTTCCTTCAGTCACTCACAGTCAGTCCTCCACTACTCCAGCGGGTTAGAGAGGCATAGCATGGGGACGCCGACTGTGAGGCGCGACATGCACAAATATCCTCAGGACAGGCACCTAATGGATTCTCTGTGGGAGTAGAGCACGATGTCCTTTTCAGAGGACGTACCTTGGTACCATTTTATTTATGAGAGGAGGTTCTGAGAGAGTTTCACACTTCTCCTTTGGCAGTACATCCTGGAGTGGTGAAGATGTACCAGGATCTCAGATGACAGCACTGGTGGCCGGGCATGAAGAAGGCTGTGGTAGAGTTTATTTCTCGATGCCTCACCTGCCAGCAGGTGAAGACAGAGCACCAGGTACCATCAGGCATGGTACAACCCTTGGAGGTCCTAGAGTGGAAGTGTGACGAGATATCTATGGACATCGTGACTGGACTTCCATGAACTTCCAGAGGTCACAACTCCATTTGAATGATTGTCGACCGACTCACCAAGTCGGCTCACTTCTTACCCATCAGAGAGTAGGGTTCAGTAGAGAGCTTGGGATGTCTCTACATACAGGAGATTGTTCAGCTTCATGGTGTGCCATCATCTATCGTCTCCGATCGAGATTCTCGCTTTACTTCCCGGCTTTGGAAGGGGTTGCAGGAGGCATTCGGGACACAGCTACGTCTGAGTACCACATTTCACCCTCATACATATGGTCAGACGGAGAGGACCATTCAGACTCTCAAGGACATGCTCCGCGCATGTGTCCACGACTTTGGTCGCAGCTGGGAGGACCACGTACCCTTGGTGGAGTTCTCATACAACAAAAACTACCACTCCACCATCGGTATGGAACCATACGAGGTGTTGTACGACCGAACTTTCAGATCTCCTCTGCTGGACAGACCCTGGGGAGTCAGCACTTGTGGGACCAGAGATGGTCCAGGCCACAACAGAGAAGGTCCAGGTCATCCAGGGGTGGATGAGGATAACTCCGAGCCGGCAGAAGTCTTATTCTGACAGGAGGCGGAGGCCACTAGAGTTCGAGGATGGCGACCACGTCTTCTTGCGGGTCTCACCTTGACGTGGATTACAGAGATTTGGCCTACGTGGAAAGTTATCTCCACACTTCATTAGACCATTCCAGGTCCTCAGCAGGATTGGCGAGGTGGCTTATCGCCTGGCTCTACCACCTTAGTTGCACCTGGTGCATGACGTCTTCCACGTATCTCAGCTGAGGAGATACGTGCACGTCCCGATGCATATCATTGACCATGGGGAGCTGGACGTTGATGATGGGGTGACTTTTGCGGAGGACCCGGTAGATATTGAGGATTAACATGAGTGGGTCCTACGTGGACGGTCGATTCCTCTACTGTGCATCAGATGGAAGCACGAGAACCTCCAAGAGAGAACTTGGGAGCAGGAGGCTCAGATGCGTGCTCAGTACCCACTTTTGTTCCCCTAGTTTTTGATGTATCTTTACGGGGATGTAAATCCCTGAGGTGGGAGTAATGTAAAGACCTATAAAATTCAAGGAATTTTTTTCCTAATTTTCATTGGGATTTTACAAGAGAGCAGTTTCTGATGGCACTTAATTCCGAGACCCGATGTGCCTGGAATCTTTTTCTGAAGTTTAGCTTGGGTACGTTCAGTGAACGAACGAGTGGATTTTTTCTAAATTTTGAACCGGTACTCGGAATCGGATTCCAAGGGCACCGTTGAAATCGCAGCGCCGGTAATTGATTAGAAACACCTTTTCTGGAGTTGCGTTTGCTCGGGTGTTTTTTTTTAAATTTTCGGGTTATGTAAATGAATAAAATATATTGGTCGCACCATTTATTTTATTTAAGTTGTTAACCAAAGTTAAGGGGATAAAGTGGGACCCACAATATCCTACACCACTAGGTAGGATATTTGTGGGGTGGGGCCCACACGATCCCCATCGTTTCCTATCTTCATAAGTAACGCACCCACACCCCCCTTTTTAATGAATTCAACTCTTGCATTTAATCTGGATATTAAACGTCTCATTAATTGGGAGGTTTAAAACACCTCAATTAATTGATCGTTTCTTTTCTTTTTGAATTTCAAAGAGTTGGTTTGAGTGTTAATAAAATAATACAACACTTATTTTATTTGGGTTGGAACTTGTTGTATGGAGAGGATTTGGAGAAAAGCCTTCTTCTTCGAAGAAGAACATGAAGAATGCGAAGAACACGAAGAACGCGAAGAACGTACCGATCTCCGATGAAGAACGCCAAATCCTCAAAGATCGACTACGCGATGCCATGTACCACGATGCCAATGACGCTTCTTCCGTGACATTCCTTCTCAACGGCGCGACGATCCTCCTTCCGCGATGCCTTCTTCCGCGACGGTTAATTCCACGATGAATCCTCACTCATCGAATTCGATGAGGTAGGGATTTATTTTAGTTGTTGTTCGTGAATTCTTCTGTTGCCTTTCATCATTTCTATTGGAGCCACATGATACTGCAATAATGGGAGGGGGTCAGACTGCATGAACATGGCCAACCATCCTCTCCCCTTTGGTTGTTTGATGTTGTTTGTGGCACGAACAAGGAAACGTGGTGCCAAAGCACCGCACGGAAATATTAAAGAAGGGGGAGAAGCGGAGCCATCACGCCACTCCATTGAACACGAACCAAAGACGCGGCACGGTCATGCCGCACTGGAGAACTAAAAAAGCGTCGCGGCCAAAGAGGGGCCGCGGCGGAGGGGCTCGGTGCCGTCGCGCCCTGCCAGACGAACCAAGACCGCGGCTAAGGCCGCGGTGGAGCGGGGAGACTGGCGGAGCGGGGTGACCGGCAGCCGGTTCCGGGCCACCGGCGTCGGAGTAAGGGGACCGGCCATCACCGGTCCCATGGCAGCAGCAGCCAGCCAGCCATAGAGGGCTGGCCGGTCAGGAGAAAATTGGGGGTTTGTAACCCCCGGTCGGCTAGCAGGTGCGGCCCCCCACATGGGGGCCACGAGTTCTCAACGCGGGGGGCAGCGCGCCCCCCATTCACCACTCGGTCGTTACGGCCGAGCCGCCTGGCCGCTGGCTGCACCAACGTGCCGGGTCGGGCCGGGCCCAAGCAGGCCAGACCCGGACCTGGTTCGGGTCGACCTGGTTCGGGCTGACCAGGTTCGGGCCAAACCTGGGGGTATCAGGCCAGGTCGGACCGGGCCTGAACCCACTAATACCGAACCTCTTTCGGTCTTCTGTCCATAACATGGGCTGCGGACCTCCGATCGATGCATTGTCTGCTGCAATGCAATCCTTGGATCGAGACGGTCATTTTAGTATATTACACTCAATGTTTCAGAGTACTTTGGGTTCGACTGGGTTGGTTCGTACACGAAACCAACCGGGCCCTCGGAGCGGAAATGCTTATAACATAAGCTTCGGACGTCCGATTGACGTACCATTGACCTTGTTGGATTCCTCTTAGTGAGACTGACCTTTTGGCTTACTCCGCTTGAGGTTTGAACGCCGTTCGAGTACGGTTGGGTTGGTTTTGACTTAAAAACCAACCGGGCCCCTGGGAGGAAAAAGCCAATAACTCTCAGACCGCGCGTCCGATTGACGTGTCATCTGTGACGTTGAGTTCCTATTGACGATACAGAAATTTTGGATACATAAACTCCGTACTATGTGTCAGTTGATATATTAGCCCCTCAGCTCATGGAGCAGACTCTCCCGAACAAGCTTGCTGTGTGCGGGAACCCTAGAGCAGGTTGCGACTGCGACAACGATGACGATTGTGTAGAAATCCTCCATGGATTCGACGGCGACGACTACAACACTTAGAAATCCTACGTGGATCAGTGATACTAATCCTGTGTGGGTCAGATCCTGTGTGGGTTAGCGCTCAGCGGTCTTGTGTGGGCCAGCGCCTACAGATCCTGTGTGGGTCTGATCCTGTGTGGGTCATTGCGGGGGTTAGTTACCTATCAATCCTGTGTGGGTCAGATCCTTTCTGGGTCATTGCGGGGGTTAGTACCTATCGATCCTTTGTGGGTCCTACGGCTTAGATGAATCAATGGCTATATCAGATCATCTCTATCTTCATATGAAGAAGTATACCTGTGTGAGCTGTATCTTTACTTTCAATCCTTATCTTCAATATGTTTGACTTGATATCCTGTGTGGATTGGGTTGTGGCTTCCTGTGTGGACTGGGTTGTACTTGATCTCGGATGTTGGGGCTGAACGAGAGTTGATGACTTAGGTATATGTATGGTAATATTCCTAAGTACTTTCGGATGTTACTTCGTGTTTGTATCTTTCCATTGTGAATTATCCTTTGTGGATTCTGGGAGACCTTCAGGGGTCTCGGGGTCCCTACTGAGTAGCTTATACTCACCCCTGCACGGGCTATGCCCGCACTACGTTGTGTTGGTTGCAGACGATGGACAACACTGAACGTGGTTGAGGCACGAGGAGCAGGTCGGTACCCAGAGGTGGATCACTGGGCAGGGCGTACTCGGAGCGGACGGCTGGACCCGAGAAGTTGTGGAGGCTATCTGTACCCACCCTTCAGGTGGTACTTCCAGTGGACAGATCGAGGCTGTGGCTTTACTTTCAGTTGCTGTTTTCCCTTTCCAGTTGTACTTTACTTTTAGTTTGGGTTTGTATTCAATCCCACTTACTTTTTCCGCACTTACTGTTGTACCCAGTTTTTACTTAGTGTTTACATCTGCTTGCTTGCTCTATGGTGTTTGTTTACTTTACAAAGGCAATGCCATCCCTTTTTTATCAGTAATTACACCTTGGTGCTAGTCGCCAGCCCCTGGACTATGGAAGGCAGGCTTGGGGTAGTCACAGCACGGGCCCCGGGGACGGGTCCTGACAGGCGAGGTGCAGGGAAAGGAGGGAGGAGGGGAGGGAAGGGGTTGGGCAGGGTGGAGGGGATTAGAGGGGAAGAACTAGGCTGGGGGGAGGGGTCTGGTGGGGGATGGGGCTGGGCAGGGGGGATGGGGTTGGGCCGGGGGGGAGGGGATGGTGGGGGAAAGGGCTGGGAAGTGGAGAGGAGGAGGTGGGGGGAGGAGCTTAGAAGGAGTGGGAGGAGAATGTGGGAAGGGGGGAGGGGAGGGGAAGAGCTGGGTAGGGGGAGGAGGAGGGGTGAGGTGATGGGAATGGAGAGAGGAGAATCTGGGTAGGGGGAGGTGCTGGGAAATGATGGAGGAGGGGAGGGGAGGGGCTGGGTAGGGTGGAGGGGATGAGAGGGGAAGAACTGGGCAGGGGGGAGGGGGCTGATGGGGGATGAGGCTGGACATGGGGATGGGGCTAGGCAGTGGGGATGGGGCTGGGCAGGGGGGAGGGGCTGGTGTGGGAAGGGGCAAGGCAGTGGGGAGGAGGAGGTGGGAGGGGGTGGTGCTTGGAAGGTATGAGAGGAAAAGAAGGGAATGGGGGGAGGGGAGGGGAAGAGCTGGGTAGGAGTGAGGAGGATGGTGGAGGTTCTGGGAAAGGAGGGAGGAGAAGATTTGTAGGGGGGAGGTGTAGGGAAAGGAGGGAGGAGAAGCTGAATGTTTTGGTTCGTGTAATTTTCAGGATCATTTTCCCTATCTCTATTTTCATGGTCGTGTGATTTTCAAGCATAGTAGAGGTAGAAATTGGTGCTATTGTGTATGTATAATATCTAAAAATGTTTTCCACATTTGTAACATGTTTCTACAAACATGTACAGGTACCAGATTACTACCAACCAACAACAACCAATACTTGTCTACTGCAGCGTCACTAGAACCCAATTTTGGATGGTTTTTACTACCACAATTTATTGAATTTAGTTTCATTCCAAAGGGGACACCATATACTATTATAGTATTATATTACTCTAATATTTTTTACCCAACTCTTTGCTAAATAAATAATATGTCCAAACAATCTGTTTTTGTTTCCATGTGTTCCATTGAAAATTAACTCTGAAACAATTGTTGTTTCAATTTGAATTTTTCACTGTTTATATTACTTCTTCATAATTGTTCTAAATAATATAAAATTTATCTTATTTCTATTTGTTGACAATATATTATAATTCCTTTTCATATGAACTTTATTCTATTAAATAAAATATTGATTTTTACTTTTTACTACAATATTGAATTTTCAGTAACACAAAAAAAATTGTTTCAGTGCATTGAGTACAATGACATTACATTTTTTTAAAACTAAGTAGAACCATACTATTTCATTGAAAGATGATTTCAAAATAAAATTGAATAATACCATAAAAATTCAAATTTCATTCTTTGTTCCGATGAATAAATTTATAATTTCAATATATTATTTATTAATTTTCATTCTATTTCACCGTTGGTTCCTTCGTTGTTAATTTTATACAGAAGGTTGTCCAGTATCTAAATTGTCTTCCTCAATTTCTGTAACTTTTATTCCTCATTATGTATATCATTTTCTCTTAAAATATATTCAATATTAATATAAACTATTATATTTTATAACTTGTAATCTATAGTTATTAATAAGAATTATTTTATAGTGTCGTGCATCCCACGAGCGGGGTACTAGTTTATTATAGATGAGGGAAATGAATTTATTTTAATGTTTTCCACAAACATAATACTCTTGTGTCATGAACAATTTTTTAATCATGATACATTTTCAAAAAAATCGTTTTTTTTCAAAAAAAAAACAATTTTCCCAATGTTATTTAAGTTTTTATTTCTATTTAATGTTACCCAAAAAAAAATTCTTCATGATATTTTAATAAATATTTTTAATGTATTTATTAAATTATTTCTCTTCTAGACCAACATCCATTAATTATTTGTATTCATCACCAATGATATTCACTAATGATACCATCCACCATCTTTCTCTATTTTATTTCTGAGGATGTTTTGATGGGTATTTTCCAGAAACACATCTCTATTGTAGACGTTAATAAAGATATAAAGGAATGATGAGTAGTGATATGGTATTTTTTTTGATAAATAAGTAAGATCTATCATTATGTGATGGGTGGTGTCCTATATATCCCATTAATACATAGGTTATTTCTTTATGTCTCTTGGAATGGTGAAATTTATCCGTCTGAATGGTTATTTTGTTTAAAGTTTGATGTGACGACATTTGATTATGATAAAAATGTAAAATATATACATATTGGTTATTTTTTAAAATATATTCATATAAATGTGTACAATTATATTATTCTATAATAATATATTTTCTTATAAATATGTGTAGTCTATACTATTATATAATATTTTTAAAATTATTAAATGACGTCATGGCTCATTATTAAATAATTATTCTTCAACACACTCATGATTAATTTCATTTCTTCCAAATCCTTATTCCAAGACTCATGAATTATTAATATATCTTATTTCGTAAGATTATCGAATTGTAATCTCGTGTAACATGATAATTTTCTCATAGAATTATACTCATTTTATTCCCACTTATGATTTTCGATTCATATATCTAATTATTACCCTTACTAGGAATCTGATCTCACCCTTACATATTTTAAAACAATGTAATGTTATAAATATATGTATTAATAATTATATCACTGTGAATGGTGCTATGTTAGAAGAACATCCTAAGAGATGTTTATGATCATTCATGAAATTTGTTGAGTATGCATCTAGTGTCCAATTTCACTAAACCTTTATGATTCCATTGAGTGTATTATTATGAAAGATGTAATGTTTTTTCCAAAATTGATATAATTTTTATATATGATAATCTTAGTACATCATAGATTATGAAAATCTAGTATCATTATTTTCAGGTTGACGTTTCATTAGTTGATTTATTTGGATCTATTTCTATATTTTATAGGGAATATTTTTTCATGATGTCTATCAATAAGTATTATAAAAATACTAATAGTTGTTCCACGAGGAGGGAATCCTTTGTTGATTGTTCCTTCAAACAATAATAAGGTGTTATCAGATCCATGGTCACCGAAAAAATATGTGAAATTTCCTCAATTATGATTACATTAAAAAGTACTGAATATATCCATATTATTAGATTCCCACTCGAGTGGACTAAAATGATTTTTGAGGTTAATTAGGAATATATTATTATTTCATAGTTTTCACAAAATTAATCCAATGATTTTTTTGGACTTGAGAGGAGTTTAAGTATGGACCTCTTCTATGATTTAAAATAAATTATTCTATAAAATAATTAAATAGATATAGAGATATACTCATTATCAAGTATTTATAATTGAATATACTTTTAATTATGGGTATGAGTAGAAATGTGGGTTAGATCCTATTTCGATTTTTGAGTATCATGAATAATCATGTCTATAATAATGGTAATGAATGTAGTTATGTCCCTGATGGGTCACCCAAATATTTTGATATTTTTCCTCCCATGATTTAGTAGAAATATGATTAAAACAATTTACTATATGAAAAAAATTGTACAACTACCTCTATAGTTATACTAGAATATAATAATAGACTTATTCTATTGGGAAATGACTATGATCCCATATCTATATTCCTTTTACCAAGGAAAAATGTTTTTGAGATTCATATGAAGGGGAATGAAAATGGTACTCTACAGTTATTAATGCTAAAATATTCTTCAATACACTATTTAATGTTATAAAAGTTTACTAGTGGAGTTGTATAATTAGATTATGGATGTGGTTATTTACATATTCCTAAATATAAAAAAGGAATTATTGTGTGGGAGACATAATATGTGATTCCCCCTTGGCACCAACTTTTTCTATAGTAGATATATATCGAGGGTTATAAAGATATAGGATCATCCCATATTACCCACCTATATATTCTTGAAAGATCCATTGGTAGAGATTATATTATCGGATTTCTATATCATTTACATGTTCTATCACTATGGAGGGGATTTACTAGGTAGAATAGTATGATAGATAATAGAGTAATATCCTAGATGACCTATTTGGTGATGTATTTAGGATACATGAGTGTCTTTCAAAGATATAATTGATAGTTTATAGGACCCGTTTTTTTATTATCATTACCACAATTGGAGGTTGATAGTTTTCTATTATACAACTTCAATATAATAGAGAATACTATTTTATAAAAATGGAGATAAGATCTTGAAATAGTATTAGGGGAAATGGGTTACACTTTCTTATACAGGGCCTTCTTTTAGAGAGGATAAATATGAGGATTCCCTTATTATTGGATTTTGTGGCCTAATTATATGGTCATGATAGAATATTGGTCTTGATAGTTTGCCAGTAACAGTTTCCTCAAATGATGATGAAGTTACTACCTCAATGAAAAATACTTTCCTTATCATCCCTGTCATATGCTTTATGTTTAATAGAGTATATGATCATTTTATAGATTATGCTATCATCACTTTGGATCAAAGGGGAATCTAATTAATGCTTAAGGGATAAAATGGGAAAAACCTATAAAATCCCTCAATGACGTAACATAATAAGATTTATGTTTCACTGATCACTATCATGATAAAATGAAGCACATTGGATTATAAATTTTTATTTCTAATAGAAACAGTAAAACGCTTCCCTAATATAGTGGTTTGAGTCATTAAGGTCCCGCTAGGATAGAGGTCAAAATCAAATTACTATAAAAGGATTGAAATGCACGTTATTTTTGAAGATGAGAGGTTAGTATCATACATACCTTTTTAGAGGATTACTTCTCACCCCATGACTCTTCTATAGATTTATGTAATGTTCGTGAATCCATCCAAATTCCATTGGATGTACTAGTAATCCCCATTAAACTGAATCAATCAACATTAAATATAGGATATTAATGATTTAATTCATCTTATATTCTTCATTGGTGTAACCATTTGTATGTATTTGATATTTTTCATATTTATATTATTAATTAGTTATGTCATAATTTTAAGACACATAGAATGATGCTCTATTCTTTTTAAAATTCTTATAAATTGTTATGTGTTGCGGTTGGGATCATATACCTGATAAGGACTTACTATATACCCCTATAGAGGGAATAAAAACATATATAGTTTTATTCCACAGAGTGAGACTTGTCATAAATATTATGGACATTACCAAAGAAATTATAGTTCCTTTTAATCCCACGCATTAATGACCCTCTGATGTTTATTTTATTTTCATACATCCATGACCTATGGATTCCTATGTTAGAGATTCCTAACAGTGATTAGAGTGGGAATTATATATGCCCAACCAACTATTGTATCTTCTATTAGGGGATATGGCCCAATCGGAGAGGATTAGATGGATTATGGTTAATATCACCTAATGATAATAGATATAAGTCTTTGGGATTATGTTCTAGTGAAGATTGGTATGGGAGGCTGGGTATGAAACATATGGAGGTTTCTGATGTATCCTTCTTAACATTAAACAAATACCCTTTTGTGTCAAATAATTTACATTCATATTAAAGTACCACACCTTTTAGTTCAAAATTATTTTCTAGGGACGTTATCATAAAAGTTTACATCATAGGAATATGATGTATATATCCTAAATGGGGATAATGAATATGACTAAGAGAGATTCAAGATTTAGGGAATTCACAAATTCCTAAACTAGTTGATGAAATAGGTGGGGAAAGATTGAATTTTGGTTGAAACATACTATGTGGCCCATATGTATGGGTTTCCATATAATGTAATTTGGTAATTAGATCCTGATAGATGAGTGGAATTATGATGGATATGGACTCATGATAAAATAATTGGATATCACGCATGGGATTTTTATATTTATAATTTTTAAAACATTAATGTCTCTTAGTGATGAAATCATCAATGGGAACATGTTAAGGATTCTACCTCATAATGTATCAGATTTCTACAAGGATCAGGGTTAGATATGAGTATGTAGGATAAAAATATGTATCTATTATATATCATTGAAGTTTCATAAAGATAAATACCCACATAAATAAGGGGATAAAAATTAAAATATTCTTTTCACTTCTATCTATCTGGGAGTATAATTGTATAACCTCCATTTAATAATAAGACCGATGATCGATTGGGTTTAAACAATTCAATATAAATTGATCATGTGAATTTGGAAACTTGAGTGAAGGATTGTATAACTAGATACCAAGGTAAAAGACATGGGTTAAGGGGTGATCTATAATTATAATTGGGGAGTTAATGGTACACTAATATAGGAGTTTGTAGAGGGTTCTATCCCTAGTATATGTTTTTAAAGTGGAACTCTCCTAATATTGGGTCATGTATAGGATTTATCCAATTGTATATCTAATCATAAGATTCTTTCTCATATAGGTGTAAAAAACCAACTCTATAAACCCAAATCTTAGGTTTTCATTATTTAATTTGTAAATATATATGGAATCTACTCTCAAAAGACCTTTCAATTTAGTCATCCTGATGATGAAAATGAATACATGATGCCCATATTACATTAAAACATTAATTTACATACTATAAAATCATTCTTATATCATTGATAATATTCAAAATATCCTTATTCATATCTTGGGGAAATAAAAATATCATGGTTTAACTCAGATTCACATTAAAATTTTTGTAAAATTTAATATATTATGATTCAATTTTTCATAATCTATATGGATGCTAAATAACTAAAAATAGATACCATTTACTGAATAACATGAGAAAAATGCATCCATGTATAATATCATTACAATAATATCCCACATAATAATTACTAAATTCTTAAAAAGGAAATAAATAATATTAAACATCATTACCTAAAATATCATGATACTTATAACATCAACATCTTTTGCAAAGATGTACTAGTCAATATATATATTTATATTCACACTAGAAGCCCATTAAAATTTTAAAAACTAATTTGGTTTAAGAGAATATTTTATGCATCTATGTGTTATATATAAATTATCCCTAAAAATCAGATCATGTCTAATGAATTCAACATATTTTGAATGAACAATTTATTTCATAAAAAATATTAATTGTTAATAAATATATGTATTGAGTAATTAATAAGGAATATTAATATTTATATGGTAAATAAAATAGCATTAAATGTCAAACAATATTTGTAAAAATAATATATGGTTTTTGAAATAATCATATCCATGCCCCAAATAATATGAATATTTAAGAGAAATATTATATCAAATTGAAAATAATGAGAAGAAAGAGAAGAACCTAATAAAATATAATTACAAAATAATTAATAAGAGATACAAGATTCCCATTAATTCATAAATAATATCTGAATTACAGTGAAATCGTGTTTTCAGAATATAAAATATTATTATAGGGAAATATTATAATAATATATAATTAATGTTAATTCTTTTTAAACCATTAAAATCATGTTAAAAAACTAAATACCATAAAATAGTTAGGATGATGGAAAAAAGCTAACTCTATTTAAGTTAAAAACATAACGTTTGAAATTTTGTGTAGAAAGTAGAAAGAAAACCCTTTCAAAGAAAATTACATTGGTTTGATATATACATTTTAGAAAGATAAGTTTCACTAAAAGTGACATTAATAAATAATTTTTGTTAAATAAATGGACTTTTGTAAAACAATTTTTAATAAAATAGAAAAGTAAAAAACATATATCTGATAATGAATTAAAATAAGATCAGGAATTATTTTAAGCATTCCTCTTGAAATAATATCATGAATTGGATCTATGATTATCAAGGTAAATAGATATTTTTGTTCAATACCGCAAAGGTAAAATGGGTATTATATACACTATATATATTTATGAAGGTACATAATTCCAAATAAGTCTCAAAAAAGGGAAATTGAGCCAAAGTACATTCCCTCATGTTGGACTCATTACAAACATTCTTTTTCATCCTAAATATTAAAATTATATTAACTATTTTATATTTATCACAATATTTCATGTTTATTATTGATTTTATTTTATTTAATTTCATGATATATCTAATTACATAATCAATTAAGTTCACATCGATCCTTTTATTGATAATAAGTTCATATATTCAAAATGATGTCGATAGGTTGACTATAGTAAAATATCTGTCACCTAAAGAGTAATAATCATGAATAATTATCATATAAAAACATCATTTAAACATTTAAACCCAACCATGAAATAATTTTTTTGAAAATTAACTATGTCATAATCATGGAGACCGTACATTGTACGTCTACCCGAGTAACATCTTCCATTTTGAAATGATAGTGATGGAAATAAGGTATGGTTAATATTACTATCATAGAATTATAAGAATGTCATAAAAACTAAATTAATTATATAAATTATATTATACATACAATCCATGTGATGTAGTGGTGAAAAATTTCCAACAAAGCTCCCAATAGGTGGTTGTCAACACCTACACATGAAAGACATTATCAATTTTCAATTAGTTAAAAGGTACGAAAATTTTATGTATATTACATTAATAGAATGATATATATATATATATTTAATTTAATATAAATATATATATATATATATTGTAATCCAAACCTTTTAAGATGAAGTGAGAGGTAAAAATGAAAAATTAATTACATAGGTTATTGAGTCATATAATAATCATTCGTATACACGAAGGATGATTATTTCATATTTTATAATAGAATAGATGCATATAATATATTTCATTTACATAATGATATATCCAAATATGGATGATACATGTATTGTTAATTTATAATGTCTAAAGTATATTTTTTGGAATTATAAGAAGAAATGAATTCAAATTCCATTGTTATTATTCCTCTTCCTGGTAAACCCACATTATTTTTACAAAAAAACATTCTAAGGATTTTATGAGGATTAAAAAGTCACCTAATATGTGGGTGGGTATGTAAGATATGGATTTTTAGGGATTAAATTAATGAAAAAGATCATTATGTTTAACATCCCAGGTTAATAATGAATATGAAATTTTAATATTTATTAATAATTATGAATTGAATATTAATTTTACGTTAATGGGTATGATATGTTCGATGGAATACCAAATACACAACAATGGGATTCTTTGAAATCTTAAGTTGCATAAAACATTGGGTCACATTTAAAAATAATAATATAACATAATTATTCTAAATGGTAGTCAACGCCTAGCCATTGTATTGGAGGAAAGGAACAGAACTCACTAAAATATGATTACACGTGTTTTTTATATGTTTATATATTTAACCAATAAAATGTAGAGGCTTAAAATGATATTGAATCCAATTTTAAGCATAAATACTATAATATTCTTTAAAAGATCGATTTACCACCTTTTGTTAGAGAACCCTTTTTAAATCACGTTTTGAAAAATTTTTTTATTATATTTGACATAATAAAATTATTCTATAGAATATGGACTTTAAAATTTAAATTGGATGAAATTTTTTTATTTTTCTAATAAAGTTCATTTTTTAAGGAATAATGAGAAATATTGTATTTTTATTCAAAACTGCCTTTTAATATAATTTATTTATATGTTTTGATTATATTTTTAATTGCTTATAAAGTGTAATTTGATTATATTTTTACCGTTTAATTCAATTATGATCATTGGAAGTAATTTCAATTTGATATTTAACATACACAATTGTCAATATTTTGACAGTTATTATTTTTTAAAAACATGATTTTTGTTTTGATAATGAGAGTTAATTTTAAATTAATTTTTGAACCTTATATATTTTTAATTAGGAAAAATGGATTCCATATTTTGAATCAGGATGTCCAAATTGTTTAATTAGTTAACATATATATTGAGAAAATATGAAAACTGACTTTAGTAAATATGTTATTTACCACTTTTAAAGGGTAACTTTGATAAATAAGGGTAAAAAATCATATTATAGTAATAAAAAATTACACTAACACGTGCCCTAGACCTTATGGATGATACATGTACAACCATAGAAAAACTTGGGTAGATTTTGGGTCCATATGGAGCCACTTTTAAGTGAAAATGAAACTTTATAATTTTTTTTAATGTAGTGGAAAATGTCACACAAGCATATATCTCTTAGTAAAACAATTTTTTATGGTGATATATATGTTATAATATCTACTATAAATATTAATTCAAAATCTAAAAATATTTACTAAATCATGGTATATTATTTATAATTTATATATATTAAATAAATAAATTTACTTATGACACTGTGGTGATGCAGTAATTGCTTCATTTATAAAGGATTCAAATATATGATGTTATAAATACTAAAAAAATTATTTTGAAACTTTTTATAACATCAACGAATTTCATTGATTATTATGACTTTTTATCTTTTAATTAATTATTATTTTTGAATGAATAAAGTTTTTATATATTTTTAAAGGTCACAGTATGAATAGTTGAGTAATTGGCATAAATGAGTTTTGAAAACAGTTAATATTTTTCTAAATGATAAATAGTCCTAAAAATCTCAGATTTGGAAAACAGATATATATGATGTCACAAATTTAATTAATGATCCATTTTGATTCTCATGGAATTTTATTGTAAATATATTAACCATATAGTAAAAATATATAAGAGGATGTGGTAAATGTTAAATAAGTTAACAAAGGGTTAAATAAAAACATATTATGAATAAAAAATATACAAAACCTATAAAATGATTATTTGATGATTTTATTTCTACCTTTATTCACCTTGTAATATAATTAAATTATTTTTTTACCGTTTGAAACAAATAATCATTTTATAATAAAATAATACATTCAAACATTTCCGAAGAGCACCTCCTCCCTTTTATAAACAGTCACCACATCTAACCCGTTACTCACACCTCTCAAGCCCCATGTATCATCCAAAACATACTCCAAGAAGCTCTGTATATCCCACCCTTCAACCTATAAGCCTTTCTTTTGGAGCACGTAAATTCAATAAAACCTTTTGGTTCTATCCAAAGCGAGTTACCCGATTTTATGGTAACATATTCTCTCAAGTTCTTTTCTTTTACATTACTTCTCGAACCCCCTAAACAAAAATTATTACATTTTTTATAACAACACATGTTACATTAATATTATATGCTCTTTTTATGAGAATGATTCAAACTACACAAACACACGCCTCCATCTTATGTATATGAACATTTTGTTTTGGGCGATTGTGAACTACTACCGAACAAAACAATGATTGTTCATTTATCTTCTGACCACCTCTCGTGGTGACCATTCTGATGGTAATGTATTTATATATGATATATAATATATATATTTTTCCACTATGATTTTTTATTTGTATTTTATGCCATACCTTTATGGTTTTAATAATGGGTAAATAACGATAATTGCATTTGAGGAATTGCAGACGACTACCCCCCTCATGGTGAGATGATTCGTTAATGCCATACATGGAACGTACAAAAGGATGGAGTTAATGAAATTATGAAAAATATATATCATATGATATTATAATGGAATAATAATACACCTACATATCATAATGTTTTCATTCCATTAAATATTAAATAGAAATGAAAATAGCATACATCCGTACGTACGACTTACCATCTCCATGAATAGGGCATTTCATTTATTATCTCCAAATGGTAAATACTGTTATAAATACATATATAATACGACATATTTTACATATATGATATCTTATTATTGTATATCATTATATAGATCATGGAATTTTGACCAAATGGACAACTTCTAATTATGAGAAGTTTATTTTACACTCAAGTACCAAATATCGGGAAAACGACCAATATTAACTTAAATGATTGTGTAATGTTTATAATGTGGTAATAAGTTAAATAAATGTCATAATTAAATTTAAAAAGGTTCTGATGAAAGTAGAAAATTAATTTAGACTATTATTCAGTAGATTAAAGAACGATCAAGTCAATTCATACACGACGTAACAGAACATCTTAACCCAATTTCCATTCAATTGGTTGATCGTATAATACTTTTTTATGATGCGTTATGGTTATATGAGAAATGAATATTGATTTCTTATCTTTTATTTAAAATTTCATTATGTGTACTTATAGTGAATACATAAAACTGATAAATTTTATTTAAAAATTATCTTTGTAAGGGACTTCATCTCAATCTCCTTTTATTGAGGCATACTTTGATTTATACACAAATTTCATTTATATGGTGTATAAACCTCATTTAATTCTCAATTAATTAAAAATGAACCTATTTCTAGGTATCATTTTAATAATAAACAAAGGGAATGTTTCGTTTTATCATATGCGATGATAACAAATTTTCCACAACCACGAGCATTATTTGATATTTGGCTTCTTTAACAATCTGTAATGTTTAAAAAAAATGAATACCATATACTCTTTTTACATATCTTGGTTTTTAAAATGGTATTGAGAATTGATTGATTATATCTATCTATTGGAATGATATATTGTGATTTCAATAAAGGAATATATTTTTCCTTTACGCTTGTGTAATGTGTTATTATTATATTATGGTTCTTGGGAAATGATTGCATATATGGGTGGTTACGTGGGAATCCTAGGGTTGGTGAGCCCAAGATATATCTCCAATTCCTTGGGTAATGTGGTGGAGGTAAACAATGATATTTCTCCTAATAGATTTAGGGGATATTATATGATAGGTATTCTAGGTGTTACACCCTACATAGTTGTGAATGATCCAATTTAAGTATGTTATGGATGCCAAAAGATATATTTATGATTTATGATTTCTATGTGTTATTCTTAAATATTTTGATTTCATGTGGAAGGTTAAAGAGCTTAGGTTTTTTATGTATTGGTGAAATAATGATTTATTTCTTTATTTTATAACCCTTACTCAGCTTTTTATGCTAATCCTTAGTTTTTTAAATGGTTTTCACATGGTATAATGGAGGGTAAGAGAAAGGAAGAATTTATGAAAATTTATTTCATGAAAATAATTGTGGTTTTATATTAAGTGTTTAAATTTTATGAAAAAATGGATACTGAGTAGAATATTCTACTGTGTAATTTTCGAGATGTTATGTAATAGTTACGTCTTAATTCTCTAGTGCTCTAAACATGAATAGATCTTTAATGTGAATTGTTATTTTATATCAATATTATGTAATTCTTATGGACAGGTCCTTATAGTTTGTATCTGAGGTGAGTTTAGAAAAAATTAGGAGTTACAATATTGTAAAATTAATATCTATAAATTAATTTACTCTAATATTGAAATGATATAGAATTTTCATATAACCATGTTGCTTCACCTAAGATATTTTTCTGTTCATAATGGTTTTCCACAGAGGAAACTGGGCATCTATGATGGGATGGCATCAGGAAAAAATAAATTTCCAAATCATCTACCTGAGATGGTCAGAATCAGAAATCGACAGTTTGTTACAATGAGGGAACAATTGACTAGGGCTATAAATGGTGGTGGTTTCCATGTACTAGATTAACCAGATCAACCACATAATAACTTTTCAGTAGTGGAGAATTTCATGAGGAAACACCCCCATCATTCAGGGATCATGTGATCCTTTTCCAACTGAATGTTAGATTAAATCCCTAGAAAAGAGTTTTTTTGTCATGGGGTTTTCAGAACATCAAATGTTTAGTCTCGCTGTTTACTATTTTGAAGGGGAATTCGATCAGTGGTGGTCGATGGTTATAAATATTAGGGATAGTGGGGAGATTGATTCTCTGGATTCGAACGAATTCAATGATATGTTTCTGGAGAAATATTTTCCTAAGGTGGTTCATCATAGGATAGAAAAATAATTCCTAGATTTGGGGTAGGAGGATGACTTCGTGGATGTTTATGAAGCAAAATTCACAGGACTCGCAAGGTATGATACAAATTTTATACAAGGTATAGATAAAATCAATCAGTTTTTACTCAGGATAGAATCCAATGTATCGAAGTGGTTTAGCTTCTTGTGAGTTCCAATGTTATGAAAAACTTGTTCTATGTGCAGAGAAGGTGGAAATGGAGTTTGTTGATGATCATGTGTTTTTGACAAACTACAGTATAAGAGGTCAAGGTGGCAGAGGAAATGGAATAACTCTTAAAAAAAGATCGATGGTATGAATCTTAATTGTGCTATTTGTGAAAATATTGGTTAAAACCACCATGGGGAATGTCGTTGGATGATGGTAAGTTCTACCGATGTGGTAAAATGGGATATAAGGCTCATAATTACACTAAAAATGTTCATGGTAATGGTAAGATCAAATCTGATTTACAATCAGTAAAATGTTTTAAGTGTAATGAAATAGGTCATTATCCAAATGAGTGTCCAATGAAGAACTCAACCGAGGGAAACCTTCCGGACTACAAGAAAAAAGGGGAGGGGGAATCAGTTGAAACTACTTCAGTAGATGTTGGGCCATCAATTTAAGTAGTATCAGGTACACTATTTGTTTATTCAGACTATGCCAATGTGTTGTTTGATTCAGGGTCTATACACTCATTCATTTCTGAGATGAATTTTAGTCAATTGGGAATACCATCTCATGATATAAATCCTGAACTGATGGTAAAAACACTGGAAGGAAATTTATAGAAAAAAAAATAAGAACCTTCATGTCCTTTTGTGCATAAATAATCTACCTAAAAACCATATTTTTTGCCTCTAGTAGATTTTTATGTTATTTGGTGTATGGATTGGATTTCCATTTATCATGATATGATTGACTGTAATGATAATGTGGTTAATTTTCAGAAATAATTTCATTTTGTGTAAAAGAGTGAACCCTTACTTTTTATTACATATCAGGAAGATGAGAAATAAGTAAAATATAAAAATTAATGTAACCTTGCTCATATTGTTGAAAACAAAGGAACAGTTCAGATTAATGATGTGTTGGTGGTAAATGAGTATCTTTATGTTATTTTTGAAGAGCTATTTGGTATCATACCTGATTGGGAAGTTGAATGTTCTATTTACATAGTTCCTGATGCAATGAAAATTTCAAAACCCCCTTATCAAATGGCTCAAATTGAATATTTAGAGTTAAAGAAGCAATTGCAGGACTTATTAGATAGGGGTTTCATTCGACCTAGCACATCACCATGGGGTGATCCTATCTTGTTTGTTAAAAAGAAAGATGGTTCAACAAGACTTCACAATGATTATAGAGCATTGAATCACATCACTATTAAGAAAAAATATCCTTTACCTCATATCGCTGATTTGTTTGATCATCTACAGGGAGCTCAGTATTTTACGAAGATTGACAGGAGTTTGGGGTACCATCGATTTAAATTAAATGAAGAATAAATTCTGAACACCATGTTTTGTAATAGATATGGCCATTACGAATTTTTAGTTTTTCATTTTGGGTTAATTTATGCACCTTCTATATTCATGGATCTTTAGAATATAATATTCTGTGAGATATTGAATATGCTTTCAGTTATTGTTATTGATGATATTTTGGTTTATTCGAAAAGTAAAGTGGAACATGAAAGTAATTTATGGGTTTTCTTTCAATGCATAAAAGAAAATAAACTGTATGGTAAATTCATCAAGTGTATGTTTTTCTTAAAAAACATTTCATTCCATGGTCACATTGTTTCAAAAAATGGCATAAATTTGGATCCTAATTAAACAAAATTTGTCAAAGAATGTCCAAGACAACAAATATTTCAGAGATAAGTAGTTTGCTTGGTTTGGAAGGCTATTACTTACGGTCTGTTGAACATTTTTCGTGGTTATCTAGCCCACTGACTAAATTAACTTGAAATGGTGTCAATTTCTTCTGAAAAAAAGAATGTGATGATTGTTTCCATGAATTGAAAATAAGATTAGTGAATGATCTAGTTTTGGAAATTCCATCTAGAAATGGTGAGTTTGTTATCTAAAGTGATTCTTCATTGAAAAGAATTGGTTGTTTTCTAATGTAAAATGAATAGGTAATTTCTTATGCTTTACGTCTGTTGAAACCTCATGAGTTAAACTTCCCTAAAAATGATTTTGAATTTTCTGCTATTTTTTTTCCTTTAAAAATTTGTAGGCATCATTTTTATAGAGTTATTTGTGAAATATATATTAATCACAAACTTTTTAAGTATATATCCAGTCAAAAAGAATAGAACATGAGAAAGAGGAGATGGCTGGAATTAATCAATGATTATGATTTCTCAATTCATTACCATCCAGGAATGAAAAATAAAGTGGCTGATTCTTTGAGTCGAACGACTAATACTACATTAACCATGTTATGTTTAGAACATGATTCTTTGATTAATGATTTGATGAACATTGGCATTGAAATTGTTGGTGCAGGAAATTCTTCTATTTTGTTTTAGGTGTCAGTAATATCATCCCAAGAATACAGAATAAAGGAAGCACAGAAGGGAGACATTGAGTTATACAAAATGGTAGAGTTAGTTCAGAAGGGTAATTTTACTGAATTTAACATTGATAAAAAACGTCATTTTGAGGTATGGGAAGAGATTTTTTGTGCCTTGTGATTCATAGTTGAAGAATGAGTTGTTATGTGAAGCTCATAGTTCTCCGTTTTCAGTTCATACTGGTAGTACTAAGATGTACAATATATTCTAGAGTTTTGTTGGTTCGATGGAATGGAAAAATATATTTCTGAATTTACTATGAAGAGTTTGTCATTTTAACAGGTTATAGCAGAGCGGCAGTTACCTAAAAGAATGATTTAGACTTTACCGATGCAAGAGTGGAAATGGAAAAATATATCCATGAACATCATTGTAGGATTACCGAAGACATCGCTATGTAACAATGCAATCTATATTAGTGCAGATTGATTGACTAAATCTTTTCATGTTCTTCCTATTCGAGATGCTTTTTGTATAGACCAACTTTCTCGGTTTTATGTTAAAGAGATATTCAGGTTTCATGGAGTTCCCCTCTTTATTTTATCGGATCGTGATCCCAGGTTTACTATAATCATTTGGAATAGACTTTAGAAGTATTTCGGTACCGAATTAAATTTTAGTACATCATTTCATCCTCAATCAGATGGGCAGTCAGAAATAGAAATTCAGACATTGGATGATATGTTATATTCTTATTTAATGGATTACCCGAGAAGTTAGGACCGACATCATCCTTTGGTTTAATTTTATTATATTAACAGTTTTCATTCCAGTATACAAATGGCTCCATTTGAGGCATTATATGGAATGCAGTGTCGAACTCCAGCTTTTTGGGAGGAATTAGGTAAAAGGATGTTTATGTGTCACACCCCGACACGCACGTTTATTTTATTTTATGATTTCTTTGACTTTGAATTTTTTTGCTGGGGTTCGTGTCCAGTCTCAGATTAGATTTTTGAGTTTTTGTTAAAAAGTGCGCGTTTTGACGCGACGTCGTGGAGCGCGTGAGCGAAGACTGTTCTGGAAGCCCCGCGCGTCCCTGCCCGGTGTTTTTGCGCATCCCGTTGTCTTTGAAAAAAAAAATAAATAGAGTCTTTATATTTAATGCGCAAATATATAGTTATAAATTAATAATTATTTTTATTATTTAAGATGAAATGAATATTTTTATCATTTGTATTTTTATCACCATGATTATCATTATCATTATTATTTTTATCATTGTGTTATAAATAAATAATTAATGAAGTTGTTAATGTTGCGGATAATAGTATAATAGTTATTAAATATGATTTGTTATTAATCTTTATTATTGTAATTATTATTATTGTAATTTATTATTATTATGATCTTGATTTGTTTTATTTAATTTTATTTATCTTTTCTTATTTTATTTTCTTATTTTTTCTAACCCTAGCAGGCCCCCTTTATATTTTTTTTCTTTCTTCTTTCTCCCTGCTGGAGCCGCCGCCACCCCTCCTCTATTCTCTCTTCTCTCCCTTCTCTCTTTTCTTTTCCTTTTCTCTCCTTCTTCTTCTCTCCCTCCCGCGGGTTCCCTTCTTCACCGTCTCCCATGTGTGGCTCCACCAGTCCCCTCTCTTTCCCATCGATCCCGCATGACCGGCCGACCACCCTTTATCATCTTCCTGCACCCCTCGACCGCCTGCTCACGGCTCTTCGGCGGCCCTCCGCCCTACTTGCTCTCCACGTCGCGCCGCCCTACACACCAGCCACTCCTCTATCCGCGCTGCCCTGTGCGCTGAAGCCCAGCCGCCCCTGTTTTTCTTTCTCCTCGTCGGTTCATCCTTCTCCGGTTTCAACCCAGCCGCATCCGCACCTTCAGAGTAGCAGTCCACCATCGGCGCCCTCCACTCCCCTCCTACTGCCTGTCGCCGTCATCCGGCTCCCGCTCAGCCCCTACGCGCCGTCTCCCGCGCCCTCTGCCTCCTTCCGCAGTAGCAGCCGCAACACCCGACGCCCTCCCTCTCGTCTGCAGCACCGGCCTCGCCCCCCGACCAGACCGCTCCTTCCAGCAGCCCGCTCCCTGTCTGCCACCACGCACCCCATCTCCTCTCTCTCCCACCTCCTGTCCGCTGCGTGCTTTTCCTCCCAGCCAGGTTCTTTCTTTTTTTTTATTATTATTATTATTTATTTTATTTATCTTGTTTTATTACTATTATCATTAGTGTTCATCTTATTATTTTGCTATTATTATTATTATTTTTCATATTATTATTATTATTATTATTAATGATTAATATTATTAATTTTATTATTATTATTATTAATGATTAATATTATTAATTTTATTATTATTATTTATTATTATTGTTATTATTATTATTATTATTATTTATTATCATTATTATGATTATTATTAATTTTATTATTATTAGTGTAATTGTAATTATTATTAATACTAATTTTATTATTATTATTATTATTATTATTATTATTATTATTATCCTTTTTATTATTATTATTATTATTACTATTATTTTTCATAATTTTTATCATTATTACCACTACTACTACTATTATTATTATGATTCCCATTATTGTTATTATTATTATTATTATTAATCTTATTATTGTTGTTGTTATTATTATTATTATTATTATTCTCTCTTTGGCCTTTTATTTGTTGGGGGTTATCATTTTATGTTTCTTTTGGTAGGATTATTGTTTGAGGACCCGCGCAGGGTGTTTCCAAGTGAGCGCCACCGCCGCGCCTTGTTTTTGAGGTTCCATCGTCACCGCACTTTAGTTTCAAGGTGAGCGTTTATTCCCGCCGCTTGGTTTCGCAGGCTCTGGTGAGTTTTTGGATGGGTCTGAGTCCTTGAAATTGATTATGCAGAGTGTTAGACTTTGTCACGTGGTTTCGGACACACGTCGTGTCATCGCACCTTGGATCTTAGGTTGTTTTGTCGACGCATTTGGGTTTTGAGGTAGGTTCCTTTTGCACTGCTTTTGAAATTTAAGTTATATTATTTCATGCTTTTTGCGCACACTAGTTGTTCGAAATAAATATTTTATAAATAAGTTATAATATACTATAATTAATTTTTAATATAAGATGGTTAATTTTTAAATGGTTATTTAATGTCAAAAGGAGCTGTTTATTTTATACACGACACATGACACATCCTTTTGACGAGCGGACACCCAATAATGAAAGAATTCCCGTTTGGATTTTATACATAATTCACGGAATATAAAATAGAGTTATGGTTTAATGAGAAATGATTTCTTTTGAAGCGTGAACAAATACATTGGTTCGTTTGAGAAATTTCCCGGTTGGCTCTTAAAGTTTATTTGGAAAAGAAAATGGTTTGGTTTGGTTTATAAAAATACTGGCAACCTGTGAAGTAGTGTTTTGTGGGTTCTTTAAATAGTTTTAAACTGGTTTTGTTAGTGGTTGTGAACTGTATTAAATGCCCGTTTGGCACTTTATGGAAAGCGATGAAAATGTTTTTTTATAAAAAAACCCTCTTAGGACGACTCTCATGCCTTGGTTGCAATTGATTGTTTGGGAGGCCGCGCTTAGAGGCTCCCGGGTACTTGAGTAGTAAAAGGCATGAGGTTGTTCCACGGAGTGGCTCGGGGAATGCCTTTTGTTCTTTATATATAGATATATCTGATTGGATGCTCGGTTGGCATTAGTTGGCTCACCCCTTTTTCAAACACTTGAGACATGGGAATCTGGCATATTGAGAGAATATTCTAAGAACGATTGCTGCACTGGTAGGTTATGGTACTGACCAGTGGCCCATAGTAGGTGGATATATTGGGTTTATTACTATGGGATTTGCCCTCGACCTGCCTGTGAGTGGATGGTCGAGCGTTTTGTGCGTTTTGATTTCATCGTGACAGGTCAATATGGATGATTTCTCATGTATTGGTGTCTTCTGGTTTATTCTCGATCTCCTAGGTTCACCCATGTCTATTCAGCTTTTGTAGCTTGCAGTAATGATTATGATGCTCATGTGTATACTTACATTTCCCTTGCTGTATGTTTTACTTTGTGCATTCTGGCATATTGTTTTCCTTGGAAACTAATAAATTGCTTTTTAATGGGTTTCTAAAAATTGTTTTCAAATGGAAGTGTTTAATCTCTTTTGTACAAATTTGAAAATTTAAACATCACTTTCCCCTTTTCCTGAAATGTCATTGGCACTAATGAAATGAACACGAATTTGGAAAATGGCTAAGGGCAATGGTTTGTACTTTGTTTTTAAGTAGAATATTATTAAAAACATACTTTTATAGATTGTAGTTCAAACTTGAAATGATGTTTCTTTTATTTTAAAGGTAGTGCATTGGGAATAGATATCGGGCTAGCCTACTGAGTTTTAATACTCACGCCTATAGTTCTTTTCTGTTTTTAGTGTTTGTGTAGGCTATAGTTTGAGTGCGCTCGCCTAGGGCGACGCTTGATCGTTGAGTCGGAGAGCGACCCGCGAGGTCGCACGGAGCTTGTTCGGACGTCATGTTTGGTTAGTTTATTTCCCGTTTGTTCATGTTTAGTCACTTTGTTTCGTTTACTTTTTTTTTTGCGCTGCTCTGTTTTATCCTTGCATTCTTATTTATTTATATTGGGCGAAATCGTTCCCACAGTCTCTAATGATGCCCTGGCGCTTGTCGCCAGCCCGGGAGGATCGGGAACGCCTCTCGGGCCATGTCGCGGACCGGCTCTGGTGACCGGTTCAAGGTCGACCCGGGTTGGTTCGTGACATGATGGGACTAGAATTCGTATATGAGATGGCAGAAAAAGTTTAGTTGATTCAGAATCACCTAAGAATAGATCAGAGTAGGCAGAAACGTTATGCAGATAACTAGAGGAAAGATATTTCATTCGAGGTAGGTAATCTTGTCTTTCTCAAAGTTTCTCTGTGGAATATTGTGATGCATTTTGGTAATAATGGAAATGTGAGTCCATGTTCCATTGGACCCTATGAAATCCTGATGATGGTTATATTATTTGCGTACCAAGGGTATTTACCTCCATTTTTCTTCAAGGTACACAATTTTTTTCATGATTAATTAATGAGAAACTATATTACAAGTTTCTCTCATGTTGTGAGTCCAAAGAAATTTCAGTTGGAATAGAATATATCTTATGAGGAACAACCAGTCCAGATTCTTGACCGAAGAGAGAATGTGTTGCCGAATATGAAAATAAATCATGTAAAGGTTTTGTGAAAAAACAATATGGTTGGAGAGGCTATGTGGGAATTTGAGAATGCTATGCGGGATAAATACCCCCATTTATTTGATAAATGTATAAAATTGGAATGACCCAATTTCCAAAAGGGGGAAGGATGTAACATCTCTTGATAATAACGAATATAACAATTTCTTATTTATTAAAATTTTTGATTTGAATATTAATTTTACATTAATGATTATGTTATGTTCAATGGCATACCCAATATTCCATATTAGTTTTCTTTGAAATCATACATTGCATACAATGTTGAGTTATACTGAAAAATAATAATATATTGTTATTATATTAAATGGTAGTTTACGCCTAACTGTTTTATTGGAAGGAATGAACAAAACTGACTACCATATGATTACACATGTTTTTTAAATGATTTTACATTTATCCAACAAAAGTGAGAGGCTTAAAATGATAATGAATCTAGTATTAAGCACAAATACTATAATATTCTTTAAAAGTTCGATTAACCATATTTTGATGGGGAACCCTTTTTAAAATCAAGTTTTTGTCACATTTATATGTTTTATTTTAAGAAATAAAATTCTTATTTAGAATTGGGACATTAAAATTTACTTTGGATGAAATTTTGGTATTTCTCTGATAAAGATCATTTTTAATGAATAGCGAAAAATACTACATTTTAATTCCAAACATCCTTTAATTATAATTTATTTATATGTTTATATTTTCCATTTAATTGGTTTTAATGTGTAATTAGATTATATTTTTACCATTTAGTCAAATTATTATCATTGGAAGTAATTTTCTTTGAAATTTATCATAAACAAGTGTCAATCTTTTGACAGTTAGTATTTCTTAAAAACGAGCTTTTTTGACCATTGGAATTAATTTTAAATTAATTTCTGGAACATCTATGTTTTGAATTTGTAAAAATGAATTAAAAATTAGGAATCTGGTTATCCAAATTTTGTAATTAGCTAACTTTTATTTTTAGACAATATGAATAGTAACTTAAGTAAATATATTATTTACAATGGTTAAAGGGTAAATTTGGTAAATACGGGTAAAAAATAATATTATAGAAATATTAAATTACCCAAAAATATGTCCTAACATAATTTTAGTATACATTTCTGACCAATGGAATATTTGGGTCAATTTTTGGACCCCATGGAGCCACTTGTATGTGAAAATGACACTTTATAATAATTAATTTAATGTAATGTAAAATGTAACAGAAACCTATATCTCGTAGTAAAACAATTTTTATAAGAGTTATATAAGTTATCTTTTCCAAAATAAATAGTCAATATAGATAAAAATATATTTCCTAAATCATGGAATTTTATTTATATTTTTTAGACATTAAATTAATAAATTTTAATATGACACAATTGTGATGTAGTAATTTCTTCATTTATAAAGGATTCAACTAAATGATGTTATAAATATTAAAATAAGTTTATTTTCAATCTTTTTATTCCATCCACAAATTTTACAGATTATTATGACTTATTATATTTTATTTAATTAATGGTTTTCGATATATTCAAGTTTCTATATACTTTTTAATGGTCTTGATATGAATAGTTTATAAATTGACATAAATGTTTTTTTAAAACAATTAATATTTTATTAAATGTTAAAATAATCTACAAATATAATATTCATCCAACTAACATATATGACATTAAAAATTTCATTAATGATTCATTTTGGGTCCCCTAGCATTTTATAGAAAATATATTAACCATATTGTATGAATATTGAAGAGGACATGGTAAACATTATATAAGTGAAAAAATGGTTAAATTTAAATGATAAGGAATAAAAAAAATCCTAAACATGTCCAATTATTATTGGATGGTTTTATTTTTACTTATATGAACCATATATTATAATTAAATATCTTTTGGACCTTTTAGAACCAAAAATCATTTTATAATAAAATAAGATTTTCAATCTTTCCTAAAGAGCTACCTCTCCCCCTTATAAAAGGCCACCACATATAACCCATTACTCACATATTTCAAGCCCCTTGGATAATCCAAACTATACTTCAAGAAGCTCCAAAAATCCCTACCTTCCACTTAGAAGCCTTAATTTGGGCATAAGAAATTCAATAAAGCCATTTGGTTCAATCAAAATAAAGTTAACCGATTTAAAGGTAATGTATTCCCTCATCTTGTTTTCATTAACATTCCTTCTCCAACCCATAAAATCTCTTTATTCCATTCTTTTATAACAAAACATGTATCTTTAATATACTAGGAATTTTTTATGATATGTATTAAAAATAAATTTCACACACTCCAATCTAATGGATATGAACATACTGTTTTTGTGGACGACGAACTACTACCTCATGAAACGATGATTGTCCTATTATCTCCTACAACCTATAATGGTGTCCATTGTGATGTCACTGTATTTATATATGAAATATATTGTGTTTATTTTTTCTATATTCTTTAATATTTTTATTTTATAGAATACCTTTATGATTTACATAATGGTTAAATACCAAAATTTCATTAGAGGAAATGTGGACTACCACCCCCTCGAGATGATATGATTCGTTCATGGAATACATGGAACATATAATGTAAGGATTTAATGAAATTGTGTAACATATATATCATATGATATTATATTTTAATTATAATATAACTATTTATAATTATATTTTCATTCCATTAAATATGAAATATAAATGAATGTAGCGTTCATGCATACGTACGACTTACCGTCTCCATGAATGGTGCATTTTATTTCTTATCTACAAATGTTATGTACTATTATAAATACATATATTATAGGATATATATGATATTTATGATATCTAAATCATGTATATCATTATGTTAACGACATGGAAAAGTTGTAATTATGATATGTTCATTTTTAACTCATGTACCAAATATCGACAAAGCGACATTTATTATCTTAAATGATTAGGTAATGTTTATAACAGTGTAATAAGTGATATATAAGGAATAATGACCTTGAAAAATGTTATGAAGCTATAATAAATTAACTTTATATTATTATTCAGAATATTAATGAACGAACGAGTCAAGCCAGAGATGAGGTAAGGGAACTTATTAACCAAATTTCCATTCTTTCGGTTGATCGTATACTTGTAGTTTATGTTAGGTTATGATTACGTGAGAAATTCATTTTTATGTCTTGTCTTGTATTTATTCTTTCATTATGTGTACTTATATTGAATACACATAGTTGATCTATTTTATTTACAAAATTATAATTGTAAGGGACTTTGTCTTAGTCTCCTCTAATTGACGCATACATTGGTTTACAAAAAAATTTATTTTATATGGTGTATAAACCCATTGGACATTTCATTCCATTCAAAAGAATTATTTTTCTATGTAGTGTTATACTAAATGAAAATGTGAACGTTTATTTTTATCATACACAGTGATAACAACCTATCCACCATCGGGAGAATTATTTGATATTTGGCATCTTTAACAAGCTGTAATGTTTAAAATAAATACCATATACTCATTTTACGTAATTTTGTTTTGAAAATGGTTTTGAGGATTGATTTATTATATCTATATATTGAAATAATATATTGTGACTTCAATGTCGAAATGTTACCTTTTCCTTTAAACTTGTGTTATGTGTTATGAGTATATTATGGTTCTTGGGAATTGTTAGCGTATTCAGGTGGTTCTGTGATAAACCAAGGGAGGGTGAGCCTGAGATAGATCTCCAATTCATTGTGTAATGTGACCAATGTAAACATTAATTTTTCTCCGAAGTGATTTGGGGAATATACTTTGATTGGTATTCCAAATGTAACTCCCTATGTAGCTGTGAAAGCCATAATGTATGTTTGTTATGGATGCCACAAGTTACCTTTATGATTTATGTTATATATTTTTTATATATAAATATTATGATTCATGAGGATGGCTAAATAGCTTATGTTTTTAATGTATTGATAGACAAATGATTTCTTTCTTTATTTTATAACCATTATTGATCTTTTTATGTTCATTCCATGATTTTATAATGTTTTTCTCAGGGTATAAGGCACGGTAATAGAATGGAAGACTTCAAGAATATTTATATAATGAAAAGAATTCTTGTTTTATTTTATGTGTTTTTATTTTATGAAAATTAACGATACATAGTAGAAGTTTCTACTTTGTAATTTTTAAGAAATAATGTAATAGTTACGGCCTAATTCACTATATCACTAAACATAAAATATAATCAATATTAATTATTAACATAATTAAATATTATGTAATGTTTAAGGTCGGGTCCTTATATTATCTGTGGATATTCGAGGATATGGGTTTCATTTTCGATGTTGGGGATAGGACATACATGGATTTTTTAAAAAATAATAAAATATATTACATTATTATTCAAAAAAATAGGTTCCAAAATAGACCATTCAAAAATATTAGATGATATAGGGTCTAAATATGTCTATAAGAAATAAAATAGACATGTTTTTAGGTATTTTTAACATTAATCTATTTAGTTTAACCCCAAAGCAAACAAGTTTTACCCTTAACCACTTGAACATATTTTTCCTACTTTTTAATATTCATTTGGACCAAAGAATATGTTGATATTATTAATGAATATTAATTATGATTATTCCCAAAAAATATTTTATTTTATAAAATTTACTTCATAGAAGTGGTGGAAATTCATTTAATGTTGGACCCCCAAAATATGAAAATAAACAGGTTTTAAAAAATAATCATTTTTAAGTATAAAAATGTTTTTATAAAAAACTCTTGCTGAAAATTTATTAAAATGAACATAAATAGATTATAAATTATTTAATTCATCTAAATTTTCATTTAAAATTTTTTAATATAATATATATGTTTTTAAATTCATGAAAAAAAAAGGTTTTCAATAAATAGTTTTTTATTAACTATTCATTCAAAATCAAATTCTACATAAAAATACAATAAATTCACCATAAGACAATTTCCATAAAATGATTTAAAAAATAATTTAATTTTAAAAATATAATTTAATATTTTTGAAAATAAATTATTATAAAACAATTCACACAAAAACAAAAATCATCTTTACAAACATTATTTTTTCAGAATAAAATGAATTAGCAAAATCATTTTTATTTATTTATAATGAATTATTCAATAAATATATATTGATTATGACGTGAAGATAAATTTTCTATTTTTTTATTAATATTCATACATAGAAATTCAACTTTTAGTTTATAATATTAATATTTAAATTACAATATTTCAATTTCTCTTTAACCTTTCTGTTTCATGTTGTATACACTATCGATCATTGTGTTATTTTTAAATCATGGGATATTACATTCCTATATCCACGAAATTTTCCCCACAATGATTTTATGTTTATTAGCTTCTAAATAATTGTGTGTGGTTATTATTCATAACATCATATTGTTCCAAAATTACATCCTTTATTTTACGTTTTCTCCAAAATATATTTACCAATGTAGTCGCCATATTCCTCAACTCATTCTCTTAAGTGTCAATAATATAGATAGGATCATCAAATTATTATTGATCAAATTTTAGTTCTATTTACTTAGCGGTGAAAACATGTGATTTGTTATGGAATATAATTCAGTAATTAATAGATTTGGAACACATCATGAAATGTTAACATAGTTTCATAAAATTTCTAATTGGTAATCGATAGAAAAAATTACTTCAATAATTAATAAATGTTTTGATATACATGGGGAATATTTTTTCATTTTTATCAATCCTTATAACACCATACCATTGAAATACATTAATGAAATCATGATCAACCCTTGGAATTCCAAATCGTTCTGTTAATTATACGCACAAATGTTTTCTTACATTATGAAACACTAATATAAGTGTTAATAGTCTTTATTTTTTAGATGTCTCATACATAATTTATGGACCAACAATATTTCATTCAGCAAATTATTCCTATAATGTAAGAGTATGACATAGCATGACATATAATTTATCATACTAAAGCAATATAATATTTAAATACGATCATTTTTCTTAGGAATATTATTCAAATAGTATATACTTATCCTACATAACATGGAAGTCATGTGATGTTGAAAAAAATAGGTATTTCAATGTTTAAGTCATCCTTTTAGAATCCCTATAATTTTTAGGATGATATGTGGTTCTCACATGAAGCATGGCATCAATACCCATATAAAGACATTTTGTTAATTCTGATATAAATCATGGATCACAATTGGATAAAACTGAATGTCTCAGACCATAATTTATTGATAAATAATTAATATAGATCATTGTGAGTAAATAAAGTGGTATGTATTCACTTATTGTGAGGAAATGTGAATATTTTTTAACAAGGTCAACAAAAACCAATATTTAATAGTATTCTGGGAGTCATATATAATCAATTGACAATGTATTTTTTGATGTAATCAAATTTCCATATAGGATTTATGTAATGTTTTTAATAATCCTATTGGATGTCTAATTAGCACATTTAATTATATAAAAACAATGTATCCTGGTACATAATCATAAATTTCACATATCATTTTATCCCCAAATTTTTTTTCCATCAAATTCATTTCATCATGGTGCTACCATAGTGTATTGTGAAATTTTATCTATATTCATTATATTATAATTACAATTTTTCTCTAGTATTTATGTGGAGTTAACCATATTTTCCAAATTAGAACGCTGAATTCCTATAAAAATTATTCCATTTTCCCATCATTCACTCCATTAATTTTATTTTCAATCTTCTCATCACCAGGATGAGACCTTTTTACCTTTTTGAATTGTAAATAATTTGAATAATGATAGATTAATCCCTTTTCTTAATAATTTCCATATATACATTTACTAAATCCAGTAACATAAGTAACACCTCAGTCAAAATTTTTGTTAGGAATCCATTGGTCATTCCTTCTTAGTGCATATTCAACTTTATTTTCCTCCTATGGGCGGTAGCGTATTAAGAAATCATAATCATGGTGTAGCATAAGGAATCGTTTTTTCCATATTTATCACTTTCAATGAAATGATATATTTCATAATCTTATGATATATGTATATCTCACATCCTTACATATAAAGACACTATTTTAATATCTTTAAAAAAACTATTATAGGTACCAACTCAAGAATATTTTTTTCAAAAACAAATTTTTTCGACGAAAAATTACCTTTTCATAAAAAAGGTCAAAAATTAATTATTTTTCAATTTAACATTCATTAACTCATAAATAAGGTTTATTTTATCATATTTTAACTTTAAAAGTCATAATTTATATATTTGAAATGAAAAAAAAAACATATAATGAAAATTTATATATATAAATAAAATGAATCACACCTCGGTATCAGGTAAATACCCATTTATTTGTTATTTATATGTTTTTAATGTATATTGGTGGAGTTTGGGATAATTTAGATATATTTTTAAGTGTTTCAGGGTATTTCTATAGGTTCATGGTTGGGGCACAATTTGGGAATTCCATGCCATACCTACAGGAAACCGTGCACAATTAAATATGAGATAACGTGTAGGAATTCATGTAGTGCATAGTTTTCCCAAACTGTGATAAGGCCTAGAAAAAAAATTGTTGAGAATGTGTTTGAAAATGTGAATTTTCATGGTTTTCACATGGTTCGAGGAACAAACCAAACAACCATGTGAGGTATCCCTTAAGGTAGAGGTAGAATCATGCTTTTCCAAACTATGTAGCTAAATTGTGAATGGTTCAAAAGTTATATCCCAAAATTTTAAATCTAACATGTTATAACTTATAAATTAATTGATTTTTCCCCAAAATGGCCATAACATTTTATTTTTCCCTTTGAAAGTTTTAATAACCTCTCTCATCGATTTACATGTGATCTAGAGCAGTTCTTTGGTTTATTGAGGCTTGAATCACATGGTAAGTGATATTTCTTGGTCGTTCTTGAATTTTTTGTAAGATCTAGATCTTCTAATCACTCATATTCTTATATATATTCCTACTCTAGTTAGATCTAAGGTTTTTTATTCCAAAAATATCTAGATATTTTTGCTTTTATAATAGTGTAATATATCTAAGGTTAGTTCATATAGATTTATCCAGATTTCATGGATATTCATTGGTTAAATATTTGTTTTCATCATACAACCCATGGTAGGTGGCTTCACTCTCAAAACCATTATTTAGAATATGAAGTATTACATTATAATTGATTATATTGATTGAAATTTATTTACATTTTTTGAAAATCATGGTAGAATCCTTCTTTACTCAATATTTCTGAAATCATGTATTTTTTGATACATTCTTTGATAAATGATTTTAAAATAGTTTCATGGATTGATTTATTGAAAAGGGTTCTCAAATGTTTTTTTATTGAAATGGATTTTTCATTTAATTTGTTTTGGAATTGTTTTTGTCACACTTGTTTATGTGTTTTCGTATCACATTACCAGGCTTGTTTGAAATATGACCTTGTGCTCGGTGCCAAAGGTGTAATGAAACATGATATTTAAATACCTTGTAACAAAAAGGAATATCAAATAGAAACTGCTCATTATAATATAACTATCATAACAAATCATGCATGTTTAGATGTGTGCATGTATGGATTGGAATGGGGAATTCGGATGTAAAATTGAGGAAATGGTTTCTAGGAATTGTTTGGTTGTGTTCCTTCGGAATTAATGTCATTTGAGAAAACTATTTAACATTGGCACTTTTTTATATTTTTATATAAACTATTATAAGAATTATTTTAATATAAAATGTTTTATTTATATGTTCTAACATGTTATATAAGAGAGTGTGAAATCCATTTTGTAAAATATATTGTGTTTCCTTACTCACATCTTATTTGGAATTTTTCTGCTTTTTAGATATTGTTTATCAAGACATGGGAAAAGGTAAAGTATCACACATCTTTAGTAGTACATTATGATACATTGGATATTGTTTAGTTAATTTTATGGAGCATTTATGGAGCTTGGAGTTGACATTGGAGTATTTTAGTTTTGTCTTCTACTATTTATTTGATATTTTAGTATATCGCTGTTGTACATGGTTTTAATTTGATTTTGACCAATGAAATATTTAGTTCTATTTCATTATATTCATTCACAATAAAATTCATTTTTTTATTCATAAAGGGAATATCATACGCCACTTTTATTGAATCCATTTGTCATTTATTATCATCCTATAACATCTTGGGGATTTTTCTTTAGGCCATGTAACCATTCACAACCTTCTCAAGACGATGAGAAAAAGAAGAATGTTACATGTTTTATCAGTTTGGTTCTATCCAAAATTGGTTTTAAATATGTGGTATTTGTTTTTTATCCATATTTTTTTTAAACAAGTGGTATCATCATGGTCCATACATAGGGGAATAAGTGGTCTATGTCTTGGTTGGTGTTTTACATGGTATTGGTTGTTTGTCATGGAATGGAACTCAATATGGTATACTATTTGAGCAGGGATCATAGAAAAGAGTAGGATTTTTTGGACACAAAATGAAGATCATTAAAAATACACAATTAAACTTTTTATGTTGAACATCATGTTACCTATGAGATGGGTACATATGTGATTTGGTTACACTTATCAGCTTTGTATTGTCATTGTCATGTGTTTAGCCATTGATATTACCATGAAATTCATTAGAATTATAAATTACCACAATATGTGAATAATTAATTTTGAGTAATGATAATATATTTGGTAAAAATGTGTTGATTTTTGAAAAATGTTACAACGGTTTTCAAATGTGAGATTTTGAAAAAGAATATCATTTTTGACTTTTGAAAATTATTTGTTTTTTCAAAAGCATTTAGAGATATTTCAAAAATGGTTGAACATGGTAAATGATGACTTTGGAATGAAATTTTTTGATAGTTTATGTGATAGAATTTGAATTTTATAAGCCTTAACATTATAGAGAGTGAGATTTATGATGTTGTGGGATTCTAGAAATAATGTCTGATAGGTGTCCTGTAAACTGACAGGAAAAAGCAATGGAGAATGTGGTGGTACCTATTCCACATGTGAACTAACATATGGTTCATAGTACCGTGGATGCGATTTAAGATATGGATAGTGGGAATAGGAGGGTTGATCCAAGGACTTTGGATCAATCTGTCCAATTTCAGAAGTATAGTCCACCTACAGTTTGGGGAGATTCTGAATCAGATAAAGCAGAGATGTGGCTTAATAGGATGAATCATATCGTTGATTTAATCGACACACTATGAGATATAAATTCCATCTAGAAATGAATATGCTGGATAATATTGCAAACCAATGGTGGGATCTAGTTGTTCTGGCTAATGTGGATCATGACCTTGGTTGGGAGGATTTTGATGAGTGATTGAAAAAAATTCTATTCCTACACATTAATTTTTTTTGAATGATGCACTTAATCATATTGAAGTAGGAAAATATTTTAGTGATGAACTATAAGGGTAAATTCATTAATTTTTTGTCATTTTCACCCATGGATGATTCTACTTAATCATTAATAAAACATATTTTGGAATCAGGGTTGATGAAAGAGATTATCATGATGAGATTTGTGCTCTGTATTGTGGATTATATAGAGATATTCAAAAGAGGAATGATATCTAAAGGGACATATCATGGGAAATTGGAGGAGTATGTACATTGATACCCATTTAAAATGGAGGAAACTCTAATGCTGGAAGCAATTGGAAGTTGTACACCTATTTTTGAGGAGGAAATGAGAATCAGAAGTATACTTCTGGATTATTGAATCTTCCACTATTACCCATGACTATTTTTGAATATTTCCAATGAGGTTTCCTCGACCACATTAAGTGACAGTATACATCACCATCTAGGGCATTCCACATTTGTTACAAGATGGGGCATCTTCAGTGCTATTGTCATAGTTCTCCATGGTTGGGTGTTCAGGCCTATTATCTTCTCTCCTATGCATCGTATGCTTTGATAGGGTGAGGAAAACAGAATCAATCTCATCAAACTAAAAAATCATTCCATTTTGATTCTAGGAATACCATGACTCCTCAGACAATGAAATTTCAAAATAGAAACAAGGAGAAATGTGTTATGATAAGGAAATTATATGGAGCAAAACAAGTTACTGTGTATGATCATCCAGAACTATCTACAGTAATTTTCTTGATTCATTTAAATTATTCCCTTAGTAAAATTATATTTGATAATAGTGTATCTCATTCAATTATTGATTTTATTATTTTTTATTTTCTGAGTAAAAAACCAAGGATGATGAATTCTATCATAAAACATCATACTCCTCTCGTGAAAAGATAATGTTGAGCCTTTTTTATACTGCATGTTCTATAAATGTTGACAGATAAGAGATGAAATGGGATTTATCATTGATTTATATGGATGTATTTTATATATTCTTAGTTATGGATTGGTTGAAAACATTCAAGGCTCACATCAACTATTATAGTAGAACATTTAGTTTCATTACTGAAGATGGCGTGGAACATCTCATTAGAATTGACCAGGGTATAAAGATATGTGTCAAAATCATGTTGGAACCTAATTTTGAAACTATCCCATATTATTTGGTAGTGTTTTTATTCCCATTAATGGACGAGATCAAGAAGAACAACCTTCCAGCTTTGGTGGATCAGTTTCTTGTTGATTTTTCTTATAATTTCTCATGGTTTCCACCAATAAGAGAATTTGTGTATATGATTGATCTCCTTAGAGGAAAATTCGTATTTCCCTTAAATCATATCAAATGGAACCAACAGAATTAATGGAATTGAAAGTGTATTTAGAATATCTTGAAAGAAAAGGTTTTATTAGGATGAGAACATCCCAAAGGGCAGTTCTAAACTTGTTATTGAAAAAAGGGGATGGAACACTATTGATTTGGGTATATTATTGGAATCTCAACCCATTTTTAATAATGAATCTATATCCAATTCCATGAATTGATGATATGTTCAAAAAAATTGAGGGTATCACAGTGGTTTGATAAAGATTGACATTGGTTTTGGATATCACCAATTACACATTCTAAATGAGGATATTCAAAAGACATCTTTCAGAATTAGATATGTCCACCTTCATTATTTGGTAATGCCATCTGGTATTACGATTTAACTAGAGGTCATTATGAAAATAATGAATTTTATATTTCTGAGATATAAGTATACATTTGTGGTGGAGTTTCTGGATTACAAAGTTGTGTATTTAGGGAGTAAGTTATACCATGATCAACACTTGGATATGTTTTTAGTATTCTTGAGGTATCATCATTTCTATTCAAAATTATATTAGTTCAACTTTTTTATTAAATAGGTATACTTTCATGCCCATATAATTCCTATAATAGGGGTTTTAGTGGAATTGAGGAAGATAGAAGCTGTTATCACTTAGAAACTGTCTTAGAATGTCTTTGATATAAGATGTTTTCTTGGTCTATCTAATTATTAACAATGCATTGTTAATAAATTTTCATGAATAGACTCACCTATAACAACATGGAAAAAGATTAATTTTCCATTGTAGTCGAATGAATAATTCCATAAACCCTTTCAAGGGCATAATATTTTCCTCACATCCGTACCTATATTGATATTCCCCAAATGAGGACAAAGGTACGTAGCATATTTTGAGGGTTCAAGAATAGGGTTGGGATTTGTTATAAAGGAAGGATATCATGTTTTTCATATGGATAATGGAATTTATGAGTTCATGAGAATAATTAACGAACACATGATTTGGATTTTGCAATCATAGTACATGATTTGAGGACCTAGTATCAATATCTCTTTGGTCATAAATTTACTGTGATCATGGACCCTATGATATTGAAACATATTTTTTCACAAAAAGATTTGAATCTGAGACAAATAAGATGGATGGATTACATCCAAATTATTGACTTTAACTTGATATATACACCTGGTAATGGAAAATTAGTTGAATACTCACTAAGTAGAAATCTATATTATCATTTTGAAAAAGAGGCTTTAGATGAGGGGAAGTTTATGTTCGTCCTAGCCGACATGCACATGGAGGGTGAAGACTGAGGCTCTGTGGGGGTTTTATTTCTAGTTTCAATGGTTCCTAGTTTATTATAGTTGGTCAGAAAGGGACATATATCCAATTCATAATGTGTTGCAATGAGTTCAATACTCAATGGTGGGGAGATTGTTGTGTAATGGAAGATTTATGAGATTTAAATATTGTGGTTCATAAATTAGATGGTTGCACATATAATGTTTCAAGAACAATTTATTCATTATATCTTTCATTCTAGATTAAATTTTCATCATGAAATATAGAATATGTATAGTGTGTTGAAGTAATAGTTTCAGTGTGCCAATATAAAAAGAAAGGTGGTAGAGTTTGTTTCAATATACATAACTTATCAGCAAGTTAATGCATAACATCAGTTACTGGATGGTATATTACAGACTTTAGCTATTAGAGTGTGGAAATTGAAAAACATATTTATGGATTTTTTAACATGACTACCAATAATGTTTTGTAAACAAGATTCTATTTGGCTAAATGTGTATCAGCTCACAAAGTCAAATCATTTCATTCATATTTGTGATTATCATATGACATAGGATCTATCGAAAATCAATATTTGATATATGGTAAAGAGGAATTGAATATTTTTTTTATCATATCAGATAAATATATGAGGTTTACATCTTGTTTATGAATATAATTACATAAAGACCTTGGGACTAAGTAGAAAATAAGTATGGGGTATCATCCTCAGATGGATGATGAATCTGAAAGGATAATAAAAACATTTGAATATATTTTTCAAGATTGTGTAATATATTTCAATGGATTATAGGGGGAGCACATACCAATAGAAAATATCTCATATAACAACATTAATCATGACTCGATAAAAATTTCTCTGTTTGTAGCATTATATCGGTGTCTCTGTCATCCTCCACATTGTTAGGTGGAAATATATGAGACTTCACTAGTTGGGAAGAGCCTTTCCCAAGAAACAATGGAGAATATTTAGTTGATCAAGAAAATGATATAGACTTATTAGATTCATCATAATTTTTTTGGGATAATCAAATACTTCTCTTCTAATTATCTATGTGTAATCATGTGATCTTAAGGATTTATCTATGGCTTGGACATTGATTTTTTGGGAAGCCTGAAAAGTTATCTTCTTAGTACATCGTCCCTTTTAAGATATGGGAAGGGGTTAGAGAAGTTTAATATCAATTATCAATTCCAAACAGGTTTTCTGTGGTTAAAATTGTGTTTCGTTGATCTCAATTAAAGAAGTATCATCCTAATCCTGACTATGTGTTCAGATGGGATCGTGTTGAACCTGTGTCGAATGATTTTTTGGTATATATCTCAATGAATATTATTGATTGTTATGTGAAATTCTTGGGTACAATAATCATCGGTCTAATATGGATTTTTTTACAACATGTTAAAATTCAGTAAGAGGCTTAGGAATGTGAAAAGGAAATGAATGAGAATTGTCCAAAACACTTTTAGAGAAATGATGGTTTTCTACTATATTTGTACGAAAGGAATAATTGTGGGGAGAATTTAGAACCCCATGTTTCATGTGTGTAACACAATATTTATTCTTTTTATGTATTTAATTTATATTGGGGTGTTTTAAAGAATTTGGATACCTTTTTTATTTTTGTGGGGGGGGATTTGATATATGTGCACAGTTGGTACATGGTTTATTAAAACCATTCATAACCTATAGAAAATGGTGACAAAACTAAATTGGGACTAAAGGGGTGACATACGGGCGGTGCACAGTTTTCCCAAACCATTCTAATTCCACGGAGAAACCATGATGTGTATAGTTTATGTTGGATGGTGATATTTGGCACGGTTAGTCCATAGTTCAATGACTATATGATCCAACAATGTGATGTCTCCCTTATGATTGAGGCAAGATCACAACTAGCACACAGTTTCCCTAACCGTGTTACTAAACCGTGCACAATTCAAAAGATAGATCATTAACCTGTGGATCTAAAGCCTTTTCAACAATAAATTCTTATTGTTTCCCCAAAATTGTCTTAATTTGATTGTTTTCCCTCTCAAATAATGGAGAACCACTCCCCATCGATTTGGAATTGATCTGGAATCATTCCATGGTGTGTTTAACAATGAATCTTGTGGTATGCGATCATTGTTTTTTGTTCTTGGTAGTTGTGTTAGATTTACATCTCCCGCAATCTTAGAGTATAATGTCTATATGTTTTTTTGGTAGATTGAATGTTCTGGATTCCAAATATTATTAGATTTCCCTTGGTTTATAATAGGGGAAGAGATATTTTCTAGGATCATGGATATATAACCCAATTTTGTTAATGTTATTTGTATATTTCATCATTTACCTCATAAACCCTTGGTAGGTGTCTTCACTCTTGAATCCTCTATTTGGAATATGAAGGATTAGATTCAAATTTATTAGATTCCTTCAAATTTATTGTTAATATTTTGCAAAAAGCATGTTAGAAACAATCTTTTTTGAGGGTTTGTAAAATTTTGGATTGATGTTAAATATACTTTGAGAAATGATTTTAAAATGATAATTTTAAAATATATTCTTGATTTTATTAATGAAAAAATTGTTTTCAATTAAAACAATATTGATTGAATTTTTTTTGGCATTTAAAAGGTTTTTTTATATTTTTGGGAATACTTAGTGGTCTGTGATTATATTGAATTTTGAGGATGGTCAAAATACAACCTTGTGCTCAGTGGAAAAGGTGCAATGGCACAAGGGAGTTAATTACATTATGATGAAACTGTAGATATATGAGAAACCTCTTATGAGTATAGAAAATTTATAATGAATCATGCATGTGTATATATTTGGATGTGTGAATGAGAATGGGTTATGCCAATGTGGAATGGATGAAATGGTTTTGGGACATTGTTTGGTTTCTTTCCTTATAAATTGTTTTTTCTTAGGAAAACTATTTTACATTAGAAACTGTTAATATTTTGAAATGAACTATTATAAAATTTTGATTATATAAAAAACTATATAATTGGGTTATCATGTTATATCCTAGTTGTGTGAGTAGGTAATTCATTATAAAAATTACACTAAGTTTCATTACTCAACCATTCTTTGGCACATTGGTAATTTTATAGATGTTTTTATCAATACATGGGAGAAGGTAATGTATCATATTTTTTTCAATAAATCCCAATACATGGGATATATTAGTATTTGTTCGTTGATCATGTATGCAGAATGGAGTTTCCATTAGAGTCTTTTAGTGTTTTCATTAATTGTTTACATTGTTATCTAAGAATTCTACTATATTACTTGGTTTTTGTCTGATTTTGATAAATGAAATGATTAGTTTTATTTTATTTTTATCATTCATTATATAATGGATTGTTTGGTTAGATGTTATTCATAATGTGAAAATTGTCTCCCATTGTATTGAACACATCTAGCATTTATTTGCATTATTTCCTCTATTAGGGTTGCAACTTAAGTTCATGTAACCTTCCACTGTATTCTCAAGGCAATGTGAATACGAAAGATGATATAATAAATAAAATTTTAATCATTAAGTATTCATAATACGATGACCTTTCAATTTAAAACATAAAATATTTTAATATATTAGTTCATATTTAATAATAATTGAAAATAGTTCACTTTAATATATTAATAAAAAAAATATAATACATGAAAATATTATTATTTTAATATAATAAATATGTTTGAAATATGATTTAAGAATACCCATAAAAATATTAATATTATAAAATTTAATTTCACTGCTCCATTTGTCAAAAACCATCCTTGATAACCTGGTACCGTAATTCCCAGTAAAACACTAACATGGACAAAAGGGCATTTTCAATCCCCATTGGTTGGAGACCAACACCTAGATTCATACAAATAAATATTTAGACTGAATTTTCTACAATGTAATAGAATATAAAAGATTAAAAGTCATTATTATCAACACTCCATTGGGACATATTTCTTGAAACAATAGGTATAACAAAACCTGAAGTAGTAAATCTTCAATGTTCTCATTATCCTGAATTTTTAAAAACTCATTCATTTCATATAACAGTTGAATAAAATATCCTATCCTCACCACTATCAGCACTCCACAGTCCAAAGGATCAAGAACATACACCACCTATAAGTTTCACTTTCCCTTTGCATGGACTTGGCATATGAATTTATAAAAACACCTAAAGGAAAAGGTAGGGTCTGAGATACAAATCGAGTAGGGTCTCACCACGTGTTCTATAATAAATTCCAAAATCATAATGAAAAATATATTAGTTAAAATAAAATAGGGCCTGAAATTATATTTTCATTTTTAGAAGAAAATATTTTCCCATTCGAATAAATTTAATATATGTCAAAAAAACTTTCAAGCATTAATAAATTAACATTTTATATTAATAAAATTATAAAATTCGTTTTTTAGGAATAAATAAACTCAAAAATCAATTATATGTGTATTGAAGTCACCAATAATAATAATTCACTGTGTAAAAAATACATGTGCTATGAGAGTTAATTAGTTAATGGGGTCACCACATAATCTCATAATGATCATGACTCTAGTCATGTATTCACACACAAAGACACTCCATTATAAGAACCCATCACTTCCAGCCTACACCCCAATAAGGGAATGCATAATTGGATGAATTTACACAATTATTTAGTAATAGTTCTTATCATTAATCCATTCATATAGATTCAATGTATTATAATACTTCCCCATTTACCACTAGCTACCCAGGAAAACATGTACATAATTCAATCAATCAATCCTATTTGAAATAAATAATTTTATGATATTTTATAAAAAAAAATTGTATTTCAATTTTCAACACACCTTTTTCATTTTGAAACGAAATCATATGTTCTCATCATTTCATGACATTTTAATTTAGATTTTAAAATATTTCATTTTTTCATAATCATACCTTAAATCGCTAAATAAAATCAATTCTAAATTAGACCAACATTATTCATTAACCCACTCCGCCAATTAAATTCCATTTAAATTAGGGGGTTTCGAAAATTCTAGAACTACTTCAAATCGACGATAAAATCATAATGATTCCATTTATTTTAAAAAAATAATTTAAAGTTAATAAATAGATTCAATGATTCAATTTTAGGTGAGATAATAATGGAACCACCTACCTTTATATCAATTATCTCGAAATCAATCCTCGTAATGGGAATCGACGATAAAAAATAAAATTGTGGATGATCTCAGAACGCCACATGGAATAAAGAACCAACCCACAATAGTTTAGATCCATCCATTACATGATGACCCATAAAAATATAAGGAGTATAAAAACAATGATCCGAAGAAACATTACAAGAGGGGATCCACTTACCCAAGGATATCAACGGAGATTTGCAACACATTAATCCACTAAAAAAAGTGTTTTGTGTTGCCAAACGTTCTACTATAGGTCATTCACAACTAGGGAAATCATGTTAGAGTCATATGGGGGTATTATGAATCATAATAGGGGTGTTTGGTATTTTAATACATAATTTTTGAATCAGTAAAAATCCATTCACATGGATACTTGGAGCGAGAAAATGTTTAAGCGAAATTGCGCACCATTAGTGCACCCCTACTGTTTATTATGAATTGTTTTCCGTAGTTGGGTATAGGGTTTTCAAAAAAATGTTCCATCCTTGAATTACCTTAAATTTTAGGTGTGTATGATTTCTACTGTAGGTGAAGTGTCTGGTCATACAATGCACCAACCGTGCACATCCAAATATATCTGCAACCAATTTCCAAAATCTACTACAATGACTCAAAATCTATAACATTCTTAATGGATCACAAAATTAAGGTCATGAAATGCATGAAAAACATAATGGTATGTCACAACATTCCAACCAAAAAAATATTACATCCCTATAAGTCTAGTAAACTATTTCCATATCAATGGGGTGAGGCCACTCCCTTCCAATCAGAACCTCATGCTCTCATGTCTCATGAAATTCATAACCATGCTTCCACAGAAGATGAACCAAATTTATCATCATCCAACAATGAACCACATTCTCTAAATCAACTATATGAACTGTATTCTTAGTCATAGTTAAATTCGGATCAAAGACACGATCCCACCCACTTATAACATGAGATGTGTCAAAAAGATACATATGATGATGTGATACATGAAAAATATTATGTATTAATGTCAACATAAAACTACATTCTAAATAGAGGTTCACTTTCCCCACCTTCTCAAAACCCTAAAAAGGGTTTACAAATATTGGATAAGAATTTCATTAGATCCCAATATTTTGATTCCCCAAAAAAGGTCAAACACTCAAAAATATCTTTTTTCCAACTAAAACCTATTACTTTCCCATATGGTGATCAACATATGATTTTTATCAACTTTATTACATGAAAATGAAATGAAAAATAAATTGAATCACATTAGTTAGATGTTAGACCAATCTTGGTCCATCTAATGATCTTCCACCAATCTATGACCAACACAATAGAAAATTAAATGGATGTCAAAACAAGGACTCAAAAGCATCATGCTGTATTGTGGAATCGAAACATTTTATAAGAAAAATCATCTGGTCCCAATTCCATATCTCAATATCCCACTACATCAAGGAATCATTCCTGAATGATGTCCTCAATAATATTTATATCCCACTCTGTCTGACCATCTATCTAATGATGGTATTATGTACTAGAACCAACATAGGATCACATTGGATCCTAAACGTTACACAAAAAACAGGAGGTGAAATGATGATAAATATAAGATACTGTATAATGAGGAACTCCATAATAATTTATAATTTATTTCACAAAGAGAGTTTCAAAATCCTCATCTTCGGTTTTTCCCTAGTGGGTAAGAAATTATATGATTTTTTATCCAATCGAACACAACCCATATCACATTCTTTTTGTGAGTGGTCTATGGAAACCAAACTAATATTTCCATTAATACATCATCATACATCTATGATGGTATTATAGGTGAATAATGAAAAAATAAATGTCTCATGTGCTTGTCCTTAACGATCTGATAAATCAAATTTTTTTTATCAAGGATAGTGACTTTCAGACTGTAACCAACCCATAAGAATCATCCTGATGTTTCTTAAAACATATTGATAGTTCCATGCCTCACTGACCATAGGTAATTATATAAATACCCTGTTAAGTATTTTCTCCAAGAAAAGGGCACAATAATCAAATTTAGAAAATATAGTGTTCCCACAAAAGAGAGTCACTACTCACCATTATTTTCCCCATTATAAGGAGAGTTCATAATTAAAAACCATCCAATACAAGATACTTCTCTTGATAAATCATATTGGGAAGATTATTGTTCTTATAAAAACATTCTATGAGACCTTGGACTCTTCCCTCTATTATATTAAATTAAAATGTGTTAAAAGGTTCATCTAGCTCCAATATTCAATTGATTTTTTCATGGTTTGAATTTGACGATTCCCACTAAAAGAATCATCAATTATATTCCACTTCACTATCATGTATGAAATTATGAAATAAAAAGACTACAAGTAACCCACAAAATTCCACTCATAAATATTCAAATATTTTTACGGAAATATATAACATATTCTGAAATGGTCGGAAAATATAGAAAATATTTTTCAGAAATTGTAATTACCCCAACAATTATGTAAATGCATGATAGTTGTGACATCAAGGTAATGGGATATAAAATTCTTCTCATGATTCCTAATATATCCAAAAAATTTATACCACATGATCCCCATGAGTAAGAAAGACAACCAAAAAAATATCATAATGTATAACAAATGACCACATAGCCCTGCACGACCTTTGGATGATTGAAGATTGAAATAGATGTCAAATGTCATTTCATCTCAAAATAACACTTCTATAATTTATTTCCCCTAGAAAAATCATGTCTTTCTAAGTGAGAGTTTTCATATAATAATCATTCTTTTATAAATCCATTCAAAATTGACCGTAATACCCCCACTAAAACCAATAATATCTTTATCTCAAATTTTTTATGAGATTGATCGCATTTCCTAACAACATTCACCTTCTAAGGATAAACTAAAATAAAAGGGTCAGAGACCAGGTATCCCAAGAACATCACCTTTTGAATCCATAAATGAAACATTGATATCGTCACATAAATTATGTGATTTCTCAACATTTTCATAACTTCTCTCAGAGAAAGAACATGATCCCCTATAAACTAAGAGTAAATTGGGATGGTATCCCAAAATTCCAACATGAATATATTAAGATAATTATTGATTTTTATTTTCTAAAAATCCATAATGATTTTAGAAACATTGTTTAAACAAAATAGATTCATAATAGATTCATAATTGAAAAACATTCTCTATAACAAATTATTTTAAATGTATTATTATTTTGATATCAATTGAGGATAACTAGATCAAATATCATCCAATGAGAACCACCATTATCCTTTTAACTAATTATATTGTTCATTAAACCATTGTAATAGAAACCTATACTTTACTATAACTAAATTTTTTTCTAATAATCAATAGATATATGAAGTGTTCTGTCATCTTTCTTCACAAATACAATAGGTGTCACCGAAGGTGACACACTCGGCCCTATAAATCCACTCTCTAAAAAATATCCAAATGACACTTTTAATTTTTTATTCCAAATGGATCCATTCGGTAAGATTGAATTGATACTAGTTGTGTACCAATCACTAAATCTATAGAAAACCCTTCTTCCCTTAACAGTAGACATTAGAGAAATCAATTGGAAATAATAATGAAACATAATGAAAAAATAGATGGATATCATCACTAAAAGATCCCATATTCCAATCATAAGAAAACACTTATATATATTTCCCCATATCTGGATAAGATGGTATAGCTCTACTTATCCTTGGGTCCCATTATCCTAGAAAGAATTGGTTAACCCAATAATGTGTAGTAAAGGAAACCCGTCCAATTTATTAGTCATTTTGAGCATTATTAGAAATGATCCAATCCATACCAAGAATGGAATCCAAATAAATCCTATGGATAACAATAAAATTCCACAAAATATAAATTTTTGATAATGGGAAAACACTAGAAGGAAAATAGAGACCCTACTCACTCTTCATTCTAAGGGATGTATTAATATCCATCACAAAAGTGAAAATATTTATTTAAAGATTTAGAAGGATCTGATTATGATTTGGTATAAACATTAGAGGTGAAACTATAGAAAATTATGTAGTTGTTAAAGATGAATATATATTTATTGAATATATCATAGTAACATGACATATTTAAACGTCCCTTATAGATACATACACTATGTGAAGAATATTCATTCAAGCTTCCTTTGTCTAGAACTAATTAGTTTGTAAAGAATATGTTTTACCTTAAGTAGTTTTATGTACTAATGAACTCATTCCCATAAAAATAGAATAAATTAAAGATAATTTTTTATGTTGGTTTAATAGGGGACCATACGAACTATAGATCCTTGGCATCATTGTACGAACACATCTCAAATTTCCCAACATGCCAAGGAGGAGGAAATTTTAATAGAATCGTTTGGAAACTATTGGATTTATAGAGGTTGTATGCTAATAAGAACCACCATTTGACTAATCCTACATCATATTTTCTTTAATTGAAGTCATATAAAACTCACTTGGAGAAAATGGAAATCCTATCAACCTTGAATTACCAGCCAGGTAATGCTCAATCATCAATGCATTATCTTATATATGAATATATGATGTGATACAAGACCATAAATCCAATGAATTGGTATAATGTAAAATACCCATATTTATTTTTAGGCTTTAATCTTCTCATTTGAGACAATCATAGGTGAAAAATGAACATGCTCAACAAAGCGATTTGCATACTGCATCACTGTCCCAATGACCTATTATAGGTTAAAAATCCATATAAATAGCTACAACTTGATATTATATATAGAATTTATCATTGAATCTACCATTAATGGCCTTCAATAATAAAAAAATATATTTTATTTTCTATCACCATCGAATTCCAACATATCATCTTAGTCTCATCTTGCATAAAGGATGTTTGTTTCACATTAATAGCCTTACGAATTTCTAAGAATTCAAAAAGGTCCTATATAGTCTCCATTAAGGTTCTATGGATGGATACTAAATGGGAATCAATGAATGTACCTATCCCCGAGACTATAAAACTCGAAAAATAATCTCCAAAAAATTATGGGCCATGGGAAGATCCTCTTATTATGGTTACATGCCATCATCCTCATGGTTCCTAGCCAAATATCTTCTTAGAGACATGATCCTACACCACTACAATAGACAACAAAAAATACATCTGAATATTATTTATATCAAAAAATCAATCAAGGATAATAGGAATATTAACCTCATCAGAAATGATGTCAAGATTTGGATTTCAACATACCAAAGTCAAAATAATGGAACATACTAAAACCCAAAATAATTATTTTCACATACCACCTTCTTTAAAACCACCATGATGACTTAAGTCTCATTGTAACGATAGATAGATATGAAATCCCTAAAAACTACCTCTTATGTCCTAGAAATCATACCTTATGTCATCCAGGATAACCCAATCTACATATTTTAGTCATGATCATTTTCTTTACCATCACATGTGTTATAAGTTTTTCATGTCCAATTCTATATACCTCGGTACCATAATACCCACTTCGGAACTAATAAGGCATGATGGGAATTCTTGATCCCCACGAGTTTTAGTATGTAACCTAGAATCCTAGAAAGGTAAAGAGGGGATGAATTTTCCCCAAAGTAACAGAAGACAAAAGAATAAAATACGTCATGATTAACACTGAAAATGGATAAAATACTAGAAACAAAATTTATAACAAAACCCATTTCATTATAATATAAAATGAATCAATATCTAAGAAGATAAAAACTAAATCTTCCCATGAAAAAAGTGGGTAACCTCTCCCTCAGTCCCCTCTATGAACACTCTATAGTCTGAAGGAACTAGAACGACAACTACTTCCAAGTGGTACATTCCTTTTTCTTTATCCCCACATAAGAATGTCTATAATCAGTAGAAGAAAAAAGTATGGAGAGTTCTATAATTCCGAGTAGGTTCTCACAAAGTGTTCTATAAGCAATTTCAATACAATTAACCATAAATGATATTATTTTATATAAAATTGGTCCTGAAAATAAATTTTCATATTTTAAACCAAATTATACATCCATTTATATATAATTTATATATATATATAAATTAATTCTTGATTAAATTACCATTTATGTAAAACAGTTTCTATAATCAGTTCAAATGTATAATTTAGTTCAATAATAAATGGACTATGTAATGAAGACACTAATCACATCAAACCACCATGTAATAATGCCCTGAGGTATGTCATTTTGTCCTGTTATAGGATCCTCACAAAACACACATTGATCAAAAATCTAGCTAGGTCCGCACAATTGAATATAAAAAAAGGATGTCCTGCCATCATCCATCTACACCCCAAAAGGGTAACCCATATTGGGATGTAATTCTTAATTTGTTTTAGTAATAGGTTTATTCTACAATTAATTTCTTGAAAATAAAAGTCTTATTGTGATTTTCACAGTTACCAGTCTCATTCCATGACAACATGAATTTTATCTAAACAATCTACCTAGTTGATGATAAATCATTTTAAAATGTTCTAAAATACTATTATCCAATTTTACTTTTCAACATATCTTCCCGATTTTATAACCAAATCATAGGTTTTCATCAATTCATTCCATTTCAAATCACTTGTAAATTAAATCCATTTTCTTAAGATCGTGCATCAAATAATTATATCAAAATAGTTTCCAAATAAACCCATCCATTTTCTTTAAACCACCCATAATTTTAATTCAATTAAAACTGGTGGTTTTCTCAATTTTTATCCCCAATTCATATAAAATTTTAAATCATCGTGTTTCCATGTATATAAAAAATTTAGAAACTCATTTTAATTTTATACATCAGTTTATGGATTCAATTGGCGAAAAAAGAATCAAAGGACCACCATCCTTTAAATCAATTACCTTGAAAACAACACATTCAACAGGACTCCCAAAAAATGAATGAAGGAACTAAACATATAAGAACACAAACCTGGCATGTGATACAACTAAAATAAATTTACATCCATACATTATGTGTTGATACATCAAAATCGGGGTTAAATAGAATTTGAGAACATAAGAAACTATAAGAGATGGGATCCACTATCTGAAAGAAGATAATTCGAGATCAATGCCATATTGATTATACAAAAAAGGGTTTCAGATGATCCAAAAATGCTTCTAGATGGCCTTCACAACCAATAAAATAGAGTTGGGGTTCAATTGGGTTTATATAGATCTTTAATAGGGGTCTCAGTATTTTTGAATAAATTTTGAGAACATTAAAAACTCATGTTCATTGTTATCTGGAGGGGGAAAATAGTTAGGGTAAATAGTGTAGTAATTATGCGCCCCTAATATTTTTGTGTCACTGTTTCCACTAGGTGGGAAGATGGTGTAAGAATTAATATGCCAACTATCTTTTCCCACTCTGTATAGGGGTGCACATTTTTCACTAAGTGGTGCAATTGTTTATCAAACCATGTACCCACCATGTAAAACATAAAGGACAACAAAAATATTTCAAAATATAAAAAAACAACCCCAAAACAAGAAATGACATAAAGGATAACATGTTGAGGTAATGAATTAACTAGAATAAGATAATGATATGTTACGCCATTGATATTAAAATATATATATATATATTTTATATAAACCTGAGAGTAGATTTTAATAATCATAATTATATATAATCCATTAATAGTTATATAATATTTTAATACAATATTTTAATTTCATTGTGAGGTATATTAGTTTAAATTTAATACTTTAAAACATGACCTTAGTATACTTATTAGATATGTGACTTGATATAAAATTTATAATGACAACATTTTTTATGACCATGGTTTCAGTGACTATATTTCCATCTTATATATAATGACTTACTAAATAAATCATTCATTATAATATCACTTCGCAAGGCATAGTTCGTATTTCATATTATAATGTTTTTTCAAGGCTTTATTATTACATGTTGATAGTCTTATTTATATATTTTTTGGTTATTGGTCATCCTCTATTTTGAATATGATTCCGAGATTTTTCATGTTATAAATATATTATTCTGTATTATCTATTTTCCTCTATTAATTTAATACGTTTTAATGGATGTATTTAATCAATGGTGAGTAATAATCCATGGTGTGAAATACTTTTTTTATTTTCATTTATTTAATGATTCCTCTTATGTTTAGATAAATTTTTTCTAGATTAATCCATATTTTTTTTGACTTATTCACTAATCAATTTCCATTATATAAAAAAATTGGGAAAATATTTTAAAATTATAAATGTGGGTTTATTAAATAATATCCATATTAATGCCACAAGTGATACAAATTGACAAAATTTCAATTAAAAAAGTGGTTTTATATTCTGATTGTTAAATAAAATAATCCCAATGTGTTTTTAAGTTAATAAATATATAAAAGGGTTTCTCTATAATCATTTGTCAAATTTTCTCTTTTTAGTCAATACCATGATTTTATATGAATATTTTTACAACCAATAAATATTGATAAGTAGATAATCAACAATAATATTAATTTCTCTTATAAACCCCTTGTTTTATATTTTGGGTCTCACCACTTTATATGAATCTTAAAGGTTCCAAACATTGCTAGTGTACATAGATTCCAACTCAAATCCAATATCCACTAAAAATTTTCATTATTCTAAACTCTCAGTGGAATACAATAGGTTAATAGGTATATTATCTATAAAGACAAAAGCATCATAGTATAAAATTTTAAATCTACATTTCTTAGGTTTTATGTTAATCTAACATGACCATCAATGTTTTTTAATAATCTATGTCCGTACTACCATTATATATATATCAGTGAAACCAAATCACATTACATATATAAGATTTTAATATTTCAAAAGATATTATTGGTATGGTTTTAAAAGATATGAAGGGATGTCGGACTATTTTAATGGAATAAGCCTCTATTGATTGGATATTTACTAGCACTATGGAGCATATGGTTGTGGTGTGGTTGGATCAATATAACACCCCAATATTTAGTGAAATATTTTTAAACAAAATAATTTAATATTTTTAATATTTTTCATTTAAAAGAACATAGAGTTTATCTTATGTTACAAGATATATTGAGTCTCTATTTTTTTAAAATAAAAGACTATGGTCACCTTGTGATACAGACAATATATGTTTAGCGTGCACTTCACACAACAGCGAGTTTAAATGAAATTTCAAATACAAATAAAATGTTTTTTTATTTTATAGTCACCAGACAACAGTTGGAGTGGATGTTATGAATAAGATTATTTAAATTATTGAAATATAAGTTTTAGAAATTTTTTTATAATGAATAATTTTGTGAAAAAATATTTATAAATTTAAATATATCTATTTTGAAAATAAAAGAATTAATTTTTGGAAAAAAATATTATTCACATAAACACATTTCATAAAAATAAAATAAATGAATGACTTTTAGTGATTTTTCAAATGAAATTTATATATTATATAGTAAATAAAATGTTTAAAGTTCAGCTTATCAATTGGATATGTATGGAATAAAAATAAATCCAATTTTGCCCTTAAAAATAACATTTTTCTAAAAGGCGGTGTTGTTGCCTTTTTGGTCTTGTTATTTACAAAATATTTTTGAAAAATTTTGAAATTTTATTTGATAAATTAATTTTTTTTATGAAATCAATATTTCAAAATCATTCTACTATTAGTTATATGAATTATGTTTTGAAAAAATTGATTTTATTGGTGTACAGTAAAAAATAATGTATTTTAGTTGAAAAAGTCCTTTTCTTTTAATTTATTTATAAGCATAAAATATCTTTTAAAACAAAATTTATTTTACAATTAGTTAAATGATACATAAATTAATCCAATATAGGAAATTTTAATTAATTTTATACTTAATTTTGATATAAGAACCTTGTATACATTTAAACATTTCTCACTTTATCATCCCACTTTCTCATTGCATCTAGAAGATTAATTTTTAATTATTTTCCCCATTATATGAATTAAATTTTTAAAATTGGGTTCCATATTGAGAATCAGACTAATTTATATTATATAATAAGGTTAAATTAATATTTCACCATAATGGATAGTGAAAAAATTGAAAATTAATTATTATAGTTATTGTAAAAATTGGTTTACCGTTGGGTCAAACTAAGGAAATATGGGTTTAAATTCCAAAAAAAATATACATAATAGATTATTTTAAACAAAATATTTCTACCTTATTCATCGCAATATATAATATAGGATCATTTTAAATATTTTCTTTGTAATGAATATATTAGTTTTGAGACTTTTCAGAAATATCAAATTGGTTTCAATGTAGATTTCTTTCACCTTTCTATATAATACCACCATAGACATTCACTTATTCACACCTATAGTGGCCTATTTATAAACCAAAACATACTAAATTATATGCCTATCATAATTATTTACATTCAAGATCTCTTTTTCCACTTATAATTCCATCAAAATAGTTTTTAAGGGGATATCCAATGGTGGATTCTCTTGATGATGCAAATTTTCATATCAATCACTTTCGTTCAAATTATAATTTTTACAACCTAAATTATATATTAACTCATAAAATATAACAAATCTAGTATCAATTACATTAATATAATATAATTTGTTTATGTTACTATAATTATCTATATTCACTTTCTTCAAATGAATTTTCAAATAATTATTTCTCTAAATGGAAGACTACCACGTCACGAAATAATATCTATTATTTATCCATTAACACCTCTCGTTGTTGGATATAATGATTGAATTATATTTTACATATTATATTTATGATATTACTAAATACATTTAATTAGTATGTCACAAATACCTTCAACACATCTATCGTATAGAAATATGATAACATCACCCATGTGTATAACAGACTACTGGCTTATGAAGTGACTTTATTCATTCGTAGATTACATGGAATGTAATAAAGATGGGTTTACTAAAATTATTTGATTTAAATTACATTCTAATTATTCAATAATTATAATATATGATTTATATTTATTTATTTCAATTCGATATTAAAATGGAAACATCCTTTATGTATATATATCTCATACAATTTCCCTAAATGATGAATTTCAATTATTTAATCTCTAAAATATTTGAATTAATATAAATAAATATATACATAATATATATAACATTTTAATAATTTATAAAAATGTGGTTATTATTAAAATATTATTTAAATATTGGGATCAATGATGAAAATTCAAAACATACACAATAAACAATTGGTTATTGTCACACCTAGACCACGGACGCCCGTGATTTTATTTTATTTTTCTCGAACCCGTGACTCTGGGTAGAGTCAAATTTGAGTCTGAGTTTAAATTTTTGAAGCGTTGATGTTTTCGGTGGGTCTCGGACCAGGGCGCATTCACCGCACTAGTAGTGGTCACCGTGCATCCGGTCTAGCTGGGTGCACGGTCACCGCACCGTGAGTAGCGATTGTGCATTCGGACCTAGTGAGTGCCCGGTTACTTGACTGTTTAGAAAAATAATAATATTAAATGAATAAACTATATTCAAAGGAATTTTATAAAATGTTTAATAATAATAATAATAATAATTTATAATATTGTTATTATTATTGTTGTTATTATTATTTTTATTATTATTATTGTTATTATTGTTATTATTGTTGTTGTTGTTGTTGTTGTTATTATTCTTATTATTATGATTATTATTATTTTGTTATTATTATTATGATTATTATTATTATTATCATTATTCTTGATATTATTAGTATTAATAATGTTAGGTTTTCATTTTTAATTATTTTTATTTATTATTATTTTCCCCCTAGGTTTTCCTTTCTCTTTTTTCCACGAGGCTTTTCCCATTCCCCCCTTTCTATTTCACTGTGCATCATAGTAGGGTCTCCCTTCCTCACCTCCCTGTTCGGATCCACCTTCCACAGCGCCTGCTTCTAGCCTCCACCAGCCCCGTCGTCTGTCCTCCGCCCTACGCAGCAACACGACCCCGCCTCCCTGTCGAGATCCCACCTCCCTGCTTGCCCAAGACCCCACACAACTCGCCTTCACCTCTATCACGTTCCCCTGCATAGCACCTCTCATGCACTCCTCTAATGCCTTCTCCGGCCGGTCTTGCCTAAGCCCTCTTCCAGACATCCTGCTCCTACCTTTGCTACCTCGCCCACATCATGTCCTCCAGCGCGCACCCCCCACTCCAATGGCACTACATGGAAAACGAACAGCATGGGAACACTTCCCTTGTTTGTAGTAGCATGGGGACGCTTCTCCTGGTATATGGCCTATAGAAATCGAGCAGGGCAGTGGGAGAAAATTCTTATCTCACAGATCGACTGTGACAAGTAGTGAATGCCCATAAGAAATGGTCCACAAAAACCCCTATTTGAATCTTCCTTCCCCTGCCTGCTTTTTTTGGTTCAGCTTTTCCCAAGAGGGTGCGCCCTTCCACCCCGATCACGACCCCCCAACCAGCTCTGGCGCCCCATGTCCTGCACAATCCACTTCAGCCAGCCCTCGACTCTGCATCTTGGACTTGCCGCCTATATCAAGTCATGTTCAGGCCTTTCCTCACCCCTCCAGTATATTTCTATTTTTATTTATGGTTTTCTTTTCAAATATATCATCACTATAATACCACAGTTCATTTCGGAACATTTTACTTGGTGTGTAGGGTATGCTTTTAGTCTCCCGAGTGATATTCTTCCTTCCGCCAATGCGCTGTTGTATTCACGAACCTCCGAGGTAGGTGAATTTGCGTATTTTATTTCTGGGGAACTCCTCTAATGTTTTCTCTGTATCTTTTAGTTTTAAAACTTGTTTCGTAGTTTTGTTATGAACATATCTATCTTGCTATAGAGTTTTGAAATTTGTAGAATTGGTTAAAAGTATGTTTTGTGTTCGTTCATGGTCTATATCATCATGTGTCTACGATTATTTTCTTGTTTGTTTGATTAATCTTCTATCTTCTTTAATTTAATTATTTGGTGAAAATTTGGTTTTGTTGGATTTTAGCATGCGTCTGATTTGGTTAGTAGCTTTCCCATATGGTATGGATGCATTTTTTTAGAAGTCTATGTTTTTTAATTGTTTGCATTTGAATAAATAGTGTATTTGATTGTTAATCTGTTCAATTATTGTGATTTTCATTTTGACAGGGTATATTATGTGTCTTTGGTATTGAAGACGTCGTGTGCATTGAGTTGGTAATGGAAAGTGAATACTTTCTAAACTATCATATAAATTTTTATTCATGATTTATTGAGTTTTATAAATGGTGTATGTGCCATTTGTTCATTTGAATTGTTTTGAGTCTGTTTTTATGTTTTTTAGTTGTGTGGTTGTTGAAGCGTATCGGTGAAGAAGAACCGAAATCCTGCGGTCGTTAGCTTTCACGTGTTTGTATGCCTATGCGAGGCATGTCACACTATCGCGTTGTCGTGTTCGAGCTGTGAGTCGAGGAAGGTTCCCATTGCACTTCTTTTTAAAACTTAAGTTATGCTATTTCCTACTGTTTGTGCACACTATCTGTTCAGATTAAATATTTAATTAATTTTAATAAATGTGAGATAATATAAGACAATTAATTTTTCAATGATTATTTGGTTTATAAAGCGCTATTTATTTTATACAGGCAACTTCAAATATTTTCTTGATGAACGGACACCCAGTAGTGAAAGAATGTCAGTACGGATTTTAAACATAATTCACAAAATTTCAATTATAGTTATGGTTTTGATGATAAATGATTTCTTATGAAACATGATTAAGAATTTTGGTACTTTTTAAAGTGGTGATTGTGAAATGTATTTATTGCCTGCTTGGAACTTTATGGAAAACCGTGATAATGTTTTGATAAAAACCCTCCTAGGAAAACACTCCTGCTTTGGTTGAAATTGATTGTTTGGGAGACCGTGTTTAGAGGCTCTGGGGTACTTGAGTAGTTTAAAGGAAAGAGGTTGTCCCATGGAGTGGCTCGGGGTGATGCCTGTTGTGATTGATATATATATATATATATATATATATATATTATTGGATACTTGATTGGGATCGGTTGGCTAACCCCCTTTTCTAAACACATGAAACATGGGAATCTGGTATATTGAGAGAATATTCTAAGAATGATTTCTGCACTGGTAGGTTATGGTACTGACCAGTGGCCCATAGTAGGTGGATATATTGGGGTTATTACAATGGGATTTTCCCTCGGCCTTCCTGAGAAAGGATGGTCGAGAGTATTGGGAATTTTTATTTCATTGTGTGTGACATGTCAACGAGGATGATTTCTCATGTATTGGTGTCTTCTAGTTTATTCTCGATCTCCTAGGTTCATCCATGTCTGTTGGATTTCATTTATATGGTGTGATAAATATGGTTCTTGTATATATTTTCTTTTTATTTCCCTTATTGATTAACTACTGTAGTGTTTTCATATGTAGTGTTTTTTCTAGACAGTGATGTGTGGTTTTAAAGTGGCTTATGAAAAGAATTTTCAAAGAAAGGTGTTTTATACTTTTTGTGAAAATTGAGAATGTAAACATCCCATTCCCTTTGAAAAATGGTAATGTCTCACTAAAATAATGAATTGAGTTTTTTTGAAATGAATATGGGCCATGACTCGTACTTTGTTTTTGAGAAACATGTAGAAAACCTTACTGTTATAAATTGTAGTTCAAACTTGAAATGATGTTTTTTTATTTTAAAGGTTGTGCATATGGAATTGATATCGGGCTAGCCTATTGAGTTTTAATACTCACGCATATAGTTTTTTTATTCTGTTTTTAGAGTTTGTGCAGGCTACAGCTTCAATGCGCTCGCCTTGGGCGATGCTCGACCATTGAGTTGGAGAGTGACCCGTGAGGTCACAAAAAGTTAGTTCAAATGACGTGTTCGATCAATTTTATTTTATTTTGTTCTCATTTAGTCACTTTACCTGGTTTATTTATTCTGCATTTCACTATATTATTTCTATTGCATTATTTATTTATATTGGGAAAAATCATTCCCACTGCCTCTGTTGATGCCCTGGTGCTTGTCGTCTTCCTGGGAGGATCGGGGACACCTCTCGGGCCATGTCGCGGACCGACTCAGGTGAATGGTTCAGGGTCGACCCAGGTTAGTTCGTGGAAAAATGGTATCAGAGGAGATCAGATCTTCTTGGACCCCGCTTTTCAGATCACCCTTTGTTACTTGGGATTTCTGGTAGATGGTGATTTGGACTATCGGGGCTCAGGTGGTAAGTTACGGGTCGGTGCCTGATCACCACCGCTCGTGATGGGACCTGAGTTACTGGGGGTAGTTTGGGATTTGAGTCTTTCTTTTTTGGTTATTTTGGATTGAGTGATGACAATGAGAGCTAATCGGTTCACGTTGTAGCCTCACATGGGGTGGTGACCCATATGGAGTCCAAGTGCCTGGTTTAAGGTCCTCATAGTGTTATGACTTACTTGGGGCATGGCTCACCGCCATGTCCACAGGTTAGGCACATAAACTAGTTCCTCATTCCAATGGTTTATGTCTGGTTGTGTTCATTTTGAACTCAGTTGATGCGAGCATTCCTTAAAAGGGAAATATATTTTGAAATTTAAAAGTGTTTCTTTTATTTTTTTTTGAAATTGGTGAATGGGGTTTTTAAAGGGCAAGTGTTTCGGTTTGAAAACATTTGGTATGTGTTTGAGATGGGTAAAGAAAAGAAGTGCTTCAACATTGTAACCCCTTATGAAGGGTCACATGTGCACGGGTAGGTACGAAGAGTGCACGGGTGCACTTTTTCACAGATGATGTGAGTGAGATTGAGTGAACGCACATGTGATGGTTCATAAGGTTCCATACTTGGGTTTTAAAATTTTAAAGAAATTATGGTTTTGGAAATGTGATTTATGCATCTGTTTGTATATTTTTTTTCTTATGGTCATGTTTCCTTTGGATTGTGTTGTTGCTTTGATTGAGTTTTGGCTGGATGCTAGTTTTGATGTTCTTTTCGTGTGGTTATGAGTCTGTCGCCCAGGAAGCCTCTAAAAGTTGTTAATGAGTTATGCCCAGTTCTCTATTATTTTGTTTTTATCTTGCTTATCGAGGTAATCGAGGTCTGTTAGAGTAAGTATTGTAGTTTAGAAAGATATCATGTCTTTGGGATGTTGGGAACTCCTGTGGTAGTTAATGTTTGTACCGTCCTAGAGTTTGTTGAGTGTTCAGTTCAGGACTAGTAATGATGAAATTTCTCATCGCCATTGGAGTTTTCAAAAGGTTTCAGGTTTTAAACATCTTTTTAAATGAGATAAAGATATATTCATCACAAAATGTGTTTAATGATCAACCAATATAATTTTCCATCTAAAGATGACATCTGTTGATGTTACATATACCTTACTAGGGATATGAATCAAGGGTTCCATTATTATTATTTATCTTAATGGTTTATTATGAAAATATGTTAATGAAAACTATTTTAATTTCATAGGTTATACCATGAAATAAAACTTATAAAACCTAATTCATTTCATGGTTTATTCTTCAATGAGATGATGAGATGATTATGAATGTTTTCCCTATTACATAGGCAATGATATGATGAAATGTTTTTGAAACCCATTTCATTTAATAGGTTATGATATAATGAATGGTTTAAAATTTGTGAAAAACATATATATAATTTTCATTATGTGATGGGTGGGATATATTTATTTCTCCCTCAGTTGAATTGGGTTATGATAAATATTCTATGAGCTCAAAGGCTACACAAGTGGTCTGCCCAAGACAGAAAAAGAAGGTACATGTATGGCTAATTAAGTCCTAAAATGGATGGTACATAGTTGGTCAGCCCAATCCTAACATGTTATGAATTTATTAGTGGTTATCCATGAGGTAAATTTTAATTTTATTATTTGTGTGTAAAAAATCTATGTTTCTCCTGATGTAATGCTACAATGGATCATGTTATATAATCTACTTATTAATCATGTCTTATGAACGAAAAATATTTATGACATGAACAATGATTCTAATCTTTGATAAGTAGGGTATGGTTATCATACATTATGATCATATTCTCATACACATATGTTCATTATATTAATACATATCAGTATTTTTACCCATTTTGGGCATCTAAACTCAACCACTCTTATCTTTCCTCTCACCATGTTTTAAATAATGGTTTATGTAGGGTTTGGTTGTGAAGAGTACTAAAGGGAAATATATTTTTTGGAGAAATTGCTGATGTTTCACCAAATTACCTATATTTTGTAACATATTCCCAAAGGCACTAAAATATTACATTCCTTAGGCATGAGTTTTTGTAGTGTATTGAATAATCATATAAATATTTGTAATATCCATGCATGAAAATTTGGGGTCACAATATTTGGTATCATAGGAATGTTTTAGTAAACCCTTTAGAACATGCGTGTGATTATATTAGTGACATCCTTATGTATATTTTAAAGTATATTTAATGGGATTACCCTTTGGATAAATATAATTTTGATTCAAATATAATAAAAGTCTTTGACTTTTTTCTAAAGGATAGAGTGAATGGTTTTATAGAAATTTCATCCCTTCATGGATAAAATACTTGGATGTGGAACTCAGATTGATGTGCAGTGGGGGTAATATTTATAAATATGATCATAAAGGGATACTTGATCATCACCTGGTGTATTAAAATGTCACTTTCTGCAATCCAATATTTACAATCCCACGGGATATTCTTCAGAAACTCATAATCTTTTTTCAAACCATCATGTAGTATTTAAATATATGATAATGATTAATGGAATCAAATATACATAATGTTTCATAAATAAAAATTACGGTGTCATGATTTATAAAATAAAGAATTTATTTTCATGAAAATTTGGTTTCCCACACTATTATTTTTTATTTTAGTCAATTTCATGTACTGAAGGTACTAGATTAACGTTAATTATTACAGAAACATTGTTGATGAACAAACAATGGGTATGCTTGTAGGTTTAAATGATGTTGAGATTATAGTTAATTAGTTATCATGACATATTATTTACAATGAAATATATAAAAAACTCTCAGACTCACCAATAAAGATAATTATATAGTTTGATGAGTTCTTCAATAGCAGAGACCATAGAGGAAATAAGGTTCAATTTCCTACATTTCGATAATGTGGAATGAATAGTTAAATGGAATTTCCTAATGTATCCTGATGATTTTTTAATTGTGGGAAATATGGAAATAAATAAATTAGCTACAAAGGAAAAATATTGATTTCAGTTAAGGAAATGGATGGTAATACTGGTCTCACTAAGGTATTATCAATTGATGAATGATTAAACTGTTTAATGCATAGGAATTACAATAATTAATGTTATAGGGGTAAATATCATGATGAGAATTAACTAGTTTGTATGGGGAATGGTCATATTACTTATGATATATAGAATGCATATAATATATTAATGGATGGAAGTTATAATGAATAAGTATATGTAGCCTTATTACTTGTTTGAGAATGAATTGGTATTATTAAATTATTTTTTATTGGAATTCAATGACTATGTTAAATGAATCATGAAATATACAAGGATTCTTAGTTATAATTTTTAAATAAGTATTTAAAAGAATTTATTAAATTGTACTAATGGACTACCAATGTAATTTAATGGAAATATGATATTTTGATTAAATGAACATTACCCATAATATGTTCATGAAGTAAAAATAATTTTGGTGCATTTGTATAAATATATTATTAGTATAGATAATGTAAATTGGGTAGTTTTTATGACCTCAATATCCATAAATGGTTTTTTTGAAAATGTGTTATTTTTCATCAATGGTGGAGTTTTGAAAAAATTGGAATTAAGGAATATCACCAAAAATCCTTGTTTTATTTAATTAATAATCAATCATGTGTGATTTTATTATGTTTTCATGGTAATTCTAGGTATTAACATGATTAGAGATCATATATGGGAAACTTTATTCACATTTTTGTATGGAAAAATTAAGAGCTAATTCATGTTGTTTTGGGGACTACTGATATATTATATATAAATATTATTGAACTTCATTCTAAATATTTATATTTTAATCCTTTGTAAGGGTCAAATGGAAAACCATTTATGAAATGGTTTGTGTTGAATGTTGGATGAGATATTAAGATATTACCTCAATATATAAATATTTATCAATATTTGATCACCAATGAAGCCCTTTTAAGATATAAGTAATGAATAATCATTATACAATGGTTCTTATTTAGCACTTCATACTTGAAAATTTTATATCTAAGTGTAGGAGATGAATTTGAAATTGATCAAGACACTGAAAAGGATGAGATTACTACTATAAAATAAAAAGATATTATGTATGTAAATTTTAATTTGTTCTCAGACCACATGGAAATTAAATTACCCCAAATTGAGACAAGTGTCTTGAAACAAAAATGACATCCTGGTACCTTTATATCCAATGAATGAAAAGATAAAATAAACCATAAAAATCATTTATTTGTCTCTAAAATTATATCGATCAGTTACTTTCATATAATTAATGATCTATATCACTGACTATAATTATTATAAATTTCGTCCATGTCCAAATTAGTACATCCCACCTATGTCCTTCCATGGGAAAACATATTTATGTGTTACATTAGGTTACTATTATGTTTCTAACATTCCCTATTAAAGAGAGATCTTTTTTCCATTTTTATGATGTATGTCTCTTTTATGGATGATTAAAATTTCAACCCATTGATGACTAAGATGAATTCAAAGTGGGAAATCAATTTTTAGGGGGTAGAATGTGACCCACTATGATTTTTTAAAAAAATTAATTAATTTAATTTTTCGATATTTTACATTACACACCACAATGATTTTGTCGTGCAATTAATGTAACACATATTTTAACTTGTGTTTCAAGAAATACTGTTTTTTATTTATATACAATATATTTTTTTTCTTGAATTACATAAAACGCTGAGTTTAAAAAAAAACTGACATACTATTAAAATATTATTAGTTAAGATGATAGTTAGAAAATATCCCTTATAATTGTGGGAATTAATAGTATTAACATGATAATGAAATGATACAATTTAAACATTTATCTATAATGATTTCTTTGGTATAAAATTTTGTGTAAATGAATATAAATATCCTTTGAACATAAACAAATCAATTTTTAAAAAACTGATTGTATGCACATAAGCACATTTGACTGTAATAAATTAAATGAATTACTTTTAGTTAATTATTTTATTGAAATTATTATATTATATAATAAATAAAATTTTTATCTTTCAAATTTTATGTTTTCTAGAAAATTTATTATAATTAATACATTTTTATTCTTCAAAACTAGATTTTTCTAAAAAATGATTTTCTCATTTTTTTCAAAATTTTACTAAAAATACTTTCTAATAATTTAGTAATTTTATTTGAAAAATGAAATTTTCTTTTGAAGTCATAATTTCAGTATTATCATGTGAATAATTTTTTTAGGTTTTTCTAAAATGATTTAATTTTTGGTGAATAATTAGAAATTTTGAATTTTAATTGAAAATTTCAAAAAAAAATTATGTTAATTAAAAATTAAAATTATATATAAGATTAGTTTTAATGTAAAATTAGTTCAATTATGCACACATTAATCTAATTTATTTAATTTAGAAAACGATTATATTCAATATATATATAAAAATTTTTAAAAACTTTTTACATTTGTTTAATTAAAAAAGTGTTCTTTAGTCGCATCTATTGTATAATTTTTAAAATAAAAATTTCCACTAATATGAAGATAATTTTTAAATATTTATCTAATATTTGGAATGAAAAATATTTATATTATCTAATATTTTAAATTTAATTTAAAAAAAATATCATGAAAACAAATAAAACTAATTAACGCAATTATGGTAAAAATGGGCTTTCCATGTGATTAAACACAAAAGATGAGAATTAAAACTATATAAATGTACGCATATCACATATTTTGGATATATTTCAACCTTATCCTTCTTAAGTTAGATTCTGGGGTCATTTGGAATATTTTTTCATGGGAATGACATTATTATTTTGGTTTTTTTTGGGAAATTTCTTGGGGGTTTCCAAGTGGATTCATTTCCCCCACATATAGAAGGCTACCACCACCATTCAATTATTAGAACCTATCAAGAAAATTTTTTCCACAAAAACATGAAATCATATCACTCCAACATCCATATTTATATTCTACATCATCTTGTTCTAACAGAATATCATCCCTATTATCTTTAAAAGGAGATCGAATTGAGGTTTCTCTAAGAAAGGTTATTTATCTTAATAAACTATTTCATTTTCTCTCTCCATTTTCCAATTTCAATTATATATTAAAACATAATATATAATTATACAATAAAATAATATATAATTATATTTTTTATGTTGATTTAATAATATATATCCATCCCCACATCCATAATATAGGTTTTGGAATCATCGTTCTTGTTTACGATAAACTACCCCCTTGAAAACTAATTTTATTAATTTCTCAATTAACACCATAAAATTTAGACATAATTATGGATTTATTATTTATATATTATATTTATGATATTTTAATTCATTTTTATAATTATTATTTCACACATGAATTCTTGTTTTCCATCCTAGGTGATAGGATAACATCTCTCGTGTATACGGTAGGCTAATACCACATGAAGTGATGTGATTCATTTACACTATATATCAAAGGTAAAAAGGATGGTTTTATATAAAATATGTGATATATTAAATTAAATTTAACATAGAATTATAATAAATTATTTAACTATATTTATTTCAATTAATCATGAATATAGAAGCATCGTTCATGCATTTGTTAGAAATACATTTTCTTTGAACAGTTCATTTCATTTTTATTATCTAAATATATTATAGTCCTCTATAAATAAATATATAATGAAAATATATTATATATTAATCATATTTAATATAATATTTATTATAAAACAATGATTTATGTAAGATGTCCAAAATGGGAAGTCAATACATACATGAATAAACCCGAGTTATTTCAGGAAATGTAACATTAATGTGGAATTTTTAAATAAAAGAGAATAAAAAGTCATAGTAAAATAATATATAGTATTATATATATATATATATATATATTTTTGAAATATTTTTAAAAAAATTATATTTATTGTACTTGTGTTTTTCATGTGTATAATGGAAGACAATACTTATGTTAATGGATGCATATCCCACCATTATATTCTATGATACACATACCGTATTCCCCTGATATTTATTTGATGTTGTGAATTTACTAACCATTGAATTATTTTGTTATTCTTATCCTAATAATTATTTGGATTTATCCATACATATTTTAATTACACTTTAATGGTGTTTGTGGTTCAAAAGTTAACAATTTTTTCTAGGATTTCTCGTCCCTCTTTTATTTCTTCGTTATAAATGAAAATTCATCCTACATTTCATTTGTGTGACGTATATACTACTTCTCTGAAATTTTATAACATTAATACAATTATATTCATTAAAATTATTGTTTCATTTGATGTTATTCATTATTATGGACTATGATTTAAAATATTTTTAATGAGGAAAAATATTTCTTTCTAGATTTTACTTCATTGAGACAATTGGTTATGTTATGCATATATATAAATATATATATTCTTTTACATTGTCTATATACTGAACCATATACATTTAATATCCTTAATTTTTTTTATCATCATGAAATCTAATGTTAAATTTATTTATATTCTACAATGGGGATTACGTTCTCGGGATACCATGGTAAATATATTACATTATAATATAATCATTTATCATGAATAATTGTGAATTTTGTTTCAAGTAGTAGCATCATTTTTTACACACATTGGTATATATAATTATTGATAAAATGTTATTAATATAACCTAACTTTATTTATCTCTTCAGTTGGTAAATTTTTTTCATCCAAAAACATGATTTCTAAAAAATATAAACTATCTTATTATTATACTATGATATTTAAAAATTATTATTTTCCCATGTCTTCATTTTTATAAAATATTTAAATAATATTTCACAAATTTTTGAATGAAAATATTATATGGGTTTTGAAAATTTGTTAAGGGACTGTTTTTATCATGTACGACACAAACCAAACATCCCTTAACTATGATGATTATTTTCATTATTGGTTACATTATAAGTTTTAGATGATATTTTAAATAGAAAATAATTTCAAAATATTTTATGCTTTAATTTTTTTTTAAAATAGAATATTATTTTTTATTCAACAAATGTTTTAATTGATCAATAATAATATTTTTGTAATCAAATTTTAAATCCATTAATTCTATATATGATATACAGGGGATACAAACCAAAGATAACATTATTATAAATTTTATGAATATTTTATTATGAATATATATTCCTGAAACCAATTACTCATTCATGTGTCATATAAATATATAACTATTATAAAACTAGATTCATTTCATGGGTTATGATAGGATGAGATGATGAAATGATTAATAAACCTATCCATTTTCTATAGTATAGGATATGATGAAATGTTAATGAAACTTATTACATTTTATGTAATGATATGTTGAGTATTAATTATCTTCAGGAACACATATATGTTAATTTATTATTTGATTATTGGGACCTAGATCACCCTCTAATGAATTAGGTAATGATAACTGTTCGATCAGTTCATAGGGTACACTGGTGGTCATCCCTATCCTGAAAATGAGGGTTATGGGATGTTATCCAAAAAGGAAAATAGATGGTACACTGGTGGTCCAATCAAGACCAAAAAATAAGGTTTATAGGTGGTCATATAAAGCCCAAAGAAGGTGCATCAGTGGTTATCCGAACCCCAATATGTTAATAATTCTTGGTGTGTAACCTTGATATAATATTTTTTCGGCTTATGTTTATACCAAAAATCTATATCCCATAACTATGTTATTATATCACGGATAATGTTATTTTATTTCCTTTTGTTTAATTCCTTATAAACTTATAAAAATTACTCCATGACTTAAGACTCAAATATTTGATATGAAGGGTACGGTTATTAAATGTTATACTCATTTCCCTTACACTTATGTTATTGTTATTCTTGAATATCTCTCTTGATTACCCATACATATTATATGTGCGAATTCTTTATTATGTATCGTATCCACCTGAAATAAATAAATTTTTTTGTATGGTTTATTTGTAACGAGTATTTAAGAAGAATATCTTTGTGGGAGACATTGAAAATGTTTCACCAAATCAATACAATTTTGTTCCATGTCTCTAAATGTTCTAACATATTACTTTTCATTGGTTTGTGTTTGTGTAATGTATTTATAATTAATATTATAAGATATTATATCTATGCATCAAATTCCTGTTTTTATTTAGGAATAGTTGAATATAAACTGATTTTAATGTATATGGTTATTATGGATAAAAATTCAAGGGAATTGGCTTTGTCATGGGGGAATGAAAGTGGAATTTGACCATTTCATCCACATTTTGGATCATTGAACCATGGTGTGGTTCTTTTTGTTAGTGTAATTATAAGGGATTAATGGTTTTGGTGTGGTGATTTATATTTCCACATAGTCCTCTCCCATGGTTAATGGGTTCTTTACATTGACTATGATATCGGGTTCAGATTCACTTATGACCTAGAAGCACAACATCATTGATAGATCCATTTCACAATAGTAATTTTATTTTTTGGAACCATTTTGGACTATCCCAATACAGTACACAATAATGTATATTTTTTCATATCGTCTAAAAACTAACTTTATCCTCAAACTCAACCCTCGCTTATAAATTTCTATCATATTTTTGAGAAATCTAGGGCTTCATCAAGGAATATCTTGTCCTATACTCTATTGGTTTTTTCCTATATGGTAAAGGTTTAAATCATTAAAATTATAGTTATTTTATTCCCAATTATTCATAGATCGGAACACTTAAAATTTAATATATTGAATATATAAGACTATGTCATTATCCCTATACGATATCTTGATGTTTTATCTCTTTTGTGACTAATTTAGTTTAACTCTAAATTTTTTATGGTGATGGCTTGATCATGTTATTGTATTGGTGTGTTTGTGTATTGGAACATGAGGAATCATGATTTTCACATCAATGAGCATGTGGGAGGAAGTTCTTTAACATTAAAATCCCATGTATAATCATGTTTCCATTTTTCCATATTGGGATTACATATATGGTTGTGCATGATTAATTGTGCATTCTAATTGGTGTTTCTATAGTCTAGGAGACCCATATACAATGCATAATTATATGAGTGTTTCTAGAACATCCTGTTATCAGGATTGATAATTATAACATATTTTTATATTCCAGTTCTTCAATATATTGATGTATTGGTTTGATTTTACTTATTATTCATTTCACTTTTATGGGAATTTAACATGCCGTTGAGGTTTCTATAAAGCACTCATAATAGGTGAACCATCGAGATATGGATACCCTTTAGAGGATTAGTGTTCCTGAAATGATAAAATAATGATAATGGAACTACACATTGGGTATGGGAGTGAATTCCTCATGCTTTTACACATGATGGTTACATTTTTTGTTGATTTTTTTAGGATTTTATGTAACATGTCCCCAATTGATGCTGTGGAAAGACAAGAAACATGATACCTTATGGATTTATAGTATCATGTTTATTAGAATTGTGGAATTTTCTAGATCGCTTCTAACATATTATGTATATACATTTTTCATTGATACAAAACATCTATGTCGGAGGTTCATGGAGTCTTTTTTAGCACCAAGATCATCAATGTATGGTTTTTTATTTGTGACATCACTTTTTTTTATGATAATGTAATATAACTTTTATACTTGATCACACTTGTTAAGGAAACATTGGTGGTGTCTTAGAAGGTTTAATTACTTACACCTTGCACATTCATGTTGATTAATGCGAAGACATATTGTATATATGTTGATGTATGGACAAGGGGCTCATGGTAGTCAGTTTTTTTGTGCTTCATGGACCTCGTTCAATGAATTGAAAATACTCTAAAGGATTTATACAAGCTTCAGTTTATAAATCCTCTTCAACATTTTTTATTGTATTTCTCCAAATAAGGCCAATTTTATTTATCTTCAAGACATTTGTCCCATTCATTATTACATTTTATATTTAATCCTATTCAGGATATTTACATTATTACATTTATGTTTATTAATGGCTATTTTTGTATGATCATAATACTGAGGTTATAGTGATGTTTCATCACATTTCATTTAATACATTATTTCATGGATCATATTGGAAATTTATAGTCTAAAACTACATATACTACTAGGACACAATTAAGTGGATGTGTGGGGTCATTCCCCCAAGGATCACATGAATTAAAGAAACCATTTGAAAAAAACGTTTTGAAAGGATTCCCCATGTAAAATAATCAGATTTTGTTTTCCAATAAGTATATAGATTATATTTAATTAAATTAATAATTAAGGGAAATGGTCATTTTCAGGCCTTAAGAATGAAAATAATCATTAATATTTTTTTAATGGTCTAATAATATAGAGTGAAAAGTAGTGATAGGGTCTCCAATTTTTCTCGTAAAACAATTTGGATATATCTATATAGGAAATATCCTATGTTTGAATACACAAATCAACCGAGATATATTATTCATATATTCTATTTATAAAGAATTATAGTAAAATGTTTATAGCCTTTATAACTCCAACAACAGTAGGTTCATGAAATTGCGCATCCTAAGGACAAGCATTTCTAGGATATTTTGTTTAATAATTATTCTTATACAAATTAATAGAGGTTGGGTTACCGAGGTTCAATTTATGAATTCTTTAGGATCAAAAACACCACTTCATTACACCGATAACCCAACGATAATTAGTTTCATATGATGTTATTGATCACAATAAATTAATATATGTCATGTTAATCATAATCATGAAATTGAAAAATATTTGAAATCCACAATTAATAAATATCTAGAATCAGGGTAAAAAGATTAAATATCTATGTAAATATAATAAATAATTACTCATAATTATTAAACCATAAATGAAGAACAAGAAATGATGACAGAAAGTGAACATAATCAAGAGAGAGTTTTGAAACAAAAGTACAATTTTTATTGATGAATAAAATTTGCATAATGGTTAACAACATATAAGGGTTAAATAATAAAATTAAAGGAATGAATTAAAAAAATTCCAATAGAAACAAATGAAAATGGAGAATAAACTGCATAGAATATATTGGTATCTAAACTCATCATGTATTGTATAACAATGAAAATATAAATATTTTTAATGATACACAACGTGTAAATAAATCATTTAATTTATTTTCTTTAAGTGCACATACGTCTCAAATTATTTAGGATGTGTATGGTTTATATGTCATGTACTCCTGAACCATATTTTCCTCAGAATATATTGAATCACATGGGATATTGGGATTAATATTTCACTGTATGTGAGCAATGAATATATCACATCCTATCTACTCTTCAAGTCATATATGTGATTCACCATCATCAAGATTCTTATTTTGAAATCCTCATGATGTGTAATTTATGTACAAAATATGTACTATGTTCAAGTAATATAATGTATTCATGTGTCAGTATGTTGATCAATTGGAATGTTGTGAATGGGGACAACACATTGTATGTGTTGTACATGACATGTAAAGCATTTTACTCCACCATCAACGTAACTTCCTTTGAGTCCAATATTCCAAATTCATACTAACACATACCAAAACCATATATATTATTTAATAGACCATGATTAAAACATAAAAAATGCATCCAAAATGTATATATATTTTCATATTATCAAATTCCACTAAAATGAACAATTTCATATCCACAATAAAAAAATAATCTCAATAATGATTTCAAAAGAAAAAAAATTTACAAAAGGAAACATGCATTACTACTAGTAATCCCTCATATTTCATTTATTTATCTAGATTCAATATTCATTTATCTACAATTTCAGAACATTTCCTGGAATATTATACCCATTGGTAAATTTTATTAACAATAATATTTCTATCATCACTCCATGTAAAATGTAATTGGAGTTATTATCATAAACTAAATTCATGTTCCTACACATATTTTTTCATTCGTTATGTCATTTTCATATCATAATAAAAAAGTAATGTCATTCATGAGGGCTTAAGTAATAAGAATCACGATCCTCAAAGGTAAAGGTAATTTGAGTTCAAAATAATAACAAAAGTCAAATAGAGGGTATGATTTAATGTAAAATTCTTGGAAATCATCAATAGTTCATAGAAGTGACACCACATAATTTTTTTGGCTATAATAAAATAGCTCAATGTGGGTCAATAGTTGTATCAAGTACATATAATGAATGAATCTTTTTTCCATTTTTATTCTTATTTTTTTTTTAAAATAATATATAGGATTTGTCCCAAACCCATCTCATAACCACAGATGATCCATCATAAGATTCACAGTTCTATTAATGTTGATTATTTAGATTCATAAAACAGAACCTAATATATGAATAATTTTTTTTATTTCTATATTTTATTTTTACAAAGTTACAAGGGAAGAGAATAAAATTAAAAAAGTAATCATCGATCACGTTATATCAATATATTGAAATTGAATCAATAATTATCATATATTCTAACATCCCATATACATCCATAGTTAAATTACCCCAACAATTTCATAGTGGATAATCATGTATCATACCTCAAAAAGTCAAGAAATGGATAATAATCTTGAAATGCATCCCCAAAAACAAGTTTATACATGGATTGTGTAGGATAAATATGAAATAATTTATATAGGTGTATCAAGAAAACAGGTCTCAAAATGATATTCCTAATCATTTTCAATTTTTATTTTCCCAGTAATAGCCACAAAAATCTCTCAATGCATGTTTTTATTTGGTTACATGTGCCAAGTATCTCTCGAGAAATTTGATTAGATAATAATATGATCATTTATATATTGAATCCTTTAAGTAATGGTAGTATGAATAAATTACTACATATTACATAGTGTATTAAATCATGTAATAATTTATTCATATAAAATTTTATGAATCATGAATCAATATTAAATTATTGAACTCTTCAATAATGGTAAAAATCCACCACATGAGTAAAAAATGGATTTCAAAAATATCTAAAATAACGTTGTATTTTATTTTAATAGGTTTTTTAGATTTCATGTATAAATAATACATTCAACGAAAAATGTCACCTACATAAGTGAAAATGTGAAATAATATATTTTTATCAGTAGTTATTCTCAAGAAAGGCTCCCCAAACATAAAATGATTCAATTTTTACATTGTTCTTGAAATCATCGTGGTGGATACCTCAAAAGAGGCATAAAAAATAAAATGGAAATATGAAATTGAAATTAAGGAATCAAGATATCTCTATAGTTAATGTTATTCCATTCGAAAACTTGTTGGATTGTGAATTGAAATGGGGATACCTAATGAAATGGTTAAAGAAAATAATTCCTTCAATGGATAAAACATTATTTGACATGGATAAAAATATATTCAATTTTAAAAATGGAATGTGACCTCATTTTTTCATAAGGAAAAATAGCGTACATAAATTTAGTGAAGGATTATAGTGATGTTTAAGATAAAATGAAAACATAAATTCTAATTGATTTAAAAAATAGATATCCAAATCACATAAAAGAATATAAAAGAACAAAAGGAAAATATGTTTTCTTCCCATAATGTTATAACAATGTCTTCATAAATTAGCCTCATTTACCTTTAAGATAATTTTAGAGTGATGAATAACCCTTCGTGAAATTTCTCTAGGTTAATATTTAACCATTTCCCATTAATCATGAATAGTGTTTCACTAACTTTAAGAATCTCAAAAATTCCATAAGGGGGATCATTAATGACTTTGTGTGGACCCATCCTTTGAGATTTCTGCATTCTTTGGAATAATTTTATTTTGGAATTGAATAACAATGCATTATCATGCAGTATAATGATTTGATGCATCATTAATTGATCATTACACTTCTTTATATTTTCATTTTAAATTCAATAATTCAAATAAGAATCTCTAATAATTATTTCTCACAAATATATTTGTATCATTATATATTCTCAATATTTTTTAGCATCTACATTCTATTTTTTCATTGCTTAATAATATCGGTGCACTAATTCCCCATTTAGATGGAATGGTTTCCCATATTGCAGTCGGAACAATGTACTGTCGATGTGAATTTTGTAGGGTTTTTTATAATCATAATGTTTATCATCATGTTTGATACTCATATCCTTTCTACAGGTGTTCATTATCATTTTAAAGATTTATTTAATTTTATTATTTGACACCATGACCTTCCATCTTGTTTTAATGTTTTAGTGAGTATCAGTGTTGTAGTAAATTATGTACGTTTTAGGTACGCATTTCACAGTCTTATTGGCAATGTAAGTTCCATGATCACTAATGAGTAATCAGGGAAATCTAAATCTGGAAAATATATATTTTCATAAATAGATCAATAGAACTTGTTTAGGTTATTATTAGTGGATTTGGATTCCACTCATTTTGATACATAGGCAATTCCAACTAAGATATAAAACATTTCATGATAATTAGTCTATGGTACCCCGACATCAATCCTCAATCATTGACTGGTTAAATTATCTAGGTTTGGATTTTGTGAATATCAGTTCTTTTTAGCATTGTTCTTATTATTTGGAAATGATAACAATTTTTTCAAATATTACTTGTATCTTGATTATGCATGGGATATAATATCAGTATTTAATAAATTATATATATGGTATGTTTTGGTTCATAACTCCATCTTACTGGTGAAGTATTATACATCTTTATTAATCATTGTATTCCTTCTATTGCAATTCATCTCCACATTAATCCATCAACACAATGATTGAAAATTAGAAACTCATCTTAGTAGTAATGTGAAAAATTTTCTAAAAAACCTTCTACATATAGGTAACTACTGGGTAGAGTGATCCCATGGTACGATAATATTAAATATAAAAAAAACACAGTTGATATTCAATATTTATTATGAATAGGGTTTCATCAGTGAAGTTAACCTTGATGTGAAAATTATCATCACCACTGATGTTTGGAAGTGGAGGTTTTGATTAATGATTAGTAATAAAGTTATTAGTTCTTTTCATGTTCATGATTGCAATTTCAATCTCTCCAAATAATAGGATACATTTTATAAGACACCGATTTTAATCCTTTTTATTCAGTACATATTTAAGTGATGCATGATCGAGGAAAACCACTCATGTAGACATTACAATGTATGAGTGAAGATTTTTAAACATTTATACAAATGAAATAAGTTTATTTTTCAATATTTTTATAACTTACCTGAGCTTCATTCTATGTGTGATTTTCATAGTAATTGCGAAAAATATATTTTTGACTCGCTATCCGATGATTGAACCAACATTGATTTCACTAGCGTCACACAATAACTTGATGTCATTATCCCAATCTGGAGAAATTATGTCAGGAGTAACACTTGGTCTATACATTATATAATAGAATGTTCCTCGACACTCTTTTGAATTTGAAAATATTGTATTTTAAAAATAAGTATTCCAATAGGAAAGTTACTTCATTATCGTCTTTATTGGAGTGTTTGTAGAATCCTATATGTCTAAACAACTTCTTATCCCATTCCCTATTGTAGGATCATGTATGCCTTTTTTAACTATGATTTTCACTATTTCAACATCTATGGCCAGTTATGAGATATTATGTTCGAGATCTATGCATCCTCAGATCATGATGTGATTTTTCACCCTATTTAAATAAGGGAATATTTATTCATAACATATGCAAGACTAAATAAAAAATAATCAAACACACTAATATTGTTCTTCCATATACTAATAATTCATCTATGAAGATCCCCATATTTTCCTCTTCCATATCATGTTATATATATTTCATATACCATTAGAATTTTGTTTTCTGTGTTACACATACCAAATGACATACATCGATAAAACATGGTTTCAAATGGATATGTGAATGTAGTTTTGGGGTAGTTGTCTGGATCAAACACAATTTAATTGTGCACTGAATATCCATCCAAAAAACAATTGAATTTTTTCCCTGATAGTCTTCCAAGAATTTTATATATAATGGGTAGTGTCAAATGATCTTTTCTAGTTGTCATATTAATGTTCATATAATTGATTCATACTCTCAATCCAGTGATCTTTTTAATATATATTTGTTCATATTTTTCAATTTTCAAAATTGTTTGGATTCCATTATTAGGATAGAATTATAAAATACTCAACCATTCACATTATAATACTTAACTTATCATTACATGAAAAAGATGTTTCATCACATATTTATTAACCACCACTTTCATTGGTGGGGTGAGTCACCACTGGGGTTGGAATTCATCTTTAGAACCTTCTTATGAGAATATTTAGGGGAATAGATTGTGAGTATGATCCCCATGAGTTAATCCACTCAAAAAGAAAATATGTTTTTGTACCATTTTAGGAATTCAATCATATATTCCTCTTGTTTTTGGGTCTACTCTGAATTAATTTTGACTAGAAATTTTTACATAATATTTATGAGTGAGTACTTATGTTTTCACAACAGATGGTTTTGTTCCCATTTTTCTCTTAATGTATAAGGGTTTGAATGGTGATGTAGTGACCCATATCAATGTTTCAAATTATTTTTCATTCCCATGATCACTACCTCCATCTTTATCAGGGAGAAGGATCTACATATCATCTTCAATGGTCATAAACTCTTGTGTCTCATTAGATAGAAAGATAGATTAATAATCAAATTGATCATCACCTTGCTGTGTAGCATATGTAAAAAATGGTCATCCTATAATGGTCTCCCATGATTTACATTTATTAGTACCATCCCATTTGTTATAAATGGTAATCCCATAATAATTGTAACATCCCCTTCTTTTTATATGGATTAAATAAGTAAATCTATTGGAATGATAATGTTTCCTATTAAAGGTTTGATATCCTTGAGAAGTATTTGCAGATAAATAGATGATCTATAATACAATTGAAGTCCCCCTCTTATTGGGTTTATTTCTTCATGCCCTGCCTTTGGATATATGTTCTTCATAATATGATTTATTCTCAGTCAATGGTCACATAATCCACTTCTGATGTTATATTCCATAATAGTGCTTGGATTTGAAATGAAAAGAAGGTATCTAATATTTGGGGTATCAATTATTTAATAAAATTAATGAATTATTAATTTAAATTAATAATACAGATTTCTTCAATATTTATTTTTATCGAAATATATTCTTTGAAGAATTTGGATTATGCATTCGTCTACACGATGGCCTCAATAATAGGGATGGTGCTGTGTAATTGTATTACCATTACTTGTAACATATTATTTTGTAGTATGATCATTCCATTACCCATCCCTTCATGGAATCAAATAAGGGGGTTCTATGATGGTGATCCAACATAAAATTCTTCCATATTGGGATACTCTATTGTAGGATCATTTCATTTGTTTCGGATTCCATATTTCATTCTCGACCGTTTTCTATTCCCTTATAATTGTTGTCCTTAATATTAAATTCCACGTGTTGCTTAGGATCCTGAGGATTATTTCCCTCGCCATTTCATGTTTTATAAAATCCCCAAACATTCCCACTCAAAATAATTCATCCCTTTCTTCATTTCATCTATTCATCTCAGTGTTACTAGGCAATGTATATAATAGTCAGTCTGATAATGTATTTTAGATTTTCAGAATTTGATTCTTACGTTTGTGAAAGGAATCTCTTTTATTTTTAACATCCATATCTTGATTTTTTTACTCTAATATACTTTTAGATTAAATTAGAGATTAGTATTTTAAAATTAGACAATATTAGTCTCCCTTGATATGGGGCTCACTATGGATCATGTTGGGAATTATATTAGGCTATAGGGTGAAGGGATACAAGGGTATTTTTTGTTTTGGTATAGGTGATGGAACATTATTTGGAAACCCACGTGGTCCATGATTTCTAATTGGAATATATATCCACACATTTCATGATAATAAAAATTATTATTTAAGTTACAGTGATACTGAGCTAGTCTCTCCTGATAGATTTTCTATTGAGATTTTTGGGGTTGTTGAAATGGTTTGTTTTATTATTTTAATTAACATAAACATAATATTATAACTGGGATAACATTATACCTTACATTAAATTTTTCTATGGGTTTATACCTCCATATAATTCACAAGATTTAATTTCCATCAACTTTGGGGGAGGGGGTAGAGGTGAAGTGGGTAGAAATAATGAAACCTACATCTTAGTTATTTCACCAACATGAATTTCCACGAAAGTAGTCTCCTTGATTTGATAGATTTTTCAATGATGAGTTCCTATAAATCTTTTACAAGGACCTTAATTGTGGTAAACATCATCTAGAATAGCTTGTACTACTTGAGGAATCATAAGAATGATTTACTCATCAGCAGCGGCATCCACTAAGATTCACGAACCAAGTTAAAATCCATTATAGAAATTGAAAATAATGAATCCACGAATCAAGTCCATTATGTTGGATCATAGCAGTGAGAACCTTAAATATATCCCATGCCTCACATTATAATATTCTATCCTCTCGATTGATGTTTTGAATTCCATTCCACTACCTCCATGTCTGCATCAGTGGGAAATACTTTTCTAATAAATCTTATCAAGATCTTACTAGGTAATGATCAAATAACTATCTTGGATTTTGAGAAAATAGCTTTATCTTTAATTTATGGAGAATTATAATATGTAGAGTCTTATTGCATGAGATGAAATTAAATAGAATCTAATGTTATCTCTATCCCTTAAAAATTTAAAATGTTTTCATGGGGGTCTTTATATTGAAGCCAACTAAATTGAACTATGTTCTAGATCATGTGTAATAGTCCAGTTTTTATTTCTTAAGGCATGATCTGGAATAGTAGGGTCCATGAAGATGGTCCCAACACCAATTATTGATAGTATGTTATAATCCATAATTGTTCACTCTTGCAACACTAGATGATCTCCCTTATTTTCAAGAGGAATATTTTGTGCATTATGTGGGTGATTCAGAACATGATTGTTGCACTCAACCAATGAGGGACATAATCATACAGAAATAGATCTCTATATCTTGGGATCGAAAATAAGTATGTATTTTTCATCTTGGTTCCTTGATTGAGTCAATTTCCTATGATTCATGCACTATCCAGAAGAAGGTGGACACAAGTTCTAGTCCATGAGTGGAAAATTGGTAATGGAAATGGAGGAGAAAATATAAAAAAGGGGGATGATATGAGGTAATCCAATGTTATATTGGAAGTCTTGTATTCTTAAGCATCATTAATCCATCATAATGGATACCAATAATTTTATATTCTCTCAGACATTGTTAAATACTTGTATTAATTGATCATATTAAGATTATATTGTCCCAAACTACAAATAATTCTATTTATTAGTAATGTGGAAGTTCATAGGCAAACCCCATGGGTAATTAGAATGAAAAAACCCATTAGAATAAAACTCTTTGAATAAATTCCTTTTGTAAACTATTCATATTTGGTTTTTCTATATCTGAGTTGTTAGGATTTAATTAAGGTAATTGAGATGGGATCAGGGTCAATTTTAGGGCTATTGAAAAAATGAAATTACAGATATAACCTTGAATAGTCCTATATATTTGGATGATAAGTGGTTCAATATTCAAAAATTAGTTTTTTTCTTTCCAATGGGATCTTAATATTATTAAATAATACCTTTTTTAGGGTATATATAATAATGAAGATCAATAATGATTTTCTTCTCTGTAAATAGTGTCGCATTCTAATGGTATGGACCTTCTCAACTACTATTAGGTTAGCTTCATTAAATTTCACATATATTGGTTAATTTTATGCAGGATAATGTGGTAAACAATTATTATAATACCAATTATTAGTTATAGGGTTACCAAGGAGAAATTTATAGATTTTTTGGGCTCATAAACTTCCCAAATATCTTCCCCTAACCATTAGTGGATTATCATCACATGATTTTATTGATGTAAATCAAAGGTAAATAATTCATCAAAATTATAGTCATAAAATAGTTTATAAATAATCAAACCAAAAGTAAGTATGATAAATAATCTAGATATAAGATTAAAATGAAATGAAAATATATTCATAAAATACTCAGAAAGAAAAAATGATAAAGTAATAAGAATAACTATTAAATAACTGTGACTGGGATTGAAAGTGAGCATCAAAAATAATGTTGAGTCACAGTGGATGAAGAACGATTGATGAAAAGAGAACAACTAAAAAGTATTCAACAAAAAATATTAATTAATTAAAAATGAGTTTGGTTGTGTAAAAAATTAAATGTATTAAGAAAAATAATAGAAAACATAGGTCTTCAAACTCACCATGCATGGAAGCACTAAAAAATATAAAATGGGAAATATATACAGAATTTGAAATGAATTCATGTTTTGTATTTTCTTAATTTGGATTTTTGTATTGACTTTTTCATGATTTTTATATTTTACTCATACTGTACTCTAGATCCCTAATATCCTACTAAAATATTGAATCTCATCAGATCTTCTATCCAAATCATTTAATAGATGGGATATTCGAACGTTTCACATAATGTAATCTCTGACCATAGTGTGTGTGATTCAATTTTAGAGGGTTTTTGGTTTTGAAATTCACAAAGACAAGTAATGTATGTACCTATTATGTACAATATTCACATCATTTAATGTATTAATGGATTAGTCTATAGATCCTCAGGTATTCTATGAATTACGACTACACATTATGTATGTTTTATATGGCATGTAAAGCCTATTTTTACACTTTTCACCATTCCTTCCATTGACCATAAAATTTTAATTCCTATGAAAAAATATATAATCCCTGTTCATTATCAAATAAAACAAGAAAATAAATAAATAATATATCCAATATGCATATTTAAATTCATTATACGATATTGTCTCTCCACTTACTGTGTTCAAACCCTCACTATTAATCGGTAGACACTTTCATGCATAGAGGTGCACATGAGGTCTTTGGGACCCAAGCTCAGACATGATGTTTTGATTTGGAGTGTTATGTTATCCTATAGACAATACATGTTTATTGGTTTGGAACTTCTCAAAGAACAAAATTCCTCAAAATAAATCTCTATCTCACGTAATCCTTCACAAAAAATTCATTATATCAATCAAGAACACATTTTTTTAAATATAGTTATAGAAAATAATATCTCATAGTTTCTATAATATAACTATCAAATAATCATTTTTCATTTTAAAATTCATGTTTTTTAAAATCCTACTGTCTTAATTAATATTTAAGACAAAAAAACATGAATGATATATATTAAAACCCCATAATCAATATCTGGTAAATAATTTTATTAAAACATTGGATAGAATTTTATTTTAGATGAGTGTTGCAGTTTCCAAACCATATCACAATAATTATATAAAATGATCCAAAAATGAAAAATGATTGAACCATGTCAAAATGGTTTGAATCCTTCTCAAGAACGCCCTGTTTCACTATAGTTTTCTTTGTGGAGTGAGTTATAAAATAATTTCACAACTTGTCAAAGGATTATTAAATGTATTTTTTAATTTCCATCATCTTAAATATAATGAAATAATCTTAATAATTTTTCTATGTTAAATTCAATCTTCATTAAAATCATTTTTAACTTTTATAAGGTTTCAGACTTCTGACATTTAACACCACATATTTAAAAAGGCATCATATAAAAGATTCTTTGTCAAAAAGGTGTTTTTTCATAATTTTAAGTCTTTGTGTGGTTTCTTGTTCAATTGAGCAATCTCTAAATTGCTAATAGAGACCTTGAGAGTCATTCTTCATATCTAGGGGATATTGTATGGAAATTTTCATAGTCTCAACCCATTCATGGAAACCATGCATAAATTTAATAGTTTCTTAAATAATTATTATTTGAAAATAGATAAATTTATATGAATATAATTATTATTATTGAACTTATATAATTATTTTAAATTATATATAAGATCCTTCAAATCATGTGTAAAATTTATAAATCAATCAAATAATATTTATTATTATAATGCTAATTTTATTATAAATTGTGGTATTTTATTTCAAGTTATTACAATAATTCTACAACTACTACAATTTTTTTTATTATTTTTATTATTATTATGTTATTCTAGGTGGTGGAATGTGTTTATAAATGATATATTTTAAATATTGGCATTACGATGCTATTATTATTAAGAATCCTATTATTATTATTATTTAATATTCTTATTATAATTTTTTTTGTAATGCCTCGGTCAAGGACTGAAGCACCATTTATTAATTAAAGAAGAAAAAGTTTACATGAGTCTAAAGGATGATATCATATTACAATCTCTTTCAAAGAGGTGAAATAAATCAACTGGCAGCGCATCTAGCCAAGTCATGCTATGGTGAACACCTTTGTTGGAAAGGGCATCAGCAACATCATTCACTTCACGGAAGACATGTGTGGCAATGTAGTCAATTTCCTGTAGCGAATTCCGGCAATTCATCCAAAATGTAATGAGCAGCCAGATGAGCCGAATGACTCCATTCCAAATGGATTGAACAATGGTGGTAGAATCACTTTCAATTCAATGTTTTCGCTATCCTCTTTGCAGTGAAAAATCAATAGCATGGATGACTCCTAGCATCTCCACTTTAAGGGGTTTCCCTTATTTGGTCATGCATGGTAGATGGGTTCAAGGGGTATAATGAACTCACCACATGTTCTTATTATTCTATATAAATTCCCAATTGGATGATGATACTAAGTAGGTTCTACTCCCTTCAACCCTCTCATTTTTCTTCCTTTTTCTTTTATTTTTGACTTTTACTTATTTCTAAGTCATTATTTTTATGTAATCATGGAATTTAAATTTTTCTATGGTTTATAGAAATAATTTCTTTAAAGGAGGAACTATACCCTAGGTTGATAGAAGATTCTAAGTATTACCGTATAAAAATTTATTTTAATGTGATGGCATCCAAAATTTTATACAAAGTTAGCATATCAAAGGTAAGGGATTGAAAAAATATTAGGATTTATTTTTTTATATAATGATTTTGATTATTTTTGTTTTATTATGTTTTTTTAGTCCAAAGTTTTTTTGTATAATAAAATTATTTTGATATCAAGAGGTAATAGGTTCTATAGCACATCTATAAATTGATACAAAATGTGTTACTTCTATTTTCCATCATAAAAATTCTACATAAGGATATTTTCATATATATTTTGAAAAATAAATATATTTATATTATTGGATTTCATTTTTGAATACACTAAATATATGAATGTTTTTATATGAATATATAGTTTATTTTTACACACATAATTTTTTTTTTAAATTTCAATGAATATAATGATTTTATAGTTTAAACATTAAATAATTTCATATATGTGATTTATTTTGGAAAGAATAATTCTTTAATTTTAAAATCAATTTAAATATTAAAGTAATGTATTCATATGAAAGGAAAATATTGAAAAATTATTGTAAAATTAAGTGTACCCCTTGTTATTTTTAAAATAAATATGGAAATTTATAATGTTGATAATTTTTGTGCAGTAATTAAAATTGTTTTAACTTTATAAGTCATTTAGTGGAAATATTTTAGTATTATTTATAAGAATTATGGATTTCATAATATTTTTAACTCAATAGAACCCCATTGAAATATTTTTTTATCCAAAATTTATTCCATTTATGATTACTACACTAGTGATATTTCACAATGTTAGTTCAAATAGTTTAGATTATATAATGTGTAAATAATTTCCCACGAGACGATATAGGGATAATTAGGCATGTGTTGTTCAGATTTCATTAAGAATTTGGCATGATGGTTCATTGAATGTTTTATTATATTTTATCTTCATATGACATGGCTAGTTATTCCATCTTGATAGAGCCCTAATATAGGGTTATTATCTATTTTAATTGATTTAATTATTCTTGGATATATATTTTTTCATCATCATACGACATCCCTTGTTCAAGGTAAACAAGATAAAATTATTGTCTTGATTTTCCTTCAAAGGGTTTGGTTAATAAACAAAATTTATTACTGATTTTCAAATAGTCATAATTTCATTAACATCATAATGAATAATTATTGAGACATTTAGGAGTATCATACTACGTACATTTATATACTCACTTGATTTATATGCATCTCAGTGGATTAAAATATACTTTTATAGTTTGTCATTTGTATATATAATTATGGTTTTTTGATAGGTATTACTCATTGGTGTGATTTTTTTATCTAATGGATATTAGAGGTGGATTGAAGGTGATCTATTGAGTATGTCATCCATTTAGTCAATTACGATATCATTATTCATTTTTCATTATAATAAAATATGATTAATTTGTTTATTATTATATTATATAATTTCATATCATAATAAATTCATGAATTTTTTATTGATTTATTTTAATTTTCAATATATATACTCATTATGGTCAAAACTATTTCTCCAATATTATTGGTTTCATAACAAAAATAAAACTATTGTATATAGTTCACATGATTTTTAAAATAGTTATAACTCTTTTATTCCTATAATAGTTTCATTAAAATAATATATGATTAAAATATTTATTATTAATGATATTTTCCCCCTCTACCTAGTTTACCATGATTCATGATGTGCATGATATCCCTTTAAAATAGTATATAATATTCTTTAAGACCATGGGGTTATGATATATTTTCCATATCCAAAGTCATGGGGAATCATTTTTTATGAATAAAAAAATCTTCATCCTTTTATTGAAACAATTTCAGATGCATTTTATATTACCCCTATGTGGGAGCCCATTTATTCCCATATTCTAAATGATTCCCCATAATCCCCTGGTGAGGCGTTTATTCATGGTCTAAAAGAAATTCCAATCAAGGGAGGAATGAATGACTCAACGTAGGATACTTATTTATCCTCCCCACATCTAGTATTGTAATCTAATATATAGTTTAGTCATTTTAAAGGAGCTGATTCTATTTGTTAAATAGATAGACAACTATTCTGAATTTTTTCCTCAGGATAATGATATGGATTGATCTCCTGGATATGTCCCTGGGATTTTCCATCCTTCATCTCTACATGGTCAGTCTATGGTTATTATACATATACTTTCACATTAGATTATATTTGTAGATCCACCAACATGTATGACTAGTGCTCCTTCACCTACCCACCATAGAATATATTAATGGATTATATCACATTTATGGTACTCATTTCTCATATGTATTCTCTGTTTCTTACTCCTTATGTATATTAATTTATTCATTAATTACAATGGGATTCCTTTAACCTCCATGATGAGGTTTTATCCCCATTTTTTCTGGGTGTCTCATCTCATCCCACTACTCTTTTTGGTTTTATTGATCTAATTAGAAATGATCTAGTCTAAACACATCATTTTGGTTGTTGAAGAAGGAAAAAAACTATTACAATGGCATAAAATATTACTTTTGGGATAAGATATTACTTTTGTGAATTCACATAAGAATAGAAATTCATTTACATAGTCAAGGGTTATTTCCAATACTATCATAGTTGATTGGGCTGACTCATAATTCTATTATAGCCATAGTAAAGGTCCACTCCCAAGACTGTCATAATTGACAGAGTCCCTCACTAAACATGGATCAACCCTCATTATGTCGCTTATTATCTTATATGATGTCAATCATTACCCAAAAAATTGAATGGTTGTATTATCTTGGGCCCACACATAATATAATCAATATATATTCTAATGTGTGCCACAACATGATCAAACATACATCATATTACTTCACTTGTGAAAATGAAACAAGTTTTTGAAACATCTCATAATCAAAATAAAAAAATGATTCATAGGAGAATATAGATTGTATAATCATATAATTCCCCAAATAATTATTCAATGACATCAATGGATTAGCACATTAATGAATATTACGTTAAAATATCATGTTTTCTATTTCAAAAGGAAAATACCCATTCATCTTTCAATTAAATATTTAAAATCAAAGAAAATAAAAATTAATATTGAAACCATTTTATTTGATAAGAACTATGGAAATTATAAAGGTGGATTCAAATATTTTATTGAACATAATAAAGGGTTTTTTTCTAGGTATGTATGATTAAACAAAAAGTCCTTTCACATTTTTAATAAAAATTCAAAAGAAATGTGTTTGGAAAATGAAGAGAATATTACTTTTAAATTTTTTCTTAAAATTTATATAATCGAAGAAAATTACCTCAAACAATCATAGGAGTATATAAAACCCAACCTTGAAAACTTTTTAAAATACATAGATATTAAATTAAAATAATTTTCAACTGAATAGTGATATAAAATTTGTTTTCATTAAAAAGATTATCTTTTTATCATTAGTTATTAAATAGAGTAAAATAAAAAAATATTTTATATCCACATATAAATAGAGGAGAATAAAATTCATGTCTTTACTAAGAGATTGGGCTAAAAATCAATCATTGGAAACTTTTCATAAACAGTCTCATTAAACAATATGATTGAAACACAAATATTGTACCACATTGGTAACATCTAAATCTTAATCCACATGAATGAATAAATAAAAATTTTAATTTTAATTTCATTAGAATAAGTATAATAATGACATTGAACATTATAGTTGTAGTATAAAAAAATATTTAAATAAATGTGTGTGTAACAATCAAATTTGTCACAATGAAATAATAGTGAGAAGAAGAAAACATACCACATTCGTTATCTGTGATTCAGTACCAAATTAAATAGAGAAAATATTTTTAATTTTTTAATCCAACTTATTTTCATGAAATAAATCCTAAAATTAATTCATCAGTATTATATACAGTACAAAAAGTATAAAAGTGGAAAATATTGGATATGTCTCATGAAAATAAATTTGAGACCCGAATCTCTTACCACAAGGTCAAATTTTTTTGAATGATCACTATCCTCATGTATAATATGTTTTAATTTATTTTAATTTTATACTGGAATCATTTATATAAATATAATATAATATAGTATTCACATATGACATTATGGTACTCATTAATTAAAAACTCATTTTTAAAATCATCATTTCTTTGTGTTAAATATTTTTCTTTTCATGAGTATATTGGTTTTTATGATTTGGTCCTTGTATATTGAGGACGGTTAAATAGTCACGAAGATATTAATAATGATATAATTATCCTATATATTTCATAAATTTATATTTAGAGCCATCAATAAATAGTATATATTGAAAAATGATATAAGTATCATATATATAATCCCCACATATGCTTGAGTGATACTTTCACTTCCTATTATATTGAAGAAAGGGTTTAAATTTTGGTTTCTATGATCTTAAAAAATTTATTTATATTTAGGATAGTGAATTATTTATTTTATGATGAATATAATATATTTATAATAATTATATGGAGAAATAAATTGAAAGAGGGCCGGTAAGAAGGATTACCTTTTATATAGAACTCACCTCTTAGGTCCTTTATTAAGGACCATTGGAATGGTATTTTAAAAACACCAAGACAAATATTTTAGTTATATGGAAGTTTATAATATATTTGGATGAATTTTGGTTCAGAAAAATTATTCATAGTTTTTTAAATAAGAAATATTAGGGGTGTCCTTTTATAATTTCATAAGAGGACATAGTTGGAATTACATAAATAAAAAACAAATATGTCATACTCATGAGAAATAATTAAAAATGTCCACATATTTGAATATGGGACATTATAAAAATATAAATATTTCCATTAAATTGGATTTAGATAATTTTAATTTGTAAACACAACCCTATATCTTGCTTAATTCCCCCCCCCCCCCATAAACCCATTTGGACATTAAAATCGATAAAATATCCTTACTATTTTTAAAATTAATTATGACTGATAATTACATTAAAAATATTAAATAGTATTAATTATTATTATTCTTATTACTAAAACAAATTTCTGTAAATTTAATTATCATAACATGAAAATGTTTATTTAAAATTAATCCTATGAAATAAGATGAAAGACGGGATTCCTGATAAAATATTTTAAAAAATTTAAAAATTTATCCATATAGTAATTAAACATAAATTTTAAAAAAATAAAATAATTTTGATAATTAATTGTATAGTTTAACTACTTATACTTTTTATCATATTTTAAATCAGAATCTAACTTTAAATATTCTTGAAATAAAAAAAACATAAAATTTATATTTTTATCAATTTAATAAAAAAATCAGTCTGTTTGGATGATTCTCAAAACATCACTATAATATTGTTATTTACATGATAATTTAAATAATGATTTCATTTTTCAAAATAAATTTTCCTAAACTTCGATACATTTATTTTAATTTCAATTTAAAAAACATTATTAAATAATTTTATGAACCAATGGGTTTTTTTGCATCAAAATTATCAAATGGTGAATTCATGTATTTTTTATATTAAAATGTAATTATTTAGATAATTTAAAATAAAATATTTAATATTTATCGTTAATTCCTAATTACTGATATAATGGGATTTTAATTTAACTGGTTTCATGAAATTAAATGTGAGTAATTGAAGAAAAATATATTTTCCACTATTCAATAAAAATAAATCATTTTAGAAAAATCCCGAAATTTCACCAAAATAAAATTTTTTATATGTAGGTTTAAATAATTATGTCAATTACCTAAAATAAAATTTCAATTATTGTTCGAAATTAATTATAATTTTCACACACACAAATCTATAAAAAACATTTGGGAGTAAAATTCATTTTTGAAACATAAAATTTCATTACTAAAAGCAGAGTGACTATTTCAAAAGATTTATAATATATATTTAAATTGAGTAGGAACATTAAAAATATATTTAATAATGTTATTACCCATATCCATACCCTCCGATTCAATTGATTGATTATAAAAATCATATTTTAATAATAATATATTTACATTATGACTTAATTCTGAAAAAATATTGGTATTGCAGGTTAAGAATGATATTTATATTATTATTTATTTAAAGACATTTTTAGGTTCTTAAATTCTTCTCACTCCTAAATAAATTGAACCCTATCAATTTTATCCCATTAATCTAGATTTCAAAATTTCAAAATCTGTTTGTTGAAAATCCAATCGTATAGAGGGATAATAGATAATCATTTGAAGAGGTAATGCGTGATTCATAATGCGTACATGATATTAAAAATAATAATGTTTTCATCTAAAGAGAAATCCAAATTGAATTTAAAATATTTACGTGGATGTAAATACTCTTTTACATGGACTAAGAGAGTCTGATAGAGATCATTGTCCTAAGAAAGATAATGACCACCAACACATAAATTTGAGTATGTTTTAAAGACGATAAATTAATTAAAAAATATGGTAAAATAATATTATTATTATTTTAAGATCCTTTGAAACATTTCTACGTGTTCATTTGAAATCAAGATAAGAAACATGATGAAATTCACTTAATTTATGTTTTTTATTTCACAAGTTTAATGTCATCCTTCAGTTCTACATCAATCAATTTCCACTTCATATCTTACAACATAAAATTAATATGAAATATGATTTTTTCGTGCCCAAATCACAGAATATAACTTCTAACATATCATAAGATCCATACAAGAATGAAAATCCATTCCACTTAACATAAAATATTTAACAAAAAATGATTTGAATTTGTTATCCTATATTATTAGTAGTACTTTAATCTCCATATACTTTGAAATCACACTACAATTTCATTATATATCATTTTTTAGTACTAAACCATAGAAAAATATAAAAATATTCCATAGATATTTATTTTCCATGAAAATATATATATAAGGACTCTACATTTCCAAAATCAACTAATCTTAAATCATATAAACCACAAAAATTACATCTTAATATCATATACCAAGTATGTGAAAAAAATATATCATATATTTTCATAATATTTATCAATAACAAGAATTATCATAAAATATCAATAAAATAATACATGCTTCAAAAAATTAAAATTATCCTTATGTATTAAAACCCATATATTATAGAATATAATCAATATATGAAAAAAACCGAAAAACATCACCAGCGATAACTTAACATTATTTTTCATCAAATAAATAATAAGATCAAAGGTCACTAGTATTATTCTATTTATTTATCAATATAAATCATCTATATATTTTAACTAAATATTATTTCATCATCATCATGAACACATTAAAGATTATATTTCCCTGAATCATATGTTTTCCACAAAATATCACCTTACCATTGACTAACTTTTCTAGGTAATTGGTACCAGTAAACATCTTCCTAAAAATACTAAATACAATGATTTTAAAACAAATATTATATGTATAGTGATTTTTATAACTACAATATCATTTATAAAACACTTATATAACATAATTATAAAATCCCAATACGTAAGCACTTCAATGTTTCCTCTTTAATGAGAATATGTAATTACGTGGTCTTGGATTCAACCCTTGGATTATGAATTTGACTCATCTAATTACCACATTCCTCAAAAAAATACATTAAATTAGAAATGGTACCTTATAAAGAAATTTATATCCATACATTAAACTCATTATTTTTAATTGAAAATTGCTTACTACATGCCCTTGTTTTCTACAAATAAAACATCTTATTATTCCTCAATGAAATTCTATTAATTTATTTTTCCCACATAATAAACGTGGATAAAGATGAAAATTATACCCTCTATGGTATTTTTTAATCTCCTTATTCTATTATTATGATTCGATATAAATTAATCCATCTTCATATTGGTAATCCAATGAAGAGAAAGTTGATTGTTCATGATAACATGTTTACGTATTCCACCTTTCGATTCACATGATTTCCAATGAGAAAAATCATTCCATTATATATCACATTTATAATTAACATAATTCTTATTTATACCTTATATTTTCTTATTCCAAAAATCATAGTGTGAGAAAAAAATCATAGTGGGAAACTGTATAATCCAAAAAAAATAGTTTATAAATTTTATAACTCATGAAACTTATTTGTGGTATTCATATATTCAAATCCATTAAAATGACTTATAATGTAAATTTCAGTTAATAGATGAATTTACCAAGGGAAGGTAAAAAATGTGAATAAAGGGTGAACTCATTGTGTTAGAAAATCTTGGTCGATTAATATTTTACCAAATATTTTGGGGTTATTACATCTAGTTTTATCTGATCCATAGCCATATCGACTTATAAAATAATGATATTAATTCTTTTATAAAAAAAATACAGTCTTTTATTTACCATATAATATAAAGTTATATTGTACATGGTATTATTCTAGGGGTTATCAGAAAACTATTCAAATCCATATTTCCAAATATAACAAAGCCTTTGTCTAATAAAAACTATAGAAACTTGTACGTTTCATCCCTTATTATCACATATTATTAGATGATTATTCAACAAATAAAATTATAATATATTATATATTCATATAATTCATGTTTCGTTAGTAAAATACTAATATAAGAAACTTTTTCAGAAGATATAAACATCATCTCCCACCATTTTCTTCATAACCGGATCCCTTCAGACATATCATACATAAAACCTTCTTTCGTAACATGGGGAATGGAAGCTAATGAAAGGGTGAGATAAAATTATAATTAATGGTAAAAAGGGTAGATATAAAAAATAACATATACATAACAATATAATAAGGGTATGAGAATAAAATATTAATATTTAAAAATATTACCCAGTACTTAAAAAATTGTAATTTTGAATCCTTATATAAATCTAGGATGTTCATAATACATGAATAATAAATTAATCAAAGAACACAATCCATAAGATCATAACATTTGAATATGACATAGGATTGTTAATTACACATAATCATAGAAATTTATTTTCTTAGTTAGTGATCATTTACAGGACTTTCATTGTGTATTAGGTGGAATCCCCATTCAATAGAATTCATAGTCATGATACACTCTCAAAACTATCATTGTGGATAGAGTTCATTACTGAACTAGGACCCCTCTCCATTCCAGTGCTTATTATCTCTTGAGATATCCATAGTTACCCAATTCCATTGAGGGATATATAAATCCTAACCCACCATTAAAATTATAATAATCCATTGATAGGTTTATGATAATATCATAATAAATTCTTCAAATAGTGTAACACATTGAAATGGATTTTTCCAAAAAAAACAACTCATCAGCATAATAATGACCCTTGTAGAGAATAATTACATTATTCTTCTTATATAACTTCCCTAGAAAATAATTATTTGCATCAATAAAATTTATCATAACTGAAAATTCCATTAAAATAGCATATTGAATATTTCTTGATGAAAAAAACCATTTCATTTTGGAATCAGTTCATTAAAATCAACACATAACAAAAATATTATGGAATATATTTCATCAAAAGATAACCATTTAATATTATACATAAACATTCAAACAATTCAATTATCATGGTTGTGATAAATTCTTTTAATGTCATGTATGTTGAAACAAATATTATTTTCACATTTTTGGTTAAAAATCAATAGTCCCACTTTAATATAACGACAAGAATACCCCTATTAAATTATTTAAAATTTTTAATTTATGTGTAAAAATAAATTTAAAATATAATTGGAGGATATTAAAACATACTTATAATAAATTTTTCAGATATAATTAATATAGATGAATAATAATTTTCAACTGAATAGAGAAATAAATACATTTTTCATTAAAAAATATATAATAGTCTCTTGAGTTAATAAATATGGTAAGAGGAATATTGAAAATTTTAATCACTCTAAATTGACCTAGGATAATAATATTTATTTCGTCATTGAGATATTGGTTATAAATATTCATTTTAAAGATATGATAATAAACATGTTGATAAATAATTATTTTATAACATTAATCCCCTATGAATCTGGATACATCAGAATCATAAGACCCAATAAATAATATAACATAATTATTTATTAAATCTAATGAAAATAAGTAGAATAATGATATAAAATTTCAATGATATATTATATAAAACTAATAAACCAAAATAGGTGTGTAACATCAAATATGTCTCATAGAATCAATATTGATATTAATAACACATTCCAAAACAAATTCCACTAAATCAAACCCACATTAATGAAAGAAAATTATATGGGTTTATAAATAAACTCATTTTTTTTAATACATAATAAAATTTATTCAAGGGGAATTATATACAACACACATAAGAAATAAGTGTTGAATCATAAATACATCTCATAGTAATAAAAGTAACATGTGAAAAGCGTACCTTGATTTTTATATTCATTAAATTATTCAAAACACATGTATATTAAAAAAATTATTATAATTGAATAATATAACGATTTAAAGACATATAATATCATATATTATCTTTTAATAATATTTTAACACTCATTTATTTATAGTTTATTTTTAAAATTATCATTTATTGTTGTTAACTACTTTGTTTTTTATGAGAATTATAGTTTATTAGTTCAAGTCCATGTACATTTACCATGGTTCAATATTCATTGAAATGTTATCAATTATTCAAATAAAATATATTTTTCTCAAATTTATATTTATAATAATCAACAGAAGTCAATTATTGTAAAAATAAGTTCACCATTAATAAAGATGGTAAATCAGACCGATGCATTAATGATGTTTCAATTTTTCAAGGGATGGAAAGAAAGAAATTTGAATTAAAATTCACATTTTTAGAATGTTTATTTTATCATATATATATATATATTCATTAAATTTGTCCTTATTAACATAAATTTAATGTGGTGATGAAAAAAAACACACAACTTCATGTAGAAGGTATTACACATGTATGCATTAGAGACGTTATCGTTTTCCAACAGACTGGATGTAAAAAATGTAGGTATGATATTATAATTAATGAATCATAATTATTTCATTAATACAATATTTTATCTTTTAATTAATGATAATAATCATTCATGAAATATGGTTTTGGAAAATGAATTGTATGGTTACATGGTGGCGGTAACCTACAGGTATACACATGAGTGATACTTTTACTTCTTTGGTGATGAAGTATAGGGTAGATTATTTCTATAATAATAGGAAAATACGATTATATTTTGGATAATAAAGTTATTATTTTATTGTTAATACCATAAATTTAGTGGACATAGAAGAAAATTTAAATTAATGGTGGTCATGTAAAATGATTACTTCTTCTTCAGTATACCACCATTTGATCCTGTATTAATGACGTATTGAATTGTATTTTATAAATATCATACCAACTATTTATTTTGTAGGAAAATTTATAATATATTTGTGTATTTTTTGTAAGATGTGTGAATCAATTTGGTGTAAATATTAGTATTTAGGGGTGTTATTTTATAAGTGGGGGAGAGGAAACTATTGGAATTTCAAGAACGACTAAAATATAATAAGGTCAAACACATAAAAAATTCATATAAATTGATAGATATAAAAATTTTGGATAGGATGTGGTTTTTATATATCTATAAAATTATATTTATTAAGGTTTAATTTTCAAATGTACACTAATCTATTTGTTTAACCCATGGAAAACACTTGTAAACCCTGAGTAAAATAATATATATATACTATTTCTACTATTAGTTATGAAGAATAATTTGATTAAAAAATTACATAATATTAATTATTATAATTAATAATAATTTTTACATTTTATTAAATTCAATTATTATAAGTGGTATAATTTAATTTAAAATTTCTCTCATAAAATGAGAAGAAAAGTGGGTTTTCTAAAAAATGTTATCTTCAGTATAACATGTTTGTATATAAAAAGTCAACATAAAATATATTAAAATATCTTAATTTAATTATTAATACTATAATTTAACAAAATATCTATTTTAATATCTATTTTAATATAATTTTAATTTTTAAAATAGTTTAATAAAGACAGTTTTGAATAAAAAATGTATGTTTTCATATCCATAAAAAATAATGTTTTTTTTGAAACTATTATAAGAAATTCACCATAAACAAATTTTTACATGATGACATAAAAAAATATGTTCTTTTTCTAAAATTAATGTTCTATTAGTGGAAGAAAATAATTTTCATATAAATTTTTAAAACTCAGTGAAATACTATTTTAAGAAAAATGAGTTCTATAACAACAAATTAACACATATTAGAATCATGATTATTTAAAATTCAAATAAAATTTGTTATATTAATAGAAATAAAACTAATAATATGTAAATTTATGAAAAGAATAAAAATATAATATGGATTTAAAATTACTTTATTTAATGATAAAAATTAGTGTATTCGAATGAAAATTGTATTTTCCACCATTCATTGAAAAATCAATTATTTAAAAAAATACCAAAATTTCCACATATGTTAATTTTATTATCAGATTCAAAATAAAATCCATGTTTTAAAAAATAAATATTATAAAGTTGGATGAAATTAATTATAACATCCAAGGAATAAAATTAATTAAAATCAATTTGGAAAAAAATTAATTATTGATGAATAAAATTACATTGAAAAAATTGTGGTGATTGTTAAGTAGATTTAATCTGAAGTTTTTTTATTATAATGGACAATTATAAACTTATTTCATAATATGATTACTCATATTCGTACCTCCAATTACGTTTCTAGTATATAATGGTCACATTTAAATGATATCCTTTTTATAATATATCTCAATTCACATAAAGAGTAAAGCTACATGTTAATCAAACTATCAAGATTATTATTCGTTTTAATTAATTATTTATGGTGGACTAGTTTCCCTATTGACTAAGATAATGGAGTACTCTGTAGTCACATACCATGTAATTTGGTGACCAAAAAAATATATCCATTAAATTCATTACATTTGAATATGATATTATAAGGCTATTTAAACCCTCAATATTCAAAATGCCCTAAGATTTAATGGAATACTAGTCCCCTTAAAACCAGCTATGTGGGAACTCATTAAAAAATAAGTTATTGAACTATTTTATGATTATTTTTATGTGTGTTTCCTAAATATTTTTACCATTATTACTTTCCTTACATTAATTTATATAGTAATACTAACTAATCGACCTGGTATGTTTCATAAAATAAGTATGTGTAAGTTTTCATATAAGATGCTTGATTAAATTTTGAAAGAAGTTCTTTCCCATAGCATAGACCTCCAAGTTTCAATTGATGAACATTATTTTCTCAGAGGATGTATTATTAAATTAGAGATAGGCCTTTCAGAATAATTAATAACAATTAAAAATAAATAAGTTGTTGGTTCTATCATACTGATAAAAAATAGAGATTCAGAAGGACTATGATAGGATGAAATAGAGAATTATCCTAATAGTTCTCAGAATGCGTTGATTCTTTGATTATTTATGTGTTGTTTTCATTCAATACCTCTCTTCTATATAGTTCATTATTTCTCTCAAGGGGGGGATACTTTGTTTCATTAAGTTAGTGACTTTTATTGATCAAGGATATACTCTATCTCCTGTGGACAATTTTTTACCATCGATATGGATGTTCATAGTATGAATCTAAAAAATAAGATATATCATGAATTGGTCCACCCATTTAGAGGCTGATGATTCTTTACATGCCTATCCCATTAATTTTATATGGAAGAAATTATTTTCTAAACTAATGGTAGTAACAATTCAATACATAACTATTAATTCATAATTAATTATTATTGAAATATGAGCATCTAAATCATTAATTCATACAAAATAACTATTTATATCTCAAAAACATGCATTGAAAAGTTATACATGATAATTTAAGATAGGTAAAAAACATCTAAAATCAATAATCCAATGGAATATAGGGGTTATACATTATTTAATGGAAATATTCATATAAAATATTTTGAAAATATTTTCAATAGAGTTATGGGAAGTATAATTAATTTGAACAATAACTTTATCCTTTTTTTGGAATACGCTAGTAAATAGAATTATATATTCTATTATTGCAAATGTGGTTTTAGATTTTAGAAACATGAAGGAAATTATAACGGACATTGGGAATGACATTAATGGTTTTATCTGGAATTCACATCAAGAGGATAGGAACCATTACACTAGTTGTTATATGATATCCAAACTAATAGAAGAAGTGGATATTAACTTATTTGGTTTTCAAGAAATTATGTACTCTAAGTAGGTAATTATTTTTATATGTAGAGTCTTGTGGATATATCTATAGGACAAATCCATCAGAAATAAATATTAGATCTTTCTTATATATTGGATTTAAGGATTGTTACCTCATTGTAATTGAATATTAAACATGATTCTATCAGAAAATTATCTACGATGGGTATCTCTATATTATAGGTAGAATATATAGTTATTTTTGAAAATTAAATGGTTGGGAACTCCTCAATTCTTCCAATGGTGTAAATTTATAGAAATCATCTTTGTGTAATCCAATGAACATCCATCACTCTTGGATGGTGACATTGATGTAAAATAGAGGTATTCTTATAATAACATAAATTTTTTTGTTGAACGTGACATCTATAAAATCATCACCAAACCATCAATAAAAGATATATTTTTAGACTTCCCTATACTAATTAATGTTTAGAATATTTTAGATGAATTAGAAAACAATTAATGGTGAAATTATATCCTAGCTGATATCAAATTTCTAAAATGGTGTCTTACGATATAAGACAACATTAAATACTTTTATGTATAACGAAATGGTATTCATATAACCTATAAATGTATTTTTATGAAAATTAAAATATATAATTGGTTTTGAACTCTTATCTATATTAGATTGGTCGAGTTATATTTGGAATGCTATTAGGGGAATCCTAGGAACCAATAATTGGAATGACATTGTGGATCTCTTCCGGGATTCATACATTAAATTATATTATTTTGTATAATTTAATACCCTAGGTAATTAATATATTATTTTAATAAGTATTTTGGTTATCCATAATTCAAGCATTTACTCACCATAATTTCTTAAATCCAAATTAAGTAATACTTTAATGAAAAATCTATGCCTCTAGTTATAACTATATGATTGATATATAAAGAGATAGTGTTTGAAAAATCATTAAGTAACATGATTTCCATTTCTTCCATAACATTTTTATTTATTAATAGAGGATGAAATGGTATTTGGAATATCTAGAAAGCACCAATATGGGTCAATAATCTGAATATGGATATATATTGTGTCTATGGTGTCATTCAATCTGTTGGAATTACCCAAGAATGTAAAGGATTGGCCACCATGTAATTTAAAACCATTTATGGGGAGGGAAGCTCTATCCAAGTGGAAGAACATTCAAGGTTAATTCGATTCAATCATTTCTCTTAGAAAATCATAAATCAATCCATTTTTTAATCAGATTCATCTATGTTTATAAATCATTTTTTGGTTCTCTCTCACTACCATTAAATCATATCTGCATCATCAAGCATTTTAAAGTCAAGATTCATCAGGATGTGCAAATATTACACATAGTCCATGAGGGAAATAAGGTGGCAGATCTTTTTGATGTCAAATGAGGTCATAAAAGGGTTTATATTACCTATTAATGTATCAGTTCTTTAAATATATACACTATTAGAATTTTCCAGGGATACACACTTTGTATATTCCATTTTCTAATCCCTCAATGTGTTCCTTTATTCATTTTCCTATAATAATAAAAATACTAAATTCAATTTTGGGGTATGTATTTTTTAGGACATGGATCATGCAAATGATACTAGTAATTTGGTTTCATGAAATGTTGGCCTATTGGAAATATTAGTGAGGTGGAAACAAGATTGGGGATAACACTTGGGTATTTTGTGTGATGGGTTTACAATATGATGGAACATAGGTTTTTCTAGTGATAGCATACATTAGTTAAACCTAAATGATGGAGAGAACCTGTAAGAAATATTGGTGTAGTTGAGTGGCCATGGAACATGATAGTGGAAATTGGGTTTTGGGTACAATTATAAGAGAATGTGGCTTTCCATGTTAAGAACAATGAGTTTATAAACCAATTATTTCTTTATAACTTTGGAAATAATCCATCCTTTTCATGATGTTATATCATTAATGAAATATAATTTACAATAAGTCCCACCCCCATAATATTATATCTAATCAGTTTGTAGAGGATATAATGGTATAGAAAATAAAACATTACAAGGAAAAACAAATATGAAATTGAACATTTCTTAGTAAAATAAGATATATTGGTTGTCAATTATGTTGTGGTTTTATATATAGAAGTCAAACAAGCCTACACACTGATTGAAATGTTGGTTTTCATGTTGGTCTAAATAAAGAATTTACAATTTACCAATGATCCTAACATTGAGGTATTGTAACCCCCATTAATAAATATTATGTACTCCAAATATTTAAGGATAGAAAATTTTGGGTTAAAAAATAAGGAATAATATCGTAATCATTTTTCATCATCCATAGATCATACCCTACATCAGTGAGTCTGGGTGTGGTTGGACTTTTTGATTCATGTTTTTCAAAGATTTATAAAACTAGTGTAATATAACGTTGGACTAATTCCTTCTAGTGGTGTGGGTAAATAGTCATAAATAACAATTTAGTGAATTCTCCATTTTAAGAAACACATTGATGATTACACAATTATGAGAAATCACGTAGGGGAAAATTCACAATAATTTTAAAACATATTATCATTATTGTGCCTCTTATTCAAATTTTCTTTTAAAAAATAAATTATTTCTTTCTCCTTTTCAAAATAATTACCAATTCATTACCAAATTTGATATAGTAATTTTAAAAATATTAAAATATTTACCCTCATATTTTTTAGTGATCAAATCCTATAAAATAATGATAATATCAAGAATACCTCATGATGGATTGATTAACCAAAAACACCTAATATTGTCAATTATTCTAGGATTATTTATATTCAAATAACCACTTTTACATATTATCACTCTATGTGGGGTTTTACCCTTTAGAGAAGCATCGATATCAGAATAAGATACCAATCCTTATACAATGTGGTTCTTGTTTTCCAAGATAATAATCTTATAAACAATAATTTTGATATGATTAATTTCAATAAGACTAGGCATTGAGAATTATATTACTCAACACATTCTCTAGTTACAATAAATTACAGTCCATAAATTATTGAACTAATTTTCATTGGAAAATCAACCATTAAACTGCCTTATACAGAAATCCAAATGAATTGATGCTGACTACAATGAAAACATCACCCTCAAGGGAAATTTTATATGTAATATTCAATGATATAATTTTTAAATAAATGGTATAATAATTTTTATGTCTTTTATGATTTTCAATTTGATAAGGCTCTCTAGAAACTATACTTTTATGGCACATATCTATTCTCAATTCCTTAAAAAGATAAATTGTGGATTGTATTTAGAAACTAACACCATTAATTTTTTACATGGTGAACATGGAATCACCCTCTTGGATATATATATGATCAAAATAATCCTCATCCATAGTGAAATATATAAAAATATTCTCCCAAATCATTTTTAAGATGATGTGGAAAAAATTCACTCATTAGAGATAGTTTAATTGTAATTTGTTCAATGGAAACTGATTAGAATGTTTTATATAACCCAATATACCTTTTGGAACCTACATAAAAAAAATTATATGACTATAATGTAAATAATGTAAATATATTGAGCCTCGAACACACTCAACATGCAAGAGGGACCTAGAATAATTATTATATCATTATAAATTTTATCCATTATATAGTGTAGGAATATCATGTTATATTTAAGTTAAAACATGGATATAAATTATCAAAAAAATTCAAAATGTTCCTCATTGGTTGGTAATTAATATCTCTGATGCTCATAGTAGGGTGATTACAACATCAATTATCAAAGATAGAAACATAGATTTTGGAAAATATTAATACCTTAGTATTTAATAATTATAAATAATTTACCAAATTCTAATTCATGTTCAACAAGGTAAGAGGCCCCCCTTATAACGTAAGGGGTAATAATTATCTTTTATGGTTGGATAATATTACACCTTTGTGGATATGTGACTATGAAAACTATATTGTCCCAAAATCATTCATTTAATCCCATGATGTTATATATTTTTTACAAGCATACAAAAACAATAGATTACCAAAGAGTAGAAATTTTTGTATGGAATCATTTATAACTATTGTATATATCATATATTTTTTTCTATTGGAATGATGATAAAAAACTCTACTACAACAGTTTGTAATGGATCCTATATAATCTCATGCTAGTAAAAAGTTCTCAGAACTCAAGTCAATAGAGATTAATTTTGTGATTTTTATGTAAACTACCTTTTTGAGTATTAGATTTGAAACATGTAATTTTTTTATCCATCTCCCTATTATGGGATGCATGATGAGAAACATCTTATGATCACACAGTAATTCAACTTGATGTTTATCTCTTATGAAACTGATATAAAAATTAACATTCCTCTAGTAGATAATCTATTCTCATTTTCAATAGAGTATTCTGAAACATATACAGAGTATTATTAGTTTAAAATAATAATATGTATTTTTCCACAATCACATTTTCACCTTTTATAGAACAGTGTATTGTTGATGATGAATAAAATATAGAGGGTGGTTTCATCTAATCGTATTATACAACTATTGTAGTAGATTTTCCTACATTGGGGATAAATAAAAATTTTAAGGAAACAAAACATGTAATTAAATACAATTAATTCATTTATATATTTAGTTACATGATTTATTTATCTTTATTTTTTTAAATGAATGTTATGAAGGTCTATAACAAGGCATATTTTTATAACACCATGGATCTATGGAATTCAAGGAACCCAAAACACTCGTTCTAATCATGTTTTCTTAACACAAGACTAACTGTAAAACATCTTTTTGAGCGTATATCCAATTGCATCTTCATTAAAATCTATAGAATCTTCTTTAATAATAACTCTCATTTTAGTGAACACTCTAACCCCATATGATGGGGAAAATTACAACGTTGATTTTGTCACAATGAATTAATTAGTAAGTGAAAATAAATTGATGGATATCCGTGATATAGTATCCTCAAGTACATTAACCAAGACGAGTAGTATGGAAAAAACATATATTATCTCATTAAAAGATTTTAAATCATAAATTTTGACTTCTGGTAATTATAAAATATCATTAACAAAATTAATATATTCATGATTAAATATATACCATGGAAGGGGAGCTTCATTCTTAAAAATTATCCCATCAATATACTAACTTCAATTAAATTTTTTCCCATAAACTAAAATATAAAGGTATATATGGGTCACAAAATTGGAACGTGGTGGTTGTACAAATATTTAAAATAATGCAAGAAAAGTTATACTTGTATGATTCAAAACTATAGTTTGTCAATGTGACCATAATACAAGAAAATGCTTTAATGGTGTGTGATGAATCAAAAAAAAATTATTACTATATTTTTTCATTTATCTAAGGAATATAATTTTAAATTATAAGATCATCAATGGAAAGTTGATTCTTTACAAAAAAACTCTGAATCAATTATAATCATCCAATAACAACCATCTATCATAGTTTTTTAAATATTTTTATTTATTTTGTCATCATATTCGATCAAAATGAATGTTTTACCCTATAAATGTCCTTATTATGATTTTTAAATCAATTATATAACTCTTCATTCTCAAGGAACAACTAATTTACCAAATTATTTCATAAAACATTATATTTATATTTATCTTTTTATAATTAATAAGTTGGAATATCAAAAAAATTGAACCTATATTATAATTCAAGGATAATGTATTTGGATAAATAATAACATAAAAATACATGAGTTATTGATGAAAATGTTTCATTGATATATCATCCTTTTAGATTATTTCTCATTGATTCATACTAATATAATAGAAAAAAAATTCATAAATGTAAGATAAAGTTATACTGATAGATAAATTATATAGTAGGATTTATTTCCTCCTGGAATTATAGAATTTCCAATTGATAAGTTTTTATTGTTTTCAAAAAGGAAGTTTTTTATGGTGTTAAATAATATATCAATATATGATGATGAGTAGGATTTAGAAGACGTCATATTTAAAAGATCATTTTAAGTGATTTTTTTAGTTTATTTGAATAGATAGAGATATCCAAGATATAATTAATGATTTTTTTAATATAAGTTATGGTGCATTGAATAATAAAAAAATGGAAAGGTCCCAACGTAAGGATATCTAAGATATATCTTCATAAATTATTTCTCCCTATAAAAACTATGGTGTATTCAGAACCATATAAGATTATATAAAAAATATTATGATTTATTCTATAAATATATATGAATGGGGATTCACATATGATCCATAATTATAGGTGATACATGTTTCTGTCACCCACATATGCTTGAATAAATAAACTGTGGATAAATGTATGAGTCATGTACTCTAGTAAATTCTAATATTATTGGGATATATATTTAAAATTAAATTAATAAATTATTTATTCTAGGGACGTTCAATTCAACTGTTGAATATGCACAAATCTCAAAGTAGATAATATCACAATTAAATAAAATAGTTATCATTCATGTGGAGTATTTTAACGAAACTAAAATATTATTTAGGTATGATAAGCCCATGATATAACATTACTCATCATTGGAGATCATAAAATAATTTTTTGAAAGTGGTTTAACCATAATATAGTTCATGATCACTATAATAGGAATACAATACCACATCATAGTGTATTTAAAATTTTCATTTTGTGTGACAATGGAGGATTCATGGATTTAGTGTTATGAGGTTACAATATAAATGGCTAGGAGGATGTGGTACATCCATTTTACCAAGCATTCAATCATAAATGTTAACCATTGAGAAATGATAACCATGTTATTAGGAGGTTCATGTCATTGTAGGAGCAATATTATTATTCAAGAGTGTTGAAGACTATGATTCAAAACTGAAAGAACCTCGTGTGTGTGTGTGACTATAATTTTTTGGCTTTATCAACAAGGATATTTTCCCTTAAGAAAAATCCATTTTTAGACTATTGATCTAGTCATTGTGTCATGTCTAGGAATATAAAATGGAAAGAATGATGTTATGTTCAATAATTCGTGATAATTTTTTGATTCTAATTTTGATAAAATATAACTGAGATCATTCATGGGTAAATCCACACAATGGAACTTGTCCTATTAGTTCATGATTCATGAAAAATTTAAATAATCTCAAAAATATATGTGATTCATGAATAAAATAAATCTATGGTGATTCAAATTCCATAGATAGGTTACTAATAGATACATTAAGATTTTTAAATATGTATTTATTGATGATTTAAATGATATTTTTAATCAAGACTCAATGGGAATTTTACCTACTTATTATATTGTAAATTATTTCATACATCACTCAATATTATAAAGACATGAATGTATATAATTGAATAATAATAAGTCGAAAACATAATAATCTATAGGATCATGGGAAGATTGTGATATAAATAATTATATCAATTCAATAATAATGAGAATTATTATTGACCAAGTATTTGGCGTGTTGAGGAGTAATATATAGTGTGATGTTTCTAGAATTATGAGAAATTTGTATAACAATGTCTTGAGCAATAATCAGTTTTATAAACAAGATGTTTTATACCAGAGGAATGATGTTAGTCATGCCTTTTCCTACTGGGAGGTTTTATATCATGATGGTGTAGAAGAAAAATGGGTCCAGTAGAGTCCTTTATAACATTAGAAAAAAAGCCATGTAGTTATTAGTGTGACAGTATAAAAAATACTATTTTGTGAATGATGAGAACGAATATGGTGTGACTCTATGTTAATACGATCATTATTATTCATGGTGATGTAATCACTTCCCCATATAGTGGTAAATCCATGGTTGAGTTGACAAGGAACTCATGGTAGGTAGTTTTCTTTTATTTAATAACATTTAAATCCTTATTTTTTGTGATCACTTTGTGATGTTTCATATATTGTATGGTTTAAATAATTAAATTAGATATAATGGAGACAATAATTAGTCATAACTGTTGATTTTTAATTAATGTTTTCATAAAAATAATGATCACTGATTCACCCCACCCTCTATTTTTGGTCTAATCAATCTAAGAGAATCACAAGGGGTAGTATATTATATGATTTCTATGAATGATCAAAGAAGCATCTAGGAAAGTATATCATGAATTATATAATTCACAAGGATATTGCTACCTTTGATATAATGAACTATCATTTTGTGAATAATAAAATGTTTCCTTAACTCATATAAAATGGAACAAAATTGGTGATATAATCATAATAAGACATCCACACATTAATAAGTGTTCTATGATGGAATTTATGATAAGATAAATATAGATTTTGAAGGAAAAGTAAAAAATTTCATCTTGAAAACTCTTATAGTGGAAATATATATACAAAAATCATTGTACACCAGACTTTAAAGGAAACATAAGAAAATTTCAACATCAATTGTTATGCAAATTTAAAAGGTATGAAAGACACACTATACATTAGGTGGAAAATATTTGATCATGTTATAACAGATAAATAAGAAAAAAATTATGAAAATTTTACTTGATTCAATGATTTTTTATTTAATATTTTAGGGTTTGGTGAGAAATTATCAAATCTAATATCATTACAAAATTGATGAGAAACAATCAAGATATTCTTAATCCAAAGGTTTCAGCTTTGTTAGATATTTATGATTTATCATTGGATAAAAAGTAATATATTTTCAATAAATATGAAATGATACATATTATTATCATTTGGAAAAAATGTTTAATATGGGATGGATTTTGAATCCATTATAATGGTTTATTGTGGATATAAATTAGTTTAAAATCACTTGATTATGATAAGGAGGGTGATTATGAATAGTTAAACAAGATCAATTCACTCTAAAAATAATTCAAGAAGGTGATGTTGAAATTTAATGTAAATAGATCACCATGGAGATAAAATTATAATCATATTTTAAAAGATTACTATTAATTACCTACGAATAATTCTATATCTAACGTGTTGGATAAGAAAGATAGGATGCCAAAAAAATCTGGTGTGGTGGAATAAAAATAATAAGTTCACTTGTTATAGGATTGTTTTGATAAGAAAATTGGAGAAGGAATAAACATATTCTTCAATAATCTAATATGATAATGAAGACACATTTTTGGATCATGGTGATGATATTTTGGACTCCTCAAGTGGTGATGATGAGGAATAGGTGATAAAGCTGGAGTGGATCTAGAAATATAATTCGGATGTTTATCATGAGATGATTGAATGTCTCATGACATAAAATAGAAATTGTGATAAAAATAATAATAAGGTGACTAATAGAAAATCATAATATTTAAAAATGTGACATACAATGATGATATAAATGGAGAAAAATAATTATAGATGATCAGGCCAATATAATGAATGATAAACAAGAAAAGGTAGTTGTAAGAGAAGAAGATTCAACCAAGAAATCATCCATGTTCTAGAAACAAAAATATTGTTGGATAATCTTGGAGATGAATTCACTAAATTAGATGATGATAATGGATAATTTTACTAAGAGGGAGTAAGGATGATTTCTAGCAATCGTGCAAAATCTTGTTCTAACATGTCTCAAGGGAGTCATCTTAAATATGACATTATAGGACCTAAAAATGAAGCAGGATATGTGATAACCATGAAGAATGTTTAAGGAAACGCTTAAATACTAAATAGAGAGAATAAAGTAAAAAGACCTACACTTCCTCCTAGGAAAAATAAGGAAAATGTTCTTGATGGAAAATAAAAATAATATTCTAGATATATCTTGTATTCGTTTAAGAAGCCAAAATTTCTAGTAATGTTTTTTGTTTAGAAAGGTAAGGGAAAGTCATTATTCTTCCTAGAATAATATATCATTTATAGGTATGAGGAAAGAACTAAAAGTAAGATATATAGAGAAAATGAGAAACATTATCACATAAATCACATCTTGACAAAGAATGCTTCAAATATTTTCACCCCAAATTGAATTTGATGATTATAATAAGTGTGTGAACAATGTGGATAACAGTGTGATAAAACTGACGTATTCATGTATAAGCTACCATGATAAGTTACATATAATTTGTAAAGATATGATATTTATAAATAAATAAATGTAATGTTATATTAATCATAGAATAAAATTAATTCATTTGAAAAATATATGGTAGTTGAGCAAGTCAAGAGTGAATTCTTGACAATTTTTCTAGATCATATTGTAGTGTCAAAAAATATATAGATTTAATCTCTCTATGTTAGTTACAAAGTAATGGAAGAGATTTAACATGTGTAAGTTTATGTACATGAGATATGATACACATTTGGTGACATGGAAATTAAAGATAATTTTTGTGAGACATGTTATCAGTATGCACCTTACATAAAACATTGTATGAAATTCATAGAAAATCAACAGTACATAATGAATAAATATTTTTATATATCATATAAATAATTGAATTTTATTATTTGGTTAAAGAAAATCCTTCCACCTATTAAGTAATTATGATAGGGGAAATTTTTTATAAAATCTATTAAAGCTCATTATAGAAATGGATTCATAAATAAATATCCCGATGAGAACATTAAAAGTAATAAAATACCTAGGTTGGCTGGGGATTATTAAACATGTTTCTATTTCTGAGGAATTAAAAAGACAATCATTTTTAAATTAATTCTTATCTTTTCTCACTAACATGTTGGAACTGCTTGACGTGAAATGAAAAGAGGGATAGATATGCGTGGTTGTGGTCTGTTAGAAAGAGTAACTTTTAATCATGGAGTTTAATAACTTCCACAAAGAATCATGAGAACATCCCTCTATAAGGATCCCAAATGATATGAGGTTATGAAAAGTAAACAATTCATAAAAATATAGAATTTCATATAAGATATTTAAAAACTAGAATTTTAAATAATATTAAATTAACAAATACCAATTAATAATTATATTATTGTTTTATTTAAAGTTATATCATATTGAGTGAACATGGGGATATTTTTAGATATTTTATAAGATCATGTTAATAGATTTTTTTTAGTTGACTGTATGTTATGAATTCTTGACAAAAAAAATTATAAACCCATGAGAGTTATTTTTTTGACTGAATTTTATTTTCCTTCACATTAATGTGAATTTATGCCTATTCTTAGAAACCAATGTTAAACAAATAATATTTTATAAAACTAATTATCCCATAAATTAATACGTATGTCTAAATAATGTATTATACATATATAAACCATGTGGTATCATGATTCTATAAAAAGGATATCAATTTGTGTTTGTAAATGACACAGAAAGAGTAAATAATTAAAGAATCAATATTAGGATAAATACATTCAAATATTTCATTCTCATTTATTATCAATAAGGTGATTACTAGTAATGGGATATAGAATAACATGCATTAAAATGAAAAATTTATAGTTGTGTTGAAAATAAATCAAATGGGATAGATTGATGTTCCCATTTTACAATTAGTATTTTTTCTAATAATTATGTTTTTGTTCACACTAAATAAGATTCCAATATGTTTTAATCATTTAAGGGATACCAAAATATAATTCATCCATGTTTAATTGAATTTATAAGATATGGATCTATCTACAATTCGTATACAGTGGATAATTCAAGGCATGAAGGGAAATTTCATAATGAAAAAAAATTCATAATTATTTATTATAAGGAATAATAATTTCGGAAATGCATACAAGTTAAACTTACCAGACATAATATCACAATTAAATAAAATTAATTTATGTCCATATAAATTATTTAACTAATACATATGATAATTTATGTATGAATACTCCACACCGAAACAAAATGAATACCTAGAGATTCCAAGATGATAAGGTGAGAGTGATCCAGAAGAAATGTATATTGTGATCACTATAAAATAATTAAATACCAAAATGATTAGAATATTCAATGGGTGTTTTGGTCATAGTGGTGATTAATGTATTTGTTGTTATCAGAGTCATAAAGACATTTACCATATTATGATTCATGTGTAATGGGAATTTTAACAGAGATATTTACCTATAAGAAGTAGTGAGTTAATCTATGTTGAGGATCCGGATGTGTTAATTTTCTATGATTCCAAAACAACAAAGAAAACACAATGGAATATAATAGATATCCATTTAGAGACGTTTTCATCATTTGATATTCTTCAAGGTCGATAATGGGTATTATCTAAACAACCTCACAATTCATGTTTTTGTAAGAATCGGTTATATGTATAATAAACTAAAAAATAAAATTATTCATAAAGATAATGAAGACAAAGTAATTTAAAAACATTATTTAAGTTTTTGACTCAGTCCCTAAGAGTTGTGTAATAGGAATTTATTAATTATGTAATTGAATCTGGATATGAGGACTCCAGGAGAATTTAATGTGATAAATATTATAGTATATTTTTCATTCATAACATGATATTATAAATAAACTAATGTAAATAATCAAAAAAATAGAATAATATGATAACTTAATAATATGAAGTATCATAGAAAAATAGAAAGATGAAGCTATGATCCATTCAATAAATATAATTGATGTTCCCCAAGTATTCAAAATGATAAAGATAAATATATCATGTATATAACTATAGAGTTTTTCAAAGAAGACAACAATGTTCTCAAAATTATGTGTTGTATAGATTTATATTAGAGTGCTTGAGTAACACTAGATGATTTAGTTTTTTCATGGTGGAAGGTCATATCTCATGGTGTTTTATAAGAAAGTAAGATTAGATAGGGAAATATATTTATTTGGGTCAAGAAACCTAGTAGTTGGAAATGTGAAGCAACATAAAAGTATCATATGTGACTCTAGAACTAGAACATATTGTGACACTATTTTGAAAGAATTATTAGAATACATGATGTTGTGACTTCTTCTGTATATAGATGTTAATATGTGGTCAAGGTGGCTAACCCATCATGGAAAAGATTAGGAATTTATTCCAACCCATATAAATCATTTTGTATAGTATTTAGTTTTACTCTATTAAATATGTGTTGAGGATGAAATAATTAATGTTGATAAGATAAAAAATTTACCAAGTTAAAAATGTTTATTTTAAAATAGGGATTGGAAAAATATAGGACCACTGATTGGCCCCATCTCCCTCTCAATGGTCCCATTGATCCCAGATAATCACACGTATATTATTAGAAGGATTTAGGTGTGTTGAATAAGTAGTTATTGTGTTATTCACATAATAAAAGGTTAATAAAATGTTATATAAGAAATTGAATAACATAGTAAAGTCAAAATAAAAACGGTAGTATTCTATAAATTTATTAGTAATCATGAAGAAGTTTTTTTGATCTTATGATATAGAGTAAATCATTAGATACATGAAATAAAATATGATTTGGGAGGATATTTTAGGAAATTTTCTAGGGTCCTACTTTACTTGGAGGAATTTCAGGGTTAATTAAGACTCACAGAATAATTTTCCTTCTATAACTCATTTATGAGGAAGTATTAAAGGGTATTTTATTTATATTATTGACAACTATTAATGGATAATTTGAAGAGGATACACTCATTTTTTAAATACAAAATGATAGAATCCCTCCATTTTTAACCAGGGTGACTTCTCCCTAATATTAGCATATTTTTTGTTAGATCCCATCAATCATTACTTGAAGCTATTATTAGTGACAACTATAAGACCATATTTAAGATCCTTAACATTGACAATATCTCAGATAAATATATCTTAAAAACATTACCCAGTATTGAATTTAAATGTTCCTTCTTTTGCAAGATGCATCACGTAAAACACAATTTAGATGGTATGGGACCAATATCTGGTGTGAACCCGCTTTGTGAAAAATAAAATTGGTTTTGCAGAAGATTTGAAATAAATAAATATAAAAAAGTTATATAATTCAATGAAAATGTGTTCAAGAAGCTTCAAAATGTGTATTTTTGGAATAATAAATTTGAATTATTAATTCACATATTTGATGAAATAGATAATGTTAATATAATTTAATCTTCCTGGGGAATCATTTGATGAATAATCACTAATTTTATTTAGTTAATGAATTAATTCATTTAAATATTAAAAATAAAATGGATATGATATCATCCCTGTAGTGAAATCTTCATCTCCATTCTGTATTCTACTGGGTGTTATAGGACTCTCGTGACAGAACCCATTATTAAAAATTAAAACCATTGAATTATTATATTAAATGTATTGTTTTATACATTATTTCTTTTGTTTTATTTGAATTGAAATTATGTTTTCTTGACTCTTTTCTCATAAGGTATTTATTCATTGATCTCCACCATGGTTACAGTTTAATAGGTTAGGAGTGAGAGGGTTTGGTGGGTAATAAGGTCCCATGGAATGTTTTTTCATTGGATATTGATGGATACATTATATAAGAATATTTGAGTAATAGTGGAATCATTCATGATTATTAGGGATATATAATTTTGAATTTTTGGACTTTAAATGTCTATGTATATTTTTTGAAAGCCTATGCTCATGTATTTTTCACTAATATCTCTCTATATAATCCAAACAACCTTGAACACTCAAGTATTGAATAAAACTATTCCATGGTATTCAATTCATTGTTTCCCACCTCTATCATTCCTTACAAGATCATATACTCCATAAAATGATGTAAAAGGTTTTGTCCAACTATGAAGATCATACACACTTGGTGAGAAGGTAATATAGAAGCAGACGACCTTTTTTCTAGATCCATACACTTTGAAAACACCATTTTCCAAGGCATGGGGATCCCTTAATTGATATTTATAGAATATAAAATATATTAATATCACATGAATTTATTTTTAATTAATATTTCTAATAACTACCCAGTATAGTATTGGTTAATACATGTAGGCCAAGATTGAATTCATAACGTATATTTTACCTAAAGAACGATATAACCATTTTTGGGAATGAGTACTATGAAAAATTTGACATGGGTGACAAAAAATGAAATTTAATTTATTTTATTTTATTTTATTTCATTTTGGAATTAACCTAAATTCCTCCTCCATTAATTCCCCATTATGGATATGTCTTAGGGTTATATTCCTAACCATGGATACCTATAGAAGTGTCGTCGAGAAGAATTTGGTGAATGAAATCAGATCATAAGATTATAGCAATTCCATTTGGACCGTCTTTTCCAATGGAGTTTATTGATCTCTCCAATGAATTCAATGAAAAATAATTTATCATTAGTGATTAATAAATAGACTAGGTATGAAATTATTTTCATTTTGATCAAACTGGTTTTTTATCCAATAAAGAACATAGATCAATTCCACCAACAAGAATTGATTCATGCATAAACTATTGATTTATTTTGTGGTGGATTTATTTGTTCATTGATGATTTTTACTATTTTATCATCTATTATATGACAAAAGATCTAGGCTGAAATGAAAAAAATCATTTTTTCATTACTAATGGTGGTGGTTTATTGTTTTCTCTCAAAATTACAAACAAGTTCAACATGTAATATTCTATTTCATTAAGATTGTATGGATACTGGGTATTTCATTGTTATGAAACTATACTTTGACACAACATACCAAAATTTTGGGTGTGGTTCATGACTACAAATGTGATCATAGTGCTATGTCGATGATGGAAACACAAAGGTGGATCATATCATACATGAGTTCATCCATATTCACATTTTATGCATGGAGATGATGTAGTATGGAATCTATATCAACCAAAGTGGCCTTTTTTAAGAAAATCATTGCAAAATTTTTGGGCTAGTAGTGATGGAGAGGGTAGGATGACTATAGACCAATTTTTCCTTGTGAGATCTATGGAGGTGGTGATATATTCATATGATTCATGAAGGAAACATGGAATATGGAATATTCCTTGTTATATAGTATATAAGCTGGTGATACACATCATATTGGACTATAGGCTTCGGTGATAGGGTTTCCATGGAAGAGATATGGATCACACGTCATGTGCTCCCTACAAAATTCCATGTAACCCCATTTTATGGATTTCCATTTATCATAGAGAATACACGGGCACAAGTAGAGTACATTGGCTATGAAATGTACTTATACACAGTTATGTGTACACATTCTCATCCCTTGGTACATGAGATAGTGTATAGTATCGCGGGAATGGACATCAGAAGGTATGAATTTTGAAATTCATGTCGTGTAACATAAGTTCATAAGATATAATTATTTATATATGGATTAGATTCATTTATCGATTTATTATGAACCTGGTTCTGTTGAGTCAGATTCCTTTGTCATTTCCCATGATGGTATAGTGCATCATTGTTTCCATAGCATTGTATTATGATCCCATATAAGGTTGTAGACTTGGATATAGTTTGGTGAATCCCCATGTGGGACCATGGTCGGATCCCCTATCATTCCCACGTTTGGTTATTTATATTGTCATGACCATTAGTAATATGGCATCAATTCAAAATCTAGATAGAATATATTTTAGTGTTTTTATTGTTCCCCAGTAGCCTTGGGTTTGATCTTGAACACAGATGAAGATATCTTCTATAATCTAGTGAGTAATTTTTGTGAAACTCTCAATGATCATGAAATATTTCATTAGAATAAAAAATGAGAGAATGGGTTGTGGAGTTAGTTTTCCTAGAATGGTCATTACCAATAATCCTATAATAGTGGTCTCACCCAAATTTACATATGTATTTAGGGTTAAGTGGTCAAATGTAGAGTATCTTGGGTTGTCTATTCCTTAGTGACCTAAGAAAAATCCTATAGACACGCAAATTATATGGAATTTTTTTGAATACGATGTGGACAATGTGGGATTATTTTTGATGGTTTTAAATGAAATCTAAGAGACTAATGTGAATTCTAATTAAAGGAATGAGTTGATCCTAGGTTATCACTTGGGGTGGATTGGATTAATTCCTTTATTAATGATTTTAGTTTCATTAACTTGAGAAGGATTAATTCAATGAATTCAAAATAACCTCATAAATTACTAGTTAAAAACCTTCAAAAACACTTGCTAATCATCGATAAAATTGTAGCATAAATTTCATGAGCACTACAAGGTAAAATATCTTATTAACACATAAAAGTGGGATGGATAAATTCAATATGGAAGAGGAAGAGAGAAAATCATTTAATAAAAGAAAAGAAAATAAAATATGTAAATAATCATTTGTAGAGTGACAAATAAAATTAAATCCAGCCCCTTTCTACTCAAATTTATCAAACCCATAAAGAGTTAGCTTTCCATTGATGACTTGTTCTCAATTGAAGCAGAAAGTAGACTTACGAGTGTTGAATTGAAGAAGTAATGACTACAAAATAACGGTCAATCCACCGTTGTGTGATAAATTTCACATGGTATGGTGTGCAATAATTCACACCATTAGGTAATGGTATCAATGTGATATGTAGAAGAACAAAATAAGATGAAAGGAAGATCTTACATTATGAACTAACGTGAATTGAACAACCTACATGTGAAAGAGAAACTTGAGACAACAAAATCACAACATAACATTACAATGAAAGAAAGATAAAAAGAATATTAAATCCTCCATAAGCAATGTCTTAAATAGGAATTTTCAAAGCCTTTGGTTGACCCTATAAAAGTGAAAATCATCCCACTTGATTATGGTATGAATAGGGTGGTGGAATGCATGTATAACTTGAACTTTTACTCTCTTGACCTCAGGTGGTAGCTAGCTTGCATCCTCCGAACAAAATTGACAAAATGAGCTTTAATATGGATGAATTAGAGTTGACCATATAATAATAGAAATAATATAATGATGTCCCCCAACCGTATGTAATGTTTAATCCCAAAATAATATATGTTTTACGTGATATGTATAAAATGGTGGGTAGTTTTTATGGACCGCAGAATCTGGCCCAGAATTTTATCTCTAACATGGGCCACCTGGAAATCCATTTAATAATCAGAATTTTCTATTTTCACTATTGAATTCAATGTTCCCCATTATTTCTTCTATCTTCAGTTAAATTTTCAGAAGTATTGGGCTTGGATATTGGCCGTTATAGTAGTGGTATTGGGCTGCTATCCAGTTTACTTCACCCCGAATGTTGTTTGCATTAAATCCCATTTTGGTGGCCTTAAAATGTGAACCATCCAACACTAAAAATGTATGAATTGTTCCCAATGTAATCAGAAACCAGAAAATTATATATGAAAATACATTCAAGATCATTGGGTATATTAAATTTTGATCAAAAATGTACCATGTAATAGTTCATTTTAAGATGGAATTTCAATTATATTATGAAATAACCTTCAAAGTGGAAAATGAATTAAAATGATGTTAATGAATAATAACTCACATGAATATTACATATATTAACAATTAATATTATCCTCATTCAATGGATAATCACACACCCATAATAAGTTTTTCTAGTTTGGAGCAAAATTTATCTCAACAATATGAAATTTAAATGTCCTTTTCCAAATACTTTTTAATACACATTGATCACCAAGAACACTTATACCATAAAATCATGAAACCCATAAAAATATTTTAACACAATATAGTTTCATAAGTAGATCCCAAGTCCTAGCCTATTCATTTTTTCAAGTTCATCTCTATATTTCATCCAATGTCAATTAAGATTGAAGATGTGTTGTGCATCACAATAGATATGGGGGTTGGAAATTACATAAGTGATAGGTGGAATAAAATTTCAATATTAAGATGATTATTCATTTTTTATTATATATATATTGTTTTTTTAATTTTTCCATGGTAATCGAAATTGCACTCAATGTAGTCAACCCATGCAACGAGTCTTTATTCATGACTCTCAGGCTCGAAGACCTTAGGGAACCATGTGAAACACGCATACTCAGGCATCACCTTGAGTTAAATCAGTCAAAAAAATTAAAAATATAGATAAAATTACTCACTTTGGGCCAGAAAACTATGTTTTCATGATCCACAAGTGTCAATTGCCACATATTAGGTCATTTTATTTCTCTATGCGATAACTATTTTTTTTATTTTTTGTTTTTTTGTTTTATTTGGATAGTCATATTAAAACTATAATTATCACCAAACCTATGATATTTACTAGGGGGACCCATTAACATAAACTAACACCCCACTATCCAAAGGATGTGCATTGTGATTCTATTTTTTTTATTTGGATGAAAATATAAATGATGAAATATCACATTAGAAAGCCAGACATTCCAAAAATCAATGCTCATGAAAGTATACGTGGATTAAAATCAGAATTGGGTAATGATAAATTATTTGATATTCAGTTTCAATGTTTTCAATTTCTATTATCATGTTCAAAGGTAACATAATTCTTTCATTCCATTTTCACACATTTTTTCAAATTATTTTTTTCACACAAATGAAATTTATTTAATTTCCTTGAAAGAAATTTTTTTTATTTCATTTCCCCCATACATAAAATAAAATTTTCCCCATTTATTAAAGAAAATAAAATTTATAATGGGGGAGAGGTAGAGAATAGGAGTTATAAAATTAATTGGAAATAAGAAACATGGAACAAAGTCACCATGTTTTTTGAAGTTGAAGTTCATGACACTCTGGATTAATCCTTTGATATCCCTGTCCCTCGCAGAGTTCCATAGTGGAAAAATAAAAAAACCAATAAACAAAACAAATAAATATATATATATATATATTAAAAAAATTAAAATATAGGTATATATAAGAAAATTAAAGAATTAGATAGAAATATAAGTCATAGGTCAGTGGTAAGTGTGCTCCCCTATATCCCACCAGTCTCAAGTTCGAGTCCCCACAGCTTCTCCAGTTGTGATGGGGTTTTCCCCACAACCTACGATGTGTCATTTTATATATATTATTTTGTTTGTTTTTTTTTTTATTAATATACAATACCATAATAATAAAATTAATCTAATGATACAATGTCTTCTTTTTAAATTTTTTGGTAAGGTAATACTCAGTGATCACACCATGTGATCGAGATAAATTTGGCATTCCTCTTTCATACCCATCCATACTCATTATATATGAATAGGAAAATGTTCAAAAATGTTTGTTATAAAAATGATTCATTAATCCTATTTGAAAAATAACGATGATTAAAAAATATTGGAAACATGAAAACCACTGGTTGCCTCCCATGCAGTGCTTTTATTTAACAACATTAGCACGGCATGGATCCTAAATCTATCAATTTTTTCTTGTGCATAGGTTGGATCAGTTTAGTCAACCTCCATTTCCTATTTATTTAATGATTTAATGTATGGATTTAACCTATTACCATTGACCTTGAAAATGTGACAATGTGTGGGATCCTGAATCACTACTGCACCATGGGGGTACACATGATGCACTATGAATAGACCTGACCAATAGACCTTAACTTTATCTGGTCTATATTAATTTTCAAACTATAAAAGATCATGAATTTTTCTGGTTCAAAGTGTTCAACTATGAGATTCCAAGATTTCTAATCTTGAACTCTAGCTTTATTTTTCCTTTAGTTTTCATATGCCTTCATCCTATGTTTCTCATTTTCATTAAGTTCAAATTTCATTTTTTTTCTTCATCAAAAGAAATGTCGAAATTCATTTTTTGATTTCCAAAAATTCCTTATTGTAAGTTTCAACATGTAAATGGCATGATTTTACATAAACCAACATATATGGTGAAATTCCAAGGATGGTTTTTTATGTTGTACGATATTCCCAAAGGTCATCCATGAGTTTCTCAGACCAATCATTCCTCGAGGGATTGGCATTCTTTTCAAGAATTTGTTTATTCTCTTTATTCTCTAACATAGAATGACCATTGGTTTGAGGATAGTAGGTAGTGGAATCCTTTTGATATATCCATTAGTTATACAGGAGTGAAGATACTGGTTAGTTGCAGAAAAGGGTTCCATGATCACTAATGATAGCTCTATGAATTCCAAATCTAGAAAATATATTCTCTTTAAGAAATCAAATGACAACATGATGATCATTAGACTTAGTGGGAATGGCCTCAACCCATTTTGATACATAATCAACATCTAAGAGGATGTTGAGATATCCCCTAGTGTTTGGTAAGGGTCCCATAAAATCAATTCCCAAACAATCAAAGATTCCAACGACTGGAATGGGAGTGAAGGGCATTTGAATCCTTTTGGTAATGGATCCTAACAGTTGACATTGTGGACCAATTTGGAAGAATTGGTAGGAATCCTTAGTGAGGATTGGCCAATTTAAACCACTTTGGTGGACCTTTTCAGTGGTTTTCATGGTGGAAAAGTGTCCTCCACATGCATCTGCATGACTGACATAGAATGGGATCTTTCTCAGGCTCAGAAACACATATCTTAATGATTTGATCAGGAATGAACATCAAGTGGTAATGATCGTCAAACACATAGGGTTTGACATCAGAAATAAATTTCCTCTAAACATGGATCCCGAGAAATTTTGGAATTTCACCCATAACTAAGTTGTTTGCTATGTCAACATACCATTGGAAATCACTCAATGAATAGAGGTTCTCATAAGGAAATGTATCTGACACCGAAAGGTGATGTCAGCGGTCTTTTAATTAAATTCTAGAGAGGAGATCAACTACAAAATTTTTAAAAACCATTTTATCCATAATGGTTAAATCAAACTTTGAAGAAGAAGGACCCACAAGATCAATGTTTCCTTAGCATCTTGTTTTTGGAAGTGGAATTTTATGGCAGAAAAGTCTGTGAACACAATGATGGGGGTAATAAGAAGTAGGACCTAAACATTTCTAAGGCAAAAAAATAGCAAGTAACTCCTTCTTAGTGTTGGTGTAGTATATTTTTGCATCATTTAAAGATTTTTTGCATAAGTAATGACACATAGAGTTTTCTCACACCGTTGTCCTACGACTGCTCCTACAACGAAGTCACTAGCATCACACATGAGCTCAAAATGAAAGATTCCAATTTGAAAGTTTCACGATAGGTGGAGTGATAAGAGATGACTTGTGTGTGGAGAATAATTCATTATATCTTTTTTTCAAACAATTGGAGCATCATTCACCAATATATCACAAAGTGGTCAAGAAATAGAGATGAAATTCCTAATGAACCTTCAATAGAAACCAAAATGTCCTAAGAATGATCACATTTACATGAAACTTTTGGGTTATTGAGGCTGAATAATGATGTCATCCTTGGATTTATCATCTCCAATCCCCCCTATATGAAACCACATAGCCTAAAACTAGTCCCTCTCTATCCATGAATTGGCAGTTTTCCCAATTTAGGACCATATTATTTTCTTTACACCATAACAAGACTCTCTCCACATTCCTCAAAAATCCAGAAAATGTATCCCCAAACACAGAGAAATCATCCATGAAGACCTCCAGAAAATCCCCTACCATGTATGAGAATATTCCCATCATACACCGCTGGAAGGTTCCAGGGGAATTGCATAACCTGAAGGGAATGTGTTTGAAAGAAAAGGCGTCGAATGGACATGTGAATGTATTCTTCCTTTAATTTTTAGGGGGACCACAATTTGATTATTCCCCATGTATGAATATAAGAAATAGTAGAAGGCGTGTCTGAAGACTCTCTCAAGGGCTTGTTCAATGAATGGTAAAGGGAATTGGTCCTTCTAGGTAAATGAGTTTAGCTTCCTATAGCCGATGCAGACTCTCTAGCCACTACTCACCCTTGTTGGATGAATCTCTCCATCTTTATTTGTTATCACTATGATTCCTTCCTTCTTGGGAACCAATTGGTTAGGGCTCACCCACTCACTCTCATCTATGGGACATATGATTACATTTTTTTAAAAATTTAAAAAGTTATTTTCTCACTACTACCATGAGATTATGATTGAGTCTCTGTTGAGGTTGACGACATGGATTTGAATAAGATTCTAGGACAATCCTATGAGTAATGATTGGTTTGATAATCCTAGGAATATCATACAAACTCTAACCAATGACGTTCTTATGTATTCTAAGGACATCTAGAAGAATCCTCTCATGATTGGATTCAAGAGAAGAATAAATTAATATAGGATGTGTTTTGTTGTCCCCTAGGAAGGAATACTTTAGTGCAATAGGAAGTTCCTTCAATTCAAGATCATGTTGGTTCAGAATACCAGCAAGAGATTCTGACATTAGATAAAGATCAATTTTGATTCCTAGAGATTTAGATAGAATCAAATACCCATGTATATAAGTTTCAACTTCAGGATTGGTATGAGAAGATTTAGAGAAGGAAGTTTGATTGGTCTCCATGAAAGTGGTTTCTAGAAAGGATTCATTAATTGTTGGGCTTAAGACTTCATCATAAGAGCAATGTGAAAATGAATCAAGCCATAGAGATAATAATTCTTCATGTGAACTAAAGTAATCAATATCATCTTGAATTAAACATCCATTAAATATTCCTTTATGTTCTATGGATTCATTATCAATTCTTCCTATCATTTTTACTTCATGAATGTCTTCATCATCACCTATTTGTGAGAATACATTATATATGTTCAAGTCTAGACTCTTGTTTCCAAATGTGATGGTCATGTTATCATTTTAGACATGGATAACCAAGTTGGTATTTTCAAGGAATGGTCAACCAAGAATGCTTGTGGGTTGCTCCGTATTTTCCTAAGTTTGGATTGTTATCATGGACAATAATGTCAATAAGGTAGATGAAGGTTTCAACCTTTACCAGAATTTCCTTTAAAATCCCATTTGGATCCCTAATGCTATGATTAGAAAGTTGAGGTGTGACAGATGTGGGTTGGGGCTCTTTTATGCCTAACTGGTAGTACACAACATAGGGGATGAAATTGTAACTATCACCTAGGTCACACATAGCCTTGAAAATTTTGCTCTCTCATAGTTTTACATTGATGTAAGGGAATATCAGGTCTTTCAACTTAGGAGTAATGGTCCGTTGAATGGTGGTACACACATTGGAAGCCAAAAGAAGATGGTTTTTATGTGAACATTTTAATTTAAAAGAGAACAAGTCCTTAAGTAAATTTTAGTAGGCAGTTATGGTTTGGATTACATCGAGAAGGGGAATGTTCAACTTGATATGTGAGAATATTTCCCTCAATGTTTCATTAAATTTAGGCTTAGTTTCCCCCTCCTTCTTTGAAAAAATGGTGCAGGTAGTGGGTTTATTGGTTGAAGGGTTGTCTCATTCACATTGTTATCAATTTCCTCAGTTTGATAATGTCGTTCATTTGAATATTCATCAGATTTTGAAGATTCACATTGTTTCTGACTTATTTGTTCAGGTTTCTCAATTGATTTCCCACTTCTTAAAACTATCACAACCTTTAGTTGTTCAGGTGTTGTTTGAGTGAAACATGACTCTTTCCTTACTATTTATTGTGGAATGGATTATGTAGGCATGGGTGACTTTCTAGTTTTGATGATATGAGGTTCTTGTTTAAGGGAAGAGATTTCTATGTTCATTTTGTCCATTTTTTTCACATCTTTTCTAGTATGCTTTGAGGAAGAGTTTTGGTGGGTTCTTGAGTAGAATGGTTTATCCCAGGGGGATATTTTGGATGTCCGATGGTTTGTTAAAATTGGACTGGGGGATGTTGGTATTGGATAGGATGGGTTTAGAACTGGTTATGGGTTTGGTTTTTTAATGGAGGTAAGGATTTTGTGCCTGTGGTTGGATAGGTTATTGGTTATCTTTCTAGCAGAAGCATTGGTGGTCATTCTACCTTTGGTTAATTGTGTTTTGGTATTGATGTTTTTGAAAGTTCAAAGTATTTACTTTTTCTAGGGGTCCTCCTAAAATAACCACCTTGAGGGACAAAATGGTTAGGCAGTTGTGTGTCTTATTGTCATGTTTGTCCCAAATAGAGCAAAAAGGGTATACAATATGGATTTCATGGACTTTCCTAAGGTCTATATCATCAACCATCCTAGAGAGTGTTGCAAGTTTATCCCTAAGTATTTCCTCATCTCTAAGTGTATGAATCCCAGTAGTTATTTATGGCTTTCCAGAGTAAGGATATGTTTCCCATATTTGGTTTTGTTCTCCAATCCTTTCCAGATAATCGTAAGCATCATTTGGGGCTTTGTTTTTAAAATTTCCATTGCACATAATGTCAATAAAATGTTTGTTCCCCAGACCTAACCCTTCAATGAAAAATAAAATTTGTTCTGGGATTGAAAATACAAGGTGAGGTACCATGTTGAGTGTTTCTTTGATCCTTTCCCATGTTTCATAAAATGATTCTCCCTTTTTTTCAAAAAAAAATTCGATGCACTTTTTCTATGCAATTGTAATGTGGTGGGGAAAATATTTTTTGTATAATTATCTTCTTAATTTGTCCCAAGAGGTGATGGATGATGGTCTCAAATTTTTTACCCAATTTTTAGCTTGATACTTTATTGAAAAAGGAAATAGCCTCATCATAGCTGATTCTAGTTAATGTGGGGGACACATGGTTTCTACATTGTCATTGAACTTCTTGATGTGATGGTAGGGCATATCGGAATCCATTCCATGAAATGTTATAAGGTGGTTAAGGACATGGGGTATAATGATATAGTTGAAATATCCTAGGGAATTGTGTGTAATGAATGAGGGGGCATTGGTCCAGGTAGGTGTGAGGTAGTTATTCATGGTTTGTCTGACTACATTTTCCATGTTTGGGGCTTTCTCATATGGATTTCCATTTTTTTCCCACTAGGGTTTATGAATTGGTTTCATTGAATAACATCCTTTGAACGGGGCCCAATTTTTTACAATGGAGTATTCCGAAGATTAGGATATAATGTAATGATTTCCCTTGGTGTATGTGACTCCCCAACCCCAGGAATACCCACCCTAACTATACAGTTTGATTGGTCACAGGTGTTAGCAGACATGCGCCAAAAGAAAAAAACATGAAATGGAATTGATAAGAGAATTTGGATGAGAATTGAAGAAATGGGGGATAATAGGATGGGTGTTGATATTACATACATGGGTCCCCTTGGACGGCTCCAAAATTTATTCGCGTCCATATTTACCCATGTTTTTAGGATTTTGCGGTCAAATGTAGAGTAGTTTGGGTTATCGATTCCTTAGAGTCCTAATAAAAAACCTATAGAAACGCATATTATATGGATTGTGGTTGCGTATGAAGTGGCCAAAGTTTTTTTTATTTTAGATGGTTTTAAATGAATTCTAAGAGACTTATGTGAATTCAAATTAAAATAATGATTTGATCCTAGGTTATCACTTGGGGTGGATTGGATGAATTCCTTTTTAAATTAATTCAATTTCATTAACTCGAGAAGGATTCATTCAATTAATTCAAACTAACCTCATCACTAACTGGTTAAATACCTTCCAAGACACATGTTATTCACCTATACACTTTTAGGATCATTTTCATGAGCACTCCATGGTAAAGGATATTATTAACACATAAAAGTGGGGTGAATAAATTCAATATGGAAGAGAAAGAGAGAAAATCATTGAATAAAAGTAAATCAATTAAACTAAGTTAATAATCATTTGGAGAGTGAGAAATTACATTCAATTCATCATCTTTCTACTCGATTGGATCAAACCATAAATTAGTTAGCATATTTTTGATTACTTGTGCTCAACGGAAGCGGGAAGTAGACTTAAGAGGGTGGAATTGAAAAAGTAAAAAACAATAAAATAACGGTCACTCCACAGTTGTGTGATAAATTTCACAAGGAATGGTTTGAATAAATTCTCACATTTAGGAAACAGTATCAACATGATATTTATAAGAACATAATAAGTGGAAAGTAATAATGTTTATTAAGAACTAATGTGAATTGAACATCAAACATGTGAAAGGAAAACTTGAGACCACAAAATCGCAGCATAACATTACAGTGAAATAAAGCTGAAAAGATGATGAAATCATCCAACAACACTGCCTTAAATAGTCATTTTTGGGAGTCTTGCATAGATACTCCAATATTGAAAGTCATCTCACTTTATTATTGTTGTATTAGGGTGGGGGAAAGCTTGTGGAACTTGGACTTTTCCACTATTGACATGAGGTTGCAACCAACTTGCATCCACCAAACGAAGCACATAAATGAGCTTCTAGATGGTACAATTAGAGTGGCCTAGATAAGAATTAAATTTAATCTCAAGATTTCCCCCTACCGTATATAAAGTTTAATCCCAATATAATTTATGGTTTACAAGATATGTGTAAAATGGTGGTCTGTTTTTCTGGGCCACCGAATTTTTTCGAGAATGTTATCTCCAACTTTGGCCACCTAGAACTCCATTAAAACATCACAAATCGATTGGAACACTAATTAATTAAATTTTCCCCATGATTTACTCTATCTTAGGGTCACTTTTATGAAGTATTGGTCTTTGATATTGGCTATTACAGTAGTGTATTGGGCTGTTGTCCAATTTACATCACCCAGAAAGTTATTTGTATTAAAGAGTATTTTGGTTCTCTTCCAATGTAAATCTTCCTACACTAAAATAGTATGAATTGTTACCAATGTAATGATAAACCTGAAAATTTAATATGAAAATAAAATAAATTTCATTGGGTACTTTAAATTATGTTCCTAAATATACTATGCAATAGAGAATTTTAAGAAGGAATTACAATTATATTATGAAATAATGTTCAAAGTGTAAATTGCACTAAAATGATGTTTATGAATAACAAGAGACATTAATATTATATATATTAACAATTAATATTAGCGTCATTTAGTGGCTATTCAAGCAGTATCTAGTGGCTATCAGTTTTAGCTGAGACCATTTGAGACATGTTGTCTATTATTAGTAAATATGGGTTTATTTCCATTTTTATACTCTTGAGCTGATGACAATTGATTATTTGTTATTTATGATTCTTTATTTTTTAACTGTGTAATGTTATACTAACAATAAAAAGGTATCATACACCATGAGTCATGTATTATGTTGAAAATATCCCATTCTATAGTGTCCTAGGAGGTATGAGAGCATGTAGAGCATAGTTGAGATAGTGTAACCATGGAATTTTCTCAGTAGATTTAATTGATAGTAGTTCCCACATTATAAAAAGTATGGACTCCCTAATTTTTAATACTTCCCTTGTATTTGGCCAATTTGTATCATTTATTATTATTTTTATACTCTGATGTAAGACAAATTTTTTCAATTCATTAATGGTATCATGTGTCCCTTATATTCTCATAATTATATGGGCATACATATGTGTGAATTTATATAGTTACATTAGGCTTATGACATTATTTTATTTGTTATAACCACTCATAGTTGTTCCCCATACACTATCCAATTGGTTGTGGACATAGGATTGTTACATTTAGTATGTCATCATATAGGCAAGACCTATCATGTCAATTCATGATAGAGTGGAATCAAATACCTGATTCCTCTTTTGTATTGGAGTGTATATTTTTTTCTATCCATGATATTGATTTTATATTCCTATAAATTTTGTTAATGCTTTCCAAGTTATAATATAATTCTATGGAATCTAGTATTTTTGTTTCAGTTGATGTATCCATCCTCCAAAACTATGATAACTATCTTGTTGAATCGATACCTGTAGGAACTATTTTAATGGATAAAAAATTGGTACATGAATCATAGAGGAATGGGTTATTATTTCAATTTCTTCCTTGATTCCTCTCCAAATATATATAATTTCATAGTGGTATATATCATTTATATATGGATTCGAACTCAAGGACTATTCGTAATAATTCCACTACATGGTCACGAGGATGATCCTCAATGTGTAGAGGATTCACTGAATACATTTATAATAAAGATAGTACATATGTGTGGGTTTCCAGTTATACCAAAACTCATTAGGAAGTACCTTCCATCATTAGTATTGGTTGATGATTCATATATGGTATGTGTGTTTCATGATTTTCATAGGTAGAGACCACCTAGTTTTTAGGGTGGTCGAGAACCCCAGCAAGATTAAGTGTATCTAGAGGTAGTCACAAGAGTTTTCCACCTCATGAAGATTCTTATATATCATATTATAATATCCATAGGGAATATTTATTAGGGCTCAGTTGGGTGATGGTGGAGCCTCATGACTCTGTTACATGACCAGATGACTCTCTCATGCTCATAATTTGTGAATCTTGTGATTGAGGGGTTCAAAATGTCCATATTCTGATCTGTTTGAATCTATGAGATTGTGTATTTATATATGGGTAATTTTATCATGAAATAGTATTTGTTGAAGATCAATACTATCCAAAGTTAATCCAAGTATGTAAGGAAAGAACCCTTATTCAGGGAATACACATTTGAGGTGGGATTATTCGATGACATTATGGCATTAGTGATATCTCTATATATTCCAAACTATAGTGGATCAGTTGAGAATGATTTAGTCGTGAGGAGAATCATATTCGAGTGAACAAAAATAGTGGGTGATTTTTATTGGAACCAATGATTTGATACCTTATAAGTAGGTATTTTATGGTATAATAATGATCTTGGAATAAAAAATAATTCAGGAGATGATCTTAGGATAGAGGATGAGTGGTTATGGCTTATCAAGATGGAGTTAACTGAGGGACGTGTAGTACATCTCATGTTATGGCTAGGAATATCTTCCTAGTGATTGAATACCCCGTCATAAAGATGTGAGGGAGAAGATTGAGATACCACCATGGAAATAATAGATGCATGATAAATGAGTCTTATATGTTAGAAGACATGGTAGAGTGGAAAGGACAGGAATCTGTTGTGCGATAAATTTTGACTGATTGCCACATCAACCTCATGTGGTACATTCCAAGCTCGATGGAATAGTGTACAAGGATTTGGAAAACTATTGGTTGTTGAGGACTATGAACATGAGGATCATGGTATAATTTGAGCTATTATTTTGGTCTTATATACTTTATCTGAATTAAAAATAAAAACATGTGTCAGCCAATATTTTCATTATACTTATATGGTTCATGACTTATAGATTATAGTTTCGTAATTGGCTCAACCCCTTCACATGGAGACTCTGAAAGGCAGTGACATAGTGATCACACACATCATCGAATAGTATGGCCTAGTTTTTGGATATATGATATTCATACGCGGCCTCTTTGTGTTAGTAATTGGTCTTTATGATGTCATATTATTATGGAATAGTAATCCATAGTTTATACCCAAATTGAATATTTTATGATGTGGATGTTGTGTATTTGCAATAAAATATTGGGGTTTTTCTTTATGGAGAGAGAATAAAAACTTGGAAGATACGTAATAGTTTGTTAATATGGGAATCCAACTAATTAGTCACTAGTTTTCTAACTTTACTCTAGGTGAAGTTGATGCTACGATATTATGGTTTTATATAGTGGTGATGGTGTATGATGACATATTTCATAAGGATATTTTGGACCTACCTCCTCCATGATATCTAGACATCTATATTGACACTCATTATAGTAAACCCCTATTATTTACAACAACATATCATATATATTCCATAAAGATTTTAGATCTTTGGATTCAGTTGGTTTACTTTTAGATAAAGGGATCCAAGAGACCCAGTATTCCCCCATAACAGCCTCAATTTTTTCAAATAAGGTATATGTGAGATTGAGGTTTTGTGTAGGATATCATAATTTCAAAAATGTTATTATTAAGAATAACTATCCACTAGGGAGGATCGATGACCTATTTGATCTATTGAACAACATGTGACCATCCTCAATGATTAAACATGGATCATGTTATCACCAGCTATGATTACATGATGAGAATATATAGAATATGGAATCAAGATGTCTCTATGGTCACAATGTGAACATGGTGAAAAATTTTGTCTTTAAGAAAATCCTAGAAGTGTTCATGGGACTTCTGAATATTATCATTAAACATATGTTCAAATAGTTCATGGTAGTCTTAATCAATTATATCCTAGTGTTCTCAACATTTTAAGATGAGAACATGAGACACTTGATGATGGATCTAGGTCCTTATGATTTCACTAGTCTTATGTGAATATCTTGAAGTTTCAATTATAGATTTAGGAGGGACAAATTTGGGACACATCATCTCGACTGTTGTATCAGTATACTTGCCAAAGGTTGGGGCAGTTTTTGCTAGCGAGACACCAAAGAGATTGATGGAAGTGTGAAGAATTCATGGTATTCCATGATACTAATAGATATTTCTGAAAACATTCACCAGGATACAAGAACTATTGACTATATTTACCCTTAATTAGATTCCATTCATTTGGATGTAAATGTTCTAGTATGATTTTTAGGAGCTGGAATACAGTTTGACGAGCACACCCATCATGATATTCATAGAGGAGGGTATTGAGTACATATTATTTTTAAATGCCTATTGGACTAGGCATATATTTTTTTTGACACATAAGTAGAGTTTGATTACTAATGCGTTTTTCTAGTTGAGTTTAAATGATCATAATTATATGACCCATTATCTTGTGATATTAGTGGTAGTCTTTACCCGTATATAGAGACACTACCATATGGTTGAGAAGTATATCATCTACTTAGACCATAAGAGCATATTGTATATCCTTTATCAAAAGGATCTTATCTTGAAAAACATAAATGAATAGACTTCCTTTAAGATTATAAATTTGATATATTTTATACTCCTATAAAGGGGAACATTTTGTAAGACGCTCTCAATAAAAGATATTTTTCCCTATTTATTTATAAGGTGTTGGATCTGTTATCATTATTGAATTTTTTCTAAGAGTACAAGGTTGGTTATTCATATATTTAATCAATTTACATCACCAAAACACTTTTATAGTGTCTTATGGAATATAACAGTAGATATAATAACTCAGAGACCATAAGTTCTCATATATACACTAGTCGTGCTCCTGATAGATTTTTTGATTTTTAGGGATCACAACATGAATTTTAGGGGAATGCGGATTATGCCAGTGACTTTATATAAGTAGGTGATGGGAGTGTTTAATAAAACCCCCAATTTAATTACCTCTAGGTTCGTAAGAGATGTACTTATACCTTTTGTGTTAGTTCTAGTGGGATATCATGAAGAATTAAGTAGAATGGTTTTTCTCCGGATGGCTTGAATGTTAGTATGTGAAGGGTTAGAATGAGGTTATAGGGGTGATATCAACCACTTGAGTGTATAGAGTGGAAGTGGGTGGGATATCCATGCACTTCATGACAATGTTATCATGTACATCCAAGATCATAATTCCATCTGGGTGATCATAGACAAAATATCCAATTTGACTTACTTGAAATCCATTTTATATAAGAGTTTAGTAGATAGATTCAGACACCTTTATATGGTGTTGATATATTATCTCCATTGATTTCACTTTAAGGTCATTGATTACCTGGATTATATCATCACATCACGATTATGAAGAGGATTTCATTAGGTTTTTATGTGTCTATTATGTTTTAGAAATGAGTTTCACCCACAGAATGACGACTAGAATGAGAGGATGATTCTGGGTCTTGAGGAAATATTATAAAGACCCATAAAAATCAAGGAAATTTTTTTCATAATTTTATTTGGAATTTTACAAGAACACAGTTTCTGACAGAACCTGATTCCGAGGCCTGGTGTGCCCGGAATCATTTTCCGCAGTTTGGCCGGGGTACGTTCAGTGAACGAACGAGCGGGTTTTCCTAACTTTTGAACCGGTACTTGGAATCGAATTCTGAGGGCACCGATGGAATCGCAGCGCGAGTATTTTCTTAGAAACTCCTTTTCCAATGTTTTGTTTTCTCGGGTGTGGTTTTTAATTTTTGGGGTTAAAGTTAAGAAATAAAATAAAAGTAGTGCAACACATTATTTTATTTTAACTTAAAGACACTTAAAGCCACTTAAGCTAAGTTAAGCAGTTTTGGTAGAACCCAAAATATCCTACCCACTGGGTAGGATATTTGTGAGGTGGGGCCCACAGGAGCCCCACCGTTTCTTTTCCTCTAAGTAACCCACCCATGAAAACCTCCTTTTAATGAAGGTCAACTATGAGTTTTTATGGTTAAGAAACACCCCATTTAATTGGGCAGTTAAATTGCTACAATTAATTCTTTGAATTAATTGTTCGTTTCTTATCTTTGTTTTTCAAATTCTTAAGTTGATAATAAAATAAGATGAAGACGTATTTTATTATCTTGTTGTTGTGTTAAACCTTGGGAGAACCCTTAAAGATCTTTATCCTCCTTCACGAAGAACGTGAAGAACGCGAAGAACGCAAACAACGCGAAGAACGCCGGGCTCCGACGAAAGGGAGACGAAGAACACCGAGCCCTCGGAGATCGACAACGCGACGCTCTGTACCACGGCGCTGATGCTTCTTCCGTGACGTTCCTTCCCCATGACAATCTTCGATCGACAACCGATCGAGTTTGACGGCGCGACGCCATGTATAGCGATGACAGCGACGCCCTTTCCGCGACGCGACAATCCTCTTCTCCGCGACGGTCAATTCCGCAAAGAACTCACGTTCGACGATGAAGTTGAGGTAGGGGTTTTATTTGAGAATAATATTTATTCCCATGGTTGTTTCCTTCTAAAACAGATAACCCGAACCAACTCATCATCAAGTTGATCCACGTTTGTTTTTATATACGGGATGGGAATTTTTATTTATGGGAGTTTTTTTTGGGAACTAGGTTCAATTTTAATTTATTAAAATTTTGCCTTGATATGTTTTCATGTGTTGATTTTTATTCCCAATTGTTATCACCTAACGCGGAGGGTGCGGGCCAAAAAAACACGGCCCGACAACCCTCCACATTTTTTCGTTGATGCGTGGATTAATGGAATTTATGAAATGGGATCGGAATGGCGATTGGAGGCCTTCGCAGCAAATTTCGGATCCCGGGAGAGTCTTTGGCACAAACCGCAGGCAAAACAGACCACCAGAGTGCGTCCAGTGGTCCATGGAAATTCCCGGCGGCCGGCAGCGGTCGGCCGCCAGGAAGCGGTGGCGGCAGGCGCACCACCGGGAAGACCAGCAGCGGCTAAAGCCGCGGTGGTGAGCGCCGGTCCCACGGCCGCGTGGGACCATGGGGAAGGGACGCGGCCTTCTGCCACATCCGGTGACACGAAGCGGCCCCCGTGCGGGGGCCGCGGCTCCTTTGGCGCGGCCACTCGGCCAGCGCCGAGCCGCCCAGGCCGGGCCGGGCCGCCCTGGCCGTGCCGGACCACCCAGACCGGGCTGGGCCGTGCCGGCCGGGTCGGGTCGCGCCCAGCCGAGTTGGACCTGGACCCGGGTCGGGTCGACCCGGGGGGGGGGGGGGGGGGGTTGGGCCGGGTCGGTCCGGGCCCAGACCCCCCGTTTTCGGACCCTTTTTGGTATTTTTCCAATATCATGGGCTACGAGCCTCCGATCGCCACACTGTCAGCGGCGATGCGATCCTTGGATCGAGACGGTCGTTTCGATATATTACACTCATGGTTTCAGAATACTTTGGGTTCGGCAGGGTTGGTTCGTACACAAAACCAACCGGGCCCTCGAAGTGGAAACACTTATGTCTTGAGCTCCGGATGTCCGATTGACGTGCCGTCGACTTTGTTGGATTCCTCTAAATGAGACGGATCTTTTGTCTTACTTCGCCCGAGGTTTGGACACAGGTGGAGTATGGTCGGGTTGGTTTTTCCTTAAAAACCAACCGGCCCCCTCGGACGAAAAAGCCAATAACTCTCAGACCGGGCGTCCGATTGACGCGCCGTCTGCGACATTGAGTTCATGTTGACGATACGGAACTTTTGGATACATCAAATCTGGAATAAGTATCAATTGATGTATCAGCCTCTCGGCTCTTGGATCGGACCCTCCCGAACGAGTTTGCTCTGCGCGAGAACCCTAGTGCTGGCTGCGGCTGCGACTGACGATGAAGACTATCGTACTGGAATCCTATGTGGGTTCAACGATGATAACTATCGTACTGGAATCCTGTGGGGGTTCGACGATGAATAATATCGTACTGGAATCCTATGTGGGTTCGATGATGAAGACTATCATACTGGAATCCTATTTGGGTTCGACGATGAAGACTATCGTACTGGAATCCTATGTGGGTTCGACGATGAAGACTATCGTACTGGAATCTGATGTGGGTTTAATGATGAAGACATTTGTACTGGAATCCTCTATGGGTTCGACGGCGACGAATACAGTGCTTGTTTCCTACGTGGGTCCCAGTAAGATGAATTAGTGACTACATCTGATCATCTCTCTTACTCTACAAATGATGCGTACTTGTGTGAGCTGAATCCTGTGTTGCTTCTTATGTGGAAAGTGTTATGCTATTCTATGTGGGTTTATGTTTTGCTTTCCTGTGTGGATTTACGTTTTGCTTTCCTATGTGGACTGGGATGTACTTGGGCTCGGATGTTGGAGCCGAGCGAGAATTAATGACTTACGTATATGTATGGGCATATACCTAAGCATAGTCGAATGTTACTTCGTGATTGTATCTTTCCTTTGTGGATTATCCTGTGAGGATTCTGGGAGACCATCGGGGGTCTCGGGGTCCCTACTGAGTAGATTATACTCACCCCTGCACGGGCTATGCCCGCACTACGTTGTGTTGGTTGCAGACGACGGACAACGCTGATCGTGGTTGAGGCTTGCAGAGCAGGACGGTACCTGGAGGTAGACCACTGGGCGAGACGTACTCGAAGGGGACAACTGGAACTGAGGGTTAGTGGAGGCTATCTGTACCCACCCTTCAGGTGGAAGTTCCAGTGGACGGCTCAAGGCTACAGTTTTACTTTCAGTTGTCATTTTTCCCTTCCAGTTGTACTTTTCTTTTCAGTTTGGGTTTGTATTCTGGCCCACTTACCTTTCTGTACTTACAGTTGTACTCAGCTTTTACATAGTGTTTACTTCTGCTCGCTTGGTTTGTGGTGGTTTTGTTTACTTTACAAAGGCAATTCCTTCCCTTTTTACCGGGATTTACGCCTTGGTGCTAGTCGCCAGCCCCTGGCTTATGGAAGGCGGGATTGGGGTAGTCACAGCACGAGCCCCGAGGATAGGTCATGACAAATTGGTATCAAAGGAGTATGGTTCTATCGCAGAAATTGGGACTCTAATATTTTTCTATGTAAAGCAATAGTGTTAAGAGTATTGATTGTGGTTATCAGTCCAGGGAGTCCAGTGTTGGTGCGGCGGTCGACGTATCCGTACACCAGGACCCTAGCTTCTGATTTCCGACTTAATGCACGAAAACATTGATTGCATGTGTGTTTCATGTTTTCTTTGTGATTACTTTGTGTCAACTCACCAGATATACTGTTCTGACCGTGGCACACCTGTCTCTTTTCAGGATGGCCCCACGACGACAGCCATCTAGGGTTCCGAGCATTGTGCGTGGCGAGAGCCCACCGAGCGATGAGGCCTCAGTACAGGGCCCTTTGACAGCTGAGGCACCGGCGGTACCTATATCCGACGAGCCACCGATGCTACCAGCCCTAGCCGCTGACGATGCACGTCACCTTAGTGCACTGCACATGTTTCAGCGCCAGCGACCGCCCAGTTTCCACGGGGAGATGGACCCTTAAGCCGCCGGGGACTGGCTGGAGGCAGTTGTACGGGTTTTCAGGTTAGTGAGGACACCAGAAGACCTCATAGTGATCCTCACAGCGAGCCTCCTGCACACGGCAGCAGGCAGATGGTGGAGCTTGATGCTCTAGGTGCATGATGAGGCATCTCTCCTATGAAAGGACTTTGAGAGCATCTTCCTCTCGGAGTTCATCCTAGCCACCCTCCGTGCGGTGCGTATCCAGGAGCTACTAAAGTTGCGGCGGGGAAGCATGACGGTTGCCCAGTACTCGGCGAGATTTACTGATCTCTCGCACTACTCCACCGATATGGTACTGGATCCGTTCTTCCTGGCCAAGACCATCGAGCAGGGACTGAGGCATGGGATCAGGGCCTCAATGATCTCCCTCAACATTCTGACATAGGCAGAGGTGTTGGAGAGAGCCCTTTTAGTGGAGTGTTTCCTTGCCGAGCAGGCACCAGTGGCAGGACCCTCCGCAGGACGACCCGTAGCGGAGTCTTCTGCAGGTGGCAGTCGACAGGTGACGCAGAGGTCCAAGCGGGCCAGACCTTTAGATGGGCAATCTCAGGGTGATGATTCGGTCGTGCAAGGAACACGAATGAGAGCCAGCTACTCGAGGAGAAGGCAATGCTACGCATGCGGCAGGCAATGTCACATGGTTCGAGACTACCTGACTCGTTCTGCTGATGAATAACATGCAGTAGAGGGACCTACCAGGCAGAGGTTCGACCATGACGGTCCGCAAGGATCAGGCGGGTGAGGCAGAGGAGCTGGCCGAGCAGCGGGTGGTGGACGACGCTTTGAGGCCTTACCACTACCACCACCACCTGGGAGACCACCCTGACCGCAGGGAGCAGATGGACATGAGCAGGACTAGCTCCAGACCTGGAGACTTTTGTTCATGTTACTTCTATCTCTGTTGATGTTTGTTTTATGTGGCTTTGTGTCGTTGTACTTTGAGCTGTAGTAATAAAAAGACACTTTTCTTGTGGCGTTTACCTTCCTGTCCTCTCTTTTATTTCTTACTAAGAGGTTCCGGTTAAAAAAACCGTTGACTTGACCCTCAATTTGAGATACCTACTGGAAGAGCCACAGTTACCACACACTGATGCCGACAGTGTGACTCAACCCTTGGAGGCGAGAGTAACAGTTGGATCTCTTGGTAGTAGCGTCGAGGCCTTACAAAGTCATCCTTGGTATGGAATTGTATCATCCATGTCAGGATTGACTGTATTAGGCGAAGAACGTGGTTCATCCAGGGGATGAGACCTGATTTCTTTTATCAGCAAAGAATAAATCACAACAGCTCTTGTAGGACCAAATAGGTCAATTCATCCACGAGTGGAAGAGGACAGCTCAGAGCTGGAATAAGTCTTTTACTGACAGGAGGAGGAGGCCACTAGAGTTTGAGGATAGTGACCACGTCTTCTTGCAGGTCTCACCTCTACGCGAGTTACAGAATTTTGGGTGTGGTGGCAAGTTGTCTCCACACTTCTTTGGACCCTTCTATGTCCTCAACGGGGTAGGCGAGTTGGTTTACCGCTTGACACATCCACCTCAGTTGCACTAGGTGCACGATGTCTTCCACGTATCTCAGCTGAGGAGATACGTGCACGACCCGACACATATCTTTGACCATGGGGAGCTGGATGTTGATCATGGGGAGACTTTTGCGGAGCTCCCGGTGGAGATTGAGGATCAACAAGAGCGGGTCCTAGGTGGATGGTCGATTCCTTTAGTACGGATCAGTTGGCAGCACGGGAACCTCCAGGAGAGTACTTGGGAGCGGGAGGCTCAGATGCGTGCTCAGTACCCACTTTTGTTCCCCTAGTTTATGATGTATCGTTACGGGGACGTAAAGCCCTGAGGGGGGGAGTTATGTAAAGACCCGTAAAAATCAAGGAAATTTTTTTCTTAATTTTCTTTGAATTTTACAAGAAAACAGTTTCTGATGGCATCTGATTCTGAGGCCCGGTTTGCCCGGAATCATTTTCTGAAGTTTGGCTCGGGTACATTCAGTGAACGAACGAGCGGGTTTTCCTAACTTTTGAACTAGTACTCGGAATCGAATTCCGAGGGCACCGATGGAATCATAGCGCCGATATTTACTAAGAAACGCCTTTTCTGGAGTTGTGTTTGCTCGGGTGTGGATTTAATTTTTGGGGTTAAAGATAAGAAATAAAATAAAAGTGGTGCAACACTATTTTATTTTCACTTAAATCCATTTAAAGCCACTTAAGCTAAGTTAAGCGGTTTTGGTGGAACCCAAAATATCCTACCCACTAGGTAGGATATTTGTAAGGTGGGGCCCGAATGAGCCCCACCGTTTCTTTTCCTCTAAGTAATGCACCTGCTAAAACCTCCTTTTAATGAAGGTCAACTATACATTTTTCTGGTTAAGAAATGCCCCATTTAATAGGGCAGTTAAATTGTTACAATTAATTCTTTGAATTAATTGTTAGTTTCTTATCTTTGTTTTTCAAATTCTTAAGTTGATAATAAAATAAGATGAGGAATTATTTTATTATCTTGTTGTTGTGTTAAACCTTTTGAGAATCTCAAAAGATCTTCATCCTCCTTCGCGAAGAACGCGAAGAACGCGAAGAACGCAAAGAACGTGAAGAACGCCAGCCTCCGACGAATGGGCGACGAAGAACACCGAGCCCTCGGAGATCGACGACGCGACGCCGTGTACCGCGATGCCGGCGCTTCTTCCGCGATGTTCCTTCCCCGTGACGATCTTTGATCGACAACTGATCGAGTTTGATGGCGCGATGTCGTGTACCGCGACGACAGCGACGCCCTTTTCACGACGCGAATATCCTCTTCTTTGTGACAGTCAATTCTGCAAAGAACTCACGTTCGACAATGACGTTGAGGTATGGGTTTTCTATGAGAATAATATTTATTCCCATGGTTGTTTCCTTCTAAAACAAAGAACCCGGATCAACTCATCATCAAGTTGATCCGCGTTTGTTTATATATACGGGATGTGAATTTTTATTTACGAGAGTTTTTTTTGGGAACTAGGTTCAATTTTAATTTATTAAAATTATGCTTTGTTATGTTTTCATGTGTTGATTATTATTCCCAATTGTTATCACCTAACGCGGAGGGTGCGGCCCAAACAAACACGGCCTGATAACCCTCCGCAGTTTTTCGTTGATGCATGGATTAACAGCGTTTAAAAAATGGGATCGGAATGGTGATTGGAGGACTTCGTAGCAATGTTCGGATCCCGGGAGAGCCGTTCGCGCAAACCGCAGGAAAAATGGACCACCGGAGTGCGTTCAGTGGTCTGCAGAAGTTCATGTCGGCGCGCCGCGCCGGCACGGTGGCCGGCAGCGGCCGGCAGCCAGGAACCGACGGCGCCCGGCGCGCCGCTGGGAATACCGGTAGCGGTCGAAGCCGCGGCGGAGAGCGCCGGTCCCATGGCCGCACGGGACCGCGGGGAAGGGACGCGGCCTTGCGCCTTGTCCGGTGACACGGAGCGGCCCCCGCGCGGGGGTCGCAGCTCCTTTGGCGTGACCGCTCGTCCAGCGTCGAGCCGCCCAGGCCGGGCCGGGTCGCGCCCAGCTAGGTTGGACGTGGACCCGGGTCGGGTCGACCCGGTTCGGGCAGACCCAGGGGGGTTGGGCCGGGTCGGTCCGCGCCCAGACCCCCCGTTTTCGGACCCTTTTTGGTCTGTTTCCCATATCTTGGGCTACGAGCCTCCGATCAACGCACCGTCAGTGGAAATGAAATCCTTGGATCGAGACGGTCGTTTAGGTATATTACACTCAAGGTTTCGGAATACTTTGGGTTCAGTCGGGTAGGTTCGTACATGAAACCAACCGGGGCCTCGGAGCGGAAACGCTTATATCTTGAGTTCCGAACATCCGATTGACGTGCTCTCGACTTTGTTGGATTTCTCTAAGTGAGACAGATCTTTTGGATTACTCCGCCCGAGGTTTGGACACAGGTGGAGTACGGTCGGGTTGGTTTTGCCTTAAAAACCAACCGGGCCCCTGGGACGAAAAAGCCAATAACTCTCAGACTGGGCGTCTAATTGACGCGCCGTCTGCGATGTTGAGTTTCTGTTGATGATACAGAACTTTTGGATACATCAACTCTGGACTATATTCCAGTTGATGTATCAGCCTCTCGGATCATGGAGCGGACCCTCTCGAATGAGCTTGCTGTGTGCGGGAACCCTAGTGCTGGCCGCGACTGCAACTGACGATGAAGACTATCGTACTAGAATCCTATGTGGGTTCGGCGATGAAGACTATCGTACTAGAATCCTGTGTGGGTTCGACGATGAAGACTATCGTACTGGAATCCTATGTGGGTTCGACGATGAAGACTATCGTACTGGTATCCTATGTGGGTTCGACTATGAAGACATTTGTACCAGAATCCTCTATGGGTTCGACAACGACGACTACAGTGCTTGTATCCTACGTGGGTCCCAGTAAGATGAATCAGTGACTACATCTGATCATCTCTCTTACTCTACAAATGATGTGTACCAGTGTAAGCTGAATCTGGTGTTGCTTTTTATGTGGAATGTGTTATGCTATCCTGTGTGGGTTTATGTTTTGCTTTCCTATGTGGATTTACATTTTGCATTCCTATGTGGACTGGGATGTACTTGGGCTCGGTTGATGGAGCTGAGCGAGAATTGATGACTTAGGTATATGTATGGGCATATACCTAAGCAGAGTTGAATGTTACTTCGTGATTGTATCTTTCCTTTGTGGATTATCCTATGAGTATTCTGGGAGACCATCGGGGGTCTCAGGGTCCCTACGGAGTAGCTTATACTCACCCCTGCACGGGCTATGCCCGCACTACATTGTGTTGGTTGCAGACGACAGAAAACGCTGATCGTGGTTGAGGCTTGCGAAGTAGGATGATACCTGGAGGTAGACCACTGGGCGGGACATACATGGAGGGGACGACTGGAACCGTGGGGTAGTGGAGGCTATCTGTACCCACACTTCAGGTGGAAGTTCCAGTGGACAGCTCGAGACTGCAGTTCTACTTTCTGTTTTCGTTTTTCCCTTCCAATTGTACTTTTCGTTTCAGTTTGGCTTTGTATTCTGGCCCACTTACCTTTCTGCACTTACATTTGTACTCATCTTTTACTTTGTGTTTACTTCTGCTCATTTTCTCTGTGGTGGTTGTTGTTTACTTTACAAAGGCAATTCCTTCCCTTTTTACCGGGATTTACGCCTTGGTGCTAGTCGCCAGCCCCTGGCCTATGGAAGGTGGGTTTGGGGTAGTCACGGCACGAGCCCCGAGAACAGGTCATGACAAATATAGAGGGCCTACTTGTTGTAATTTTACTAGTGGTGGGATAATCACCAAACCATGGTGGATATATTATAAAATAGATTCTAACATTCCCCCATATGTATCGAACCATTTGTGGCCTTTTGAGAGTGACTGTACTGGTCAACGCTATGATGAACTAACCTTTGTGTTTTTTCAATAATTCCCCTAAAATTGGTGTGGGCTATGGAAGAGAAGTTTCAAATCATATGGCAGCTGAGGTGGTCTACACAGCGCCATTATAAGTCCTTTGTGTATCAATGAATGAGGCCTCTCGATTTGGGGGAGGATGAATATGTGTTCCACAAAGTCTCACCTCAACATAGATTGTTAAAAATTATCCAAGTGGGAAGCTATATATGATTTTTTTGTCGTTTATATATGTTCTGTATAGTTAGTGAGGTGGTGTAACACATATTTCTACCATTTTAGATAGACCCGGTACATGATGTCTTCCACATATCACAACTAAAGAGGTATGTCGATGAACTATCCCATGTCATCTAATGGGGTGATCTAGGTATCAATGATGGATGTAACATCATTGAGTGACCAATTAAGATTGAGGATTGGCATGAGAATATCCTCCATGGGTTATCAATTTTGTTGGTGCATGTCTGTTTGCAGCAAATGAATCTTCCAGGATGTACCTAAGTGTGAAAGACCAAAATTGTTTCTTAGATCCCACATATTTTTGAGTAATGAGTTTTTTCAATGAAGAAAATAAATACTGTGGTGTGAACATAATATCTAAGAATATTTTAATTTTTATCTTTAAATTTATCTTGTAATATTTTCCGGTTCAGGTGCTGAGACAGGACACAATTCCATATCCAGTTGACCAGGGAATAGATATTCAAAAAATAATAAATATATTAATATCATTTCCACACAATTGTCCTTAAATGTAGAATAAATCATAAATAGGGGTTTAAATCCTATATCTAAAGTATTCACTGAGTTCAAAATATGGGATTTATAAAATACTTAAAATATCATGTATCAATGTTGGGAATTGTGAATTTTCTTCTTGTGTCCTACATATAAATATGAAATTATTTTACTTATTTTAATTCATTTATATTGTCATCTAAATAAATTATCTATAAATAAACCCATTTTGTGTAATTCTAAAGGATAGAACAAAATAATGTATACCTAGAGAGGATCCATTTATGATACACTGGTGAATAACATCATATCAAAAAATTTGATTGCTACCACACAATGAATCTATTCAAATAGTGTTCACGGATATCAACCATGATCTCAACATAGATTCCTTATTCATCATTTTTTGATCCAAACACCAAATAAAACATTGGAGTTTGGAGGATTGATCGTCTTTATTAACCTCATGTAGAACACATATCAATTACAAAAACATTAATTGAATCTTGCATTGATGGTGGATTTATATTATTGGGGATTTATATGTTTACAAAATATAATTCATCTTTATTCATCTATTCCATGACAAAAAATATAGTCTAAAATGTGAAAATGATAATTTATATTCCTCATGTTCAGGTTTTTTAGTTTTTTCCCATGTATCTTCTTTCATTCGTCATGTAAAATTTCTTTGGGTCACAATTCAATGGATATTGGGTATTTGATTGTTTCATGACTATTTTTCATCACCACAAATCAATACCTTTGGTTATTTTATAAATGAATATGTGATCAAGGATTCATGATAAAAAGAGTAAACATGGTGTAATATTGGATGAAATTTGTGTACCATGTCATTCACGGTTGACACACAGAAACAAAAAGGTATTGGGATGACACATATTATGTTGTAATTTTCAATGAAAATAAAGGCCCAGCTTCTAATAAGTAATAATGGTGAGGGTCATCCAAAATGAGATTTAAGATTCTTTATTAGTTAATTGGAAGTAGTGATTGATCAAAATGATGCATGAAGGTACCACATAATCTAGAAAATTATACAATACATAGAGTTTAATAGGATGATACACATCATATGGGGCCCCAACAACAATGAGAAGGTTTCTATGGAAGGGATAAGGACCAAACATTGAATTGTCCCTAAAACACAAAGTGTGACCATAAATTGTGGTTTATTATTTATACATGATGATACACATTCATGGGATGAGTACATACGCTACTCTAATTACTTAGAAACATCCAAGGATCATAGGTCTGGCATGAGGTACACATGCATGGATAGTGGAACATGGGTCTGGATATAATATGATTTGGATTTTGCATTACTTAACATATTCTATATATACCTGCTATATAATTCTACATAGACGGATTAGATAACATCATCTCTTCAGTTTATAATAGGCTGTGTTGAGTGGGGGTACCTTGGCCCATTCCCATGATGGTCCAACGTGATATTACATACTCATCCTAGGATTGTAATACCCTTTATATATACAATATTAGATATATTTCAATTCAATACACTATGGAATAAGGCTAAAATCCCCTATAATTAATTTGTGGGATTATTTTTATCAATTTTACCACTAATAATAATTGATACATCCCTTATCTTGATGTTTTTTCCAGTATCATTTGTGGTGTCCCCCAATCGCACTGGGTTGGGTCATCTACCTAGTTAATGGGATCTTATGAGATCTAATTTCAACATCTTAGGTAAGTAACAATAATCATTACCACTTGGATATGGTTCACTACTGATTTAATGTCTCATGGAGTGAGTACCCTTAGAATGTGCATTACCTTTCAATATTGATCAGTATATTATGGATTGTTTTTTTTGTTGAGACCATTTGAGTCTACTTTTATATTATAAGTATTTATGGTTATATTATTATATTATTTTTCTATTATATAAACTCATGATTATTTATGTTTATTAGTTTTGCGGTGGCCTAATGGGTATTTATATACTCATCCCATCATGGGATCTTACAACACATGTTGTGTCTTTTATAGGAAACAATCAATTTTATAGTGTTTTTAACGATGGGGAGAAAATGGAGCATGATTAGGTTAGAATGACCTAGGAGCCTTCTGGGTCGTTTCATTTGACAATACACCCATCTGAGTAGGTTAGAATCTATATAGATTTTTTTGTCTGTTATTTTTCCCCAATTTTAATAATTTTTTTATACTCAAATTTGGGATAGATATTGTGCATGAAATTTTGGTATGAGATGTTTTTAAATTATCATCATTTTATGGGATTGAAGATATGTGTGTCTTTTTGTAAAGGTAAATTAGGCTAATGCATCTCATGGATGGGTTATTCCATCTTGACATAGGTATTTATCCCATATCCTATTAGAGGCACGCCTTGGGAAGTCACACTCAGCTTATTGTTGGCTAAGAGGGCCCATGTGGGTCCGGTGTTGATAAAAATTTTCTAGTGATTAATGTTAATCATTATAATTCATCTGTATTTTAAATTGGAATTATATAACATTTTATTCTTCTATAGTGGGGATCACATAAAATTTAAGAACATTTTTTAAGGATTCCATTTATGTTGTTTGAACCAATCATGTTGTGTCCATTTTATTATTATTTCTCTTTATTATTTCTAATATTTGAGAGAAAAAAACTAGTAAGTAGAGACTAAACGTTTTATTAAGCCTAAAAATATTTATTTATATCTTCAAGTGTGATATGAATCTTCCCATTATGAGTTTATGGTTTATTAGGTCAGATAAAATGGGTCATGTTTAATTTCAAATACATTTGAAAAAACGATGGTAATATTTAAGTAAAAATAGCTCTAACCAAAAAATTTGAGGTTGCCTATATAGTGATAAGTATAAGGTAACACTATCTAAATTATATAATTTCTAATGTACACAAAACTTATGGATTAAAGAATTGGTGGGAGGAATGATATGTTATTTATCTGTAATAGTTTGGTGGAATTCTCTATTTGAGTAGACTCTTTGTATTGAATAAGTCCCTTCAAATATATTTCATAATATGGGGTTAAATACTAGATATTATTAGTATTATTAAGGATATTTATAATTAACATTATAAATGTGAGTTCGGGAAGGCCTTCTTAATGATTTATTTATTTAAATAATTTTTATAGACTTCACGGTCATGCAAGTTGGTCAACCATTTTTAATCAAACCATCATAACTAGTGAAAGCAGACTTGATATGATTTATTCTCAATAAATTAATCACAAATATCTATGAAAATTGGTGGTGACCAGATTTATATAGTAAATAATACATTCAACCTATAAAATATAGAATATGATTTTAATTTTTTAGAAGTACAAGATGTAATATTATAATACAACAATGTTGGGAAATGTTTTATTAGGGCATGGATTTTTATCCTTTATTGTCATTATCTATGGTTTATTTTTTATATTGTTATTGAATGACCTTATTTATCAATTTTTATCTACATTATATCATTATTAGTTCTATATTTGATGTTTTAATAGGAAAAAATCATCATTATCTTTGATTCATAGAATTTGGTGTCATTATTTGTCATAATTGTGTGAGGGATGCCAAATAAAGTAATGATATAGTAATTTATAATGTTTATTATAGCCTTTATTACAAGAACTATATGAGAATTAGCTTCAGTACATTTTTAGAATATGTGGGAAGAAGTAAAGATGATGTTGATCATCATAATAATGGTGTAATGGTAAGGACACATAACCTTTATCCTACAATCACAAAATGAATTACAGTATTTACTTATCTGAAATAACATTGCGGGCTAATGGGTGAAATTATAGTTAATCTAAAATGTGGGAAATATTATAGTGAATTATATAAAATCATGAAAAAATGATGCCTATAAATTGATATGGGGATTTTGGTTCAAATTTTGGTTTACATTAAATCTCAACCTATTTAGTTGAAACCTCATTCAACCTAATATCGACCCATTTAATTATATTAGTCTAAATATCTAAACCAAATATATGTAACACAATCATGACTTGTATAATCTATTTAAACATGATAACCTATAATTCAACCATCATAACCATTGTATCTTGTATAAACCAACCTGTGAAACCTATATAACTAAGAAAATATCTAAAAAAACTTCAAAAACCATTGATATGTAACATTATAATCACATACCATTATCTTAAAAAAGTTTTTCGTAGAATATCTAGTCAAATATTTTCAACTAATATGTTAATATAGTAACTATAATTAATTTTTCTTTATTTTGGGAAATATTAATGGGATATTATATGTTAACCAAAACCATACTCCTATATTATTCAGGTAAAAATGGGTAACATGATTATAACCCAACCCCATTTATACTCAACTCAAAACCATGTATGAATTTGGTTGATGGGTAGACAAGTTATTTTGGGTACAAATGATCAACATTTATCTAGAAATACATATTTATTCAAATTTGGTGGATATGATTTGTTCCTGATTGATGAGAACTATAGGCCATTAAATAGACTTCTTTTGTGATGATGACATTTTATCCTCCCCTGATACATATATAGAGGACCCCATCCAATAATCCTTCAAATATATCATTTGAAAAACATTTAACATCATAAATGAGAAATTTTAATCTCTATTTATGTAATTTACTCCTTTTTTATTTATATTCTTACAAAACACTACTTTGAAGATATTTACATTGTATACATACATTTTATTATTTCCATGACATGAAAAAATAGACCGAACATAACCCAATGCAATATCTCATTTGTAGATATCATTAAAATATACACTAACAAAGTGATTGAATACTCTTCAATATGTGAAACAAATAATTATATAATACTAATTTAGATCTAAATAGGAAGTGGATAAATATTCTAATGCTTCCTCTTAGGTAGTGTTTAATAAGAAAAGGTGACACAAAACCTATGGCGAGGGATATATCAATACCAAATAATAATTCTTATCAGGACAGGAAATAAAGGCATAGTTCTTGATACGATTCCACTATAACAAATATAGCCTTTATCAGTGCTAGAAAAGTGCATTAACAACACTAAAAAAGTTTTGTTAATCAATGCGAAGATAAAGGGGGGTCTGTTTTATTATCGCTCAGAATAGCGCTGACAAAGACACCTTTTGTCAATGCTTTTATTTATTGATGATAAAATGGGACATTTATCATCAATTTTAAAAAGCACTGATTAAAGTAAAATAAATAAATAAAAGAATTATATAATGCGGGGGAATCGTTTAATAGTGTTGGACCCCTCTTTATCAGCGCTAGGAGGACCCGCAGCCTCACACACTCTTGCGCACTTCCCTTCTTGGGCATCGCCCACATGTGGGAACCTCACTGCTTCCACGTGAACTCGAACCCGTGAATTCCCGCTTGTGCGCCTACACCTTTACCACTAAGCCATTTCTTTTTTTTCTCTATTTAATGATATATATATTTATATATATATACATTGATATTTATTTTTATATTAATATATATTCATATTAATATAAATATAATTACTTATATAAATACATATGTATTTATTCATATATAAATATATATATATTTATTCGTATATTAATATATATATATATATATTTGAATATTAATATAGATTCATATTAATATAAATATATTTAGTTATATTAATACATATATATTTATTCATATATTAGTGTGTATATATATATATTCATTCGTATATTTGTATTTTTTATATTTATATATATATATCTATTTATTTATAATTTTTTATCCGTATATTTATTTGTATATTAATATATATTTATAAGATTAGTTTTAAATACATTTATATAATATGTATTTTATATGGGTTTATAAATAAATAAATAAATAAATACATACATACATATATACAACACACACACACATATATATATTTACGAATAAATACTTATATATGTGTATTTGAAAAGCTGTAGAATGTTAAAACGACCATAACTTCTAATCCAGAAGCTTGTTTCAACTCCAAACCTGTCAAATCGAAGAAAATGAAACAATATTCGATATGATATATGGTACAGGCCTAACGGACATTCGGGTCTGAAGTTATACATGTTTGAATGTTAACAAATCGGGGTATCCCGACTAAAAACATAGTTTTAATGGAATTATGGGCCTTTTTTGGGCTCGAAATATGTGACAGATGGTTCCTCTAAGTTATTAGCATTTAGAGATCATCGTCAGATTTGATTTGATATGTTGTAGATCTCAAACGGACACCCATATCAAAAGTTATGGGAGTTTGACGTTTGAGTTACATGTATAACTTATTTAAAATATTTTATTTTTATTTTTATTTTTTGCGTCTTACAATTGTTATTAAATGATTATTAATTGATGATAAATAGAAAATTATTAATTAATAATATTTTCTAAAATATTTTAAATCCATTTCTCTAAATTTATTATATATTAAATTTAATAGTCTATTGACACTTATCTAAAACATATTTAAAAAATATATATTATATTTAAATCAACAAAAATATAATCATATAACAATATAAATTTTTCATAATTTTTTTTAAAAAATTAATATTTATCAACGCTAGGAAAAAGCACTGATAAAGCCCGCCTATATCAGTGCTACGAAAATAAGCACTAATAAAGGGGTCCCCTTTAACAGCGCTACAAAAAGTGATGATAAAGGGGGTCCTTTATCAGCACTAGAAAAAGCACTGATAAAGGGTAAGGTTTAACAGTGATTTTTTAGCGCTATTAAAAGTGATCCTTTATCAACACTTTTTTATCACTGATATACCCCCCCCTTTTATTAGTGCATTTTTTAGCGCTGATATAGAGTGGCGCGACGGAAACCAATTTTTGTGGTAGTGTGTTATCAATTGATTTTCTTGATTGTCAGTTCCAAATCACTTATGATATTAATTTGGGATAGACTAATATATATGTCTGACACAAAACCTATGATAATATCATGTTACACTACATCATTATTGATACACCCCACTTAAAGGAGGAAAGTATAGGAAATAGATTTGTATCTTGAGAAATGAAAACAATCACCAATGAAAGATAATTGAATTTTGGATCATTTATCTTTGATTAGTTTGGTTTAAAAAAATAAAATTTTATTATATTTCTAATGTTTGGGAAGATTCACATATTTAGAATAAACTCTATATCCGGGAGTTTAGTGTCCATAGAAAACAATTGTAGATATGTCTGTTATTCAATGAAATTTTATAATTTTTTTCCTTCGAATGAAATTTGTGATAAAAAAATAGATATTGAATTATATTTGTATTATAACCTATCATTATAACCATCCAATCATCATAGTATAAACCATGATTTCATTTATAGGACCTATATAGACGATTAGTTGGATATTATGATTTTATAGATAGTGTACCAACTTATTCAATATAAAGAAAAATGTGAGAAAACTATTTCTTATTTCAGTATAATATCATTCAATTTCCATTATCATTTTATGGGATAGTTTAGGTTTTATTACTTTATTGAATTATTTTTCGAGGAAAATAGGGAAACAAGTAATAATCCCTTAGATTATTTAGATAGGATAAGATCCTTACACAAGATAATGGGAATCAAAAATAGAGGGTCTAGAAGATGTTTTTAAAGACATACAAAATTTGTTTTATAACAATCATCCCAACAATATGTTGACCATTATTTCTTCAATTTAAAATTTTAAAAAAAATCAAGTGATGTTTGAAATGAATTTATATATATATGAATGGAACCCTTGAACTAATCATTGGTCCTAATTGTTTCACGGAGATGATATAATGACCCAATATTTTCATACAAATACATTACTAATAAATAGATGAATATTAAATAAATAAACTATAAATTCAAGAAAAATAATGTTTTATCATCAATGGATACTAGATATAATTTTTTTTCATTTTCTATAATATCAAAAAAATCTTCCAAAAAAATTCTGACATATTTATCTTATTAGGAATACCCTGCCTAAAGCTTTCTTTATCACCTGGGGAAGGAGACATATGAAAGGGTGAGATTATATGATTACTAAGGGTAAAAATATATTATTTCAATCCATGATCTTATGAAATCATAAGATTAGAATAATTTTAGGTGATCATGAACATAATTTATGATCTTCATACAAAACATTTAATTTTTCATAAACATAATTCATGGAATTATTATTATCATTTTAGAAAACAAGGACCATAAGGGTGGGAAATTATATTAAATCAATCATGATCTATAAGCTCTTGTCATAAAACTATGGAACCATCATCAATACATAATTATATTCACATATTACGATTAAATACAAAGACCATAAACCGAGTGGATCGGGACACATGTGTTTCCCATAGTGGATCAGGACACACTCATTTCCCATTGTGGATTAGGACCAACTTATTTCTAATTTTGGATCTGGCCCATAATATGTTTCCCCATTTTTATCTCATGAGATATAAAAATAATTACCTATGGACATGGAGGGAGATATTGTCCCCACCCATAACATAGTCAAGACCATACATATTTATTCTATAAGAATGAAACATATTCTTAATATAAGAACCAATAAAAATAAATGGGTTTTGTAATCTTTTTATCATCGAATAACCCTTGAAAAGAAATATGTTGCAAAAATATCATGAAATCATAAATATAAATGAAACATAATTATAACAAGGATAGTCTCCATATATAATATCCCCCATTAATAATATATATCATTAAATAATGACATCTTAGATGGAAACCAATTTCGAAAGATCACATCAAAAAAATTATGAAAAAAAAATCTATTTTTAAATTAGTTATTTTTGATGAATTGTGAAACTATAATGGAAAAGGTTTATTTGAAAATTACCATGTAATATTATAAAGGAAAAATAACCTAATTAAGGAATCCTGATAGTGGGAAAATACAGTCATACTTTATACATTAATGAAAACATTCATTCTTTATTTTTGTTTAAAAAATCAGTATAAAAAGTGTTTGGAATCATAAAAAAAGAATATTTTCTAACCAATTTGTAAAAAATAAAACTCGAGTAAAAAAATGAATTTATACAAAAAATTAGAATAAATTAGTATGTACTGAAAAAAATAGAAATTGATTCAAAAGTTTGATTTTAAGGGAAATTTTAAAAATATAATTTAAAATAAGTTACCTTATAAATATCATATCATTGAGTGAACACTATTTAAATGAATTAATTATGTGTATCCTTAATAAATCCACATAAAACAACATAAAATACAACATAAGATAATAAATATTAATATCACAGTTAATATGAAATAGGAATAATAAATGAAATATAAATTTATCTTAATTGATGGAAATTTAGTTTAGAAATTCCTTATCATTTTGTAATTAGTCGATTCATATTCCCCATATAATTAATAATAATCCAATTAAACATTAAATACCATGAAGACAATGAGACTCATAATACAATACAGCAAAGCGTAGTATTCATAGTACATAAAATAAATATGTGGGGGAAAAGGTATATTTCTAAAATAAGATAAACTGATATGGGAAACTCTTACCCAATGATCCCATTTAATTTTTAATACTATTACCTACCATTATAAATCACATCCATGAAAGAAACCATATGGAATATGGAATTTTACTTTTGGTTAGATGAGAAGGACTTGGATGTGTAGAGATTGAAGAGAAGATATTTTGGAAAATATTTTCATATATTCAATGCTTTTGAGGATAAAGGGCATGTTGAGGAGAGGTATATATACTTGTGAAGGGGTGGTTTCATGTGGATAAATAATTATTATTTTATATTTAAAGATAACAAACTTTTGGTGGAGTTAATTCCAAATAATTTAGACGATAAATAATGTTTTAAAATAATATGTATAAATAATAAACACATCAATAATCGATTTAATTTTATATTTTTAGGAATATTATAATTTTATATTTTTTACACTAATGTTCTATATTATTTTACCTATACTAGGGTAAATATTTTTTTACCATGATATGTTTTATAATAATAAAAAATAAAATTAACATATGAACTAATTTTAATCTCTTGACTCCAAATATTTAATCCCTTTTAGAATATCCTAGAAAAATAATTTTTATTTTTTCTTTTAAAATTAAACCATCAAAACGAAAAGATTATCATTTGAAGAAATGTATTTTTAAAACCTAAAAATTAAATTATATAAAAATAATGTTTAAATACTATTTAAATATAATTATTGAGATTATATATAAATAAAATTACTTAGTTTACTTTTATATCAATTTATAATCATAAAATGACTCTTAAATATAATGAAAATTTTGTTTTTATATAATCATTAATTTTTACTATTAATTGAAAACTTAATCATTTTAAAAACACTCAAATATGAATCCTAATATAATTCTGTAATGATGAATCATAAAGTTAATATGTTTTTCTAAAATACATTTTTTAAAAAGTATAAAAATATGTATATTCATTTTCTCAAAGAATTAAATAAAAATAAGTTTTGTGTAGAAAACATATATGTGATGAATAGAATAAATGTACAGTAAATTATGTATTTATTTACATAGAATAAATAATTTTTCATTCATAATAAATAAAATAGAATAAATATATTTAAAAATACACATACCATAAAAACATAGGGTGTTTCATTATACCACACTAAAAATAATTACTCTCTAAAAATTCGTTACTCGGATACAAATAAATAAGGATACCACAACTTCATTGGCTCCTTAGGTTACCTCGTGGAATCCACAAATTGGTGGTTTCAGTACTAAACATTAACTAGGTGATGGGTAGTTTTTTGGTATAATTTTATATCTACCATTAAAAAATATCATGTTATACATTATAATAAATATCTTTCACTATTTGTTTGACCTCTGAGTTTAGTACACGTGAAGAATCATGTATATACTTCCTTGGGAGAGATACATTGAACACATCAAGAATTTATGAGTGATTTAGTGGAATATCCTGTAAATAATCATCCATCCCAATATGATCAATAATTTCAATAAAAAAATATCTCCAATTTTTAGCTTAACATAGAATAAATTGATAGATATTTTAATTTCCATTTATGGTAAACCAACATCATAAAAAGGTTCTATAAAATTTCCTCTTTAAAAGTGGGAAGGTAAATGGGATGGTTTCCACATAACAATGAATCAGTTTAAGACAACATTAGTGAAATGTGAAAATATCAGCATGGAAGTGAATTGAAACTATCATGCTTAGATATAGAATAACGTATAACATGTTCAATATATGTATAATGGCAACAAAACCATAGACCGAATAGTTTTGAAAAAGGTCATCAATATCATCATAAATAATGAGAAATTGGATAAAAATTTATTACAAAATCCATTGAGAATATATACTTACTTGATTTCATCTCCTAAGTATAATCATACTCTTTGTTTGTTCCTTAATCAATTGTCACATCATTTCATACTCTGAGAAATGATGTTTAAATTTTAATTTTTGAAGAAATAGTTGATCATAAGATCATCCTAAAAAATGAGTATCAGAGATGATTCAAAAAGCATAAATATTTTATGGTTATTTAATACATTAATCCCTAAAACATCATCCAATGTTCAATGTAAAAAATCTCATAAACATATACCAATTTAAACCTTCCAAAGTATTAAAATCTCAAATGTTAGAATGAACATTACTAAAATTTTAAAATAAATTTATAATTAATCCCCCAATAAACTTGATGTTTCTATTACTTATCACACACTAAACATTTAAAAAATATTATCATGTATTATCCTATAACACAGTAATAACCTAAATTACCCTAAATCAATAGTGGAAACATGAATGATTTCAAAAAAAACACTTTCCACATATTATAAATCAACACAAATCAATAAAATCAGTCTATAAACCAGATTTCCATCATAATACTAATTAGTTACAAGGTAATAATTAACACAAAATTTATTTTATCATAATCAAACTTCTCTTTATCTCATTATTATCCAAAAATTTTTTAAATATTAATGTTTATCTATCCCTTAATCATTTATTCTACAAAATTATCACATTAATACATCAATAACATTCTCTGGATACCATAACAATTCAATATATACATTCCAATACTTATGAAAAAACTACCAAGGAACAATCTGTAGATGTTTCATTATTCTATAATACAATAAATGTAATTCTTTAAAATTATTATTAAATTGTAATACATAAACACACAATTATTCCACTTCGTTCATAAATCATTAACAAAGCATCCTCGTGTCACTCATTGACAATCCATTCATCTCATTTTTCATTCATAGTCTCTATATAATAATCAATATAACCATTACTACCAAAACCATGTAAATTCTATTCTCAATATTTCCCCTTATGTAAATGATTTTTGTAATTCCAAAACACACCACATTTAAAACATTTAACTATTGATGATTCAATTGGAATATGATTATTATCTTTCATTACATTAACTAATATTTTCAATTTTCATTTTCAATTAATTGCTTTGTGTCCATAATTTCCTCCCCAAAATTATCTTATAGTTCCTTTTAAATTTTCTCATTGATTCCTCTTCACGTATGATTTACATGATGAAAATTGAACATTCTTCCCTCTATGGTCACCATAGACATGTATCTTTCCCATATTAGATGGTTAAAAACTCACAAATTTTGAGATTATTTATCATATTATGAGATTTTGTAATAATAATAATAATAATAATAATGTTTCTCCTTACAGTTCCCATTTCATTTACATTATCATGAGTAAGATCCCTCCATTGTCTATCACATTCACCATTAATGTGAATCCACCTGGTTACAACCATCATCTAAAACCCAAAATCATAGTTTGAGAAGTAATCATAGTGTGTAAGAACATATGTTTTGAAAAAACATTTATAGAATGTCTAAATCATGATACCTTATTCTATTAAATGTTATTTTTAACATAGGTTATTCATGATCATTATCAAAAAAAATTGGACATAATCCAATACTTTGTCATATTCCCATGATTTTCATAAAATTTTTCTTAACCTAATTTCCATAGATTGCCTAAACCTTTCTCTGATACCAACTATAAGGACCCAATATTGTTATACATATATATTACTTATAAATATAATATTATTTAATACATGACAATAATATCCACTCCATAACAATAAATGGTTTGAGTCTTTGAACATTAAATATACAATATTTCTGTCTTGTGAAATATCTTTATCATCATCCAAAATAATCTTCTCACATAGTACTGTTATTAGAAATTCACTACCTAAAACATTCTTCATCACTTGAGGAGGGAAACATAAGAAATTTTTATCTCATATGATTATAAAGGGTAATTATAAACGATATCATTACATTATCATATGAAATATAATATAGTAATTATGTTATGTGATCATGAACATAACTTTTAATGATCATACTCAACCTTTCATAGATATATAAATGTGATTCCTAGAATATAAAATATCATTTCAGAAAACATTGACCATAAGAGTGAGAAATCATCATAAATAATAATTATACATAAACTCATGTCATATAAGTTTGGATCCATCCATGCCATGTGTTAGAGATATCTACCAATAATATTAACATATGAGATCAAGAGATACCAATTTTCCTTAGTGGATCAGGACACACCTATCTCCCATAGTCGATCATGCACATCGAATTATTTAAAAAATTGATATCATGAAATTTAATATCATTGCCCAATGAATTGGAGGGAGTTATAATTCACACATTTCAAATAATTAATATCATACATATGTGTTCCACAAGATAATATCTCATTCATTATATCATAACCCACAAAAAGAAATTATTTTCATATACATTTCATCATAACTTTACCCCTAAAAAGAAATAGGTTTCATAAATATCATTCCCTTATAAACCTAAACTAACCATAAAAAAATAAGGATAGTATTCTTAAATAGTTTACCCATTTTATCTACTATAAAATAAAATAATTTATCTAATATGGAAAATAAATTTTAAATATCACTTGTAATAATTATCTATAATACTAAATTTCCATTTTAAAAGAAATTATTTTTAAAGAGTCATGTAATTATAAATGAAAATAAATTCATCGAAAAGATCCTTGTTTTATTACAAAAATATAAAAAAATGAATTAGGGAATCCTGAATGAGGGAAAATCCTCACATTTCACATTAGATAGATACAAATTCGTTCTATATTTTTTTTAAAAAGTGAGAAAGAACATTGATTAGAAAACTATAAAATATTTCTTTCAATCCTTTTTTTAAAAATTAAAACATGAGTAAAAGTTATTTTAAAACAAATATTAAGGTAATGGTAAAAAACATAGAAATAATTTTTGAAAACATGAACAGAGAAGAAAAGGAAATATTTAATGGAAATTTCATAGAAAATTTAAAATAATGTCTCTAATAAATATCATATCATTGAAGTGAGTATTAATTAAATTAATTGATTATGTGTATGATCATTAAATAAAAATAAAACATGTGGGAATAGGGCGTCAGATAAAAAAATTAATTTCAAACATAACGTTAACATTTCATAATCAATGATCTATAAATTTAACCTAATGAATGGGAATTGTGATAAGAAATCCCCTTCCACGTTGTAATTATACGAATTGTAATCCTCATTAAAGTGATAATTATAAAATTTAGAATTTAATACCTGGAATACAATTATATTCATGATAATACATCTAAAAGGGAACCATATAGACCACCCTATAAAATATGTGGTGATTAAGGAATATATATCGCAGATGTAAATGTTAGAAGATAAGTCCTTTCCTTGTGTTACCCTTTAGTTTTGTGTTATTCAAACTCTGGCTAAAAATCACCTACATGAAGGACCCTTTATGGGACATGGAATTGGTACTATGGTGAGACCAGAAGAACATGTTATTAGTTAGAGTGGGTAGGAGAGGGTTTGTAAGATATTTCAATTGATTCATGTCTTATATAGTTAAATGGGGTGTTGAGGAGTGGTATTTATACTTTTGGCGTGGTGGTTTTATGTGAATAAATACAGATTATTTAATATTCATGGAAAACCACATTTGGGTGTAATTAATTAAAAAAATAAAATAATTACTATTGTAAAGGCTATATTATGTTGATCAACACATAAAAACCCCATTAAAAATGTTATTAGTTGTTATGAGATTGTATATTTTAACGTTAACCCGCTATATTATTTTACATTTCTGAAAAAATATCTTTATTTTTACCATGAAGAATTTTTTTTACAAAAAATAATGAAAATGAGATTATAACATAATTTGTATATCTTCACTACAAATATTTAATCAGTTTTTCAATAAATAAAAACACTGAAGTTTCAATTTTTCATTTAAAATCAAATCCTCAAAAGGTAATGAAAAATAATATTTTAGAAAAATGTTCCTTTAAATTCCAAAATTATAATTATACCAACAAATGTATAAATTTTGTTTAAATATAATTAATAAAATTTTATCTATAATAAAAAGTACTTATGTTACATTGATATCAATTTAATATCATAAAATTACTTTAAAATATAATGAAAATGATGGTTTCATTAAAAATTGTACTTGTTAACTATTAAATGAAAAATTAATCTTTTTATTATAATCTTGAAGCATCAACCTATGATAATTATGAAATATGAATTAAGAGTGTATTTTCATTATATTTTAAATATTTTATTCTTGTGTTAAAATATAATTATATTTATTTAATAGAAATAAATAAATACCTCTTTTTTTAAGGACACACATTTCTAGAAAAGAATAAAAGCTAAAAAGTTTGTGATTATTTCTTAAGCATAAATAAATTTTTATTGAACATTAAATTATAATATATTTCATTATATAATATAATAATATTCATAACATCAAATTTATTTTCTATTTTAAAGTGTTCCTGTTGAAATAATAATATTTGTTTGAGCTCGGTGTGTGGTGAAAAGTATTAAATTGAATAAATTAAATTAATTTAAAAATATTTCTACCATAAAATATTGGGGTGTTATATTTGAAATATATAGTATCACCTTATTTTTGTATATTACATATTTGATAATGTGATAGTGCATAAAAGATTAGTAAATTTTTTGATGTCATGGAAAATGCACAATTTATGGTGTTCATATTCAAGTTATATAATATTGCAGAAAAATAATTCAATTTTGAAAAAATTACCATGATGGAGGCGGTAATTGACTTCCAAATAACCTATATAGTCTTTCGTAGTATTCCAAAAAATGGATTTGAATTTATGGTGTATAGTACGCTTATATGTTTCCCAAACATTCATCACTCTGAATAGAATAAATTGATAGAAATACAACCCTTTGGATACACTAAGGGAAGTGGATTATTCAGCCTCATGAACCATTTAGATATTATTATACAAAAAATAATAATACATAAGTTAGTGGTCCTAAAAACCTATTTTTCCATATATTAGGCATTCTTTGGTGAGACTGGTATATCATACATTGGAAAATAGTGGTTTGAATCACTGAAATCTATATATAATCTAATTTATTCATTATACTCTTTAATAAAATCAATTTTGGGAATCTAATTAGGATTGTGGACCTCCTTAGTAAAATTCTTCTTAATGAGCTCCTCAACATTCGCTACCACCTTTATTCCATGGGTCAGATAAATCCTATTATCCTCTAATTTTAAACCATTTTAGTCTTCTTCTAAAATTATTTATTATGTAAAAACGTAGGGATATAACTTCGGAATTTATATTTAATTTCATGAAACTAATACTTTTACTTTTTGTGAAATTTTATGTATTGTTTATACTCTTTGATTCATTGTAGCACCCCATGATTTTTGAGAATTATTTTTAAAATAAATTAAAATAATTTTATATCATGAATTTCCCACTAAACTAAGTCAAAAATTCATTTTAACTATTCCAAGGTAATGTTGCACTACACGCAACACCGACATAGCTTGCGTAGAACACAACAATAAATTTATACAAAACAACATCTTAATATAATAATTTTTTAAATGTGATAGATATAACGTCACTCTTATACTTATTAATATTAAAATTAATAACTAAATTTTAAATATTATTTTTAATAGATTTATATATGTAAATTATTTTGTTATTAAAACATACAATTATTAGTAAAGTGTTTATATGTTTGAAAAATACTATTTTCTAGAATGATTTTATTTGTATGTATTTATGTGTAGAATAATAAAATCAATGTTAGAAAATTTTAGAAAATCATTTTTAAAATATAAAATCCACTTTTTAATTTATAATTTTAAAATTATCTTAGAGTGAATTTTTGAGATATTTCTATCAAGCATCATTTTCAGGATTAATAGTGAAAAATAATGAATTTTATTTAAAAAATTAACATTTTATTAATTTTAATATATATTAAAATTATATTTTAAGTTTTATTTAAAGTTACAATAGATAAATTATACATATAATGATCAAATTTAGGTGATTTTAATAATATTTATATTTCATTTAGATATAAAATCTTAATGAACTTATGAACATTCTCATATTGAAAAAATGTTTTCCCGACACTTCTGTGAGGTTAGCATTAAAATTAAAATTTTTATTCTATGAATTTAATTTAAAAAAATGGAAAAAATGGATTTATTTAGTAAAATATTGAGATTTTAATAAGATCAAAAAATGTTTTGACGAAAAATATTAGTGAAACTAATTAAAAGTAATAAATGTGATTATGGTAAAATAAAGATTTCTAAGGAACTAAACCTTAATCTCAAATAAATTACTTATATAGATACTTTTAAAACACCCTTTAGATTTAAATATTTCATAAAAATACCATATATTATTGAGATGGTATGGTTTTACATTATTTTTAGGTAAAAATGTCCATACACCGAACTTTTTTTCAAATATGTCAGTTGTGTCCCCTCACCACCTCTCCCCATTCCTCAACCCTCTGAAACAACTTACTCTTGTCCAATATCTACATAATATACTTCCAAAAATCTATCACTTCTTCCATGGAAACTACATTTGGGAATAAATACATCAAAGAGGATTTACCCGAAGAAGAGGTAACATCCTACCACAAGATCCTTTATATTATTTTCATTTATACCACCACAAAACTTAATATTCTATGTTTAAATAATAACCTCATTATCCTCAATATATTTTGAAATTTTTATTCAAAGGGTTATTCGTACACTTACACACACATTAATCTAATGGGTAACAAACGTTTCATTCCTGTGTATTTCGAACTACCGCATCATGAAACTGTGTTGTTTGTTTATCCTTTACACCCTCAAAATTGTGAGAATTGTTTTGGAAACTTTATTTTTATATTATATATATATGATATATATGATTTAATTATGGTTATTTAATTATTATATAAAACATACCTTTATTGTTTCTATTTTTTTAAACACGATAACTTCGTTTGTGAACGTGGGGACTACCGCTTCTTCAAAGTAATGTGATTCATTCAAAATATATATGAAATGTATTACTAAAGGTTTTAATGATAATATATGATATATATGATATAATAATTAAATTTTAACGATGATGTATGTATATTCAACTTACATTCTTAATTTCAACAGAATAAATAAATAGAAGCAGGGATCATGTGAATGTATGGATTACTGTTTACCTGAATGGTGTACTCAATTTCATCAATATAAATTATATATATTTTTATAAATACATATAAAATTAATATATATTATATTTAAATCATTTTTTACATTATATTAATTTTTAAATCATGATTTAATTAAGATGATAGATAATAGTAAATCAAAATGTGTATGAATAAGAAAGTGGATATTACCCGAAGTGAAACGTTAACATGGAATTTTGATTAAGAGGGTAATATAATGTAATAATAAAACTATTTATCATATTTTATATATGAATTTGTCTTCTTAAAAGATTTATAATAAATAATTATCTATTATATAATAGGTTTGTATGAGTACTAAGAGAGTCTATAAATAAGGTATGGGGATTTCTAGGCTCACTTTTATTTCGGTAAGATTCATGCCATATTCACCACTTCATAATTTTGATTGGTATATATAATTCCCATGAATATATTCTATAATTATTTTCCTTAAATCTATGGGTATATACATATACTTGTTATAATCTCTATTAAATGGGGTTTTTGTTTCAAATGTTAAAATTCAGTAATGTAGTTTTGTCACAATTTTCCTTCTTTGAGACACATTCAATGAATTTAAAAAAACATGTCTTTAAAAATGTTTTAAAAAATTTATTAAAAATTTTATTTTTAACACATTTCCAAGTAAAAAGGATATTAAATATGTTTTATCGTAATTAATGAATACCTTATATGTTTCGAAATTATTTTTAATGAAATCATTTTGAAACTTGATTCCAAGAATCCATTTCAATGAAATGGTTTTCAAAAAAATCAAGATTAATATTCAATGAAATATTCTTCAAACAAATTCAATATTCATATTCAAATAATTGGTTTTCTTAAAAAATAAATCTTCCTTTTCAAATACATTATTTTTAAAAAAATATCAGATTTCTTTTATATGTTTCTAAGGAAAATTGTTTTGAAAATGGAATCATTATTTCATTTTATATTTTTAGTGGAAATGTTTTTCAAAAGGATTTATGTTTGAAAATAATTTAAAAACAAATGTAATGTATTTTCCCTCATGAAACATTTTCAAAATGATCTTTCTAACTTATTTTCCATATATGATTACATCTATTGTTATTACTGAATCATTTCTCCAAAATTATCCAAATGTTCCATTTATATTATTTATATAAATGGATAATGTTTTAACGCCATGATTTTTTTAAAACTTGTTTACCTTTCATGTGTTATGTGCTTAAAAATCCCACTTCTTTTCATGGGTTATAATTTGATTAAATAATTATAAAAACTATCTTTTTTTAAAGGTTTTTTTATTGTTACATGTTTATGACACTGATCTCATTTGATGGTTAATGATTTGACTTATTATAAATATTAGTAACATGTATGTATGATTTCCTAATGAGATGGGTGGGACCTCTATATACCTTCAATACATTGGGTATTGAATTATATCTCATGAAAAAATGATGGGATTACAGTTGATGGTGTTGATTCACTATGGGAAGATGGGGATACCAAATCCATGACTCGAAGATGGAGAAACCTGATCCACTATGGGAATGTGTGGAAACCTGATCCCTTACAAGGAATGGACTAGAACCGAGGATTGATGTGTGTCCTGGACATTTAGTTTAGTCCCCATGATGTGCCCTAATAACTTTTACCAATGCATCTTGACCTATAGAGAATGATATAACATGTTTATTAGAATGATAGAATTCAATGTCTTATTCTTATGTTGTGATTTTATTTTGTATTCTCTTAATTTCATTATTATTAATTTCTTATGAACTAAAAATCTTTATTACTTGATTTAGTCTTAGGATATTTGATATTAATGGCATGATATTCTGATGTTATGATCATATTCTCATACCATTATTCGCATTTCTATTCATACATTTTATTTATTTATTTCCCCTTACTAAGATTTTGATATAAAACCTTTTTTATATTTTCCTTTTCCATAGGTTATGAATATATTTATTATGTATGATGGTCTCTGAAGGATGATAGTCAAAGTGGAAATACTGGGAGTTAATGTAGCTCACTTATGTAACAATGATTACGTTTAAATGTTTCTAATGGAATTAGAGTAGTATTGTCTTTTGTTATTTATTTTTTAACATATTATCTATTACAATAAAATGATATAATTTTAATATAGGTAACGAAAGCTTAATTATAGTTATAATCAGAGATAAAATATAGTATTACATTAGAATCTAGGATGAGAAAACATTCGTGATAAATCTACGGACATGTATAAGGATAAGTCTAAGGATAATGAAAAGTATATGAAAATGTCCTGGAATTTTTATTAAAGAAGGAGAGTGTGGTTTCCTAGAGATTCAACCCTATATAGATACAACATGTTGACATTTTCCATTAATGGATATACCTAGGAGTAACAACTCTACCAAGATGTTTCGGGCATAGCTCAAGCATAACGTGGTACATGAAAATTACCATTACTACATTCATGGTTTGACCCTCATGGGGGAAATTATTTAAGAATTCATAAACTAGTCGCTTGCTATATTGAATTAATTAAATATAATATAGATATGAATAATATAGGATAATCCTATGGTTTATTGATTAGATAATCTATCCTAATTTAGACATTCTATATGTTGTTTTTTCAATATTACATGGTTTCTCACTATGAAAATTATTTATTTATCTATTATTTTTTCACTAGTCAATGATTGGAACAAAAAACTACATTAGGGGTTATTGTAATAGAAAATGTAATGATTTTACTCCCAAGAATCTAAATTCAATGGGAGATGGAATAAATAATCTTGGTCATATGATCACCCAAATATTTCAACCTATCAATCATGTTAAGATTCCGAACAAGAAAATAAGGTAACAAAATTCTATTTAGACATTCATGATGAAATCTCAATTGTATTTCACTGGGTCTTGTAATACACTTCTTGTTAAAATTTTGATTAGTACAACAGAAACGAAATTACAGTTTCTCAAGTGATTGTAACATGAGAAATTAATTCTAGTTGTATATCAGATAGAAGGTGAAGTAGACTTATTGTGGACTCTAAAAAATAATATGAGGAAGAAATATGAAATCGAATCAATTTATTGGGTCAATTTCAATAAAATAATATTTAACATGTACTTTCCTCATGTTATTCATACAATGATGAAAATGAGTTCCTAGAGTTGAAGAAAAAATATATTGATTCTGTTAGTACCTATGATGCTAATTTTATAAGACATATGTGGTACACTTCAAGAATTATCATCTGAACTGAATGTATAGTTAATATGATCGTCAATGTCTTAAAGGAATGTACGAGATGGTCATTGTACATAAGAAATTTATTAGCTATAATTATACTGTGTGTTGTGAAATCAAAGCTAAAATAGAGGGTGGAGTTACGTATCAATCCCATGGTTTTAACAAGAAACGGAAGATGGAGTAAAATAGAAAATATAAATCCCATGGAGTGAAGAATATAAGACATCCTTTAAGCTCTATATGTGGAAAGAAGAATTAATGGAGTTGTATTATGGCCTACTATAGTTATTTTATTTTTGGGAGGGAAGGCCATAAAGAAATTGATTGTTGCATTGATGGGAAATATTTTTCCAACTATACAAATAGTGGAAAAGCTACATAGAATGTACCTCTGACACTTTAGTGTTTAAAATGTGAGTAGGATGATCATTTTTATATATAGTTCCCAAACCCAAGAGTTGGTGATGATGATCGGTGTGAGTATCCTCTTAGACCAAGGGATAAGTTAAAATATTACGCGATCACTATTTCTGACGAGCGATGTGGTAAAGATGTTCTGAAAAGTACACATTCTTTCTATCATAGAACTACTAATTTCCTATTTTTTCTAGATTTACCCACTCATTCATATTTGAAGAATCTACTAACAGTATTAAGATTCAATAAAAATGATTAGACATTGGATTTTCATTATAAGACCTCAATGGTATAATTATTTCATCTCATGTATATGATTCAACTCCTATTTACATTTTGGGATGTACAACATAAAGTCATTCAATTCACCCCTGGTTTATTTCAATGTCATATTAATCATGTATTTGATTCTCAACATAAATCCAACATCTATTATTATAGAAAAGATGTTCCATTTGAAATTTAAATCCATCCTATCATTATCTATCAATATCACAATAAATATAAACAACCTATGGAGACTACATCAAGTGCATGGGTCTAAATTCCTAATCATATAGAGAGTTTTCCCTAAATTGTTTGGGAGTACCTCAATAGTAATGATATTTCTATACATTATGACATTATAGGTGTGTTTCTGGAAGAGTTTTATAGCCATTTACAAAAATGTGATGTTGAGTTCGTGATAGAGATCATACATGGTTCCACAAGAAATTCAATGACTCCTTATTGGATTTCCCCAATTGAGTTGTGGGAATTGGATAAGAAACTCAAAGAAACCCATGATAAGGGATTAATTTTTCCATGTGTGACACCATAGGAGGAACCTGTTCCTTTTGTGAAATCAAGATTGATCAATGTGACTCTGTGTTGATTATCAGGAGTTGTACAATATCATGATCAAGCAAAAGAATCACTTTCACCAAATTGATGACCTATTTGATTAGTTTTGCATAGTTTAATAATTTGCCAAGAATAATGTTAATTATGTATATCATCAATTGAGGGTTATGAAAATGGATATACCAATGAAGGGAAACCATAAAACATATGGGCACTACGGTTATATAGTAATTACTTTTGTTATATGAATTCAACTATTATTTTTATCGATATTATGATATAATCATTTGAGATTACATAGATTAGTTTATGTTAGTCATTATAGATTATATTATTATATATTCAAAGAGAAATGAAGAGTGTAATGTATAATTTATAATTGTAATAATGACCCTAAGGATTGAGAAACTATATGAAAAAAATTACATATTTTGTATTTTGGTTCTAAACGGTTTAATTTTGGGGTAACATACTCTCCCAAGATTGTATAACAATAGATCCATCAATGAAAAGGGATTCTAAATGTTCTCCTAAATCAACCTTGGTGACTGCGATCCTTAGTTTTCTTAGTTTAGCTAGATATTATTGATGACTTGAGGATAATTTCACACAATATTTAATCCAATGACTATGTTTACTCCAACACGTGCCATGTTCGTCTAGATAGATGAATGTGATGGAAATTTCATGGGACTATAAATATGGTTAGTCACCAATGTTTTTCAAACAGTACCCTATAGTGGAGAAGGGATTTTGATATATAGTTATACATCCAAGAAGGGTTTGGGATGTGTCCTTATACAAGATAACATGAGTATCTCTTATACCTCATGACAGTTGATGATCCATGAGAAAAAGTACCTAAATCTGGATTTACAGTTAGAAATAGTGATTTTTATCAATGATATGGAGGAATTATGTATATGGAGAATAATTTGATTTATATATAGGTCATAAAAGTCGAAAATATATATTCACGTTAAAAAAGATGAACATGTTCTAGAAAAGAGGGTTAGAGATGATAATGGATTATAACTTCCAAACACGTTACCACCCTGGAAAAGAAAACAAGGTGGCCAATGCTTTGACTCCAATGTATAATGAAATATTATATATGATGAGGTTCACAACAGGTCCAGTATTTTTAGATCTGCAAAGGATAGATCTAGAAGTCTAGAAGGATGGGTAGAAATATTATCTTTCACAATTGAAAGTTCACCACTCTAAACATTTGAATAATAAATATACATAGAAAGCGGATGTAGAGCTCCAAAAAAAGTTAAAAATGTTCCTCATTTTAACCATGGTCACGATAAATTAGAAGGTTCAGGAACCGTATATTTTTTCCATCCATAAAGGATTTTAAGATGGATATATTATAGAAATATCATAGATATAAATTCTTTATTCATCATAGAAGAATGAATATGTATAGATATTTGAAGGATTAATTATGGTGGATATAATAAATAGGGATATCACAATGTTTTTTTCTTGGTGTTTGGTATGCTAACATGTTATGGCTGACAGAAAAAAGTATAAGGGGATGTTCCATACATTACCCATACCGGAATAGAAATTGGAGAACATCACTAGGGATTTTGTTTATATATTCGCCAAACCCTCTAAAGTGTTAATTGTAATATGTATGGTAATAGATCACCTTACTAAGTAATTACACATCATCACAATTAGATAATAATTCTCTTAAGATCATCTTTCTAGGATATACATTAAAGAAGTAGTAAGGTAGCACGGAGTACCACATTCTGTTGTATTTGATCAGGATTGAGGTTCATCTCAATGTTTTGGAAAATCCTCCTACAACAACATGAAACATAATTAATTTGTAACACTAATTATCCTCCTCAAAATGAATTTTAGTTTTAATGAACAATTCAAACCATTGATGATATATTGAGATCTTATTTATTGTATTTCAAAGGTGGTTGGTATCAACACCTTCCTCTGGGTCAGTTTTATTTCCAAAATAGAATTCACCCAATAATTAATATGGATCGATATGAATACCTCTATGGGAAGAAATGTAGATATCCAACTATCTATGTTGAAGTTGGGGAATGAAATCAATTTGGTCCTAAGATTGATAAATCAATTTTAGATAAGGATAAAGCTATTCAGCAGCATATAATAGATACTAAAATCTAGAAGAAAATTTATACTAATAGACAATATCATTAACTATAATTTGATGTTTTTTATAGGGTTTCTATTAATTTTTCGATGGAATATGTTTATGATATCTCTAATGAAATAGAAACTATAAAATAGGTATATTATCCCCTTTGAGGTTCTTAATCATATCAAAAACGGATTCCATCACGTGGAACATCCAATAAATTTCTATAAATTCCATGATGTGTTTTATATATCTCCCATGAGGAAGTACATACCTAAACCTTCACATGTACTAAAATCAAAGTTCATTCCACTTTAGCACGATATTTCTTATGAGGGAAAACTAATTGATATTATTGATTATATAGTGAAATTATATGAAACAATACCAATCACCTAGTAAATGTTTTGTGGAGATATATACAATTAGAGGGATCTATATGTGAAATTGAGGATATGATGATGCTGAAAAATCCACACCTTTTTCATTATGATGTATAATTTTTAGTGGGAAATTCATGTTAAAGTGGTAGAATGTAACACCCTATGTTTTTCAGACGTTTGTTTTTGAATAAATTAACTATCATTGATCTAGTGAATTGAAAACTAAACTATTTGAAACAATTTTCTAACTCAATACCATGTTAATATTTCACTATATGAAGCAATGACTTGTTTGGCCTTACACACAACACTGAATTTCTATGAAACTACATTTCATTATTGTAATTTCTTAAATAGGATAACTATAAAATATCAATTAACAATCAAAATATGAATAGTAATAAATGGTTTTTAACTCTTATTTATAATTATTTTATATAGATCATTCTTATTTATATTAAAACTTACAAATTTTAGTAATGTATTTATGTCTTGGAAAAATAGTATTTTCATAAAAGAACTGCTTTTTATATCCTTATTTGGACAAAAACAAAATTAATTTCTAACACTATTAAAAATTGAATTTAATAAAATAAACTTCTTTTTTTGATGTTAGAATTTAAAAATTAGCATTAGGTAAATTTTGATTACTGTGAAACAACATTTTGGGAGGAATAGTGAGAAATACTATAATTTAAACTGAAACTAGTTTTTCATCTAATCATTGTATATAGTAAAACTATATTTTATGTTTGTTTCAATGTAAAAATAGATCAACTATAATTATATTAATACAATTTATATCATTGTAATCATTTTTATATTTAATTTATAAATAAAACAATAATGATCTTTTGAATATTATCACATTAAAAACATGTTTTCCCACTATGGTTGGGATTTCATTAAACATCATTTTTTCACTAATGTGGATTGAATTTCAAAATATAGACATATATGTTTAAAATCAGTATAATATTTATATTCAAATAAGATAAACATAATTATTCACCAAAAATTTCAGTGTATGTAATTAAAATTAATTACATTGATTGAGGTAAAATTAATCTTCGCCTTGTCTGTAGGATACACATTAAATATAATTTTTCCATAAATGTGAATTTAATTTCTATAAATGGACATAAATGGTTGTAATTATATTAATATTTAAATTCTAATAAAATTTATTTAATTTTTTATCCAAAAAGGATAGAAAATGGGATCAAAATTATTTACTGTGATTATTTTATAATTATGCACCACGGTGGGCTAAACCGTGTACCTAAGGGAAACAATGTCATGCACACTTATCCTACACCCATTTTATGGACATTTTACTACCATAAACCTTCTATTGTTGTATTTTACTTGGTTTTTAGGTATTTATTTTTGAAAAAAATGTGGGTAAAGCTATCTTGTTTTAAAAATTCCAAGTGTGTCCCCTCCCTCCCTTATAAAAGGCCACCACCTCTCCCACTTCTTCACACATTTCAAACCACATAATGATAGCCACGAACTATAGAAATAACTTCTAAATGTCTCTAAATTCACCCTTGAAGCCTCTTTTTGGGTACAAATCCTTCAATGGAAGCCCATTTTTAAAAACAAAATGATTTACCCAAAGAAGAGGTGACATCATTTCTCAAGATCCTTTTTTATAATTTCATTCTCCACTACAAAAAAACTGTCTTATTACATGTTTAAATTATATCCTCAGAATAAAAAATATAATTATACATTTCCATTCTATATTTTATACATACACTTAACAAAAATTATATTTAAGGGGTAACGAACGTACACTTCATGTGTATGGTGAACTACTACCTCATGAAGTAATGTTTTAATTTTAACATTTGGGACATATGATAGAGACTATGTTTTTGCATGATATTTATGATATTTATGAAGAAAATATTCACTACTGGAAAATGGACCTATCCCCACGGTTTTCCTCAAAACCGTGGGGATAGGTACCCCCTATACCCACGGTTTTCCAAAACCGTGGGTATAGGTCAATTTTCAAGACCTATACCCACGGTTTTCAAAAACCGTGGGCATAGGGGGGTCTATCCCCACGGTTTTCCAAAACCGTGGGGATAGGTCTTGAAAATTGACCTATACCCACGTTTTTCAAGAACCGTGGGTATAGGGGTACCTATCCCCACGGTTTTGAGGAAAACCATGGGGATAGGTATAGGATAAAAAACCTATACCCACGGTTTTGAAAAACCGTGGGTATAGGTTTCCCATGTGTGCGCGGGGAAAAAGAATTTTCCGCGGCAAAGAATTTTTTTTTGGCGGGAGTCCTATACCTACGGTTCTTCCCTCTATACCCACGGTTTATATAACTATGTTTAACTAAATATAAATATATATACACATAATTGATAGTAGGGTAGTGGTTAAAAGCGGTACTTTGCAGCGAAGAGGTCGTGGGATCGAAACCCGCCTGCAGCTTTATTTTAGAATCTATACCCACGGTTTTGAAACCGTGGGTAAAATCCATTGACACCGTGGCAATTGGGAATGTTTTTTTGACACGGTGGCAGAACACCTATACCCACGGTTTTGGAAAACCGTGGGTATAGGCTGGGGACCTATACCGACGGCGTTCCAGCCCACGGTTCCCAAAACCGTGGGTATAGCCTATACCCACGGTTTTGGGGGCTATACCCACGGTTTTGAACCATGGGTATAGGCCTTTTTTCCAGTAGTGATTATTTTTTAATTATTAAAAAAAACATATGTTCATTATTTTCATTTTTGTATGTCGGGATAACTTCATTTGTTGACATGTGTACTACCGCCTCCTCAATGTGTTGTGATTAGTTTACTCACTACATGGAATGTATTAAGAATAGGTTTAGTGAAACTATATGATATATATGATATAATAATTTTTCTAGTTTATATATATATATATAACTTAATTTCTTATATTCAATGCTACAATAAAATGGAAACAAAATTTATGTGTATGTATGGCATACCATATCCATGAATGGTTTATTTCATTTCAACTTTATATATTTTAGAGATTATTATAAATATATATATATTTCATATATATTGTATTAAAATAATGTTTAACATTGTTAAAATAATTTACTCATGATATAACTAATATGGTCCACAATAACACTTCAAAACATGTACAAAGAAAAAACAGATATTACTCAAAGAGAAACCTTAAAATTGAATTGTTTATAAGCGGGTAATAGAAATTCCTAATAAAAATTTTCATCATATTAGTTATTAGAATATGTTTTTGTAAATGATGTATAATAATCTAATAATTTTTATAGATTTTTTAATAAGTATGAATATATTCGAGGCCTATATTAAGGGGATTTCTAGTCAATTTATTTTTCTGTGAGATTTATGCCTTATTCACCACTTGTTTCTTTTTTTTTTGGTATAATAACTACTAATAAAAATATTATATGGTTATTATCTTTAAATATATGGTTATTTTCATATCAATATTATAATCTCCCTTTCATGGGGTTTACTTTTCCAAAGATACCAAATCTATAAATTATTTTGTGTCATAATAGGCCTTCTTTAAAACATAAGACATGAATTTTAAAAAAACCATGTTTTAAAAAAAGTACACAATAATATTTTTAAATAAGATGTTTTAAGATCATTTTTAGAGAAATATATTTCCAAATTTTTTTGATTTAAAAATATCTTTTTTAATTTTTAGTGTATTTTAAATGAAATGGGTTTCAACAATGTTTTCAAGAGTCCTTTTCAAATAAAAGATTTTCAAAAAGATTTTCAAGATTCTGTTTCAATGAAATGATTTTAAAAAATTTATTAATGATTCCTTTTTAAAGAAACTTTTTTCAAAAATGATTTCATGATTCCTTTTTAATTAAATAGTTTTCAAAATTCATTCCGGTGTCTGATATATGTTTTCATAGAAAATTGTTTTAATTGTTTTTTCATGATTACATTTTATGTTTACAAAGAAAAAGGTTTTAAAAAAAAAATTTCTGATGATTTATTTAAATAAGAAAGGATATTTTCCAATAATTTTATTTATAATAATCTATATAAATTATTTTCTGTCTAAGATGATATTTTTTGGTGTTACTCATGTCATTGTGGGAAATGTTCCAAAGTTAACATTCACATGCTTTCTATGAATAGTGTAATGCTTCGAACCCAAAAGCCCATAGTTGTACATTATTTTAATACATTGACATGATTACAAGGAATCATGTCCCGAATGAATTATTAGTTTAGCAGTCTTGAAAAATAGATTACATACATGAACGTTAAATTAAACATTAGAAAATAAAACACAACATAATTGATCATTTGAGTACCTCATTAATCCCTTAGATTAATCCTTCTTATCAATCATAGTACATTTCATAGAATCCTGGGAAAATAAAACATAAGAAAGGGGTGAGCTCAGATTCTCAGTATAAGTAAAAATATAGAGGAAACATTCATAAATAAGGATAACCATTTAAATAAATATATAAGACTAAAACAAAAGCCTATTAGTGATAAACTTCATCATAATATGGAAAATATAAATCAAATAATGCAATTTACTTATTTATTTGGATATTCTACTAGTCGAATAATCACATGGAATATCAATAGCCATTTTCATATTGATGGAATGTGTAATTCCAGACTTTATAACCACATAGTCAAGGCCTTGTTCCAAGACTATAAATAATATTTTTTAAAGACCTTGTTCCAAGACACGTGTGTTTTTTATGAGACCTACTGATGAATCGAGGGGCTATAGCAGGCTCCACCTTTCACTTACTAAGACCAATGAATTCATCATATGAAAAGGTTTGAATATAACATAGTCATTCTAATTTAAACTATCATATGAAATGTGAATAATTTATCTATAAAACATTAATTGTATAAAAATAACACATCCACTGTAAAATATATAATCAAACCTTCAATACAATATGGATGATTTGTATATTAAATCAACCATGATCAAGAATAATATCCTATAAAGGTTGTTTACATAGTTAAAAATGATCAGTAAAAATATTTGAGAGAAATATCCTTTTTTCATGATATCATTTTAATGTCACATAAATTTTAACAGAATATATTTATAATATATTTTTTATTCAAAGTGTCTCACACCACTTTGAATCTTTTGAAAGTAATTAACATTTTAAAACATTCATGTCCATATAAATAAATTAGTAAAACCATTTTAAAAACCTATACATTAATGAGAAAGGTTTATTAGATGAAATCTTTAAAACAATTAAAACGATGTTTTATTAAAATATTCCCTTAAAAATAATCCCTTTTAATACTATTTTATGAAACATGGAAAAGGATAATAAATATGTCCAAGTAGATACTTAGGTAAAAACACCCTCGGATAATAGTGAGATTGTAAAATTAACCCTTACATTGTACTTTTCCGTGGCCTAGGGTATGTTAACCTCATGTATAATACTTAAAATATTGTTAATAAATTATAAAATAATCATATTCATAAATATGTTATCATATATGATCTTCCAATATTTCATTGTTAATAATAATTTAGTTGTAGGATCGTTTCGGGAGTTAACTGCTCGGTTGCATGACAATGTTGTTTATGGATAAGATGTATTTGATTCATATAAATAATGATATTAAGTTCGTAAAAATTAATTTTTATCATAAAATTAAAATTATTCTTGAATGATTACGATGGGGAATGAATCTCATCTCATTCGTGGAGACGGTAATCCGTACGTACGCACGAGCGAATATCTCATTATATTGATGGTGAAATCGTATGTAATTGGATGGTATATTATATATATAGAATCATAAACATTTCATATTTATTATTTACATAAGTTATACTCATTATTATACCCATAAAAATAATAAAGTGTTTGAATTACAAACTACACCACAACGTGGAGACGGTAAGTCGTACGTACACATGTATGGTGACATTGTCATATATAGGATTGATGGAATAAATAATATGGTTATACCATATTTATCTTAACATCTAATTATGTATAAGGTAATGGATTTATTCTTTTTTTTTTGAAACAACAAAGAAAGAGGATGTGGAAGAAGACAAGAACATGAAATAGGTTGGTGAAATTATTACCACTTCTTCAAGTGTTTCCAATTGAGTTGATCAAAAGGGCCCCATAGGATGGCATTCTGATCACAATATGGACTCTAAGATGTTGTTAGGGATGTTGGGTGGATATTTGGGTAGGTTATGGCCGATCCAAATGACATTAGAGGTGTATTTTGAGAGAATTGAAGAACCCTTTTGTAAGAGGGGTGAGGGTCACATTACGACAAGATTAAAATATTAATATAATATATAATAATATTCATTTAATAATGGCTCAAAATGAATTTATTTCAAGCCTTAGGTGATTATGTGTCGAAATAATCTCATCCCATAGGTTTTATACAAGTTTATGTTACCATTTAAACCTTATCTTTTAGATTTAACTCTTACTTGAAGAGTATAACTTCTATCATGTCTTCTTGTATTCTTACACTATATGGTTAATGAATTTACTATAAACATAAAAGAGAATCTCAAATAGTTCATTAATGAAATATATAATATTATTTAATCCCTTTGGTCAAACCATTTCTTTTTAGGAATATTATATCAACCAATAATATAATATTAGTTTTAAAAACAAATATATGTCAATTTTAACACTATTTGGTATTTTGTTTTTATCAAAGTCATAAAAAATTATCACTTAAAAAATTTATATAATCAAACCGTACATGTCATATTAATATATATAATTCTTGGGTGGTATCAAAACGTTTTAATTCTTTTTATTTTAAAATTTATAATATAATCTATTTTAATATTTAATTAAGAAGGTAATTACTGCATCATCATTGAGTCATAATTAATTTTAATTATTTAATCTCATAATATTATAAATAAATTATTATTATGTAGGAAATCATTTTATATTTCTTATTAATATTTATAGTCTATTTTATCTTTTGTATAACCCTTTATTAAAAATGGTTTAGTTAATAAACATTGAATTTTACACTTTTGACCCTTCTTTAAATAAAATAATAATAAATATCCTCATGTAATCCATGTGGACCAAAAGAATCGTATTTAATTTGTAATTATGTTTTTGTAAAAATTAAACTTAACCAATAGAATTAATACATTTGTTAGGATAATTATAATATCATATTTAACATTAATTACGCTATTTACTTTTAACTCTGTTAAATAAAAGTAAAAAGATATGATTCATAAAAACTATTTTCATCTTATTGAATGACATTTTACATAATAATGTCAACAAAATCTCTTAGAGTTTTGAAATTCCACTCACAGAAGAGGAAAAGTTATGTTTTATGCCAATTTGTAAATGTTATAAGAAGGAGGGTAAAAGATGGTAAAAAGTTCAATAAAAACATATACATCTAATATTATTATAAAATCACTCCAACAAATTTAATTGAACTTATTTTGGTATTAAATATCTATTTTGACTTAAAATAAATTTAAATAAAATAAATAATTATTTAAATAAAAAGTTGGTTTTAAACAATAACGTAGTGTTTTCACTATTCATAAAAAATTGAATGTTTTCAAAAAAATACCAAAATTTCACCTTAAGCTAATTTTGATATTCCAGATTCAATAATATATTCTATTTTAACAAATCCAAAACATTGAATTTTCATTAATTAATTTAAAATTAATTTCCATTGTCAAAACCAAATAAGCGAGTTTTTTTAAATGTAAAAAGTATCAAAAGATTAATATGTGTTTATGTCAAATTTAAATGTGAAATTACATATAATGACCTAAATTGTATTAAATATTAAAAATATAATCTATTTATACTTCCAAACCATTGAAATTCATAATTTATCAGTATAAATTATTTCTATTAAAAAAGTTATTTTTAATTAATATTTAGTATTTTTCACAATTTATCAAAATATGAAAATTATCATAAAAGTGCCAAAACTTTATCCAAACTAAATTGTTATGTCTCTGTTCTAAATAATAATTTCATGTCATTACATTTAATATATAAAAGTGTTTAAAAAATTTTAAAAATGGATTCTCTATTAAATATGCGTTAAAATAGTATTTTTTTGAAAAATAATTCTTTTATCTAAAAAATTGAATTTGTTATTATATTATGTAAAATAAACACATAATATGGGAGATAAAATGCCATAAATTTTATAATATTCAAATTACAGTTAATACTATTAATAACCAATTTTTGGACAGCTAGTTTGGTAAGTTGTGGTGCGCTCGGACTCGGTATTATGTGTAGAGCAAGCTATTGAATTACGTTAATGAGATAACGTAATATGAAATAATGGGGTGTTACATTCTCCCCTATTTCAATAAATTTCTTCATCATGATTTGAAATTGTTCTTAAATAATAAATGGATTAAAATATAAAGAAAACCTTTGTGGAAAACCACATCAAAAATTGGGTTAATAAAATTTTGTCTTAATAAGAGGGAACGAGAAATGAAAAAGTCACCATCAAATTATGATCTTGATTAGAAGAAAATTGGTGGCAATTAAAGACAAATAATTTGAGTAAAAACTTAAATATTTACTTGGAGTGATGGAGGTCATAAATTATAAACATGGGTAAAATTGAGGTCCTCAAAGCCATCAATCTATGATGATTTAAAATATCATACATTCAACAAAACATAAGGTATATGGATAACAAAATTTTGGATTTAAGTTCCATTCCAAAAAGTTTAAGAATTAATTTATTAATAGAATAAATTAAAAAATAAACTTGACAAGTACAGTTTCATTAGTCAAATAATTCCTACCAAAAACTCATCTTTCACTCAAAAATATAATAGTATTCAAAAATATTCTATTTATCCTAATCATATTGGGTTCCAAAAAAATTAATTTATAATTAATTTGTCAGACCATTTTAAAAAACTAGATTTTACAAACTATGACATCATGAAGGCTAGTGGTAGGTGATTCGTCCTTGTCGCCCTTCGATTGCAGGTTAAAGTCTCGCGGCCTTTCCAGATGCGACGGGTTGCCTCCCGACCTCTGGTGTGTCCTTTTTATGAAAATCCAAAAATAATATCAAGAAATTATTTAACCTTAAAAATAGTATCCAATGTCAAACATAATTGATTCCAAACTTTAGTCTTATCCAAATTACTTCTGTCCAAACTCATAGTCCAAGATTTATAAGGAAGGTAAAAACAATGAATATTTGTTTTCCCACGTAATACCACGTAAATACATCCATCATGTCTTCTTTTAAAACACGTTAACACCCTAAATTACCATAAAACCTTATTGATTATATTCCTTCTCCCTTCATCATTATATAATACTTGATATACTCCTTCTATCCAAAAATTTTGTCAACTCCAACAATGATGGAATATAAAAATCATTAATCAGTTTCATAGTAGTCATGAATATCAAATATAATTTATCCAAAAAAATAATCTATTATTCCAAAATCACTACCTCAGTTTCAGAACTATATTATGGTTTATCTTTCTCTCAAAAATATATTTTAAAAAAACTTTAACCTAATATTGAGTTTATTTTCATGGTTCCACACACTCTCAAGTCCTTAATGAAATAGTACTGTAGTACAATCCTTATATACTCTATAATTCTTATAACATGTACATCATTAATACAATACTCAAATGACAGAATACTTTAATAAAAAAATAAGAACTCTAATCACCACTCTTCGTCATAGGTAGTATCTTAACTATATTATTATCCAATAACATCATTTCGGGTATAATCTGATGATTTAGACATTCAGTCGTATAGTGTCACAACTACTTGCAGATGATGCATTGTACATTTGAAACATTTTTCTTACCCTTTCAATCACATAAAAGGTGTACATTTTCTCCACAATTATAACAAACTCACAATCCCTACAATCATTTACCATGGTTTTTCTATCTATAGTTAATACATATGGGAAAATCATTCTTTCCCCTCTTTTATCTATCCATCTTTCTCTCTTCTATCCTTTTCTTATCTTACTTTCCTTCATTGTCATAGGACAAAACGAATTAATTTATTATCATATTAGCACATGATAATATTTATTCATATGATTATAATGCATGGGAGACTATTTCCCTTTTAAATGTTGTCTTAATTACATGAAAGATATCATCCTTCTTAATATTTTGATCATTGGTATTTTTAGAATTATCATTCTTTCTACTATGCACCATTTCTAAACAATGGTATACACCAAGTTAGTTTATGAATTTCAATGCATAATTCCTAACTTGTAAAATACCTAACATATATTTTAAAGATTATGCATATAATCTATAATATAAAATGCTTTATTTTAAAATGTATTTACTTCTAAATCCATCATAACAGTTTGTAATGAAAATATGGATTACCCTAAGCATATCCCCTGGGAGTGTCATATACAAGAGTGCAGCAAGGCTGGTCTTCGGGTACCAGGATAACCCAAGTCAAGCCTGAAACTCTGTGTTTGATTTTTCAGTCCTAGGAACATCTATTCTAGAGCTACCTCTACCTCCTCGTACCTAGAATGGGATGTATTGCTTGTAAAATACACCAAATCTCTACATTACCAAAATTAATAGGATGTTCTTCTATACTGATCCTCAATGTCTATATTAGTGTAATGTTCTCTAATCAGATATTATCAAAATATATTTCCAACGTTGTTGTTAAACTTCCCCCGATACCAACTGTAACGCCCTGAACCCCGAATCCAAGAGTCTGTGCATTATTTTAATATATTGGCATGATTACAAGGAATAAAGTCCCGAAATACCGATCAGTATAGAAGTCATGAAAAATAAATTACATATATGGATAATCCATTACACATTAGAAACTAAAACACAACATAAATGATTTTTTGAAAATGACATTAATCCTATATCTTAGCCCTGCTTATCAATCATGATACATTTCTTGGAATCCTAGATGAATAAAACATAATAATGGGGTGAGCTCAGATGCTCAGTAATGATATCAATATAGTAGAAAATTTCAGAAATGAGAATAAACATTTAAGGAAATCTATAAGATTAAAACACAAGACTTTTAAACATAAACTTCTTCATAATAAGTAAAAGTTAAATCAAATAATGAAATTTACTTATTCAAATCGATATTCTACTAGTCAAATAATCACATTTAATATCAATATCCCATTTCATAATGATGGAATTCATAATTCCAGACTTAATAACCACATATTCAAGGCCTTCTTCTCAGACTACATATAAGATTTTTTCAATGCCTTATACCAAGACACTAGTTTGTCACATGAGCCATACCGATGCATCGAGGTGCTATTGCGAGCTCCACTTGTCACTTACTAAGTCCAATGCATTCCTCATATGAAATGGTTTGAACATACAATAAACATTAATATTAAATCTAATAAATGAAATTTGAATACTTTATCCATAAACCTTTGATGTTATAAAAATAACACATCTACAGTCAAACATATCATAAAACATTCAATACAATATGGAAGATTGCTATAAAAAATCAACCTTGATAAATAATAATATCTTGTAAGTGATGTTGAAATAGTTGAAAATAATAAGTAAAAATATTTTATAGAAATATCCCTTTTTAATGAATTCATTTAAAAATAACATAATTTATAAAGGAATTCATTTAAACTAGAGTTTTGAATCAATGTTTCATATACCACTTGGAAACTTTTTAACGGGATTAAAATGTTCAAACATTCATCTCCATATAAATAAATCTGTAAAACCATTTTAAACAGATGGAGATTAATGAGAATGGTTTAAAATAATAAATTATTAAAAAATTTAAAATGATTTTTCATTAAAATATTACCTTAAAAAGAATCAATTTTAAAACACTTTTATGAAACATGGAGATGGATAATAATAATGTCTCAGTAGATACTTACGTAAAAAAAAATATCTGATTATAATGAGATTGTGAAATTAACCCTTATATTGTACTTTTCCATGGATGAGGGTACATTAATGTCCTATATAATAGTTAAATAATTTTTATTATATTATATAGTAATCATATACAAAAATATGATATCATATACGATCATCCGATATTTCTTTGTTAATACTATTTTATTAATATCATCGTTTCAGTTGTTAATTTATCTGTTTTCCTTTATAATCTTTGTTACGTAAGACATGTTTTTCACGGATAGGATGTATATGATTCATATCCAGAATTATATTAAGTTCTAAAACATTATTTTTAATCTTAAAATGAAATTTATTTTTGAATGATTATGGTGGGGAATTAATCTCATCGTGTTCGTGGAGATGGTGATCTGTACGTATGCACGAGAAATAATATCATTATATATGAAGTTGAAATAATATTTAATTGGATTTTATATCATATATAAAGAATAATAAACCTATAATATTTATTATTTCTATCAGATATACTCATTATTATATCAATCCAAATAATGAAGTATTTGAATAACAAACTACACCACAACGTGGAGACGGTATGCCGTATGCATGCACGTATGGTGTAACATCCCAAGTAAGTAATGAATAATATATATTTTTATCTATGTCTATTAATGATTTTGATAGTGTTTTAGAGGCTTAAAATGAGAATAAATCCAATCTTATGCATGGAATACACTAATATTCTTAAAAGATTGTTTTGCTGCCTTGTGATGGAAAACCCTTTTTAAATCAAACATTTGACAATTTTATAATCTCTATTTGTCAAAATAAACATATTCTTTATGATTGGGACATTGAAATTTACATTGGATAAATTTTTGGTATTGTTCTGACAATGTTGATTTTTTAATGAATAGTGAAAAATTCTGCATTTTACATCAAAACTGTTTTTTCATTTAATTTAATTATATGGTTAGATTATCTTTTTAATTGGTATTAAAGTGTAATCTGAATATATTTTTAACATTTAATCCAATGGTGGTCATTATTATTAATTTCATTTTGGAATTGGGCATAAACTAATGCCAAACTTTTCGTAGATATTGTTTCAAAAAAACCCGCTATTTGTTTTGACAACGAGAATTATTTTTAAATCAATTATTGCAATTTATGTGTTTGGAATTTGGTAAAATGGATTAAATATTTGGAATCAGAATGTATAAATTATGTAATCAATAATTATTTGTTTTTGGACATTATGAATAGTAACGACGATAATTATCTTTAATTATCTTGATTATTGAGTAATCGGGTAGTTAAGGATAATAAATTAATATCATAATAATAACAAATGACACCAAAATGTGTCCTAATGCTACTGTTTGTCTCATGGACGACCATGGGATACCCTGTTCCAAACTTGGGGACCCCATGGAGCCACTTTGGTTGGGAAATGACATAAATAACTTTGTATTTAATGTTAAAGTAAAAATGACACAAACATGAGATGTTTTACTAAAACAATTTTTACATGGGGTTATACAAGTCATATTTCTGACTGTAAATATTCATTGGAAAGATAAAAAGATTTACTATATCATAGTATTTTGTTCCTAATTTTTTGACATTAAATAATTTAAATTAATTATCACATCATGATGATGCACTGATTACCCCATTAATCAATGATTTAAATAAAATGAAAAGATAATATAAAATCTATGACCTACACATGTACAAAACCTATTTTATGGGTATATTTAGAAACATTATCAACTTAGACTTGAATTATATCAATATGGGACCTTTTAAATCCGAAACCCAGTTTCAAATAAAGTAACATTTCTTTACTTTCCAAGAGTGCCCCTCCTCTCCTCTTATAAAAGGCCCCCACCTCTAACTCCTTACCCACACTTCCAAAGCCTTTGGTTCGGAAAATCCCTACACATTTTGTATCTACACATCTCTCTCTTAATCCTTGAAGCCTCACATTGGGAATAATTCTTCCCAAGGAAGCCTTTGAGCTCAAACTAAAGAGAGTTACCCGATTTTAAGGTAATGTCTTCACCTGTGTTCTTTTGTTTTATTTTGCTTCTCCAACCCCCTAAACTCTTTTTATTCATTTCTTTTGTAAAAACACCAGAATCTTCCATATACTAGGATGTTTTTATAAGAATAATTCGAGCCAAACTTACACACACCTACATCTAATGGTTAAAGAACATATTATTTCTATGGATGGCGAATTTCTGCCTCCCGAAACGATGATTGTTCACCATTCTTTTAACACCTTCGAAGGTGTCCACTAAGATGTCACCATATTTATATATGATATATATAATATGTTTATGTTTTCCTTAAGCTTCTATATTTTTCATTTTGGGCATACCTTTATGGTTTCCATTATGGGTAAACGCGATATCTTCATTTAAGGAAGTGCGGACTACCGCCCCCTCAAAGTGATTTGATTTCGTTAATGCCATATGTGGGACGTATAAAGGATTTAATTAATGATATTATATATGAGATTATACTGGATTTATAATATACCTTTATATAATTATTATTCAATTCTATAAAATATGAAATAGAAATTAAAGTAGCGTTCATGCGTACATACGGCTTACCGTCTCCATGAACGGTGCATTTCATTTCTTACCTCTAAATGATTATGTAATATTATAAATTAATGTATATACTGGATATATATGATATATATGATATATAAATCATGATTATAAGTCTGGATATAATGGATAAATGAACAACTTGTAATTATAAAGAGCATATTTTGACTCAAGTACCAATGATCGTTAAAACGACCGTTATTAACTAAAATAATTACATAGTGTTCATGAAATGGTAATAAGTGATATAAAAGGAATAATGAACTTGAAAAAGGTTCTTAAGAAAGTATAAATTAACTCATGTTTATTATTCAAGACATTAAAGAACGGTCGAGTCAAGTCGGACCCGAGGTATGGGACTTCGTCTCAATCTCCTTTCATTTAGGCATATTTTGTTTTATACACAACTTTATTTTATACGGTGTATAAATCCCTTTGAATTTTACTATTATTCAAAAGGAATCTTTTTTATACTAAGCATTTACTAAACAACAATAGGGAATGTTTTTTTGTCGTACGTCTGCGGTGACAACGACTTCTCCACCGCCGTGACCATTATTTGAGTTTCGGCTTCCTCTACAAGCCATACTTTTTTTTAAATGAAAAATAAATACCAAGTTTTACTTTTCTTTTATATTGGTATTGAAAATGGTTTTCATAATATAATTATTATATCAATGTGTTGTATTGATATCTTGTGATTGAAATGTGGAAATGTTATGTTTCCTGTATGCATGTTTTATGTGATACGATTATGTTATGGTTCTTGGTCATTGTTTTGAAGACGGGTGGTTCCATGATAAACTAAGGGCGAGTGAGCCCGATATAGCTCTCCAATGCATTGGGTTATGCAAAGGAGTGAAACGTTAATGTTTCTTCGAAGAGATTTAGGTAATATACTGTGATGGGTATTCCAAACGTAACCAAGAGGGTTACTCCCTACGTAATAATGTTATGAATGCCTCAAGTTACCTTTATGTCTTATGATTTCTATGATTTATTCATGATTTTATGAGGTATGTTAATGTGACTATGTTTTATGTGTAATGTATGATTTCATTCTTATGTATATATGAACTCATGTTTCTTTCCCATGTTTTTATAACCCATACTGAGCTTTCTGTGCTCATCCCAAGTTTTTTTGAAATGTTTTTCACAGGTCAAGGGAAAGGTACATGATATGAGGATAGTTTCAAGGAAGTGTCAAGAAAGAATCCATGTTTTATTTTAAATATGATTTCTATTGATGGGAAAAAATGAATACTATCTTTTATGTAACCACTTTGTTTAAATATGGAATGTAATGCATGTTTTATGATCTAATTCTCTAAAACTCTAAACCTGAAAAGATCCTCAATGTGTAATCTTGTAATAACTCATTATTAAGTAAGGTATAAGGCTGGGGCCTTATAGTTGGTATCATATGTCAGTTTAGATAACTTTAGGAGTTAGAATTCTATTAAATTATTATCCAAAAATATTTTTTATGGTCAAATTGAAATGATATAGCATTTGAAGATTAGCATGTTTCTTCATCTATGACATGTTTGATCCGAATGATTTTCCGTAGAGGAAACAGGGAAGCAGTGATAGGAAGGCATACAGAATGAAATAACCTTCCAAATCAGCATCCTGAGATGGTCAGAATTGGAACCGAACAGTTTGTTGCAGTAATGGCGCAGTTGACTCAAGCGATAAATGGTGGTGGTATCCATGCACAAGATTAGCCAGATCAACCGTAGAGGAACATGTCAGTGGTGGAACATTTCATGAGGGAACATCCCCCATCATTTAGAGGATCATCTGACCATGTGCTAGATGAAGGGTGGATTAAATCACTAGATAAGATTTTCGATGACATGGGGTGTTTAGACAATCAAAAGGTTAGTCTTGTTATTTACCATTTGGAGGGTGAAGCATATCAGTGGTGGTCGATGGTTAAAAATATCAGGTACACTGATGAGATTGATGCTCTCGACTGGGATGAATTCAAAGGTATGTTTCTTGAGAAGTATTTTCCTAAGGCTATTCGTCTTAGGATGGAAAAACAATTCCTGGAATTGAGGCAAGAGGAAGACTCAGTGGATGCCTATGAAGAAAGGTTCACTCGATTGTCAAAGTATGCTCCAAATTTTATCTGAGACCTTGATAGTAAAATCGATTGTTTTTACTCATTATTAATGCCAAAATATTGAAGGTCATTGGCTTCTCGTGAGTTTAAAAGTTATGAAAAGATTGTTTGATGTGCTGAGAAGGTGGAAATGAAGTTTGTCGATGATCAAGTGTTCTATAACAACCAGCAGGAGAAGAGACCGAGGTGGTAGGAGAAAGGGAAGAATTCTTCAAAAAGGTCTGATGGTAAGAAAAATAAGTTTCCAGTTTGTGATAAATGTGGTAAAAGGCATGCTAGGGAATGTCTTCTGAATTCTGGAAAGTGCTACCGATGTGGTAAGATGGGACATAAGGCTCGTGATTGCACTACAAATGATCAAGGTGAAGGTAAGACCAAATTTGATTTATAGTTAGTGAAATGTTTTAAGTGCAATGAGATGGGTCACTATGCAAACGAGTGTCCAACAAAGAGCTCGAGTGATGGGAAGTAGTTAGACTACAAGCAGAATGGGGTGGTGAAATCCATTGCAACTACTTCAGCAGATGTCGGGCCATCAAATGAAGTTGTATCAGGTACTTTGTTTGTTTTTTCAGATTATGCCAGTGTGTTGTTTGATTCAGGGTCTACACATTCTTTCATCTCTGAAAACCTTTCTAGTAAAATGGGAATACCATCTTAATAAATGACTCCTGAAATTTTGGTAAAAACGCCTGGGGGAAATGTTGAGGCAAAAAGAATTTATAAGAATCTTCATATCCTTATTTGTGGAAAGAACCTACTTGAAAACCTTATTGTTCTACCTCTAGTATAGTTTGATGTTATCCTGTGTATGGATTGGATCTCTATTTACCATGCTAAGATTCACTATAGAACTAAAGAAGTTTCTTTTCAGAAAGACTTTCAGTTGGTGTACAAGAATGAACCGTTACTGTTGATAACATATCAAGAGGCCAAGAAACTTGTAAAATATGGAAATTAATGTTACCTTGCACACATCGTTGAAAATAAAAGAACTGTTCATATTAATGATGTGATAGTGGTAAATGAGTATCCTGATGTTTTTCCTGATGAGTTGCCTGGAATAATACCAGATCGGGAATTTGAGTTTACTGTTGACTTAGTTCCTGATGTTAAGCCAATTTCAAAACCCCCTAATCGAATGGATCAAATTTAACTTTTAGAGTTGAAGGAGCAGTTGCAAGATTTATTAGAGAAAGGTTTCATTCGACCTAGCACATCACCATGGGGTGCTCCTGTTTTATTTGTTAAAAAGAAAGATGGTTCTATGAGACTTTGCATTGATTATAGAGCCTTTAATAACATCATTGTTAAGAACAAATATCCTTTGACTCATATCGATGATTTGTTTGATCAGCTCCATGGTGCTCAGTATTTTTCAAAGATTGACCTGAGATCGGGGTACCATCAGTTGAAGGTAAAGGAAGAAGATATTCTGAAGACCGCGTTCCGTACATGATATGGCCATTATGAATTTGTAGTAATGCCTTTTGGGATAACCAATGCACCTGCTGTATTCATGGAATTAATGAATATAATTTTCCATGAGTTCTTTCATAAGTTTGTAGTGGTTTTCATTGATGATATTTTGGTGTTTTCTAAAAGTAAAGAAGAGCATGAAAGACATTTAAGGGTTATTTTACAAACCTTGAAATAAAAGAAATTGTATGGGAAATTCAGAAAGCGTGAGTTTTGGTTGAAACAAATTTCTTTCCTTGGTCATATTGTTTCTAAAGACGGGATAAATGTTGATCCTGCAAAAACAAAGGTTGTTGAAGAATGTCCAAGACCCACAAATGTAACTGAGATTCGTAGAATCCTTGGTTTGGCAGTCTATTACCGAAGGTTTGTTAGAAATTTTTCCTGGTTATCTAGTCCAATGACGAAGCTAACTCGGAAGGGTGTTAAGTTTATCTGGACAAAAGAATGTGATGATTGTTTTTAGGAACTGAAAAGAAGATTGGTGAATGCTCAAGTTTTGGCACTACCATCCAGGAATGGTGAGTTTGTTATCTACAGTGATGCTCCATTGAAAGGACTTGGTTGTGTCCTAATGCAGAATGACTAGGTAATTGCTTATGCTTCACGACAGTTGAAAACTCATGAGGAAAATTACCCTACACATGATTTGAAATTAGCTCATGTTGTTTTCTCTTTAAAAATTTGTAGGCATCATTTGTATGGAGTAAAGTGTGAAATATATACTGATCACAAAATTTTAAAGTATATATTCACTCAGAAAGAATTGAACATGAGACAAAGGAGATGGCTCGAATTAATCAAGGATTATGATTGTACAATTCATTACCATCCAGGAAAAGCAAATAAAGTGGCCGATGCTTTGAGTCGAAAAAGTAATGCTTCATTAACCATGCTACATTTGGAACGAGATCCATTGGTTTTTTATTTGATGAACTTTGGCATAGAATTTGTTGGTTCAAGATGTTCTTTTTTTTTGTTTCAGGTATCCGTGAAATCTTCTCTATCAGACAGAATCAAGAAAGCACAGAAGCAAGATAGTGAGTTGCAGAAAAAGGTAGAGCTAGTTCAGAAGGGTATGTTGCCTGAATTCAAAATTGATAAGGATTGTGTTTTTAGATTTGGGAAGAGATTGTGTGTGCCTTGTGATTCACAGTTGAAGTGAGATTTGTTATGTGAAGCTCATAGTTCTCCGTTTTCAGTTCATCCTGGCAGTACTAAGATGTACAGAGATCTGCGGGAGTATTATTGGTGGGATGGAATCAAAAGAGATATTGATGATTTTACAGTGAATTGTTTGACTTGTCAACAGGTTAAAGTAGTGTGGCAGTTACCGAAAGGGATGCTTCAACCTTTACCAGTGCCAGAGTGGAAATGAGAGAATATATCCATGGACTTTGTTGTGGGATTACCAAAGACATCTCGAGGTAATAATGCAATCTGGGTTATTGTTGATTGTTTGACTAGATCTGCTCATTTCCTTGCTATACAAGATACTTTTTCCCTAGATCAACTTTCCCGTTTGTATCTTAAAGAGATAGTTAGGTTACATGGAGTTCCTCTCTCCATTGTATCTGACCATGATCCTAGGTTCACTTCTAACTTTTGGAAAGGCCTTAAGAAGTCGTTGGGTACTGAATTAAATTTTAGTACATCTTTTCATCCTCAATCAGATGGGCAGTCAGAACGAAAAATTCAGACCTTGGAGGATATGCTACAAGCTTGTTCGATGGATTATCAGGGAAGTTGGGACCAACATCTTTCTTTGGTTGAGTTTTCATATAATAATAGTTTTCATTCTAGTATACAGGTGGCACCATTTGAGGCGTTATATGGGAAGCGGTATCGAACTCCAGCTTTCTGGGATGAAGCGGGTTAAAGGAAGTTGATGGGACCAGAATTGGTAGAAGAGTTGGCAGAAAAAGTTCAGCTGATACAGAAACACATGAGAACAGCTCAGAGCAGGCAGAAGAGTTATGCAGTTAACCAGAGGAAGGATCTCTCTTTTGAGGAAGGTGATCATGTTTTTCTCAAAGTCTCACCATGGAAAAGTGTGATGCGATTTTGTAAGAAAGGAAATCTGAGTCCAAGGTTCATTGGACCATATGAAATTTTGGAGGGAGTTGTATCAGTTTGCTTACCGAGTGGATTTACCTCCGAGCTTATCTTAGGTACATAATGTTTTTCATGTTTTGATGTTGAGAAAGTATATTCCAGATCCATCTCATGTTTTGAGTCCAGAGGTAGTTCAGCTAGAAGAGAACCTATCTTTTGAGGAATAACTGGTCCAGATTCTTGACCATAGGGAGCAAGTGTTACAGAATAAGTTGTTTAATCAGGTAAAGGATTTGTGAAAAAACCACTTTATTGAAGAGGCAACATGTGAATCTGAAAATGCAATGAGGGATAAGTACCCCCACTTATTCGATAAGTAAATAAATTGCGAGGACACAATTTTCTAAAGGGGGGAAGGATGTAACATCCCAAGTAAGTAATGAATAATAGATATTTTTATCTATGTCTATTAATGATTTAGATAGTTTTTTATAGGCTTAAAATGAGAATAAATCCAATCTTATGCATGGAATACACTAATATTCTTAAAAGATTGTTTTACTGCCTTTTGATGGCAAACCCTTTTTAAATAAAACTTTTGACAATTCTATAATCTCTATTTGTCGAAATAAACATATTCTTTATGATTGGGACATTGAAATTTACATTGGATAATTTTTTTGGTATTTTTCTGACAAAGTTCATTTTTTAATGAATAGTGAAAATACTGCATTTTACATAAAAACTGCTTTTTTATTTTATTTAATTATATGGTTAGATTATCTTTTTAATTGGTCTTAAAGTTTAATATGAATATATTTTTACCATTTAATCCAATTTTTGTAATTAGGATTAATTTCACTTTGGAATTGGGTATAAACTAATGCCAAACTTTTCATAGATATGTTTTCAAAAAAACCCGCTATTTGTTTTGACAACGAGAATTATTTTTAAATCAATTATTGCAATTTATGTGTTTGGAATTTGGTAAAATGTATTACATATTTGGAATCAGAAGGTCCAAATTGTGTAATCAAGACTCTTTTGTTTTTGGACATTATGAATAGTGACGACGATAATTATCTTTAATTATCTTGATTAATGAGTAATCGGGTAGTTAAAGATAATAAAATAATATCATAATAATAACAAATGACACCAACATGTGTCCTAATGCTACTGGTTGTCTCATGTCTGACCATGGGATACCTTGTGCCAAACTTTGGGACCCCATGGAGCCACTTTGGTTGGGAAATGACATAAATAACTTTTTATTTAATGTTAACGTAAAAATGACACAAACATGAGATGTTTTACTAAAACAATTTTTACATGGGGTTATACAAGTCATATTTCTAACTATAAATATTTATCGGAAAGATAAAAGTATTTCTTATATCATAGTATTTTTTCATAATTTTTAGACATTAAATAAATTAAATTATTTATGACATCATGATGATGCAGCGATTACCTCATTAATAACGGATTTAAATAAAATGAAAAGATAATGTAAATTCTATAACCTACACATGTCCAAAACCTATTGTATGGGTATATTTCGAACCATTATCACCTTAGCTTCGAATGAAATTAATGTGGGACATTTTAAATCCGAAACTCATTTTCAAATAAAGTAACATTTCTTTACTTTCCAAGGGTGCCCCTCCTCTCCTCTTATAAAAGGCCCCCACCTCTACCTCCTTTCCCACACTTTAAAAGCCTTTGGCTCAGCCAAAACCTGCCCATTTTGTATCTCCACATCTATCGCTTACTCCTTGAAGCCTCACATTGGGAAGAATTCTTCCCAAGGAAGCCTTTGATCTCAAACCAAAGAGAGTTACCCGATTTTAAGGTAATGTATTCACTTGTGTTCTTTTGTTTTATTTTGCTTCTCCAACCCCTAAACTCTTTTTATTAATTTCTTTTGTAATAAAACCAGTATATTAAATATACTAAGGTGTTTTTATAAGAAGGATTAGAGCTACACTTACACACACCTACATCTAATGGTTAAAGAACTTACTGTTTCTGTGGATGGCGAATTTCTGCCTCCCGAAACGATGATTATTCAACATTCTTTTAACACATTCAAAGGTGGCCATTAAGATGTCACCATATTTATATATGATATATATAATATTTTTATGTTTTCCTTAAGCTTCTATATTTTTCATTTTGGGCATACCTTTATGGTTTCCATTATGGGTAAACGCGATATCGTCATTTAAGGATGTGCGGACTACCGCCCCCTCAATGTGATTTGATTTCGTAAATGCCATATGTGGGATGTATAAAGGATTAATTAATGATATTATATATTATATTATACTGGAATTATAATATACCTTTATATAATTATGATTCTATTCTATAAAATATGAAATAGAAATGAATGTAGCGTTCATGCGTACGTACGACTTACCGTCTCCATGAACGGTGCATTTCATTTCTTACCTCTAAATGATTATGTAATATTATAAATTCATGTATATACTGGATATATATGATATATATGATATATACATAATGATTATAACTCTGGATATAATGGATACATGAACAAATTGTAATTATAAAGAGCATATTTTGACTCAAGTACCAATGATCGTTAAAACGACCGTTATTAACTAAAATAATTACATAGTGTCAATGACATGTTAATAAGTGATATGAAAGGAATAATGAACTTGAAAAATGTTCTTAAGAAAGTATAAATTAACTCAAGTTTATTATTCAGGACATTAAATAATGATCGAGTCACGTCGGACCCGAGGCATGGGACTTCGTCTCAATCTCCTTTCATTGAGGCATATTTTATTATATACAGAACTTTCTTTTATACAGTGTATAAACCCCTTTGACTTTTACGATTATTCAAGGGGAACATTTTTTATACAAAGAGTTTACTAAACTACAAAAGGGAATGTTTTTTGTCATACGTATGCGGCGACAATGACTTCTCTGCCACCGTTACCATTATTTGAGTTTCGGCTTCCTCTACAAGCCATACTTTTTTTTAAATGAAAAATAAATACCATGTTTTACTTTTCTTTTATTTTGGTATTGAAAATGTTTTTCATAATGTTTTTATTATATAAATGTGTTGTATTGATATCTTATTATTGAAATTTGGAAATGTTATCTTTACTTTATGCATGTTTTATGTGATACGATTATGTTATGGTTCTTGGGCATTGTTATGAAGACGGGTGGTTCCGTGATAAACTAAGGGCGAGTGAGCCCGATATATCTCTCCAGTGCATTGGGTTACACGAAGGAGTGAAACGTTAAAGTTTCTCCAAATAGATTTAGGGAATATACTATGATGGGTATTCCAAATGTAACCAAGAGGGTTACTCCCTACGTAAGAATGTTATGAATGCCTCAAGTTACCTTTATGTCTTATAATTTCTATGATTTATTCATGATTTTATGAGGTATGTTATAGTGCATATATTTTATGGGTAATGTATGATTTCATTATTATGTATATATGAACTCATGTTTCCTTCCCATGTTTTTATAACCCATACTGAGCTTTCGGTGCTCATCCCAAATTTTTTTGAAATGTTTTTCACAGGTCAAGGGAAAGGTAAATGATATGATGATAGTGTCAAGGAAGTTTCAAGAAATAATCCATGTTTTATTTTAAATATGTTTTCCATTGATGGGAAAAATGAATACTATCTCTTATGTAACCACTTTGTTTAAATGTGGAATGTAATGCATGTTTTATGATCTAATTCTCTAAAACTCTAAACCTGAAAAGATCTTCAATGTTTAATCTTGTAATAACTCATGATTAAGTAAGGTTTACGGATGGGGCCTTATATATGGTGACTTTTTCATTTATAGGTTGGATATATTAACGAATATGTGTATACCATATTTATAATATCATCACTGTATATAGGAGGTACTGGAGTTATTATTTTGTTATGGAAACAACAAATAAATAGGAAGTGGAAGAAGAAAAGAACTTGAAAGAGGGTGGTGAAATTATTACCTCTTCTTTGGGTCATTCCTTTTGAGTTGATCAAAAGGGATACGTAGGTTGGCTTTCTAAACAATTTAAGGACTCTAGGATAATATGAGTGATGTTGGGAGGTTATTTGGGATGGTTTTTGTCGAGCCAAATGGCATTGGTGGCGTGATTTTGAGATAAGGGGAAGTGCACTTTTATAAGAGTGGTGGGGGTCGCTTTAGGAAAACATTAGAATATTAATTTATTATACAATCATATTTGGTTTATAATGGCTCAAAATGAACTTATTTCGAGCCTTAGGTGGTTATGGGTTGAACTAATCTCATCCAATAGGTTTTAAACATGTTTTGGTTTCCATTGTAACCATATCTTTTAGATTTACCTCTTAGTTATATAGTTTAACTTTTACCGAGTCTTCTTGTATTCTTACAGTATACGGTTAATGAACTTACTCTAAACATTCAAGAGAAACTCAAGAGGTTAATTAATTAAAATTAAAATATTATTTAAAACCTTTGGATTATCCTTATATTTTTATAAATATTATATCAACCAATAATATAGTATTTGTTTTAAAAACAAATTTATGTCAATTTTGACACAATTTGGTCTTTTTTTAAAGTCATAACAACCTTATCACTTCGTAAAAACTATATCTAATCAAACCTAAAATTTCATATTAACCTATTAATTTCGTGGATGGCATAAAAACCTTTAAATTCAAATTAATTTAATATTTATTATATAAACTATTTTAATATTGCATTAAAAAGGAAATTACTACATCATCATTATATCATAAATAAATTTATTTATTTAATCGCTAAAGTTTATAAATAAAATAAAAATATGTAGTGAATATTATTATCTTTCTAATGAATTTATATAGTCTAGTTTATTTTATGTATAACACTATATTAAAAATGGTTTAGTTAATAAAAATTGAATTTAACACTTTTAAATATTTTTAAAATTAAATAATAATTAATGTCCTAATCTAATAGAAGTGGACCAAAAGTATCATATATTATTCCTATGGTTTGTTATGATATAATTATACCTATCCAATAGAATTAGGACATGTGTTAGGGTAATTATAATATATTATTTTACCTTTAATTACCCAATTTACTTTTAACAGTGGTAAATAAAATTCAAGAGTTACTATTCACAAAAAATTATTTTCATCTTATTAAATCAGATTTAACATACTGATTTCAACCATGTCTCTTGGATTTTTGAAATTCAACTCATATAAGCGGTAAAGTTATATTTTATTCAAATTTTCAAATTCTCTTAAAAGTTTGGTAAAAGACGGTAAAAAGTTCAATAAAAATCAGTACACCTAATTTTATTATAAAATTACTCCAATGAATTTAATTGAACATATATAGGTATTATATATCAAATTATACTTAAAATAAATTTAAATAAAATAAATAATTATTTATATAAGATGTCAGTTTTAAACAATAACGTTGTGTTTTTCACTATTCATCAAAAAATTGAATGTTTTCAGAAATACACAAAAAATTCACCCTAAATTAATTTTGATATTCTGAATTCAAAAATGAATTATATGTTTAAAAATTAAATACATATAAGTGTCATTAATTAATTTATAATTAATTCCCATTGTCAAAACCAAATATGTTGGTTTTTTTAATGTAAAATCTATCAAAATATTGATATGTGTTTATGTCAAATTTAAATGTGAAATTACATATAATGACCTAAATTGTATTAAATGATAAAAATATAATATAATTATACTTTCAAACCATTACAATTCATAATTTATCACTTTAAAATATTTCAATTAAAAAAATTAATTAAAATTTAGGATTTTCACTATTCATCAAAATATGAAATTTATCAGAAAAGAACCAAAAATTTATGAAAAATAATTTTTTATGTATTTATTATAAATAAGAATTTAATTTAATTATATTGAATATATAAAATATTCAACGATTTGTTTTAAAAAAAATCCATTAAATAGGTGGTAAAATAACAATTTTTTTTAAAATACATCTTCTATCTGAATAATTAAATTTGTTCTTATATTATATCTAATAAACACATATTAGGGGTGTAAAAGTATATAGAATATATAAGATTCAAAATGCAGTAAATAATATTCATAACCAATTTTTTGGATGGCTAGTTTGGTAAGATTTGGTGTGCCCAAACTTGGTGTTGCTTGTAGCGCAAGCTATTGAATTATTTTAATGAGATAACATACTATGAAATATTTGGGTCTTTAAAATGGATTTTGTTTTGATGGAATGAATTTTATGAAACTCTAATCACTTTCCTGGGTTATGATTATATGAATCTCACTTCTTTTCATCGGTTATGCTTTGGTGATATGATTATTAAACCTATATTTTTCTAAAGGATATGATATGATTACATTTTTAGGACACCCATCTCATTTCATGAGTTATGATATGACTGTTTATGAATTTGGGGAACATTTATGTATGATATCATTATGAAATGCGTGGGCCCTATATCTCTCATTAGTACATGGGGTAAATATTTATATCTCATGAGATAATGATGGTATTAAAGTTGAAAGGTTTGATACACTATGTGAAGATGTGAAAACCCAATCCACTATGGGACGATGGGGAAACCAGATATCTTGCAAGGAATGGACTATGAATAGGGATGATAGTTTTCCTCTCCCAGTATATGTAGTCCCCATGAAGTTCCTTGATAAATTTTAGAAATGTGTCCTATATTTTAAGGAATGATGTTACATTTTTATGAGTATACCCCATTTTTATGTCTTATTCCAACATTATTCTATCAGGGATCATGCACTTTATTTCTCTATGATTCATGTCTTATGAACATAAATTATTTGTACAATGATATATTTTTATGATCTCGTATATTTAGGGTGTTATATTATATTGTTATGATCATGTTCTCACACCCTTCTTCTCAGGTTTGTGCTAACATATCTACCTTGTTTACCCTTATTGAGCATCTGAGCTCACCAATTATTATGTATTCCATTCGCTTTGGTTATGAATATATGTATTATTTTTGATATATCTAGGATGGTTTCTATTCTTGGATAACCTAGTGGATGATAATATTTCTCACATATATTCAAGTTTTCATGTTTCCATATTTCCAAAGGAACTAAACTAATATGTTATTTGGGAATCTGGTGTGTAATATATTAACTATTAAGAAGAAATGAAGTAATGATAATATACGAAAAGAGAGTTTCATTAAATTTAGGGTTCCACATATCATTGTGGTTTTTGGGTCATCTATCGGACTCATATTCACATTCCTATGTTCTTTAATGGTGGTCAAAGCACTATTATCAAAATCTAATAAAGAATCTATAAGAAGTTCTTCCTCAATATAATAAATAGTGTAATTTGGATTTTCATCTTGAGGTTTGTGAGGGGTATAGGGGATTCTTCAGACCCAACAAGATTACACTAATCTAAATAGTTTTTAGTTTTTTTAGCCAAACTAATACCATACGAATAGAGAAAATGGTACATAACTCCTACGTTCAATGGTTACGTTACATCTACAACTTAACAAATATACTACGTTTTGTTTCCATGTCCCATCTCAGGTTCCAAGCAATGGGACGCCGAGCTGGACTACCACATGACCTCAAGCATGGATCCCCAAATGCTAGAGGCTACCTACTAGTAGTTAGGGTGTGGTAAGTCATTCTAGGGAGACTATACCCTCTTTTATTATAGTAAAATAGAAAATGAAATAAATAACAAAATAAGAATAATATATAACCATAATAATACAAATGTAACACTATTACCAAAACAAAAAATATATTACTCAACTAAAAGGGAAAACATAGAATTCCAAAGTATTTTTCAATGTGTCTAAAATATAACTGAACGTAAATATATGAACTACTTACCAGTGGATCTCGAACCATATCTGGTTCCCTCATCCAAGCCCAAACCTAAATAAGAAATCAAACCAATGTCATTTTCCCTTAACCCATCGTTCAATAACAATGAGTATTCATTTAACTATCAGGCAACCCAAATATTGTGTTAGTAAGACTCTGTACACCACCTCTAATGATGATTAAAATAAATCCAATCAACAACAAGTGTATGCAGTTTTGTAAAGAAAATAATTAAAATGAAGAATTTAATAGTTATCACATTATAAAATAATATTTATCAACCACATACACTATCATCTTTGAATTAGGTCAAGCATTCAATACACAATTTTTGAACATATTTATCTATAGTATAGAACACCATATCTGACACTGAAATTTCTATCGTTATATAATTCCATGTATAACACCCAAAATCTCATCAGTGTAGAATGTCATGTCTAACACCTAAGACCCCATTTTTAATTATTTATCAATATTGTAGAATACCATTTCTGAAACCCCAAAGCTCAATAATCCAGATAGATCTATCCAATATAGAACGTCATTTCTAACACCCCAAATCCAATTGGGGAAAAACATAACATCTAACACCACAAATCCCATTCATCTATTTATATTATTGGTTCATAATGCCATGTCAATAACCCAAATACCATTGATGCAAAATGTCATGTCTAACACAAAAAATATTATTGGTGCAGAACGTCTTATGTAACACCCAAAATCTCATCCATTATATAGATCAAAAATTAATTAATCAAGTGCATTAGTTAATTAATTAAATAACTACCAACATCAATTTACTATTAATTAATTCTTCAATCAATTAACCTTGTAAAATCTCAATATTCAATAATTTATTAACCAATTAATTATTATAAATCACAAAAATATGATAATTAACTTAATATTTAATTATGAAAATCTACTAATCATTGATATTGATAATTAATTCACCAATTAGTTACCATTATTTATCATTAAAATTAATCAAATATACTATATCATCAGATAATAATTGATTCTCAAAATTAATTTTCTTATTCGACAATCCCTAAATCCCACAATTTCACAACATTCACAATTAATTACTTAAAAATATTAATTAATTCCATTAGGTATCTAAATTTGATAAAAAAAATATTGAAATACAATTAGTTTCATATGTGATAAAATATCAAGACCATGTTATTTAGAAATTAGACAACCCAGCTTAATTCATTGCTTGACATTTTCTCAGTGGAAATTACTAAAAACCAAGCACAACAATGACATAGATATAAGTTTCATGTATAGATCCCTAAACCATGATCAATGATATCAAGATATAATCAATTTAGATCTAGATCTAAAATATCATATCTATATCTCACCCAAATACTTTAGATCTAATGAAAAAGTGGGTAAACTCCACCAAAGTATTAAGAGAATAAGGAATAATAGATGGAATAAGGGTCGAGATGAGATCAACATATCTAGAGAAGAGTCGATATTTGATTTGGGGATTGAATACTGAATAATGGAGTTCAGAGAGCCTTTTAACCCCTCCGGAAAATATATGGTTTCCATAAAACATTAAGTCCTAAAACAAGGTTAAAATGAGGGTTTTTAGGGGTTCAGCGGATAGTAACATAAATTTTAGGTTGAAAATAATATGAACTCTAGATTTTTCTTAGTAGGGGCACACATTTTAACATATCACGAGTTATCCATATGGTCTTCACAATATGGGGCCACACAATTAGTTGGGTTTGGTTCACAGTGTGCTCTAAACAGGCCCCAATCATGGACAATACCTTTTTTCTCAAACATTTCTTAAAACACAACCCCAATACACCCCAAGACATAACTTTAACCAAATATAGTAAAATAATACAAAAATTACCTAAATTTGTGCCCAATATAACCTTATAAATAGTTGGGATCTTGAAATCTCCCCATCATATTAACAAAACATACTCGAGTTGCACTCCCAATCCTATCTAAGATTCTGAGCCTAAAAGATCAGGCCACTGACCCCACATATCTACGTCCCTTTATCATGTATCCGATTGTAAAATTCCATGTTTCCCTAACCCAATGGTCATAAGATCAAACCCCCCATCTGATATAACTTTGTAACGTCTCATCATGGGTACCATGCACCAATTCCCCGAGCCAGACCGCCACATGACCTCATGTGTGCCTCCACGTAAGCTATAGGCTACCAACTAGCAGAGAGGGTCTAGTAAGACATGATGGGGATACTATACCATCAATTAACAAAGTAAAATTCTAGTAGAAATAAATAAATAAAATCATTACTATATATTAGCAGAACAATTTCAATATGATAAGATAACCATAATAGTAAATAATTTACTAAACCGAAAGGGAAAATATGGATTGCTAAAGTGAGTGTCAAAGTGTCTAAAATGATACTGAAACTAAAAATAAGATGAAAACCCTACCAGTGTTTCTTGCACCACATTTTCTTCCTTCATCCAATCCCCATCCTAAATCATTAATCCAACATAGGTACTTTTACCATAATTTTCCCTAAAATAATTAAAACAATTCATTTACCAACCATGTATCCTGAATAGGGTGTGAGTACAACTCAGTACACCACCACTAATAGTGTCTAAAACAAATCCAACCAGTAACAAGTGTATACATATATATATAAAGAAAATAATTAAAATGAATCAGTAAATAGTCATCACAAAATCAATTAATCAATAATTACAACCTAGATTATCAATTTTGAATCATGTCACACATTTAATCCACAATTATTATAAGTATTTATCCTTAGTGAAGAACATCATGTCTAACATAGAAAACCTCATTAGTTTAAAATTACATATCTAACACCCAAAATCTAAATGGTGTAGAACACCATGTCTTACAAATCAAGTCTCATTTGTTAATATTTATCATTAATGTATAACTCCATGATTAAAACTGAAATTGTCAAAAATACAGTTAGATTTATTCACTGTAAAATTAAATGTTTAACACCACAAATCCCATTGGTTCATAATAGAATGTCTAACACTGAAAATATATTTCAATAATTTATATTAATGGTTTATAACTCTATCTTTAACAACCAAAATCATGTTTGTTCATAACATCATTTCTAATACCTAAAATCCCATTGGTGTTTAATGTCATGTCAAACACCCATTATCCCATCCATTAATTAATTCATAAATTAATTAATCAGGTTTGTTAATTAGTTCAACATCTAATTAATAAGATAAATTTTCTGATAAAAAATTTAATAATCAATTAACCATTCAAAATCCCATCATTCATTCATTAATTAAGAAATTAATTATTCTCGTTTGCAAAAAAACATGATAATTAACATACCATTTAATCATCCCAATATCTAGATTATTTAAATTGATACATAATTCACTAATTAATTATCCTTATTTATCATTCACATTAAACCACACATATATCTCAAACCATCATAATTAATTCTCATAATTAATAATCTTATTCCACAAACCCTAAATCCCTCAATTTCACAACATTCAAAATTAATTGATTAACCATATTAATTAGTTCAATTAGGTGTCTCAATTTCTAAAAGAATTTATCTATCCTACAAATTTCATATATAATAACATTCCACCAGTAAGGTATTTGGAATTTAGACCACCCAACTATATCTTTTTATGGACATTAATTCAATGGAAATCCCTAAAATCCAAGTATCCCGATGATGTAGATATATGTTCCCAAACTAAATCCCTAACGCAAGATCAACGATGTCATGATCTAATCAATCTTGATATAAATATTCGATAATAGATCTAGATATCAAATAAATAGATTATATCTAAAGAACTAGAGAATAAACAACATAAAATGATTTAAATAAGAATGGTTAATATAAGGAATAATGGTTAGGACAAGATCTACTTACCAAGGGAAGATCTGATCAATGATTTGTGATTTGAATCATGAATAATGGAGGTCGTAAAGCCTTGGAAGTAGTCTAGAAATATCTGTAATCACCCAGAATGGTGATTCCAAAGCCATGGTCAAAGTAAGGGTATTTTCAGGGTTCAATGGATTTTAGAATTAGTTTTCACGAAGAAAACCATGTGTAATGTTTTTCTGGGTAGGGGAAAAATAGTTTAACAAATTTTTCAACAACTGTTTGTCCCTTACTATCTGGGGTTTCATGATTAGAATGGTTGGGTGAATGGTTTACTCTAACCATTCACCAAATTCACACAATCCCATTTTCAAAAAATTTCGTAAAAATCAACCCAAACACACCCCATTTAATAAATCAATCTAATGGTACTTACATAAAAAAAGTACCTAAAATGCACCATAGATAACTCTATAATATTTTGGGATCTTACATAATCGCCACCATATAATAGCTCATCCTCTAGGTAAACTCCCAAGACTCTCTACGATTCTGATACAAAAAGTTTAGGCCACTAATCCTAAACATCATCTCGCCTTTTCCATGACCCTCTTCTAAATTTCCATGTTTCCATAACCCATAGGTCAAAGGATCGAAACCTCCATCTAATACCACATTGTAACTTCCCAGTTTGGGTTCCATGCACTGATTTCCTGAGTCGGACCACCACGTAACCTCAATCAAGCTTCTATGTATGTTAAAAGATGCTTACTAGTAGTGAGGGTCTAATAAGTCGTGATGGGGAGACTATACCCTCTTTTTCCAAAATTAACACACCATATAAATAAATAAAAAATATTTAATCATATATAAATTGAACAATACCAATGTCACAAGATAACCAAAATAGAAAATACATTACTCGACTGATGGAGAAACAATGGAATGTCAAAATTACAATTAAAGAGTCTAAAATGAAATTGAATGTAAAGACATGAGAACTCTCAAACAGATCCCAAATCACGTCTTCTTCCGTCATCCAATCCCCAACCAAATTCAGCAAACCAACCTAAGTCATTATCCCTTAACTTGTCCTATAACAATGAATTCTTTTTAGGTACGGACTAAAAATGCCAAATAGGGTGTTAGTAAGACTCAGTAGGCCCCCACCAATGGTGTTTAAAAAATCCAGTCAACAACATGTGTATGCAGTTGTATGAAAAAAATAATTAAAATGAAAATTTTAATAGTTATCACATTATTTATTAATCATTATTAACCACATACACTATCGTGTTTGAATAATTTTACACATTCAATACATAATCTTTATACATATTTATCCTTATTCTAGAATTTCATGTCTAACACTAAAAATTCCATTGATATAGAAATCCATGTTTAACACCCAAAATCACATCAATGTAGAACTCCATGTCTAACACCAAAAATCTCATCTAAAATTATTTATCATTGGTGTAGAATACCTTGTCTGATGCCTTAATTCAAAAAAATAGAGAGAGATATCTAGTGTAGAATTCCATGTTTAACACCCCAACTAACATTGGCTCATAAGGTATTTTCTAACACCAAAATACTCTTTTATTTATTTATTTTTCTGGTGTATAGTGTCATGTCTAACACCCCACATCATATTTGCGTAGAATGTCATTTCTAACATCTAATATCCCATTTTTGTATAACGTCATTTCTAACCACCAAAATTCATTCCATTAATTAATTCATAAATTAATTATGTATGTCTATTAATTAATTCAATAACTTATTAACCAATAAATTTCCTATTAATTAATTATACAATCTATTAACAATTAAAAATCTCTAAATTAAATAATTAATTAACCGATAAATTATTCTCGATCATAAAAACATGATAATTAAATTAACATTTAATTGTACCAATAATTGGATAATTTACATTGATAATTATTTCACTAGTTATTTACCATTATTTATCATTAAAATTAAACTACACAACAATCTCAATACCTCATAAATAATTATCAAAATTAATTATTTTATTCAAAAATGCCAAATTCCCATAATTACATGTCGTTTAAAATTAATGGATTAACAATATTAATTAATTCAATTATGGGTCTCCATTTTTAAAAAAAACCTAGAAATACTTTAATATTAAAATATGAGAAAAAAACAGGACTGATGATTTTATAAATTACACCACCAACCTCGATTATTTTATGGATATTCAATCATTGGAAATCCCTAAAATTAGAGTAGCATAGTGATGTAGATCTGTGTTCTAGATCTAGATCCCTAAACCAATATTGATGATATCATGATCTAATCAATACAAATCTTTATCTATTATCATTGAGATTGATATCACTAAAATGGTTTATATCTGATGAACCATAGGACAAAATCAACATAAGGATTAAGATAAGAAGGAATAATAGTATTAATAATGGTTGTGAGGATATCCACTTACCCGGAGAAGTGTGGATCTTTGATTTAGTATTTCAATCTTGAATAATGGAGGTCGGACGACCTTGGATCCCCTCCCAAAAGAATTGTAATTTATCAAAAAAGTTAAGGCATGTGCTAATAAAGAATTGTGGGCGATCTAGGGGTTTGAGGATTTTCAAAATAAATTATTTGGTGAAAGGAACCATTTCACACGGTTTTTATCGGTAGGGAACATGGTTTAAAAAACTATTCACAAACAGTTCAGTCATCACTTCCTTGGGTAGCATGGTTAGATGTGTTGGATGAAAAATTTACTCTAACCATGCGCTAACCATTCACAGTCCCCTTTTCTCAAAAAAATATTAAACTATACCCAAACAATCCCCAAGTAATAATTCCAACCAAATGTATTAAAATAAAACCAAAATTACCATAATTGTTGTCTGAGATAACTCCATAAAATGTTGGGATCTTACAAGAGTAAATTGGATACAATTGAGCCTGCATTTAGGTAAATAAAATCTATGGTCAGAATAAATTTATTTTATTTTATGGGGATTAAATATTATATTTATCGAGGTATTATTATCTATAATAAACAATAAAAATTATTTTATGATCATATTATGTGTTTTATATGAACATGTGATTTAAAAAATTACGAATTATTTCCTTGATAAAACATAAAATGAATAAAAATCATTCATTGAAAATATTCCATGAATTTATTTGTAGTACATCAAGATCATTAAGGTATTTTATTTTTTATATATAATTTACTATAGGAAAATACCTCTATATTTTTTATATTTTACAAAAATATATTGATATTCGAGGAATAAATTTGGGATGTGTCACTATATAAGAACATAACATGACTATCAATTAGATATTTTATAAATTTATTAGAGGAAGAGGTAACTGATACATGTGTAAAAATCAACATCCATCTAAACATTTAATTTAAGGATATATCCTATAGAATTACCAAAAACTAAGAATCATATATGAGGACCTTTAACATAGTTTTCACCCAAACTCTTCATGAGGTTTATGTTTGATGTTATCATACCCATGGATTGTCAATGATTGAAGGAATTTTTATGTTTCCTTATTCCGTAAATGATCTAAACTCTTGGATGGAATAAAATTGTTTCTTAATACATTATAAACTAGGTCCATGTGAATTCTAATATCATCATGATTTCTGGATAAATATAATGTCCTGAAGTACCCTTGTATGGTATCTTCCAGGTCATACAAATGAATATATGGAATTCATTGGAAATCATTTATTTATAATATATTTCATCAATGTATAATTTAATGTCAAAATAATGAGTTCTTAAAAACTCATCAATGTTGGAATCTCAATTTTTCTTTGAGTGTTTAAGGGAATAAAATATTGATAGTTGTTACATGATGACAAATAGATGATTCAAAGTGTATAAATCTATAAAAATGGAATATGTTTCAGTATATGTGGATATAATTGGGCCTTCAGACTAATATACTGAACCAACAATTATTATGATCCCCTCATTGAATTATAATAAAGTTATTATTTTCTATATATCGGGTAGAGTATTATTATTTTATATCATGTGTGATTATGTGGTTTCTTTTATTTCCAATCGATCCACTCTCTTGAAAGGGTTGAAATATGGAATAGAGGATTTATGATTATATTGATTCTCTTATAACGAATTTTTATATTCTTACTATCCAATTTTACCCAAATGAATCACTTCTATGGGAATAACACTTAAACACAATGGTTCACATTAGGCATGCAATCATCAACCTTCATTTCTCCTAAATCACAACTGTTTAGGTGAAATGGATTACTGGAATCTTTTCTATCAATAAACATATATTTTGGTGAAAAAATTAGATATTACTACACTTTGATAACACATTATTAGAAAAATTTATTTAGAATAGAAATTCTCATACTCTTAGTGATTGGGAAAATAAATAAATAAAATATTCTGGAAAAACAGAAATACTCATGGGGTTCACCTTTAAAATTATTTATTCCTCTATGGAGAATGGCCAAAATGTTAGAATATTTTGGTATATATGATGTTTCCATGGGAATTATAGTGTAAATTATAGTTTCAACTAGTCGATTAAATCATCCGTTGATGACTTTTTGCACTTGGTTTACCTTCTTTCTGGTCATCCAGTCATAAAATTCTTGCGAATTATTTTTATTTGAACCTTGAATTATTATAAATCCTTTAAAAGAGGATTATATACTTATGTTTCATAATACATAGTATTATCCCAGGTTACTTGACTTTTTATCCATCATCCAATACATTGATTCGTTGAAGACAAAGTTGTCATGTATGTTTAACTCATGAATTGATGGTAAGGGAAATAACTATGGGGAAAAGTCAACCATTCCTCATTAGGTTTTCAAATTTATAGTTGTATAAAAAAGTATTCTCTAGGGTGGAAATGTAATACCCAGTGATTTACTCATTTGGTGAGGAGTAAAGTCTCTTCAATTTAATTTCATTGTTTTTATTATTTTGGTTCATATTTTCATCTTGCATTTTTATATTCAAATTATGGTATAGTTATTATTTACTTGTAGGAGGTACAAAATTCAATTCGTTAGGTTTTTGCGTTAGAACTAGTACAATTTTTGTTTGGATAGTGATATCCATTGTCAATGCTTTTTATAGAAAACCATTCTAATATATATGACATTAGTTGAGATTTACCTTTGGTTCGGTAGAGGTAATCTCCAAACCATTATTCTACTTAAAGAAAATCTAATAACTAATAATGATACATCAAAGGAAGAAGGATAATTTTTTACACATATAAGGGGTTATCTATACCGATATTTCTTAATTGTTCCTATGTGAGTCACATTTCATGCAATAGTGTAAACACTTACATTTTTTTTAATTATATAACACAGTCATGTTACCATTGGTTATAATGTTAAAGGTCATGAATACTTTTTTACTCAACTTCAAACTAAATTGATAGAGGAACTTGTTTTCAAATATTCCTAATTTTAAATGAATATAGTTGAAATTTTTTTATATCAAATAAATTTCATTCCATCTAATCTTTTCATGAAACATATATGATTCCTCCGTAATACATCTATTGGTGTTAATAGTATTAGACCCCCCCCCCCCACACACACACACACACAATATACAATATGAGTAAGATGTTACTCTAGATCTGTAATTCCATTAAAAATTTTGAATATGTTTTCCCTTTTTTAAAAAAGGATTTAATTATTACCAAAAAGGGAAAAATCTATTCTTTGATATCATTTCTCTATATAGACCTTCAGTAACTTCTATCTAATCAAAATAAAAATCAATAAGTTATTTTATAAAGTAAAATGAATTTAAATTCTTTTTGGGAAATTTCCTAGATCATGATATTTTTCTCTTACACATATCTTTAGATCGTAAATAACCATATATAACATAGGATAAATTGTTAGGTATAGTGGATATTGTTTCCTCAAAGAAGAGAACTATAGAAAATAAATCTGTGTTCCAGCCATGAATAGAAGTTTATTGGACCGTATGTTGAATATATTTATAAATACTAGTTTCACTGTTTCAACACTATCCTTTGTCTAATAAAGACCATCCCATGGAGACTTGACTATATTAGATTATAAATTTAACATACCATTCATCTACATAGCTTTGTATTATTTTATCTTAATATTTCAATTTCAAAATCATACTGAGAAGTTTTCCCATTATAAAACAAACTTGAACACATCAAGTGACTGGAAAATTGTGGACTCATCAAAACGATTCCCTTCTTACTATGAATTAGCTCATAAAGATTATAGTAGTGGAATTTTAGGAGGAGATACCATATTTTATACATTTAGTTAATACTATAAATGTATATCCTCTTCTCATACTTCAATTTGGATAAAATTAAAAATGGATGTCTCCTATTTTTCTTTACATTATATGTTAGTGAAATTCATTCCAATATATATAAATTTTATAAAAAATTGGATTTATTTACACCAAACCTATGGAAGGAGCCATTTATTAATCCACACCATAGTATTTTGAAGATTTATTAGAATCAAAATATTCATTTGGAAATATATTATAATCATAATCTATTTTTTGTAGGGTTTTTATAGAATAATTGTGGGTTTCCATCGACATTTAGTGATCCCAGGGTGATGAATCTGAGGATTTTTAATAGATTGTTATTTTGAAAAAAACATTCTCTAACATCCGCTGAATGTGTTCCAAATTGTTGGATATTTCATGAAATGATAGTTGAATAGACTCTGATTGTACTTCTCTTAGGAATTCCCTTAAACATGAGAGCAATGACAACCATATGGAATGTGGTAAAAATATACAAAACCATACATTAGGGTTATGTCATATATTTTTGTGAACATGGATATATTAATCTATTTCTGTGATGATCTAATGTGTGTTAGATAAGTTAATAATTTTCAATCATTTAGGGATAGGGTTTCCTCTTTGTTGTTGTTATAGCTTCACCAAACAAATTTTATCTTATTCAAATATAATTATAGAATTATCTAGGTGTAGAACATTCTTTGAATGTTTTATAAAATATTTATATTTTATTATTATTATATCTACAATAATTGTTTTCCCCACCCTATTTGTTCTCCCTACTTCACTTTTCAAGGGCCTTGATATTGGATATTATTAATCGTTCACTCAAATTGGGTATGTATATTCATCACTCTCAAAGTGATATTATTTTTCTAGATAAAAAAACTTGTATAACCAAATCAAATGTTTTGGTAATGAATCATGGTTATTATAATTTAGGATACAATATTTAGATATCCTTCAACATATTGAGTGAGGGGAATGGAAACACCACACATTCACCGGAACCTATGTTGAGAAATATGATATAAGCCTCTTGGATGATTTTATAGAGAATGTTGAGGCCTTCATAAATGAGAAATAAATGTTATCCTATTTTTTTAAATAAAAATGTGTTTTAGTTCAATAATAGGCTACTTAGGACATTTTTGAAACTCTTAATATTAATTACATTGATGTTTTCTCTAAATACCTCATAGGGTAAAAATTTATATTTCTAGAAATATAATATTACCAATAAATTATTGTAATGATTGGGTATCCACTCCTCCGTTATTAACATAGGTATAATGTAATGGGATTATCAAATGGTATATAATATGTCCAACATCATTTCAATAATTATTATTGTCTACATAATGTATTAACCATTCCCAAATACATTAAATTCTTTGTCATCATTATCCAACCAAAATCATTATTGTATAACTACATTACTGAGTTATGTGAAATCATTCTAAATACTTTCCTCCACATTCAATTCTATATTATTTGGTGTAGGTTATAAATACTAATGATTCTTCTTTTCACTATTTATAAGGGTGATATTTGATTTTTCAAAAATGTTGTTTCAGGAAATTTATCATGGGGTACTTTTACGATTACCAATTCATTGAATGCTAGTATGGGGGGACCAAAACATTTGAAAAAAATATATATTTTCTAGGACTATACTATTAGACACTATAGAGAGGATCTCTAGAACTATTAATTACCTTTTGATAATTGTGGGAGGACTGACCTTTTTCGTGTTTTTATGCTATATGGAGTGCAACTATAATTTTGACAATGTGGATGTATTCTGTGTTTTATGGATTTTCCCTTATCAAGGGATGTACCTAAAAAATTATAAATGATATTATCTTGGGGAGGAACTCCTTAATTATTAATCTTGGGAGGAACTCTATAGTTTATTTTATGTTATTTACTGTGGTGGGAACCTTCATTGATATTTATTATATTATATTTACAATTAGTAATGAATCTCTACTTTCCATACATAATTTCATCATTAAAACCTTCATGACCAGTTATTTAATAACACCTCAGTTTTTTCATGACATATCAGCACATTCAGGACCTCTGTAAAATTAACTATCTTCCCTTATTAGGGTGAAGTTAATTGAATTGAGAACAACTTATTTTCATAAAAAAAATTAGGATTCTCAAAATTGAGACATGGAAACATTCCCAATTTACTATATTGTTGTGCTAAGATTTATGAGGAATGTGGTTGTATTAGGGGTGTGAAGCTGATATAGATATTTATTGGTTCACATCCCTTATAAATTCCCCCTTCCAGGTTCTATATTCTATATGAAGAAGTTTGAAATCTCAAAAAAATCTACTAAATAGGACGGGGCTATGAATCCATTTCCACAACCTAATTTGATGATCTCCCTTCTATTTGGATCTATAATAACCATTCATACATAATATATATCCTCCATGGATACTTACTAGTATGTAATATAGTTTCTTCATAACTCCAAAAATAGATATCAAATTTGTTTTTATTTATTGATTGGGTTCACATGCCCTACACTGCTATGTTATTGCTATTAAGACCAGTACGACTTCGGCACCTCATGACTATAGTTTGTTATGTATGAAATTGAAATTATTCCATTACACATCTTTTATCACTCCATAGGGATGCTCATCGGCAAAAAGAGGTATTGTGTTTGTGAAAATTTACATTGAGGTTTTGGGTTTATGGTAGTAATTCATTAATATGCATACATATTAGGAACCATATGTTGTAAATGAATACAGTGAGGTATTGAATACATAAAATGATGATCATAATCAACCTTATGTTATATTAGTGAATTTAGATTTGTTATATGATCTGAGGTTTTAATTTTATTTTTTTCTATTACAGGTCTTATTTTTATGATGGTCTATATTTTTGTGATATTTTTAGATGATTTTATTCTCCACTTTTCTATTTTGGAAAATGTGGATAAATTCATGAATTTTTTATTTTACACTACTAAAATTTAAAAAATTTATTATTTCCAAAAGATATTTATATTACATATTAAAAGGGAGGTGAAATATATATTATTCATGAAACAAAATATTGATGTGAATATTTATTAACTATGGGATGCATAAAATATTTGATTTATATTATTTCGATAGTAAAAAAACTAGCTTGTTGTTGGAATACACTATATATATATATCTGTGTGTGTGTTTGTTTTTTTCAGTATGATTATAAGGATTTTATCAAGTAACTGGTGGAATTATAAAAATTAAAAACCTTAAATTAAGGAAAAATATATTACATTTGAAACAATTATATTATTTATGGACCGAAATATACTGCATAAGAAATAAAATCCATGTTAAAAAGATATCTATGGAAAAAATATTATATAGAGTTTCAAATATATCATTTCACAAGTACATAAAATAAAATAAAATATGAAATATATATATTATATATGGGATGTAAAATGATAAATGGTGGAAAAATATATTACATATTGTTATACATAAAAAATTTATATGTAATTATTGGTAAGGATCTAACACACAATGATAAATATTATTTTATATATATTATCTATATGACACTGTGGAGGATAAAAATAAACTATTTATGGGTCCTCGATGGTTTATATAAAATTATCTTGTTTTACAATTCCAATGTTTACTAAGATTTTTATAAAAGATCTTTTTTCAAAAGAATTCAAATTTTTTAAATTGATTAATTAAATAAAAGTACATGTATGAATTTATGAAATAAGGTATTTTGGATATAAATCTATGTAAACCCTATTTAATTTCCTCCTCTTGATTCATCATCACTTCGTCAATGGTCTACTATAATACTTAATGATTCTTTATGTGCTCTATGTTAAGATGGACTCAATGTTAAGACATATGGTCCTTGTGAGTCAATAGTTTAAGTTATTTTCCATTAACTTTTCCTTTACTAAATACCATAATTTTAAGGATAAATTCATATTTAATTGAATTTTCAAATTAAATAATAATCATTAATCTTTTCTTGGCATCAAGAGACCTACATACTCTTGGAAGGTGTATTTTTAATCTATGTTGTGTTATATGTATGTTATATTATATATAATAAATAGATTTGGTTTGGGTTGTTTAAGTGTGATTGGTAATGGATCCACATATGGTCGCCATATTTTATGGGATATTCAAAGGACATTTTTAAGGTGAAATGGTAGATACCATAATGTATGCCTTCCCTTCTTAGTTTTTTCTTGGTTTAGGTCATGATTAACTTGTTATTTTATGTTCTATTTCATGATTATTGGGTGTTTATGATCCATTAAGTTCATTGAAATGTGATGGGTTTATCCTATGTGACTATGGGAGTTTCTGATCTTTTGAAAATAAGAAAAAATAAGTTCACTCAATGATCATTCTATGGGGTTACTAATTTCCTCCCACAATTAGAAAAGAGATCATCAGAGTTGTATTCACACAATCTAGGGCCCATGAGGTAATTTAGTACAATAATTGTGGGTGTTTCCCTTTTTATATTGAGTTTCATAGGGTTTATGGGGTATCACAGTAGTATATTGGAGAGATATATTGTAATTTTCATGTTTTTTAGTGTATAGAAATAGTATAAGAGCATGAGTTTTAGTGAATTTTAGAGATGTGTTATCTAATGGTACAAAAATTCCATTTTATCATCATGGTTAACATATATTGGATGTTTTTTTAACTATTGTGTAATTACATGTGATAAAATATTGGCTGTAAGGATGATGATTTTTTTTACAAACCATATATGTTTTTTTCCACTTTGATAGTGGTCAATTCAAATAATGTCTCACTCTAGGATAGATAATCCTGAGTAGAGTATGTTATGTAATATATTTTAGTTTATTTTTACTTTTCATTAAATATATTTATATACATACATTTATTTGTTATGGAAATAATTAGTGGTGTCCAATTAGGATGAAAATTAGGAACAAGATGGTTTCCCATGACACTTGTCTGCATTAAGGCTCTTGGGATAGATAATGGTAAATGGCCATCTTCAAGAGTCTAGTGGAGATGTGATTGAAACTAGTGTATGAGATTATGGAAAGGATTTTAAAATGGTAAAGGGGGTATATAGGAAATTTCATGTTATATATAAATTATTTATTCATATTAACACATTAAATTATCCTCTGGGAAACATTATAAGTCATTTATGATGGACATGATGTGGTAGATCTTACTTTTAACATGTGTATACTTTTATTTTTTTATTATTTCAATTCCTACTACTATATTTTGTTTAAATTATTATTATTAATTTTATAAGGATATAGACACCATAAAATCACCCTCTAAACCATCAATATAAGTCACAAATCATTAGAATATTAAGAAGTGCACCTATAGTCTAGCAACACTTTAATGTAGTTACTATTGATTGGGAAAAATAGGAGAGCTACAATGTAGTACTACAGCTTGTTAATAAAATATTATATCGTATGAGATTTTATGTATTTGTTGGTAGAAGATAATATTTCAAGATATAAGATACATGGATATGTGTATCTATAGGTATATATCTGAACCATGTATATATAAAACCAATGTTTCATTGATTGATGTTATTTTTTGGGTTTTATAGTTATTTTTGGGATATATGATTTGGTAGAATTGATATTTGATGTTATTAATTTATATTTTCAATATTTTCCCCACAAGAGACATTACGTAGTACCTATATATTATAATATGAACATTAGGCTCAAATGAAATATTTTTATTTCTTGTATCTACTATTTAGAATCCAAAAAGAATATATAACTATTACATTTTTGAAGTCTCAATAATTGGATAAATAGTTTTTTCTTTGTGTATTTTATTGATATAATTTTAAAAATTTATCATTGGTTATTTATGTGATTTCAATTTTTTTCAATCGAAAAGGGTTTAGGATAGATCATAAAGAGTTTTTCCTAATTTAACTTTTAGGGTATCCTATATCACTGAATAAGGTAACTGACTCTTCATTTGAATATGTATGTGATCATATATATGTATTATAAATGACTTGGGTGTGGTAGGGATGTATAAGTTATAATAGGTTAATCTTACTACTATAATTGTCTATATTTTAAATTCAAGAATGTTATATATTTATTGAGATTAGTATATGTTTCTCATCCAGATTCCATAAAGACATCCTCTATTGGATTATTTATAGTGTGTAGATACTGTTCTAATGATGCCTACTACAAATGAGACCATTGAGAGATGATGGGATCAAGATCCATTGGTGGAGGCTTTCATACAGGAAGGAAAAACACATGGGATATGAGATTTTGAATAGTGGTTGGATGTGTATCTTGAGCTTAACCTAGCGTGAGACATTCAAACCATCCATTTTGGAACACTAGGATATAATTAGAATATAACATACATTAAATGTCAGTGAGGCTTGATAAAGAGTATAAAAATCAGGTAAATTGTTTAATAGTTTCCTTCATATAAAAAATACAATATATTCTTATATATACAAAGATTCTTCATTAGTTAAAATATTGGATTGAGTGTTTGGTAATGGTTTTTTTAATAAGAACTAGTTTATGGGTTAAATGAGGGATTAATGGAATAATAAGATTTTCCTAAATATATCGAAATAAATAGTGGTGAACGGTACATCTAAGATGATATATAATAATTTATAAAAGTTTGAAAAATTAATTATGTTGGATAAATGAGAGAGACATGTAATACATGTGATATAATTAGGCATCAGTTGGATGTGAAATAAAAATAACTAAACATAAGTGTCTATCAGTCAATAGAATGTGTCTATAGAATCAATGTATATTATACAATTATCTTCTCAAGTGGTTTGGTTGATATGATACTCGGTAGGGGACTACTATAGTGTGGATCTCCAATATTATAAATAGTATTATTGAGTTAGTTTTTAGGAATTCTAGGTATGTGAGGAAGAGAAATATGCATTCATTACTGTCTAAGTGTCTTGAGAATGATGTGATAGATACTCTAATGTTTTAGTGAAGGTTAGATAGTATGTGAATCAAGATATATTAGGGTTGATTTATCATATTGTTGGATGGTTTTGTAGTTCCGAGTATTTAAAATGGTATTTCAAGTTAGATGTCATGTCAATCATCTGAGATTATATCTTATAGAGGTCTCAATGGTTTAATTTTTTTATTAATTATAATTTTAGTATTTTTTTGGTGGCCTATTATTTTTGGTGATTTTTGTGTTAACTTTTGTGTTGTAGATGATAAATATGATTCTGGACTTATTTATTAAGTGTTGATACTATTTTAAAAATTTATTACTTATTAAAAAATATATTACATAATGAAATTGATGAAAAATATATATTACTCATAAAAAAGGTAACATAACATGAAAATGGAAAGCCTGGGATATGTAATATATTTGAGTTATCGAATGTAAAGGTTTCATCAATCAGATATGAAGTATACACCACTCTATATTTATATGTTTTTTTGTGTGAGCTTATGGTTTTTGGGGGTCTTCTAAAATATAGATGATTAAAAAACATACATATAAAGAAAAATATATTATGTATAAGAAAAATATATTATGAATGGATATACATTTTTTTAATATGATTTTTCTTCTAAGGTAAAACCATACATATTGAAAATAAATTATATAGGGGATCAAGGATATTATGTATTAAGGATCCACTAATGAAAATATCTTGCATATGAAATATGTAAATTAAATATGGTATGGAAATTTTTATGTGTAGTATAATTATATTATTTATGTTTATTCATAATATAGTTTTCCATGTGGATATTGTTAAAGTGTAGAACCACTGTGATTTATATGTGGGTTCCCCTTAAACTATAAAAATTTAAATATCATGATGTAGATATATTTAATTTGATGGGTCACTAAGGTTGATATATAATATTTTTACTGTATATTATGTATGCGACCCTAAGAGATGATATATAATTTTTTCTATTTGAGAAACGAATTTTTTATAATTTTCAATATAATGAGGTTCTTTAAGATTTTTTCAAAAAAAATAAAATATTATTTATTAAATTGAAAATAATGTATAAAAGGGGAGGGGGATTTCATCCAGAACACAACATTAACCCTAGTTGACCTAGTTCAACCCCTTAACATGATTCTACCACCTGTTTGAAGGATATTATTCTATACATTATAGTAGTTTAACTAGTATAAGGTAAAAATGATCCATGTTTATACTAATAGTCATTGTATTTATATTATTCAATTTTATCACTATTATTTCATATTTTACCAAAAACCAAATTTTTTGGGGATTCATTATAATATGGTGAATATAAGGATTAATGTTCAATTAGGAGGATTTTCATAAAAATTGGATGACTATAAAATCAGTTTTAGAGGAGTATAAGAATTTCATGTGTTATGTGTGTATTATACCATGTGTCATAAAATGGCATCGTATGGTTTTGTGTGTGTGTGAGGGATAGAATACACAAGAGGTATCTATTGATTGTATGAAATATTATGGGATAGTTTAATGGGGAAATTATAGATATTACTTGGAATTCCATTTTTTTCTAGTGTTTTGGGTTTTGTTCCTAGTTAGTTTAATGTTGTGTGATGTAAATGGATATTTTTAGGTAGTGACGAGTGATATGGTTCCTTCGGTAAATTTTCACGATAATCTAGGAGATTGTGGTGATTTTTAACATCAATATTGCTAGGTGTAGAAGATCTCAAATGGAGTTTCCTAGGAAAGTTAGTTATTATTGATCAGTAGGGGGATAAGGTCCTGGGGGTCACATAAACATTGTTTAGGGCCTATAAGGATGTTTTTTGAAATAATTCTATACAGATTGAGTGGAATTGTTTTGATGGAGTTGGAAATTAGTAATTAGTACGATTTCACTATAAAATTCCAATGTTTATACTATGAGATCATTAGATGGTAGCTTGGGGCTTTCTAGGTGTGTGAGATATGATATATAATGGTTGAGATGTATCTCTAGGGAATTATGGAATTTATTGATTAGTTAAAATATATTAACCACTATGTAATTCTTTGAAATATAGAAATTTATTGAGAGTAGAAGGAACATTCAATAAGATATATCATAGATGTTTCATTCCACTCCAAAACTAGTCAAATCGAGTACAGTGTCACTCAATCCTGGTCATGGAGAACATTGTGTAATTTTTTTTGGTTATTGTTTATTGTAACATGAATACACTGGTATTTGAGTAAATATAATTTTTTTACACTATTGGTAGTTTCTTATTGGGTTCATAATCACACCATGCACTAGACATGCATGACTTGTGTATATTTTAATGATCGTGGGACAAGAAATGGTAAAATCTCATCTTTGGAAGTCTGGTGAATTTTGGAATGGTGCTCGTGCATGAGATGATAGCACAATTTTTTGATGCTTCAAATGGATCCTTAGTTTTCTAATGGGTTTTCATTAATTATATTTTTATATGTATACATTTGATTATCCTATTGGAAATTATTTCAATCCTTTGTGACTACCAAAATAATATATACATTAATTTTGATTTTTGTGTGTATATTTTTTTCATTTTATCTTATTTAATCTTCATCCACTATATTATGTTCATATAATTAAAATTAATTAATGCATGTTAATGAAACCTTACTATCACTGCAAAAACCATTGTTTCTAATAATAATACACGAGCATAAAGGAAGTTATAACAAAAGTGTAGTGAAAAAATGATTAAATTACTGTTTAGTGAGTCGAGTTAGTTCATAACAAATATTAACCTGATTTTCTCTATAGTTACTGCTAGCATGACTAAAGAATTTACCTTTATTTTTGTACATTCATTGATGTTGTCATTTGGATGTGTTAAGAATTATGAAAAGTATAAAAAAAATAAGTTAACTCATTAGGGTGGTTTTCCAAGTAATAATTCATATTCAATTAATCAACTCCATATGAAATGGACTTCATAATAGTTTAACCTTTGAATTTTTTGAAATCTATTTTTTTATTCCACAATCTCACATTCCAATGATAGAGGACTATAAATATTGGATCCTAGTAAGGTTTTTCTCATTACAACTAAGTCAATGATAGGTTAAAAAAATACTATATAGGATCTTTTTAACTATTATAATACTCTGTTATATACTCACGATATGTTTATGAAATCTTTCATAGGGTAACTTTTAGTTACACTTATCTTTCAAGTGATCAATTGAAACCATTATTTTGGGAGAACATGGAATATAGGATAGGTTCTCTATTTTTTCTATGATTAGATCTCTATATTTTAATATATTATTTGATTAATTACACTATAATTTAAATATCAATAGTTGGGCAGTGTGGAATTTATTTCCATCAATATAGGTGATAAGTGCTGTTAGTCTTGACTGATCCCTTTAGAGGGGATTTCTACATCTCCTTATAAATGAAATCCAGACCCATGTATTTTACTTACATTTTTTAAAGAATATTTTATATTTTCAGTTCACCTTACAAGGAAAAATGTGCTTCATATTATTCTTATGCAACTATAACCAATTTTCTTATTTGTGCTTTAATAACTAGTAAAAAATATGGGCCTTTTAATGTCAAACAATAAGAGCTATAGTGTATTTAACTTTATGTTCATGTTATTAGGAATATTTAAAAAATCCAAGACAAACTAAGTGGAATATTAACATTTCATTCATTGAAATGACTTAGTATGGAATTTATGCAATAACACCCCTTTATTGTTGGTTATAACATGATCCAAGAGGTTAATTTATTAATCTTAATATTTCAGTGAATAAATGGAAGTAGATAAAATTATTGATATATAATAAATTAATTTTATACCAGCCATGCAGAATTTATTGATACATTAGAGGTTTTATTGGTTCCCGAAGAAGTGGGATCCTCATTATCAATGGGTTGCATGATTGATAGTACCCTGAGGACCCTATTAGTTATGGTGAAGAAACAAAAAAAACCATAATCAAATGAATATCTGATTGAAAGGAATGATGATTGTATTACTAATTGATTCTTCATGTATATTAAGTTTCCACATAGGAGGGCTAGGAGAAGATTTTTTTAGATTCACCTAGACACAATGTCATGATCAAGATCATTCTAGTTATTAAATAAAATGGATAAAGTTGTCCTTATAGGGTGTCCATGGTGGAAATGAAACCCATGTATAAACATGAAGGTAATTCATGAATAATGTTTTAAGAGACATAGACACCATAAGTGGTTACATTAGGTCTACCCTAAAATTTTAAGACGTCAAATATCAAGGAGTTATATCATCATCCATGTACTCAAGTAAATGCAATGGGAAAATCAATTCCCTAATGGGCCCTTATATAGTGAATTAGTCTCCTATTGTGCAATTTTAGAGAGATAGGTGAATTTAACCCAGCCTTTCCCGTAAGTTTTCTTCATAGAAAATTGAATCGACCTAGTATTTTTATATTAGGAATAAAATAATCTTATTCAGTTTTTTTAAGTGTTAAGACCTTAATATAACATAAATAAAAAAATTGCAATTTATTCTACCTAGAATATTGTGTAGCTATTCATGACTTTCTATCACTTGACAATTATTTTAGATGATGATAATATGATTGTTTTTAATTTTACTAGATAATGATGGAAAATGATCCAAATTTATGGTTATTACCACATATATCATTTCTGAATGATCAGGTAGAGGATAGGGAATGCATGGAATTAATATAGAATTCATCCATGGGTATGGTGTTTTCTTAGAAAGTAGGGTGATATTGGTAATTGATTGGTAGGTTTGTAGATTTATTTTGTGACATGGGAATAAAATATGTTGGTGTGTTGGGAACCATTATTGTGGGTGTAGGGACATGTTTCTGAAAAGATCATTTGGGAAAATGGGATACATTGGTGTTTCTTTGAGGATATAGAAACCGAAATAGGGTGTGGGGTTGCAGGAACCATTAAAAGGGATTGACAACATCCAAGTAAGAAACGATTTGGATATGTTCGTGGTATATCTTCCACCATTTAGATGTTTTTCGTCCTTATATTAAAGTTAATCCTTGATATATTTGAGCACCAACAGTACCGTAAGCTAATGCTAATTAATATTCCCATTTTTAAACATTGGTTTAATAATGATCCCTATGATGTAGGCAAAGAAACTCTTCCACTAGGGAGTATCATTGGGTTAATGCATCACCCAATTATTCGAAAGGATATTATTTGAAATAATTATATAGATTTATCGGCCAGTATAAAATAGAAATGAATAAGAAAGATTCAAGGGAATCATCCATGATAGTACATAGTCTTTGGTTTCATTTTAATTGGAAAGATTATATAGCATTATATGATGTTCCATGAGCCACCAAAAATGTACACAAATGGAATTTGATTACAATTGTTTTATGTTCTAAAACAAGAATTTATCCTTTAAATAAATTCAATATTCTCTCAGATGATTGATCATATAAAAATTTTAATATGAGACTGATTATTTTAAAAATATAAACTTATATTTTTTTGACTAATAGAATAATAAAATATGAATAACACATATTATAAATATTATGGTATGTACGTATCGTAAAATATAATATTGGATAACGATGTGATATGAAATCTTATATAAAACTATATGATACAAAAAACACAATGGAATGTGATATTCATTGGATTCATAAATTTAATTACCGAACACATGCTCATATCATCATATACCATATATCTTGAATACAACATATATATAATTAATTCAAGTAATATATCAATAATATACTAATATAACAGTATAATAACTAGATTTTGTGTCTTATGTATCAATTTTTTTGGAATCCACTGTGTTCCATGTTAACAAACAATAAAATATTTATATCACTGTCAACGTAGATAAATCCCACTCACAGAGTAAATATCTCATTTTGAAAAAACAAATCATTGACTTAAAAACAAATTGGATGTCCCCATATAAGTTTTGCATTTATTTAAACATCTTCACATCTTGGAAATCTATGAATGATCACCTCTTATGTCATTATTTCAG